>LR991108.1:3387500-8187500 GCA_905163515.2 Lymantria monacha
TGCTTTTAGTGGCAAACAAGCAAGCAATACACCTAATGGTTAAGTGTTACTGCCGCCCATGGACATTTGCGATACCAAGGGTAAGCTAAGCTGCTACTTATTTTTACCAATAAAAACCCCCCTAGAAAGTTGGACTTGCCGCTTTTTCTTTTCGAACGAAATGCAGCACATTGCCATTACTCAGACGTCAATCTTCTGCTCAGTGTGGTACTACCCCGGACGGACTGGCCCGCGGCTGTAGACAGAGAACTGTCAATAGCGTGGCCTCATCGCTACTAAAATCTTTTCATCATCATCATCATCTCAGCTCATATATGTCCCACTGTTGGGCTCGAGCCTCCTCCATAATGGGAGCGAAATTAGCCTACTATACCACGCTGGTCAGACGTGTTGGTATAGGGTTTTGTTTAGAGTTTTTCTTCTCTTGCATAGATGTTATATGCGGTGGTGAATTGTATTCTTACACCGTTACTATCACACGGCAAATTATCTATTGGCTAAAATAGTTATATATAATCAGAGATTTTTATCCTTGAAAAGTAAGAAGGGCATTGACTTTATAAAAATAGAAAATAAATTGTTATTTTTTTTCAATATGGTGTAGATAAAATTTAAAAATTATAATAAACATGATAAACTCAATTGACAAGTTAGAGATTAGATTTATTTTTATCATTTGTTTGATTTTTATCATCAATTGTTTTTACAATGGCTGAGTGGGAGAAAGGTTTACTCACGAAAAGGACTACTATACAGGACATCCAGGGGCGGCTTTACCTATAGTGCAGGGGGTGAGCCTCCACTGTAACGCTCCGCACGAAGCGAGAGCGCCTTACGCAGCGACTGCCTAACCATTTATAAACGTAGTTAGTGCATTATTTAATAAGTTTGGGTAGGTTGCTTTGTCGCTATGTTCACTGTAACTTTAAAATCCAATCCGATCGCGTTTACTTGGTTTCGTGTCAAAACAACGAGACTAATGTTAGGGCCGCATCTGCGTGTATCGCCATGAAGCTTCGTTCAATAAGAAGATACACGCCCGATCATTATCGACTATCGTCGCGAACATTCGGGCTTCGTGTGCGTTATCGCTTGGTTGGCGATAAGTCAAAGGGTTTTAGCGCGCCAGCGTGGTCAGACTACCGTTTTTCATTTCGGCGGATTTTTTCGATGTGTTTAGACGCGTTCCAGGATCTCCAGTTAATCAATAAATATGAAGTGGAGCGATGAAATGGTGTTAGAATTTTTACACCATTATGAAGCTGAACTCATGAAGGGATTCAAAAAGGTCATGTAATTATTAACATAATATAGCTGTAATAGTAAAGCAATTCGTCATCCATAGTTAATCGCATGAAAATGATTTCGGTCATCTTCAATTATTGTACGATACTTCGTGTAAAATACGGAAGTTGCTAATGTGACCACAGTATTATCGCGATAACTTTCTAGTGTACAAAACGTACGAAGCTTCGCCACACATTACTTCGGGACGATACACGCAGGTGCGGCCCTAACATAAGCATGCGACAACGCATTCTAGCGAGGTTTGGAGTTTAGTCGAACGTCTTGTTAGTATCAACCTGGGGGGGCACACTTAAAACATTACTTATTTTTACTGACCGTCGCGCCGCCTACAGGTTGTTTGTACAAACTTAACGGCTGCCATTTTGTCCTGTATGTCAAACGTTTGACAACTGAGAATTATTATTTTTTGTTCCTAGCGTAGGTACTTATTGTCATCAATCTATTTACGGTTATTGATGTACTTTCTGGAAATTATCTCAATTTTCATTGTTAAGCTGATATTATTATTGCTTCGTTATCAGCTGATATGTTTTTTTTTATATTTCAGGGTAGCTTTCATAGTAAAAGAAAATTCTGTATAATTACACATACACATGTAGATATGTATATATATCACTTCAACTTTAGTTCACCTTCCATACATGCATATTTTATCATGGAGTTGCCACTCTTTTTCAGTTTAATAACTTTACTCTTTGGTATCAACCTATTCCATTTTATTCACGCATTTTGATACAAGAGGGCGCCAGGTTATTGATCGCACTCTGGCGCTACATTTGCTAGAGCCGCTTCTGTTATAATCACACCAATATATTAATTGAAAAGTCCTGGAAAATAAAATCTATGCGACGGACTAAGAATAAGATTCATCACCTATCTTGCACTTCGGTGTCGTAAAAGACGACTAAGGAATATATTAGTTGAAGAATTTTTTTTTGAACAGACATAACCCTGCACTAAGGGAAATAATCCTTTTATTGCGGGGGACTTTATAAACATAATTATTGCAGACAAATTACATACAAACTACAGAACAGCACTTTGTGGCACGCACAAAGTATTATCCTGCGTGGGAATCGAACCCACGGCCTTCTTCTTCAAGTTTGTCATTCACATTTTTTCTATTGTTCTTCTCATTCACGAAATAAATGCGAGTAAACACAAATTTCATGAAGAACTCGAGTTTAAGAGGCCTGTACTACCCTGCCGGTTCGAGTTACGGCTTGGCCGCAATGGACACTTTTGGAGAGCATTCAATTCTAAAAAAAATCCATCCATGGTCGAAGCGATGCTATGAAATACCACAGAGCTATAGAAATTTAAAGATAAAAAATCAGAGTTTCTGTGTATTTTTAATGACACAATCTTTACACGCCTTGGTCGAGGACTTAATATTAAGGGACCAAACTTTCAGGGAATTCTTTTTGGGGTACTTGCAACAAAATTTCACGATGGCACCGAAAAAAAAAAGAAAGTTGAAATAAAAAATCACCCTAATGCCTATGTATATAAAATAAATATAAGAAAATATTTAGTTACAAAATTTTATTATATATATTATTACAATATATGAATAAATATGAAGCCATTTGTGGATTCGTTGTAAAATTTTGAGTCTCAGGGCAATTCGTCCAACGGTATTAACTCTGGATTGCTATAATTATCACACGTGCAGAAACAGTTCTTGCCTTTAGGTCCGTTCGGTAACAGAAGTAACTTCAAATTCATATTTGATTCCAATGCGTTTAAGATATCTAAAAAAAAAAAGAAATATATTTATTGTTATGTGTCACCATATAAATTAAAAATATAGGTTAAAAATATAATAATGTTTGTTACTCTTTATTTTTTACTACAAATAAATAAAATTGCGAAGAAATCGAAGGCTATATTTTTTTGTATTATTAAGAATTATTTTTATAAAATGATTTATTTTAAAGAATCATGAAAAGATTTTTCGTGATGCAATATTCGAACCAACGACTCATTCAAGATTATCTATACGGTCTTTTGGCGGGAATCTGAAAACGTCATGTGGTGCTCTTGTATTAAATTCGATATCTTAGTGTTTTTACGTGTTATATTAAATAATTTTGATGGTATTTTATGTAATGTGACGCGACGGAAGTGCTGGGATGTTGTGAATACGATATAAAAGTGCTTTACAACGTTTTTTCCAGCAAAATTCCCACAAGATATCATTAACAGAGTGGCCATAGCACTATTGATGACGACGAAACCTGAAGAGACTAAAAACATGAAGATATATAACTCAAAACTGGCTACAATGGCTCGTATAAGTAGCTGATTGCCAACATATTAAAAGAAGAAGATTATCTATACTAATATTATAAAGTGTAGTTAGGTAATAAGTTTGGTGGGCCATTGAAGAAAAAGACCGCGTACCAGTGACCCACCCGCACGGTGTCGAGGGGTATATTGTAGGGCGGATCTACGGGATCTTGCACCGCTTTTCCTGTCGCCCCGGACGGATTAGCGGGGTTTGACGTACCGTCGCCCGCCGCCTAACAAGAAGTTGTATGTTTGATTTGGTTATGCTTATAATTATAATTGGCTTCAAGCATCATCATTCTCTTACCCTTATTCCAATTACTTGGGGTCGACGCAATATGTACTCTGCTTCCATCGTACATATTGTAAAAGTACTAATAGTTTTATGACCGGCCGCCTGCCTGACGTCAACCCTCCTTGGGAATGTAATTGTTGACCAAACGGCATCAGCTGGAGTTGGCTCAGGTCCTTGAAGCTCTTAGTCGAGTTTTACGACATCCATGAGCGATGTAAAGGTTGGCAGTATCCGTCAACGCTACCATACAGCAAATTGGTTTATAAGTATTAGCTCATAAAAAGATTATATTTGGATCACTCACCTTTTTTTCCTTGATTAACTCCCAATTTACCACCAACATTTGGAATATTAACGTCAGATGGTGGCTTATCAGTCGCAAAACCAGGCGGTTTTGGTGCAGTTGTTATGTTATAAAAAGTTGTTGTTGTTTGCGGTTCTATAGTTGTTGATTTCGTTGATAATGTTGTACTAGTGAATTCTGGACCTGATGGTATAACAGATGAAATCGTCTTCGGTTTATTATCTTCCATTATTCTGTCTTCCTTAAGTGTGGAAGGCAATGCGGTTGTAACGTTTTCAGATTGAATTTTAATAGATTTTTCTGTAGTTTGCGTTGTTGGTTGTTGTTCAGTAGCATGTATGGTAGTTGTTGATTCTGTAGTACTGTATGATGTTTCCGTTGTTGTAAGTCCCGAGATTTCATGAGTTGTTTGTGATTCTTTTTTACTAGTAGCTGATTCTGTTGTTGTACTTGGTTCATGAGTTTTATTCATTTGCTGATTAGTTATATCTTCTTGTTCTGTTTTTGCTGAAGCTGATTCTGCCTTTGATTCTTGATGTTCAGCAGTCGTTGATTCTTCACCTGAGTGTGCTTTTTCTGTTTTTGATGAATCCGATTCTACTTTAGATGCTTTTTGTTCAGCACTTTCTGATTCTTGATCTGAGTGTGCTTTTTCTGTTTCTTTTGAATCTGACTCTGCCTTTGATCTTTGTTGTCCGGTAGTCGTTGATTCCTGATCTGAATATGCTTTTTCTGTTTTTGTTAAATCTGACTCTGCTTTTGATGTCTGTTGTTCAGCAGTCGTTGATTCATGATCTGAGTGTGCTTTATCTGCTTTTGATGAATCTAACTCTTCTTTTGATATCTGTTGTTCAGCAGTCGTTGATTCCTGATCTGAGTGTGCTTTTTCTGTTTCTGTTGAATCTGACTCTGCTTTAGATGTTTGTTTTTCAGCACTTTCTGATTTTTGATGTGAGTGTGCCTTTTCTGTTTTTGTTGTATCTGACTCTGCTTTTGATGTCTGTTGTTGAGCAGTCGTTGATTCATGATCTGAGTATGCTTTTTCTGTTTTTGATGAATCTAACTCTTCCTTTGATGTTTGTTGTTCATGAGTAGTTGACTCATGATCTAAATGTGCCTGTTCTGTATTTGTGGAATCTGACTCAGCTTTTGATGTCTGTTGTCCAGTAGTAGTTGATACCTGATCTGAATGCGCTTTTTCTGTTTCTGTTGAATCTGTCTCTGCTTTTGATATTTGTTGTTCAGCAGTCGTTGATTCATGATCGGAGTGTGATTTTTCTGTTTCTGTTGAATCTGACTCTGCTTTTGATGTCTGTTGTTGAGCAGCCGTTGATTCATGATCTGAGTGTGCTTTTTCTGTTTTTGATGAATCTAACTTTTCCTTTGATGTTTGTTGTTCATGAGTAGTTGACTCATGATCTAAATGTGCTTGTTCTGTATTTGTTGAATCTGACTCTGCTTTTGATGTCTGTTGGTTAGCAGTCGTAGATTCATGACCTGAGTGTGCTTTATCTGTTTCTGATGAATCTAACTCTTCCTTTGATGTCTGTTGTCCATGAGTAGTTGACTCATGATCTAAATGTGCTTGTTCTGTATTTGTGGAATCTGATTCAGCTTTTGATATGTGCTGTTCAGCAGTCGTTGATTCATGATCGGACTGTGATTTTTCTGTTTCTGTTGAATCTGACTCTGCCTTTGATGTTTGTTGTCTGGTAGTCGTTGATTCCTGATCTGATTGTGTTTTTTCTGTTTTTGTTGAATCTGACTCAGCTTTAGATGTTTGTTTTTCAGCACTTTCTGATTCTTGATTAGAGTGTGCCTTTTCTGTTTTTGTTGAATCTGACTCTGCTTTTGATGTCTGTTGTTGAGCAGTCGTTGATTCATGATCTGAGTGTGCTTTTTCTGTTTCTGATGAATCTAATTCTTCCTTTGATGTTTGTTGTTCATGAGTAGTTGACTCATGATCTAAATGTGCTTGTTCTGTATTTGTTGAATCTGACTCTGCTTTTGATGTCCGTTGGTCAGCAGTCGTTGATTCATGACCTGAGTGTGCTTTATCTGTTTCTGATGAATCTAACTCTTCCTTTGATGTCTGTTGTCCATGAGTAGTTGACCCATGATCTAAATGTGCTTGTTCTGTATTTGTGGAATCTGACTCAGCTTTTGATATCTCTTGTTCAGCAGTCGTTGATTCATGATCGGAGTGTGAATTTTCTGTTTCTGGTAAATCTGACTCTGCCTTTGATGTTTGTTGTCCGGTAGTCGTAGATTCCTGATTTGAGTGTGATTTTTCTGTTTTTATTGAATCTGACTCTGCTTTTGATGTCTGTTGTTCAGCAGTCGTTGATTCATGGTCTGAGTGTGCCTTATCTATTTCTGATGAATCTAACTCTTCCTTTGATGTCTGTTTTCCATGAGTAGTTGACTCATGATCTAAATGTGCTTGTTCTGTATTTGTGGAATCTGACTCGGCTTTTGATGTCTGTTGTCCAGTAGTAGTTGATACCTGATCTGAATGTGCTTTATTTGTTTTTGATGAATCTAACTCTTCCTTTGATATCTGTTGTTCAGCAGTCGATGATTCATGATCGGAGTGTGATTTTTCTGTTTCTGTTGAATCTGACTCCGCCTTTGATGTTTGTTGTCCGGTAGTCGTTGATTCCTGATCTGAGTGTGATTTTTCTGTTTCTGTTGAATCTGACTCAGCTTTAGATGTTTGTTTTTCAGCACTTTCTGATTCTTGTTCCGAGTGTGCTTTTTCTGTTTTTGTTGAATCTGACTCTGCTTTTGATGTCTGTTGTTGAGCAGTCGTTGATTCATGATCTGAGTGTGCTTTTTCTGTTTTTGATAAATCTAACTCTTCCTTTGATGTTTGTTGTTCACGAGTAGTTGACTCATGATCTAAATGTGCTTGTTCTGTATTTGTGGAATCTGACTCTGCTTTTGATGTTTGTTGTCGTGTAGTCGTTGATTCTTGATCTGAGTATGCTTTTTCTGTTTCTGTTGAATCTGACTCTGCCTTTGATGTCTGTTGCACAGTAGTAGTTGATTCCTGAGTTCTTGTTATTTGTTGCTCTGTCGTTGGTTCTGTTGTTACAATTGAAATTTGTTGTTCAAAAGGCTTGATAAATTCTGTTGTTGTTTGTTGATACATACTTATTGTCACCTGATCTGTTGTGGTATGATTTATAACAGTTAAAGTTGATAGTTCAGAAGAATGTATCTCAGTACTATCTGATATATTAACTGTTGATTTCTCATCTGTTGAAGTTGGTGTGACATTAACCATTGATGCAGATTCATTAGAATCATATGATTCCACGGACTGCTTACTAGAAGAGCTATCTTCTTTTGATTGTTGTTCAAATGAATCCGCTTTATTGGTTTTTCTCGCATGATCTAGCGTTGTTGACATATATTCTGGAGTAGTCAGGGCTTCCATAGATGTTAGTTTTTCTGTAGTTGTAGTAGTCTGTTCGGTAGTTATTGTAGTTAAATGATCTGTAGTTGTTGTTTGTTGTTCTGTCGTTGTTCCTGTCTGATCTGTTTTTGGTTCTTCTGTTACAATTGAAGTTGGTTCAGGATACGTTTGTTTAGTAATAGATAATGGTTCTTTGGTTGTATGTCGGTTTTCAGTTGTTAGAGATTGGGTAGACTCCAATGATTCAGTAGTTTGTTGTTTAGTGAAATGTTCAGTTGTGGCAGTAGATTCCTCTGAGATAAGATTGTGGGTTGTTGTGGATTGTTCAGTTGTGGTGAATTGTTCAGATGTTGTCGATCGTTCAGTTGTGGTGAATTGTTCAGTTGTTATGGATGGTTCGGTCGTTGTAGATTGTTTGGCTGTCATGATTCGTTCGGGTGTAACAGATTGTGCAGTTACTGTTGTTTGTTCAGTGTGTAGTATAGAAGATTGTTCATCAATCATCCTATTTGATTCTGTCGTAGTTGTTGGTGTCTCTGTTATTAATGTAGTAACTCCTGCTTCTGTTGCTGTTATTTCTTCAACTTCTGTATGAATATTAATTGTTGAAGGATTTTCAAAACTTGTAAACGTCCCTGTTACTGGTTGAGACGTTGTTGTTGTTAGTTCTGTGGATGTTATGAACTCCTGAACAATATCTGTTATTTTTGTTGTAGTAGTTGGCAATTTGTGACTTGATGTAGTAGTTTCCGGAGATGTTATCGTTATTTCATTAAAACTTTCTGCAGTTGCCTTTGATATATCAAATACAGGTGTACTTCTTGTGTGTACCTCTGTTGTCATTACTTCAGTACTCAATGATAATAACGGATGTTCAGAAAAGTCTCCATTTTTATCATAAATGTCGTGATCATCCGAGTCAGAAATGGTAGCCTTATGTTCATCACTCTTAGTCAAACTATGTGATTCTGGGCTCATATTTGATGAAATATCCATAGACGTTTCTGAAAATATTATTGGTTCTGTTGATGACATCTGTATTTCTGTTGTTGACTGCTCAGTAGTAACAATTTGATTTGATGTTTTATGTATTGGTTCATCGCTTAAACTTGATAATTCTGTCGATGTTATATAAGATTCATTTGTAGTAGGTGTTGTTTGCTCTTTAGTATTCGTTGTATCAGTAAATATTTGTTGATGCTGTGTAGTTGTTATTGTTGGTATTGTAACCGTTGATATCTCTTCTTTAGTTGATGATTCCAGAGTGATTGTGGAACTTTCAGTAGTTCTACTGATATCTTCCGTTCTTGATACTTCGAGGGATGTTGCCTGTGCAATGGTTATTGTCGTTGCTTCAGTAGTTGTTGACTCTGTGATTAGTGCTGGTTCCTCAGTTATAGACAATGCTCTAGGACTTGTTAATAACTCTTCAGCAGGCATTGAAATATGTGTAGATGTTGTTTGTTCAGTTTTTGTTGAAGTTAGTTCCATACTAGAAGCTGTTACTGTTACTTCCTCAGTTGTAGGTGAAATTGATTCAGTGACCATACTTCGTTTCTCAGTATTTACTGCTCCAGAAGTAGATGACCATACTTCTATAGGTTTTGAAGTTTTTAACGATGTTGGTTGTTCAGTAGTTGTTGTGGTTGTTTTAGTTGTTTCAACAGTTGTCGTTGAAGTTGATTCAGTAACCGTTGCTGGTTCTTCAGTCGTAGTCAGTACTTTAGGACTAGTCAACGATTCCTCTGTAGCTATTGAAATATCTAATGATGTTGTTTGTTCAGTTAATATTTGAATTGGTTCCGTAGTGGTGGTTGTTAATAATTCTAATGGTATTATTTCCTCAGTTGTTGTTGTAATCAATTCAGTGAACTTTGTTGGTGCTTCACTTGTTAATACTCCAGTAGTTGATAACTCTTCTACAGATGTTGATGCAATTGGTGATATTACTTGTTCAGTGGTTGTTGTTGTTTCAACAGTTGTTGTTGAAGTTGACTCAGTAACCGTTGCTGGTGGTTCAGTTGTAGGCAATACTTTAGGACTAGTTAATTCCTCTGTAGCTATTGAAACATCTAATGCTGTTGCTCGTTCTGTTGTTATTGGAGTTGGTTCCGGATAGGTGGTTGTTAATAATTCTAACGGTATTATGTCCTCAGTTGTTGTTGCAATCGATTCAGTGAACTTTGTTGGTTCATCAATTGTTAATACTCTAGTAGTTGATAACTCTTCTACAGAGGTTGATGCAACTGATGTTAAAGTTGATTCAGGAACCGTTGCTGATTCCAAAGTTGTAGTTAAAGCTTTAGTACTGGTTAATGCCCTTTCTGGAGTCGTTGAAATATCTATTGATGTGACTTGTTCAGTTGTTGTTGAAGCTGGTTCTGAAGTGGTAGTTGTTAATGATTCTGATGACATCATTTCCTCAGTTAATGAAACCGATTCAGTAAAAGTGGTTGGTATTTCAGTAGTTGATGAAATCGATGGTTTCTCATAAAATGATGAAATTGATTTTGTGACCATTGTTGGTTCCTCAGTTATTATTTCAATCGACTCAGTGACCGGTTTTGGTTCTTCAGTTGTTATTTCAATCGATTCAGTGACTGTTGTTCGTCCCTTAGTTGTTATTTCACTTGATTCAGTGATCGTTATTGGTAACTCCGCTTTTATTTCAATCGATTGAGTGACTGTTGTTGGTTCTTGAGTTGTTATTTCTATCGGTTCAGTGACCGTTGTTGGTTCCTGAGGTGTTACTTTTATCGATTTAGTGGCCGTTGTGGATTCCTCAGTTGTTATTTCTATTGATTCAGTGACTGTTGTTGGTTCTTCAGTTGTTATTTCAATTGATTCAGTGACAGTAGTTGGTTCCTCAGTTGTTATTTCTATTAATTCAGTGACTGTTGTTGGTTCATCAGTTATTTCACTTGATTCAGTGATCACAGTTGGTTCCTCTGTTTCTATTTCCATCGATTCAGTGACTGTTGGTTCCTCAGTTGTTATTTTAATGGATTCAGTGACTGTTATTGGTTCCTCAGTTGTTAGTTCAATCGATTCAGTAACCATTGTTGATTTGGTAGTAACTCTTGTTAATGCCTCAGTTGTTATTTCAATCGATTCAGTGACTGTTGCTGGTTCATCAGTTGTTATTTCACTTGATTCAGAGACTACTGTTGGGTCCGCCGTTTCTGTTTCAACCGATTCAGTGACTGTTGTTGGTCCCTGAGTTGTTATTTCAGTCGATTCAGTGACAGTTGTCTTTTCTTTAGTTGTTATTTCAATCGGTTCCGAATGCGTAGTTTGTTCCTCAGTTGTTATTTCAATGGATTCAGTGAATGTTATTGGTTCCTCAGTTGTTATTTGAATGGATTTAGTGACCATTGTAGGTTCTTCAGTTAATTTGCTTGATTCAGTGATCACTGTTGGTTCCTCCGTTTCTATTTCAATCGATTCAGTGACTGTTGTTGGTTCCTGAGTTGCTATTTCAGTCAATTCAGTAACAGTTGTCTGTTCCTTAGTTGTTATTTCAATTGGTTCCAAATCCGTTGTTTGTTCCTCAGTTGTTATTACAATGGATTCAGTGTCTGTTATTGGTTCCTCAGTTGTTATTGGAATGGATTTAGTGACAATTGTTGGTTCCTTAGTTGTTATTTCTATTGATTCAGTGACTGTTGTTGGTTCTTCAGTTGTTATTTCAATTGATTCAGTGACAGTAGTTGGTACCTCAGTTGCTATTTCTATTAATTCAGTGACTGTTATTGGTTCATCAGTTATTTCACTCGATTCAGTGATCACAGTTGGTTCCTCTGTTTCTATTTCCATCGATTCAGTGACTGTTGGTTCCTCAGTTGTTATTTTAATGGATTCAGTGACTGTTATTGGTTCCTCTGTTGTTAGTTCAATCGATTCAGTAACCATTGTTGATTTGGTAGTAACTCTTGTTAATGCCTCAGTTGTTATTTCAATCGATTCAGTGACTGTTGCTGGTTCATCAGTTGTTATTTCACTTGATTCAGAGACTACTGTTGGGTCCGCCGTTTCTGTTTCAACCGTTTCAGTGATTGTTGTTGGTCCCTGAGTTGTTATTTCAGTCGATTCAGTGACAGTTGTCTGTTCTTTAGTTGTTATTTCAATCGGTTCCGAATGCGTAGTTTGTTCCTCAGTTGTTATTTCAATGGATTCAGTGAATGTTATTGGTTCCTCAGTTGTTATTTGAATGGATTTAGTGACCATTGTAGGTTCTTCAGTTAATTTACTTGATTCAGTGATCACTGTTGGTTCCTCCGTTTCTATTTCAATCGATTCAGTGACTGTTGTTGGTTCCTGAGTTGCTATTTCAGTCAATTCAGTAACAGTTGTCTGTTCCTTAGTTGTTATTTCAATTGGTTCCGAGTCCGTTGTTTGTTCCTCAGTTGTTATTTCAATGGATTCAGTGTCTGTTATTGGTTCCTCAGTTGTTATTGGAATGGATTTAGTGACAATTGTTGGTTCCTTAGTTGTTATTTCTATTGATTCAGTGACTGTTGATGGTTTTTCAGTTATTTCACTTGATTCAGTGATTACAGGTGGTTCCTCCGTTTCTAATTCAATCGATTCAGTGACTGTTGGTTTATCAGTTGTTATTTTACTTGATTCAGTAACAACTGTTGGTACCGCCGTTTCTATTTCAACCAACTCAGTGACTGTTGTTGGTTCCTGAGTTGATATTTCAGTTGATTCAGTGACTGTTGTTGGTCCATTCGTTATTTCGATCGATTCACTGACCATTGCTGGTTTCTCAGTTATTATATCAATTGATTTAGTGCCCTTTGTTAGTTTCGCGGTTATTTCAATCAGTTCAGTGATTATTGTGGGTTCTTCAGATGCTATTTCAGTCGATTCAGTGACTGTTGTTGGTTCTTCAGTTGTTATTTCAATTGATTCAGTTTCAGTTGTTGGTTCTTCAGTTGTTATTTCTATTGATTCAGTGATTGTTGTTGGTTCTGAAGTTGTTATTTCCATTGATTCGGTGATTGTTGTCGGTTTTTGAGTTGTTATTTCAATCGATTCAGTGATCATTGTCTGTTCCTTAGTTGGTATTACAATCGATTCAGTGATCGTCGCTGGTTCACCAGTTATTACTTCAATCGATTTAGTGACCGTTGTTGGTTGCTTAGTTGTTACCTCAATCGATTCAGTGACCGTTATTGGTTCCTCTGTTGTTATTTCAATCAATCTAGTGGCTGTTGTTGGTTGCTCAGTAGCTATTTCAATCGGTTCAGTGACCGTTATTGGTTCCTGAGCTGTTACTTTAATCGATTCGGTGAGTGTTATTGGTTCCTCAGTTGCTATTTCCATTGATTCAGTGACTGGTGTTGGTTCCTCAGTTGTTATTTCAATCGATTCAGTGACTGTTGTTGATTCTTCAGTTATTTCACTTGACTCAGTGGTCACTGTTGGTTCCTTCGTTTCTATTTCAATCGATTCTGTGACTGTTGTTGGTTCTTCAGGTGTTATTTCAATCAATTCAGTGACCGTTGGTGGTTCCTCAGTTGTTATTCCAATCGGTTCAGTGATTGCTGTGGGTTTTTTAGTTGCTATTTCAGTCGATTCAGTGACAGATGTTGGTTCCTGAGTTGTTATTTCAATAAAATTAGCGAATGTTGTTGGTTCTTCAGTTATTATTTTAATCGATTCAGTGATCGTTGTTGGTTGTTCAGTTATTATTTCAATCGGTTCAGTGACCGTTATTGGTTTCTGAGTTATTACTTTAATCGATTTAGCGACTGTTGTTGGTTTCTCAGTTGTTATTTTAATCGATTCAGTGACCGTTATTGGTTCCTGAGCTGTTACTTTAATCGATTCGGTGACTGTTGTTGGTTCTTCAGTTTTTATTTCCATTGATTCAGTGACTGCTGTTGGTTTCTCAGTTGTTATTTCAATCGATTCAGTGACTGTTGTTGATTCTTTAGTTATTTCACTTGACTCAATGATCACTGCTGGTTCCTCCGTTTCTATTTCAGTCGATTCTGTGACTGTTGTTGGTTCTTCAGGTGTTGTTTCAATCAATTCAGTGACCGTTCTTGGTTCCTCAGTTGTTATTTCAATCGATTCAGTGTTCATTGTTGGTTCCTCAGTTGTTATTTCAGTCAATTCAGTGACTGTTGTTGGTTCCTCAGTTGTTATTTCAGTCAATTCAGTGACTGTTGTTGGTTCCTCAGTTGTTATTTCAATTGATTCAGTGACAGTTGTTGGTTCCTCAGTTGTTATTTCAATGGATACAGTAAATATTATTGGTTCTTCAGTTGCTATTTCCATTGATTCAGTGATCGTTGTTGGTTGTTCAGTTGTTATTTCAATCGGTTCAGTGACCGTTATTGGTTCCTGAGTTATTATCTCAATCGACTTAGTGACTGTTGTTGGTTCTTTAGTTGTAGATTCACTGACTGTTGTTGGTTCTTCAGTTGTTATTCCAATCGGTTTAGTGGCTATTATTGGTTCATGGGTTGTTATTTCAGTCGATTGAGTAACAGTTGTTTGTTCTTCACTTGTTATTTCAATAGATTCAGTGACCGTAGTTGGTTCATTAGTTATTATTTTGATCGATTCAGTGACCGTTGTTGGTTCCCGAGTTGTTATTTCAATTGATTCAGTGACCGTTGATGGTTCCTCAGTTTTTAATACTCTATTAGTTGAAAACAGTTCTGTAGATGACGAAGCATCTAGTGGTATTGATTGCTTAGTCGTTGTTGTAGTTGTTTTAACTGCTGTTCCTGAACCTGAGTCAGTGATTGTTGTCAATGACTCAGTTGTAGTAAAGTCATTAGGTATAGTTGACAAATCTTTTGTAACTGTTGAAATATCTAATAGTGTGACCTGTTCGGTCGTTGTTGAAGTTGGTTCCTTAGTGGTAGGTGTTAATAATTCTAATGAAATTACTTTTTTAGTTGTTGATATCGATTCACTAATCATTATTGGTCCTTCAGTAGTTGTTGGAATTGAATCAGTCGCCGTTGTTGGTACCTCAGTTATTAATTCTCTAGTAGACGATAACGTATCTACAGACGTTGAAACATCTAGTGATGTTGCTTGCTCATTGGTTGTTATAGCTGTCGCTGGAAGAGATTCAGTGACCCTTGCCGGTTCTTCAGTATTAGCAAATTCTTCAGGAATAGTTAATAGCTCTTCTATGGTTGTAGAAACATCTAATTTTTTTTGTTGTTCAGTCGTTGTGGGAGGTGGTTCCATAGTGGTAGTCGTTAATGATTCTAATGGTATTATTTCCTTAGTTGTTTTTAAAATCGATTCAGTTATTAATGTCGGTTCCTCAGTTTTTGTTGAAATGGATTCAGTGACCGCTGTTGGTTCCTCAGTTGTTAATTCTCTAGTGGTTGACGACATTTTTAGAGTTGTTTGAGTATCTAGTGATATTGGTTGTTCAGTAGTTGTTGTAACAGTTTCAACAGCTGTTATTGATGTTGATTCCGTGCCCGTTACCGGTTCCTCAGTTGTAGTCAATTTTTTTGTAGTTTGTTCCATAGCGGTGGTTGGTAATGATTCCAATAATATTACTTCCTCAGTTGTTGAGATGGGTTCAGTGACGCTTATTGGTTTATCAGTTGTTGACAATACTTCTATCGTTGTTGATGTATTTAGTGAGGTTGCATGCTCAATTGTTATTGTAGTTGTTTCAACATTTGTTATTGAAGTTGGCTCTGTGTTAATTGTTGTTTCTTCAAGTGTAGTCAATTCCATAGGTATATTTGATGATTCTTCTGTAGGTGTTGAAATATCTGATACTGTACTTTCTTGCTCTATTAATGTTGTGATTGGTTTAACAGTTGTTGATGGTTCCTCACTTGTTGATTCTTTAATATTAATTAATGAGTCTTCTCTAGTTATCAATGTTTCTTGCTCAGTAGTTGCAGTTGTTTCTGTGTCACTTGTGGGTGAAGTTGTTATTGGTATTTCACTTGAAGTTGATGCCTCATTAGTAATTGTTGTTACGTTGTCGCTTTCAATAGTTGTAGTAGGAATCTCACTTGTTGTAAAAGTTCCTTGTGTGATTGATTCTAAACTGCTTAATTCCTTTGCAGTTATGGGTTCCTCAGTAGTTATTGTTGTGGGCTCATTGGTGGTAGTAAATCGGTCACCTACAGTTGTTCCATATTTTAATTCTTTTGGCAGATCATTCATCTCAATAGTTGAAGGTTGTACAGTTGTAGTTGATGATGTAATTGTACTTGGCTGCTCAGTTACAGATATAGGTGTACTATCAACCGTAGATTCATCAGAATGATCATGTTCTCCGGGTGGGCAAGTCACAGTATCATTACTCTCGCCGGAATCTTCATATGAATCATAATACTCTGATGACTCTGTAGTGTTTGGTTGTTTTGCTAATATATCTTCAACTTTAACATTTTTAGTTGTGGATGGCTGCATTGTTGTCATTTTAAGTGCTTCGGAAGTTTTCTCTTGTGCTTTAGTAGTTGAACTTGTTAGCAATTCTGTTGTTTGTGATTTAGTTGTAGGGATTTCAGTGCTTGTAACTTCTGAGGAGTCATACTCCTCATAAGATTCATCGGAACATTCTTCTGATTCATTTGGTAAAGATGTTGTAGCCGTTTTATTTGTTTCATCTGTAGTAGAAACATTTATATTTTGTTGTTCGGTCCTATTAATCGGCGTTGTCTCTAAAGTAGTCCTATCTGTAGTTCCTTTTGTTTTTTCAGTTACATGTTTTGTAGTTGTTTCCTCTACAAGAGTCGTTGAGAATTCAGGTGTACTACTTAATGTTGATGGCTGCAATGTTGTTGGTCCAATCTCTGTAGTGGAAATAACAATAGGTACATCCATAACTGTTGTTTGATCTATAATTGTAGATGGTTCTTCGGACTTGCTTATAGTTTCATCTGAAGAAACTAATGTAGTTATCTTGGCTGTGGTTGTTATTTGTTCTGGTGTAATGGAGGATAGTTCCTTCGTAGAGAATATTATTGATTCCTCTGTAGGAATTACAGTTGACCCAGTACTGTGATCGGGTTGCTGCGTTGTAGTATTCACTTCATCCGCTTGTGATGCAACGGTTGTTGGCTCTTCTTCAGTTATTCTTACGGTAGCCGTTTCTTCATTATCAGCTATAGATGTAGTCAATTCTTCAGCAATGGATGATGTTAATGCTACTACTGTAGATGGAGTTTCTGATGCAGTCATTGCAGTATTCTCTTCTTTTGGACTAACAGTTGTGGCTACTTCTGTAACAGTTGTTGAAACAGGTGCAAATGCTGCTGTTGCCATATTTTTATCGAGATTTTCTTCATAATCATCATTCTTTTCATTAGAATCATAATCTTCAGTTGTCGATGTCGGTTCTGTTGTCGTTGTTGTTGTTGAAGTCGTTGTTGTTGTCTTACGTATACGTGGCTTCTGTTCTTTTATGTGTTCCAATGCCTCGAGTATATCTGTAAAAAAATGTTAAAGTGTTTTATTTTAAATGGAAATTTACTCTACATCTCAAGCTGTTAGTAGCTTCTATTTGGGTATTGATGTAAGTAGACCTTTTCTTATTAACCCACTACGCAAAATAAAGAGGTGTTAATGACTTTGACCTTTTTGTGTGTCTGTCTGTGACATAGCAGCGTCTAGACCAATAGATCGAATAGGATGCGGTTTTTTTTTTGTAAAAGACACCACTTTGCAGTTAGGAAATAATCGTTGTATTGACTTTAAAAAAACATATTATTAATGCAGACAAATTACACACAGACTCAGAATAACAGTCTATGGATCGCACACAGTATTGTCCTGTGTAGGAATCGAACCCACGACATTGGTTATTAAAGGTCGGTATCTAAAGCACTACGCCACCTGTGCAGTTCACGTCATTCTGGCATCTGTTTTCTTTAAAATTTGAAGCGATGAGAGGGTACTGCCGCTCAAGGACTGCAATACCAAGGGTATAGCTAGGCGGCTGCCTTCTAATATAAACCCCAAATCCACCGAGTTAGGCTTCCGGGTCGCTCACCGAACGAAGCGCAATAGCACATTTCTTATACACCGATTTTTGCGAGAGTGTATTACTCCGGACGGATTGGACGGCGACTGTTGACAGAAAACTGTCAACAGCGTGGTCCTAATTAACACGTACATTAAGAAGTGAAAATGCATGTGACGAATAAAAGTACGCAATATAGTCTCTTAAACTCTTTTGCTCGCAAATTTTAAAACAATGAGATATACTTCCTTATGCTTTTTATAATCTATACATATAATAAAAATGTAACGGATCGCTGTCTGTACATGGAAGATATATGAGAAAAAATATTACTGGGACCTTTATCAACACAAATAGAAACCAAAACAATGATTGTTTAAATTACTGAAATTTTTAGCATTTAATATGCTTAATTATTTATAAATTCCCGATTACGAAAAGAAAAATGATGTCACAAGCGGGGTTCGAACCCGCGCCTATTGGGAATCCGGCCCAACCGTGCTGCCACTTACACCATCGTGAACTATTTTAGGACATGCAAATTTCGCTTCATATTATATCTTACGTCTTCAAGGTGACGTATGCCATCTATCGGACAATGTTTACACATTGTATAGACTTAATACTTCAAACTTTACAGTTAGAATTGTATTAAACGATGACACAACCTTGTTATTCAAATTACTGCAATTTTTAGCATTTAATATGCTTAATTATTTATATACTACAATTCTAACTGAAAAGTTTGAAGTATTAAGCCTATACAATGTGTAAACATTGTCCGATAGATGGCATACGTCACCTTGAAGACGTAAGATATAATATGAAGCGAAATTTGCATGTCCTAAAATAGTTCACGATGGTGTAAGTGGCAGCACGGTTGGGCCGGATTCCCAATAGGTGCGGGTTCGAACCCCGCTTGTGACATCATTTTTCGTTTCGTAATCGGGTATTTATAAATGATTGTTTAAATTTTTGTCTGTTTATCTGTTTTCTATTTGTCTGTGCGTTTGTGCACGCAAATGTCAGAAACGGCTTATCCGATTTAGACGTGGTTTTCGCTAATATATTGTGGTAAGCTTCATTTAACATTCAATCTCATCAACCAAAAGATCATCGTCCTAGCGACCATCGACCTTAAACCATTGCATTGCTTTTTCTATTTAACTCTGTCAGGGATGACTTCTGCGTTGACGAAGTCACGGGCTAAAGCTAGTTATGAATATGTTTAAGCGTTTCAACGTGATACTGCGAAAGGGATATATTTAGCTACAGCACTACAACTGTATTTTACAAGTAAGTTAATAGGGGTAGTACCACGCTGTTGACAGTTCTCTGTCTACAGCCGCGGGCCGGTCCGTGGTAGTACCACACTGAGCAGAAGATCGACGTCTGAGTAATGGCAATGTGCTATTGTGCTTGGTTCGATGAGCGATAGAGCCGGAAGCCCAACTGGGGGTGGGTTTTGGGTTTGTATTGGTAGGCAGCGGCTTAAGCTATACCCTTGGTATTGCAAAGGTCCATGAGCAGCAGTGATACTTACGATCAGGTGTGCTGCTTGCTCGTTTGCCCACCATAAGCAATAAAAAAAAAAGTAAACGATAGAAAATCTCCAAATACAAAGCTATTCTAAACTATTACTTCTTGCTGCGTGATGGCTAAGAATAAAACTCTTATTTTGCTCGTGTTTTCCGTGTAGTGATGGAGTAAGAATACAAATCACCACCCCGTATCTTACCCGTGGGTGATTTAAATACGACTAAGGGATACAAAACGCATATATAACATCTATGAGAGAGAAGGAAATCTCGAAACAAAACCCTTCTGACCAGCGTGGTATAGTAGGTCAATTTCCCTCTCATTATGTAGGAGGCTCGAGCCCAACAGTAGGACATATATGAGCTGAGGTGATGATAATTGTTCGTGTATGTCGTAAAAGATGACTATGAGCTGTATATAGACTTGAGCCAACTCCATCTGATGCCGTTTGTTCAACAATTACATTCACAAGTAGTGTTGACATCTGACGGGCGGTGGGTCATAAAAATATTGCCAATACACATACATATCATCACGCCATATCCCTTGCAGGGTAGGCAGAGAGAACAGAGTGCCAGTGAACTCTATCCTTGCATACTTCACTCGCTTCCTCAACATTCATAATTCTCTTCATACACGCTCGCCGGTTTCGGAGACTCTTGACTCCACCTTCCTTCAGTACATGACCGATCTGGTCTAGGTAGGTATAATAATAATATTTAACTATTAAGTCAGTATACTACAGCAGGACAAATTTCGAAAATGCTTAATTAATTACCTGGTTGACCGGTAGATCTCAGCAGAGCTCGCAAAGCGTCTATTAAATCTGAAAATAAGATATATATTTAAGATAACACTATTTTTTTTAGAAGTAGCTGTATGGTAGCGGCTTCGAATACTACCAACCCTTACTTTGCTTGTGGATGTCGTAAAACACGACTAAGAGCCTTATAACGACCTGGGCCAACTCCATCTGATGACGTTTGGTCAACAATTACATTCACAAGTAGTGTTGACTTCAGATAGGCGGCCGGTCATAAAACTATTGTCAATAACTTTTACAATATGTACTATGAAAGAAGAGTACATATTGTATCGAACGCAAGTAATTGAGATAAGAGTAGAAGAATGATGAATACATCACAATAATCCCCTAAGGGATGGTTATGCCATAAACTAACGTATTCCCTTCTCCGTTGCTATTGGACTGGCTACTGGCGTCAATATCTTGACATCATAAGTTCAATTCTCTTTTCCGTGTGGTGACGGAGTAAGAATACTATTCACCACCCCATATCTTACCCGTGGGTGATCGTAAGAAACGACTAAGGGATATAAAACGCATATAACATCTATGCGAGAGAAGGGAAACTCGAAACAAAACCCTATACCAACACGTCTGACCAGCGTGCTATAGTAGGTCAATTTCCCTCTCATTGTGGAGGAGGCTTGAGCCCAACAGTGGGACATTTATGGACTGTGATGAAGTTCAATTCAATCATTTTTAATATATAAATGACGTATTTACATATTTCTTCAACACCCCAAAGGTTGAATGGGAGAAAATTCTTAAAACATTAAGTTCACCTTGTTTATTTTATTTATCAACTGGTTTAAAGAAAACCTATCCTAACATGTTTCATACAGATTTTATGTGAAATTACTGTATGAAGATTAAAAACAATAAATAAAATATACGTCTTAAATAGAACTGCAATGAAAAGAAGACGAAGAGGTAATGTTGCCCAAATGAAAGACTCTTGTAACTCTCGCTGTTAGAATAACACCGAGTCACTTGTTTTGGATAGAAATGAAAAATTCAACTAAATTAATGAAACTCCATTCATCTATTGTCACTAACTGTACAACTATCAATAATTAGGTACATACCACTTAACGGGAGTGGGGGCTATAATCACACCTATCTATCATGATACTGTTTAAACATCAAATGATTTCCCCGTGTACTGGTATTGAGAATACAAAATGTTGCCAATCCTTTCTTTGTCAAAGTAATCGTAAAATCCTGTCTAAGGGAGCACTGCGAGACTCTTGCAGCGAGTCTTGGTCTTGCATTTGGGTCACACTACAAAGAAGATTGATATACTTACTCTCAGTTTCTGTATACTCTTCTAATATCATAACAGCTTCTTGCAGATCTGTAAAAGATAAAAAATACATCAGTTATTTGCGATTTCTTTAAATTATTTCTAATTTTTACGCGAGTATTACACAGGGCTGTAACCAGAGTTGAATTTGAAGTAAATCTAGGGATGAATTGATACTACCGAGTACTCATATGGTATCGATACTCTCCAATCGATACTACTACTTGTAATATATAACACAAACATGCGATACTGAGTACTGGTATCGATAGGGATGAATCGATACTACCGAGTACTCATATGGTATCGATACTCTCCAATCGATACTACTACTTGTAGTATATAACACAAACATGCGATACTGAGTACTAGTATCGATAGAGATGAATCGATACTACCCAGTATTCATATGGTATCGATACTACTACTATGGTATCGTATACGGCGGTGACCCACCCGCACGACGTTCAAAGGGGTATGTTGACGACCACAGATCGACAAAAAAAAAATACGTGGTGCGAGGTACACGGCACGACCGTAGTATTTATCCATTGTAAATACGAAATACACCTCTATTGTCTGAAGTGTGACAAAACTCTCGCATTTACTTTGTGTATTGCAAATTTATCAGTATTCAAAAGTATCGATACTTTAATATAGTATCGACTGTGGTATCAATACTTTGATCCGATACTACTATCGATTACTAGTATCGAATACTAGTATCGAAGAGAGAACAGTATCGTTTCATCCCTAAGTATCGATACTTTGATTCGATACTATTATCGAATACTAGTATCGAAGAGAGAATAGTACCGTTTCATTCCTAGGTATCGATACTTTGATTCGATACTACTACCGAGTACTATTATCAAAGAAATAATAGTATCGTTTCATCTCTAAGTAGGTCAGCATTGGTTACAGGTAGGGCTAAAATAAAAAAGGAAGTTAAATTATTATATTATTGATGTGCCATCGAAGCACGGGCTCCTAAATCAATCACCATGAATATTACTGACTTCTAGGTCAGCGGTAATTATGTCAAACTATGAACAAACAATTTAATTATAATAATTTGTTTTAGTTTTCGGTATTTTTAACGTAGGGCCTTACAATAACCCACCTGACGCTGTCGAGCATCTTCTTAGCGATGGTCCGCAGCGCCAGGTCGGCGTATGAAACCCTACTTAAATATTTCTTTTATTTTAACTTAATTATTTTTAAAGTGAATATATAACTTAATATTTTATGAATACATATTTCAAGCGTCTACTTATTGCTATTAATCAATCAAATCAAATCAATATCGAGCAAAAAATCACGTTTGTTGTATGGGAGCCCCCTTAAATATTTATTTTATTCTTTTTTGTAGTATCTATTGTTATAGCGGCAACAGAAATATATCGTCTGGTGGTAATTTCAACTGTTTAACTATCACGGTGAATGTGATACGGTGACAGACAGAAGGGCGGACATATGAGTCTTATGGTCCCGTTTTACCCTTTGGCTATGGAAGCATAAAAAACGCTTTTCTGTGTGGTCAATTGATAATAAATCGAGTAAAATTACTATTTAATTAATTAATTACAAGCTAAGATATTGTATAATATTTACAAGTAATAAATTAGCTGTGTGGTAGCGGCTACGAATACTACCAACCCTTACTTGCTCGTGGATGTCGTAAAAGATGACTAAGAGCCTTATAACGACCTGGGCCAACTACATCTGATGCCGTTTGGTCAACAATTACATTCACAAGGAGTGTTGACGTCAGACAAACGGCCGGTCATAACAACTATTGTCAATAACTTTTACAATATGTACTATGAAAGAAGAGTACATATTGTATCGACCCCAAGTAATTGGGATAAGAGTTGGAGAATGATGATGAATGATGATTTACAGGTAATAAATTAATAAAAAATAATAATTAATAATACTTACAGAATGAATGGCTCAATGTAATAACATTCTCCAAAAATTTGATGGTATCTGTAAAAAGAAAACGACATTTTAAAATGGAGGTTTGGCGGTAATTTCATAGTTGTGACCCTTGTAATCTTATTCAATATTTCAATCCTTACTAATATTATAAATGCGAAAGTAACTCTGTCTGTCTATCTGTCGCTTTTTCACGCAAAACTACTGAACCGATCTAAATGAAATTTGGTACACAGATAGTTTAAAGACTGATAAAGGACATAGGCTACCTTTTATTGCAAAAAAATGGTTGTAAAGGGGTATGAAAAGTTGTAAGGAATTATCGTCATTTTTAAAGCCAGAAGCTTGAAACTTATTTTTAGGCTATTGATTAGATATAAATAAATATGAAATTAAAATTTCGAAAAAAAAATTACCCTTAAGGGGTAAAATAAAAATAGGGTATGAAAAACTTTAGGAAAGTAACTTTTTACGCTGGCGAAGCCGCGGACAGAAGCTAGTATTTTATAATGTTATATTGAATCATTTTTAATATTTTATGGAATGTAATACAGAGTAAGCGCTACATTGTAGTTAAGATGATACAACAGTGGTTTACGTATGTTTTATTTTCTGCCAAAATTCTTAATGATTTTTTAAATAAAATTGTATAGGTACAAAATGTTTTTGTACTTTCCGTGTGGTGACGGAGTTAGAATACAATTCACCACCCCCTATCTTACCCGTGGATGATCGTACAAGATGACTAAAGATATAAAACGCATATAATATCTATGTGAGAAAAGGAAAACTCTAAATAAAACCCTATACCAACACGTCTCACCAGCGTGGTATAGTAGATCAATTTCCCTCCCATTATGGAGGAGGCTCGAGCGTCGAACGAGACGTATATGAACTGAGATGATGATGATGATGACAATATCTTTAATACGTATATAGTAGCTTCAGAGTGAAAACCTTCCAAGCAGGATATTTTTCTTTATTTCAAAATATAATACGGCGGCCTATGTATTATTTAAAAAGTTATCACAATGAAATTGCAGTAAAAAACTCACCCATTTTTGTTATTTCATAAATAACTTGTATAACCTCGAAGAAGTCTGTAAAAATAATAAAATTAATAAGTAAATTAAATTATATCTAAATAGAAATTAAAATAATAATCAGATATACTTTTTTTTTATTGATTATGGTGGCAAACGGGCAAGCAGCACACCTGATGGTAAGTGTCACTGCCACCCATGGATATTTGCAATACGAAGGTTATAGCTTAGATCACTGCCTACCAAAGAACAACCCTAAAACCCACCCAGTTGGGCTTCCGGCTCTCTTGCTCACCGAACGAAGCGCAATAGCACATTGCCATTACTCAGACGTCGATCTTCTGCTCATTGTGGTACTACCCCGGACGGACCGGCCCGCGGCTGTAGACAGAGAACTGTCAACAGCGTGGTCCTACCATCAAAAATAATGACAGCACTTTCCTTTTGAAGTATGCGTGACGAGAGCGTTTCGAAAAGTGTGATATAAGAGGGAGATATAAGTTAGTGAAGATAGAAAGAGAGATGTGAGCACACATTTTCTTACTCTCTTTCTAAAAAATATTAATTTATCAATTTTTCTGAAGTTTTCAACACCACCCTTCACCCTTTCCACCCTTCACTAAGAAATTATAAGACGTCATCACGTCAAAAGGTTTCGTTAAACCTTCTTTCTTAATATATATAACTTACGCGTCACGTTGTTTGTCCGCGATGGACTCCTAAAGTACTTAACCGATTTTAATCAAATTTGCACAGCATGTGTAGTTTGATCCAACTTAAAATATAGGATAGCTTCCATCTCAATTTATAGTTGCAATATTATTTTATTGCAAATTATTTGTGTATGTTGCTGTTGTTATTTGACAGTCACAATTATCTGTTATCTTCAAACGATTCTAACAGATGGCGGTATCTGTTTACTGGATTGAATAAGTATTTAATAGATGGCGCTATGTTATACATACAAACGTTTCATATAAGCTACAATTTATTACCATAACCACCACGTGTTACTGAGGCTACCTTAGCCACAGCAACGCGTGGCCGAGTCTGCAAGCATATACTATATAAGAGCATTATTTTAAATTCAGGCTAAATCTATCACATAATAGATGTAAAATAATAATTCCTTACCTTCCATTTCACAGATTTTATTCATCAAAGCGGCTGCAACTCGAAAATTGGTCGCGTTGGCTATCCTTAGTATTGTATCCATGAAAACAAGCACTTCAACTTTGGTATACTTGTATACTTTGTCGAAGAACACGAAAATATCTATTATAGAAAAGAAAAATATTATTATATGCCAGAAGTGATTATGGAATGTTAAAGTTCGATTTATTATATGCCAGAAATAAATAGAAATATATAATATATTAAATAATAATGAATGCCAGAAATGATTATTAAGTTTTAGAATGGTTGTTATATAAAGTTAATATCAACGCTAGTTAAGTTTTAAACAGTAAGTTTTAAGTTTTAAACATTAAACCAACAGTAATTAATAGTAAACCAACAAAATGAAAGTTGTACACCACACTAGAATCCATTATATTATGAAGTTTCATATTATATAGAACTAAGTTTTATGAAGTATAGATCGCCATGTGTAAAAATAATATTATATATCCGTGTGATGACGGAGAAAGAATATAATTCACCACCTTCTATCTTACCCGTGGGTGATCGTAAGAGACGGCTAAGGGATATAAAACGCCCTATACCAACACGTCTGATCAGCGTGATATATTAAGTAAATATCCTTCTCATTATAGAGGATGCTAGAACCCTGCAGGGAGACATACATGAGGTGTGTGTAAAAAAATATTAAAAAAAAAGAAATTACCTCTTATTGCAGTAATGTTGATAATAGCCTGCCATGCTTCTTGGATAGCTGTAATTATAGAAAAACGTTAAAGTATTAAATGTGAAGGCTTAGAAACGATTTTAAAAATAAATAATATAAAATTCAAAAAAATGGAACTTTTGGCAGGAATCTAAAACGTCATGTAGTACTCTTGTATTATATTCGATATCTTAGTGTTTTAACGTGTTATATTAGATAATTTTGATGGCATTTTATGTAATGTGATGTGACGGAAGTGCTGGGATGTAGTGTATATCATATAAAAGTGCTTTACAACGTTTTCGTTTTCCATCAAAATTCCCACAGGATACCATTAACAGTGTGGCCATTGCATTGCAATGGTGACAATTTGACTTAGACAATGACTGACTTGAAAGACTAAAAACGTGAAAATATTTATATATATTTATTTTATATATTTATTATTATTATTTATTTTATATATATATTTTACGATTACTTTGACAAAGAAAGTATTGTCAAAATTTTGTGTTCTCAATACCAGTACACGGAGAAATAATTTGATGGACTTTTGACGGGAATTTGAAAACGTCATGTAGTGCTCTTGTATTATATTCGATATCTTAGTGTTTTAACGTGTTATATTAGATAATTTTGATGGCATTTTATGTAATGTGATGTGACGGAAGTGCTGGGATGTAGTGAATATCATAAAAAGTGCTTTAGAACGTTTTCGTTTTCCATCAAAATTCTCGCAAGATATCATTAACAGCCATAGTACTGTTGATGGTGACGATTTGACTTACTGACAGACAATGACTAACCTGTAGAGACTAAGAACGTGTAGATAATTATAATTCGACACTGGCAACAATGGCTCGTATAAGTAGCTGATTGCCAATACATAAAAAAAGAAGAAGAATAAACAAAAGATCTAAAGCAAATAAATACATATTATTGAGGATAAATCAAAAATTACAATTTAGATCTTAATCAAATTTAAATAACACCACAAAGCAAGTAAGAACTTTTAAATAAAAAAGGAATCATCAAAATCGGTTCACTTAGAAAAAAGTTCTGATGTTAAAACTCTTAAAAAAATAAAGACGAGACGAGAATCTTATTTTTGGAAGTCAGTTAAAAATTATGTTATTTATTATTTTAATCGCAATGTATAGATACAAGGAGTCCGAACGTAATGTTGAAGGAATGATCTCAATTTAGGGGACAGATTTTTTCCAGTAGTGCGCGCCACTTTTCAAGAGATACTCGTTTAAATCTTTACGCGGGCAGTTTTGTTGGTATTAACAGTTCTGGAATTTTATATTTAAATTAATTGAAATCAACATTCGCGAGCCAACGCGTGTTTACGTGTAATAATAATAATAGCATCTGTACGTCCTAAACTCTAGCGCAGCCAGTGGCAGAAAAGAGAACTAAGATCTGGGTTCATTATTGAATACTATGAAATCCATGAATACTATGGAAAAGCCTATGCCGTTCGGACTACTTGTATCTATACTTCTTGATTTTAATCGTTTCATTTAGAAACGATTAAATTTCTTACTCCAGTTATGAATTTATTTGCTTTTTAAATAAGGCGATGCAATTTAAACTTTAAAACAATGCGACCAAGTGATAAATACTAAAATATTAAAAAGAAACCTAGACTTGTTACACAAAAATAGCTTCAAAATTAAACCATCTATTATATAGGACGGGGGACTAGGTGGACCGTCGGTTTGTCGGTCCACCTAGTCCCCTTACGTTTTGAAAGTCGCAGGAAACCGTTGGATGCAAGTGGCACATAACCGTTCTCAGTGATATTCTCGTGGGGAAGCTTATGTCCAATAGTGGATATCTGCGGGCTGATGGAGGGATAGAAACCATTTATTTCATATATATTAATATCACATTTGAAATTTAACCGACTTCAAAAAAGGAGGAGGTTCTCAATACGACTGTATGTTTTATTTTATTTTAGTTACCTCAGAATTTTCGATTAGGTGATTTTGGTGTTTTTATTTTATTATTAAAACTGTTGCTTCCTGTCTGGTCTCCATTTCAATTTAGTCCACTGGTTACTAGTTGAAGTCGGTTTCTTTTTGTTAAAATTGATTATTAATTATATTTGTTTGATTATTATCAAATAATGTAAAAATAATGCGCTACTTACATTTAGTTCCAGTTATGGAGATCAATTTCTTGAAGAAATCAATAATATCTTCGTGTCCAGATTTTATTCGAATCTTCTCTATAATATCTAGCAATGGCACTGAAATATGAATAAAATATTAATACTCTGTTTTAAGTCGCGTTTTTATCTCCTGCATAGATTGTATATGCCTTTAATGGTCTTCTGCTATGTGGTAGCGGCTACGAATACTACCAACCCTTACTTTGCTCGTGGATGTCGTAAAATACGACTAAGAGCCTTATAACGACTTGGGCCAATACCATCTGATGCCGTTTGGTCAACAATTACATTCACAAGTAGTGTTGACGTCTGGCAGGCGGTCGGTCATACAACTATTGCCAATAACTTTTACAATATGTACTATGAAAGAAGAGTACATATTGTATCGACCCCAAGTAATTGGGATAAGAGTAGGAGAATGATGATGACATATTATGTAAATAATAAGAGCATATGTCTGATTCTTCTTCGATATACGAAAACAAGCTAGAATTTATAAACACTATGATTTTTTAAAAGCGTGTGACTATGTGCAAATACGAGATATGTCATTCTTTTGCCCGCGAATTTTTGTTGACAAAAAAAAAAAGCAGATGTCTGTAAAGTCGTTTTACAGATGATAATTTTACGTGATAAAGTCATAAGAAAACGTTGATATGAAAAATTTAATACTTTTATGAATTGAACAAATATAAAAAATGGAAACCATATTAACTTTTCACTTCAATTTACACATACCATCACGCCGCATCCCTTGCAGGGTAGGCAGAGAGAACAGAGTACTTATAAAATTCTTAAAATGTACGGTGAGTGAGATGTACGGTGAGTGATTTTATCTCAGTCACAGCATCCTTGATGTTATTAAATTTAATACTTTTATGTATTGAACAAATATAAAAAATGGAAACCATATTAACTTTTCATTTCAATTTATACATACTATCACGCCGCATCCCTTGCAGGGTAGGCAGAGAGGACAGAGTACCAGTGAACTCTATAACTCTTCAATTTATAAACACGTAAAATTCTTAAAATGTAGGAACGCTTAGGTCGATTGTGCCTTTCTATAGCTTGTTTCGTGCTCTCGTTTGCACGCTCGTCACACTCGGAACGTGATACTTTTTCGTGCGTGCAACCAACGTTCATAGATTTATAACATACATACATACCATCATGCCATGTCCTTTGCAGGGTGAGCCAACTCCATCTGATGGCGTTTGTTCAACACTTACATTCACAAGTAGTGTTGACGTCTGACAGGTGGTCGGTCATAATAATATTGCCAATACACATACATATCACCACGCCATAGGGTAGGTAGAGAGAACAGAGTGCCAGAGAACTCTATCTCTGCATACTTCACTCGCTTCCTCAACATTCATAATTCTCTTCATACACGCTCGCCGGTTTCGGAGACTCTTGACTCCACTTTCCTTCAGTACATGACCGATCTGGTCTAGTTAAGTTAGTCTCAGTCTCCCCCGGTACCTACATCCCTCCACTTTCGCATTGTATATCTTCTTAACCAGACGTTCGTTCGGCATTCTTTCCACATGTCCGAACCATCGGAGAATTCCCTTTCGCATCTTTACACCAATACTCTCTTTCATACCTACTCGCTCTCTTACGTCGTCGTTAGGAATCATTTATAACACGTAATCACGTCAAAAGTTTGTAGGTTAGAATTTCATAGTTTTTATAAAAAGTTTCACATCAAAAGGAAGGTGATGATACTTACTATGATGTACGGTGAGTGATTTTATCTCTGTCGCAGCATCCTTGATGTTTGTAGTGATAGTAACATCCAGCAGAGAATTTAAAAAATACAGAGCGTCACGTCTTTTCGTTACTTTATTTATCTTCTGTATAATTGTTATAAGATCTAGAAAGAAATAAAAAGGTTTTTTAAAATTATATTTAAACAAATTCTAAAGATTGAAGAGGTTTTTTCTAATATTTGCCCTATGATAAAATGTTTATGGAAACCTTTAATTACGTCGTTAGCGCTCAATTTGAAGCGCAATGAAGACTTAATGAATGACTGTGCCTTCCTTAGGTAAGTAATAAAGAACTGAGAAATTGTTCTTTAATTTATGAAGAAATTGCATAATATTTGACTGTAAGCGCTTTTTGCTTTTGGCATGCATAAATAGCTAAACTTACTGAAAAAAAAAACTAGATATAATTCTAGAGTTTCGTTAGTTGTTAATAGTATATAGCGTTCATATATTAATGTTTTCTAGCCTCATATATATTCATTGTCATTTTACATAATGTAATGTTAAGGAAGTGCTAAAGCGTAAAAAATATAACAGAATGGTGCTATACGCGTATTATTATGCTTTAGCAAAACACTAACAGTTACTTTACAATAAGCTAGCCGGCGCTATTAAAGTCAACTATTTACAATGGACCATAAATCTTAAACCATGTAACATATATTTATTATATCTAAAAATACTTACTATCAGTTTCAAATACATCTTTGAATATTGATTGAACTTTCAATAAATTATCAACACCAGCTATCTTGTACAGATTGTCCGTAATTAATTTCAAACCTGAAAACAAACAAGAATTTTATGTAATTAATCTTTTTTTATAAATACCCGATTACGAAACGAAAAATGATGTCACAAGCGGGGTTCGAACCCGCACCTATTGGGAATCCGGCCCAACCGTGCTGCCACTTACACCATCGTGAACTATTTTAGGACATGCAAATTTCGCTTCATATTATATCTTACGTCTTCAAGGTGACGTATGCCATCTATCGGACAATGTTGATACATTGTATAGGCTTAATACTTCAAACTTTACAGTTAGAATTGTATTAAACGATGACACAACCTTGTTTTTCAAATTACTGAAATTTTTAGCATTTAATATGCTTAATTATTTATAAATACCCGATTACAATTCTTCTATTCCGAAATAATTAAGCATATTAAATGTTAAAAAATTCAGTAATTTGAAATTAATCTTTTTTGACGACGAACGAACGAAAATCAACCGGATATTAAAAAAGAAATATCATCTCGACGAAATCTATAAGAAATAGTTTATAATTTGGAATCTATAATTTCGGTTATCTTCACACAATCATTACACATATGAAATGTGTAATGATTGTGTGAAGATAACCGAAATCATTATGTTAAAAAACATATTTTTGAAGTGATAACTTCTTTAATGGGAGGGTAAACCGCTTCGTTACGTAACGCGTAATGGTGGCAGTCTGTCTGGCGTCCCTTTCCCTCACGCATACGGCAGCGGTAGGCAGTCTTCTCTTTCACTCTAACCCACAGCGCTAGCCGTATTAAGATGTGATGTTATAAGATTTCATTAATAAATAACCTTTCCTTACATTATCATATTAATTAATATACATAACATTTAAGTAATAACCTAAGCTTGTCTCAAGTTAAACAATATCAATATTAAATAGTTCAACTTAGATTAGTTTAAGTTATCACTTCTGTCGGCCGTATAGAGACAGGCACACGTTTTGTTTTTTTTTAACAAAAGGACTATTACTCTGTATTAAAGAAATAATCCTTTTATTGTGGCGGGATTTCACAAAATTATTACAATTTATCATCATCTTAGCTCATATATGTCTAAGCTAGAACCACCTTTAAAATAAACGGGAAATAAAATTTCAAGCAATTACGACGTAATATGTACTTTTCTGCCATCGTATTGTAATTAATTTTGATAATAGTTGTTATGACCGGCCGTCTGTCAGACGTCAACACTACTTGTGAATGTAATTGTTGACCAAACGGCATCAGATATAGTTGGATCAGGTCGATGTTAAGCTTTTAATCATCTTTTACGACATCCGCGAGCAATAAATTGTTAGTATTCTTCTTCTGCAAATACACAAAAGGGGGAAAATAAGATAAAGATAATTTTAATATTAGTTTATAAAGAACTTACTTCCTCTATTCAGCGACTGTGTCAATTCTTCCAATGCGTATTTGGTTTCTGAAATATAAACGGATAATAACTAACAAGAAGAGAATAAAGATGTAAAGAAAATTATAACTCGACGCTGGCAACAATGACTCATATAAGCTGAATGCCAATACAAATTAAAATGCGTGCGTACAAAGTACACATATCAGAAGTGAAACTTTGGCAAATTATAATTTTTAAATCTCGTTTACATACATCAAACAATAGCGTGTATTTTTTCTCGATCTCTCATTCTCTCTCGCTCTCTTCCTCCTCTCGCTCCATGGCTTATGTGCGTTATGCGACGGTCACCCTATCTTACTTTCTCTCAATATTTCTCGCTAGCTCTCTCCCACTTTTCGCTCCATGGCACTGTGTGTGATGCGACGTTCGTTCTATCTCACTCTCTCTCAATCGGTCTTAATCGCTCTCTCCCTCTTCTTGGACAAAAACGTCCCACATTTTCGTGTCAATAATATTGCGTTTCATCTGTATAAATTTTACCGTCATGCGAGCAAAGAATTCTTCAGAAAGATATAAAAAGAAAAATTATGAATGAAATTTATAAATACCTAAAAGTGTCCTTCGTTTATAATATAGTTATAAATATACAGATTACTTACGAGCTTGTTTAGTGACAGTTCTAAGTAATATAATACTCTCAGCGAAAGATTTAGTTTTGAGTAATTTGTTCAAAGCTTTTATAGCCTCGCCAAGATCTGAAAATAAAAATATTTGAACTATATCAATTATCATAGAAATGATTTCCAATTATCAACCGTGCAATTAACAAATTCATTTGAAAAATATGCATTTATTATACATATAAAACCTGCAAGAGGAACTTGAATCACTTCATCTATTGATGGAAAACCTTATTAAAATCCGTTGCGTAGTTTAAAAGATCTAAGCGTACTGACAACGGCGGCAAATGACTTTGTTTATTATTTGTAGACTGCTTAAAGTGGGACAGGGCTACCCTGCATGGAAATCGAATCTATTGCATAAAAACTGCGACAATACAACTCTAATTGCAGAGTTAAAATCATGGAAGTAATAAGTACTCTGTACAACAGGAATGAGCTCTATCTGTGCATCTTGCAGCAAAAATAAAGAAAATAAAACCTTATGCTAAGGTAGTAAGAGTCTTGTTGCGCGCAAAATAAAAATGAAGCCGAGTGAGAGGGCAACCAGTGTACCCTGTGTCCCGTTCTAACAGTGAACTTAGAATTGCCAGAGTTAAGTTGATTTCAATCCTTTCCTTGTTGGTAGAAAAATATGCGATTGATGTAATGTAATGAAGTAAAAACATTTACTTCTAAAATGTTTTTAAATATAAATAATAATTTATTACCGACATATTAAAGCAATATTATTTGTTGCTAAGTGTAAAACCTTATTAACGCAAACATTTTGCGATTGGGGTATAGGTTTTCTTTTATATGTATGAAATACGGACACCTGACCTGACAACCCCACATGAAATCGTAAATAATAATAATAACATAATTTGTTAGTGAAGAATTACGGTGACCATGCATGACTATTCAATCCTAGTTCAAGAACAAATAACTTAAATACTTATGTATTTTTTATTTTTTTATGAAAATAACTTTGTTTAGATTTCAAATTTCCTAAAGATCTTAATGTCCCTAACATTAAGTTCTTTAGAAAATTTAGGAACAAAAAGAAAGCTATTGTGGAAGAATGTAATAAAGATCAGTCGACATGATCGACGATGACAGATGATTTGTTGGATCTCGTAGATAACGCTTGTGTTTCAGATTTTAAACTGAACATTATTTTTTATATTGCTGGATATATCGTGAATGGGATGATTCACAAAATTTCTTGTTCAAATTGTGTGGTGTTATTGGATCACAACACCATAGAACACTGTTTATTACATTATTAAATTAATCGTTAAAAAACGTAAACAAAAATAAAATTATCATGTAGGTATGTCGTTCGAGAATTTTATAGCAAACTACATACATCGTTAGAATAAGCACATCCTCCTCAATCTATATTTGAAGATCCACATGATATTCTATTGATGAAGGCGTTAGCGAATTCATATCTCAATTTACGTTTAACTCAATGCAAAATTAGAATCAATGAAACATATAAGGAATAGGCTGGGTTTGCGGCAGAAACTTCACAAGACTGTCTTATTTAGCAATGTCTGATTTAGAATTAAACTTAAATGTAAACTTAACTGTTTTTCTTAATTAAATATACCACACACCACCTTATCGTAATTTTATCTCAGTCCAGCTGCATGTCGTGTCCAACAAGGACTAGTAGATAAGTACCTACCTATATGACGCGAGTGTGAAAAGCAAGCAAAAGCAGGAAATGTATAGTACCACAAAGGGCAAGTTTATAATTAGCATCTTCGATTAAAATCCATCTGAAGCAATGATCTGCTGACGTCAGATCACAAATATTTTTTATAATTATTGTCCTTAAATCATATTTCAATATGGTCACCATCGCCAGAGAGGGATAAAAGGTACAGTTCTGAGCTCTCGCTCGGCTTCAATTTTGCGACAACAGCTCATTCCTGTTGTACAGAGTACTTATTACTTCCATGGTTAAAATATTAACATCGGTACAATGTGTAATCATTGTCCAGTAGATGGCTCTCTGATAAAGAAGACAAAACAATACGAACAACATATTGATTACCATACAACAACTCACACTTGTTTATGTGGTACAACGGATTTCCAATAAGTGTAGCGTTCGAATCCCATCTGTGACTTTCATTTTTCGCTCGTAATCAAGTTATTAAAAATAACTTGACATATTAAGTGCTAAATTTCAGTAATTACGAATTCATTGCACTTGGACTGAGAGGTTAATCCTCATTATGGCATCTTTTTTTTTTTAGGGGTGGGTTATGGTCGGGGCGCTTTTCTCGCACCACTCCGTCCAGGGCGACAGAGGGGCGTCCGCACTCACACCCGTAACCCACCCATGAACCTCGCGTACGTCGTTGGACCGGCCACCGGAGCAGCGTGAACTTGTCGTCAGTGGCCGGCCCGACGGAACACCCCCTGAGGGGCACCCTCTCCTTGAGCGACGTCCCCCCCCTTGGCGGACGTCGGTCCCTCCTCGCGTGGTCAGCCTCTCGGCGGGTGACGGACTAATTCCCCGGTCCAGTCAACCGCGGCCTCGGCTAGGGCGGCATCAGGCGCAGGTAATCGCGCCTACGCCGCACTGTGGGACCGATCGGTATATTTCATCTCAAAAATCGATAACTTTGTTGTTTTGTGATGTTGCCCCTTGAATTTTTTTTTATGTATTAATGAATATATAGGAAATAAAATAAATTAAACATCATTATTTTAAAAGTTATATAATTTTCATAAAAAAATGACAAAGATAACGATATACGAAATTACATACAAAAAATTATACAGTCATAATAAAATGACAATAAAAGTAACACTTTTACTTAAAATAAGTTTAAGACTTAATTATTATTATTATTATCAAACAAACATGCTAAAAAATGACACCATAAAAAAAATTGCGATCCTATTCATAACCTTCTATTTCCAATAATTCTTTAGCTTCGTCAAACAATTCTTTGGATATTACAAAACTGGGTTTATTTAAACTAGATATATAAGGATCAGATGTATATATCAAAATATGCAGAACGTCCTCGTTTGTTGCTGATCTGGAACACTTCCTAGCGTGATGTAACCTATATTTTTTGTAATCTCTATTCCTGGCTTCCTGAGCATCTTCGGATAATTGTCCTATAGGCAGAACTGCATAATGCTCTATTATTTTAGCACCATGTATAAGTACTTTATGGACCGAAGATGGCATGTAATACCAGTTATATTTGCTTACGTATAATTGCGCGGTTATCAATGTATACTGACCAAATTTTTCTGCGTTTATAGGGAATCCCGATGACATGTTTTGAAGAATTACATAAAATCTCTTAATTAATTCTCCATCAATGCCAGTTATCCCTGCAGAGCATTCGTAATTTTGGAAAAATCGCCTTGCTGTATTTCCGTCATTGCTATTACCGGAACCTTGACGTGGTTTATCAATGTGCAAAGCAAGCACTTCTCGGAAACGTACGACATATTTTTTCTTGTCTTCTTTAAGTTGCTTGTTTTCTGGAGTTGTTGCTGACCACTTCTCAAAACCCAAATTATAAGAAATATGGAGGATCGTCTCCATAAATCTTATCCATGCATATAGTGTCGACAATCCGTATTTAAATGCATCTTCATTTTCAACTCTTGATGTAACTTTTAAAAGATCGTTCATTTGTCTGAGAGTTGCTCCACAAACAGTGCAGGTAGCACTGGATGATGTGTTCGTTAACACTTGAGCAACTTTCCCATCAATCATTGTCATAAACAGTTCATGTTTAACCTCGATGACTTTGTCGCCTATAGACACAAGAGTTGAAATCAATTGATTAATTTTGGCTTCAATTTCACTGACAACCGCTGTAGTTTTTTCGGGTGTTTCTTTTGCAAATTCTAATGAAATTGGTCTGCAATATCTAACAGATGAGCAAGTAGGATTCTGCCATATAACTGTAGACGTTTCTTCGTCTACTAGTCGCAGTGGTACAAGGGACACTATAAACAAACTAGCATCCGATATTTGTTCGTTTTCTTCCGGTAGAATTTGTTTATACTCACTTTGCCCGGAAGATCCATCACACCCCCATTTAGTGAACAGCTTGAGACGATTGTAGTTTGTCGAACCTGACTATCTTTATAATACGGCAGACTGTATGGTCTAAGAGATCTTGCAGATTAATTTTTGCGCTTATATTTGTCACCGTTATGCTAGATGCAGGCGGATAGCAAGCCTTTTTTGCTTCACTTAGTATTTGATACGAAGGTAAAACAGAACTTAAATTTTTATCAACGAGCCTTTTTCTTAGGTACCCATATTGGGCTTTCGTTAGATCCGTTTCAATACACATGCTCAATGCCTCTTCTTTTGTAAAAGAAAGTGCACTATCTGGACTGATTATGGTTTGTAGAATTGCTTTCTTCTCGTCTTTTTCCTTGTTTCTGATAATAGACACAATTGACGCTTCGTCATTTTCACCCATAGATCGTAAACCTTGCACATAAGCGTTACGGACATGTCCCATTCCATACTCCTGGAGCAGTTCCATATTTTTTCGTTTTTTTGTGTTTTCCGAACACTCGTCGTATGGTTTTGTTGGTCTACCACGATCACCAGAAGTATTCAAGCCAGATATTTCAGAGGTTGAGGTACTGCAAGAATTCAATGGTACTTTAAATTCACCGTTTAACCAATTTGAGTATAGACTCTCGAACCTGTCTGGCTTTCTTTGAGCTTTCGTCCATTTCTGGTTGCAACTTGATGTTAAATTTTTTTGAATACTTTCTATTACAGTGATAATGTCAGTTTCCGACAGTTGAAAGTTGTTCAACAAATATTGTCTAAGGTCTGAAGTACTCTTCCCTCTTATTATTTGATCACAAAGATCGCGTCGAACACAAACGAATTCACTCATGTTTTTTTTCTGTTAATTGTTATCGAAAAGAAGTATCTGAATACTTTGATGAATAGTATGCTGAAAACACGCGTATATAAAGGACCAATATTTTGGTGCCTTGTGCAAAAACCGCAGGGTAATTGATTGTGATAGTTGTCATCGAAATAGTGTAATCAGTAGATACTGGTTGTAATAAATTACCGCAACAGATAAATAGAACTTCCGCAACAATATAGTTTATCATACTTGTGGTTTATTACCGCTATCGAAAGTACCAAGTGAATATTCTTGTAGTCTATTTATTTGTTAATGTATGCTTCTATCATAGAAATGAAAAAAAAAAGACAAGTTAGACATCAAATATAATATATCACAGTAAAAAAGAAGAACCGAACATAAGTTTCGAGATCTTTTTTTGCCCCCGATTGACATATTGCCTTGAAATCACCATTCGCGCAAAAAACGCGCAATTTTTTTTTTGATCCTCTTATTACTGAATAGGTAAGGTCTCAAATAGAGTGATTAACTTGACACCGGCAGCTTTCCGCAACATAGAAAAGTCCTATTGAAATAAACAAAATCGAAATTTTCTTTACTTTACTAAAAAAAATAAAAAAAAATATATATCATTATTTTTTTTTACAAAACTGAACGTGGATACAAAGTGTACATTCTGATCTATCTAATGATGTATTACACTAATATGTTTCCATGGAAAACATCCGAATAATTTTGTGTTGAACTTCCTTAACGGTAATTTAATTGGCATGAAAATATTTATGCTCAATGTTTGAGGTTCACTTTATAAACATGAAACTAAATTATTTATTTTTTTTTGGAATTAATTCGAAAGTTGCATCCTTTGAGGGTATAAAACTATAAAAGGATCTATGGATTTACGACTTTTGTCAAAACCATTTATGAGATGGCAAATACTGTTTGGGCCCATAGTGCGCCGCCCCAGTCGCCGGCGGCAATTCGCGTCGTCGAGGAGACGCTCCTCGCGCACGCGCTCCGCCGCCTCCTTCCGCAAGACTACTGCCTCGCAGAAGGCTGTGACCGCATCCCAGTTCCTGACGCTGTCGAGCATCGCCCTGGCGATGGTCGGCAGCGTCAAGTCGGCACCGATGATTGCGACGAATTCACGGCGCTGCTGTGCCCAAGCGGCACAAGCCTCGAGCGTATGCTGCGCCGTATCCTCGTCGCAATCGCAGTGGTGGCAGGACGGTGTACTCTCCCTCCTTACAACCGTGTACAGGTATTTGGCGAAGCATCCATGCCCCGTCAAAACCTGCACCAGTTGGAAGGAGAGCACCCCGTGTTAGACATATTTAAAAAAGAAATTAAAAAATGCTTACCAACTGATCGGGTTCCCAGAACGATGAGATTAAAAGTCCCTTTCATATCTGAAATATAAAAAAACATTATCAATCTCATCTTAAAATGGATTATAGGAATGGAGACTCAACACTTTCCAACGTTTAATCAATAAAATAAAAAAGGAAGGAATACGAGACAGGATCAAAGTGGAAAATCGTTAGCCTGTAGTGCCGGATTAAGTAATACAATTAATAACGTAAGAGAACAGTGTAATATATATTGGCAGGAATATTTCGATGAAAAATTGAAAGAAAAGGGTATATGGTACCGAACAATACAACCCCATGTTGCCCAACGGCCGTGGATGGACAATATTTCGTTGACTAGGAAAACATTAGTGACAGCATTTAGATTACGATCTGGCCATATACCGTCTAAAAAATTTTCATTTTTAATGGGCAAAGTTTCATCTCCAAATTGTGAGGACTGTGGCGTGGTAGAGGACGTGCAGCACATTTTATTAGAATGTAAAAGGAATAGTACCTATAGATCTAGGTACTTTTCAGCTGTGACAAGTAGGGATGTCGGAATTTGTAACACGCTTTTGGCCGATCCTATTTCTTATAAATGTAAAATATTATATAAATTAGCGGATATAGCTCTAGATACTTAGTTTTAGATAATTATTTACTATTTACTAAGCATGTTGATTATTTGTTAATTATTCTGTAATTGTTTAATAGGGCGATGTGGTCGCTCAGCGACAAAGCCCTCTAATAAATGAAAAAAAAAAAAAAAAAAGTAATACAATTCATCTTACCTGTGGGTGATGGTAAGAGATGACTAAGGGATATAATATGGATATAACATCAAAATAAAAGAAAGTTTAGTTTGCAAATAAAACTACTTTTACGGATTCTATCGCGTTTGTATTTGATTTTTAATTTCTCACCGTTTCGAACAATTTACAGTGATCATGGTCACGGGAGGACTGAAGTGTCTCACGTCCAATAAGTCATTGTTATTACAGAGATTTATATCTACCCATTACAATATTAGTCATTAAACTTCGACCAACATTTCATCACTGTAAATTGTTGAAACGTCACGAAATTAAAAATTAAATACAAACGCGATAGAATCCATAAAATTAGTTTTATTTCAAACGCGGCATCATCTGTTAAAAATTTAAAATTATAAATATTTAAAATCAATTTAATCTTATTATAAATAAATTATTAAGATTTAAAAGTATTGGATTAATAAGAAAATTTTGGCGGCCATTCATCACATACATTGATTTATTTAAATAAACAACTTATTTAAATAACTCAATAAACAAGATCGCCTATAGCACTTAGCTATTCTTCTTCTAGAAAGTTCTATACTTAGATCACGTTATTGATACTTTTTATAACTTAAAGGTACATATACTTTCTCCTTTAAATTTAATATAAATTATCAATAAAAATATTTATAGAAAAATAGAAGAAAATAGACGGAATAAAAAAACAAAAGGCGCAATCAGGCATCGAAAAATTTCTAATGCTCCTAGGTAATGCTGCCCAGAAGGCTGGGCAGCATTACCACGTTGAATGGCAATGCTATCCTTTTGTACAATATATAGGCTAGCCCTCTGATTAGGTGAACCAGCGATTCATCTTTATGCGATCTCTTTAAATAAAATGTGACCATTTGGACTCCGTGTGGTGACGGAGTAAGAATACAATTCACCACCCCATATCTTACCTGTGGGTGATCGTAAGAGACGACTAAGGCATATAACACGCATATAAGATCTATGCAAGAGAAGGAAAACTCTAAACAAAACCCTATACCAACACCTCTGACCAGCGCGGTATAGTAGGTTTACTTCCCTCCCATTACGGAGGAGGCTCGAGCCCAACAGTGGGACATATATGTGCTGAGATGATGATGATGATGATTCGGACCTCAAGGCCCAAGCGTTTCTATTTGCCTGTAAATATTTTACTTTTAATCTTAGCGTTAAATGTGTAGCGTTACTGTTAAATTAAAATTAAATATATTTATAAAAATATTTACCGATTTCTGGTAGAAGGACTTTTAGAATACTCGGGAATTCCGATGGTCCGATGCCGGATGTCAATTTTAGTACCTCCAATTTGAAACCTTCCACGCCTGAAAAATATATTAAAGTTAGTGAAAAAATTAACAACCTTCTCAATGAGAGAAATTCATTAGTACATAATACTAAATTGACAATAATTTTCCATCTCCAGTTATAAATATGACGGCTCGTACGTGGTAGTACCACATTCACGCACGAATACTAGTTCTCATTGTGGTAGGATCACGCTGTTGACAGTTCTCTGTCTACAGCCGCGGGCCGGTCCGTCCGGGGTAGTACCACACTGAGCAGAAGATCGACGTCTGAGTAGTGACAATGTGCTATTGCGCTTCGTTCGGTGAGCGAGAGAGCCGGAAGCTCAATTGGAGTAGGTTTGGGGTTTATATTAGTAGACAGCAGCCTAACTATAGCAAAGCGCAACCCCATGGACCCACCCTGCAAACACCTCTCTTCGCCGTGCGAGCGGGCCACCGGTACCCGATCTTTGTCTTCGGTGGCTCGCCCGGCGGTTTACCCTTACGGGTTCCTCCCGTGTCGACGCCCCGACAGCTTTCGCCGTCGGGGCGTCGCCCTCACGCGGTGGCCTTACGTCGGGTGACCGGACAATTCTCCGGTCCGATCACCCGAAGCCTCGGTTAGGGCGGCATCAGGCGCAGATATTCGCGCCTGCGCCGCCCCGGCCGCTGTCGGCGGCCCGGGTCACGGGCATTTTCCCGGACTCTTTCCGCCGCCTCCTTCTGCGAGATGACAGCCTCGCAGAAGGCGGCGACCGCGTCCCAGTTCCTGACGCTGTCGACCATCGCTTTCGCGACAGCCGGCAGCGTCAGGTACAGTGACAATTACCATCACCTGATGGTGGTGCTGCTTGCTCGTTTGGAACCATAAGCAAATAAAAAAACAAAAAAAAAAGCATCTGTACTAGTAATTAGAAACTGTACTTTGTTCGATGAGCGAGAGAACTTAAATTCAAGCTTATAATTGACTGCGACTTGACCGTCATTCATCATTCTCCTACTCTTATCCCAATTACTTGTGATCGATACAATATGTACTCTTCTTTCATAGTACATATTGTAAATGTTTTATGACCGGCGGCCTGCCAGACGTCAACCCTAATTGTGAATGTAACTGTTGACCAGTATTAATTGGAGATTCAGGTCGATATGTAGCTCTTAGTCGTCTTTTACGACATCCACGAGCAAAGTCAAGGTTGGTAGTATTCGTAGCCGCTACCACACAATAAGTAAAAATCTATCTGGACTATTTTTTGCCTCTTTGTGTGGCAGCGGCTTACGAATGATATCAACCCTTACTTGTACTTGACTTGTACCAACTCCATCTGATGCCGTTTGGTCAACAATTACATTCCCAAGTAGTGTTGACATCTGGCAGGCGGCCAGTCATAACAACTATTGCCAATAACTTTTGCAATATGTCCTTTTTTTTTTGTGTGACTTAGTTGTTAGCCTCAGATGGCTATGACAACTTTATCCGGACTGTGGGTGAGCGCTGAGGGCTCTCAACCCGTCGCAACATGTACGAGTGTTATTAGTGATAAGAGCTGGTGAATGATGATGACTTAAAGCAGAAACTACAATCTAAGATTGATTTAATCTTATATATTACTGCAAGCGTTCCTTTCTGACATAAAAAAGAAAAATTATGTAGGTACACGCTTTAGAAGTTATAATTCTTTGGCGTAACAAGATAAAAATCTTTTCAAAAATTTTATCTTTCACTTTATTCTATGTTTGTAGAAAAAACGACACTAACAATAGAAAAAAAGGTATTTAATACATTGAAAGTTTTATTATAACGCATTATCTAGTTAAAAAAACTAAAATGTTGACTATAGCTATCTTCAGGGTGTCGGTTTTTTGTGACGGTGAGCACATCGTAAAAAAATTACTCTCATAATTTTTCCATAACGCGCCAAAAGAAGTATAACTTAAAAAAAAAACAGATGGTTGGTTTGGATGATAATTTAACGTGATAAAGTCATAAGAAATCATTGATATGAAAAATTGAATATTTTTATGATTAATTCATAAAAATATTCAATTTTTAAACACAAAACATAAACAATAGAACATAAACAAACATAAACAATAGAAACCACATTAACTTTTCACTTCACGTGTATAACAATTTACAAGACAGTTCTTAAAATGCTAGAACACATAAGCAGTGTCTCTCTATCGTTTGTTCCTCGCTCTCGCTTGTACGCTCGTCTCAGACGGATCGTGATACTTTTTCGTTTGTGCAGCCAATGTTCATCGATTTAGAAGTGATAATAAAGTGTCATATTTATAAAATCGGATTACGAAATGAAAAATGATGTCACAAGCGGGATTCGAACCCGCGCCTATTGGGATTCCGGCCCAATCGTGCTGCCACTACACCACCGTGACTAATTGTAGGACATGCAAATTTCACTTCGTATTATATTTACGTCTTAAGGTGACGGATAATACGAAGTGAAATTTGCATGTCCTACAATTAGTCACGGTGGTGTAGTGGCAGCACGATTGGGCCGGAATCCCAATAGGCGCGGGTTCGAATCCCGCTTGTGACATCATTTTTCATTTGGTAATCGGATTTTATAAATAATTAAGCATATTATATGCTAAATTTCAGTAATTTGAATAACAAGGTTGTGTCATATTTACTTTCCTATATCTGAAAGCTTAATTAAATTGCGTTTGAAACTTTTGAATTATTAAAACTTACCATTCGTATGTGCAATGTGCTTGAAGTAATCAGCAACTTCGTATGGATCTGAGAAGAGATTAATTATAAATTATTATAGCTTCTTCTTTCATTACTGAGTAGTAGTAGTATTTAGTAGTAGTAGTAGTATTAAGGGTGGTATAATTTAGAGGCACCAAAATTTTGGAAATGGCGAAAATTTAATATAGTTTTTTTATTAATTCTAAGACCAAATTCTTTTGTATCTTTTTTCCTTTTACAATGTTAAAATATCATAATAGTAAAATTCTTTTGATACATACATACATATATACATATCATCACGCCATATCCCTTGCAGGGTAGGCAGAGAGAACAGAGTGCCAGAGAACTCTATCTCTGCATACTTCACTCGCTTCCTCAACATTCATAATTCTCTTCATACACGCTCGCCGGTTTCGAAGACATAATGTCCCACAGAGTCGGCCCCAATACCGACCCCTGCGGAACACCGCACGATATGGGCGTCCGCACAATGTCAAGAGACTCCACCTTCCTTCAGTACATGACCGATCTGGTCTAGGTAGGTTAGTCTCGGTCTCCATCGGTACCTACATCCTTCCACTTTCGCATTGTATATCTTACGTAACCAGACGTTCGTTCGGCATTCTTTCCACATGTCCGAACGATGTTTAGTTTTTTTTTTTGTTTTCATGTTTCATTCTTTTGGTTATAATGATTAATCATGTAAATACTAAAATTTAAAATTTCTACCATATTAATAATAAAAAAAAACGAGAGGTGTCAAGGGACACCCGGATGGAACGAAGTTCCTTTCGATTAATTAGTGAAGGAATTGTAATAAAATTTTATTTTTTTTAAGTTATAATAATATTTTTGAAGTACTTAAAACTTCTTTAGGCGCGACTAGGGAGTAACTCAGATTTTTTTTAAATAGGATCATAATCTATTACTAGATGGCGCTGTAACAAAGTTAATGGATTCTAAGAGGACATGTATTAGAGTCTAAATCGCGCTATAGAAATTTTTGCAAATTTTAACTATATATAAACTCATTTGCAAAAAAAGCGGGCGGTTTTGATTTTCATTCATATTTAAAAAGATACAATACCAAAAAGGTTTCAATCGTTTGTACACGTTACTGGCCGGTTTTAAAAATGCTGTGGTATTTAAAAAAGTACGTTCTAAATTCAATTTTTCATTTGATGTTCATTTTTACAGAAAACCCCTTTTTATCCTACATTTTTGGCGCGAAGTTCCAGAAGTTAACATCGACTTTCATAACTTTTATTCAATTTTTATCGATTAATTTCATATCCTTGACTGTCAAACCTTTATTTAATGCTGTTTGGCTGTATCAAAAATGGTAGATAAAGTGGTAAAAGCTACCAAAATTATCGCGCTGCTTGAAGAGGGTTGCAGCCAATGTTTCGTGGCTAGGAGGCTAAATGTTAGTCGCTCGACAGTCCAAAGGACCTGGCAGCGATATCAGGAGACTGGTTCCGTCGAGAGAAGGCCTGGTTCTGGAAGAAAACCATGTACCCAACCACGGGATGATCGTTTTCTTGTGAGTCGCGCATTGAGAAATCGCAAATCTTCGTATGTGGATCTTAAGAACAACCTCCAAGAAGTAAGAAATGTGCATATTAGTCTATGGACGGTCAGGAGGAGGCTTCTCGCTGCCAATATACGCAGTCACCGCCCGGCCCGCGGCCCCAAATTACTCCGTGAGCACAGAGTTCACAGGCTTAGGTTCGCTAGAAATTGTGAATCATGGACTCAAGACGATTGGAATAGGGTTTTGTTCTCTGATGAAGCCAGGATATCTCTGTTCGGTGAAGATCGACGTCGGCGAGTGCTAAGAAGACAAGGAGAACGCTTTGCAGAGGCATGTTTCGAAGAAATCACACCTTATGGTGGGGGCTCTGTTATGTTTTGGGCAGGAATAAATTCAATGGATCGTACAGAGTTAGTCTTCATTGAAAACGGCTCACTGACTGGGCATCGATACATAACGGAAGTTCTAATTTCTCATGCACAACCCGCATTGGCCGCTCTAGGTGAAGACTCGATTTTTATGGACGACAATGCTCGCGCCCACCGATCCCGCGATGTTAATGCGTATGTGCAAGAGGTCGGCATTCGTCGTTTGGATTGGCCAGCTCGAAGTCCCGACCTCAATCCCATAGAGCATGTCTGGGACGTTCTGAAACGGCGTGTGAGATCAGTACACCCGGCTCCGCAGACCATCAGAGAGCTGAAGAATGTGATTACTGCGGAGTGGGAACGTATTCCGCAAGCAAGTATCCGGGATATACTCGCTAGCATGCCCAGACGAATTCAAGCTGTGATTTTAGCTAGAGGGGGTCACACTCGATACTAAACATTTATCTGCTTTTACTTTATTAAAGAAAAACAAACAAAAAAACTTTTTTATTTTTACTTCATGAGCATATGCACTACTAGCGAATATACACTACTAGCGAGGTTTAGCATTATTTCCCATAAATTGTATCTAAATTTTATGAAATACTGATGAAAACGATTATTTTCTTATTAATTTACCAAATTGTGTGGATAAAACTACCTATAATTATCAAACAAAGAAATATTAACATTTGAAATGGTTCATTGCTTAGGTGCCCGTTTTTTTTGCAAATGAGTGTATTAAAATTTATAATAAACTACTGTACTTGCTTCGGCAGTACATATACTAAAATTGGAACGATACAGAGAAGATTAGCATGGCCCCTGCGCAAGGATGACACGCAAAATCGTGAAGCGTTTCACATTTTTTAAGAGTTTAATTTTTGACAATATAAAACAAGAAACTTGCGAATTGCGATATATAGATATCAATACCACTTACTTTACCATAGGATTCCTAAAATCACTTGTCTATAAATTAATGCACATTTCAATATTATACAGCACGTCCTATAGAAGTGCGTCTGATGGGACCTATATACTCTCCCAAATAGCCAGGTTAATATCAAGAATAACAAATGCGTTTTAAAATACACAACCGGAGGTGTCAAGGGACACCCGGATGGATCGAAGTTCTATTTTAATTATATAATTTTTTTCTGCCTTAAGCGATTTTTATCGTTATATTTTAGCCAATTTGCAAAATATCTTTATAAATTATAGCCTATGTGTTATTCTGATGTGCAAGCTATATTACTATAAATTTCATCAAAATCCATTCAGTAGTTTTTACGTGAAAGAGCAATAAACATGTTCACATCCATACATTATTACAAACTTTCACGTTTATAATAAACTCATTTGCAAAAAAAACGGGCGGTTTTGATTTTCATTCATATTTAAAAAGATACAATACCAAAAAGGTTTCAATCGTTTGTACACGTTACTGGCCGGTTTTAAAAATGCTGTGGTATTTAGAAAAGTACGTTCTAAATTCAATTTTTCATTTGATGTTCATTTTTACAGAAAACCCCTTTTTATCCTACATTTTTGGCGCGAAGTTCCAGAAGTTAACATCGACTTTCATAACTTTTATTCAATTTTTATCGATTAATTTCATATCCTTGACTGTCAAAGCTTTATTTAATGCTGTTTGGCTGTATCAAAAATGGTAGATAAAGTGGTAAAAGCTACCAAAATTATCGCGCTGCTTGAAGAGGGTTGCAGCCAATGTTTCGTGGCTAGGAGGCTAAATGTTAGTCGCTCGACAGTCCAAAGGACCTGGCAGCGATATCAGGAGACTGGTTCCGTCGAGAGAAGGCCTGGTTCTGGAAGAAAACCATGTACCCAACCACGGGATGATCGTTTTCTTGTGAGTCGCGCATTGAGAAATCGCAAATCTTCGTATGTGGATCTTAAGAACAACCTCCAAGAAGTAAGAAATGTGCATATTAGTCTATGGACGGTCAGGAGGAGGCTTCTCGCTGCCAATATACGCAGTCACCGCCCGGCCCGCGGCCCCAAATTACTCCGTGAGCACAGAGTTCACAGGCTTAGGTTCGCTAGAAATTGTGAATCATGGACTCAAGACGATTGGAATAGGGTTTTGTTCTCTGATGAAGCCAGGATATCTCTGTTCGGTGAAGATCGACGTCGGCGAGTGCTAAGAAGACAAGGAGAACGCTTTGCAGAGGCATGTTTCGAAGAAATCACACCTTATGGTGGGGGCTCTGTTATGTTTTGGGCAGGAATAAATTCAATGGATCGTACAGAGTTAGTCTTCATTGAAAACGGCTCACTGACTGGGCATCGATACATAACGGAAGTTCTAATTTCTCATGCACAACCCGCATTGGCCGCTCTAGGTGAAGACTCGATTTTTATGGACGACAATGCTCGCGCCCACCGATCCCGCGATGTTAATGCGTATGTGCAAGAGGTCGGCATTCGTCGTTTGGATTGGCCAGCTCGAAGTCCCGACCTCAATCCCATAGAGCATGTCTGGGACGTTCTGAAACGGCGTGTGAGATCAGTACACCCGGCTCCGCAGACCATCAGAGAGCTGAAGAATGTGATTACTGCGGAGTGGGAACGTATTCCGCAAGCAAGTATCCGGGATATACTCGCTAGCATGCCCAGACGAATTCAAGCTGTGATTTTAGCTAGAGGGGGTCACACTCGATACTAAACATTTATCTGCTTTTACTTTATTAAAGAAAAACAAACAAAAAAACTTTTTTATTTTTACTTCATGAGCATATGCACTACTAGCGAATATACACTACTAGCGAGGTTTAGCATTATTTCCCATAAATTGTATCTAAATTTTATGAAATACTGATGAAAACGATTATTTTCTTATTAATTTACCAAATTGTGTGGATAAAACTACCTATAATTATCAAACAAAGAAATATTAACATTTGAAATGGTTCATTGCTTAGGTGCCCGTTTTTTTTGCAAATGAGTGTATTAATAATAGGATATACAATTCCACTAGACTACCAAAACTTTTCGGCCCCGAGCTCGAACGCGAGCCGGCCACGCGGCCCGGTCACGGGCGAAAATAATTTCGTTGCGCATTATTTTGATTTTGCTATATCTCTTAAGGTATTGATTTAATTTGCATGGTCTGAAGGAAAAAAAATATCTCCATGAAATGCTCAAGCCAACTAATGTATTTAAAATGATAAGGATTAATACACTTAATACAGTATTTGTGTAAATAGCTTTTCAATTACCGTTTTATAATAGAACATTTTTTAAAGTATTAAAATGGATATAGTATGTTATCCTTAAGAGATAGATATATACCATCGCGGACTTTTTTGTAGGCCTTTTTAAGCTGTATAATACTGTAGTACTTTATTTTGATCTATTTCGTAGGGTTCAGCCAGCGTTTGCAATGTAAGCGCAAAATAATGTGTTTATTTACGACATCACATTAGAAACCTCTAAAATTATCAGTGTTTCTCTAGTACATTATGCATATATTATACATATAAACCTTCCTCTTGAATCACTCTATCTATAAAAAAAATCGTCGCGACACCACACTGTTCAATGCGAAATAGAAATGAAAATATCTGGCTTGCTTTCTATAAGAGAGCCGACGAGCGACGCCGCACAGCTTACAATAGCTTACTATAGCAAAAAGTGTCGTGACAACTTTTCGTAAGAATTTTTTCCGTCTAGCCCCCTTTCACAACGCGCGATAAGGAACTTCGTTCCAAAAAAGTTTTCGTTAAGGTATTATTATATATATAGAGTGTTATATTAACATAGGCCTAGGACGACATCGCAAGGAGAGAGTCTGCCAACAGACGGCACCGATGAGGACACGGCGCAACATACTCGACGCTCGAGGTTTGTACGACCTGGGGTTAGCAGCGCCGTGGCTGATTGTAAGAAAAGGGGTCTACGTGTGAGCAAAACCAAAATAATGGTCTTTGAAAGAGATGAAGCCAGAACAGATGTAAGAGTAACAATAGGTAATGATGTACTAGAGCAAGTGGATGAATTTGTATATCTTGGATGTGGATTTAGCCGAGATGGGAGGTACACCACTGATATAGAGCGAAGAGTGAATGCGGGAAATAGAGTGAATGGAGCGTTGGGGCAACTTCTCGGCAGCCACCACCTCAGCCAGAAGGCACGTGTAGTAATACATAACGCAGTGCTTATCGCAACATTGTTATATGGAAGCGAGAGTTGGGTATGTAGCAAAGAGCATGAAAGTAAAATTAATGCGGTCGAAATGCAATTTCTACGGAAAATCTATGGAGATAGACTGACCGATCGCATTCGCAACGACGACGTAAGAGAGCGAGTAGGTATGAAAGAGACTATTGGTGTAAAGATGCGAAAGGGAATGCTCCGATGGTTCGGACATGTGGAAAGAATGCCGAACGAACGTCTGGTTAAGAAGATATACAATGCGAAAGTGGAAGGATGTAGGTACCGAGGGAGACCGAGACTAACCTACTTAGACCAGATTAGTCAAGTACTGAAGGAAGGTGGAGTCAAGAGTCTCCGAAACCGGCGAGCGTGTATGAAGAGAATTATGAATGTTGAGGAAGCGAGTGAAGTATGCAAGGATAGAGTTCTCTGGCACTCTGTTCTCTCTGTCTACTCTGCAAGGGATGTGGTGTGATGGTATGTATGTATATATGTACATTATTATTTTGAATTGGAACAACATAAGAAGAAAGATTGCCCACGGTTCACACATCTCAAGAAAGGAAAGAATAGAGCATATATCAAGATGGAATAAGACATAAGAAAGCCTTTTTACTCCTATAGTGAGCAACCTCCAAAATTTCAATTATTCATTTGTCGCAGAGTTCTGCGTTATCGATTATTGTTTCAAAGCGTGTTTTGCTTTTGAACTATGTCTTCCAGGAATCTTCTGTTTTGAATGGCGGTATCTCTTCCTTTTAAAATACCTTTCTCTCCATTTTAAATGAATGTTAAATTACCTTTTTCTCCAGAAATCTTCTGCAGGGTTTCATAAATGCCATCGAAGTCGTCGTGTCCTACCAATGGTTTCAAAGCTTTATAAGCTTTTAAGACATCTGTGAAATAAATATTAAACTAATTATTAATTTGCTTTGTTGAATTAATATTTAAAATAATAAGTTAATTTATGATGGCGGCTACGAATATTCCCAAGGAAGGTTGACGTCTGGCAGGCGGCCGGTCATAAAACTATTGTCAATAACTTTTACAATATGTACTATGAAAGAAGAGTACATATTGTATCGACCCCAAGCAATTGAGATAAGAGTAGGAGAATGATGACGGTTACGAATATTATTAACTATTAAATTGCTTCTAGGGGTCATAAAAACGATAAAAAATAGACTTGGGTCAACTCAACTTGGAAACTCAAGAACTTTACCTGGACTGGCTGGCCGGAGAGAAGTAGCTTCTTCAAGGTGAAAATTTATTCCTAAATCACGGTAACGAAATAGCGCCATCTAAATCAACGCCAACGCTATCTAGTGTCGTTACTTTCCTAATCAGAACTAAAATCATAATGACTTAATCCTTACTAATATTATAAATGCGAAAGTAACTCTGTTTTTCTGTCGCTCTTTCACGTCTAAACTACTGAATCGATCTAAATGTAATTTGGTACACAGATAGTCTAAAGCCAGATAAGGGACATAGGCTACTTTTTAATGCAAAAAAAGTTATAAATGGTGGTGAAAAGTTGTAAGGAAGTATCGTAATTTTTAAAGCCAGAATCTTGAAACTTATTTTTAGGCTATTGATTATATATAAATAAATATGGTATTAAAGTTTTGTAAAATAATTACCCTTATGGGGTAAAATAAAAATAGGGGATATAAATTTTTAGGAAAGCAACCTTTTAGGCGGGTGAAGCCGTGGTCAGAAGCTAGTGACTGCTAAGTTGTACGCGAGTATAACACATTTGAAATAAAACTACTTTTACGGATTCTATCGCGTTTGTATTTGATTTATAATTTGCCCAACGTTTCTATATTCTACTATAAATGTGAAAGGTTGTGAAAATGATTGAATGTTTGTTATTCAATTACACGTGTTGAACATATTTTGATGAAAATTAGCACATAGATAGACTATTACCTGTATTAACACACACAATAGTTTTTTATCCCGTAAATATATTCCTTTGTGATGAAATTTTATACTTTGAAAGACACTTTTTACGTAGGTTAAGCCTTCAGCAGATTCTCATTTATAATATTAGTAAGAAATAGAATAGATTTCTGTGTGGTGACGGAGTAAGAATACAATTCACCACCCCCTATCTTACCCGTGGGTGTTCGTACGAGACGACTAAGGGATATAAAACGCATATAACATCTATGCGAGAGAAGGAAAACTCTAAACAAAACCCTATACCAGCACGTCTGACCAGCGTGGTATAGTAGATTAATCGCCCTCCCATTACGGAGGAGGCCCGAGCCCAACAGTGGGGCATTTATGGGCTGTGATGATGATGATGAAGAAGAAATTGAAGCAATACCGAAACTCACGATTTTCATTTGTGATCTGTCTTAATAATTCTACGATGATGGCGATATCTGTAAATATAAATGAGAAAAATACATTCAAATCGAAATAAATGACGACATTCAATATGCTGAGAGCGTGTCAGAGAGGAAATTTTTCACTCTGACCCGCCAATGGTGCAACGGGCCGTCATAGCACGAGGTCGAGGTCGGATGGACCGCGGCCACCGAATACAAAGATCGGGTACCGGTGGCCCGTGGGGGAAGAGAGGACTTGCACGGTGAGTCTATGAGATCACGCGCTGCCTCTTCCGTCACCCCGGACCGATTTGGCGTGGCGAGGCATCCATAGTCTACCGCAAAAAAAAAAAAGGTGTGGATAGACCGGGGAATAGTCCACCACCCACAGACAGGCCGACCGCGTGAGGACAACGCCCCGGCAACATAATATAGCAATTTGCTGCTGGGGCGTCTATGGAGATAATATTCGAAAGCGTAACCCGTCGGGCTGGCTACGGATGTCAAGGAATCGGTACCAGCGGTGTTCCAATGGCGATTGGAAGAGAGCCTGTTGGGTTATGAGGATACACGCCGCCGTTCCGTCGCTTCGGACGCAATGGGCAGGGTGTGTCCAACCCAAACCTGTTGCCTGCCAAAAAAAAAACACTAATGGCGCTCGGGGACTGGGCGCGGTAAAGCTATTGCATAGCATTTTTTATCAACTAATGCAATTATAACTATTTATTTATTTTTTATTTATGCAGTATTTTTTTTTATATTAATTCAATTTTTTTTTCTTTGATATTTATTCAAGTTACACCTATCTATTAAAACATTTAAAGTACACGTTTTTAAACTGTTTTATTTATAATATTATTAAATTATTATAAATAAATTTTGCAAAAGATAAATTGCAAAATGTGTTTGCCGGTGGGATTTGAGCCCACGCCTACGGTGCCTAAAACCAGCGCCTTTGACCACTCGGTCACGCTGCCTGCGTAGAGGCAATCCAAAATTAACTTCTGCTTTTCAACCATACAATCTTAGGTTTTATTTTCGTTACGGAATTTCTTGATTCAGTCGCCGCGCTCAAAGCCCGCGATAAAAGCTATGCAATAGCTTAAAAATAAAATAGCATTCGACTTGCTAGCTGAGTTTACTTATAAAATCTTATTTGCGAGCGAAAACATCAGTTTTCGCTCGCAAATCAAGTCGTAGACGCGGTAATCATAACGCGGTAATCAACCGCGTGTACGACTTGATCCCACATCTATTGGCAATCCATTATTCCAAACGTTTTAACAATTAGAAAAGTTATTAGTTAGATAAACTAAGTTTACTTTCTAAGCATAAATAATATAAGTAACTTTATTACTCTCGTATTTTTCTTAATTACATTGTACCACGCTGGCTAACTTAACTTTTTTGGAGTTTACTCCTTAAGAATCAATTTTCATATAAGGCGCCCGGATATAAGAAAAAATTGAGGAGTAAAATCTAGTGATCGAATGACTTCGTTACGTTTTTGGTGCGCAACCTATTCTCCGCGCCTTTCACTTTCTGACGTGAGATAATACTTGACTGAACAGTTTTAATAAATGTAAATAAAAATCTATATATTATTTTTAGTCAAATGAGTTTTTTTGCGCCTGTTTTGATAATCGTACTTAAGGAGTAAACTCCAGTCGTGCGTCGGAGCTGACACACACACTTTTTTTTTTTTTTTTTTTTTCGGTGGACTATGGAGGCGGTCGCGCCCCGCCTAATTGGTCCGGCGACGGAAGAGGCGGCGCGCAACCCCATAGACCCACCGTGCAAACGCCTCTATTCGCCGTGCGAATAGAGGCGTTTGCACGGGTACCCGATCTTTGTCTAACTTAGCCTAACGAACTTAACCTAACTTGACATGATAGCTCGTTGTCTTAATCACTACACCATCTGTGGCATTCAACATAATTATTTTTATATATACTTACGTGGTGTTTCAGCCATATATTTTAAAAAGTGCCCAATAAATTTCCAACTTCTAGATCCACGCGATTTAATCAAAAACTCGTGTACTTTATTCACCTCTGAAAATAAAAATAATATATTAAACAAAATCTTTCCGCGTGGAAAAAAAAATACAATTCACTACCCCCTATCTTACTCGTAGGTGATCATAAGAGACGGCTAAGGGATATAAAACGCATATAACATCTATGCAAGAGATGGTAACCTCGAAACAAAACCCTATACCAACACGTCTGACCAGCGTGGTATAGTAGGTCAATTTCCCTCTCATTATGGAGGAGGCTCGAGCCCAACAGTGGGACATATATGAGCTGAGATGATGGACAAAATCTAGATAAAGATACATGATAGAAATGAAACTTATTGTATGTACAGTGTAAACATATATAATTATATACATCAAACACTTTTGTATATACATAGAGCTGTGGTTTGTACATACATATATTTATATACATATTAGCAGACTCAGCCACGCGTTGCTGTGGCTAAGGTAGCCTCAGTAACACGTGGTGGTTATGCTAATAAATTGTAGCTTATATGAAACGTTTGTAAGTTTAACATAGTGCCATCTATTAAATATTTACTCAATCCGGTCAACAAATACCGCCATCTGTTAGAATCGTTTGGAGATAACAGATAATTGTGACTGTCAAATAATAGACAAATAATTTGCAATAAAATATTATTGCGACTATAAATTGAGATGGAAGCTATCCTATCTTTTAAGTTGGATCAAACTACACATGCTGTGCAAATTTGATTAAAATCGGTTAAGTTATCGGTTAAGTCTCCTAAAGGAGTCCATCGCGGACAAACAACGTGACACGTAATTTATATATATTAAGATTATGAAAACGAGATTTGCTGTGTGGTAGCGGCTACGAATACTACCAACCCTTACTTTGCTCGTGGATGTCGTAAAAGACGATTAAGAGCCTTATAACGACCTGGGCCAACTCCATCTGATGCCGTTTGGTCAACAATTACATTCACAAGTAGTGTTGACGTCTGGCAGGCGGCCGGTCATAAAACTATTGCCAATAACTTTTACAATATGTACTATGAAAGAAGAGTAGATATTGTATCGACCACAAGTAATTGGGATAAGAGTAGAAGATACATGATGATTATGGAAACGAGAAGAAAATCTCAATCTTCTCTGTTATACGAAGCCAAGTGATACACAGCTCTCACTCTAACCAGTCACAGTATTTACCCACAGCACTTTTCGTTATAAAAAAGGTTATGGTTTAAGGTCCTATCAAAAAGAAAAAACAGATGGTTGTATATAAAGTCTGTTTACGGACGATAATTGTACGTGATAAAATCATAAGAAAACATTGATGAAAAAATGCATACTATTATGAATTGAACAAACATAAGCAATGGAAACCATATTAACTTTTCACTTCATTTTATAAATAGTAACAGGCTGATCGTGCCTCTCTAGCACATGTGTCGCGCTCTCACTTGCACGCTCGGCTCAGACGGAACGTGACATTTACATACCTGCAGCCAGCGTTTATCGATTTATAAGTCCAACTTCAAAAATTAAACGTGTACAGGTTGCCGATTTAATTAGTAGAATTCCTAAAGGTATCAGACCATGATAAACTATCCAAATCAGTAAAAAAAAATTGTACCTAGTTTTTGATTAAATTACCTTGATGATAAGCGGTCAATACACTTGTACTATAAAAGTTCGATGTAGGCATACACTCATGCGTGTAACATTGAACTAGTAGGCAAACAGTTCCGCTCTCGCTGCGCTCACCGCCGCACAGCTGGTCGAAATTTACCTACAGGTTAATGTACGCTGACAAACCTATTGTTTTGATAAGAAACAAATTACTTTATCTCGGGATTGGGCAGAGCTAGGAGTCTGCAACTAACTTTATTGTTTTTTTATGACGCCATTCTTACACCTAGTTTAAGTTATTCTAGTAATAAAATTGGCACCCTGTATAATATGACTTATTAACTGCGATTTCTAACTCGTTTGCCAATCACACCAATTACGGCAACCATTCCTACGAATAAACAAACAATGTCGGGTTAGGGGAAGCCTACAATTAACAGCTAGGCAAAAGGCTGTATAAGAAATTCAGATGCTATTGTCCAAGCTTCATGATAAACTTAATAAGACTACCGCTGAAAATACAACGACGCAGACGAGAGCAAATTTGTTAGAATTGATGTCTTCAAGCCTATTTATTTTTGCTTTATTAAGCAATTGATGGTTTAGTTACAATTTTAATAAGCAATTCGAAACTGCTTGTTTATTTTCTCTCATTTATTATGAGTAGGTTCTTCGGATTAATAAAATTAATATATGTACCTTTCCGTGTATTGGCGGAATAAGAATACAATTCACCACTCTCTATCTTAGTTCTGGGTGATCGTAAAAAACGACTAAGTGATATAAAACACATATAAAATCTATGCAAGAGAAGAAAATCTCTAAACAAAACCCTATACCAACACGTCTGACCAGCGTGGTATAGTAGATCAATTTCCCTCTCATTATGTAGGAGGCTCCAGCCCAACAGTGGGACATATATGAGCTGAGGTGACGGCGATATACGTACCAGATAGTCCTGTGAGGTTTTCAATATATTTTATTGCATTAGGCTCGTCTGAAACAGAAAGAGAATACGAATTATTAATAATAGAATTCGTAAAGATTATTCTTACTCTAGGGAATAAAAGATTAGTATTTTGAAGGTATATGTTATTACAAATTCAAATTTATTTAGATATGTACTAGCTTCTGCCCGCGGCTTCGCCCGCGTAAAAGGTTACTTCCCTAAAATTTTTCATCCCCTATTTTTTTTATTTTACTCCTTAAGGGTAAATTTTTACAACATGAAAATGTCATATTTATTTATATCTAATCAATAGCCTGAAAATAAGTTTCAAGCTTCTGCCTTTAAAAATAACGATACTTCCTTACAACATTTTATCCCCCTTCACAACCATTTTTTTGCATTAAAAAGTAGCCTATGTCCTTTATCAGGCTCTAGGCTATCTGTGTACCAAATTTCATTTAGATCGGTTCAGTAGTTTTGGCGTGAAAGAGCGACAGACAGACAGAGTTACTTTCGCATTTATAAAATTAGTAAGGATAGTAAGGATTATTAAACTCAGCGGATACATTTCCAAAATATCGATTTTAATTTAATCAAATAAACTGCCACTGGATCGGAATGTGACCGCAAGCTGAAAAGTTCTGGCAAGAGACTTATCAAGTTTGTCTATTAATTTCATTTTTATACTGATTTAAGTAATAGTGCGAGTGTGATGCATTATGATCTGCTATTTAGCTGCATCAAGAAGGCACTACGTTGTAACTGAGTGCTTCTATACTTGAGGCGGCTAGTGGCAGACTATTTAGAGACGCGCAGTTCCCTCTAAGTGGATCGAGTAGGCCTTGTTATGCGGACTCCCATGTCCTGTGGAGTATCGTCTAAGTTTGGGCTTTTACGAGGTAACATCTCTCTTAGGCTGGGTGTAATTTTGGAGGCGATATGTCCTGCAACTTTCAACACCGAGGAGATTGTCAGGCGGATCAGCGCGTAGAGGCTTATAGTGGGCTTCAATAAGACGGAGGTACTCATTTTATAGGCCCACCGCTCCACCAGCCGGCATCTCGATCTCCATCACTACGGTCCAAATCAGCGTCTGGGCTCGGATGACATATCTGTCTTGTGCTTGAAGGCCTACGGTGGTATCGGCGGTATTTTCGCCAACTTGCTCCACAGCTTGTCGATGCGGTTTGCATGCCTTCTTGGCTTATGCCGAATGTGGGCGAACCCAGTGCTGTAATACCTGGTTAAGGAGTCCCTGACCGTCTATCTCAGGGCCTTCTCGTAGCGTACATAGTGCCGTGGCGTATGATACCCTATTTGTAATATATATACACGGTACAATATATATATATATATATATATATATATCATCATTCTCCTACTCTTATCCAAATTGCTTGGAGTCGATACAATACTCTTCTTTCATAGTACATATTGTAAAAGTTATTGACGACAATAGTTTTATGATCGGCCGCCTACCAGACCCACAACCCACCTTGGGAATGTAATTGTTGACCAAACGTCATCGTATGGAGTTGACTTAGGTCGTTATAAGGCTCTTAGTCGTGTTTTACGACATCCACGAGCAAAGTAAGGGTTGGTAGTATTCGTAGCTTCTACCACACAGCTAATATATATATATAGGCTTCATAAATAATCAAAAACCCCTATTGTTGGCACAAAAAGTAATATATAAAACGTACGTCACATATTATTAGCAAAAGTATAATTAATAAATAATATTTAAAACAATAAGTTTATTGCTAATATAACTATATTTGTACACATGTTTAAGGTAAGGACGGATTACGTGTTCACAGAAATTCATTGTACAATTTTAATACATTTGAACAAACACAGATAGATAAATGCGTAACTGATAATTACACTGCTTTTAGTTTCAAGGAAAGATTTATTATTTAAACTTTTTATTACTAAAATTAGTTTCTATGTTATCAGATTAAAAATATAATTTACTGGCTTGTCTTTGAGTTTTGTGAAGAACGATTAAAGAATAGTCACAATAAAATCCAATATTAACGCGAATTACTAGTCCAAATTACTGAAATTTAGCATTTAATATGCTTGATTATGCGGCTACGAATACTACCAACCCTTACTTTGCTCGTGGATGTCGTAAAAGACGACTAAGGGTCTTATAACGACCTGGGCCAACTCTATCTGATGCCGTTTGGTCAACAATTACATTCACAAGCAGTGTTGACGTCTGGCAGGCGGCCGGTCATAAAACTATTGCCAATAACTTTTACAATATGTACTATGTAAGAAGAGTACATATTGTATCGATCCCAAATGGTTGGGATAAGAGTAGGAGAATGATGATGAATGATGATTATTTATAAAAACCCGATTGCGAGTGAATAATTATTGTCACAAGTGGGATTCGAAACCAACCCTTTTGTAAATCTGTTACAATCGTGCTGCCACTGACACCACCGCCACTGTGAACTATTGTAGGACATTCAAATCTCGCTTCGTATCATATTTACGTCTTTAAGGTGACATATGCCATCTACCCGACAATGTTTACACATTGTATAGACTTAATACTCAAACTTTGCAGTTAGAATTGTATTAAACGATGACACAACCTTGTTATTCAAATTACTGAAATTTAGCATTTAATATGCTTGATTATTTATAAAAACCCGATTACGAGCCAAAAAGCGTATTACCGGCCTGGTTTAGTGCGTTCAATTTTCTTCCCAATTATTAAGGAAATTGGATTCCAGTAGACTGGTATATGTTGGCAGAATATCAGCGATATTTTATAAGAATAAATAGCAAAAGCTGAGTCAATATCGCCTTTTTTGTTTTTCGCTAATGTTATTTTATGGCAGAAGTTATTTCTTTAGTTCTTTTTTTGTATTTAACAAGAGATAATCTTTCTTTCTTACTTTGAAGAACAATGAAAGGAATGTACTACACGGAAATAAATCTTCGGCACGGTAAATCAGTATTTTAACCATAATGCAATCTGTTCTGAAACATATTCTCGTTGATTTGTGGAAACCGTCAAAAAAAACTTATTTCAATATCTTATGTCATTATAAGGGGAATCAGTGCTCTTAAATATATGGATAACTGCTCCAATATTTCAATTTTTAACAAGCTAAAGTTTGGACGCAGTCTGAATCGTCCAGGGTGATGAAAGTGGAAGCTGTAGGTATTCATTTAGACATTTCGAGATATCTTAATATCGTCGGCCCAACCCGTGGGTTGCCTTGTTGAGTATTATTCTCTATCAAAGCTTTTTGATCAGGGCGACAATAGTTCCATTATACTTCAGTTTAAAAGTTAAAATATCTCTCTTACAATCTTTACTAGTAGAAATTAGTTATAAAAGAACTTACCACGATGTCCAGTTAGTTGATGAAGAAGTTCGATCCCTTCATGATGATCTGAAATGATTATAAAATGATATATTAAAATATAAACTTGACTATAATCGTCTTAGGTATCAATAAAGCATATTGCGTCGTATATTTGAGGATGATGCTCCGATGGTTCGGACATGTGGAAAGAATGCAGAACGAACGTCTGGTTAAGAAGATATACAATGCGAAAGTGGAAGGATGTAGGTACCGGGGGAGACCGAGACTCACCTACCTAGACCAGATCGGTCGTGTACTGAAGGAAGGTGGAGTCAAGAGTCTCCGAAACCGGCGAGCGTGTATGAAGAGAATTATGAATGTTGAGGAAGCGATTGAAGTATGCAAAGATAGAGTTCTCTGGCACTCTGTTCTCTCTGCCTACCCTGCAAGGGATATGGCGTGATGATATGTATGTATGTATGTATATTTGAGGACTTTTGGAGGGAATGTGAAAGCGTGATGTGGTTTTCTTGTATTAATTTAATATCTTAGTATTTTAACGTGTTATATTAAATAATTTTGATGGCGTTTTATGTTATGTGATGTGGAGGAAGTGCTGGACTGTAGTGAATATGATATAACAGTGCTTTATAAATGTAATCGTTTTGCACCAAAATTCCTAATCAAATCATTTATAATGCATAAGCCCCGTAAAGGCACAGACATATTGTCAATTTTACATTATTTTTTAAAAATTAATTTTAATTAATATACCACCGGATCGGCAACGGACACAAACTAAGAAATTCCGGCAAGAAACTCAGTGGGCTCGTCATTTTTTAAATCACAGTAGAATTCACGTTTATTATGACGCCGCTTATAGTGACCCACCGTTTAATATGACGATATTCTCAGCCTAGTTTGGTTTGCCTGTAAAATCTTTATAAGAAAAACGGATATAATGACCTCGCTTATATTGACATTTCGCTTATTGTGACCTGTTTTTGAAAAATTAAGGCCACTTATATTGACCGAAATGATGTATTCGCCTGTTTTCTTTGTCATCAAACTGCACAGATGGCATAATGGTTTAGACCGACCTTCGGTGCCAGTGCCGTGGGTTCGATTCCCATGCAGGACTTTGTGGGATCCACAAAGTGTTGTTCTGTAGTCTGTGTGTAATTTGTCTGCGTTAATTGCATGTTTGTAAAGTGGGTGACTTTAGGGTGTGGGTGCAATATATGGATTATTTCCTTAGTGCACGGAGGTGTCGTAAAAAAAAAAATTCTTCTCCCGATGTGTAAAATGCACGTGGCTCGTTTCTGTTTTATTTCTTTATGACAATAACGAGTCGATAAATGAGAATTGTTAGTGATTTGCAAATAAAATGACAACACAATGTTAAACTTTTTGGTAAAAGCTTAACATTGTAATGCAATTTTTATATTTTGAAGGTACCCATGCAATTATATTCAGACTAGAAGGTCGTGATTCATACTCATCTATTGCAAATTTAGAGTCGTTCATTCGAAAATATCAACAACTTACAAAAACAAGTATAAGATTAAAGAATCATTTAATTCTATTTCAAAGTGAGCGAGGCTCTTTGAAAAAAAATACAAGAACATGTTGATAAGTGTTAATTCAGCGGGTAATTTTGCAGTTTTACTGTTTATTAAACTGATATTATGTATGTACCTAACAAAACTAGAAAGTTTTGTAATTTCTGAGACTTTCTGTTTAGTATGACGGATTTGTCAGTTCCCTTCAATGTCATTATAACCGGATTCTACTATATATATTTTCACAAAAGTGATTGGTTACATGTTTAATTTATATTAGCTCCAGTGAGATGCCATTCGAGTAAGGATTCATTTTTTAAAAGTTATATACAAAATCATACATACATACCATCACGCCATGTCCCTTGCAGGGTAGGCAGAAAGAACAGAGTGCCAGAGAACTCTATCCTTGCATACTTCACTCGCTTCATCAACATTCATAATTTTCTTCATACACGCTCGCCGGTTTCGGAGACTCTTGACTCCACCTTCCTTTAGTACATGACCGATCTGGTCTAGGAAGGTTAGGCTCGGTCTCCCCCGGTACCTACATCCTTTCACTTTCGCATTGTATATCTCTTTAACCAGACGTTCGTTCGGCATTCTTTCCACATGTCCGAACCATCGGAGCATTCCCTTTCGCATCTTTACACCAATACTCTCTTTCATACCTTCCTGGCTCTCTTACGTCGTCGTTACGAATGCGATCGGTCAGCCTAACTCCACAGATTTTCCGTAAAGATCGCACTTCGACCGCATTAATTTTACTTTCATACTCTTTTCTGCATACCCAACTCTCGCTTCCATACAGTAATGTTGGGTCAAGCACTGCGTTATGTATAGCTACACGTGCCCTCTGGCTGAGGTGGTGGCTACCGAGAAGTTGTCCCAACGCTCCATTCACTCTATTTCCCGCATTCACTCTTCGCTCTATATCAGTGGTGTACCTTTCATCTTGGCTAAATCCACATCCAAGATATACAAATTCATCCACTGTTGCCCATCTGGACTCCCACATTCATATCGTTCAACCTTTGGAGACATTTATCCAGATATATGACAAACAGCCTGGCTGACAGAACGCACCCCTGCTTAACGCCGATATTGACGTCAAACCAAGGTGACATTCCATCATCCAGCCGCACACAGGCTCTACAGCCCATGTAACTGGACTGCACAGCCTGTAGCAGTTTACCGTTAATACCATACGCCGGTAAAATGTCCCAAAGTTCCTTTCGTACAACCGTGTCAAATGCTCTCTCCAGATCCACAAAACTGCAGAAAACCCTCTGACCTAGAGCCAGATGCTTCTCCACAATGTTGCGCAGAGAGAACACTTGATCCATGCATCCCCTTCCACTCCTGAAACCTCCTTGTGTCTCACACAGTAAACCATCGGACACCATCCTCATTATACAAAATCAAATCAATCCTCTTTATAAAAAATCAAATCAAGAATATATCGCCTTTTTGCTTCAATGTGTTATCTTAAAAAATGAAATTTTAGAAAAGCGTTTTTTTTTCAAGTTTCAATAAATAATTGATATATAAATTTATAATTTTAATTATTTCATTATTCTATAATTAAATCATCTATGATTTATTTATAAAACCGATTACGAAGTGAAAAATGATGTCACAAGCGGGATGATATCATCAATCAATCAATCTATGATTTAAATCAGATTTACAATAAAAAAAAATATTCGTTGCGAAACAATTATCTTTTGAAACTTGAGAAAGACTCCTTTAAAATGTCATTTTATTGAAGCAAAGTGGTCATATATAAATAAAACAAAAATGGATGGACCAGATCCCATAAGCGGGTAGTCTAGAAGATACCATGTGTGGCCTATGGCCACACTGTTGATAGCGACGATTTAACTTACTGAAATATAATAATTAATGTGAAGAAACATAAATGAGGAATTTTGTGTAGAAAATTTTAAATAATAACAATGGTTTCGTATTATTAGCTAATTGCCGTTACAAAATAAAGAATGTGAATATTTATCAAATGACAAACACTTTAAACTATGAAAAAAGAAAACCTTTTGTCGTGGAGGACATTAACATACACAAATAACATTATAACACTCATACTTAGAAAAATCATTTATGAATCACTATTAATTATTTCGTATAGTGAAAAAGGCATATAACATCTATGTGAGAAAAGGAAAACTCAAAACAAAACCCTATACCAACACGTCTGACCAGCGTGGTATAGTAGGTCAATTTCCCTCCTATTATAGACAAAGCTCACACCCACTAATGGGATATATATGAGCGGTAAAAATATAATAATTAGATACAGAACAATAAAAAACTCTATGACGTCAACGTCAAAATCTTTACAGGTAAGTCTGACTGAGAAGCCCCTTAAGTTCTGTCATATCTTTGGTGCTGTATTGCTGTCCTTCAGTACATCCTCTTATCTATTGGTTTATTAGCCCATTTTTGCCCCATGCTTACCGCTTTAAATAAGAGGGAAGCGGAAATTCTTAAATTTGTTTTGGGTCCCAAGATAATAAAAAGCATTTCGTGGGATTTCTTAAGGGACAAACCTCAGTGTCTTTAAAAATTTGGTTACGAGCCAAAAATTATTGTCACATGTGGGGTTCGAACCCACACCTATTGGAGATCGGTCTGAATCATCCTACGACTTGACATGAGTGAGTTGTTGTCATCATCATCATCTCAGGTCATATATGTCCCTCTGTTTGGGCACCAGCCTCCTCCATAATGGGAGGGAAATTAATCTACTATACCACGTTGGTCAGACGTGTTGGTGTAGTGTTTTGTTTAGAGTTTTCCTTCTCTTGTATTGATGTTACATGCGTTTTATATCCCTTAGTCGTCTTTTACGATCACCCACGGGTAAGATAAGGGGTGGTGAATTGTATTCTTACTCCGTAACCACACGGAAAAGTAAGATGCCGTATTACAATCATATTGTGGCTCGTCTTGTTTTATTGTCTTTATGGTAAATGTGCGCCATCTACCGGACAATGATTACATCTTGTACTAATTTAATACTTTAACTTTTCATCATAGTATATAAGTAAATTTTCCTACAATTGTGGAGAAGCCCAAATTCAAGTAGTGAGACATATATGAGCTGAGATGATTATGGTGGTGATAAGTAGCCAAATATATAATTATGTTGAAGAAATTTTCATCTAATATCTTTATATACATACATACATCGTGGGTTCGATTCCCACGCAGGACATTACTTTGTGTGATCCACAAAGTGTTGTTCTGAGTCTGGGTGTAATTTGTCTGCGTTAATTGCATGTTTGTAAAGTCCCCCGCGATACAAGGTTTATTTCCTTAGTGCAGGGTGGTGTCTTTATAATAAAAAAAATAAAAAAAAAATATCCCTTGCAGGGTAGGCAGAAAGAAAAGAGTGCCAGAGAACTCTATCCTTGCATACTTCACTCGCTTCCTCAACATTCATAATTCTCTTCATACACGCTCGCCGGTTTCGGAGACTCTTGACTCCACCTTCCTTCAGTACGTGACCAATCTGGTCTAGGTAGGTTAGTCTCGGTCTCCCCCGGTACCTACATCCTTCCACTTTCGCGTTGTATATCTTCTTAACCAGACGTTCGTTCGGCATTCTTTCCACATGTCCGAACCATCGGCGCATTCCCTTTCGCATATCTATATATGACATATATATATATATATATATATATATATATATATATATATATATATATATATATATATATATATACATATCCATATCTTTATATGACCAGTATATTTCTATATTTTCAGTATCACAGCAACGGCATCATGTCCATGAAAAGAAGTATGCAGGAGGTTTCAAGGATGCTAAATCTATCTAGCTTAAGTTTAATTTATATAAAACTAGCTTGTGCGCGCGGCTTCGCCCGCGTAAAAGGTTACTTTCCTAAAGTTTTTCTTCCATTATTTTTATTTTAACCCCTTAAGGGTAAATTTTTACAACATATTAATGCCATATTTAGTTACATCTAATCAATAGCCTAAAATTAAGTTTCAAACTTCTGGCTTTAAAAATACTTCCTTACAACTTTTCATTCCCCTTTACAACCTTTTTTTGCTTTAAAAAGTAGCCTATGTCCTTTATCAGGCTCTAGACTATCTGTGTACCAAGTTTAATTTAGATCGGTTCAGTAGTTTTGGCGTGAAAGAGCGACAGACAGACAGAATTACTTTCGCATTTATAATATTAGTAAGGATATCGTTTTCTGAATGTTATCAAACAAAAAAATAATATAATTTTTCATTGGCCCAAAACTATTAGAATATGAAGGCAAATTTGACAGCTGTCATTGACAACAGGCGTCGTTTGCGAAATCAAGCAATCTAATCCAGACAGCATCAGTTTCATCTTAGATTTTCCCTTTTTCAATTTATAATTAATTATTTTATTAATATTTTTTTTTAATATTTTCTTATTTTTAAATGCATTAAGGCAATAATCCTTGTATTGCGATGAGACTTTAAAAACATATAATTAACGCAGACAAATTGGAGATCACATAAGGGGACGTCCATTTATCACGTGATCATTTATTTAGCATTTTTTAAACGCATTTTTGACTCCACCTTCATTCAGTACATGACCGATCTGGTCTAGGTAGGTGAGTCTCGGTCTCCCCCGGTACCTACATCCTTCCACTTTCGCATTGTATATCTTCTTAACCAGACGTTCGTTCGGCATTCTTTCCACATGTCATATTTTGATTATCTATGTACATTTACCAAAAATGAAATATTAAAAAGAATACCGAGCTATGCACGATCATACAGAAAATTTTATTAATACAAATTACTTACGCTCCACAGCTAAGACGGACATTAAATCTTGTGATATGTAATGTGGATATTCTGAAACAAAAATAGTTCAATTCATTATTAATATTCAATCTTACCCGTCTACTGCCATAATCGCCACGCTTGGTAGACGATTTGGCAATTGCAGTGAAGTTTTATACGTTTCCCACGCGAGGGCTTGTTGTCTATACCATTTTTTTTTGCAGTGGACTATGAATTAGACATGCGCGAAACAGTACTTCGCGAAGTGATGTTATATGGCATTACATTTCGTGCCGAGTAATATTACATTTTACCATCACTTCAAACATCACACATGACATTTCATTTAATATAAGCCTTAATGTTCTAAAAATAGAGCTCAAAATAAATATTTATCGACCGCAGGCGCAGCGCAGTCCAGTCGTTCTATCCCTCTCACTCTTCCGAAAAGACACAAGGCGCGTTTGACAGATAGATAACCATTACCAAATTACCGAACATTGCAGAAATGCAGAACAGTACACGAGTGTTCGCGTCATGTTTAATGTGATGTGTGATGTTTAATGTGATGTGATGTTTAGTCGCGTAATGTGTAATGGGGCAGTACACGGTCGGGTAATATTACGTGTGATACATCACTCGCATTACTTACACATGTGTATCGCTCACAGAACGGACGGACCGGCCCGCGGCTGCAAACAGAGAACTGTCAACGGCGTGGTCCTAGCACTAACAAAACCTTTAAATAATCATTAGCAGATGACTGAAATACTTTTTTTTATGTAAATCACGTATGCTTACTCGTGTGCCATCATAGGCAGCGAAAAATAAGATCTATTTTATCATTCTGCTGCTCTTATCTCAATTACTTATAGACGTAATGTACACTTTTACCATCGTCATCATCATATCAGCCTATCGCCGTCCACTGCTGGACGTAGGCCTCCCTGATATGCCACAGAGTGCCGGTACGTGGTCGCGGCTCTAAAACCTTTTCTCCCCAGCGGTTGTCGGTTCTTCGAGCGATGTGGCCTGCCCATTGCCACTTCCACCATCGTATATATTGTAAAAGTCAATAGTTTTATGACCAGCCGCCTGTCTGTATATAGCAAAGGTCCATGGGCGGCAGTGACACTTACCATCAGGTGTGCTGTCTGTTCGTTTGCCACCATCATTCATCATTCTCCTACTCTTATCCCAATTACTTGGGGTCGATACAATATGTACTCTTTTTTCATAGTACATATTGTAAAAGTTATTGGCAATAGTTTTATGACCGGCCGCCTGCCAAACGTCAACACTACTTGTGAAGATAATTGTTGACCAAACGGCAACAGATGGAGTTGGTCCAGGTCGTTATAAGTCTCTCAGTCGGCTTTTACGACATCCACAAGCAAAGTAATGGTTGATAGTATTCGTAGCTGCTACCACACAGCACGTTCGTTCGTTCGTTTGCCACCATAAGCAATAAAAAAAAATATCAATGAAAGAAAAATAAAACTCGAAACTAAACTCTATACCAACACGTCTGACCAGCGTGGTATAGTAGGTCAATTTCCCTCCCATTATGGAGGAGGCTCGAGCCCAACAGTGGGACATATATGAGCTGAGATGATGACTTACACAATTAATAATTTTAACAAAACAATTCTTAACTTTTAAATTTTGTGCATCTTAAGTTTGTAAAAACAAGAGAAAGAACAACAAAATCTGTTGTTACAATTTATATTAAGTAAAATGGACTTCAATTTTGTTTCACTTAAAAACGACCTAGATTTTATCACACTATGCTCGAGCCTCGAGGCTCTAAATCAAAATTCATCACTGACTTCAAAGTCTATGGTTGTTAGTATTGCCCAAATGTAGGTCTAAGACTTGCAGCAAGTCTCGCAAGTTTTACAGCTCTCACTGTTAGAATAACACAGCGTTTTGAGCACATGCCATAGAAATAAAAACAAGGGTTAAAAACAACAAGGGTTAATAAAACAAGGGTTCACGTTATGACTGCGCAAATTACAGAGCCGTAAGCTTGACCAGTTTGGCAGCAAAAGGTATGGTAAAATTATTGAAAGGAGAATGAGGATGGTGTCCGATGGTTTACTGTGTGAGACACAAGGAGGTTTCAGGAGTGGAAGGGGATGCATGGATCAAGTGTTCTCTCTGCGCAACATTGTGGAGAAGCATCTGGCTCTAAGTCAGAGGATTTTCTGCAGTTTTGTGGATCTGGAGAGAGCATTTGACACGGTTGTACGAAAGGAACTTTGGGACATTTTACCGGAGTATGGTATTAACGGTAAACTGCTACAGGCTGTGCAGTCCAGTTACATGGGCTGTAGAGCCTGTGTGCGACTGGATGATGGAATGTCGCCTTGGTTTGACGTCAATATCGGCGTTAAGCAGGGGTGCGTTCTGTCAGCCAGGCTGTTTATCATATATCTGGATAAATGTCTCTAAAGGTTGAACGATATAAATGTGGGAGTCCAGATGGGCGACTCAGTGGTCACTGCTCTGCCCTATGCAGATGATGCAGTCCTGCTGGCACAGTCAGCGATTGACCTGCAGACCCTAGTCGACACAATGACAGAAGATTGTAAGAAAAGGGGTCTACGCGTGAATGTGAGCAAAACCAAAAAAATGGTCTTTGAAAGAAATGAAGCCAGAAGAGATGTAAGAGTAACAATAGGTAATGATGTACTAGAGCAAGTGGATGAATTTTTATATCTTGGATGTGGATTTAGCCGAGATGGAAGGTACACCACTGATTTAGAGCGAAGAGTGAATGCGGGAAATAGAGTGAATGGAGCGTTGGGACAACTTCTCGGTAGCCACCACCTCAGCCAGAGGGCACGTGTAGCAATACATAACGCAGTGCTTGTCCCAATATTACTGTATGGAAGCGAGAGTTGTGTATGCAGAAAAGAGTATGAAAGTAAAATTAATGCGGTCGAAATGCGATCTCTTCGGAAAATCTGTGGAGTTAGGCTGACCGACCGCATTCGTAACGACGACGTTAGAGAGCGAGTAGGTATGAAAGAGAGTATTGGTGTAAAGTTGCGAAAGGGAATGCTCCGATGGTCCGGACATGTGGAAAGAATGCCGAACGAACGTCTGGTTAAGAAGATATACAATGCGAAAGTGGAAGGATGTAGGTACCGGGGGGAGACAGAGACTCACCTACCTAGACCAGATTGGTTACGTACTGAAGGAAGGTGGAGTCAAAAGCCTCGGAAATAGGCGAGCGTGTATGAAGAGAATTATGAATGTTGAGGAAGCGAGTGAAGTATGCAAGTATAGAGTTCTCTGGCACTCTGTTCTCTCTGCCTACCCTGAAAGGGATATGACGTGATGATATGTATGTATGTAGAAATGAAAAATCCAACTAAATTAATGAAATTCTATTCATCTAGTGTTACTAACTGTACAACTATCACTAATTAGGTACATACCACTTAACGGGAGTGGGGGGGCTATAATCACACCTATCTATCATGAGACTGTTTAAAATAACATCAAATTATAATTTCTTCGTGTACTGGTATTGAGAATAGAAAATGTTGAGAATCCTTTATTTGCCAAAGTAATCGTAAAATGCTGTCTAAGGGAGGACTGCGAGACTCTTGCAGCGAGTCTTGGTCTTGTATTTGGGCAACACTAATGGGTAAATGGATGAAAATCCTTATCTATATTATATAAGAATATTTATACATACGTTTTCTATGATGGGGCTTCGTTTTATTGTGTCGTTCCTTCATTGTTTCAGTTTGCGATAAAATTGATTCTTTGAGTGCAAGAATCTTATCAATTTTTTCGGTCTTCGAATATTCTGCGAATTAAATTAAAACATATAATTATTTTAGTTTTTTTTTTAAAGACTAGAAGTTGAACTAACTAGACGGTCATAGATATATGTCTCCCAAAAGGAATAAACTTTTCTTACTTCTGTGAGTTCTGTAACATTTTTCATTTATACTCGGCTTCTATCCGTCATAGTGTAATATAGCCATCCCATAGCCATCCTACAACCATCGTAGATAAAAGAGCTATCCAAATATAACAAACATTTTCAATCGAACTAATAATTCCTGATATTATCGCGTACAAACAAACAAACACTGCAACTTTATAATATCAAGTATAGATTTATAAAAACCCGATTACGACCGAAAATTAATTGTCACAAGTGGTATTCGAACCCACACCTATTGGAAATCCGTTCCAATCGTGCTGCCACTATTATAGGACATTCAATTCTCGCATCGTATTATATTTTCGTCTTTAAGGAGACGTATGCCATCTACCCGACATTGTTTATACATTGTACAGGCTTAATACTTCAAACTTTGCAGTTAGAATTGTATTAAACGATGACACAACCTTGTTGTTCAAATTACTGAAATTTAGCATTTAATATGCTTGATTATTTATAAAATACTGATTACGAGCGAAAAATTTATAGATTTGTGTATTAGGGAAGAAATTTGATGTCAAACTCACCTTCATTTTCTGCGGCTACCAGAGCGATGAAAACCTAAAGAACGAATAATAATTAAAAAAAAAATACTCTCAGTAATGGCTGCCGATAGAGTGAGAATAAAACTAATAATATTGAGTTATTGTTTGAAACGTTACTTCTTAAATCCTCAAGCTTTAATATTTTGATTCATCATCATCATCTCAGCTCATATATGTCCCACTGTTGCGCTCGAGCCTCCTACATAATGGGAGGGAAATTGACCTACTATACCACGCTGGTTAGACGTGTTGGTATAAGGTATTGTTTCGAGATTTCCTTCTCTTGCATATATGTTATATGCGTTTTATATCACTTAGCCGTCTCGTACGATCATCCACAGGTAAAAGAGGGGGTGGTGAATTGTATTCTTACTCCGTCACCACACGGAAATATAATATTCTAATTACTAAATGAAAATGATTAAGTAACTGCTTTATTACTTTTTTTTTATTGCTTATGTTGACAAACGAGCAAGCAGCACACCTGATGGTAAGTGTCACTGCCGCCCATGGACCTTTGCAATTCCAATGGCACAATTAGGCCGTTGTCTACCAACCCAAACACACCCAGAAAGTTGAGCTTTTGGCTCTCTCGCTCACCGAACGAAGTGCAACAGCATATTGCCATTACTCAGACGACGATCTTCTGCTCAGTGTGGTACTACCCCGGACGGACCGGCCCGCGGCTGTTGACAGAAAACTGTCAACAGCGTGGTCCTATTAACACGTACATTTAGAAGTGAAAATGCATGTGACGAATAAAAGTACGCAATATAGTCTCTTAAACTCTTTTGCTCGCGAATTTTAAAAGAGTGATATATACTCTCTTATGCTTTTTATAATATTGTATATAAATACTAGCATACTTGGCCACGCGTTGCTGTGGCTAAGGTAGCCTCAGTAGTACGTGGTGGTTATGATAATAAATTGTAGCTTATATAAAACGTTTGTACTTTTAACATAGCGCGATTTATAAAATACTTAATCAACCCAGTCAACAGATACCGCCATCTATTAGAATCGATTGGAGATAACAGATAATTGTGACTGTCAAATAAAGGACAAATAATTTGCAATAAAATAATATTGCGACTATAAATTGAGATGGAAGCTATCCTATCTTTTAAGTTGGATCAAACTACACATGCTGTGCAAATTTGATTAAAATCGGTTAAATACTTTAGGAGTCCATCGTGGACATACAACGGGACACGTAATTTTTATATATTAAGATATGTATATACAAACCACAGCTCAATTATTTGTGGTCGATACAATATGTACTCTTCTTTCATTGTACATATTGTAAAAGTTATTGGCAATAGTTTTATGACCGGCCGCCTGCCAGACGTCAACACTACTTGTGAATGTAATTGTTGACCAAACGGCAACAGATGGAGTTGGCCCAGGTCGTTATTAAGCTCTTAGTCGTCTTTTACGACATCCACGAGCAAAGTAAGGGTTGGTAGTATTCGTAGCCGCTACCACACAGCAAATTCGAAATATATTTGCTTATACGTTAAGGAAATTGATGGGGTTGAAGAAACCGTTTGCATGGTGCTGATTTAAGATACCATTCAATATAACGGTTCCTTTATTTCATAGACCTTATAGGATCAATCGCTGGCAACTCACAAAAATTAAAAAATAATAATTAAAATGAATACTATAAAAAGAATGAATGAAAGAGATGAAGCCAGAACAGATGTAAGAGTAACAATAGGTAATGATGTACTAGAGCAAGTGGATGAATTTGTATATCTTGGATGTGGATTTAGTCGAGATGGAAGGTCCACCACTGATATAGAGCGAAGAGTGAATGCGGGAAATAGAGTGAACGGAGCGTTGGGGCAACTTCTCGGCAGCCACCACCTCAGCCAGAAGGCACGTGTAGCAATACATAACGCAGTGCTTGTCCCAACATTACTGTATGGAAGCGAGAGTTGGGTATGCAGAAAAGAGTATGAAAGTAAAATTAATGCGATCGAAATGCGATCTCTGCGGCAAATCTGTGGAGTTAGGCTGACCGACCGCATTCGTAACGACGACGTAAGAGAGCGAGTAGGTATGAAAGAGAGTATTGGTGTAAAGATGCGAAAGGGAATGCTCCGATGGTTCGGACATGTGGAAAGAATGCCGAACGAACGTCTGGTTAAGAAGATATACAATGCGAAAGTGGAAGGATGTAGGTACCGAGGGAGACCGAGACTAACCTACCTAGACCAGATCGGTCATGTACTGAAGGAAGGTGGAGTCAAGAGTCTCCGAAACCGGCGAGCGTGTATGAAGAGAATTATGAATGTTGAGGAAGCGAGTGAAGTATGCAGAGATAGAGTTCTCTAGCACTCTGTTCTCTCTGCCTACCCTGCAAGGGATATGGCGTGACGATATGTATGTATGTAAAAAGACATTTTGTTAATAGATTGATTTTTTCCATCTATTTTTCGTCTTATTGTGTATTAGTAATAAATGCACAATATTTTATTATTATTAATTTAATCAATCATAATCATGGTAGCAAACGAGCAAGCAGCACACCTGATGGTAAGTGTCACTGCCGCCCATGGACCTTTACAATACCAAGAGTATAGCTAAGCCGCTGCCTGCCATTACAAACCCCAAACTCATCTAGTAGGGCTTCCGGCTAAATGTTTATTATAGAAATAAATAAAATGAATTAATTATAATTTCTGATGTTACATATTTGAAACAAAACTTAATAGGGATGTTGTCCACCCGTGACCATGATCACTGTAAAGTGTTCGAAACGTCGGCAAAAAATCAAATACAATCGCGATAGAATCCATAAAAAGTTTTGTTTAAAATAAATTTAAAATAATTAAGCGAAGAGTGAATGCGGGCAATAGAGTGAACGGAGCGTTGGGGCAACTTCTCGGCAGCCACCACCTCAGCCAGAAGGCACGTGTAGCAATACATAACGCAGTGCTTGTCCCAACATTACTGTATGGAAGCGAGAGTTGGGTATGCAGAAAAGAGTATGAAAGTAGAATTAATGCGGTCGAAATGCGATCTCTTCGGCAAATCTGTGGAGTTAGGCTGACCGACCGCATTCGTAACGACGACGTAAGAGAGCGAGTAGGTATGAAAGAGAGTATTGGTGTAAAGATGCGAAAGGGAATGCTCCGATGGTTCGGACATGTGGAACGAATGCCGAACGAACGTCTGGTTAAGAAGATATACAATGCGAAAGTGGAAGGATGTAGGTACCGAGGGAGACCGAGACTAAGCTACCTAGACCAGATCGGTCAGATACTGAAGGAAGGTAGAGTCAAGAGTCTCCGAAACCGGTGAGCGTGTATGAAGAGAATTATGAATGTTGAGGAAGCGAGTGAAGTATGCAGAGATAGAGTTCTCTGGCACTCTGTTCTCTCTGCCTACCCTGCAAGGGATATGGCGTGATGATATGTATGTATGTATGTACATTTTTGTTTCTCTAGTAAGCATAATATAATGTGTTCATAAGCATTAATACTTGTATCACATTTATCTACTTCCCATCCGTGAGCCCACGGGTGAAAATGCTATAATTCAATTTTTGATGACTTCCACAGAAAATTCTGTAAAAGAGTTGAATATTGTTTTCGAAACCCGTTACCACATGGGGAAGTACTTACCAATTTTATTGCAAATGGAATCTACTGGCAACACTAAATGCGATAGCAGCGACGCTGTCACCGGGTCAGATAAGTTTGTTGCACTATAAGTGTTACTGCCGCCGTATGGGCCTTTGTAATACCAAAGCTGCAGCTAGGCTGCTGCCAATCATGAAAATCCTAAACCCACCCAGAAAGTTGACCTTCCGGCTCTCCCGCTCACCAACAGCACATTCCCACTGCTCAGACGTCGATTTTTGCATGAGTTTGATACTACCCCGGATAGATCAGCCCGTGGCTGTAGACAGAAAATTATCAACAGTGTGATCCCAACAATATTTGCTCGTGAATGTCGTACAAAACGACTAAGAGACTTATAACGACCTGGGCTAACTCCATCTGATGCCGTTTGGTCAACAATTACATTCCCAAAGACGGTTGACGTCTGGCAGGCGGCCAGTCATAAAACTATTGCCAATAACTTTTACAATATGTACTATGAAAGAAGAGTACATATTGTATCGACCCCAAGTAATTGGGATAAGAGTAGGTGAACGATGATTTTTTTTTTGTTTTGTATTTAAATTATTTTTGGGCTAGATCCCACAAGCCCATCACGAGTTAACTACTAAAGCAGTCAAATTTCAATGTGTTCATTTATTTATATATTGTTGTTTTGTTTTCCGTAAGGGGCCATTCATAAATTATGTAAAGCGTTTGGGGGAGGAGGGGGTGTTGATTGAATATTATAATTTCTTACTATAGGCAGGAAAGGGGTAGTGAACCCGGGCCACCGAAGACAAAGATCGGGTACCGGTGCACCGCTCGCACGGCGAAAAGAGGTGTTTGCAGGGTAGGTCTATGGGGATGCGCGCCGCCTCTTCCGTCGCCGCGGACCGCTTTGGCGGAGGGCGACCACGTCCATAGCCCACCGCAAAAAAAAGGGGTAGTGAACCTGAGATTAGGTAAGATATTAAATTGAAAATTACTAATTTTAGTCAAAACTGTAATAGATTAATAATATTAATGTTATCGCAGTGAGTTAATGATACCTACTTGTAGTAAGAAGATTGTAATAAAAGATATTTTCAGAGTAAACGGAGTTATATTTGAACATGAGAGCCTTTTATTAAAAAAAATCTTATTAAGGGGCATTAGTTGCAATCTTATGATGTCTTACGGTAGGGGGAGGGGGCCAAACCATTCTTTAAAATCCCTTGCGTAATTTATGAACGGACCCTAATCGTAAATCTCTTGCCATTCGTGTGAAATAGGTGACTACTATTTGGGAGAGAATGGAGATTGTATCTGGGTGTTGGACATAGGCCTCCTCAAAAAATTATTTGATAGTTCCATAATGGCCACACATTCCTTTTTTCTACACCATCCAGCACTAAGGAAATAATCCTTGTATTGTGGAGGACTTTACAAACATAGAATCCACGTAGACAAATTACATCCAGACTCAAAATAAAAGTTTATGGATCGCATAAAGTTTTGTCCTGCATAGGAATCGAACCTATGACATTGGCACGGAAGGTCGGTATGCTACCGCAGTCGATTTACTAGGCTTGTTAACATTGTAGTAAAATGATATGTTACAGAGGAGAACTGCCCCTTCTCCTGGTTCTTTTAACCGATTTTTACGACATCCACGGATACCTAAGTACCTAAGGGGTGATGACAATTGTATTCTTATCCCATCACCACAAGGGGATCACGGATGTGCGGCCAAATTTATGCTTAATAAGTCTTGCGCAGTTTAAATAATATCCAGGAAACGATTCATCATCATTCATCATTCTCCTACTCTTATCCCAATTACTTGTGGTCGATACAATATGTACTCTTCTTTCATAGTACATATTGTAAAAGTTATTGGTAATAGTTCTATGACCGACTGCCAGTCAGACGTCAACACTACTTGGGAATGTAATTGTTGACCAAACGGCATCAGATGGTGTTGGCTCTGGTCGTTATAAAGTTCTTAGTCGTCTTTTACGACATCCATGAGCAAAGCAACGGTTGGTAGTATTCATAGTCACTACCACACAGCAATGATCCAGGAAACGACTCATAGGCAAATTATATTAAAAGAGACATCATCAATGTTTACATAATAAATAACTAGCTTATTATCATTTACAGGATCTGATTCTATAAATCTTATTTCTGATTTAAGAATTCATAAACGCTTATTAGCCATCGTGATATACAATTATGGCTTTAAAATAATAATTTAAATCAGTTAATGTATTTTTAATCTACATCTGCGGCCGCCATGTTGAATATGCGGCCATCTTTAAACGCATCAAAACAACTGTTTGCTTAATATTTATGAGCTGTTGGCTTTAAATTTATCAATATAATATAAAATAAGACAAATTAGAATTTTAAATCAAAATAAATGGGCAATAGTTACAAGGCACACACTTTAATTAATTATAAATAGTTGTATAGGATTTTTGGCGGGAATATGAAGAGGCCACGTGGTGCTCTTGTATTTCTCCGTTCGGACAGGGCCAAAAGCCCCATACAGCCTAGTCTTATACAAGTTTTTTCACAATTTAAATCTTTTTTTTATATTTAATACCTTATTCGTGGTCACTATCCGTCAGTAAGTTAAGTAGGTAGTTACTAATTGATTAGGCACTGGATATTAAAATAATGATTTGTCTGGGAATTTTGGGTACCTAAACACTTCAGCACTTGCACTGTATCATATTCCATAAAATAACATCAACATTTATAAATACCCGAATACGAAACGAAAAATTATGTCACAAGCGGGGTGCGAACCCGCACCTATTGGGAATCCGGCCCAACCGTGCTGCCACTTACACCATAGTGAACTATTTTAGGACATGCAGATTTCGCTTCATATTATATCTTACGTCTTCAAGGTGACGTATGCCATCTATCGGACAATGTTTACACATTGTATAGACTTAATACGTCAAACTTTACAGTTAGAATTGTATTAAACGATGACACAACCTTGTTATTCAAATTACTGAAATTTTTAGCATTTAATATGCTTAATTATTTATAAATACCCGAATACGAAACGAAAATTTATGTCACAAGCGGGGTATTATATTAATAATTTTTCGTTTCGTATTCGGGTATTTATAAATAATTAAGCATATTAAATGCTAAAAATTTCAGTAATTTGAACATCAACATTATTCAATATAACAACTACAAAACACTAAAGAAATGCATATAATTTCAGAGCATGACATGACATTTCCATATTGCCGCCAAAAATCCTTTACCATAAACAATGAAATTTCAAACACTATATTCTACTTAGCACTGAAATTATGCCTAACAAATTTCATAGTAAAATTTGAACGATTTCATCATCTTATTAATAGTAGATTATATCTTATTTTATTATTTACAATTGAACTATATACGCGGTGAATATTTTTAACTGTTCGTCCATCTTTAAAGAATTCAATTAGACTGATTGCAGCAATTACGTGGAGAGAAGCTTTTCCTTCTCCTTAAGGTGTTGAGGTTCAGCTATCTTTAACATTATATTTTGGATATCCTGATTTAAGATGTATCATACTGGAACTAATAATTACTATAGGTATATATTGTATACAATTCTATATAAAAAGAAGTTATTGAAAATGCTGAATTTTTGTCAGTACTACCTAATGGCAGCCATGTTTTAATCTAGTAGTAGTTTTTTTGCACTAAGATAAATGGAATAAGATAAAAAAATATATAAACCTGATATTATGTAAGTGCATCCGCGGGGATTAGACATACTAAATGATTGGAATTTGAGTCAAATGTTTACTTTAATATATAGATAAAGCTGTTTTTTTTTAAGTATCAGTAATTATAGCTAATCTTACAAATGTGCTTCGCCAACGTGGCATTAAAAAGTAACCTATCATTTTAAAAAAGAACAACGCTTAATGTTGCCATGGTATATTCTAGACAAAGAGGAAGAGAGAAGAGAGTTTTAAATGATGCATTTAGCCGTTTTAATTATTAAGAGATTAAAGCACGGCCGCAAGGCCTGAAAGCTTATTAATTTCCCTGATTCTTGTAAATAAGATAGCGATTACGAAAAGAGGAATAATTCTGCGTCTATTTTTTTTAACATTATACCTGTCCAAATCTGAAGTTTAATCCAAAATATATCTTCTTCGGCATTCTAGATTCTTCTTTAAAATCTCTTCAGAAATTTTTCATTTATACGAATCACCAAAACAATTATTTATTTTTTTCACTTTTCTAAATTTTTTTTCTAATATTTTTACCAACATTTTTACAAACACATTTTTACCAAAAAAAAATTTTTTTTTTATTTACTCACTAATATCTATATTTTTTTTTTGTTAATTACGCACTAATTATATAAAGTAACACCGTTATTGCTTATTTGTTTTTAAAATTTTATTTTTTAAATTATACTTACGCAGATAACTGTGATTAAAAAACTTATGTTTGGTATCATTGTCGTATTATCGCTAAAGTGGACAGACAAGAATATCTGCTATGAACCACTTACCGTACACACTGTTATTTCAAGATTTATATAAAATCCTCGTTCAAATAATAAAACATCTGTTTAAATAAATGTGTGTGTTGATTTGAAATAATTGGGGAAAAATTATGTCGGTTTTGTGACGTGTTATTAGGTTTTTCAATTAAATAATTAAATCTTGTAATGTATGGTCATTACCATCATTCTCTTGCTCTTATCCCAACAACTTGGAGTTGACGCAATATGTCCTCTTTTTCCATACAGCCCAATCAGCCGTCATCTCTGTAGTCACTCCCTGTTTATACATATCAAGCTTCACGCAGTCCATCCATCTTTTCTTTGGTCTCCCTTTATCCCTAGAGCCTTCAACATTCATACTCAAAATCTTCCTCCCAACATTACTTTCATCCCGTCTTATCATATGTCCATACCAGATCAAACGTTCATTCCTTAACTTATCCGTTACTGGCGCTACTTTTAAACATCCTCTTATACGATCTTAATGTATGGTTGTTACCACACTACGAATACTAACCAATTCTTAATTTGTGATGTCGTAAAAGATGACTAAAAGCTTTATGGTCTCGGCTAACTCCACTTGATGCCGTTTGGTCAATAATTACATTCACGAGGAAGGATTGACGTCAGACAGGACAGGAGTCGACCACTAGTGAGTAGTGACAGGGGCGGCTTTACCTATAGTGCAGAAGGTGCGGTACACCTAGAGGATTCGATCCCGGGATCCCGATCATATTTTAGTCCCGAAATCTTCGGGATCAAATTTAATTAATCCCGGGATTTTCGGGATTGATACATTTTTTTTAAATTGGTCAATAAAAATGTGCGTGAGACGAAACGCACTTACCTTGATTTGACGTTTTAACAGCCACCTTGTTTACACGGCTGATTTCACTTATAATACACATATTATTATAGTAATTGAGTCATACTAAGTAATTTCATTTGTTTTTGCTAACGACCGGATTATGCGTAAAAGTATCGATATTTTTTTTGTTAATTGGTGATAGGTAATCAAATTATTAATAATCAAAAATGCATTAATGATTCAATTTTCGTGGTTTAAATAAGTAATCTATAAAGTTTCTGGTCAATTTAATTTAAAATATAAGTACCCATAAACATAAATAGAAGTTGATTTTTTGAAGTTGGTCGGTTGGTTTCATAAATTATTTACAAAAGTGAAAGCTTGGTTATTTTATAAGAAGAAAGTTTGTAAAAAGAAGTATAATTTTGTTTACCCGCCTTTTTGAGGATATTTTATATCCTCAAAAATTTATTTTGATATGTTTACCGACTTTTTGTTACCATTTTCCATTACCAATACAATCCCGGGACTATCCCGGGATTAACTGTAGATAAGCCCGAAATCCCCGGATTAGAAAAATCGACCGGGATCGGATCCTCTAGGTACACCCGAGCGCCTGGTGTTAGGGGCGCCGAGAACCGCTCGGGACATATAGAGCCTCCACTGTAACGCTGCACGGAGCGGGCACACCGTAAGCGGCGAGTGCCTAACCATTTATAAACGTAGTGGGTGCGTTATTTAACAGGTTTGGTTAGGTTGCTTTGCCGTCATACTCACTGTAACTTCATAATCCGATCGCGTTTACCTGGTTTCGTGTCAAAACAACGAGACTAAGCATACGACAACGTATTCCAGCGAGATTCGGAGTTTAGTCGACCGTTTTGTAACTATCAACCTATTCCATTTTGTTCACGCATTTTGATACAAGAAGGTGGCCAGGTGATTGATTGCACTCGGGCGCTACATGTGCTAGAGCCGCCTCTGACTAGTGATTGGGATAAGAACAGGATTGGGAATGAGGATGATGATCATAAATCTGGTAATCACATAATTGTGAAATTTTAATTAATATCAGCGTCCTTTTTTAATTAATCCATGTGTAGTAAACAAAACCCGACATTTTCCTTTAAAATAGTTGCAAAAAAAAAAAAACAACAGGATGCGTCGTAAGAACATGATAGAAATGAAATTTTTGACAGTCTTTTGGCGTGCATTTGAAAACGTCATGTGGTGGTCCTATATTATATTCAATATCTTAGTATTTTATAGTCATATATTATATTTAATGTTAGTTCTTTAATAAATAGTGGTAGGACCACGCTGTTGACAGTTCTCTGTCTACAGCCACAGGCCGGTCCGTCCGGGGTAGTACCACACCGAGCAGAAGATCGACGTCTGAGTAATAGCAATGTGCTATTGCGCTTCGTTCGGTGAACGAGAGAGCCGGAAGCCCAACTGGGGTGGGGTTTTGGGGCTTGTTTTGGTAGGGCAGCGGCCTAGCTATACCCTTGGTATTGCAAAGGTCCATGGGCGGCAGTGACACTTACCATCAGGTGTGCTGTCTGCTCATATGCCACCATAAGCAATGTAAAAAAATGTGTTATATTAAATCATTTTGATTTTGAGTAGATGCCGCCCTTTTGTGATACCAAACGGCATGGACAGCGTGTCTCCAGACGGCCATAGCCTGTCAACGAACAAAAAATGGACGTAGTAGACTGAAAGGACACAGGTGACTTGCTTTAAATTAGATATTGTTTCGATGAACAGTTACGTATACCTCCCTCATATTTCCTCGCATGCATATGAGTCCCAGCAACCTTCATCAAGTCGTTGGTATACCTCAGGGCCGTCTTTACCAGGGGGTGCACGGGGTGCGGTGCACAAAATTCAGCGTTCGAACGCTGAATTTTTGTATATTTCATTGAACTTAACGCTATTGCACAGTTTTATATACTTGTTACTTACGACAAATATGTAAGGCGACGACAAATGCGTAAGCAAAAAAAAATTGTCATTAACAATAATATTTTTTTCAAATAACAATTTTATTAAATACAACTCGCGCGCGGCAAAATCTCTAATCCAAAGACAGTGTTTGTATGTAAGTTTGACACGTAGCGGCCCGGTAGCAAAATGATCTCTAAGTCAATAGAGTGTAAGTTCATTTGAAATGGGCGCGCGGCGCGGCACCTGTGCGTCTGCCATAGGTGAGTATTTGCGCCTTTTGACATTGCCGCCCGGTCGGCCGCACTTGAAGCAAAATGATCTCTAAGTCTTAGTCAATAAAGTGTAAGTTCATTCATTTGAAATGGGCGCGTGGCGCGGCACCTGTACGTTCGTTGCATCCTTTGACATAGCCGTCCGGGCGCTCGCACTTAAAGAGAAATGATCTCTAAATCACTAAAATTAGGTGTAAGTTCATTTGAATTTACAGCGCGGCGCGCGGCGGCTATGTAAGTGTCGGTCAGTGATTGATCTGATTTCTTCTTTTAAGTAATTGAATTCGTTAGCTCATTTGATTTGTGACATCCGGCGAATTTGCACGGAAGTTCTTAGAGAAACAATATAAAGGTAAGTCAATTTTAATTTTCAAGTGTTAGTGTTAGGTACATTACAATCACATCATCATCATCATCACATCATCATCATCACATCATTTGTTTATGAGAGAGAGAGTCATGACTGTTTTGTTTATTTGTTTATAATTGCAAAAATACAAATTCTTAGTGTTAGTGATTGATAAAAAACTACTTACTTTATTTAGAATAAAGAAAGAAAAAATAAACACTAAATTGAAATTTGATTTTATTGTAGATGGCCGAATTAGGGGATAAAAAGAAACCATCGGGTGCTCAAAATAGAAAAAGGAAACTGGGGAAAGAAGGAAAAATTAAAAAGCTAACTTCTCCGATTGACTCTTTCTTTCGACCTGGTAAGTTCAGTCAATTAGTACCATAAATAAAACATCTGAAGTGGCATAAACAGTGACAGAAGTCGCTGATGTATCCTGCCTGGGTTCCTACCTACTTATTATTATTACACTTCTTATTTTTTGTTTAAGTTACCTGTAACTGTATACCTAATGAGTCTTAAATAAAGTAGGTTTTTATGATTATGACAATATATCTAATTAATTGTTTTTTGCGGATTGCGCCCCGGAAGGCGCAATGGTTAGTAACTAACACTCACTCTTGTGCCAAAGGTCTCGGGTTCGAATCCCGGCCGGTGCAATATTTAATTAAATACATACCTTCTCAGACCTTGTGTTAAATTTTTGTAATGTGTGATATGTCCAACACGCGTTCCAATCGTGGAGATTATGGCAATAAACAACCCCATAGTTTTGGAGGCTCATGTCTAACAGTGGACTGGACTGTCTGTAGGTACTTATATCTGTACTTATATGGCTTGTGTCTTGTTTTTGGGGATTATGAATTATGTTTTTTCATGGAATAGCTGCAGGCGAGATCCGCCAATCGCAACTAAAGTATTTTAATTTCTTACTGTTTGCGCATAGAGCGTGCGTAAGCGCCTCGGCAATTACACACTGAGCGCGCTCGCCCGGACTAACGGATTAGACTATGCCCGATTGCCCGCCTTAACTTTAAGGCGCTGTTTTTAATGCCCTAAAATATTATTGCGTGGCCCTATTACCACACTTGGTTACACAAATTGTTGACTATCTTATGTTTTTTTAGGTACATCTTCGTCAACATCCACCCGACAGTTAGAGGAGACAGTCAATTTGGAAGAGAAAACTTCTACGAGTATTTCACAAGTTCCAGCTCATACTAGTACCAGTACCTCGCCTGGCTCGCTTACTCCAGTGAACCAATTCCAATTGTTAACCAACCAGCAACAGAACCAGATGTACAATTTTGTGAAAATGTCGCGAATGATCCTGCTCTCTGGCCGCAAGTAATATCATATAATTTAAGATTATTTTTAACAGAACGTGGACCGATTCAGATAAAATAAACCAACTATCCTTCAGATAGTAACATGAGGTTGTTTTCAGATACATATTACAGCAAAAAGTTACAAAACAACGAAATTATTCATCAAGTTTGGCTTGTACTGATTCTGTATTTTGTTTTCACTGTAAACTTTTTAATAATAATGTCACTGCATTTAATGCCCCCACTGGTTACAAAGACTGGGGGCATTTGTCGAGAAATATAGAACGACATGAAAAAAGTTCAGGCCATATAATATATGTTCTTTAAAAAAATATTTGGATCTAAAAAATGACGTATTGAAAGGGCAAACAGTAGACTCTGTAAATCAAACTGAAATAGACCGCGAAAGAAAGAGGGGGACGGCAGTTTTGGAAAGGATAATCGAAATTATAAAATTTTTGACAGGTCAAAATATAGCATTTAGGGGCACAACCGAGAAGATGTATGACCCAAATAATTGTAATTTTTTAAAGTTGGTGGAGAGTATATTTAGTTTTGATAGAACACTATCAGAACACATTGCTCGAATTCAAAGAGCTCAGCATCGCGTGCCACATTATCTTGGTCATAACATTCAAAATGAACTGATTAGTATAATTGCTGAAAAAATTAAAACGACTATAATTAGTCTTCTGAAGCAATGTAAATACTACTCTGTAATTCTAGATTGCACACCTGATATTTCACACCAAAAACAACTTAATGTTATTGTGGGGTTTATTTATTTAAATCCGTCGACAAAACGCGCTGATGTACGAGAACATTTTTTAGGTTTTTTTACCTGTAACTAATAGTACCGGACTCCCACATTCATATCATTCAACCTTTGGAGACATTTATCCAGATATATGATAAACAGCCTGGCTGACAGAACGCATCCCTGCTTAACGCCGATATTGACGTCAAACCAAGGCGACATTCCATCATCCAGCCGTACACAGGCTCTACAGCCCATGTAACTGGACTGCACAACCTGTAGCAGTTTACCGTTAATACCATACTCCGGTAAAATGTCCCAAAGTTCCTTTCGTACAACCGTGTCAAATGCTCTTTCCAGATCCACAAAACTGCAGAAAACCCTCTGACCTAGAGCCAGATGCTTCTCCACAATGTTGCGCAGAGAAAACACTTGATCCATGCATCACCTTCCACTCCTGAAACCTCCTTGTGTCTCACACAGTAAACCATCGGACACCATCCTCATTCTCCTTTCAATAATTTTACCGTACACTTTCGCTGCTAAACTGGTCAAGCTTATGGCTCTGTAATTTGCGCAGTCATAACGTGAACCCTTGTTTTTAAACAAGGGCACGATGACTGCGCTATTCCAGTCCCCAGGCACCATTCCCGAGCTCCAACATAAATTGAGGAGCAACAGGAACGCCTCCCAGACACAGGAGCCACCAAGCTTGATCATCTCGGCAGACGCCATATCAATTCCCGCTGCCTTACCATATTTCAAACTTCTTATCGCCCATTCAACTTCATCCATACTGATGCCATCGGAGGACGCCGCTGTCGAATGTTGTTCTACTAAACCACATGCGGCACCGGCGTCAACAGTAGCATCCGCATACATATCGCCAAAATATTCACTCCATCAGCTTAACACGTCTTGTGTTTGTGTAAGAATGTCTCCACCTTTAGACCTTATTTTATTCATTCTGAAGGCTGACCAACCACACCGAGACTTCTTCACCTCCCTCCAAAAGAGTTTGGTGTTACCCTCGAAGTTTTTAGTCAGCCTATCTTCTGCACCCATACTTGCTCTATCACGTTTCTCTTTCACTAAGGCCTTGGTGTCATTCTTACATTGCCGATATATTTCTTTCTTCTGTTCAGTCATACTGTCATTCAGATTCAAAGAAGAGACATAGTCCAGCCACGCTTTCTTCTTTTGCTCTACGGAAGCTGCCACTTCCGCATCCCACCATGCATCACCATTTGTTTTTCTATGCTTCTTTGAACTTCCACATACTTCTTTCGCTGTATCTACCATACTCTCCTTCAATACTCTCCAGCATTCTTCAATGTCCGATTGCGGCTGGCTTGCCATCGTCAGCCGTTCTCGGACACCCTCTGCATACTTTTCTCTTACACACTCTTCTTGTAACCTTTCAACCTTTATTCTTTCAAGCCCTCCGAAGTGGACACGCTTTCGCCAGTGCCTCCACTTTCTGAACAGACCACTAAATCTCGCAATAACGAGATAGTGGTCCGTATCGACTGTGGGGCCCCTGTAGGCTCTTGCGGCCAATATTTTGTTTCGGAGGCGACTGTCTACCAAAATTAAATCTATTATACTTTTCTGTTCACATGAGCCTACCGGCCATAGTCGGGACGCTTGGTCCCCACCCATCCATTCAAATCTCCGCATACAATCACGCGTTCACTGGTTTCTGCCATATCCAGAACTTTCCTAACATTATCCCAAAACTTCTTTAGGTCTGATGCCACCGAGGATCCTACGGGAGCATATGCTACAACCATGAATACCTTGGTGACACCTAGTTTTATACGGACCCAAAGAAGTCTGGGATCATACATTCCGTAATCCTTCACTTGCCCCTTCGCTTGGTCTCTGTTACACAGAGCACGTCTAGCTGTTTGTCCGCCATGACGGATATCAGCTCGTGCAACTTACCTTCCACACAACCTCTTACATTCCACGTGCCCACCCGGCACTCTGCTCTCCTGGACTCGCCTGACTGGGCAAGACGTGATGGGTGGTGGCCCCCATCGCTGCAACTGCCAAAGTTCGTACCGACGGGGGCGGGTCGGTACGCGTCGCCTCCGGGGGCGCCCTAACCCGCACTGCAGTACGCATATCGAGCCGGATTAGCAGTCTAATTAGACTGGCAGGGGACGCGACGAGCACGCTCCGGACTATGCCCCCCAGAAAAGAGTATGAAAGTAAAATTAATGCGGTCGAAATGCGATCTCTACGGAAAATCTGTGGAGTTAGGCTGATCGATCGCATTCGTAACGACGACGTAAGAGAACGAGTAGGTATGAAAGAGAGTATTGGTGTAAAGATGCGAAAGGGAATGCTCCGATGGTTCGGACATGTGGAAAGAATGCCGAACGAAGGTCTGGTTAAGAAGATATACAATGCGAAAGTGGAAGGATGTAGGTACCGAGGGAGACCGAGACTAACCTACCTAGACCAGATCGGTCATGTACTGAAGGAAGGTGGAGTCAAGAGTCTCCGAAACCGGCGAGCGTGTATGAAGAGAATTATGAATGTTGAGGAAGCGAGTGAAGTATGCAAGGATAGAGTTCTCTGGCACTCTGTTCTCTCTGCCTACCCTGTAAGGGATATGGCGTGATGATATGTATGTATGTATGTATTTGATTATAATCGGTGCATTCGTTTAGGAGCTACGATGGCACAAATAGACACACAAACAAGCCAAACTCTTGTTTTTTTGCGGCGGGGATTAAACAAAGTATTGTTTAACCCCAATACTATTTACACGTTTGAAATAAAACTATTTTAACGGATTCTATCACGTTTCTATTCGATTTATAAATTTGCGTATCGAACATTATAGCATTCAAGGTCACGGGAAAATCTCTATAATAATCCTACCGTGACCTTGAACTCAAGTATTATTCGAAACGTCAGCAAATTAAAAATCAAATACAAACGTGTTAGACTCCATAAAAGAGTTTTATTAAAATAAAACATATTATATATGTTATTTAATTTAAAATAGTTATATGCGTATTCGAATATCTTATTGCGAATTATTATATTCGCAAATACAATAAATAAATGTCAAAAATCTTTTGTATGATTAATAATTGTACGTCATAGTTTTATTGTATTAAATGGAACTTCTGCAAACTATAAATCGTATTATGATATTTTAACAGTTGTACAAAAGTATAATGTCTGCAGCATAACTAAATTCATAATTGTAAGTTTATCATTGAATAATTCCTTTATTATATTGTTTTTCTGTGGCGTTGATATGAAAAATAGACGAACGTTAAATAAAAGCAGCATTGATTTATACGTATATGATGCAATATGCGTTTTAGATCTGGTATTAAAACTTCGGTTGTAAAATACAAGGTCAGTGAGACCTTGAATCGTAGTGAAAACTAAAAATCCTTTTTTTGGCCTATATATATTTTTAGTATATAGTTTCAGTGTGCTATTAGTTTATGGTGACCTTGTTTTATGATAGGATATAATACGGAACGGGTTTTTTTGATTTTTATTTCTTTTCCAAACTGAACCAAATTGAAGGTCACAAAGGAATCTACGTTTTAATAAATTATTAATTAATACATACATACCATCATGCCATGTCCTTTGCAGGGTAGGCAGAGAGAACAGAGTGCCAGAGAACTCTATCCTTGCATACTTCACTCGCTTCCTAAACATTCATAATTCTCTTCATACACGCTCGCCGGTTTCGGAGACTCTTGACTCCACCTTCCTTCAGTACGTAACCAATCTGGTTTAGGTAGGTTAGTCTCGGTCTCCCCCGGTATCTATATCCTTCCACTTTCGCATTAATTAATCTATAAATACTAAATCTTTTCATATATGTAGATACCATTAATTGCTTAAATATTGAATATAATTTAATGGCGCTGAATGACATTTCCACTTTCCCGCCAATGCCTTAGTGCTTTTTTTTTATTTTTTTTTTTTATTTTGGACCACTCGGTTTTAGTATATCAATGTTTTTTTTTTAGGAATTTTGGAATTATGAAAAATATGAAAATTCACGTAAACCACTATTATACCATATTCACAACACTTCAGCATTTGCACTGTATCATATTCCATAAAATTCCAACAAAATTATTCAATATAACACTAAAAACACAAAAGAAATGAATATAATACAAGAGCGTGACATGACATTTCCATATTCGCGCCAACCAACAAAAAAAAACCGCTCTAGTGTTTTTACACTCATGTTTTTTGTTCTAAATCCTGTAGGGTAGATGTAATATTTTTTCATTATTCCTATTATTTTTTTATATTGAGCTTGTTTAATTGTTAATATAGTTAGTAGTTATTAAATGATACTTATATTTTTTTTTGTTATCCCAAGAAAAAAAATGCTATGGTCCATACAAACCACGGTCAGACCGTTTGGCGTAGCGAAAGGGACAAGCGTGTGACTCCATAACTTGCGTACCCGACCTCTTTAACACCATTTGGGCTGACTGCCGGTACCGTTTTGTTGTTTGCGTTAGCTTCTAATACTCTATAATGGAGTGATATGGACTTATCAGGCTAGTCAAATGGATTGGCATAGTTTTATGCCTCTTACGTTGAGTAAACGTCGCTGCTTTAAAAAAAAAAATATGCCAAGGACCTTTATGCCAGCACTATTTATCAATTATCATCCATCCATCTATCAGTCAATAAATATCCACTGTTGGACATAGGCCTCCCTACGGGAATGCCACTCGTAACGGTCCTGTGCCACCTTCATCCAACAGTCAAAATATCATTTCATTTAAAGTAAATTTTCTGTCAATTGTTTGTCAGTTTTTTTTTTTTTGTGTCTTAGTTGTTAGCCTCAGATGGCTATGACAACTTTACCCGGACTGTGGGTGAGCGCTGAGGGCTATCAACCCGTGTTTGTCAGTTAGTCAAACCGCTACTTTTAATAGTGCCATGCACGAAGTACAGATACAAGGAGTCCGAACGGTCTAAGCTTTTCCATAGTATTCATGGACACAATAATGAACCCAGATCTTAGTTCTCTTTTCTGCCACTGCCTGCGCTAGAGTTTAGGACGTACCGATGCTATTATTACACGTAAATACAAGTTGGCTTGCGGATGTTGAATTTAATTAATTTAAATATAAAATTCCAGAGCTGTCAATAGCAACAAAATATTCCAGAGCTGTCAATATCAACAAAATATTCGAGTCAATACCAACAAAACTTCCCGCGTAAGGATTTAAACGAGTATATCTTGAAAAGTGGCGCGCTCTACCGGCAACAATTCTGTCCCCTAAATTGAGACCATTCATTCAACATTACGTTCGGACTCCTTTTATCTATACTTCGTGGTGTCATGGCTATACTGTTAATGATTACTGTGAGTTTTGATGGAACACGAAAACTTACATAAAGCACTGATATATCATATTTACATAGCTTTAGCACTTCCTCTGCATTACATAAAATGGTATCAAAATTGTTTAATATACATAACACTGCCTTATATGCTGCATTTCACGCTGGCACCAAAACTTTCTTTTGGGGAAAAAATAACAATGTTTGCAATTATCATAATAAAACAATGTATTTACATTTTTAAAATAATTTAATATTTTTTTAAATACACTTTGGTACAAGTCTATAGGTATATTAAGAGTTTTAAAACTAAAAATCTCCGATTAAATGCTTATTAATTTCCATTGCTATTTAATATAACATTTTATAAGCAATTGAAGTTATTTTGTTTGTAAGACAAGTTTAAATTTCCATCCTATTATCTTCACACTTATTGTTTAATTCCTGTCCCATTTCCCTCAAGGGGTGAATAGAGGTATAAATCCTAAATCTCACCACAATCTTCAAAGCCCGTTTTCAACATCGATACTTATATTTTAGGTATCACCTAAAGTAATTTGACTCAATACAGAACATTGATCAATCATTGATGTCATATAGATTGCCTTAGGTATTTACCTGAAACGTAGGGTTTGTTTTTTATTTTTCCATTGACCAATTTATCGTCGTTAACACACTTATCATCCCCCATTGCCTTCAATTATTGTCCCCTTACAGTTCTCAAACATGTTAAGAACCGAATTATCCACCCACTTATTGTCCCCTTAAAATCACACTTTCAAACCCCTAATTATTCCCCAGCTTATTATTTATTGCTCTTTCCATCATCAATAACTACAATTGCCCATAAAAATCAATCAATCATTCACGAATGATTGATTGTAACTTCATATCACATACCTACTTACACTAATCAATGATGCAAAGATATGATTTCATAATTAACATTATTACATACTCACTACTTTTGACTAAAAAAAAAAAATTGTAATGTTGAAAAAAAAAACAAAACTAACGCGATCCAATGACATTTTTTTTTAATTTTATTTAGAAAATATACTAAAATAAATGATATTTACTATAATTGTGGCTAACGACATCTGTATTTAAATAAGTCAAACTAATATTTAATCCAACGCTATCTCTAGAGTTTATATATGTAACTCGATCTTGGAATCAATTTTAATTTTTATTATTTATGTGGTCATTGTAGAGAGCTTATGCTAGCAAACAGAATTCTCGTATATAAAACCTTTGGGGGCAGAATATTTGTGGGGCACACTCCCCAAATTAAGGTAATTGAAGTTGAAAATATAAAAAAATATTTAGCGATTCAGAGGCGTACAGCGACATCTATTAAACCAAGATGTTATTTATACTTTTATAATTTGTTATCAACATTGGCTGCTAGATGGCACTGTTTTAAAAGTTACAACCGACACTTAAGAAAACTTAATATTTGAATAATTTAAAAAAAACGAGCCACATATAATTTAGTCCTTTTAACACCGAACCATATAATTTTAATACATCTTATATCATCAATGTCGTCTCGCAATCGTGTCGGTAACGTCCCGTCGAGGCTAAAAATCGTTATATTAATATTTGAAGTGAGAAACTAATACATACTTAGGGGACGATATAGTACCATATAAATGCCACATTTTGAGTAAGGATTCTTTATGTATAAGCTATTCTTATAATAATAGAGCCATGCCCAATAGTGGGACAAAGGCAACGCTATACAATAAACAAAACTTTTAAAAACAAAATTGTATGAAAAATGTAACATTCTTTTTTTTTAATATTTTTGTCACATTTTATTGATTTCTTAAAAGTGTTAACTTCTTAAGGGATGATTTTGAAACTATGCGTTAACTTCTTAAGGGAGAACTTTTATATTCTGAAATGTGTGACGAAAATGTTTGCTAGAAGAAGGGCTTAATCTACCGCTAGGTCACTCTTTTTCTCGCAAACTTAACAAAAGCGAGACATACGTTGACGTTTTCATAATTTTATATATAAATAAATATATTACAGAATCTATGCAAAACAGGTGGTCGTCTGTAAAATCTGTTTACAGACAATTTTACGTGATATATATAAGAAAACATTGATGAAAAGAACAAACATAAACAATGGAAACCATATTAACTTTTCACTTCATTTTTATAAACAATTTTGTCAACTGTTTATACAGTCAAGTTCACGTTAAATTCTTAATATGCGGGAACGCTTAAGCCGTGCTTCTCTGTCTCCTGTTCCACGCTCTCGCTTGCACGCTCGGCTCAGAGGGAACGTAACACTTGCTCGTGCGTGCAGCCGACGTAGATAGATTTAAAAGACATTGTTGTGTGTTTGATGTACATAATTAAAATGTTTCATACAATTCTAAGGTGTGAATTTAAGCGGACAAAAATTTTTGGCTTTTATTTTTCATCGAATTACTTAAAAAGACGAAATATTTAAATATATTGCTATTAAAAAACTTCTATTGCATACAATCCTAGGGTTTTAAATACATTTTATCTAAAATCTAAACGATAATTACCACTAAAAAATAATATTTACAATATTTTTTATTTCCCTTTGCTACATTTAAGTATTTGAGAATTAAAAAAAAAAATAAACGGGCAGTATCTTGCGTACAGTCTTTTGTCAAATTAATTATTAAAAAAAATATAAGCTTTGGTTTCTTTTTTTTTTTTGAGACTCTGTAGGTAGTTTAAAATATATATACATATAAATATTGTCATGTCCAAATAATCTACAAGTAATAAAGTAAAAGAATCTTTTTTTTAGGAATTTTATGGCATGGTTATCAAGACTTTTGAGCCAACTTTAAGACTTTTGTGTTTTCAATTATGGCAATCAGGTTGTAATGATAGCTCATTGTTGCCAGTGTCGACTCAAAATAAATTAATTATTGCTCTAATTTTACTTTGAATTTAATTAAAAATAATTATCTAAGCCTGAGAATTTTCTTAGAACATGAAAACACAATAAAAGCACTATTAAATCACTCTCGATACATTAACACTTTTGCTGTATTATATAAAATAGAATTAATATAGTATGTTAAAACATTATAAAGTGGAATATAATGAGGTTTTCATGTTGAAGCCAAAACTCCCTATAACTTCACTTTTCCTTTATAAGTTAACATCATGCTTTAGTAGAACTAAAGCATGATACCATTACCTTTAGTAGAACTAAAGCATGATGGGTAAAGAATAAAGGCTTGATGAACAAAATTTTCATGCATTTCGGAAAGACACGTAAAGCACTGTTATTTCATATTTAACACTATCTCAGCATTCCATTATATAAAAATTTCTATAAAACTTTAAAAATCATACTGAATATAATATTGAGGACAAAGTTTCATGAACAAAGATAAATAAATTCCTTCGGTTTTATTTTTCCCATAAACGGTTAAAATAAATGAGAAACATTTTTACTTCTCAAGTCTCAGAAATTTGGCAAAGAAGATAAAATTGTTCAACCATTACGTCTTAAGAAGATCACTTGGAAGTTAAATCTTTTAGTCTCTTTTTATTAAATATGTTGATGACTCAACGCTAGTGCAAAGTTTAGCCATGCAATAAAAAAATTACATATGAATATTTAAAGTAACCTCATAAAAATGTTACAAGTATACGTCATCACAAATCAAACGCTTGACCGTAACCTTGTATTGTAATTAATATTACAAATTCTTTGTACGGAGATATAATGTGGTCGACGCTAATACAAGGTTTAGTCGTGCAACTATTAGAAAATCGAATGACGTCATAGACAAAGCATATTACAGCGCTTAAAAAGAGTCGGATAAAAATTATAAATTAACATTTTTAAATCTTATATTTATATTAAAAATTTGAGTATTTTTTTCCTTCACAATCTATATTAATCGCTAAAAATAACTAGACATCTTATATATTCCAAGTAAACGTTTATCCATATGGTGACGGAATAAGAATACAATTCACTACCCCCTATCTCACCCGTGGGTGATCGTAAAATACCACTAAGGGATATAAAATGCATATAACATCTATGCAAGAGACGTCTGACTAGTTTGGTATAGTAGATCAATTTCCCTCCCATTATGGAGGAGGCTCGAGCCCAACAGTGGGACATATATGAGCTGAGATGATAATGATTCTTCTCGAGGATGTCGTATAGAAACTACTGAGAGACTTAAGCAGATAACGCAACCGTAAATGAAGGAAAACTTAAAAATAAAGGCGTTTAATTTAGCGTAGTGTATCCAATCGGGTTCAATGAATCGTCTTAATATGGCAAAAGAGAAAATAAGACAGGTTTTGTAGGTCCATGCTGACCTTCCGTCCAAGCTGGACGGTTCAAACGGGGTTGCAGTAAATCATAGCTTGTTAAAAGTGTCTCCGGGTCATTTAAATAGTTGAAGGTCAAGGTCAAATGTAAGGTTACCATGAGATTCCCAATTGAAAATATCCCTTAACGTGGTTTTTTATATTTCGATGAAATCAACCCTATCTTTAGCGAAATTCACTTTTCTTTCACCCTCTTATTGACCTTCAGAGGTCACTTCCATACTTATTTGTTAATAAATTTACGCGAACTGTCGAATTTTCCAGTGTCAAAAATGGGAGTTCTCATTAAAAAGAACGTTTACTTTGAAATGGTCTTGAAATTTACACTCAAGGTCAAATCGAAGGTCACCTTGAGATTCATAATTAAACATTTTACTCGACGCGTTTTATTTATATTTCAATTAAACCATCCCTCTCTGACATCTTCTGAGGTTTCCATGCACCTGAACCAACTCCACCTGGCCAATTACATTCCCAAGGACTTGACCTCAGGCAGGGGGCCGGCCATAAATATATTTCCAAAACTTTTATAATATATACGATGGCAAAAAAGTACATATTGCATTGACATAATTAGGACAAAAGTGGGATGAAGTCAATATTTGGTGACGGCGAAGATGGTGGATATCTTTTACTTGAATATTATAAGATGTATTACTTAACAAACAAGTCTCTCTAAAAGTCCAAAACCATAACCATAGAGGTGCACGCTGCGACTTTTTTTTTATATATTTGAATAGTTGTTTTTTTTTTACGTTACGAGATTCACGAACTCCGAACTGAAACTAGAGGTGTGAAACTATGACAATAGTTTTTTTGCGATACACAGACTCATCAAATAAAGATTTTACGAAATGCATTCCTAAAGGGGATGAAACGCGATTGCAATATTTGTATAGTGAGAAAAATCTTTATCCATTGCATTAAAATTAAACCCTCTTCAGTAAAAAATAAATAAACATGCGTTTCAGCATTTTCATCCCCTGAGGTTTTAAAACAGGCAATTAAATTTTGCGGCAGCAATTCTACTAGATTTTTAATGCATCTTAATTCTTAATTAAGACATACAAGTATTAGATATCGTATAAAAGGGAATATTCAGAGAATCAATCCCTCAGTTCAGCATTGAATCCCAAGGGTATAAAATAGGAAATAAATATATGACGTGAACAAATTCGCAGTTAAAAAGCTAGTTCTATGCATCCTAACTTAATACTATAAATGCAATTGTTTGTTAAGCTTTCACGTCGAAACGGCTAAAGCGATTTTAAAAAATTCTTCCTTCAAAAGCTACATACATCAGCTAGTAATATGGACTATATTTTATCCCCGTATACGGAAATTAAAATTCTGAGGGTGTTCTAGAATTTCATAGTATGGGGCCGTCCATTAATCACGTGAAGTTTGAAATTTTGTTTGACAAAAATCATCAAATATCACAATGGGGAGAGGGATGTAGTAAGATATCACGTATATTTATTTTTTCGTCAAACACTACGATTTCCAAACTGAAAAGCGGCGTGTAGTGTGACTTTGACTTGCCGTTTCCAGACAACGAACGAAGTTTAAAGTAGGTGATCTGTATAAAGACCTTTTTGCGAAGTATAAAAAGCAAAAAAATCGAGAATATAATGAGCCATGGGCTACGTCTTTATAGGTACTAAAAATCCACGTGATGTTTGTGGAGAAGGCGAGTTAAAAATGCTAAAAAAAGATCACGTGATTAATGGACGTCCCCTATATAGAATACTATAAAAAGTCTAAATACTGGCATTTCATATGTATATTTTTTTTTTGGGGAGCTATCGTCACAGAACTCACCTATGGTTAGGTTTGGACAGTAATATAGTTTTTTTTTTACTCGAATATTATTTTTTTTAACACATTATTTCCTAATAAACATTATATTCTAATACAGAATTATTATTTCTTTTCTAATATTACAATTAAATCTCTCGCCGAACTTTATTTATTTTTTAATACAACAGTTATTTCAACAACCGTTTTGATTTAATGAGTAATTGTATTTTAACAAACCTCTTTCATATAGGTTGTATTTTTTAACACACCTTTTTAAGTACTTTTAACCTTTTTGATGTATTTTTAACAAACTTTTTCCCATGGATTGTATTTTTTAAATACACTTTCATGTGTTTATTTTAACAAAGATACGTCTTTTATGTACTTCTTTTTAACAAAAATCTTTTCACATGGGTTGTATTTTTAACAATACCGTTATGTATTTTTAACAGAACCGTTTCTTCATTTAAGTAATTTCCGCCATTCATATTCAATTGGATGTGGTTTCTTTACGAGCAGTGAATGAAACTATCGAGCGAATTCCTTTCACCGATGTCTGTGGAAAAAAAAACAATGTTAGTCTATGCTAATTTTATTAATCGAACCAGAATATTTTTTTTGTTTTATTGTGTTATCCTTCATCTCCATCTCAGCTCGTATATGTATGTCCCACTGACCTTGAACCTCGTCCGTAATGGAAGGGAAATTGAACTACTATACCATGCTTGTCAGACGTGCTGGTATGTTTTGTTTAGACTTTTCCATCTCTTGCATAGATGTTATATACGTTTTATATCCCTTAGTCGTCTCTTACGATCATCCGCAGGTAAGATGCGTGATGATAAGAAGAGAGGGGGTGGTGAATTGTATTCTTACTCTGTGACCACACTAAGCAGTTTGAATAGATTTTAATGACAAATTAGTACATAAATAAATCATTTTGAGCATATAGCGCATGTGGGCAACACGCGGCCCGCGAACGTCTTCTTTGCGGCCCGTGAATGTTTTGTAAAGTCATAAATATCAAAATAAATGTATGAACGAACCGCGATCGACAATATATGGTATATTCTAGTGTTAATATTACTTAGTATGGCCCGCATTTAGTTTATTTCTCCACCTTGCGACCCTTGCCTGCCAAAAGGTTGCCTACCACTGGCATATACAGTACACTTTTTATCCTGGTAATATATTTCTTTGCGCTAATTTAGTGATGAAATTTTATATTATGGACTCCACATATGGCGTGCTGGTTAAGGTATCTTTCGTGCCAGTGCCGTGTGTTCGATTCCCACGCAGGACAATACTTTTGGCGATCCACAGTGTTATTTTGAGTCTGAGTGTAATTTGTCTGCGTTAATTGCATGTTTGTAAAGTCACACAAGCAATACAAGGATGATTTCCTTAGAGAAGGGTGGTGTTTTTTAAAAACGTTACTTCATACGCGGACGAAGCCTCAAGTAGAAGCTAGTATTGAATAATTATACTGTTATTTGATACAATTTAAAGAAAGTGTTAACGTAGTAGTAGTAAGTAGTAGTAGTAAGTAGTAGTAGTAAGTAGTAGTAGTAGTAAGTAGTAGTAGTAAGTAGTAGTAGTAAGTAGTAGTAGTAAGTAGTAGTAGTAAGTAGTAGTAGTAAGTAGTAGTAGTAAGTAGTAGTAATAGTAAGTAGTAGTGGTAAGTAGTAGTGGTAAGTAGTAGTAGTAAGTAGTAGTAGTAAGTAGTAGTAGTAAGTAGTAGTAGTAAGTAGTAGTAGTAAGTAGTAGTAGTAAGTAGTAGTAGTAAGTAGTGGTAGTACTAAGTAGTAGTAATAAGTAGTAGTAGTAAGTAGTAGTAGTAAGTAGTAGTAGTAAGTAGTAGTAGTAGTAAGTAGTAGTAGTAGTAAGTAGTAGTAGTAGTAAGTAGTAGTAGTATTTAGTAGTAGCAAGTAGTAGTAGTAAGTAGTAGTAGTAAGTAGTATGCCGCATAATGCGCTCTAGTGCTATAATTGGAAAACGCTGTGAATTACTATACCCTATGCTCGGTTATAAGACTGCTACTACTTCTCTTGATGCATTTTAGCTGGTTTCTAGGATATCCACGCGCAGCGTGGGTATACATTTTTTAAATCACCATACTGAGAATAACATTTAGTACTATCATCATCATCCCAGCACATATGTCCATGTCCATGTCATATCACCACAAATGGGATCGAGCCTCCTAAATAATAGAAGGAAAATTAATTTACTATACCAACGCTAATCATATTGGGTTTAATATCAAATGCCTTTTCTTGCATATTATATGAATATTATAAATCTTAATCATCTTTTACGACATCCACGAGCAAGATGCGGAGTGGTGATGGTGATATATTCTTACTCCATCACCAGATGGAAAATATAAGTCATCGACATTCTCCTACTCTTATCCCAACCATTTGGGGTCGATACAATATGTACTCTTCTTTCATAGTACATATTGTAAAAGTTATTGGCAATAGTTTTATGACCGGCTGCCTGCCAGACGTCAACCCTAATTGGCAATGTAATTATTGACTAAACGGCATCAGATGGAGTTAGCTCAGGTCGTTATAAGGCTCATAGTCGTCTTTTACGACATCCACGAGCAAAGTAAGCTTGTCAGACGTGCTGGTATGTTTTGTTTAGAGTTTTCCATCTCTTACATAGATGTTATATACGTTTTATATCCCTTAGTCGTCTCTTACGATCATCCGCAGGTAAGATAGGGGGTGGTGAATTGTATTCTTACTCTGTGACCACACTAAGCAGTTTGAATAGATTTTAATGACAAATTAGTACATAAATAAATCATTTTGAGCATATAGCGCATGTGGGCAACACGCGGCCCGCGAACGTCTTCTTTGCGGCCCGTGAATGTTTTGTAAAGTCATAAATATCAAAATAAATGCATGAATGAACCGCAATCGACCATATATGGTATATTCTAGTGTTAATATTACTTAGTATGGCCCGCATTTAGTTTATTTCTCCACCTTGCGACCCTTGCCTGCCAAAAGGTTGCCTACCACTGGCATATACAGTACACTTTTTATCCTGGTAATATATTTCTTTGCGCTAATTTAGTGATGAAATTTTATATTATGGACTCCACATATGGCGTGCTGGTTAAGGTATCTTTCGTGCCAGTGCCGTGTGTTCGATTCCCACGCAGGACAATACTTTTGGCGATCCACAGTGTTATTCTGAGTCTGGATGTAATTTGTCTGCGTTAATTGCATGTTTGTAAAGTCACACAAGCAATACAAGGATTATTTCCTTAGTGCAGGGTGGTGTTTTTTAAAAACGTTATTTCATACGCGGACGAAGCCTCAAGTAGAAGCTAGTATTGAATAATTATGCTGTTATTTGATACAACTTAAAGAAAGTGTTAAAACGTTATGAATTTTATATAACAGTAAGTAGTAGTAGTAAGGAGTAGTAGTAAGTAGTAGTAGTAAGTAGTAGTAGTAAGTAGTAGTAGTAAGTAGTAGTAGTAAGTAGTAGTAGTAAGTAGTAGTAGTAAGTAGTAGTAGTAAGTAGTAGTAGTAAGTAGTAGTAGTAAGTAGTAGTAGTAAGTAGTAGTAGTAAGTAGTAGTAGTAAGTAGTAGTAGTAAGTAGTAGTAGTAAGTAGTAGTAGTAAGTAGTAGTAGTAAGTAGTAGTAGTAAGTAGTAGTAGTAAGTAGTAGTAGTAAGTAGTAGTAGTAAGTAGTAGTAGTAAGTAGTAGTAGTAAGTAGTAGTAGTAAGTAGTAGTAGTAAGTAGTAGTAGTAAGTAGTAGTAGTAAGTAGTAGTAGTAAGTAGTAGTAGTAAGTAGTAGTAGTAAGTAGTAGTAGTAAGTAGTAGTAGTAGTAAGTAGTAGTAGTAAGTAGTAGTAGTAAGTAGTAGTAGTAAGTAGTAGTAGTAAGTAGTAGTAGTAAGTAGTATGCCGCATAATGCGCTCTAGTGCTGTAATTGGAAAACGCTGTGAATTACTATACCCTATGCTCGGTTATAAGACCGCTACTACTTCTCTTGATGCATTTTAGCTGGTTTCTAGGATATCCACGCGCCGCGTGGGTATATATTTTTTTAAATCACCATACTGAGAATAAAATTTAGTACTATCATCATCATCCCAGCACATATGTCCCACAAATGGGAGCGAGCCTCCTAAATAATAGAAGGAAAATTAATTTATTATACCAACGCTAATCATATTGGGTTTAATATCAAATGCCTTTTCTTGCATATTATATGAATATTATAAGTCTTAATCGTTTTTTACGACATCCACGAGCAAGATGCGGAGTGGTGATGGTGATATATTCTTACTCCATCACCAGATGGAAAATATAAGTCATCGACATTCTCCTACTCTTATCCCAACCATTTGGGGTCGATACAATATGTACTCTTCTTTCATATTACATATTGTAAAAGTTATTGGCAATAGTTTTATGACCGACCGCTTGTCAGACGTCAACCCTAATTGGGAATGTAATTATTGACTAAACGGCATCAGATGGAGTTAGCCCAGGTCGTTATAAGGCTCTTAGTCGTCTTTTACGACATCCACGAGCAAAGTAAGGGTTGGTAGTATTCGTAGCCGCTACCACACAGCGGATGATGATGAATGAAGATGGAAAATATAAGTATTTTAATAATAATGTACCTTTTTCTTAGAACCATTGAGATAATCTTTATACATTTCAGATCTTAAATATCTCGAATAACTGTCCGACTTCATTAGATGATAAACGTGGGCCTGTAAAAATAAAAAAAAAATTAAAAACAAAAATCTTATTTTTTATACATCCAGCTCTTATCACCAATTACTTGTGGTCGAAGCAATATGTACTCGTCTTACATTGTGAAAATTGGCAAAATTCAACGTGCGATAATGTCGGGTAGATGGCACACGTATATTTAAAAGACAAAAATATAATACGAGGCGAACATTGAATGTCATATCACTCGCTCACGCTGGTGTAAGTGGTAGCACGATTGGAACGGATTTCCAATAGGTATGGGGTTCGAATCCCATGTGCAACAAACATTTTTTCGCTCGTAATCAAGTTTTTATAAATATTCAAGCATATTAGATGCATTCGTAACGACGACGTAAGAGAGCGAGTAGGTATGAAAGAGAATATTGGTGTAAAGATGCGAAAGGGAATGCTCCGATGGTTCGGACATGTGGAAAGAATGCCGAACGAACGTCTGGTTAAGAAGATATACAATGCGAAAGTGGAAGGATGTAGGTACCGGGGGAGACCGAGACTAACCTACCTAGACCAGATCGGTCATGTACTGAAGGAAGGTGGAGTCAAGAGTCTCCGAAACCGGCGAGCGTGTATAAAGAGAATTATGAATGTTGAGGAAGCGAGTGAAGTATGCAGAGATAGAGTTCTCTGGCACTCTGTTCTCTCTGCCTACCCTGCAAGGGATATGGCGTGATGATATGTATGTATGTATTAGATGCAAAATTTCAGTAATTTAAATAATCTAGCATGTTAAATACTAAATCTTAATAATTCATACATATTTGGTTAAAAAAAAAAAGATGGCGAAGCAGTTAGAAAATTGTTAAAAATTGGATCACGTAATATTTGTATTATATGTCCCACTGTTGGGCTCGAGCCTCCTCCATAATGGGAGGGACATTAACCTACTATACCACGCTGGTCAGACGTGTTGGTATAGGGTTTTGTTTAGAGATTTCTTTCTCTTGCATAGATGTTATATGCGTTTTATATCCCTAAGTCGTCTCTTACGATCACCCACGAGTAAGATAGGGTGGGTGGTCAATTTTTATTCTTATTAAAGCACATTTATAAAGTTCACTCACTTGAGCTTGATCGAAGCAGTATCTATCGGCGGTGCCGGATTCGATTTTCACACGTGTCAATTCCCTGTAAATAAATTTAAAAAAAAATATGTAATACACCATATACTGATTCTACTAAAGACACAAGAAAAACAAACTAAATAATTGAAAATAAACCCAAAAATCATTTCAATAGAATATATATACACTCGACGAATTTTATTAAAAAATAAATTTTGTCAGACATACCTGCTTGCGGCATCGATATTGATGGGTGACGGAGCATCGGACGCTAAGTACTCTTTCCATATATCCTTAGCGCGATTTGCCACTCGGCGTATTGGAAGTGCTTTCAACTCCTGGACGGCTAACCAGAATCTGAAATTATATTAATTTATTCTTGAATATTTTTTTTCTTTTTATTGCTTATGGTGGCAAACGAGCAAACAGCACACCTGATGGTAAGTGTCACTGCCGCCCATGGACCTTTGCTATACCAAGGGTATAACTAGGCCACTGCCTACCAATACAAAACCCAAACCCACCCCAGTTGGGCTTTGAATAGGTAACATACATAGAATACATACATACATATCATCACGCCATATCCCTTGCAGGGTAGGCGGAGAGAACACAGTGCCAGAGAACTCTATCCTTGCATACTTCACTCGCTTCCTCAACATTCATAATTCTCTTCATACACGCTCACCGGTTTCGGAGACTCTTGACTCCACCTTCCTTCACTGATACATAGAATAGGCAATAAACATTACACGTCGGCCTTTAGAAAGAGGCGATCGACTAATTTCGGCTTCGTAGAGCGCTATCCCTGTCGCACACTATCTGTGGACATTGCGCGGGGAACTGTCAGTGCAGTTTGGTACCTATTAAGAGCTGTTAAAACAAATATGACTTTTTTTTATTAAATACACCTGCTTTTTTTTAAATTCTTGCTAGATTTTACATCTCTCTCTACATATTATATTTTTTCTTTGCTGCATTTATTGCCAGGTAATGTACACATAATCTTATATCCATCCATTCATTTCAGCCCGTAAACGTTCACTGTTGGATATAGGCCTCCCCACGAGAATGCCACTCAAATCGGTCTTGTGCAACATGCAATGGTTTCCTGCGACCTTAATAATGTTTTCAGTCCACTTGGTGGGGGGGAGGTCGTCCTATGCTAATTATTTTATACATATATGTATATACATTTATATATAACTGTCCATCGTCCTGCCCGGAAAAGCTTTAAGCGATATGCCGAGAGCAATATCGGGTGCAATTGTGTTTTGAAATCATCCAGAGACCCATTGGAATATACATAAAAAAATTCATTCAGCCGTTTGACATATGGTGCCACCTACCCGGTCCAATTGCGAATGTAAACCATTCTCGAATCCACTTGAACATACACAAAAAATTTCAACAAAATTCGTCCAGCCGTTTAGGAGGAGTTCAGTGATATACACACGTACAGTAGAATTGTATATATATATATATATATATATATATATAAATATAATATATATATATATATATATAAAGATAGAATCTCTTAGGTCAGCAATTAGTAATGAATAAATAAATAATATCTCACTTAAGATTCTCTCCGCTGAACTCTTTCGACAGGAATTTCGCGAAGTGCTCTTTGCCGGCATTGTCCTGAAGTAACTCCCGAAGACTGAACGACCAACGCCGTACCCGACGCAGTGGGAGAGGCTCTTTACTGCAAAATATCGTAAAAAAAAAAAATATATATAGCTTATATTTTTGCTTGAAATATTCAATCATTAATCAAATGTTATTAAATATTGGACGTAAGACTCCCCATCGTCATCTCAGCTCATATATGTCCCACTGTTGGGCTCCAGCCTCCTCTATAATGGGAGGGAAATTAACCTATTATACCACGCTGGTCATAAATCGAATTCGAATCTCTATCGAAATCGTTCGAATCGAATCGAATAGATTCGAATTATTTCGTAATAATCGAATAGATTTCGATAGAGATTCGAAATTCGAATTTTCGAATAATTCGAATTATTTGTTATTTTTCGAATACCTACAAGTAATTCGCGAATTCATAAATTATTTTGAAATTTTTGAAATATTCGTCAAAAATTTTGTAAAAGCTTGGCTTTTTAATTTTATAAGTGGTTAAAAAGTGTTTTGAATTCAGGGTTTTTATGGTCGCCAATTGAAACAGAAGGTTTCCAAATAATATTTATTTAATTAAACTATTTAATAAAATTAAAAAGAAAAAACAATTACTATAGTTTATATGAATTCGCGAAATACTTGTAGGTATTCGAAAAATAACGAATAATTCGAAAGGTTTTGAATTATTTGAAAAATAACGAATAATTCGAAAATTATCGAATAATTCGTATATTCGATTCGAATTTCAAATCGAATAATACTCTATTCGATTCGATACGAATAATTCGTAAATTCGAATTATTCGCACACCCCTACTTACAACATTACACACATACATATCATTACGCCATATCCCTTGCAGGGTAGGCAGAGAGAACAGAGTGACAGAGAACTCTATCCTTGCATACTTCACTCGCTTCCTCAACATTCATAATTCTCTTCATACACGCTTCATCTAACAACATTGATAGCATATAATAAAAGATGCTGGTACAAAATTGAGTCAATCAGTTGTAGAATGCTTGTACAAAGTTTAATCAATCAGTTGTAGATATATTACTTTAACAATAATGTTGTACTGCACAGATCAATCTACCATGGCAGTGGGTTCAATTCCCATACTTTCTGCAAACCATAAGTTTGTCTAATGGAGTCTATAGGGAATTTGTAATATATAGATTATGTCCTTATTTCAGGATGTTGCCTTGTTCCCGCTGGGCTGACCACGGATGTCAAGGTATAACAGCGACCGGCCCAATAGCGATGAGCAGGTAATATCGTGGGTTATTGGGCCATAGGTTCACCCTTCCGTCACCCCAGACGAGGAGGACGAAGTGTATCCACACCCCATAGTCTACCAAAAAAAATACATACATACATACATATCATCACGCCATATCCCTTGCAGGGTAGGCAGAGAGAACAGAGTGCCAGAGAACTCTATCCTTGCATACATCACTCGCTTCCTCAACATTCATATTTCTCTTCATTCACGCTCGCCGGCTTCGGCGACTCTTGACTCCACCTTCCTTCAGTACATGACCGATCTGGTCTAGGTAGGTTAGTCACGGTCTCCCTCGGTACCTACCTATGGCTCTGTAATTTGCGCAGTCATAACGTGAACCCTTGTTTTTAAACAAAGGCCCGATGACTGCGCTATTCCAGTCCCCGGGAACCATTCCCGAGCTCCAACATAAATTGAGGAGCAACAGGAACGCCTCCCGGACACAGGAGCCACCAAGCTTGATCATCTCGGCAGACACCATATCAATGCCCGCTGCCTTACCATTTTTCAAACTTCTTATCGCCCATTCAACTTCATCCATACTGATGCCATCGGAGGACGCCGTCGCCGAATGTTGATCTACTAGACCACATCCAACACCGGCGCCAACCGTAGCATCCGCATACATATCGCCAAAATATTCACTCCATCGGCTTAACACGTCTTGTGTTTGTGTAAGAATGTCTCCACCTTTAGACCTTATTTTATTCATTCTGAAGGAATAGTCTAGTCTAGTCTACCAAAAAAAACATTTCTTAAAAAAACCTACCACTGCTTCTCCTGGTCCCACATCTCCGTGGTATCGCTGATCCAAGGGTTCGGCCACTCTGGTGGTGTCAAGAAAGCATCGTATTCAGCATATTGTTCACAGTATGCTATAAACCTGAAACAATAATTATATTCTTAAGTTATATAAGGTCCAGTGCTGGACTCGAACCTGCTTCTACAATACTTAAGAATAATTTTACTGCACAGATAAGCATAATGGTTAAGATACTGCCGTGTCAGTGCTGTGCGTTCGAATACGACAATACTTTGTGCGATTATTTCCTTAGTGCAGTCTTCAAAAAAAAAAATAAGGAAGGAAAATTGATCTACTATACTACACTGCTCAGACGTGTTGGTATAGTGTTTTGTTTGGAGTTTTCCTTCCCTTGCATAGATGTTATATATATCATTGTCTCTTAAAACACACACGAATAATATAGGGTGGTATACAGTACTTATTCCGTCACCACACAGAAAATATATATATATATATATTTTATTGCTTATGTTGGCAAACGAGCAAGCAGCACACCTGATGGTAAGTGTCACTGCCGCCCATGGACCTTTGCTATAACCAAGGCTATAGCTAGGCCGTTGCCACCATTACAATCCCCAAACCCACCCAGTTTGGCTTCCGGCTCTCTCGCTCACCGAACGAAGCGCAATAGCACATTGCCATTACTCAGACGTCGATCTTCTGCTCAGTGTGGTACTACCCGGGACGGACCGGCCCGCGGCTGTAGACAGAGAACTATCAACAGCATGATCCTACCACAAATAATATATATTACATACATACTTTTACATATTATTATCGTAACGTAACAACCTAGCGTAACCGCTGTCGTTACCCAATCGTAATGCAATAGTTTTTTTCTTTTCACGCCGTCTAAAGAAGATTCTTCCTTGTGGTGACAGAGTAAGAATACAATACACTCCTTATCTTACCCGTGGGTGATCGTAAGAAACGACTAACAGATATAAAATGTATATAACATGCATGCAAGAGAAGGAAAACTCGAAACAAAACCCTATACCAACACGTCTGACCAGCGTGGTATAGTAGATTAATTTCCCTCCCATTATGGAGGAGGCTGGTGCCCAAACAGTGGGACGTATATTAGCTGAGATGAATGAAATAAAATTTACTTCAAATTACAGAAATTTAGCATTCAACATGCTTGAATATTTATAAATCACTTGATTACGAACGATAAATGATTTCAATTGACATTCAATTCTCATTCAAATTTCCTTACAAACGACAAAATCATACGAGGCGAATGTCACACAGCAGCTCACGCTAGTGTAAGTGTAGCACGATTGAAACGGATATTCAATAGGTATGCCTTCGAATCCCATGTGTGACAAACATTTTTCGCTCGTAATCATATTTTTATAAATAAGTTTTATTTCATAAAAGGTGAGAAATAAATGCGATCTCTACGGAAAATCTGTGGAATTAGGTTGACCGATCGCATTCGTAACGACGACGTATGAAAGTGAGTAGGTATGAAAGATAGTATTGGTGTAAAGATGCGAAAGGGCATGCTCCGATGGTTCGGACATGTGGAAAGAATGCCGAACGAACGTCTGGTTAAGAAGATATACAATGCGAAAGTGGAAGGATGTAGGTACCGAGGGAGACCGAGACTAACCTACCTAGACCAGATCGGTCATGTACTGAAGGAAGTTGGTGTCAAGAGTCTCCGAAACCGGCGAGCGTGTATGAAGAGAATTATGAATGTTGAGGAAGCGAGTGAAGTATGCAAGGATAGAGTTCTCTGGCAGTCTGTTCTCTCTGCCTACCCTGCAAGGGATATGGCGTGATGATATGTATGTATGAGAAATAAAACTCACATTTGTGCAACTTTACTGACTCGAACATTACGTCTCTCGAGTCTGGCCCTCAGCATGGCGACCTGCCGTCTAGCCGCTTCTATTTGTTGCTCAATACTCTTTGTTTTGTCTTTGTTATGCTGACTGGTTGTACCGTTAGTGTCTTTTGAATCAGTTGTATCCGTTTGAGATGGTTCACCTGAAAAAAGAAACTTTTTATCATACTGATTTTAGTTCTAGACTTAACAAACGCTATTTTCTACAAATTTATTGAAAAAAATATACGGTTGTCTATAAAGTCGGTTTACGGTACGGTAACATAAACAGCAGAAATAATGGAAACCACATTAACTTTTCACTTCATTTAACGGTCCTGAAGATGCCTCGTTTAGAGGCGAAACACGTGTCGAATCTTTATTCGAAGTTCTGCGGAAAATTGCAAGTTGAAGTTCTGAAGGTGGTGCTCATCACAGGAGTAAGATTTCCTTATATTCTATTCCAACTTGATCCCGTCCTGTATTCCTTCCTTTCTTGAGGTGTACGGTATATTGATTAACCGTGGGAAAGTGGTAAGTCTTCCTTCCTCTCCTCCATTTTATAATACAGAAATACACCGGGTTAGTCAAAAACCTCACCATTCTCTTTAAAAGCCCTCTCGGAATTCTTTTGTATTTCTTCTTCACTTTCCTGTGGGTTCGTTATCGTCACTATGGGGTTCGCCTGCAAAAGTAGAAAGAGTAAAAATGAATATGTAAGTTTAATAGTGGTAGGACCAAGCTGTTGACAGTTCTCTGTCTACAGCCGTGGGCCGGTCCGTCCGGGGTAGTACCACACTTTTTTTTTTTTTTGTCATCGCTGTGGAAATGCTTTTACGCACTATCCCCCGCCAGTGACAGACGAGGGGGGTGTGAGGGACTCGCCGGCCATAGATGGTGGCGGCCGGAATACCCACTAAAACCAACAGAGAGCCGGAGAGATCGTCTATTGACATTCTATCCCCGACACCTCTACGCTTAGCCATCTGGCCACGACCAGTCAGCCGTCAAGGCGGTGGAAGAAGGTGCGCGTAGCGGCGCCTTACTCTCCCTGGTCGCCGCCGGCGGAGCGGGTTCGCAGACGCGTGTGCTTCGCGTTCTCACTTTTTTTTTACTCTGGCTGCGTTGCGATCATACATTTTTATAATACGCATACGCATTATATTCAATAATTGTAATTGAATAATAATAATTATTTAAATTAACAAAGTCTCCACAATCATTTATACCTTCCCTCACAACAAATAATAAAAAAAATAAATGTAAGTGAAGGAAAACTAAAAATTAATTTTATATCAACTCATCTAACTGATCTTGCTCTTATCCTAATTTACTGTAGTCTGTTGAATTGTATCAGAAAAATATAATATTTACCTTAAGGTTGTGCTGCAATATTAGCTCTTGACATTGTCTCAAACGTTTAGCTTTCAATGCATTGATTCTTGACAGCTTCTTCGGATCCATTTCTGTTGTATTCACACAGCCGGGCTGGAAATATATATTTTTTTAATATATACATACATATCATCACACCATATCCCTATTGCAGGGTAGGCAGAGAGAACAGAGTGCCAGAGAACTCTATCCTTGCATACTTCACTCGCTGCCTCAACATTCATAATTCTCATCATACACGCTCGCCGGTTTCGGAGACTCTTGACTCCAACTTCCTTCAGTACGTGACCAATCTGGTCTAGGTAGGTGAGTCTCGGTCTCCCCCGGTACCTACATCTTTCCACTTTCGCATTGTATATTTTCTTAACCAGACGTTCGTTTGGCATTCTTTCCACATGTCCGAACCATCGGAGTGTCATGTCATCCACCATGTCCTCTCATCACATAAAGCTTATCACTGATCTATCGCCTGCCTACCCTGCAAGGCTAATCTGCCAAAAAGCTATATCTGCCTACCCTGCAAGGGATATGGCGTGATGATATGTATGTATGTATGTAGGATATAGGAATATCAGTCCGGGTAGCTGAGCTGGTTAAGTACAGCCAGCCCAAAAATAAAAAAAGAAATATGTATAAATTGCCTCCAAAGAGGCAAGTAGAACTGGCTGATCGAAGCCAATAAAGTTAGATGCTCAAATTACCGAAATTTAGCATTCAATGTTCTTGATTATTTATAAAAACTTGATTACGAGCGAAAAATGAACGTCACACGTGGAGACGAACGCACATCTATTGGAAATCTGAAATTTGAATGTCATACAACAGCTGACATTGATGTAAGTAATAGCACGATTGGAACAGATTTGTGGACGGTGTGGATTCGAATCTAATATGTGACAATCATTTTTTCGCTCGTAATCAAGTTTTTTTATAAATTAGATGCTGGTAGAAGAATTTGATAAAATTACTTCCGTGTTATACTTTCAGACGTTTACTTTGCGATAGAGGACCGGCGTAATAACCGACCGAGTTTTCTCCCCATCGCCGTCAGGGCTTACCACTCGTACCGATACTTTGACATCCGCGACCAATCCGGAAAAGAAACAGTCCTGGACGTGCAACCCCATAAACTGTCGTAACTTTCTCCATTTGGAAGGTGCATCAGTGCAGTATCAAAACATTATACGGTGCTCAATTATAAAAATAAAACTAACCATGGGTCGATGTACATCCCAGAACGCCCTCTCCTGGCTATCCAATACCTTCCTCTCCAATTTATCGCGTTTCTTATCGACCTGCAATAAATAATACACAAACAGTCTAATTGGATACAACTGAAAACTATTTTTACAGGTTTTAATGCATTCAAATTTAATTTTAACGCAATAAAATTTCAAAAAAATATTTACACAGTTATGTATATATTTACATATACATACAGACAATCATGTACGCACGCACTCAAGTATTCATGCACAGCTCAATCACTCACGGACGCACGCACACACCCAGGCATACATGGACGCACGCACTCATACATACACCCAGACATGCATTGACGCATGTACTCACCCAGTTATAATGCACGAACGCACCCACTCACGCACACACCCAGGCATGCATGGACGCACGTGCTCACGCACACCCAAGCATGCATGGACGCACGCACTCACGCACACCCAGGCATGCATGGACGCACGTGCTCACGCACACCCAGACATGCATGAACGCACGCACTCACGCACACTCAGGCATGCATGGACGCACGCACTCACGCACACGCCCAGGCATGCATGGATACAGGCACAGAGGTGTACAATTTGGTGGGGGGTATATAACTAGTATAAGGCCTTAACATCTGAAGGGGTATTAGTTTTTTATGAATAAATAAAACGCAATTTTCCTATAGTTTCAAATAGCTATTGATACAAACCTTGCTCTGTGCCTCCGCTTGCATGAAAATAAACTCCCATTTCCTGCTGAACATCTTCTGGAGTCTAGCGAGAGATTCAGCTTCGTAATCGGCTAACTCCAATCTTGCTTTGTTCTGCATCGTCCGTTTGCAGAGATATACAGCTGTGAATGAAGGGTTATTATTTTTTTTTGGCTATCAGAGTTGGCTTATTATGTCATTTACAAATTAATAATCATAATCCATGGGACATTTTTTTTTAACTTACCATAATCTGTATTCTCGGGCTCCCATTGATTGGACGGCCAGAAATATGGTGTTTGGAATCTATAAAAAAAAATGAAAATTTATAAAGAACCGTCAGTGTTTAGTAATGGTAGGACCACGCCGTCGATAGTTCTCTGTCTACAGCCGCGGGCCGGTCCGTCCGGGGTAGTACCACACTGAGCAGAAGATCGACGTCTTGGTAGTGACAATATGCTGTTGCTTCGTTCGGTGAAAGAGAACCGGAAGCCTAAGTTTCTGAATGAGTTTTGGTTGGTAGCCAGCGGCTTAGTACCCTTTTTTTTTCCTCGCAAGGGGCCGTTCAAGTATTACGTAACGCAATTTTGGTCTTGTTAAATGTTACAATGCGTTACATAGCCGGGAGGGGGCTCAAACAATGCGTTACTTAGCATTGTTTTTTTTTTATTAAATAAGAAACTAGGTAATTAAAATTTCCAAACACGTTTAAATACGGTCACTTGGGTGTTACGTAAAGTTCAGAGAGGGGGAAGGGGGGGTACAGACATACGTTACGGCGCGTTACATGTGGGGGAGGGAGGATCAAAAATCTTCAAAAATTGCGTTACGTAATACTTGAACGCCTCCCAAGGTGGACCATGGATGTGGTCGCGCCCCGGCAAATCGGTCAGGGGCGACAGAAGAGGCGGCGCGCAACCCCATAGACCAACCCTGCAAACACCTTTCTTCGCCGTGCGAGCAGGCCGCCGGTACCCGATCTTTGTCTTCGGTGGCCAACGGCTTAGTACCCTTAGAGTCTATCAACAGGAGTGACTCTTATTATCAGCTGTGCTGCTTGCTCATTTACCACCATAAGCTAATATTCTATGGTGGCATATCAACTAATTTTATTAATTTAATAGATTTTGCTTTAGTTTGATTTTGAGTATTTAGTTTGATCTATGGCTCCCAAACGTGGACTTTTACAAACAATATAAAAAACAAGATAACAACTTGTCAAAGAGCAATGGAGAGAAGCATCTTAAGCATAAAGAAAGATTAATAAAATAAGAAGCCAACAAATTAGGAAAAAGACCAAACTAACAGATGCTCTACATCATGCAATGAAATCAAAATGGAATTGGGCTGGCCATGTTGCCAGATATACAGATCAAAGATGGACTCTTAAGAGCACAGAATGGACCGGTCCACACGGAAGGCGGAATGTAGGAAGACCACAAAAACGATGGATGGACGAAATTACGGCGGTAGCTGGAAAGAACTGGATGAGAACAGCACAGGACAGAGAGAAATGGAAAACATTGGAGGAGACCTATACCCCATCAGAGGGATTCCTGTAAATAACTTTAATACAAATTATATAAAATATTATGAATTAAGATAAACATAAAATAAGTAAACAGTATTGTAAATATGGTTTATGGGAAATAAAAAGGTTTTATTATTATTATTATTAATAGATTTTGCAAGCTAAGAGGATTGTTGGATTGCCATATTTTTATCATGTCTTTAGCTTCAAGCTTCACGGCTATCTCATAGAGGGGTAGGCAGAGACTATGGATTGCCACAAACGACAATCCTAACATCGCTTCATTCGTATTCATTACAGTCTTTATGCAGTTGTGTCTGGATGTAATTTGTCTGCGTGTTTGTAAAGTCAGATCGCAATACAATGATTATTTCCTTAGTGCAGGGTGGATGTTTTCATTCCAAAATAAAATGATCTATGAATCAATTTGAATTGTCATCCAAAGAATCAATTCACAAAAAAGAATGAGTACTAAATTATAGATTACTGGTAATCTTAGTGAAAAATTTCCGTGTAGTGGTGGAGTAAGAATACAATTCACCACCCCCTATCTTACCCGTGGGTGAACGTAAGAGACGATCAAAGGATATAAAACGCATATAACATCTATGCGAGAGACGGAAAGCTCTAGACGTAGATGTGTGCTGGGCGGGCCACCGAAGACAAAGATCGGGTACCGGTGGCCCGCTCGCACGGCGATGAGAGGGGTTGCACGGTGGGTCTTTAGGTCACGTGCCACCTCTTCCGTCACCCCGGACCGATTTGGCGGAGCGAGACGCATCCATAGCCAACCGAAAAAAAAAAGACAGATGTGTTGGTATAGAGTTTTGTTTAGTTCCTTCTCTACAAACATTTATTTTACACAAGACACGAATCGAATTGGCACGACACATCAATTTATAATATATTTTTTTTGCCTTAAAGATCGATTGTGGGATTAATCGATCTCTACTATGTCGAAAAGACTCTGATGATGGTCAGATTAAGATAGGAATGAGGCGCTTACCTGTAATAAGTATTATCATTCTTCACAGTCAAGCAGTGATCATCAATAGGAAACAAGTAGCCGTGAGCTGCAAGCAAATGGGCTATATGCAAAGCCTCCCAGGTCTCCTCTAGGTGCAAATAACGAGTCAACCAGGCTACCAAGTCTGAGCCTGTGAAGACCTGGAAATAATTGAAATGTAAAAAAATTATTCATAAACGAGGGTAGACGGTAATTATCAATGACATGATACTTAAGTGGGACCACGCTTTTGACAGTTCTCTGTCTACAGCCTCGGGCCGGTCCGTCCGGGGTAGTACCACACTGAGCAGAAGATCGACGTATGAGTAATGGTAAGGTGCTGTTGCGCTTTATTCAGTGAGCGAGAGAGCCAGAAGCCCAACTGGGTGGGTTTGGGGTTTGTATTGGTATGCAGCGGCCTAGCTATCTCGTAAATTGTATCTATGAGACGTCTCGAACACGTCAACTTTCGAACAGAAAAAGACCGCATCCAAATTGGTCTATTCATTTGGGAGCTACTTTACCATAGATAGACAGAACAGCGTCAAAATTACAATACGCCTTTTTTTTACTTTTAAAAAATCATATTTTAAGGGATCATCAGACATATTTTTTAAATAAACACACGTAAATTTTTGAAAAAAGTCCTGCTGTCTTTAGATCCCAGCATGGGTGTGTTTTGATTAGTATATGGTAGCCTAGCTATACTCTTGGTATTGCAAAGGTCCATGGGCGGCAGTGATACTTACCATCAGTTGTGCTTCTCGCTGGTATGCCACTATAAGCAGTAGAAAAAAATCTGAAAAAGTGATTGATGAAAGACTTACAGAAGGTATCTTGGTCATGAAGCTCTTGACAGTCCTGACTGGTACTCCGGTGCTCTCATCCTGCATCTTCTCAATAATAGCCTCCATCTGTAAATAATTTGAAAGCATTCTTTTAGACTTATCTTTATAAAAACTTTTGCTGGCGAATAAGCAGACTGGACTAGATATTTTTTTATTTCTTATGGTAGCAAACGAGCAAGTTACTTGCAAGCTACTTCCGTGTGGTGACGGAGTAAAAGTTCAATTCAGCACCTATCTTAACCCTGGTTGATCGTAAGAGACGACTAGGGGACATACAACATATATAATAAGACAAGGAAAACTCGAAACAAAATCCAAAACCAACACGTTCGACCAGCGTGGTATAGTAGGTCAATTTCCCTATCATTATAGAAGAGGTTCGAGACCATCAGTGGATATATGAGCTGAGATGATGATGATAATGAAACGAGCAAGGAGCACACCTGATGGTGTCACTACCGCTCATGGACCTTTGTAGTATCAGGAGAATATCTAGGCCGCCGCATACCAATAACACACCCAAGCTGGGATCTAAAGACAGCAGGACTCTTTCAAAATTTTAAGTGTGTTTATTAAAAAAATATGTCTGATGATCTCTTTAAATATGGTTTTTAAAAAGCAAAAAAAGGCGTATTGTAGTTTTGACGCGTTTGTGTTTATCCAAGGTAACGTAGCTCCTATACGAATAGATCGATTTGGATGCGGTCTTTTCCTGTTTGAAAGTTGATATGTTCGAGACGGCTTTTATCTATAATTTACGAGATGTTCAGACATATTTTTTAACTGCCGTAAAAAAATGCATTTTTTTTAGTGTTGCCCAAATGCAAGAACAAGACGAGACTTAGCCAGTCTTGGTCTTGGTCTTGCGCCAATACACCTGGTCTTGGTCTTGGTCTTGGTCTTGCGCTCCCAGTCTTGGTCTTGGTCTTGGTCTTGCAGCAAGAGTCTTGCAAGTCTTGCAATTACCTATTAGTCTATTACTATTTATTAAAGTTTACTTTAAATCTTAGAAAAACGTATTAGAATTGAAACATTGTGAGCTTGAATTAACATAGCCATAGTAAAGATCAAGCAGATTAATAAATAACTGAGGATTTGATAAGAAATTCGAAAAATCAACTGACCTATATGTCGTTTTCTATGGAAGTAACTGTTTCTTAATAAACATTTATGATTTATAAGCTTACATTTGCTAAAACATGTAAAAAACAAATTAATTACAATAACTTGACTGTATTTTAAAGAACAATATCTGTCTAGAAAGAGATTGAACCCTCAACTTATATGAAATTTAATAAAAGAGTTTTACGATTTATCATTTATTTCAATAAAAAATAAAATACAACACAAATCAAACATAACAGTACACAACAGCTTTATCATTAGGTTATGTTACTTTATATCAATTCTTTTGACCAAGAATTAATACAAAGTAACCATCTGGCTGACTCATCACTTAACCTATTTCTATGTTTTCTAATTACTAATGATGCTTTAGAAAATAATCTCTCAGCAGGTACTGAAGTTGCAGGTATTGAGAGAAAATCACGGGCCATCTTCGATAAAGTCGGATACTCTGTCTCATGCGTCCTCCACCAATCTAAAATGTCTTCCGAGCTGACAGTTCTTGGTTTTCTCAGGTACTCCTCCAACTCGTCTATCACTAAGCCTTGAAGACAAGATCCAGATGACGTCGAGGGACATTCATAGAGTTTATCAAAGTCTATTACGTCTTCATCACATACTTTATTTTCTTTTTTTGGTAATTCCAGAGATTTGTTCAGTGAGTGTAGACTTTTATATTCTTCATAAAGTTCATTGAACTTGCGCAGACTTTCTGTTTTAAGTTGCTTCCCCCACATTGTCAGGTCAAAAGTCTGAGCCTTATGCCTTGGGTCTAAAATTAAAGAAGTACAATAAATCCAGTTGCTCTTCTTATAATGTTTAAGCATTTTGTCTCGAGCTGCTTGGAAAGCTAGAATGAGCCTTTCATCCACTTCAGATCGATTAGGTTTCTCATCTAACTGTTTTACCATGGATTCAATTTTATCTAGCAAGAGATTAAATGATACAATGACTAGCGGTAATGTAACATATTTGTCTCCACCAAGTTTTGTACTTAAAAGTTTAAAGTTTATTAGAAATTTATGTAATTTTTCGAGTACCTGCCATTCACTAGCTGTGATTTGAAAATCATTCAATTCGGTGACAGAACTGCACAATATGTTAATGCCCGCTCTCACTTTTAAACCAAATCCAATCATATCATGTGTGGAATTCCATCTCGTTGGACAGTCAAGAATGGCATTTAGACTTGATGGCACGCCAGCTGCTTCACAAGCAGACTGAAACTTCTTCTTCACTATCTCACTTCTTTTTATTTTACTGGAAATACTGCGTAACTTTGTTACAGATGTACGCGAGTCAGCAATATTTGGTGCATATTCTTCATCTTCCTCATCCTCAGTTTCGTCTGCATAGTCTTCATACTGCTGATCTTCCGCGTTAGTGTCAGACTCATAGTGTAATGCCAAGGTCTTTAATAAATCTTGTACACCAAGGTTTAAAATGTGAGCAAAGCACCGGAAATGTTGATTGTCTGAATCAAAGTGTGGCGGCAGCTGTTTGCCCAGTTCATACATAAATTTGGTATTTGCAGTTGCGTTGTCGACCGTGATACCTTGTATTTTATCAATTATGTCATATTCCAATAAACATTCATGGAAAATCGTTGCAATATCTTCCCCAGTATGTCGACCGCGTGATGGTATAAAATCAAGAACTATAGATCGATACTTCCATTCGTTGTCTATATAATGCATAGTAACCCCGTAGTAACTCCTACCAGCAATTGACGTCCACCCATCAATAGTAAACGACATTTTAGATGATAATTGTTGAAGTCGTTCCTTGAGATTCAATTGGAGCTCTTCAAATCGCTCTTTGACTTTCCTTCTAAGTGTAGACCTTTTAGGAAACACCATATTAGGGCAATTACGTCGAAAATATACTTGTGTAGCTTCGTCATCGAAAAATGAGAAGGGAAGATATTTTTTCACCACCCAATCAACTGTAGCTGTCGTGATGTTGTCACTGCTGTTTTCCGACTGAAATAAAACAATAAATCTTGTGTTATTATTTAAAACATACTAGGTTTGAGCGTTTAGGAGGAGGAGGTTTGTTGTTGTTAAATCGAGAAAATCGTTAAATTGACATTTGTTATATTACCAAAATAAAGTACTTAGTTGTTACTGGCCGATTATGAAAACAAATGAAAATATGGGTGTTTATAAAAAATATTTAAGACGATAATTACATACTTAATATGTCGCACCCCTAGATGAAAACACCACTAACTCAAAAATACTTACGTAAGTTAATGGCGTTTTTGAAAGTATCGCATGAATAGCTACGCGGAGTTAAAATTCCCGTAGCGACAACTTCGACCATTGTTAAAAAAATATTCTTACCTGTCCACTTCTTCCAGCGGTTACTAAAAAGCTTGTGATATCTCCACTTAATTTTGGTTTAACAGGAAGAAATATTTGTGATTCCTTTTTGTGGAAAGATATTAGATGTTTCCTTAAGCCTGAAGTGTTTCTGTTTTTCATTTTTATTTCAATCTTTTTATGTTGGCACAATTTACACAAGGCAGTTTGGGATGCATGAATTATTTCGAAAAACTCCTCAAATTTGCTTTTGGGTCTTTTAGATCTGTGACTCAAACTCTCGTCGTTACTCGGACTAGAATAATTTGAATCTTCGTCACTCATATTAAATTGTACACGTGATACGTTTTTAGAAAACAACAAGAATTAGTAAAAACAATTATTAAGTTAGACTCGAAGCACAGCTCAATTGGAAATGACTGGAATTAAAATAATTCCTTTATTTATAGTACGTTTCCTTGCTTTCTACCGCGCCGCCTCGCCACGTGCCGGCTCTATTAAAAGGATGCCGCCGCAAATCAAACGATGCCGCGTGCGGCGTACAAACACAGATTATTACCTACTTGTACAGACGCGACGCGTGAATAAAATATATGTAAAGAATTAGTGCCAATCACTATTCTTTACATATAAGTGAATGTTTTGGCGTACATCTATACTTATCTATACTAATATTATAAAGCTGAAGAGTTTGTTTGTATGTTTGATGACAGAAGTTTTAAAATAAATAAATAAATCCTGAACGTCACTATACCTCCAAAGTTACTATTCCTCGTGGACGAAGTCGCGGGCACTGCTAGTAAATACTTACTCTCATCATCTCTCTCAGAGATATTCGGGCTGGTAAGCAATACAAAACTCTTATCGCAGGCTTTTTATTTTATTAGTAGGTAAGTACCTACGCTTTTTATATTATTTTATTAGTTTTGTAGAATTTTTTTACACGTTTCAAGTATATTTAAAAGTGGCTACAATATTTATCAAACGGGTGATATTTGAACACTTTTTTGCTATTTTTTCTTGTAAAAACTTAAGAAATATAATGACTAAATGTACAATAATAGTACCTAAGTAATTAGTTTAAAACCATATAATCAATATTATAATATATACTTACTAGAATAAATTATTATGACATCTACTACCTATCCTTAACATTTTTTCCTATCATAATACTACTTGCGTGATCAGTATAATGTATTCATTTTCATTCTAAGCACTCTGAAACTTATTTATTCTTTGGAACACCTGTAGGTACTCTTAAAATTCGAAATTATTTTGCATGAGTATACCTACGCCCTGTGGCGGCAATCAAATAGTGTCAAATGTTGTGATTTCGGCGCGGCGGCAACGATTGTTGTATATGATTTCAAAAGAAGCCGCCGGCGCGTGTATCATAACCATGTACTTCCGAAAAGCGGCAAATTTCTTTGAGAAGTAAGTACAAAACCTTTGATGCCGCATTATCAAAGTGCCGATGGTTAAAACATAACTATGCATGCACTCAGTTTGATTTTAATGGATATTTTTTTATTCGCTATGTAGGTATGTTTATGGTATTAGTCGTAATGCGCATAGGTCCAGTTTTTCATATTCTTTGATACAGTTTTTTGCGTCTCATAGAATTCCTAAGCGTACCTATACACCGAACTGTTACACCTAACTACTCCGTGAAATAGCGCTAAGTCCTAGCTGCAAGACGCAAGAGTCTTGCAGGCTTAGTCTTGTTCTTGCTCAAGTCTTGCACGGTCAGTCTTGGTCTTGGTCTTGCTAAAAATACGCGGTCTTGTTCTTGGTCTTGGTCTTGCAAAAACGCAAGAACAAGACCAAGACTGCAAGACCAAGACTGAATTTGGGCAACACTAATTTTTTTGCAATTGTTGCCATTTTTAAGGGTTTTTTAATTTTTTTCCGATTTGAAACAGCTTATGATGCCTAAGCACCCTTAAAATGAATATTCACGAGATCAAAATACATGAAAATTGAGCTTGCCATAGATCCAATTATTTTTTTTACCAAAACATCCAATTTTCGCTGTTTTTCACAATTTACTCGAAACCGGAGGGTGGATGGCTAAAACTGACTTGAAATTCGTATTCCGCAGGTCGAAAAACTTGACCATAGATAGGTGGCGCCCAATGTACAGACCACTTTGTATTTTTTTGTGTGCCGGTGTAATTAATCAAATTCTATGTAAATTTATAAATAGAAACCATGTTAAACTGTAATTATGTATCTTTCATATTTGAACTGAGTCTAGTATTTCAACTTAAAATAATTTCATTCAATAGTTTCATTAAGTAAAGTATTTAGAATAGTGTATTTTTGTTCTTAGATTAATGATCAAATCATCACAGCTGACGTTTCTTCCAAATTTCTGATCAAATTCTTAAGCACCTTATGTTTATGATACTAATGTGAACCGGAAATTAGCGGAATTGTATCAAGTGGAACTACAGAAGCCACCTAATACAAGAAAATCAAGTCAAGACAGTTGCACCTGTTGAAGCACTGAACATATTCTCTAAACAACAAACATTGGCAGAATGGTGGCTTATTGAAGCTGCTATACCTATTAAAGCAAGAAGAAGAAAAGATTTAATAAGATTCGGCTTGACCACCTACCCCTTACCTTGAACACCTCACGTAATTAATGGGCGTCCAAATTACTGAAATTTAACATTAAACATGCTAGTTTACTTATAAAAACTTGAATGCGAACGAAAAATTAATGTCACAGAGTGGGACCCGAACCCACACTAATTGCAAATCCATTCCAATCGTCCTACCACTTTGACAAGTGTGAGCTGACGTGTAACATTCAATTTGCGGCTCGCATAGTAATGGGCGAACCCTAAAGTTGTGTTCGAGATAGCTCTAAGCTACACTTTATGAGATGTACAGTTATTTTTCTTAATCTTCACTTTCAAATATATGCGTGACTTAAGATTTGAAACACCAGTGAGCTACTCTGACGATTATATTGATGTATTGTCTATTTGTAAACCCATCAAGTATGGAGCTCATTAGATGCATGTCTAGTTCTACTCATTATAGATAAAACCTTATACCAACCCATCTCACACACTGGAGTGGTTTAGTCAATTTTCCTCCTGTTAGAGGATGAGCCCAACAGTGGGATGTATAAAAGATGAAATGATGATGACATTTTGAATATTATTTTCCATTCTGATGCTATATATTGATGCAAGTCATCAATATATAGCATCAGAATGGAAAATAATATCCAGTCCTGTCCAGGGAATAAGGAATTCCTAACTTATAAAACTTGAGCAAAAACCTGATGCTTCAGAATATTGCATCCACACTATATACCCGACTTTTACTAACCTTTTTGTATACCAAGTAATTTGGCGACTCCTCCGGTGAAGGTATCGTAGACATCAGTGCTTGCACACTCGGTGGCAGGGTTGAGACCACATTCTCCTTTTTATCCCTATCTTTCTCTTCTTTTATACATTTCGAATTGTCTCTGAAACAAGAAACATTATTTATATTGATATGCCCTCATGAGAAAGGATAAATATACAATCCATCCAATCAGGCCATAGATGTTAACTGATGTTTTTCCTATTGCATCCAATTAACTACCTGTGAGTTTTGAAATGTCCTCAAGTGATTCTAGTAGAGGGTGGTTCTATCCTACGTCACACAATTCACGATCGCCAATCACGAATCTCTTCTTCTCCAATAGTTATCGGTTTAATGAGCGATATGATCTGCCCAATGCCAACAACAACTAGACATGCGCGAAACAGTACTTCGCGAAGTGATGTATTATGGCATTACATTTCGTGCCGAGTAATATTATATTTTACCATGGAAGTAATAAGCACTACGTACAACAGGAATGTGCTCTGTCCGTGCATCTTACAGCTAAAATAAAGAAAATAAAACCTTATGCGATGATGAAGGATGTAGGTACCGAGGGAGACCGAGACTAATCTACCCAGACCAGATCGGTCAGGTACTGAAGGAAGGTGGAGTCAAGAGTCTCCGAAACCGGCGAGCGTGTATGAAGAGAATTATGAATGTTGAGGAAGCGAGTGAAGTATGCAGAGATAGAGTTCTCTGGCACTCTGTTCTCTCTGCCTACCCGCCTACCCTGCAAGGGATATGGCGTGATGATATGTATGTATGCTAAGGTACTAAGAGTCTTGTTGCGCGCAAAATAAAAATGAAGGCGAGTGAGAGGGCATCCACTGACTGCTGTGTCCCGTTCTGACAGTGAATTAGAATTGCCAGTTTAGTTGAATTTATTCCTTTCGTTGTTTGTAGAAAAATAGGCGATTGATAAAATGTAATGAAGTAAAAACATTTACTTTTAAAATGTTTCTAAATATAAATAATAATTTATTACCGACATGTTAAAACAATATTATTTGTTGCTACGTGTAAAACCTTATTAGCGCAAACATTTTGCGATTGGCGTATAGGTTTAATTTACTTTAATTTGTATGAAATACAAACACCTGACCTTTTTTTTTTTTTTGGGGGCGGGTTACGGTACGGCACACTCCTGGCACCACTCCGTCCGGGGTGACAGAGGGGCGTAAGCACGCACACCCATAACCCACCCGTGACGTCGCCTTCGTCGTTGGGGCAACCACCGGAGCAGTGACTTGACGTCAGTGGTTGGCCCGACAACAAACACCTGACCTGACAAACCCACATGAAATCGCAGACTCAGACGTTAATGGCACACACATAAAAACACTCCGTTTTTGATTTCGTGATATTTTCGAAGAATTTTAATTAAAATGGGGAGAATTTGTGCCGTGTAGGCTTGCCGAAGCGAGTAATATCCTGATTGTGGTTTATCTTTTCACAGATAATAGTTTTAAACATAATTTGTTAGTGAAAAATTACGGTGACCATGCGTGACTTTCTAATCCTAGTTCAAGAACAAATAACTTAAATACCTATGTATTTTTTATTCCTTTATTAAACTAACTTTGTTTCAATTTTGGATTTCCTAAAGAACCTAATGTTAGGGAAATTAGGAACAAAAAGAGGGGTATTGTGGAAGAATGTAATAAAGATCAGTCAACATCAATAGATGATTTGTTGGATCTCGTAGATAACGCTTGTGTTTCAAATTTTAAACTGAACATTATTTATTATATTGCTGGATATATCGTGAATGGGATGATTGACAAAATTTCTTGTTCAAGACCATAGATCACAACTACTGTGTCGACATATTACAATTTTCTGCATTTACTGCTTTTATTGATCGAGGAAAACTTAAGCATGTTTCCAGATTTGTATTGAAGTTCTGAAGTACACTGAAAAACTGTTTATTATATTATCAAATCAATCATTAAAAAACGTACACAAAAATAAAATTATCATGTAGGTATGTCGTCCGAGAATTTTATAGTCAACTACATACATTGTTAGATCCACCAAATCCTCCTCAATCTATATTTGAAGATCCACGTGATATTCAATTGGTGAAGACGTTAGTGAATTCATATCTCAATTTACGTTTAACTCATAATGCAAAATTAGAACCAATGAAACATAGGTATAAGGAATAAGCTGGGTTTGCGGCAGAAACTTCACAAAACTGTTTTATTTAGCAATGTCTGATTTAGAATTAAACTTAAATGTAAATTTAACTGTTTTTTTCCTTATCTAATTAATTAAATATACCATATTAGATTATCGTAATTTTATCTCAGTCCAGCTGCATGTCGTGTCCCACAAGGACCACTAGGTAAGTATCTACCTATATGACGCGAGTGTGAAAAGCAAGTAATAACAAGGAAATGTATAGTGCCACAAAAGGCAAGTTTATCATTAGCATCTTCGATTAAAATCCATCTGAAGCAATGATCTGCTGACGTCAGATCACAAATATTTTTTTATAACTATTGTCCTTAAATCATATTTCAATATGGTCACCATCGCTAGAGAGGGATAAAAGGTACAGTTACTGAGCTCTCGCTCGGCTTCAATTTTGCGACAACAGCTCCTTCCTGTTATACGTAGTACTTATTACTTCCATGCATTTTACCATCACTTCAAACATCACACATAACATTTCATGTCATGTGTGATGCGTAGTGCGATAGCGCTCTATATATACGGCGGGCGGCGTCAAGAAATATAAGCCTTAACGTTCTGAAAATAAAGCTCAAAATAAATATTGAATTGCCAGACAACGAACATTGCAGAAATGCAGAACAGTACACGGGTGTTCGCGTCATGTTTAATGTGATGTGTGATGTTTAATGTGATGTGATGTTTAGTCGCGTAATGTGTAATATGACAGTACGCGGTCGGGTAATATTACGTGTAATACATCATTCGCATTACTTACACATGTCTAACAACAACATGCTAATTCTACAGGTTATATTGGTTCAATGCATTCTTTTACACATTTCTGTATAACGAAATTTATAATGTATAAAAATACCGAGTATAGCCTTCATACATAGCGCACTGAACAACTTTTTAAGAGGCTGAGTAGAGACCTTTTTACATACATACATACATATCATCACGCCATATCCCTTGCAGGGTAGGCAGAGTGAACAGAGTGCCTGACAACTCTATGCAAAATATACTACAGTCATCATCATTCTCCTACTCTTATCCCAATTACTTGGGGTCGATACAATATGTACTCTTCTTTCATAGCACATATTGTAAAAGTTATTGGCAATAATTTTACGACCGGCCGCCTGCCAGACGTCAACCCTCCTTGGGAATGTAATTGTTGACCAAATGGCATCAGATGGAGTTGACCCAGGTCGTTATATGGCTCTTAGTCGGCTTTTACGACATCCACGAGCAAAGTAAGGATTAGTAGTATTCCTAGCCGCTACCACACAGCTAAATATACTACAGTGTAAACTCTTTATAACGAATTTCAAAGGACCGAACATTTTCTGTCGTTATAACGAGTTTTCGTTATATGGAGGTAAGAGAAAATTAACAAAATTCAACCAATTACAATAATTTCTAATTTTATTACTATCAATAGGTAAATGGTTCGGACATGTGGAAAGAATGCCGAACGAACGTCTGGTTAAGAAAATATACAATGCGAAAGTGGAAGGATGTAGGTAGCGAGGGAGACCGAGACTAACCTACCTAGACCAGATCGGTCATGTACTGAAGGAAGGTGGAGTCAAGAGTCTCCGAAACCAGCGAGCGTGTATGAAGAGAATTATGAATGTTGAGCAAGCGAGTGAAGTATGCAGAGATAGAGTTCTCTGGCACTCTGTTCTCTCTGCCTACCCTGCAAGGGATATGGCGTGATGATATGTATGTATGTATGTAATAGGTAAATTATTCTAAACACATAAATTACGTTGCCTGACGTGTTTTGCTATGCCAATATTTGCTTTATATTTCTTTAAGTATTTTGTACATGTCTTGTGTATGTGGTGGAACAATCTTCATAGAATAATAAGAAAAAAAAAACAATAAGACAATTAACAATAACAAAAGTAAGACATGACCTCAGGTATATTCCTTAGAAAGTTTTGGCACCTCAAAAGAAAAGTTTTGTACGCTGATTATATTATAGAATATAGAGCATTTACACAGTTAAAAACATATGTTGTTGTCTAAATATGAAAATATTATTTCGTAATAGAGAATGGCTGTTGTGTTATAAAGAGTGAATAAATGGGTTTTGTGGTAAACCAACCAAATTAAACTAATTTCTATGTTACGTTATGTACGTTATACTGTATATGTATATTACTTTCTGTGTGGTGACAGAGTAAGAATACTATTCACCACCCCATATCTTACCCATGGGTGATTGTAAGAGACGACTAAGGAATATACAACGCATATAACATCTATGCAAGAGATGGAAAACTCTAAACAGAACCTTATACCAACACGTCTGACCAGCGCGGTATAGTAGGTTAATTTCCCTCCCATTACAGAGGAGGCGAGAGCCCAATAGTGGGACATTTATGGGCTGTGATGATGATGATGATGACACTGTAATATATGTTATTATTATACCCTAATTTCTCACAGGAGTCATAAAACTTTGAGAGATCACCAAGAGAATATGCCGCAGCAATTCTGATATATCTATAATAGCAATTCCTGTTGATTATTGTTACAAGACATGAAAGGGAAATAAATAAAAACTACTTGACCAATTTAAATAAAACTTTCACAATTAGTAAGCTATATTATTACCTACTAAGATAGGCTGTATTATATTTTCAATGAGACACCTATCTAAATAAGAACGAACTACGAATACTACCAACCCTTACTTTGTTCGTGGATGTCGGAAAAGATGATTAAGAAACTTATAACGACCTTGACCAACTACATCTGATGCGGTTTGATTCACGTTAACATCAGGCATAAAATTATTATCAGGCATAAATATAGGCATATATTGTATATTGCCAATAATTTTGGAATATGTAGGAGTACACATTGCGTCGACCTCAAGAAATTGGAATAAGAGCAGTAGAATGATGATAATGATTATGATCTATTTAAATAAGGGCAATGTAAACCAAGGTATCAAAATGTCGCTGATAAAAGTCGTTACTTTACACAATATATAAAATAGTGTTCTATGTATAAACATTTTCTGTGTGGTGATGGAGTAAGAATACAATTCACCACATGATCATACGAGACGACTAAGGGATATAAAATGCATATTACAGCTATGCAAGATAAGGAAAACTCTTAAATAAAACCCTATACCAACATGTAATTTCCAAGTAACCCTTAAACAGAATTTTTTAAAATATGACCTGCTGTCTTGTATGGATCAGTATGTTCGACTACAAAAGCTGAGAGATGAGAAACAACTCTATGCAGCGGAGATGCGAATGTTGAGATGGATATGTGGTGTGATGAGAATGGATCCATCCATTTATCAGTCCGTAAACGTCCACTGTTGGACGTAGGCCTCCTCACGAGAATGCCATTCAACATGGTCCCGCTCCACCTGCATCCAACGGTTTCCTGCGACCTTTGTAATGTTGTCAGTCCACAAGTGGGGGGTCGTCCTACGCTGCGCCGTCTGATTCGTGGTCAATGAGAATGGATAAGACAAGGATATACTCATTGTATATAAAAGTGAAAATATGAAAGTGATGCCAATGAGCTGGTATGAACATGTGTGGTCAGACAGGATGAGAGTAATGTTGTGAGGAAAATTTTAAGTATGAATGGCCAAAGAATAGATTGATGGACTGCATGAAGTATGTCATGGGTAGCAAAGGCGTGAGTACATACAAATGACATCTGATAGGGCTGTGTGGAAGGGGGCATAATGTGTCGACCCCAAGTAATTGGGATAAGAACAAGATGATGATATAAATAGTACTTTAAGATCTCAGTGTAATACTTTCCAGTATAGCTTTCCACATGTAAAAGGCGGAGCTTATCAGTGTGGAAATTCTCCTCTCTGAATCACTGCACCACACCCTTCCAGGAAACAATTGCCAGGCAGGGTGGCAATAACATCCCAGTTAATAATGAAGATTTTGGAGTTAGAGAAGTTAGAATTTCATCAACATCATCATCTCAGCCCACATATGTCCTACTGCCAGGCTCGGGCGTCCTCCACAATGGAAGGGCAATTGACCTACTATACCATGCTGGTCAGACGTGTTGGTATAGGGTTTTATTTAGAGTTTTCCTTCTCTTTTCATTTACTTAGAATTTAGAGGTTCCATTTCCATATACATATCAAAATTCAATTGACTTTTTTTCTATTGTCTTTCATCAGATGAGCAGGCAACCCATCTGATAGTAAGTGCTAGCTGCGACTCGTGGAACTCAACACAAATCAAATATTTTTGCAAGAGTGTGGGTGGTACTAGCATGAATTAGAAAATTTGCCATTTATGGTTTAAAACAGGGATTGGATCAACCACTGTTACTTGTTAACTTTTGCTTCCTTTTAACACTATTTCTGTTAATTTTTAATCTAACAAAAAATTAGTGAATCATATAATTTTTTATAGTATAATATAATAAGTAGAATATTAATTAAACATTTAAAGCAATTACCTCGATGGCCCTTGTTGACAGGCCTTTTGCGCCGCCTTTTCCGAAGAATTCATCGTAACCATTTTAATTTTAAATATCCAAATTTATAACACAAAAACTTTTCTATTAAAAATAAATGCACTTCGCGCCAAAATCTCTCACATTAACTTTTTTATTACCTACTTAATCTTTGGCAACGATCGGGGTTGTAAAGCCTTTAATGACTACTTCTGTGGTTTATTTTACATCGCCACAAATAGCTATGAGAACCAGTTTGTTTGGAAATAATCTAAACACTAATTATTTGTAGACGACATTAAAGTTCACTTTATTACATTAATAATAAAATTAATCTAATTATTTATTGCACAAATAATTCAAATATTATTTTATAAAATCCCAGGTATCCAAAATTTAAGGACATGACAAATACATTCTCACAGAAATTGAGATTTTATGAGTATTTGCCCAGCATTTAGAGAGGCTTACGAGTCTAATATAGTTTATAAACACAGTTTACACACATAATTCAGTTTTTTTTTTGCGATTTTTTGACCTACTTGGCTAGGTCTTACTTTTTCGTGTTTTTACAACTGTGTCACTTCATGCACTCCACTTTTGGCCACTATATAATCATTTACGCAAGAAATCATCTTGTTTTAGTTATAAAACATAAATAATAACAACCAATAGCAAAATTTTAACATTTTGATAATAGCACGAAATGTCAAGAACATTCGCCATTTATCATTATCCGAAGTACCTACTAGCTAAAGCTTTTTGAAAAGAAATAAGAAATGTAAAAGCTGCACGCGAGAATGAGAAAGAAGATCTAAACAAGTATAACCTAAACAAAATGAAGAGTCATAGCATTCGCAATTAAAATAGGCATTCCGTGTCCAACTGAATTTCGCCGATTGATTAGATGAGCACCTAGATGGCGCATGTGTTTAGAAGTTTATTGAACGCCTTATTTAGAGCTATTTTTAGACCAAGAAAAAATAAAAGGAAATGCCTGTTGAATAATTAATCAATTGCAAATAACATCCGATTACGTGTGAAGAAATATAAAATGCTTAACCTATATTTATTCAAATATCGTTATCAAATATTAATTTGTAACAATACCATAGTGCTAATATTAAATTTATTCTGTGACAATACTATGCAGTGCATTACTTTAGATAACAGATGGCAGCACTTCAACGACAAAATAGAAAATATCTGTTTAATGTAGCAAGACAAAAAACATTGTTATTTGTTATGGAATTGGACGCTTTAAGAGAGAGAATAGTAGAGCAAAAAAAGAAACGTTATTTTTTTTTCTTAATTGCTAATGGTGGCGAACGAGCAAGCAGCAAACCTAACGGTAGGTGTCACTGCCGCCCATGGCCCTTTGTAATATAGCTAGGCCGCTGCCTACCAATACAAACCCCAAACCGACCCAGTTGGGCTTCTGACTCTTTCGTTCACCGAACAAACCGCAATAAAACATTGCCATTCAGACGTCGATCTTCTGCAAGAGTTATCTTGAGTTAGCTGTGTGACGTGAGCTGACAGGTCCTTCGAGTCTACTGCATTTTTATTTTTGTTCTTTTTTAGTGGTAGGACCGCACTATTAACAGTTTATGTCTACAGCCTAATTGAGATATTAACTGCTAGAGCTTGAATTAGTTACCACAACAAAATTATATACCACAGCTCACACAGCTCCGTAAAGCAAGGGCGTAGCGAGGTACGGGCAGGCAGGGGCAGCTGCCCCCCTCCCTAGAAGAAAGGTCGGTCGCTAATGCTCACGAGATTCATACCTCGCGATAGTAGCGGAGCGGTATACGGGGCTCAACCCGTATCCAGAGGAGGCAACTGATTCAGTTGCTCGCGTCATTCATCATCGCAAGATTTCTGCCAGTACGAGGAAGATCATATCTTCCTCTTTTTAAGCATGAAGCGGAATTATGGCATAAAGTTTGGAAGGATAAAGGTATGGAAAGAGAAGGTCTAGAAAAATTAGACTTTACTGATGTATGAAAGGAGGCGGACACTTTCTTCCCGGCGAGCAAAAAAGCCATAATTATTTCGTTGGCATAACCGTGTACAAGTAATAATATAAAAAGGTCTTTTTCTACCCTGCGACGTGTCAAAACGTGGCTGAGGTCTACGATGACTGAAAACCGTTTATAAACGTACTGTGTATGTTAAGCGTACACCGGAAAATTATTCAAGAAAAAAAAAATGTAAGAGAAGTTTCAAATAGATTTTGTGAAGAACCGCGCATTTTACTCGTCAAGTAATTAAGCTGTTTCTAGTTGTTATACTTTGTTTTTAATTTTTACCTCACCTCCACTACTAATGTGAGATACTTATATGTTAAAAACCACGATTAAAGCAATATAGTCTAGGATTTTCTTAATCTGCCCCCCTCTATACAAAATCCTGGCTACGCCCTTGCCGTAAAGGCTTTCAGATGTATGTTATTACCGTCTTTGTTACCTTTTATTTTTAACCCCTAACGTGTGACGTATTACATATTTTACGTGGCTGAATCTCTATCTGTCTATGGCCTGGGTTCCTAACCTGGGTGTAAAACTTGTATTTCGCGGGGGTAACAATAAGCTGGTTGTTTTCTCTCTGTTTGGCTTAAACTTTTATCATGTTATTCCTAATTTTTTTTTCATTATCATCATTGAATTAAACTTAAGCTAAGTTTAACTCAATGTAATTTAGAGTAAAAATATCTCAATTTTTCATGTTCAATATATATTTTTTTTATTGCTTATGGTGGCAAACGAGCAGACAGCACACCTGATGGTAAGTGTCACTGCCGCTCATCGACCTTTGCAATACCAAGGGTATAGCTAGGCCGCTGCCTACCAATACAAACCCAAAACCCACCCCCAGTTGGGCTTCCGGCTCTATCGCTCATCGAACCAAGCACAATAGCACATTGCCATTATTCAGACGTCGATCTTCTGCGAGAGTGTGGTAAAAAAAAAAAAAAAAAAAAATGATAAAATAATAAGAGGAATTTTTCGATGCCTGATTGCGCCTTTCGTTTCTCTTTTTATTTATTTATTTTTTATTTCTTATTCTATTTTCTTCTATTTTTCTGTAAATATTTTAATTTAAAATTTAGCTTTAATTGTACAATTGTTGTTCTGTAAATATTTTTTTGTCGTAATGTAGAAATAAGAAGACATTTTATAATAAAAACTTATTAAATAATAATTAGATTGTCGACATGTGAGATGTGGACTCGGCGATCATTGTCCCGATAGTTGTTTTGGTGAAGACTAATATCACACGAGGCTTACCTACCTTGGATGATTGGGTCAAGGGTCAGATGCAGAAGGCAGTTCTCTTCGACACGGCACCCATTGTGAGGAGATTCCTCTTTGTACATCCCTGACCACCGGTAGTTTGGTCCCTATGCCCGCTCCTGGTGCTACACTATTTATACATTTTTAAATAGATTGTGTGTAGTTCTTTTTTTTTTATTTAACAAGCTGTGTGGTAGCGGCTACGAATACTACCAACCCTTACTTTGCTCGTGGATGTCGTAAAAGACGACTAAGAGGCTTATAACGACCTGGACCAACTCCATCTGATGCCGTTTGGTTAACAATTACGTTCCCAAGGAGGGTTGACGTCTGGCAGGCGGCCGGTCAGAATAACTATTGCCAATAACTTTTACAATATGTACTATGAAAGAAGAGGACATATAGAAGCAATTGGGATAAGAGTAAGAGAATGATGATATTGTTTACGTATGTGTGCATGATTGGTTCTCCCTTTTTCTATTTAAAAATGTACAAATATGAAAGAAATAAATATATATTAAAATAATAATAAAAATTATTTATTTCTCACCATAACACTTGGCAGTACATAATAACATTTAGGTACTCTAAATTTACAAATATGATTATGGATCGCTGATCCTTATGGTAGGTAAAAAAAATCGGAGGTGTCAAGGGACACCCGGATGGAACGAAGTTCTATTTTAATTATATAATTTTTTTCTGCCTTAAGCGATTTTCATCGTTATATTTTAGCCAATTTGCAAAATATCTTTATAAATTATAGCCTATGTGTTATTCTGATGTGCAAGCTATATTACTATAAATTTCATCAAAATCCATTCAGTAGTTTTTACGTGAAAGAGCAACAAACATGTTCACATCCATACATTATTACAAACTTTCACGTTTATAATATTAATAATAGGATATACAATTCCACTAGACTACCAAAACTTTTCGGCCCCGAGCTCGAACGCGAGCCGGCCACGCGGCCCGAAAATAATTTCGTTGCGCATTATTTTGATTTTGCTATATCTCTTAAGGTATTGATTTAATTTGCATGGTCTGAAGGAAAAAAAATATCTTCATGAAATGCTCAAGCCAACTAATGTATTTAAAATGATAAGGATTAATACAGTATTTGTGTAAATAGCTTTTCAATTACCGTTTTATAATAGAACATTTTTTAAAGTATTAAAATGGATATAGTATGTTATCCTTAAGAGATAGATATATACCATCGCGGACTTTTTTGTAGGCCTTTTTAAGTTGTATAATACTGTAGTACTTTATTTTGATCTATTTCGTAGGGTTCAGCCAGCGTTTGCAATGTAAGCGCAAAATAATGTGTTTATTTACGACATCACATTAGAAACCTCTAAAATTATCAGTATTTCTCTAGTACATTATGCATATATTATACATATAAACCTTCCTCTTGAATCACTCTATCTATAAAAAAAATCGTCACGACACCACACTGTTCAATGCGAAATAGAAATGAAAATATCTGGCTTGCTTTCTATAAGAGAGAGAGAGACAGACAGAGAAACATGCGACGCCGCACAGCTTACAATAGCTTACTATAGCAAAAAGTGTCGTGACAACTTTTCGTAAGAATTTTTTCCGTCTAGCCCCCTTTCACAACGCGCGATAAGGAACTTCGTTCCAAAAAAAATATTTAAAAAATCAAAAAACCCGACTGCGTAAAAAGTGAACCAAACTACGTACCTACATAATAAAAAAAAACTGAAAAGAAAAAAACAAGCACTTAGATGTCCGGTGGTCTAGAATTCCATAATATATTATTGAATGAATACTATTGCAGAAAATAAAATATATTTTAATAATGGAACATGACAACTGAACAGTCGGGATCCATTATTCGTCAGAAAATCTAATTTTTCAATGTCATATCTTTAGTGACACTCACCGGACTAAGAGGAATCGATTGACGTGTAAATCATAAAAATCGGCCCAGGCGTTTGGTCTATATAGTGCTTCAAAGGAACATACAGATACAGACATACATACATAGACTGATAAACACAATACCACTCCTTTCCATCTGTAATACAAGTCACCAGGAAATCCACGGAGACCATATACAAGTGAACTAGTTAATTAATTCGTTAATTCTGTCCATTAGAGATTTTATTTTACGTAGGTACAGATTGCACAGATGAAGTGTTTTAAGTATCTATATCCCATTTCGAGTTGCCGGAGTTCGATCTGCAAGCTGTACAATTACACAGGTCCTCAAAAAAAAAAGAAGTTGCACTAAGAATTTTGACTTTATATTCGTATTTAGCGATAAAAAATACGTCAGAAAATCTTTGTTGAACTCCCAGGCCCAGTACAGACCACTTTTTTTTGTGAAACTGTGTTATCCTGCAGAAAAACTGATGAGATCGTAGATTTTATCGTATTTTTTTTCTTTTTCTCCGTTATTTGCCGTTTGACCTCAAATGTTAACTTCAGATTCGTATTCAACGGTAAAAAATACGTCTGAAAATGTTTATCAAACACCCAGCACCGACATATTTTTTTGAGAATCTGTGTTATTGGCGTGATACACAAATGATTGTACCCATGTCCAAGTGTAATTTGTATCCGAAATTAGATATTATCTTAGGAAATAATTAAGGAATGATTCTTTGGGGTTAAGTGTAAAATCACATCTTGAAAAAATGACTATATTAAATTAAGGAAACTAAAATTACCCAGCTTTATTACGTCATTTAACGTGGTCTCTAAATGACGGCTTCGTAAAAAAGCTCAAAGTCGCTCAGCGTGCTATGGAGAAGGCTATGCTCGGTATTTCTCTACGTAATGAAATTCGGCATACGTAAGAACGGGTGTAACCGACAGCTTGAAGAATTAGCACGTTGAAATGGCAATGGCAGGCCACATCGCTTGTCAATCCAACAACCGTTGGGGAAGAAAAGTTCTGGATTGGCAACCATGAAACGGATGACGCAGCGAAAGACGAACCCTATTAGGAGGACTGAAGACATCTCGGGAGTCGTAGGGACCCGTTGAATGTACGTGGCGCAGAATTATTATGAGTGACATTCTCGTGGGGAGGCCTGTGTCCAATGGTTGATGTTTACGGGCTGGATGGGTGGATGAATTATTTTTTTACCCGCATTATTATATGTTTTAATATCTATATCTATTTCACGTTATAGAAGTGTCTTTTGATTTGAAAATTATATAACGGTCGACGCAATTTATAATACTTACCATACTATCATGGTTGGTGAAGCAGTCATATTCGTAAGGAGCTGTTGGAAGTAAACGGCACAGAAACGCGCTGTGTTCTTCTTCTTCTTCTTCTTATGTATTGGCAATCAGCTACATATACGAGCTATTGGTGCCATTGTCAAGTTATAAATATTTTCACGTTTTTAGTCTTTCAAGTCAGTCGTTGTCTAAGTCAAATTGTCACCATTAACAGTGCAATGGCCACACTGTTAATGGTATCTTGTGGGAATTTTGATGGAAAACGAAAACGTTGTAAAGCACTTTTATATGATATTCACTACATCCCAGTATTTCCGCACATCACATTACATAAAATGCCATCAAAATTATCTAATATAACACGTTAAAACACTAAGATATCGAATATAATACAAGAGCACCACATGACGTTTTAGATTCCCCGTTCTTCTTCTTAGTCTTCTTTTTAGGCATTGGCAATTGGCGACTTATGCGAAACGTTGTTGCCAGTGTCGAGTTACAATTTTCTTCACGTCTTTAGTGTCTTCAGGTTAGTCATTGTCCGTCAGTAAGTCAAATCGTCGCCATTAACAGTGCTATGGCCAAACTGTTAATCGTATCTTTTGGGCATTTTATTGAAAAATGAAAACGTTGTAAAGCACTTTTATATTATATTCATTATAATTATACATTATAACAGTTCCGTCGCGTCACATGTCACATTACATAAAATTATATCAAAATTATTTAATATAACACGTTAAAATACTAAGATATCGAATATAATACAAGAGCACCATATGACGTTTTCAATTGCCGCCAAAAGTCCGCTGTGTTCTTTAAGTAGAATTTTACCATTTATAAATATAATAAGAATTCTAATCTGAATTACAGATTAACTAAATTAAATCTTGATTGACTATATAATTATAATAATTTAGTCTTTAATAAGCTTTCATGTTCCTGCAAAAATTCATATATAAACAGCATATAGGTAAAAACTTTCCATATTACTTATAGAAATAAAATAATGGTATAAGCAAACTTTCCCTGTGGTGACGGAGTAACAATACTATTCACCACCCCATATCTTACCCGTGGGTGATCGTACGAGACGACTAAGGGATATAAAACGCATATAACATCTATGCGACAGAAGGAAAACTAGAAACAAAACCTCATACCAACACGTCTGACCAGCGCGGTATAGTACGTTAATTTCCTTCAAATTACGGAGGAGGCCCGAGCCCAACAGGAGAACGTTTGTGGGCTGTGATGATGATAAGCTAACTCTCATAAAGTGTTTTTTTTTAAATCTCCTACATTATTTTTTATATAATTCCCGCCAAATCTCTACCTTGTATTTCGAGTCCATTACCATAAGGAATTACTATTGATTTCCTTTGCCTGTAAATAATTTGTGCAATAAAATTATTGTTCCGTGTCTGTTCGCTTACATTCACTCGCGACCTTGTCGTACCATTCTTTTATCATTTCTAGTTTGTCCTTAGTGTCAGAGCATACAAAAATAAAAAAAATAACTATTTCTTTGCGACGTAATGATTTTATGGCGGGAATTCGAGAGTAATTTTCACTATGGTTTAATTTTAAAACAACTAATTTCCTTTAATTTGCATACCTTTAAGTTTTAATTTATTATTAAAGCATTTAAGAATTTAATAAGGCTTACTAAAATAGCGTAAAATTAAACTAATTAATATAATGGAATTGTTAACGATATACGTTTTAAACAAAAGTGTGTGGTAGCGGCTACGAATACTACCAACCCTTACTTTGCTCGTGGATGTCGTAAAAGACGACTAAGAGCCTTATAACGACCTGGGCCAACTCCATCTGATGCCGTTTGGTCAACAGTTACATTCCCAAGGAGGGTTGACGTCTGGCAGGCGGCCGGTCATAAAACTATTGCCAATAACTTTTACAATATGTACTATGAAAGAAGAGTACATATTGTATCGACCACAAGTAATTTAGGTAAATAATATAATAATAACAAGGTAAATTATTCTAAACACATAAATTACGTTGCCTGACGTGTTTTGCTATGCCAATATTTGCTTTATATTTCTTTAAGTATTTTGTACATGTCTTGTGTATGTGGTGGAACAATCTTCATAGAATAATAAGAAAAAAAAAACAATAAGACAATTAACAATAACAAAAGTAAGACATGACCTCAGGTATATTCCTTAGAAAGTTTTGGCACCTCAAAAGAAAAGTTTTGTACGCTGATTATATTATAGAATATAGAGCATTTACACAGTTAAAAACATATGTTGTTGTCTAAATATGAAAATATTATTTCGTAATAGAGAATGGCTGTTGTGTTATAAAGAGTGAATAAATGGGTTTTGTGGTAAACCAACCAAATTAAACTAATTTCTATGTTACGTTATGTACGTTATACTGTATATGTATATTACTTTCTGTGTGGTGACAGAGTAAGAATACTATTCACCACCCCATATCTTACCCATGGGTGATTGTAAGAGACGACTAAGGAATATACAACGCATATAACATCTATGCAAGAGATGGAAAACTCTAAACAGAACCTTATACCAACACGTCTGACCAGCGCGGTATAGTAGGTTAATTTCCCTCCCATTACAGAGGAGGCGAGAGCCCAATAGTGGGACATTTATGGGCTGTGATGATGATGATGATGACACTGTAATATATGTTATTATTATACCCTAATTTCTCACAGGAGTCATAAAACTTTGAGAGATCACCAAGAGAATATGCCGCAGCAATTCTGATATATCTATAATAGCAATTCCTGTTGATTATTGTTACAAGACATGAAAGGGAAATAAATAAAAACTACTTGACCAATTTAAATAAAACTTTCACAATTAGTAAGCTATATTATTACCTACTAAGATAGGCTGTATTATATTTTCAATGAGACACCTATCTAAATAAGAACGAACTACGAATACTACCAACCCTTACTTTGTTCGTGGATGTCGGAAAAGATGATTAAGAAACTTATAACGACCTTGACCAACTACATCTGATGCGGTTTGATTCACGTTAACATCAGGCATAAAATTATTATCAGGCATAAATATAGGCATATATTGTATATTGCCAATAATTTTGGAATATGTAGGAGTACACATTGCGTCGACCTCAAGAAATTGGAATAAGAGCAGTAGAATGATGATAATGATTATGATCTATTTAAATAAGGGCAATGTAAACCAAGGTATCAAAATGTCGCTGATAAAAGTCGTTACTTTACACAATATATAAAATAGTGTTCTATGTATAAACATTTTCTGTGTGGTGATGGAGTAAGAATACAATTCACCACATGATCATACGAGACGACTAAGGGATATAAAATGCATATTACAGCTATGCAAGATAAGGAAAACTCTTAAATAAAACCCTATACCAACATGTAATTTCCAAGTAACCCTTAAACAGAATTTTTTAAAATATGACCTGCTGTCTTGTATGGATCAGTATGTTCGACTACAAAAGCTGAGAGATGAGAAACAACTCTATGCAGCGGAGATGCGAATGTTGAGATGGATATGTGGTGTGATGAGAATGGATCCATCCATTTATCAGTCCGTAAACGTCCACTGTTGGACGTAGGCCTCCTCACGAGAATGCCATTCAACATGGTCCCGCTCCACCTGCATCCAACGGTTTCCTGCGACCTTTGTAATGTTGTCAGTCCACAAGTGGGGGGTCGTCCTACGCTGCGCCGTCTGATTCGTGGTCAATGAGAATGGATAAGACAAGGATATACTCATTGTATATAAAAGTGAAAATATGAAAGTGATGCCAATGAGCTGGTATGAACATGTGTGGTCAGACAGGATGAGAGTAATGTTGTGAGGAAAATTTTAAGTATGAATGGCCAAAGAATAGATTGATGGACTGCATGAAGTATGTCATGGGTAGCAAAGGCGTGAGTACATACAAATGACATCTGATAGGGCTGTGTGGAAGGGGGCATAATGTGTCGACCCCAAGTAATTGGGATAAGAACAAGATGATGATATAAATAGTACTTTAAGATCTCAGTGTAATACTTTCCAGTATAGCTTTCCACATGTAAAAGGCGGAGCTTATCAGTGTGGAAATTCTCCTCTCTGAATCACTGCACCACACCCTTCCAGGAAACAATTGCCAGGCAGGGTGGCAATAACATCCCAGTTAATAATGAAGATTTTGGAGTTAGAGAAGTTAGAATTTCATCAACATCATCATCTCAGCCCACATATGTCCTACTGCCAGGCTCGGGCGTCCTCCACAATGGAAGGGCAATTGACCTACTATACCATGCTGGTCAGACGTGTTGGTATAGGGTTTTATTTAGAGTTTTCCTTCTCTTTTCATTTACTTAGAATTTAGAGGTTCCATTTCCATATACATATCAAAATTCAATTGACTTTTTTTCTATTGTCTTTCATCAGATGAGCAGGCAACCCATCTGATAGTAAGTGCTAGCTGCGACTCGTGGAACTCAACACAAATCAAATATTTTTGCAAGAGTGTGGGTGGTACTAGCATGAATTAGAAAATTTGCCATTTATGGTTTAAAACAGGGATTGGATCAACCACTGTTACTTGTTAACTTTTGCTTCCTTTTAACACTATTTCTGTTAATTTTTAATCTAACAAAAAATTAGTGAATCATATAATTTTTTATAGTATAATATAATAAGTAGAATATTAATTAAACATTTAAAGCAATTACCTCGATGGCCCTTGTTGACAGGCCTTTTGCGCCGCCTTTTCCGAAGAATTCATCGTAACCATTTTAATTTTAAATATCCAAATTTATAACACAAAAACTTTTCTATTAAAAATAAATGCACTTCGCGCCAAAATCTCTCACATTAACTTTTTTATTACCTACTTAATCTTTGGCAACGATCGGGGTTGTAAAGCCTTTAATGACTACTTCTGTGGTTTATTTTACATCGCCACAAATAGCTATGAGAACCAGTTTGTTTGGAAATAATCTAAACACTAATTATTTGTAGACGACATTAAAGTTCACTTTATTACATTAATAATAAAATTAATCTAATTATTTATTGCACAAATAATTCAAATATTATTTTATAAAATCCCAGGTATCCAAAATTTAAGGACATGACAAATACATTCTCACAGAAATTGAGATTTTATGAGTATTTGCCCAGCATTTAGAGAGGCTTACGAGTCTAATATAGTTTATAAACACAGTTTACACACATAATTCAGTTTTTTTTTTGCGATTTTTTGACCTACTTGGCTAGGTCTTACTTTTTCGTGTTTTTACAACTGTGTCACTTCATGCACTCCACTTTTGGCCACTATATAATCATTTACGCAAGAAATCATCTTGTTTTAGTTATAAAACATAAATAATAACAACCAATAGCAAAATTTTAACATTTTGATAATAGCACGAAATGTCAAGAACATTCGCCATTTATCATTATCCGAAGTACCTACTAGCTAAAGCTTTTTGAAAAGAAATAAGAAATGTAAAAGCTGCACGCGAGAATGAGAAAGAAGATCTAAACAAGTATAACCTAAACAAAATGAAGAGTCATAGCATTCGCAATTAAAATAGGCATTCCGTGTCCAACTGAATTTCGCCGATTGATTAGATGAGCACCTAGATGGCGCATGTGTTTAGAAGTTTATTGAACGCCTTATTTAGAGCTATTTTTAGACCAAGAAAAAATAAAAGGAAATGCCTGTTGAATAATTAATCAATTGCAAATAACATCCGATTACGTGTGAAGAAATATAAAATGCTTAACCTATATTTATTCAAATATCGTTATCAAATATTAATTTGTAACAATACCATAGTGCTAATATTAAATTTATTCTGTGACAATACTATGCAGTGCATTACTTTAGATAACAGATGGCAGCACTTCAACGACAAAATAGAAAATATCTGTTTAATGTAGCAAGACAAAAAACATTGTTATTTGTTATGGAATTGGACGCTTTAAGAGAGAGAATAGTAGAGCAAAAAAAGAAACGTTATTTTTTTTTCTTAATTGCTAATGGTGGCGAACGAGCAAGCAGCAAACCTAACGGTAGGTGTCACTGCCGCCCATGGCCCTTTGTAATATAGCTAGGCCGCTGCCTACCAATACAAACCCCAAACCGACCCAGTTGGGCTTCTGACTCTTTCGTTCACCGAACAAACCGCAATAAAACATTGCCATTCAGACGTCGATCTTCTGCAAGAGTTATCTTGAGTTAGCTGTGTGACGTGAGCTGACAGGTCCTTCGAGTCTACTGCATTTTTATTTTTGTTCTTTTTTAGTGGTAGGACCGCACTATTAACAGTTTATGTCTACAGCCTAATTGAGATATTAACTGCTAGAGCTTGAATTAGTTACCACAACAAAATTATATACCACAGCTCACACAGCTCCGTAAAGCAAGGGCGTAGCGAGGTACGGGCAGGCAGGGGCAGCTGCCCCCCTCCCTAGAAGAAAGGTCGGTCGCTAATGCTCACGAGATTCATACCTCGCGATAGTAGCGGAGCGGTATACGGGGCTCAACCCGTATCCAGAGGAGGCAACTGATTCAGTTGCTCGCGTCATTCATCATCGCAAGATTTCTGCCAGTACGAGGAAGATCATATCTTCCTCTTTTTAAGCATGAAGCGGAATTATGGCATAAAGTTTGGAAGGATAAAGGTATGGAAAGAGAAGGTCTAGAAAAATTAGACTTTACTGATGTATGAAAGGAGGCGGACACTTTCTTCCCGGCGAGCAAAAAAGCCATAATTATTTCGTTGGCATAACCGTGTACAAGTAATAATATAAAAAGGTCTTTTTCTACCCTGCGACGTGTCAAAACGTGGCTGAGGTCTACGATGACTGAAAACCGTTTATAAACGTACTGTGTATGTTAAGCGTACACCGGAAAATTATTCAAGAAAAAAAAAATGTAAGAGAAGTTTCAAATAGATTTTGTGAAGAACCGCGCATTTTACTCGTCAAGTAATTAAGCTGTTTCTAGTTGTTATACTTTGTTTTTAATTTTTACCTCACCTCCACTACTAATGTGAGATACTTATATGTTAAAAACCACGATTAAAGCAATATAGTCTAGGATTTTCTTAATCTGCCCCCCTCTATACAAAATCCTGGCTACGCCCTTGCCGTAAAGGCTTTCAGATGTATGTTATTACCGTCTTTGTTACCTTTTATTTTTAACCCCTAACGTGTGACGTATTACATATTTTACGTGGCTGAATCTCTATCTGTCTATGGCCTGGGTTCCTAACCTGGGTGTAAAACTTGTATTTCGCGGGGGTAACAATAAGCTGGTTGTTTTCTCTCTGTTTGGCTTAAACTTTTATCATGTTATTCCTAATTTTTTTTTCATTATCATCATTGAATTAAACTTAAGCTAAGTTTAACTCAATGTAATTTAGAGTAAAAATATCTCAATTTTTCATGTTCAATATATATTTTTTTTATTGCTTATGGTGGCAAACGAGCAGACAGCACACCTGATGGTAAGTGTCACTGCCGCTCATCGACCTTTGCAATACCAAGGGTATAGCTAGGCCGCTGCCTACCAATACAAACCCAAAACCCACCCCCAGTTGGGCTTCCGGCTCTATCGCTCATCGAACCAAGCACAATAGCACATTGCCATTATTCAGACGTCGATCTTCTGCGAGAGTGTGGTAAAAAAAAAAAAAAAAAAAAATGATAAAATAATAAGAGGAATTTTTCGATGCCTGATTGCGCCTTTCGTTTCTCTTTTTATTTATTTATTTTTTATTTCTTATTCTATTTTCTTCTATTTTTCTGTAAATATTTTAATTTAAAATTTAGCTTTAATTGTACAATTGTTGTTCTGTAAATATTTTTTTGTCGTAATGTAGAAATAAGAAGACATTTTATAATAAAAACTTATTAAATAATAATTAGATTGTCGACATGTGAGATGTGGACTCGGCGATCATTGTCCCGATAGTTGTTTTGGTGAAGACTAATATCACACGAGGCTTACCTACCTTGGATGATTGGGTCAAGGGTCAGATGCAGAAGGCAGTTCTCTTCGACACGGCACCCATTGTGAGGAGATTCCTCTTTGTACATCCCTGACCACCGGTAGTTTGGTCCCTATGCCCGCTCCTGGTGCTACACTATTTATACATTTTTAAATAGATTGTGTGTAGTTCTTTTTTTTTTATTTAACAAGCTGTGTGGTAGCGGCTACGAATACTACCAACCCTTACTTTGCTCGTGGATGTCGTAAAAGACGACTAAGAGGCTTATAACGACCTGGACCAACTCCATCTGATGCCGTTTGGTTAACAATTACGTTCCCAAGGAGGGTTGACGTCTGGCAGGCGGCCGGTCAGAATAACTATTGCCAATAACTTTTACAATATGTACTATGAAAGAAGAGGACATATAGAAGCAATTGGGATAAGAGTAAGAGAATGATGATATTGTTTACGTATGTGTGCATGATTGGTTCTCCCTTTTTCTATTTAAAAATGTACAAATATGAAAGAAATAAATATATATTAAAATAATAATAAAAATTATTTATTTCTCACCATAACACTTGGCAGTACATAATAACATTTAGGTACTCTAAATTTACAAATATGATTATGGATCGCTGATCCTTATGGTAGGTAAAAAAAATCGGAGGTGTCAAGGGACACCCGGATGGAACGAAGTTCTATTTTAATTATATAATTTTTTTCTGCCTTAAGCGATTTTCATCGTTATATTTTAGCCAATTTGCAAAATATCTTTATAAATTATAGCCTATGTGTTATTCTGATGTGCAAGCTATATTACTATAAATTTCATCAAAATCCATTCAGTAGTTTTTACGTGAAAGAGCAACAAACATGTTCACATCCATACATTATTACAAACTTTCACGTTTATAATATTAATAATAGGATATACAATTCCACTAGACTACCAAAACTTTTCGGCCCCGAGCTCGAACGCGAGCCGGCCACGCGGCCCGAAAATAATTTCGTTGCGCATTATTTTGATTTTGCTATATCTCTTAAGGTATTGATTTAATTTGCATGGTCTGAAGGAAAAAAAATATCTTCATGAAATGCTCAAGCCAACTAATGTATTTAAAATGATAAGGATTAATACAGTATTTGTGTAAATAGCTTTTCAATTACCGTTTTATAATAGAACATTTTTTAAAGTATTAAAATGGATATAGTATGTTATCCTTAAGAGATAGATATATACCATCGCGGACTTTTTTGTAGGCCTTTTTAAGTTGTATAATACTGTAGTACTTTATTTTGATCTATTTCGTAGGGTTCAGCCAGCGTTTGCAATGTAAGCGCAAAATAATGTGTTTATTTACGACATCACATTAGAAACCTCTAAAATTATCAGTATTTCTCTAGTACATTATGCATATATTATACATATAAACCTTCCTCTTGAATCACTCTATCTATAAAAAAAATCGTCACGACACCACACTGTTCAATGCGAAATAGAAATGAAAATATCTGGCTTGCTTTCTATAAGAGAGAGAGAGACAGACAGAGAAACATGCGACGCCGCACAGCTTACAATAGCTTACTATAGCAAAAAGTGTCGTGACAACTTTTCGTAAGAATTTTTTCCGTCTAGCCCCCTTTCACAACGCGCGATAAGGAACTTCGTTCCAAAAAAAATATTTAAAAAATCAAAAAACCCGACTGCGTAAAAAGTGAACCAAACTACGTACCTACATAATAAAAAAAAACTGAAAAGAAAAAAACAAGCACTTAGATGTCCGGTGGTCTAGAATTCCATAATATATTATTGAATGAATACTATTGCAGAAAATAAAATATATTTTAATAATGGAACATGACAACTGAACAGTCGGGATCCATTATTCGTCAGAAAATCTAATTTTTCAATGTCATATCTTTAGTGACACTCACCGGACTAAGAGGAATCGATTGACGTGTAAATCATAAAAATCGGCCCAGGCGTTTGGTCTATATAGTGCTTCAAAGGAACATACAGATACAGACATACATACATAGACTGATAAACACAATACCACTCCTTTCCATCTGTAATACAAGTCACCAGGAAATCCACGGAGACCATATACAAGTGAACTAGTTAATTAATTCGTTAATTCTGTCCATTAGAGATTTTATTTTACGTAGGTACAGATTGCACAGATGAAGTGTTTTAAGTATCTATATCCCATTTCGAGTTGCCGGAGTTCGATCTGCAAGCTGTACAATTACACAGGTCCTCAAAAAAAAAAGAAGTTGCACTAAGAATTTTGACTTTATATTCGTATTTAGCGATAAAAAATACGTCAGAAAATCTTTGTTGAACTCCCAGGCCCAGTACAGACCACTTTTTTTTGTGAAACTGTGTTATCCTGCAGAAAAACTGATGAGATCGTAGATTTTATCGTATTTTTTTTCTTTTTCTCCGTTATTTGCCGTTTGACCTCAAATGTTAACTTCAGATTCGTATTCAACGGTAAAAAATACGTCTGAAAATGTTTATCAAACACCCAGCACCGACATATTTTTTTGAGAATCTGTGTTATTGGCGTGATACACAAATGATTGTACCCATGTCCAAGTGTAATTTGTATCCGAAATTAGATATTATCTTAGGAAATAATTAAGGAATGATTCTTTGGGGTTAAGTGTAAAATCACATCTTGAAAAAATGACTATATTAAATTAAGGAAACTAAAATTACCCAGCTTTATTACGTCATTTAACGTGGTCTCTAAATGACGGCTTCGTAAAAAAGCTCAAAGTCGCTCAGCGTGCTATGGAGAAGGCTATGCTCGGTATTTCTCTACGTAATGAAATTCGGCATACGTAAGAACGGGTGTAACCGACAGCTTGAAGAATTAGCACGTTGAAATGGCAATGGCAGGCCACATCGCTTGTCAATCCAACAACCGTTGGGGAAGAAAAGTTCTGGATTGGCAACCATGAAACGGATGACGCAGCGAAAGACGAACCCTATTAGGAGGACTGAAGACATCTCGGGAGTCGTAGGGACCCGTTGAATGTACGTGGCGCAGAATTATTATGAGTGACATTCTCGTGGGGAGGCCTGTGTCCAATGGTTGATGTTTACGGGCTGGATGGGTGGATGAATTATTTTTTTACCCGCATTATTATATGTTTTAATATCTATATCTATTTCACGTTATAGAAGTGTCTTTTGATTTGAAAATTATATAACGGTCGACGCAATTTATAATACTTACCATACTATCATGGTTGGTGAAGCAGTCATATTCGTAAGGAGCTGTTGGAAGTAAACGGCACAGAAACGCGCTGTGTTCTTCTTCTTCTTCTTCTTATGTATTGGCAATCAGCTACATATACGAGCTATTGGTGCCATTGTCAAGTTATAAATATTTTCACGTTTTTAGTCTTTCAAGTCAGTCGTTGTCTAAGTCAAATTGTCACCATTAACAGTGCAATGGCCACACTGTTAATGGTATCTTGTGGGAATTTTGATGGAAAACGAAAACGTTGTAAAGCACTTTTATATGATATTCACTACATCCCAGTATTTCCGCACATCACATTACATAAAATGCCATCAAAATTATCTAATATAACACGTTAAAACACTAAGATATCGAATATAATACAAGAGCACCACATGACGTTTTAGATTCCCCGTTCTTCTTCTTAGTCTTCTTTTTAGGCATTGGCAATTGGCGACTTATGCGAAACGTTGTTGCCAGTGTCGAGTTACAATTTTCTTCACGTCTTTAGTGTCTTCAGGTTAGTCATTGTCCGTCAGTAAGTCAAATCGTCGCCATTAACAGTGCTATGGCCAAACTGTTAATCGTATCTTTTGGGCATTTTATTGAAAAATGAAAACGTTGTAAAGCACTTTTATATTATATTCATTATAATTATACATTATAACAGTTCCGTCGCGTCACATGTCACATTACATAAAATTATATCAAAATTATTTAATATAACACGTTAAAATACTAAGATATCGAATATAATACAAGAGCACCATATGACGTTTTCAATTGCCGCCAAAAGTCCGCTGTGTTCTTTAAGTAGAATTTTACCATTTATAAATATAATAAGAATTCTAATCTGAATTACAGATTAACTAAATTAAATCTTGATTGACTATATAATTATAATAATTTAGTCTTTAATAAGCTTTCATGTTCCTGCAAAAATTCATATATAAACAGCATATAGGTAAAAACTTTCCATATTACTTATAGAAATAAAATAATGGTATAAGCAAACTTTCCCTGTGGTGACGGAGTAACAATACTATTCACCACCCCATATCTTACCCGTGGGTGATCGTACGAGACGACTAAGGGATATAAAACGCATATAACATCTATGCGACAGAAGGAAAACTAGAAACAAAACCTCATACCAACACGTCTGACCAGCGCGGTATAGTACGTTAATTTCCTTCAAATTACGGAGGAGGCCCGAGCCCAACAGGAGAACGTTTGTGGGCTGTGATGATGATAAGCTAACTCTCATAAAGTGTTTTTTTTTAAATCTCCTACATTATTTTTTATATAATTCCCGCCAAATCTCTACCTTGTATTTCGAGTCCATTACCATAAGGAATTACTATTGATTTCCTTTGCCTGTAAATAATTTGTGCAATAAAATTATTGTTCCGTGTCTGTTCGCTTACATTCACTCGCGACCTTGTCGTACCATTCTTTTATCATTTCTAGTTTGTCCTTAGTGTCAGAGCATACAAAAATAAAAAAAATAACTATTTCTTTGCGACGTAATGATTTTATGGCGGGAATTCGAGAGTAATTTTCACTATGGTTTAATTTTAAAACAACTAATTTCCTTTAATTTGCATACCTTTAAGTTTTAATTTATTATTAAAGCATTTAAGAATTTAATAAGGCTTACTAAAATAGCGTAAAATTAAACTAATTAATATAATGGAATTGTTAACGATATACGTTTTAAACAAAAGTGTGTGGTAGCGGCTACGAATACTACCAACCCTTACTTTGCTCGTGGATGTCGTAAAAGACGACTAAGAGCCTTATAACGACCTGGGCCAACTCCATCTGATGCCGTTTGGTCAACAGTTACATTCCCAAGGAGGGTTGACGTCTGGCAGGCGGCCGGTCATAAAACTATTGCCAATAACTTTTACAATATGTACTATGAAAGAAGAGTACATATTGTATCGACCACAAGTAATTGGGATAAGAGTAGGAGAATGATGATAAGTTGTAAACAAAAAAATATTATTTAGATATTTCAAAACTTTTTTTATTTAGTGATGTTAGTGTGATGTGATACTAGTCTTTAGGGACAAAGGAAAACCCTAAAAAAGATGAATGGATTGCGATATTCATGACTTGGATAGAAAAAGAGAGTATGCTGCGACGACATCTTTTAGAATTGTAAAGTGTCCATATTGCGTCGCTCTTTTTTTCTTACGTTGTCGCGCCCCGCCAAATCCGTCCGGGGCGACGGAGGAGGCGGCGCGCAACCCCATAGACCCACCCTGCACACACGTCTCTTCGCCGTGCGAGTGGGCCACCGGTACTCGATCTTTGTCTTCAGTGGCATATTGCGTCGACCTCAAGTAATTACGATAAGAACACGATAAGGATTATGATTATGTTAATTTTGAAGTACTTTCCCTGTAGCAATGGAGTAAGAATACAATTCACTGCTCCCTCTTATGACTATGAGTCTTCAAATTACTAAAATTTAGCATTTAATATGCTTGATTTAAATATTTTGTTGAAAACTACTAAATTTCCCGCCATTCGTTCAAGAGATATTCATACTTCATTTAGTCTATGGATAAAGACTTATCCATGCTTGATACACAGCCTAATCCCCTACTCATCTTTCATCAAGTGTTTTTGACTTCCACTCAAAATTAAGGTGATACACTAATCCGTTGCTTACCTAAGCTCTTTAACCTAACCTTTTTGAGAACAAAGAAAAAATAAAATAAAAAAAGAATAAAAGCGGATATATGCAAACCTTAAAATTCTTGAAAATGATTAATGTTTATAAACTAGTTTAATTTTTCTGTTAATATAATGTAATATTCTAATTGTGGTCGTTAATGACCGAAGTTGTTAAATAGCGACCTAAAATAAATAAATAAAAAAATAAAAAAAAAAAAAAAAAAGATACATTGACATATGGAAAGGTTTACTGCGAGAGCCTTGAACGTTTGAAAGTAAATGACCTCGCTAATAACATTCTCTTCCTGCCGATCTTTTGAGTCATAAGGATTATATCAAATGATGGTCAATGTTTTTTTTTAATATTTCCTACACTTGGATATAAGAGACCCTTTAGCATAGAGTATAATAATATACTGGCAACCCCTCAGCCGATTTTTATGAGCCCATATTACAGTATTTGAAATCTACTTGTATCAATTTGCTTGGTTGCTAACTCTTGCAATTTTAAAATATAAATTATAATTAGTGTTGCCCAAATGCAAGATCAAGACTCGCTGCAAGAGTCTCGCAGTGCTCCCTTAGACAGTATTTTACGATTACTTTGACAAAGAAAGTATTGTCAACATTTTGTATTCTCAATACCAGTACACGAAGAAATAATTTGATGTTATATTAAACAGTCTCATGATAGATAGGTGTGATTATAGCCCCACTCCCGTTAAGTGGTATGTATTTAATTATTGATAGTTGTACAGTTAGTGATACTAGATAAATGGAATTTCATTAATTTAGTTTCTATATGGATTTTTCATTTCTATCAAAACAAATGACTTTGTGTTATTCTAACAGTGAGAGTTGCAAGACTTGTATTTGGGCAACACTATTTATAATACTCTGTATTATTTATTTTTTTAAAGACACCTCACTGCACTATGGAAATACGAGTAATCCTTGTATAATTCCTGGTGACTTTAGAAATAATTAACTCAAATTACACCTAGACTCAGAACAAGAGTTCGTGAATCGCACAAAGTATTATCCTTTGTAAGAACCGAGCTCCGGTACTGGCACGGAATCTCGGTATCTTAACCAATAGGCGATCAGTACAGCCAAATATGACCTTCATATTTTTAGATGTTATAATTTTTGTAACGGCAACGATTAAACAAGGCCGTTACGTTGCAATAATGATATCCCGTTACGCGAAGTATGTACCGAGTTTAGATATTATTTTTTTAATCCTTATTAATATTATAAATGCGAAAATAACTCTGTCTGTCTGTCGCACTTTCAATCCAAATCTACTGAACCGATTTAAATAAAATTTGGTACACAGATAGTCTAGAGCCTGATAAAGGATATAGGCTACTTATTAATGCAAAAAAGGGGTTGTAAAATGGGATGAAAAGATGTAAGGAAGTATCGTCATTTTTAAAGCCAGAAGCTTAAAACTTATTTTAGGCTATTGATTAGATATAAATAAATATGACATTAACATGTTGTATAAATTTACGCTTAAGGGGTAAAATAAAAATAGGGGATGCAAAACTTTAGGAAAATAACCTTCTACGCGGGCGAAGCCGCGGGCAGAAGCTAGTTAAGATATAAAAGAATCATTAGGTAGAAAGAGAGTCGGTATGAAAGAGAGTATTGGTGTAAAGATGCGAAAGGGAATGCTGCGATGGTTCGGACATGTGGAAAGAATGCCGAACGAACGTCTGGTTAAGAAGATATACAATGCGAAAGTGGAAGGATGTAGGTACCGAGGGAGACCGAGACTAACCTACCTAGACCAGATCGATCATGTACTGAAGGAAGGTGGAGTTAAGAGTCTCCGAAACCGGCGAGCGTGTATGAACAGAATTATGAATGTTGAGGAAGCGAGTGAAGTATGCAAGGATAGAGTTCTCTGGCACTCTGTTCTCTCTGCCTATCCTGCGAAGGACATGGCGTGATGGTATGTATGTATCTATTGGCAATAGTTTTATAACCGGCCGCCTGCCAGACGTTAACCCTCCTTATGAATGTAATTGTTAACCAAACGGCATCAGATGTAGTTGGCCCAGGTCGTTATAAGGGTCTTAGTCGTCTTTTACGATATCCACGAGCAAAGTAAGGGTTGGTAGTATTCGTAGCCGCTACCACACAGCTAATATATAAAAGAATATAAAGGAATAAATTCTCATGAAAACTTTGCAATTATACAATAACGAATTACGTCTTACGCCCGCAACGCCCGAACCTAGGGCGGGGAATTTTTAAAGGCGTCATATTTTAAACCTTCTGCGAAAATTATAAATATGAGTTGGGACTTCTTTTTAGGCAATTTCCTCTTCTTATCGAATATTTTTTTTTTAATTTTATCACAGCCCATATATGTGCCACTGTTGGGGTCGGGCCTCCTCCGTAATGAGAGGGAAATTAACCTACTATACCGCGCTGGTCAGACGTGTTGGTGTAGGGTTTTGTTTCGAGTTTTCGTTCTCTTGCATAGATGTTATATGCGTTTTATATCGTCGTCTCGTACGACCACCCACGGGTAAGATATGGGGTGGTGAATTGTATTCTTACTCCGTCACCATACGGATATTTTTTTAATTGAAAAAATCTCAATGTTTTTTTTTTACTTAATTGTTTATAAGTTTTGCAATTTTAGCGAGCGGCCTTTCAATTTTCTCAAAAAACATCAACATGCCATTTCGAATCGAATGGCGGCTCATAATTTTCGGAGAATTCGAAAAAGTTTTGACCTATAAAAGCAACTTGTTGACTAAACTACGCGTTTGGATTTTTAATTATTTCTCAACGTTTCTAACACTTTACATCGTTCATTGTCTTGGCAGGATTAAGGTGTTTCACGTCCAACAAGTCATCGTTATTACAGAGTTAATTACGTAAGGGATATTCCTTAATCGTCTATAGACTATAGGACATCACTGGCAATATAGGTGATGAATTTTCTCCTAACTTCATCATTACACGGCAAAATATACATACATACATACCATCACGCTATATTTCTTACAGGGTAGAGAGAACAGAGTGCCAGAGATCTCTATCCTTGCATACTTCACTCGCTTCCTCAACATTCATAATTCTCTTCATACACGCTCGCCGGTTTCGGAGACTCTTGACTCCACCTTCCTTCAGTACATGACCGATATGGTCTAGCTAGGTTAGTCTCGGTCTCCTCCGGTACCTAAATCCTAAATACGGAAAAATATAATTACCTTGAATACAGATAATAAAAATATTTATATATCTGTATATTTCTTAATAGAATTCCAATGTTGGGCGTTGGCTGCGATTTGAATTGCAAAACGCAAGTTCGTACAAAACTAAATCTATTATACCAACTACTTATATATAGGTATATTCTATTGAATAAAACGTGTTTAAAATTTGATATTGTGTTATCTCGTTTATTGATGGAGTAAGAATACAATTCACCAACCCCATATTTTGACTATATCTCGTAAAATACGACGAATGCTAGGACCGCACCTGCGTGTATCGTCACGAAGCTTCGTGCAATGAGACGATACACGCAGATGTGACCGGTCATTATTGGCTATCGTCGCGAACATTCGGGCTTCGTGTTCGTTATCGCTTGGGTGGCGATAAGGCAAAGGTTTTTTAGCGCGCTAATATATCGCGCTCTGTGGTCACACTAGCGTTGTTCATTTCGGCGGAAATTTTCGATGTGTTTAGACGTGTTCGAGGGTCTCCAGTTAATCAATAAATATGGAATGGAGCGATGAAATGGTGTCCGGGTTGAGAGCCCTCAGCGCTCACCCACAGTCCGGGTAAAGTTGTCATAGCCATCCGAGGCTAACAACTAAGACACACAAAAAAAGAAATAAAAAATTAAATGGTGTTGCAATTTTTACACCATTATGAAACTGAACCCATGATGAAATCTAAAAAAAATATTATGTAGATAATCATTAGCATATTATAGCTGTAAAAGTAAAGCAACTCGTCATCCATAGTTCATCGATATGATTTCGGCCATCTTTAATTAGTGCACGATACTTTGTGTAAAATACTGAAGTCGATAATATGACCACAGTATTATCGCGATAACTTTTTAGTGTACAAAACGTACGAAGCACACATTATTTCGGGACGATACACGCAGGTGCGGCCCTTTTTTTTTCTTTTTTTTTTTTTAATGGTGGGCTATGGGTGCGTCTCGCCCCGCCAAATCGGTCCGGGGTGACGGAAAGGCGGTGCGTGACCCCATTTTTTTTTTTTTTTTTTTTTTTTTTTTTTTTATTGGTAGGCTATGGGTGCGTCTCGCCCCGCCGAATCGGTCCGGGGTGACGGAGAAGGCGGCGCGTGACCCCATAGACCCACCGTAAAATCCTCTCTCTTCGCCGTGCGAGCGGACCACCGGTACCCGATCTTTGTCTTCGGTGGTCACGCAGGTGCGGCCCTAGCATAAGAGATATAATATGCATATAACTTTTACAAGAGAAGAAAATTACGCTGTGTGGTACCGTTTACGAATACTACGAACCCTTACTTTGCTCGTGGGTGTCGTAAAAGACAACTAAGAGCTTTATAACGACCTGCACCAACTCTATCTGATGCCGTTTGTTCAACAATTAAAATATATTGACTTCGACCGCAAGTAATTGGTGATAAGACCAAGATGATGACGATGATGATATGAATAAAAGAAATTCTGTAGTTATTGTGAAATATAAATTAAACGCAATGTTTTTTTTTGAAGTGACACTTCTACTGCGACTTCCAACAAGGTTGCGTTAAACGTTTAACGCAATGTCACTCGAACGCATGCGCGTAGTATACCTGTTACAGGTCAGCGCGAACATTAGCAACGTGTAGCGTCCCATATTCCAAGTTTCCAACGCAAGCGGGAGAGAGAAAGAAAGATATACAAAAGTAGAAAGTAGGAGAGAAGGAGAGTGAGTCAGTAGATCCCGAGCACATGCGCGTGGTATACTTGCTATACAGCGAAGTAAACAGTGTGAGCGTCGTGAAATTAGCTGAAATACGTACTTGTTGTTCTATTTTAATTTATAATATTCATTATTTTCATAGGTTTAAGTTTTTATTTCTATCGGCAGTCCTCATGACTGGTTAGCGTTTTCTTTTTTTTTTTATTGCTTATGGTGGCAAACGAGCAAGCAGCACACCTGATGGTAAGTGTCACTGCCGCGCATGGACCTTTGCAATACCAAGGGTATAGCTAGGCCGCTGCCTACCAATATAAAACCCAAACCCACCCAGTTTGACTTCCAGCTCTCTCGCTCACCGAACGAAGCGCAATAGCACATTGCCATTACTCAGACGTCGATCTTCTGCTCAGTGGTACTACCCCGGACCGGCCCGCGGCTGTAGACAGAGAACTGTCAACAGCGTGGTCCTATCAATATTGAAATTATCAATTGCATACATTTAATAATTTTCTTTGTTTGTTATTAATACCAGTTAAGGCACAGGTAAGACTCTTATCTAAGATAAACATATAATGATAAGAGGTACTTTACAATAATTGTTATTACGAAACTACCCTCAAGGTTTATATTGTTGAAATGAGGTCGATTATTGAGTGTAAATAACTCGTTGAGTGTCATAGAGACTAGATATAAGGAGAATCATAGGACTAGATATGTGTATATGAAAAGTGTACGTCAAAATGTATTAAATAAGGGTGGCGCCACATTAGCATCAGGGTAAATTTGAAAGGAAGCGGCAAAGGAAACTAATAAATCAATAAGCTTACTATTCACAATTTATGAAATAAATTCACTCGAAACTAATAAATCAATAAGCTTACTATTCACAATTTATGAAATAAATTCACTCGAAACTAATAAATCAATAAGCTTACTATTCACAATTTATGAAATAAATTCACTCGAAACTAATAAATCAAAAAGCTTACTATTCACAGTTTACGAAATAAAATCACTCTAGGTGTACGTTTTCTTGTTAATAATTATTGAAGTTTATAAATGATATTAATTTTTTTAACTCGCGGCATACTTCAGTTCATCTATAATTGCTATATTCATACCATACCTTTTGCTACACCAGCGCGATTGTGTAAGGTTTTTGAACTGTTATCTAAAGCATACAGCTGGACACTTTTCAACTTTTCTCCTATATGAGATTGTTCTCCTTATTCTCTAGTCACGGTTGAGTGTAAATAACACGGCCTATCACTGTGATAATAATAAGAGAGGGTAGGTATTTTAATCATTCGAAACCGTCCCCGTAGTAAACATTATGATGTTTTATTTAATACTAATCGCGCTGGTTAAAATTTACTAGATCATCACTCATCATCGTTCTCCTACTCTTATCCCAATTACTTTTGGGGTTGATACAATATGTACTCTTATTTCATAGTACATATTGTAAAAGTTATTGGCAATAGTTTTATGACCGGCCGCCTGTCTGAAGTCAACACTACTTGTGAATGTAATTGTTGATCAAACGGCATCAGATGGAGTTGGTACAGGTCGTTATAAGACTCTTAGTCGTCTTTTACGACATCCACGAGCAAAGTAAGGGTTGGTAGTATTCGTAGGCGCTACCACACAGCGTAATAGAATTAATTAATAAAATTAAAAATATATCATCACAGCTCATAAATGTCCTACTGTTGGGCTCGGGCCTCCTCCGTAATGGGAGGGAAGTTAACCTACTACACGGCGCTGGTCAGACGTGTTGGTATAGGGTTTTGTTTAGAGTTTTCCTACTCTCGCATAGATGTTATGCGTTTTGTATCCCTTAGTCGTTTCTAACGATCTTGTCAGTAAGATAGGGGGTGGTGAATTGTATTCTTACTCTATCACCACACGGATAATTAAATTATTATATTACTAGATATATTATAATAATATTTTACAATATTGTACATACATACATACATATCATCACGCCATATCCCTTGCAGGGTAGGCAGAGAGAACAGAGTGCCAGAGAACTCTATCTCTGCATACTTCACTCGCTTCCTCAACATTCATAATTCTCTTCATACACGCTCGCCGGTTTCGGAGTAAAATTAATGCGGTCGAAATGCGATCTCTTCGGAAAATCTGTGGAGTTAGGCTGACCGACCGCATTTGTAACGACGACGTAAGAGAGCGAGTAGGTATGAAAGAGAGTATTGGTGTAAAGATGCGAAAGGGAATGCTCCGATGGTTCGTACATGTGGAAAGAATGCCGAACGAACGTCTGGTTAAGAAGATATACAATTCGAAAGTGGAAGGATGTAGGTACCGAGGGAGACCGAGACTAACCTACCTAGACCAGATCGGTCAGGTACTGAAGGAAGGTGGAGTCAAGAGTCTCCGAAACCGGCGAGCGTGTATGAAGAGAATTATGAATGTTGAGGAAGCGAGTGAAGTATGCAGAGATAGAGTTCTCTGGCACTCTGTTCTCTCTGCCTACCCTGCAAGGGATATGGCGTGATGATATGTATGTATGTATGTATCTTCACATAAATCTAGGCCTGCCGACCATCAGGCAGTACATGAAGCAGTGCTCCCGCCGCTACTTCGACTCTGCCGCCACTCACCCTAAACCCATAGTGGTTAGGGCGTCTAGCATCCACCCATCAAAAATATCCGCGATACGACAACCGCGACTAATCCTCGACGAACCCGACGACGCTAAGTCGCTCGCCCAGACTGAGGCATACACAGCCCGCGCGGCCCTTACAAATAAATATCCACGATTCCATCTCCGCCGTCGAGGACGGAAATCGTGTCGCGTTCAAATCATAAACGTGGGAGAACCCACTTTGCCAGCGACCCCCTTAGCCGAGGTCCGTACCCTTGTCATAGCCATCTGAGGCTAACAACTAAGACACACAAAATAATGCACCCATTTTATTACTGACAAGTTGACAATATTTTGGCACAATTGCAATCACCATGACCATGAAAGAATAATTCATAATTCAAGAACTTTAACACCAAGTTTTCCCACCAAATCTTGTTTAAGTCTGTGTGGAATTTGTGAAGTCCCACCTAAATATAAGGATTAGTTACTTAGTGTAACGTTTTGTCTTCATTTCAACTGATTCCGCTGTTAGACTCGAGCCTCCTCCATAATGAGAGGGAATTTGACCATCCATATCTTGCATAGATGTTATATGTGTTTTAAATCCCTTAGGCGTCTACTACGATCATCTATGGTTAAAATAGAGGATGTTGAATTATATTCTTACTCCGTCACCACATGTATTCATAAAATAAAGTGCATAGAGTGCTTAAAGGATAAAGTGCATAGCCACAAAAATATATTGTATAACGTATCTAAATATCTTACTTTATATAACGATAAAATGTTTATCTATTACTGAAATTTAGCATTTAATATGCTTAATTATTTATAAAATCCGATTACGAATTATATATGATTAATTAAGCATATTAAATGCTAAATTTCAGTAATTTAAATAACAAGGTTGTGTCATCGTTTAATACAATTCTAACTGTAAAGTTTGAAGTATTAAGCCTATAACAATGTGTAAACATTGTCGGGTAGATAGCACACCGTCACCTTAAGACGTAAATACAATACGAAATGAAATTTGCATGTCCTACAATTAGTCGCGGTAGTGTAGTGGCAGCACGATTGGGCCGGAATCCCAATAGAGGCGCGGGTTCGAATCCCGCTTGCGACATCATTTTTCATTTCGTAATCGGATTTTATAAATGTTTATCTATTATTTATTTATTTAATGTTTAAAAATATACTTTGTATTCATTGTAATTCGTTATCGCCTGATTGGGATATTACGTACGTTGATAATATATCAATATATATGCATGAATACATTATCTACTTGATAAATTCTATGTTAATGGAGTAAGAATACAAGTTTATATTATATTTGCAGCCTAATTTTCTGGGTGAATTTGGAGTTTTCGTTGGTAGATAGCGAAATAACTGTGCTAGTGCTATTACCCTCTGTAATCTCCATGGCGGGCAATAACACTTACCATCAGATGTGTTGCTTGCTCATTTGTCATCATAAATAATAAATAATTTTTTAAATTAATCTACCACCGGATCGGAAAGTGGCCACAAACTGAGAACATCCGGCAAGAAACTCAGCGGGCTTGTATTTTTTTTTTTAATTAACTATATGTCTTCATCAAAATGATTGGATAGGTACATGTTTAGTCTATATTAGCTACAGTGAGATGTCCTTCGAGTAAAGATTCATTTTTTTTTAAAGTTAAATACAAAATCAACACAAAATAAAAAATAATTGAAATGGTTGGACAATATTATTATATACAAACCTTTCGAGGACATTCAAATAAAATCTCGTAAATATTAGTCAATAAATTAATCCCTACTAATATATAAATGTGAATGTAAGTTTGTTTGTTACGCTTTCACGCTAAAACTACTCAACCGATCATCATGAAACATTGTACACATATTCTTGGAGGTATTAAAAGTAACATAGGATACTTTTTATTAAAAAAAAATCTAAATTTTTGTATGAAAAATAAAAAAATTGTTTGTCAAAAAATCTCAAAATCTAGCTTCTTCAGCGCCATCTAGCAGTCCAGTAATGAAGTTCCGGCCCTGAGTATTGTAATACCGTTGCACTGTATTGCCGACGGTCAAAAATAAAAATAGGGGATCAAAAACTTTAGGAAAGTAACCTTTTACGCGGGCGAAGCCGCAGGCAGAAGCTAGTATTAAATAAATCATCATCATCATTCTCTTGCTCTTATCCCAACCACTTGGGGTCGACGCAATATGTCATCTTCTTCCATACAGCACTATCAGACGTCATCTCTGCAGTCACTCCCGTCTCCAGTCTATCCATGTCATAGCTCAAGCAGTCCATCCATCTTTTCTTTGGTCTTGCTTTACCCTTAAAGCCTTCAATATTCATACCTAAAACTTTCCTCACAACATTACTTTCATACCGTTTCATTACACGTCTACACCATGGCATCCATTCAGTCCTTTACTTTTCCGTCACTGGCGCAACTTTTAAAATTCCTCTAATGTATTAATTACTTATTTTATCCGTTCTTGTCACACCACACATTCATCTCAACAATCGCAAGCAAATGAATCTAAATAATTATAAGCTTAAATCATCATCATCATCATCACAGCCCATATATGTCCCACTGTTGGGCTCGAGCCTCCTCCGTAATAGGAGGGAAATTGACCTACTATACCACGCTGGTCAGACGTGTTGGTATAGGATTTTATTACGAGTTTTCCATCTCTTGCATAGATGTTATATGCCTTTTGAATCCCTTAGTCGCCTCTTACCTCGTGATCGGGTGCCGCTTGTGGGATCTGGTCCAGCCATTGGCTATTTTACATTGTATTTAAACAATTAGGCAGAGATGTACAAAATGGTTTTAAAAAAGCATTTAAATACAAAATGCAAAATACTTTTCAGATTTACTATTTCAAATGCAAAATACCAAATAGTTTTGCGTTTTGTATTTCAAATGCTAAATGCAAAATAGGTATTTTCAAAATACTTTTTCAAAATAAAATACCTTTTGACCAAATCTCAGAAATTTTTATTTATTTTAGGTATTTATCATTATGCTAGGGCCGCACCTGCGTGTATCGTCACGAAGCTTCGTGCAATGAGACGATACACGCAGATGTGACCGCTCATTATTGGCTATCGTCGTGAACATTCGGGCTTCGTGTGCAATATCGCTTGGGTGGCGATAAGTCAAAGGGTTTTAGCGCGCTAATATATCGCGCTCTGTGGTCAGACTAGCGTTTTTCATTTCGGGGGAAATTTTCGTTGTGTTTAGACGCGTTCGAGGATCTCCAGTTAATCAATAAATACAGGGTGGAAGGGGACCGCTGCCGAAAACAAAGACAGGTGACTCCTAGTCCTACTTGTAATGATAGGCTAGAAAAAAAATCGATTTCGATGAAATAAAAATTTTTTTTACAACATTTTTTTAGATTTTCTACACTGTATCATATTAGGACAGTGCTGTGTAACGACAATTCCTTAAAAAATACGTAAATTTACTCAGATGAGAAAATACGCAATGTATTCAAATTTCAAATCAGCTGTTCGAGAGGTGATCGACCGGTGTGCGCCGCTAGTGGCAGTAGGTATAAACGGGCCTGCGGCGTCGGCAAGTAATAGGTACACGCTTTACAAGTGTTTACATAATCTTGTGAACTCGCTTCCATGCCTTCCATGTATGTATATCAATACTGTTTAACGTTACAATAATGATTAACGTAATCGGTTCTAATAACAATAAAATTCACGATAATTTCAATATTAATTCTTTAGTGGTAGGACCACGCTGTTGACAGTTTCTTGTCTAGGGCCGTGGGCCGATCCGTCCGGGGTAGTATCACACTCTCGCAGAAGATCGACGTCTGAGCAATAGCAATGTGCTGTTACACTTCGTTCGGTGACCGAGAGAGCCGGAAGCCTAAGTGGATGGGTTTGTATTGGTAGGCAGCGGCCTAGTGATACCCTCGGCATTGCAAAGGTCTGTGGGTGGCAGTAACACTTACCATCAGGTGTGCTGCTTGCTCGTTTGCCACCAATGAATTAAAAAGCAATTTAAAAAAAAATACCTATCCGTTCAGAACTAATTTATTAAAAAGTACATATGAAACTATCTACTTACCTAAATCGTCCGCGGCCTTATATGATTCGGCTCAAATTAAAATTATTTACTTATCCATTCAGAACTATCTATGAATTTATTTAATAGGAAGTAAGTAGGTACAAACAACAATTGAAATAGGTTACATAACGACAGATTCCTATAGGTTTGCAGTTCGCAAAAAACTTTGACTCCAGATGGCGTAGTGGTTGACATACCGACCTTCCGTGCCAGTGTTCCGTGCCTGCGTAGGAATCGAACCCATAGGGTTCGATTCCTACGCAGGACAAACTTTATGCGATACACAGTGTTGTTCAGAGTCTGGGTGTAATATCTCTGCGTTAATTGCATTTTGTTAAGTTCCCGCAATTCAAGAATTATTTCCTTAATGCAAGGTGGTGTATTAAAAATAAAAAATAAAAATTGGCATCGGAAACCACATTAAAACTTGCACGTATTTTTTCATCTGGGCGAGTACCGTAAATACCCTTAGATGGTGTCACCAGGTCCAAAGTCCCGAGTTCTATTCCCGTTGCGTAAGTTTCAATCCATCAGTTTATTCTTGTTTCACATTCATTCTTATCTTTTTTTCTATTTTAGCATAAATACACGAAGGAAAACAGAAGTAACTGATCAGGCTATCTATTCATAGAAATAGTTTTTTTTTGGCGTCTGTCTATGGAATGGTCACACCCGCCACGCTAAAGAAAGAGGCTGTAGCTCATTAGTGGGACTTAAAAGAAAAAAGTAGAACCGACCATGCATGGTACATAGTTGCAATGAATGTTAAGAATTAAATTATTCAATACAATTAAATTTTTCACTCTTGTAAAATATGATATTTTAAAATATGATAGCTTCAATACCTACCTACTTGTATTACGGTCTATCGGTCTGCGTAAAACTTCAAAGTAGGTACAATATACATAGGTAGGTACAATATATATATATTATACCTAGTTGCTGGGCGCGAGCGGGACGGTAGGCAGTTATTTTGGCGGGATTTATTATTAGGTATTAATTATTTATTTCTAAAATATGAAATTATGAACCAGTCTCGTATTGTATGTGTCCGTGACTGACAGATATTTGTTTAATCGGTTTACTAATTAAACTGTTGTATTGTAACTTTTTGTTTTTCTTCTTAATTTTGTGTTCTTTTTATTATAATAATACCTAATGCATACGTTTATAGTGCTCATGAATACCGCAATATGCTAATGTGCTAGTGTGCTAATGCCTCGTGTGCATTCCAAATTTACCGAGAGCGATTTCCGACCGCTCGACATCCAACTGACTCCCGTTTGATAACGGCAGCATTTCAAAAAGTTTTGGAAAATCGACCAATAGCATCGGGAGGCGGAAATCCAACGAGTTTTTAGTCTGAGGAGCGCATTTTAGATGTCGCTCACCAGAATCCAAACCTAGGCACACGAAGTGTCGCTATGCTGTTACCGCATCGGGATAGAACAAGTGTGTCACACTGGACAGTACATAAGGTACTAAAGCGTAATCGAATACGCCCATACAAACTGCACAAAGTACAAGCTTTAGTAGTCGGATATCACGACCGCCGGCGAGCGTTCTGCCGCTGGATATTAGAACAGCAATAAAATTTGCCTGGTTTCATTGAGCACGTGATCTGGACGGACGAGTCGACATTTACCAGAAACTGACTGTGGATCAGAAGGAATACACACATTTATGCCGAGATGAATCCGCATGCGGTTCATGTGACCGGGCATCAAACCCGATGGTCAGCTAACGTATGGGCGAGATCTGTCCGTGAGCGTCTCACCGAACTCTTTGATAATCGCTGGATGGGTAGACTAGGACCTCACGCTTGGCTCCCTCGCTCGCCCGACCTCACCCCGATGGACTTCTTTCTATGGGGATATGTCAAAGAAAGGGTTTTTAATAGTGAGTGTAATAATGCTAACGAAATGCGACAAAGGATCGTGGATGTTTTTGACAAATTACGTGCGGACTGTATCGAAGACCCCACAATGACGACTTTCCTGCATGAGGAGACGCAACGGCGAGCACAAATCTGCCTCGAAATGAATGGGGCACAATTTGAGCCACATCTCATAAGGCCGCGGAGGATTTAGGTAAGTAGATAGTTAGTTAGTTTAGTCGTACTTTTTATTAAATTAGTTCTGAACGAATAGGTATTTTTTTAATATTGAAATTATAGTGAATTTTATTGTTATTAGAACCGATTACGTTAATAATTATTGTAACGTTAATCAGTATTGATATACATACATGGAAGGAGTTCGCAAGTGTGTAAGGCGCGTACCTAGACGCATGATACCTACAAACGTCTAGCGGGGCGCGGGTTTATTGAACTCTCTCACATGTGATATTGAAATTTGAATACATTGCGTATTTTCTCATCCGAGTAAATTTACGTATTTTTCAAGGAATTATCGTTAAGCACTGTCTTAATATGATAGAGTGTAGAAAATCGAGAAAATGGAAAAAAAAAAAAATTTCATCCTAATCGATTTTTTTTTCTAGCCTATCATTACAAGTAGGACTAGGAGAGTCACCTGTCTTTGTTTTCGGGAGCGGTCACCTTCCACCCTGTATGGAGTGGGGTGATGAAATGGTGTTAGAATTTATACACTATTATGAAGCGGAACCCATGAAGGGATCCAAAAATATCATTATGTAATTATTAGCTTAATATAGCTGTAATAGTAAAGCAATTCGTCATCCATAGTTAAATGCATGAAAATGATTTCGGCCATCTTTAATTATTGCACGATACTTCGTGTAAAATACCGAAGTCGCTAATGTGACCACAGTTTTATCGCGATAATTTTTAGTGTACCAAACTTACGAAGCTTCGCCACAAATTACTTCGGGACGATACACGCAGGTGCGGCCCTAGCATTAGAAATAGAGACCCAATGCCGAGCCAAACAAAAACGTCTAATAACATGGCACCTTATGCATGACATTTTGGTCATATTTATCAGTACGCATATCAATAAATTCTGTTATGTTATTAATAATAATAATACTCACTTAAAATAATGTAAAAAACTAGACTAACGAAAAGAGAGCCATGGCTCCATTTTGTGAATTGTGTGGCCATTTATTTCGGTTCACTTTTCTTTTCTCTTATCTTGTTGTAGTACAGTACATAGCCGTTTCATTATTGTAGGGATAACAACAACATTTCAATATCATAAAAGTAGGTAATCAAATCAAATAAAAAAAGGGCGCGCATGGCTAGCAGGTGCCTCTATCGGTCAAATTCGGCAATACAAGCGTCATTCGTTCATTTCATTTTGTTTGACTGATATTGTTGGTAAACTTAATCACAAAGTATTTTGCATTTTGAAATTAATATTAAAAATGCAAAATACCTCTCGAAAGGTATTTCAAATAAAATACAAAATGCTTTTTACTAAAAGGCATTTAAATGCAAAATACAAAATAGGTATTTTGCATTTTGTATTTGCATTTTAAATAGAAGTATTTCAAATAAATCGCATCTCTGCAATTAGGTTCGAAGGGCATCACACTGGAGCTATTTCTTTCATGTACCATTCTTTTTATATATATAAAAAAAATGAAAAGAAATAATAAAAGACAAACCCACTGAGTTTCTTGTCGGATCTTCTCAGTAGTGGTCTAGTTCCGATCCGGTGGTAGTTTATTAGATTAAAATTAAATTGTTAATACTGACAATATGTAAGTGCCCTCACAGGGTTTATACATAATAAATGAATTTGAATTTGAATTTTGAATACGATCACCCACGGGTAAAATATGGGGTGGTGATTTGTATTATTACTCCGTCACCACACGGATTACAATTAAACTTAAATAGATTATCATAAATCTTTACTAAGAAATAACTAAAGAAAGAAAGATGTAGGTATAATGAAACAAAATATTAGGAATTTGTCAGACACTGATCGCATGAGGGTCACTCTCCAGCAGCACTGTTGTATGTAAGCCACGAGGCTGGTCATGGATGTCAAGGAATCGGTACTAGTAATCAACCCAATGAGGTAGAAACATGGGATGTGAGGACGCACGCCGTCGTTCCGTCGCCGAAACGAAATGGAAAACTAAATATACAGGGTGGAAGTGGACCGCTCCCGAAAACAAAGACAGGTAACCCAACTAGTCCTACTTGTAATGATATTATAAAAAAAAATCGATTCAGATGAAAAATATTTTTGTTGGCACAACGAATTTTAAGTTTTTTTTCACATTCCATCGTATTAGGACAGTGCCATGTAACGATAATTCCATAAAAAATACGTAACTATACTCAAATGAGAAAAGACGCAATCTATTCAAAACTCACGATCATATGTTCAAGAGTTTAACGACGTCGCGTGGTGAAAAAAAAAATTTTTTTCATCCGAATCGATTTTTTTTTATAATATCATTACAAGTAGGACTAGTTGGGTTACCTGTCTTTGTTTTCGGGAGCGGTCCCCTTCCACCCTGTATGTTTCACAGTAAAAAAAAAACAGATATCTCATATTAACTTTGACTTTGAATTATTTCGTAATTTCGTTATCTTTATTACACATACAATCGTCTGTCAAATCTTTAAAACAAAGACATCGCCCTGATTGCAATTTCATTATCGTTTACAATTCTTTTTTTTATTAATTTTTATCATTACGGGAAATATTTTTTTCTTTAGATAAGTTAAGAAAGTTAAATGAAGGTCAGTGTTATTTGATTGATATACAAAGTGGTGTTACAAATTGTATAGAAGCGTCTACGAATACTACCAGATGTACAAAATGGTTTTAAAAAAGCATTTAAATATAATATATACTAATAATACTTTTCAGATCACCTTATGCATGTCATATACCGCTTGGGCAGAGCAGCGTCGTGAACTCGTCACAATCATCGGTGCTGACCTGACGCTGCCGACCATCGCCAGGGCGATGCTCGACAGCGTCAGGAACTGGGACGCGGTCGCATCCTTCTGCGAGGCAGTAGTCTCGCGGAAGGAGGTGGCGGAGCGCGTGCGCGAGGAGCGTCTCCTCGACGACGCGAGCCGCCGCCGGCGACTGGGGCGGCGCAGGCGCGATTACCTGCGCCTGATGCCACCCTAGCCGAGGCCGCGGGTGACTGGATCGGGGAATTAGTCCGTCACCCGCCGAGAGGCCGACCGCGTGAGGAAAGACCGACATCCTACCCAAGGGGGGGGACGTCGGTCGAGGAGAGGGTACTCCTCAGGGGTATTCCGTCGGGCCAACCACTGACGTCAAGTCACTCTGCTCCGGTGGTACCGGAGCAGAGTGACTTGACGTCAGTGGTTGGCCCAACGACGAAGGCGACGTCACGGGTGGGTTACGGGTGTGCGTGCTTACGCCCCTCTGTCACCCCGGACGGAGTGGTGCGAGGAGTGTGCCGACCGTAACCCGCCCCCAGAAAAAAAAAAAATGCATGGCATATTTATCAGTACGCATATCAATAAATTCTGTTATGTTATTTATAATAATAATACTCACTTAAAATAATGTAAAAAACTAGACTAACGAAAAGAGAGCCATGGCTCCGTTTTGTGAATTGTGTGGCCATTTATTTCGGTTCACTTTTCTTTTCTCTTATCTTGTTGTAGTACAGTACATAGCCGTTTCAGTATTGTAGGGATAACAACAACACTTCAATATCATAAAAGTAGGTAATCAAATCAAATAAAAGAAGGGCGCGCATGGCTAGCAGGTGCCTCTATCGGTCAAATTCGGCAATACAAGCGTCCTTCGTTCATTTCATCTTGTTTGACTCGTAATGTTGGCTAAACTTAATCACAAAGTATTTTACATTTTGAAATGAATATTAAAAATGCTAAATACATCTGGAAAGGTATTTCATATAAAATACAAAATGCTTTTTACTAAAAGGCATTTAAATGCAAATTACAAAATAGGTATTTTGCATTTTGTATTTGCATTTTAAATAGAAGTATTTCAAATAAATCGCATCTCTGAATACTACCAACCCTTACTTTGCTCGTGGATGTCGTAAAAGACAACTAAGAGCTTTATAACGACCTGGACCAACTCCATCTGATGCCGTTTGTTCAACAATTACATTCACAAGTAGTGTTGACGTCTGGCAGGCGGCCGGTCATAAAACTATTGCCAATAACTTTTACAATATGTACTATGAAAGAAGAGTACATATTGTATCGACCACAAGTAATTGGGTGTTGTTCTGAGTCTGGGTGTAATTTGTCTGCGTTAATTACATGTTTGTAAAGTCCCCCGCAATACAAGGATTATTTCCTTAGTGCAGGGAGGTGTTTAAAAAAAATGTAAAGAGAAAATAAATATTTATAGAAATAAAACAATATATAATGATAATAAGAAGTTTAATTAAAAAAAATAGTCAGCAGAAAATATTATTCTAAATTAAAAACGAATTAAAAATGAAAAAAATTACATAAAAGTGTAGGTAATAAAAATAAAATCGGAATATCGTTGTAGTGAGGTCAGCTAAATAAACAACATGAAGGATAACTCAAAAACAACTCGTCATTTTACAAAGCTTTCAAATGAAAAAAATATTCATCAAAATTGATTTTATTATTACATATCATCATCATCACAGTCCATAAATTTGTCCCACTGTTGGGGTCGGGCCTCCTCCGTAATGGGAGGCAAATTGACCTACTACACCACGCTGGTCAGACGTGTTGGTATAGGGTTTTGTTTTGAGATTTCCTTCTCTCGCATAGATGTTATATGCGTTTTATATTCCTTAGTCGTCTCGTACGATCACCCACGGGTAAGATATGGGGTGGTGAATAGTATTCTTACTCCGTCACCACACGGAAAATTATAACTCTTAATCATCTTTTATTATAATTACGGTTAAAATAAAAAAAATAATTAAAAAAATCAAAAAACCCGACTGCGTAAAAAGTCACCAAAACTACGTACCTACATAATAAAAAAACTGAAAAGAAAAAAACGAGCACTTAGATGTCCGGTGGTCTAGAATTCCATAATATATTATTGAATAAATACTATTGCAGAAAATGAAATATATTTTAATAATAGAACATGACAACTGAACAGTCGGGATCCATTGAAAAATTAGATTTGCTGTCGAATAAAGGATCCCGACTGTTCAGTTGTCATGTTCTATTATTAAAATATATTTCATTTTCTGCAATAGTATTTATTCAATAATATATTATGGAATTCTAGACCACCGGACATCTAAGTGCTTGTTTTTTTCTTTTCAGTTTTTTTTATTATGTACGTAGTTTTGGTGACTTTTTACGCAGTCGGGTTTTTGATTTTTTTAATTATTTTTTTTATTTTATACTTTTTAGTTATAAATACCTAGGTAGCTATAGTTATCTTATTTACTAATAAGTAGGTAAGTACCTAACTATATATAGTTTTTCGACTGAAGTAAAGTACTATATCGTTAGAAATTGGAGATGGGCGACCGCGTCAGACATTAGATACTTTAGGTAGGACTACCTATGGTATATTGGACAATATACCTACTAGATACTTCAGTATATGTCCATCCATATCCAGTTATATGAATTTTTCGTCTTTTCATCGTAAATTTCTACTGTCTAAAAAACCTATATGTGAGAAAGGTTGTTACGAAACTTTAAATCGATATAGATCCTAAACGGCTAGTCAAATCGAAAAATGTTGAGAGAAAACTAAAAATGATTTTTAAATACCTATTTAACGATACCCCACTCGATATAGTTTGTTGACTTTAATTTTTTTAATTTTCACAATATGGCGTCCAGTAGTCGCCATATTAAATTTTCAATAACGTCATATCTTTAGTGACACTCGCCGGATTAAGAGGAATCGATTGACGTGCGAATCATAAAAATCGGCCCAGGCGTTTGGTATATATAGTGCTTCAAAGGAACATACAAACATACATACATACATACATACATACATAGACTGTTAAACACAATACCACTCCTTTGCAGTCGGGTAAAAAGGGGTTGGTGAATTGTACATTTATGCCGTCACCACACGAATTGTCTTTATTGTGTTAAAAAATAATAACCAAATATATATTTTTTTTACCCGACTGCAAAGGAGTGGTATTGTGTTTAACAGTCTATGTATGTATGTATATATGTATGTTTGTATGTTCCTTTGAAGCACTATATATACCAAACGCCTGGGCCGATTTTTATGATTCGCACGTCAATCGATTCCTCTTAATCCGGCGAGTGTCACTAAAGATATGACGTTATTGAAAATTTAATATGGCGACTACTGGACGCCATATTGTGAAAATTAAAAAAATTAAAGTCAACAAACTATATCGAGTGGGGTATCGTTAAATAGGTATTTAAAAATCATTTTTAGTTTTCTCTCAACATTTTTCGATTTGACTAGCCGTTTAGGATCTATATCGATTTAAAGTTTCGTAACAACCTTTCTCACATATAGGTTTTTTAGACAGTAGAAATTTACGATGAAAAGACGAAAAATTCATATAACTGGATATGGATGGACATATACTGAAGTATCTAGTAGGTATATTGTCCAATATACCATAGGTAGTCCTACCTAAAGTATCTAATGTCTGACGCGGTCGCCCATCTCCAATTTCTAACGATATAGTACTTTACTTCAGTCGAAAAACTATATATAGTTAGGTGCTTACCTACTTATTAGTAAATAAGATAACTATAGCTACCTAGGTATTTATAACTAAAAAGTATAAAATAAAAAAAATAATTAAAAAAATCAAAAAACCCGACTGCGTAAAAAGTCACCAAAACTACGTACATAATAAAAAAAACTGAAAAGAAAAAAACAAGCACTTAGATGTCCGGTGGTCTAGAATTCCATAATATATTATTGAATAAATACTATTGCAGAAAATGAAATATATTTTAATAATAGAACATGACAACTGAACAGTCGGGATCCTTTATTCGACAGCAAATCTAATTTTTCAATGGATCCCGACTGTTCAGTTGTCATGTTCTATTATTAAAATATATTTCATTTTCTGCAATAGTATTTATTCAATAATATATTATGGAATTCTAGACCACCGGACATCTAAGTGCTCGTTTTTTTCTTTTCAGTTTTTTTATTATGTAGGTACGTAGTTTTGGTGACTTTTTACGCAGTCGGGTTTTTTGATTTTTTTAATTATTTTTTTTATTTTCTAATTTTCTTCTGGCTAATCTCCTTATGTTACCTTTGTCCCAATTACTAGAGGTTGACGCAATATTATACTCTTCTTCTTACATATTGTAAAACTTATTGTCAATAGTTGTTATAACCGGCCGTCTGCCAGACGTCAACACTACTTGTGAATGTAATTGTTGACCAAACAGCATCCGATGGAGTTGGATTTTTTTTGGTCGTTATAAGGTTCTTAGACTTCTTTTACGACATCCACGTGCAAAATAGGAGTTGGTAGTATTCGTAGCCGCTACTACACAGAAAAACAAATCGTCTGCCCAATCTATTTTACGGTATATTACGTAATTAAAATACAGAAATATCGGTAAATATCCTGCCTTTTAGGAGTTATAATAATAAAATTCGTTGCTATTTCGTGACATTAAAAAATGATTGTCGCGTCCTTGACATTTCACGTAACATCTGTGACATTTAAAAGCGCGCGAATTTATAATTTTTAATGCGGAATGTCACGTAGATACATTGTAGTTTAAGTTCTTGTATTATAAAAAAAAACATATCGATAATGAGCATTTTATTACGAAAAAGACGGATGAGAGACGATTGCATGCTACTGAGATGCGTATGTTAAGATGGATGTGTGGGGTAACAAGATTGGATAAGATACGAAATGAGTATATTAGGGGAAGTTTGAAAGTAGCACCAGTGATAGAGAAGATTAGGAGCGCGAGATTATCTTGGTATGGACATGTGATGAGGAGGGATGAAAGACATGTGACAAGGAGGGTTATCAATATGCTTGTGGATGGCCGTAAGAATCGTGGGAGACCCAAAAAGAGATGGATGGATTGTGTAAACGAGGATATGTGTATGAAAGTTGTGAGTGCAGATATGACGGCTGATAGAAGATTATGGAAGGCAAGAACATGTTGTGCCGACCCCACTTAGCGTGGGATGAGGGCAGGCAAATGATGATGAATGAGCATTTTATTACGAAATTATTTAGGATATAATGCTAAGAGATTGTTTTTTTTTTAATTGCGAATGGTAGTATCATTCAATTCCTTGTGAAGACGGTATGACGGAGAAGAATAAAATTCATTGTACCATTTTTTTTAAAGATGGGTGTCGTAAGACGACTAATGTCCATATTCATCACCCACCCCTAAATTTTAGGTAACACGCTTAGGTGTCACCTAAAATTTAGGGATCGGTGGTGAACATGTCACTTATATTGCCTTAGCAATATAATTGACATATAACGTTGATTAAAAACACTTTTTTTGATGTTAATCGAAGTTTAATAAAATTTAAATTTTGGACCATATACAAGGTGGAGACGACCATACGACAATAATTTTAATCTAGTGTATCTGATGACTTGCCCAGCCGGTATACAAACTTTGAATACAATATGTCGTATAGTTTAGCTACAGCACATTACTTTGTATTATTAACATTTACCCCACTCTGTATAAAAAATTAAAATTATATGCCTATCACTACGAGATCAATGACCTCCCGGGCTGCATTGGTATCAATTAATATGAAGGTAGTACCTACATATCGCCATGTTACCACTTCAAGTCTTCGCCAAACGCAATACAAATCAATGCATATTATACCTTATTCCTGAGTCTCAAGATCCATATAAACCGTGTCATCAGACTTAAATAAGAAATTTGAAACTACCTAATGCGGCATAATGAAAGAAGATCCCGGTTTCATCAAGGTCAACTAAATGTGCGAAAGGGACAATTTTTTTTTGTTTCGCTTTATTGTTCAAAAGTATTATACCTAATAGGTCTGTAGGTCAGTGTGGCATCGTGATCCTGTGACGTGAACGTCGCGTCGCATGCGGTATTGATGATTTGCAAATTGTGACTTCTGCCTACCTAGTCAACTACTTTTGTTTATGACGTTTAAAAGTGTGTTGTGCGACATAGGAAGTTTTTTTTCTAGTGAACATGTACTATCTGAGTAGGTAACTGTAATTTTTTAAGTGAATTGTGCTAAATTAGACGCTTACTTTGTGTTAGAATAGTAATTTTTCTCATTTACAATGCCTCGTTATAATTACACAGCTTCGGAGTATACAGATATGATTTTAATTTATGGAGAATGTCACGGAAATGCAGCTTTAACCATACGTACGTACCGAGAGAGGTATGGAAACACACGTGTTTGTCCTACCAATGGCCGGACTATTGTACAAGCTGTCCAGAGGTTACGGGATAATCAATCCTTACTCACTCATATGGATAGTGCTCCTTCGCGTGTAAGAGCCACCCTAGATGAACAAATTTTAAATTATTTTGCTCGCCACCCAACATCTAGTCTGCGTAGAGCGGCTCGTCATTTTCGTGTAAACCATAAAACTATTTACAAAGTTTTAAAACGCGATAAACAGAGGCCTTTTAAATACAAGAAAGTACAGGCGTTGTTACCAAGAGACATGCCGGCCAGAGAAGCCTTCTGCCATTGGATGTTACGAAAAAATTTCGAAAACCCCGATTTCTTATACAATGTAATGTGGAGTGATGAAAGTACATTTACAAGGAACGGATTATGGAACCGCCAAAATCTCCGGTACTGGAGTCACCAAAATCCACATCTAACACGAGAGAGTTCGCACCAATACAGGTTTGCCGTCAATGTGTGGGCTGGTATACACAGGGATACTATAATTGGACCAATTTTTATTGATGGAAATTTAAATGCGGCAAAGTTTCTAGAATTAATTAACGGGCCTGTTACTGAGTATATGGACGACCTTTTTCTAGACGTGCGTAGACAGATGTGGTACCAACTAGACGGTGCGCCTGCACATTCCGTGGTTGCTGCCAGAGAGTGTTTGTCTGGAATTTTCGGACATCAGTGGATTGGTCGGTATGGGCCAACACGGTGGCCAGCGCGGTCACCAGATCTCACACCATTGGACTTTTTCTTGTGGGGTTATGTGAAAGATGATGTTTATTTAACAGACGTTGATAATGTGGAGGACTTAAAAAATAGAATTGTACGATCTTTCGACAAGTTAAAATACATCGCCGTCAATGGCGACCTGTTAACAAGAGTTCGGAATAATATTTTAAGACGATATAATTTGTGCGATCGGGTCCATGGCGCACATATCGAAAATTTAAAAGTTTAAGGACCAAGTGAATTATTAAAGTTATCGTGATTATAAATTTAATAAAATAATCAAGTGAGAATGAATACCGCCCAAAACCTTAGGTGTAGGTATTTTATTTAACTACGTTCCGAAGTCGTAAAATATGACACGACGTCGCTCGCCGCTTGCACGTTGTCTACAGGTTAGTGAACTAATATTTACAAACGTGTTCTATTTTGTTTCAATAGTTATGATAAAAAGTTTGTTTGAAAAAAATGTTTTTTAAATTTCCATGTGAGCACTTTTTTGATAGTTTCAAAATACTCCTATACACTAGTATTGACGGTGTTTTCATTTATTGTCGTATTGACATCTCCACTCTGTATATGACACGTAATATTGTCTTTAAATAACATTTACATGGCTTTTATTGGTTAAAAATTGTAAAAAAATGGGCACCGTAATTCCTTCCTTTAAGTATTCTGTGAATTTAAATTTTGCTTTGAAATTTCAAAAATTCGTGACCATAGGAGAAAATGGTTCCGCCAGCATTAACTCTGAAAAATATTTCCATCTATCAACTAGTAAACATCCATTGTTAAAAATAAGTTCCCACCAGAGTCCCACCTAAAATGATCACCTTCCACCCGCATCAATTTATTATGTTAATAAATAAACTATTTTCTAATGATTTAATCGCATTTCTTTTTGAATTTTAATTCCTTAATGTTTTGTTTACTTAACATCGTTCATAGTCACGGTTTTAATAAAGTGCCTCACGTCCAATAAGTCATCGTTATTACAGAGATTTATATCTACCCGCTACAGTACTAGTTATTAAATTTTGAACGACATTTTTAATACAAATTCATTACCATTAGAAAAAGAAGTACTAAAATCTGTATTAATTAAACCGTGAAGCATAATGGCTAAACGTAAAAATAAACGATGAGAAATGTTCCATACGTCGGGTAAGTAAAAATCAAATACCTACAAATATTATAAAATCTTTTTTTTTATTGCTTATGGTGGCAAACGAGCAAGCTGCACACCTGATGGTAAGTGTCAATGCCACCCATGGATCTTCGCAATACCAAAGATATAGCTAGGCCGCTGCCTACTAATACAAACCCTAAACCTTTCCAGTTTGGTTGCCAGCACTCTCGCTCACCGATCAAAGCACAATAGCACATTGCCATTACTCAGACGTCGATCTTCTGCGACAGTGTGGTACTACCCCGGACGGACCGGCCCGCGGCTGTAAATAGAGAACTGTCTGCAGCTTGGTCCTACCACTATAAAATCTGTAAAAAAAAAGATAAAAGAAAAAAAAAATCCCGCTTTTATAGATAACCAAATCAAAAAGCGCGATGCAGATAACAGGTACAGCGACATCTATCGAGTCATAACTACAGATTTAAAAAAAAAACCCGCTAAATCTGTAAAGATAGGAAGAAACTATTGAAATTATGATAATTGTGTAAAAATTTAAAATTAATCCCACATTTAGAAGGAAATAAAAATCACTATCAAAGATTTCCTTACTTAATTTAAGCATGTGAAAACGCTGTGCGGTAGCGGCTTCGAATACTACCGACCCTTACTTTGCTCGTGGATGTTGTAAAAGACAATTGAGAGCCTTATAACGACCTGGACCAACTCCATCTGATGTCGTTTGATCAACAACTACATTCACAAGGAGGGTTGACGTCAGACACACGACCGGTCATAACAACTATTGACAATAAGTTTTACAATATGTAGAGTAGTGTAAGAAGAGTATATATTGCGTCAACCTCTAGTAATTGGGACAAAGGTAACATAATGAGATTAGCCAGAAGAAAATTAGAAAAAAAAAATATAGCAGGCGGCCAGCCATAAAACTACATACATACATATCATCACGCCATATCCATTGCAGGGTAGGCAGAGAGAATAGAGTGCCAGAGAACTCTATCTTTGCATACTTCACTCGCTTCCTCAACATTCATAATTCTCTTCATACACGCTCGCCGGTTTCGGAGACTCTTGACTCCACCTTCCTTCAGTACATGACCGATCTGGTCTAGGTAGGTTAGTCTCGGTCTCCACCGGTACCTACGTCCTACCACTTTCGCATTGTATATCTTCTTAACCAGACGTTTGTTCGGCATTCTTTCCACATGTCCGAACCATCGGAGCATTCCCTTTCGCATCTTTACACCAATACTCTCTTTCATACCTACTCGCTCTCTTACGTCATCGTTACGAATGCGGTCGGTCAGCCTTACTCCACAGATTTTCCGTCATAAAACTATTGCCAATAATTTCTACAATATGTACTACGAAAGAAGAGTACATATTGTATCGACCTCAAGTAATTGAGATAAGAGTAGGAGTATGATGAATTGAAGCGTGTTAAAAATAGTTTTATTTTAAACGTATAATACTCGCGTAAATATTAAAACTATTAATTAAAAAATAAACTATCATTTCAATCTATAAATATTATTGAATAATATAATCAACTAAAACTTGTTTCTCTGTTGTCAAAGGCAATCTACGACGACGACCTCAAACGAGCCTTTCACTTTTTAACGTTCGGTAATATTACAAAACTAGCATTTTGTTTAAGTTTACAATTATTAGTACGTGAAATATGGCATGGATTATTTTTTTTTCTTTATTACTTATGGTGGCAAACGAACAAACAGCTCAAATGATGGTAGATTATTGCCGCTCGTGAACCTATCCACTTTGCCATTGCTTAGACGTAAATTCTCTACGAGAGTGTGGTATGATAGATTATTGCCCCTCACGTACCTTATTTCCACTTTGCCTCTGTTTAGACATTAATTTTATACGAGTGTGTGGTTTATTACGTCAATAAATGCCAAAAAACAAGGAAAACCAGCCTCTCAGTATATATTTTCTATGAGAGTGTGGTATTATGCCAAAAAAAACTATCAACAACTAGCCCTAACACTACAAGAATAGATACAATCTTACTTTTGTCATGTAGTGATTCATTAAAAAGGAAAACTAGCCCTGAGGGGCTGGATATATGCTATATTTCTCTCTAAAGGAATAAATTAGGGAGTGAATTTAGTTTAAATATTGTTTATACAAAGAAAAATAATAAAAATCACGACGGGACCGTCTCACAGCATTTCCACGCGGTCGAAATCTCGAGCAAATCTTATAGATATATCTATACATAATACAAAACAAAATCGCTGCCTTTGTTTGTACGCGTAGAACTTTTAAACTACATAACAGATTTTATTGCAATTTCCGTCAATAGACAGAGTAATTCAAGAGGAAGGTTTATATGTATGAAAAATGTTTATATTATACATTAATGACATACCTAGATCGGTCGATCAGCCCATGACTCTTTTTGCTGACGACAGTACATTAACTGTAACATGTAAATCTTTAGAGTCATACGAAAATGACATAAATGAATCACTATCACAAATAGTATCTTGGATGCATAATAATAATTTATTAATTAATTTTGACAAGACAAGCATAATACATTTTAGCCAACGAGCTAATGAACGCGATAATGATATTTGCATTAAATATGGAAACTATAACATAAATAGAGTTGATAGTGCCAAGTTTCTAGGTATCATTATTGATACTAAACTCAACTGGAAAGCGCATATTGCACAGCTATCTCAAAAATTAAGTAGTCGTTCCTACGCGCTTTATAAATTAGCACCTGAAGTAAATATTACTACATTACTCACTGCATACCATGGTCTTGTTGAATCGCTACTTAGATACGGTGTCATATTCTGGGGCAACTCAGTTGATAAAGAAAACATCTTCAAGCTTCAAAAACGATGCATTCGTGCTATGTTTGGCTTACCAGTTATAGAGAGTTGTAAACCATATTTCGAAAAATATAAAATTTTAACTCTGCCTTCATTATATATCTATGAGACATCTGTATTTGTGAAATCAAATCTACATCTCTTTCCCAAGATGTAGTAGGAGTATTCGCAGTCGCCGTGACAAATACAGACTGTGTATGCACGCGGCTAAAACGTCCCTCTTAGCAAAGAGCGTTTTTTGCGTGGCTCCCACAATATATAATAAAATACCAAATTCTTTAAAGGACCTAAACATTACTCAATTTAAAAAGAGATTAAAAAATATACTGACAAATAAATGCTATTATAACATAAAAGATTTCCTTGATGATGTAGCTATATTGTAAATTGTAATTATATTAAATTTTTATTATTATTTTTAATTCATTCAGTACAGTAATAATTCAGTTAGTGACATTTTTTTATTTTTATTAATTATAATTATCTGGCTACTATTCTATTTCAATTTATTCAATACTGACATTCATATTTTAATTTAATTACAATTATTTGGCTGCTTGTAGCGATTCTTATAATTATATGATATTTAATGATTGCTTTTATTAGATATTTAATTGTGTTACCTTGTACATTATTATTATTATAAGTTTGCATGTCTTCTAATGGACGGAACATGTTGGTTCTATCAATTATGTAACATCTTATTGTACACATGTTGAGACAAATAAATAAAGTTATCAAAGTTAAAAAAAAAACAAAAAAAGGGAGAATAATAAAGAAAGGAAAACCAAGGATCCAAACGGAGCTGTCTAAATTAAACTGCTCGATTTCCTAATTAAGTTACGTATATTTTTGATAACAGCTGCCAAATTTGCCTTCATATTTTAATTATACAAGGTGGAGACGACCATACGACAATAATTTTAATCTAGTGTATCTGATAACTTGCCCAGCCTATATACAAACTTTGAATACCATATGTCGTATAGTTTAGCCGCAGCACATTACTTTGTATTATTAACAATTTCCACACTCTGTATAAAAATTAAAATTATTCGCCTATCAATGAGCTCCCGCGCCGCATCGGTATAGACTAATATGAAACTAGTACCTACATATCGCCATGTTTACCAGTTCAAGTCTTCCCCAAACGTAATACAAATCAATGCATATTATACCTTATTCCTAAATCTTAAGATCCATACATATAAACCGTGTCATCAGACTTAGATGAGAAATTTAAAACTACCTAATGCGGCTTAATGAAAGAAGACCTCGGTCTCATGTTCAAAACTATTATAATAGGTCTGTAGGTCAGTATGCCATCGTGATCCTGTGACGTGAATGTGCGTAATTAGACGCTTACTTTGTGTTAGAATAGTATTTCTTTCTCATTTACAATGCCTCGTTATAATTACACAGCTTCGGGTATACAGATATGATTTTAATTTATGGAGAATATCACGGAAATGCAGCTTTAACCATACGTACGTACCGAAAGAGATATGGAAACACACGTGTTTGTACTACCAATGGCCGGACTATTGTGCAAGCTGTCCAGAGGTTACGGGATAATCAATCCTTACTGCCTCATATGGATAGTGCTCCTTCGCGTGTAAGAGTCACCCTAGATGAACAAATTTTAAATTATTTTTCTCGCAAATTTGACAGAGGTTGATAATATGGAGAACTTAAAAAAAGGAATTGTACGATCTTTCGACAAGTTAAAATACATCGCCGTCAATGGCGACCTGTTAACAAGAGTTCGAAATAATATTTTAAGACGATATAATTTGTGCGTTCGGGTCCATGGCGCACATATCGAAAATTTAAAAGTTTAACGACCAAGTGAATTATTAAAGTTATCGTGATTATTTTAATAAAATAATCAAGTGAGAATGAATAGCGCCCAAACATTAAGTGTATGTATGTATTTACCTACGTTTCGAAGTTGTAACATATGATACCACAAGGTCACTCGCCGCTTGCCGACCACAGGTTAGTGAACTAATATTTACAAACGGTGTTCTATTTTGTTTCAATATTTATGATAAAAAGTTTGTTTGAAAAAATTGTTTTTTAAATATGCATGCGAGGACTTTTTTAATAGTTTCAAAATACTCCTATACACTAGTATTGACGGTGTTTTCATTTATTGTCGTATTGACGTCTCCACTCTGTATATCTTTTATTGGCTAAAACACTGAAAATATTATATTTTTTTATAAATAAAACCTAGCTAGATTGATTCATCGCACCCGAAACCTCCTGCATACTTAAATTACATAAAAATCATTGGTACCATTCCTGAGATTCTGAATATATAGAAATCATTAACATCAGGTCATATATGGCCCGCTGTTGGGCTCAAGCCTCCTCCATAATGGGAGGGTAATTGACCTACTATACCACGCTGGTCAGACGTGTTGGTATAGGGTTTTATTTCGAGTTTCCTTCTCTCGCATAGATATTATATGCGTTTTATATCCCTTAGTCGTCTCTTACGATCACCCACGGGTAAGATAGGGGGTGGTGAATTGTATACTTACTCTGTCACTACATATATAGTAATATATAAAAATATTTCTTTATAGTAGGACCACGCTGTTGACAGTTTTCTGTCTACAGCCGCGGGCCGGTCCGCCCGGGGTAGTACCACACTTTTTTTTTTTTCTTTTTTTTTTTTTTTTGCGGTGGGCTATGGACGTCGCACCCCGCCAAATCGGTCCGGGGCGACGGAAGAGGCGGCGCGCAACCCCATTGACCCACCCTGCAAGCACCTCTTCTCCGCCGTGCGAGCGGGCCACCGGTACCCGATCTTTGTCTTCGGTGACCCGCTCGGCGGTATGCCCTCTCGGGCTCCTCTCCTGTCGACGCCCCGACAGCTTTCGCCGTCGAGGCGTCGTCCTCACGCGGTGGCCTCACGTCGGGTGACCGGACAATTCCCCGGTCCGATGAGGTAGTACCACACTGAGCAGAAGATCGACGTCTGAGTAATGGCAATGTGCTATTGCGCTTCGTTCGGTGAGCGAGAGCGCCGGAAGTCCAACTGGCTGGGTTTGGGGTTTATATTAGCAGGCAGCGCCCTAGCTATATATAATCTTGGTATTGCCTTTGCAATACATGGGAGGCAGTAACGTTTGCCACCATAAGCAAAAAAAAAACAGTGTGTGTGTCAGCTCCGACGCACGACTGGAGTTTACTCCTTAAGTACGATTATCAAAACAGGCGCAAAAAAAAGCTCATTTGACTAAAAATAATATATATATTTTTATTTACATTTATTAAAACTGTTCAGTGAAGTATTATCTCACGTCAGAAATTGAAAGGTGCGCAGAATAGGTTGCGCACCAAAAATATGTTTTATATGAAAATCGATTCTTAAGGAGTAAACTCCAAAAACATATTAGATTTAGTTATCTTTTGATTTTAAACGTTTTTTTGTTTGTGAGACTGCGTTGGCAGTTCAATGTCCTTAAACGAAGGCTTCATAATATTCTACGCACGTTTATTTTCACTAAACGTGGCGTCCAATTTATATTCTAAATATATTTATATATATCTATTTTATCCACATAGTCAACTTCTACTCTTATCCCAATTACTTGTGGGCGATGTAATACGTACATACATACATATCATCACGCCATATCCCTTGCAGGGTAGGCAGAGAGAACAGTATGTAATACGTGCTATTGTAAAAGTTATTGAAAATATTATAAAGTCGAAAGTGGAAGGATGTAGGTACCGAGGTAGACCGAGTCTAACCTACCTAGACCAGATTGGTCACGTACTGAAGGAAGGTGGAGTCAAGAGTCTCCGAAACCGGCGAGCGTGTATTAAGAGAATTATGAATGTTGAGGAAACGAGTGAAATATGCAAGGCAAGGATAGAGTTCTCTGGCACTCTGTTCTCTCTGCCTATCCTGCAAGGGATATGGCGTGATGATATGTATGTATGTGTATTGGCAATAGTTTTATGACCGGCCGCCTGTCAGACGTCAACACTACTTGTGAATGTAATTGTTGAACAAACAGCATCAGATGGAGTTGGCTCAGGTCGTTATAAGGCTCTTAGTCGTCTTTTACGACATCCACGAGCAAAGTAAGGGTTGGTTGTATTAGTAGCCGCTATCACACAGCATATTTATAAGTATTTACATACGAAATATGATTATCAGACGTGAGATTTGAACTCTATTTGGCGTCAATTATCCGTCAATATTTTTGTTATCTCAGCAGTTATTAACGGTAGTTTCTCCTTCAATTTTACGCAATGTATAGAACAGTAGACACATAGGATAGTTACAAAATTTTGCGTGATTTGTTAAAATTTTTAACCGACTTTGAAAAAGGAGAAGGTTCTCAATTCGTCTGTATTTTTTTTTTAATGTTTGTTACCTCATAACTTTCGTCTGGGCAAAGCGATTTTAATGATTCTTTTTTTATTTGAAAGCTGGTGCTTCCCGTGTGATATCATTTCAATTTGGTCCAGTTCTGACAATGGCACCCATGAGAAAACCATATAAGTCTAAAATTAGCATTAGAGTAGTTAGCGAGAGAGTACGTGTGCGCCAAATGAACGAGTAACTCCAGCCCCGCTACTAATAGAACAACTTATGTGTGTCTGTAACACTAAAAAGTTAAAAATAAAAAAACAACTACCTAATCTATTAATCTGTGCCAAGCCTTAAACAAAATTATAAACAGCTTACTTTCTGTAATAAAATTCCTACACTAAAGATACCGGCACCGACTTCAAACCTATCAATAAATAGCACATACAAATGATAGTATTTTAAGTTATTTTGTACTTTTCAATTTTGAAGTCGGTTTTTTAAACGTAGTTTTTTTTTTATTAAACACTGCTTTGCTCGTATTTCGCGCTGTATTATTTTATAACTTAAAAACATTCTTAAGAAATAAGTTATCGTATATAATAAGATATTTTAGAATCCAAGTTATTTACGCTGTGTGATAGCGGCTACTAATACAACCAACCCTTACTTTGCTCGTGGATGTCGTAAAAGACGACTAAGAGCCTTATAACGACCTGGACCCACTACATCTGATGCTGTTTGGTCAACAATTACATTCCCAAGTAGTGTTGATGTGAGACAGGCGGCCGGTCATAAAACTATTGTCAATAACTTTACAATATGTACTATGATGATTTTCCGTGTGGAGATGGAGTAAGAACACTATTCACCACCCCATATCTTACCCGTGGGTGATCCTAAGAGACGACTAAGGGATATAAAACACATATAACATCTATGCAAGAGAAGGAAAACTCTAAACAAAACCCTATACCAACATGTCTGACCAGCGTGGTATAGTAGGTCAATTTACCTCCCATTTCAGAGGAGGCCCGAACCCAACAGTGGGACATATGTGGGCTGTGATGATGATGTATATCATAAATCAAACTAATATTTTTAACAATAATTACAACCATAGCAATTAAAAAAAAAAGTTTACTTTTATAAAATAATAATTCAATGAAAAGATTTTACAAAATTCAACCCTCTAAGGACGTGAAACGCAATGGCAAAGTTTGTACGCTAAAATCTATATTCATTATTTATAAAAAAAAACCCGATTACGAGCGAAAAATGATGGTGTAGAATGATGTTTAATGTGTAAACAATGTCGGGTAGATGGCACACGTCTCTTTAAAGACGAAAATATAATACGATGCGAGAATTGAATGTCTTACAACATTTCACGGTGGTGTAAGTGGCAGCACGATTGGAACGGATTTAGCCAATAGGTGTGGGTTTGAATCCAACTTGTGACAATCATTTTTTTCTCTTGTAATCGGGTTTTTATAAATAATTAAGGATATTAAATGCTAAATTTCAGAAATTTGTATATTCATTATTTCGAAATTGAACATAAATATTGTTTAGTAAAAATAAATAAAAACACATGTTCCAGTATTTATCAATTTTTATCCTCTAAGGGATATAAAAGGGGGTTTACGGACGTCTAGGATTCGGTACAACTGGCCGGCCCATAATGGCGATAGGGAGGGAATACGGTGAGTTATGGGGATTGCGCCGCCCTTTCGTCGCCCCGAAAAGAACAGATGGCGTGTGACCAGAGCGCAGACCATTCATCATCATCATTCATCACAGCCCATAAATGTCCCACTGTCGGGCTCGGGCCTCCTCCGTAATGGGAGGGAAATTGACCTACTATACCGCGCTGGTCAGACGTGTTGGTATAGGGTTTTGTTTCGAGTTTTCCTTCTCTCGCATAGATGTTATATGCGTTTTATATCCCTTAGTCGTCTCGTACGATCACCCACTGGTAAGATATGGGGTGGTGAATAGTATTCTTACTCCGTCACCATACGGAAAATAGACCATAACCTGCCAAAAAGGGGGTATAAAAAGGAGAAGTTTCATTTAAAAAACAATACCCTAAGCAGGCTAGATCATCGATAGATAATTGATAAGAGCACTCTAAAAATAATATTAACATACAATTACAAAACCGGCTAGACTTGTTTCTTAACATTATCATATATTACGCATAAATATTACGACATTTAAAAACCATCACAATTAATTGGCAACACAATTTCGCTTTCTGTTTCTTTTTTTAATTTATTAAAAAAATATATTAGGTTCTCTTATTCAGAGCGATGGCGGCCTGGATCGTGCGGTGAAGCACAGAATTGATGCGGGATGGATGAAGTGGCGGCAGGTCACGGGTACAACATGCGACCCTAGAGTACCCCTCAAATTAAAGGGCAAAATATACAAAACCCTAATAAGACCTGCTGTACTGTATGGATGTTAGGCGACAAAAGCGATGGATGAGAGACGAATGCATGTAGCGGAGATGCGAATGTTGAGATGGATGTGTGGTGTGACAAGAATGGATAAAGTAAGATATGAATACATTAGAGGAAGTTTGAAAGTTGCGCCAGTGACAGAAAAGTTAAGGAGTGAACGGCTAACATGGTATTGACATGTGCAGAGTCGGGATGAAAGTAATGTTGTGAGAAAAGTTTTAGGTATGAATGTTGAAGGCTTAAGGGGTGAAGGAAGACCAAAGAAAAGATGGATGGACTGCGTGAGGCATGACATGGATAGTTTAGGAGTGACGGCAGAGATGACGTCTGATAGGATCGTATGGAAAAAGATGACATATTGCGTCGACTCCAAGTAATTGGGATAAGAACAAGATGATGATGATATATTTTAATTTATATATTTGAATTATTTTAAATCATCTGTAATAACGATGACTTATTTGACGTGATACACCTTAGTTCTCCCTTGACCATGAACGTTGTAAAATGTTCGAAACATCAGACAATTAAAAATCGAATACAAACGCGATTGTATTCATAAAAATAGTTTTTAATTTCAATTAAAATAAAATTAGTGTCCGACCGAAATTGATTTTTCAGCAGAAACCGAAACCGAACTTTCGGCCTTGCTCTCTATTTCGGCCGAAACCGAAACCGAAACTCATCAAAACGTTTAAAATTACGATTATTTACTGAAATTTACTGTTTTTTTTTAACATTAATTTGCACATATGTATACTTATATATGTATATACAGCCCGTCAAAAAGTGTTAAATAAAATAAAAAGACTCATTAAAGTACGTAACAATTTTTTATGACATGAATATACAAGACTTGGAAGTAAATTTAAAAAAAAAACCGGAGGTGTCAAGGGACACCCGGATGGAACGAAGTTCTATTTTAATTATATAATTTTTTTCTGCCTTAAGCGATTTTTATCGTTATATTTTAGCCAATTTGCAAAATATCTTTATAAATTATAGCCTATGTGTTATTCTGATGTGCAAGCTATATTACTATAAATTTCATCAAAATCCATTCAGTAGTTTTTACGTGAAAGAGCAACAAACATGTTCACATCCATACATTATTACAAACTTTCACGTTTATAATATTAATAATAGGATATACAATTCCACTAGACTACCAAAACTTTTCGGCCCCGAGCTCGAACGCGAGCCGGCCACGCGGCCCGGTCACGGGCGAAAATAATTTCGTTGCGCATTATTTTGATTTTGCTATATCTCTTAAGGTATTGATTTAATTTGCATGGTCTGAAGGAAAAAAAATATCTTCATGAAATGCTCAAGCCAACTAATGTATTTAAAATGATAAGGATTAATACAGTATTTGTGTAAATAGCTTTTCAATTACCGTTTTATAATAGAACATTTTTTAAAGTATTAAAATGGATATAGTATGTTAAACTTAAGAGATAGATATATATACCATCGCGGACTTTTTTGTAGGCCTTTTTAAGCTGTATAATACTGTAGTACTTTATTTTGATCTATTTCGTAGGGTTCAGCCAGCGTTTGCAATGTAAGCGCAAAATAATGTGTTTATTTACGACATCACATTAGAAACCTCTAAAATTATCAGTGTTTCTCTAGTACATTATGCATATATTATACATATAAACCTTCCTCTTGAATCACTCTATCTATAAAAAAAATCGTCGCGACACCACACTGTTCAATGCGAAATAGAAATGAAAATATCTGGCTTGCTTTCTATAAGAGAACCGACGAGCGACGCCGCACAGCTTACAATAGCTTACTATAGCAAAAAGTGTCGTGACAACTTTTCGTAAGAATTTTTTCCGTCTAGCCCCCTTTCACAACGCGCGATAAGGAACTTCGTTCCAAAAAACAAGTTTCAGTTAGTGTTTTAGACATATAGGAGGAGGTCCAAAAGTTTGTGGAATGGAGGGGATGGAGCGGGGTTAGTGGCGCTCGCTTAGTGTCATACATAATTGGGCACTCATCGTACATAGATTGAGTTTCAGCCCTATTGCATTATTCGTTTACACCAACACTCGCCTGCTAAACAGGTGAATCCGAAAAGAAACTGAAACTATAGAGAAAATTGAACACTGTGCTGTGATAAAATTCCTTACCATCCAAGGAAAGAACACTCAGACCGTTTTGAACGAAATGGAAATCATTAATGGGGAACAGTGCCTTATTAAATCAATGATTTACAAGTGGCATAAATTTTTTAAACATAATCGGGCCTTAATTGAAGAGGATCTCCACTTAGGAAGGCAACTGGCCTTCCTCGAGGCCACCACATCAGATATCGTCGAAAAAGTGGAAAAATTGTAATTAAGGACACCTTTTGAAGAACAAACAGTAATATGCTTTAGTTGGAGTATCAGATACCACCATTTTTTGAATCTTACATGACAACCTGGGTATACCAAAAGTCAATGCAAGATGGATACTGAGAAAGCTCACTGTCAAAACAATTTTTGGAATTATGTGGAGATGAACTTGCACAGATTTTGGAGCGAATTTTTACTGGAGATGAAATATGGGTTTATCACTTTGAGCCGGAGATTTTGAGGCAATAGATAAAAAATATTTTTACAATGATTTCTAAATCATTATTCATAGATCAAAATTAATTCATAGATCTAATAAATATATACAACTTAGGGGTGATTATATTGAAAAGGAAAAATAGATTTGATTCATTTTATTTTAAACCCTTCCAATCCTTGAACTTATAGACCTCTTCTCGTATAGTACATAGCTAACTAGTAATACGTAATTGTGTTCACAATCTTTAAAAGAGAAACACTCGAGTTTCGGCGAGGCCGAAACCGAAACTAATGCCGAAACTAGATTTTTTGGTCGAAACTGGCCGAAACCGAAACCTCGGTGAAATTTCGCTCGTTCACTAAATAAAATACTATTTACTGTGACGGAGTAAGAATACAATTCCCCACCTTCTATTTTACACATGGGTGATCCTAAGAGACGATTAAGTGATATAAAACGCATATAACATCTATGCAAGAGATGGCAAGGTTGTTTTAAAATCCTAACCAACACGTTTGATCAGCGTAATATTAGATCAAGTTCTTTACTATTCTGGCGAAAGGTCGAGTCATCTACATGCATATGTATGCGCTCTTAATAACCAGAAGTCTCTTCTCTCCACTCTTCGTATAACCTGGAATCTTGCTTAAATAAAATCATCATTTATTATCATTCTCCTGCTCTTATCCCAATTACTTGTGGTCGATACAATATGTACTCCTCTGCCATTCTACATATTGCAAAAGTTATTGGCAATAGTTTTATAAACGACCGTCTGTCTGACGTCAAACATCCTTAAGAATGTAATTGTTGACCAAACGGCATCAGATGGAGTTGGTACAGGTACGATATAAAGCTCTTAGGTGTCTCTTATGATAGACGCAAAGTAAGGGTTGTTAGTATTCGTAGCCGCTACCACACAGCATCCTGTATTAGTAAAATATAAAATATAGTGAACTAATAATTTAAAATTAATATAGTGAACTAATAATTAACTAATAAATTAAAGAGACTGTGTCTATTACTAAAACGATAAATTAGAAATGTCCACCATTCAATTAAAATTCTTAATTTGCTTAATAATAGTATGTACATTCATTTTAAGTGTATTAAGAAAATTAAATCGCCTATTTAGTTTTAATAAATCACTATTTTTTTTTTTTGGGGGGCGGGTTACAGTCGGCACACTCCTCGCACCATTCCGTCCGGGGTGACAGAGGGGTGTAAGCACGCACACCCGTAACCCACCCGTGACGTCGCCTTCGTCGTTGGGCCAACCACCGGAGCAGAGTGACTTGACGTCAGTGGTTGGCCCGACGGAATACCCCTGAGGAGTACCCTCTCCTCGACCGACGTCCTCCCCTCGGGTAGGATGTCGGTCTTTCCTCACGCGGTCGGCCTCCCGGCGGGTGACGGACTAATTCCCCGATCCAGTCACCCGAATAAATCACTATTAAAGAATAGCATAATTAAATAAAAAAAAACATTAGAATAATAACACAAAGTGTTTTTAATACACTTTTTTATGTTTTTGAGGTATGACAGAATTGGAATGCACAGATGGCGTAGTGGTTAAGACCTTCAGTGCCAGTGCCGTGAGTTCTATTCCCACGCAGGACAATACATTATGCATTCCACAAAGTGTTGGTCCGTAGTCTGTGGTGTAATTTGTCTGCGTTAATTATATGATATGTTTGTAAAGTCACGCCGCAATACAAGAATCCTTACTTCAAATAAATTGTACAAGCCGTCATATCTATTTATTTTCTAAGAGATGTATACTGAAACCAGTGCCATTTCTGATCTCAATTTAGCGACTTCAAATTTTGTACGCTGTATTGATTTCTACGTGTTATTTATTCTAAGATAAAAACGTATTTTGAATTATTTATCATTCCATACTACTTCTTATATGTCTTATTCTTATTCGTTATACGTCAAAAAATGCTAAAAGAAAAATAAATTAAAACAAAAAGTTTAAAAAAAAAAATCTTTATTTTCTTATATATATATAAATAAAAGTATTTTATTATTATGTACTATTATTAAGTAGTTTTCCGTGTGGTGACTGGGTAAGAATACTATTCATCATATCTAACCCGTGGATGATCGTACGAGACGACTAAGGGATATAAAACGCATATAACATCTATGCGAGAAAAGGAAAACTCGAAACAGAACCTTATACCAACACGTCTGACCAGCGCGGTATAGTAGGTTAATTTCCCTCCCATTACGGAGGAGGCCCGAGCCCAACAGTGGGACATTTATGGGCTGTGATAATGATGATGATTATTAAGTAAATAGTTTTGATCAAATATTTTATATACCATCATCTCAGCACTCTCAAAACTTCACAACAGGAGTGAAACTAACTTTTTTGTTTTGTGGTGGGCTATAGAGTGACCACGCCTCACCAAATCGGTCCGGGGTGACGGCAGAGACGACGCGCAACCCCATTGACTCACCCTGCAAAGCACCTCTCTTCGCTATGCGAGCGGGCCACCGGTACCCGATCTTTGTCTTCGGTAGCCCACCCGGCGGTTTACCCTTACGGGTTCCTCTCGAGTCGACGCCCCGACAGCTTTCTCACACGGTGGCCTCACTTCGGGTGGAAAGAAACTAACCTAATGCCGCTTTAATCCGATATTCCGATATTCGTACGTCTCCAAAATTTCTGCATACGCTTTATTTATGGATTACGTAAATATGACCATGTCTCTGAGTTTCGGGATAAGCTCAAGTGGTTGCCCATTCGCCTTCGCCGGAATATTCATATACTTACATTTTTATATAATGTTCTATTTAACCCAACAACTCCCTTCTATCTTAAAGAACGATTTAAGTACTTACATGACACACATGCGAAATTCCTGAGGTCCTCTGAAAATTTGAAGCTGAAGATACCAACTCACTGCACAGATTTTTTTGCTAAGTCGTATACTGTAAAGGCCACTGTGTTGTGGAACGCATTACCCGTTGCTATTCGCCAAGCGAAAACTTTACCTATATTTAGAAAAATGTTGACGGATCACTACTTGTCGTTATAATATACCTACTTATTTCAGGCGTGCAGATTTCTGTAAATATATGTGTATATACGTGTTTATGTATATGTGTATGTATGTATCTGTATGTGTGTATGTATGTATCTGTATGTGTATATATGTATGTCTGTGTGTGTATGTATGTATGTATGTGTGTTTATGTATGTGTATATGTAGGTATGTGTATATGTATGTATATGTGTAGGTATATGTATGTGTATATCTTATTTTTTATTATATATATATATATATATTTTTTGCCCTTTTATATTTTAAACCAGTAGCAAACTACCTACCACATCTCTTTTCTGTCAGCTTCATCCTGAGGTTGCCTGGAAGAGATCACTGAAAGTGATAAGGCCGCCCTTTGTACATTACATAGTAGACTAGCTCTTAAGTGAAGTTTTTCATTGTAACTGGTGTGCAAATAAAGAATTTTCTATTCTATTCTATTCTATATTCGAATAGGATTTTATTTCGAGTTTCCCTTCTTTTGTTTAAATGTTATTTGCATATTATATCCTTTAGTTGTCCTACGTCACGAAAGGGATGAAAGATGATGGTACAAAGATGTGAAGAAACTTTTAAGCCAGCTCTCTCGCGCACCGATCGAAGCGTAACAACACATTCCCATTGCTCAGAGGTCGATTTTCTGCGAGATTGTGGTACTACCCCGGACGGACCGGCCCGGTTATTGTCAATAGTGGGACCCTAAAATAATTAGGACAATATTGAATAGTCCATTGGGTAAATTGTAAAGTTAATAAGTATCGCTAGTCCTCCTGGGAGTCGTGCTAAGCATAGCAATTAGGTTTCGTTTTATTTCCCTTGGGAGTCCTCTGTCCTGAATGAATGAAAAAGCATATATTCAAAGTTATTACACATACATACATATCATCACGCCATATCCCTTGCAGGGTAGGCAGAGAGAACAGAGTGCCAGAGAACTCTATCTCTGCATACTTCACTCGCTTCCTCAACATTCATAATTCTCTTCATACACGCTCGCCGGTTTCGGAGACTCTTGACTCCACCTTCCTTCAGTACATGACCGATCTGGTCTAGGTAGGTTAGTCTCGGTCTCCCTCGGTACCTACATCCTTCCACTTTCGCATTGTATATCTTCTTAACCAGGCGTTCGTTTGGCATTCTTTCCACATGTCCGAACCATCGGAGCATTCCCTTTCGCATCTTAACACCAATACTCTCTTTCATACCTACTCGCTCTCTTACGTCGTCGTTACGAATGCGGTCGGTCAGCCTAACTCCACAGATTTTCCGCAGAGATCGCATTTCGACCGCATTAATTTTACTATCATACTCTTTTCTGCATACCCAACTCTCGCTTCCATACAGTAATGTTGGGACAAGCACTGCGTTATGTATTGCTACACGTGTCTTCTGGCTGAGGTGGTGGCTGCCGAGAAGTTGCCCCAACGCTCCGTTCACTCTATTTCCCGCATTCACTCTTCGCTCTATATCAGTGGTGTACCTTCCATCTCGGCTAAATCCACATCCAAGATATACAAATTCATCCACTTGCTCTAGTACATCATTACCTATTGTTAATCTTACATCTGTTCTGGTTTTATCTCTTTGCTTTGCTCACATTCACGCGTAGACCCCAAAGTTATTAAAATTCTATTAATATAAATGTTATTTTCCGTGTGGTGACGGAGTAAGAATACTATTCACCACCCCATAACTTACCCGTGGGTGATCGTACGAGACGACTAAGGAATATAAAACGCATATAACATCTATGCGAGAGAAGGAACACTCGAAAGAAAACCCTATACCAACACGCTTGACCAGCATAGTATAGTAGGTCATTTTCCCTCCCATTACAGAGGAGGCCCGAGCCCAACAGTGGGACATTATGGGCTGTGATGATGATGATGATGGATTACTCAAACGTGATTTTTTTTTCGTGTTTTTGGCTTGGTTACTAAGACCTTTAAGCCAAATCTTTTTTTTTATAAATTAACTTTATTTTGTCATCATCCGTCAGTAACATGGTCACGCTGTTAAATTTATCTTTATATATTTTGAGAATTTTGGTGAAAAACAAATACGTACGTATGTAAAGCACTGTTATATCATATTCACTACACTTCAGTACTTCCTCCACATCACATTACATAAAACGTCATCAAAATTAATTAATATAACACGTTAAAACATTAAGATATTTAATATAATACAAGACCACCCCATAACGATTTCAGATTCCCGCTAAAAGTCCATACAGGGTAGGCAGAGAGAACAGAGTGCCAGAGAACTCTATCCTTGCGTATTTCACACGCTTCCTCAACATTCATAATTCTCTTCATACACGCTCGCCGGTTTCGGAGACTAACTACCTAAGACTAACCTACCTAGACCAGATCGGTCATGTACTGAAGGAAGGTGGAGTCAAGAGTCTCCGAAACCGGCGAGCGTGTATATATTTTTTATAACATTTAATTGTAACAATGGATATAAAGGTATTTAATCACGTATATTTTTATTTTTTTTAATCTTCCGTGTGGTGACGGACTAAGAATACAATTCACCACCCATGTCTTACCCGTGGGTGATCGTAAGAGACGACTAAGGGATATAAAACGCACATAACATCTATACGAGAAATGGAACACTCGAAAGAAAACCCTATACCAACACGCTTGACCAGCATAGTATAGTAGGTCATTTTCCCTCCCATTACAAAGGAGGCTCGAGCCCAATAGTGGGACATATTTGAGCCGAGATGATGATGATATTTTTAATGTCAAATATATCTAAACGGCCGTATTGAATGTTGGCTGTATGGTACTTTTGTGTAGGGGTGTCCACTTTGAAAAAAAAAACATCGATGTTTTTTTCGATTCGATAAATCGAAATCGAAAAAAACATCGATGTTTTAAACATCCAGTACTTTTTCTAAAGTCATATCAAAAGTGTTACTTCTAAAAAAAAAAGTCTTTTTTTTTTGTGTCATTTATACCTATTCCAAGCCCTTATAAAACTGACTTCTGAAAAAAAAAAAAAGGTCCTTTTTGTGGCATTTATACCTATTCCACAGTCCCTTATAAAACAGATTTCTAAGGAAAAAAAAGTGGCATTTACTGGTTGTCATCGTTTCGATGTTTTATGAAAAAACATCGATACATCGAGTATTTCGATAGCTCTTCAAAACATCGGATCGATTCGATGTATCGCATTGTAAACATCGATGTTTTCGATGCATCGGTGTATATCGAATATCCCTACTTTCGTCGGCGTCAAACCGCGCCAGCGAGTTAATCCCTACTAATATTATAATTTTTTTTTTCATTTTTCTTTATTAGATAAATTGTTGGTCCACAGACTTTTGTCCGTGCCTTTTTTATGTTGTATATTTTAGTCATTATGTTGAAGTTGAAGTTATATAATTCAATTTTTCTTGAAGTGGCTATGATATTATACATTTATGATGGTTTATATGTATTTTTGACGAGATTCTGCTTTATTAATTTGTTGTGAACTTGTGATGATGTCTTTTTATACTCCACGTATGTACTCCACGTATATTATAAATTTTAGGTCACGTAATAAATTGTACACATATATTTTTTTCATGAAATACAAATTTATACGGTTTACGTTTTGAACAAGTACTGTGGCCGCCATTGTTAACCTTGCATTAGGGGTACAGCTAGGTCGCTGCCTAAAAAGTTGGAGTTCCGGCTCTCACGCTCGCTGAACGATATGCAACAACACATTGCCACTACAGACGTCGAATTTCTAGTACTATCCCGGACGGACCGGCCTGCAGCTGTAAATAGTGTGATCCTATCAGTATTGAATATGAGTTAATATTATTTCCTTTGTTATATCCTTATATGGAATGCATAAGGTAACCCTATCCTACGACATAATAAAATTGCCGAAGTTTTCTATACGCTTATAATAGTTTTAAAGTATGCAACGGTTTTTAATACGGTTTTCATCAACAGATTCAAGAGGAAGGTTTGTATGTATAAGGTTTACATGCATCCCTTATTAATATATAAATGGGAATGTAGGCTTATTTGTTACGCTTTCACGCTAAAACTACTCAACCGATCATCATGAAACATTGTACACATATTCTTGGAGGTATTAAAAGTAACATAGGATACTTTTATTAAAAAAAAATCTAAATTTTTATATGAAAAATAAAAAAATTGTTTGTCAAAAAATCTCAAAATCTAGCTTCTTCAACGCCATCTAGCTGTCCAGTAATGAAGTTCCGACCCTGAGTATTGTAATACCGTTGCACTGTATTACCGACGGTCAAAAATAAAAATAGGGGATCAACAACTTTAGGAAAGTAACCTTTTACGCGGGCGAAGCCGCGGGCAGAAGCTAGTATTATAATAAAGAAAAGACGAGAATTTGCATCCATTGCAAACGCTGACTAAACCTTATAAGATATATCAAAACGATGTATTACCATATTGTATAATCTTAAAACCATGTGTATAAAAACCCGATTACTAGTAATCGGGTTTTTATAAATAATTAAGCATATTAAATGCTAAATTTCAGTAATTTGAACCATTTCTATCTTTACACATTACTAAAAAATATTACGTTATTTACGAAGCCATTTTAAACAATACAGTATTACTTCTTATACAATTAAATACATTAGATACGTGGGGCATTTAATGTACTTTAAAAATGCGCTTTGTAGTCATCATTATCAACCTGCTCTTACCCCAATTTATTTGGGGTCGACGCAATATGTCTTCTCCTTCCATACAACTCTATCAGACGTCATCTCTGTGGTCACTCCTTGTCTATCCATGTCATGTTTCACGCAGTCCATCCATCTTTTCTTCGGTCTTCCCTTACCCTTTAAGCCTTCAACATTCATACTTAAAACTTTCCTCACAACATTACTTTCATCCCGTCTCATCACATGTCCATACCATGTCAACCTTTCACTCCTTAACTTTTCCGTCACTGGCGCAACTTTCAAACTTCCTCTTATATGTTCATTTCTTATTTTATCTATTCTTGTCACACCACACATCTATCTCAACATTCGCATCACCGCTACATGCAGTCGTCTCTCATCCGTCGCTTTTGTCGCCCAACATACTGATCCATACAGTACAGCAGGTCTTATTAGAGTTTTATATATTTGGCCCTTTAATTTAAGGGGTACTTTGGGGTCGCATGTTATACCCGTGACCTGCCGCCATTTCATCCATCCCACATCAATTTTGTGCTTCACCGCACGACCCAGGTCGCCATCGCTTTGGATAAGAGAACAAAAATGCCCTTTACAGTATATCATTAAAATAAATATCCTAAAAATGTTCAGCGATTTAAAATGCAGATACAGAGCGACTAAATTCCAAAGCGATGGCGGGTCGCTAGTAGATTATAAATGGCTAAATATTATTGCTATTGCCCAATTATTAAAAGATATTAGATTGCATTAAATATATAGGTTTAAAAATTGCAGTAATTGTATCAAACAATTACTTTGTAATGGCACTGCAAGCTTAGAAAATTGCGTTAGCAATTATGCAAAACATTCTTATATTAAAGGTCGATTGTAAACTGGATTTATTTGCCGAAAGGTCGAAGCACAGAGTAATAAAAATTGCTATATGCCTAATATTTTTTAAACGATATATTAGTCTTTTAATTCGACAAATTACTTCGAATTTTACGAAAAATCATATTCTATCATCATAATCTCAGCTCATATATGTCCCACTGTTGGGCTCGAGCCTCCTCCGTGATGGGAGGGAAATTGATCTACTATACCACGCTGGCCAGACGTGTTGGTATAGGGTTTTAGTTAGAGGTTTCCTTCTCCTGCATAGATGTTATATGCACATTTTATCCCTTAGGGGCCATTCATAAATTATGTAAGGCGTATATTGGGGTTGACTGAATATTATAACTTTTTACTATAGACTTGTTGGGAACTTGACATTACCTAAGTTAGGTACTTAATTAAAAATTATAAATTTTGGTCAAAACTGTGATAGATTATTAATAAGATTAATGTTATTGCAGTGAGTTAATGATACCTACTTGTAGTAAGAAGATTGTAATAAAATATATTTTCAGAATAAACGCAGTTATCTTTGATCAATAGGGCCTTTTCATTCAAAAATTCTAATTATAGGGCAGGGGGGGTTTGTTGCAATCTTATGATGTCTTACGGTAAGGCGAGGAGGGGCCAAATCATTCTTCAAAATCCCTTACGTAGTTTATGAACGGCCCCTTAGTCGGCTTTTACGATCGCCCACGGATAACATAGGAGGTGGTGAATTGTATTCTTACTCCGTGACCACACGGAAAATTTATTTTATATTTATATACATATATGTATGTATATATGATTAATAAAATATACCCGCAAAATCATTATTCTGTAATTTCAAATATTACATACATACATACATATCATCATGCCACATCCCTTGCAGAGTAGGCAGAGAGAACAGAGTGCCAGAGAACTCTATCCTTGCATTCATTCGCATTGCTTCACTCGCTTCCTCAACATTCATAATTCTCTTCATACACGTTCGCCGGTTTTGGAGACTCTTGACTCCACCTTCCTTCAGTACGTGACCAATCTGGTCTAGGTAGGTTAGTCTCGGTCTCCCCCGGTACCATCCCTCCATATTCGCATTGTATATCTTCTTAACCAGACGTTCGTTCAGCATTCTTTCCACATGTCCGAACCATCGGAGCATTCCCTTTCGCATCTTTACACCAATACCTTCTCTCTTTTATATTTCAAATATTAATTACTTTTTATAGAAATAAATTAGTAACTGTATTGATTTATGAAAAGAAAATGACAATTATTTTCTTAACTAGTTATAAGCATCGCAATTGTATTAATTAGAAAGAGAAAGCGATACAACCTATATGACGTCAAAGTTCTAATCTCCATACTACTATAAGTTGGCACTAAACAAACATAGTTATTTAAGAAAGAGATAAAATAATGATTTTTCATGTTTACGCAAGTATTACATATTTGAAATAAAACTATTTTTAACGAATTCTATCGTGTTTGTATTTGATTTGATTGATGATGGATGGTCACGGCAGGAGGTGGACATGACCGCTGTAATGTTTGAAGCCTTGTGGAAATTAAAAATTAAATACAAACACTATAGAATGCGTAAATATGTTTATTACAAAAAAGAATTTAATTTCAAGGGCATTTAAATTCTTTGTGTATATTAGTTTTTAATCATTTCACCTTTCTCCATTAAATAAGAGCTTGTAACTTCTTCGACAAAGAAGATTTTTTTATTACTTAACTCGTCCCCTAAATTTACATGCATTATAATTAGCAATATATTTATACGTAATTATTTATTACTCTTGTTTGTTTTTTAGATACATCACGCGCTAAGGAATAAATTGTTATGTTACGGAGCGATTGTACAAACACACAAATAACTTACACCCATACTCGGAACAAGAATTTGCTGATGTTCTGCGTCTGGATCAAACATAGTTGACACGAGGGATCGGTTTTTAAACCACTTCACCGTCTGTGCAAACTCAAATGCAAGTCTAAATTCATGATAGGAAATAAATATTCAATAATTAATTTGTCGTTCTTCCGTCATTTATTTAAAGGTTATAGGTACTTCAACTGACGCTGTCACGGACCTGTTTAGTTTTAAAGTTCAAATCATATGTTGATCATGGCGGCCATTTTTATTTCCTCGTACCTTTATTGTTAAAGGCTTAATAATTATCATAATCTCAGCTCATATATTTCCCACTGCTGATATCGATCCTAATCCACAATGGGAGGGAAATTGACCTACTATACCACGCAGGTCAGACGTGTTGGTATAAGGTTTTGTTTCGAGTTTACCTTCTCTTGCATAGATGTTATATGCGTTTTATATTTTTATCGTGTTTTAAGACACCCACGGGTAAGATAAGAGGCGATATTTTTTTTTACGGAAACCACCCTGCTGTAAAGAAATAAACCTTGTATTGCGGGGGACTTTACAAACATGCAATTAACGCAAACAAATTACACCCAGACTTAGAACAACACTTTGTGGATCACACAAAGTAATGCCCTGCGTGGGAATCGAACCCACGGCACTGGCACGGAAGGTCGGTATCTTAACCACTATGCCATCTGTGCAGCTGCGAATTGTATTCTTACTCCGTCACCACATGGAAAAGATAAATGTTTCAACCTTTAACGTCCTTTAGAGCTTGGGGTTGCCACCCGTGCTTTATAATAAAGTGTTGTACATTATTTCCGGTAATTATTCTCTATTTATTATTGCTGTGTGGTAGCGGCTACGAATACTACCAACCCTTACTTTGTTCGTGGATGTCGTAAAAGACGACTAAGAGCCTTATAACGACCTAGACCAACTCCATCTGATGCTGTTTGGTCAACAATTACATTCCCAAGGAGGGTTGACGTTGGCAGGCGGCCGGTCATAAAACTATTGACAATAACTTTCACAGTATGTACTATGAAAGAAGAGTGCATATTGTATCGACCCCAAATCATTGGGATAAGAGTAGGTGAATGATGTACTCTATTTTTTATGAGAACAATAAATTAGACGAAAATACTTTCACATAATGTGATTTCTTTGAGATTTTGAAATGTTTAGTTTAATTTAAATATAGGCTGTAAAGATGCTGTACAATTGTTTAGTAAAGGTACTAATTTGATATACGCTGCAAAAAGAAGTAAAAAATAGCACCATGCAATAAAAAGGTGGCAGCTCTAGTTGAAGCCGTAAAAGTCAGCCGAGGGATCATCAGGAGCGGGAGCAGCAATTGCCCGGGTAATTTAAAATTATAATATCAAGTTCTTCAACCCAAAAAGCCAAATCTCTCTTCCTTTTGAAATCACAAGGAAACCTTTTGTTAACATAAGAAAACTTTGACGCACTATTAAGGATTAATTGAAAGCATCCGAAGAGAAAAATTCGAAAATATCCTAATTTCATATGCTCAACTTTAAATTTATACTCAGTTTGAATCAATCAGTATAACAACGCAGTTTTAATTAATATTTTTATTAAAAAAATATACTAATTACGCCGCAACAATTGGGAATACAGATTAAATCTAAAGAGATAATCAATTGATTTTTATCTATGTTACACGGAAGTCACAATATTAAGTACTTATATAATCTTTATTACATATTATTAAAAAGATTTTCGATTAAGATTAATACTTAGCCACACCAAAACGGGGTCATTGGACATAAAAAAAAAAACTCGCCCAAACAAGATTCACTTGTTATTCTTATGACATTGAAAGTAAGAGTTATTATGGCGCCAATATTTTGCAACATCTGTATTGATTTTTATATATTCGTTTATTACACTTTAATGTAATAGGTACCTATTAATCACGTAGGCATTTAGGCAAGTGTGATTTTTAAAATGGACTTTAATAGTTAAATAACGAAATAATTAATAATGGAAATAAAATCGATTTATATTTTAAAAAGAGTCGTTCCAAATATTAAAAGAAAAAGTAAGTTGATTTTTTTTTACGTAAACTGCAAAATGGCGCGAAAATAAAAGCATTTTTTTCGTTGAATAGGTATATAATAATAGTTTAATTTGATTTTATATATTTCAATATGTTCTAATTAAAATTATTTACCATTTCACATTGAAATCAATACTTCGAATGAGTACAATTGAGATAATAATAATGATAATGGTGTTTAAATGTTCTGCTATCTTACTTTGTATGTTTTGTAATGAGTAATGACTGTAAACATACAATTAGCTAATTGATATTAATTATATAACATTATTTACTCCAGTGAATTTCATAATGGATCCAAATTTTATGTCTTAATCGTTAATAACTTTCGTTTCACACCAAATGTTCCGAAATAGGTTGTTTAAATTTCAAAAATTACAACACTAAATAAACTTCATTGTCCAAGGCCAGTATAGTTGCCGAAAAAGAAATATTAGCATAAACAATTTATGTACATTTTTAAATCCAAAGACTTTTTATTTTAACTTATTCACTGTTACTATCTTATTAGCACTTATTGTTTTTAACACTTTCAATGATTACCATTTAATCCGTTTGTTGCTGCTTCCTCCATACTCTTCAAATGGAATGGACTGATTGTAAACACTTCTCCGTTCACCAAATCTTGAATATTTTCACCGCCATAAGACAAAAGTGGAGAAATTTCAACGTCAATATCATCATTAATAATACCACCGGCTTCTCTAATATATTTTCTATGCAATCTAATGAGATCCTCCCGGGCAGTGGATGGGCAGTCTTTTTTAACGGAATCGGCATTCTTTAATGCAGAGAATTCAACATCTCTAGCAACTTCTAAGCAAATAAAATTCTCGGCAAATTCGAATACATCAAAAATGAACTTCTCCATTTTGATTCCATTAGGTTCTGTAGGTTTCTGACGTACACCATCATGGTCCACATAAGGAATCTTCTTTTTGGCCACATGAAGTTTTAATTTCGATTCAAAATTGCTTGCTTTCACTAAAAACTCTGCTGAGAAGTAGTGGTTACAGATATTTCCGGCTGAGAATGTCAATCTTCCATCAGAATTTCTCCTTTCAGCGGCTTCATCTGTTAGTTCTGAATATTCTACAACTTTGTAGATACCATTGACTCTACATACAACTCCAACGGGTTCGCTTGGGCTAGACTTCTGAACTACTTTGGCTGCACAATCAGCATTTTTACTCTTGCAGTAACCAATGAAAACAGGATCAGCCACTTTAATAAGAATATTATCAACAGAATGGGCGTGTAGATGCTCAATGCCTCTCTTTGCAATATCATCTAATACCCCTTGCATTTTTAAAGACCTATAAAGTCCTCCATTACCATCAGGGGCAGATGAAACATGGTGCTTATCGTCTAATATTATTTTTCCTTCAAAATCAAAACAAGGAAGTGTGCCTTGTTCAAAATATACAATGTCCTCTTCGTTTAAACCGAAATGTCCATGACTTTTAAAGAAATCGGCTGTCGGTTGCTTCGTGTGCTCCGAAGTCATAATATACCAGGTAATTTTACCATGTTTTCCATATTTTTCTGCAGCCATTTTCTGAATTCTAATTATTCTTTCAGCTTGAATTTGGAATAAAGTCTTCTTGGATGGTAAACCCACATTATACATGCCTTTCGGATGACCAAATCCAAGTCTAGTTGCCTGTCCACCAGCCAGCAGTAAAACACCAACTTTTCCATCACTAATCTCCTGAAACCCAATGCTCTCATACTCCTCAATTTTATCATTACTCAAACTTGGTACAGATTCATAGTGGGAGTCTGGGATTGGGTGTAAATCTTCCACCTTTTCGAGAGTAATTTTGGTAGTGTCGTTCGCGCGCCTAAATAATTCATTTACTTCGGCTAAATCTAACTTTTGAATATCCCGTAAGAGTTGGTCCCGCTCTTTATCATTTAAATCCGGCCAATACTCTAGTAAATGTCCTTGATCATGGCCCGTGAGGTTTTCGAGTAAAGTATCGTAAGACATTTTTAATAAACGCACTATGACCGAACTATTCGATTAGAAAGCGTATACTGGCTCATGGTTGCGAACAAGTTATCATTTTCACTAAAACCCCACCACGGCACAATACACGTCGGTCCATTTTGACATTTAAGCTCATTTTTGTATACAAATCTTGTATTTACATTTTTGTATGTACTATGAGTAATGCCGACATAACTATATTTTTATGTTTACTGACCATTGCTGTGTTAATATAAACAGTTATTTAGATAAGAGCGTTAATAATATTCAATAGACCACTACTGACACTTATTTGAATTTACCACGTACCACGAACTAAAATAGTAGGGATTAATAGATCGTTCAAAAATAATAGTTAAAATTGAAAAGATTTTAAGATATGAGAACTAATTTTTTAACTTAAACATATTTTCTTAAAAATATTTAACTATAGCAATTATATATATATCATATATATAACTCAATAAATTAATATTAAGAAAAACATTAAATAGAAATTTCTGAACGAAATCTTACTATGTCTATGGTAGGTTCTCCACAAACGTCATATTTCCCGATTAGGTTTTTTTATTAGAAATTGTCTTCGAGGACTTTTGGCGGGAATCTAAAACGTCATGTGGTGCTCTTGTATTATATTCGATATCTTAGTGTTTTAACGTGTTATATTAGATAATTTTAATGGCATTTTATGTAATGTGATGTGACAGAAATACTGGGATGTAGTGAATATCATATAAAAGTGCTTTACAACGTTTTCGTTTTCCATCAAAATTCCCACAAGATACCATTAACAATGTGGCCATAACACTGTTAATGGCGACAATTTGACTTACTGACAGACAATGACTAACCTGAAGAGACTAAGAACGTGAAGATAATTATAACTCGACACTGGCAACAATGGCTCGTATAAGTAGCTGATTGCCAATACATAAAAAGAAGAAGAAGAAGAAGAAATTGTCTTCTTCTTCTTATATATTGGCAATCAGCTACATATACGAGCTATTGGTGCCAGTGTCAAGTTATAAATATTTTCACGTTTATAGTCTTTCAAGTTAGTCATTGTCTAAGTCAAATTGTCGCCATTAACAGTGCAATGGCCACACTATTAATGCTATCTTGTGGGATTGGGGTGTGATTTTGATGGAAAACGAAAACGTTGTAAAGCACTTTTATATGATATTCACTACATCCCAGTAGTTCCGCCGCTTCATATTACATAAAATGCCATCAAAATTATCTAATATAACACGTTAAAACACTAAGATATCGAATATAATACAAGAGCACCACATGACGTTATCAAATTTCCGTCAAAAGTCCCTAGAAATTGTCACTATCGTAAACATTTGTTTTTGACGTGATAACGTCTTATAAATCGACGAACACCCGCTGCACACAGAAAAACTGTCACGCTGTCAACTGTCCGCCTCAGCTTGAGCGTGCAAGCAAGAGTGGTACAAGCGATAGAGGCACGATCGGTCTGAGCGTTCTTCCATTTCAAGAATTGGACGTAAGCTGTTTATAAAGTGAAGTGAAAAGTTGATATGGTTTCTATTGTTTAAGTTTGTTCAATTCATAAAAGTATGTAATCCTTCATCAATGTTTTTTATGACGTTAGCGGCCGTGAACAGACTTTAAAGACATATTTTGTTTTAGGAATTTCTACGCTTCTGTGCAATCACGAATACATCATGGCGATAAATCAATTGCTATTGCACTTTTATTGATACTAGACAAGAAAAAGAAAAGAAAAGTCGTTACTAGGTTAACCTCTTTGAACTCTCAAAAATTAATAGCGAGTCGATATAATCTATAGAAAGCAAAGTTACGAGTATACTCAGAAGAGCTCTGCAAATAATACAGAATGTCAATGAAATCTTTTGACGAATTTCATAATAGCATATAACAGAAAATTAAAAAGTTTCCATAAGTGACGTCTTGTTATGGTAAACTGCAATGATTAAAATCCGTTGCAGGTCCAGGTGCAGGTTTTTTGAATCTGAATTCGTAATAAAGAAACCTTGTCAGGAAATTGTATATTTGTGGCCAATGTAAAGCAAAAAAAAATAACAAATTACTTCACAAACATTGAACGGTATAAAAATATAATTAACTACCATATATTGCTTGCTATTATAGCAAAAGATGGAATTTAAGCTAATACTATCGCTTGATTAAAAGTACGCTTCAAAATGAAGCACTATACCAACTTAGATAAACGTGGTGTAAATATGTATACAACGATGTATAGATTTTGTTTCCTTCGCCTATTTGAAAAGATACCTGACCAAAAAGAAAAAATATTTATGGTCTTTACCGTCAAACCTGGGGGGGGCACACTTAAAACATTAATTATTTTTACTGACCGTCGCGCCGCCTACCGATTGTTTGTACAAACTTAACGGCTGCCATTTTGTCCTGTATGTCAAACGTTTGACAACTGAGAATTATTATTTTTTGTTCCCAGCGTAGGTACTTATTGTCATCAATCTATTTACGGTTATTGATGTACTTTCTGAAAATTATCTCAATTTTCATTGTTAAGCTGATATTATTATTGCTTCGTTATCAGATGATATGTTTTTTTTTATATTTCAGGGTAGCTTTCATAGTAAAAGAAAATTCTATATAATTACACATACACATGTAGATATGTATATATATCACTTCAACTTTAGTTCACCGCGTAAACTCTGGGTAGCAGCACCTTCCATACATGCATATTTTATCATGGAGTTGCCACTCTTTTTCAGTTTAATAACTTTACTCTTTGCGTCAAACTAAGGCAAGAATTTTGGCGGGAACATGAGATTATCATGCAATTGTCTTAAATAAAACATGTTTCTATTTTATAGCACTATAGTAGTCAATGTTATTGCAATTTTATATAACATAACATAGAAGAAAATGTTCTTGGGTCTGACAAAATTCACGGCGAAACCCTGGGGGGGCACACTTAAAACATTTCTTATTTTTACTGACCGTCGCGCCGCCTACAGATTGGTTGTACAAACTTAACTGCTGCCATTTTGTCCTGCCTGTCAAACGTTTGACAACTGAGAATTGTTATTTTTTGTTCCTAGCGTAGGTACTTATTGTCATCGATCTATTTTCGGTTATTGATATTCTTTCTGAAAATTATCTCAAGTTTCATTGTTAGGCTGATATTATTATTGTTTAGTTATCAGCTGATATGTTATTTTTTATATTTCAGGGTAGCTTTCATAGTAAAAGAAAATTCTATGTAATTACACATACACATGTAGATATGTATATATATTACTTCAACTTTAGTTCACCGCCTCAACTCTGGGTGGCAGCACTTTCCATACATGCATATTTTATCATCGAGTTGCCACTCTTTTTCAGTTTAATAACTTTACTCTTTGGCGAAACCTCTATTTAGATCCCTAGTGTCGAATTAAAGTTATTGACTTCACTGTAAAGTCGAGTCAATGACTTCAATTCGACACTATAGTAATATCGGAAAGTAACTTAAAACAGGCTACGTATTGAGAAAACACGTATTTACTCATTTTTAATTTTCAAGAAAGTTGTAAGCTCTCTATGGATTTTATTCCATTTGTATATCCGAACGGACGAACTATACAAAAAAAAAACTTGATGAACTGTCAAAAAAATGTCAAATGGCTTCACACAGTGCATTTTCCGTTTACTGTTGATTCTTATAAATTGTTTGCTTTTTATAATATATGGTATAATTAATAATTTATGTATTATACTAAAGTATTTATTTGATTACGTTTTTGATATAAATATGACTGAATCCTCAAAGAAGAGAAAGAAAATTTCTAATACAGAACATAACCCAACTATCGCATCCCGTGGCTTAATTGATGCGAACTGGCAAAAATTACTTTCAAGCACACTTATGATGGACAAGAAAAGCGAAAAACCAACACAGGAAAAGCAGGAACAATATACAGGTTCATTTCGACGTACACGGAAACAAAAGGGAAAAGAGCACGATATCGTACAAAATGATTTGAAAACTTTAAATTTATCATCAAACAGTAAAACCGTAACTCATAGCATAGAATTAAAAAACAAATTTAGCGAATTAAAAAGTGATGACAATATTGACGTCGTTAATGAACCTATAATAAAAGCAAAAGAAAATAAATCGAAAAATCGACTAACAAAATTTTTAGCGATGGACTGTGAAATGGTTGGGGTAGGATATGATGGTAACGATCATATGTTAGCTAGAGTTTCAATAGTAAATAAATTTGGGGATTGTATTTACGATAAATTCGTAAAAGCAAGAGAAGAAGTTAAAGATTACAGAACTGATATCAGCGGCGTTAGAAAAGAAGATTTATTGAACGGCGAAGACTTCGTTAAAGTTCAAAAGGAGGTTTCTGAACTGATACGAGGACGAATATTAGTGGGACATTCGTTAAAGAATGATTTGTCCGTTTTATTTTTATCACATCCTAAAAGAAATATCAGAGACACATCAAGATATAAACCGTTTAGAAAAGTAAGAAATAATTTCATTCATCATCATTTCAGCTTCATATATGTCCCACTGTTGGGCTCGAGCCTCCTCCGTAATGTGAGGGTAATTGACTTACTATACCATGCTGGTCAGACGTGTTGGTATAGGGTTTTGTTTCAAGTTTTCCTTCTCTCGCATAGATGTTATATGCATTTTATATCCCTTAGTTGTCTCATACGATCACCCACGGGTAAGATAAGGGCTGGTGAATTGTATTCTTACTCCGCCACCACACAGAAAATTCCTATTCTATCATTGTTTGGAAAATACCATAAGACAAAAAATATTTACAATTTACTAACAAACTTAGTTCGTTTGTAGAAGTCGATATATTGCAGCGCCGACTAGTGACGAGTTACATAAATTTGGGTAGCATATAAACTTCCGTAAAAAAATACATATACATACCAATTTTCATACTGATCGTTCCAATAGTTTCTGAGTTTAGCAATGTCATATATACAAACATCCTTTTCTTTTTTTTTGTTATTCATTTTTATTAATTAAAAATAGAATGTTAACAAGACATTTAATTTTAATTTCACATGGTATATATATATCATCTTGAGAGTTGTGTGGTAGTGGCTACGAATACTACCAACCCTTACTTGGCTCGTGGGTGTTGTAAAAGACAACTAAAAGCTTTATAACAATCTGGTCCAAGTCCATCTAAGGCCATTTGGTCAACAATTACATTCCCAAGGAGGGTTCACGTCTAGCAGACGGCCAGTGTTAAAACTATTGCCATTAACTTTTACAATATATATTATGAAAGAAGAGTACATATTGCATCGACTCTAAGTAATTGGGATAAGAGTAGGAGAATGATGATGGTATATATAACATCTTAGGTTTTACTAAAACTTAAGGAGGTTGTTGGTGATGCACATGAATTTTTAGGAGTCAAATTTCCCAGGAGGTCTGTTTCTATTTTCGCTGGTAAACTCTCTTTATTATTCCCATAGGGAAGTAAGAAATAACGAGACCTAACCAGTCACTATATAGGGCAACATTGAGTAATAAGATATTTCTTACCAAGACATTTAAATCGTCTACTTAAAAATGCAAATACTCGATTATGTTACAAACGAAAGTTGCTAATTTTGATCGAGAGATGGCGTTGTATTAAAAATTTTTTTCTCACAAAAACAATATTCTGTTCCAGATTACAAAAGGTAGCACTCCATCACTTAAACGTTTAGCTAAAGAATTATTAGGTATTGACATACAATCCGGTGAACACTCTTCAGTCGAGGACGCCAGAGCCGCTATGCAGTTGTATTGCACTGTGGCTAAGCAATGGGAATCCCAAGTTGCTGACAAACGTGGCAAGAGAAAAGTGTTGCCAGATGATGATTGATTAAAATTTATATTTTTTTATAATAAAATTAGTAACGTTGTATATAATGATTGTTTTTATTTCTTAAATCTCATCTTTATACCTGGGTTCTATGTGGACGGAATAAGAATATCACTCGTCATCTTGCCCGTGGGTGTCATTGACAAATAAATGAAGGAAAATCTTTCTTCCATGGTTTGAAACAAATAAAAAAATCATCCCCACACAGCAGTCATGACGACTGCTGACAGAAGTGAGAACTTAAACCTATGAAAAAAAAAACAAATACAGTAGAATGCGTTTATTATGGCGCCGCTTATAATGACCAACCGGTTAATATGACGGTATAATACTTATAAGAAAAACGGATATAATGACTTCGCTTATATTGACATTTCGCTTATTGTGACCTGTATTTGAAAAATCAAGGCCGACCGTCATGATGTATTCGCCTGTTTTCGTTGCCATCTTTCCACTTGATGTGTGAATTGCACGTGGCTCGTTTTTGTTTTATTTCTTTTGACAAGTACGAGTCGATAAATGAAAATTGTTAGTGATTTGCAAACAGAATGACATCACAATTTTAATCTTAACATTGTAATGCCATTTTTATGATTTGAAGATACCCGTGCAATTATATTCAGACTAGAAGATCGTGATTATTATTCATCTATTGCTCATATAAATTTGGAGTCGGTCATTCGAAAATATTAATAACTTTTAAAAACAAGTAGAAGATTAGAGCATCATTTAATTCAATTTGAAAGTGAGGAAGGTTCTTTGAAAGAATTACAAGAACATGTTGATTAAGTGGTCATTCAGCGGTTAATTTTGCAGTTTTACTAAACCGATATTATGTATGTACCTAACAAAACTAGAAAATTTTGCATTTTCTGCTTTGTAAGATGTCCGCTTAGATACGCGCTTACGGATTTGTCAGTGCCCTCCAATGTCATTATAACCGGATTCTACTGTAGAAAAAACAGCGCCACCGGAAATATCTATGGGTGTAACCATACCATAGATAGCCGTCAAAAAATAACTATTAGAAACTATTGGATAATTGATAATAATTAATAATAAAAATTATAAATATAGTAAACACAGCAGTGAAGACTCTTCACTCACTGAAGAGCAGCCCACTGTATCTTTATCGCTCGGGTACACCCGATCGAGATTTTCATTTCAAAGCGTGACGGATCAGCCTCACTTCATCATCTTAGCTCATATATGTCCCAGTGTTGGGCTCGAGCCTCCTTCATAATTGGAGGGAAATTGACCTACTATACCGCGCTGGTCAGACGTGTTGGTATAGGGTTTTGTTTAGAGTTTTCCATCACTTGCATAGATATTATACAGATGCTCTAGCACATGTAGCGCCCGGGTGCAATCAATAACCTGGCGCCCTCTTGTATCAAAATGGGAAATAAAATGGAATAGTTACAACACGTTCGACTAAACTCCGAACCTCGCTGGAATGCGTTGTTGCCTGCTTAGTCTTGTTGTTTTGACACAAAACCAGGTAAACGCGATCGGATTATGAAGTTATAGTAAGAATGGCGACTAAACAACCTAACCAAACCTGTTAAATAACGCACCCACTACGTTTATAGATGGTTAGGCACTCGCTGAGTACGGTGTGCCCACTCCGTGTGGAGCGTTACAGTGGAGGCTCTGTGTACCAAGCGGCTCTCGGCGCCCTGGTGCACCGCACCCTCTGCACTACAGCTAAAGCCGCCCCTGATCTTATATGCGTTTTATATCCCTTAGTCGTCTCGTACGATCACCCACGGGTAAGATATAGGATGGTGAATTATATTCTTACTCAGTCACCACCAAAGAGTAAAGTTATTAAACTGAAAAAGAGTGGCAACTCGATGATAAAATATGCATGTATGGAAAGTGCTGCCACCCAGAGTTTAGGCGGTGAACTAAAGTTGAAGTAATATATATACATATCTACATGTGTATGTGTAATTACATAGAATTTTCTTTTACTATGAAAGCTACCCTGAAATATAAAAAATAACATATCAGCTGATAACTAAACAATAATAATATCAGCCTAACAATGAAACTTGAGATAATTTTCAGAAAGAATATCAATAAACGAAAATAGATCGATGACAATAAGTACCTACGCTAGGAACAAAAAATAACAATTCTCAATTGTCAAACGTTTGACAGGCAGGACAAAATGGCAGCAGTTAAGTTTGTACAACCAATCTGTAGGCGGCGCGACGGTCAGTAAAAATAAGAAATGTTTTAAGTGTGCCCCCCCAGGTCACCACACAGAAAAGCCTCACTTACAGCCTACGAAAAAAATCTGTGTGCGGTGTACCAAAAGAAGTTTTCACTTCAATAAAAAACAAAACAAATGTAACGAATTGCAGTTTATTATGACAATTTTTTTTTTATTACAAATTTTTACAATTATTATGCCACAGTTCAATTTGAAACTATACACTGTTCTAACTAATTACATCTAGAATTTAAGATTTTTGTTCGTTGCTTGAACATGTGTCATATGGATGGATTTATGGGTCGTTTGACTTCGACATAATTACGACTTCTAACATAAAATGTTGACTTCGATATAATAACTTCCATTGCAATTATAATTCAACTAAACATTTCTGACATAAAATTGAATATTATACATGTTTTACAGTAAATAAAATTGAATTTACTGTACACTTTACGTATTTTTCAAAAATGGAGAACTATGTAGAGGACGTCCATTAATCACGTGATCTTTTTTTAGCGTTTTTTAACCCCCCTGCCTCTTGGTGATACGTGGTGAGGTTTAAGACTATGACCCCCCTCCCCACCAACATCAAAAGTGAATTTTTAATACCTACAAAGAACTAGCCCACAGCTCATTATATTCTCGGTTTTTGCCTTTTTATCCTTCGCAAAAAGGTCTTTATACAGATCACATACTTTAAACTTCGTTCCTTGTCTGGCAATGGCAAGTCGAAGTCACACTACACGCCGCTTTTCAGTTTAGAAATCGCAGCGTTTGACGAAACCATAAATACGCGTGATATCTTACTACAATGTGATATTTCGTGATTTTTGTCAAACAACTAAGTTTAAAACCTCACGTGATTAATGGACGGCCCTATATTTAGATTTTTTTTTACAGGTTAATGGACTTAGATTTGTATTATACTGACTTCTATTTTATTTCAAATATGGCAATCATTATAATTAATTTGAACATAAATTTTGTTAAACTTGTTATATTTTGAGTGATATTTAAATATCAATATTAGAAATAGCATCAATGACCTCTATACGTCTTTAAAAAAGGTATATAATACTTTTTAACCAGCTAATGTTACTACTAGAAGATTTCCATTTGTTAGTAGGTTTTTTGATGTAAATAATGAAAATCTTCTGGTTGATTTAAATACATGAAGTATGCAATTATACTATTTTTTCACATTTGCTAGTAATTGTATACAATTTACTATATTATTTTTTCAACCGTGTATATTACGTAAATAGTGGTAACGTATAATAGTATACAATATCATATTTTCTCTTGGTAGATTTTTTAATATCTTTTCATAAATAACTTAGTAGTTTTGTAGTAGAATACATACGTATTTAATAGATTTTTTAAAATGTGGTCACATAGACTTATTTTTTTTCTTAATGAATACAAGATTAACACCAAAGAGAACATCTGATACATACCATAAAGGTCATAGACTCTACTGGATGTATTTTTTTAAAGATATCATGTAAGAATTTATTCTCTAGTGCAAGGTACTGAAAAATAAATACTTGTGTGATGGAGAACTTTACAAATGCATCAATAAATAAAGGAAAATATATTTAGAATTATATTAACCATTTGTATATAGAGATCAGATCCATTTGACATGAATAGTCATCGCTCAAAAATTACGAAAAGAACTTTATATTTTAATGTTTATTATTGAGACGTATAGAGGTCATTGAAATTTCTATATCATTTTAAGAAAGTATATTTTGTTTAAACGAATATTTTTTTCAAAATATTAAAAAGCAAATATAATAAAGCAAAGCCATGTTTGATTTTAAAACTAATTCAAGACGAAAAACAAATACTTCTTTCAAATATTAACTGAAATTAAGAACCGGAAATTTTGATCTGAATAATTAATAAGTAGGCTTAATAGGAAAGTGTACTTTTTTTTATAAAATTTGAAATAAATAATTAGAGAAAGAAATTGTAGTTCTAATTTTTTATTGTCATTATATTATATATACGTTTGCCGATTGTAATTCCGCGGCAAATTTCACGTCAAGCAACATATGACTAGGTTTAATCTTATTTAAATTAAAAAAAAAAAATTATACTTTTAAAATACTTGTTTGTTTATAACTTGTGCAATAATATCTTACTGAACTACAAGATTTATGCAGCTTTTATAATTGTGTTATAATAAAAAAAATATCAATAAAAAACAACCGAATTCAACTATTAATCAGTGGACTAAATTGAAATGGGACCACCAGATTAACAAAAAAAGGAATTATGAAAATCAGTTAATTCGAAGGTTATGAGGAAAAAAGTTCTAAAGAAAAACTTGAAAAAAAAGGAGGTGGTCCTTTTTTTTGAAGTCCGTTAAAAATAAAACTAGACTAAAAAAAGCTTAATTGTGGTCTATGAAAATATAATACTGTCAATATTTTTGGCGGGCTACTTGACGTTGTCATTTATGTCATATAATCCGTCAAACAATTTTACGACTAAATATTGAAGAGATTCGTTAATTCGAAATATTTATTTTTAAACGGCATAAATCTTGTAGCGGCAATTTTGATGCATTATTATAGCGTAAATATACTCGGTATCTAAGATTAATACGCACCAGTGTTATGACAATGCTACTATTTTGGTAGAAATTTTGACAGTTCACATTCCAACATTACACGTGTGTTCATAGATATGGAATAATAGTTGTATCTATAATGTGTAATCATACATCAGAAATAAAAATATTGATAAAAATGCAAATAATTCTAGAAAAGTTAAAATATTTTTAATTTGATAATGAAAATTGACACAGAGGAAGGTTTGAAAGTTGCGCCAGTGACGGAAAAGTTAAGGAGTGAAATGTTGACATGTGATGATACGGGATGAAAGTAATGTGAGGAAAGTTTTAAGTAAGACTTTAGGGATGGATGTACTGTGTGAGGCATGACATGAATAGACAGGGAGTGACTGCAGAGATGACGTCTGGTAGGAGTGTATGGAAGAAGATGAGATATTGTGTCGAACCCAAGTAATCGGGATAAGAGTAAGATGATGATGAATGAGATGTGTTGAGAGCTCTCAGCGCTCACCCACAGTCCGGGTAAAGTTGTCATAGCCATCTGAGGCTAACAACTAAGATACAAAAAAAAAAAAAAAAATAATGAGATGTGACACAAAGCTGTTTACCGTGTAAAATTAAGGAGCTTTGGAACGATTTGTTAATGGTCTATAAAAATGTCTTAATCTGTGAAATGGTAACATTATTTGCCCAGATATATATGGTATAATATTATTACTATTGTATATAGAATTATATAATATGATTACACGGATAACTTGGGAGTTCATTATAAAGTTCATGTCTGTAAGCCACTTTAAAACGACCTTAAATAATTCTTCTAAAAAGTAAGTTGACTGTCAATATTTCTACCAAATAGTATTAAAAATTAAATTCACAACATTACATATAAAAAAAAATACTAAGACGAGCGCCACAATTAATGGATTTTAGGCTTTATAGCTACTGAAATTAAAGCTTTTTTTACGTCGTATTAAATACCCGATAATTGTTGCCCCCATCTGATATAAACTTAGTAACACAATTATACAGTATTAATAAAATAATAAGTACAATAATACGCAGTGTAGCAAGACCAAAAAATAAAATTGCTACTACCGTGGTAGAATTTTCTCAGTATTTGGTGTAATTTAAGACTACTTCTTTTTTTTTAATGTAACAAAAATATATTTTTACAATAAAACACGTGTGAATACTTTGAAAACAATTAATAATACTTAATAATACATTTATGTAATAATATCAATATCGTTATGAGATTTATACAAATTAGTGCCTGAAATAAATATCATTAGTGTTTAAAATGGATTTTTGTCGTACTTAAAATAAAAACATTTAAAATTTGATAATCAAAAAAAACAAATTTCATCCTTTCGGTAGGACTTGCCGCGAATGGTGAAATAATTCCAGAGCCATCCATCTGCCGGTTCGGCTAGAGCAGGGGTCGGCAACCTTTTGAGTCGGAAGAGCCAAAAATTAGAATTTATAAAGGTTTAAAGTTTTTAAAGAGCCACATTTTTTTGCCAACAGTAATTTGTCCTTACATTCTTTTTTTTTTTGTTCTCACAATCTTCATTAATCAATTCAGAACCAATTTTTAAATGTTTTCTTTATAATTTTTTTTTACCTATAGAACCAAAGAGCCGCAACTTCACATCCAAAGAGCCACATGTGGCTCGCGAGCCACAGGTTGCCGATCCCTGGGCTAGGGCAATATGTAACTATATTTCTGTAGGTAAATTTGACTGTCACTTTAATACTTTTTATGTGACCAATGCTTTTAATACTGAGTTAACGATGTACACGAGGTTTTATAAACATATACATAATACTGATTCAATATATTAGGGTATTATTACTTCATGTGATGACAGATAGGGGGTTAATACAATAAGTCACCATGTGTTATAATTAATCTTGGCTCGTATACGCTCCACTACTAGGGTCGAGTCTCTTTCACAATATGGGTGAAATTGACCTTTCATATCATGCTCATCAGACGGCTTGGTATAGGGTTTTATTTCAAGTATTCCATCTTTATATAGGTAAGAGAGGATGGTAGTAATTTCTTACTCAGTTCCCACATACACAATGAATGGATAGATTAAACAAATTTTTACCCACATTATGACATAAAAATACATGGCTTAAATTTATTTTTACAAATATTATGCCGTAAAAATACATATACATTAAAATATTTTATTTCAAGTATGACAAAAATACTAAGATGATAGAATTGCGTTTAGAAATTATTCTGTGCTGATCACGGTTGCAGGTAATTTGAACATCGATGCGAATATTTACAAAATTTTAATAGTATTTGATCAATTTATATAACTACGCTGCTTATTATTAATTAAAAATACAGTTATCAATTAACACACGAACGATAAATCATAGGCAGTTTGACGTCATGTGTGTTTAGAGGAAATCAATATTTTCAAAAGTGACAGTTGACAGGTATAAAATGTTGCCATATGAATGAAATACTACTATTTTATTAAAATATTCCACAATCGATGTCCAAATAGTTTTAGCATGCAGGTGGAATGTCACCATAGTGATTTTCAGCGATGGGCAAGTCCATGATGTTTGAAAGCATTAATACTGTAATCTAGTCCACAATATAAGTACATGAGGTTTTCTCCAATTCTAACTGCGTACCTATGGCCTTATTTTCATCAACTACCTCTACATTTTAATCAATACTTAATATAAATGACACTTATAATCAATCCAATGAGTTACATCACGTTAAGGGTTACTTAAAATTTTACTGAATATCAAACATTTAGATTAAACTGTCAGTAATTTAACTTAGGTATTACTTAGGGGTCGTTGATGAAAATAAACATTATTGTGGCTCGTATTATTTTGTCGTCTATCGGAGACAGTTTCTCGCTCGTAAAGAAGTTCTTTTATACTGTCCGGTAACAAAATATACGAGTAAAATCTCCCAGAAAATCGTATTTACTTTAATAATCTGTTTAGGATTTATTTATACAATCTTTTTATTCATGGTCGGAGTATATTATTAAATGCAATACTATGAAAAGATTGCTAGGTAGTAGCTTTTTATTTTCATATTGATTAATGAAAGGTATGGTACCTAAATCATAAACTTGCCCATCCCAAATGGTATATACCTTATAAGTAATATATATTTCGGCGTGGTTGACGTCCTATGCGTGTCATATTGGCGCAGAGTTCACGGTCCCTGGAAATGATTATAAATTGTCATAATTTTAATCTCACGCCTGAAGTTATGAATATAGGTATAAATTATAATAAAACATTTTATTTCGCATGCCTCACGTAATTAATAAAATGTCCCTTATAACTTTTTGTATCTATGCTGATTGATTTAAGTTACAGTGGCTTTATTAGTAATAATTGAATTGTGTATTATTTATTACATTTAATTAGTTATTTATGCACATTTCGCAAACAAATCATCAAATAGTTTTCGATTTAAAATTAAAATTTTGTCTGTCTACTATATTAATATTAGGTGCAAATATGAATAGATAAAAGATAGATAACATGTCAAAAAATAAGTGTATTAAAAATTGTTCCACACTTACCTAATGTCGCCCCACCCGCCGTTTCCTTTAACAAGTTTCTTATTATTTTTCGCCCCACCAGATGTAACGGTGGCCGTCACTCTAGACGGGTACATATACTGTTTGGCTGTTTTAAGAAGCGTTTGAACTTTCGATATTACTGTCGACGCGTTGCAATTTGATTTTTTATGATGGAAACCGCTGCAAAAAAAAGTAACATTATGTATTTATAAAAACCCATAAGTTATAAAGAAAAATTGATTGATCTGTCAATAAAAAAAAGTTACTATTTAGTAGAAAACTTACCATTCACCTATATGGAATACCCTGGGTCCTTTGCATAAGATAACCTTAAATTTATCTCTGCCTGGCCTATTTTGGGATAAATATAATAAAGAATAATCCCAGTTGTAATCGTCGTATTCACAGAACTTCTCTTGTAACTCCATTATATTATTCCAAACTGTTCTATTAAACGCGAAACCCATATTATGCATACTCGAATGCCATGGCGTGATTTCAACCTATAAAAAAATAAGGTTGAATTAATAGTCATATATTTTAACCTACTGCGTCTAAAAGATAGTAATTAGAGATAATTTTACATAAGTTAAGTAGCGAGTTAAGTTTGAAAAAGTTTACTTCCAAATGTCAAGCGTTTTTTTTTCTATATGATAAGAGAAAAAAAAAACTTTATCTATGAACATTAATTTTTACGTCAAAACGATTTACTCGATAATTAGCTAATGCGAAATTAAAACTAAAAATATAAGTGCCGTCGTAAAAATTACAACATTTTTTTAATAACCATTACAATTCAACCATTTTAAACCATATTCCAGAAGCAAGAATATACAGCATTTATTAACTACAACATATGTAGAATATTAAACTTGATTTTTTTTTCTGAATATATATTTTATAATTATTTCAATGCTTTAAATTAAATGATAAGGTAAAATTATACAGGTACATTGATATATTTTTAACAGCAGATTTTATACAAACTAGTATTTTCTTAGAAAATTCTATGGCAACACATAGCTGTCAAAATTTAGCGGTAAATTTGACAGTTAAAACTAGCTATTACAAAATGTACGTATCACTAATTATTACGAAAATAGAACTAAATATAATAAATAATATTTTTAAATTTCAAAAAACAAACAATCTAGAAAATAAAATATATTTTTAATTTATAACAAAAATAAAATAACGCATGCCTGTACGCAAGCGGGGCCAATTACAATTTGTAATAGGCTAGCGGATTTAAAAAATGTTTAAAAAAAAAAGTAATATAAATGCATGCGTAACATTCTTTCCATACCATAACCAATAATTAGCTAATTTACAGTTTTTAATGCTATCGAAGCGGGTGACTTTGGTTCTTTTTATACCAGCAATAATACAATTAAAATGGTAATTATAGAAAATTATTAAAAAAAATTTTTAAGGGATTTTCAGCGTTAAAAAAAAAAAGAAATTTGATTCCGTTACCCGCGAGAGCCAAAGTTAACCGCCTCTGTAATAATATACAAACTTGTAAATGAAAACGTATTTAAAAGCGAGAATGCGTTCAAAATGCAAATGTACAAAATGCCACAAGCATACTAGCTTTTTTTTTTGGCGGTAGGTTACGGTTTCGTTACACTACGTCCAAATCGCTCAGGGCGATGGCAGAGACGTCGTGCAACCCCATAACTGACCGTGCACGTACCTCTATCGCCATTTGGGCGAATCACCGGTACGGAGCCCTTGTCTTCAATGGAGAAGAATACTAAATCAATATATTTACAATGTATAGATAATAATTTTATTGAGATCAAATGGCATATACGCCATATTTTTCCTTTTGCCATAGATACCGGTTAAAAATAATATGGCTTAGTTTGATATAAGACATTTAAAAAGATCGTGTCTATATAAGAATATGTCTAATATTTACGAGATCATACATGAATTGACTTAAAAATATAATAAACTAAATTAATTATACGTTTTATACTCTTCTGTCTTTAGTAAGTAAATTCTATTGTCATAACAAATTATAATCTTGTTCTTCTTTTTTTTTAAACTCCACCCCGCACTAAGAAAATAATCCTTGTATTGGGGGACTTTACAAATATGCAATTAACGCAGACAAATTACACCACAGACTACAACAACACTTTGTGGATCGCACAAAGTGTTGTCCTGCGCAGGAATCGAACCCACGAAATTGGCACGGAAGGTCGGTATCTTAACCACTACGCCATCTGTGCAGTCAAATCTTCGGGAGTTTTATTATTATTTAATAAAAAAAAAAATACTCAAATTATTGAAATTTATCAATTAATACAAAAAAAATACTGTTCTTCTCTTAATAAGATTATGTCTTCAATTAATTTTAATGTTGTGCCGTTGGACCATAGATTAATATTTTTTTTAATTACAGATTAATAAAAATTAGTTAACAAGCTAAATATAGATTTAATAAAATATATCAAACCGTAGGTGTTTCTACTTAAATAATATAAAAATAAACATTTTGATGTTATTAGGACTGTTATTTTTTTTTTATTGCTTGTGGTGGCAAACGAACTAGCAGTACACCTGATGGTAAGTGTCACTGCCGCCTATGGACCTTTGCAATACCAAGGTATAGCTAGGCCACTGCCTACCAATACAAACCCCAAACCCACCCAGTTGAGCTGCTGCGCTTTAAAACACAATGTTGATTTTTTTAAATTGTGTCGATATTAATTTCAGTTTACTCCTAAGTACTTTTGCCGAAAGTTGCAAAAAAAATTAACACTTTTTAAATTCAATATATAGCTAAAAATACTTCTTTATGAAGCAATGGCAATATAATATGGCAAATAATGACTGATGGAACTAAATCAAGAAAGAAATATTGTTAGAAATACATATTTTTTCAACTTATAGCTTTACGTAAGCTTTAATCATTCAAATTATTTTTTTTTATTTAGAAGACCTTCTTGTCAATGAAAATTAGGCAAAGGGGATGATTTTTATTATTGTTTTCTTTTTATTTTTTGTTCATTGAACTTTTTAATCGTAAGAATAGTTATTGCAAATAAATATATATACAATTATTTAGAAAACTTTAGTAATTTAAGTTTCAATAAAAAAAATCACTACTAAAAATTGAAATGTCGAAACAAATTTTTAACCAAATTTTTTCAATAATATCCATTCAATGCCCTAAAGACATACTATAGAAGTAAAACTTATTGTATGTACAATGAAACATATATAACTATGTACATCAAACACTTTTGTATACCTATACATAGAGCTGTGGTTTGTAGATATTTTTATTTATATATAAGTCTTAATCTTCTCAAGATCGCGAGAAAAAGAGTTTAAGCGACATCTATATCACATTACTCGTATTTATCACATACTTTTCAGTTTAAAATATGTATCAAACCTTTTATTTACGTATCAGAATTCACAAAGTTCTCGATTAAAAAAAAACTCACTTTAAAAATATTTAGCTAAAATTGTTTAGCGACCTAAAGCCGAGCGAATTACTATATAATACAAAACGCCAAACCAAAATGCTTAAAAGCCATATACATCGCAGCCCAATAAAATTATTCTATAAACTAAATGGCCTTCGTTATGAACTGTCAAATTGCTTTAACCTGTCAAATTGTAGTATTAATTAAATAAAAATAATAAATATCTGTTACCACTGAATTTATACATTTTATTTTCATTTATAATGGCATAAATATATAATTAACTAGCAGACTCGTCCACACGTTGCTGTGGCTAAGGTAGCCTCAGTAACACGTGGTGGTTATGCTAATAAATTGTAGCTTATATGAAACGTGTGTACGTTTAATATAGCGTCATCTATTAAATACTTACTCAATCCAGTCAACAGATACCGCCATCTGTTAGAATCGTTTGGAGATAACAGATAATTGTGACGGTCAAATAATAGATAAATAATTTGCAATAAAATAATATTGCGACTATAAATTGAGATGGAACCTATCCTATCTTTTAAGTTGGATCAAACTACACATGCTGTGCAAATTTGATTAGAATCGGGTAAGTACTTTAGGAGTCCATCGCGGACATACAACGTGACGCGTAATTTATATATATTAAGATAAAGCAGAACGGGTAGATTTTGACAGTTCACTCTGAAGTTCATTGCTATTACGGTGAAGTCCTATATTAACAGTAAAAAAGTGCGTGTATAGATTACACGCGCCAAAAAGAGAAACTTCTGTAGATTACTGTAAATACTAAAGAAAATTCGTCAGACAAGGAAATTTTAAAATGCCGGCCAATTTAGTTGTATTATATAGAGCGTTTTCCAATTACAGCACTAGAGGGCATTATGCGGCATAATACTCAAGTTAAATGGACATTTAATCGCAATGCCAACTTAAAGAAAAACACTTGTCAATTTTCTGTCACTGAGTTGGTATCGATTGCACGTTGAGCATTATGCCGCACAATGCCCTCTAGTGCTGTAATTGGAAAACGCTCATATTTTCTATACTCATTCTCCTACGCATATATTACTGCAAATCGTAACCGGGTTTCTGTTACAAAAATTGTAACGCCATTTTTTTACTTTTTACGATGCATCTAAAGAAGTTTCACTTATTAAAAAAAAAGGATAATTTCGCGTGTAACTTTATCAAAGCAAATTGACAATCAAATTGTGCCTCGCAGTATTTGACGTTTTTTTTTAGATATGTGCCATCTATCATTTTTTTGTCATACGACAGCTCACACTTGTCTAAGTGGTAGGATGATTAGATTTCTAATAGGTGTGGGTTCGAGTCTCACATATGATAATTATTTTTAACTCTTAAGCAAATTTTTGTGATAATTTTTAGAAGGATAAATGTTCAAATTTCAATATCAAAGTTACACGCAAAATTAATCAAAATAATATATATATATACAAATAACTAATTTATTTACCAAGCTATTCGTTTAAGTTTTAAATTTATACTTAGTGTAGATTTGCCAAACATAATAAATAACTATATTATGCGTTTTATTTCGTTTAGTAATATTACTTAGGGGGCGTCCATTAATAACGTGAGGCATTTTTGTCAATGTCTTCGATATAAGACAAAACTAGTTTTAATTTATTTTTTTTAAACATAATGACAAATGTCAAATAAGTTTTTAAGTACATAAGTTTTATAGCTAAGCAAGGAGTATTTACACTACAATTTTGAACTCTTTCTGTCGCCCTAGAAAGATGTTTTTTTGCCGCCTTTCCTGCGTGCACTTCGCACTCTAAATTTGCTTTTGAACAAATATAATCTGTAAGATCCCTTTATATATTTTATGTTAAAGAAATATGGCACTGTGTGATAGCGGCTACGAATACTACCAACTCTTACTTTGCTCGTGGATGTCGTAAAAGAGGATTTAAGAGCTTTATGTCGACCTGGGTCAACTCTACCTGATGCCATTTGGTCGACAATCACATACCCAAGGAGATTTGACGTCAGACAGGCGGTCGGTCATAAAACTATTGACAATAACTTTTGCAATATGTACGATGAAAGAGGAGTACATATTGCGTCGACCACAAATAATTGAGATAAGAGCAGAAGACTGATGATGAGAAATATTAAAATATTTTTAATTTCGTAATGGGGTTTTATAAATAATTAAGCATATTAAATGCTACATTTCAGTAATTTAAATAACAAGGTTGTGTCATCGTTTAATACAATTCTAACTGTAAAGTTTTAAGTATTAAGCCTATAACAATGTGTTAACATTGTCGGGTAGATAGCATACCGTCACCTCAAGACGTAAATATGATACGAAGTGAAATTTGCATGTCCTACAATTAGTCACGGTGGTCTAGTGGCAGCACGATTGGACCGGAATCCCAATAGGCGCGGGTTCGAATCCCGCTTGTGACATCATTTTTAATTTCGTAATCGGGTTTTATAAATATTAAAATATATAATACTATGTATTTTAGGATTTTTAATCATCTTTTATTACATATACTATTGCATTAGGCTGAAGCCTAAAACAGTATCTGTGTATATGATAATAAATGTTGTGAGATTTATCTCAATTCCTTTCCCTTATCTTAATGTTAGGTGAGATCTTTTAAAATCTGTATTTTGAGGATTTAATAAAAAGAAATACAATTTATTTTATTATTAATATTAAAACTAAGAAAGGCTAATAAGTATTTGAGAATAGGTTTATACCATATTTGTTGAAAAAATGTCCCCTACATGAGCTTAAATGAGATTCGATATCGGATTGACCTTAAGATACTCTCACGTAATTAATAGACGCCCCCTTTGTCTATTTTAATTCAATATATATAATTTATAAGTAAAATAAATTTGGCAACCCTAGCTCATTAGTATGTTTAACAACCTTTTGCGTGTGCGTATACAGGTTCGGGTACAGTTGAAAGTTCCAGCTCTGCGGTTCGTTCCTTCGCCTCTGTTCGTTGGCAGCTCTTACTTGCTGTATGTAGTTTAAATTTTGATGCTTTTTTCGCTGTTAATTAGATTTATATGCTATATATTCATTGGATAATAATAATAAAAACACAACTTATAAAACACCAAACAGATATCGTTAAAATTTAAAAAAAAAAAAACTTCCTTATATTTGTACGATTGTCTATAGCTATTTAGGCAGTACCAAAAACGGTACTGCCTAAATGGCTCGCATGGCGAAGAGAGGTGCTTGCAGGGTGGGTCTATGGGGTCACGCGCCGCTTTTTCCATCGCCTCAGACCGACTTGGCGGTGCGTGACCACTCCATAGCCCACCGCAAAAAAAGTACCGATTTTGGTGGTACTAAAAATGCCTACACTTTATGACGTTAAATAAAAATTAAAAACTTAGGTATCACCTAAGGCGATATAAATAACACAATAATCTTAACTTAAAAATTAGAAGTCATTATTGATAACGGACATTAGGCCACTTTTGCGTATTTAGCGCTTATTAAGTTAAAGAAAAAATATTAAAAAAAGAAATAATGGTACTTTAATATATGGATATTAAGCTTATTTTATTTTCTTTTAATTGTTTCAATATTAATATTGGCCAAAAAATACACATATTTGGTTACTTTTTATTTCTTGATTTCATAGACAATTTTTTTTGTTTTGTTCTGCCGTTCGGACAGGCAAAGGGATCAAAGCCCATACAGCCAAGTCTTATTTATTTATATAATTGTAGTACATAATCCTGCCTATCCGTAAGCCATTTTTTTATCTGAAAATATAAAATGACTAAACCTTCGAAGTCAAATGAAGACGAAGAAAAATGGCGCATCATCAAATTAAACGTCAAAATCTCTGTGGCTGTCACTAATGTCAATTTGATAATCTGTCAAACTGACATTTTCATTCACCTTGACATTGGCAGAATCATTGGTCGTCGATGGAGCCAAACTTATAAAAAAATTAATTGAATTGATATTTTCATTCAGTCATCTCAGAAAAAAAGAATTTTATGAAATTTATTTAGAATTTCATTTAGAAGGCTAATAGACTATTAGCTCTCCCCATTAAAACATCGCTTTAAGTCTATTTTAAATAAAAAGTGGACTAAATACCTTATCACTATTCATGTGGTACTGGTAAGTCTTCAAATAAGTCCCGAGTGAAAGGATTTCACATTGCGGACAGCTTTTGTCCGCAGTAGACTTTAGTAGAGACAGCATGTGAATAAAATCTTCTGCTACGTAATGATCTTCTTCTAAGAAGACCACCATACCTGAAAGCGAAATACAAAAAAAAAACCCTTATTAAAGACAATATTTCACAGAATTATTTACTTTCAATGCGGCCATAAATCAATTGTTACTTTCAACACAGTCAGAAATCGATTCTTACTTTTAATACGGCCATAAATCAATTATTACTTTCATTACGGCCATAAATCAATTCTTACTTTCAATACGGCCAAAATCGATTCTTACCTACAGTACGGCGAAAAATTTATTCATCCTTTCAATACAGCCAAAAATCGATTATTACTTTCAATGCAGCCAAAAATTGATTATTACTTTCAATATGTCCACAAATCAATTCTTACTTTCAATACAGCCAAAAATCGATTCTTACTTTCAATATGGCCACAAATCAATTCCTATTATCCATACGACCACAAATCACTTCTTACTTTTAACACGGCCACAAATCAATTCCTATTTTCAATACGGCCACAAATCAATTCCTACTTTCAATACCGCCACAAATAAATTCCTACTTTCAATACGGCCACAAATCAATTATTCCTACTTTCAATACGGCCACAAATCAATTCCTACTTTCAATACCGCCACAATGCAATTATTAACAATTTAGTATTTTTTTTAATTTTCTCTTATTTACCTGTATGCCCGTTAGTACAAGCGAGCTGGTTGAAGATCCTGTTGGCTTTCCACCACCAATGGTGTTTGGTCTGCGTGTACTTAGCTTCTCTATAGTGACCGTGAAGGTCGGGATACTGTGCGTTGTTGCATTTTAATTTCACTGCCCTGGAATTAAAATAATCAACCTTATTTTCCTTTCTCATAAGTGATCGTAAAAGACGATTAAAAGATTTAAGCAGATAATATCATCATCATTATTCAACCTTTTGTCATCCACTGCTGGACGTAGGCCTCCCTCATATTTCGCCACAAAGTGTGGTTTTGTGCCACCCGCATCCAACGACTCCCAGCAACCCACATCAGGTCGTCGGTCCACGTGGTGGGGCGGCGCCCAACACTGCGACAACGTCCGATACGTGGTCGCCACTCGAGGAACCTTTCTTCCCCAACGTTTATTGGTTCGTCGAGAGATGCCACTTCAGAGTGCTAATTCATCATGCTATATCGGTTACACCCCTTCTTCTGCGGATTTCCGTATTACCAATATATAGTCCTCTTCAATAGTACATATTACAAAAGTTATTGGCATTATTTTTTTCGGTAGATGGCGTTGCTGTTGATATAAATAGCGCTACGGATTCACTACTGTGATTTAGGTGGTGGTACCCAAATGCAAGACAAAGACATGTAGTCAGAGTCTTGCAAGCCTCGCTATAAGAATAACACAGAGTCATATGAGCACATGCCATAGAAATGAAAAATCCAACTAAATTAATGAAATTCCATTCATCTAGTGTCACTAACTGTACAACTATCAATAATTAGGTACATACCACTTAACGGGAGTGGGGCTATAATCACAACTATCTATCATGAGACTGTTTAAAATAACATCATATATTTCCCCGTGTACTGGTATTAAGAATACAAAATGTTGACAACTTTTCTATTGCTAAAGGAGTCATAAAATGCTATCTAAGGGAGCACTGCTAGACTCTTGCTACAAGTCTTGGTCTTGCATTTGGGCAAGACTAGATTTAAGAATAAAATTGTATCTTGATGTAATTTTTTACGAGGCTGCCGACAGAAGATTACTATCTTCTTTCAGTGATGATCTTAATTAAAATTGTACCTCGATAACTCCAATTATTTATTAATTAGAATACTTACTCATCAAATTTTGCATCCCTCGGACAATCGTTCGGATCCATACCGGGGAACTCGTGCGGATGTGTTTGTATAGAATACGGGTAGAATATTTGTATCACCTGAAAACGGGAAAATTAATGACATCTTGTAACCTATTCAAGGAGGGAATGGGATCTTCAAAAATAACGCTGAATGCGGAATATGAATGTATATTTGGCCAATGTCATTGAGAATAGATATAACTCAGTTGGGAAATCGAGCAGTCTAATCCGAACAGCTCCAGTTAGATTTTTGGTTTTCTTTTTTAATTAATTCGTCATCATCATCATTTTAACTCATATCTGTCCCACTGCTGGGCTCAAGCCTCCTTCATAATGAGAGGGAAATTGACCTACTATACCACGCTGGTCAGACTTGTTGGTATAGGGTTTTGTTTCGAGATATCTTTCTCTTGCATAGATGTTATATGCGTTTTATATCCCTTATTCGTTACGATCACCCATGGGTAAAATAGGGAATAGTGAATTGTATTCTTACTCCGTCACCACACAGATTTTTTTTAATTATTAGATATACATTTTTTTCATTATTTTATCAATTACTTTTTTAATATCTAAATATATTTTACAAAAAAAAAAATTAAACTCTAAAAGAAAAAAACCGAGCTCAGCACAGTTATCCAAATATTTACGTTTAGTGAAAACAAAGAAATAAGTTGAACAGCTCATTAATTAGATACTTTAAACTATATAAAAAACATTGCTAGCTTAAGGCCTATCACAGGATTGAAAGCTCCCAGCGCTCACCATACCTCAGTCTAAGCTGTCAACGCCATCTGCGGCTAACAGTTGAAAAAAGAGCCTCTCATTCCACTTCAAAGAGGTTGTGAGGTTAGATGGTGGCTGGTCTAGTAATCATTCATGAACGCAAGCTGTACTAGATGTCTCAAGAACTTAGTCCATGCTCTTTAGTAGTGATAGGGCCATGCTGCATGCGAAAGGGAATGCTCCGATGGTTCGGACATGTGGAAAGAATGCCGAACGAACGTCTGGTTAAGAAGATATACAATGAGAAAGTGGAAGGATGTAGGTACCGGGGGAGACCGAGACTAACCTACCTAGACCAGATCGGTCAGGTACTGAAGGAAGGTGGAGTCAAGAGTCTCCGAAACCGGCGAGCGTGTATGAAGAGAATTATGAATGTTGAGGAAGCGAGTGAAGTATGCAGAGATAGAGTTCTCTGGCACTCTGTTCTCTGTGCCTACCCTGCAAGGGATATGGCGTGATGATATGTATGTATGTATGTATGTATCTATACTAGTTTAGTCGCGATGATATTTAAAAAGAAACCTTCATCACCTCAGCTCATATATGTCCCACTGTTGGGCTCGAGCCTCCTACATAATGAGAGGGAAATTGACCTACTATACCACGCTGGTCAGACGTGTTGGTATAGGGATATGATACGAGTATTTCCATCTCTTGCATAGATGTTATAATCATTTTATATCCCTTAGTCGTCTCTTACGATCACCCACAGGTAAGATATGTGGTTGTGAATTGTATTCTTACTCCGTCACCAGACTGAAAAATCATTGTCTTTCAATGGAGGAAAACCTTATCGAAACCTTACCTTAGCGAAATCAATCGTTCTGACAAGGCTGTTAATTTCCTCATCGTAATAATCATGAGAGAAGACGAGAAGGGTTCTATCAATATCTCTCGCTTGAGCAAGAGATACTATCAGATGCCGTAGGTAAGTCAGTCGGGTGTGCACCTGAAAAGAAGAGAAGCCATTAAAATCAAACTTTAAAAAGGTTTCGGATCAGTAATTAGTATTATGTCTAATGAGTTTTCTTGCCGGATCTTTCGCAGTGTGACCCCGTTCCAATCTGGTGGTAGCTTAATAGATTTATTAGTTTTTAAACTATTAAACTGTCATAATCATCATTCATCATTCTCCTACTCTTATCCCAATTACTTGGGGTCGATACAATATGTACTCTTCTTTCATAGTACATATTGTAAAAGTTATTGGCAATAGTTGTATGACCGGCCGCCTGCGAGACGTCAACACTACTTGTGAATGTAATTGTTGACCAAACGGCATCAGATGGAGTTGGCCCAGGTCGTTATAAACGACGTTTTGAACACTTTACAGCGTTTATTGTCAGAAGACTTAAACTGTCTCACGTCCAATAATTAATCGTTATTACAGAGATTTATATCTACCCGCTACAGTATCAGTTGTTAAATTTTGACCGAAATCCTTACTAATATTATAAATGCGAAAGTAACTCTGTCTGTCTGTCGCTCTTTCACCCCAAAACTACTGAACCGATCTAAATGAAACTTGGTACACAGATAGTCTAGAACCTGACAAAGGACATAGGCTACTTTTTAATGCAAAAAGGGTTGTAAAGGGGAGATGAAAAGTTGTAAGGAATTATCGTCATTTTTAAAGCCAGAAAGCTTGAAACTTATTTTTAGGCTATTGGTTAGATATAAATAAATATGACATTAATTACCCTTAAGGGGTAAAATAAAAATAGGGGATGAAAATCTTTAGGAAAGTAACCTATCACACGGGCGAAGCCGCGGGCAGAAACTAGTTTACTATACAAACGTTGTAAAGCACTTTTATATGATATTCATTACAATATTACTATATGGAAGCGAGAGTTGGGTATGCAGAAAAGAGTATGAAAGTAAAATTAATGCGGTCGAAATGCGATCTCTGCGGAAAATCTGTGGAGTTAGGCTGACCGACCGCATTCGTAACGACGACGTAAGAGAGCGAGTAGGTATGAAAGAGAGTATTGGTGTAAAGATGCGAAAGGGAATGCTCCGATATTTCGGACATGTGGAAAGAATGCCGAACGAATGTCTGTTTAAGAAGATATACAATGCGAAAGTGGAAGGATGTAGGTACCGAGGGAGACCGAGACTAACCTACCTAGACCAGATCGGTCATGTACTGAAGGAAGGTGGAGTCAAGAGTCTTCGAAACCAGCGAGCGTGTATGAAGAGAATTATGAATGTTGAGGAAGCGAGTGAAGTATGCAGAGATAGAGTTCTCTGGCACTCTGTTCTCTCTGCCTACCCTGCAAGGGATATGGCGTGATGATATATATGTATGTATATGATCTACACTACATCCCAGTAGTTCCGCCGCTTCACATTACATAAAATGCCATCAAAATTATCTAATATAACACGTTAAAACACTAAGATATCGAATATAATACAAGAGCACCACATGACGTTTTATAATTCCCGTCAAAAGTCGGATCTCTTTGGCTTTTTGTCTTTACATGAAAAAAAATACTGTCAATTTTTTTTTTAATCAAAATATTTTCAATTAACGTTTATAAAATATTTTGTATCTCAAATAATACATATATAAAACTATGAATAAACTAATTTAGTTTAATATTGATTTTAAAAGTGATATTTTTCTCGTTGCAATTAGTGAAGTTGTAAGGTAAAAATCATTTCTAATGTCGGTAAAAACCGTCAGCTTGGCTCGAGCCTTCTTTCTTCTTTCCTTGTGTACGCTAATTAAATTGGTTGGGTTTCATTTCAAGTTTTCAAATTTAATTAATCATCATCATCTAAGCTCATATATCTCCAAAATTATATTAAAAAAAAAACGTGTACGTCAGACAGAAGTGATAACTTAAACTAATCTAAGTTGAATCATTTAATATTGAAATTGTTTAACTTGAGAAATGCTTAGGTTATTACTTAAATGTTATGTATGTTAATACGATAATGTAAGGTAAAGTTATTTATTAATAAAATATTATAACATCACAGCTTAATACGGCTAGCGTTGTGGGTTAGAGAGAGAAAGAGGAGCCTGCCTACCGCTACCGTATGCGTGAGAAAGGGAAGCCAGATAGACTGACGCCGTTACGTGTTACGTAACGAAGCGGTTTACCCTTCCATAAGAAGTATTTACTTGAAAACATTTTAGAAATATTAAAAATACACGCATAACACACTTAGAAATTTTAAAATTACAAAATATATAGGTAGGTACAAAAGATTTTAAGAAAATTTAATAATTGTAGGACTACACTGTTGATAGTTTTCTGTCTACAGTCGCGGGCCGGTCCGTCCGAGGTAATACGACACTGAGCAGGAGATCGACGTCTGAGTAATGGTAATGATGCGCTTGGTATGGCAAGGGTCCACGAGCGTCAGTAGCACTTACAATCGAGTGTGCTGTTTGCTCGTTTGCCCCCTTAAGCAATAAAAAGAAGTAGATTTTGATTACGATAGCAGTGGTGATTATAATAGACAAACTAGGGCCAAGATATACATATCCCTTGCAGGGTAGGCAGAGAGAATAGAGTGCCAGAGAACTCTATCCTTGCATACTTCACTCGCTTCCTCAACATTCATAATTCTCTTCATAAACACTCCCTGGTTTCGGAAACTCTTGACTCCATCTTCCTTCAGTACGTGACCAATCTGGTCTAGGTAGGTGAGTCTCGGTCCCCCCCGGTACCTACATCCTTAATTGGCAAGATAGTGGTGTTGGAAATTCATCTTTACTCCGTCAGCACACTTTGAATTAGCTTCGCCTGCATAAAAAGTGAGTTACACCGCAATACAAGGATTATTTCTTTAGTGCAGGGATAAATGCTATTCTATATAAACTCTGGCCAGCATGGAATCAACTTCCACTTTTGAACCTAAGTCTACTAATGGCGGGAAATGTTATTATCGCCACACTTACTCAATTTACACGTAATATCAGCAGCCGGTTATGAATTCCCCATAGAATGATAATGATTTTAAATAAATTTCACAGGAATACCAGAAATACTGATTGCCTCTAAAGATGCCTGTGCATTTGAAGATTCCGAGAAGGAAACCCTCAATTGTAGAAACACCGAGGAAGATAATTTTTACTACAGCTGATAAGACCACTTGCGCTGAATGTGAATGCTTCCCCAAAGAGTCACCTTATCATGAAGTACCGTTAGTATACCTGTTATAACCAACGATCCTTACGTTTTAAGTAACACTTAAACACAAAATTTCACCTCGTTCTACCAATTTCAGTAAATTGAACCCCTGTCTGATATCACCTTTGACTCTTTACGAATTGGCATCTGAAGTTGTAGATAGAGAACCTCTACCTGAAGCATTGAAATGGACTGTAGCAGATGTTGCAAGCTGGATGGATGAAATTGTAGGGTTACCACAATACAAGGTACGTTTTTATTGGATCTTTCTTCAGTGTGCCGCGTTGTTAGCTTATTAGGTTTTGGTAAAAATATATTAATAATTTTTTCTGCTCGTGCTCTTATCCCAATTACTTCAGATCTACGCAATATGTCCTCTTCTTCCATACAGTCCTATTAGACGTCATCTCTGTAGTCACTCCTTGTCTATCCATGTCACGCTTCACGCAGTCTATCCATCTTTTCTTTCGTCTTTCTTTACCTCTAAAACCTTTAACATTTGTCACTGTTGGACGTAGGCGTCCCCATGAGAATGCTACTCAGAACGATTTTGTGCCTCTTGCATCCAATTTTTTTAAATTTCATGAGTCCACCTAATGATGAGAACGTCCTACGCTGCGTCATCCGTTTTACGGTTGTTGACAACCAGGATAATTTTCTTTGCGTTTCAAGAGCAATTATTTGAGTGTGGTGAATACTAAAGAATGTATGAATGCTGGGTTTTTTTTTCTGAAAAACGTATTTCTGACAATTGGCAACTTCTTTCAGAATTGTATCCTTGATAATCATATAGACGGTATGAGACTCCTGATGCTAGAAGATCCATCGAAACTACCAGAAATAAATATACACTGTTTCGAACATATAAAGGTGAGTAAATTATTTGGGTATTCGGGCAATATAATAGAATTTTCTGATCCAACAGCACTCAGGGTTCTACGTGGATGACTCTCTATTCTAAACCATAACCCTCTACTCTCCGGCGTTAAGTTGAATTTGAGTAATTTTTATGAAGACGTTTTTGAATACTTAATACAAATTACTGAAATTTAGAATTTAATATGCTTGATAATTTATAAAAACCCGATTACGAGCGAAAAATGATATTGGGACGGATTTCCAATAGGTGTGGGTTCGAATTCCATTTGTGACATCATTTTTCGTTCGTAATCGGGTAGTATAAATTAAAAATTATATTTCTTTTGTAATGGAGGAAAGGAAGGCAGGCCCACCATTAACCCACGGTTCATCAATATACTCCACTCTTCAAGAAAGGAAAGAAAACAGGATAGGATTAAGCTAGAATAAGATATGGGGAATTCTTCTTACTATGTGAGAGCCGCCTCCAAATCTCTTTAATTTGCATTTATCCACAGAAATTCAAGGATCGACACGTATTTTGCCTTTAAACCAGGCAAAGGAAGGTTCGGCTTCAAATGCGCACTAGTCGCTTTTTTCAGTCCCAGATGGGAAGGAATGAAGGATGCGGTTCTGTTGTCACTCAACTGGTAGTGAGGATAAAGATGTCAGGTTATGGAGCCATTAAATCATAATTCCTTCGTTCTGAACTATCTGGAAGAGGAGTAACCAGAAAGTTTTTTGAAACACCGTCAAAAAATTTTATGTATAGAATCATTCTCCTTTTGTACTGGCAATGAATTTGTATTAATTTTGTATTAAAATGTGGGTCAAAATGTAATATCTTATAGGGTAGATATAAATAAATATCTGTAATAACAGTGACATATTGGACGTAAGACACCTCAGTCCTCCCGTAACCATGATCACTGTAAAGTGTTCGAAACGTCGGGAAATTAAAAATCAAATACAAATGCGATAGAATCCGTAAAAGTAGTTTTATTTCAAAAGAATTGGTGATCTTTCATGATTGCCTCCATTTCGATTTTTCGAGAACGGAGTCCGGGCACAACTCGCCTAAACCATCCCGGACGACGTGAAATCCTAACCTACCATACTCCCTACCTCTCTTTCATCATCCAATCCCATCCTAATCTTTATTGGTCCATCCGGCGTGAAGATTCACCCTATATAGGAATTTATATATTAAAGAAGGATGTAGGTACCGGGGGAGACCGAAACTAACCGACCTAGACCAGATCGGTCATGTACTGAAGGAAGGTGGAGTCAAGAGTCTCCGAAACCGGCGAGCGTGTATGAAGAGAATTATGAATGTTGAGGAAGCGAGTGAAGTATGCAAGGATAGAGTTCTCTGGCACTCTGTTCTCTCTGCCTACCCTGCAAAGGACATGGCGTGATGGTATGTATGTGTATATATTAAAAATCGTTACAGATTATATCAGCACAAATAAGGAAAACCTATTCAACAGAGTTCATAAGATTCACACGGAGTATCGGTCTACCACCACGGAAACCACTCACTCATTGTACATGGTTCAAGTCTCAGACGGGACCCAGTTGGGGTGTAAGACAGAATTGGACGAGGTAACGCAGTTTCCTTCCCCTTTTAAGGCGCCACTGCACTGTTTATTCCATCATCAGCGCTTTATCATGATGATGAATTCGATATTTCGTTTCAGATCTGATATTCTGCGTAGGATGAAGATTATAGGACCGAAACCAGTCTATTTGGATCACTGGGACTTAGTATGGTAATTATTGTTTTTGTTTTTTACTCTATGGTGGTGGCTACGAATACTATGAACCCTGACTATTCTTGGAAGTTGTAAGAGATGATTAAGAGTCTACAACGATCTGGTTCAATTAAATCTGATGCCGTCTGGTCAACAATTACATTCACAAGTAGTGTTGACGTCTGACAGGTGACCATAACAACTATTGTCAAAATTTTTGCAATATATATATAGGGTCGAAGTGGACCGCTCCCGAAGACAAAGACAGGGGACCCTACTAGTTCTACTTGTGATGATAGGCTAGAAAAAAAATTTATCCGGATGACAAAAATTTTTTACCACACGAGGTCGTTCAACTCTAGACCATATGATCGTAAGTTTTGAATAGATTGCGTAAAGTTACGTATTTTTTTTATGGAATTATCGTTACATGGCACTGTCCTAATACGATGGAGTGTGGAAAAAACTTAAAATTCGTTGTGAAAAATTTTTTTTTTTTCATCTGAATCGATTTTTTTTTCTTGTCTATCATTACAAGTAGGAATAGTGGGGTCATCTGTCTTTGTTTTCGGGAGCGGTCCACTTCCACCCTGTGTAATGTAAGAAGAGTACATATTGCGTTGACCATTAATCATTACCATCCATTCTTTTGTGGTCGACTCAAAATATATTCGTATATATTGTAAACGTTATTGTCAATAGTTGTTATGACCGGCCGCCTGCCAAACGTCAACACAACTTGGGAATGTAATTGTTGACCAAACGGCATCAGATGGAGTTGGCCCAGGTCGTTATTAAGCTCTTAGTCGTCTTTTACGACATCCACGAGCAAAGTAAGGGTTGGTAGTATTTGTAGCCGCTATTACACAGCAAACGTCATGTAGTGTCATGAAGAATTAATCATCATCATTAATCTATAATTAATTGTTCTTCCGTGTGGTGACGGAGTAAGAATACTATTCACCACCCCATATCTTACCCGTGAGTGATCGTACGAGACGACTAAGGGATATAAAAAGTAAATAACATCTATGCAAGAGAAGGAAAACTCGAAACAAAACCCTATACGAACACGTCTGACCAGCGTGGTATAGTAGGTCAATTATCCTCCCATTATGGAGGAGGCTCGAGCCCAATAGTGGGACGTATATGAGCTGAGATGGTGATGATGAATTAATTGTTAACCCACGGATGGATTGAGCGGGATGTGACTATTCATAGTCTTCCACAACAAAAAAAAAATAACAGAAGAAAAAAAAAGTGGCGTTTATGTCATCATCCTTAACAAAATCTATATCCAATAGTGGATATAATCATGGAAATCCATTTTAAGATTCATCATACTATATTCCAGGTATCAAAAGCCAGATTTTCCCAAAACTCTATTCGCTAGAATACAAGATATCACATCGCCAATGAATATACCAAGGTTTAAACCAGTAATTGAGTTCTGCAACGAGTATCAGGTAATTTTTTTTAATGGAATTAACCGTCATGTGACTGATGATGGATTAACAAAGGCATAAATACTGACTCATAAAGTGGTACTACCAGTCTACTCTTATCTAACTTTATCTACATAAAAGGGCGCCCAGCAATGGGGCATATGTGAGCTGAAATAATGATTGTGACTGTTCGTGTACCTTCCGGAAACCAAAGGATTAAACTGTATTATAAAAACAACACCCTGCACTAAGGCAATATTCCTTATGTCCAAGGGACTTTACAAACCCCATCATAACCAATACCCACCCAAGTTGGACTCCCTACTCTTTTGCTCAGAATACGAAGCGCAACAACACATTGCTACTACTCAGACGTCAATCTTCTGCTCAGTGTGGTACTACCCCGGACGGACTGGCCCGCGGCTGTAGACAGAAGTGCCAGCAGGGTGGCCCCACCATTACCAAGTCAATGTTTTCTGCATATTACAATGGGATATGTCCCTTACAATACCCATGTACAAAATATGGGGATTATCCAAGGATATCTGCTTAATATTTACAGGTTCCAAGAAAATTCTTTCTCAATAAGAACATCTCAGCAGATACGCATATTTGGATGGAACACAGACCTGGTTCTCCATCCTGGCGAGAACCGATACAACCAAAGATAGAGAGGGTAAAACACAAGAAGGAATCAAAGCTGATGACCAAGAAGATGTGTCTAGAAGGTCTTTCTGGAAAGGAATTTATATTGGCTAAAAGACGCATGCCTAAACCAAAATTTTTGGCTGATTAAATTTCTAATGAGAATGAGGTATTTCGATGAGCGTCTTCTCATTAATGTGGGGATGATTCCTACATGAAATAAATTCTTTATGAAGTTATTTAATATTTCATTGCCTTGCTTGCAATTGCTATTATTTTGTTTTGTTTGTCTGTTTTTATAACGTTTCCTCCATTCATTGTGGTCGAACGGCTTGTTCGATTTGGAACATCATGAGTGCTAATTGTTTAGATGCATTTGGATGTGGTTTTTTATTACTTTCAATGATCGCAGGTCAAAGCGATTTGTGGTAAAACTTCGACGAATACTTTAACAAGTTATATATATTTTAACGCAATATATAGTGTAATTTTCAAGCCTTTAAAGTCAGGATTTTATTGTAATGTAATGCAGAGAAAGTGCTATAGTGTAGTACATATGTTACAACGATGCTTAATGTTCTACTATGATTGCGAGAGGAATAATTAACTGGATAAACAAACCTTAAAGGCAATAACTAGCATGAAAGACAGAAAATGTCTTTAAAACGTAGTTGATCCCCAAAACTAAAAAAATAAAGCTATTTCATAATAGATGGCGCCACTGTACAGCCAATACAACCGTGCGTTTGTGACTGGATCAAAGATGTCTTCGTTGTACATGTTTAAAACTATTGCATAATAGGTGGCGCCACTAACATGTCCAGCCATTATACCATTTGTGACTGAACCACGAAGTAAAGATACAAGGAGTCAGAACGGTAAGCCTCCATAGTATTCATGGATACAATAATGAACCCAGATCTTAGTTCTCTTTTCTGCCACTGCCTGCGCTAGAGTTGAGGACGTACCGATGCTATTATTATTATTACACGTAAACACGCGTTGGCCCGCGAATTTTGAATTTAATTAATTTAAATATAAAATTCCAGAGCTGTCAATAGCAATAAAAGATTCCAGAGCTGTCAATAGCAATAAAACTTCCCGCGTAAGGTTTTAAACGAGTACTTCTTGAAAAGTGACGCGCTCTACCGCCAAACATTCTGTTCCCTAAATTGAGACCATTCGTTCAACATTACGTTCGGACTCCTTGTTCATACTTCGTGCCCAAAATTAAATAAAAAAAAAAAAAAGCTATTTCATAATAGATGGCGCCACTGTACAGCCATTACAACCGTGCGTTTGTGACTAGATCAAAGATGTCTTCGTTGTAAATGTTTAAAGCTATTGCATAATAGATGGCGCCACTCACCTGTATTGCTATTATGACCGTGTCGTTTGTGACTGGACCAAAGATGTCTTCGTTGTAAATTGTTTGTGCGTCATTATATTTGCGTATTGCCCTCCTGATATCTGTTATATTCTTGCCACCTATCCTTTCTGTGGAATTTGCTGGAAAAGAATAAATAACAAAAGTGAAAAGTATGTAAACATTGTCGGGTAGATGGCACACGTCTCCTTAAAGACGTAAATATAATGCGAGGCGAGATTTGAATGTTCTACAGCACGATTGGGACGGATTTCATTGTGCGTTTGAATCCCACTTGTGACATTATTTATAGCTCGTAATCGGATTTATATAAATAATTAAGCATATCAAATGCTAAATTTCAGTAATTTAAATAGCAAAAGCGTTTAATATTTTTCATCTTATGCTTCGTTCGGTGAGCGAAAGAGCCGGCAACTCAACTTTTTGGGTGGATTTGGGATTTTTTATTGTACCCCTGCAAAGGTCCATGGCCAGCAGTAACACTTATCATCAGAAGTGCTGCTTGCTCGTTTGCCACCAAGTGCATTGTAATGTTTTAATTTCAAACTTACCTGTAATATTCTTGGGATGTATTGTCAAGTATTTATGCAGCTCAGGAGGGACCAACGCTAACACCTGCTCCGATGTATCATTAGCATTCATCAGCTCTTCTGAAAATAATAATACTAATAAGTTTCAGCTCATATATATCCCACTGTTGGGCTCGAGCCTCCTACATAATGTAAGGGAAATTGACCTACTATACCACGCTGGTCAGACGTGTTGGTATAGGCTTTAGTTTAGAGTGTTTCTTCACTTGCATAGATGTCATATGCGTTTTGTAAAGAAAGAACATTATTTATTTGGATTTTACAGCATGGCATGGAAAGTATTACAAAAATAATATTGAAGGGGGCCATAGTCCGGAGCGTGCTCGTCGCGTCCCCTGCCACTCTAGTTAGACTGCTAATCCGGCCCGAATAATGCGTACCGCAGTGGGGGTTAGGGCGTCCCCCGGAGGCGACGCGTACCGACCCGCCTCCGTCGGTACGAACATCGGCAGATGCGGCGATGGGGGCCGCCACCCCTCACGCCTTGCCCAGTCCGGCGAGTCGAGGAGAGCAGAGTGCCGGGTGGGCACATGGAATGTAAGAGGATGTGTGGAAGGTAAGTTGCACGAGCTGATATCCGTCATGGCGGACAAACAGCTAGACGTGCTCTGTGTAACAGAGACTAAGCGAAGAGGCAGCGACGCCTGCGATCTTCCTGGTGGCGGGATGGCTCTGTGGTCTGGTTGTACCAGAGCGATCGAGCCAGCATGGGGGGTAGGAGTGCTTTTGTCCTCTCGATTGGCCTCAGGTGTATGAATGTTGAGGAAGCGAGTAAAGTATGCAAGGATAGAGTTCTCTGGCACTCTGCCTACCCTGCAAGGGACATGGCGTTATGGTATGTATGTATGTAATAATATAGACAACAAAAAAAGAAAATCAAAACATATTGAAACATATTGTAGTAGACCAAAAAAGTTCTACCTCAGCATAAGCTGCAATCTAAAGTTTAGATTTTATATACCTAAGTAGTCTTTTACGATCACCCACGGGCAAGATCCCCTATCTTCAGGTCAGACATGTTGGTATAGGGTTTTGTTTCCACATTTCTTTCTCTTGTATAGATGTTATATGCGTTTTATATCACTTAGTCGTCTCTTATGATCACCCACAGGTAAGATAGGGGGTGGTGAATTTGTTTTCTTACTCCGTCACCACACGGAAAATTTACATACATACATACATACCATTACGCCATGTCCCTTGCAGGGTACGCAGAGAGAACAGAGTGCCAGAGAACTCTATCCTTGCATACTTCACTGGCTTACTCAACATTCATAATTCTATTCATACACGCTCGCCGGTTTCGGAGACTCTTGACTCCACCTTCCTTCAGTACATAACCGATCTGGTCTAGGTAGGTGAGTCTCGGTCATCACTACATCCTTCCACTTTCGCATTGTATATCTTCTTAACCAGACGTTCGTTCGGCATTCTTTCCACATGTCCGAACCATCGGAGCATTCCCTTTCGCATCTTTACACCAATACTCTCTTTCATACCTACTCGCTTTCTTACGTCGTCGTTACGGAAAATTTAATGTTTGTTAAACTCTTTGGCAGCTTATGTGTTGTTAATGTTAAAATTTTATTTTAAATTTATTCAATAAACTACCATTGGATCAGAACGCAGCCATAATTGAGAGAGATCTGGAAAGAAATTTAGCCGGTTTGTCTTTTTTTTTTGTGTCTGGCTTTTAGCTGTTAGCCGCAGATGGCTGTCACAGCTTAACCCGGGCTATGGATGAGCGCTGAGGGCTCTCAACCCGGTAAAAAAATTTAAGCGACAACGCCCGAGGGCTCTCCCTGTGGAGAACGTACCTCGGCTCGGGGCGTCGCTGATAGCAAAGTGGATCTGCCACGTTTGGAGTTATTGACTATTACGCTTCGCGTCTTACTTCCCCGGCGGCGGGGGCGGAAGCGCGGATATTTATGTGTTACAATTTATTAGTTGTTTTCTTTTTAATATAGAACTAGCACGTGACCAATCTGGTCTAGGCAGGTGAGTCTCGGTCTCCCCCGGTACCTACATCCTTCCACTTTCGCATTGTATATCTTCTTAACCAGAAGTTCGTTCGGCATTCTTTCCACATGTCCGAACCATCGGAGCATTCCCTTTCGCATCTTTACACCAATACTCTGTTTCATACCTACTCGCTCTCTTACGTCGTCGTTGCGAATGCGGTCGGTCAGCCTAACTCCACAGATTTTCCAGATTGGTCACGTGCTGAAAGAAGGTGGAGTCAAGAGTCTCCGAAACCGGCGTGCGTCTATGAAGAGAATTATGAATGTTGAGGAAGCGAGTGAAGTATGCAAGGATAGAGTTCTCTGGCACTCTGTTCTCTCTGCCTACCCTGCAAGGGATATGGCGTGATGGTATGTATGTATGTATGTACAAAGACAATTTGGAAAATTAACATTCACTAAAGTAGCAGAATGTCAAGAAATATACTATTTTAAAGAAACTAAAAGTGTACAGAAGGACCAAAACTTAGATCTAAAGGAAGATACTCATAAAGATACGTCTAACAACATCTACAAGTAGAAGTGTTTCGCTAATAACAAGACCACCAGCGCCAAGAAGAAACCCCAAAAAGACATGTCACTTAACATCTATGACACATGAATTGCGCTCTTAAAGCTTCAACCAACTGTAATAAAGGCACTTCAAGAAAATTAATTTTGTAAACAAACCACCATAACAATTAAATTAAACATAAAACGAGCACGGACAAAGAGTCTGTGGAATAGCTTAAAATAAATAAAAATATACGTGTGGTACTCAGGGACTGCCGCGGTAAAGCTATTGCATAGCATTTTTATCAACTTATGCAATTATAATTATTTATTTATTTTTTATTTATGCAGTATTTTTTTTGTATATTAATTCAAGTTACACCTTTTTATTAAAACTACTAATCTATTAAAACATTTAAAGTACACGTTTTTAAACTGTTTTATTTATAATATTATTAAATTCAGCCGTCAAAACAATAACTATTAAAAACTATTGAGTAATTGATAATATTATAAATATCTTTCTCACTCGTGTACACTCGGCGGTCCCGATTTCACCCGATCGAGCCTTTCACGTCAGAGCGTGACGGATCAGCGTCACTTACAGCCCACGAAAAATCTGTATGAAGTGCACCAAAATAAGTTTTCACTTCAAAAAAAAATACCTCCCCTCTGTAATTCTTATATTTTTGTTTTTAGCTGACTATGTTCTAGACGCCCCGAATGGGGTTTTAAGAGACTCGTTACGATAAGTTATATTTCAACCAGCCGAACTAATAAACTAAAACGTAAGCCCCTCCAAAGGGTAATAAATATGATAATTGCTACACTTAGCATTTCACTTTTATTCCCTATTCATAGTATATATTGTAAAAGTTATTGGCAATAGTTTTATGACCGGCCACCTGCCAGACGTCAACCCTCCTTATGAATGTAATTGTTGACCAAACGGCATCAGATGGAGTTGGCTCAGGTCGTTATAAAGCTCCCCTCAGGGGGTATTCCGTCGTGCCGGCCACTGACGTCAAGTTCACGCTGCTCTGGTGGTCGGTCCAACAAGGAAGGCGAGATGTCACGGGTGGGTTACAGGTGCGCGTGCTTACGCCCCACTGTCGCCCCGGACGGAGTGGTGCGAGGAGTGCGCCGACCGTAGCCCACCCCACAAAAAAAAGGAAAAAATCGAGAATATAATGAGTAGTGGACTAATACTTCGGAGATACTAAAAAAACGAGAGGTGTCAAGGGACACCCGGATGGAACGAAGTTCCTTTCGATTAATTAGTGAAGAAGGTGTATTTTTATTTTATTACGAAGAAAGTCATGAAGTGTTGTGTTTTATCATGTAAAAACTACTCCGATAAACGTTCAGATGCTATGGAAGGAATCATATTTCATATCGTGATATTTCCCCAAATATTGAAATCTACATTAAATATTGAAAGCGACAAATATGACTATTTAGATAAGAATGAACTAACTACTATAATTCCGCGTGGTAACGGAGTAAGTCGAACGCATGAAGCTACATTTGATCTCTATGGGTCAACTGACCCCTCCCCCTGCTCCCCCTTGGCGAAGCCCTTGACCCCCCGTACCTGTGGAAGATCATAAAAGATGACTGAGGGATAAAAAACGCATATAACATCTATGCAAGAGAAGGAAAACTCAACTAAATTACCTTATACCAACACATCTAACCAGCGTGGTGTAGTAGGTCAATTTCTCTTCTAGTGTGAAGGAGGCTCGAGCCCAATAATGGGACATGTATGAGCTTATAATTTAGGATATATTGGCTTCCACATAAAGAGTAAACTGTCGCTATTTTTTGTTCAGAACTATTTATGTTACGTTATCTTCGTGTGAATTCTACAGTTTAGGTAGCGCTCGCTAATGTAATTCAGATGGCAAGAATGATAACTATTTCTTAATAAAAAATAGTTATTATTGTAAATATTAAAAAGATAAAATAAACTAAAAAGAAAAATAAAGCTCGTCTCTAAAGTAACTTGTTATTTTTGTTTATTATTATAATTGACATTTTACATACAAAAGAGTGTGAATATTAATTAACAATTGAATTTAAGATTATGTAATATTTAATTATTTAATGTCACACTTATGTTAGACAGCTATCGATGTCATACGCACGCACACACAAATGAATATAGAATAGCGGCGTAGGATCACGACATGACCACGTTTGCCTTAGTACCTACCCAATGTATCATTTCCAGTAGTCGACACAATTTTACTTCCAAGGCGCGCAAAAAGATGTTTCACATCACAAACTTTCAATACCTATCTACTATATACCTACACGTATAGTATGTTATTAACAAATCGATAGTGCTGTTAAAATACAACAATCATCAACGATGACTGCTCTCACACCTTTACTTGTGTTCGGGTCACACAATCGGCGATCATAGATTTCTTGCCATATTTCTGTAGATCTGTGGTGCGCCCGGTTGCTGCCTGACCACAGCACTGCGCACTCTTATTGTCCTAACTTTTGAAATATTGTACCAAACGACACACGATAAAAGGCAAAAAATATGTACTTTAAATATCGAAAGTAATAAAAGCATCTGTTTGCATAAGAATCAATTCCTTACTATAAAATGTGCATCGGCAATAAATATCAAATTATTTTGAATTTTTAATTTACTATTTTTATTATATACTTTTTTTCTGCTTTAAGCGATTTTTATCGTTATATTTTAGCCAATTTGCAAAATATCTTTATAAATCATAGCCTATGTGTTATTCTGAGGTGCAAGCTATATTACTATAAAGTTTCATCAAAATCCATTCGGTAGTTTTTACGTGAAAGAGCAACAAACATGTTCACATCCATACTCGTACATTATTACAAACTTTCACGTTTATAATCATCATCATCACAGCCCATAAATGTCCCACTATTGGGCTCGAGCCTCCTCCGTAATGGGAGGGAAATTAACCTACTATACCGCGCTAGTCAGACGTGTTGGTATAGGGTATTGTTTCGAGGTTTCCTTCTCTCGCACAGATGTTATGTGCGTTATATATCCCTTAGTCGTCTCGTATGATCACCCACGGGTATGACATGGGGTGGTGAATAGTATTCTTACTCCGTCACCACACGGATTATCATTACACATTTATAATATTAATAGGCAATAGGATAATAGGAATAGTAATAATAGGAATAGGAATTCCACTAGACTACCAAAACTTTTGGGCCCCGAGCTCGAACGCGAGCCGGCCGCGCGGCGAAACGAAATTAATTTCGTTGCGCATTATTTTGATTTTGCTATATCTCTTAAGGTATTGATTTAATTTGCATGGTCTGAAGGAAAAAAATTATCTTCATGAAATGCTCAAGCCAAGTAATGTATTTAAAATGATAAGGATTAATACAGTATTTGTGGAAATAGATTTTCAATTACCGCTTTATAATAGGCCATTTTTTAAAGTATTAAAATGGATATAGTATGTTATCCTTAAGAGATAGGCATATACCATCGCGGACTTTTTTGTAGGCCTTTTTAAGCTCTATAACACTGTAGTACTTTATTTTGATCTATTTCGTAGGGTTCAGCCAGCGTTTGCAATGTAAGCGCAAAATAATGTGTTTATTTACGACATCACATTAGAAACCTCTTAAATTATCAGTGTTTCTCTACTACATTATGCATATATTATACATATAAACCTTCCTCTTGAATCACTCTATCTATAAAAAAAACCGCATCAATATCCGTTGCGTAGTTTTAAAGATTTAAGCATAAATAGGGATATAGGGACAGAGAAAGCGACTTTGTTTTATGTTGTGTCGTTACAACTTTGGTGTGTCGGTAGTAATTTTTTCCGTCTAGCCCCCTTTTGCAACGCGCGATAAGGAACTTCGTTCCAACAGGTCGTTATAAAGCTCTTAGTCGTCTTTTACGACATCCACGACCTAAGGGTTGGTAGTATTCGTAGCCGCTACCACACGGCGAGTAACACAATAGCCCTAACTATAAACGCTATTATTCAAAGTGTCCTCTATAATTTTATAAATAAAATATCAACATAGCCGAAGGTTAAGTATTAATGGTGTGGCGTATGACGCATTAATATATAATGCTTCGCCACCAATACCCTCTCGAGGGTGTTGTAAGAGGCAATTATGTATGAATAACGGTCTGCTTCACGGTAACGTAAACATTGTGTGTATAACAATATAAATTTATATTTATTGTAGTTGATATGAGAGTGTGCTGTGTGGTAGCGGCTACGAATACTACCAACCCTTACTTTGCTCGTGGATGTCGTAAAAGACGACTAAGAGCCTTATAACGACCTGGACCAACTCCATCTGATGCCGTTTGGTCAACAATTACATTCACAAGTAGGGTTGACGTCTGGCAGGCGGCCGGTCATAACAACTATTGCCAATAACTTTTACAATGTGTACTATGATAGAAGAGTACATATTGTATCGACCTCAAGTAATTAGGATAAGAATAGGAGAATGATGAGATAGATAGATTATAAGGGAACCGAAATAGAAACGTAAAACCTGCAAAATTTTCCCTAATGTCTATTGTATTACTAATAGAAAAAAAATATTTTTAATGTATTTCTAGTAGTGTGGTAGGACTAAGGATATTCGATATACATCGATGCATCGAAAACATCGATGTTTACAATGCGATACATCGAATCGATCCGATGTTTTGAAGAGCTATCGAAATACTCGATGTTTTTTCATAAAACATCGAAACGATAATAATGGTAAATGCCACAAAAAAGACCTTTTTTTTTTTAGAAATCTGTTTGATAAGGGACTGTGGAATAGGTATAAATGCCACAAAAAGGACCTTTTTTTTATGGAGTCAGTTTTATAAGGGATTGGAATAGGTATAAATGCCACAAAAAAGACCTTTTTTTTTTTTTTAGAAGTAACACTTTTGATAGGACTTTAGAAAAAGTACTCGATGTTTAAAAACATCGATGTATTCATCCGATACATCGAAAGACACCGATGTACAGTTTCGATTTATCGAATCGAAAAAAACATCGATGTTTTTTCAAAGTGGACAACCCTAGGTAGGACCACGCTGTTGACAGTTCTCTGTCTACAGCCGCGGGCCGGTCCGTCCCGGGTAGTACCACACTGAGCAGAAGATCGACGTCTGAGTAATGGCAATGTGCTATTGCGCTTCGTTCGGTGAGCGAGAGAGCAGGCAGCTCAACTGGATAGGTATGGAATTTCTATTGGTAGGCAGCGGCCTAGCTATACTCCTGGTATAGCAAAGGTCCATGGGCGGCAGTGACACTTACCATCAGGTATGCTGCTGACTAAAAAGAAATAATAAAGGTCAAAATAGTCACTAGAACCTGGTAGTAATAAACACGTATTTGATAGCTGATTACCAAAACCTTCTAGGAGAAGAAGTATACAAAAAAAAAAGATTATTTACACTAGCAACAAATATCAGAACATTAGAATATATCTTATACAAACAGCGATTTTGAAGAACTCATTTACCCAAGAGCATTATTAAAATCCATTCAAAAAGCGTTAAAATGATACAAGTGTGGTATCAATACATTCGACTTAACGCTTAAAATACAACGCGAAAAAAAACATTGTATTTTAAACACGCTGACGTAAGAATAAATATTCGAATTGAAATTTTAATCCTGGAACAAGTATAGCGTCGTTTGGTACATTAGATCTAAGTTTAAAGTACAACGCGGAAAAAAGCGTTGCATTTTAAACACGCTGACTTAATAAGAAGAATAAATATTCGAATTAAAATTTAGTTCTATTTCAACGCTTTTTAACAGATATTAGATTTTTGAATAGTAAAAATATGCTAGCAAGTTAGTTACACGTTATAAGCGTCAGCAGACTTAGCACGTAATTGAAAATGATGCGAGACAAGCTCGAGATAACTAAATGTCTTTATCATGCTACAGTAGTATCAAAAGCGCGAGTGGCTATCAAATATTAACAAGTCTCGCGTTTGTTACTATATGACTTGAATTTCGAACTAACGTAGCACGTAGAATACAAATGACAGTTAAAAAATACACTAGTCTCGCTTTGGTATGATATAACTTGTCTTAATCGTGCTACCGTGTCATTATAAGCGCGAGTGATTGTCAAATATATATTAGTTCTGTCTTAGTTAAGCAGTTGCAACACGCAAGGTGTAATTTAGCTGTAAATTAATCTGTCTTTATTGCGCTACCGTAGCACTTAAAGCGCGAAAGACTATCAAAAATTAGCCTTGCATTTCATTTTGTCACGCCACCGTAGCGTGTAATGCGCGAGTGTCTATCAATATTAGATTAATCAGAAGAGAAGAATCAAGTGGCTTTAATTTTACGTGCTAAGTATACCGGAGTTGACACACAAAATTAAAATTAAAAAAAAAATAAACCTTGAAATGGCAACTCTAATAGGGATTGTGGTTCCATTTTGTTATTTATGTTAGAATCTGAAAATATTAAGTGAAAAATTATGTTATGTGGTCTTCGATAAATAGGAAGGATGGATAGAAGATAGTAAGATATAGAAGTACGATTTATGCAAATACATATACGCTGTAGGTAATATTGGTTGTGTGTCAGAGCCGCCATTTTGATTTCATTTATAACACAAATGAAATCAAAATGGCGGGCTAGCCCTTAACAATTCTCACAGTGGAACTTAAATAATTGCGTTTATAAGCATTTTTTTGGAGTTTACTCCATAAGGATCGATTTTCATATAAGGCGCCCGGTATTAGAAAAAATTGAGGAGTAAAATCTAGTGATCGAATGACCTCGTTACGTTTTTGGTGCGCAACCTATTCTGCGCACCTATCACTTTCTGACGTGAGATAATACTTCACTGAACAGTTTTAATAAATGTAAATAAAAATATATATATTATTTTTATTTTTATACAATTATTGCTATTTTCGTAGGCATAATAATTATATAAAAATATAGGTAATATCATTCCGAAATAATGTAGCTTTACACAGAAGAAAGAATTTTCAAAATTGGTCAAGAAGTTTTTGAGTATATCAATAACATACAATTTTACAATCAAATATTACCTCCCTATCGTATTAGTGTAGATATGAATGTGACATCACTATAAAAGCAAATTTAAAAATAATATATCATTATGGATTTTAATTGATTCATAAATATCTACGTAGGACTTTTGACGGGCATTTGAAAACGTCATGTGGTGCTCTTGTATTATATTGGATATCTTAGTGTTTTAACGTGTTATATTAAATAATTTTGGTGGCATTTTATGTAATGTGATGCGGCGGAACTACTAGGATGTAGTGAATATCATATAAAAGTGCTTTACAACGTTTTCGTTTTCCATCAATATTCCCACAAGATACCATTAACAGTGTGGCCATAGCACTGTTGATGGTGACGATTTGACTTAGACAATGAATAACCTGAAAGACTAAAAACGTGAAGATATTTATAACTCGACACTGGGACCAATAGCTCGTACAAGTAGCTGATTGCCAATACATAAGAACTAAGAAGAAAATATTTACGTACCTCCATCCCTGTACAACCCTCCACTAGTAGCGGATAGCATAATCTGCAACCAAAGACAAAACAATCCCAAGATGACAACAACTCTCGCCATGGCCCCATATTTTAACCGTGGCATCGCGATTATCTTCCAATAGATGGCGTTGTTCTCATCTTATTACTTAGTTACCCAGGCGGTCGGTAGATGGCGTTCATTTCATTCAGGCATTTCGGATTGTGTTTCTGAAAAAAAAAAGAAATAAACGTTAAATTTGTATAAAATAATGTTGTGAGGACAGTTTTAAGGGTGAATGGTGAAAGGCTTTAAGGGGTGAAGCAGGATCAAAGAACAGATGGATGGACTGCGTGAGGTATGACATGGATAGGAAGGGAGTGACCACAGAGATGACGACGATAGGACTGTATGGAAGAAGAGGATATATTGCATCTACCCCCAAGTAATTGAGATAAGAACAAGATGATAATGTGTCGCTTCGTAATATTAGCATTTAAGATCCTCATTATGTAATAAAACATTTAAAAAAAAATCGCTTATAAACAAGCTTATATAATCTAGCATTTTAAATACTAATTCTCAATTATTTTAATAATATCGTGTCGTGTCATGATTTAACATATATCTAACTGAAAAGTTAGAATATTAAATCGGTACAATATGTAGGTAATCGTTACCCGTTAGATGGCGCACATCTCCCAATAAAGACAAAAATAACACGAGCCGCAAATTGATTGTCATATGGCAGCTCACACTTATCTAAATGGCAGGACGATTGGAACGGATTTCCAATAGGCGTGGGTTCGAGTCCCATGTGTAACAATAATTTTTCGCTCATTAAGCAAGTTTTTTTTTTATATTATTTATTATTAGTCCTTAGTCCTCCCGTGACCATGATAAATTGTAAAGTGTTCGAAACGTCAGGAAATTAAAAATCAAATACAAACGCGACAGAATACGTAAAAGTAGTTTTATTTCAAATGTGAACTACAATTTATGAATCAGACAAACTATTGTCCTGCGTGGACATCGAACTCACGACAAGGTATTTTTGCTATAACAATCATATTCTATTCTATATAAAAATACGAAAGTGAAAGGATGTAGGTACCGGGGGAGACCGAGACTAACCTACCTAGATCAGATTGGTCACGTAGCTGAAGGAAGGTGGAGTCATGAGTTTCCGAAACCGACGAGCGTGTATGAAGAGAATTATGAATGTTGAGGAAGCGAGTGAAGTATGCAAGGATAGAGTTCTCTGGCACTCTGTTCTCTCTGCCTACCCTGCAAGGGATATGACGTGATGATATGTATGTATGTATAAAAATAATATAAAAATACCAGAGAACAAGAAACAAAGACTACAATTGAGTGAACCTCATGGTTATGTTAATTATTTTTACAAACAATGCCTCAACCGTGCCCCTGGCTTACTTAATCCGTCAACAGCTGTTACCACATACCATCCACGCACTTCGCAATATCACTGTCACAAATATAGTGACATTTTTATCATTGTATTACCATTATCTAAGATAAGATTATCTTAGATATATGATTGTTTGGACATCTGGAAAGAATGAGTGACGAGTAGTGTTGCCCAAATGCAAGACTTTTGCAACTCTCGCTGTTAGAATAATACAGAGACACTTGTTTTGATAGGAATGAATAAATCCAAAATTAATAAAATTCCATTCACCTAGTGTCACTAACTGTACAACTATCAATAATTAGGTACATACCACTCAACGGGAGTGGGGGCTATAATCACACCTATCTATCATGGGACTGTTTAAAATAACAAGAAATTATTTCCCCGTGTACTGGTATTAAGAATATAAAATGTTGACAATACTTTCTTTGACAAAGTAATCGTAAAATGTTGTCTAAGGGAGCACTGTGAGACTCTTGCATCTATTCTTCGCAGCGATTCTTCGAGCGGTCTTGTATTTGGGCAATACTAGTGACGAGAGGTTGACGAAGGAAATATATAAAGGTAGTGTGAATGGAACTACAAGGAGAAGCCCACGACATACTTTTCTGGACTAATTTTCTTTTAAGACACTAATCCTGCACTAAGAAAATAATCCTTTTATTGCGGGGGACTTTACAAACATATAATTAACGTAGACAAATTACACCCAGACTCAGAACAACAGTTTATGGATCGAATAAAGTATTGTTCTGTCGGATCGAACCAACGGCAATGGAGGTATGTCAGAATCGTGGCTTGTAGTTATCCGTAGTCTGTCTATCCCAATGGGTAAATAGGCGTGAAGCTTTGTATATTGCCATTATTTTTTTGTGTCTGTCTTTTAGCTGTTAGCTGCCTCAGATGGCTGTCACAGCTTAACCCGGATTATGGGTGAGCGCTGAGGGCTCTCAACCCAGAGAAAAAGCTTTAAACAACATCGCTCAAGGGCTCTCCCTGCGGAGAACGGACCTCGGCTTGGGGCGTCGTTGATAACAAAATGGGCCACGTTTGGATTAAAGATTATTTCGCGTCGCGTCTTCCGACCCCGGCGGCGGAGGCTAAAGCGCGGATATTTATGTGTTATGACCGCGCGGGTCGTGTATGCTCTTTCTTGAGCGATTGTAATTGAATCGCCAGAGTGCATCAGTAAATGTCGAGGACGTCGGGTCGTGGATATTTTAGAAGAGACGTAGTTAGCCGCCCCAATCACTAAGGGGTTGGGGTGTGTCATGGCAGAGTTGTTGTAATAGAATAAGAGTTTAATTATACTTGGACCAACATTTGATGCCCGTTTGGTCACCAATTACATTCACAAGGATAGTTTGACGAGAAACAGGCGGCGATATCTATTATTTCTTCAAAGGCTGTAAGGCTGTAAGCCATAATACCTACCTTATCTCACAATTCATTCTTTAATCTTTTATCTTGTTAAGTAAATATTGGTGTGGCTACAATTAAAAGTGTGTTATTTGACTTTGTATGAGCATTGTAATTCCTTACGATAAGCTAAGTTAATGTCTAAAGATATGTCAAGAGAATGCTTATAAAAATACGTATGGCACTCGGGGACTGCCGCGGTAAAGCTATTGCATAGCATTTTTTATCAACTTATGCAATTATAATTATTTATTTATTTTTTATTTATGCAGTATTCTTTTTTTATATTAGCTCAAGTGTTTTTTCTTTGATATTAATTCAAGTTACACCTATTTATTAAAACTACTAATTTATTAAAACATTTAAAGTACACGTTTTTAAACTGTTTTATTTATAATATTATTAAATTATTATAAATAAATTTTGCAAAAAATAAATTGCAAAATGTGTTTGACGGCGGTGAGATTTGAACTCACGCCTACGGTGCCTAAAACCAGCGCCTTAGACCACTCGGTCACGCTGCCTGCGTATAGTCAGTGCAAAATTAATTGCTGCTTTTCAACTATACAATCTTAGATTTTATTTTCGTTACGGAATTTCTTGATTCGGTCGCCGCACTCAAAGCCCACGATAAAAGCTATGCAATAGCTTAAAAATTTAAAAAAAAGATTATAATGCACCCAAGATTAGAAACAAATAACATGAGGCACAATCAGGAGATAATTGTTCCGCCTCATGTTTTTAGTTTCCGTATCTCAAGAGAATACCGTTTGGTGACAGAGTAAGAATACAATCTACTTACCCCCTATCTTACCCGTGGGTGATCGTATGAGACGACTAAGGTATATAAAACTCATTTAACATCAATGCCAGAGAAGGAAAACTCGAAACCAAACTAACATCTCCTATTATGTAGGAGGCTCGAGCCCAACAGTGGGACATATATGAGCTGAGATGATGATGATGACCTTAAGAGAAATTATTTTGCACATACATACTTTTTTAGTTAGTTATAAAAACACAGTATGTACATTATTTTTTTTATTGGAGTTTACTCCTTAAGAATCGATTTTCATATAAGGCGCCCGGTATGAGAAAAATTTGAGGAGTAAAATCTAGTGATCGAATGACCTCGTTACGTTTTTGGTGCGCAACCTATTCTGCGCACCTTTCACTTTCTGACGTGAGATAATACTGAACAGTTTTAATAAATATAAATAAAAATATATATACCTATATATATATATATATATACAGGGTGTCCCAAAATTCAACGATAAGCCGGCACCAGCAGGTGCACCTATATATGACTACTCGAGAACAAAAAAGAAAAAAATTCTACCTTGATTTTTTTTTTCATTACGACAAAAAAACCGATTTCTTTAAAAATCGTCATCTTTTATTATATTATTAAGTGCCATTGCTACAATTTTACAAGTAATTCTGTGATTTTTTTTGTATTGGCAAGGTAAGTAGCACTACTATCGATCACAATCATTAAAAATTCCAGAATATCTATAGTTTTTACACAAAAATCAACCAAAACTATGTTTTTTTCATAAATTATGTAAGATTTTGACTTTCAGCTCACTTTCACTAATCACAGTGAAAAAAAAAAGTATGGACACTACTGTGGCAAATAGTATTAAAAATTGGCGCAACTAACTACAATTCTAAAATGGTATAACATTCTAGGCAAACTAGCCACAAAAATATACTTAGGTGTACTATTTCAAAATAACAACCATATTTCGAAAATTGTTAGTGTTGATAGTAATCACTTCTACTATGTAGCCAAAATGTTTTTGTTGCAAGTTCTCAGAATTTGAATGAGACATGTGCGTGGTCCATAAGATAACATAAGTTAGACAGAGATAGATATAGAGAGATTAGAATTTACTATATTATTAAAATTACAATAAATGTTCGAATTGTTTGCCATTGGCAGTAATGCAGGCACGACATCGCCTTAAAAATGAACGTTTTATTTTTCTTGCATATCTGATTCTGTTCATGTGATCCACAGCCTGAATTATTTTTTGGCGAAGCTCGTCCAAGGTTGCAATGGGTTTTGAGTAGACTCTGTCCTTTAGACCACCCCAATAGAAAAAGTCCAGGGGATTTAGATCGGGTGAACGGGGTGGCCAAAAGATAGGACCAAGTCGCCCGATCCAACGCCCTGGGTACTCTTGGTCTAAGTACTCTCGCACAGGGCGGGCATAGTGAGCTGGGCAACCATCGTTTTGAAACCACATGTTTTGCAAATCACTTAAGGGCACGTCTTCTAATAATCCTGGTAACTCATTTTGTAAGAAGTTCAAATAGCTATTGCCATCTATGTTTCCTTGTAACTCAAAGGGCCCTATCACTTTTCCATTTATTATGCCCGTCCATAGGTTAACCTTAAATTGATATTGGGATTTGTCTTCTCTCACCAGGTGCGGATTTTCATTGTTCCAGCTATGAAGATTGTGAAGATTTAAATAGCCATCTTTCTTGTAGGTTGTTTCATCCGACCATAAAACTTTGTCTAAGAATTGGGGATCTTCCCTGTGTTTTTGCAACATTACACGGCAAAATGCGACCCGCAGTGGATAGTCCCGCGGTAATAACGCCTGCACGCGCCTGTAATGATATGGATGAAGCTGGTGACGTTTTAAAATTCTATGTGCAGTACTTTTTGGAATTCCCGTTGCTGCTTGTATGGCACGTACAGAGGAAGTTGTATCGCTTTCTATTTCATTGAGAACTTCTTCATCGTGTTCCGATCTAGGTCTTCCAGCGTTTCTCCTGTCAGATGGTATACGACCCTCCGAAAATGCTTGATGCACGTTAATAAATACGCGATAATCCGGATACCTTTGAAGAGTAGGGTACCTTGCTCGATATAATCTGCTAGCAGCGTTGACATTGCATCGGCATTCTCCATAAATTAGGTGCATATTAGCGTATTCTAACGCTGTATATGGTAGCGGCATAATGAATGCTAAACACTTGAAAATAAGGCAAAACTTCTTTAAAAAAACACAAAATCACAGTCTAAAATAATGCCAAGTCAGGTCAATTTCCAGGTCACTTAATTCAATCCAAAGTCGTTAGTACCAGAGCCACTTTAATTAAAACAGAACGTTGTGCAGTAAACAAAGAAGTAGAGCGTACTGACTTACTGTGCTGCTGAGGACATTAATTACTTCTCTACCTGCATTAATGTTACTAAACAATTAGCATCTATCTATCTCCCTCTAACGTATAATCTCTCTATCTCTGTCTAACTTATGTTATCTTATGGACCACGCACATGTCTCATTCAAATTCTGAGAACTTGCAACAAAAACATTTTGGCTACATAGTAGAAGTGATTACTATCAACACTAACAATTTTCGAAATATGGTTGTTATTTTGAAATAGTACACCTAAGTATATTTTTGTGGCTAGTTTGCCTAGAATGTTATACCATTTTAGAATTGTAGTTAGTTGCGCCAATTTTCAATACAATTTGCCACAGTAGTGTCCATACTTTTTTTTTTCACTGTGATGAGTGAAAGTGAGCTGAAAGTCAAAATCTTACATAATTTATGAAAAAAACATAGTTTCGGTTGATTTTTGTGTAAAAACTATAGATATTCTGGAATTTTTAATGATTGTGATCGATAGTAGTGCTACTTACCTTACCAATACAAAAAAAATCACAGAATTACTTGTAAAATTGTAGCAATGGTACTTAATAATATAATAAAAGATGACGATTTTTAAAGAAATCGGTTTTTTTGTCGTAATGAAAAAAAAAATCAAGGTAGAATTTTTTTCTTTTTTGTTCTCGAGTAGTCATATATAGGTGCACCTGCTGGTGCCGGCTTATCGTTGAATTTTGGGACACCCTGTATATATTATTTTTAGTCAAATGAGCTTTTTTGCACCTGTTTTGATAATCGTACTTAAGGAGTAAACTCCAGTTGTGCGTCGGAGCTGACACACACACTTTTTATTTTCTGTCTTATTGGTGTTTTTAAAAAAAAAATTGCAATTTATTTTAAATATTCTACGTTTTTATTATAAATTTTAATTATTTCTTCTTTTTCACATTATTATGCAATGTCATCCACTTACAAGCTAGAGTCCTAATTTAAAGTATTTATTTAACTCATTCAGTTAGTTTTGACACAATTAAAAAGTTCCACCCGGGCATGTCCAATGCGAGTTATTAAAAACATAATAATAATAATATAGAAAAAACAACTGTTATTATATAACCTGTGTTCCGTAAATATAAACAATCGCAATCCGCTAATTTCATATTTGTAAAGTCCCCCACTGCAAAATAATTAATTAGATGGGGGACGTTATTTTTTTAGCGGAAATTAAAACAAAATATAACAAAAAAAAAAACAACTAATTTAGATAACCGGTTACATTCAAATTATCTAACTTAACCGCTAGTTAAAGTTACGTGGGGGGGAAAACAGCTTTCACTTTTGTTACCACAACCAAACTGTTAAATCTGTACATAGAAATTTTCTCTCTGTCAGTGGTCTGTTCGGCAAAAGTTATTTTTTTTTATTGCTTATGGTGGCAAACGAGCAGACAAAAGCAAATGCGCATTTGAGGATGCCTAGTTTCACCGAAGACAAAGATCGGGTACCGGTGGCCCGATGTGCACGGCGAAGAGAGGTGCTTGCAAGGTGGGGTCTATGAGGTTGCGCGCCGCCTCTTTCGTCGTCCCGGACCGATTTGGCGGGGCGCGACCACGTCCATAGCCCACCACAAAAAAGAAAAAAAAAAGGTTGCAGAGAGACGCAATACCGAAGCGGGTAGCTAGTTACTAAATTACTATAAATGTTCAGACGAAATTTGTTTCTTTGTTAAAAAAGGTCTGTAACACCCTTAAAAGGTGACTCAATATTAATTTAATTACCATTAAAACCTTGGACTAGTCACGCAAATTGTATTAAGAAATCAAACAAAAACACGTCATTTTCAACAAAACATATCTGTTTATTTGTTTACTAAATTCCCAGCTAATTGTCGGTTGGTATATACCGACAATTGGCGGGGATATACATTCAACACAGATGGCGTTAGTGGCCTAAATTAATAACACATTTGGCGATGGGTTTGATTTCTGTTTAAAATGATTCGTATGTTATCTAGTCCCAAGTAATTATCCTTGGCGTGTAATGAAGTTCTTTTTTTTTCTTATGGTGGCGAACGAGTAAGCAGCACACCTGATGGTAAGTGTCACTGCTGCCCATGGACCTTTACAATACCAAGGGTATAGCAATGCCGTTGCCTACCAAAACAAACCCCAAACCCACCCAGTTGGGATTCCGGCTCTCTCGCTCACCGAACGAAGCGCAATAGCACATTGCCATTACTCAGACGTCAATCTTCTGCTCAGTGTGGTACTACCCCGGACGGACCGGCACGAGGCTGTAGACAGATATCTGTCAATAGAGACCCTACCGTTTATCTATCTTTCGACTGGTGAAATAATTTTTAAAATCTATTCAGAGGTTTAGGTGTAAAACCGTAACAAACAAATAAACTCATAATCGCATTCAAATTACTGAAATTTAGCATTTAAAAATGCTGGCTAGGTTATTTATAAAAACTTGATTACGAGCGAAAAATGAATGTCACGCGTGGGACTCGAACCCACACCTAACTGCAATCATACAACAGCTCACACTTGTCTAAGTGTTAGAACCATTGAAACGGATTTCCAATAGGACTGGGTTCCAGTCCGACGTGTGATATTTATTTTTCGCTCATAATTAAGGTTTCATAATCGCATTTAATTTATACATACATACATATAATCACGCCATATCCCTTGCAGGGTACGCAGAGAGAACAGAGTGCCAGAGAACTCTATCCTTGCATGCTTCACTCGCTTCCTCAACATTCATAATTCTCTTCATACACGCTCGCCGGTTTCGGAGACTCTTGACTCCACCTTTCTTCAGTACATGACCGATCTGGTCTAGGTAGGTTAGTCTCGGTCTCCCCCGGTACCTACATCCTTCCACTTTCGCATTGTATATCTTCTTAACCAGACATTCATTCGGCATTCTTTCCACATGTCCGAACCATGGGAGCATTATTTATAGTTAAGATTATTGATCTATGAACAATAACGCCATAACCACCACGATGGTTTTGTAACAATAGCACTTAGTATAATTAAAATCCCAGGAGAATGCTGTTCTGCGTTTCCCTGATATCGCTTCACCCCTTTATTAACGCTCCTAATAATTAATTGTCTTTTATGCTATAAAAACTAAAAACTTTATTTTATTGCTTATGGTGGCAAACGAGCAAGCAGCTCACCTGATGGTAAGTGTTACTGCTGCAAACAGAACTTTGCAATACCAAGGGTATAGCTTAGATCACTGCCTACCAATAAAATCCCCAAGCCCACCCAGTCGGGCTTGCGGCTCTCTCGCTCACCCAGCAAAGCGCAATAGCACATTGCCATTACTCAGACGTCGATCTTCTTCTCAGAGTGGTACTACCCCGGACGAACCGGCCCGCGGGTGTAGACAGAAAATTATAACAGCGTTGGTCCTTTATTGTTTTTTTTTTTTTTTGCGGTGGGCTATAGAGTGGCTACGCTCCGCCAAATCGAGTCGCACGCGACCTCATAGACCCACCCTGCAAGTACTTCCCTTCGCCGTACGAGCGGGCCACCGGTACACGATCTTTGTATTCGATGACCAACAGCGTCGTCCTGCCACTATTTAATAAAAACCTGTGTATATAATTACATATTAACTATGAAATAATATTAATTTAACGACCGGTTTGACATTGAAATAAATGTGGACAAGTTTTACAAGTCATTATGATAATGGAAATCAATTATGTATACCAATCTAACTAATAATATCTTTAAATAGAGGAATTCCTTTATATTTAACTAGCGACCCGCTCTCGTTTCGCTTCGGTTACGTCAGTTCAGTTGTGTAGTTCACTTTTGCTACATAGATTATCTTTCAGAGAAGGAATTTCTTAAAACCCTAAATTATCTGACTTTTACAGGACAGAAAGAAAGTCCACACTAAATTTCAAATCTGTAGGAGCTATATTTAAAAAAAAAAACCGGAGGTGTCAAGGGACACCCGGATGGAACGAAGTTCTATTTTAATTATATAATTTTTTTCTGCCTTAAGCGATTTTTATCGTTATATTTTAGCTAATTTGCAAAATATCTTTATAAATTATAGCCTATGTGTTATTCTGATGTGCAAGCTATATTACTATAAATTTCATCAAAATCCATTCAGTAGTTTTTACGTGAAAGAGCAACAAACATGTTCACATCCATACATTATTACAAACTTTCACGTTTATAATATTAATAATAGGATATACAATTCCACTAGACTACCAAAACTTTTAGGCCCCGAGCTCGAACGCGAGCCGGCCACGCGGCCCGGTCACGGGCGATAATAATTTCGTTGCGCATTATTTTGATTTTGCTATATCTCTTAAGGTATTGATTTAATTTGCATGGTCTGAAGGAAAAAAAATATCTTCATGAAATGCTCAAGCCAACTAATGTATTTAAAATGATAAGGATTAATACAGTATTTGTGTAAATAGCTTTTCAATTATCGTTTTATAATAGAACATTTTTTAAAGTATTAAAATGGATATAGTATGTTATCCTTAAGAGATAGATATATACCATCGCGGACTTTTTTGTAGGCCTTTTTAAGCTGTATAATACTGTAGTACTTTATTTTGATCTATTTCGTAGGGTTCAGCCAGCGTTTGCAATGTAAGCGCAAAATAATGTGTTTATTTACGACATCACATTAGAAACCTCTAAAATTATCAGTGTTTCTCTAGTACATTATGCATATATTATATATATAAACCTTCCTCTTGAATCACTCTATCTATAAAAAAAATCGTCGCGACACCACATTGTTCAATGCGAAATAGAAATGAAAATATCTGGCTTGCTTTCTATAAGAGAGCCGACGAGCGACGCCGCACAGCTTACAATAGCTTACTATAGCAAAAAGTGTCGTGACAACTTTTCGTAAGAATTTTTTCCGTCTAGCCCCCTTCACAACGCGCGATAAGGAACTTCGTTCCAATAATGTCATTTTTACACCCCAGCAAACCCTCCTTGCGGATGGAATTGCGTAAAATCCGTTCTTAGCTGACCTCTATTCGGTAAAAAGGAATATTCCTACCAAATATAGAGTTTGTAGGCCAGAGATATCGTGATGAGTCAATACATAGGTGGAAATCTCTTATGTATATATAGGTATAGATAGTGGTAGGACCACGCTGCTGACAGTTCTCTGTCTACAGCCGCGGGCCGGTCCGTCCGGGGTAGTACCACACTGAGCAGAAGATCGACGTCTGAGTAATGGGAATGTGTTGTTGCATTTTGTTCGATGAACGAGAGAGCCAGAAGCCCAACTGGGATGGGTTTAGGGTTTAGATTGGTAGGCAGCGGCCTAGCTATACCCTTGATATAGCAAAGGTCCATATGCGACAGTAACACTTAGCATCAGGTGTGCTATAAAAAAAGTAAGGTAGTGGTTAAGATACCCATCGTTCCAGTTTCGTAAGTCCAATTACCACGCAAGAGAAAACTATTCAACAATATGGTCCTACTTTTAAAAAAAATTGGTCTTTCCGTGTGGTGACTGAGTAAGAATACAATTCACTACCCCATATCTTACCCGTGGGTGATCGTAAGAGACTACTAAGGGATATAAAACGCATATAAAATATATGCAAGAGAAGGAAATCTCTAAACAAAACTCTATACCAACACGTCTGACTCACTAGTCAGTGGTATAGTAGGTCATTATTTCTCGCATTATGGAGGCGTTTCAATCCCAAGATTGGGACATACATGACTTGAAATGATTAGAAATCGAAACCGCGACACGGTAGTTTTACATCTACGTATTCAATCTTCTAAAACTTATACGAACGAACGTCTGGTTAAGAAGATATACAATGTGAAAGTGGAAGGATGTAGGTACCGGTGGAGACCGAGACTAACCTACCTAGACCAGATCGGTCATGTACTGAAGGAAGGTGGAGTCAAGAGTCTCCGAAACCGGCGAGCGTGTATGAAGAGAATTATGAATGTTGAGGAAGCGAGTGAAGTATGCAGAGATAGAGTTCTCTGGCACTCTGTTCTCTCTGCCTACCCTGCAAGGGATATGGCGTGATGATATGTATGTATGTAAAACTTATACCATACATTATATATAAGATGATTTCATTCTGTAAGATTATACCTATTGTAAATTAGGAAAACGTAGGTGGTATTTACTAGGGATGGTATCGAGCAAAGTAACCGAAACTAGCAGATATCTAATGTTTACGATATTTAAAGTTAATAATAATAATATAATTTTTAAAGACGCTGAAATTTTGAAGTAACAAAAATATCCAAATCGTTTTTTTTTATTAACTGTTAAACCAATTTTCTTTGCTTCTATTAACCTTTTTACGATCTTAAAATTACAAAAATTTAAATATTAAAATTCTTTTATTAAAATGATTAATCGTGTAAATAACTAAAAAATATATTACGAAGCGAAAAATGATGTCACAAGCGGGATTCGAACCCGCGCCGATTGGAATGCCGGCTCAATCGTGCTGCCACTACACCACCGTGAACTATTGTAGGACATGCAAATCTCGCTTCGTATTATATTTACGTCTTTAAGGTGACATATGCCATCTAACCGACAATGTTTACACATTGTTATAGGTTTAATACTTCAAATTTTGCAGTTACAATTGTATTAAACGATGACACAACCTTGTTATTTAAATTACTGAAATTTAGCATTTAATATGCTTAATTATTTATAAAACCCGATTACGAAGCTAAAAATTAAAATATCTAACAAATTGGTAATAAATAAGTTTTCATTAAGTTATTATTGTAAAATAAGGGCATTTATATTAACTTGAAGCTTTTTGAAGTGAAACTTATTTAGAATCGTTGTGGTTTCAAACTCGATGAAACGAAAAAATAAGTCCATAGAGACACAAACACATAAATGTATAGGATTCAGCCGGCGAGAGAATGAGATAGAACACAGTAGACGTTCTCGGTCTCCTCCTTGTGCAGCTCTTGGTAGCATCCCCACTATCTGACCCCTCACTAGAGAGAGAGAGAGAGAGAGAGAGAGAGAGAGAGAGAGAGAGAGGAGAGAGAGAGAGGGGAGAGAGAGAGAGGGGAGAGAGAGAGAGAGGAGAGAGAGAGAGAGAGGAGAGAGAGAGAGAGGAGAGAGAGCGGAGAGAGAGAGGAGAGAGGAGAGAGAGAGGGGGGGAGAGAGAGGAGAGAGAGGGGGGGGAGAGAGAGGAGAGAGAGGAGAGAGAGAGGGGGAGGGAGAGGGGAGAGAGAGAGGAGAGAGAGAGGGGGGGGAGGACAGAGAGAGTACACGCTATTGGTTGATGTATGTAAAATAGATTTAAAAATTGTTTGCCAAAGTTTCAATCATGATATGTGTACTTTGTACACACGCATATTTTTTTTTTTTGCGACGGGCTATGGTTTGGTCACATCCAGCTTAAACCATCCGGGGCGACAGATGAAGCAGCGCGCGACACCATAGACCCACCCCGCAATGTATCTCTACGAACCCGGAACCCGATCTTTATCGTCGGTGTTCATATTAACTTGAACCTAGAGCGACATCGAACCTCCAGTGCTGTCTATTTCTGAGAAAGCTTTTACCTACGGCTTCACTCGCGTTGAAGCCCTTAAATAAATATCAAATTATCATACATTCCAATAGAACTGAATAAATGTGATACAGTACAATTTTATACGGTACATATATAAAAATTACTACATACAATGAAGTTACCCTATGTAAAAAAATAATAATAATAAGTATCCTATGTCCTTTTTAATACCTCGAAGACTATCTGTACAAAGTTTTGTGATAATCGGTTAAGTAGTTTTGGCGTGAAGGCGTAACAAACAAACTTTACATTCAAATTTATAATACCATCGTATATACGTCCATTAATTACGTGCGGTATTCAGGGGGGAGGGGGTCGATTCGAATCTTAGTAAATCTCACTTGGAGGAGAGGTGGGATCTTGGCAAATATCACGTAATTTTGTTTTAACAGAAAACGGTGTAAAACTGCATGAAATTTAAGTTAAATGATACTAAAAAACCTTTATGCCCAATTACAAAGTTTTGAAAAAACACGTAAGATTGGGGAAGGGGGAAGGGATCGAGAAAAAGCATACGACATCTCACCAAGGGGGGAGTGAGGGGTTGCAAAAAATCCTCAAAAATACCTTACATAATTAATGGCCGCCTAGTAAAGATGGACGTTATATTAACTTGAGATTAGGGCGACATCAAACCTAGATCAACTACTATCTATTTACATGAATTAGAATTATCTCCCAGATCCAAAACTACATATTCGCAGCATCCCTAGTATTTATCAATCTAACTAGTTATCAAGGCTTTGTATGCGTCATCAGAGAGATATCATTTCTTATCATGAATCTTTTATATCTAAGCAAATATGGCGTATAAACGTTTTTCTTTCTAAAAAATATTATCTCAACTCCATATAACTCTGCTGCACAGCTGATGTAGTGGTTAAAATGTAATTTGGAAAATCCAAAAGTGCACTCCTCATAATTTTTATATTACTTATCATTTACTATTAAGTCAATGCCATAAATGAAAATGGCTGTATGGGATTTGTTTCCTTTGCCTGTCCGAATAGACGAATAAAAAAATGTAAACGAACCCAATATTCATAAGGTATACATACACTAAAGACTAAGCAGTTTAGTTTTTTATTAATTGCAATTAAACGACAAAGAATTAATTATCAAGCCATTTTAGAAAGGAAACAGCGCGTTGTGATTATAAAGCTTGTAGTAAAATAAAAACTTCGATACATTAATTTTTACGGTCGTGAGAGTGCCAGATCCTGACGGAAACATCCGGACGTCCTTGAATATTTCTTAATCAACTTTTTTCTTACTATAAACAAAATAATTGCATTTTAAAAATATCAAATACGTTTAAACGAATGTTTTTTCTTGACATATGTATGATAATATTATCCTATAAGAGCAGCGTGAGAAAAATATTAAAATACAGTCATTTTTAGTGTTGAAAAGTCCTTGAATTTCATATATCGAGAGTAGAGCATCACCTCAACGCTTCGCTTATGAGGCGTGCAATATTGATAATGCTTTATATCGTGAGTTTTATTTATCATCATCATCTCAGCTCATATATGTCCCACTGTTAGGCTCGAGTCTCCTCCGTAATGAAAGGGAAATTGACCTAGGTACTATACCACGCTGGTCAGACGTGTTGGTATAGGGTTTTGATTCGAGTTACCCTTCTCTCGCATAGATGTTATATGCGTTTCATATCCCTTAGTCGTCTCTTACGATCAGCCACGGGTCAAATAGGGGGGTGGTGAATTGTATTCTGAATGTAAGATCATATTTTTATTTAATATCTTTAAACGCATATTTTACAAAAAACACCCGGTATTCGGTCGATCTGTCCCCGCCATTTTAAATCTCTTATAACTTCTAAGATATTAATTTTAATGATATTCTGTCAAGAGCAATTTTAATGTACATTAAATGTACCACGTATCTAATGTATTTAATTGTATAAGAAGTAATACTGTATTCAAATTACTACCACACGGTGGGTCATGTGGGTTGGAATACCACTTGAGACAATCATTTTTCGTTCGTGATCGGGTTTTTATAAATAATCAAGCATATTAAATGCTAATTTCCAGTTATTTAAATAACAAGGTTGTGTCATTGTTTAATACAATTCTAACTGCAAAGTTTAAGCCGATACAATGTGTAAACATTGTCCGGTAGATGGCACACATCTCCTTAAAAACGAAAATATAATACGAAGCGAGAATTGAATAATACTGTATTGTTAAAAATGGCTTTCTAAATAATTTGTTATTTTTTAGTTATGTGTAAAGACAGATATGGCTTCTGTGGGTTATACTTAAGAGATAGATATATAGCATTGAGGACATTTTTGTAGATCTTTTTAAGATAAAAAAAATCGTAGTACATTATTTTGATATATCTTGTAAGGATTACCCAGCGTTTGCAATAGGCGTGTCCACTTTGAAAAAACATCGATGTTTTTTTCGATTCGATAAATCGAAACTGTACATCGATGTCTTTCGATGTATCGGATGAAAACATCGATGTTTTTTTCGATTCGATAAATCGAAACTGTACATCGATGTCTTTCGATGTATCGGATGAAAACATCGATGTTTTTTTCGATTCGATAAATCGAAACTGTACATCGATGTCTTTCGATGTATCGGATGAAAACATCGATGTTTTTTTCGATTCGATAAATCGAAACTGTACATCGATGTCTTTCGATGTATCGGATGAAAACATCGATGTTTTTAAACATCGAGTACTTTTTCTAAAGTCATATCAAAAGTGTTACAACTAAAAAAAAAAAAATAAGAATTTTTTTGTGGCATTTATGTTATATTCCAATCCCTTATAAAACTGACTTCTAAAAAGAAAGGTCCTTTTTGTGGCATTTATACCTATTCCTGTCCCTCATAAAACAGATTTCTAAAAAAAAAAAAGGTCTTTTTTGTGGCATTTACTGGTTATCATCGTTCCGATGTTTTATGAAAAAACATCGATACATCGAGTATTTCGATAGCTCTTCAAAACATCGGATCGATTCGATGTATCGCATTGTAAACATCGATGTTTTCGATGCATCGATGTATATCGAATATCCCTAGTTTGCAATGTAAGCACATAAAATATGTTTATATGATTATTACGCCATCATATTACAAATCCTTAAAGTTCTAATATTTTCTGTAATATAATATGCATTGTTTATACATATAAACCTTCCTCTTGAATCACTCTGACTATTGATGAAAACCGCAATAAAATTCGTTACGTAGTTTTAATGATCTAAGCATAACGCACAACGGTGGGGACTTTGTTTTATTCTATGCATAGATATAAGAGATTATTAAATAATAAACTTTGTAATAACTACTTTTTAACCGACTTCTAAAAGGGGGAGGTTCTTAATTCGATTGGTATATTTTTTATGTATGTACATCGATTACACTGAGATTTATAATCCGATTTACGTGATTCTTCTTTAGTTTGATGCGGAATAGCTGCCATTAGGTCACATAAAAATTTAACATACATAGTTTGTCCTTGAACCTTTTTTTATTTATGGTGTCGGCAGCGCCTATGTAAAATTACATAGCAACATGTCGCAACAAGTGGGATTCGCCCCGCTACTAGTTATAAGCCATATCATGTATTTTTTTTATGTAACCTTCGTTAAATTCATTAAACTTACTGCAATAGCATATACCCTTCGTAAGCCTATCCATAGCTACTTAAAAAAATACTAAGTACTTAATTTATGACAATAAAAATCAAAGAAACGTACCTGATGTAATCTAGAAAAGTCCTACAATAGTTTAGTCTAGAAAAGTCCTATTATAGACACTAAAAAGTAAAAAATAAAAAGACTTGGTTTAAAAAAACCGACTTCAAAAACTAGGTTAACTAACGAAGTATTTTTTTTTATTATTGCTTATAATGGCAACTCGTTTGTCCACATATATATAAGTAATACATATGCTGGTAAGTGTTACTGCCGCCCATGGCGCTTTGCAATAACTATAGTATAGCTAGGCCGTTTCCTAACACGGGTTGAGAGCTCTCAGCGCTCACCCACAGTCCGGGTAAAGTTGTCATAGCCATCTGAGGCTAACAACTAAGACACAAAAAAAAACCGTTTCCTACCAATCTAAACCTACCCAGAAAGTTGAGCTGTCCGCTCTCTCGCTCACCAACAAAGCGCAACAACACATTGCCATTACTCAGACGTCGATCTTCTGCTCAGTGTGGTACTACCCCGGACGGACCGGCCCGCGGCTGTAAACAGAGAACTGTCAACAGCGTGGTCCTACCAAAAAATATATATATTATTGGTAGGACCATGCTGAAGATCGACGTCTGAGTAATGGCAATGTGCTATTGCGCTTCGTTAGGTGAGCAAGAGTGCCGGAAGCCCAATTGGGGTGGGTTTGAGGATTTTGTTAGTAGGCAGCGGCCTAGCTTATACCCTAGGTATTGCAAAGGTCTATGAGCGGCAATAACACTTACCATCAGGTGTGCTGCTTGCTCGTTTGCAACCATAAGCGATAAAAAGAAATGTGTTTTTATTCTTCTTCTTCTTCTCTTTGTATATTGGCGATCAGCTACATATACGAGCTATTGGTGCCAGTGTCAAGTTATAAATATTTTCACGTTTTTAGTCTTTCAAGTTTGTCGTTGTCTAAGTAAAATTGTCGCCATTAACAGTGCAATGGCCACACTGTTAATGGTATCTTGTGGGTATTTTGATGGAAAACGAAAACGTTGTAAAGCACTTTTATATGATATACACTACATCCCAGTAGTTCCGCCGCTTCACATTACATAAAATGCCATCAAAATTATCTAATATAACACGTTAAAACACTAAGATATCGAATATAATACAAGAGCACCACATGACGTTTTCAAATTCCCGTCAAAAGTCCTGTGTTTTTATTCTAAGATAAGCATATTTAAAAATGACTAAACCTATGACTGACACCTGTCATTTTCAACCAATCAACAGACCAGTCCATTCATATTATAATAAACGTATATAATACAATGAAAACTATTTTGACAATGTACAGAATATTTATATGGTCACCGATACGGCCATTACTGGGCCATTCACAGTGCGATTCGATACAAAAAAAAATCTTAATATATATATATAAATTACGCGTCACGTTGTTTGTACGCGATGAACTCCAAAAGTACTTAACCGATTTTAATAAAATTTGCACAGCATGTGTAATTTGATCCAACTTAAATGATAGGATAGCTTCCATCTCAATTTATAATAGTCACAATATTATTTTGTTGCAAATTATTTGTCTATTATTTGACAGACACAATTATCTGTTATCTCCAAACGATTCTAACAGATGGCGGTATCTGTTGACTGGGTTGCGTAAGTATTTAATAGATGGCGCTATGTTAAACGTACAAACGTTTCATATAAGCTACAACTTATTAGCATAACCACCACGCGTTACTGACGCTACCTTAGGCACAGCAACGCGTAGCCGAGTCTGCTAGTAATTATATATATTATTACTTAAAATGCGCCGTGTGGTAGCGGCTATGAATATTTTTTTTTTTTTTTTTTTTTTTATTATGAGTATGTTATTCCACAGACTTTTTGTCCGTGCTCTTTTTATATTTAATTTAATTGTTATGGTGGTTTGTTTATAAAATTAATGTTCTTGAAGTGGCTTTATTACAATTGGATAAAGCTTGAAGAGCGCAATTAATGTGTCATAGATGTTGAGCGACAACATGTCTTTTAGGGCGCGTGTCCACGGCAATAAATTTGTCGTGTCGGCTACAGATAAGATGAAAATATTCATGTACATGAGAAGAATTTTGTCGGGTCTGTGCACGAATGAATGTCGTGTCTGTTGCAGTCAAGAAAAAATCTAGTATGTACACGGTACGAATTGTTTCGTTCAGTCATAGTTAAGACATTGTAGGGTGTACATCGTGTCATGTAAATGTGGGAAATAATGTTAACCAACAAGCAAAAGAATTGGTGATTGCCTGTTATATGTATAGAAAAATAAAAAAAAAACTAACTGCAAGAGAAAATACTGGGTGCATCCTATGTTAAGTCAAAAACATGAGTTCGCTAACTTCTACTTTGAACTGCGACGGTATGAGGAAAACTTCGTCCTCTATTTTCGTGTGAAATGTAAAAAAAAATTATATTTATGATATTAAACATTTAATTTATGATAATTATTATATTGTGGCAAAAGTTTAACACTAGAAAGACGGGAGCAGTCATTTGACTGCAATTTGAATTTAAATGTTGATTATTTCAAAAACCATTTGATTTAATGTATTGATACTTTGTGACTTTTATTAATATTAGTAGTTAAATGAAACGATGTATGAAACTTACTCGCATCGCTTTTGTTTATTATTTAAAATATTGATATACCTACAAAGACGGCGGCAGTCATTTGACCGCTGAGATCCGATAAGTGTTTATAATTGTAACGTCTGGTGATGGAGCAAGAATACAATTCACCACACCTTATCTTACCCATGGTTGATCGTAAGAGACGAGTAAGGGATATAAAATACATATAACATCTATGCAAGAGAAGGGAAACTTGAAATAAAACCCTATATCAACACGTCTGCCCAGCGTGGTATAATACGTCAATTACCCTCCCATTATGGAGGAGGCTCGAGCTCAACAGTGGGACATATATGAGCTAATATGATGATGATGATGATGAATTGTAACGTGAGAAGGTAGAACATAAATTAGGTACGCTTATCATTTGTTTGTAGTTTGTTAGTCAAAGGAGTCAGTACAGTAACTAAATTGGCTAAAGGCAGTTCGACTACCTGTGAATTTAGAAATTATTGTAAGTAATCAGTGGACAATGTCTCAAAGGGTTCAGGGTGAAGAAATACTTTCATTCTTACAAAACATTCGAGAAGATGAATCGGGTTGTGGCTCTGAAAGTGCAGAACGCGATAATGGCGATGATTGTGCGGTACCACTTTTCTCGTGGTCAAGGCGTAGGAGACATACTTCGGATGATTCTGAGCTTCATGGTCTTATCAATTCAACCGACGGTACCTGGTGTACATTTCAAATGGAGTCAACTCAACGTGATCGCCGAGCACGGCACAATATCATAACTGAGCAAGGAAGTAGTAGCAATGACGTAGCCCTACGTCAAATTATTTCATATGACTTAGTTTGAAATAAAAATCCTGAAATCGGATAGATATAGGTACACGCACAATTTATCGAGGAAAACGAAACAAGAATGTTTTATTGCTTAGCACGTTACATAATAATGTTAAATAGACGCTAATAAAAGAAATAGCCAGAAGCTGACTTTTTACAATGCTACCAAGTACGGCGTAGATGTGGCTGACCAGTGACCAAATGGCAAAAAAATATAGTGTCAAAGCGGCATCTCGAAGGTAGCCTGTACAAATTTTTTCAATATATTAGACCTAGCAGGGTAAATACTTTCATTTTGTATAAGAAAATGTCAGGTACCAACATAAAACGAAGGAATTTCATACTGAGTTTAGCAAGTGAACTTAGCGACTAAGTAGAAATTGAAGCAAGACTTTCTGGACATCAACAATTGCCTGAAGAGTCTACACTTTCTACGTCTTGATCTTTTACTCAAAAGCCGGCAACTCAGAAAAGGCAAGAATACTTCGTACCAATGTACAAAAATAAAATTAATAAAGTATGCGACACTTGTAAAAAGCCACTTTGCGGCTCTTGTAACGTAAACAAAAAGTTAAAATGTAAAAATTGTATATAAATATTATAATAAATCATACATTAAACCCTGTTTTATTACTATAGTTACCATTTTTAACACTTAAAATAAAATAAAAAATTAATAAATTGGAGGAGTCATTTGACCGGTCGCCGTCTTTGTAGGTAGTTAGATTTTCCCGTCTTTCTAGTGTTAAAAAATCTAACAAAAGTATTCTCTCGCTTATATATATATATCTTTAAGGATAATACCCCCTCCTCCTCCTCTATTAAAGTTATAAGTGCATCAAACATTTTATAAAAGCGTAAATGAACTGTCGTAAACAACACAAGTCCACTCGCTCAAACGTTTTCATGTGCATGGTACATACCGCCCCCCGCCCCCTACAGATCGCGTCGTATTTGGCACAGACAATATTTTTGTCTTATGCAGCGCCGACGCAGTGTACACTAGTCGAGTGTAGAAAAGACACGAATTCTTGCATAGACCCGACGATTTTCTTGCCGTGTATACGCGGCCTTAGAGTTTCTTCTTGGCGCTGGTGGTCTTGTTGTTGGTGAAACCCTTCTATTTGTAGATGTTTCTGTCCTCTGTGATGTTGTGATGATGATAATAATGTCTGTGACGTTTTATTTAATGATTTGTTTAATTTGGAAGTCTATGTCTAGGTTGATGGTAATTGACTCCACGCTTGTGTTGACTTTAGTTTAATGGGGTAGTAGACCAAGCTCTTTCATTACCCTTTCGTCTCTATGTTTTACCGCCATCTTCTTGACGTATTCCAGTATAGTACCAGAATCCTGATCTATGGACTTCCTCATGAGTTTCCAGATGGTATCTTCACGGATGTCTGTGTAGTAAGTGCAGGATCTGGTATGCCTGGAGATGGCGACCACAGGCTATGAATATTACCAACCCTTACTTTGCTCGTGGATATTATGTCGTAAAAGGCGACTAAGAGCTTTATAACGACCTGAGCCAACTACATCTGATGCCGTTTGGTCAACAATCACATTCCCAAGGAGGGTTGACGTCTGGCAGGCGGCCGGTCATAAAACTATTGTCAATAACTTTTACAATATGTACTATGAAACAAGAGTACATATTGTATCGACCACAAGTAATTGGGATAAGAGTAGGAGAATGATGATAGATATTATTATTTAAAAGCTGTGCGATTATATTAATAAAAAGCAACCAATATCGCTTACGGGGCTTGGGGAACAATTTTTTTTATCCCCCATTTTTTTATTACAATTTTTATTTAACAAAGGGAGGGGTTAAGGATAACCTAGAGTATACGCTAAGATTCCCTTTCTCCCTTTAGTTTTCAAGTAGTACATCATTAATATTAAATCAGTGTTATGACGGAGTAAGAATACATGTTTTCCTTAAAAAAATACCACGCTTGATTATAAGGATGGAGCAAGAAGCTAGGTGGGAGGGTAATTGACCTACTATACCACGCTGGTCAGACGTGTTGGTATAGGGTTTTATTTAGAGTTTTCCATCTCTTACATAGATGTTATATGCTTTTTACTCGTCTCTTACGATCACCCACGGGTAAGATAGGGGGTGGTGAATTGTATTCTTACTCCGTCACCACACAGAATCAAATCTTATTCAACGATAATAATAAGCGACTATGTCTGAACGTTTATGGCAGTTTTTAAAAATCCAATTGTTATGATAAATAGTCCAACAGCAAAGGCGACGACCAATGCATAATAAACACTTGCATTGAAAAATAAAAAAGGCCTGTCAAACATGAGTAGACAAATCTTACTTTTTTTTTATTTTTTATGATTGGCAAAACGAGCACGCAGCGTATCTGGTAGTTTTTTTCTTTTTTTTGTGTCTGTCTTTTAGCTGTTAGCCGCAGATGGCTGTCACAGCTTAACCCGGACTATGGGTGAGCGCTGAGGGCTCTCAACCCGGTAAAATTTTAAGCGACAACGCCCGAGGGCTCACCCTGTGGTGAACGGACCTCGGCTCGGGGCGTCGCTGATAGCAAAGTGGGCGTGCCCACGTTTGAGTTTATGACTTTTACGCGTCGCGTCTTACGACCTCGGCGGCGAGGTGGGAAGCGCGGATATTTATGTGTTGTGGCCGCGCGGGCCGTGTAGGCTCTTTCTTGAGCGATTGTAATCGAATCGTCAGAGTCGGTCAGTATATCTGGTAGGAGTTACTACCGCTTATGGACCTTTGCACTAACATGGCCCAGCTAAACTAGTGTTGCCCAAATGCAAGACTCTTGCGAGTCTCGCAAGCCTTGCAACTCTCGCTGTTAGAATAACACAGGGTCAATTTCCCTCTCATTATGTAGTAGGCTCGAGCCCAAAAATGCAACCTATATCAACTGAAATAAGGATTACCTTTTGGGTTACGGAATCCAAAAAAAAACAACCATCAACAATGATAATTCACCACAAAATGAAGTTTTAATGAAAATTACTAATAATTCCAGTCAACTCATAATTACAATTGAGCACAAAATTCACAACGCTAATACAGGAAAACGTAATTACGTGAGTTTTGCGACAGATAAATTCTGTATATCGGGTAATTTGAGGTAATTTTGTGATATATTATGGCATTGAAACGTGGATTATATAATATTATTCGCGTGGTGACGGTGTAATAATACAATTGACCCCCCTATCTTATATATGGGTGATCGTAAGATACGACTCATCATCATCATCACCCTACTCTTATCCCAATTACTTGTGGTCTACGCAATATGGCCTTTTCTTCCACACAATTTTATCCGATATCATCTCTGCGTTCACTCCCTTTCTATTCATATCATACATACATACATACATATCATCACGCCATATCCCTTGCAGGGTAGGCAGAGAGAACAGAGTGCCAGAGAACTCTATCTTTGCATACTTCACTCGCTTCCTCAACATTCATAATTCTCTTCATACACGCTCGCCGGTTTCGGAGACTCTTGACTCCACCTTCCTTCAGTACATGACCGATCTGGTCTAGGTAGGTAAGTCTCGGTCTCCCCCGGTACCTACATCCTTCCACTTTCGCATTGTATATCTTCTTAACCAGACGTTCATATCATGCTTCACGCAATCTTTTCTTCGGTCTGCCCTTACCCCTAAAGCCTTCAACACTCATATTTAAAACTTTCCTCACAACATTACTTTCATCCCGTCTCATCATATGTCCATACCAAGTCAGGTGGCGAGCTGGATCGTAAGATACGACTAAGGGATATAAAACGCATATAACATCTATGCAAGAGAAGGAGACCTCGATACAAAACAAATCCAAAGATGGATTACACATTACCGATTTCGTTCACTAAATTTGCAGTGCGTATTAAACGATGACACGTAATCGTTATCTATACTAATATTATAAAGCGGAAGAGTTTGTTTGTTTGTTTGTTTAAACGCGCTAATCTCAGGCACTACTGGTCCGATTTGAAAAATTCTTTTTTTGTTAGATAGTCCATTTATAGAGGAAGGCTTTAGGCTATACAACATTACGCTGCGACCAATAGGAGCAGAGCAACAATGATGAATGTGTAAAAATCGGGTTTTTGTTTCCTTTTGAGAGCTTCCGCTGTGTAAACGGTTAAAGTTGCGCAAAAATTATGTACTACATAATTGTTCCCCTTTCAAAGTTCTAAACAAAAGTCCGCGACAGCATATGTCTATCTTTTAAGATTGGCTCACTATAACCTTTTTTATACTAATCAAATTTGTTTTAAAATAATGTGATATTTTCGAAGGTGTTTTTATAAACATAATATTAATCCTTATCCAAATAAATGAGTTATTCATCACAAGTATTTAATTTAAAACAAAAGTGCTCCTTACATTATTTGATTTCAATGAATATCTTAGGAAATATCGCAGTTTAAAAATAACATCGCAGCAAAATAATGATCAAGTACTGGGCGCGCATTTACGATAAAAATACTGGGTCTTATAATCTTATATTAAAAAAAAAACTCAAACTAATGTTATTTCAAAGTACTTCTGCACGCACTACATTTTTAGTTTTGTTTTCTTCTCATGACCTTCCGTCGGCTTTACACATCCTAAATAATGATAATAAGTATAGGAAGTATTAGTGCCTGCCCTCATGTATGGCAGTGAAAGTTAGATTTGGCGGAGAAGACATGAAAATAGAATAAATTCTGTAGAGCTGACAGCTCTTCGTTACACACGTTAGTGTGACGTAAGTCTGAAAGATAAAATTAGGTATAATGTTATAAAAGAGCGCTGGTATGCTGAGGTGGGTTGGATACGAAGTGGAAGAAATAATGAGTAATAATAATAATAATTTTATTTTCGTCACAATAATAAGTTACAATATTTATGTTGTACAATTACATAGTAGTTATTGTGGAGGACTGGTGCCCGAACTAGGGAAAACCTGTATTTCAGGCCACCAGACGCTTCCTTAGAAACACTGGACCACTATTTAGTTTCACATAAGATATTGAGTATAGTAGGTACAATTAGAGTTTCTTTGTTGGTATCGTCAGGGTTAGCAATGAATATGTATCAGATTATGTGTTTGTGTTTCATGACTTTGTGTAATATATAGATGTTTGGTAGGTGTGTGGTGGTGTGGATGTGAAGTGTGTAGTGTATCTGTGAGTGGATGTATATATGATTTCATGTCGCTTAATGTCGTGTGTCGTGTCCTTTGAATTATGCCAGCTGTGAGTAGTGTATCTGTGTATTTTTAATTTTACGTTATGCGGGCACGATTAGTAGACTTTCCGTTTTTCTATAGTCTAAGCTTTTGAGCCAATTGGCAATCTTAGTTTTGCAAGATATTTTGGTGAGAGAATATATGTCATGATCTGTGTGATCTGAGAGAATATACATATGTCATGATGAGTGCGCAGAGGTTGACGAAGCAAACATATAAAGCAATCGTGAATGGGACGAATACAAGGGGAAGACCGTGTCATACTTTTCTGGACCAAATTGGAGATTTGTTCACGAGAGGACATCATCATCATCATTCTCCTACTCTTATCCCAATTACTTGGGGTCGATACAATAAGTACTCTTCATTCATAGTACATATTATAAAAGTTATTGGCAATAGTTTTATGACCGGCCGCCTGCCAGACGTCAACCCTCATTGGGAATGTAATTGTTGACTAACGGCATCAGATGGAGTTGGCCCAGGTCGTTATAAGGCTCTTAGTCGTCTTTTACGACATCCACAAGCAAAGTGAGGATTGGTAGTATTCGTAGCCGCTACCACACAGCGATGTCATACACATTAAAAGTATGTGTAATCGTAAATAGGGGTAAGTGTATGTATGTATGTATGTACACTCATTTGCAAAAAAAACGGGCACCTAAGCAATGAACCATTTCAAATGTTAATATTTCTTTGTTTGATAATTATAGGTAGTTTTATCCACACAATTTGGTAAATTAATAAGAAAATAATCGTTTTCATCAGTATTTCATAAAATTTAGATACAATTTATGGGAAATAATGCTAAACCTCGCTAGTAGTGTATATTCGCTAGTAGTGCATATGCTCATGAAGTAAAAATAAAAAAGTTTTTTTGTTTGTTTTTCTTTAATAAAGTAAAAGCAGATAAATGTTTAGTATCGAGTGTGACCCCCTCTAGCTAAAATCACAGCTTGAATTCGTCTGGGCATGCTAGCGAGTATATCCCGGATACTTGCTTGCGGAATACGTTCCCACTCCGCAGTAATCACATTCTACAGCTCTCTGATGGTCTGCGGAGCCGGGTGTACTGATCTCACACGCCGTTTCAGAACGTCCCAGACATGCTCTATGGGATTGAGGTCGGGACTTCGAGCTGGCCAATCCAAACGACGAATGCCGACCTCTTGCACATACGCATTAACATCGCGGGATCGGTGGGCGCGAGCATTGTCGTCCATAAAAATCGAGTCTTCACCTAGAGCGGCCAATGCGGGTTGTGCATGAGAAATTAGAACTTCCGTTATGTATCGATGCCCAGTCAGTGAGCCGTTTTCAATGAAGACTAACTCTGTACGATCCATTGAATTTATTCCTGCCCAAAACATAACAGAGCCCCCACCATAAGGTGTGATTTCTTCGAAACATGCCTCTGCAAAGCGTTCTCCTTGTCTTCTTAGCACTCGCCGACGTCGATCTTCACCGAACAGAGATATCCTGGCTTCATCAGAGAACAAAACCCTATTCCAATCGTCTTGAGTCCATGATTCACAATTTCTAGCGAACCTAAGCCTGTGAACTCTGTGCTCACGGAGTAATTTGGGGCCGCGGGCCGGGCGGTGACTGCGTATATTGGCAGCGAGAAGCCTCCTCCTGACCGTCCATAGACTAATATGCACATTTCTTACTTCTTGGAGGTTGTTCTTAAGATCCACATACGAAGATTTGCGATTTCTCAATGCGCGACTCACAAGAAAACGATCATCCCGTGGTTGGGTACATGGTTTTCTTCCAGAACCAGGCCTTCTCTCGACGGAACCAGTCTCCTGATATCGCTGCCAGGTCCTTTGGACTGTCGAGCGACTAACATTTAGCCTCCTAGCCACGAAACATTGGCTGCAACCCTCTTCAAGCAGCGCGATAATTTTGGTAGCTTTTACCACTTTATCTACCATTTTTGATACAGCCAAACAGCATTAAATAAAGCTTTGACAGTCAAGGATATGAAATTAATCGATAAAAATTGAATAAAAGTTATGAAAGTCGATGTTAACTTCTGGAACTTCGCGCCAAAAATGTAGGATAAAAAGGGGTTTTCTGTAAAAATGAACATCAAATGAAAAATTGAATTTAGAACGTACTTTTTTAAATACCACAGCATTTTTAAAACCGGCCAGTAACGTGTACAAACGATTGAAACCTTTTTGGTATTGTATCTTTTTAAATATGAATGAAAATCAAAACCGCCCGTTTTTTTTGCAAATGAGTTTATAATATACATACATTGTATATGGTATATCTATAGAAAGTATAGATAAGACCCAATACTTTTACTTAAGGTTTAATGTTCTACTCTTACTAATAAAAGGGTCATGTAGGTACCTAAAACAGCTTTAACGTATGTATTATTTAAAAATATTTCCACCTTTTACGTAAACGAATTCGCGAGTTGAAGTTAACGTTAGCCCAAAGTAACCATTCCACGCGGACGAAGTCGCGGGCGGAAGCTAGTCCGGTATATAGCGCACATCTCCAATAAAGACGACAAAAACAATACGAGCCACAATTTGAATATCGTACAACAACTCACATTTGTCTAAGTGGTAGAACGATTGAAACTTATTTGTGTGTGGTTTCGAGTCCCAACTGTAACAAACATTTTTTTTTTCACTCATAAACTTATTATGTCAAATGCTGAATCTTCTTGAATACATCATTTATTATGCGTACACTCCCTAAGGAGTAAAAACACGAAGTAATAAGAAATGTTTTCCCGAACGAGGAATAGAGGAAGTATTCATCATCATCTCAGCTCATATATGTTCCACTGTTGAGCTAGAGCCTTTCACTCAATCGGGGGGTAATTAACCTACTGTACCACGCTGGTCAGACGTGTTGGTATAGGATTTTGTTTAGGAGTTTTCCTTCTCTTACATAGATGTTATATGCGTTTCATATCACTTAGTCATCTCTTACGATCACCCACAGGTAAGATAAGTGGTAGTGAATTGTACTTTTACTCCCTCATCACACGGAGCCAATAGAGAAAGTATTATTATCTTTTAAAGTTTGTCTTTATCGGTAAAAATTCATCTCTGTTATTAGCAGACATAAATGTAATAAAATGTATAATAAAATATAATTAATATTGTTTTTATTGTCTATACATATAATAAAATAAATAAGCAATGTATATAGCTTATATTTAGAAAAACATCTTTAGACTTTCTTTTTGGTTTTAAAACGACAACAACATCCTATACCAGGGGTCGGCAACTTGCGGCTCGCGAGCCACATGTGGCTCTTTGGATGTGTAATTGCGACTCTTTAGCTCTATACGCAAAAAAAAAAAAAAAAAAACATATTTTATAAAGAAAACATTTAAAAATGTTTCTGAATTGATTAATGAGGATTAGGCACAAATTATTGTGAACAAAAACAATTGTGGCACTTCAAAAACTTTATAAATTCCAATTTTTGGCTCTTCCGACTCAAAAGGTTGCCGACCCCTGCCCTACACTAAGCGAATAGGGAGTTTACCCAAACTACGTGAAGTGTTCTCCAAAAATACCACGCTTGGTCATAAGGGTGATAAATTCATTCATCATCAAACTCAATTCGCAAAACGATAATAGTGGTAGGACCACGCTGTTGACAGTTCTCTGTCTACAGCCGCGGGCCGGTCCGTCCGGGGTAGTACCACACTGAGCAGAAGATCGACGTCTGTAATGGCAATGTGCTATTGCACTTCGTTCAGTGAGCGAGAGAGCCGGTAGCCCATCGTTCTGGATGGGTTTGGGTTTTCATTGGTTGGCAGCAGCCTAGCTATAGCCCTGGTATTACAAAGGTTTATAGGCGGCAGTAACACTAACCATCAGGTGTACTGCTTCCTCGTTTGCCATCATCATTCTCCAATTTTTATCCCAATTACTTGAGGTCGATACAATATGTACTCTTCTTTCATAGTACATATTGTAAAAGTTATTGGCAATAGTTTTATGACAGGCCGCCTTTTTTTTTTCTTGCAAGATGGACCTTGGATGTGGTCGCGCCCCGACAAATCGGTCCAGGGCGACAGAAGAGGCGGCGCGCAACCCCATGACCCCACCCTGCAAACACCTCTCTTCGCCGTACGAGCGGGCCACCGGTATCCGATCTTTGTCTTCGGTGGCTATGACTGACCGCCTGCCAGACATCAACCCTCCTTGTGAATGTAATTGTCGACCAAACAGCATCAGATGGAGTTGGTCAGGTCGTTATAAGACTCTTAGTCGTCTTTTACGACATCCACGAGCAATATAAGGGTTGGTAGTATTCGTAGCCGCTAAAAAAATTTAACTCACAAGTAGGCAACACTTATACACAAGACATAAGCTGATTTAATTTTAATTATTAGGTATTCACGAATTCTTGACGTCACGCAGCAAATTACACTTTTAATAAAAACCAATTAGACCTAAATTGATGCTCTAATTAACTTCGCTTTTGTAAATAAAATGATTTAAAAGCAAATTATTGAGATATCCGTGTTGATGACGGAGTAAGAATATAATTCACCACCACCCTATCTTTAACGGTGGGTGATCGTAAGAGATGGCTAAGGGATATAAAATGAATATAACATCTATGCAAGAGGAGGAAACCTCTAAACAGAACCCCATATCAACACGTCTGACCAGAGTGGTATAGTAGGCTAATTTCCCTCCCATTATGTAGGAGGCTCGAGCCCAACAGTGGGACATATATGAGCTGAGATGATGATGATGACTGAGATACAACACGAAAACTAGAATAGGAGGAAGGTTTGACGTCTATTACGGAGGATCACCGCGGAACTGAATAAAAAAAAACCCCCTTTTTTTTTTAAAAGACTCCCAAGCTAATAATCCTTGTATTATAGGGAACTTTATAAACATACAATTAACTTGAACAAATTACATCCAGACTCAGAACAGTTTATTGATCGCACAAATTATTGTCCTGTGTGAGACAGCCAGAAGCCCAACTGGGGTGGGTTTGGGGTTTGTATTGGTAGGCAGCGACCTAGCTATACCTTTAGTATTGCAAAGGTCCAGAGGCGGCAGTGACACTTACCATCAGGTGTGCTGTCAGCTCGTTTGCCATCATAAGTAATAAGAACAAAAAAAATCGAAACCACGGCACTGGCACGGAAAGTCGATATCAATAGATCACGTAATATGTGTACATACCCTAATTTTAGTATCGTGATAGGACTTTATACGCATGTAAATAAAGTACACAAATAATGGACTAATTATTTTTCTTTGCAACACAAAAGTAATTTCCTTAATGCTGGAAGTCACCTTTAGGCCACAGAAGACAAAGATCGGATACCGGTGGCCCGCTCACACGGCGAAAAGAGATGTTTGCAGGGTGGGTCTATGGGGTTGCGCGCCGTCTCTTCCGTCGCCCCGAACCGACTTGCCGGGGCGCAACCACCTCTATAGTCCACCGCAGAAAAAGAAAAAAAATGAAAGTGTGTGTCAGTTTCGACGCACGACTGGAGTTTACTCCTTAAGTATGTTTGTAGGTACAAAAACTGTGTCACTTCTGCGGTGTAACATCTATAGTAACACACTTTGTTACATAACGTTGAACGAAACGCGTAAGTGCGCATGAAATGCCTACATCTTACGACGTTTTGGTTGCGAGAAAATTACAACTATAAAGCGATCTAGCGCTGTGTGCTTCAATGTTCGCGTTAGATTGCCTATTTATTCTTTTAGCGCTGCAGCGGACTTTAGGTTAACTGTTACCAAAATGGAACAAAATATTTATTCGGGATAGCTTCTCTATACATATAACTCTATATTTTAAACATTTTTATTAGTAAAGCAGTAAATGTGTAATACTCGCGTCAACATTAAAAATCATTGAACAAAAAAAAAAACAATAGAGGTCAACGCCATTACTGTTTCAAAGAATATGTACATATAATCACGTACATAATGGCGTGGTATACATACTAAAAAGTTATAGTATATGTTTATTAACTTTTTAACCGACTTCAAGAAAGGAGATAATTTACAATACGATTGTATTTTTTTTTATATTTATTATCTTAGAATTTTCGACTGCGTGAAACCCGATTTTGTTGATTCTTGGTTTTTTTTTTTTCATTTGAAAGCTGATGTTTCCCGTGTGGTCGGTATATTAATTTCATCATCATCATTATCACAGCTCATATATGTCCCACTGTTGGGCTCGAGCCTCCTCCATAATTGAAGGGAAATTAACCTACTATACCACGCTGGTCAGACGTGTTGGCATAGGGTTTTGTCACATGAGTAGATAAACGTACAGAGTACAAACCTTCGTTCCGTTCGGCCAGTGCTCAAACAAAGGGCTCACTCACCGCTCGCTGTGCATCGCGTCATGCGTGTTTGTTTAAATTTGAAATTTGAATTAAATAGATAGAGTGTAAATATGGTTTATTGTACTGTGTGCATGAACAACAATCGAAAATATTTCGATCTAGAAATCTTGTTAATATTGGTAGTGACATAATAAACCGTATACAAGATTATAAATTTGATATGCCATGCAAGTGCTTTCCCATTGATTATTTAAAAAAACTTTATATTAAATTTAGAATTTATCATTCGATATAACAAATTATTAAAAATCATAAATTACAAAAAAAAAATCTATTTAGAGTAAGCAATTTGTAAAAAGATATCCATACATAAAAAAGCTGACAAACGTTTTGTGTATTTATTTTCATCCTCATGTGCCAACCCTATCAGAATAGGTAACAATTTTGCTCGCTCCTTAGAAGCTTGGTCTCTGTACGTTTATTTACTCATGTGGTTTTGTTTCGAGTTTTCCTTCTCTGCCATATATATTATATGCCTTTTGTATCCCTTAGTTATCTCTTACGATCACCCACGGGTAAGATAGGGGGATGGTAAATTGTATTCTTACTCCGTCACTACACGGATTAATATTTCAAGAAAATAATTTGATGAACTACTATATAATTAAGATTATTTGTCAGGCTTTTAAACAGTCATAGTTTGAAAATCTCGCTTGCCATCTGATATCAGAAAAGAGTGAGATAGACGCTCTTTTCCCTTTCATAATATTATGTAAATAAAAGTAAATATGTAATAAGAAAATATTCGAAATATCTCCGAAACCGGCGAGCGTGTATGAAGAGAATTATGAATGTTGAGGAAGCGAGTGAAGTATGCAGAGATAGAGTTCTCTGGCACTCTGTTCTCTCTGCCTACCCTGCAAGGGATATGGCGTGATGATATGTATGTATGTAAAATATTTTTGGAGTTTACTCATTAAGAATCGATTTTCATATAAGGCGCCCGGTATGAGACAAATTTGAGGAGTAAAATCTAGTGATCGAATGACCTCGTTACGTTTTTGGTGCGCAACCTATTCTGCGCACCTTTCACTTTCTGACGTGAGATAATACTTCACTGAACAGTTTTAATAAATGTAAATAAAAATATAAATATTATTTTTAGTCAAATGACCTTTTTTTGCGCTTGTTTTGATAATCGTACTTAAGGAGTAAACTCCAGTTGTGCGTCGAAGCTGACACACACACTTTTTTTTTAAACATGACCTTTTTAATATTAAAAAAAAACAGATGGTTGTAAAGTCGGTTTACTGTCGATAATTTAACGTGATATATTATGACCATAAGAAAACATTGTCAAAATTTGCATAATTTTATGGATTGAAAAAACATAAACAATGGAAACCACATTAATTTTTCACTTCACTTTATAAACAGTTAATTTTATAACAGCAATTCAATTAGTTCAACGCAAGAATTATTTACCTAGCCGAAGGCTTAGGTCGAGCGTGTATCTCTCTCACTTGTTCCGCGCTCTCGCTTGCACGCTCGGTTCAGACGGAACGTGACACTTTTTCGTACATGTAGCAATTTATAAAGACGTTATCAACAAAGAGTAAAGTTATTTTAACTGAAAAAGAGTGGCAACTCGATGATAAAATATGCATGTATGGAAAGTGCTGCCACCAGAGTTTAGACGGTGAACTAAAGTTGAAGTGATATATATGGATACATATACATATTTACGTGTGTATGTGTAATTATATAGAATTTTCTTTTACTATGAGATCTACCCTGAAATATGAAAAAAATCATATCAGCTGATAACGAAACAATAATAATATAAGCTTAGCAGTGAAAATTTAGATAATTTTCAGAAAGTACATCAATAACCGAAAATAGATCGATGTCAATATGTACCTACTTCTTCTTCTTCTTATGTATTGGCAATCAGCTACATATTCGAGCTATTGGTGCCAGTGTCAAGTTATAAATATTTTCACGTTTCTAGTCTTTCAAGTCAGTCGTTGTCTAAGTCAAATTGTCACCATTAACAGTGCAATGGCCACACTGTTAATGGTATCTTGTGGGAATTTTGATGGAAAGCGAAAACGTTGTAAAGCACTTTTATATGATATTCACTACATCCCAGTATTTCCGCACATCACATTACATAAAATGCCATCAAAATTATCTAATATAACACGTTAAAACACTAAGATATCGAATATAATACAAGAGCACCACATGACGTTTTCAAATTCCCGTCAAAATTCAATATGTACCTACGCTAGGAACAAAAACTAACAATTCTCAATTGTCAAACGTTTGACAGACAGGACAAAATGGCAGCAGCTAAGTTTGTACAACCAATCTAGGCGGCGCGACGGTCAGTAAAAATAAGTAATGTTTTAACTGTGCCCCCCAGGTTATCACATAAAAGTAATACAAAAAAAAAGAAAAAAAAAATTTACACTAAAATAAATTTAGGTTGAAAATAATTAATTAAATAATTTTTGGACTTTAAATATATTTTTAACCAAAATATATATCTCAACGTATTTTTTAGGTATTTTTTTATTCATACAATTAGGAATAAAAAAAACTTAAGCACTCATTAGTAAAAAATAATTAAAATAGCGGACGTGAAACGAAGCGGAAATAATATAGCGTAATTTTTTTCAGCATAATTTCGCTTCCAATCAATCAATCAACCGAAATTTATTAATATTACTTTTTTAATATTACATTGTTAAAAAAATTAAAATATATATATATATATATATATATATATATATATATATATTTAATCAAATTACTGAAATTTAGCATTTAATATGCTTGATTATTTATAAAAACCCGATTACGAGTGGAAAAATTATTGTCACAAGTTGGATTCGAACCCATACCTATTGGAAATGCGCTCCAATCGTGCTGCCACATACACCAGCGTGAATTGGAACGGATTTCCAATAGGTGTGAGTTCGAATCCCACTTGTGACAATTATTTTTCGCTCGTAATCGGGTTTTTATGTATTTTAACTATTTAATTAATTTTCCACTTTTTGTCTTATAAAACTTTGCAATCCAATTTTATTTAGTATTTTTCCAACATTTTTAATGTGTTAAAAACTTAGGCATTTTATGAGACATCGCGACATGACGGACGCGCCGTATTAGATTTAAAATGACATCACCGCACGTGTTGCGTTTCACTCTTGACGCCCTTTCATTTGATATTCACATCATAAAAACTATGATGCGAGTATTAAACAAAAGGGCTTAAAGAATAGAGAAAATTATAAATCAACATTCAATGACGCCCGCCATATTGATTCGGGTTGAGAGCCATAGGCGCTCACCCATTCTCCGCGTAAAGTTGTCAACAAAGCCATCTGCGGCTAACATCTAAACACACACAAAAAATAATGAAACATAGAACCTCCTCTTTTTTAAAGTCGGTTAAAAAACCCCGCCATATTGCATCAAAAATGGCGACATTTAAGGGATGAATTTATTAAAATATTACATTATTACGCTTTGTTCATTTTACATTAAAAACATTATATTATAACAAATAACAAAAATAGTGAACATTCATTACAAAAATCATCTAAATTCTTTTGAAATAATTAAAATCTGATTATGATATCAAATCGATATTATTGTAATTATAAAGCTAGGCTGATCTATATATATAAGAGGAACTAATATAAGGTAATGAATCAATCCTCAGCCAGAAGGCACGTGTAGCAATACATAACGCAGTGCTTGTCCCAACATTACTGTATGGAAGCGAAAGTTGGGTATGCAGAAAAGAGTATGATAGTAAAATTAATGCGGTCGAAATGCGATCTCTACGGAAAATCTGTGGAGTTAGGCTGACCGACCGCATTCGTAACGACGACGTAAGAGAGCGAGTAGGTATGAAAGAGAGTATTGGTGTAAAGATGCGAAAGGGAATGCTCCGATGGTTCGGACATGTGGAAAGAATGCCGAACGAACGTCTGGTTAAGAAGATATACAATGCGAAAGTGGAAGGATGTAAGTACCGGGGGAGACCGAGACTAACCTACCTAGACCAGATCGGTCACGTACTGAAGGAAGGTGGAGTCAAGAGTCTCCGAAACCGGCGAGCGTGTATGAAGAGAATTATGAATGTTGAGGAAGCGAGTGAAGTATGCAAGGATAGAGTTCTCTGGCACTCTGTCCGCTCTGCCTACCCTGCAAGGGATATGGCGTGATGATACGTATGTATGTGTCTCAACTCATATATGTCCCACTGTTTGGCTCGAACCTCCTATATAATGGAAGGGAAATTGACCTACTATACCGCGCTGGTCAGACGTGTTGGTATAGGGTTTTATTTAAAGTTTTTTTCTCTTGCATAGATGTTATATGCGTTTTATATCTCTTAGTCGTTTCTTACGATCACCCACGGGTAAGAGAGGGGGTGGTGAATTGTATCAATTATTTATGAAGTTAATTATCCAGTTCATTGAACATTTAAAAAAAATATAATGACGGTACAAAAACAAAAATCAAGTTACACGCTCATGAATAAATTTGTGTCAAGGTGACGTACCAAGTATTTTTATTGTTTTTTTTTTTTTTAGTCATTAAACATAATATTGTATTACACAGCCTACAATGTCATCGCTGCATTCCTTACTTTGTTTTTAGACCAATATCTATAAGTGATATAACGAATATTAGCTCTTACTCATATGATTTTCAGTTAAAGCGCGCGGAAAATGATTACGAAATATAGATACAAGGTGTGCTGCTTGTTCGTCTGCCACCATAAAGAATAAAAATTATAAACTGCTAAATAGATATAGTAACAAGACTTATCAAACTTAGATATAATTAATCATTCATCATCATTCACCAGCTATTATCACCAATTACTTGGGGTCAATGCAATATGTACTCATATACAGGGTGGAAGTGGACCGCTCCCGAAAACAAAGACAGATGACCCTACTAGTCCTACTTGTAATTATAGGCTAGAAAAAAACGATGCGGATGAAAAAAAAATTTTTTTTTTCAAAACAATTTTTAAGTTTTTTCCACATTCCATCGTATTAGGACAGTGCCATGTAACGATAAATCCATAAAAAAAGACGTAACTTTACTCAGATGAGAAAAGGCGCAATCTATTCAAAACTCACGATCATATGTTCAAGAGTTCAACGACCTCGCGTAGTGAATTTTTTTTTTTATTCCGATCTGATTTCTTTTTCTAGCTTATCATTACAAGTAGGATTAGCAGGTTTACCTGTCTTTGTTTTCGGGAGCGGTCCCCTTCCACCCTGTATATTGCAAAAGTTATTATCAATAGTTGTTATGATCGGGCTTGTCTGACGTCAACACTAATAGTGAATGTAATCGTTGACCAAATGGCACCAGATGGAGTTGGTCCAAGTCGTTATAAAGCTCTTAGTCATCTTTTACGACATCCACGAGCAAAGTAAGGATTGGTAGTATTCGTAGCCGCTACCACACAGCTACAGCTTATTATGTGAATGCAATAAAAACTATTATTACAGATTTTAGTGTATTTTCATTTTCTTTTTTTAATATACCGACTATATTATTTACTACCTTACAGAAGCGTGACTATAAATATAAATTTTTGTCACGCTCGAAATTAATTGCACAGATAACGTAGTAAGTAAAGATACCGACTTACAATGACAAGTGTTGATTCGATTCCATCTTAAGGCAATACTTTCTGACGTCAAGTTCACTCCGGTGGTCGGTCCAACGACAAAGACGTGGTGTCACGGGTGGGTTACGGGTGTGCGTGCTTACGTCCCTCTGTCGCCCCGGACGGAGTGGTGCGAGGAGTGCGCCGACCGTAGCCTACCCCCCAAAAAAAAAGGCAATACTTTGCCACCGACGACAAAAACCGGGTTCCGGTGCAGAGATACATTTCGGGGGCGGGTTTATGAGATCGCTGAAGATGGATTTAGCGGGGTGTGAACGAACCATAGCCTAGCGCAAAAAAAAACACAAGGCAATACTTTCCATAAATTGCCTTTCTTAGATGTAATTAGTGTCCATTGTACAAGGATTAGTTTGTATAGGCTTGTCTCAAAGACAATGAGGTCCTGGAATTGGTTCCAGAGTTGTGAAAAAGGTTGCGGATTTGTGGTAAATACTGATATATTGCGACGAGTGTCTGGAGTTTGATTTGATACTCCTTCCAGCGTGACTAAAATTTGCCGTGTGGTAACGGAGTAAGAATACAATTCACTACTCTTTATCTCACCCGTGGGTCATCGTAAGAGACGACTAAGGGTTATAAAACGCACATAACATCTATGCGAGAGGAGGATAACTCCAAACAACCCCTATACCAACACGTCTAACCAGCGTAGGTCAATATTCCTCTCATTACGGAGGAGTCTCGAGCCCAACAGTGGGACATATATGAGCTGAGATGATGATGATAAAAAATAGTTTCAGTTCAAATGCGAAAAAAATAGTTTCATTTCAAATGTGTAAAAATAGTTTCGTTTCATATGCTTAAAAATAGTTTTATTTCAAATGCGTAAAAATAGTTTCGTTTCATATGCGTAAAATTAGTTTCATTTCAAATGCGTAAAAATAGTTTAATTACAAATGCGTAACAAATAGTTTCATTTCAAATGCGTAAACATAGTTTTATTTTAAATCACCTTTAAGCTTCAATAAAGTATTGAAGCTGTCTTGTGTTCTTTAAGGAAGACATATCAGGAAAATTAGCTACGCTTATTGTCCGACATATTATACTCGAAGCAAAACAATCCTTATAAATACTTATACGTGTTTACAATACAAATATATTTATTATTTTTAAAAACGTGCAAAGGCATATATTGACAATTTTAACATTTCGGTTTTTTTTAAATATCACCTTGCACTAAGGAAATACCTACCGTGCACGTGCGATGGGTTCGATTCCGAAAAAAAAAAAAAAAAAAAAAAAAAAAAAATACAGGGATTATTTCCTTAGTTGCACTAAGGAAATAACCATAAAAAAGGAAATAATGAAATTGTTTAACTTGAGAAAAGCTTAGGTTATTACTTAAATATTATGTATATTAATATGATAATGTAAGGAAAAGTTATTTATTAATAAAATATTATAACATCACAGCTTAATACGGCTAGCGTTGTGGGTTAGAGCGAGAGAAGAGGAGCCTGCCTATCGCTGCCGTATGCGTGAGAGAAAGGGAAGACTGTCGCCGTTACGCGTTACGTAACGAAGCAATTTACCCTCCCATAAGAAGTTATCACTTCAAATGAAAAATATTAAGTATAGATAGCCATCTGAATATGATTCGATCGCGTTCAGAAATAGTTACTCTCTTCTATGACGAAAATTTGAAAAACAGGTGGTTTAAAGCATAAAAATTCAATTCCAATTCGAAAATTCTATAATTTGCATATATATTTTTAAAGAGAGTATTGGTGTAAAGATGCGAAAGGGAATGCTCCGATGGTTCGGACATGTGGAGAGAATGCCGAACGAACGTCTGGTTAAGAAGATATACAATGCGAAAGTGGAAGGATGTAGGTACCGGGGGAGACCGAGACTCACCTACCTAGACCAGTTCGGTCATGTACTGAAGGAAGGTGGAATCAAGAGTCTCCAAAACCGGCGAGCGTGTATGAAGAGAATTATGAATGTTGAGGAAGCGAGTGAAGTATGCAAGGATAGAGTTCTCTGGCACTCTGTTCTCTCTGTCTACCCTGCAAGGGATATGGCGTGATGATATGTATGTATGCATATATTTTTATCTATTTATTGTCTTTACTCGTCTTTCACAGCCATAACTAAAAGGCTAATTTATTCTAAGGTGTATATTTTAACATTGCGGAAACAAAATGACGCAAAAACATATATAATCAATAAGGAAGAACGAATTTTTCGCTGTCTGGTAGCGGCTACGAATACTACCAACCCTTATATTGCTCGTGGATGTCGTAAAAGACGACTAAGAGCTTTATAACGACCTGGGCCAACACCATCTGATGCCGTTTGGTCAACAATTACATTCCCAAGTAGTGTTGACGTCTGACAGACGGCCGGTCATAACAACTATTGACAATAACTTTTGCAATGACTTTCGACGGGAATTTGAAAACGTCATGTGGTGCTCTTGTATTATATTCGATATCTTAGTGTTTTAATGTATTATATTAGATAATTTTGAGGGCATTTTATGTAATGTGATGCGGCAGAAGTGCTGGGATGTAGTGAATATCATATAAAAGTGCTTTACAACGTTTTCGTTTTCCATCAAAATGCCCACAATATACACAGTGTGGCCATAGCACTGTTGAAGGTGACGATTTGACTTAGACAATGAATAACCTGAAAAGACTATAAACGTAAAAATAATTATAACTTCACAACGGCACCAATAGATCGTATAAGTAGCTGATTGCCAATACATAAAAAGAAGAAGAACTTTTACAATATGTACTATGAAAGAAGAGTACATATTGTATCGACCACGAGTAATTGGGATAAGAGTAGGAGAATGATGAATAATAATCCAGTGTAGTATGGTTTAAGAAAAAAAATGTCACTAGCCTTTAATTGTCCATGGTAGCCTTAAAAATCGGCTGAATCACCCATAGAGTAAACAGAAGCACCCTTTTAAGAACAATACGTTTACTGCAATTACAAATCCACCGTCAAAAAGTAGCAATTATGTCATTTTTTTTTTTACGAGATTTTTTTTGGGCGGGAATATGAAAACGTCATATTATTGATAATTTTAGTGTTTTATTCCTCTCTCTTTGGTATCGGGGGAGACCGAGACTAATTTACCTAGACCAAATTGGTCACGTACTTAAGGAAAGTACAGTCAAGAGTATCCGAAACCGGCGAACGTGTATGAAGAGAATTATGAATGTTGAGGAAGCGAGTGAAGTATGCAAGGATAGAGTTCTCTGGCACTCTGTTCTCTCTGCCTACCCTGCAAGGGATATGGCGTGTGATATGTATGTATGTTAGTGTTTTATTGTCAATAACGTATTCCCAATTACTTGGGGTCGACGCAATTAGTATTTTTCTTCCATCAGGTATATTGTGAAAGTTATCCTACTATCCTACTAATCCTACTAATATTATAAACGTGAAAGTTTGTAATAATGTATGGATGTGAACATCTTTGTTGCTCTTTCACGCATAAACTACCAAATGGATTTTGATGAAACTTTATAGTAATATAGCTTACACATCAGAATAACACATAGGCTATAATTTATAAAGATATTTTGTAAATTGGCTAAAATATAACGATAAAAATCGCTTAAGACAGAAAAAATCACCCATCTGCGAGTTATTTTTGCATACGCTGCAAAGATCTTGAAAGTTAGACAAATGTTATGTATTGTGGGAATGTACCTCTTAAATAGTTCTACAAAAAAGTCCGCGACAGCATATATCTATTTTTAATATTTAAGCATTTATCGTTAAAATAGTATATTAAAAATTCAAAATAATTTGGTATTTATTGCCGATGCACATTTTATAGTAACGAATTGATTCTTATGCAAACAAATGCTTTTATTGCTTTCGATATTTAAAATACATATTTTTTGCCTTTTACCGTGTGTCGTTTGGTACAATGTTTCAAAAGTTAGGACGATAAGAGTGCGCAGTGCTGTGGTCAGGCAGCAACCGCAACCGGGCGCACTACAGAAATATGGCAAGAAATCTATGATCGCCGATTGTGCGACCCGAACACAAGTAAAGGCATGAGAGCAGTCATCGTTGATGATTGTTGTATTTTTGACAGCACCATCGATCTGTTAATAACATACTATACCTGTATATAATAGCTAGGTAGGAGTCTGTGTGTTAGCGGTTACGAATACTACCAACCCTTACTTCGGTCGTGGATGTCGTAAAAGATGACTAAGAGCTTTATAACGACCTGGGCCAACTCCATCTGATGCCGTTTGGTCAACGATTACATTCCTAATGAGGGTTGACGTCTGGCAGGCGGACGGTTATAAAACTATTGCCAATAACTTTTATAATATGTATTATGAAAAAAGAGTACATATCGTATCGACCCCAAGTAATTGGGATAAGAGTAGGAGAATGATGATGACCTGTACCTATATAATAGATAGGTATTGAAAGTTTGTGATATGAAACATCTTTTCGCGCGCCTTGGCAGTAAAATTGTGTCGACTACTGGAAATGATAGATTGGGTAGGTACTAAGGCAAATGTGGTCATGCCGTAATACTACGCCGCTATTCTCTATTCATTTGTGTGTGCGCGCGTATGACAGCCGTAGCTGTATAACATACATAAGTGTGACATTAAATCCTTACTAATATTATAAATGCGAAAGTAACTCTGTTTGTCTGTCACTCTTAGTGAACCGATCTAAATGAAATTTGGTACACAGATAGTCTAGAGCCTGATAAAGGACATAGGCTACTTTTTAATCCAAAAAAGAGTTGTAAAGGGGGATGAAAAGGAAGTATCGTAATATTTAAAGCCAGAAGTTTGAAACTTATTTTTAGACTATATTGATTAGACATAAATAAATATGACATTAACATTTTGTAAAAATTAACCCATAAGGGGTAAATTAAAAATAGGGGATGAAAAACTTTAGGAAAGTAACCTTTTACGCGTGCGAAGCCGCGGGCAGAAGCTAGTTAACAATAATTTTATAACCAGCCGCCTGGCTGCCAAAGAAATAAATGGCGTCTATAATTTAAAATTTACATTAATTAAAAAATGAATTGATTAGAAACCATTACTTTATTTAATGTTTAATGAGCATTGTATAATTAAATAAAGTACTTGTTTATCTACGAAAACATTGTTAAAACGAAAACTTCCGTTAGCATTTTTTTTTTTCAATGCCACCGATGAATGGTAACGGTATGGCGTTCAGCCAAAATGTAGAGAAGTAATACGGCGGGATAAGGAGCTCACAATTTTTTTTATCATAAATCTCCTTTTCTTAAGGAATAAATAAATTCTTGTAAGGGACTGATCATCCATCTGAATATATTTTGTTTTTGGGTAATATTTCCGAAACAGTTTGCAACTCAAAGGTTTATTTTTCATTACTTCTCCTACTCTTATCCCAATTGCTTGGGGTTGATGCAATATGTACTCTTTTTTCATAGTACATGATGTAAAAGTTATGTGCAATAGTTTTATGACCGGCCAGACATCAACCCTCCTTGGGAATGTAATTGTTGACCAAACGACATCAGATGGAGTTGGTCCAGGTCGATATAAAGCTCTTAGTCGTCTTTTACGACATCCACGAGCAAAGTAAGGGTTGGTAGTATTCGTAGCCGTTACCACACAGCTAATATGCCATATGTAGAGTTAAAATGGCATATTATTTATGTAAAAAAAGAAATATCTATACTAATATTATAAAGGTGAAGAGCTTGTTTGTTTGTTTGAACGCGCTAATCTCAGGAACTACCGGTTCGATTTGAAAAATTCTTTCAGTGTTAGATTGCTTATTTATTAAGGAAGGCTATATATCATCACGCTAAGACTAATAGGAGCAGAGCAGCAATGAAGAATGTTTTCAGATCGGGTATTTTTTCTTTTTGAATGCTTCCGCTGCGTAAACGGTTAAAGTTTCGCGAAAATTATGTACTACATAATTGTTTTCCTTTTAAAGTTCTAAATAAAAGTCCGGAACAGCATATCTATCTATTCTATCTAGTCTATAGTCTATATAGTCTAGTCTATATTCTATCTAGTCTATCTTTTAAGGTTGACTCACCATAACCATTTTTATGCTAATCAAATTTGTTTTAAAATAATGCGATGTTTTTGAAGGTGTTTTTATAAACATTATTTCAATCCTTATCCAAATAAATACGTTATTCATCACAAAAATTCAATTTAAAACAAAATTGCCGTTAACATTATTTGATTTCAATGAATATCTTGCGAAATATCGCAGTTTAAAAATTAAATCACAGCAAAATAATGATCAAGTACTGCGCGCGCATTTATGGTAAAAATACTGTGCGAATGTTGGATTTGGCGGGGAAGACATGAAAGTAGAATAAATGCTGTAGAGCTGAGAGCTCATCGTAACGTGTGTGATGTAAGTCTGAAAGATAACATTAGGAATAATGTTATAAGAGAGCGCTGGTATGCTGAGGTGGGTTGGACACGTAGAAAGAATAAGCGTGGAGAGGTTGACGAAGCAAACGTGAATGGGACGAATACAAGGGGAAGACCACGTCGTACTTTTTTGGACCAAATTGGAGATTTCGTCACGAGAGGTCATACATATTAAAAGTATGCGTAATCGAAAATAGGCGTAAGTGTATGTATGTATCTATAGAAAGTATAGATAAGACCCAACACTTTTACTTGAGGTTTAATGTTCCACTCTTACTAATAAAAACCTTATTATAAGTACCTGAAACAGCTTTAACGTATTTATTATTTAAAAATATTTCTAACTTTTACGTAAACGAATTCGTGAGTTGTTAGCGTTAGCCCAAAGCAACTATTCCACGCGGACAAAGTCGCGGGCAAAAGCTAGTTTATTATAAAAGCTATACCTAAACCAATATTCATGAGATATAATAACTTTGACGAAACAAATGATGCAGCAATTGACTAAACAATAGTTTTCACGACAAAACTGTCAAATCATCATCATCATCATTATCACAGCCCATATAAGTCCCACTGTTGGGCTCGAGCCTCCTCCTTAATTGGAAGGAAATTGACCTACTATACCACGCTGGTCAGACGTGTTGGCATAGAGTTTTGTTTAGAGTTTCCTTCTTTTGCATTGATGTTATATGCGTTTTATATCCCTTGGTCGTCTTTTACGATCACCCACAGGTAAGATAGGGGGTGCTTAATTGTATTCTTGAAAAATGAATAAAGATGTTTTACTAAAAAAAAAAAAAACCATTTTAGCATTCATAAATCCTTACTAATATTGTAAATGCGTAAGTAATTCTGTCTGTCTGTCGCTCTTTCACGCCAAAACTACTGAACCGATCTGAATGAAATCTGGTACACAGATAGTCTAGGGCCTGATAAAAGACATAGGCTACTTTTTAATGCAAAAAAAGGGTTGTAAAGGGGGATGAAAAGATGTAAGGAAGTACCGTCATTTTTAAAGCCAGAAGCTTAAAACTTATTTTTAGGCTATTGATTACATGTAAATAAATATGACACTAACATTTTGTAAAAAAAATTATCCTTAAGGGATGAAATAAAAATATGAGATGAAAAACTTTAGGAAACTTTTACGCGGGCGAAGCCACGCGGGCAGAAGCTAGTGTAAGATATATCACAAGACACACCCCATCGTGTTGAGAGCCCTCAGCGCTCACCCACAGTCCGAATAAAGTTGTCATAGCCATCTGAGGCTAACAACTAAGTCACATAAAAAAAATTCAATATACCCTGATTGCTGATATACAGGCAATGCAGGCAACATTATGAAACAATAAATTATTGCACAGAAGACATCCAAACAACAAATGCCATCATTGAAGATTGAATGGGACCTTTTACAATATCCGCTCTTCCGTGTGGTGACGGACTAAGAATACAATTCACCACCCCCTGTCTTACCCGTGGATGATCGTAAGAGATATAAACCGCATATAACATCTATGCGAGAGATGGAAAACTCAAAACAAAACCCTCTACCAACAAGCGAGCGTGGTATATTACGTTGATTTTCCCTCCCATTTTGGAGGAGGCTTGAGCCCAACAGTGGAACATATATGAGCTGAGATGATGATGATAATATCCGTTAACAACCTAATCATTAACTCAAAAGACTATAAAACCACCTAAAAAAAACTGAAGTTAGAAAACTATTAAAAATTCCTTTAGGACTAAGACATAGATTCATTGCTGGGGGAGATTATAGTATCAAGCATCATAATTAGGGCTCACATACTATAACTATGAAAGGTAGACAGTTAATGTTGAGTATAGAGAAATTAAAGCTTGATGAGTATTTCTCCTGGAAAAGCCAACTAATAAGGTTTTATTTCAAGGTTTTCCCTCTCTTGCATAGACATTATTAGAATATCATATTTCTTAGTCATCTTTAAGTAAAATGATGGACAAAAATAGATAGGTGAATAGTTTTTCTACTCTTTTACCATATGTTAAATAATTAAAAAAAAACAGGCCCTTTAAAAACCTGTCATAACTACTAGAATTTATATAGGACTATACATTTTTTTTAATATTACTATTCAAATATTATACACATATTGGATAATATAAAACAAAGCAAAAATTTGAAATTATAATTCTTAAATGTCGCCATAAGTTAAACGCTTACTTTTTAATTTAATTCATTCGAAATTTTAAAAAAGTGCAACATTTAACTATTATTTATTTTAAATCACACGGATAGGAGTAAAATTAAATATTAATTAAATAAAAATATGTTAATACTTTCGTTTGTAGTTATAAACATGAAAATACAGTTTGTATAATAATATTGATACGCAATCTCTAAATAAAATCACGCCACAGAATTACCGCACGAATTTACATTGTAATATATTATCGTATAAATTAAAAACCAGTTTTTATATTATTGGTTCATGTTGACCTATATAGTGCATAATTAATAAACTATCTATAACTAGTTTACTCACCAAAATATCAAGTCTCGCATCACTTTCGCTCAATATAAGTTCATCATCCAAATTCGTGTATAAAAGTATAATTTATAATTTTATAGACACAAAATTCACTTCTAAACACATCACTAAAATTTCTTTATTTTATTAATATTCAGAACAGTTACGCGACACAAATATTAGTGTTTATATATCTATCATATATTATTGGTTTATTATTATTGATTAAAACCCAATGTAGGTCTACACTCATAGAAAAATAATATTATATTTTAAAAATCATATGTTGGACTTTCAAATAAAAGTGGCGTAATGTTGTTAAATTTAAACAGTAACTATTTTAGGCCGACGAGTCAGTTACATGATGGTAACTGTATGAATAAACAGTTCTAAATTGATTGAATTGATGGCAATAGAAACTACTGTTAAGCAAGTCGCAAATTGTGAAGTATTTTTTCGACCTAAATCCAATAGTAGAAATATTGACAGTAGAAGTTGTAGTGTTACCATATTACATTAACCAATTTAAGTAGGTATATAAAATTATATCTGTTGCCAAACGGATGCTAAATAACAGTTACTTTTACAAATAATGTGTCATGTGACAAAACGAATGGGTTGTTGAACTTATCTCATCGCGTTGTATCTCAAAATTTTGTTGGAGTTGCCAATATGATTTTTGGTTTTTAAATAATCTTTTAGAAAATTCACTGCGTTACGCCTAGTTATCACAGAATGAAATGTTACTATAATACAGGTATGTTACTAATCTATTTACTATTTATCTTGTAAATTGCTAACAATTAAGAAGTTATTTCCTAATTGAAAACACATAACACATAGTTATCGATAAATCTAAAATAGCTATTAGACAGTCGTTTAGGATAAAATGTGAGTGAATTATTTTATATAACTACTCTGCGTTTGCAATATTTAAATATATTACGAAGACAATTTATTGTCAACAGTTATTTTGAATATTTTGTTATTTGTACATACATATCATCACGCCATATCCCTTGCAGGGTAGGCAGAGAGAACAGAGTGCCAGAGAACTCTATCTCTGCATACTTCACTCGCTTCCTCAACATTCATAATTCTCTTCATACACGCTCGCCGGTTTCGGAGACTCTTGACTCCACCTTCCTTCAGTACCTGACCGATCTGGTCTAGGTAGGTTAGTCTTGGTCTCCCTCGGTACCTACATCCTTCCACTTTCGCATTGTATATCTTCTTAACCAGACGTTCATTCGGCATTCTTTCCACATGTCCGAACCATCGGAGCATTCCCTTTCGCATCTTTACACCAATACTCTCTTTCATACCTACTCGCTCTCTTACGTCGTCGTTACGAATGCGGTCGGTCAGCCTAACTCCACAGATTTTCCGAAGAGATCGCATTTCGACCGCATTAATTTTACTTTCATACTCTTTTCTGCATACCCAACTCTCGCTTCCATACAGTAATGTTGGGACAAGCACTGCGTTATGTATTGCTACACGTGCCTTCTGGCTGAGGTGGTGGCTGCCGAGAATTGTTATTTGTAACTAAACAAAATATTCAAAATAATAAAATATTATAACCTTCCTAATCAATTGCCTAATATTTATTCAAAATTAGACTCACTAATTACTTACATAAAAAAACTTTCCTTTTAATAAGTATTCTAATGCAGTTATTTCAACAGTAGACTGAATAAATCAATTAATCAAAGTACGAGTTTATATAAGGTAATTTCTGTTACATGTGTGTTTACGTGCATAGACTCACACACGAGTACAGTAGCACAAAAACATGCGTATTCTAATTGATTTGGTCACCATTAAGTTAATATTAATTACCAAGTTGGGACTGAAGATCGTGCTTTGTTTTATGTGTCATTTATTTTATAGCAATACAATTTTTAAGCATATGATTTTCAACAGATTTTCAGTGACCATACCTCACATGAAGTTACACAAGGGAACCCTTAAGTATTTTAATATACAAATAGTATATTTACTACCTTTATGTGTATGTTAATTAACGAATATCCTACGAGGTTGGGTATTGCTATATATAACTACCTATACACATACATTTATTTCTATTTAGATATTGTATTAAGTAAAATATCACCTCTCCGTGTGGTGACGAAGTAAGAATACTATTCACCACCCCATATCTTACCCGTGGGTGATCGTACGAGATGACTAAGGGATATAAAACGCATATAACATCTACGCAAGAGAAGGAAAACTTGAAACAAAACCCTATACCAACACGTCTGACCAGCGCGGTATAGTAGGTTAATTTACCTCCCACTGCGGAGGAGGCCTGAGCCCAACAGTGAAACATTTATGGGCTTGATGATAATGATGAAAATATCACCTAAGTGTTAACTGTGATTTTATATCTTCATGAATAGATACTGAAATCCCAATCAATCACTTAACAAAGGGCCTGCAAGGGCACTTACATATTGTTCAATAAACCAATAAACTACCGCTGGAACGAGACTGCAACTGAGAAGATCCGGCAAGAAACTCAGCGGGTTTGTCTATTATTGTTATTTCATTACAAATTTTTTTATTATGCTTTTTACAGATTTTTTTATTATGATGCTTTGGAAAGAAAAGGTATGAAAGTAAATGTAAGTAAGACTAAAGTAATGGTCTTTGAAAAGGATAAATGTATGACGGAATGTAATATTTTTATAAATGGTGAGGGATTGGAACAGGTGAAAGAATTTGTATACTTGGGAGTACTATTTACTAGTGATGGTAAAAATAATGATGATGTTGAAAGAAGAGTGAATGCTGGTAATAAAGTGAATGGGGCACTGTACGCTTTTATGAAGAGTAGGAATATATCTAAAAAGGCATGCCTAGCTGTACATAAGGGAGTATTAGTTCCCACTCTCATGTATGGCAGTGAAAATTGGATTTGGCACGGAAGACATGAAAGTAGAATAAATGCTGTAGAGATGAGAGCTCTTCGTAGTATGTGTGGTGTAAGTATGAAAGATAAAATTAGGAAAAGTGTTATAAGAGAGCGCTGTGGTGTAAATGAAGAAGTAGTGACAAAGATAAAAAAGGGTATGCTGAGGTGGTTTGGACACGTGGAAAGAATGAGTGAAGAAAGGTTGACTAAACAAGTATACAAAGCGAGTGTGAGTGGGACGACTACAAGGGGAAGACCACGTCGTACTTTCCTGGATCAAATTGAAGATGTGTTAGTGAAAGGTCAGATTAAGAGTACGCGTAATCGTAGAGCATGCATGAAGACTGTGATGAGCGTGAATGAAGCGATGGAGGTATGTCAGGATCGTGGTTTGTGGCAATCCGTAGTCTCTGCCTACCCCTCTGGGAAACAGGCGTGAGGCTATGTATGTATGTATGTATTTTTTTATTAAAAAATAGTACAACATGCTTAGTAAGGATTACTTCTAGTGTGATGCCCTTTGAACAAAATAGTTCAAATACAATGAAAAGACCATGGCTATACCAGATCCTAAAAGTGGCATCCGATTACGAGTTAACTATAAGAGCAGCCATCACTCCCCTCAACCACCTTTTTTTTTTCCGTTGGGCTATGGACGTCGCACCCCGCCGCGCGGCGGCGGCGCGCAACCCCATTAACCCACCCTGCAAGCACCTCTTCTTCGCCGTCCGAGCGGGCCACCGGTACCCGATCTTTGTCTTCGGTGGCCCGCCCAGCGGTATGCCCTCTCGGGCTCTTTTCTCGTCGACGCGACAGCTTTCGACGTCGAGGCGTCGCCCTCACGCAGTGGCCTCACGTCGGGTGACCGGACAATGCCCCGGTCCGATCACCCGAAGCCTCGGTTAGGGCGGCATCAGACGCAGGTATTCGCGCCTGCGCCGCCCCGGCCACGGGCGGCGGCCCGGGTCACGGGAATCCTCCTGGGCCCGTTCCGCCGCCTCCTTCTGCGAGATGACAGCCTCGCAGAAGGCGGCGACCGCGTCCAAATTCCTGATGCTGTCGACCATCGCTCGCACAACAGCCGGCACCGTCAGGTCAGCACCGGTGACAGCGATGAGGTCACGGCGCTGCCCGTCCCAGCTCGGACACACCTACAGCGTATGTTGCGCCGTGTCCTCGTCACTGTCGCAATGATGGCAGGACAGAGTCCACTCCCGCCACACGCAACCATGCCCCGACAAGACCTGCACCAACCGGAAGGAGAGTACTCCGTGCCGCCGCTCCATCCACTCTATCATTACGGGCCGGAGGGCCTCAACGGTAAAAACACCGTGTCTAGGCCTCTCCAGCCGCGTAGCCCAACGGGCGATGACTTCTCGCGACAGAAGGATCTGGGGGACTGTAGCCCGCACCCAAGGTACACCACGCATCGTACCCCTCCCCTCAACCACCTAGGAGGGCGGCGAGATATCCGCTCCACGCAGCTAATGCAACGGGCAACCACGCCTTTAGTGAGCTTGACCAATAATGCCATGTGCTAACTAAAGTCAAAATTCGTTAGGTACCACACATGATGTTTATGATGGTTTTTTATGCCACATTCTATAATTTAATATAGTATTAAATTCTGCTGGTGGACTCTGAAAGAGAAAATGTGCCTATGAAGTATATTAGGTTAATTTGTGCTATGTACTGGCGATCCAGGTCGTATGTAAGATCTACTGTTGGAAACTCCGATGGGTGCAGCGTTGGGGTGGGTCTGCACCAAGGGTCAGCGTTAAATCCCTACCTCTTTCTGTTGATAATGGTTCCTTTAACATCGGAGATATATGAAGAGGCACCCTGATGCATGCTATTAGCTGATGACGTTATTCTCGTCGAAGAACATAGGCTTGAGGCCCAGAGCATGCTGTAAAAGGCGCTGTAAGTTGGAAAATGTTGGCTAGAAAATCAGCAGACCTAAAACAGAATACATGTTCTGTTATTTCGGTGGTTTCTTCAATGTTACACCCATAGCTCTAGCTAGATGGAGAACCTATATTGGTATGCTCGAACTTTCGATACAACGGTTTACTTATCCAGATCAATGGCGATCTGGATCGTGCGGTGAAGAATTAATGTGGGATGGATGAAATGGCGGCAGGTCTCGGGTACAATATGTGATTCCAGAGTACTCCTTAAATTAAAGGAAAAAAATTACAAAACCCTAATAAAACCCGCTGTATTGTATGGATTAGCATGTTGGCCGAAAAAAGCAACGGATGAAAGACAGTTGCATATAGCGGATATGCTAATGTTGAGATGGATGTACAGCATGACGAGAATGGACAAGATAAGGAATGAGAATATATGAGAATGTTTGAAAGTGGCGCCAGTGACGGATAAGTTAAAGAGTGAACGTTTGACTTGGTATGGCGATGTGAAGAGACGGGATGAAAGTAATGTTGCGAGGAAGGTTTAAGTATGAATGTTGAAGGCTCTAGGGGTAAAACGAGACCAAAGAAAAGATGGATGGATTTCGACGACTATAGAGATGACGACCGTCTGATAAGGTTGTATTGAAAAAGAGGACATATTGTGTCGAACCCAAGTAGTTGGAATTAGAGCAAGAGAATGATGATTAAATTCTGTTGGTTATGTGCCCGCATGGCTTCTTATATTATACTACTACAAAAACAATATAAAGTTTGTAAATTTGTACCATATACATTTTTATATTTTGGATAGCAACTTTAGCAAACTACTGTCATGTTAGCGCTCCAATTCATGCAGTGCCTGCCATTGGAAAAATAATTATCATAACTTATCTTAATCTTTTGTATTTTTCATATGTATTAATTAAATGTGTAAATATACAAATGTAATATTTTAATTAATATTTAGATAAATTATGTAGGATAAGCTGATTTTTACACAAAATTCTCGCAAAATTTGAATTCATCATATATCTCATTCATTCATTTTTCATTCTTTATTCACTAGTTTTTTACTCAATAGGTCATTTCATTCAGTCCATTTGCTGTTGATTGTTCGTGATTTTCAAGTATTTTTCTTTACCGAGTATTTAAGAAAAAGCTTATTTTTTTATTTAGAGATACCATTTTTGTATTCATCACACCCTTGTCGATCTTATGATCTAATTTTACATATATTAATAAAATGGCGACAACTGCCGATGTTCGTAGTCTTTTCGAAGCTAAATTAAAAGATAGTGCGGCACCACCGGATTTTTATCCACAAGACTTGGAAAGAGTAAAAGATGAGAAATATCTCGAGCGAGTGCTGTTACACAGCGAAAAAGACGCCAAACAGGCTGCAGATATGCTGTGGGATATCTTTACGTGGAGAAAATCGGTCGGAGCTCATGATATTAACGAAAATAATATAAGACTGGATTACGTACGTGAAGGAGTGTTTTTTCCAAGAGGTCGAGATAATGATGGTAGTCTTCTACTTATATTCAAAGCTAAGATGCACATTAAAGGTCAAAGGGACTATGACGAGTTGAAGAAGATAATGATTTACTGGTTCGATCGCGTAGAAAGAGAGGAGAACGGTAAGAAAATTACTATGTTTTTCGATATGGAAAGCAGCGGTTTGAGCAACATGGACATGGAATTAATTAAATACTTAATAACATTGTTCAAACTGTATTATCCGTTTTTTCTTAATTATATTGTCATATTTCAAATGCCATGGGTTTTATCTGCTGCGTTCAAAGTAGTGAAAACTTTATTGCCTGCTAAGGCTGTTGAGAAAATGAAATTTGTGACCAAAGATACTTTGAAAGAAATTGTGTCGCCCGACCAGGCATTAGCTGCTTGGGGAGGTAAAGATAACTATGTTTATGAATTCGTACCTGAATCTAGAACAAATTCCGAACATGCAACTTCGAAAAAAGTTACTTTCGCTGAGCAAGGGGATGGTCAGCATTCTCCTGGTGAGATGCTACGCCTCGTCCCGAATGACGTCATAGTCTTCAAACATGAGAATGATGAAATATCCTGTCAATTTACCATAACAAATATGGATGAAAGTGCAATTTCCTTTAAAATCAGAACTACAGCTCCGGAAAAGTTCCGAGTTAGACCTAGCTCAGGTATACTTACAAGTGGAGCTTCGCAAACTGTTGTCATTGTTGTACAACCAGGTATTCAATCACGTACATTACCGAAAGACCGTTTCCTTGTAATGTCTATACAGATACCGAAAACAGATTTAACACCAAAAGAGCTATCGGAAATCTGGCAAGCGTCTACCGGCAGTAAAACTGATGAATATCGTCTCAAATGTCAATTCCCCGATAAAGATATGTCAAAAAATGGAAATGTAGATTCGAAAAATCCAGAAAAATCCGATACAATTACGAATTCTTTATCTAATCTCGAATTCAATTATAATTTACTACATAGAGACTTGCAGAAATTGAAATGGATGCAATTTTTAACTTTATCGATGACAATATTTGTCGCAGTCGTTGGTTATCTTATTTATCTTAATATCAGTGAAGATGGAAAGTACTGTGATCGTTTGTAGCTAATAGATCTCGTGGTATTGAACACCACAATCGATAGAGACACTATTATGATTATGTTTGCATGTATGCTATTTATAAATATTAGGTTATATATTATGTACAAGCAATTAACACATAAACTAAGTATTTTGTATGCGAAATAATGGCGTAAGTAAATTGACTCTAAATGGTTTTATAAATACCCAATTTTTATAAGGATTTGACGGCCTTGATGATTTATTTTTACAGTAATGATTTATGATGTTAAGCGAGTAGATAAAACTATTTTTTTATAGATTCTATAGCATAATGATATCAGATGTATACGTGAGTGTTACACATTTGAAATAAAAGTACTTTTACGGATTCTATCTCGTTTGTATTTGATTTTTAATTTCCCGACGTTTCGAACACTTTACAGTGATAATGGTCACGGGAGGACTAAGGTGTGTGATATTGGAAGTAAGACACCTTAATTTAATTAAAAGTAGTTTTATTTCAAATGGATTCTATAGTGTTTGTGTTTGATTATTTATTTACCCATCATTTTCTGCTGTACATACAGATGGAAATGTCGGGCAATTAAAAATAAAATACAAACGCAATAGAATATGTAAAAATAGTTTTATTTAAGTTTTACAGTTTCTTTTTAAAAAAATCCGTTGAGTATTTCAAATATGTTACAAATGAATTATGGGTTTTTTTTTTAAATTAATTAGCTGGCAAAGGAGTGTTATTATTTATTGAATCCTACTTTGGGTGGGTCTATATAATTTTATTAAATTATGTAGAAGTTTAACATTGGTTCCAAAAACTTTTAGTAAGCTATATATATTTATGAAAAAGAAATTCATAGTCTCTGATTCGCCTTACTTACATATGATAATTGTCTTTACCTTATTTTCCTACCATTAAGGCATCAATGGTTGCTTTCAACTAGATCCCTAAATATTAGGTAACACTTGTAAACAATATGTATGGCACATAAAATCAATATTACACATCAAAAATATCATTTTAGATGTAACCCAAAATTAAAATTTTATTTAACTTCAAATCAAATATGATCATTTATATTGTCTTAAGTATCTCCTAAAATTTAGAGATCAAATGAAAACAGGCACAAGTCATAATTATTTAAAAAAATATGGGTATTTATGAAATTATTTGGAGGAAATTTTATTCCTTATTCCTATCCTTATTAGGTCAGGGATATTGAGTTAGGGGGTCACATCAAGTAGTATTTTCACCGCATTAGTCATATAAAAAAATTGGTTGTTCATCATCATTCTCCTACTCTTATTCCAATTACTTGGGGTCGATACAATATGTACTTTTTTCATAGTACATATTGTAAAAGTTATTGGCAATAGTTTTATGACCGGCCGTCTGTCTGACGTCAACACTACTTGTGAATGTAATTGTTGACCAAACGGCATCAGATGGTATTGGTCCAGGTCATTATAAGGCTGTTGGTCGTCTTTTACGACATCCACAAGAAAAGTAAGGGTTGGTAGTATTCTTAGCCTTTATCACACAGTTTATATAAAAGAATTGGTTGTTATCGGAATATAATTACCAATACTTTAATTTATCTTATAACAGGGAGATTTCTTATTTAATCATGAATATGGGTCTCACGATGATGAGATGGCAAGTCAATGATTTATTAATATATTTTACATTAATAAAATCTACATAAAAGAATGATTTAAAAAGTTACATGTATTTTTAAGTCATGAATGTTTAATAAAATAAAAGACATTTTGAAGGAAAAAGACATTCTGGTTATAGCCTTTATATATATAGGCAATAAGAGAAAAGCATCGAGTATATTAATTGTATAAAAATGTGGGTAGTTTTTAAATTATTTAAAATGATTATTAGGGTATTTTTTAAATAATTTCAAGGTCGCTATGGGTAATATTTGGTTAGAAACTAATAGTTTCTGAACATCAAGTGCATTAATTATAAAAAATGTGGGTAAATTTTAAATTATTTCAAATTATTGTTAAGGTATTATTAATTAAAAATAATAAAAAGGTTTGGTTGCTATGGGTAATATTTGCTTAGAAACTATTATTTGAAAAGCGTAAGTAAATAATTGGATGTTTTATCTGTATATACAAAACATGTTTTTATCAATCCAACATCATCAACCGATGTGCCCTAAATCGGTTCCATTAGGAAGCCAATACTGTGAAGATGGTTTTAGAGTACTTTTTAGTGGTCCTAAACCAGTGCAAGCATGAATAAAATGCATTAGGGCCTTGGCACCTACCAGCCCTGCAATCAATTTTTGAGGGTTTATTTTTTTTATTGATTCAATGGATTCTATTGCTTTTTTTTTGTAAATTAATACAGTTTTAGATCATCTAGTAATTACCAGAGATTTCTTTTTTTTTTTTAGAATGTTACAATTGTGAAATGGCAAAGGAATATTCATTGAGCCTAATTTTGAATGAATGAATATGTTTTCATTTTTAAATAATTCTCTATTCCATAAAGTTTAAATTCAAAATGTTAATATAAGTAAATGTAGAGAGACACAGCAATTAATCAAAAATATTCTTGCTTATTCATTCTTTTCACTTCCACATAATAATTTCAGATTATTAGGCGAGTATTACATAGATTTGAAATAAAACTTTTTTAGGATTTCATTGCGTTTGTATGTGATTTTTAGTTGCCCAACTATTACAAAATTTTGCAGCGTTTCTTGTCATGGGGAACTCGCAGATTAAAAATTAAATACATAAGTGAAAAAATCCAAAAAAATAGTTTTATCTCCACATAATCATGTAGAACCATTGTATTTAGTCAGTTAGTAAGAACATAATTATAAAGTGAACAAAAATGTGGGCATTTATAAATTATTTTTTGGTTTGGTTTAATTAAGTAGTATTTGTACGGGTTTAGTTTTTTTAAATTGTGTATTATCAATGAAATTCATATGTTATTCTAATTATTTATGTTACACCAAGGAGATTTTTTTATTAATTATGGGGTAAGGTTAAAAATAGTTCCTGAATAGATGACGCTGGTGTAGGTGGTTAAATAAATAATTTCATAAATAAATTTTGATTTTCTATGCGGCTATGAGTTAGAGATTCTGTGTGTCACCATTCTATCTTTGCCTGCAGCTGTTATAAAAGTGAACTAAGTAATACAAGCATTATAATATCACATTAGGTGAAGGTAAACATAAACCATGCCAACCTGTAAGTGATCGAGCTAATGCCAAGTCTCCGCTTCAGCTTAGGTAGGTCAAATTTTTTTTGTATAAGTTGCTATATCTCACTGTTTTCTATAAATTGCGTTTATCGACAGATTCTCATGAAATTTTGGTATAAGAAGGTTCGATAATAGTTTGTGCCCTTTTGTTATTTTTTCAAAATGGCGGATATATATTCAAAATGGCGGCTGAAAATGTAAAAAAATACAAATTATATTTCAACTATTTAACTGTGTATAAATACAACAAAACTTTTAACAGATTCGCGAGGTTTTCAACCCACAAAGCCACTAATACTCAGAGATGTACAAAATGGTTTTAAAAAAGCATTTAAATACAAAATGCAAAATACTTTTCAGATTTACTATTTCAAATGCAAAATACCAAATAGTTTTGCGTTTTGTATTTCAAATGCTAAATGCAAAATAGGTATTTTCAAAATACTTTTTCAAAATAAAATACCTTTTGGCCATATCTCAGAAATTTTTATTTATTTTAGGTATTTATCATTATGCTAGGGCCGCACCTGCGTGTATCGCCACGAAGCTTCGCACAATGAGACGATACACGCAGATGTGACTGGTCATTATTGGCTATCGTCGCGAACATTCGGGCTTCGTGTGCAATATCGCTTGGGTGGCGATAAGTCAAAGGGTTTTAGCGCGCTAATATCATTTCGGAGGAAATTTTCGTTGTGTTTAGACGCGTTCGAGGATCTCCAGTTAATCAATAAATATGGAGTGGGGTGGTGAAATGGTGTTAGAATTTATACACCATTATGAAGCGGAACCTATGAAGGGATCCAAAAATATCATTATGTAATTATTAGCATAGTAGTAGTATATGTAATAGTAAAACAATTCGTCATTCATAGTTAAACGCATGAAAATTATTTCGGCCATCTTTAATTATTGCACGATACTTCATGTAAAATACCGAAGTCGCTAATGTGACCACAGTTTTATCGCGATAATTTTCTAGTGTACCAAACTAGAAAACGTACGAAGCTTCGCCACAAATTACTTCGGGACGATACACGCAGGTGCGGCCATAACATTAGAAATAGAGACAATGCCGAGCCAAACAAAAACGTCTAATAACATGGCACCTTATGCATGACATTTTGGTCATATTTATCAGTACGCATATCAATAAATTCTGTTATGTTATTAATAATAATAATACTCACTTAAAATAATATAAAAAACTAGACTAACGAAAAGAGAGCCATGGCTCCATTTTTCCAATTGTGTGGCCATTTATTTCGGTTCACTTTTCGTTTCTCTTATCTTGTTGTAGTACAGTACATAGCCGTTTCAGTATTGTTGGGATAACAACAACACTTCAATATCATAAAAGTAGGTAATCAAATCAAATAAAAAAGGGCGCGCATGGCTAGCAGGTGCCTCTATCGGTCAAATTCGTCAATACAAGCGTCATTCGTTCATTTCATTTTGTTTGACTGGTAAGGTTGGCTAAACTTAATCACAAAGTATTTTGCATTTTGAAATGAATATTAAAAATGCTAAATACATCTTGAAAGGTATTTCAAATAAAATACAAAATGCTTTTTACTAAAAGGTATTTAAATGCAAAATACAAAATAGGTATTTTGCATTTTGTATTTGCATTTTAAATAGAAGTATTTCAAATAAATCGCATCTCTGCTAATACTAGTGAGTTATAACCGACTAATTTGTCTACCATTAAAAAAAAAAATACGTTTCAGCACAAAATAACCTGTAAATAGAAAATTCTTGTGTATCTTTACTTAAATGCCAGATAATTAAACAGAATTTTGTTTATCAGTAAAATTGTCACTGTCTTTAAGTGTGAGTTAATGGGCTTCGGAACGATCTGTCTAATGACCTATGTAATTGTTTTAATTTGTTATATGCCACTCTTAAGGCATTTCCGTGCATCACGGTTTAAACGTTAACGACTGTCGCGCGCGGCTGACAATATTCAAAAGTATGAAAATGTATGACGCCGTTATTGAGAGTCGCGACAGTTGTAAGTGACACATAACGTAAGCTAAAACGCGATGCACGGGAATAAACCTTTTGTTAAATACTTTCAAATTGATCAAAAGTAAACGATTGCTATCATTTTATAAGTTCCAAACGGTTAATAAGAAAACCACTTAGCATTTAGTTGAGGTTAGATTCTATACATCTGTTTTCCTTGCCATATTCACGATTAAGAGCCCTTTTTTAAGGTGGCAATCCATAGTGGATCATCCGATACGTGGTCGCCACTTGAAAAATCTTTCTTCCCCAACGCTTGTCAGTTTGATGAGCGATGTGGCCTGCTTATTGCCACTTCACCGTGCTAATTCTTAGGGTATAGCCCTATCGGTTCTTCTATGAATTTCTGTTTCAGTTTTTAACGCGTAGGAAAACATTATATATAGGTCTCTCTCTTTCTAGTACGCTGAGCGACTTTGAAACTTTTTATGAGGCCGACATTTAGACATCACCTTAGAGTGCCATTTGTATTTTTACATCACAAAAAACTACCAAATAGATTATTCTGTACCTAATATTATTCGTTTTATAGGGTAATATATAAACATAGGTTAATTATAGCGCCATTTACCACAAGGAATGACCACTAATTGGATGTTTCAATCATTTTTCGCTTGTAATCAAGTTTTTATAAATAATCAAGCATGTTAAATGCTAAATTTCAGTAATTTGAGTAAGCAATTTTATGTAAAGTTATTAAAATTTGGATTTTTATGTAATTTATTATTGTATTTTATTTAGTGACAGTATTAAGTTCGCTAGCGTCCTCGTTGGTAGGTGCGTGAAGAATGGTGTATGGGTTCGTGTGTCGTTCCTTCTATCGCCTCGGATGATTTAGTTAATATAAAGCCATTATAATATAATAATACATTAACGAAAACTTTTTTATTAGCAAATTGTTTGATATTTTAAATTTTAGTTACATGATGAATCATTATAACAAAAAAAATACCGTTTTGAAATTTTAAAATAGTAAAAGGAAAAAAGAAGCAAAAAGATTTCGTCTTACAGTTATTAAAAAAAAAAGATTACAAATGGACGCGCTAAAATTTTGGCGCCTTTAAAGAATTTGACGCTCTAGTACCAGGCCTCGCGGGTCTAAGCCGAAATCTGTCGCCACTATTGTAAGTTATAATCATAAAAATATTAAAAACTAAATCATTTTTAACTATTATAAAACTAAATAATTGGTATTTAATATTGGGAACTACTAAATGGATGCCAGAAAACATTTTCTATACGGTGACATCTTAATCTGAAAAAAAATATTGGTAACGCTGCGATGAATAGGAGTCAAGATAAGTCTTTAAATGCGAACGAATATGTTAAAATATAGTAAACTAATCAACCATTCTATTCCATTATAGTTGTTATTACTTCTTCATGTATTATGGATGAATATTATTACTATGTCGTTGGACAAGATTGCTATTTGAACAGAATAATGGCAAAAAATAAATAATCGATGCATAATCAATTGCTGGCACAGCTAGTGAATATAAAGCATTTTTTAATATTACATTCCTTTGGATAAAAAGACATAGTCTTAACGTTTGCGGTAAATTTATACAGTAAAATCTCTATAACTCGAACATCGTGATGTCATCATTCTCTGTAAGTCGAAAAATAAACGCTTTTCCCTTTCAATATCTGATCTTGGTAATAAAATCTCAAAGAAAGTTTAGTGCCATAGATATACACTTTCTTAGCAGTTCAACTTTAAATTGCGCCTCACAAAGTAGAAATTTTATTAATTAAATATTCGTTATCTCAAAATACTTGTTAAGTCGAAAACTTATTGAAACTTTTTGCATTTCTCATGACATTCGAGTTATCGAGATTCATCTGTATATGTATTTTTATAAAATGCTATTAAAAAAATATACGATATCGTTATTAAAAATTAACATTGTAAATTTTTAAATACTGTTGAAATTATAAATATAAAAAAAACTTGCTTGAGATAAATTTGGTGTTATGTAAATTAGTATTAATGTAGAAAAATATGCTTTGTAATTAATAAAAAAAAGATTATTAGAGAAAATATAGATAATTGGTGATTTTTTTTTGTTTTAATTTTTATGTCTCTTACACATACATACATATCATCACGCCATATCCCTTACAGGGTAGGCGGAGAGAACAGAGTGCCAGAGAATTCTATCCTTTGCATATTTCAGTCGGTCCCTCAACATTCATAATTCTCTTCATAAACGCTCGCCGGTTTCGGAGACTCTTGACTCTACCTTCCTTCAGTGCGTGACCAATCTGGTCTAGGTAGGTGAGTCTCGGTCTCCCCCGGTACCTACATCCTTCCACTTCCGCATTGCATATCTTCTTAACCAGAGGTTCGTTCGGCATTCTTTCCACCTGTCCGAACCATCGGCGCATTCCCTTTCGCATTTTTACACCAATACTCTCTTTCATACCTACTCGCTCTCTTACGTCAGCCTAACTCCACATATTTTCCTTAGAGACCGCATTTATTATATTTATGTCTCTTAAGGTGATTATATTTTATTTAAGACAGTACTCTACGCCCTGGTGGCGGTCTACGGCGTGGTTATACCCCGCTAATCCGTCTGGGGCGACGGTAGAAGCGGCGCGCGACATCGTAGACGCGCCCGACAACGTACCTATGGAGTATGGACGCCGTGCGAGTGGGTCAACGGAACCCGGTCTTCGTATTCAGTGGCCCACCAGTACCTACTCTGTACTTTGGAAATAATCCTTGTATTTCTGTGGGACTTTACGAATATACAATTAACGAAGACAAATTACATCACAGACTGAGAAAAACAATTAGTGAATCATAGAAGTTGTTTGCGTTGGAATCAAAGCCGTGAAACCTTAAACTATCTATGCAGTCATATTGATTTAAAATAAAACCTATCCAGAAAATGTCCTTGTACCAAACAGCCTATTTATTTAAATTTTTGTAGCTTCACCTCTCGGACCACCCATAGTTCACAACAAGATTCCCTCACTAGTTTTCACGTAGTAATATAATTTTAAATATTTTTTTCCAAACAGAAAATTAAAAAAGTTTAACTATGATTGAATTTATTGCCATTAGGTACATGACGAAGACCCAGGGACGGCTCTAGCTCATGTAGCGCCCGGGCGCAATAAGTCACCTGGCGCCCTCTTGTATCAAAATGCGTGAACAAAATGGAATAGGTTGATAGTTACAATACGTTCGACTAAACTCCAAATCTCGCTGGAATGCGTTGTTTCATACTTAGTCTCGTTGTTTTGACACAAAAACAGGTAAACGCAATCGGATTATAAAGTTACAGTGAGCATGGCGACAGAGAAACTTACCCAAACCTGTCAAATAACGCACTCACTATAGTTATAAATGGTTAGGCACTGGCTGCGTGCGGTGCGCCCGCTCCGTGTTGAGCGTTACAGTGGAAGCTCTATGTGTCTGAGTGGCTCTCGGCGCCCACTAACATCCGGCGCTCAGGTGCACCGCACCTCCTGCACTATAGGTACAGCCGCCCCTGCGAAGACCTATCGCCCTCCTCCGCCCTTGTGATTAAGTGGGTTTTTTTTTTATTGCTTGTGATGGCAGACGAGCACACAGCACACCCGATGGTAAATGTCACTGCCGCCCATGGACCTTTGCCAATGGTATAGCTAAGACGCTGCCTACCAATACAAACCCCGAACCCAACCCAGTTGGGCTTCCGGCTCTCTCGCTGACCGAACGAAGCGCAATAGCACATTGCCATTACTCAGACATCGATTTTCTGAAGAGTGTGGTACTCGGGTGTAAACAGAGAACTGTCCACAGCGTGGTCCTACCACAATAGAAGAGATGTAAAGAATGATGAGAAGAGTATTTTTAAAGACACGGGTCACAAAGTTTAGGTACCTATATTCTTATATTAAGGTAAGATAGTTATGTTATTTCGATTACGTCAAGGAATTTTTATCGGTGGCGAGTTCCATCGGCGATGGGAAGGAATATTATATAGGTTATGGGGCCGCACGCTGCCTTCCGTCGATTCAAACCGTTTGTTCCCAGACCATAACCTATCCAAACGAAAAAAAAAGCGTAACACAAATATGGTGTCAATTATTTGTATTAGATTAAATTTATTCCAAATTAAACCTTTGTTTATTAATATTAAATATGAAATTGCTTTAACTTTATAGTTTCCCTCCTAAAATGTCAGCGTCGGGCCGTGGCATTTAGAAATGTCAGTTGCTTTTTTATGCATAGTTCACCATCCTGACTTAATTGCGCCAAAGAATATTTTTAAATTTTCTTTATCTTATATACAGGGTGGAAGAGGACCGCTCCCGAAAATAAAGACCGGTCATTTCATTTATTTATTTATTTATTCAGCATATTACATTTCATTACATACCTTAGCGATAACAACATAAACATTTACTCACATGATTTGCATAGTTTGTGTGATACAAAATACTTGGCTACATTAGATTCGCACTGTCCGTACTAGTGAAAACTGTATCACGGTAAGACAGTATCCTCCAATACAATCACATATATTGCATTTCACGTATATCACTCAACATAACTTAAAAAATATTACAAGAACACAATTAAATATAAATGTGGGTGACTGTAGATCTCAACATTTGCAGTGAGCGACGGAATGATATACACAATGTCGGTAGTATGGCAAACACCTACAGTATATGCAAGGATAACAGATAAGACGAAATATGTTTGATTATTTGATTATTTGTTTTTTTAAGTGTGAAGCACTATATTAGTAAATTTATAAATATTAATTAAGATATGGTTTAAATAGGTAGTAATTATAAAATAAGAAGAATATAACTATGTATGTTAGTAATTGATATTTACAATCACTTTAATAAAACTAAACTACAGTCTGGGGGGGCACACTTAAAACATTACTTATTTTTACTGACCGTCGCGCCGCCTACAGATTGGTTGTACAAACTTAACTGCTGCCATTTTGTCCTGCCTGTCAAACGTTTGACAACTGAGAATTGTTATTTTTTGTTCATAGCGTAGGTACTTATTGTCATCGATTTATTTTCGGTTATTGATATTTTTCTGAAAATTATCTCAAGTTTCAATGTTAGGCTGATATTATTATTGTTTAATTATCAGCTGATATGTTTTTTTTTATATTTCAGGGTAGCTTTCATAGTAAAAGAAAATTATATGTAATTACACATACACATGTAGATATGTATATATATTACTTCAACTTTAGTTCACCGCCTAAACTCTGGGTGGCAGCACTTTCCATACATGCATATTTTATCATCGAGTTGCCACTCTTTTTCAATTTAATAACTTTACTCTTTGACTACAGTGTTATGTATGTTTATGTGTGTGTGTGTGTGTGTGTGTGTGTGTGTGTGTGTGTGCGTGTGTGTCGTGTGTGTGTGTGTGTGGGTTTGGGTGTGTGTGTGAGTGTGTGTGCGTGCGTGAGTGCGTGTATATGTATGTGTGCGCGCGCGTGTGTCTAGTGAGAAAATATGTCTTGAAGAAAGAGTACGTATGAGCTAATGTTAACTTATATATTTCAATAATTCTTCTGTCTGGTCATAATTTAATTGTTTTAAATATTCAATGAGAACTTTTTTGCATTTAAAGTATGTTTTGTCACGTAAACTAATACCTTTCGATATTTTATTATAAAGGTAAGGGCCCAAATATTTAACAAAACCATTAGCGAAAGTTGTTTTATATCTTGGAACAGAGTACACTATATCAGTTCTTCGTCGATTTACAAAATTGGGATTTAACTTATGTTGATACAAAACTGCATTCATAATAAATAATTGCCTTACTGTTAAAACTGGTAAATTTGAGTATAATAGAGCGGTTGAATATCTATACTTCTTAAATGTCATAACTTTTAATACGATACGCTGGGCTCTTTCCAGCTTTATCAATGATGATTTAGATACACCGCCCCATGATGATATACAATATACAATAAGTGACTGACAAAGTGCATAATACAGCGTTAATATTAGATTTTTGTTACAGAGATGGCGAACCTTTTTGAACACATATATCATTTTTCTAACTCTAGAGCTTACGTTTGTTATTTGATTATTCCAACTAAGATTTTGGTCAATTTCGAGTCCGAGATATTTAATTGATGATGTTTTATTAATACAGGAGCAGGAACATACATCAGCGCCTTGACATTTGTGTGCTTTGATATTAAATTCGTTTAATGTTGGCTGAGTTCTATTTAAGATGCTAAAGGTGATATATTTAGTTTTCTTTAAGTTTGATGTTAATAAGTTATCGTCTAGCCACGACGATACGAGAGAAAACCCTTCATTGGCTAATTTAAAGGTTTCTTTCCAACTCTGTCCATGAAAAACAAGAACAGTGTCATCCGCAAATGTAATAATTTTACCATTTTTCATTTGTAAATTGCATAGGTCATTTAGATATATTAAAAATAATGTTGGCCCCAAAATGCTGCCTTGGGGAACGCCATATGAAATAATCTCATGATTACTTACGTATTCACCTATACGAGTGCACTGTATTCTATTCGTCATATACTCCTTTAATAACTTTAATGTAATACCTCGAATACCAATCAATTCCATTTTTCGGAGAAGAATGGGAATGGACACAGTGTCAAAAGCCTTTGACAAGTCGAGAAATATGGCAATTGCTTTTTGACCTTTATCTAGTTTGTCCACTATAGTTGATGTTAAATTCTGTGTAGCCTCTGCAGTAGACTGATTGGTTCTGAATCCATATTGGTTTTCGGACAGAAATCTATTTCTATGCAAGTATTTTTTTAGCCTAGAATCAATGATTCGCTCTATTATTTTTGACAAATAGGGTAAAATAGAAACCGGTCTATAGTTAGTAACATCTTGCGTATTACCATCCTTATATATAGGTACGATTACTGATTTTTTTAGTGCTAAAGGAAATATTCCTCTGTCTATAATTAAATTACATATTATAGTAATAGGAGACACCAATACATCAACACCTAATTTCAATATTTTCGTTTGAATTCCATCCCATCCAGCAGAATTTGAATTTTTTAATCCCATTATAATTTGTTTAACTTCTTTTACATCTGTTTGAAAAAGAACAAAAGAATTGAGTAGGGGTGTGCGAATAATTCGAACTTACGAATTATTCGTTCCGAATCGAATATTAATATTCGATTCGAAACTCGAATCGAATAATTCGAAATTTCGAATTATTCGAAAGTTCCCGAATAATTCGAAAAATTTCGAATAATTCGAAAAATTTTGAATTATTCGAATAATTTCGAATTATTCGAAAAATTTCGAATTATTCGAATAATTTCGAATTTTTCCGAATTATAATATTATTCGCAAATTTTTATTGTATTTTAAATTCGGAGTTTGTTATGTTCGATATTCAAATATGACATTAATAATTAATAAATATTTTATTTAAACCATGAAATATAACTACATGAGAACAATGAGTATGAACATTTGCTACAAATTTTTGTTTAAAAATAATAAATACGATACTGAATCTGGTGATAATGAAGTTCGTTTATCAGATACAATATCACCAGCAGTGGAAAATAATCTTTCACTTTCAGCAGAAGTACAAGGTATTCCTAAATATCTTCTCGCCATAAGTAACAATCGGGGATATTTATTTTTTTCGAATTATTCGAAATTTTTCGATATACGATTTTTTTCGAATTATTCGTCGAATTTCGAATAATTCTAAAATTCGAATTATTCGATTCGAATTTCGAATCGAATATTAATATTCGATTCGATTCGAACGATATTCGCACACCCCTAGAATTGAGGCTTGTTTTATTTGGGCACACTTTTCTCACCAAGTCTGCCTCATCTGTTTGTGTTCTGTTCATAATATTGCCAGCTAATTTAGCACCTACATTTACGAAATATTTGTTTATAGAATTAATTTTTTCATTTGAATTCAAACTAGTGTTTAAGAGGTTTATATTTTTATTAGGATTAGAATTGAAGTTACATATTTCCTCGACGAGGTGACTCTCCTAGTCCTACTTGTAATGATAGGCTAGAAAAAAAAAATCGATTAGGATAAAAAAAATTTTTAGGGGGGCATAGTCCGGAGCGTGCTCGTTCGCGTCCCCTGCCAGTCTAATTAGACTGCTAATCCGGCTCGATATGCGTACCGCAATGCGGGTTAGGGCGTCCCCCGGAGGCGACGCGTACCGACCCGCCCCCGTCGGTACGAACTTCGGCAGTTGCGGCGATGGGGGCCGCCACCCATCACGCCTTGCCCAGTCAGGCGAGTCGAGGAGAGCAGAGTGCCGGGTGGGCACGTGGAATGTAAGAGGTTGTGTGGAAGGTAAGTTGCACGAGCTGATATCCGTCATGGCGGACAAACAGCTAGACGTGCTCTGTGTAACAGAGACCAAGCGAAGGGGCAGCGACGCCTGCGATCTTCCTAGTGGCGGGATGGCTCTGTGGTCTGGTGTACCACAGAGCGATTGAGCCAGCATGGGGGTAGGAGTGCTGTTGTCCTCTCGCTTGGCTTCAGGTGTGAAGGATTACGGAATGTATGATCCCAGACTTCTTTGGGTCCGTATAAAACTAGGTGTCACCAAGGTATTCATGGTTGTAGCATATGCTCCCGTAGGATCCTCAGTGGCATCAGACCTAGAGAAGTTTTGGGATAATGTTAGGGAAGTTCTGGATATGGCAGAAACCAGTGAACGCGTGATTGTATGCGGAGGTTTGAACGGATGGGTGGGGACCAAGCGTCCCGACTATGAGGACGTACTTGGTCTATTTGGTGATAAGAGAGTGAACGACGCAGGTAGGCTCATAGCGGATGTTGGTGCAGGTCTTGTCGGAGCATGGTTGCTTCGGCATGTATCTGCACACGGTCGTGCGGAGGGAGTGGACTCCGTCCTGCCACCATTGCAGTAGCGACGAGGACACGGCGCAACATACGCTCGAGGTATGTTCGGGCTGGGACGGGCAGCGCCGTGACCTCGTCGCTGTCATCGGTGCCGACCTGACGCTGCCGGCTGTTGCGCAAGCGATGGTCGACAGCGTCAGGAATTGGGACACGGTCGCCGCCTTCTGCGAGGCTGTCATCTCGCAGAAGGAGGCGGCGGAACGGGCCCGGGAGGATTCTCGTGACCCGGGCCGCCGCCCGCGGACCGGGGAATTGTCCGGTCACCCGACGTGAGGCCACCGCGTGAGGACGGCGAAGAAGAGGTGCTTGCAGGGTGGGTCAATGGGGTTGCGGGCCGCCTCTTCTGTCACCCCGGACCGATTTGGCGGGGTGCAACGTCCATAGCCCACCGCAAAAAAAAAAAAAGGCTCATAGCGGATGTATGCATGGAGAGAAACCTTATTGTGTCAAACACATTTTTCCAACATAAAGACATCCATATGTATACATGGAGAAGGAATGAACAGAAAAGTATAATAGATTTAATTTTGGTAGACAGTAGCCTCCGAAGCAAAATATTGGACGCAAGAGCCTACAGGGGCCCCACAGTCGATACGGACCACTATCTCGTTATTGCGAGATTTAGTGGTCTGTTCAGAAAGTGGAGGCACTGGCGAGAGCGTGTCCACTTCGGAGGGCTTGAAAGAATAAAGGTTGAAAGGTTGCAAGAAGAGTGTATAAGAGAAAAGTATGCAGAGGGTGTCCGAGAACGGCTGAGGATGGAGAGCTAGCCGCAATCGGACATTGAAGAATGCTGGAGAGTATTGAAAGAGAGTATGGTAGATACAGCGAAAGAAGTATGTGGAAGTTCAAAGAAGCATAGAAAAACAAATGGTGATGCATGGTGGGATGCGGAAGTGGCAGCTTCTGTAGAGCAAAAGAAGAAAGCGTGGCTGGACTATGTCTCTTCCTTGCATCTGAATGACAGTATGACTGAACACAAGAAAGAAATATATCGGCAATGTAAGAATGACACCAAGGCCTTAGTGAAAGAGAAACGTGATAGAGCAAGTATGAGTGCAGAAGATAGGCTGACTAAAAACTTCGAGGGTAACACCAAACTCTTTTGGAGGGAGGTGAAGAAGTCTCGGGGTGGTTGGTCAGCCTTCAGAATGAATAAAATAAGGTCTAAAGGTGGAGACATTCTTACACAAACACAAGACGTGTTAAGCCGATGGAGTGAATATTTTAGCAATATGTATGCGGATGCTACGGTTGGCGCCGGTGTTGCATGTGGTTTAGTAGATCAACATTCGACAACGGCGTCCTCCGATGGCATCAGTATGGATGAAGTTGAATGGGCTATAAGAAGTTTGAAAATGGTAAGGCAGCGGGCATTGATATGGTGTCTGCCGGGATGATCAAGCTTGGTGGCTCCTGTGTCTGAGAGGCGTTCCTTTTGCTCCTCAATTTATGTTGGAGCTCGGGAATGGTTCCCGGGGACTGGAATAGCGCAGTCATCGTGCCTTTCTTTAAAAACAAGGTTTCACGTTATGACTGCGCAAATTACAGAGCCGTAAGCTTGACCAGTTTGGCAGCAAAAGTGTATGGTAAAATTATTGAAAGGAGAATGAGGATGGTGTCCGATGGTTTACTGTGTGAGACACAAGGTTTCAGGAGTGGAAGGGGATGCATGGATCAAGTGTTCTCTCTGCGCAACATTGTGGAGAAGCATCTGGCTCTAGGTCAGAGGGTTTTCTGCAGTTTTGTGGATCTGAAGAGAGCATTTGACACGGTTGTACGAAAGGAACTTTGGGAGATTTTACCGGAGTATGGTATTAACGGTAAACTGCCACGGGCTGTGCAGTCCAGTTACATGGACTGTAAAGCCTGTGTGCGGCTGGATGATGGAATGTCACCTTGACGTCAATATCGGCGTTAAGCAGGGGTGCGTTCTGTCAGCCAGGCTGTTTATCATATATCTGGATAAATGTCTCCAAAGGTTGAACGATATGAATGTGGGAGTCCAGATGGGCGACTCAGTGGTCACTGCTCTGCTTTATGCAGATGATGCAGTCCTGCTGGCACAGTCAGCGACTGACCTGCAGACCCTAGTCGACACAATGACAGAAGATTGTAAGAAAAGGGGTCTACGCGTGAATGTGAGCAAAACCAAAATAATGGTCTTTGAAAGAGATGAAGCCAGAACAGATGTAAGAGTAACAATAGGTAATGATGTACTAGAGCAAGTGGATGAATTTGTATATCTTGGATGTGGATTTAGCCGAGATGGAAGGTACACCACTGATTTAGAGCGAAGAGTGAATGCGGGAAATAGAGTGAACGGAGCGTTGGGGCAACTTCTCGGCAGCCACCACCTCAGCCAGAAAGCACGTGTAGCAATACATAACGCAGTGCTTGTCCCAACATTACTGTATGGAAGCGAGAGTTGGGTATGCAGAAAAGAGTATGAAAGTAAAATTAATGCGGTCGAAATGCGATCTCTGCGGAAAATCTGTGGAGTTAGGCTGACCGACCGCATTCGTAACGACGACGTAAGAGAGCGAGTAGGTATGAAAAAGTATTGGTGTAAAGATGCAAAAGGGAATGCTCCGATGGTTCGGACATGTGGAAAGAATGCCGAACGAACGTCTGGTTAAGAAGATATACAATGCGAAAATGGAAGGATGTAGGTACCGAGGGAGACTGAGACTAACCTACCTAGACCAGATCGGTCATATACTGAAGGAAGGTGGAGTCAAGAGTCTCCGAAACCGGCGAGCGTGTATGAAGAGAATTATGAATGTTGAGGAAGCGAGTGAAGTATGCAGAAATAGAGTTCTCTGGCACTCTATTCTCTCTGCCTACCCTGCAAGGGATATGGCGTGATGATATGTATGTATATCAACATATTTTTCGATTTTCTACACTATCATATTAGGACAGTGCTGTGTAACGATAATTCCTTGAAAAATACGTTAATTTACTCAGATGAGAAAATACGCAATGTATTCAAATTTCAATATTACATGTGAGAGAGTTCAATAAACCCGCGCCCCGCTAGATGTTTGTAGGTATTATGCGTCTAGGTACGCGCCTTACACACTTGCGAACTCCTTCCATGTATGTATATCAATACTGATTTAACGTTACAATAATTATTAACGTAATCGGTTCTAATAACAATAAAATTCACTATAATTTCAATATTAAAAAATTACCTATTCGTTCAGAACTAATTTAATAAAAAGTACGACTAAACTAACTACCTATCTACTTATCTAAATCCTCCGCGGCCTTATGAGATGTGGCTCAAATTGTGCCCCATTCATTTCGAGGCAGATTTGTGCTCGCCGTTGCGTCTCCTCATGCAGGAAATTCGTCATTCTGGGGTCTTCGATACAGTCCGCACGTAATTTGTCAAAAACATTCACGATCCTTTGTCGCATTTCGTTAGCATTATTACACTCACTATTAAAAACTTGGGAATTGATAGTCCTTGATGCTTAACTGCTGCGCCTATAGTTGCTGTACATCCTCTTCTTTATTGGCTTATTAATCAATTTTGCTTCAGACGATCAGGCTAGAAACTCAACGTAATCATTACGACCCTTACTTATTAATATAAAATAGAAAGACAGGTTATTCTTATTACACACACACATACATATCATCACGTCATATCTCTTGCAGGGTAGGCAGAGAGAACAGAGTGCCAGAGAACTCTATCCTTGCATACTTCACTCGCTTCCTCAACATTCATAATTCTCTTCATACACGCTCGCCGGTTTCAGAGACTTTTGATGTTTGTTTTTTATTGATTGCTTATATTAGCAAACGAGCATGCAGCTCGCTTCATAGTAAGTATTACTGTATCATGGATCTTTATAATACCAGAGGTATAACTAGGTTGTTGCTTATCAATCAAAACTTACCCATAAAGTTGGGCTTCTGGCACTCTCGGTTATCGAACGAATCGCAACAACATATTGCCATTACTCAGACGTTGATTTTCTGCTCAGTGTGGGTACTTACACCGGATGGACCGGCCAGTGGCTGTAGACAGAAAACTGTCAACAGTATTGTCCTATCCCTATTGTGTCGTAAAAGCACACGGTAAAGATAAAACTTATATTACAGAGAAATATTTAAGTTATATTATATCAAACACTTTTTATAGACATAGAGCTGGTCTGGGCTGGGCAAAACTATGCCCAAATTGTCCAGTCAAATCCTTTCTTTGCCAAAGGCTTGTAAAATGCTGTCTAGGGGAGCACTGAGGGACTCTTGCAGCGAGTCTTGGTCTTGTTGATTGATTTGGGCAACAATAGAGCTGGGTGTGTGAACGAGAATAGTGTAAGTCTCACTCTTCTTTGATACACGAAATCAAGCGAGGCATTGCTCCCACTCAAACCGACATAATATTTACAAATCATAATTTATCATTCGAAAAGTTTACGGATCAGAATTTTAAAGTATTCTCTTAACGTTATCCGTTGGGCTTCCCCACGGATATAGGCCTCGCTACAGGGTGCGATAATATTTGTCGGACTGCGCCGGAATTGTCCTAGTAGCTCCTCAAGCGGTCGACACTGGATATTGATTCGACCAACAGTTATCGTCGTTCAAAAATTTTACAGAACTAATTTCAGGGCACAAGGATCATCATCATTCCTCTACTCTTATCCCCAATTACTTGGGGTCGATATAATATGTACACTTCTTTCATAGTACATATTGTAAAAGTTATTGGTAATAGTTTTATGACCGGCCGCCTGCCAGACGTCAACCTTCTTTGGGAAAGTAATTGTTGATCAAACGGTATCAGATGGTGTTGACCCAGGTCGTTATAAGGCTCTTAGTCGTGTTCTATGATTATGGAATACGTATATAGATGGAAAAAAAATAGTCTATGGAAAACAGTAACTCTTGACAGTACGTTAAATTTAGAAATATCTTATTTTATTATATTTTTTATTACGTGTTTTAATATCTAATTTGTTGTATTTCTTTTATTTTTTATTCAAGTACACCACTAAGGCTATTTCCTTCCTTGTATTGCGGTGTGACTTTACAAACATATAATTAACGAAGACAGTCGTAGGACCACGCTGTTGACAGTTCTCTGTCTACAGCCGCGGGCCGGTCCGTCCGGGGTAGTACCACACTGAGCAGAAGATCGACGTCTGAGTAATGGCAATGTGCTATTGCGCTTCGTTCAGTGAGCGAGAGAGCTAACCCAACTGGGGTAGGGTTGGGGTTTGTAATGGTAGGCAGCGGCCTAGTTATAGTCTTGGTTATAGCAAAGGTCCATGGGTGGCAGTGACATTTACCATCAGGTGTGCTGCTTGCTCGTTTGCCACCATTTTTTTTTTATTTTTTTTTATTGGTGGACTATGGATGCGTCTCGCCCCGCCAAATCGGTCCGGGGCGACGGAAAGGCGGCGCGCGACTCCATAGACCCACCGTAAAACTCCTCTCTCTTCGCCGTGCGAGCGGACCACCGGTACCCGATCTTTGTCTTCGGTGGTTGCTCGTTTGCCACCATAAGCAATAATAAAAAAAAAAAAAGACAAATTACATCCAGACTACAGAACAACACTTTGTTGATTGCAGTCTTGCCTAGGAATAGAACCCGTGGCACTATCATAGAAGGTCTGTATCTTAATCATTACGGCATCTGTGCAGTACGAATATTACATACACATACATATTATCACGCCATATCCCTTGCAGGGTAGGCAGAGAGAACAGAGTGCCAGAGAACTCTATCTTTGCATGCTTCACTCGCTTCCTCAACATTCATAATTCTCTTCATACACGCTCGCCGGTTTCGGAGACTCTTGACTCCACCTTCCTTCAGTACATGACCGATCTGGTCTAGGTAGGTTAGTCTCGGTCTCCCTCGGTACCTACATCCTTCCACTTTCGCATTGTATATCTTCTTAACCAGAAGTTCGTTCGGCATTCTTTCCACATGTCCGAACCATCGGAGCATTCCCTTTCGCATCTTTACACCAATACTCTCTATTAGATTATGGAAAAATAGCCAATGGAAAACAGAAGAGTAAATAGTTTGAAACAACAATTACATACATACATACATATCATCACGCTATATCCCTTGCAGGGTAGGCAGAGAGAATAGAGTGCCAGAGAACTCTATCTCTGCATACTTCACTCGCTTCCTCAACATTCATAATTCTCTTCATACACGCTCGCCGGTTTCGGAGACTCTTGACTCCTTGACTGTTTGAAACAACAATTAATTTAGAAATAAAATCTTTTCAATAAAATTTTATCGCACGTCTTTTAATATCTAATTTGTTGTAATTTATAGATAAAACATTAGGTAAGTGATTAATATATTGATAATTTTACTATATCTATTTACAAATAGGACATTGATATTAGATAAAGGTTTGAATAGCAACATTTTATCGAGATTTCGTAATAATAATATTTTATTACTAATATAATGTTATGATTGACGCCATCTGGCGTTGTGGTTTAAATACCGGGTCGATCTTCCGTGCCAGTGCCGTTTAATTCCCACGCAGGACAATACTTTGTGCGATCCACAAAGTTTCCCAGAGGGGTAGGCAGAGACTACTGATTGCCACAAACCACGATCCTGGCATACCTCCATCGCTTCATTCACACTCATAATAATCTCCATGCATGCTCTACGATTACGCATACTCTTAATATGACCGAGAGGTCACGACGAGACGGTCAGGTGACGAGAGTCAATACATCGCTAATTTGATCTAGAAAATTATGAATATTTTTTTTTGTGTAATTTGTCTGCGTTAATTATATGTTTGTAAAGTCCCATTACAATACAAGAATTATTTCCTAAAAAGGGTGGTGTTTAAAAAAGAAATATAATATATTACTTTATACATATGATGAAAAATTATAGTGTATTTTATATATAATTAACATTTGCTAGCTGTTTAGCGTAATCCCACTTGCCTTTATTAAGGGGTTAGGGGTAGTCAGGATTTTCAAAAAATCAATTTTATTTTTTTTTGCATTTTCGTTAAGTGTAATATCTTAAAAATATTCTCTGAAAATTTGAAGTTGATCAGATAATTACTTTTCGAGTTATTCGACAAATAACAAAGATCGCTCGGGTACTCCAAAACGCTCGCACCAGTTTCTTGGGTTTTATTGTCATCCATGAACTAAACCTTTGATGTATGTAGTAGTACCTAAATTTATAAATGCCACTTCCACAATGGCTAAAGAACTATTATATGGCCCAGGAATAGATGACTCGGTGTAAGTGATTAAATAATTCGTATTTCTGTACGTAAATCTAGTGTGAAACTTTAAATGCGTTTTTCTCAAAACTATGTTTTTTGAACTGGTGACAACTGTAACTCGATAACGGCTCAGTAGATTTTAATGAAATTTATACAGCCATTTAGAATTACTATTTAGAATACATAATAAACTCGGGCCTGATCGAAGGATTTTTCTTTTTCAAAAATTTGGATTTTTTAAGACCAATTAACAGTTGATTTTTTCCCGAAAATCTAGAAAAAAATTCCTGAGGCCGCCATTTTGTTAATTTAAAAAAAAAAAAGCTTCGATCAGGCCCAGGATTATCTATTTATAAAACTATTTTTTTTATCCGATTGATTTTAGATGAATCTCCAAGGACTTATGATAGTCACCGCAAGGACCTTTTTTTGAAACTGGGTCAACACAGACAGCTATAACTTTGGAAATTATAATTTTTTTTTTCTTCGTGACTTAAAGTCAAAACATTGTATAATAATGCCAGATTATTACTTTTGTAAAATAACATGATTTAATAGCAAAAAAAATTACTGAAAATTCTCATTTTTTCGTGTCTCTGACTACCCCTTAAAAGGCTGCTTTATTAAAAGGTTTATAATATTAATTATAAATGTAAAAGTTTGTGAAGATGTTTGTCACTCAATGACAAGATGGAGTTCTTACATACATATCATCACGCCATATCATAGCATATGTAGGCAGAGTGAACAGAGTGCCAGAGAACTCTATCTCTGCATACCTCACTCGCTTCCTCAACATTCATAATTCTCTTCATACACGCTCGCCGGTTTCGGAGACTCTTGACTTAATCTTAAACTTCCTTCAGTACGTGACCAATCTGGTCTAGGTAGGTGAGTCTCGGTCTCCCCCGGTACCTATATCCTTCCACTTTCGCTTTGTATATCTTCTTAACCAGACGTTCGTTTGGCGTTCTTTCCAAGTATCCGAACCATCGGAGCATTCCCTTTCGCATCTTTACACCAATACTATCTTTCATACCTACTTGCTCTCTTACGTCGTCGTTACGAATGCGATCGGTCAGCCTAACTCCACAGATTTTCCGTAGAGATCGCTTTTCGCATGGAGCTCTTTTTATATACTGGCAATGAGCTGCTTATACGAGCTATTGTTGCCAGTGGCGTGTTATAATTTACTTCACGTCTTTAGTTTCTTCACATTGATGGCCTATACCACTCTGGTCAGACGTTTTAGTATATAATATTCTTCTTCTTATGTATTGGCAATCAGCTACATATACGAGCTATTGGTGCCAGTGTCAAGTTATAAATATCTTCACGTTTTTAGTCTTTCAAGTTAGTCATTGTCTAAGTCAAATTGTCGCCATCAACAGTGCAATGGCCACACTGTTAATGGTATCTTGTAGGAATTTTGATGGAAAGCGAAAACGTTGTAAAGCACTTTTATATGATATTCACTACATCCCAGCAGTTCTGTCACATTACATTACATAAAATGCCATCAATTTTTTTTTAATATAACACGTTAAAACACTAAAATATCGAATATAATACAAGAGCCCCACATGACGTTTTCAAATTCCCGTCAAAAGTCATCATTTACAGTCTTCCTTCTGCTGCATATATGTCATATGCAATTATATCACTTAATCGTTTTTTACGACCGCCACAGGCAAAGGGATAGTAGTTATATTCTTACTCCATGAGAAAAAAAAAACATTATCTGTGCTGAAATAACACAGTAACATCTTAACCCTTGTACTTACAAGGGTGGGCTCAAGTCTTCTTCAAAATGAGAAGAAATTGACCTACTATACCACGCTGGTCAGATGTTGTTATAGGGTTTCTACTTCTTTTTACGTATTGGCAATCAGCTACTTATACGAGCCATTGTTGCCAATGTCGAGTTATTAATTATCTTCACCTTCTTAGTCTTTCAAGTTAGTCATTGTCCGTCAGTACTTGTGTGAATTTTGATGGAAAACGAAAACGTTGTAAAGCACTTTTATATGATATTCACTACATCCCAGCAGTTCCGTCGCATCACATTACATAAAATGTCATCAAAATTATCTAATATAACACGTTCAAACACTAAGATATCGAATATAATATAAGACCAACACATGACGTTTTAGTTTCCCGCCAAAAGTCCGTATAGGGTTTTATTTTGAGTTTTTTTTTTACAATTTTGTTATATCTGGGAAAGGATTTCAAACATGTTCTTAGAAGGTTTTAGCGGGAAAGGAAAAGTGACATGTGGTGCTCTTGTATTATATTCAATATCTTAGTTGTTTTAACGTTTATATTAAAAAAAATTGATGGCATTTTATGTAATTTGATGCGCGGGATGTGCTCGGATGTAGTGAATATGCCAGTGTCTTACATGCGTTCATGTCATGTTCATGCATGTCTACTCAAATTCTCAAAGTTACTTTTAACAGTGTTGCTATGGGACTGTGGAGTGTTGAAGACAACGATTTGACTTATTGACGGACGATGACTTTAAATGAAGTTAATTTATAAACAAAGATTTGGCTTAAAGGTTTAAGTAACCAAACCATAAACTCCAAAAAAAAAACCATTCTTACACCATTATCATAAAAATTAATAATAAAAAACACATTATAAGTAAATAATATTTATTTTTTAACAAACACAACTGACGAAACGACACTACCAACTTTCCCGCCAAATTTAAACTGCGGCGTCGGTATTACCAGTTTCAATTTTAATTTCACCGAAAATTGTTTTATTAATTCGTCTTCGGTCCAGTTGCATGATGTTATTATAAATAATCCTGTAATAATATAAATAGCAATCATCATCACCATCATTCACCAGCTCTTATCACCAATTACATGTGGTCGATACAATATACAGAGTGTAAGTGGACCGCTCCCGGAAACAAAGACAGGTAACCCTACTAGTCCTACTTGTAATGATAGGCTAGTAAAAAAATCGAATCGGATGAAAAAAAAAATTCTTTTTTCACCACGCGAGGTCGTAGAACTCTTGAACATATGATCGTGAGTTTTGAATAGATTGCGTCTTTTCTCACCTGAGTACTATACTCACGTATTTTTTATGGAATTATCGTTACATGGCACTGTCCTAATACGATGGAATGTGAAAAAAACTTAAAATTCGTTGTGAAAATATATTTTTTTTATCCGATTCGATTTTTTTTCTAGGCTATCATTACAACTAAGACTAGTAGGGTTGCCTGTCGTTATTGTCAACAGTTGTTATGACCGGCCGTCTGTCTGACGTCAACACTACTTGGGAATGTAATTGTTGTTTTTTTTTTTATAATTTTTGGTGGGCAAACGAGCAAGCAGCACACCTGATGGTAAGTGTTACTGCCGCCCATGGACCTTTGCTATACCAGAAATATAGCTAGGCCGCTTCCTACCAATATAAACCCCAAGCCCACCCAGTTGGGCTTCCGTCTCTCTCGCTCACCGAACAAAGCGTAACAGCACTTTGCTATTGCTCAGATGTCGATCTTCTGCTCAGTGTGGTACTACCCCGGACGGACCGGCCCGCAGCTGTAGACAGAAAACTGTCAACAGCGTGGTTCTACCACTATTGAGCAGACAACATCAGATATAATCGGCCCAGATCTATATAAATCTCTTAATCGTATTTTACGACTCCCTTAAATTAGATAGGGGTGGTAAGTCGTATTCTTTTTCCATCACCAAACCTAAAGGGGTAAAATAAATTCAATATACCTAAATAAATATACGTTGAAGACATAATAAAATAATTCACCAACCCTTTAACTTAGGGTGTCGTAAAAGCCGACTATATCACTGCAAAAAAAGGAAGCTCGACATAAATCCAGAGCCGGAAGCCCAATTGGGTGGGTATGGGGATTCTAATGGTAGGCAGTGGCCTAGTATACCCTTGGTATAGCAAATCAGGTGTGCTGCTTGCGCGTTTGACACCATAAGGGGCCGTCCATTAATCACGTGAGGTTTGAAATTGTTTGACAAAAATCACGAAGTCCTAAACCTTCATAGTCTTAAACCTCACCACGTATCACCAAGGGGGAGGGAGGGTAAAAAAGTGCTAAAAAAAGATCACGTGATTAATGGACGTCCCCTAAGCTTATAAAAAAAAACCTGTATTTATGATCAGCTGTCTTTGTCACCTCATCTTATGACTGTTAACAGGTTTTCATTGTTTATTGGTAGCAAAAGAGCAAGCAGCACACCTGATGGTAAGTGATACAGCTGCAAATGGACCTTTGCAATACCAGGGCATAGCTAAGCCTTTGCCTAACGTGATGAATCTCCTAAACTTCCTCTTAAGAACATGTCATAGTGCTTAGGAAACACAGCAGCAGGCATTCTAAGTCCTGCAGGTAAGTGGAAAGTATCTCTGAAAACGTACAGCCGAGGACCATATTGTTTACAGACGAAATAGATGAACCATGCTACAGTATCATATAGCCATTGTCGTTATCACCATTTCAGAAAATATACCACTGACTATGGGGCTCGAGGCACCACCATAATAGAGGGAAAATCCATTACACCACGGTGGTCAGACAGAATGCCTACTATACCACACTGGTCAGTCAAAATACCTACTATACCACGCTAGTCAGTCAAAATAACTACTATACCACGCTGGTCAGTCAAAATACCTACTATACCACGCTGGTCAGACAAAATACTTACTATACCACGCTGGTCAGACAAAATACCTACTATACCACGCTGGTCAGATAAAATACCTACTATACCACGCTGATCAGACAAAATACCTACTATACCACGCTGGTCAGTCAAAATACCTACTATACCACGCTGGTCAGTCAAAATACCTACTATACCACGCTGGTCAGACAAAATACCTACTATACCACGCTGGTCAGACAAAATACCTACTATACCACGCTGGTCAGACAAAATACCTACTATACCACGCTGGTCAGATAAAATACCTACTATACCACGCTGATCAGACAAAATACCTACTATACCACGCTGGTCAGACAAAATACCTACTATACCACGCTGGTCAGATAAAATACCTACTATACCACGCTGATCAGACAAAATACCTACTATACCACGCTGGTCAGACAAAAAGCCTACTATACTACGCTGGTCAGACAAAATACCTACTATACCACGCTGGTCAGACAAAATACCTACTATACCACGCTGGTCAGTCAAAATACCTAGTATATGATGATGGAGTAAGAATACAATTCACCACCCCCTATCTTACCCATGGGTGATCGTAAGAGACAACCAAAGGATATAAAACGTATATAACATCTATGCAAGAGAAGGAAAACGCGAAACAAAACCCTATACCAACACGTCTGACCAGCGTGGTATAGTAGGTTTATTTCCCTCCCATTATGGAGGAGGCTCGAGCCCAACAGTGGGACATATATGAGCTGAGATGATGATGAGATGAGTCGTATTTTATGTCACCCCATAGGCAAAATAGGGGTGGTGGTGAACTGTATTTATATATATCCAGTTTCAAGCTGATAAAATGGTTGTCCAAAAAAAGAATGAAATTAAAACGAACCTTCATCGTCAAGTAATTTATGCACTTGGTCAATATATTTCTCCCTTTGAGCCTTAGGGTCTTCTGGGTTAAGTCCGATCGCATCATAAGTGCCTTTGTCGTGTACGACACCAAATTTCCCCAAACCCATCGCACTGTCCAATGTTATATTGAATACCTGCAACATTATTATTTAAGAACTGTATTAATCTTAGTACAATAATAATTAGTTGAAGTAGATATTACCTTTATAACTGTAACCTAACTATGTTATGTTTATAGACTTTGATAAACATACAATCTTAAGGGTTGTCACATAAGAGAGAAAAGTAAATTTTAATATATTTAGAGTAGAAAATATTAGGGGGGCATAGTCCGGAGCGTGCTCGTTCGCGTCCCCTGCCAGTCTAATTAGACTGCTAATCCGGCTCGAAATGCGTACCGCAATGCGGGTTAGGGCGTCCCCCGGAGGCGACGCGTACCGACCCGCCCCCGTCGGTACGAACATCGGCAGTTGCGGCGATGGGGGCCGCCACCCATCACGCCTTGCCCAGTCAGGCGAGTCGAGCAGAGCAGAGTGCCGGGTGGGCACGTGGAATGTAAGAGGTTATGTGGAAGGTAAGTTGCATGAGCTGATATCCGTCATGGCGGACAAACAGCTAGACGTGCTCTGTGTAACAGAGACCAAGCGAAGGGGCAGCGACGCCTGCGATCTTCCTGGTGGCGGGATGGCTCTGTGGTCTGGTGTACCACAGAGCGATCGAGCCAGCATGGGGGTAGGAGTACTGCTGTCCTCTCGCTTGGCCTCAGGTGTGAAGGATTACGGAATGTATGATCCCAGACTTCTTTGGGTCCGTATAAAACTTGGTGTCACCAAGGTATTCATGGTTGTAGCATATGCTCCCGTAGGATCCTCCGTGGCATCAGACCTAGAGAAGTTTTGGGATAATGTTAGGGAAGTTCTGGATATGGCAGAAACCAGTGAACGCGTGATTGTATGCGGAGATTTGAACGGATGGGTGGGGACCAAGCGTCCCGACTATGAGGACGTACTTGGTCCATTTGGTGATAAGAGAGTGAACGACGCAGGTAGGCTCATAGCGGAGGTATGCATGGAGAGAAACCTTATTGTGTCTAACACATTTTTCCAACATAAGGACATCCATACGTATACATGGAGAAGGAATGAACAGAAAAGTATAATAGATTTAATTTTGGTAGACAGTCGCCTCCGAAGCAAAATATTGGACGCAAGAGCCTACAGGGGCCTCACAGTCGATACGGACCACTATCTCGTTATTGCGAGATTTAGTGGTCTGTTCAGAAAGTGGAGGCACTGGCGAGAGCGTGTCCACTTCGGAGGGCTTGAAAGAATAAAGGTTGAAAGGTTGCAAGAAGAGTGTGTAAGAGAAAAGTATGCAGAGGGTGTCCGAGAACGGCTGACGATGGCAAGCCAGCCGCAATCGGACATTGAAGAATGCTGGAGAGTATTGAAAGAGAGTATGGTAGACACAGCGAAAGAAGTATGTGGAAGTTCAAAGAAGCATAGAAACACAAATGGTGATGCATGGTGGGATGCGGAAGTGGCAGCTTCCGTAGAGCAAAAGAAGAAAGCGTGGCTGGACTATGTCTCTTCTTTGAATCTGAATGACAGTATGACTGAACAGAAGAAAGAAATATATCGGCAATATAAGAATGACACCAAGGCCTTAGTGAAAGGTAAACGTGATAGAGCAAGTATGAGTGCAGAAGATAGGCTGACTAAAAACTTCGAGGGTAACACCAAACTCTTTTGGAGGGAGGTGAAGAAGTCTCGGGGTGGTTGGTCAGCCTTCAGAATGAATAAAATAAGGTCTAAAGGTGGAGACATTCTTACACAAACACAAGACGTGTTAAGCCGATGGAGTGAATATTTTGGCGATATGTATGCGGATGCTACGGTTGGCGCCGGTGGCGCATCTGGTCTAGTAGATCAACATTCGGCGACGGCGTCCTCCGATGGCATCAATATGGATGAAGTTGAATGGGCGATAAGAAGTTTGAAAAATGGTAAGGCAGCGGGCATTGATATGGTGTCTGCCGAGATGATCAAGCTTGGTGGCTCCTGTGTTCGGGAGGCGTTCCTGTTGCTCCTCAATTTATGTTGGAGCTCGGGAATGGTTCCCGGGGACTGGAATAGCGCAGTCATCGTGCCTTTGTTTAAAAACAAGGGTTCACGTTATGACTGCGCAAATTACAGAGCCATAAGCTTGACCAGTTTGGCAGCAGAAGTGTATGGTAAAATTATTGAAAGGAGAATGAGGATGGTGTCCGATGGTTTACTGTGTGAGACACAAGGAGGTTTCAGGAGTGGAAGGGGATGCATGGATCATGTGTTCTCTCTGCGCAACATTGTGGAGAAGCATCTGGCCCTAGGTCAGAGGGTTTTCTGCAGTTTTGTGGATCTGGAGAGAGCATTTGACACGGTTGTACGAAAGGAACTTTGGGACATTTTACCGGAGTATGGTATTAACGGTAAACTGCTACAGGCTGTGCAATCCAGTTACATGGGCTGTAGAGCCTGTGTGCGGCTGGATGATGGAATGTCGCCTTGGTTTGACGTCAATATCGGCGTTAAGCAGGGCTGCGTTCTATCAGCCAGGCTGTTTATCATATATCTCTCATATAAATGTCTCCAAAGGTTGAACGATATGAATGTGGGAGTCCAGATGGGTGACTCAGTGGTCTCTGCTCTGCTTTATGCAGATGATGCAGTCCTGCTGGCACAGTCAGCGACTGACCTGCAGACCCTAGTCGACACAATGACAGAAGATTGTAAGAAAAGGGGTCTACGCGTGAATGTGAGCAAAACCAAAATAATGGTCTTCGAAAGAGATGAAGCCAGAACAGATGTAAGAGTAACAATAGGTAATGGTGTACTAGAGCAAGTGGATGAATTTGTATATCTTGGATGTGGATTTAGCCGAGATGGACGGTACACCACTGATATAGAGCGAAGAGTGAATGCGGGAAATAGAGTGAACGGAGCGTTGGGGCAACTTCTCGGCAGCCACCACCTCAGCCAGAAGGCACGTGTAGCAATACATAACGCAGTGCTTGTCCCAACATTACTGTATGGAAGCGAGAGTTGGGTATACAGAAAAGAGTATGAAAGTAAAATTAATGCGGTCGAAATGCGATCTCTTCGGAAAATCTGTGGAGTTAGGCTGACCGACCGCATTCGCAACGACGACGTAAGAGAGCGAGTAGGTATGAAAGAGAGTATTGGTGTAAAGATGCGAAAGGGAATGCTCCGATGTTTCGGACATGTGGAAAGAATGCCGAACGAACGTCTGGTTAAGAAGATATACAATGCGAAAGTGGAAGGATGTAGGTACCGAGGGAGACCGAGACTAACCTACCTAGACCAGATCGGTCATGTACTGAAGGAAGGTGGAGTCAAGAGTCTCCAAAACCGGCGAGCGTGTATGAAGAGAATTATGAATGTTGAGGAAGCGAGTGAAGTATGCAGAGATAGAGTTCTCTGGCACTTTGTTCTCTCTGCCTACCCTGCAAGGGATATGGCGTGATGATATGTATGTATGTAAAAAATATTTTTTTATAACATCTGGAGCGACAGATCGTGGATTCCAGGTCCATCCACGACCTAAGCTAGAGCGGCATCAGGTGCAAGCAATGGTGCCAACTCTCATAATAGATCCCTCAGCGATTTGTTCTCAACTTCGTACGCGAAAGAAAACACTTTTTTATCCTTTATATGACTTTCCAACCATCCATCCATCAGGCAACAGAACCATATATGGACCTAAAAACTCCGTGAAACTTTCAAGTTTAAAGATACCAATACATCGCGCCAAGTGTTGCAGATTCGATTCTCAAAATATTTAGTGTACTAAGTCAAGACATAAAGAAATTGCAAATCACAATGTTATGTAGGTCGGGTCTACGGGGTCTTGCGCCATTTTTCTTGTCGCCCCGAATGGATTAGCGGGGTGTGAGGAACCGTAGCCCGCCACCAAAAAAAAAAGGGTAACAAGGTTGACAGTTTTCTGTCTACAGCCGCAGACCAGTCCATCCGAGGTAGTACCACACCGACGTTTGAATAGTGGCTATGCCTTTTTAACTTGGGTAGGTTTTGGTTGGCAGATAGCGATCTAGCCATACTCCTAGTATTACAAAGGTAGTAAAAGTATTACTGCCGCCCATGGAGGGCGGCAGTAATACTTCTTTACTTACCATCAGGTGTACCGCTTGCCCATTTGCCACCATAAGCAATAAAAAATATAGTTTTGATATTATTTTGTTTCCATTAGGGGACGTCCATTAATCACGTGATCTTTTTTTTTAGGAATTTTTAACCCCCCTGCCCTTTCGTGAAATTTAAGTCTAAAAAACATCCGAGTTTTTACATACATACATACATATCATCACGCCATATCCCTTGCAGGGTAGGCAGAGAGAACAGAGTGCCAGAGAACTCTATCCTTGCATACTTCACTCGCTCAACATTCTTAATTCTCTTCATACACGCTCGCCGGTTTCGGCGACTCTTGACTCCACCTTCCTTCAGTACATGACCGATCTGGTCTAGGTAGGTTAGTCTCGGTCTCCCCCGGTACCTACATCCTTCCACTTTCGCATTGTATATCTTCTTAACCAGACGTTCGTTCGGCAGTGAGTTTTTAGTTCCTACAAAGAAGTAGCCCACAGCTCATTATATTCTCGGTTTTTGCTTTTTATACTTCGCAAAAACGTCTTTTATACAGATTACCTACTTTAAACTTCGTTCGTTGTCTGGCAACGCGCACACACGCTGCTTTTCAGTTTAGAAATCGCAGCGTTTGACGAAAATATATGTGATATCTTACAACATCAAATTGTGATATTTCGTGATTTTTGTTAAACCCCTCCCCCCCCTTTAAAACCTCACGTGATTAATGGACGACCCTTTAGTCTTGGCATTGTCCAAAGAGTAAAATTATATCAACTGAAAAAGAGTGGCATCATCATCATCACAGCCCATAAATGTCCCACTGTTGGGCTCGGGCCTCCTCCGTAGTGGGAGGGAATTGTTGTTAAACTTTTGACAATCAGGACAAAATGGCAGCTAAGTTTGTACAACCAATCTGTAGGCGGCGCGACGATCAGTAAAAATAAGTAATGTTTTAACTGTGCCCCCCCCCCCCCAGGCAATGTCTCAAAAAAAAAGAAAGTCCACTTAGTAGTGGAGTTATAACCTTACCTGGTATTTAATATGAGGATGTTCAGCTTTAGAGACCTTCTCAGCCAACTTTACAGCCTCTTCACAATAGTCTACTCCCAATAGATTAGTAAAACCCTCTTTTGCTAATTCCATAAGAGTATAACCGTTACCACAACCTGAAAAATGAAAGAAAAAAAATTTCAATTCCATTCTTGGGTAAAGAACTTTGGTGTGGACAGCAGAAGGAAGGAAATTATATTATTACTAGCTTCTGCCCGCGGCTTCGCCCGCGTAAAAGGTTACTTTCCTAAAGTTTTTGATCCCCTATTTTTATTTTTGACCGTCGGTAATACAGTGCAACGGTATTACAATACTCAGGGTTGGAACTTCATTACTGGACTGCTAGATGGCGTTGAAGAAGCTAGATTTTTTGTTTTTTTTTAATAAAAAGTATCCTATGTTACTTTTAATACCTCCAAGAATATGTGTACAATGTTTCATGATGATCGGTTGAGTAGTTTTAGCGTGAAAGCGTAACAAACAAACTTACATTCACATTTATATATTAGTAGGGATTCTGTCATCATTATCATCATCTCAGCTCATATATGCCCCACTGTTGGCCTCGAGCCTCCTTCATAATGGGAGAGTAATTGACCTACTATACCATGCTGGTCAGACATGTTGGTATAGGGTTTTAAATCGAGTAATCCTTCTCCTACACAGATGTTATATGCATTTGACTCCCAAAGATAGCATAGGTATCTTATCTACCTTCAATACCAGTGTTTGGGTTTGATTCCAAAGCAGGACAATACTATGTGTAATCCACAAACCGTTGTTTTGAATCTGTAATGTAATTTGTCTGCGTTAATTACCAGTTTGTAAAGTCCACCATAATATACGGATTATTTGCTTTTTTTTTCTATTTTTTGATTTTTATTATTTAAAAAATAACAAAAACTTGCAAGAGAAGAATCCGGTCCATGTGCTGCTGATTGCTGATCAATGTTCTAGATTAACCGAGATGTAATATTTACATAGTCTATTATTGTTAATCTTTTCAAACTCACTCATAGGCATGTCTTCGATTTGTACTATGAATGAATTAATTAATGTAAAAATAAATGAATTTTAACTAACCTAGATCTATAATTTTGACGTCCTTATTAATTCCACAGTCACATATCCAGTTAATCACCCTCTGGGCGCTATCTTCACCAAACCACACATCACCAGGATCACCATGCGCTTCGAAATTTTCAATTTCTTTTGTATACGCTTTCTGCCAGTACTCTTGAGTGCCTAGCTCTGATGAATCTAATTCTGTGTCTTCCATTCTGCATATATAAAAAAAAAATATAAGAGATGTCAAGGGACACCCGGATGGAACGAAGTTCCTTTCCATTAATTAGTGAAGGAATTGTAATAAAAGTTTTTTTTTTTTTAAGTTATAATAATACTTTTTTTTATTATTAACAAATATAATGTAATATAAAATTAATCAGTAGGCTCAATTTTAGTAATAATTTTTAATATAATAAATAAATAAAAATATAATGTTTGCTTTCTATGAGAGAGAGAGAGAGAGAGACAGACAGAGAAACATGCGCACGCCTTACAACTATACCCAAAAGCGTTGTTACAACTTTTGGTCTTCATTTTTCCGTCTAGCCCCCTTTCGCAACACGCGATAAGGAACTTCATTCCAAAAGTAGTAGAATAATTTTAATAACTGTTGTATTCACAAAGCCTAAAGAACTAATACTCTAAATTGATAATGGGCAGACAACATTTCTCGACAAACTGATAACCGTTTGGTAGCATAGAAGTTACATATTTCTTCTATTGTATAGGTTCTAAAGCCAGCATTGGTGGAAATCAGATGATTGCGAAAATAAAGAACTTTAATGGCTTGTTCTTGAGTTACTGTCTTACTAATCGGGTTAAAGCTAATGGTAAGTGAAAACAATTATCCGTGTGGTGACAGAGAAAGAATACAATTCACTACCCCCTAGCTTACCTGTAGGTGATTGTAAGAGATGACTAACGAATATAAAATGCATATATATATATGCAAGAGAAGGTAAGGTGAAATAAAACCCTATACCAACACGTCTGACCAGCGTGGTATAGTAGGTTAATTTCCCTCCAATTACGGAGGAGGCCTCGGGTCTCCTCCGTAATGGGAGGGAAATTAACGCAACAGTGGGATACATATGAGCTGATGAAGTGAAAACAATTTAGTATCCCACACTAGCTGGATATAGGAGTTATTTCGATCATTTCTGTTTTATTTTTTCAGCATAATATACGTATTGTAGATCCTTATTAAAAGGTAAAAAGTTTATAGGTACAAAAAAAAACGGGTATATACTGGTCGATATTTTTTTTTAATTAATGAAATTCTGTATAATTGCAGGGTTAAACGATGATAAGATTGATAGATAAGTGATAATAAAATGTGTGTTAATAATTATTTAGAAAGATTATTATGAAATTTAGAAATATACCTTAGATCCAGAGGAAAAAGACAGCGAAGAATTTAAGTTAACAGGAATGTCGTCGTAATAGATAATTATCTGAAAACTATCCAAGGAGTTACATAAATAAACGAAGAGATTTCGTTAGAAATGAGCTAATAAAAAAATATATACACATTAAAGTTGATCTATAAATTTTTTAGGTTATGTTTTTATTACAATTTTTTTTTAAGGATACATCTGCACAGGGAAGAGAAACAAAACCCATTCAGCCCTTTTTTTTACAAATTATATACAGGTATTATTTCTTCATATTATTTACTTAATTTAAGGTCTAACAGTAAGTCCTTTAGTAGACCGACAGCTAAACTGTAATAAGTTTTCATTGCGAATATAGCTGAACATAAAAACACGTAAAGCGCTGTTATATCATATTTACTAAACTACTTATTTTTCATCATATTAATATTGCATTAGAATAATTCAATTATGTAATATTGAAAATCTGAAAGTATGTATATGTAATTACTTTCAAACTTTCCTTTTTTGTCTTAAAGTTGATATTCACCTCCTTAGCATACAGAAGTTATTTATTACCGCAAAAAGAAATTTGATTAATATATCCAACTTAAAAGCTTTACTGCACATTTAGGGTGAGTAAATTGCTGCAGTTTTTTTTATGGGAAATGATGAGAATGAATGAAAGATGCTTCTTAGGCAGCTTGGCTGGAAAGATCTTGTGATGTATGATGTTCAAACTGTGAAGGCATTTTGGTCAGTGATGATGCCACGGATGAAACTCACTCTTTCCGTCTGGAAAAATTCTTGTACTAACATGGTTACTTCAGCAAGATTATATTAAAAGGATTGTTACAATTATTAAATGATCCATGCGCCATTCTAAAGAAATCCACTATCGGACATTATCATCTCAACCAATATATGTCCCACTGTTGGGCTCGGGCGTCCTCCATAATGTAAGGGTAATTGACCTACTATATCACGCTGGTCAGACGTTTTGGTATATGGTTTTGTTTCTAGTTTGCCTCTCTCGCATAGACGTCATATGCGTTTTATATCCCATAGTCGTCTCGTACGATCACCCACGGGTAAGATAAGAGGTGGTGAATTGTATTCTTACTCCGTCACCACACAGAAAACTATCAGACATACTGGTTCGTTTTTAATTCTCCCGCCATGATAAAGTAATGAGTAGTGACCTGGGGGGGCACACTTAAAACATTACTTATTTTTACTGACCGCCGCGCTGCCTACAGATTGGTTGTACAAACTTAACTGCTGCCATTTTGTCCTGCCTGTCAAACGTTTGACAACTGAGAATTGTTATTTTTTGTTCCTAACGTAGGTACTTATTGTCATCGATCTATTTTCGGTTATTGATATTTTTCTAAAAATTATCTCAAGTTTCAATGTTAGGCTGATATTATTATTGTTTAATTATCAGCTGATATGTTTTTTTTTATATTTCAGGGTAGCTTTCATAGTAAAAGAAAATTCTATGTAATTACACATACACATGTAGATATGTATATATATTACTTCAACTTTAGTTCACCGCCTAAACTCTGGGTGGCAGCACTTTCCATACATGCATATTTTATCATCGAGTTGCCACTCTTTTTCAATTTAATAACTTTACTCTTTGGTAGTGACATAGCCCGGGTAATTTAACATTGCTAATTTTTATTAGTTAAATTACAAAATGAAATAGAGGGAAAAGTTAGAGACAAAAAATTACTATGCTTTTTTTTTAAATTACTAGTAAGCAAAATTTTGGACGGCGCAACGCGAGTATCTGTGCCTGAAACTGTGGCTAATTATGATTAAAAATTTGTAAAATGCGAGTCATTATTGTTAGGTTCCCTTTAGTGTAGTGCATTTGCATGCAATAAATAAATTGTAATACCAGTTTGCTTGCCTTGTGTAGTTAAAAAAATAATGTATGTAGGTAGTTAAATAAATAAATAAACTTCATTTAAAACAACATTTAATTCAATGTATTAAATCACATATTATAAGAGCTAACATTTAATAAACTTTTATATTAAATAACACGAAACAAACATAATAAATATTTTCAATTACAAATAATTTATTTCGCCATTCAATTTGTTTTTGTCAATCAAGACCTAAATTTTGAGTCACATAATATAGGGTCACGTCTTTGTTTAACAACGCCATCTATCATAATATATTTTTACCTACGTAATACATCAACGAATAACACTGGCTTGGATAGATGGCGCTGTTATGCAAAACTCACGCCTGTTCATATCTAAAGGAATGCTGGGCTCTGTCAAGTTATCTGGCTGTACAAATATATATATTTAAATAGTCCCCCTAAGCTATACATACAATTATCAAACATGACAATTTAACTTAATTTAGTACTATTTTTAACTGCCTCCATAAAAATAGAAGTGTTTATAAGTTTGACGGATCTGTGCGTCTCTTTGTGGCATCGTAGCTCCTAAACGAATATACCGTTCACAATGCGTTTTTTTTTATTGAAAGCTGACGTGTTCGAGATGATTATTAGTTACAATTTATAAATATCCGATCAGGCATTTCAAGGGCAGAAGCTCCTCCTTAGCAGCCATAAGGATCTTAGAATAATAGTAAGTATTAGGAATACTTATTGTTCTAAAACAATACATACATTATCAAGACCAAAGTGAATCTCTGCGAAAACCAATACACCAAATGTGTTTACACTTTTTTTAATTTTTTTATACATTGTTCATTGTATAGAAAGCGAATGTCGTGATTAGATTAATTATTTTTTTTCTTAATCTGAGCACATGCCGTCCATTCCATCTGGGATGATATTTTCTCCATATTGTCATTGGGACACTGGTATGAGTGGATTGCCCTTTCGGGTACCATCTCCCATCGACGCCACGGCTTTTGCTGCCAGGGTGTCACATCAAGCACACAGTCACCGAAAGAGATTTGTTTTCGGATCCTTCGAGCGCCTTCCACCACCAGCCATCTTCTCCCGCAAAACGACCGCCTAGCAGAGGGCGGCGACCGCGTCTCAGTTTCTGACGCTTTCAAGCATCGTTCTAGCGATGGTTGGTAGCGTCAGGTATTTCAATTAATTACTGCATTGAAATGGCAAATTGGATACAAGAATAAAATGCTTTTAAATTAACAATTCGACTCAACAGATGGCGCATTTATCAATTTTAAGTATTTATTTTTAATTTATACAGAAAAAACATGTATTGAGTCTGCTAGTGTTAATTATAATATTCATTTTACTATTACATATAAATTAGGATCCTTTTTAAGCCATATCATAAATTTGACGCGACATAATCAGGCTGAAATAGAAAAAGAACAAATTATCATCTGCGTCCCATTGCTGGCTAGAGCCTCCCTCACATCACTCTCCTACTCTTATCTCAATTACTTGGGGTCGATACAATATGTACTCTTCTTTCATAGTACATATTGCAAAAGTTATTGGCAATAGTTTTATAACCGGCCATTTGTCTGACATCACTTCTTAGGAATGTAATTGTTGACCAAACAGCATCAGATGTAGTTGGCTCAGGTCGTTATAAAGCTCTTAGTGGTCTTTTACGACATCCACGAGCAAAGTAAGCGTTGGTATAATTCATAGCAATCCCCAAACTAGGAAATTGCTTATTTTACTTTGGTAAGATGTTTTTTTTATTAATATCCAGACCTGGATCGCTGAACCTTCTGATATGGATTAGAGACCTTCATCATTACAACCCATACATGTCCCACTGTTGGGCCTCCTCTACAATGGAAGGGTAATTGACCTACTATAGCACGCTGGTCATACCTATTGGTATAGGGTTTAGTTTCGAGTTTTCCTTCTCTTGCATAGATGTTATATGCGTTTTATATCCCTTAATCGTCTCTTACGATCACCCACAGGTAAGGTATGGGGTGGTGAATTGTATTCTTACTCCGTTACCACAAAGAAATTATTCACACATTCAGTACTATATGATAAATGGTCAAATTTTTATAAACCTTCCCCTTTCCTAGGGCATGTGGTATGACTACATTCCCTTATCTGTATATTATATTCCTCATTCGTCGTTTAGGTCCACCCAGCTAAGATAGGTGATACATTCTATTATTACTTCATCACTACATGGAAAAGGGAGAAAATCAGGTGATCTTACATACATATAATTAAATAAAAATTATAATCAGACTCAGAAATACAATTTGTGTTTTATTTTATTGTTTAGGTGCCATCCATTAATCACGTGAGGCTTGAAATGGGGGTGACTTTGACAAAAAATCACGAAACCTTACAAGGTAGTAAGATATCACGTGTATTTATTTTTTTCGTCAAACGGGCGATTTCTAAACGGAAAAGCGGCGTGTAGTGTGACTTTGGCAGGCAACGAATGAAGTTATTCTGTTGTTTTGGCGTCGAATACACACGAGTAAACTGTTACCTTGTACATTTGTAGGTGATCTGTATAGAGACCTTTTTGCCAAGTATAAAAAAGGAAAATCGCGAGAATATAATGAGTTATGGGCTAATTCTTTGTAGGTACTAAAAATTCACGTGATGTTGGTTCATAGTCTTAAACCTCACCACATATCACCAAGGGGCAGGGGGGTAAAAATATAAAAAAAAAAAATCACGTGATTAATGGACGTTCCCTTATGATGGCAAACGAGCGAGCGCGTACAACTGATGGTAAGTGTCACTGCTACCCACAGAGATTTGCAATACCAGAGGCACAGCTAGACCGCAGCCTACTCATGAAAACCCCAAACTTATCCAAGAATTTGGACTGCCGGCTCTCTCGCTCTCTGAACGAAGTACAACAGCACATTGCCATCACTCAGACTTCAATTTTCAGCGAGAGTATGGTACTACTCCGGACAAATTGGCCCGTGGCTGTAGACAGAGAACTGTCAAGTGTGGTTCTACCACTAAACACTGCGTATCACACAAAGAACCAGCAAAACTATCATAACGAAATACATCATCAGTGAAGACTCACCGAAACAAACCAATAGGAATCCTTCTTAAATATCAATTTAGCGATAAATCCCATCTGCGATTCAGGTGCGATGGCATGCAAATGAAGGTGTTTCACACTTCGAAACGGTGGCCAATGATATCCAAGCCGTGCATCCTCCAATGATAAATTATTTTTTGCCAATAAATCATGCGCCACTGACAGCATCTTGAGGACTGAAAATAATAAAATTATTTTTTTATTATATCAACCTATAAATACCCGATTACGAAACGAAAAATGATGTCACAAGCGGGGTTCAAACGCGCAGCTATTGGGAATCCGGCCCAACCGTGCTGCCACTTACTCCGGGTTGGGTCGGATTCCCAATAGGTGCGGGTTCGAACCCCGCTTGTGACATCATTTTTCGTTTCGTAATCGGGTATTTATAAAATAATTAAGCATATTAAATGCTAAAAAATTTCAGTAATTTGTATATCAACCTATTTTATTGCTGTGGGACTTCACACACATGCAATTCATCATCATCATCAAAGCCCATATAAGTCCCACTGTTGGGCTCGGGCCTCCTCTGTAATGGGAGGGAAATTCACATACTCCACGGCGCTGGTCAGATGTGTTGGTATAGGGTTTTGTTCAAGTTTTCCTTCTCTTGCATAGATGTTATATGCATTTTATATCCCTTAGTTGTCTCTTACAATCACCCACGGGTAAGATATGAGGTGGTGAATTGTATTCTTACTCCGTCACCACACAGATAAACATGCAATTAACGCAGACAAATTAAACACAGACTAATAACAGTATTTTATGGGTGGCACAAAATATTATTCTCCGTGGGAATCAAACCCGCAGCAACTGGCACGGGAGATCAGTATCTTAGCTACTACACCATTTGTGCTGTCTGTATAATAGTAAGTAGCTAGCAATAAATATTCCATGTCAGCTTTTAGAAAGAGCCGATTGACTAATTTTCACTTTGTAGAAGTTGTTTTCATAGTTCTTATAGTACAGACAATGGCATCTGCTCTATAATAGGAGGGAAATTGACCTACAATACCACACAGGTTTGATGGAGGGGTTAATCATCATCATCACAGACCATATATGTCCCACTTTTAGGCTCGGACCTCCTCCGTAATGGCAGGGAAGTTAACCTACTATATCACGCTGGTGTGTGCGCTGGCACAAGTGTGTGTTAACTGCGTTAGGGGTCGATTATGTAGACCCGGGTGTGTGGGTGCCCGCTTTTGCGGTCTCGCAGACACGCCTGCGCACTCAACCTGGTGATGACCATGGAATATACTCGAAACCAGATAGATATAAACGATTCTAACCCGTATTACCCTCTACATACACTTATCTAAAGAGAGAAGGAAAACTCGAAACAAAACCCTATACCATCACGTCTGACCAGCGTGGTATAGTAGATCAATTGCCCTCCCATTATGGAGGAGGCTCGAGCCCAACAGTGGGACGTGTATGAGCTGAGATGACACTTATCTAATATATGATATTTCAATATTAAAAATTTAGGAGTCGTTGCTGAAAACTAAATCTAAATAAATATAAGTATATTACAATTAAATTGCTTAGAGTATGGGCGACGTTTTCAAAAATAAATGCATGAAATGAAGATTTTTAAATCAATATGAAAAAAACTGTTACTGCGTAATCTATGCATAAGATTATAAACGATAAAATAACTTACTTAGGTCCTTATCAGGGGGTATTAAAGATTTTGCATCGTCTATATGGCGCTTAGGAATAATTAAAACGTGAAATTGACTAGCTGGCTTGATGTCGCGAAACACACATACATCATCATCTTCGTACAATATCTCGGTGTTGTCCAATTTATTAGCTATGTTACAAAATATACAGGAAGATCTCGTAGGTGTAACTGCAGACATTTTTCTAGAAAATTACATCTGATATACCCAGTAGGTATATACTGAAAAACACTGAAAGAAATCTGAATAGATTATTTCTTTTTTTTTTTTGGTGCTGTTCGTCCATTCGCACAGGCAAAGGGATCAAAGCCCATACAGCCAAGTCTTAATTATTTTTCATATATTGTTCATTATTTCTTCATATTATGTAGCCTTAATAGTCATTGTTTGTCAGTAAGTCAAGTCGTTACCATTAATCGGGCGCTGATAACCTAATCAATGATTTGTGTTAGGAATTTTGGCAACATATGAAAATAGACGTAAACCAAATATTCATCATCATCATCGCAACCCACATATATTCCACTGTTGGGCTCGGGCATCCTCTGTTATGGGAGGGAAATTGACCTACTATACCACGGTGGTCAGATGTGCTGGTATAGGGTTTTGTTTCGAGTTTTTCTTCTCTCGCATAGATGTTATATACGTTTTATATCCCTTAGTCGTCTCGTACGATCACCAACGGGTAAGATAGGGGGTGGTGAATTGTATTCTTACTCCGTCACCACACGGATAAACCACTATTATACCATATTCACTAAACTTCAGCACTTTAACTATATCATATTCCATAAAACACCAGCAAAATCATTTGATATATTATTGTAAAACACTAAAGAATTGTGGATGAATGTGGAAATAATGCCGAACGAACGTCTGGTTAAGAAGATATGCAATGCGAAAGTGGAAGGATGTAGGTACCGGGGGAGACCGAGACTAACCTACCTAGACCAGATTGGTCATGCACTGAAGGAAGGTGATCAAGAGTCTCCGAAACAGGCGAGTGTGTATGAAGAGAATTATGAATGTTGAGGAAGCGAGTGAAATATGCAAGGATAGAGTTCTCTAGTACTCTGTTCTCTCTGCCTACCCTGCAAGGGATATGGCGTGATGATATGTATGTATGTAGATATGTACTAAAGAATTGAATATGATAAAAGAGCGTGACATGACATTTCCATATTCCTACCAAAACCCGTTTTTGATTCTGTTTATTGAGTGTTGCCAACTCTTAAAAATATTTATCCCTCCACCCTACAAATATTTTGTAAAAATAATAAATAGTAATCTATAATGATTTTTGTTATTCTTTATTGATAAATCATTAATAACTTGGCATAAAAAAAAACGATTTTTCAATTGCTTATGTGATAAACGAGCAAGTAGCACCGGATGATGAGTTTTACTGCTGCCCATAGAACTTTACAATACCAGGGTTATAGTTAGGCCACTACCTACCAACCAAAACCCACTCAGAAATTTGAGCTTCTAACTCTTTCGCTCCTCGAACGAAACGCAGAAGCACATTGGCACTGCTTAGATGTGTTTTTTCTACGAGAGTACGGTGCTACCTTGGATGGGATGGCCCACGGCTGTATACAGAAAATTGTCAACAGAGTGGCCCTACCTGCTAATCAGTTTGCCCTAAATTAGTTTCTTCTAGTTCAGATTTTTTTAAATTATGCTTGTATTACTTGATCAGAATATAATAAAAAAAACTATATATTGCTTGATATTGCTCACTTAATCTACATTGAAAAAAAATCCATAAACATACACAAGATATAAAACCACCAAAAATTCATCCTACTTATTTTACCTCTAAATTTGAGGAAAACACCTAAGCTGGGAACCATATGTTTGTCCTTTCAAACAAGCAAAGCAAACAAAGCCCATAGAGCTAAATATTCTACAGTTTTATTCACAAATTATTTAATATTTCATATTGAACAACTTATTAACAGACGCTCTAACCATCAAGAAGTCTGATGAAAAATATCTAAGTCAAGTTATCATTAATATCTTAACCAAATTGATGATTCGTCTGGGTATACTAACAGAATATTAAAATAAACGTAAATAAGTATTATATCGAAGTAGGAAATTGCCGCGATTTCACGAAATTATTCCCGTAGGCATACAGAGATTTGACTGAGAGGATGCCCGCGATGGTAGACCGCCGGGTGAGCCATCCGCACGGCGTCGCGAGATACGTTGTGGGGCGGGTCTATGGGGTTGCGCGTAGCTTCTTTCGTCACTCCGAATGGATTAGCGGGGTGCGAACACTCCACAATCCATTGCAAAAAAAAAAAAGAAAAGAGATAAAATATAGCCTATATTACACGATGATTATATGACTTTCCATTGGTGAACGATTTTTTTGAAAATCGGTTTATTAGTTCAAACGTGAAGGCGTAACAAACTAATTATACTTATTCGCATTATACTTACACTAATTTTATATCAGTTAGGATTTAACAGGGACAGATCGTGCCGGGCTGGCCACGGATGTCAAGGAAGCAGTGCCAGAAGTCAGCTTAATGGCGATGGAGGGGAATACGGTGAGTTATGGGGCCACGCACCACTCTTGAATCGCCCCGGACGGTACAGGACAGCGTGTGTTCAGACCATAGTCTGCCACAAAAGACGGACAGATCATGAATTTGTGAGGCCCTAGGCTAATTTTACATACGCTTATTAATTATTCAACTAACTACTCGTATCATTCTGCCAAGAAACTGTTTTCTATTACGAAAATCATGGGCAAACTAGAAAAAAAAAATGAGATAGAACATTTTATTTAATATAGTAATTAAAGAGTTTTGGTGCGAATGTGGAAATGTCATGTCACGCTCTTGTATTATATTCATTTCTTTAGTGTTTTGTGGTGTTATATTGAATAATTTTGTTGGTATTTTATGCAATATGGTTTATATGGTACAGTTAAAGTGCTGAAATGTAGTGAATATGGTATAATAGTGGTTTACTTGTATTTTCATATTTGCCCAAAATTCCCAAAGAAAATCATTGATTAGGTTATCAGCGCCCGATTAGTGGTAACGACTTGACTTACTGACCGACAATGACTATTAAGGCTACATAATATTAAGAAATGATGAACAATATATGAAAAATAATTAAATAAGATTTGGCTGTATGGGTTTTGATCCCTTTGCCTGTCCGAATAGACGAACAGAACCAAAAAAAAAATTAATATAATTAAGTGTTTATGTATTTAAACAACCAGCAACTGTAATCATAACTATAGTCTATCTAATCTAAGAAGTGCACTTTGACAGCTGTCGAAGTAAGTTGTCTAGGTATGTGAACCAAATAATCGCGATCGAAAATATCCGATTTTAGTGAGAAATCGATATTGATTCTTTGTAATTAATAATCGGTTTATTTTTTTATTTTTCAAAAAGGAGATGAAAAATAAATGCTAAATTAATAATAAACAAATTTAATTATCTCGTCATAAAATCTATTCATCATAATTAGTAGGATTAGGTTAAGTAAAAACAAAAACTGGATTTGAAAATAGCTATTTATTCAGAATCACTACTATTACTTGATAATTTAAGTAATAGTAATGATAATTCATCTTCGCGAACATTAATAATTATTTCCTTATCAATAACATTGTCGAAACGTACATCTCTGTCAACATCACTATTCGATTAAATATATTAATCTAATATTTTTACCGATTATTTGGATATTTGTGAATTGGAAGTTGTCAAGCGTAGTGCTTGCTTGCTGTGTAGAACGTGATGACATGACATTGTAAGATCGTTAATAATAATTACTAAACCATGTTATTTTAATTTTAAATTAATTTTAAGAGTTTCAACATTACATTATTGTACAAGAAAGTCACCCGTAACGTTAATTATGTAAATAACTTAATAGTTCTTTTAAATTTAAGATTTATTGTTTGCAATCATGTGTATACGTTTGACCAAGGTTGTTGTGTATTAAAACATGCGAAACGTCAAAATGCACTTCTTAGATTAGATGAACTATAATAATGTTTTTTACTGGTAGCCGGCCCAATGGTGATTTCGTGGGAATATGCTGGGTTATGGGGCCGCGCACTGTCAAAAAAAAAAACTTTAATTTTTAAGCAGCCTGTATAGGTTTTAGTGCTACAGATTCTTTTATTTTCTCTTCATTTAAATTCTTTAAATCACAATTTATAGAAAGAATTATTGAATTATTTAGTTGTTCGTTTAATATTGTTGTTCTATATTTATTATCTGTATACGATTCACGAGAATGAGCGAAAACAACCGACAGGAAATTCGTCGTTTCGTTCAATAGACAGAATCGATCTCAAAATTGCCTACCAATTTTATAATTGACTTTATTATAATTTTACACATTTTAATTTAAAATAACGTATCGTGTATTATTTTATTATATTTGCTGTGTGGTAGCGGCGACGAATACTACCAACCCTTACTTCGTTCGTGGATGTCGTAAAAGGCGACTAAGGCATTATATCGATCTGGGCCAACTCCATCTGATGCGGTCAGGTCAGGTCAAGAAGAAAGCGTGTCTGGACTATGTCTCTTCTTTGAATCTGAATGACAGTATGACTGAACAGAAGAAAGAAATATATCGGCAGTGTAAGAATGACACCAAGGTCTTAGTGAAAGAGAAACGTGATAGAGCAAGTATGAGTGCAGAAGATAGGCTGACTAAAAACTTCGAGGGTAACACCAAACTCTTTTGGAGGGAGGTGAAGAAGTCTCGGGGTGGTTGGTCAGCCTTCAGAATGAATAAAATAAGGTCTAAAGGTGGAGACGTTCTTACACAAACACAAGACGTCTTAAGCCGATGGAGTGAATATTTTGGCGATATGTATGCGGATACTCGAGTTGGCGCCGGTGTCGCATGTGGTTTAGTAGTGGTGGCTCCTGTGTCTCGGAGGCGTTCCTGTTGCTCCTCAATTTATGTTGGAGCTCGGGAATGGTTCCCAGGGACTGGAATAGCGCAGTCATTGTGCCTTTGTTTAAAAACAAGGGTTCACGTTATGACTGCGCAAATTACAGAGCCATAAGCTTGACCAGTTTGACAGCAAAAGTGTACGGTAAAATTATTGAAAGGAGAATGAGGATGGTGTCCGTTGGTTTACTGTGTGAGACACAAGAAGGTTTCAGGTGTGGAAGGGGATGCATGGATCAAGTGTTCTCTCTGCGCAACATTGTAGAGAAGCATCTGGCTCTAGGTCAGAGGGTTTTCTGCAGTTTTGTGGATCTGGAGAGAGCATTTGACACGGATGTACGAAAGGAACTTTGGGACATTTTACCGGAGTATGGTACATACATACATACATATCATCACGCCATATCCCTTGTAGGGTAGGCAGAGAGAACAGAGTGCCAGAGAACTCTATCCTTGCATACTTCACTCGCTTCCTCAACATTCATAATTCTCTTCATACACGCTCGCCGGTTTCGGAGACTCTTGACTCCACCTTCCTTCAGTACGTGACCAATCTGGTCTAGGTAGGTGAGTCTCGGTCTCCCCCGGTACCTACATCCTTCTACTTTTGCATTGTATATCTTCTTAACCAGACGTTTGTTCGGCATTCTTTCCACATGTCCGAGCCATCGGAGCATTCCCTTTCGCATCTTTACACCAATACTCTCTTTCATACGTACTCGCTCTCGTACGTCGTCGTTGCGAATGCGGTCGGTCAGCCTAACTCCACAGATTTGCCGTAGAGATCGCATTTCGACCGCATTAATTTTGCTTTCATGCTCTTTTCTGCATACCCAACTCTCGCTTCCATATAGTAATGTTGTCTCTTCGCTCTATATCAGTGGTGTACCTTCCATCTCGGATAAAACCACATCCAAGATATACAAATTCATCCACTTGCTCTAGTACATCATTAACTATTTTTACTCTTACATCTATTCTGGCTTCATTTCTTTCAAAGACCATTATTTTGGTTTTGCTCACATTCACGCGTAGACCCCTTTTCTTACAATCTTCTGTCATTGCATCGACTATAGTCTGCAGGTCAGTCGCTGACTGTGCCAGCAGGACTGCATCATCTGCATAGAGCAGACCAGTGCCCACTGAGTCGCCCATCTTTTTTTTTTTTTTTTTTTTTTTTTTTTGCGGTGGGCTATGGACGTCGCACCCCGCCAAATCGGTCCGGGATGACGGAAGAGGCGGCGCGCAACCCCATTGACCCACCCTGCAAGCACCTCTTCTTCGCCGTACGAGCGGGCCACCGGTACCCGATCTTTGTCTTCGGTGGCCCGCTCGGCGGTATGCCCTCTTGGGCTCCTCTCCTGTCGACGCCCCGACAGCTTTCGCCGTCGAGGCGTCGTCCTCACGCGGTGGCCTCACGTCGGGTAACCGGACAATTCCCCGGTCCGATCACCCGAAGCCTCGGTTAGGGCGGCATCAGGCGCAGGTACTCGCGCCTGCGCCGCCCCGGCCGCGGGCGGCGGCCCGGGTCACGGGAATCCTCCCGGGCCCGTTCCGCCGCCTCCTTCTGCGAGATGACAGCCTCGCAGAAGGCGGCGACCGCGTCCCAATTCCTGACGCTGTCGACCATCGCTCGCGCAACAGCCGGCAGCGTCAGGTCGGCACCGATGACAGCGACGAGGTCACGGCGCTGCCCGTCCCAGCCCGAACATACCTCGAGCGTATGTTGCGCCGTGTCCTCGTCGCTACTGCAATGGTGGCAGGACGGAGTCCACTCCCTCCGCACGACCGTGTGCAGGTACTTGCCGAAGCAACCATGCCCCGACAAGACCTGCACCAACCGGAAAGAGAGAACTCCGTGCCGCCGCTCCATCCACTCCATCAGTACGGGCCGGAGGGCCTCAACGGTAATAACACCGTATCTAGGCCTCTCCAGCCGCGTAGCCCAACGGGCGATAACTTCTCGGCGGGCGTCCTCGCGCCAGGTGGCTATCTCGTTGAACGATGGGGAGCCACCCTCTTCGCGCATTGAGGTAACCCGCCGGTAGAGGTCGGAGAGCATCTCCGCCTCTAGGTCCCACGGGGGTGTCCCGGCCAATAGGCATGCCGCCTCTGTCGACACTGTGCGGTACCCGCGACCACCGTTGTGTTAGTCGCTGACTGTGCCAGCAGGACTGCATCATCTGTATAAAGCAGAGCAGTGACCACTGAGTCGCCCATCTGGACTCCCACATTCATATCGTTCAACCTTTGGAGACATTTATCCAGATATATGATAAACAGCCTGGCTGACAGAACGCACCCCTGCTTAACGCCGATATTGACGTCAAACCAAGGCGACATTCCATCATCCAGCCGTACACAGGCCCTACAGCTCATGTAACTGGACTGCACAGCCTGTAGCAGTTTACCGTTAATACCATACTCCGGTAAAATGTCCCAAAGTTCCTTTCGTAGAACCATGTCATATGCTCTCTCCAGATCCACAAAACTGCAGAAAACCCTCTGACCTAGAGCCAGATGCTTCTCGACAATGTTGCGCAGAGAGAACACTTGATCCATGCATCCCCTTCCACTCCTGAAACCTCCTTGTGTCTCACACAGTAAACCATCGGACACCATCCTCATTCTCCTTTCAATAATTTTACCATACACTTTTGCTGCCAAACTGGTCAAGCTTATGGCTCTGTAATTTGCGCAGTCATAACGTGAACCCTTGTTTTTAAACAAAGGCACGATGACTGCGCTATTCCAGTCCCAGGGAACCATTCCCGAGCTCCAACAAAAATTGAGGAGCAACAGGAACGCCTCCCAGACACAGGAGCCACCAAGCTTGATCATCTCCGCAGACACCATATCAATGCCCGCTGCCTTACCATTTTTTAGACTTCTTATCGTCCATTCAACTTCATCCATACTGATGCCATCGGATGACGCCGTCACCGAATGTTGATCTACTAGACCACATGCGACATCGGCGCCAACCGTAGCATCCGCATACATATCGCCAAAATATTCACTCCATCGGCTTAACACGTCTTGTGTTTGTGTAAGAATGTCTCCACCTTTAGACCTTATTTTATTCATTCTGAAGGCTGACCAACCACCCCAAGACTTCTTCACCTCCCTCCAAAAGAGTTTGGTGTTACCCTCGAAGTTTTTAGTCAGCCTATCTTCTGCACTCATACTTGCTCTATCACATTTTTCTTTCACTAAGGCCTTAGTGTCATTCTTACATTGCCGATATATTTCTTTCTTCTGTTCAGTCATACTGTCATTCAGATTCAAAGAAGAGACATAGTCCAGCCACGCTTTCTTCTTTTGCTCTACGGAAGCTGCCACTTCCGCATCCCACCATGCATTACCATTTGTTTTTCTATGCTTCTTTGTACTTCCACATACTTCTTTCGCTGTATCTACCATACTCTCTTTCAATACTCTCCAGCATTCTTCAATGTCCGATTGCGGCTGGCTTGCCATCGTCAGCCGTTCTCGGACATCCTCTGCATACTTTTCTCTTACACCCTCTTCTTGCACACTCGTAGACCACGCGCGAATATGAGCAATACCAAAATAATAGTCTTTGAAAGAGATGAAGCCAGAACAGATGTAAGAGTAACAATAGGTAATGATGTACTGGAGCAAGTGGATGAATTTGTATATCTTGTATGTGGATTTAGCCGAGATGGAAGGTACACCACTGATATAGAGTGAAGAGTGAATGCGGGAAATAGAGTGAACGGAGCGTTGGGGCAACTTCTCGGTAGCCACTACCTCAGCCAGAAGGCACGTGTAGCGATACATAACGCAGTGCTTGTCCCAACGTTACTGTATGGAAGCGAGAGTTGGTTCGGACATGTGGAAAGAATGCCGAACGAACGTCTGGTTAAGAAGATATACAATGCGAAAGTGGAAGGATGTAGGTACCGAGGGAGACCGAGACTAACCTACCTAGACCAGATCGATCATGTACTGAAGGAAGGTGGAGTTAAGAGTCTCCAAAACCGGCGAGCGTGTATGAAGAGAATTATGAATGTTGAGGAAGCGAGTGAAGTATGCAAGGATAGAGTTCTCTGGCACTCTGTTCTCTCTGCCTACCCTGCAAGGGACATGGCGTGATGGTATGTATGTATGCACTTAGAAATGGATTTTAATTCTAGCTGTGTATTTCCAAAGCGCTAGAGATAATTCTAAGTACTATAGATAGCAAATACAGTTTAAGTAGATACCTATCAATTCTCTAGAGCGGGAGAAAATTAAAAACATTTTCGATGAATGATTATTTTTATTAAATATAAAAAAAAAACAAACTGTCACCTAATTACTAGTTTTAGTCTCGATTTCTTCATAAGTCGATATTGATGTTTCGTTTTTATTGAGGTTGAGAATCGGTGCGGTTGTTTTCCTCTGATACTTAGAAAGTTTTGCTCCCTTTCTCTATTTCTTTTGATATATCAATATTATTCTTTTTTAATATTTCATTATTTTTCTTTTCTAATATCATTATTTAAGATACCCATCTAAAGTGCCAATTAATTATAGTTGTAAACTATTATTAGTTCCGTAGTCCTGATGTTTTTAATGTTTTTGATCAGATTTCTTTGATTTATATTTATTTTCTTTTCCATCAGTGAATTTGTACTTTCTCACTTTAATTTTTCTATTTTAGCTCTGATGTTATTCATTTTTGTTATCAGATAATATTATATTTGATATGGCCTTAGTTTCATTCTTCTCATTCTTTCTCCCATGTCAATTATCAGATTAATAAATTATCATCTTTAAAATTGCTATCATTGAAGTCTGCAGAATCTGATATGAAGATTCGTCATAATTTATCCTAGAAGCCTTGCTTTCAAATAATAATGTGCACGTATTATGACATATTTTTGAATTAGAGGACCGCTTTTCCACCAGGAATAGTTTTTTTTTAGTAGAATCAGAAGCAGCGGTAGCATCGGATGAAGAATTTACATTACTATCTAAATATGTAGTCACGAGGTTTTTTATTTTTATTTATTTTTCCATTTTGGGATGAGAATTGTTTATGGAATTAGATCATAAAACGCCGACGTTAATATTTACGTGTGTTCCAATGGAATGGTCAGATGTCTTACTTTTACCATTGCTATCATTATTGTCTTCAGAATTTGTAGTTAAAGATTTATCGTTATTTGTCTTGGATTCTGAAGCGCTCCTTTCAGATGATGATGTTGAGGAACTATGAGATGCTTTTAATCCTAAGGATTTTTTGGTTTGAGTAGATTTTTTAGAGAGAGAATCAGAGGTAACGGTGGAATCAGATGAAGAATTTTCTTTATTATCTGAATCATCATCGTTACGTGATGTTTTATTTTTATTTATTTTTTCTTTTGAGATTTTGATTTTCTTCTTAATATCAGAATTGCTTGTGGATTTAGATGTTAAAGTATCGACGTCCTTATCTAAGTGTTTCCCATCTGAATGGTCAGAAGATTTGTTATTTTTCCGATTTTTATCATTATTGTCTTCAGAATTTATTGTTGAGGATCTACCGTTGTTGGTTCTAGATTCTGAATCTTCTGAATTCTCAGTTTCAGATAATGATGATGATGAGTTTCGAGAAATTTTTGATTTAGAGGATTGTTTGCTATAAATAGATTTTTCATTAGAATTAGAACTAGAATCAGATGAAGAATCTTCATTATCGTCTGAGTCACCATCATCATCGCGTGATTTTTTATTTTTACTTATTTTTCCTTTTCTCATATTGATTTTCTTCTTGCGATGAGAATTGCTTGTGGAATTAGATGTTACAATGTCATCGTCTTTATCTAAGTTTGTCCCATCTGAATGGTCAGATGCCTCTTTATTTTTACCACTGCTGTCCTTATCGTCGTCAGTATTTGATGTTGAAGATCTATCGCTATTTGTCTTTGATTCGGATGCATACCTTTCAGATGATGATGTGAACGAACTACCAGATGTTTTTAATTTAGAGGTTTTTTTACTACGACTTGAGTTTTTATTAGAATCAGAACTAGAATTAGATGAAGAATTTTCACTACTATCTGAGTCATCATCATCATCATGTGATTTTTTATTATCAATCATTTTTCCTTTTGTCAGTTTGTTCTTCTTTTTAGTATGAGAACTCTTTTTGGATTCAGATGATGATTTATCACTATCAGTACTTGAGAATTTCTCACGTGATTCATCAGATTTTTTATCATTAGAAGATTTTTTAATTAATTTTTTGTGTTTATTTCTTTTACTTTTTTTGGTTTTATATTTACTATCTTTGTCGCCTGATTTTGATCTTGACGAGCTATCATTATTTGTTCTTGAATTTGAATCGTTATTTTTTGACGTTGAGGTTGACGAGCTATCAGATGTTAATGATTTAGAATCAGATGATCCGAAACTCCCGTCATTGCTATCTGAATTTTCGTATGTGTCATCATCATCATCAGTTGAATTCTTCGAAGATTTAGTGTTAGTAGTATTTTCATCCTTAGAATCTGAATAATCATTGTAATCGACATCTTTGTCAGATTTATTATTCGCATTATCGTCTTTTTCCTTCTCTAATTTATCATCTGCATTAGTATCGGAACCTTTTTTTGAATCTTGAAGAGTAATTTTACCACACTTCAATTTTTTATCAAAGTCATTGCTTCCGGCATCGGGTATAATAATCTTGATATCAAGAATTTTTAAAAGCCCAGGTAAATAAGCAGCTGGTATTATATGACCAAGATAGTCATACATTTCATGTCCTACATAAGTAATATTGTATCCTAAATCTTTAGGTCCATCATTGTCAGTAGTATTGATATCTCGGCTATCTGTATCGGAATTATCTTCATCACGGCTGTTATCCTTTGAATTATCAGTTTCAGATTTTTCGTTATCAGCCTCCTCACTATTCTTTGTTGTTTTACGGTCAGTGGTATCAGTGGGAAGAGTAATATTTAATTTTAGAATCTGCAAAAGACCAGGCATTTTGGATGCTGGCACAATGTGATCACGATATAAATATTTGCCATATTTAAGGTAACAAATACCTTTACCAAGAGGTAGAGGACATTTTGATTCCTTTTTAGAAGTAGTTTTGTTACTTTCACGACTTTCGTCATTAGAACTAGTGGTGTCATCTGTTATGTTCAAACCAAGTGGCAATCCATTTTCATCCACTGAAATCTTAAGTCCAAGAATGTTAGTGAATTCTTTAATATCAACGGCTTGTATTATTTTACCATAGTAAGTATAGTTTCCGTTGCAGAGATAGAATAACGAATTGCCAAGATTTAATGGTCGTTGTCTTTTGCAGGAACGCGTATCATCATCATTAACGGTCTCATCATATGCAGTATTAATCGGGAACCCATCATTATCAACTGAAATATTCAATCCTAAACTTTGTATAACTGAGGCAACTTTGTCAGCTGCAATTACTTCGCCATGGTGAATATAAAAGCCGTTGCCTATATAGAAGAAGTCATTTCCAAGGTTCAAAGGATATTGTCCTCCCCAATAATGCCTAATGGGTAAACCTTTAGGCAAACCAGCAGATGTAATAAGAATTTTATCTGAAATTTCTAGAGATTTCAGTAGATCTGCAATCTGAGATGCGGGTATAATTTGTCCTTTGTATCTGTAGTAACCATATCCAAGATAATAAATTCCAAATCCTAGATCAAAACCATTTTTGTTGTGTACAGAGCCTGAGTTTCCAAAATTATCCTCGTAGTTACCAGGAATTATTACGTTTTTATTGTTTTTGGGCAGTGTAATATAGCGAACAGTCAAATATCTACCTACTACATTATCGTAATAGCGATGTTCAGCTTTATTTTTACCAGGTATTAAAATAAAACGTCCATTGCCTGTTGAATACGGTGTATTATCTACAACGCCTTGTAGATCATTGCCTCCAAGGAGTTCTTTAAAATATTCGTTACCAGATTTCTCATTATCATGCACTTGGTGAAGTTCATTATCGCCGTGGCTAACATCATTTGCATTAAAGATAGCGTATGTCTTAAGATACTCGTGAACGTCCGGCCTTTTGTAAACAAGATTATTAATTCTAACATTGGCAGCCATATTGGAAGCCAAGCTCGGGATGGGTATTCGGTATCCATGCTTACTTAAATACAGCATTACATTGCCGGAAAGTAAGTCGCCAACGGACTGTTGCGCATAATTTTGGTGATCTTCTATGCGGCTATAAGTATTAACTTGTGCATTAATAGAGTCTCTGCGACTGTTTATTGTATCATAATTTGGACGGCCTGATTGAATATTTTCATTACTGAGTTGATTATATCTAGCACCATCTCCTCTTTTGTAACTATAATTTTCATTTCCCTGTCCAGCCGTTTCGGTATCGGATCTGTCATTTTCAGATCTATGGCTTTCAGACCCAAAATTTTCATTTCTTGATTGCCGATTGCCAGATCCGTAATTGTTTGATTGATAATTTTCATTATTAGACCCGTAGTTTTCATTTCCAGAGCGCTGATCTCCAAATTCGTAATTGCCTGATTGATAATTACCATTAGCAGAATTAATGTTTTCATTTCCATTATTTTGATTTCGAGATTCTTGTTTGGAGTAATAATTATCATTAGATTGGAAGTTTTCATTTCCAGACTTCTGGTTTACAGATCCATAGTTATTTAAATAGGTTTCCTTATCGGATCCCCTATTATCACTTCCAACTTCATAAGCTCCATTTCTGTTTCCCACATTATCATTTTTGGAACCATAATTAAATTGTTCAGATTCATATTTACGATTTTCATAGCTGTTATAGTTTTGTTCAGTTCTAGACCCCTGCTGCTCTTCGTAATAGCTGCCGATGTTTCTTTTTCTTCGATTTTGATTATCTAATAAAATGGATTAAAAGTTATTCGCTGTAATTTTAAGCAAGTTACATTAACCCGATTATGAGCGAAAAATGATTGTCACAAGTGGGATTCGAACCCACACTTATTGGAAATCCATTCCGATCGTGCTGCCACTTACACCACCGTGAACTATTATAGGACATTCAATTCTCGCATCGTATTATATTTTCGTCTTTAAGGAGACGTGTGCCATCTACCCGAAAGTGTTTACACATTGTACGGGCTTGTTACTTCAAACTGTGCAGTTAGAATCGCACTTGTGACAATAATTTTTCGCTCGTAATCGGGTTTTTATAAATAATCAAGCATATTAAATGCTAAATTTCAGTAATTTGAACAAGTTACATGATCATTTAAACTCATATAACTAGCTCCCATTGCTGGGCTCAAGCCTCCACCGTAAAGGGTGTGAAATGAACCTACTATACCGCGCTGGTCAGACGTGTTGATATAGGGTTTTGTTTAGAGTTTTCCTTCTCTCGTATAGATGTTATATACGTTTTATATCCCTTAGTCGTCTCGTATGAGGGTGATCGTACGGGTAAGATATGGAGTGGTGAATTGTATTCTTACTCTGTCACCACACCGATAGATAGTTTTTTTTATTGCTTATGGTGGCAAACGGACAGACAGCACATCTGATGGTAATTGTCACTGCCACCCATGGACCTTTGCCAATGGTACAGCTAGGCCGCTCCCTACCAATACAAACCCCGAACCCACCCCAGTTGGTCTTCCGGCCCTCTCATAATACATATATACATATTAACACGCCATATCCCTTGCAGGGTAGGCAGAGAGAACAAAGTGCCAGAGAACTCTATCCTTGCACACTTCACTCGCTTCCTCAACATTCATAATTCTCTTCATACACGCTCACCGTTTTCGGAGACTTTTGACTCCACCTTCCTTCAGTACGTCACCAATCTGGTCTAGGTAGGTGAGTCTCGGTCTCCCCCGGTACCTACATCCTTCCACTTTCGCATTGTATATCTTCTTAACCAGACGTTCGTTTGGCATTCTTTCCACATGTCCGAACTATCGGAGCATTCCCTTTCGCATCTTTACACCAATACTCTCTTTCATACTTCTCTCTCATAATTGCATTATTTATTAGATTAATTAGTATTTAGTTATCTAATTGGTCTATTATAAATATATTAATGTTTTCGTTTAACAGTGTTGCCATAGAATTGTTGATGGCGACGATTTGACTTACTGACGGACAATGAATAACGCGAAGAGACTAAATACTTAAAAAAAATTATAACTTGACACTGGCAAAAATAGCTCGTAGAAGAAGCTGATTGCCAATACAAAAAAGAAGGAGAAGGTAACTTACTGGTATCGGGTGTACTGTTGGACTCTGTCTCTTGGGTACTCTCGTTGTCGCTGTCCGCCTCTGATTTACTAGTTGTTGTTTCACTCTTGCTTTCTTCGCTGGATTGCTCTGTAATAATTTAGTTTTTTTTTTAAATATTGCATTGTCTACAAGGCTGCCTTATACTGTTCACTGTTTTCTGTCTACAGCCGCGGGCCGGTCCGTCCGGGGTAGTACCACACTGAGCAGAAGGTCGACGTCTGAGCAATGGCTAAGTTCTGCTGCATTCGGTAAGTGATTCGGTTGTAGGCAGCGGCTTAAGTATACCCTTGTACAGCAAAGGTCCATAGAGGGCAGTGACACTTAGTATCAGATGTAACTACTCACTTGTTTGCCTCCATAAGCAATAAAAACGACAAAACTTCACTCTAAGAATGGTCTTCCATTGCTTTATGTAAAAAAATCCAGAGTGTGTTGTTGATTTTTCGAAAGCCATTCATCTTTCAGCCTTTTCTACTATTAAACATAATATTTTGATGATACCATAATTATCATAATCACCATTGGTAGTTGGATCGGAGGCCGTCGTTGATGATAAAAAATTCCGAAGGAGATTGCTACTGCCTAATCTGATAATGGTTTTTTGAAAATATTCGTGAAAAATGTACACACGTTGCGCAATTTGCTAGTTCTCTTGCCTTCAATTTGGCTTGACACATTACTACCACCGTCCGTCTGGTGACGGAGTAAGAATACAATTCACTACTTCCTTATTTTCGTCATCTAACCCGCGGGTGATCGTAAGAGACGACTAAGGGATATAAAACGCATATAAAATCTATGCAAGAGAAGGAAAACTTGACAAAACACTATACCAACACGTCTGACCAGCGTGGTATAAGTAGATCAATTTCCCTCCCATTGTGGAGGAAGCCCGAGGCCAATAGTGAGACATATATGAGCTGAGATGATTACTACCACTGCGTGTCAAGCCGCTAGATGTGGTAAAAAAGAAGAGAAGATGGGACTTTTGGCGGTAATCTGAAAACGTCATGTGGTGCTCTTGTATTATATTCGATATCTTAGTGTTTTACATACATACATACATATCATCACGCCATATCCCTTGCAGGGTAGGCAGAGAGAACAGAGTGCCAGAGAACTCTATCCTTGCATACTTCACTCGCTGCCTCAACATTCATAATTCTCTTCATACACGCTCGCCGGTTTCGGAGACTCTTGACCTTCCTTCAGTACATGACCGATCTGGTCTAGGAGATTAGTCTCGGTCTCCCCCGGTACCTATATCCTTCCACTTTCGCATTGTATATCTTCTTAACCAGACGTTCGTTCGGCATTCTTTCCACATGTCCGAATCATCGGAGCATTCCCTTTCGCATCTTTACACCGATACTCTCTTTCATACCTACTCGCTCTTTTACGTCGTCGTTACGAAGGCGGTCGGTCAGCCTAACTCCACAGATTTGCCGTAGAGATCGCATTTCGACCGCATTAATTTTACTTTCATACTCTTTTCTGCATACCCAACTCTCGCTTCCATACAGTAATGTTGGGACAGGCACTGCGTTATGTATTGCTACACGTGCCTTCTGGCTGAGGTGGTGGCTACCTAGAAGTTGCCCCAACGCTCCATTCACTCTATTTCCCGCATTCACTCTTCGCGCTATATCAGTGGTGTACCTTCCATCTCGGCTAAATCCACATCCAAGATATACAAATTCATCCTCTTGCTCTAGTACATCATTACCTATTGTTACTCTTACATCTGTTCTCGCTTCATCTCTTTCAAAGACCATCATTTTGGTTTTGCTCACATTCACTAGTGCAAGTTCTTAGCGTTTTAACGTGTTATATTAAATAATTTTGATACCATTTTATATAATGTGATGCGGAAGTGCTGAGATGTAGTAAATCTATATTTTCCACCTATGTATTGACTCATCAAAATATCTCTGGAACCATAAGGCCTACATACCTTAAATTTGGTAGGAATATTCCTTTCGCCGAGTAGAGGTCAGCTAAGAACGGATTTTACAAAATTCCACCCGCAAGGGGGTTGCTGGGATGTAAAAAACATTTTTTTAAATATAGCTACTACAGACTTGAATTTAGGTAGACATATTTGTGTAACCAAAGCGAAGCGAGGGCGGGTCGCTAGTATGATATAAAAGTGCTTCAAAAAATTTTTTATTTTTCATCAAAATTCTCAAATCTACTATTAACAGTGTTGCCATAGAATTGTTGATGGCGATGATTTGACTTACTGACGGACAATGACTAACATGAAGAGAATAAAGACGTGAAGAAAGTTGTAACTCGACACTGGCACAAAATGGGTCATAAAGTAGCTGATTGCTAATATGAAAATAAAGAAGAAGAAGTAGGGAAGACTAAAATCTTACCTGCAAGACATTTCAAGCACCCAAGTACCTATAATAGAAAAAAAATATATAACATTATTAACTCGTTTCGCTTCGTTCTCGGTCCTTCTGATTTCGCATTTAAAATCTCTGATAAATTTTAAGATATTCATAATCATTCTTCTACTCTTATCCCAATTACTTGTGGGCGATACAATATGTACTCTTCTTTCATAGTACATATTGTAAAAGTTATTGGCAATAGTTGTTATGACCGGCCGTCTGTCTGACGTCAACACTACTTGGGAATGTAATTGTTGACCAAACGGCATCAGATGGAGTTGGCTCAGGGTTTATAAAGCTCTTAGTTGTCTTTTACGAAATCCACGAGCAAAGTAAGGGTTGGTAGTATTCATAGTCGCTACCACACAGCAATAACTTTTAAGATATACATCTTAATGATAGCCAGACAAGGAGGAACATCGAAACAACTTGCTGGGAAGATGACGAGGAATGATAGCCGAAAGGGCAACCCGCTGAACAGGCCTCCTAAGTCGAGCCAATGGTATCTTTAAGATTCTGAATAGGCGTTCACCCTGATTTATAGCATTCACGACGCATATCTAAGACAAGGCTAGTAACTCTTGTCTCGAATGTCTTGGATTCAATCCAGAAGGAAAACTGATCAGCCTGGTATTTTTTATTACCATCATTTCAGCTCATATATGTTCTGCTGCTGGACTGTACCTCTACAATAGAAGAGAAATCTACTTACTATACGTTTTTTTTTTATAGCAGAAGCCTATGGTGTGGCCACATTCTGTTAATTTCAACCGGCAGATAGAACGGCGCGCGACCCCATAGACCCGCCCTACTTGTATCTATTAGATGCCGTGCTAGTGGGCCAAGAACCCGGGCCGCTTTTACTTTCGACGTATACGGTATCTTCCTCATTCAGTGGACTCAGGCTACCAGACAATACGGCGCAGGTGCGAATATCTGCGCCTGATGCCGCCCTAACCGAGGCTTCGGGTGATCGGACCGGGGAATTGTCCGGTCACCCGACGTGAGGCCACCGCGTGAGGGTGTCGACACGGGAGGAACCCGTAAGGGTAAACCGCCGCCGCCGGACGGGCCACCGAAGACAAAGATCGGGTACCGGTGGCCCGCTCGCACGGCGAAGAGAGGTGTTTGCAGGGTGGGTCCATGGGGTGGCGCGCCGCCTCTTTTATCGCCCCGGATCGATTTGTCGAGGCGCGACCACAACCATGGCCCACCCTGCGAGAAAAAAAAAAAAGGCTACCAGACAATATTATACCACGCTGATCAGACATATTGGTTAAAAGGTTTTATTTCTAGATTTCCTTCTCTTATATAGATGTTATAAGCATATGATATCACTTAGTCTTCGTCATTTACGATTCCTGCGGATAAGATAGGGGGTGGTAAATAGCATTCCTATTCCATCACCACAGGGAAAGCCTTAATTATTATAAACGTGGTATTTTGCAACAGTATGAAGGCCAGAAGCGAAACGAATATGAGCTAAGATTATCCTCACTATTATTCAGTCTTTAACTGCCCACTGTTGGACATAGATCCCCAATAACGACTGCACAGATGGCGTAGTGGTTAAGATACCGACCTTCCGTGCTAGTATCGCGGGTTCGATTCCCACGCAGGACAATACTTTGTGCGATTCACAAAGTGTTGTTCTGAGTCTGGATGTAATTTGTCTGCGTTAATTGTATGTTTGTAAAGTCCCCCGTAATACAAGGTTTATTTCCTTAGTGCAGGGAGAAGTCTTAAAAAAAATATATATATAAAAGTGGGATAGCATTATAATACTGCACAGATGGTGTGGTGGTAAAAATATCGACCTTCCGTGTCAGGACTGATTCGATTCCTTCGCAGGACAATACTTTGTGGGATCCACAATTTATTATTCTGAGTCTAATTTGTTTCTATTAATTTTATGATTGATAAGTTACCTTTGTCTATTCTACTGAGGAGTCCTGAACCAGCTTTTATATATCTTCAACGTGAAAATAAAATGTGAAAGAGGTGAATAATTTCGTCTAGTTTAATTAAGAATCATCATCATCACAGCCCATATATATCCCACTGTTGGGCTCGGGCCTCCTCCGTTATGGGAGGGCAATTAACCTACTATACCGCGCTGGTCAGACGTGTTGGTATAGGGTTTTGTTTCGAGTTTTCCTTTTCTCGCATAGATGTTACATGCGTTTTATATTCCTTAGTCGTCTCGTACGATCACCCACGGGTAAGATATGGGGTGGTGAATTGTATTCTTACTCCGTCACCACACGGAAGGAATAATTAAGAATAATCATTATAATATCTAATACTAGAATTAGAATATAAGTGACGGATTTAGGCTTAGGTCGGCGATGCTTAGGGCTAGGGCGCCGAAACTTTTATGAGCGCCAAAATTTTGTGTGAAATAGTGACGAAAATTTGAAATCGCATTTCTACGCTTCCATTAACACATTCAGTGCCTACCAAAGAGTAAAGTTATTAAATTGAAAAAGAGTGGCAACTCGATGATAAAATATGCATGTATGGAAAGTGCTGCCACCCAGAGTTTAGGCGGTGAACTAAAGTTGAAGTAATATATATACATATCTACATGTGTATGTGTAATTACATAGAATTTTCTTTTACTATGAAAGCAACCCTGAAATATAAAAAAAAAAACCATATCAGCTGATAATTAAACAATAATAATATCAGCCTAACATTGAAACTTGAGATAATTTTCAGAAAAATATCAATAACCGAAAAAAGATCGATGACAATAAGTACCTACGCTAGGAACAAAAAATAACAATTCTCAGTTGTCAAACGTTTGACAGGCAGGACAAAATGGCAGCAGTTAAGTTTGTACAACCAATCTGTAGGCGGCGCGACAGTCAGTAAAAATAAGAAATGTTTTAAGTGTGCCCCCCCAGGTGCCTAAAAAATAAATAAAAATAATAGACGGGTGCCAAAACTTTTTAAGACGAATTTTGATTAAGTACTATACATAAGTACATATGTATGTTTGAAAATATGTATAAATGTATAGTAGTATTATTTCAATAAAAAAAAAAACACATTTTTCGGATCCGCTTTACGCTGTAAACTGATACGCTGGCAAACCTTACGAGATATATCAAAATAAAGCATTAGAAAATTGTATATCTTGAAAAAATCTATAAAAAAGTTCAAGATGGTATATTTATATCTTTTAAGAATAATCTGCAGTAAGCGTATTTATTTTTTACGTATCAATGAAAATAATGGATAGTTTATGAAGCAATTTTAAACGTTACAGTATTATTTCTTATTCAATTGAATACATTAGGTACTTCCTACATTTAATAAAGATTAAAATAAATAGCTGTGTAATAATAATAATAAAATAAGCTGTATGGTAGCGGCTACGAATACTATCAACCCTTACTTTGCTTGTGGATGTCGTAAAAGATGACTAAGAGCATTATAACCACCTGGACCAACTAGATTTGATGCCGTTTGGTCAACAATTACATTCACAAGTAGTGTTGACGTCTGGCAGGCGGCCGGTCATAAAACTATTGCCAATAACTTTTACAATATGTACTATGAAAGAAGAGTATATATTGTATCGACCCCAAGTAATTGAGATATGAGTATGAGAATGATGAAAAGTTAGCAGAGATTTAAAATACGGGGACAAAAGATAGCTGAAAGAGAAGCGAAGAGAGGGAGTGGGCAGTGATAATGTAATGTGTAAAAGAAATTCAGTAAAATAAAAAAAAATAATACCAAAAAATGATAAACCAGTTTTCTTATTGAATATTCTTAGTGACGGTTATATTCCAATCCGGTGATAGTTTTTACGAAATAATTTAATGGTTAAATGTTAAAATTAAAAATAATTAAATGTCTATTATCCATGTGGTGATGGAGTAAGAATACAATTCACCACCCCTATCTTACCCGTGGGTGATCATAAAATACGACTAAGAGATATAAAACGCATATAACATCTATGCAGGAGAAGAAAACTCGAAACAAAGCCCTATACCAACACGTCTGGCCAGCGTGGTATAGTAGGTCAATTTCCCTCCCATTGTGGAGGAGGCTCGAGCCCAACAGTGGGACACCTATGAGCTGAGATGATGAAGTGTCTATATATAATAATTAATGATATTAAATCTAATATATTTCTAGTATATTTTTACAGTCGCACCAACGGAACCAGTGATTTCCATGGCATTTAATATGTAAGAGGTTTTAGGGGTGTATTAATCGCTCAAGAAGAAGGTACCCCTCGGGGGTATTCCGTCGGGCCGGCCACTGACGACAAGTTCACGCTGCTCCGGTGGCCGGTCCAACGACGAAGGCGAGGTTAACGGGTAGGTTATGGGTGTGCGTGCTTACGCCCCTCTATCGCCCCGGACAGAGTAGTGCGAGGAGCGCGACGACCGTAGCCCACCCCACAAAAAAAAGGGGTATATTAATCAATCTAGCTAGGTTTTATTTATAGAAAATTTCGTTTTATTTGTGTTTTTAGCCAATAAAATACTATGATTGATATATGAAGATACGATAATATAAAGAATTAGAATATGAAGATAAATTTTGTCCTATCATCAAGAATAGAAATAGGTCAATTGGAAAATCGAGCAGTTTAATCCAGACAGCCTTAATACAAAAAATGAAAAAAATGGATAAGGATGACTTTTGGACGTGAGACACCTCAGTCCTCCCGTGACCATGATCACTGTAAAGTGTTCGAAACGTCTGGAAATTAAATATCAAATACAAACGCGATAGAATCCGTAAAAGTAGTTTTATTCCAAATGTGTAATACCTACACGCGTAAACATTGGAAATCAAGAAAATAAATATCGAAATTTCATTTTCTTTTTTTTTCATTTTATTTTATATTTTTTTTTTATTATTTCGTCAATTATTTATTTAACATCTAAATATATTCTCTAAAATAATAAGAAATTACTAAAAAGAAAATCGGGCTATTCTTGTATCATTTTAAAGACTTAATTTTTTCGACTCACCAAAATCAGGGCCAGCGTTTCCGTCGTCTTCATAATGAATTGATTTAAAAACAAACATTTAAGGGCCATTTTATACATCGTATAACATATAATTTATACAGATTGACAATTGAATAAATACAGTTGGTATAAACAAATAAATTTTATTATCATCCATTGCTTGTAAACAAATTTATGTACAAAAGGGTTTAATAGCCAAATAAATATGAGTAATCTGTACTTACATATCCAAATTATATCAAAACTTATTAATAACGGCTAAATGTACAAACACAATTGACGTATATTTCATGAAAATATACCGTTTTAACCTTGAGTTATGGCATACATACATACATATCATCACGCCATATCCCTTGCAGGGTAGGCAGAGAGAACAGAGTGCCAGAGAACTCTATCTCTGCATACTTCACTCGCTTCCTCAACATTCATAATTCTCTTTATACACGCTCGCCGGTTTCGCAGACTCTTGACTCCACCTTCCTTCAGTACATGACCGATCTGGTCTAGGTAGGTTAGTCTCGGTCTCCCTCGGTACCTACATCCTTCCACTTTCGCATTGTATATCTTCTTAACCAGGCGTTCGTTCGGCATTCTTTCCACATGTCCGCATTCCCTTTCGCATCTTAACACCAATACTCTCTTTCATACCTACTCGCTCTCTTACGTCGTCGTTACGAGTTATGGCAATAAAGAAAATGTACTCATAGCTATTATTAATATCATCATTTCATCTCGTATATGTCCCACTGTTGGGCTCGAGTTTCCTTCATTATGGGAAGGTAATTAACCTACTATACCACGCTGGTCAGACGTGTTGGTATAGAGTTTTTGTTTCGTATTATCCATTTCTTGTATAAATGTTATATGCGTTTTATTTCCCTTATTCGTCTCTTACGATCACCCACGGGTATGATACGGAGTGGTGAATTGTTTACAAAGCATTTAAATTTCATTACAAATTATATTATATAGCTTTTTATTGCTTATGTTGGCAAACGAGCAAGCAGCAAATCTGATAGTAAGTGTCACTGCCGCTCATGGATTTTAAAATACTAGGGTTTAACTATATCGCCGCCTACCAATTAAAATCTACTCGGAAGGATTTCCGCATTTCTCGCTCACCAAACAAAGCACATTGCTATTACTCAGACGTCGATCTTCTGCTCAGTGTGGTACTACCCCGGACGGACCGGCCCGCGTTTGTAGACAGAGAACTGTCAACAACGTGGTCCTACCACTATCATATTATATGAAATACAATAAAAATTGTTCAATTATAATACGTAAAAAAACTAAGTTATTGAATATACCATATAGGAGCATCATATGAAACTTTTATGTTCACACCAAAACTTCGATTCACGCCTAATTATATCATTGTAATAAATGGCCCACACTACATTTTTATTTTCGAATTTTCACCCTAATTTAAGAGCATAGATATCGTTAAAATTTGAAATAATTGTTCAAACAGAAGGAAAAACAACAAAGGGTTAAATATTTATTATTATTACTACATATTGCTTTTCATTTTAATCAAAATACCAGAAAAATATTACATACATACATACATATCATCACGCCAGAGTGCCAGAGAACTCTATCCTTGCATACTTCACTCGCTTCTTCAACATTCATAATTCTCTTCATACACGCTCGCCGGTTTCGGAGACTCTTGACTCCACCTTCTTTCAGCACGTGACCAATCTGGTCTAGGTAGGTGAGTCTCGGTCTCTTAATTACTTATAATTTTTTTTTTTATGGATAACGTTTGTATTTGACTTTTATTGCTGTGTGGCAGCGGCTACGAATACTATCAACCCTTACTTAGCCTGTAGATGTCGTAAAAGACGACTAAGAGCATTATAACGACCTGGGCCAACTCAATCTGATGCCGTTTGGTCAACAATTACATTCACAAGTAGTGTTGACGTCAGACAGACGGCGGGTCATAAAACTATTGTCAATAACTTTTACAATATGTACTATGAAAGAAGAGTACATATTGTATCGACCACAAGTAATTGGGATAAGAGATGGAGAATGATGATGTGTATTATCTTATTATCTCAACCATGTTTATATTGCTTTGTCGAACAAGTCAATATTTGCATTTAGAATACTATTATCTTATCATCATCATCATTCTCCTACTCTTGGTCGATACAATGTACTCTTCTCTCATAGTACATATTGTAAAAGTTATTGGCAATAGTTTTATGACCGGCCGCCTGCCAGACGTCAACCTTCCTTGGGAATAGGGGTGTCCACTTTGAAAAAACATCGATGTTTTTATCGATTCGATAAATCGAAACTGCACATCGATGCATTTCGATGTATCGGATGAAAACATCGATGTTTTGTAAAATATATTACAAAGCTAAAGTCATATCAAAAGTGAAGTGACTTCTAAAAAAATAAAAGGTCTTTTTTTGTGGCATTTATATCTCATTCCAATCCCTTATAAAACTGTAATTTATTAGATAAACTTGAGTTTTTGTGACATTGACTGGTTATTATCGATTCAATGTGTTATGAAAAAACATCGATACATCGAGTATTTCGATAGCTTTTCAAAACATCGGATCGATTCGATGTATTTCATTGTAAACATCGATGTTTTCGATGCATCGATGTATATCGAATATCCCTACTTGGGAATATAATTGTTGACCAAACGGCATCAGATGATGTTGGCTTAGGGCAAGGGTCGGCAACCCTTTGAGTCGGAAGAGTAAAAAATTAGAATTTATAAAAGTTTAAAGTTTTTAAAGTGTCACAATTTCTTTGACAACAAGAATTTGTGCCCAATGCTCGTTAATCAATTCAGAACGAGGTCGAAACTCTTGGCCCTTGGGGTCCCAATGCGCGCATTTTATTTAAAGAGATCGCAAAAAATTAATCGCTGCTTCACGTGATCAGAGGCCTGGCCTATATTTTGCACAAAAGGTTAGCATTGCCATTCAACGTGGTAATGCTGCTAGCCTTCTGGGTACATTACCAGTGGACAGTGATGCGGAGGAATTTTTCGATGCCTGATTGCGCCTTTTGTTTCTCCTTTTATTTATTTATTTTTTATTCCTTATTCTATTTTCTTCTATTTTTCTGTAAATATTTTAATTTAAAACTTAGCTTTAATTGTACATATTAATTATTTATTTGTATTTATATCATATCATCATAATAAAATATTTCTATATAAATAAATTAAATATAAATAAAAAATAAAAAAAATATAGGTGTAATTCAGAACCATTTCTAAATATTTTCTTTGTAAAGTATTTTTTTGCCTATATAATTGAAGAGCCGCAACTTCATATCCAAAGAGTCGTATGTGGCTCCCGAGCTGCAGGTTACCGAACCCTGGCCCAGGTTGTTATAAGGCTCTTTGCTCGTCTTTTACGACATCCACGAGCTAAGTAAGGGTTGGTAGTATTCGTAGCCGCTACCACACAGCTTTAGAATACTATTATCTGTCATTGTCATTTTTATCCGACATGTATGAACGGAGAAACATAATGAATATCGACATTTTCAGGGTGGTGGACTCTTCATACGCAGCATGATTTTTGTCGGACAAGTTGACCACAACGTTTAAAATAATTTAAAAAAAAATCAAAGAATGAAACTTGTATATACGGGGAAACCCAGTGACGTAATATCGACATCAGGGTGATGGACATCTTCTTCATCGCAGCTCATATATGTCCCACTGTTGGGCTCGAGCCTCCTACATAATGGGAGGGAAATTGACCTACTATACCACGCTGGTCAGACGTGTTGGTATAGGGTTTTGTTTCGTGTTTTCCTTCTCTCGTATAGATGTTATATGCGTTTTATATCCCTTAGTCGTCTGTTACGGTCCATGGGTATGATAGGGGGTGGTGAATTGTATTCCTACTTCGTCACCATACGGTAGACACCTCATTGAAACCTCATACGTAGCATGATTTTTGTCCGACAAGTTGATCACTATTTCTAAAGTGTTTTTTTTTTCAAATTTCGAAAAAAATTTCAAAAAAAAAAATTCGAAGAATCAAACTTGTATATATGGGAGGCGCAGTGACGTTATATTGACAATTCCGGGAATCGGGCATTCGAAAACGCAGCAGCACTGAAAGTTTTCGCATTCGAAAATTTGTCAGACTTGTTGCAAAAAAAGCAAACACACACTTTTATATTTATCATCATCACAACCCATATGTGTCCCACTGTTGGGCTCGGGCCTCCTCCGTAATGAGAGGGAAATTAACCTACTATACCGCGCTGGTCAGACGTGTTGGTATAGTTAGACTTGTATGACGTATCCAAAAAAATTAAGTTCCTTGTACTGCGGACTACTAAGTTTTACAAAATAAAATGGATTGATTAAATTTTTTGACGTGATAACGTGTTATAAATCTATGAACTTCGGCTGCACGCATAAAATAGTGTCACGTTCCGTCTGAGACGAGCGTGCAAGCGAGAGCGCGGAACAAGCGATAGAAAGGCACGATCGGCCTAAGCATTCGACTTGTGACGACATCTATATCTCTTCTACTACATCCACCGATGCATTCGAGTAGAAGAGAGACAGCGGCAACGTACAACCTACACATGAACTATTTATAAAATGAAGTGAAAAGTTAACGTGGTTTCCATTCAAATTACTGAAATTTTTAGCATTTAATATGCTTAATTATTTATAAATACCCGATTACGAAACGAAAAATGATGTCACAAGCGGGGTTCGAACCCGCACCTATTGGGAATCCGGCCCAACCGTGCTGCCACTTATACCATCGTGAACTATTTTAGGACATGCAAATTTCGATTCATATTATATCTTACGTCTTCAAGGTGACGTATGCCATCTATCGAACAATGTTTATCTATCGGACAATGTTTTTCGTGGTTTCCATTCTTTAGGTTTGTTCAAAACGTAATAGTATGCAATCTTTCATCAATGTTTTCTTATTACATTATCACGTACAATTATCGTCCGTAAATCGACTTTACAGACAACCTACTGTTGTTTTTTAAGTCTTACGAATTCACTGTTTTCTGAGTACTTCCTCTTTATACATACAATTATCTAGCTGAATGGCAAATTTGAATTTCTTATGTCATCTGTGGGTTAGGTATTTGTTTTATATGTCAGTTAATCAGCCATAAAAATGACGATATTTGGACGTTAATCTATCTAATATCTAATCTATCTATCTATCTAATATCTTTAAACGAGCAATTCTTGTATATATATGTATATATATTTTTTCTTAATCTCGAAAACGGTACCAACAATTTTCATGAAATTTAGCATGCAGGGTGTTCCGGAGACGTCTAATCGATCTAGGGAAGTTTCATTTCTAGAAAATATTGTTTTGTCAATATTTTCGGGCAATAACAAAATATAATTTATCGTTTGCTGAAAACTATTAAAATATGAAGGTAAATTTTGACACTGTCATTAAGACATCTGAATTGAATAATCAAGCAGTCTAATCGAGACTAACCTACCTAGACCAGATCGGTCATGTACTGAAGGAAGGTGGAGTCAAGAGTCTCCGAAACCGGCGAGCGTGTATGAAGAGAAGGGGGTGGTGAATTTTATTCTTACTCCGTCATAACACGGAAAGTAGTGAGTTAAATTAAATAATTTCATTAATATTATTTACTATTCGTAAATATTATTAAAAAAAATATCTTATATATTTTCCAGTCCTTTTATTATTTTATTGTAATTAATTATTTGCATGCAATTAAAAACTATTGTTTAATGATCCCAAAGAAGTATAACTTAGGTAGGTATGCGTCCGATATAACAAAACAAATCTGAAATCGGATTTCAGTCAGAAATCGTATCGTATCGATATTGAACACTATACAAACTGATTTTAGAAAACGTATCTCGACAGAAACTAAATTAACACGACATATCAAAACAAAACGACGAAAACACAAACTAATATAAATCTAATCATCGCGCAATCGTTTTCTATTTCTAGTTTTGCAAACCAAAACAATATTTGAAAACTTACTAACTCTATCACTCCGCTAAGCGATGGCTTAGTTAGAATGAGAGAAAGCGAATTTCATTAAAATTCGCCTCCTTTCATTCTAACCATTCTAACTAAGCGATCGTTTAGTGCAGTGAAAGAGATGAAGCGAATTGCCATCAGTTTTGAATATTCGCGGTTTCTAAGAAACTAAGAATGGCAGATTGAAACGAAACAGAATTACATGGGGCAGGGAATAAGATCTATAACAGAATGCAACTACTTCCATGATAATATTACACAATACTTAATGATAGTTCAAGTTTTGTGTTTGTTAAATAGTTTTTTTTAATTATTGGAGATTTTTGATGCACACTTGACCTTGGTGACACGTGCGGTGTGCGCATAATGTTATTTTTATGTTCTCGTGTATGTAAATAGATAGGTATTTTATGATTGAATACTATACTAATGTATGTTAGTATCATACATACGATTTGATGATAAATAAGAAATAACTATTAAATGTAAAATGGTAAGAAAAAAACCATACAAAAAAAATGTACATTATATAATATAATCATGAAATCATTGTAAATATGACGATTTTTAAATACGCCAGAAAGTTTTGTATCATATCCAAAACAAAACATTTTTGCTAGTCTAGTACTCTAGTTAAGCCTAGATAAAGCATGAAGGAAAATCGTTCACCTAAATCCAATCAACAAAGAAATTATAGAAAAATATTTTGAATGCGTTCGTTCGTTTGCGTTTTTCGTTTGCTACGCTAAAATAACTAAAACCATCGAATATCGATCGACACTAAGGTAAATCCGCTCTGCCAACCGCTATGGAAATCGATTTCTGAAATCGGTTTTTGAAATCGATTTCAATACTGATATTGAAATCGATTTCAAAAACCGATTTCAGAAATCGATTTCCAGAAATCGAATTTGTATCGGTTTGCGAAAAATCTGAAAACGCCCATCTCTAACGCGCGTACATAACGTACACGCAGACGTTCCTATTTTTTTTTTCAAAATAAAAGAAGAAGAAAAAAAAAGAAAGAAAGAAAGAAAAAACTTAATAGGAGCCATATACATATAAGTATACATGCATGAGACTCGTGCCAATTGAATTCATCATTCAGCCTGTTGTCATCCACTGCTGGCCGTCCGTAGGCCTCCGTCATTTTTTTGCCACGAAGTGCGGTCTTGTGCAGCCCGCATTAAATGACTCTCAGGAACTATCACCTACCAGGCTGTCGGTCCACCTATTTCTTTTTTTTTTTTTTTTCAATGGCGTTTACAAGATTTCGCCAATAACTAGTTATAAATATCTTCAGTCTTTCAGGTTAGTCATAGTCTAAGTCAAATTGTCGCCATCAACATTGCTATGGCCACGCTGTTGATGGTATCTTGTTGGAATTTTGATGGAAAATGAAAATGTTGTAAAACACTTTTATATGATATTCACGACATTCCAGTAGTTCCGCGCATCACATTACATAAAATGCCATCAAAATTATCTAATATAACACGTTAAAACACTAAAATATTGAATATAATACAAGAGCACCATATGACGTTTTCAAATTCCCGTCAAAAGTCCTCGGTCCACCTATTGAGGGGCGATCAATACCGCGACGCCCGATACGTGGTTGCCATTTGAGAATATTTCTTCCGCAACGGTTATCCGTTCGTCGAGCGATGTGACCTGCCCATTACCATTTCGTGCTAAGCCGCTTAAACCTGTTCTTCTGCGGATTTCCATTTTATGGATTCTATCTCGCAGGGAAATTCCCAGCGTAGGCTGCTGCATGGCGTATGTTCGGGCTGGGACGGGCAGCGCCGTGACCTCGTCGCTGTCATCGGTGCTGACCTGACGCTGCCGGCTGTTGCGCGAGCGATGGTCGACAGCGTCAGGAATTGGGACGCGGTCGCCGCCTTCTGCGAGGCTGTCATCTCGCAGAAGGAGGCGGCGGAACGGGCCTGGGAGGATTCCCGTGACCCGGGCCGCCGCCCGCGGCCGGGGCGGCGCAGGCGCGAGTACCTGCGCCTGATGCCGCCCTAACCGAGGCTTCGGGTGATCGGACCGGGGAATTGTCCGGTCACCCGATGTGAGGCCACCGCGTGAGGACGACGCCTCGACGGCTAAAGCTGTCGGGGCGTCGACAGGAGAGGAGCCCAAGAGGGCATACCGCCGAGCGGGCCACCGAAGACAAAGATCGGGTACCGGTGGCTCGCTCGCACGGCGAAGAAGAGGTGCTTGCAGGGTGGGTCAATGGGGTTGCGCGCCGCCTCTTCCGTCACCCCGGACCGATTTGGCGGGGTGCGACGTCCATAGCCCACCGCAAAATAAGAAAAAAAAAAAGGCTGCTGCATGGCACGCTGAGTGACTTTGAGCATGGTAATGAGGCTTACATTTAGGGATCAAGTTTCCGTGCCGTAAGTCATCACTGGTAACACACACTGGTTGTAGACCTGTGTTTTCAGACACTGAGGTATGTTGGATGAGAAGATCCTCTTAAATTTCCCCAAACCAATTTAATTACCAAAACATAAATATTTCCTTTAATCATTTTTAATATTTAATAGGTACTTTCAACTCTTTGTCTGTCAATACTCAAGAATCCTATGCCAAGGTCGGGATAAAAGGAAACGGATGAAAAAGTCGACTCATTGTCTCGTAAACTCACCTGTCCGATGGATTGATTTTACTTAACAGGACCATCAAGTAATCAATTTTTCGCACACTATTTTATACAACATTTCCATATACCCGCCAAAACCGCTTTACGGTTGTAACAGAGATCGTATACTTAACTTTTGGCGGGAATAGTGGTAGAACCACGCTGTTGACAGTTCTCTGTCTACAGCCGCGGGCCGGTCCGTCCGGGGTAGTACCACACTGAGCAGAAGATCGACGTCTGAGTAATGGCAATGTGTTTTTGCGCTTCGTACGGTGAGCGAGAGTGCCGGCGGCCCAAATGAGCGGGTTTGGGGTTTGTTTTGCTAGGCAGCGGCCTAGCTATACACTTGGTATTACAAAGGTCCATAGCCGGTTGTGACACTTGCCATCAGGTATGCTGCTTGCTCGTTTGTCACCATAAAAATAAAAAATAAAAATTGCCCGCCAAAACCATTTTATGGTCGTATATTAGACTTTTGGCGGGAATATGAAAGCGTCATGTGGTGGTCTTGTATTATATTCAATATCTTAGTGTTTTAATGTGTTACATTAAATCATTTTGATGACATTTTATGTAATGTGATGCGAAGGAAGTGCTGAAATGTAGTGAATATGAAATAAAAGTGCTTTATTACATTTTCGTTTTCTACCAAAATTCCCAGAAGATATTATTAACAGAGTAGCCATAGCATTGTTGATGGCGACTATTCGACTTACTGACGGACAATGACTAATCTAAAGAGAACAAAGATGTGAAGATAATTATAATTCGACATTGGCTACAATGGCTCGTATACGTAGCTCATTGCCAATACAAAAAAAAATGTGTGTGAGTACTTATGTACACGCGTTAGAAGTTATATACTTCTTTGACGTAACAAGATAAAAATCTTTTCAAATTTTTTATCTTTCGCCTTATTCTACGTTTGTAGAAAAAACGACACTAACAATAGAAAAATCGTATTGAATACATTGAAAGTTTTATTATAACGCATTATCTAGTTAAAAAACTAAAATGTTGACTATAGCTAACTTCAGCGTGGGTGGTGGAAGGGAGTTTCTCGTGACGGTGTGCGCGCGCATCGTAAAAATTTACTCTCATCTTTTTCTCTAACGCGCTAAAAGAAGTTTAACTTCAAAAAGAGAAGAGAAATATTATGTAACTATTTTTTTAATTCGATATTATCTGTATACTTGCAAATTGATCCCCAAAAACTAATTGCTATGTTTAAGCATCATTACATAAATTAGGCTGTGTAATTTGTTATTTCAATGTAATGTAATCATAATAACTTTAAAACCTTTAAAACAACTGTACAAACAATAAAATTAATAATGAAAATAAACAATAAATTCAAATAATACGAAACACGTAATTCTTGTGTAAATAAAATTATTATTTGATGAATGACATGTGTTGTTTCAAAATGGCCGACCCTCAAAATGGCGTTAGGGTATTTACTTAAAACATTAATTCAATTTACTGTATGGTGATAAAGTAAGAATACAATTCGGCATGTGGGTGTCGTAAAAGACGACTCATCATAATTTTACTACTCTTGTCCCAATTACTTGGGGTCGATACAATATGTACTCTTGTTTCATAGTACCTACATATTGTAAAAGTTATTGGCAATAGTTTTATGACCGGCCACCTGTCAGGGGGGTTGACGCCTCCTTGGGAATGTAATTGTTGACCAAACGGCATTAGATGGAGTTGGTCCAGGTCATCATAAGTCGTATATTATATCCCTTAGTCGTAAAAGATGACTAAACGATATAATATGCATACAATATCTAAGCAAGAGAAGGAAAACTCCCAAACAAATGAAAATTTGCCTTAAACTTCAGTTTTAATAACCAGGGTCGTATTGAGCCGGAAGATTCCGGGTGGATCCTCAGCCCGGGGCCTCTTAGATATTCATACGATCAACAATTATCACCGTTTAGAAATTTACAAACTAATTCCAAGAATACTCTGCTCATATTTAACCGTTTTCAATTTTTTTATTCCATTTTTTTTCTAATTCAAGGAACAATACATACATAGCCTCACACCTGTTTCTCAAAAGAGTAGGCAGAGACTACGGATTGACACAATCCAAGATCCTGGCATACTCTCATCGCTTCATCACACTTATAATAGTCTTCATGCATGCTCTACGATTACGCATACTCTTAATATGACCTCTCGTCAATTGAATGAATAAATTATTTGATCTAGTTTATGTTTAGTTATCAAGAGCAGGTACTTAGCCTGTGTGGGCTTGTATTTTATCTACAGCCTGGTTCGGTTACAATAAGCCCTGCAAGTTTGTGGGGTGCCCACGCAGGCAAAGGCAATTGTAGGCACTATAAGCGCTTACAATATCAAAGGCTAAGAAAGAATTTTTGGCAATTTCTCTTCTAACGATGAAAAATAGGGGTTGCAGTTTGTATAAAACTTCGTCACTTTCTAAGTAAGATCCTTGAAAATTTGTATTTAGCTATTTAATATTAAACAAAGAAATACGTGTTTCAGCCTTTTTTGAAATTTCTGCCCTAAGAGTATAAAATAGGAGTTACAAGTTTGTATGAAATTTAAAAAACTTCATCAGCTTTAAAGTTATAGATCCCTGAAAATTCGTTTTTAGCTATTTAATGTGGCATGGGCAATGGGGGGCATAGTCCGGCGCGTGCTCGTTCGCGTCCCCTGCCAGTCTAATTAGACTGCTAATCCGGCTCGATATGCGTACCGCAATGCGGGTTAGGGCGTCCCCCGGAGGTGACGCGTACCGACCCGCCCCCGTTGGTACGAACTTAGGCAGATGCGGCGATGGCGGCCGCCACCCATCACGCCTTGCCCAGTCAGGCGAGTCGAGGAGAGCAGAGTGCCGGGTGGGCACGTGGAATGTAAGAGGTGTGTGGAAGGTAAGTTGCACGAGCTGATATCCGTCATGGCGGACAAAGAGCTAGACGTGCTCTGTGTAACAGAGACCAAGCGAAGGGGCAGCGACGCCTGCGATCAGGAAGGTGGCGGGATGGCTCTGTGGTCTGGTGTACCACAGAGCGATCGAGCCAGCATGGGGGTAGGAGTGCTGTTGTCCTCTCGCTTGGCCTCAGGTGTGAAGGATTACGGAATGTATGATCCCAGACTACTTTGGGTCCGTATAAAACTAGGTGTCACCAAGGTATTCATGGTTGTAGCATATGCTCCCGTAGGATCCTCTGTGGCATCAGACCTAGAGAAGTTTTGAGATAATGTTAGGGAAGTTCTGGATATGGCAGAAACCAGTGAACGCGTGATTGTATGCGGACATTTGAACGGATGGGTGGGGACCAAGCGTCCCGACTATGAGGACGTACTTGGTCCATTTGGTGATAAGAGAGTGAACGACGCAGGTAGGCTCATAGCGGATGTATGCATGGAGAGAAACCTTATTGTGTCAAACACATTTTTCCAACATAAGGACATCCACATGTATACATGGAGAAGGAATGAACAGAAAAGTATAATAGATTTAATTTTGGTAGACAGTCGCCTCCGAAGCAAAATATTGGACGCAAGAGCCTACAGGGGCCCCACAGTCGATACGGACCACTACCTCGTTATTGCGAGATTTAGTGGTCTATTCAGAAAGTGGAGGCACTGGCGAGAGCGTGTCCACTTCGGAGGGCTTGAAAGAATAAAGGTTGAAAGATTGCAAGAAGAGTGTGTAAGAGAAAAGTATGCAGAGGGTATCCGAGAACGGCTGACGATGGCAAGCCAGCTGCAATCGGACATTGAAGAATGCTGGAGAGTATTGAAAGAGAGTATGGTAGATACAGCGACAGAAGTATGTGGAAGTTCAAAGAAGCATAGAAAAACAAATGGTGATGCATGGTGGGATGCGGAAGTGGCAGCTTCCGTAGAGCAAAAGAAGAAATCGTGGCTGGACTATGTCTCTTCTTTGAATCTGAATGACAGTATGACTGAACAGAAGAAAGAAATATATCGGCAATGTAAGAATGACACCAAGGCCTTAGTGAAAGAGAAACGTGATAGAGCAAGTATGAGTGCAGAAGATAGGCTGACTAAAAACTTCGAGGGTAGCACCAAACTCTTTTGGAGGGAGGTGAAGAAGTCTCGGGGTGGTTGGTCAGCCTTCAGAATGAATAAAATAAGGTCTAAAGGTGGAGACATTCTTACACAAACACAAGACGTGTTAAGCCGATGGAGTGAATATTTTGGCGATATGTATGCGGATGCTACAGTTGACGCCGGTGTCGCATGTGGTTTAGTAGAACAACATTCGACAGCGGCGTCCTCCGATGGCATCAGTATGGATGAAGTTGAATGGGCGATAAGAAGTTTGAAAAATGGTAAGGCAGCGGGCATTGATATGGTGTCTGCCGAGATGATCAAGCTTGGTGGCTCCTGTGTCCGGGAGGCGTTCCTGTTGCTCCTCAATTTATGTTGGAGCTCGGGAATGGTTCTCGAGGACTGGAATAGCGCAGTCATTGTGCCTTTGTTTAAAAACAAGGGTTCACGTTATGACTGCGCAAATTACAGAGCCATAAGCTTGACCAGTTTGGCAGCAAAAGTGTATGGTAAAATTATTGAAAGGAGAATGAGGATGGTGGCCGATGGTTTACTGTGTGAGACACAAGGAGGTTTCAGGAGTGGAAGGGGATGCATGGATCAAGTGTTCTCTCTACGCAACATTGTGGAGAAGCATCTGGCTCTAGGTCAGAGGGTTTCCTGCAGTTTTGTGGATCTGGAGAGAGCATTTGACACGGTTGTACGAAAGGAACTTCGGGACATTTTACCGGAGTATGGTATTAACGGTAAACTGCTACAGGCTGTGCAGTCCAGTTACATGGGCTGTAGAGCCTGTGTGCGGCTGGATGATGGAATGTCGCCTTGGTTTGACGTCAATATCGGCGTTAAGCATGGGTGCGTTCTGTCAGCCAGGCTGTTTCTCATATATCTGGATAAATGTCTCCAAAGGTTGAACGATATGAATGTGGGAGTCCAGATGGGCGACTCAGTGGTCACTGCTGTGCTTTATGCAGATGATGCAGTCCTGCTGGCACAGTCAGCGACTGACCTGCAGACCCTAGTCGACACAATGACAGAAGATTGCAAGAAAAGGGGTCTACGCGTGACTGTGAGCAAAACCAAAATAATGGTCTTTGAAAGAGACGAAGCCAGAACAGATGTAAGAGTAACAATAGGTAATGATGTACTAGAGCAAGTGGATGAATTTGTATATCTTGGATGTGGATTTAGCCGATATGGAAGGTACACCACTGATATAGAGCGAAGAGTGAATGCGGGAAATAGAGTGAACGGAGCGTTGGGGCAACTTCCCGGCAGCCACCACCTCAGCCAGAAGGCACGTGTAGCAATACATAACGCAGTGCTTGTCCCAACATTACTGTATGGAAGCGAGAGTTGGGTATGCAGAAAAGAGTATGAAAGTAAAATTAATGCGGTAGAAATGCGATCTCTTCGAAAAATCTGTGGAGTTAGGCTGACCGACCGCATTCGTAACGACGACGTAAGAGAGTGAGTAGGTATGAAAGAGAGTATTGGTGTAAAGATGCGAAAGGGCATGCTCCGATGGTTCGGACATGTGGAAAGAATGCCGAACGAACGTCTGGTTAAGAAGATATACAATGCGAAAGTGGAAGGATGTAGGTACCGAGGGAGACCGAGACTAACCTACCTAGACCAGATCGGTCATGTACTGAAGGAAGGTGGAGTCAAGAGTCTCCGAAACCGGCGGGCGTGTATGAAGAGAATTATGAATGTTGAGGAAGCGAGTGAAGTATGCAGAGATAGAGTTCTCTGGCACTCTGTTCTCTCTGCCTACCCTGCAAGGGATATGGCGTGATATATGTATGTGTATGTATGTAATGTGGCATAAGGGAATTACCTGTTTCAGCATTTTTGTAATTTTCTTCCCTACGGGTGAAAAATAGGAATTGCAATTTTGTATGAAACTTCGTAAATTTTGAAGTAAGATCCTTGAAATTTTATTTTCAGCCAGTTAATATTAAACAAAAACGTTTTAGCATTTTGGAAATTTCTTACCTATGGGGCTAAAATAGGGGTTGCATTTTTTTATGCAACTTTATCAGTTTTGATTCATGATAATGTTTATTTGGCTCTTTAGTACTAAAAGAAATACGAGTTTCAGCATTTTTTGGAATTTCTCCCCTTTTTCTTCCTTTTTTCTTGGGGGTAGCCTATAGTCCGGACACACGCTGCCCATTCCGTCCGAAGTGACGGAAGGGCAGTGCGTGGCCCCATAATCCACCGTATTCCCTCCCCATCGCCATTGGGCCAGGTAGTAATGCTTTCTTGCCATCCGTGGTCGGCCCGGTGGGTTATCCTTTCGGGTAGCATTCCTTTTCGATGCCCTGGCTAACTGCAGAGGCGTCGCCCTTACGCGGTCAGCCTCTCTGTGGGTGACGGACTATTCAGAAATTTTGTATTAAATTTCGTCGACTTTGAAGTTAGATCAGTGAAAATTTGTATTAGCTATATAAAAAAAGCTTTGAAATTTCTCCCCTAAGGTTGTAAAATAGGGGTTACAAGTTTTTTATGAAACTTTGTCAGTATTAAAATTATATTAGTGAAAATATTTATTTAGCTATTTATTACTAAATAAAAAAAAATACGCGTTGCACCATTTTTAGAAATTTCTCCTCAGAAATAGGGATCGCAAGTTTCTATGGAACTTCGTCAGATTTGAAGATCGATCTGTGATCATTTGTATTTAATATTAAATGATAAAAATACGTGTTTCAGCATTTTTGGAAATTTCTACGAGAACGATGTAAAATACGGATTTCTGATTCTTCACCACCCCCCTTATCTTAATCGTGGGTGATCGTACAAGACGACTAAGGGATATAAAACGCATATAACATATAGATGTTATTACAGATGTTATTATTGCGAGAGAAGGAAAACTCTAAACAAAATCCTGTACCAACACGTCTGACCAGCGTGGTATAGTAGGTAAATTTCTCTCCCACTGTGGAGGAGGTGCGGGCTCAACAGTGGGATATATGTGTGCTGAAATGATGATGATGATGATGAAGTTTGCTATTAGTTTTTTAACAGTTTTTAAGTTACATTTGTTATGATTTTTGTTTGGCTATTTGGTGTTTCATTATAATGAAACACACACCATACAAAACACAACACAAAATACAAATAATTATTTAAGGATATTTTCTCATAAGGATGTAAACAAAAAAAACACAGTTTGCAAGTTTATTAGAAACTTCGTCAGTTTAAAAGTTAGTTGAAATAGATAGTTGGGTTTAAATTACTGAAATTTAGCATTTAATATGCTTAATTATTTATAAGCACGGGTCGGTTTACACCTTAGATCGGGGGTTATATTTTGGAGTTTCCCTTCTCCTAGATAAGTTGCAGCGCAATGCTTACGAGGCTCATCTCCCCAGGTTCTATTTCGGAGTTTTCCTTCTCCTAGATAGGTTGCAGCCCAATGCTAACGAGGCCTATCTCCTCGGGTTATGTTTCGGAGATTTCCTTCTCCTAGATAGGTTGCAGCCCAATGCTAACAAGGCCTATCTCCCCGATAATGTTGAAAGAAGAGTAAATGCTGGTAATAGAGCGAATGGGGCACTATACACCTTTATGAAAAGCAGAAACGTGTCCAAAAAGGCACGTTTAGCTGTACATAAGGGAGTATTAGTACCTACTCTCATGTATAAGAATAAAAATAATTTATTTGCTAAAATATGAGTAATATAAAGTTGACAATATATATTTACATGAGCGTTTCAGTCATATTATACCAATAATAGGTGTGCAAATGTTTGATGACAAGGACTTTAGATCCTAAATGGCATAATTGCAAGCATTTAACAAATAGTATTTAGCAAAAGTCTTATATAATATTAAATTTTAAAACAAATATTAAATCAATTCAGTTATATAATCTGTTAAATTATAGTAGCATTTTTAAATTAAATATTTTTTAAGTTTGTCTTTAAATGTATTAAAAGAAGTAACATTTTTTAGGGGCCTTGGCAATTTGTTATATATAAGCGGCGCCATACAATATACGCTCTTGTGCATTAATGATGTATTTGACATTCTTACACACAATCTATCGTTGTCACGTCGATTACGCGTACTATAATCTGACATTTTTTTAAATAATTGTGGATTACTTTTTACAAAAACAGCTACTTCGAAGATATAAAGTGATGGAAGAGTTAATATTTTATGTTTTATAAAGTATGGTTGACAAGTGTCAGATGGCTTTAATCCAAACATAGCTCTAACACATCTCTTTTGTGACCTAAATATAATTTCTTTATTGGTAGAGTTCCCCCAAAATATAACACCGTATCTCAGAATTGAGCCAAATATACCATGATATGCGGTTAATCTGGCATCTACCCCTAATATTGGTGCTATTTTATGTAACATATAAGCTGCTTTATTCATACGTGTGCTTAAAGATTCTAAGTGTGCTTTCCAATCTAATTTCCTATCTATTAAAAGCCCCAAGAATTTACTTGTGCATACTTGCTCTATAGCATTATTATTGAAAGAAATATTAAAGTCGTTGTTTACTGCTAATCTTTGACTGAAGAACATAATTTTCGTTTTATCCAGATTTATCCTTAAGTTATTATTATACAGCCATGTAATTATTGAACTTATAGTAGAATTTATTTTAGCTTCAAAATTTTCATTACTAGAACAGCTAATAGTTACCGTACTATCATCTGCGAAAAGGGTCATGCTATTGGTAGTTATTTTAGGTAAGTCATTGATATAAATTATAAATAGCAACGGTCCCAAGACACTTCCCTGTGGAACACCATATGATACTGTTCTTTGTTTAGATCTATAGATATGCTCCTGTTTAGTTTCACAATTAAATTTAGTTATTTGTACACACTGCTTCCTGTCTTTTAAATAAGATTCAATTAATTGTAAAACATTCCCCCTTACACCATACTTATTTAGTTTATTAAGTAGAATGTCATGATCCACATAGTCAAAAGCCTGTGTCATATCACAGTACACTGCACAAACTGGGTTTCTTTTATCTACATTTACTATAACCTCATTTAAGAAATCATAAATTGCCATGTTTATGGTCTTACCTTTACGAAATCCTTTTTGATTATCAGTAAGAATCTCATACTTCTCTAAATATTTATATACCTGTTCATAAATATATTTTTCATATACTTTTGAAAGAACAGGCACAAGTGCAATTGGTCTGAAAGATTCTAAGTATTGATTGTTCACATTTTTTTTTAGTGGTTTTATTATAGCTCTCTTTAAATGTTTTGGGTATATACCAGCAGAAATACACAGATTCAATATATAACTTAAATGATGACTAATGCTATCAGCTACATATTTAATAACCTTTGTAGTAATACCATCATGTCCCACACTATTGGTATTTTTCAGTGATTTTATTATTTTTAGTATATCATAATATGAGCTGGGTGCCATGAATAAAGAGTTGCTTTGTATGGGTATATTAGATGTGACATTTTTACCTTTAACCGCTAGTGGTTTAATTTTTTCAATATAATAATTATTAAAAGTTTTAGCGATTAAAACTGGATTAGTTTCTATCTTATCACCGATCATAATACGTGATATACCTTCTCTGGGTATTATAAATTTTGAATTGTTTATAATATCCCAGGTAGCTTTTGTTTTATTCAAAGATGTATTTATTTTATAGGAATTCTGAGCAAGCTGTGTTAATTTTATAATTTTTTTATGTATATAATTATATTTTTTTAAATTTTGTTTATTTATGTTAGTTGGCTTAGATCTATAACACCATAGTAGAGATCTCTTTTTTTTACTACTAATTCTAATACCACGTGATACCCATTGCGGTTTCTTGTGGGTTTTCATTGCTATTTTACGAAATGGAAAGCACAAGTGATAAAATAAAGAAAAAGTTTCTATAAAAAGACTAAAAGCTTGATTTGGATCGCTTAGTGTATATATCTCTGAGAAAGATATATTTTTCATACAGTCTTTAAATTTGTTCATATTACATTTACTATATTCACGACGTTTTATATACCATTGATTAATTAAACATACTTTATCAACAGGGCACTTCAATATTTGGGAGGTGTGGTCAGACAGAGCAAAATCTATAATTTCATATTTACATTTAATACCTAGATTGTGTGCGAAATTGTCGATACATGTACCACTTTTTAACCTAGTTGCCTGATTTATTTCTAAATTAAAACCAAAATTAAGCAATAAGCATTCTAGTTCTGATACAATGTTATTTCTTTTTAAGATATCTATATTGAAATCCCCACATAATACAACACGGGATTTGCCGTATTTACTTTTAATGAAATGTAGTAGCCTCTCTAGTTGGTCGAAGAATGTTTTTAAATTTTTAGATAAAGGGACTCTATACATACAAATAACAATAATATCACATTGAGTCATCTGAATAGCGCAACATTCAAATATATTAATTATTGAAAAATTACATATTTCTGTAATTTCCTTCCATTGGTGACCCTTTTTTACCAATATGCAAGAACCACCTCGTTTGATGTTTCTACGACTGAAGCACGCGGCTAGTCGGTAGTTAGGTATTGCGAGATAAAGTTCAAAACCTGACATAATAAAATGTTCGGTTACGCAGATAACGTCGATTGTCACATCCTTAGTCATTAGTTCTTCTAAGCAGACCGTAAGTGCTGATGTGATTTACTCAAGAGGCCTGAAATATTTTGGTGCATAATATGTATACAATTTTCATAGAAAAAACTGATTATGTACCGAATCGACACATTGGAATTTTGATTCTTCTATATTATAATTCATATTTTCTTCTATTAATTTATTTAAATCTTCAAATATAATTCGCATGCCGTAGTTATTTAGCAGTCCATTACGTTTAAGGAACATTGAATAATCACAGACTAAATTTTTGTTTGAATCTAGGAAATATGCATACTTGTGTGTAATAATATCAGAACCCAACAGATTATTAAAGTTTTCTATTCTACTATTAAACATATTTGTATAGTACCCATATTGGAACGAAGTTCCTTATCGCGCGTTGTGAAAGGGGGCTAGACGGAAAAAATTCTTACGAAAAGTTGTCACGACACTTTTTGCTATAGTAAGCTATTGTAAGCTGTGCGGCGTCGCTCGTCGGCTCTCTTATAGAAAGCAAGCCAGATATTTTCATTTCTATTTCGCATTGAACAGTGTGGTGTCGCGACGATTTTTTTTATAGATAGAGTGATTCAAGAGGAAGGTTTATATGTATAATATATGCATAATGTAGTAGAGAAACACTGATAATTTTAGAGGTTTCTAATGTGATGTCGTAAATAAACACATTATTTTGCGCTTACATTGCAAACGCTGGCTGAACCCTACGAAATAGATCAAAATAAAGTACTACAGTATTATACAGCTTAAAAAGGCCTACAAAAAAGTCCGCGATGGTATATATCTATCTCTTAAGGATAACATACTATATCCATTTTAATACTTTAAAAAATGTTCTATTATAAAACGGTAATTGAAAAGCTATTTACACAAATACTGTATTAATCCTTATCATTTTAAATACATTAGTTGGCTTGAGCATTTCATGAAGATATTTTTTTTCCTTCAGACCATGCAAATTAAATCAATACCTTAAGAGATATAGCAAAATCAAAATAATGCGCAACGAAATTATTTTCGCCCGTGACCGGGCCGCGTGGCCGGCTCGCGTTCGAGCTCGGGGCCGAAAAGTTTTGGTAGTCTAGTGGAATTGTATATCCTATTATTAATATTATAAACGTGAAAGTTTGTAATAATGTATGGATGTGAACATGTTTGTTGCTCTTTCACGTAAAAACTACTGAATGGATTTTGATGAAATTTATAGTAATATAGCTTGCACATCAGAATAACACATAGGCTATAATTTATAAAGATATTTTGCAAATTGGCTAAAATATAACGATAAAAATCGCTTAAGGCAGAAAAAAATTATATAATTAAAATAGAACTTCGATCCATCCGGGTGTCCCTTGACACCTCCGGTTGTGTATTATGCAACACTGGTGGATACCCTGCAGATAGATCGCTGTGAACGTGCTGTGAGCATTTGTTTACTAACAGTATAGTTTTTTAATAACTAATAATATAAGAGATTTTTTTTAAAACGCATTTGTTATTCTTGATATTAACCTGGCTATTTGGGAGAGTATATAGGTCCCATCAGACGCACTTCTATAGGACGTGCTGTATAATATTGAAATGTGCATTAATTTATAGACAAGTGATTTTATGAATCCTATGGTAAAGTAAGTGGTATTGATATCTATATATCGCAATTCGCAAGTTTCTTGTTTTATATTGTCAAAAATTAAACTCTTAAAAAATGTGATACGCTTCACGATTTTGCGTGTCATCCTTGCGCAGGGGCCATGCTAATCTTCTCTGTATCGTTCCAATTTTAGTATATGTACTGCCGAAGCAAGTACAGTAGTTTATTATAAATTTTAATATATATAGTTAAAATTTGCAAAAATTTCTATAGCGCGATTTAGACTCTAATACATGTCCTCTTAGAATCCATTAACTTTGTTACAGCGCCATCTAGTAATAGATTATGATCCTATTTAAAAAAAATCTGAGTTACTCCCTAGTCGCGCCTAAAGAAGTTTTAAGTACTTCAAAAATATTATTATAACTTAAAAAAAATAAAATTTTATTACAATTCCTTCACTAATTAATCGAAATGAACTTCGTTCCATCCGGGTGTCCCTTGACACCTCTCGTTTTATTTATATGTCGGTGTACATATAATGATATTTGTGTGTATAATTTTTTCTATAGTAGTCCTTAAAGAAATTAACAATTCATTATGATTATATGTGGTGTAAAACTCTTCTTTTCCTAATAGTATAATACAAAAATCATTCATTGTGAATGATTTTATTTTATTATGTATATTATATATTAACTGAATCATATTACAGTGCGGTAGTATGTAATGACATATCTCCGTTTTATTTTGAATGACATTTTCCGCAATAGACGTTATGTTATTTTTGTTATTGTTGCTTAAAATACATATCTTTCTAGATGTATTAACTTTTTGTTTTGTCGTAGAAATTTTGATTTGCGATTTGGTTTTTGTTTGCCGAGGTAAATTTTCACTGATTTGTTGAACGTTTGCTACAGGTTCTTCTAATATGGAATGATTCAAAATGGCAGTCGCATCCAATTGTAAATTTTGTGTACTAGTATTTTTTGTCTGCGTTTGTATGGATTTAGTTTTTTTATGACCTCTTTTTGGAGTCGTTATTTTCTTAGTCGGGCTACACGTAATTCGTTTATAAAGTTCATTTTTCTTTATCAAATCAGCATTATATTCTTTAAGTTTTTGATTCTCCAATGATAATGTTTCTATTTCCTGATGCGCGCTTTTTAGGTCTAATAAAAGGTGATCAAGTTTCTCTTTTAGTTGGCTAATTTGATCTAAATGCAAGCTCGCTATGTCCTCGTCCGTTGTCTCAGGTAAACTACTTGCATTAAAGGTATCATTAATCATTTCACTTTCGTTTATCGCATCTGAGTCAGACTGTGTTCGTTTTCTACGAAACGTTATATTCTCTAGGAAGTTCATGATTCTTATATATTTATTTTATCAAATTTATTAAGATGTTATGAAGATTTATATACTAATACAAGAAAATAACAATCCTCGTAAAGATACAAAAAACCGTCAATCAGTCGTAGGACGCGAACTCGATGCCTTTCGCACGAATTTCTCAAGCTATAATAAGCACGCCAATCGTACCATACGTCATTGCATTAAAATTTTATTGTGGTAGGGCCACACTGTTGATAGTTCTCTATCTACAGCCGCAGGCAGGCCCGACCGGGGTGGTACCACACTCTCGCAGAATATCGACGTATGAATGGTGGCTTTTGCCGCTGTGCTTCGTTCGGTGAGCGAGAGAGCCGGAGCCTAACTTTCCGGGTGTGTTTTCGTGTGGTGGGTTCTGGTGATGCTTGAAATTTACGGTGGTAAGGTCTTGGTTGGGGCATTGGGCGTGAGGGGCTGATATGGGGTACAGGGAGACCCGGTGGGAATGGTCACCGCCGGCCACCTGCCGGTCAGCAGGGGACCCGAGCCCAGGACTATCCCCCCTGGGAGGCTGTCCCGCCAACCGGCGAAAATCCCGTTGCGGAGTCGTCGTGCCGGAGTGGGAAACCGGAGTGGAGCCCGACGACTACGGGCGGGGGGGCACCGGGGGCCCTTCCGTGCTTCGTGTCAGCTCCTCACAAAACCCACCCTCCAACCATGTACTATGCCCCGCACCTTTTTTTTTTGGCATCACCGGACCCCATTCCACGAAAGTACACTCCCTTCCTCTTCTTATACAAAACCCATGAAAAGGAAACACAAAAAGAGAAGGTTTTACACGGCGGTCCCTCTATCCACATTTGACGTGGACTTTTGTAACATTAGGGGTTTACACAGCAATCTCGACGCCGTCCACCAACACCTCGAGACGGCGCGGCCTGCCTTGCTCTTTTTAACGGAGACGCAGATAAGTGCCCCGGATGATATTTCGTACCTAAATTATCCAGGCTACGAGTTGGAACACTCCTTCCACCGTAAAGCTGGGGTGTGCGTGTTCATCCGGGATGACATCTGTTGTCGCCGCCTTAGGGCCCTCGAGCATGGTGACCTGTCAATTTTATGGTTACGCGTAGACTATGGAGGGTATACCCGCATCTACGCGTGCCTCTACAGGTCCCATGGCAGTGATTCAGGGTCAACTCAGTTATTCGAGAACGTTCAATGGGGGATTGACGAAATATTGGAGCAGTGTCCATCAGCGGAGGTGGTGGTTCTTGGAGACTTTAATGCTCATCATAAAGAGTGGTTGGGGTCCCGAACCACTAACCTCTTGGGTAGGCATCTCTTCAATATGGTCTCGGCCTATGGTCTCTCACAACTGGTAACACAGCCCACCCGTGTTCCAGACATTGAGAGCCATGAGCCGTCTCTACTGGATCTTCTGCTGACTACACACCAGCACGGATACCGGGTAGTGGTCGAAGCTCCTCTTGGGTCATCTGACCACTGCTTGGTCCGTAGCAAAGCCCCTATTGCGAGGCCTAATCGCTCTAAAGCGACTGGGACTCGCAGAGTCTGGCAATATAAGTCAGCAGATTGGGATAGGCTTCGCGAGTTCTACGCATCCTACCCATGGAAGCAGCTTTGCTTCGCCTCTAGGGACCCTGGCATTTGTGCGGATTGCGTTACCGATACCGTTATTACGGGGATGGAATTATTCATCCCCAACAACAAAATACCGGTCGGTGGCCGCAGCCGGCCTTGGTTTAATAAAACCTGTAGGACGGCTGCACAGCAAAAGCAGTCCGCATACCAGGCCTGGAATAGGGCCCAAAACTGTCGGGACCCAAATGTCAGGGAGGAGAAGCGAAAATTTAATGCTGCTTCTAGATCTAGTAAGAAGGCTATTGCCAGAGCCAAGGCGGAACATGTTGCCAGAATCGGCGAGCGATTGGAGAGCTATCCCGCCGGGAGTCGTGCATTCTGGTCGCTCGCCAAAGCTGCCCAAGGCAACTTCTGCCAGTCCAATCTCCCACCACTGCAGAAAAATGATGGCAGTCTAGCCCACAGTGCAAAGGAGAAGGCCGATCTTTTAGGTCAATTCTTTGCCTGTAACTCGACTTTGGACGCTGGAACCGCCACACCACCTATCATCCCGCGGTGTGAAAGCTCTCTGCCTAAAATCCGCATTACGCAGCGAGCGGTGAGGCGGGAGCTGCGGCTAATAGACGTACATAAGTCGAGCGGGCCGGATGGCATCCCTGCAGTGGTCCTGAAAACGTGCGCCCCCGAGTTGACCCCCGTCCTCACGCGCTTATACCGACTTTCCTATGATACTTGTAGGGTTCCATCTTCGTGGAAGATAGCCCATGTCCACCCGATCCCAAAAAAGGGAGACCGGTCGGACCCGTCGAATTACAGGCCAATTGCGATTACATCCTTGCTCTCCAAGATAATGGAGAAAATAATCAACCATCAGCTTCTGCAGTACCTGGAGGATCATCAGCTGATCAGTGACCGCCAATATGGGTTTCGTCATGGCCGGTCGGCTGGTGATCTTCTTGTGTACCTCACACACCGTTGGGCAGAGGCCTTGGAGGGCAAGGGTGAGGCGCTAGCGTTCAGCCTAGATATCGCGAAGGCGTTCGACAGGGTTTGGCACAGGGCCCTTCTATCGAAGCTACCATCATATGGAATCCCCGAGGGACTCTGTAATTGGATCACCAGTTTTTTGGATGGTCGGAGCATAAAAGTAGTCGTCGATGGCTCCTGCTCCGAGACCATGCACATTAATGCTGGTGTACCACAAGGCTCGGTGCTCTCCCCGACGTTGTTTATTCTGCATATCAATGACATGCTCTCCATAGAGAGTATTCGTTGCTATGCGGATGACAGCACGGGTGACGAGCGATACACCGAGCATCAGAATGTCCCTCGGAGTATGTTACAGGAAAGACGGGCTCAACTTGTGTCTGAAGTCGAGCGCTCTCTAGGGCGGGCCTCAAAATGGGGTGAACGGAATTTAGTCCAGTTCAACCCCACTAAGACACAAGTTTGCGCGTTCACTGCGAAGAAGGACCCTTTTATCATGGCGCCTCAGTTCCAAGGAGTAACTCTCCAAATCTCCGAGAGTATTGGGATCCTCGGCGTCGAACTATCGAACAAAGTCCAGTTTGGGAGTCATTTGGAGGACAAAGCCAAATTGGCAAGCAAAAAGTTGGGCGTGCTGAGCAGGGCCAGGCGGTACTTCACGCCGAGTCAACGTCTTGTGCTATATAAAGCACAAGTTCGTCCTCACATGGAGTACTGCTCTCATCTCTGGGCAGGCGCGCCTAAATATCAGCTAGACCCACTTGACTCCCTACAAAGGCGGGCACTTCGAATCGTCGGTGATCCCAATCTCACGGACAGACTAGAGTCGCTGGAGCGGCGGAGAGACTTTGGGTCACTCTGTGTACTCTACCGGCTCTTTCACGGAGAGTGCTCTGAGGAACTGTTTGACTTGGTACCACCGTCACCATTTTACCACCGTACCACTCGACACCGTAGCAGGGTTCATTCATTTCACCTGGAAACGATATGGTCCTCGACCGTACGTTTTCAGCGATCATTTCTCCCACGTACATGCAAGATCTGGAATGAACTACCTGCTGCTGTGTTTCCCGAGCGCTATGACATGTCCTTCTTCAAACGAGGTTTAAGAAGAGCTCTTCCTTCACGGTAGGCAGCGGCCTGGCTGTACCCCTGGTGTTGCTGGGTCCATGTGCAACAGCATTACTTACCATCAGGTGTGCTGTTTGCTCGTTTGTCACCGTAGACAATAAAAAAAAAAAAAAAAAAAAAAAAAAAATTATGATACTCTTATTGAATTATGTGAGATACATTCGAACAGTTAATTTTTATGATTTTTGTAAGTATATGTGCACCCACATAATATTTTAATAACTTTTCACTGTTTTTAAAGATATAACAAATTTAAATGTGACTGTCTCATTGTCTTTTAATCTTCACTAGTTATTAATATATTTATTATGCAAGTACAGTTCTATTAAGCACAATGATTCGTGTGTGTATGTGCAACGATATTCCTAACACACTGGTAACTTTGTTCACAGTAAGTATCTAACTTTAATAACACTTTCACTAAGACTACTTGATTGAAAATATATATTTATATAAAAATCGTTTAGGTTTTACGTTGTTTACATTTATTTACATTAATTATAACGGAGCAGATTATTTACGTGACAACAGCGCCACCTCGCTCAATCGTATGGTAGTGAAAGTTGGATTTGGCAGGGAAGACATGAAAGTAGAATAAATGCTGTAGAGATGAGAGCTCTTCGTAGTATGTGTGATGTAAGTCTGAAAGATAGAATTAGGAATAGTGTTATAAGACAGCGCTGTGGTGTGAATGAAGAAGTAGCGGCAAAGATAAAAAAGAGTATGCTGAGGTGGTTTGGACATTTAGAAAGAATGAGTAACGAGAGGTTGACGAAGCAAATATATAAAGCAAACGTGAATGGGACGAATACAAGGGGAAGATCACGTCATACTTTTCTGCACCAAGTTGGAGATGTGTTGACGAGAGGTCTTATTAAGAGTATGCGTAATCGTAGTGCATGCAAGAAGACTATTATGAGTGTGAATGAAACGATGGAAGTATGCCAGGATCGTGGTTTGTGGCAATCCGTAGTCTCTGCCTACCCCTCTGGGAAACAGGCGTGAGGCTATGTATGTATGTAATTATTTATAAAAACCCGATTACGAAGCGAAAAATGATGTCACAAGCGGGATTCGAACCCGCGCCTATTGGGATTCCGGCCCAATCGTGCTGCCACTATACCACCGTGAACTATTGTAGGACATGCAAATCTCGCTTCGTATCATATTTATGTCTTACGGTGACGGCCATCTAGATGGCATGCGTCACGTTAGGCCGGAATCCCAATAGGCGCGGGTTCGAATCCCGCTTGTGACATCATTTTTCGCTTCGTAATCGTGTTTTTATAGATATTTGGGTGTTTGATATTAAATGAATAAATACATATTTCAGCAATTTTAGTAAATGCCAAAGCCGTAGGGGAGATAATTTCAAATTTGGTAAATGTCGGCAGTCCTCGTGACTGCTATTTTTTTTTGAGTACAGGCTATGGTATAGTTACACCCAGCCAATTCGTCCGGAGAGACCTGTACACATATTTTTTCACGCCGTGTGAGCAGGCAATCGGAACTCGGCGTTTATAATCTGTGACCAATCAATTCGCCTACGGAAATTTCAAGAAGTACTACTATGAACTTGATATTGACGCAAATTCCAAATACTCGATTGTATCATCTACGTAATTACAGCTAAATATATATAAACATATTTGTTAATAAGTTTGTTTTAATATTTTCACGGTAGTATTTAATTATCATGACATCATTTAATTTTATTAGCGTGAAAAATACGTTAGAAACTGTTTATTGACCTGTAGGTATACAGACTACACATACTATGAAAGAAGAGTATATATATATATATATATATATATATATATATACACATATATATATACATATATATATATATATATATATATATATATATATACACATATATATATATATATATATATATATATATATATATATATATATATATATATATATATATATATATACATATATATATATATACTAGCCACCCGCCCTCGCTTCGCTTCGATTACGTTAATTCAGTTGCGTAGTTTACTTTTGCTACGTAGAATTCCTTTCGGAGAAGAACTTTTTTTTCTTCTGAATTTTCTAAAGTCTGTATTCATCTGACCCCCGGGAGGAATTTCGTGAAATCCATTCTTAGCTGACCTCTACTCGATAAATAGAATATTCCTACCAAATTTAAAGTCTGTAGGACTTGTGGTTCCAGAGATATCGTGATGAGTCAATACATAGGTGGAAATCTCTTATATATATATAGATATACTAGCGACCCGTCCTCGCTTCGCTTCCGTTACGTCTACTTTCGCTACATAGAATTCCTCTCGGAGAAGGAATTTCTTAAAACCCTATTTCATCTGACCTTTACAAACCAGAAAGAAAGTCCACACTTAATTCCAAGTCTGTAGGGGCAGTATTGGAAAATGTAGATTTTCTGGGTTAACACCTACGCAATCCGCTTTAGGGGTGGAATTAAAAAAAAAAAAAAAAAGCCGTCTTTAGTTAACTTGTGTATTGTAACAAAAATATGCTTACCGAAATTCAAGTCTGTAGAGATATATTTAAAAAATGTGATTTGTACACCCCACCCATCCCCCTTGCGGGTGAAATTTCGTGAAATCCGTTTTTACCTGACCTTTACTCAGCGAAAGGAGTATTCCTACCAAATTTAAAGTCTGTAGACGTTATGGTTCCAGAGATATCGTGATGATTCAATACATAGGAGGAAATCTCTTATATATATATATATACTAGCAGACCCGGCCACGCGTTGCTGTGGCTAAGGTAGCCTCAGTAACACGTGGTGGTTATGCTAATAAATTATAGCTTATACGAAACGTTTCTACGTTTAACATAGCGCCATCTATTAAATACTAACTCAATCCAGTCAACAGATACCACCATCTGTTAGAATCGTTTGGAGATAACAGATAATTGTGACTGTCAAATAATAGACAAATAATTTGCAATAAAATGATATTGTGACTATAAATTGAGATGGAAGCTATCCTATCTTTTAAGTTGGATCAAACTACACATATTATGCAAATTTGATTAAAATCGGTTAAGTACTTTAAGAGTGCATGGATGATATAGGGGCTGTGATGATGATGCGGCGGAACTACTGGGATGTAGTGAATATCATATAAAAGTGCTATACAACGTTTTCGTTTTCCATCTAAATTCTCACAAGATACCATTAACAGTGTAGCCATAGCACTTTTGATGGCGACAATTTGACTTATAGTCTATAAAATATAGCATGATCTCTGTGACAGTTCTCACTAGTGCCGCATGCTTACGATGCAGTCCATATTTTTATCGATATAATTCCTTATTTTTTAAAGTTATTTGCTACTGCAATTGAAAAACAATGTATGAAAATCTTATTGAATTTCAATCAATGGATGTTATTTGAATTTAACTAAAGCTGTTAATTAATTATTTATATTATTCGAAAGGAGTACATACAAGTTCATCGTCACTATTATCATCATCGATAGAGCATTCCTGTAGGTTGATGATGAGATCTTGGTCACTGATTATTTCATGAATAATCATGTTTATTTTATAAAAGAATTTATACTTTAAATATAAAAAAAATGGTCTTATTAATATTATAACTGATGTCTGAATACTAAATTAACACAATTTTCTTATTTTATAGAGTAACCAAGTGGTTATATAGGTAATGATTTGGTTTTACTTGTTTTATAAATAATAATTAATAATTATGTTATAGATTTACGTTTATCGATTGTCCCATCTCTATCTTATTCTCAGTCCAGTATGATCTTGTGTTTGCGTAAACATCATATTTTTATAAAATGGTTACTAAGTATTTTAAAATATATGAGGTACAAGTTTTGGTGTAAATATTCATATTTTTATATTCATAATTCAGTTGAGATATAACTGGCACGTAAAGAATGAAAATATAGGCGATCATAGGGGTAGGACCACGCTGTTGACAGTTCTTTGTCTACAGCTACGGGCCGGTCCGTCCGGGGTAGTACCACACTGAGCAGAAGATCAACGCCTGAGTAATGGCAATGTGCTATTGCGCTTCGTTCGGTGAGCGAGAGAGCCGGCAGCCCAACTGGGTGGGTTTGGGGATTTTATTGGTAGGCAGCGGCCTAAGCTATATCCTTGGTATTGCAAAGATCCATGGGTGGCCATGACACTTACTATCAGGTGTGCTGCTTGCTCGTTTGCAATTATAAGCAATAAAAAAAATAAAAAATAAAATTGTACACATGACTTATTCAAAATGATTTCATCGGTTTTGTATCTATCTGTCACAGAGATCAAGCTATATTTTAAGGACTAACCCGAAAGACTAAAAACGTAAAAATAATTATAACTTGACACTGGCACCAATAGCTCGTATAAGTAGCTGATTGCCAATACATAAAGAGAAGAAGAAGAACGTTTATGTGACATCAACCTTTTTAGAGTTCCATACCCAAAAGATAAAATAGGACACTATTACTAAGACTCTGCTGTCCATCCGTTGCTTCGCCTGTCTGTCACCAGGTTGCTCTCATGAACCGTGATAGTTGGACAGTTGAAATTTTCACAGATGATAAATTTCTTTTGCCGCTACAACGACAAATACTAAAAAACAATAAAATAAATATTAAAGGGGGCTCCCACACAACAAAGGTAATTCCTTTTGCTCGATATTGATAACAAAAATAGGTAGACGTTTGAAATATTCACAGAATATTTAGTAATATATTCCCTTTAGAAATAAATAATTAAATTAAAATAAAACAAATAGAGAATTTAAGCTCCCATACAACAAACATGATTATTTTGCCATTTATAGATAATGGTACGGAAACCTTCGTGCGCGACTCCGAGTCGCTCTTAGCCGGTTTTTTTTTAATATAATCGAATTGAGTTTTCAAACATGTGTCAAAATAAAATGTCTTTTAATTCAAAATCACTAATGAGTATTGATATCAATTTTAAAGCAAATCACCCCTAAAATAACTTTCCACCCCTTTTTAACCCAGTTAGGAGATAAATTTCAATAAAATATCAATCACATCTTTCATCAATTCTGTGAAAGAATGTTTATGCAAAAAAATTTGAAATAGATTGTACCAAGGAATCATGTTGTCCTATATAAACTTTGTCCTGCTTTTTAACCCCTTTAGGGATATAATTTCGTAAAATCCGTTCTTAGCAGACCTCTACTCGGCGAAAGAAATATTCCTACCAAATTTGAAGTTTGTAGACCTTATGGTTCCAGAGATATCGTGATGAGTCAATACATAGGTGGAAATCTCTTGTATATATATATATATATATATATATATATAGATAGATAGATAGGAGATAGATTATAACTCATCCTTACTGTTTCGATTTTTGCAAACATGTTGATTAAAAACTGGCTAAACAGCGAACGAAAATATAGCAGATGATCTTATACTCCTTTCCTAATCATTATAGGGTAAAATAAAAGTTGCAGTAGATATAATTTTATAAAGCGGTGTTTTATCCTAGCACAATTCAAAGACCAAACAACTGCTGAAATAGAGTATCGACCTTCGCCGTAGCATTGCACAAACGGATATTGTCACACAAACTGTAATGCATCGTGTAAGCGATGGATTTCAGTTATTCGATGCAAGGTATTACCAAGGCTTGGAATTACAATATTCTGCTTAGAAAATTACCGTCCAATCATTTCAAATTTCAAAGTCTACGTTCATATGAGGTCGTGTCCCAAAAGTACATAACCTCTCTAAAGCTTAGAAACCTATAAACACCGTACTAATATAGTGCGGTGACACTCGAAACATTTCAATTTTAAAAAGTATTTGCATTGTACCAAACGTTTATGTGACATCAACCTTTTTAGAGTTCCATACCCAAAAGATAAAACAGGACCCTATTACTAAGACTCCGCTGTTCGTCCGTTACTTCGCCTGTCTGTCACTAGGTTGCTCTCATGAACCGTGATAGTTGGACAGTTGAAATTTTCACAGATAGATTTTACTCCTCAAATTTTTCTCATACCGGGCGCCTTATATGAAAATCGATTCTTAAGGAGTAAACTCCAAAAACCTAAACTATCCTAATATTCCATTCTTGCTGTCTTAGGCTATTTTTCTGTAGATTCACACATATATTTTAAACAAAAACATCTTACTTTAAGGAAATAATCCTTGTGTTGGAGGACTTTGGGGGACTTTACAAATATCCAATTAACGTTCATAAATAATACCAAGACTTAAAACAAAATTTTGTGAGGCGCACAAAGTATTATCCAGCATGGGAATTGAATCGGCTACTATTATCATCATCATAGCTTACATAAGCCACAATATTGGGCTCGAAAGTCCTCCATAATGAAAGGGAAATTGACCATCTATACCACGCTGGTCAGATGTATTCGTATAAGGTTTTGTTTTGAGTTTTTCTTCTCTTGTCATCATCATTCTCCTACTCTTATCCTAATTACTTGGGATCGATACAATATGTACTCTTCTTTCATAGTACATATTGTTATTGGCAATAGTTTTATGACCGGCCGCCTGCCAGACGTCAACACTACTTGGGAATGTAATTGTTAACTAAACGGCAACAGATGGAGTTGGCCCAGCTCTTAGTCGCCTTTTACGAGATCTTGAGCAAATTAAGGGTTGGTAGCATTGGTAGCCAATACCACACAGCAACGGGTAGGTACTTCTATTTGTAAATAATTAAATTCATGTTTAAGGGATTTTTTTTAGTTTGCCACTGAAGACAAAGATCGGGTTCTCGGGAAAAGTTAAAAATATCAATTTTTAGATTATTTTTGTTGTACACAACATACCAAATTTTAACTTTCTTGTGTACAGGCTATGGGTATAGTCACCGCAATCCGTCCAGGGCGACGAAAGAGGAGGCGTGCTACCTCATAACCTCATAAATGTGGCACACGTTTCTCTCCACGCCGTTGCAGGCCACGGGATCAGAAAATGTCCTAAGAATTTTCATAATCATCAGTCAATGACGAAATTTGGGATTGTTAGATAGATATCAATAAATTCTAAAGTATTAGAACTATGTCATACACATACATACATACATATCATAAAGCCATATCCCTTGCAGGGTAGGCAGAGAGAACAGAGTATCAGAGAATTCTATCCTTGCATACTTCACTCGCTTCCTCAACATTCATAATTCTCTTCATACATGCTCGCCGGTTTCGGAGACTCTTGACTCCACCTACCTTCAGTACATGACCGATCTGGTCTAGGTAGGTTAGTCTCGGTCTCCCACGGTACCCACATCCTTCCACTTTCGCATTGTATATCTTCTTAACCAAAGCTATATCATTATACCTTAATATCAAATTTCGCGAGACAACTGCCTTGCGGAAACGGCAACGACCACATCATAGTTTTTGACGCTGTCGACCATAGCCCTAGCGATAAACTTTTAGTACCTTGCATTGATTTTTCTATTTACCTCAGAGATAACTTCTGCGATAGTTTTTTTAATGGTAGGACCAAGCTGTTTACAGTTTCTTGTCTACAACCGCGGGCCGGTCTGTCCGAGGTAGTACCACACTGAGGCAGAAGATTGACGTATGAGTAATGGCAATGTGCTATTGCACTTCGTTCGGTGATCGAGAGAGCCGAAAGTTCTACTGGATGGGTTTAGGATTTGTATTGGTAGGCAGCGGCCAAGCTATTGCTAGCTATTTTATTATATATCCTTGGTATTGCGAAGGTCCAGGGGCGGCAGTAATATTTACCACCAGGTGTGCTGCTTGCTTGTTTGCCACTATAGACAATAAAAAAAGAAGTCATTCTCCTACTCTTATCCCAATCGCTTGGGGTCGATACAATATGTACTCTTATTTCATAGTACATATGGTAAAAGTTATTGGCAATAGTTTTATGACCGGTCATCTGTCAGACGTCAACCCTCCTTGGGAATGTAATTGTTGACCAAACGGCATCTAATGGAGTTGGCCCAGGTCGTTATAAGGCTGTTAGTCGTTTTTTTACGACATCCACGAGCAAAGTAAGGGTTGGTAGTATTCGTAGCCGCTACCACACAGCAAACAAAATAACAGAATAGCCTAATGATACGAATATTAAACGTAGTTTATAATTGATTTAAAAGATTATGATTTCTGATATTTACGCGAATATTACACATTTGTAATAAAACTATTTTAAAAGGATTCTATCACGTTTATATTTGACTTTTAATTCCTCGATGTTTCGAACACTTAAGAGCGTTCATTTCGAATGCTATGCGTGACAATGAACGCTCTAAAGTGTTAAAAATCAAATACAAAAGCGATATAAAAAAAAAAATATGATTTAAAAGATTTTATAACATTCTTATTTCATCATTCTCCTACTCTTATCCCAATTACTTGGACTTGACACAATATGTACCTCTCTGCTTACATATTGTAAAAGTTATTGACAATAGTTTTATGACCGGCCGCCTGCCAGACGTCAACCCTCCTTGTAACTGTAATTGTTGACCAAACGGCATCAGATGGAGTTGGCCCAGGTCGTTATAAAGCTCTTAGTCATCTTTTACGACATCCACGAGGAAAGTAAGGGCCGGAAAGTATTCGTAGCCGCTACCACACAGCTCATCATCATTATTCATCCTGACCCTGCTCTCATCCCAATTACTTGGAGTCGACGCAATATGTCCTTTTTTTCCACTCAATCCTATTCGATGTCATCTCTGCGTTCATTCCCTTTATATTCATATCATGCTTCACGCAATCCCTCCATATTTTCTTCGATCTTCCCTTACCCCTAAAACCTTCAACATTCATACTTAAAACTTTTCTCACAACATTACTTTCGTCCCGTCTCATCATTTGTCCATACCAGGCGTTCACTTTTCAACTTTTCCGTCACTGGCGCGACTTTCAAACTTCCTCTTATATGCTCATTTCTTATCTTATCCATTCTCGTCAGACCGCACATCCATCTTAACATTCGCATCTCTGCTACATGTAGTCGTCTCTCATTCGTCACTTTTGTAGCCAACCCATACAATACGGTAGGCTACAGCTATTACATTCTTATTTATAAGATAACAAATAAGGTATAAATCGTCATAAATAGATTGTAAATGGCCTATCAATTTCAAATACCATATTAGTTAAATAAGCATATAAATTATTAGCGATTATTTATTGATTAGAATTTAAACGTAAAGATAATTTTACTAAAATTTATTTTCAGACTTTGAAAGACAATAAAATCTTTTGTTCAAACCAACTGTATTTATTCAAATGCCAATGTGTACACATTCCAAGTAATTTGTTATATAAAACGGCGGTTATGTATTTGTCATGAAATCATTTCATTATGAAGACCAAAGAAGCGCTAGCCATAATTTTGGTGAGTTGCAAAAATTAATCATTAAAATTACATAACCTGAAAAATAACATCTCGCAAATATTCAAATTTTAAATACTTTTATTATTTATATAATTAGAATATTTATATATTATCAATTTTTAATTTTAATCTTAAATTAATTGAAATAAATTAGATTGCAACCATAGTCATACCAAATCTTGAAAAAAATTATGTACACGCGTAACAAGAAAAAAAAAAAAGTGTGTGTGTCATCTTCAACGCATGACTGGAGTTTACTCCTTAAGTACGATTATCAAAACAGGCGCAAAAAAAGCTCATTTGACTAAAAATAATATATATATATTTCTATTTACATTTATTAAAACTGTTCAGTGAAGTATTATCTCACGTCAGAAAGTGAAAGGTGCGCAGAATAGGTTGCGCACCAAAACGTAACGAGGTCATTCGATCACTAGATTTTACTCCTCAAATTTTTCTCACACCGGGCGCCTTATATGAAAATCGATTCTTAAGGAGTAAACTCCAATAATCTTAAAAATAAAAAAAAAAACCTCGCCTTATTCTACGTTTGTAGAAAAAACGACACTAACAATAGAAAAAAGGTATTTAATACATTGAAAGTTTTATTATAACGCATTGTCTAGTTAAAAAACTAAAATGTTGACTATAGCTAACTTCAGGGTGTCAGTTTTTCGTGACGGTGTGCGCGCGCATCGTAAAAATTTACTCTCATCATTTTTCCCTAACGCGCCAAAAGAAGTACCTACATATAACTTCAAAAACACCTAGTTTGTCTATTATTTCAATACTTTATTCACGTTTTCATATAAAATTGTATGTTTTAGCTTCAGCGTAATGTAATACGAAGTATGATTATTTAGGAATCATCATCATCATTCTCCTACTCATATCCAATCGCTTGTGATCGATACAATATGTACTCTTCTATCATAGTACATATTGTAAAAGTTGTTGACAATAGTTGTTATGACCGGCCGTTTGTCTGACGTCAACACTACTTGTGAATGTAAATGTTGATCAAACGGCATCAGATGGAGTTGTTCCAGGTCGTTATAAGGCTCTTAGTCGTCTTTTACGACATCCACGAGCAAAGTAAGGGTTGGTAGTATTCGTAGCCGCTATCACACAGCACACATCAGTTAACTAGAATATCCATTATCATGTAATTTTCTTTCATATATCTTGATATTGGGTTTATCGAGTTTATATTGTATACTAGCAGACTCGACCACGTGTTGCTGTGGCTAAGGTAGCCTCAGTAACACGTGGTGGTTATGCTATTAAATTGTAGTTGTAGAAACGTTTGTACGTTTAACATAGCGCCATCTATTAAATACTTAATTCAGTCAACAGATACCGCCATATGTTAGAATCGTTTGCAGATAACAGATAATTGTGACTGTTAAATAATAGATAAATAATTTGCAATAAAATAATATTGTGACTATAAATTGAGATGGAAGCTATCCTATCTTTTAAGTTGGATCAAACTACACATGCTGTGCAAATTTTATTAAAATCGGTTAAGTACTTTAGGAGTCCATCGCGGACAAACAACGTGACGCGTAATTTATATATATTAAAATAAGATAATTAATTGTCAGTTGTTATTAATGTTTTCTTTCTATTATAGGTGCTTGGGTGCTTGAAATGTTTAGCAGGTAAGTTTTGTTCTACATTTTTTTTAACAACTACCCTTCTTTTTATGTATTGGCAATTAGCTACTTAGGGACGTCCATTAACCACGTGATGATTATTTTAGCATTTTTAACCCCACTCCCCCTTGGTGATACGTGGTGAGGTTTAAGATTATGACCCCCCCATTCCCCACCAACATCACGTGAATTTTTAGTACCTACAAAGAAGTAGCCCACAGCTCATTATATTCTCGGTTTTTTTGCTTTTTTATACTTCGCATAAAGGTCTTTATACAGATCAGCTTCTTTAAACTTCGTTCGTTGTCTGGCAACGGCAAGTCAAAGTCACACTACGCGCCACTTTTCAGTTTAAAAATCTCAGCGTTTGACGAAAAAAGAAATACACGTGATATATTACTACAGCCCGCTCTCCCCCTTGTGATATTTCGTGATTTTTGTGAAACCCCTCCACCCTCTTTCAAACCTCACGTGATTAGTGGACGGCCCCTTATATGAGCTAAAGGTGCCAGTGTCGAGTTATAATTATCTTTACGTCTTTATTCTCTTCATGTTAGTCATTGTCCGTCAGTAAGTCAAATCGTCACCATTGCCACACTGTTAATGGAAACTACTGGAAATTTTAGTTGAAAGCGTTGTAAAACACTTTTATATCATAATCATTACATCTTAGCACTTCCTCTGCATCACATTACATAAAATACTATCAAAACTATTTAATATAAAACTTTAAAACACTAAGATTCATCATCATTCGCCTACTCTTATCCCAATTACTTGTGGTCGATACAATATGTACTCTTCTTTCATAGTACATATTGTAAAAGTTCTTCTTCTTCTTCTTATATATTGGCAATCAGCTACATATACGAGCTATTGGTGCCAGTGTCAAGTTATAAATATTTTCACGTTTTTAGTCTTTCAAGTCAGTCGTTGTCTAAGTCAAATTGTTGCCATTAACAGTGCAATGGCCACACTGTTAAAGGTATCTTGTGGGAATTTTGATGGAAAACGATAACGTTGTAAAGCACTTTTATATGATATTCACTTCATCCCAGTAGTTCCGCCGCTTCATATTACATAAAATGCCATCAAAATTATCTAATATAACACGTTAAAACACTAAGATATCGAATATAATACAAGAGCACCACATAACGTTTTCAAATTCCTGTCAAAAGTCCCTATTGTAAAAGTTATTGACTATTGTTTTATGATTGACCGCCTGTCAGACGTCAACACTACTTGTGAATGTAATTGTTGATCAAATGGCATCAGATGGAGTTGGCCCAGGTAGTAAGGCTCTTAGTCGTCTTTTACGACATCCACGAGCAAAGTAAGGGTTGGTAGTATTCGTAGCCGCTACCACACAGCTAAAACACTAAGATATTGTATATAATACAAGACCACCGCCATGACACTTTCATATACCTGCCAAAAGTCACATCTCTTTATTCTTATGTAATAAGGGTGATTTTTTTACCAATTATAAGACACGACTACAAACTACGAGTTCGCTGCAGAATATTTTCTCAATAAAATCGAGGAATTTAGATTATTGGTTCATGTACTCTTAATATAATTCAAAATTGATTTTAGAGTATTAAATCGGAACAAATAGCTAATATTTAAAAGACGGATAAAGGATATAATAAGCATATAACATCTATGTAAGATAAGGAAAATTCAAAATAAAATCCTATTCAAATTATTAAAATTTAGCATTTTAACATATTTGATTATTTATAAAAACTTAATTACGAGCGAAAAATGATAAATCCACACTCATTTTTCTCTTGTAATCAAGTTTTAATAAATAATCAAGCATGTTAAATGGTAAATTTCAATAATTTGAATAACAGGCTCGTGTCATCGTTTAATACAATTCTAACTGCAAAGTTACGAGTATTAAATCTGTACAATGTGTAAACATTGTCCGATAGATGGCACACGTCTCCTTTAAAGACGAAAATATAATACGAACCGAAAATTGAATGTCATACAACAGCTCACGGTGTAAGTGGTAGTACGATTGGGACGGATTTCCAATAGGTGTGAGTTCGAATCCCATGTGTGACAAACATTTTTCGCTCGTAATCAAATTTTTATAAATAAAATCCTATACTACCCCCAGCCAGCGTGGTATTGTAGGCCAATTTGCCTACTATAGTTGAAGAGAATTTAGCCCAGCAGTGGGACACATATAAGTTAAGATTGAGATAATTTACAATAGTTTTGCCCAAATGCAGGTCTCGCAGTCTTGCAACTCTCGCTGTTAGAATAACACAGAGAAGTTTTGGCGCGAATGTGGAAATGTCATGTCACGCTCTTGTATTATATTCATTTCTTTAGTGTTTTGTGGTGTTATATTGAATAATTTTGCTGGTATTTTATGCAATATGGTACAGTTAAAGTGCTGAAGTGTAGTGAATATGGTATAATAGTGGTTTACGTGTATTTGCATATTTGCCCAAAATTCCCAAAGAAAATCATTGATTAGGTTATCAGCGCCCGATTAGTGGTAACGACTTGACTTACTGAGCGACAATGACTATTAAGGCTACATATTATGAAGAAATGAGGAACAATATATGAAAAATAATTAAATAAGACTTGGCTGTATGGGCTTTGATCCCTTTGCCTGTCCGAATGGACGAACAGAACCAAAAAAAAAAAAAAAGAATAACACAGAGTCACTTGTTTTAGAAATGTAAATGGGCTTTGTTCCCTTTGCCTGTCCGAATGGACGAACAGAACCAAAAAAAAAAAGAATAACACAGAGTCACTTGTTTTAGAAATGTAAAATCCAAACTAAATTAATGTAATTCCATTCATTTAGTGTCACTAACTGTAAAACTATCAATAATTAGTTACATACCACTTAACGGGAGTGGGGGCTATAATCACACCTATCTATCATGAGACTGTTTAAAATAACATCAAATTATTTCCCCGTGTACTGGTATTGAGAATACAAAATGTTGACAATACTTTCTTTGTCAAAGCAATAGTAAAATGCTGTCTAGGTAGGCTAAGGGAGCACTGCGAGACTCTTGCAGCGAGTCTTGGTCTTGCATTAGGGTGACACTAATTTACACCCCTATGCTTAGCTCGAGCCTCCTACATAATGAGAGGGAAATTGACCTACTATACCACGCTGGTCAGACCATTTGATATACAGTTTTATTAAGAACTTACCTTTTCTTGCATCTATAATATCTGCATATCCTTTGGTAAGTCATTCACGTAATCCACGGACAAGACCAAGGATATATAAATATACTAGCTTCTGCCCGCGACTTCGCCCGCTTAAAAGGTTACTTTCCTAAAGTTTTTCATCCCCTATTTTTATTTTATCGCCTTAAGGGTATTTTTTACAAAATGTTAATGTCATATTTATTTAGATTTAATCAATAGCCTAAAAATAAATTACAAGCTTCTGGCTTTAAAAATGACGATATTGCCTTACAACTTTTCATTCCCCTTTACAACCCTTTTTTTGCATTAAAAAATGTCTTTACAGCCTATGTCCTTTATCAGGCTCTAGACTATCGGTGTACCAAATTTCATTTACATCGGTTCAGTAGTTTTGACGTGAAAGAGCGACAGACAGACAGAGTTACTTTCGCATTTATAATATTAGTAAGGATTGTGTATGTATTGATAGTAAAAGTGAATAAAAACAAAAAAAATATCTTTTTCAGCACTTTCACTTCCTACCTTACCAGTTGAACTTGGTGCTGGCTCTGATGTGTCTTCAGATAAGGATGGTAATTTAGTAATAAAACAAGATAACAGCCAGTCTTCAAAGATCGAAGAGCATTCCGAAAAGACTTCTAAGGATAAAAATGGTAAGTAAACCAGTACAGTAAGGGATGGATATAGAAATAAATTCTATACAATTGCGATCACCAATTTTAGTGTTAAAAGTGATATCATCATCATCATCGTCGTCATCATAGCCCATAACTATCCCACTGTAGGGCTCGGGCCTCCTCCGTAATGGGAGGGAAATTAACCTACTATACCACGCTGGTCAGACGTGTTGGTATAGGGTCTTCGAGTTTACCTTCTCTTGCATAGATGTTATATGCGTTTTATATCCCTTAGTCATCTCGTACGATCACCCATGGGTAAGATATGGGGTGGTGAATAGTATTCTTACTCCGTCACCACACGGAATTAAAAAGTGATAATCATGATGTCATTCCTTATGTCCAAAGATGGACTTGAAAAGGCTGATAAAGACATGAAAAAACAGGGAATGCTTCAAAATAAATAACAACAAATGGTGAAACTAATCTTAGCTAACAGTGGAGTTGAGGCCACCGCGTGAAGACGACGCTCCGACGGTGAAAACTGTCGGGGCGTCGACCCAAGAGGATACCCGCGAGGGTAGACCGCCGGATGGGTCACTGAAGAAAAGAACGCGTCCCAGTGACCCACCCGTACGGCGTCGAGAGGTATAGGCGGGTCTACGGGGTCTTACGCCGCTTTTCTTGTCGCCCCGGATAGATTAGCGGCGTTTGAAGTAACGTAGCCCGCCGCCAAAAAAAAAGGTAACAGCGGGGTGATATGGAATGAAGACGAATAAAAATAAGTCAGCCATTACAGATATTTCTTAAATAAAGTTCATTATTCAAATTATTGAAATTTAGCATTTAATATGCTTAATTATTTATAAAACCCGATTACGAAGCGAAAAATGATGTCACAAGCGGAATTCGAACCCGCGCCTATTGGGATTCCGGCCCAATCGTGCTGCCACTACACCACCGTGACCTATTGTAGGACATGCAAATCTTGCTTCGTATCATATTTATATCATTTTTCGCTTCGTAATCGGGTTTTATAAATAATTAAGCATATTAAATGCTATATACATACATACATATCATCACGCCATATCCCTTGCAGGGTAGGCAGAGAGAAATGAAATATTAAATGCTAAATTTCAGTAATTTGAATAACAAGGTTGTGTCATCGTTTAATACAATTCTAACTGCAAAGTTTGAAGTATTAAGCCTATAACAATGTGTAAACATTGTCGGGTAGATGGCATATGTCACCTTAAAGACGTAAATATGATACAAAGCGAGATTTGCATGTCCTATAATAGTCCACGGTGGTGTAGTGGCAGCACGATTGGGCCTAAAGTTCATTATTTATTATTATAATTATTTTTTGGGACTAATCCCACGATACATTCCCACCACTGTAACTCCTGTAAGCCAGGATCCACAATGGTCTCCGTATAAGACACTGAGGTTTGACCCTCAGGAAGTGCCGGGCAACGCATTTAATTGTCTTGGGACCCGCAACAAATTTAATTAGAAAAGAAAAACAGGTGGAGTTGGAAAATTCTACTTCCCTCCTATGCAAAGCGAAGGACATGAAGTAAAAATTGGCTAATAGGCCAATAGATAAGAGGATGTACTGAAACGTGAAGCGCAGCAGTACAGCACCACGGATATGGCAACGCTTATGGGGCCTATATGTCTATATGCCTTAACATTGATTGCAAAATTAGGTATGGCAGAAGCGACTGAACGCACGTAAATTTTCTCTCATTACTTATTAATTGTTTTTGTTTTTATAGGCGAGAATACGCAAAGGGAGGAAACGATAGAGAAAAAAGAGAGCCACGATAAAGCACAGATAAAGAACGAAACTGATAGTCGCACTATCAAACTAGGCAAAGGAGGTGTTGGAGTTACAGAAAACAAAACGAAATCGACAAATACTAAAACCTCTGACAAGCAATATGAACACAAGAATATTAATGAAATAGGTATGCATATATTTGCTCGTGATACCAGTAAGTTGAATAATAAGCCTCTTCAAAAGGATACTCGCAAGCTGATTGGAAATTACAATCAAGGTTATAAGTTTAGCACAAAAGTTTTGCTGTTCTTTCCCTTTGGTAATGTTTCTATTGATACTGCAGCTCCAAAGAAATGAAGGGATGATAATACTTTATATTCTTTACCCATCACCACACCAAGATCATCATCAGGCATAAATTTCTTGAAGTTTAGATTTTTTTATTCGAGTGGACACTCCCTTTATTATTCATGGGGGTTGTACAAATTTGTATAAGCTGACGAATGGGAATGCTGAAGAATTCGTAACGACGACGTAAGAGAGCGAGTAGGTATGAAAGAGAGTATTGGTGTAAAGATGCGAAAGGGAATGCTCGGATGGTTCGGACATATGGAAAGAATGTCAAACGAACGTCTGGTTAAGAAGATATACAATGCGAAAGTGGAAGGATGTAGGTACCGGGGGAGCCCGAGACTTACCTACCTAGACCAGATTGCTCACGTACTGAAGGAAGTTGGAGTCCAGAGTCTCCGAAATCGGCGAGCGTGTATGAAGAGAATTATGAATGTTGAGGAAGCGAGTGAAGTATGCAAGGATAGAGTTCTCTGGCATTCTGTTCTCTCTGCCTACCCTGCAAGGGATGGATAGATGGTTGGAAGGATGGCGTGATGATATGTATGTATGTATGGGCAGGCAAAATATGACGATCTCCAACCAGTCAGTCAAGTGTGGTAATTATAGCATGCTGCTACCTTGCATAAGATTATATCTAATACTGGGTGTGGCTGATAAATAAATGACTTTTGAAAAGTCAGTAGCGTCCTTAATTTATTACAACGTATAATGTAAGACACTATTACACTTTTTTTTGTGTGAAGTATTGTTTTTGAATGAGTCCAAATATTCACGTAATGGTGAAGTGAATTATCATCTCAGCTCATATATGTCCTACTATTGGGCTCGATCCTCCTTCATAATGAGAGGGAAAATCGACGTACTATACCACGCTCGTCAGGCTTGTTGGTATAGGATTTTGTTTCGAGTTTTACATCTCTCGAATAGATGTTATATGCGTTTTAGTCGTGTCTTACGAACACCCACGGGTAAGACAGAGGGTGGTGAATTTCATTCTTAGTCCGTCACCACACGGAGGAAGTGAATACAATGTGCTTTTTGCTTTTACACGGGTGTCTAAAATAATTATGGCCATATTAGGCCATAAGACATTTGCTTGAAAATTTATGGCTACCCGCTGTTATCACAAAATTTGACGATGATGGCAAAATTCTTCTTCCTTTTTGCTATCTAAAGCCAAGAATATTAAAAGTCCAAATTAATTACCGTGTATTTTAATATGATTTTAGAAGATAAGAATTCACCTGACGGAAGCTACCACCGTAACAGTCAGTCTGATACAGAGAAAAGCAGTCAACATGATACAGAAGACAATCAGATAGAAACCCAAGATAGTAGCTTCAACATCACACCTGACTGTTTTAAGAAAGGCACAACAAAGAATACCAGCTCCAACAGTACTAAAGTTCATGACAAATCTTCTGAAAGTTCCAAATTTGTCGAAAAAGGTTAATTTTTGTTTATTTTATTGGTCTTTATTGTTTATTCTTACCTTACTTTGTGGTATAATAGCGGCTACTAATACTATGAACTCCTAATTAGTTCGTTGATGTCGTAAAAGACGACTAAGAGCTTTATATCGATCTGAACCAACATCACCTGATGACGTTTGATCTTCAATTATATTCCCAAGGAGGGTTGACGTCTGGCAGGCGCCTGGTCATAATATGATTATCAATAACTTTTGCAATATGTATGATAGATGAGAAGCTCACATTGCGTCAACTAAAAGTAATTGGGATACGAACAGGACAATAATAATAATGAAAACCTTTCTCGTAATAATTGTGAAACTTGTTGAGGGATCTCTAGAAAATTGGGTAACAGAACTCTATACTGAGAAATTTATAGCACAAGCTTATATGTCCAGTTCCCCTGTCAAATTTCTTGATTAAGGTATATTCTGACTTGAGGAAGCAGTTGATAAGCTATTGAATAAATTGGTTAAGGCAAATGAGATAATTTTCTGGTTTCTGGTTTAAGACATTTATTTCTCAAAGATAGAATAATACAATTCACTTATTATTGAGAAATCACAGCATCTTAATACTAATTCACAATTATGAGCATGCAGGTAGTGATACATTAATATTGTTTGATGTATATACAACAAACTTGTGATGTAGATAACAACAGAATAACATGCACTATTACGTATTCGAATACGGATGGCAACTTGATTGCAATTTTGAGTAAGTAGTAGATGAAAAATATAACACATACTTGAAACATTTATGAGGATAAGTATAATACCATTAATTATGATTACTTAGATTTATTTATAAAGAATTATAGAAAAATAAACTATGACTACGTTTTATTGAATTGGGTACATTTATATTAAATATAAACGTTTAATGTTTTAGCATTAATTCTAATTCTTTTAGAATGTGGTGCTTCAGAGTTTTTTTTATATAACGCATAAGATTGTATTTCTTTAATGTTATTTGGTAATTTGTTATAAATCTGTGCTCCTTCATAGAGTATATTTTTTAGGCCATAGTTAGTTCACGGGTGTATGAGACAAATGTTATTTCTCTGTCTAGTTATATTTTTTTGTGTTTGTCGTACTTTTGTAAATGAAATTTTGGTATGAATGTCTTTGTTTAAAATTTTAAATATTAATTAAATAGGGGGGCATAGTCCGGAGCGTGCTCGTTCGCGTCCCCTGCCAGTCTAATTAGACTGCTAATCCGGCTCGATATGCGTACCGCAATGCGGGTTAGGGCGTCCCCCGGAGGCGACGCGTACCGACCCGCCCCCGTCGGTACGAACATCGGCAGTTGCGGCGATGGGGGCCGCCACCCATCACGCCTTGCCCAGTTAGGCGAGTCGAGGAGAACGGAGTGCCGGGTGGGCACGTGGAATGTAAGAGGTTGTGTGGAAGGTAAGTTGCACGAGCTGATATCCGTCATGGCGGACAAACAGCTAGACGTGTTCTGTGTAACAGAGACCAAGCGAAGGGGCAGCGACGCCTGCGATCTTCCTGGTGGCGGGATGGCTCTGTGGTCTGGTGTACCACAGAGCGATCGAGCCAGCATGGGGGTAGGAGTGCTGTTGTCCTCTCGCTTAGCCTCAGGTGTGAAGGATTACGGAATGTATGATCCCAGACTTCTCTGGGTCCGTATAAAACTAGGTGTCACCAAGGTATTCATGGTTGTAGCATATGCTCCCGTAGGATCCTCGGTGGCATCAGACCTAGAGAAGTTTTGGGACAATGTTAGGGAAGTTCTGGATATGGCAGAAACCAGTGAACGCGTGATTGTATGCGGAGATTTGAACGGATGGGTGGGGACCAAGCGTCCCGACTATGAGGACGTACTTGGTCCATTTGGTGATAAGAGAGTGAATGACGCAGGTAGGCTCATAGCGGATGTATGCATGGAGAGAAACCTTATTGTGTCAAACACATTTTTCCAACATAAGGACATCCATATGTATACATGGAGAAGGAATGAACAGAAAAGCATAATAGATTTAATTTTGGTAGACAGTCGCCTCCGAAGCAAAATATTGGACGCAAGAGCCTACAGGGGCCCCACAGTCGACACGGACCACTATCTCGTTATTGCGAGATTTAGTGGTCTGTTCAGAAAGTGGAGGCACTGGCGAGAGCGTGTCCACTTCGGAGGGCTTGAAAGAATAAAGGTTGAAAGGTTGCAAGAAGAGTGTGTAAGAGAAAAGTATGCAGAGGGTGTCCGAGAACGGCTGACGATGGCAAGCCAGCCGCAATCGGACATTGAAGAATGCTGGAGAGTATTGAAAGAGAGTATGGTAGATACAGCGAAAGAAGTATGTGGAAGTTCAAAGAAGCATAGAAAAACAAATGGTGATGCATGGTGGGATGCGGAAGTGGCAGCTTCCGTAGAGCAAAAGAAGAAAGCGTGGCTGGACTATGTCTCTTCTTTGAATCTGAATGACAGTATGACTGAACAGAAGAAAGAAATATATCGGCAATGTAAGAATGACACCAAGGCCTTAGTGAAAGAGAAACGTGATAGAGCAAGTATGAGTGCAGAAGATAGGCTGACTAAAAACTTCGAGGGTAACACCAAACTCTTTTGGAGGGAGGTGAAGAAGTCTCGGGGTGGTTGGTCAGCCTTCAGAATGAATAAAATAAGGTCTAAAGGTGGAGACATTCTTACACAAACACAAGACGTGTTAAGCCGATGGAGTGAATATTTTGGCGATATGTATGCGGATGCTACGGTTGGCGCCGGTGTTGGATGTGGTTTAGTAGATCAACATTTGACAACGGCGTCCTCCGATGGCATCAGTATGGATGAAGTTGAATGGGCGATAAGAAGTTTGAAAAATGGTAAGGCAGCGGGCATTGATATGGTGTCTGCCGAGATGATCAAGCTTGGTGGCTCTTGTGTCTGGGAGGCGTTCCTGTTGCTCCTCAATTTATGTTGGAGCTCGGGAATGGTTCCCAGGGACTGGAATAGCGCAGTCATCGTGCCTTTGTTTAAAAACAAGGGTTCACGTTATGACTGCGCAAATTACAGAGCCATAAGCTTGACCAGTTTGGCAGCAAAAGTGTATGGAAAAATTATTGAAAGGAGAATGAGGATGGTGTCCGATGGTTTACTGTGTGAGACACAAGGAGGTTTCAGGAGTGGAAGGGGATGCATGGATCAAGTGTTCTCTCTGCGCAACATTGTGGAGAAGCATCTGGCTCTAGGTCAGAGGGTTTTCTGCAGTTTTGTGGATCTGGAGAGAGCATTTGACACGGTTGTACGAAAGGAACTTTGGGACATTTTACCGGAGTATGGTATTAGCGGTAAACTGCTACAGGCTGTGCAGTCCAGTTACATGGGCTGTAGAGCCTGTGTGCGGCTGGATGATGGAATGTCGCCTTGGTTTGACGTCAATATCGGCGTTAAGCAGGGGTGCGTTCTGTCAGCCAGGCTGTTTATCATATATCTGGATAAATGTCTCCAAAGGTTGAACGATATGAATGTGGGAGTCCAGATGGGCGACTCAGTGGTCACTGCTCTGCTTTATGCAGATAATGCAGTCCTGCTGGCACAGTCAGCGACTGACCTGCAGACCCTAGTCGACACAATGACAGAAGATTGTAAGAAAAGGGGTCTACGCGTGAATGTGAGCAAAACCAAAATAATGGTCTTTGAAAGAGATAAAACCAGAACAGATGTAAGAGTAACAATAGGTAATGATGTGCTAGAGCAAGTGGATGAATTTGTATATCTTGGATGTGGATTTAGCCGAGATGGAAGGTACACCACTCATATAGAGCGAAGAGTGAATGCGGGAAATAGAGTGAACGGAGCGTTGGGGCAACTTCTCGGCAGCCACCACCTCAGCCAGAAGGCACGTGTAGCAATACATAACGCAGTGCTTGTCCCAACATTACTGTATGGAAGCGAGAGTTGGGTATGCAGAAAAGAGTATGATAGTAAAATTAATGCGGTCGAAATGCGATCTCTGCGGAAAATCTGTGGAGTTAGGCTGACCGACCGCATTCGTAACGACGACGTAAGAGAGCGAGTAGGTATGAAAGAGAGTATTGGTGTAAAGATGCGAAAGGGAATGCTCCGATGGTTCGGACATGTGGAAAGAATCCCGAACGAACGCCTGGTTAAGAAGATATACAATGCGAAAGTGGAAGGATGTAGGTACCGAGGGAGACCGAGACTCACTTACCTAGACCAGATCGGTCAGGTACTGAAGGAAGGTGGAGTCTCCGAAACCGGCGAGCGTGTATGAAGAGAATTATGAATGTTGAGGAAGCGAGTGAAGTATGCAGAGATAGAGTTCTCTGGCACTCTGTTCTCTCTGCCTACCCTGCAAGGGATATGGCGTGATGATATGTATGTATGTATGTTTAAAATTTTTCTAACTAATATGCATGTATTATATCTATATATCTGTGATAATTTCATTAAATTAGTTTCCTTGTAACCTTTTTCTGTCTTAGTTAAATAGTTATAATGGAAGTAATTTTATTAATTTATTTTGTGTTATTTGTACATATAAGAGGAAGTTTGAAAGTTGCGCCAGTGACGGAAAAATTAAGGAGTGAAAGATTGACATGGTATGGACATGTGATGAGAAGGGATGAAAGTAATGTTGTGAGGCAAGCTTTAAGCATGAATGTTGAAGGCATAAGGGGTAAGGGAAGACCGAAGAAAAGATGGATGAACTGCGTGAAACATGACATGGATAGACAAGGAGTGACCACAGAGATGACGTCTGATAGAGTTGTATGGAAGGAGAAGACATATTGCGTCGACCCCAAATAAATTGGGATAAGAGCAGGTTGATGATGATGATGATGATTTTGTGTTATTTGTAGACTTTTTAGATTGGTCTTAGCCGCAGTTCCCCATATTTCTATTAGGTAGTCTAAGTGGGGTTTTACCATAGAATTTTATATAAGGTATCTAATAGGTTTTGGTAAGCAGCGAGCAATACTGCGAAGTCTACCCGTAAGAGATGATAATTTTGGTTGCAGCTTATCTATGTGGAGTACCCATGAAAGTCGGCTGTCTAGATAAAGTCCCAAATATTTGGCTGAATATACTCTAGTGAGAGTTTTATTATTATGCATAAAGGTTTATAGTTATCTATTTTTTTTTGTTTTTAGCAGAAAAGTTAATGTAATTTGTTTTAGTTATATTAATTGTTAATAGATTACCATCGAACCATCTGGAGAGGCAATTTAAGTCATCCTGCGCTTGATCGACAATTGTTTTAATATATATATAAGTTTTGTCAGTACCAGAGTAAAATAAGCTTGTATCATCAGCATACAAAGTAAGATTACCTTTTAGACCTAAATCATCGATACTATTTATGTAGATAACGAACAATAAAGGGCCAAGAACTGAGCCTTGCGGCACACCAAAATTTAGAATTTTAGGACAGCTTTGGACTTCGCCAATCTGAACTATTTGATGTCTGTTGGTAAGATATGACCGGAATATGTTAAGGGCAGTACCTTTAATACCCATGCTGTATAATTTTTGAATAAGTACATTGTGACTAATACTGTCGAATGCCTTTTTTAAGTCTATAAAAATACCAAGACTTTTATGCATTTCTTATCTATAGTACCCTTCAAGTTTGTGACCAGATCAATAGTGGCTGCTAGTGTATTACACTTTGCTCGAAAACCGTATTGATTGTCAGAAAGAAAATTGTTAATTTTTAGGTACCTATGTAGTCGACCGTATAGAATTTTTTCAAATACTTTCGATATGATTGGAAGGACTGAAATCGGACGATAATTTTCACAGTCTGTTTTTATACCTGATTTGAATATAGGACAAACCTTGGCTATTTTGAGAGAGTCAGGAAAATATCCATTGACTAAGCAATGATTTATACAGTTTGTTAGTTTAGTTATTATAAGGTTCTTAACGCATTTTAGAACTTTGCAGCTTATGCCATCGAGACCAATACTGGTATTGGTTTTGAGGTTATCAATTATATAGCTGGCTTCATTATCCGTTGTTGGCATCAAAGTTAAAAGTTCTTGCCCAAGGTAGTTTTGAGTAGAGGAGAGTATTTGTGTTTGTGTATTAATAGTATTAGTTTGTTGCCGTCTTATAATTTGTTCCGCGAGAATGGAGCCAACTGACGCGAAAAAGTTGTTAAAATGATTACATATTTCATAAACATCGGAAGTTGGACCTAACAGTGTTTCTATTTTAGTGTGTGAGTAATTACATTATTTTTATTAATGGCTAAATTACTTATCAGTTTCCTCATTTTTATAGGCTTCTTTTCGCAGTTCTGAAATGCTTTTATGTAGTATCTGTACTTTGATTGTTTAATCTGTTTGGTAACGCTATTTCTCGCTTTTATTAAGTCTTACATACATACACATACATACATATCATCACGCCATATCCCTTGCAGGGTAGGCAGAGAGAACAGAGTGCCAGAGAACTCTATCTTTGCATACTTCACTCGCTTCCTCAACATTCATAATTCTCTTCATACACGCTCGCCGGTTTCGGAGACTCTTGACTCCACCTTTCTTCAGTACATGACCGATCTGGTCTAGGTAGGTTAGTCTCGGTCTCCCCCGGTACCTACATCCTTCCACTTTCGCATTGTATATCTTCTTAACCAGACGTTCGTTCGGCATTCTTTCCACATGTCCGAACCATCGGAGCATTTCCTTTCGCATCTTTACACCAATACTCTCTTTCATACCTACTCGCTCTCTTACGTCGTCGTTACGAATGCGGTCGGTCAACCTAACTCCACAGATTTTCCGCAGAGATCGCATTTCGACCGCATTAATTTTACTTTCATACTCTTTTCTGCATACCCAACTCTCGCTTCCATACAGTAATGTTGGGACAAGCACTGCGTTATGTATTGCTACACGTGCCTTCTGGCTGAGGTGGTGGCTGCTGAGAAGTTGCCCCAACGCTCCATTCACTCTATTTCCCGCATTCACTCTTCGCTCTATATCAGTGGTGTACCTTCCATCTCGGCTAAATCCACATCCAAGATATATAAATTCATCCACTTGCTCTATTACATCATTACCTATTGTTACTCTTACATCTGTTCTGGCTTCATCTCTTTCAAAGACCATTATTTTGGTTTTGCTTGCCTGGTGTTTTCTTATGAATAGACCACAATTGGTTTCTTCTTCTTATAGCTGTAATTGTGTCTTTATTTATCCAGTCAGATCGTGGTGGATTTTGAATTTTAGTTTTAATTATTTTAGTTATTTGTACGGATTCTACGCGTGAATGTGAGCAAAACCAAAATAATGGTCTTTGAAAGAGATAAAACCAGAACAGATGTAAGAGTAACAATAGGTAATGATGTACTAGAGCAAGTGGATGAATTTGTATATCTTGGATGTGGATTTAGCCGAGATGGAAGGTACACCACTGATATAGAGCGAAGAGTGAATGCGGGAAATAGAGTGAATGGAGCGTTGGGGCAACTTCTCGGCAGCCACCACCTCAGCCAGAAGGCACGTGTAGCAATACATAACGCAGTGCTTGTCCCAACATTACTGTATGGAAGCGAGAGTTGGGTATGCAGAAAAGAGTATGATAGTAAAATTAATGCGGTCGAAATGCGATCTCTGCGGAAAATCTGTGGAATTAGGCTGACCGACCGCATTCGTAACGACGACGTAAGAGAGCGAGTAGGTATGAAAGAGAGTATTGGTGTAAAGATGCGAAAGGGAATGCTCCGATGGTTCGGACATGTGGAAAGAATGCCGAACGAACGCCTGGTTAAGAAGATATACAATGCGAAAGTGGAAGGATGTAGGTACCGAGGGAGACCGAGACTAACCTACCTAGACCAGATCGGTCATGTACTGAAGGAAGGTGGAGTCAAGAGTCTCCGAAACCGGCGAGCATGTATGAAGAGAATTATGAATGTTGAGGAAGCGAGTGAAGTATGCAGAGATAGAGTTCTCTGGCACTCTGTTCTCTCTGCCTACCCTGCAAGGGATATGGCGTGATGATATGTATGTATGTATGTATGTATGTATTCCTTTAATAAGCGTTCTAGAGTTTCATAATCACTTTCACACATATTTATTACTGAAGTTTCTACTGCGCAGTATAGCGATTTATAATTTATGGCTTGATATTTAACTTTTTTCTTAACTTCGGTTTGATATTTACCAACTTCTAAATACATCTGCTTGTGATCTGACATAGGCGAGTCAATTAAGGTAAGTTGAAACCTGTGATTTTTCAAGCTCGAAGACACATGATCCAAAATGGCTTTTCTTGTTAGTATATCTCTAGTACAATACTGTAAGTGTATGTTATTTAAGATTGAATAACCACTTTCCAGTATTACCTTTTTATATTTTTTTACAGGTTTATCAGGAATTAGTAGATCGTAGTTGAAATCGCCAAACACCAAAGCTCTTTTTCGTCTTGTTAATTGTTGTGAATATTCTTCAAGAAAGTAATTACTGTTGGTTTTTTGGGATCGATAAACAGCACCAATATCCAAAGAATATTTGTTGATGTGTATCCATAAAAAATGACTATTAAATTTACTTATATCCTCAACATAAGAATGCTTTAGACAATCATGCACAAAGATAGAAACTCCTCCGCCTCTCATTTTCCTTCTGTAATTATAGTAATGAGTGCATCCTGGTATAGTTAAAGATTGAGCTTCTGGTTCAGTTTTGATCCAAGTTTCTGTTAGAACTATAATGTGTATAGTACTGAGTATTTGTATATTACATACATTACATACAGTACATTTAAGCTCGTCAAGTTTGCCTGGTTTCACAATACTGCGTGCATTTGCGTAAAGAATCTTTAGCGACATTGAAGTTTTTACTAGGTTGTCATATGTGTCAGTTGTTTCGTATGTGACATAGTTCGGGTTGTTTTCATTTGCATAGTTGATGTGGGTAATTAGTTTTTTGGATCTATTTTAATTATCTTAGGAATACCATGGATGTATTTTATGGTGATACTTTCTTCTACTTCATCTAAACACCGTTGCAACTCAATTCTTAGATTTTCACGATACTTCTTTTGGTGAGGTGTTTCATCATAGTATATCTTGACGCTTGTAAGTTCAATCTTTGATTTGTTGCGTAAAATAGACTTGGAAGCTTCAGATGTTTTAAAGATTACTTTTACGATTACGTTTACTTGGTATCGATACAATATGTACTCTTCTTTCATAGTACATATTGTAAAAGTTATTGGCAATAGTTTTATGATCGGCCGTCTGTTTGACGTCAACCCAGCTTGGGAATGTAATTGTTGACCAAACGACATCAGATGTAGTTGGTCCAGGTCGTTATAAAGCTCTTAGTCGTCTTTTACGACATCCACAAGCAAAGTAAGGGTTGGTAGTATTCGTAGCCGCTACCACACAGTTATAAATTCAAATGTGATTAAAATCTTTAAATTTTGTGTCGATGATCTTAAAGAAAATGCAACGATTTTTAAAAGTAATTATGAAATATTACAGAGAAATCAACTGAAGGAGGCAAGACCACTACTAAAACTAAGAAGGCAGCGGCAAACAGCAGTAGTGAAAGTACCAAGGAGACTCAATCCAACAGCACATCTATTACCAGTAAGTTATCGTCGAACTTGCCGTTTCAACGCGCTTATTAGCTTGGTTTGTATGTAACGGAATCTTTGAACGTAGTAACTTTTTCTAAAAGACGGATTAATTTGTAACTTTGTACTTTATCCATATTTAAAACAAAAGTATCACCTATAAATACCCGATACGAAACGAAAAATGATGTCACAAGCGGGGTTCGAACCCGCACCTATTGGGAATCCGGCCCAACCGTGCTGCCACTTACACCATCGTGAACTATTTTGGGACATGCAAATTTCGAATCATATTATATCTTACGTCTTCAAGGTGACGTATGCCATCTATCGGACAATGTTTACACATTGTATAGACTTAATACTTCAAACTTTACAGTTAGAATTGTATTAAACGATGACACAACCTTGTTATTCAAATTACTGAAATTTTTAGCATTTAATATGCTTAATTATTTATAAATACCCGATACGAACGAAAAATGAAATGGGTTCGAACCCCGCTTGTGACATCATTTTTCGTTTCGTATCGGGTATTTATAAATAATTAAGCATATTAAATGCTAAAAATTTCAGTAATTTGAAAAGTATCACCTTTGGATTTTTGAGACCAATATCAACAATTCTTATTATATTTGCTACTTGTATTACTATTCCCATTTGAAAAAGTATGTAGATGTGATATTTTAAAATTGATATGTTCCATCAACATATATAAAACAAAATCTATGCCTCTATAACTGCAATCTAATGTTGATTAATTCAAAATCTCATCTCATTTAGCTCATATATGTCCCACCGTTGGGCTTGGGCCTCCTCCATAATGGGTGGGCAATTCAAGTACTTATACCACGCTGGTCAAACGTGTTGGTATGGGGTTTTATTTCGAGGTTTTCTTTCTCTTACAAAGATGTTATTCATGCATTTTATATCCCTTAGTTGTCTCTTACGATCACCCACGGGTAAGATAGAGGGTGGTGAAATATTCTTACTCCGTCACCAATTTTTTATTTAAATTGTATGTTTGTTGTTATTATTAATGCATTTTTCACGACCTTCTTTTTTTACTAATATTAATATCAGTTTCTTTTTATTGTGACATAAAAAGAAATAATGGTCACGTTATATATGTAACTTGCTTATTAAATAATGATACAACATATAAGAAAGATATTTATCATCATCATCATCATTCTCCTACTCTTATCCCAGTTACTTGGGGTCGATACAATATGTACTCTTCCTTCTTAGTACATATTGTAAAAGTTATCGGCAATAGTTTTATGACCGGCCGCCTGCCAGACGTCAACCCTCCTTGGGAATTGTTGACCAAACGGCATCAGATGGAGTCGGCACAGGTCGTTATAAGGCTCTTAGTCGTATTTTACGAGATCCACGAGCAAAATAAGGGTTGGTAGTATTTGTAGCCGCTACCACACAGCTGAAGCATAAGAAAGATGTTTAATGATTGTGAATAATTTTTATTTCTTTTATTAGGCAATCAAAATCAAAACCGAAAGAAAAGAAACACTGGAAACTATTACGCAGGACGTCACGGATCTAGAACTGAGCAAAAAAGCTATGAAAATCATAAACAGGAATCTGAAAATTTTAATTACGGTTCTAACACTGAAAATCTGGGACATAGGAATGGAGCTTATGAGGTTAGGAGTGATAATGCCGAATCTAATAAGAAAATTCATTCAAATAACTATGGATCTATAAACAAGAGATCTGGAAACGAGGACTTTCAATCTAATAATAGAAATTATCGATTAAGAAGCCATGAATATAGTGGCCAAAGATCTGAAAACGAAAACTTTAAATCTAATAATGATAATTATCGTTCCCAGCAAGAATCACGAGTTCAAAAATCTGGAAAAGTAAACTTTGAATCTGTTAATAGTAATCATCAATCAAGAAATTACGGATTTGGAAATCAGAGATCTGGAAATGAAAACTACAGGTCTAATGGTGGAAATGAACGTTTACGAAGTTATGAATCTAAAAATAATGACAAATTAATTGCTTCAAATGGAAATTATCAATCAAGAAATTACAGATCTGGAAGTCAGAGGCCTAGAAAAGAAAATTATGAATCTGAAAGGCGTAAATCTGGAAGTGAAAATACTGACTTCGTTAATAATAATCGAAGAATACGAGACAAAAATATTGAAACTGAACAAATCCAGTCTACTAATAAAAAATACAGACACCAAGAAGGAGCTATTAGAAATGAAAACTATAGATCTGATATCGAAACATCTGGACAGGGAGGCGAAAATTTCAGATACAAAAGTAAAAATGGTGCTAGATTACATCAAACCCGTAATGAAAATTTCCAATCTGGTCGTCAAAACTATGATACGATGAACAGAGAATCTGTAAATTCACAAGTTAAAACCTATAGTCGTACAGAAAATTATCAAAGTGATGCGCAACAATCTATAAGCGAATTACATTCAGGCAATGTAATGCAATATTTGAATAAGCATGGATATCGAGTATCTATACCAAACGTGGGGTCTAATGTGGCTCATATAAACCATAGAGTTAACAACCTTGTTCACCAAAGACCCAAAGTTCACGAGTATCTTAATGCACACGCTATTTTTAATACAAATGATGTTAACCACGGTGATAATACACTTCACCAAGTGCATGATAGTGAAAAATCTGGTAACGAATATTTTAGAGAACTCCTTGGTTGTCATGATCTACAGGGTGTCGTAGATAATATACCATATTCAACGGGCAATGGACGTTTTGTTCTAATACCAGGTAGAAATAAAGCTGAACATCGCTATTATGATACTGTAGTAGGCAGGTATTTGACCCTTCGCTATATTATACTGCCCAAAAACAGCAAAACTGTAATAATTCCTGGTAATTATGAAGGTCGTTTTGGACACTCAGGCTCTGTATCCAACAAAAATGGTTTTGATCTAGGATTTGGAATTTATTATCTTGGATATGGTTACTACAGATACAAAGGACAAGTTATACCTGCATCTCAGATTGCAGATCTTCTGAAGTCTCTAGAAATTTCAGATAAAATTCTTATTACATCTGCAGGTTTACCAAGAGGTCTCCCCATTGGACATCATTGGGGAGGACAATATCCTTTGAACCTTGGAAATGACTTCTTCTATATTGGCAATGGCCTTTATACTTACCATGGTGAAGTAATATCAGCTGATAAAGTTGCCTCGGTCATAAAAACCTTAGGATTTAATATTTCACTTGATGATGATGGTTTTCCGATTGATATCACCTATAGTGAAACCATTGATGATGATGATGATACACGCTCCTGTAAAAGACAACGGCCAATAAATCTTGGTAATTCTTTATTCTATCTCTGCAATGGCAACTATACTTATTATGGTAAAATAATACAGGCCGTTGATATTAAAGATTTTACTAAGACTCTTGGACTTAAGATTTCAGTGGACGATGATGGATTGCCAGTTGGTTTGAATATAACCGTTGATACCAGTAGTTCTAATGACGAAAGTCGCGAAAATAACAAAACTACTGTAACAAAAAAACACAAATGTCCTCTATCTCTTGGTAATGGCATTTGTTACCTTAAACACGGAAAATATTTATATCGTGATCACATTGTGCCAGCATCCAAAATGTCCGGTCTTTTACGGATTCTGAAATTAAACATTACTCTGCCCACTGATTCTTCAGACCATAAAACAATGAAGGGTAGTGACGAGATCGACAGCAAAAGTTCTAAAACTGATAGTTCAAGCGACGATAGTTCTGATGAAGATAATTCTGACAAAGATAGCCAAGAGGTAAATACTAATGACAATGATGGACCTAAGGATTTGGGATACAATATTACTTATATAGGGCATGAAATGTATGACTATGTTGGCCATCTAATCCCTGCTTCTTCTTTACCTGGTCTTTTAAAAATTCTTGATATAGAAATCATTTTATCGGATGACGAAAGTAATGACTATGATAAAATCTTGAAATGTGGTAAAATCACCCTTTCTCAATCAAAAACGGGTAACGATAATACTACAGATAATAAAGCAAAAAAAGAGAAACAGGATGTCACAACCGAAACAAATAATATGAATAACAAATCTGATAAAAGTGATGATTACAATGATGATTCAGAATGCAAGGTTAAAAATTCTGCTGATAATAAACATAGAAGTTCATCAAGTGATGATGATGACACGTGTGACAATTCAGACAGTAATGACAAGCGCTATTCTTCATCTGATTCTAAATCAACATCTCATAGCTCGTCAAGTTCCTCCTCAAAAAGCAACGATTCGGATTCTAAGACAAGTGGTGAAAGATCAAAATCAGACGATAATGATAGTAATGATAAAAACAATAAGAGTAATAAACACAAAAAAATACATAAAAAATCTTCTGATAGCAAAACATCTAATGATTCACATGAAAAATCCTCAAGTTCTGACATTGATATTTCATCCTCTGAATCCGAAGAGAATTCTTATGCTGAGAAGAAACGCAATATTACAAAAGACAAAACGAGTAAAAACAAAAAATCTCATGATAATGGTGATGATTCAGGTAATAATGAATATTCTTCATCTGATTCCACCGTTACTTCTGAAAAATCTGCTTATAATAAAAAGACCTCTAAATCAAAAACATCTCATAGTTCGTCTACTTCATCGTCTGAAAATAACGCCTCAGAGTCTAGCACAAATAACGACAGCTCTTCAACAGCAGAGGATAATGATAGTAGTGATAAAAACAATAAAAATAGAAAGCACAGAAAAATAAACAAAAATCATAACAAAACATCTGACAACTCACATGAGAGGACTTCTCATGCCGATGATAACCCAGACAACAATAGTAATTCTTCAAAATCTGATTATAAAGATACTTTAGACTCCAGCAGAAATAATTCTAAGGAAGAAAATAAAAACACAAATGCAACAAAAAATAAGAAAAATCGTCATGAAAAGGATTCAGATAGTTCTGACTCTAGCAACAGTAATAGCGAAGTCAGTCATAACAAGACAGCCTCTAAATCAAAAACGTCGAATAGTACATCAACTTCATCATCTGAAAATAGTAGTTCCAAATCTAAGAAGGAACGTAATAAGCATTCATTAGCTAAATCAAAGAAATCAGATCACAAACATCAGGACCATAAAGAAACGTCTGAAACCAAAAAGAAGTCAAAACAGCAAAGTACTAAAAACTCCTCCCATGGCAAAGAAAATAAAGATAAATTAAAGAAGTCAGATCATAAACGTCAAAACCAAAAGGAAACGACTGAAGACAGAAATAAGTCTAAACAAAAAACTACTAAAAAATCCTCTGATACCAAAGAAAGTAAAATCAAATCAAAGACGTCTGATGAAAAAAATCAAAAACATCAAAACAACAAAGAAACGACTGAAGCTAAAAAGAAGTCGAAACAGCGAAGTACTAAAAAATCATCTGATGAAAAAGAAAATAAGCATAAATCAAATAAATCTAATGGAAATGATAAGAAAAATGAGGATGAAACAGAAAGAATTGAAGCCAAATTAAAGAAGACAAAACAGGAAAGTAGCAAAAAATCATCCGGAGGAAAGAAAAATAAGAAATCTGATGACAAACATGAAGAAAATAAAGGCCAAAAGAAAATAATTGATACCAATGTAAAGATATCAAAACAGAGAAGTACTGAAAAATCCTCTGAAGGTAATAAAGATAACGATCAATCAAAGGAATCTGAACAAAAAGATCGAAAACATAAGGACCAAAAAGAAACTAGTGCATCAAAACAAAAAGGTTCTAAAAAATCCTCTGAAGAAAATGAGAAAGAGAACAGTTCCTCTTCAAGGTCAGAGGAAAACAGCCGCACCAATTCTCAGAGAGAATCGTCCGAAACCCACAAATCACGTTCGTCTTCAAGCGATGATGAATCCTCAAAATCCAGCTATGAAGATAGCGAAACCGAAACTAGTTTAGTGACTGTTTAATATTTTTTTTAATATTTAATAAAAGTAATCAATTATCGTAATTGTTTTAATTTTTATTGTTAGTTTAACACTTGGAAATAGATTTTGAAATATTGTAGTCTTTTTAAATTTAATTATTACTAACTGAATTAAATGATACGTGGTTGTCATTTTAGTCTAGATATTTCAGTCAAGCTGAAAATTTGTTCTATAGATACTTGTTCTATATTATCCAAACACAGAACTTCAGGCCTGGCTGTGAATAGTTCTTCTAAATAAACCCATAGAAGGGTTAATGCTAATTATTTTTTGCAAAAAATGTCATTGAAGCGATCTGAAATTAGTTAGCTTTAAATTCAATATTTAATGAGTAAAAAAATATATATTTAGTAGGATTTTACTCTACGACAGAAGCTTGCAAAATTATTTTGCATAAAAATTTTAAGTTATGATGCAATTTTTACAGAACATTATTTACAGTAAATAAATACCAGTTTAAAAAACAACTGATGCTTGACTGTAAAGTTAGTTTACAGACGATAATTTTCCGTGTTAACGCCAAATGAAAAAAATTGCACACTTTTATGAATTTAACAAAAATAAACAAAACCATATTAACTTTTCACTTCACTTTATAAACAGTTCAATTCTTAAAATGCAAGAACGCTTAGGCCGATCGTGCCTCTCTATCGATTGTTCCGCACTCTCGCTTGCACGATCAGCTCAGACGTGTACGTGACACTTTTTCGCACGTACAGCTGACGTTCATCTGACGTTCATCGGTTTATATGACGTTATCACGTCAAAAAACAGAGCATTTGATGAGATTAGATTGCAAAAGCATTTATCGAATGCTGCTTGCGTCTCAGAGCGTCATGGTATAGTATCCGGCAATAAATATAAAGCAAATTGACTCTTAGAATGAGAAGTGACTAATTTCAGCTTCGTATATAATATATTATATATATATATATATATACACATACATAAATACATATCATCACGCCATATCCCTTGCAGGGTAGGCAGAGAGCACAGAGTGCCAGAGAACTCTATCCTTGCATACTTCACTCGCTTCCTCAACATTCATAATTCTCTTCATACACGCTCGCCGGTTTCGGAGACTCTTGACTCCACCTTCCTTCAGTACATGACCGATATATATATATATATATATATATTACTATATATAGCCATATTCTCTCTACAATCACTTACGCTTAAGATAGAGGGTTGTGAATTGTATTCTTACTCTCGTCACTTCGAATCCTTTCTTAATGTAAAGTAATTACAGTCAAAACTTCAAGTTTTTAGTTTCAGTACTTATTTTCGGCTCGGCATTGATCAGTCAACAAGCTTATTTATAATATTATATATATATATATATATATATAGATAGATATATCTCCTTGTATTTACCCCCAGTATTTCCTTACTATTTAAGAGACCACCAAAAAAAGAGACAATCATATTTTATCTTCCCGCACGCGTCATAGACTCACGGGTGTGATTACGCCCATCGCCGCACATGACTTGTTAATTATGAAAAAAAAAACGACACGTGTCGAATGACAGTTCAGCTGTCAATTTTGCCGCCTTTGCATTTTAAGTTGAGGATACACTAGGCTTTTTAAACATTAAAAATTAAACAAAATTAAATTAAGAAATGCATGAAGGTTTATTGCCACTAGGTAGATTGACGACATCTCAAAGATCACAGCCGTTGGAAGCAAGTGGCGCAGGATTATTTTGAGTTGCAATTTCTTGAGGAGGGCTATATTCAAAAGTGGACTTGCTTCTAGATATAATAAAAATCGATTAATTAATTTATTCAAACTTTATTTAAAAGAGAAGGAAACCTCGTATCTGGCCAGTGTGACGTAGTAGGTCAATTTGCCTTATTTGATTGAGGCTTTGCCCATTAGTGGGGCAAAAGCTGATAGTAAGCTGAGAAGAATTAGTACCTCAAGTATAGTTAGTTAAAAAGAATTAGTTCTGTAGTAATGGAGTCTTTTTAAACATCATTCATCATTCTCCTACTCTTATCCCAATTACTTGTGGTCGATACAATATGTACTCTTCTTTCATAGTACATATTGTAAAAGTTATTAGCAATAGTTTTATGACCGGCCGCCTGCCAGACGTCAGGAGTTTTTTTAAAAATAAGCTGCACAAAGTAAATAATCCTTGCATACTTTACAAAAACATAAATAACGGACACAAATTACATCCAAACTCCGTACAACAATTAATGTACACAGTATTTCGCTCTGTTTAAATAGAATTCATGACACTGGAGACGTTTAAAAAATGACAAACCCGCTGATTTTCCTATCAGATCTTCTCAGCTTGTGTCCGCATTCTAATCTGGTGTTAGTTTATTACATCAATTACAAATAAAATTTAAAATTGACAATATATAGGTGTCTCTATGGGATTTATGCATAATAAATAATTAGAATTATTTAGATTTTATGCCATTTGTATTATTAATTGAAACAGTACTCGGTGTATCTCACACTTAATGTATCGAATTCCCGCTTCCTTATGTCAAAGGTACCAAACCCTCTGCGCCATTTTTTACCACAGATAATTCATTGCAACGTATCCGTGTAAATTTTCTAATGATGTGTAAAACTGTCTAAAAATAAATTTAACAGAGTATAAAAATGTCTATAGTTTTTCATTTTTTGGAAAATGTTATCATTATTTCGTCATTTCAGCTTAAATATTTTCCACATTTAATTGTTTTGCCAGGGTCGTCAAAGGGGGATAGTACCCGAAAGGATAACCCAGGCTGGCCATGGCTGGCAAGGAAGCGGTACCAGTGGTTGGCCCAATGGTGATGGCGAGGGAATACGGTGGGTTATGGGGCCACGCACTGCTCTTCCGTCACCCCAGACGCAACGAGCGGCGTGTGTTTTCTTTCAAATTTTCCTTCACTTACATTAATGCTATTTGCATAGTATATTCCTAGGTTTATGACGTCCACCACCGAAGACAAAGATCGGGTACCGGTGGCCCGCTCGCACGGGGAAGAGAGGTTTTCACCGCCAACAGCACTCCTCCGCCGGCGACAGCCTCCGCGGCCGTCTGCCTCAATCGTAGTAGGGCCCCGATGGTCGAACGCCCCCTTCTAAAGCCGAATTGAACGTCCGACAAATCGGGCCCCACCTCGCCCAGATGCTGGACGATGCGGGCAGCGAGGATGCGCTCCAGCAGCTTGCCCACATCGTCAAGGAGCACGATGGGCCTGTAGGCCGACGGCGAATCCGGGGCCCGTCCCGGCTTTGGAAGTAATGATTACCCTAGAAGTTATTAAAGATTTAAAATGTGAGGACAGAGGGAAAGAATACCGAGGCAAGTCGCTAGTACAATATAAAAACAATTAAGACTAGATTAGAATCCTCAATTCGTACCTGAATTATTAAAATACAATATTTTTTTTTTTTTTTTTTATATTGGCAATCTGCCGATATAGTAGCAATCAGCAACTTTTGCCAGTGTCGTGTAATGGCTACACATGTGGTGATTCAAATATTAATGTATATATGTATATAGAACCAAAGATTATTTTATTGTGGGCGTATTAATAAAAAACAAATAATAATTCACAACGTTAATTCAACGAAATCAAATTATGGCGGGCTTGTCAAAATATTTTGTCAATAAAAATAAATAATTCTCTATGGGCGTATCATTATGGTGATTGCAATATCGTGTTGCACAGATAATAAAATAATTATAGAGATAACATTTGACATTTGATGAGTGAGAGGGGGTGTGTGATAGTGGTTCTCAAACATATTAGCTGTCTAAATAATTTTGAAGTCTACGCTTGTGTTATATTAAAGATTTTTTTATAATATACTGTAACAGAGTAAGAATACAATTCACCACCCGATACGACGATGACTAAGGGATATAAAACGCATATAACATCTATGCGAGAGAAGGAAAACTCGAAACAAAACCCTATACCAACACGTCCGACCAGCGAGATATAGTAGGTTAATTACCCTCCCATTATGGAGGAGGCCCCAGCCCAACAGTGGGACATATATGGGCTGAGATGATGATGATGAAGATGAGGCGATCTGTGAATGACACAATTAAGCCAATTAAATGAGATACCGTGGTTTGGTGCACAGGAAAATTTTAAATTTTCTTAAAATACTTGCTTTGTCTCCTAACCGTGTAATGCTATATTTAAGAAATAAAACATATTTTTAAAGATTTTTTTTTATTAGAATTTAATGTTATTTTCGATATTATAATGTTTGAAATATTTTTTCATCGTTCAAGTTCATCGGAAATACATATTACGTTCAACATGTTTTCAATGTTAATTTATTATTTCTTTTGTGATGGACCTACACTGCTGACAGTTTAATGTCTGCGGCTATAAATGGCTATCATCCAGAGTAGTTCTAATCATACGCAGAAAATTTTAGTTTGAGTAGCAGCAATTTCCTAAAGTGCTTCATTGGATTAGCCATAGAGATATATGTAGTTACAAACCTTAAGGATAGGCAGGGACTAAGGTGTCTCTCATCATTGCTGAGGTCAATAATTAACACTTATAATCAGGTGGATGACTTGTCTATCATCAAAGGTTAACACACCAAAATTTTCAAAAAAATGTAGCCCTGCCAACTGTGTAAGAGTTTAAATAAACCTCAAACTATCTAGAGAAGTAGCACCATTTCATCACTGCGATCCGTCTGATTGGACAGTATTGCTGGTTGCAGTGGTGAATTCAAATTGTCCGTGTGGTGATGAAACTAAATGATCATCATCATCTGAGATCATATACGTGCTACTGCTAGGCTCGATCCACCCTCCACTATTATGGGGCATCCTTATATTTATACCAACTCGTTTGACTAGTACAGTACATGAGACCAGATTAATAGGTCCATTTACCAAATAACTTATTGTTCTAATCAACCGTGGGAGTATAAAATTTATAAAGAGTTTTCTTTCTCTTATCCGTGTGGTGACGGAGTAAGAATACAATTCACCATCCCCTATCTTACCCGTGGGTGATCGTAAGAGACGGCTAAGGGATATAAAAACGCATGTAACATCTATGCGAGAGAAGGAAAACTTGAAACAAAACCCTATACCAACACGTCTGACCAGCGCGGTATATTAGGTTAAATTCCGTCCCATTACGGAGGAGGCCCGAGCCCAACAGTGGGAAAATTATGGGCTGTGATGATGAATGATTATTATGATTTCTTTCTTTTCCATTAATGTTATATGCACAATATATTTCTTAATTGTCTTTCACGAAACCCACGGGAAAAATAGGGGATAGGATCTTAAGGAAATGCATTTTACTCGGTCACCATAAGAAAACAAAAATATAGCGCCGTAATATTAAAAAATCTGTATATTTTAATTTTTTAACATGTTGAGAAACATTGGTGTAATTTGATTAAGAAATTACAATCGTAGTGTTTATTGTCTGTGGTCTGTATAGATAATTTATGATTATATTTATTCCTTCCCCCTTATGATGTCACTAAACCTTATTTGGTTTTAATAGTCGTAAAAATTGCCTAAGAAATAATCAGACATAAGCGAAATCATTGCATCGGTATAAATATCTCCTTTATTATCATCATCATTCACCATATTGCCATCAACTACTGGTTGTAGGCCTCCCTCATACATCGCTGCAAGATGCTTGTGCCGTTGGTCCATCTAGTTATGGTCCTACATTGTAAGAACCTCTCTTCCACAGCGGTTATAGTTTCATCGAGCGATATCCTGTCCATTGTCATTTTAGCATGCTAATTCTTCGTGTACATACATATCATCACGCCATATCACTTGCAGTGTAGGCAAATAGAACAGAGTGCCAGAGAACTCTATCCTTGCATACTTCACTCGCTTCCTCAACATTCATAATTCTCTTCATACACGCTCGCCGGTTTCGGAGGCTCTTGACTCCACCATTCTGGACCAATCTGGTCTAAGTAGGTTAGTCTCGGTCTCCCCCGGTACCTACATCCTTCCACTTTCGCATTGTATATCTTCTTAACCAGACGTTCGTTCGGCATTCTTTCCACATGTCCGAACCATCGGCGCATTCCCTTTCACATCTTTACACCAATACTCTCTTTCATACCTACTCGCTCTCTTACGTCGTCGTTACGAATGCGGTCGATCAGCCTAACTCCACAGATTTTCCGTGTTATGTTGTTTATCCGGTTCTTGAGTAATGTTGAAATGCTTGCGCTTCGTTTGGTGTGAAGGGAACCGGATACCCAATTTTCTGGGTGAGTTTGGATTAGTACGTAGCTTAGCTGTACCTACCTTTGGTATTGCAAAGGTCCATGGGCGGCAGTGACACTTACCATCACGTTTACTGCTTGCTCGTTTGCCACCATAAACAATAAAAAAAGTAATATTAGAATAATAAAATGCTACAGAAACATAATATAATATAATAGAACTATGAAAGCAAGCAAAACCGCATAACAAAGCACTAGTCAATAAAAATGAAGTTATTTCATTACCGCATAGAAAGAGATATTAATATAAATAAGAACGGGAGTTAGAAGGAAACAAATATAAATTTAATAGTTTCGTTTCATAATAGGCGTGGCTTCACATCCCCTTGATTCCCGATTTAGAACGGTACTTAATATCAAAAAGGTGAAAAGTGACTTAAAAATGTATCAATTTTTTTCAAAAAGGTGAATGATTATTTTATCCAGCCGTCAGCCTATTGACGATCTTATTTGAATAGCTTTCTTTAAAGGGCATATGAAATAAAAAAAAAAAGAATTGTGGCGTTTGGCAGACGATTTGGCGTTCGTAGTTTCTTTTTTTTTTTTTTTTTTTTTTTTGTGTGTGTCTTAGTTGTTAGCCTCAGATGGCTATGACAACTTTACCCGGACTGTGGGTGAGCGCTGAGGGCTCTCAATCCGTACGTTCGTAGTTGATGTTAGGAATGAAGAAATTACTGCTATCCATGCTCCTCGTCCTTTAGTCGGCTTTTACGACTCGTATAAGTACGTAATGGGTTTTATTTATAACATATAATCATCACCATTTCACCTTATATACTTCTCACAACTGGGCTGGAACCTCTTCCATAATGGGAGGGACATCGACCTAATATAAGAAGGGTTAGTACATGATTTCATTCCATATTTTCTGTCTCTTGCATAGGTATTGTATGCATATCATCCCTTTGCCCTCTTTTTTATTTATTTATTTATTACGGCTCACCAACAATGTACAATCATAACACAATTTAATTCATTTCACCACATAATCTAGAATGTACATCAATTATAGGTGCGCACAACATTCACACAATGTATGCTGCTGGCTTACAATAGTAATCTAAATATAGTATGAACAAAATATGAGGAATCTATATAAACACAATCAAGTTAGAAATTAAAAACAAAGATTTATAAGTTAAATAAAAATATAAAAATATAATGTTATCGAGATTTTAAGAAAAATTTATTAAGGGTCTTTTTTATATTGGGCAGACTGTCACAGAAAATATCCAAATCTAAGTGGCTTAATAAATTGTTGTAATTATCACAAGTGCGGTATAAAGGCGAATGACGACCAAGATTGGTTTTTACTGACGGCAAAACAAAAAGTTTTTTTGATTTTAAACGCGCATGTATCTTAGGAATTTTGAAACATATCTTGTTGAGGAAAGCTTTGCAGTGTAAGTTATTATTAAGAATTTTATGCAAAACAATCACTTCCAGCATTAATCTACTTTTACGATCACCTAGGAATAAGATAAGGGGATGAATTCTATTCTTACTCCACATAAAAACAATTGTAAAGATTTTGAATGGAATATTGGACATTTAAATAAATTTCTAAAAAGTTAGAAAATACAATTGGAGTCTGTAGATATCTTAATGTTTTAACGTGTTATATTAATTAATTTTGATGGCATTTTATGTAATGTGATGATGAGGAACTGCTGGGATGTAGTAAATTTGATATAAAAGTGCTTTACAGCATTTTCGTTTCCATCAAAATTCCCAAAGTTTTGCATTAACACTGTAGATGGTGACGATTTGTCTTACTGATGAACAACAATTAGCATGAAGAGACTAAAGACGTGAAGAAAGTTGTAACTCGACACTAGTAACAATGATTCGTAAAGTAGCTGATTGCCAATAAGGAAAAAATAAGAAGAAGAAGTATGTAATTCAAATTACTGAAATTTATCATTTAATATGCTTGATTATTTATAAAAACCTGATTACTAGAGGAAAATCGTTTTTTTTGTCGGGTATAATAATTGGGTTTTTATAAAGAAGTAAGTCAAAAAAGTTAAGACCTTTCGTTTCTAAAGCAGTTCGCTTCCCTAATAACGAAGCCACGCCCCCTGTATATTCCAGACTCAATTACATTCGGCCAGTCAGTAAAAGCGCGCCAAAACGCTTGTCACTCGTCAGTCAAAATATTTGACAGTCGTTGTCGATAATTTAAATATTAAAAAAAGAAATAAACAAATATTGAATAAAATAAAAAATATATTTTCTTTATATATATTATGTGAATTTAAATAATAATTAATTTATTTATTTGAGTTTTATGAAATAAAATTAAATGTGTTCGATTATTGTGCTAAATAAATAAGTGTCAGTGTAATTTTTTTTTATGGAATAAATAGTGATGTGTGTGGAAAAATAGTGAGTTATTATTTTTTAGTTGACTAAAGGTAATTTTTACTGTTAATTAACCTGATATTTTAACTAATATTACTTAATATTATATTTATTTATTTATTTTTTACACAAAGGGGGTTTTTATTTACAACTAAGGGGTATAATATCTAAATAGCATCTGTGCAAGAGAAGATAACTTAAAATAAAGCATTAAAAAACCTTTGACCAAATGTGTCATAGTTAGCCAATGTCCCTCCAATTATGGAGGAGGCCCGAGCCCGGTAGTGGGACTAAAAGTGGGGCGTATTTGATCTGAGTCTATATATATTATAAGATTATTTATACCGATTATGATGCTGTTTGGTCAACTGGTCAACAATTATATTCCCAAGGAGGATTGACGTCTCACAGGCGGCCGGTCATAAAACTGTTGCCAATAACTTTTACAATATATACTATGAAAGAAGAGTACATATTGTATCGACCCCAAGTAATTGGGATAAGAGTAGGTGAATGAAAATGATGATCATTTATACAATTTTTGTTTGTTCATTTATCGGTAAAATGTCTACATTTTGTCGTCATCATTCTTCAGCTCTTTTCTCAATTACTTGTGATCGGCAATATATCCTTTTCCCTCGTACATATTGTAAAAAAATGTTATCAATAGTTGTTATGTCCGGCCGCCTGCCAGACGTCAACACTACTTGTGAATGTAATTGTTGACCAAACGGCATCAGATGTAGTAGAATCAGACCAACATAAAGTTCTTAGTTGTCTTTTACGATATCAAAGTAAGGTTTGATAGAATTCTTAGCCGTTACCAGACATAAAAAAAACATATTTTATTATGTAATTAATTATAAAAAAAAATAGTATTTATCATCATCATCTCAGCTCATATATGTCCCATTGTTGGGCTTGAGCCTGCTCCATAATGAGAGGGTAATTGACCTACTATACCGCGCTGGTCAGGCGTGTTGGTATAGGGTTTCGTTTCGAGGTTTCCTTCTCTTGGATTGATGTTATATGCGTTTTATATCCCTTAGTTGTCTCGTACAATCACTCACGGGTAAAATAGGTGGTGATGAATTGTATTCTTACTCCGTCACCATACGGAAAATGGTATTTATATTGAATCTATTCTGACAGATTAAAAAAAAACGATTTATATATATATATATATATATATATATATATATATATATATATATATATATATATATATATATATATGTATAAAAAAGCTGTAGTAAGAAGTAAAATATCACAGTGAGAAATAAATCTCATTGTTGCAACGGAAATTTCAAAAAAAGATATTATTTTTTTTTGTCGCATATCATGCGAGTTTATGAAGCGAATTGTTTACGTTAAAAGGCATCATTTGATAACCAAATGTTCATGTTTGAACTTGAAACATGTGCGACAATTTTATAGCCGCACGACCGACCGGTAGTGATGTGACTTTTTTAAACTATTTTTTTGTTGCTATGTATATATTTTTTTTATATACAGGGTGGAAGTGGACCGCTCCCGAAAACAAAGACAGGTGACCCTACTAATCCTACTTGTGATGATAGGCTAGAAAAAAAATCGATCAGGATGAAAAAAAAATTTTTTTTTTCACAAATATTTTTAAGTTTTTTTCACATTCCATCGTATTAGGACAGTGTCATGTAACGATAACTCGTTAAAAAATACGTAACTATACTCAGATGAGAAAAGACGCAATCTATTCAAAACTCACGATCATATGTTCAAGAGTTAAACGACCTCGCGTGGTGAAAAAAAAATTTTTTTTCATCTGAATCGATTTTTTTTCTAGCCTATCATTACAAGTAGGACTAGTAGGGTTACCTGTCTTAGTTTTCGGGAGCGGTCCACTTCCATCCTGTATATAAATTAATAAAATATGTATTATAATATTATTTTTTTTCCGTTTGGTGACGGAGCAAGAATACAATTTAATAGGCTTTAATTGTATTTGTGAACTATCCAGAGATCAAATAATGTATTTTAAAATTAATTTAATTTTTTTTCCGTGTGTTGACTGAGTACGAATACAATTAACTAAGCTTTGATTGTATTATTGAAATATTCAGAGATCAAATACACACTCACACATTTCATTTAAAACCTTCACAAACTTTTTTATTTGGTGACGGAATAAAAATATAATTCATTAGGTACCTCCTATTCTGTCCGTGGGTGACGCAGAAGATGACCAATGGCTATAATATGCAAACATCTATGTCTCTAACTCTAAACCCTAGGTATACCAACACGTCTGACCAGCGTGGTATTATAGCTCATTTTCTCTGCCATTATGAAAGAGGTCCCAGCAGGGGGAAGTATATGAGCTGAGATGATGATCGTAGATTAAAAAAACAGATGGTTATCTGTATCTAAAGTAAGTCGGTTTTCAAACGATGATTTTACGTAATAACATCATAAGAAATTATTGATGAAAAATTGCATACTTGCATGAAATGAACAAACATAAGTAATGGAAACCATATTAACTTTTCACTTCACTTTCAAAATTCTTAAAATGCAAGTGCCTCTCTATCGCTTGTTCCATGCTCTCGTCTGCACGCTCGGCTCAGGCGGAACGTCACACTTCGTGCGTGCAGCTGACGTTCATCGATTTATAACACATTATCACGTCAAAAAATAATAGACACGTTTTTATAACGCTTATCACGCTCTAACTAAAAGCAGTAATGTTGCAAAAATGTGAGTGCTGTATATTATAGTTGCGTCTGATCTAATCTATCTAATCCTTTTTATTAGTGGTAGGACCACGCTGTTGATAGTTCTATGTCTACACCCGCGAGCCGGTCCGTCCGGGGTAGTACCACACTGAGCAGAAGATCGACGTCTGAGTAATGGCAATGTGCTATTGCGCTTCGTTCGGTGAGCGAGAGAGCCGGAAGCCCAACTGGGTGGGTTTGCTTACGTGGGGTGGCCTAGCTATACCCTTGGTATTGCAAAGGTCCATATGCGGCAGTAACACTTACCATCAAGTATGCTGCGGATCGTTTCCCACTATAAGCAATAATTAAAAAAAAATAAGAGCTTTAATGAAGCGATACGTGACCGGTTGAAGTTGATGATTCTGGTGACGTTGAGATTCTAAAAATATAGCAATTTACACATACAAAAATATAAATATACAAGAATTTTGAAATAAAACTGCTTTTACACAATCTATCGTGTTTGTATTTGATTTTTCGGGTGGTCCTCTCGTGACCATATACCTTGTAAAGTGTACGAAACGTCGAGAAAAAAATAAAATAAAAATCAAATAGGTACAAACGCGATATAATACGTAAATCTGATAGAATCCATAAAAGTAGTTTTATTTCAAATGTGTAATACTCGCGTAAACCTTAGAAACCATTATACAAGAATTTTGTCGTTCAAAAATATTAGATGTTAATTAATAAAGAGAATCTGAGTTTGTATTTCATTTCACTACTTTATCTGTCATCATGATTCTCCTACTCTTATCCCAATTACTTGTGATCGATACAATATGTACTCTTATTTCATAGTTACATATTGTAAAAGTTAATGACAATAGTTTTATGACCGGCCACCTGCCAGACGTCAACCGTCCTTGTGAATGTAATTATTGACCAAACGGCATCAAATAGAGTTGGCCTAGATCGTTATTAAGCTCTTAGTCGTCTTTTACGACATCCACGAGCAAAGTAAGGGTTGGTAGTATTCGTAGCCGCTACCACACAGCACCGATATATCAGTACTTTATCTGTTCAGGTATAAAATTAGCGATGCATCTTCGTCTCGCATTGATTTCGATATTTCGATATTCGTTCGCTCTCTCCCCACATTTTCTCTTATAACTTTTAAGATATTAATTTTAATGATATACTGTAAGGAGCAATTTTAATGTACATTAAATTTACCACGTATCTAATGTATTTAATTGTATAAGAAGTAATACTGTATTGTTAAAAGTAGCTTCGTAAATAATACATCAAGGGACGTCCATTAATCATGTGATCCTTTTTTAGCATTTTTCAATCCCCTCTCCTTCTTGGTGATACGTGGTGAGATTAAAGACTATGACATCATAATCAACATCACGTGAATTTTTAGTACCTACAAAGAAGTAGCCCACAGCTTATTATATTTTCGGATTTTTGCTTTTTTATACTTTGCAAAAAGGTCTTTATACAGATCACTTATGGCAACCGCAAGTCAAAGTCACACTACACGCCACTTTTCAGTCTAGAAATCTCAGCGTTTGACGAAAAAATAAATACACGTGATATCTTACTACATCGTGTGATGATATTTTGTGATTTTTGTCAAACACCTAATTCAAAACCTCACGTGATTAATGGACGGCCCCTTAGGTGTAATTTAGTAATGTGTAAAGATAGTCACGGTTATTGTAGATTATACTTAGGAGATAAATATATATCACTAGAGACTTTTTTTGTACATCTTTTGAAGATATAAAATTTCGTAGTACATTGTTTTAATATATATCGTAAGGTTTAGCCAACGTTTGCAATTTAAACGCATAAAAATATGTTTTTCTACGATATCATTAGAGTGGTAGGACCACGCTGTTGACATTTCACTGTCTACAGCCGCGGGCCGGTCAATCCGGGGTAGACCACACTGAGCAGAAGATCGACGTCTGAGTAATGGGAATGTGCTATTGCGCTTCGTTCGGTGAGCGAGAGAGCCGGAAGCCCAACTACTAGGCAGCGGTTTAAGCTATACCCTTAGTATTGCAAAGGTCCATGGAAGGCAGTAACGTTTGCCACCATAAGCAAAAAAAAAAAAAAAAAAAAAAAAAAAAAAAAAAAAAAAAAAAAAAAAAAAAAAAAAAAAGTGTGTGTGTCAGCTCCGACGCACGACTGGAGTTTACTCCTTAAGTACGATTATCTAAACAAGTGCAAACAAAGCTCATTTGACTGAAAATAATATATATATATATTTTTATTTACATTTATTAAAACTGTTCAGTGAAGTATTATCACACGTCAGAAAGTGAAAGGTGCGCAGTTAATAGGTTGCGCACCAAAAACGTAACGAGGTCATTCGATCACTAGATTTTATTCCTCAATTTTTTCTCATACCCGGGCGCCTTATATGAAAATTGATTCTTAAGGAGTAGACTCCAAAAAAAAACACATTAAAATAAACTTTAAAATTTAAAAAATTCTTGTCTCTTTCTATTTTAATATGCATGTATTATAATAGAAAAATACAAGAATTTTAAATTTTAAAGTTTATTTTAATGTGTTTTTTTTTTTTTGGAGTTTACTATATACATATAAATCTTCCTCTTGAATCATCTCTCTCAACTCATATATGTCCCATTATTTTTCACACACGCTAGTCAGACGTGTTGGTATAGGGTTTTATTTAGAGTTTTCCATCTCTTGTATAGATGTTATATGCGTCTCTTAGTCGTCTTACGATCTTGTGGGTAAGATGGGGACTGATTTTATTTATAAATAATTGTAGAACATACATAGATACATACATATCATCACGCCATATCCCTTGCAGGGTAGGCAGAGAGAACAGAGTGCCAGAGAACTCTATCCTTGCATACTTCACTCGCTTCCTCAACATTCATAATTCTCTTCATACACATGTTAGTAATAATTAGTAGAACATGTTTAGTAATAATTAGCTCCGATGTGATGCTATTCCAGTTGGCCTAATATCGATGGGGTGGGAGTAGAGTGGGTTATGATGTCACGCGTTTCCATTCCGTCGCCTAAGACGGAACGGACGGCGTGTATCTAGACCATAGCCTACCAAAAATTAAAAAAGTATTTTTTTTATTATGTTATTGGAGTTTACTCCTTAAGAATCGATTTTCATATAAGGCGCCCGGTATGGGAAAAATTTGAGGAGTAAAATCTAGTGATCGAATGATCTCGTTACGTTTTTGGTGCGCAACCTATTCTGCGCACCTTTCACTTTCCGACGTGAGATAATACTTCACTGAACAGTTTTAATAAATGTAAATAAAAATATATATATTATTTTTAGTCATATGAGCTTTTTTTGCGCCTGTTTTGATAATCGTACTTAAGGAGTAAACTCCAGTCGTGCGTCGGAGCTGACACACACACTTTTTTTTTATTATGTTATCGGGTTTTTATAAATAATTAAGCATATTAGATGCTAAATTTCAGTAATTTGAATAACAAGGTTGTGTCATCGTTTAATACAATTCTAACTGCAAAGTTTGAAGTATTAAGCCTGTACAATGTGTAAACATTGTCGGGTAGATGGCGCACGTCACCTTAAAGACGTAAATATGATACGAAACGAGATTTGAATGTCCTACAATAGTTCACGGTGGTGTAAGTGGCAGCATGATTGGGCCGGAATCCCAATAGGTACGGGTTTGAACTCCGCTTGTGACATCATTTTTCGTTTCGTAATCGGGTTTTTTATGAGTATTTTATACTTCATACATCGAGGAAAGCTATAGGCTACATAATCATTATCATCACAGCCCATATATGTCCCACTGTTGGGCTCGAGCCTCCTCCGTAATGGGAGGGAAATTAACCTACTATACCGCGCTGGTCATACGTGTTGGTATAGGATTTTAATTCGAGTTTTCCTTCGCTTGCATAGATGTTATATTCGTTTTATATCCCTTAATTGTCTCTTACGATCTTGTAGGTAAGATAAGGGGTGGTGAATTGTATTCTTAGTCTGTCACTAAACGGAAAATCACTAAACGAAAAACCTCTTGAATCACACTGTCTATTAATCATGATATTTGGATACTGCCGTCCTAAATCCTCAACATGACGAGCAAAGAGTATAAATTTATTTCTTTGCTTTCAGTTTTGACAATCAGCTGTGTGATATTTTCAAGTGGTTAAACGATATTAAAAGCATTCTTTGTTAGGTCTGAACACATGTTTAAATATTTTTTTATATTATACAAAGACTGACCCGCGTAACTTCGTTTACGTTACACAAGAGTGAGATAAGCAGTGTTAGAGCGTGTATGAAGAGAATTATGAATGTTGAGGAAACGAGTGAAGTATATAAGGATAGAGTTCTATAGCACTCTGTTCTCTCTGCCTACCCTGCAAGGGACATGGCGTGATGATATGTATGTATGTATGTTAGAGGGAGAGAATCGTAGCTTTGAAAAGGATAATATTTTCCCCTCACAATGTTTTTCATAGATACTTCGTTTCTATAGATTGTAGTATGATTTTATGTAGCCTATACGTGTGGTGACGGAGTAAGAATACAATTCACCACCCCCTATCTTACCTGTGGGTGATCGTAAGAAACGACTAAGGGATATAAAACGCATATAACATCTATGCAAGAGAAGGAAAATTCTAAACAAAATCCTATACTAAGTAGTTAATTTCCCTCTCATTACGGAGGAGGTTCGAGCCCAACAGTGGGACATATATGGTCTGTGATGAAGATAATTATGTAGACTATAGTTTTCCTCGATGTATGAGCTATCAAATACTTTTTTAAATTTTTGGTAGCCTATGGTCTGGACACACGCCGTCCGTTCCGTCTTAGGCGACAGAAGATCAGCGCGTGACACCATAACCCCACCGTATTCCCTCCCCATCGATATTAGGCCAACTGGAACAGTATCACATTGGAGCTAATTATTACTAAACATGTTCTAATATTTTATATAAAAAAAAATCAGTAAAGAAATAATAATAATAGACAAACCCGCTGAGCTTCTTGTCGGATCATCTCAGTAGCGGTTACATTCCGATCCGGTGGTAGTTTATTGTATTAATTTACATACATACATACATATCATCACGCCATATCCCTTGCAGGGTAGGCAGAGAGAACAGAGTGCCAGAGAACTCTATCTCTGCATACTTCACTCGCTTTCTCAACATTCATAATTCTCTTCATACACGCTCGCCGGTTTCGGAGACTCTTGACTCCACCTTCCTTCATTACATGACCGATCTGGTCTAGGTAGGTTAGTCTCGATCTCCCTTGGTACCTACATCCTTCCATTTTCGCATTGTATATCTTCTTAACCAGGCGTTCGTTCGGCATTCTTTCCACATGTCCGAACCATCGGAGCATTCCCTTTCGCATCTTTACACCAATACTCTCTTTCATACCTACTCGCTCTCTTACGTCGTCGTTACGAATGCGGTCGGTTGTATTAATTTAATATGTTAAAACTGACAATATATTTACTATGTGTACCTGTTGTACATCATTCCCAAGGAGGGTTGACGTCTGTCAGGCGGCCGGTCATAAAACTATTGCCAATAACTTTTACAATATGTACTATGAAATAAGAGTACATATTGTATCAACCACAAGTAATTGGGATAAGAGTAGGAGAACGATGAAATGATGAAGAAGGGCCTATTGTACATTCATACAATTTTATATAAAGAGTATTCTGTAAAACATTAAAAATAATAAATAAATTCGCTGAGATTCTTGTTATATCTTAATGGCGATCGTATGCATATCCGGTATGGTAATTTATTGTTTTAATTTAATGGCAAAATATTAAAATTAACGATATATAAAAGCCAATTACCTATACGGGGTGGAAGTGGACCGTTCCCCCCGAAAACAAAGACAGGTGACCCAACTAGTCCTACTTGTAATGATAGGCTAAAAAAAAAACGATTCGCACGAAAAAAAATTTTTTTTTTCGCAACGAATTTTAAGTTTTTTTCACATTCCATCGTATTAGGACAGTGCTATATAACGATAATTCCATAAAAAATACGTAACTATACTCAGATGACAAAAGAGGCAATCTATTCAAAACTCACGATCATACGTTCAAGAGTTCAACGACCTCGCGTGGTGAAAAAATTTTTTTTTTCCATCCGAATCGATGTTTTTCTAGCCTATCATTACAAGTAGGACTAGTAGGGTTACCTGTCTTTGTTTTCGGGAGCGGTCCCCTTACATCCTGTATATAAATGTCTGGCTAACTAAGTACCTAATACGTATTTTCCTTCTAATTTTTATTTTGGGGAATTTGGTTATTTATTGAAAAAATAATGAAAATAAACTCTTTGGGTATCTAATTCATTTTTTATTACTTACTAGCTTCTGCCCGCGGCTTCGCCCGCGTAAAAGATTACTTTCCAAAAGTCATCCCCTATTTTCATTTTACCCCTTAAGGGTTAATTTTTAACAAATTTTTAATGTCATATTTATTTATATCTACTTAATAGCCTAAAAATAACTTTCAAGTTTCTGGCTTTAAAAATGACGATAATTCCTTACAACTTTTCATTCCCCTTTACAACCCTTTTGTTGCATTAAAAAGTAGCCTATGTCTTTTGTCAGGCACCAGACTATCTGTGTACCAAATTTCATTTAGATCGGTTCGGTAGTTTTGGCGTGAAAGAGCGACAAACAGACAGAGTTACTTTCGCATTTATAATATTAGTAAAGATTGTGGCAAACGAATAAGTAGCACACCAGATGGTAAATATTATTTCTGCCTATGGATATTTGCAATACCAGGGCTACAGCTAGTCCGCTGCCTACCAATGAAAACTCCAAAGCCTACCCAGTAAGTTGAGCTACCGGCTCTTTCGCTCGCACAACAACACATTGCCATTACTCAGACGTCGATCTTCTGCTCAGTGTGGCACTACCCCGGACGGAAGTCACGGCTGTAGACAGAGAATTGTCAACAGCGTGGTACTACCACAATTTAAATTCTAAGCATACACCCTGTGTTAATCAGGAATTATGTTCCAGACGATCCAGATGTCCAGCTACGGCAGCATGTCACCTTCAGATGAGGGCTTCGACAGATACGAACCACCATATTACTGCCCACCTAATCATCAAGGTAACATTTATAAGTATTTGTAGAAAATATTAGCTGTGTGGTAGCGGATACGAATACCACCAACCTTTACGATGTCGTAAAAGATGACTAAGAGTTTTTATATTGGCATCAGCCGTGGTAGGGTGGACGCCGCGCCGACCAGCCGGGAGCAATTCGTCGGAAATGCTCCGGGAACTACCACCGCCCGTCGAGAACCAGGCCCAAATACTTCATATAGGCCTGGATAGTGATCCAGATGGTTGACGACTAACGAGGCGCTGATAGGCAGCCTTACGCGGGGCTCATGGAATAAAAGAGCCTCCGTTTTATTTAGGGCCACCCTGAGCCCCAGCGCCTCGATTCGCCTAACCATCTCCTCAGTGCCGAGAGTGGCCAGACTCGCCGCCTCTTCGAGTGTCCTGCCCCGGACTGTGATGAGCGTAACGACAGCATAGCATTTAAAGCTCAGCCCGGGGGAAGACTCCCTCTCAACGCCCAGTCGTAACCGATGTCCCACAGAATCGGCCCTAAGACCGACCCCTGTAGAACACTGCACGTCATGGGCATCCGCACAATGTTCCCTGCGGGACCCACGCAGAGAACACTGTGCCCCTCCAAATAGTCTGCCACCAGCCGCCTCAGGTACAAAATCACCCCATGATATCGGAGCGCCTCCTTGATGCAGCTATTGAATGCGTTGGTGATGTCCAACGACACCGCCAACAGCACTCCTCCGCCGGCGACAGCCTTCCACGGCCGTCTGCTCCAGCCGTAGCAGAGCCCCGATGGTCGAAGGCCCCATCGAAAACCGAATTGTGCGTCCGACTGATCGGGCCCCACCTCGCCCAGGTGCTGTACGATGCGGGCAGCGAGGATACGCTCCAGCAGCTTGCCCACATCGTCAAGGAGCACGATGGGCCGACGGCAAATCCGGAGGCCGTCCTGGCTTTGGCAGGAGAATCAACCTCACTTCCTTCCAGCACTCAGGGAACTGCCTAGACGCCAAACAGGCGTTGTACAGTCGAAAGCTCTATGTCCTGGGTTCCTCACCTGGGGATAATTACCCCGCGGGTAAAACTTGTATTTCGCGAGGGTAACAATGAGCTGGTTATTATCTTTCAAGGCAAACAGTGCCTTGCGAGTGACTGGACCGGGGAATATTCCGTCACCCGCAGAGAGGCTGACCGTATGAGGGCGACGCCCCGGCAGTTAGCTGGGGTCGCGTCGGTACCCAAAAAGGTAACCCGCCGGGTTGCCCACGGATGGCAAGGAAGCGTTTCCAGTGGCCGGCCCAATGGTGATGGGGTGGGAACACGGTGGGTTATGGGGCCACGCGCTGCCCTTTCATCGCCCCGGATGGAACGGGCGGCGTGTGTCCGCGCCATAGCCACACCAAAAAAAAAAAGAGTGCCTTAAACTTTGAACTGATGATTGTAAAATTATTTTGTTTTTAGTTATTATATATTCTTCCGGACGGAATGTAATATTTCTATAAATGGTGAGGGATTGGAACAGGTGAAAGAATTTATATACTTGGGTGTACTGTTTACTAGTGATGGTAAAAATGATGATGATGTTGAAAGACGAGTTAATGCTGGCAATAAAGTGAATGGGGCATTGTACGCTTTTATGAAGAGTAGGAATGTGTCTAAAAAGGCACGCCTAGCTGAACATAGGGGAGTATTAGTGCCCACTCTCATGTATGGTAGTGAAAGTTGGATTTGGCAGAGAAGACATGAAAGTAGAATAAATGCTGTAGAGATGAGAGCTCTTCGTAGTATGTGTGGTGTAAGTCTGAAAGATAGAATTAGGAATAGTGTTATAAGACAGCGCTGTGGTGTGAATGAAGAAGTAGCGGCAAAGATAAAAAAGGGAATGCTGAGGTGGTTTGGCCACGTGGAAAAAATGAGAGAAGAAAGGTTGACTAAGCAAGTATACAAAGCGAGTGTGAGTGGGACGTTTACAAGGGGAAGACCACGTCGTACCTTTCTGGATCAAATTGAAGATGTATTGGCGAAAGGTCAGGTTAAGAGTTCGCGTAACCGTAGAGCATGCATGAAGACTGTGATGAGTGTGAATGAAGCGATGGAGGTATGTCAGGATCGTGGTTTGTGGCAATCCGTAGTCTCTGCCTACCCCTCTGGGAAACAGGCGTGAGGCTATGTATGTATGTATGTATATATTCTTCCCGTTTGGTGACGGAGTAAGAATATAATTCATCACCCCTTATCTTACACGTGGGTGATCGTAAAAGACGACTAAGGAATATAAAACGCATATAACGTCTATGCGAGAGAAAGAAACCTCGAAACAAAACACGTCTGAGTGGCGTGGTATAGTAGGTTAATTTCCCTCCCATTATGTAGGAGGCTGGAGCCCAACAGTGGGACATATATGAGCTGAAATGATGATGTTGATATTATATAATCATTGAGTTATACTTAGCTTATAAATTTAGAGTAAAATATCTAAATTTTTCAAACCCTTTTAATATTTATTTTATTCTGCTTTTTAGGGTTCTCTACCCAAAGGGTAAAAACGCGATCCTATTACTGAGACTTAACTGTCCGTCTGTCACCAGGCTGTATCTCAAGAACGGTGATAGTTAGACAGTTGAAATTTTCACAGATGATGTATTTATATTGCCGCTATAACAACAAATACTAGAAATAAAATAAATATTTATTTTTAGTTTTACGGAACCCTTCATGCGCGAGTACAACTTGCACTTGTTTAAATATTTGTTGTTATAACGTCAGCATAAATATATCATCTGTGAAAATTTCGATTGTCTAACTGTCACGGTACATGAAATACGGGCTGGTGACAGATAGATGGACGGACGGTAGAGGCTTAGTAATAAGCTTCCGTTTTACCCTTTGCGTACGGTACCCTAAAAATCAAATAAAAAAGCTATTAATTATGTAAAAATAGTTTTATTTCAAATATGTAATACTTGTGTAGGCATCAGAAATCTTTCTTCATTTTATATACCTAGTATTTTTTTTTCACAGGTAGCCCAATGGATAGTGGTGTTTATTGGCCTGGAAGTCATGCTGAAGGTCAAGAATTCGATCCTCAAGAAATATATCATGATACAACACATTACATAGGCAGAACTTATGGTAAGGAAATGTTAAAAGAAAACTATCACTAAATGCTTATCTTATTCAATATAATATTTTGTTATTTCAATGTTGATACTTTAAAAAATTGGTGTGTGGTTGGAGTTCATCATTCCGTATTGTGACAGAGTAAGAATACTATTCACCACCAAATATCTTACCCGTGGGTGATCGTACAAGACGACTAAGGGATATAAAACGCATATAACATCTATCCGAGAGAAGGAAAACTCTAAGCAAAACCCTATACCAACACGTCTGACCAGCGCGATATAGTAGGTCAATTTCCCTCCCATTACGGAGGAGGTCCGAGCCCAACAGTGGGATATTTATGGGCTGTAATGATGATAATAATGATGGCCGGAGTTACGAATATGGCTAACCTTTACTTTGCTCGTGGACGTCGTAGAAGAAGACTAAGAGCTTTATAACGACCTGGGCCAACTCCATCTGATGCCGTTTGGTCAACAATTACATTCACAAGTAGTGTTGACGTCTGACAGGCGGCCGGTCATAAAACTATTGACAATAACTTTTACAATATACAGTTATGGCTAGTTACTTTTCACAACGAATTTTAAGTTTTTTTCACATTCCATCATATTAGTACAGTGCCATGTAACGATAATTCCATAAAAAATATATCACTTTACTCAGATGAGAAAAGACGCAATCTATTGAAAACTCACGATCATATGTTCGAGAGTTCAACGATCTCTGAAAAAAAAATATTTATCATCCGTTTCGATTTATTTCTAGCCTATCATTACAAGTAGGACTAGTAGGGTTACCTGTCTTTGTTTCCGGGAGCGGTCCACTTCCACTCTGTATACGATTATATATTGCGTCAACCACAAATTATCCTTACTAATATTATAAATGCGAAAGTAAAACTCTGTCTGTATGTCGCTCTTTCACGCCAAAACTACTGAACCTATCTAAATGAAATTTGATACACAGATGGTCTAGAGCCTGACAAAAGACATAGGCTACTTTTTAATGCAAAAAAAATCGTTGTAAAGGGAGATGAAACGTTGTAAGAAATTATCGTCACATTTAAAGCCAGAAGCTTGAAACTTATTTTTAGGCTATTGATTAGATATAAATAAATATGACATTAAAATTTAAAAAAAATATTACCCGTAAGGGGTAAAATAGAAATAGGGGGTGAAAAAGTTTAGGATAGTAACCTTCTACGCAGGCGAAGCCGCAGGCGGTAGCTAGTTGTTCATAAAACTAGAATAATAATTTGTTAATATATTTCTATATAGGCTACGAAGAGATGCAGATGGGTGGCAATGATCCTTATGACGCTTACCATCACAACATCACACATAATTACGCACCTAGTAATACTGGTATGTCTTTTTTTCTTCTTTTTATTATCATTATTATAATTTCAACTGATTAACGTTACACTAGGCTCAATTCTCTTCAACAATAAAAAAAAGTATGTGTATCAGCTCCGACGCACGACTGGAGTTTACTCCTTAAGTGCGATTATCTAAACAGCCGCAAAAAAAGCTTATATGACTAAAAATAATATATATATATATTTTTATTTACATTTATTAAAACTGTTCAGTGAAGTATTATCTCACGTCAGAAAGTGAAAGGTGCGCAGAATAGGTTGCGCACCAAAAACGTAACGAGGTCATTCGATCACTAGATTTTACTCCTCAATTTTTTCTCATACCGGGCGCCTTATATGAAAATCGATTCTTAAGGAGTAAACGCCAAAAAAATCTACCTTTTTTTCCGTGTAATGATGGAGTAAGAATTTAATTCACATACAATCTTGCCTGTGGATGATAATAAGAGACGATTAAGGGATATAAAATGCATATAACATCTATGCAAGAGATGGAAAGTTCTAAACAAAACTCTATACCAACACATCTGACCAGCGTGGTATAGTAGGTCAATTTCCCTTTCATTATGGAGGAGACTCGAGCCCAACAGTGGGACATGATGAATTTCTCTCGAGATTGAAGACGAAATACGTGGGTCACATTATCAATTTTTTTATTTCCAATCTTAAGAGAAATTATTTTAAACTTTTTCGTCTGTCAAAAATATAATTCTACTATTATATACAAGTGTATATGACTGAAGTTTTATTTTGATGATTTTAAATTAATTAATCAACATATATTCTGCCATATCTACTATAGCAATCAATCTTAATGCTCACATATAGGCCCCGTTAAGTTATTCCGTATCCGTGGTGCCGTACTGCTGCGCTTATCGTAGCTGTACACCTATTTAATTATTGGCTGACTAGTCAATCTTGTTTCCTAATACCCGCTTTACCTAGGCGGGAAGTGGAATCATTATTTCCAATTCCTCCTCTTTAAACTTTTCTAATTAAATTTGTTGCGGGTCCTAAGATAAGTCATCTTCCGTGACTGCCTGAGGATGAAACCTCGGTGTCATTTATGGAAACCATTATGAATCCAAGCTTACAGAAGTTACAATAACAGGAATGTGTGGTGGGATTAGTCCCAAAAAAATATTAGCAGAGTCTTGGGTTAACTTGTTAAATATATATATTTTATTCCTAGGTCTGGAATGCGATCTCCAAGCCCTTCCTTTAAGGTACGACCGACCCGCCCCGTCTTTCGTAAGGGTAGCTAAACGACGAACTACAGCTAACAAGAAAGAAAGAAGACGAACTCAGAGTATCAACACAGCATTTTCAGACCTCAGAGAATGTATACCAAACGTTCCACCAGATACGAAATTATCTAAGGTAAGGCATATCTTAGTCAATGTATGTTTTCTATGCTTAACTTCCGATAGCAAAAAAAAATATTGAGGGAACAAAGTTTGTAAGGGAAGAAAAATTTCTTTATCCGTTGTCTTCATATAGAGAACAGAATTTTTCAGAAAAAATAAATAAATAATAGCATTAGTTAATTCATCCCCCAAGGGTATAAAGTACTCGAGACGATACTCAAAAGGGTAATTCACCGGATACCACTGACAGCAAAGACCAGTACCAGTGGCTTTCCGGTACGGTGTAGAGTGGTACGCCCAGGGCAGGTTACAGGGTCACTCGCCATCCCCCTCTATCGCCCTAGACGAACGGACTGGGTCTAACTGCACCAAAGCCTATACAGTCTGCCACAAAAAAAAAATAGAAAGAAAAAAGGTTATAAAGTAGGGAAATAAAAGTAATGTTTTTTTTTTGAGTAAACATTTATAAGAATTAGATAAGCGTTTTTTTTGCTATAGAGATTTACTAAAAATAAATATTCTGAAAATCATCTCCTCAAATGATATATTCATACCTAAGGTTGTAAAATAGGGTATGAGTTTTGTTAATTTGCCTAATACATTTTTACCCAACAAGGAATGACGACCTAGCTGAACAAAGTGGCGGTTGAAAGCTAGTAGGATAGATAAATAGATAGACGAAATAGATAGATGAATTAAAATATCATCTCAGATGGTGAGGAAACGTTCGCAGAGCATCAACTCGGCTTTTACAAGTTTAAGACAGCACATACCTAATGTTCTACCAGATACTAAAATGACGAAGGTTAGTAGCGACCCCTGGTGGTGAAAATGAAGTGGTATAAATACTTTAAGGTTCTCTATAGATTTTTATGGAAGTGCTTTGAAATTCTGATGAAAAAGAGGCCCGTGGCCGTAGTTTTTTTAAATTATTTTTTTGCTGTTCCTCCAAATGTGTTTAGGGGAATGGCTGTTCTATAAGAAATTTGTGATTGCATATCGTTTATATAATCTGGTACAGCCATTTTGATCGACTTCAAAAAATGGAGGTTCTAAATTAGTATGTATTTTTTTACGTGTGTTACTAGATACTATATTTTTTTATGAATTGTTTTTTTTTTATTTGTAAGCTACAACTTACGGTACGGTACTTCTCGTGTGTGTTTATTTAAGTTTGATTAAAATCCGACCAGTAGTTTTTGAGTTATCGTCAATAGAACTAGTTAGTTAGTTTCGAAGTCGTTTTATTTTTTGTTAAAATTTTGTATTTTTTAACATTTTATTTTAGTAAAAAATACCTGGTTAGAAGGGATATTATCTACAGTTTCTTAACTACTAAATATATATTGTAGACGATTTTATATAAAAGACTAGCAGACTCGGCCACGCGTTGCTGTGGCTAAGGTAGCCTCAGTAACACGTGTTGGATCAAACTACACTTGCTGTGCAAATTTGGTTAAAATCGTTGAGTACTTTAAGAGTCCATCGCGGACACACAACGTGACGCGTGATTTATAAATATTAAGATATTAATTTAAAAAAAAAAAAACCAGAAAAAATGCGAGAACGTAAATCTATAAAAATGGCCAAAAAATCTCGTTTCTGTTTTTTAATATTTGTCGTTATAGCGGCAACATAAATACATCATCTTTTTTTTGGGACTAATCCCACCACACATTCCCACCATTGTAACTCCTGTAAGCCAGGATCCACAATGGTCACTATAAATGACACCGAGGTTTGACCCTCAGGCAGTCCCGGGAAATGATTTTAATTGTCTTGGAACCCGCAACAAATTTAATTAGAAAAGTTAAAGAGGAGGAGTTGGAAAAGAGTGATTCCACTTCCCTCCCAGGCAAAGCGGGAGACAGAAAGCAATATTGACTAGTCAGCCAATAAGTAAAGGGTTGTACAGCTACGATAAGCGCAGCAGTACGGCACCACGGATACGGGATAACTTAACGGGGCCTATATGTGAGCCTTAAGATTGGTTGCAGTAGTAGGTATGGCAGAAACGCCTAAACGCACGGAAATTTTCTCGAGTTGCTACAAGATCCGTGTAGTATACTACTCCAGATGTTACTTGCAAACTGTCTAACATAAGGTCGCGCTCGTTACGCCAGAGATCGCACTCCCAGAGAATGTGATGTGCTGATTGTTCATACTCGCGGTTATTTGTAGAACATTGACATAGTGGTGAAGGTACGAGTTTAAAAGAAAATAATTTACTTTTAAAGTTGCCATGGCCAGTTAGAAATTGGGCTACAAAATGGTCAACCTCCAGCCACACTCTCTCTAGGCGCTCGCGGACGCATGGGAAAAATAGATAGAGGTGACGGCCCTTCGATGATGAATCCCATCTTTCTTGCCATTCAATTAAAAGTTTTTCATAGACAACGGACTGCGGTGCAAACAATCGAGCGATTTTATTACGGTCGCGCGGTAGAAGGAAATCTGTGTTCATATTTTCCCTTGTCGTGTAATACATTGATGCCCGTCTCTGAGATACATCATCTGTAAAAATTTCAGCTGTCTAACTATCACGGTTCATGAGATATAGCCTGGTGACCAGACGGACAGCGGGATCTTAATAATAGGGTCCCGTTTTATCCTCTGGGTACGGGACCCTAACAATGACGAGCCCGTAGGGTTTACTTATCAAACTATTGCAATGTTGGTAGTAGATTGAACGTAACCAAACTGTGTTACTTGTTCAGGAGCTCTTCTTATTCAGGCGTGGTATTTATAAATACCACGCCTGGTCACAAAGGTGTAGGAGACTTGGTCACGTGCTCCAGCTAAATTCACCTATTTATAAAAACCTGATTACCAGCGAAAAATGATTGTCACAAGCGTGATTCGAACCCACACCTATTGGGAATCCGTCCCAATCGTGCTGCCACTTACACCAGCGTGAACTATTGTAGGACATTCAATTCTCGCTTTGTATTATATTTACGTCTTTAAAGAGGTAATAGGTGTAGGTTCGAATCCCACTTGTGACAATCATTTTTTGCTCGTAATCAGGTTTTTATAAATAATCAATAATAAATGCTAAATTTCAGTAATTTGTATAAACATATTTTTTTAAAATATATTCTTAGCAAAAATTATTTAAACCCATATTAATTACTTAAAAACTAAAAGGGGAGGATTCTTGACGTATAGTAAGGATAGACAACAAGAGGGGGGAGGTAGTAATAAATGATCAAAATCACGTAGTATCGGTACATGCCTTAATTGAATTAATTTAAATTAATTGATAATATATCATAGTTACAAATAATATTTTTTTTTATTTGACAAAAAAAAAAAATTAATTGTAAAAAAAAGCAAAAATATTATGTAGGTATTTGAAAAATATATATATTAAAATTTATAATAATAATAATTATAAGTATTTATACCACTTCTTTGAAATCCCCATCAGAGGTCAAAAATTCTTTCTTAACTTTTAATCACAAATTAATATTTCTTCTTTCACCAGATCAAAACACTACGCCTGGCTACATCGTACATCAGCTACCTACTGAAGGTGTTGGAGACAGATGGAGAGCCAGCCGGGGGGTTCAGGGCCGATCTACATCACACACCGCCCAGGAGAAGAACTGAAGGATCACAGGTACCATTCGTTCGTATTTATTAAATAAAGCTACCATATAGGTTTCATAATCCTTACTAATATTATACATGCGAAAGTAACTCTGTCTGTTTGTCGCTCTTTCACGCCAAAACTACTGAACCTATCTAAATGAAATTTGATACACAGATAGTCTAGAACCTGATAAAGGAGATAGGATACTTTTTAATGCAAAAAAGGGTTGTAAAGGGGGATGAAAAGTTGTAAGGAAGTATCGTCATTTTTAAATCCAGAAGCTTGAAATATATTTTTAAGCTATTGATTAGATATAAATAAATATGACATTAATATTTTGTAAAAAAATTACCCTTAAGGGGTAAAATAAAAATAGGGGATGAAAAACTTTTGGAAAGTAACCTTTTATGCGGGTGAACCCGCGGGCAGAAGCTAGTAATAATAATAATTTATTGCCTTTTCAAAACTAAAACTAAAAAAAAAAACAAAGCAGTCACTAGGACTGCTGTCAGAAGTGAAAACTTAAACCTATGAAAAAACAAAAAAAAATAAAAAAATAACGTGCCCCAGGGAGTATGAATGGGTGTGACCATACAATAAATACACATATTTAATATATATTAAACACATATTATATTATTACTTCTTCTCCTACGGTCTACTCTCCCTTAATCTTACGAATTTTGCGGCGGACTGGGGAGAGATTACGCTTTTCGGAGTCTATCTCTCCCCTAACAGGAGCGTGACTGATTTCGGGGCCTCCCTCACCATCTTGGGGGCCTCGTTACGGCGACTGGCACCGCGCCAAGTCTTCGTTATGGGGGACTTCAACGCCAAGTCCATGGCGTGGGGATCCCCCAGGACGGACGACCGAGGACGGGCGGTCGAGGAGTGGGCGGCAGCACTGGGCCTCTGTTTGCTGAACAGGGGCTCAGTGCATACGTGCGTGCGGCAGCGGGGCGGGTCAATAGTGGACTTGTCGTTCGCTAGCCCCATTGTCGCCGCACGCGTGAGGAGCTGGTGCGTCGCGGAGGAGGTTGAGACCCTATTGGACCACCGGTATATCCGGATGGTGGTCTCCCGGATCCTTCCGACGCCCAGCAGGGGTCATGAGGCGGACGGACGTCCCGCGTTCCGGCGATGGGCTGTGAGTCGTCTAGACCGGGACCTGTTGGCGGAGGCAGCCATCATTCACTCGTGGCTGTCTTCTGCCCGCCAGTTGGACGGGGTGGACGCCGAGGCTGGCCGCATCCGCAATGCGTTGACGCAGATCTGCGATGCGGCCATGCCCCGTGTACGGTGTCTGCCCCCGAAAAGGACTGTCCACTGGTGGTCCCGGGAGCTGCGGATCTTCGGGCTGCATGTATACGCGCCCGGAGGGCCTACACCCGCAGCCGCCGGCACCATCGCGATGAGGAGCGGGAGGGTCGGCTTTATGAGGGCTACCGCAATGCGCGGTCGGCCTTCAGGCTGGCCGTCCGTACCGCCAAGGACGTCAGTCGGCAGGAGATGCTGGACGGTCTCGATCGTGACCCCTGGGGTCGCCCCTATCGCGTGGCGCTGAGTAAGCTCCGCGCCCCCCCCCCCTCACCGAGACCCTCCAGCCCGGCCTCCTCATCAGGGTCGTCGAGGATGACAGTGTTTCGCCCATCATGGAAACCGAGATGGAGGTGGCGGTGGCGCACATGCGCGGGAAATCCACCGCTCCCGGGCCCGACGGTATTCCCAACCGCGTACTGGCCCTGGTCCTCGATCACCTGGGACCCCGCCTCAGGGGGCTGTTCGATGCGTGTTTAGCGTCCGGGCGGTTCCCTGGGTGCTGGAAGGAGGGGAGGCTGGTGCTCCTGCCGAAGCCGGGACGGTCTCCCGAGTCGGCCTCGGCCTACAGGCCTATCGTGCTGCTCGACGATGTGGGCAAGCTATTGGAGAGGGTGCTGGCTGCTCGCATCGAGCGGCACCTCGTTGGCACGGGGCCCGATCTGTCGGACGCCCAGTTTGGGTTCAGGAGGGGTCGTTCGACGATCGCGGCTCTGCTGCGCCTGAGGGCCGTGGCGACTGAGGCCGTCGCCGGCGGAGGAGTGCTGTTGGTGGTATCCCTGGACATTGCCAACGCATTCAATAGTCTGCCATTTAGCTGCATCAGGAAGGCGCTTCGATACCACGGAGTGCCAGTTTACCTGAGGCGGCTAGTGGCAGACTATCTGGAGGGGCGCAGTGTCCTCTACACCAACCGAGTAGGGGACGTTGCGCGAACGCCCATGACGTGCGGTGTCCCACAGGGGTCGGTCCTCGGACCCACCCTGTGGAACATCGGCTACGACTGGGCGTTGAGAGGGAGCCTCCCACCTGGGCTGGGCGTAATATGTTACGCCGACGACACGCTCGTCACAGCCCGCGGTGGGACGCTGGAGGAGGCGGCAAGCCTGGCAACTCTCGGCACCGAAGAGATCGTCAGGCGGATCGAGGCGCTGGGGTTGAGGGTGGCCCTGGACAAGACGGAGGCCCTCTTGTTCCGTGGGCCCCGCATGAGTCCTCCCATCGGCGTTTCGATCACCGTCAATTCGGTTGACATCAGCATCCGGGCCCATATGAGGTATTTGGGCCTGGTGCTCGACGGGCATTGGTGGTTTCGGGAGCATTTCCGCAGGCTCGCTCCGCGGCTCGTCGGCGCGGCGTCCGCCCTTTCGTGGCTTATGCCGAACGTGGGCGTACCGAGCGCTACGTGCCGAAAGCTGTACTCGGGGGTCGTCTGGTCGATGGCCCTGTACGGCGCACCGGCGTGGGCGGGATCCCTGACCGTCCGACTCAGGGCTCTTCTGTGGCGACCACAGAGGGCCATGGCGGTCAGGGCCGTACGCGGGTACCGCACGGTGGCGACGGAGGCAGCGTGCCTGTTGGCCGGGACTCCCCCGTGGGACCTGGAGGCGGAAATGCTCGCCGATTTGTATCGGCGGGTGTCGGGGGTGCGAACGGAGGGCGGTGTGGTCTCACTGAGGGAGCTCACCGCCTGGCGTGTCGACGCCCGCCGAGACGTCATTGCTCGTTGGGCAGTCCGGCTGGAGGGGCCTCGGTTCGGTGTGCGGACTGTGAAGGCCTTCCGGCCGGTGCTGATGCAGTGGTTGGAACGGTGGCACGGGGTGCTCTCCTTCCGACTGGTGCAGGTTTTGACGGGGCATGGATGCTTCGCCAAATACCTGTACACGGTCGTCAGGAGGGAGAGTACACCATCCTGCCACCACTGCGATTGCGACGAGGATACGGCGCAGCATACGCTCGAGGCGTGTGCCGCTTGGGCAGAGCAGCGCCGTGAACTCGTCGCAATCATCGGTTCCGACCTGACGCTGCCGACCATCGCCAGGGCGATGCTCGACAGCGTCAGGAACTGGGACGCGGTCGCAGCCTTCTGCGAGGCAGTAGTCTCGCGGAAGGAGGCGGCGGAGCGCGTGCGCGAGGAGCGTCTCCTCGACGACGCGAACCGCCGCCGGCGACTGGGGCGGCGTAGGCGCGATTACCTGCGCCTGATGCCGCCCTAGCCGAGGCCGCGGGTGACTGGACCGGGTAATTAGTCCGTCACGCGCCGAGAGGCTGACCGCGCGAGGAGGGAACGACGTCCGCCCCGGGGTTACGTCCCTCAAGGGGAGGGTACCTCTCAGGGGGTATTCCGTCGGGCCGGCCACTGACGACAAGTTCACGCTGCTCCAGTGGCCGGTCCAACGACGTAGGCGAGGTTCGTGGGTGGGTTACGGGTATGCGTGCTTACGCCCCTCTGTCGCCCCGGACGGAGTGGTGCGAGAAGAGCGCCGACCATAACCCACCCCAAAAAAAAAAAAAAATCTTACGAATTTTCGATCAGGTCACGTGTCCTGACGCGAATTTAACATTTTTACCCATCCCAAAAAAGTGTACAACGCCGCTTAAAAAGTTTTCACTTCAAAAACTACATACATACATATCATCACGCCATATTCCTTGCAGGGTAGGCAGAGAGAACAGAGTGCCAGAGAACTCTATCTCTGCATACTTCACTCGCTTCCTCAACATTCATAATTCTCTTCATACACGCTCGCCGGTTTCGGAGACTCAAGAGTCTCAAAAACTAATTATAATAAAACAAAATTAAAACTAGAAGGCAAATGGAATTGACTCAGATTCTGCTGTCACTAAATACAGAGCTGATTTTTAGCCATCCCTATGTACCTATATATTACATAGTCTGTGTGTGTGTTTTTGTGTGGACATGATACAAGATAATTAATCCTCAAGATAATTACAACATAATTAGTCTTTTTTTTTTTTATAAAACCCGATTACGAAATGAAAAATGATGTCACAAGCGGGATTCGAACCCGCGCCTATTGGGATTCCGGCCCAATCGTGCTGCCACTACACCACCGTGACTAATTGTAGGACATGCAAATTTCACTTCGTGTCATATTTACGTCTTATGGTGACGGTATGCTATCTATCCGACAATGTTTACACATTGTTATAGGCTTAATACTTAAAACTTTACAGTTAGAATCCCAATAGGCGCGGGTTCGAATCCCGCTTGTGACATCATTTTTCACTTCGTAATCGGGTTTTATAAATAATTAAGCATATTAAATGCTAAATTTCAGTAATTTAAATAATTAGTCTTCTTAATTTGTCTATGTTAATTATATGTTTGTAAAGTCCCCCGCAACATATGGATTGTTTCTTTGATGCGGGGTATTGTCTTTAAAAGATATCTCTCTATTAACAGGCATTATTTCATCATCATCACAGCCCATATATGTTCCACTGTTGGACTCGGGCCTCCTCCGTGATGGGAGGGAAATAACCTATCACGCTGGTCAGACGTGTTGGTATAGTCTTTAGTTTCGAGTTTTCCTTCTCTTGCATAGACGTTATATGCGTTTTATATCCCTTAGTCGTCTCTTACGATCAGCCACAGGTAAGACAAGGGGTGGTGAATTGGATTCTTACTCCGTCACCACACGGATAAGGCATTATCTAACACATTTAAATAAACAAGTTTTCAAATTACTGAAATTTTGCATTTAATATGCTTAATTATATATAAAAAACCCGATTACGAAGCGAAAAATGATGTCACAAGTGGTATTCGACCCCATACGTATCGTAATCGGGTTTTTATAAATAATTAAGTAACTTGAATAACAAGGTTGTGTCATCGTTTAATACAGTTCTAACTGTAAAGTTTGAAGTATTAAGCCTATAACAATGTGTAAACATTTGTCAGGTAGATGGCATACGTCTCCTTAAAGACGTAAATATCCTATGGTTACACTTATCCAGTGGTGTAAGTGGCAGCACGATTGGGACGAATTTCCAAAAGGTGTGGGTTCGAATCCCACTTGTGACATCATTTTTCGCTCGTAATCGGGTTTTTATAAATAAACAAGTTTCTTTTTTACATTTTTATATTTCTATAGATTCACAATCACTGAAACGGCACCAACGATTTTACACGTGAAACATACGTTTCATTCTGCTGCAATAAACGAAAGCAAACGAGAAAACTTTACATTTATTTAAATAGTATAAAATAAATACGAGAAGGTGATCTAGTAAGCGCTTGAAACATCTTTTTCTCGCGAAATTTTTGTCACAAAAAAACGCTGCGAATCTGAATTTTCAAGTTGCCATAAGAAGATTCTCTTCAAAAAAACATATCTTTTATTGGGAGATATTTTTAATTATTTACTAACTCTACATAATAAAAAATAATAAAATAATATTATATTTAGTTACTTTAAACTTTCAAGTGCATCTGATATTCTCGAGGGAATGAATTTATCTTGCATGTGAAGTTTTAAATTCTCAAGAGTGGCCTGACTGGCGCCGTGTCTGAGTACACACATATGGCCTATTGGTTTATCGTTATTATACATACATACATACAAATCATCACGCCATATCCCTTGCAGGGAGCAGAGAGTACAGAGTGCCAGAAAACTCTATCCTTGCATACTTCTCCCGTTTCCTCAACATTCATAATTCTCTTCATACACGCTCGCCGGTTTCGGAGACTCTTGACTCCACCTTCCTTTAGTACGTGACCAATCTGGTCTAGGTAGGTTAGTCTCGGTCTCCCCCGGTACGTATCATTATTATAAATTTCATATCAAGTTCGATTTTCATTCAAAAGAAATATATATCAAAATTGTTAATTATTTTTTTGTTTCATCATTATTATCATCATCTCAACTCATATATGTCCCACTATTAGGCTCCAGTCTACTCCATAATGAGAGGGAAATTGATCTACTATACCACGCTGGTCAGACGTGTTGGTATAGGATTTTGTTTCAAGTTTTCCATCTCTTGCATAGATGTTATATGCTTTTTATATACCTTAGTTGACTCTTATAATCACCTACGAGTAAGATATGGGGTGGTGAATTGTATTTTTACTCCGTTACCACACGTTTATTTGGCATTATTATCTGTATTTTGACGGAGTAAGAATACCGTTCACCCCATAATTTTTTCCTGTTACTGGTTGTCTTAAAGTTGACTAACCAAGACAGCACTGCAAGAGTCTCACAGTGCTCCCATATTCAGCGACAGCATTTTACGATTTCTTTGACAAATAAAGGATTGTTAACAATTTGTATTCTCAACACCAGTACACTCCCGTTAAGTGGTATGTACCTAATTATTGATAGTTGTACAGTTAGTGACAATAGATGAATGGAGTTTCATTAATTTAGTTGGATTTTTCATTTCTATCAAAACAAGTGACTTTGTGTTATTTTAACAGCGGGAGTTGCGGGACTTGCGAGGCTCGCAATAGTCTTGCATTTAGGCAACATTAGGTATAGCGAGTTGCCCTTCTTTTGTGGGGGAAACTTTAGCTTAAGGTGGATTTCAATCAAAAGTGTTACTGCTGAAATAAGCAAAAACAGCATAGACATTGTACAGCTAAAGTAATTTGTAGATAATTTCCTAATAAATTTACTAAGGTATTAGTCAGCTCGTGTCTATGGTGTGGTACAATTTAAGAGAGATTGCTTTAAAAAATATATATATTTATGTATAATCGTCTGAAGATATACAATGCGAAAGTGGTAGGATGTAGGTACCGGGGGAAACCGATACTAACATACCTAGACCAGATTGGTCACGTACTGAAGGAAGGTGGTGTCAAGAGTTTCTGAAACCGGCGAGCGTGTATGAAGAAAATTATGAATGTTGAGGAAGCGAGTAAAGTATGCAAGGATAGAGTTCTCTTTTCTGTTCTCTCTGCCTACCCTGCAAGGGATATGGCGTGATGATATGTATGTATGTATGTATAATAATCTATCTTTATATATTAAATAACTAAAGAAATATAATGTATTAAATGGCACTCTGTACTCCTTTTGAGGTTAAAAGAATCATTAAGTCACTAAGAAATACGAATAGCGTGGGATATGATAATATTGCGACTAAAGTGTTAAAGGTAGTAGCTGACGAAATTTCTGACCATTTATCCTATATTATTAATCTCAGTATTACTGAAGGCAAATTTCCAGAGGCTTTAAAATTGTCAATAATTAAACCCTTATACAAAAAAAATGATAGAATGTTAATTGAAAATTATAGGCCAATCGCACTTATATCTAATATAGGAAAAATTTTTGAAAAATTTATGAATAATTCTATTTATGCATATATAGAAAAAGAACATATTTTGACAGAAGAGCAAAATGGGTTCAGAAAGAATAAAAATATCAATCTGGCTATTTATAATTTTTTACAGACCGTCATGATAAACATTGATAAAAGAGTACCAGTATCAGCTGTTTTCTGCGATATGACACAGGCTTTTGACTGTGTTCAACACAGTATACTATTAGATAAAATTGAAGCATATGGCATTAGAGGCAACATATTCAACTTAATTAATTCATATCTAAAGAATCGCAAACAGATCACCGAAGTTAGTAATATAAATGTAACAAAAAAAAGAGAAGATATTTTCAGATCTGAGGAAGGCAAAGTTATGTGTGGGGTGCCTCAGGGTAGCATTTTGGGACCATTACTTTTTAATTTATATATTAACGATTTGCCTAAGGTAACAAAGAACCCTATAACATTATTTGCTGACGACTGTACTCTAACAGTAACTTGTAATAATAGAGATACATATGAACAAGATATACATAATTCATTGACATTGATTATAGACTGGTTGAATAATAATAATCTAAATATAAATTTTAATAAAACTAAAATAATGCACTTCAGGCAACGTATACAAACAAAAATTAATTTAAATATTCGGTATGATGACATAAATATTGACGAAGCAGATAATATAAAATTTCTTGGACTCATTATTGACAGACAAATCAATTGGAAAATGCATGTAGAATCGGTCAGTACGCGTTTAAGTTCTTCAGCATATGCATTAAATAAACTGTCAAGGGTTCTTAATACTGGGGGTTTGTTTACTGCTTATTATGGGTTAGTCGAATCAGTGCTGCGCTATGGAGTCATATTCTGGGGTAATAGTACCGATAATGATATAGCACTCAAAGCACAAAAACGATGTATAAGAGCCATGTTTAACATTGCAAGAATTGATAGCTGCAAACCCTATTTTAAGCAACATAATATTTTAACACTGCCCTCACTATACATTTATGAAACTGCTATGTTTGTTAAACTAAACTTAAAATTATTCGCGCGAGTGGCAGATACTTATCCAAGAAATAGGCGAGATAATAACAAGCTTTGTTTACAAGAAGCTAAAACAGCGTTAATGACTAAAAGTATCTTCTGTATGGGCCCAATTATCTATAATAAATTGCCAAAATCATGGAAGAGTCTCAATAAGGTAGCATTCGGAAAAAAACTCAAGCAATTTTTAAGCGTGAAAGTCTACTATAATGTCTCTGAATTCTTACTAGAAAGAGAAATATAATTATGTAGTTCATAAAATGATAATATTACTTACTAATAACATGACCAATTCCACTGTATTTTAACTCTTCCTTTCTATATTTGACATTATTCTAGAGTTTAATTTTAATCAAATTTATATATTTGACATCATTAAGTCCTTAATTTTGATTTAATTTATATATTTGACTGTATTCAAATTATTAATTTCAATTCAATTTATATATTTGACATTATTCCAGTGATAAATTTTAATTCAATTTCCATATTTGACATTGTTACAAGTATTGACACAATTTGAATTTAATGGAGTATGGGTTTTAATTGTATTTAAATTTTAATGTAATTTAGTACCTACTTATATAATGACTGTTAGCGCTTCCTCACAAATTTGTACGCCTTAGCACGAGGCTGAACATGACAGGACCATTGTATGCTATTTGACATCTTGCATTTATATGTATACTATGTTCAAACAAATAAATGATTATTATTATTATTATTATAAAAAAAAACCTTATTTTATTTTATAATAAAATATGCTAAAAAAGGAAAAACTAAATTTCTGAAATAAATTTAAGCTGAAAATAACATTTTTATTGTTATTTTTGTTGTTGGGAAATTGACCTACTATACCACGCTGGTCAGACTTGTTGGTATAGGGTTTTGTTTCGAGTTTCCTTTCTATTGCATAGATGTTATATGCGTTTTATATCCCTTAGTCGTCGCTTACGATCACCCGCAGGTATGACAGGGGGTGGTGATTTGTATTCTTACTCCGTCACCATAAGGAAATAAAGAAAAAAACAACAAATATTTATTTAATTCTTTTCCTCTTTACCTAATTATTCTGTATAAAATATTTTTAGCATATGTTAACATAATTCATTTTGAATATTATTTGGCTTTATTGTAACGTAATATAAATAAATATATTTAATATTTTCGTTAAAAAGACAGTTAGGATTAATTGTCATTTAATTAGAATTATGAATGGCAATTAGAATTAATCAGAATTAATTGTTAACACGAGATAATTCTTGTGCATCTATTACATCCCACCAGTTCCTTTGCATCACATTACATAAAATGTCATCAAAATTATTTATTATATCACGTTAAAACACTAAGATATTGAATATTATACAAGACTGAAGGTGGAGTCAAGAGTCTCCGAAACCGGCGAGCGTGTATGAAGAGAATTATGGATGTTGAGGAAGCGAGTGAAGTATGCAGAGATAGAGTTCTTTGGCACTCTGTTCTCTCTGCCTACCCTGCAAGGGATATGGCGTGTTGATATGTATGTATGTACCTAAAACACTAAAATATCGATTATAATACAAGACAACCATATGACGTTTTCAGACGCCCGCCAAAAGTCCCTAATCATCTTTTACGACACCCGCGAATAAGAAAAAGACTGGTTAATTATATTCTTAAATAGTGCAGCTAATTTTCATGAAATAAATTCTATAAAAACGCCCATCTCTCATAACTTGAATCTATTCCATTACAGAATTATAACGCCACATGGCCCCACCATCTCCGCAATCAAATACATTTAAAGCGATATAAAATATAACAGATAATTCCATGGAAATATAAAATGTATTTATATAAAAAAAAAACAGATACATATTATTTTATGAATCAGATATTATTATCATTTAATATAAAACATGTGTTTAACTTTGATATGTTGTTAAAAAAAGGCATTTAATTACATTTTTATTATCATATTTTTGAATTTATCAAGTACTAGCTTCTGCCCGCGGCTTCGCCCGCGTCAAAGGTTACTTTCCTAAAAATTTTCATCCCCTATTTTTATTTACCCATTAAGGGTAATTCTTTTTTTCGAAATTTTAATGTCATATTTATTTATATCTAATCAATAGCCTTAAAATAAGTTTCAAGCTTCTGGCTTTAAAAATGACAAGACTTCCTTACAACTTTTTATCCCCCTTTACAACCCTTTTTTGTATTAAAAAGTAGTCTATGTCCATTATCAGGGTTTAGACCACTAGTGTACCAAATTGCATTTAGATCGGTTCAGTAGTTTTGGCGTGAAAGAGCGACAAACAGACAAACAGACAGAGTTACTTTCGCATTTATAATATTAGTAAAGATTTTGATAGTCTGGTGGATAAAGAGAAGGAAAAAAAAACCGGAGGTGTTAAGGGACACCCGGATGGAACGAAGTTCTATTTTAATTATATAATTTTTTTCTGCCTTAAGCGATTTTTATCGTTATATTTTAGCCAATTTGCAAAATATCTTTATAAATTATAGCCTATGTGTTATTCTGATGTGCAAGCTATATTACTATAAATTTCATCAAAATCCATTCAGTAGTTTTTACGTGAAAGAGCAACAAACATGTTCACATCCATACATTATTACAAACTTTCACGTTTATAATATTAATAATAGGATATACAATTCCACTAGACTACCATAACTTTTCGACCCCGAGCTCGAACGCGAGCCGGCCACGCGGCCCGATCACGGGCGAAAATAATTTCGTTGCGCATTATTTTGATTTTGCTATATCTCTTAAGGTATTGATTTAATTTGCATGGTCTGAAGGAAAAAAAATATCTTCATGAAATGCTCAAGCCAACTAATGTATTTAAAATGATAAGGATGAATACAGTATTTGTGTAAATAGCTTTTCAATTACCGTTTTATAATAGAACATTTTTTAAAGTATTAAAATGGATATAGTATGTTATCCTTAAGAGATAGATATATACCATCGCGGACTTTTTTGTAGGCCTTTTTAAGCTGAATAATACTGTAGTACTTTATTTTGATCTATTTCGTAGGGTTCAGCCAGCGTTTGCAATGTAAGCGCAAAATAATGTGTTTATTTACGACATCACATTAGAAACTTCTAAAATTATCAGTGTTTCTCTAGTACATTATGCATATATTATACATATAAACCTTCCTCTTGAATCACTCTATCTATAAAAAAAATCGTCGCGACACCACACTGTTCAATGCGAAATAGAAATGAAAATATCTGGCTTGCTTTCTATAAGAGAGCCGACGAGCGACGCCGCACAGCTTACAATAGCTTACTATAGCAAAAAGTGTCGTGACAACTTTTCGTAAGAATTTTTTCCGTCTAGCCCCCTTTCATAACGCGCGATAAGGAACTTCGTTCCAAAATCGAAACAAAACCCTATACCAACATGTCTGACCAGCGTGGTATAGTAGGTCAATTTCCCTCTCATTACGGAGGAGGCTCGAGCCCAACGGTGGGACATATATGGGCTGAGATATAGGTGAAGAATAGCGTCATCCTGCTCTTATCCCAATTATCGTTTTACAAAAGCACATACTGCAAAATTTTGGACAACAATTTTATATCACTATTCACCACCCCATATCTTACCTGTGGGTGATCGTACGAGACGACTAAGGGATATAAAACGCATATAACATCTATGCGAGAGAAGGAAAACTCGCAAAAAAAACCCTATACCAACACGTCTGACAAGCGCGGTATAGAAGGTTAAATTCCCTCCCATTGCGGAGGAGGCCCGAGCCCGAGATGATGATGTTGAATTTTATAGCCTTTATGACGTCACACCTCTTTGCAAGAATAATTGTTGATCAGCCGGCAGAACTTAGGCGTGTGGCTTAGGTTCATCAAAAAATAGTAAAGAATATTATGTGCAAACCTTAATTTTCTATAGAAACCATAAAGAAAAACTTAAGAAAACACCATGAGATTAGGATTTTTTTTTATTGCTTATGGTGGCAAACGAAGACACAGTACACCTGATAGTAAGTATCCCTGCCTCTCATGAACTTTTACAATAGCAAGGGTATAGCTAGGCCACTGCCTACCAATACAAATCCCAGACCTAACCCATTTGAGCTCTCTCTCGCTCACCAAACGAAGCGCAATAGCACATTGCCGTTACTCAGACGTCGATCTTCTGCTCAGTGTGGTACTACCCCGGACGGACCGGCCCGCGGCTGTAGACAAAGAACTATCAGCAGCGTGGTTCTACCTTTATTATATAACACCCATTTGCTGCACGTGGCGGTGATAGTATTATTATTGCAGACGTTAATGTCCAATTGTGGACGTCGTGTGGACCACTGTAACTGTTGCTTCCTCTTATGTTCCTTTGGCGGCTTTTTTATTCGGGTACCTTTTTTTTTCGGTACGGTACGTCAAACCCCGCTAATTCGTCCGGAGCGACAAGAAATGCGGCGCAAAACCCTGTAGACCCGCCCTCCTCTCAGGGACGCATTCTTTTCTTCAGTTATTTTTATTCAAGTAACCTGTCTTCGACGTATCAACCATATTCCAATCATTGTTTCTACGTGGTTGGTCTTATAGGAGATAGAGTATGCTCGTATAAGTGTTTATGAGTCGCCATGTCTACCTGATCTTAGATGAACGGGAAGGTAGTGGTAAAATCAAAGTATCATCATCCTTTCAACTCATATATGTCCTACTCTTGGGCTCGAGCCTTCTCTATAATGGAAGGGAAATTGACGTAACGTGACGTGTTTGGTTTTGAATTTTCCTTCTCTTGCATAGATGTTATATTATTTATTTTACGTTTAACATCTGGTTAAGAAAATATACAATGCGAAAGAGGAATGATGTAGGTACCGGGGGTGACCGAGACTAACCTACCTAGACCAGATTGGTCACGTCAAAGCGGCGAGCGTGTATGAAGAGAATTATGAATGTTGAGGAAGCGAGTAAAGTATGCAAGGATAGAGTTCTCTGGCACTCTGTTCTCTCTGCCTACCCTGCAAGGGATATGGCGCGATGATATGTATGTATATTCTTTAGTGGTCTCCTACGAACACCTACGGACGAGTATGGGGGGTGGTGAATTGTATTCTCCGTCACTACACGGATAAAATCATTGCATGCCTAACAAAAAATTACAACAGATGTAACAAATCAACCTTTTGCAATATAACTTTTCGCTGGAGTAGTTTATAACTTTTTATTAAACACGATCCTAACCTATGAGTATATTTCTTTAAAATATCATCATCATTCTCCTGCTCTTATCCCAATTGCTTGTGGTCGATACAATATATATCTTTCGCAAATATTGTTAGTAGTTTGGCTTTATGACCTGATGCCAACCGTCCTTGTGAAAATAAATGGGTTTGCCAGGTTATTATATCTATGTATTTAGATTCGGTGTTCAATTATATTTGTTATGACAACATTGTTACATTCCCAAGTAGTGTTGACGTCTGGCAGGCGGCTGGTCAAAACTATTGCCAATAACTTTTACAATATGTACTATGAAAGAAAAGTACATATTGTATCGACCCCAAGTAATTGGGATAAGAGTATAAGAATGATGATACTGAAAAATGATAAACTAATTGTTTGTTTGAATTAAATAGGCTCCGAAACTACTTGACCGATTTGAAAAATTCTTTCACTGTTGGGAAGCTACACTATACTCGGTGACAATAGGCTAAATTTTCAAAAAGTTAGGGACCCATACTAAAACTCCAATAATGTAACCCAAGGTGTGAAAAAATTACCGAAATCTTCCTTACATCGCGGGCGCTGCAAAAACTATTCATTATAGAACAACATAATGTACTACAACTTTGCAGAATATATAATTATCTACAAAAAATATTACAACAGCATATGTCTAATTATTATAGTTATGTCACAATAAGTGTTTTTTCATTTTCAAAAATGTATTCAAATGCCAGCGCTATAGAAGTTCTTTTATTTATGCTTTGGTATTAATCCTTAACAAAATAAATGACTTCATATTTTGTTTAATACCCGTGCGAAGCCAGGTTTTTTTTTTTTTTTTTTTTTTTTTTTTTTTGCTTATGGCGGCAAACGAGCAGACAGCACACCTGATGGTAAGTGTCACTGCCGCCCATGGACCTTTGCCAATGGTATAGCTAGGCCGCTGCCTACCAATACAACCCTGAACCCACCCCAGTTAGGCTTAGGTCGGGCTGCTAGTTCGAATTAATTCGCGAATCGCTTATGACTTGTGAAACGAATTTCTTAATATAATTAGATCGGCCACATGGCTCTGGCGAGATACGGTGTTGGAGAATAAACCGTTATATATCTATAACTATATTTACTTATTTCGAGGAATATCTCCTGATAAAATTGATGGTTATACCCCAAATTCTTTTCTAATTATTTTTACAGTCTACGGCATATTTGGTAATGCCTTTAATCAATTGCCGGACGTAGGCTTCCTCCACAAATGGGAGAATAGTAATAATAATTCATTACACTCGGTAGGCAGGTTAGCGATAGGAAGGCCACCGTAGACAAAGATCGGGTACCGGTGGCCTGCTCGCACGTTGAAGAGAGGTGTTTGCAGGGTGGGTCTTTGGGTTGCGCGCCGCCTCTTCCGTCGCCTCGGACCGATTTGGTGGCACGACCACGTCCATAGCCAAACGCAAAAAAAAAAAAAAGAAAAGGGTGTGGTTAGAAAGAAGATCCTTTTTAACAAAAAAGAAAAGAAATCATCCTTTTTTTTGGAGTTTATAGATTGCTTATTAAGACATTTAAGCCAAATATTTGTTTATAAATTAACTTGATTTAAAGTCATTGTCCGTGAGTAAGTTAAATCGTCACCTTCAACAGTGCCATGGCCACACCATTAAAGGTATCTTTTAGGAATTTAATTTAATTTAATTGAAAACATATGTAAGGCACTGTTATATCATATTCACTACACCTCAGCATTTTCTCCGCATCAAATTACATAAAATGTCATCAAAATTATTTAATACTAGCGACCCGCCCTCGCTTCGCTTCGGTTACGTCAATTTAGTTGTGTAGTTTACTTTCGCTACATAGAATTCCTTTCGGAGAAGGAATTTCTTAAAATTCTACTTCATCTGACCTTTACAGAGCAGAAAGAATGTCCACACCAAAGTCCAAGAGTATAATATATATTCTAATATATATATTTAAAAAATGTGAATTTTACACTTAGCAACTCCCCTTGCGGGTAGAATTTCGTCAATTCCGTTAGTAGCTGACCTCTACTTGGTAAAAGGAATATTCCTACCAAATTTAAAGCTGTAGGCCCTATGGTTTCAGAGATATCGTGATGAGTCAATACACAGGTGGAAATCTCTTATATATATAGATAACGCGTTAAAACACTAAGAAATTAAATATAATGAAGAACACCACATTACACTTCCTTTCCCGATAAAACTAAAGTAATCATCCAAATTGGTTCATAAACAAAGAGATTCCGTTCGAAAATCTATAAAAAAATAGATAATCTAATTTAAAAAAAATCTTTTCAAGATGTTAAAAAGGATGTATGACCTAAATACCTTTGCATTGGCAGTCCTTGGCCTTACCGTTGTTTCAAGTAGAAATATATAAAAAAAAAAACACCGGCGGCCGCCATGTCTGCGAAACGGTGCACGTTTTTTTAATATGCTTCCTAATGTAAACAGGGGAAGTAGTTAAAAATTAAACAGACGCAAACAGAAAGCAGACGCAGGTAAACTTTTTATAAAAATAACTATATACACGTGTCTTGTATAATTTGATAAATTACAATTAATTTAATAGATTTAATATATTTACAGGTTATTGAATTATTTACTTTAGATATTAATATTTGAATGACCGAGATTGGTATTTTGTTTTTAGTAATTTTTTTTGGTAAATATATTTAAATATTAAAAATAATTATTCGCATTCGTAACGACGACGTAAGAGAGCGTGTAGGTATGAAAGAGAGTATTGGTGTAAAGATGCGAAAGGGAATGCTCCGATGGTTCGGACATGTGGAAAGAATGCCGAACGAACGTCTGGTTAAGAAGATATACAATGCGAAAGTGGAAGGATGTAGGTACCAGGGGAGACCGAGACTAACCTACCTAGACCAGATCGGTCATGTACTGAAGGAAGGTGGAGTCAAGAGTCTCCGAAACCGGCGAGCGTGTATGAAGAGAATTATGAATGTTAAGGAAGTGAGTAAAGTATGCAAGGATAGAGTTCTCTGACACTCTGTTCTCTCTGCCTACCCTGCAAGTGTATGATATGTATGTATGTATGTAAAAATAATTTAAAAAAACAAATAAAAATAAAAATATATAATTAAAAAAGGGGAAAACCAATGATCGAACCGGAGCTGTCTGCATTAGAGTGCTCGATTTATTTTTTTTTTTTTTTTTTATCTTAACTATGTCTATTCTCAATGACAGCTGCCAAAATTTGCGTTCATATTCTAATAGTTCACAGTAGTGTTGCATATCGATAGTCTACTATCGATAGACAATCAATTGTCTATCGATAGTTTACGTATAAGCAATAGTATCAATAGTATATCGATTGTATTGTAATACGTCAATACTATCGATACTATCGATAGTATCGATAGCTCTCTACGAGCAATACTATCAATAACAACGATACTATCGATACTATCGATAGTGATTCATTCGATAGTATCAATACTATCGATAGTATCGCTAATACCATTAGTTTTAACTCAAAACTATCGATAGTATCGACTATTTTGGACTATCGATAGCAAGCAACTATTCGATAGTATTGTTGTCTAAAGTTATGTTATGTGGTAAGCCAAGTACTGACATTATTATTAAAGAAATTTATTTAAATTTGCGTCATCATAGAGTAGAACAAGACGACTTTTGACGGGAATTTGAAAACGTCATGTGGTGCTCTTGTATTATATTCGATATCGTAGTGTTTTAACGTGTTATATTAGATAATTTTGATGGCATTTTATGTAATGTGATGTGCGGCGATACTAGGATGTAGTGAATATCATATAAAAGTGCTTTACAACGTTTTCATTTTCCATCAAAATTCCCACAAGATACCATTAACAGTGTGGCCATTGCACTGTTAATGGTACAGTTTGACTTAGACAACGACTGACTTGAAAGACTAAAAACGAGAAAATATTTATAACTTGACACTGGCACCAATAGCTCGTATATGTAGCTGATTGCCAATACATAAGAAGAAGAAGAAGAGTAGAACAAATTTTAGTCAGGTGAATAATATTAAATTTGTGATACTAACAAAGTGAAACAATTATAATAGCAATACTTGCTGCTGTCAATATTTCTTGAGTTTCGGTGGGAATGTGGAAGTATTATGTCATATTCTTGGATTATTTCATTTATTTATTTTCTTTTTGAAGTAAAACTTCTTTAGGCGCGACTAGGGAGTAACACAGATTTTTTTAAATAGGATCATAATTTATTACTAGATGGCGCTGTAACAAAGTTAATGGATTCTAAGAGGACATGTATTAGAGTCTAAATCGCGCTATAGTAATTTTTGCAAATTTTAACTATATATATTAAAATTTATAATGAACTACTGTACTTGCTTCAATTACCTGTTTCGAATGAATAATATTAATATAACATTTGCAATAATCATCGTAAAGCACATGAATAATATATATAATTATAATATAATATTTATTTATTTAAGTTAATATTTAATCATTTCAGTGATATATGACGTCAACGCCAAAGAAGTTTTACTTCAATCGCGCGTAAAGGTTTACACGCACACATTTTTTTTCTTTTTGTTAAAATGGGTCAATCCTATGAAGAAATTCGACATATTTTAAAACTTTATTACAAAAAAGATACATGCAACGCAAGCTGTGAACAAATTGTGACGTTTATGGACCTAATGTGGTGTCAGAGAGAGTAACACAATGGTTTAAATGTTTTCAATTCGGGAATTTTGATGTCAACGTTGCATCTCGCTCATTTCATTTTCAATTGTATATAATATACAATTAAAAAAATATTCTGGATTCAGTTAGATATATATTTCTATATCCCTATAATGTGAAGTTACATATATGTAAGCATATTTTTAATAGAGCCTTCTAGATGGATCACATTGCAATCGAGCATACAGAGAACTTATGTTTTTCGGACCCTGTTAAATTTACTTCACTAGATTAATATCGCTAAAAATACAACAAATCTAATGACTAATTACGGCCATAATTCTGTGTAGAATTGTAACTCAGAATTCTTGATTATGTTTTTCATAATTTTGTTTAACCGAAACTTTCAAAGCTAATAATTACACTAAAATTTTATAGTAATAGACATTCTGAGTTTCATTAGTATACTGGAACAAACCATTTTTTTTTCATTTTATTGCTTATGGTGGCGAACGAGCAAGCAGCACACCTGATGGTAAGTGTCACAGTCGCCCATGGAGCTTGGCAATACTAAGGTTATAGCTTAGGCCACTGCCTACTAATAAAATCCCCAAACCCACCCAGTTGAACTGCCAGCTTTTTCGCTCACCGAACGAAGCGCAATAGCACATTGCCATTACTCAGACGCCGATCTTCTGCGAAAGTGTGGTACTACCCCGGAACCACCGGCCCGCGGTTGTAGACAGAAAACTGTCAACAGGGTGGTACAAGTACAAGGTACCACTTACATTCATTCACACATTCCGACCCAATTGTCCAGAAGTCTCGCAGCATTATAATTTTACTCAACTTTCAATGGCTATTGATCTTAACCATTATTAGCTAACTTGGGCTTCAAAGTAAGAACGCAAATGCACGTTACTGCTAGAAAAGTCACCACAAAATTCACTGAAAACAAGCAACAGGGACACAACTACGGTATTTATATTTTTAAGCAATACTATTGAAAATTTTCTGGCAATCGATAGCCCGAAATAGTCGATACTATCGATAGTATCGATAGTTTTACGCTAAAACTAATGGTATTAACGATACTATCGATAGTATTGATACTATCGAATGAATCACTATCGATAGTATCGATAGTATCGCCGTTATTAATAGTATTGCTCGTGGAGAGCTATCGATAGTCTCGATAGTATTGATATGTATGATACTATCGATAGTCCTATCGATAGTATGAATACTTTTTGAGGTTAACTATCGATAGTCAAACTATCGATTTTTATGCAACACTGGTTCACAGCGCTGTGTGTTAGCGGCTACGAATACTACCAACCCTTACTTTGCTCGTGGATGTCGTAAAAGACGACTAAGAGCCTTATAACGACCTGAGCCAACTCCATCTGATGCCGTTTGGTCAACAATTACATTCACAAGTAGTGTTGACGTCAGACAAACGGCCGGTCATAACAACTATTGTCAATAACTTTTACAATATGTACTATGAAAGAACGAAGGTAAGGGTACATATTGTATCGACCCCAAGTAATTGGAATAAGAGTAGGAGAATGATTATTCCAATAGTTTACATCCCACGAAAAATGATATTTTTCCATTAGCTGATAACAATGATAAAACAATATTTCTATTATTAAAGTTCGCTGTCTACAGCCGCAGGCCGGTCCATCCGGGGTAGTATCACACTGAGCAGAAGATCGACGTCTGAGTTATGGCAATGTGCTATTGCGCTTTGTTCGGTGAGCGAGAGAGCCGGAAGCCCAACTGGGTGGGTTTTGGGGTTGTTCTTTGGTAGGCAGCGGTCTAAGCTATAACCTTCGTATTGCAAATGTCCATGGGCGGCAATGACACTTACCATCAGGTGTGCTGTTTGCCACCATAAGCAAAAAAATAAAATTAAATCTAGGTAAATAGACTAGAAAATTCTTGCTTAGTGAATTTCATAGACTTTTAATGTTTTTTTTTCCTTTTAAACACCACCCTTTTTTTTTTTTTTTTTTTTTCGTAAGGTGGGACCATGGATGTGGTCGCGCCCCGGCAAATCGGCCCGGGGCGACGGAAGAGGCGGCGCGCAACCCCATGAACCCACCATGCAAACACCTCTCTTCGCCTTTAAACACCACCCTGGACTAAAGAATTAATCCTTGTATTGCGGGTGTGACTTTACAAATATATAATTAACGCAGACAAATTACACCACAGACTACGGAACAACACTTTGTTGATCGCACATTTTTTTTTTTTTTTTTTGCGGTGGTTTATGGACGTCGCACCCCGCCGAATCGGTCCAGGGTGATGGAAGAGGCGGCGCGCAACCCCATTGACCCACCCTGCAAGCACCTTTTCTTCGCCGTGCGAGCGGGCCACCGGTACCCGATCTTTGTTTTCGGTGGCCTGCCCGACGGGCAACTTTTTATCCTGCGAATGAACCACTAGCACGAAAGGTCGGCATCTTAATTAATACGTCATCTGTGCAGTATTTAAAAGACATTAAATGCTTTTACGTTTATTCAAGTAACACTTTTCTTTGGTCATGACTCATCATTACCCTGCTCTTATCTCAATTACTTGGGGTCTACGCAATATGTTATTTGGTCATGACTAAGGTGTACAAATTTGGTCACCGAAGACAAAGATCGGGTACCGGAGTCCCGCTTGCACGGGCTATGGGGTTGCGCGCCGCCTCTTCCGTCGCTCTGGACCGATTTGGTGGGGCGCGACCACATCCAGTAGCAAGAACAAAAAAAGAAGAACAAATTTAAAAATACTATATTTATTTAATTAATTTTACATTCTAATTCTACTAATATTCATTTCAGTTCATACATTGGGCTCGAGCCTCCTACATAATGGGAGGGAAATTGACTTACTATACCACTTGTCAGACATGTTGGTATAGTTTTGTAAGAGGTAGGGTTGTGTATTAAACAGATTTAAAAAAATCTTTCACCAATGCAAAACTATATTATAAGCGAATAATATAAGCTATGTTTTATCTATAAACTCCCACGAGAATGGGCACTACGCGGGTGAATGCGCGGAAGTTTGCTAGTTTGAAATAAAACTACGTTTAGCGGATTTTTTTTTGACATTTTACTATTCATTCTTTTTGTATTGGCTTCGTATGTCAAAATTTAATAACTAATACTGTAGCGGGTAGATATAAATCTCTGTAATAACTATGACTTATTGCACGTGCGCTACCTTAGTACTCCGGTGACTATGAACGCTATAAATTATTCCAACAATAATTAATCAAATACAAACGCAATAGAATCTGTTGTGTAATAGCCGCTACGAATATTACCAACCCTTACATTGCTCGTGGATGTCGTAAATGTCGTAAAAGAGGCCTTATAATGACCTGGGCTGACTCCATCTGATGCCATTTGGTCAACAATTACATTCACAAGTAATGTTGCCGTCTAACAGGCGGCCGGTCATAAAACTATTGCCAATAACGTTAACAATATGTACTATGAAAGAAGAGTACATATTGTATCGACCACAAGTAATTGGGATAAGAGTAGGAGAATGATGATGAATCACGATAGAATACGATTTTCTGCGAGAGTGTGGTACTACTCCGGACAGACTGAACCGCGGCTGTAGATTTTAGAACATTTTTGTTTTATTTAAATAAATCATTTCCATGTAGTAGAAGGATGGATTTATTAAAAATAAAAGCATTGAGTGCTTTTATAGATCTTGCTAATTTATTAGTGAATATAGATAATAAATACAAAACCTTAGCTGTATTTTTAGATCTAACAAAGGCATTTGATAGCGTATCCATTGTAATTATAGATAAATACTTGGCGTTACCCGGCAAATGCCATATTAATAAAGAGATATTGGAGCCAAATTAACGTGTGGTGACGGAGTAAGAATATAATTCACCACCCCTATCTTATACGTGGGTATGAGACGACTAAGAGAAACGCATATAACATCTATGCAATAGAAAGGAAACTAAACAAAACCCTATACCAACACGTCTAACCAGCGTGGTATAGTAGGTCATTTACCCTTACTTTATAGAGGAGGCTCGAGCCCAACAGTGGGACATATATGAGCTGAGAACCTTTCAATGTACACAGATCCTAATCTAACTTTTATTTTAAACAGTATACCGTATAGTTTCAAAAATATCCAATTTCAAGTGTTTCCCTTAAAAAAAAATTAGAGGTCGGCTCTACCATAGATAACTGTAACGTTTGTTTTTTTTTATGAATTTTTTTTTTACGATTCTCAGTCTGGCAAAGACGATAAACTGTTTAATTTTGAACACGTGGCTCTCGAGTTTTGTTACTTGAAATATATCTTAAAACGTTGGTTTTATTTTTTACTAGCTTCTGCCCGCGTAAAAGGTTACTTTCCTAAAGTTTTTCAATCCCCTATTTTTATTTAAGGATAAATTTTTACAACATGTTAATGTCATATTTATTTATATCTAATCAATAACATTTATTTTCTTGCGGTGGGCTATGGACGTGGTCGCGCCCTGCGAAATCGTTCCGGGGCGACGGAGGAGGCGGCGCGCAACCCCATAAACCCGCCCTGCAAGCACCTCTCGTCGCCGTGCGAGCGGGCCACCGGTATCCGATCTTTTTCTTCGGTGGCTTCTAATCAATAGCCTAAAAATAAGTTTCAAGCTTCTGGCTTTAAAAATGACGATAATTCCTTACAACTTTTCATTCCCCTTTACAACCGTTTTTTTTGCATTAAAAAGTAGCCTATGTCCTTTATCAGGCTCTAGACTATCTGTGTACCAAATTTCATTTAGATCGGTTGAATAGTTTTGGCGTGAAAGAGCGACAGACAGACAGAGTTACTTTCGCATTTATAATATTAGTAGGTAAGGATTGCTTGTAACATTTTTTTTATAGTGAATCATTATTTCATACAGTAATGTTCTAAGTTCGTTAATACGAGAGAATTCGGTCCCAGTGGCTGGTTTAATGGCGTTGGAAAGGGAATAGGGTGGGTTATAGGGCCATGTGTCTCTCTTCCATCGCCCCAGGTGGAATGGACGACGTGTGTCCAGGCCATAGCCTTCCAAAAAAAAATTTGGTGTACAACATATCATTTTCCAATACAGGGTGTAAGTGGACCGCTCCCGAAAACAAAGGCAGGTAACTCTACTAGTCCTACTTGTAATGATAGGCTAGAAAAAAAATGGATTCGGATGAAAAAAAAATTTTTTTTCGCCACTCGAGGTCGTTGAACTCTTGAACATATGATCGTGAGTTTTGAATAGATTGCGTCTTTTCTCATCTGAGTATAGTTACGCATTTTTTATCGAGTTATCGTTACATGGCACTGTCCTAATACGATGGAATGTGAAAAAAACTTAAAATATTTGTGAAAAAAAAATTTTTTTTCATCCTGATCGATTTTTTTTCTAGCCTATCATTACAAGTGGGACTAGTAGAGTCACCTGTCTTTGTTTTCGGGAGCGGTCCACTTCCAGCCTGTATAATTTTTAATCTAACAATACAGGTAATCTTCGAGTATATTGAGAATAATGAGAAGAATAGAAAAAAAAAATACAGAAAAAAATAAGAACACTTGTTTTTCACACAATCAACGATTGCTTTAAACCACTTAATTCATGTTTTCATGCTGTTTTTTTTTTATTATAAGTTAAAACGGTCTCGTCTCTTATTTACAGGTTCATCATCATCTCAGCTCATATATGTCCCACTGTTGGGCTCGAGCCTCCTCCATAATGAGAGGGAAATTGACCTACTATACCACGCTGGTCAGACGTGTTGGTATAGGGTTTTGTTTAGAGTTTACCTTCTCTCGCATAGACGTTATATGCGTTTTATATAGTCGTCTTTTACGATCACCCACAGGTAAAATAGGGGGCGATGAATTGTGTTCTTGCTCTGTCATCAGATGGGTGTTTTTTATTAACGGCCTGCACTAAAACGGATGTGTTTTTCTAATGAAATAATCCATATATTGCGTGTGTGACTTTGCAAACATATAATTAACGCAGACAAATTATACCACAGATTATAGAACAACAACAGCAACAACTTTCATACAACAATTGTGTTGTTCTGTGTGTAATTTGTCGAGCGTTGTTCTAAAACAACGCTTTGGGGATCGCACAAAGAATTGTGCTGCGTAGGAATCAAACCCACAACACTGGCACAATTTTAAACCACGTCATGAATATTCCCATCTAATTATTATTTTTTTTTACAGCAAAATACGTCAGAGAAACGTGGCAAAGGGAGGACTGGATGGCCCCAACATGTCTGGGCGCTAGAACTGAAGAGCGAATCGAACTTACAATCTTAATATAGTATTAGAAAAAAAAAAAACTTAAATAAAATTTAACAATATTGAATCCATCCTGTTTTTATCCCAATTACTTGTGGTCGATGCAATAAGTAATCTTTTATCACCATACATATTCCAAACAGTTTTGGTAATAGTTTTAACAATTAGTCGTCTTTTACGACATCCACGAGCAAAGTAAGGGTTGGTAGTATTCGTAGCCGCTATCACACAGCATTTTAGATATACTATTTAATAAAGAAATAAATATACAGGGTGGAAGTGGACCGCTCCCGAAAACAAAGACAGGTGACCCTACTAGTCCTACTTGTAATGATAGGCTAGAAAAAAAATCGATTCGAATGACAAAAAATGTTTTTTTTTTCACAACGAATTTTCAGTATTTTTTTCAGATTTCATCGTATTAGGACAGTGCCATGTAACGATAGTTCCATAAAAAATACGTAACTTTACTCAGATGAGAAAAGACGCAATCTATTCAAAACTCACGATCATATATTCAAGAGTTTAACGAACATGCGTGATGAAAAAAATTTTTTTTTTTTCCTTATCGACTTTTTTTCTAGCCTATCATTACAAGTAGAACTAGTAGGGTCACCTGTCTTTGTTTTCGGGAGCGGTCCACTTCCACCCTGTATACAATTAAAATATATTGAATTATTATTTCAAAAGTATTGATTGAAAGAGTAGTGAAAGTAACTGACAAGAAAATATGGGATGCACAAGCAGGTTTTCGAAAAGGTATGAGTTGTACGGATCAAGTTTTCTCCTTAACATGCATGACGCAGAAATTTTTGGCTAAAGGTCAGAAAATCTTTTGCGCATTTATTGATTTGGAGAAGGCTTATGACAAAGTGAGGAGGAATGAACTGTGGTCGGTACTGTCTATGTATGGGGTGGACAGCCATCTTATTCACGCTCTGAAATCCATTTATAAGGACTCCAGGGCGTGCGTAAGAATAAACGGATCCTACACGGAATGGTTTAATATTGATAAAGGTGTTAGACAGGGATGTGTAGCATCACCGTGGCTGTTTAACCTATTCATGGATAGTTGTCTGAAAGATCTGAAAGATAATGATTGTGGTTTAAGAATGAATGAGTTACTTATCAAATGTCTTCTTTATGCCGATGATCAGGTGTTACTTGCATCGTCGGCTGAGGAGTTACAGGCGATGGTAACTACTATGCATGAAGCTTTTGAAAGAAAAGGCATGAAAGTAAATGTACGTAAGACGAAAATAATGGTTTTTGAAAAGGATAAATGTATGACGGAATGTAAAATTAGTATAAATGGTGAGGAATTGGAACAGGTGAAAGAATTTTTGTATTTGGGTGTATTATTCACTCGAGATGGTAAAAATGATAATGATGTTGAAAGAAGAGTAAATGCTGGTAATAGGGTGAATGGGGCACTGTACACCTTTATGAGAAGCAGAAATGTGTCCAAAAAGGCACGTCTAGCTGTGCATAAGGGAGTATTAGTACCTACCCTCATGTATGGTAGTGAAAGTTGGATTTGGCAGAGAAGACATGAAAGTAGAATAAATGCTGTAGAGATGAGAGCTCTTCGTAGTATGTGTGATGTGAGCCTGAAAGATAAAATTAGGAATAGTGTTATAAGAGAGCGCTGTGGTGTGAATGAAGAAGTAGTGACAAAGATCAAAAAGAGTATGCTGAGGTGGTTTGGACACTTAGAAAGAATGAGTGAAGAGAGGTTGACGAAGAAAATATATAAAGCAAGCGTGAGTGGGACGAATACAAGGGGAAGACCTCGTCATAATTTTCTGGATCAAATTAGCGATGTATTGACGAGAGGTCATATTAAGAGTATGCGTAATCGTAGAGTATGCATGAAGACTGTTATGAGTGTGAATGAAGCGATGGAAGTATGCCAGGATCGTGGTTTGTGGCAATCCGTAGTCTCTGCCTACCCCTCTGGGAAACAGGCGTGAAGCTATGTATGTATGTATGTATTATTTCAATTACTTGTGGTCGAAACAATATGTAGTTTTAAATATTGTACATATTGAAAATAGTTTGGGATTGAATTGGTGAGGTACTGACGAAAGGAATTTAAGATTCCTTATAAGGGCCGTCCATTAATCACGTGAGGTTTGAAAGAGGGGTTTGACAAAAATCACCAAATATTACAAGGTACGTGTAGTAAGATATGAAGTGTATTTATGTGTACGAGAATATAATGAGCTGTGGGCTACTTCTTTGTAGGTACTAAAAATTCACGTGATGTTTTCATAGTCTTAAACCTCACCATGTATCACCACGGGGGAGGGGAGTTAATAATGCTAAAAAAACATCACGTGATTAATGGAAGTTCCCTAACCGTAGAGCATGTATGAAGACTGTAATGAGTGTAAATGAAGGGAGTAAGTTACAGAAACCGAAGATATTGCATATCGACTGATAGAAAGAGACGATCGACTAATTTCGGCTTTGTAAAGCGATGTCCTTGTCGCTCACAATCACAGTCTGTTATCTATTAGGAGCTGTTAAAACATATTTTTCGTTATTAAATAAAATACATCTATTTTACAAACTTTTTTATGTTTAATTCTTGTATTTTTAAAATATTTATATACTCGTATATGTTATACAATTGGTTTATTTTTCCAAATTGTTACGGTTTTATCAACTTTGTGTATATATTTTACAAATGGACACGACTGCACTCTCTCGCATTTTTATAATGACTGGCAAACGTCGCACAGAGGGTGCGACAGAGACAAAGTTATACGAAGCCGAAATTAACCGATTGCCACTTTCTAAAAGTCGATGTATGATATTTATTGGTGGATATTCTATGACAGGGGAAAATATTCTCTGCTTAACGTTCTGGGCAACAGTCCTGAGTCCATATATATATTTAAATAAATATCTAGAAAATTACTTTCGCTGCTATTAAATTTATGTAATGATAAAAAAAAAATAGCAGATATATGTAGATAGTTGAAATATTCTTTATAGAGAGCTTGTACTGATTGTTTTATTGTAAATAAATTTAAATTTTAAGTTGCCATCAATTGAGATTTTTATATTATAGAGAGAAAAAAAAATGATTTTAAATATTGTTATTAATCTTTTTCATTATATATTTATGATTAAATAAATTAAAATAAACCATTTATTTTATATAAACCCATAAGGGCATATATTTTTATATATTTTGTCCAAAAATAATTTAATAATCAACCACCGGGTTGAAATGCGATCGCAAGCTGACAAGATACTTTAAGAAACTTCGCGCGCTCGTCACTTTCTGAGTTTTTTTTTTATTGCTTATGGTTGGCAAACGAGCAGGCATGATGGTAAGTATTACTATGAACCTTTACTATAAACTTATGAACCTTTGCAAGGGTATAACCCTGCCACTGCTTTACACTTGCTTTGGAGTTGGATTTCATAAAATCGATTTTTACGCCACAAAAAAGGACTACCGTCAAAATATCACGTTTCTAGTTTTAGTAGATTTAGCTCGGTGTTAATAATAAACTAGCTAAATTTAGTCTACTAATATATTCTATATTACTTACGACGTTAAAACAAAAATTGGTTAAATTGCGGCAACTAATCGCGTAATCATTCCACAAAACGAATAAAAAAATGTCTTGGCGTTGATAAATCAGTCAATTTAGTTTTTTTTATCTATATTAATAATACAATTGAAGAATTCTCAAGAAAAACTGAACCGAATTTAGAAAAATGTTTAGTATTTGATAGCCTAATTATCAAGGAAGGCTATTAGGCTATAAACTTCAAGTTAACGATCAATAATAGCGGAGAATTAATGAAAAATATTGTGCCAAAAAATACAAGAAAATGTAATACTTTTGAGATCTTTCCTTGCGTGCGTTCTATGTTATAAGTGCCTACGATGCATTCTCTTTCTGCAACCATCTCTCTCTCTTTTATTTTACACAAATGAAGCTGCGCAGATCAACCAGTATTCTATATATAGACACATGATTCTAATTAATAGTGGTAGGAGCACACTTTTGATATAATTTTCTGTCTAGAGCCGCGTAAATTTACCTCTGAATAGTGACAATGTGCTGTTTCGCTTCGTTCGATGAGCGAGAGAGATACAAGCTCAACTTTCTCGGTAGATTTGGATAGGTAGGCAGCAATCTATACCTCAGCAGTGCCGCATTAACCCAGCGCGGAGCCTGTAGCAAAATCTGTCAAGGGGCCCCTGATTTGCTTTAGATAAGGTAATTAAAGGTTAGTAACTAAATAAAACAAACTGTTACAAATGAACTTTTCTAAATTTAATATTGGCGAATTTAGAGTTAACACATTCAATATTGACTTTTTTAAGCAAATCATGCGCTATATTCATTAAAGTCAGATAAAAATATTTTTACACTCCTATTTAAATTGAATTTTTTTTACGGTTAGACACCCGCAGTTGGAGTGCGGGACCACTCAATTCGCGGGGCACGTAGCATTTGCTACTGTTGCTATGTGGCTAATCCGGCGCTGTACCTCAGATATTGCAAAGGTCTATTGCCGGCGTAATACTTACCATCAGCTGTGCTGCTTGCTCGTTTGCCACCATAAGCAATAAAAAATTATAGATATATCTATTCTCCATATTTTAAATGTAAATTATATGTTCAGTAGGTTTAAAAATAATATGTACTTAATATATTTTCCAAAGACTTTGTGCCAATTATCTTGTATATCTTAATTATAAATAAAATAGATTGAAATTATTTTATTGTGTATTATTTTATACCTTTTGATAATCCTTATTAATATTATAAATGCATTATCCGTGTGGTAACGGAGTAAGTATACTATTCACCACCCCATATCTTACCCATGGGTGATCATACGAGACGACTAAGAGATATAAAACGCACATAACATGAAGAGAGAGAAGGAAAACTCGAAACAAAACCTTATACCAACAAGTCTTAGCAGCGCGGTATAGTAGGTTAATTTCCCTCCCATTACGGAGGAGGCCCGAGCCCAACAGTGGGGCATTTATGGGCTATGATGATAATGATGATTATAAATGCGAAAGTAACTCTGTCTGTCTGTCGCTCTTTCACGCCAAAACTACTCAACCGATCTAAATGAAATTTGGTATACAGATAGTCTAGAACCTGATAAAGGATATAGGCTACTTTTTAATGCAAAAAAAGGGTTGTTTAGGGAGGAGGGGTGAAAAGTTGTAAGGAAGTACCGTCTTTTTTAAAGCCAGAACTTGAAACTTATTTTGCTGAGCGTGAAACTTATTTTTAGGCTATTAATTAGATATAAATAAATATGACATTAACATATTGTAAAAATTTACCCTTAAGGGGTTAAATAAGAATAGGGAACGAAAAACTTTAGGAAAGTACCTTTTACGCGGGCGAAGCCGCAGGCAGAAGCTAGTGTCTTATAAATCTATGAACGTTGGCTGCACGCACGAAAAAGTGTCACGTTCCGTCTGAACTGTTTGTAAATGGAAGTGAAAACTTAATATGGTTTCCATTATTTATGTTTGTTCAATTCATAAAAGTATTAAATTTTTCATATCAATGTTTTCTTATGACGTTATCACGTAAACTGACTTTACATACAACTATCTATTTTTATATTGGATTAAGTGGTAAGCTATACTTACAGTAGCTATACTTTTTCGTTAGATGACGGAGTAAAAAATTCATCACCCATTTTCTTACCAGTTGGTGATCGTAAAAGGCGACTAAGGGTTGCGAGCAGGTAAAATCAGAGCAAGAGAAGGATAATTCGATATAAAACCCTATACCAACACGTCTAATCAGCGTAGTAGATTAATTCCTCTCCTGTTGTGGAGGAGGCTTGAGCCCAGTAGTGGGACATATATACATACATATCATCACGCCATATCCCTTGCAGGGTAGGCAGAGAGAACAGAGTGCCAGAGAACTCTATCTCTGCATACTTCACTCGCTTCCACAACATTCATAATTCTCTTCATACGCGCTCGCCGGTTTCGGAGACTCTTGACTCCACCTTCCTTCAGTACATGACCGATCTGGTCTAGGTAGGTTAGTCTCGGTCTCCCTCGGTACCTACATCTTTCCACTTTCGCATTGTATATCTTCTTAACCAGACGTTCGTTCGGCATTCTTTCCACATGTCCGAACCATCGGAGCATTCCCTTTCGCATCTTTACACCAATACTCTCTTTCATACCTACTCGCTCTCTTACGTCGTAAACATACATTACTCGTCTTGAAACATATACCTATGAAAATATATTGGCATATCTATACTAACATTAAAATACGACTGTACAGTGCCGTGGGTTCGACTCCCACGCAGGACAAGAACTTATGCAATCCACGAAGTTGTTGTTCCGAGTCTGGGTGTAATTTGTCTGCGTTAATTGCATGTTTGTAAAGTCCTCCACAATACAAGGATTATTTACTTACTAGTGGTGGTGTATTTTATAAAAAAAAAACTGATGTTTCTTTTGTGGTACGCGTTAATCTCAAAAACCTGAAGAGCTTGTTTGTTTGTACACGCTAATCTCAAAAACTGCTGGTTGGTATTGAAAAATTCTTTTAATGTTTGATAGCTCATTTATCGAGGAAGGATATAGGCTATATATCATCACGTTACTAATTATAGGAGCGGTGAATCGATGAAAAAATGCTGCAAAAACGGGGAAAATATATACTTTTGCAGATGACCGTTGCTTGTATTGGTAGTTGTAGATATCTACGATACGTTCCCCCTCTTTTATATGAAGCAAACAAAGTTACGTGGATTAACAACATATTTTTATAATAATATTGTCTACTAAAATTAGATTATTTTTGGTAAAAAATCTTTGTAAAAGATTGACTTTTGATACATACAAGCGAGCACAAATTATATCCAAATTTATTTGGGCCTTGGGGTCCGAATGCGCGCATTTTATATAAAGAGATGCGGAGGAATTTTTCGATACCTTTTTGCGTCTTTTGTTTCTCTTTTTATTTATTTATTTTTTAGTCCTTATTGTATTTTCTTCTATTTTTCTGTAAATATTTTAATTAAAAACTTAGCTTTAATTGTACATATTAATTATTAATTTAATTAAAGAATTTTGTGTGTGTCAAGAGTCTCCGAAACCGGCAAGCGTGTATGAAGAGAATTATGAATGTTGAGGAAGCGAGTGAAGTATGCAGAGATAGAGTTCTCTGGCACTCTGTTCTCTCTGCCTACCCTGCAAGGGATATGGCGTGATGATATGTATGTATGTATAAAGAATTTTACTTCTTAAATAAAAAAAGTATTTGTAAATCAGACCAAGAATCGTATTGCGTAGCTATCAAACTGATGACTCTCGACACGGTCTCGATATTAGGTAGGACCACGCTGTTGACAGTTTTCTGTCTATACCCGAGGGCCGGTCCGTCCGGGGTAGTACCACACTGAGCAGAAGATTGACATCTGAGTAATGGCAATGTGCTATTGCGCTTCGTTCGGTGAGCGAGAGAGACGGAAGCCCAGCTGGGTGGGTTTGGGGTTTGTATTGGTATTCACTTACCATCAGGTCTGCTGTTTGCTCGTTTGCCACCATAAGCAATAAAAAAAAGACAGGAAACTCGAAACAAAACCCTATACCAACATGTCTGACCAGCGTGGTATAGTAGGTCAATTTCTCTCCGTAAATGGGATGTAATATGCTTGCCGAAATTAAATGGTGTTGCCCAAATGAAGACCAAAACTTGCTGCAAGAGTCTCGCATTACTCCATTAGACAACATTTTACGATTCCTTTGGCAAAGAAAGTATTGTCAACCTTTTGTATTCTCAATACCAGTACACGGGGAAATAATTTGATGTTATTTTAAACAGTCTCATGATAGATAGGTGTGATTATAGCCCCACTCCCGTTAAGTGGTATGTACCTAATTATTGATAGTTGTACAGTTAGTGACACTAGATAAATGGAATTACATTAATTTAGTTGGATTTTTCATTTCTATCAAAACAAGTGACTCTGTGTTATTCTAACAGCGAGAGTTGCAAGACTTGTGAGATTCACAAGAGTCTCGCATTTGGGCAACACTGAAATTAAAACATTAAGTTTTTTTATTCATATTTCATTCACAATCGACTTTACCCTTTTCTTTTTTTATTGCTAATGATAATAATAATATAAAATAATGCCCCCTGTTGCCCGCATGACTTGTGTGCCTGTGGCGACTACTTAAGGGGCCCATTCAGTGAGTTGGCGAGTCACCGTCTGCCACCGTTCATCTCTCAATATGGGTTTGAAGGCAGATGACAGTTTAAAATTTCATAGATTTAAGATGAACCAGTCCACTAAGCACCCACTCCCATATTCATATATTAGATACCATCATAACGCAGTGCTTGTCCCAACATTACTGTATGGAAGCGAGAGTTGGGTATGCAGAAAAGAGTATGAAAGTAAAATTAATGCGGTCGAAATGCGATCTCTGCGGAAAATCTGTGGAGTTAGGCTGACCGACCGCATTCGTAACGACGACGTAAGAGAACGAGTAGGTATGAAAGAGACTATTGGTGTAAAGATGCGAAAGGGCCTGCTCCGATGGTTCGGACATGTGGAAAGAATGCCGAACGAACGTCTTGTTAAGAAGATATACAATGCGAAAGTGGAAGGATGTAGGTACCGAGGGAGACCGAAACTAACCTACCTAGACCAGATTGGTCATGTACTAAAGGAAGGTGGAGTCAAGAGTCTCCGAAACCGGCGAGCGTGTATGAAGAGAATTATGAATGTTGAGGAAGCGAGTGAAGTATGCAGAGATAGAGTTCTCTGGCACTCTGTTCTCTCTGCCTACCCTGCAAGGGATATGGCGTGATGATATGTATGTAGATACCATCATCACACAATAGTTTTACACTTACCGCTGGCATTGCATGAAAATTATTTGTAGACGTGAAATGTCATCGGTAGGTGTCCCATCCCAATATTTAGATTAAATTTCTCCAAAGGCCTCTGCGTGTTGGATCCATATCCCCATGTAAGCCTCCCAAAGGACCGGGCATCTTTCCTACGGAAGATGGCGTGAATAAAAAGGATATATAAAAAAAAAGTGTGTGTGTCAGCTCCGACGCACGACTGGAGTTTACTCCTTAAGTACGATTATCAAAACAGGCACAAAAAAAGCTCATTTGACTAAAAATAATATATATATATTTTTATTTAAATTTATTGAAACTGTTCAGTGAAGTATTATCTCACGTCAGAAAGTGAAAGGTGCGCAGAATAGGTTGCGCACCAAAAACGTAACGAGATCATTCGATCACTAGATTTTACACCTCAATTTTTCTCATACCGGGCGCCTTATATGAAAATCGATTCTTAAGGAGTAAACTAAAATAATAAATAAATTTATTTCAAGTATCAAAAAATAATAAACGAGCAAGCAGCATAGGTATCTGAAGACAAGTACCTCCGTCCATGAACCTTTGAAATACCTTGGTGCTGTTGGTAATTCTTTATGGTTGGGTTGATTAATAAGCGGCCTAGTTAATCCTTTGGTTAATTAGGCTGCTTATCAACCCATCTAAATTGAGCTTACTGAGTAGATACATTGCTACTCCTCAAACGGAGATTTTCTGCGAGTGTCGTACTTCAAATGGACATACCTGGAACTGGAGAAGAAAACTATGAACAGTCATTCCACTGCCACTACTAAACTTCCTATACTGTATCATAATCATCATCATAGCTCATATATGTCCCACTGTTGGGCTCGGGCCTCCTCCGTAATGGGAGGGAAATTAACCTACTATACTGCGTTGGTCAGACGTGTTGGTATCACCGAAGACAAAGATCGGGTACCGGTGGTCCGCTCGCACGGCGAAGAGAGGTGTTTGCAGGGTGGGTCCATGGGGTTGCGCGCCGCTTCTTCCGTCGCCCCGCGCCGATTTGCCGGGGCGCGACCACATCAATGGTCCCACCTTGCGAGAAAAGAAAAAAAAAAAAAAAAAAAGACGTGTTGGTATAGGATTTTGTTTTGAGTTTTTCTTCTCTTGTATAGATGTTATATGCGTTTTATATCCCTTAGTCGTTACCATCACCCACGGTTAAGATAGGGGGGTGGTGAATTGTATTTTTACTCCGTCACCGCACGGGCAAACTCCACTTTTTCACATTTAATTTAACTGAACCTAACTGAAGTAAACTCTCAAAGAGTTTAGTCCATCGTTACCTAACAACACAAGGATTTATTAATACAAGACGTTGTCTTTAAAAAAAATATATACCCCAATTTCACAGAATTACAGCCCTAAGCTTATACATCGTATATTTCCACAGGTAGTACATAAATGTTTCTTGAAATTTATGTTTGATATCCGCGTCTGGGAGGGCCATGTGCTGTGAGCGGCGCGTGCGCTTACTGTGGCCATAATATTGATTGATTTTGAGACAGTCCTGTCTTTAAAATCAGGAAGGCAGTGCCTTGGCAACACTTTTTGTTGTCGTAGTAGACTGAAAAATAAAATTTATTCCAATAAATGTTTCCTATTTATTATTATCCAGCTCTTATCCCAATTACGTGTGTTCGAAATATGTTTACTATTTCTTCTTATATCATTAATATCGTAAAGGTTTTGACAATAGTTTTAATAATAAACTATTTTTAAGGATTCTATCACGTTTATTTTTTTAATTTTTAATCGCTTAACATTTCAAACATTTTCCATGGTTAATGGACACGGAAAAAAACTAGTTCTCCGCTGCACGCGAACGTTGTAAAGTATTAGAAACGTTGTGCAATTAAAATTTAGATACAAACGCGATATAATCTGTAAAAATAATAGATTTAATTCAAATAATTTTAAGTCTAACCAATTGCTTGTTGTCAACTCTTCTTAGAAATAATTCTAGACGACATCATATGGACTAAAACTCTTACCCGTCTTACTATACCTACAAGCAATGTCATCATCATCATTCTCCTACTCTTATCCCAATTACTTGTGGTCGATACAATATGTACTCTTCTTTCATAGTACATATTGTAAAAGTTATTGGCAATAGTTTTATGACCGGCCGCCTGTCAGACGTCAATCTTCTTTGTGAATTTAATTGTTGACCAAACGGCATCAGATGGAGTTGGTTCAGGTCGTTATAAGGCTCTTAGTCGTCTTTTACGATATCCACGAGCAAAGTAAGGGTTGGTATTATTCGTAGCTGCTACCACACAGCTACAAGCTACCTACAAGCAATGTAAAGATTGTTAATAACTTTAATAAACCGCCATTACATAGCAATGGCAAGTCCTGTTATTCCAAAATATATGGTCAACCGAACTCCAGACATACAATTTGTTTTATACGTAAGGCAAATTGAGTTGTTTAAATTTTCTTTTATTTAAGCTTTGATGTTTAATCAGTGAATAGTTATATATTAAAGAATACGATTATTGAAGTTTACTCCTTAAGAATCGATTTTCATATAAGGCGCCCGGTATGAGAAAATTTGAGGAGTAAAATCTAGTGATCGAATGATCTCGTTACGTTTTTGGTGCGCAACCTATTCTGTGCACCTTTCACTTTCTGACGTGAGATAATACATCACTGAACAGTTTTAATAAATGTAAATAAAAATATATATATATTATTTTCAGTCAAATGAGCTTTGTTTGCGCTTGTTTAGATAATCGTACTTAAGGAGTAAACTCCAGTCGAGGTTGTAATGGAATTAGGTTCGATGTCATCTTAGACTCAAGTTAATATGAGGGTGACTGGACCGGGGAATTAGTCCGTCACCCGCCGAGAAGCTGACCGCGTGAGGAAGACCGACGTCCTCCCCGAGGGAAGGGACATCGGTCAAGGAGAGGGTACTCCAAGAGGGTATTCCGTCGACGGCCACTGACGTCAAGTTCACGCTGCTCCGGTGGTCGGTCCAACGACGAAGGCGAGGTGTCACGGGTGGGTTACGGGTATGCGTGCTTACGTCCCTCTGTCGCCCCGGACGGAGTGGTGCGAGGAGTGCGCCGACCATAGCTCACCAAAAAAAAAGGCTCAAGTTAATATAACATCATACATACATACATATCATCACGCCACATCCCTTGCAGGGTAGGCAGAGAGAACAGAGTGCCAGAGAACTCTATTTTTGCATACTTCACTCGCTTCCTCAACATTCATAATTCTCTTCATACACGCTCGCCGGTTTCGGAGACTCTTGACTCCACCTTCTTTCAGTACATGACCAATCTGGTCTAGGTAGGTGAGTCTCGGTCTCCCCCGATACCTACATCCTTCCACTTTCGCATTGTATATCTTCTTAACCAGACGTTCGTTCGGCATTCTTTCCACATGTCCGAACCATCGGAACATTCCCTTTCGCATCTTTACACCAATACTCTCTTTCATACCTACTCGCTCTCTTACGTGTAATATAACATCCTTATTTAATATCTATTTATCTGTGTGGTGACGGAGTAAGAATACAATTCACCACATCTTATCTTACCTGATCATAAGAGATGACTAGGGGAAATAAAACGTATATAAATTTGAGATAAAACTTTATACCAACATGTCTGACCAGCGTGGTATAATAGGTGAATGACAGTGGGACATTTATCAGCTGAGATGATACGAAACTAATACTCTATCTTATCCGTGGCTGTAGTAAAAAACGAATAAGGGACATAATATATCTGCATATTCAATAACATCCAAGCAAGAGAATGATAACTCGAAATAAAACTCTATACGAACACGTCTAACCAGTTTGTTTTAGTAAATCAATTTTTCTTCCACTATGGTGAAGACGTGAGTCCAGCGATGGGGCTTATAAGCTCAGACGGTTTGGATATGCCCAATGAAATGCTATCAACTTGTGGTAACTACATGAAGCATGTATCTCTTCTAATATGGTTCAGAGGAGTGATAGCATTTTTTTTTTATTTATACTGGTTGTAAGCGAGTAAGCAGCACATCTGATGGTAATTTATACAGTCGCTCATTGCCACTGACAGAGAACTGTGAATTGTGCCATATCACTACAAGTTACTTCCAAGTTTTCCATCTCATTCAAAGATATTTTAGTCATATTTTACAACATATGGGAAAGATGGTGAATGTTCTCGCAGAAAGGGCGACGTATGACGCGGCTGAAGCCGCCCTAGCCGAGGCTGCGGGTGACTGGATAAGGGTAATATCCGTCCAAAGTGTAGGCTGACTACCCGATTACGAAACGAAAAATGATGTCACAAGCGGGGTTCGAACCCGCACCTATTGGGAATCCGGCCCAACCGTGCTGCCACTTACACCATCGTGAACTATTTTAGGACATGCAAATTTCGCTTCATATTATATCTTACGTCTTCAAGGTGACGTGTGCCATCTAGCGGACAATGTTTACACATTGTATAGGCTTAATACTTCAAACTTTACAGTTAGAATTGTATTAAACGATGACACAACCTTGTTATTCAAATTACTGAAATTTTTAGCATTTAATATGCTTAATTATTTATAAATACCCGATTACGAAACGAAAAATCGGGTATTTATAAATAATTAGGCAAATTTCAGTAATTTGTAGGCTGACTCTTAAATATACCTATTAGTGTTCATCGGGGCGTGTATATCGAAATTAAGAGCCTCAAATCGACCTGGACCAACTCCATCTGATGCCGTTTGTTCAACAATTCACAAGTAGTGTTGACGTCTGACAGGCGGTCGGTCATAACAACTATTGACAATAACTTTTACAATGAAAGTATATATTGCGTCGACTCCAAGTAATTGGAAATGAATGATGATTTTTATTCTCATTATGACTTTTCATCTTCTTTCTTCTATCTCTATCCCGATTACTTGTGGTCGATACAATATGTACTCTTCTTTCATAGTACATATTGTAAAATTTATTGGCAATAGTTTTATGACCAGCCGCCTGCCAGACGTAAACACTACTTGTGAATGTAATTGTTGAATAAACGGCATCAGATGGAGTTGGCCCAGGTCATTATAAGGCTCTTAGTCGTCTTTTACGACGTCCACGAGCAAAGTAAGGGTTGGTAGTATTCATAGCCACTACCACACAGCTTTGTTATGACTTTATAAAAACTAAAATCGTAATAAAACATATGCAGTGTTTGCGATATAATTGCCTACATTTTCATTATGTCTCACACCTGTGTATTTATTGCATATAATCATAAGAAGGTTCAAGTAATTGTACAGTTAAAATAAATATTAATACAGCTGCAATTTTTTAATGATTTATTTAATAATTTTAATAAATAAGTTAATTATTGTAAAACAGTTTTAATGGTTTGCTTATTATAAAATTAGTTACGCTGTTTGTAATAAATAAACGTTTATGCCAATAACAACCAATGACGTTAGATTTTTGAACTTGCAGATTTTTTGAAGTGAAAACTTCTTTTGGCACAGCACACAGATTTCTTTGTAGACTGCTAGTGACATCTAATACCAGGAATATTACTTTTTCTTTTCTTATGTTGATCATAAGAGACGACTAAAGAACAGAACAGAATTAGAGAGAACAGATTATTCAAGAGAAGGAAAGAAAAGAATATGATTAGAATCAAAAGATATATTTAGCAATCAAGAATAAATAAAATAGCTGAATTGGAAAATTTAACAGTCAAAATCTATATAGATATTTTCCATGTGGTGACGGAGTAAGAATACAATTCACCACCCCCTATCTTACCTGTGGGTGATCGTAAGAGACGACCGAGGGATATAAAACGCGTATAACATCTATGCGAGAGAAGGAAACGAAACACAACCCTATACCAACACGTCTGACCAGCGTGGTATAGTAGGTTAAGTTCCCTCCCATTACGAAGGAGACCCGAGCCCAACGGTGGAACATATATGGGTTGTGATGAAGTGAGGCTGATCCGTCACGCTCTGAGGTGAAAGATTCGATCGGGTGAACTCGGAACCGCCGAGTGTACCCGAGCGAGAGTCGGCGTACAATCAGCTGCTCTTCACTGCTATGTCGCTCTGTATTTACTATATTCAATTTATATGTAATAATTGTTATTATTAATTATTATCAATTATTCAATAGTTTTTAATATTTATTTCTTTGACGGCTGGCTATGGTATTATATTGGTCACACCTCTCTAAATCCGTCCGGGACGACAGAAGAAGTGGCGCGCGACACCATAGACCCGCCCTACATGTACTTCTCTACGCTAAGCGAGCGGGCCACCGGAACCCGATCTTAGTCTTCGGTGGCCCGCCCGGCGGTTTACCCTCACGGGTATCCTCTAGAGTTTTATTGTCTTCTTCTTTTTTTATGTATTGGCAATCGGCTATTTATACGAGCCATTGTTGCCAGTGCCGAGTTATAATTATCTTCACGTCTTTAGTCTCTTCAGGTTACTCATTGTCTATCAGTAAGTCAAATCGTCGCCATCAACAATGCCACACTGTTAATTCTTCTGGGAATTTTGATAATTCTAACTTCTGGGAATTTTATTGAAAAACGAATGCGATGTAAACTTGTAAATCATATCATATTCATTACAAACCCAGTAGTTCCGCTGCATCATTGTTACATAAAATGCCATCAAAATTATCTAATATAACACGTTAAAACACTAAGATATCGAATATAATACAAGAGCACCACATGACGTTTGCAGATTCCCGCCAAAGGTTGCATTTTTGTTGTCTATTTTTTTAATTTAGAGTTTATGTATTCATTACTATGACATTTAGGCCAAATTTTTATTTATTAACGCATTATTTAAAGTCATCGTTTGTTAGGAAATTAAATCGTCGCCTTCAACAGTGCTATGCCTATACTTTGAATGGAATCTTTTAGAAATTTTGGTGGAAAACAAAAATGTATGTAAAGCACTATTGTATCATATTCATTACACTTCAGTACTTCCTCCGCATCACATTACATAAAATGCCATAAAAAATATTTAATATAACACGTTAAAATACTAAGATATTGTATATAATACAATATAATTTAATTATAAGTTTGTTGTAGTAAGCTGGTATACTGTATTTTAAGCTATAAATAAATTATTCTTATTTTTATAATACAAGAGCACCACATGGCACTTTTACTTTCCCGCCCAAAACTCTTTATAATCTATGATATCGTACTACCACAGATAAAAGGTTATCGTTATGTTGATAGAGTAAAAATACAATTAAACATCACTTTTCTTTTCTGTGAGATTTCTAAAATCCGACTAAGAAATTACAAGCAATCAGGGTTCTTCTGACAAGCTGACAAACGAATCAATTGTCAATCAATGCACCTGGCAAGTGTGGCGATTATAATATTACCCAGCTGTAAGGAGGCCTGTGTTCATCGGTATTATGTCGATAAAGCTTAAATCAATATATCTTAATATATATAAATTACGCGTCACGTTGTTTGTCCGCAATGGACTCCTAAAGTACTTAACCGATATTAATCAAATTTGCACAGCATGTGTAGTTTGATCTAACATAAAAGATAGGATAGCTTCCATCTCAATTTATTGTAGCAATACTGTTTTATTGCAAATTATTTGTCTATTATTTGACAGTCACAATTATCTGTTATCTCCAAATTTCTACAGATGGCGATATATGTTGACTGGGTCGTGTAAGTATTTAATATATGGCGCTATATTAAACGTACAAATGTTTCATATAGGCTACAATTTATTAGCATAACCACAATGTGTTACCTAAGGCTACCTTAAGCACAGCAACGCGTGATCAAGTTTGCTAGTATATATATATATATATATATACATACATATCATCACGCCATATCCCTTGCAGGGTAGGCAGAGAGAACAGAGTGCCAGAGAACTCTATCTCTGCATACTTCACTCGCTTCCTCAACATTCATAATTCTCTTCATACACGCTCGCCGGTTTCGGAGACTCTTGACTCCACCTTCCTTCAGTACATGACCGATCTGGTCTAGGTAGGCTAGTCTCGGTCTCCCTCGGTACTTACATCCTTCCACTTTCGCATTGTATATCTTCTTAACCAGGCGTTCGTATCGTTCGTTTATATATATATATATATATATATATATATATATATATATATATATATATATATATATATATATATATATATATATATATCATCTCATCATCGCAGCTCATATATGTCCCACTGTGGGGCTCGAGCCTCCTCTATAATGGGAGGGAAATTCACCTACTATACCACGCTGGTCAGACGTTTTGGTATATGGTTTTGTTTCGAGTTTTGCATCTCTCGCATAGATGTTATATGCGTTTTATATCCCTTAGTCGTCTCTTACCCACGGATAAGATATATAGCTGTACAATTCCTTACTGATAAAACTATACGCCAAACCTTCGAAGTTTTCTTTGACTCGTATTAATGTTATTCATTTAGGTGTGTTTCTAATAATATCAGTACATACATTGTTGCTTTTATTATTACCTTAATTATTTACTTATGATAATTTAATTTATACAAAATAAATAAATAGTTGCATTATTTGATCAAATGTTTTATTTTTTTATTGTTTGATTTTGTATATATACGGAGGGAATCGTGGTGTTTGGCATCAGTCACCATGAGGGGTTTAACACTGGTGCTTCTTACAGCAGTAAGTAATTAATAATTTAAATTTATATTCAAAACCTTATCAATTTTTATAAAACTACTAGCTTTCAGAATTTCGTCTGATCGGGATTTCGATAATTATTATTGTATGTATTGTAAGGTGAAAAATATTAAAGCAAAATTTATTTTACACCCCTATTTTACACTCTTAAGGAGGAATTTAACCACTCAGGGGTCTAATTTTCTCTATTATTCCTATAACAAAATCGTTCGGCACTTCGTGTGATAGGGATTTCAATAACTTTTATTGTTTGTATTGTAAGGTGAAAAATATTAAAGCAAAATTTATTTTACATCCCTATTTTACACTCTTAAGGAGCAATTTAAGGGGTATAATTTTCTTTGTTATTCCTATAACAAAAGTTTTGATTCAATCTAGTATCAACTGAAAGTATAAACACAACACTTAATTTCACTATTTTATACACTTAGGGCATGAAAATAGGAAAATGCTGCAACACCTGTTTATTTTAATATTTTCATTAAAGAGTCTCATCTTATATAAGCTCATATATGTCCCACTGTTGGGCTCGGGTCTCCTTCATAATGGGAGGGTAATTGACTTACTTATACCTCTATGTCTGACCAGCAGACGTGTTGGTATATGGTTTTGTTTCGAGTTTTCCTTCTCTCGCATAGATGTTATATGCGTTTTATATCCCTTAGTTGTCTCGTACTTATCTTACCGTGACAGGTGGGTGATTACCCACGGGTAAGATAGGGGGTGGTGAATTGTATTCTTACTCCGTCACCACATTGAAGAGTATTTAGGCTCAATTTGAAGAGAATAGATAAAAGTTTTCCCATGTAAACTTTTACAGCATCGATTCACGCGCTTTGGTGTTAAATTTCATTAAATCATTTCTTAGTAATTTTTTAGATTGCAAAAAAAAGAACTGTTGCAATTTCATGTTTGCTGCACAGATGGCGTAGTGGTTAAGATACCGAACTTCCGTGCCAGTTCCGTGGGTTCGATTCCCACGCAGGACAATACTTTGTGTGATCCACAAAGTGTTGTTCTGTAGTCTGAGTGTAATTTGTCTGCGTTAATTGCATGTTTGTAAAGTCCCCCGCAATACAAGGTTTATTTCCTTAGTGCAGGGTGGTGTCTTTAAAAAAAAAAAAAAAAAAGTTTCTAGTTACAATAGTTTCAGCTCGGCGTTGATTTTATTTGTCAGTCATAGACACAATCTTTATAATTTCTAGACCTTACCCTTGTCTATACATATATATATTCAGTATATACTATACTGACTTCTATTCTAACTCTAATGCACGTAAACTGTTAGAATATGCTTCTTAGGGATTTGTATGGCAATACAGTACCGTAAGATTTTACGACTGATCTGTCCAATACAATCCAAACCTTTATGATAATCTAGTCGATATAGTGATAGCGTAAAGAAGAATAATGCAATAATTGTCCAGTTTGTCAGGCGCATTGGCGCATCCGGTACTAAAGTTTGAAAAGCATTCTTCAATTCAACATGTGCTAGTGGTATCCTGAATCTGTTCATTGATATATCACCAAAAATGGTTTTGAGAGACGAAATTAAAAAATTAAATCAAATTTATTGTTCACTAGCTTCTGTCCGCGGCTTCGCCCGCGTAATAGGTTACTTTCCTAAAATTTTTCATACCCTATTTTTATTTTATCCCTTAAGGGTAAATTATTACAACATGTTTATGTCATATTTCTTTTTAACTAATCAATAACCTAAAAATAAGTTCTAAGCTTCTGACTTTAAAAATGACGATACTTTCTTACAACTTTTTATTCCTCTTAACAACCCTTTTTTTTGCATTAATAAATAGCCTATGTCCTTTATCAGGCTCTAGACTATCTGTGTACTAAATGTCATTTAGATCGGTTCAGTAGTTTTGGCGTGAAAGAGTGACAAACAGACAGAGTTACTTTCGCATTTATAATGTTAGTAAGGATTAAGCATATTAATGCGTCAGTAATTTGAATGTGTTAGTAATATTTTCATATGATCCTGAATCTGTTCATTGATATATCACATACTCACAGCAACCAAAAAAGGTATTGAGATACAAAAATTAGATATATCGATGATGGAGACCATATTTTACATGGCTATTTATGGTTCTTTAGTTAAAGAAAACTCTGAAATCTGCATTGAGACAATATTTATTAGACATTAGCAAGTTGCAACAGAAACCAAAAAAGAAATGTTCTAAAAAGGAACGCTGTTGCCGCATTTTATGACTTACAGGAGAAAAAAAAGGGATGTTGACTTGGTTTATTTTTAAGACATCATCAAACTCTCAAATTATGATATTCCTTGCAGGTCCTGGTAGCTGTACACGCTCTACCGCAACGTATGTATTCAAAAATTTTATTAATCTTATAAATATATACTTTTTAGTAAATTTAGTAGCCACTAAAGGCAAAAAGACAGAAAAGACCAAAGCAAATTGTTCTACGCTGCTCCACTGCTACATCATCTCATCATTCTCCTACTCTTATCCTACTTAGGCTCGATACAATATGTACTCTTCTTTCATAGTACATATTGTAAGTTATTGTATGACCGGCCGCCTGCCTGACGTCAACCCTCCTTGGGAATGTAATTGTTGACCAAACGGCATCAAATTCAGTTGGCTTAGGTCATTATAAGGCTCATAGTCGTCTTTTACGATTCTAGTCTACTACTGCTAATAGTTTTCTGCCTTCAGACATAAATATGTCGGCTCGGCCGGGGTAGTACTTCATTTTTGGGAAATATCGATATTTGAGTAGTAACACTTTTCTACTGAACTTTCTTCGGTGAGGGAGAAAGCCAGAGGACACAAATGATCTGAGTATGCCACTAACATTGCAAAGGTCGAGCCGTAGTTACCACTTACAACTATATAGACTGCTTGCTTGCACCTGTCTGCCACTAAAGGCAAAAACAAACTTAAATCACTCCATTATTTATTCTAGCTTGCAACAACGTGCCTGATGATAGACCGGAATTATACGGTAGACGTGAATACCGTCAAGGTAGAGGAAGAGGTTATGGTGGAGGATATCGCAGAGGATCGGGTTCTGCCGAAGCAGCAAGCCAATCAAGCAGTTCAGCAATAACTTCCACAGGCGGATCTAGTGCTGCGAGTCAATCTAGCAGTAGTAGTCGCGCCGCTGGTAACGGACAAGGTACTGCTAGCGCAGTTAGTTACTCCAGAAGTTCAGCAAGACAAGGAAGGGGAAGAGGAGGGGCTAATGCTGTAAGTCAATCTGGTAGCTACTCTCGCGGTTCTGGTGGCAACGCTCAACCTTCAGGCTTCTCGAACAGTTCATCAAGACGAGGTAGAGGAGCTAGTGCTATAAGCGAAGCTGGCAGTAATAGTCGAAGCTCTAGTGGTAACGGTAGAAGTTCAGCCGCATCCCAAGGTTATTCCAGTAGTTCAGCAAGACAAGGCAAGGGTTACGGCAACGGATACGCCTCATCTGGTAGTAACTCTGGTAGTTCAACATATGTAAGACGTGGCAGAAACATTGGAAGGCAATATGACAATTATGACTCGAATGATTATGCTCCATACGGTCAAGGTACCAGTTATGATGGTTATAGAAGACCATCTTATAGGAATTTAGACAACCGTCGTTATGGTCGCCGTGGATATAATAGAAGAAATAATGGTAAACTCGTCGTCTATGTTCCGGATGACTCTGATGATTATGACGATGACCTTGATTATGATTATGGAAGAGATTACAACGAAGGTGGATATTTAGGAGCATCTAGAAGAAGAAGTAATAGAAGAGGATCCATCTCAAATGCCAACGCAGACATTTACGGTGATAGAGGATATAGAAGCAATGCCAATGCAGGTGGTATTTCTAGTGCATTATCTACAACCAACAGAGGTGGTTCTACATCAGACGCTGCCTCCATCAATTATGCCGATTCGAACTCTTATGATAAAAGGGGATATGGAAGCAATGGCAATGCAGGTGGTATTTCAAGTTCATCATCTACAACCAAAAGAGGGGGTTCTACATCAGACGCTGACTCCATCAATTATGCCGATTCGAACTCTTATGATAAAAGGGAATATGGAAACAATGCCAATGCAGGTGGTATTTCTAGTTCATTATCTACAACCAACAGAGAGGGTTCTACATCAGACGCTGTCTCCAGAAACTATGCCAATGCGAACTCTTATGGGGATAGAAGGTACTCGACTGATCAACAGGACACCTATGACGATTATTTTGATACGGAAAATGACGATAATGACTTAATATATAATAATTATGATGATGACTCTGAAGACTATTTGAGCGATAATGACTATTTAGATAATAGCAATGGAAGAAGAAGTACAGATTATAGAAGTGATACTAACAGCAATTCCGGCAGTGATTCTGTTGCAACGGTTATAAACAACCAGGGAGGTACTATTGCCAGTGCAGGCTCTGGAGGTGGTACAGGTTCTAGTGCCACAAGTGGTAATGGAAGTGGCACCAACAGCAACTCAAATGGCAATTCTGGCGTAACGGTCACCGAGTCAACTCAACGTGGAGGTACGACAATTGTTACGACAGCCCAACAGGAAGTTGCCGCTGCCAATTCTGGAAGTTCTGCAGCTGCTAGCACAACAGGTGATGGCAATGGAAATACTAGTGCCACTAGCTCAAGCAGTGCAGCTGCTGCAGCAGTAGCAGGTGGCAATAAACGCATTGGAGGAAGCCGTTCTAAAGCACAAGCAAGCTTATATGGCAGCAGTCAGCCAGCAAGTCGAGAAGCTAGACAGGAAGTTGCCGCTGCCAGTTCTGGAAGTTCTGCAGCTGCTAGCACAACAGGTGATGGCAATGGAAATACTAGTGCCACTAGCTCAAGCAGTGCAGCTGCTGCAGCAGTAGCAGGTGGCAATAAACGCATTGGAGGAAGCCGTTCTAAAGCACAAGCAAGCTTATATGGCAGCCTTCAGTCAGCAAGTCAAGAAGCTAGAAGCTCAGCATCAAGCCAAAGTGCAAGCAGCTCTTCATCAAGGCTTGACGACGCCTACATAGGAGGCAGGACTAAGACTAATACCAACGCTGGAAGTGAATCCGATGCTAGTGGCAATGGAGGTTCTAGAAGTCGCACCAACAGCAACTCAAATGGCTCTTCTAGTGCAACGGTCACAGCCCCACAGGAAGTTGCCGCTGCCAGTTCTGGAATTTCTGCAGCTGCTAGCACAACAGGTGATGGCAATGTAAATACTAGTGCCACTAGCTCAAGCAGTGCAGCTGCTGCAGCAGTAGCAGGTGGCAATAAAGGCATTGGAGGAAGCCGTTCTAAGGCAGAAGCAAGCTCATATGGCAAGTCAGCAAGTCAAGAAACTAGAAGCTCAGCATCAAGCCAAAGTGCAAGCAGCTCTTCATCCAGGCTTGACGACGCCTACAGAGGTAGTTCGGGCAGCGCTAGAGCTGTAAAATACTCCTCCAATAATAAATCGTTCGAAACGTCTCAGAAGCAACAATCTGAACAGAGAAGTAGTAGTGTAGAATCAAATAATTCTGGTTCCAATGGTTTCCAGAATTCAAACTACGCAGACTATCAAGAAAGCAGCAATTACAGTTCCAGCAGTAGTTCAGAAAGCTCAAATTCCAGCTACAATAGTTACAATTACGCGAGTGATAGTAATTAGCGATAAATTCTTCTAAATCATTTAACTAATTCTCAACAAAAATTAGGGTATAATAAAATGTGGCAACTCTGGTATATTACGAGAAAAAATCCCTTAATTTACACAGAAAATAATAAGTGAAAAAATATATGTTTTTAATGGCACAAAATTGTGACATTATTAATTATTGATATTTTTTATAGTCGATAAAAAAATAAGAATTTGTTGAAAGCAATAAAATAAGTTTTTATTTCAGAATAAATCCAGTACGTTATCTAACATCAGTGTTGCCTCACATTAAAATTAAAATTCCCTTTAATAGATTCATTTATATGATACGAGATTGTGTAACTTAATTATTATATATATTCTGTTTGAAAATATGAAATTGTAAATTTAGGAAAATGATTTTATATATTTTTATTAAATTATTTTTCGATTGTTATTGAAAAAAAATATATTAATGAACATATTTTTTTTGGTTTAATTTCATAAAATATTTCATAATCCTATTCTTCTCCCAATTACTTGAGTGGGACGCAATATGTCCTCTGTTATCATACAACTCTATCAGATATATATGGTGTATAATATAATTATGGTAGGAGCACGCTGTTGACAGTTCTGTGTCTACAGCCGCGGGCCGGTCCGTCCGGGGTAGTACCACACTGAGCAGAAGATCGACGTCTGAGTAATGGCAAAGTGTTGTTGCGCTTTGTTCGATGAGCGAGAGAGCCGGAAGCCCAACTGGGTGGGCTTTGGGTTTATATTAGTAGGCAGCGACCTAGCCATACCCTTGGTATTGCAAAGGTCCATGGGCGGTAATAAAACTTACCATCAGATGTCCTGCTTGCTCGTTTGCCACCATAAGCAATAAAAAAACAAGATGTCATCTTTGTAATATACCCTCTCTATATCATACTTTACGCATCCATCTTTTATTTGGTCTTCTCTTATCCCTAAAGCTTTTAATATTCATACATAAAATTTCCTAACAATATCACTTTCATCCCGTCTCATCACATGTCCATACCAGGTCAAGCGTTCACTTCTTAACTTATCCGTCGCTTACGCCATTTGGCACAGGCAATTTCATAAAGTATATCTCATCGCAGCTCATATATGTCCCACTGTTGGGCTCGAGCCTCCTCCATAATGGGAGGGTAATTGACCTACTATACCACGCTGGTCAAACGTGTTGGTATAAGGTTTTATTCGAGTTTGCCTTCTCTCGCATAGGTGTTATATGCGTTTTATATACCTTCGTCGTCTTGTACGATCACCAATGGATAAGATAGGGGGTGGTGAGTTGTATTCTTACTCCGTCACCACACGGAAAAGTATATAAATATGTATAATTTTGGGGTATAGTCGTGGCTAAGAATAGTACCAATCCTACTATGATTACATAGACAACTAGGAGTTTTAACATCGACCTGGACCAACTACATCTGATGCCGGTTGTTCAACAATTACATTCAAATCAAATCATTTATTTTGCATAAGCCCCGCCCTATAGGGGCACTTACATATTATCAATTTTACATTGTTTTTTTTTAAATTAAATTTAATTAATCTACCACCGGATCGGAAAGCAGCCACATACTGAGAAGATCCGGCAAGAAACTCAGTGGGCTCGTCATTTATTTTTATTATATATTTTTTTTTTTTTTATTCACAAGTAGTGTTGACATTTGGCAGGAGGCCGGTTATTAGACATGCGCCAAACAGTACTTCGCGAAGTGATGTGATATGGCATTACATTTCGTGCCGAGTAATATTACATTTTACCATCACTTCAAACATCACACATGACATTTCATGTCATGTGTGATGCGTAATGCGATAGCGCTTTATATATACGGCGGGCGGCGTCAAGAAATATAAGCCTTAACGTTCTGAGAATAAAGCTGAAATTAAATATTGAATTGCCAGACACCGAACATTGCAGAAATGCAGAACAGTACACGGGTGTTCGCGTCATGTTTAATGTGATGTGATGTTTCGTCGCGCAATGTGTAATATGGCAGTACGCGGTCGGGTAATATTACGTGTGATACATCACTCGCATTACTCACACATGTCTACCGGTTATAACAACTATTGACAATATGTAAGATGATAGAAGTGTACATACTGCACAGATGACATAGTGACGAGAAAAAATTTGAAAAATTTTTTTTTGTTAGTTTTCTTAGGATTTGTCCAGACCTGGACATGACAAAAATTTTTTATAGTTATATCTGAAAACTAGACACTTAGAGCTACAATTTGCTTTTTTTATTTTTTCTGTACGACCATTTTCCTCGGCGTTACAGCTCGTTGAAAATCACCCAAAAATTTTGAATTTTTTTTATATCTCTTAATTTTTGTGACTAGTTTATATATATATATATATATATATATATATATATATATATACATATATATATATGTACATATACATATATATATACACATATATATGTATATATACATATATATATATATATATATATATATATATATATATATATACTAGCTTTTGCCCGCGACTTCGTCCACGCAGAAGTCATCTCTGACAGGTGTTGAAGGTTTGTCGCTAGGACGATAATCAACAGCGTCAGAAACTGGGATGCGGTCGCCGCCTTCTGTGAGTTAGTTGTCTAACGGAATTAGGCAAAAGAATATTTGTACGGAATTTGAAAACAATCGATAAAGAAATTTTCTCCCCATACACACTTTGCCGCTTTGTACCTACACCCCCTTAGGGGCGGAATTCATGCCGGGGTACGATGCCAGAAACGACGTGGTGTACCCTGGGTGCGGGCGACAGTCCCCCAGATCCTTCTGTCGAATTGTCGCCCGTAGCGAATCTCTGGCGCGAGGGTGGGGTTCCCCAGCAATGGTTTGAGCCCCAATTCGCTCCTGACCCTCTAGTAGTAGAGGGTACAGGAGGCGAAATTTCGGACGGGCCCGGTCACTTATTAATTTGAGGGCTGGGCAGGCTTATGCCACCGCCGACATATCGTAAACCTGATATCTTGCTTCACAACAACAGACAAATTGTCGTGAGGCGTAGTTTCAGGAACGAGGGTCTTGGCTTAACCGCCCGGACCGCGAGGAAGACAACCTCTATAAAGAATTCGACTTTCGAATTCGGAAATCACCCAGAATCTTAAGTTCTGGCGTGCGGCGAGAAGATGCATGGCAGATAGGCTGTTCTGTTCTTAGCACGCTCCAGCCAGGGTACCGGCCGACCCCATGGTTGGTAAATGTAGGCTTGCCCGGGTACAGCGATCTCTGCCCGGGTCGACGGTTTTTCTCCCATTCTCGTGGGAACCAGATGGATTTACCTATACTTTTAACTTCATCAGATGGGAATCCAGAGGATTCCCATATCACGGCCTCGTCAAGCCAATGTAAAACTGACCAAAACGACGCCTCGTCGGAGCGAAAGAGAGAGGATTGCGTAGGTGTTAACCCAGAAAAAAAAAACACATTTTCCAATACTACAGACTTGGAATTTGGTGTGGACTTTCTTTTTCCCCTGTGAAGGTCAAATGAAGCAGGATTATGAAGTTCCTTCTCCGAAAGGAATTCTAGTAAGTAAACTACACAACTGAACGGACGTAACCGAAGCGAAGCGAGGGCGGGTCACTAGTACATAATAAATTAATTTAAAAATTTGAATCGCAACGCAGTTGTTAATCTACTATGATCTTGCAGATGGTGAAGGAGTTCAGGTAGGAAAATCAGACAGATCTGTGGGACGGGATCAGTCGCGATAACGGGTATCCAAAAAAAAACGGTTTTAATAATTAAAAAAAATAAGAAAAGTTTTTAAAAATTTAATACACTTTAAAAATTCGATTACAATAGTGCTTTCTATATAAAATTCAATTAATTTCACATATTACAATACTTAAAAATATATAGCTTGACACAATTATAATAAAAAACTATGACAAGTCAAAATTAAATTAAGGCAAAATTTTGAAGACACCCTAGCAACATTCTGAGTAAAAATCTACAAAATTTTGCCATTCTAACGGTAATTTACGTCAGAGAACTTTAAAAGCACTCGTTAGGGGTCATTCACTAATTACGTAAAGATCTTTGAATATTTCTAACTACTATTACCACAAAAAATACAAGATTTACAGATGTCTAATAATAATTTATTTATAGAGCCATTTTTTTTATAGATTTTATCACATTTGTATATAAATATTATTTTTCCGATGTTTCAAGCACTAGTATACAGCATTTTTCAATGACTGAATGCTGAAATATCCTAAAAAAAAAACTTTTTATATAAACATACAATTTCCTCCCCATCCCACTTCTGATGTAATATTTTACCTATATTTATCTCTCACAGTAACTAAATGTCGTTTAAATATCAGCTGTATTAATACCTTTCATATTTAATAAGACCACTGCTGACTCTGTAACTCGTGTAAGCCAGGATCCACAATGATCCTTATAGATGATACTGAGGCCTGAAGGTCAAAAGGCAATCCCGGGTATGGATTTTAATTGTCACGAATCCCGCAATAGATATAATTAGAAAAGAAAATAAAGAGGAGTTGGAAGTATTCAACTATCTGAAGAATCTTTTATCTTAATAAAAATGTCTTTTATACACATTCCCGCCTGAAAAAAATCCTAAAAAAAACTATATGCTAGATTTTCAACCACATTTTCAAGAGAGTATTTTAAGCCCTTTAGTATCCTCGCGTTATTAATGAATGGCCCACTTGATGTTAGACATTTAATATAATATGTGTCAAGATATTAAAAAATAGCTTTTACTAATATTAATAGCGGAACTGACCAATATTACGTGACCAAAATTTTACAATTTTTTCTATCCACTCCCAAAAGGCAAGACTCGATTTTGATCAAAAACTTTTCAAGTCTAACTCTTGAAAATGACACGTAGTATAGGTGAGTGCCCTAATAATATGAATAAGCCCCTAATGGTATAAAATATTAATACAAATCGAGAGCATTTCCCTTTTAAGCATTTCAATAACCTATTTCAATTATTAATTTGATTTTATTTTGAGAAATTTAATTTAAAATTATATTTTTTATAATAGCAGATTCATCTCTCATATGTCATCACGACTAGGGTTGGAGCTCCTTCACCACAATGGCAAGGCAATTGACCTAATATTACGCTTGTCAATATGATTTTATTTCGAGTTTTCCTTCAGTCGTGTAATCTCCTTGGATTAGTCATCTTTTATGACCATCCTCGAGTAAGGAGAGGTTTTTAAACCATATTTTTATTTCTATAGGAATAATACAAAGCTGTGTAGCAACTACGAGCACTACCAACCCTTACTTTGCTCGTGGATGTCGTAAAAGACGACTAAGAGCCTTATAACGACCTGGACCAACTCCATCTGATGCCGTTTGATCAACAATTACATTCATAAGGAGGGTTGACGTCTGACAGGCGGCGGGTCATAATAAATATACCATTGACAATAATTTTTGCAATATGTACGAATATATATGCCGGTCATCATCATTCTCCTACTCTTATCCCAATTACTTGTGGTCGATACAATATGTACTCTTCTTTCATAGTACATATTGTAAAAGTTATTGTATGACCGGCCGCCTGCCTGACGTCAACAATACTTCTGAATGTAATTCTTTGTTGACCAAACAGCATCAGATGGAGTTGGCTCAGGTCGTTATAAGGCTCTTAGTCGTCTTTTACGACATCCACGAGCAAAGTAAGGGTTGGTAGTATTCGTAGCCGCTACCACACAGCGATAGTAATATGTCTATGCTCGTATTAATAAGAATAGACATAGCTTAGGAAATATGAGCAGTCTAATTCATATAGCCCCAGTTCGATCTTTAGTTTTTAATATTTATTATTATTATTTTTCAATCAATGTCTTATGAATCGATGAACGTCGGCTGCACGCACGAAAGTGTCACGTTCCGTCTGAGCCAAGCGTGCAAGCGAGAGCGTAGAACAAGCGGCATGATCAGCTTAAGAGTTATTGCATTTTAAGAATTTGATTTGTTTATAAATTGAAGTGAAAAGTTAATGTGATTTCCATTTTTTATATTTGTTTAATTCATAAAAGTATGCAATTTTTCATATCAATGCTTTCTTATAACGTTATCACGTAAAATTATCGTTCGTAAACCGTATTTACAGACAACTATCTGATTTCTTTTTAATTATTTTATCAATATTTATTATGATAGGATGTGGGTACCGGGGGAGACCGAGACTCACCTACCTAGACCATATTGGTCACGTACTGAAGGAAGGTGGAGTCAAGAGTCTCCGAAACCGGCGAGCGAGTATGAAGAGAATTATGAATGTTGAAGAAGCGAGTGAAGTATGCAAGGATAGAGTTCTCTGGCACTCTGTTCTCTCTGACTACCCTGCAAGGGATATGGCGTGATAATATGTATGTATCTATGTAATATTCTTTTAATATCTGCCTAAAATCACTATAAAGAAAATACCAAGATGACCTCTGTCATCCAGATATTAAAACTCTAATCATAGTAAGTCAATTTCCTTCCCATAGTGAATACTTCGAGCTCAATAATGGGACATATATGTACCGAGATGACATAATTCACATTTTATCAGTGTTACCAAGTCAAAAAATAAATTTTACGGCAGAATTTTGAAGACACCCTAGCAACATTCTGGGTAAGTACCACAAAATTTTGCCTTAACAATTCGTGTAATTTATGAAGAGAATCATGCCCATACTTTTTAAGCGAGGTTTTTCTACAAAAAAAAAATATGACCCGTTTTTTTACAAATTCTTAAAATTATAAAAAATCTTAATTCTTATTAATATTATAAATGCGTACCTCTATACACTTACCGTACAATAATGGCGTAAAAATCCTATCAATAGCTAAAAGCAATATTCTTTGATTCAAGTAAATTCATAAAATTTAAGCTGCATGCATATAAAGGGGCGGATCTAGAAGGCGGAGTCTTCAAAGACCCGCCCCCTTAGCTCAAATCAAATGTAGATATTTTCCTATTTATTTAACATTTTACTATCATAGGAATTATAGGGCGGTTAACATAACCAATTTTCCGCGTGGTGACGGAGTAAGAATACAATTCACCACTCCCTATCTTACCCGATCGTAAGAGACTAAGAGATATAAAACGCATATAACATCTGTACAAGAGATAGAACACTCGAAACAAAACCCTATACCAACACGTCTGACCAGCGTGGTATAGTAGGTCAATTGCCCTCCCATTATGGAGGAAGCTCGAGCCCAACATCATAATGATTTGAGTTATTTATTACGATTTTACGCCTCAACTATTCAATCTCCTCCATAATGGGAGGGAAATTGACCTACTATACCTACCACGCTGGTCAGACGTGTTGGTATAGGGTTTTGTTTAGAGTTTTCCTTCTCTTGCATAGATGTTATATGCGTTTTATTTCCCTTAGTCGTCTCGCACGATCACCCACGGGTAAGATAGGGGGTGGTGAATTGTATACATACTCTATCACCACACGGAAAGAATCTCATTAATTAATTTTATATTAGTACAGTCAACAGCAATACTTTAACTCTAAGTGCAGGGTCTTTTTAAAAACATCCTATTCCCTCCCAAGGGGAAACCTTGAAGGCAATATTAAAAACATATTTACATCAAATATAAAATGATCAACTATTAAAATAATCATTAAATGTCTTGTGACAGACTCATCTACTCGGATTCGAACTACAAGATTCTGCAGCAATCTTATTGCCGGTGTACTCCTCGTGTCAGTGGCCTCTGTGTATTCTGAGGTGACGTAGGGCACATCTCGCGGCTGTGCCTTTAGCGATCCGATAATTCCTACCGACACCTTTGAAGGTACCACGGCCGAAGACTTCGACGCATACGCGGACACGACGTCCATCTGCTAGGCGTTCGGGTTTACTGGAAATATAAATGGCAATTAATAGAGTAAGTACATGTGGGTGTCGTAAAAACCGACTGGGGGATATAACATTTATGCAAGAGAAGGAAATCTCAAAATAAAACTATATACTAACACGTTTTTAATAATGGTAGGACCACGCTGTTGACAGTTCTGTGTCTACAGCCGCGGGCCGGTCCGTCCGTGGTAGTACCACACTGAGCAGAAGATCGACGTCTGAGTAATGGCAATGTGCTATTGCACTTCGTTATGTGAGCGAGAGAACTAAAAGCCTGACTCTCTGGGTAGGTTTTTGGTTGATAAACAGCAGCCTAGTTGAATCCCTGGTATTGAAAGGTTCCATGGGCGGCAGTAACACTTACTATCAGCTATCGTTTGCCACCATGAGCAATAAAAAATGGTATTGCCATGGTTTACGTATCAGTACATCCATTTATCTATTTGGCTTATTAGCCAATTTTTGCTTCATATTTCGCGCATTGCATAGATGGAAAGTGGAGCTTCTTAAACTCCTGTTTTTTCTTTCCTAAAAAAATTCATCGTGGGATCCCAAAAGAATTAATATCATTACCTGGAACTACCTGAGGGTCAAATCTGGTTGTAATTTATGAAGAACATTATTGAGCTCTTAGGTTAAAGCTGTGTGGTAGCGGCTACGAATACTACCAATCCTTACTTTGCTCGTGGATGTCGTAAAAGACGACTAAGAGCCTTATAACGACCTGGACCAACTACATCTGATGCCGTTTGGTCAACAATTACATTCACAAGTAGTGTTGACGTCTGGCAGGCGGCCGGTCATAAAACTATTGCCAATAACTTTTACAATATGTACTATGATAAAAGAGTACATATTGTATCGACCACATGTAATTGGGATAAGAGTAGGAGAATGATGATGATTGTTGAGGTCTTACAGAAAAAAAAAAGTCTTGCAGAAATCATCATACAGTTTAATGAAATTCTTTGGACTTAGTTAAAGATCTAATCTACTCACCCAAACTTGGCAGTATCAGGCTCAGCTTCTAATAACTCTCTAACAGGTGACTTGGGAGCTGCAGCGCTAAAGGCTTCCAGTTCAGCACCCATTAGATTCACGTATGACTTCCAAACGGCTACCAGCGACATACCTTTGGAATAAAATGAGTTATCAGAAAAAATCGATTGTAAATTTATACCTTTCATGTTTTGTGTGGTGACGGAGTAACAATACAATTCACAACTCTCTTCTTACCCGTGGGTGGTCGTAAGAGACGACTAAGGGATATAAAATGCATATGATATCTATGCAAGAGATGGAAAACTCTAAACAAAACCCTATACCAACACGTCTGACCAGCGTGGTATAGTAGGTCAAATTTCCCTCCCGTTATGTAGGAGGCTCAAGCTCAAAAGTGGGACATATATGAGCTGAGAAGAGATGAGATCCATCCCTCTTTCAGCCTAAGCTGGATAATAAAAACGCTATAAAACGCTTGGCAAGTGGTTTAGTGGTTTGTCAGTGACAGAAGGTAGACAAAACGACAATAAAACCACTTATATCATGAAAAATAAATTGTGACGGCTTAACTTTTACGAGCATAGGTATATCTATCAAATTAGGATAAAGGGGGAATGATAACGACCCTACATATCAAGGAAACAGCATTCCTATGACAATAAAAATAGGCCGGGCGGGTCACCGAAGACAAAGATCGGGTTCCGGTGGCTCGCTCGCTTGGTGAAGAGAGACGTATCGCGTAGCAGGTCTATGGGGTCGCGTGTCGCTTCTTCTGTCGCCCTGTACGGTTCTGGCGGGGTGTGATCATAGCCCGCGGCAATAAAAAAAATGGTAATAACAATAGAGTTAAAATTAATATGAATATCCAAGTATATTGAATTTAAGTTAAAGGGGCGGGTCAGTCTTCCATGACTCCGCCCTCTGGTACCGCCCCTTAAAACACGCAGTAGTCTAAATATTAAAAACACTTACCTGAGTCAAGGAAAATAGCTCCGGCCACTGATTCGAATAAATCTCCAAGGGCTTTAGGAACTTCAACGTCTTCAGCTTGCTCCATTTCATCTTCTTGAATGAGATAATGCTGAAAATATACATATTTTTTAATAATTGATTGAATTAGGCGATACATGGCGGAAATCCATTATTATTATAAAACGAAGGAGAGGAAGGAAGACCCACCACTTTCCCACGGTTAATCAATATACCGTACACCTCAAGAAAGGAAGGAATACGGGATGGGATCAAGGTGGAATAGGATATAAGGAAATCTTACTCCTGTGGAGGACTCCCTTCTGGAGGCGGTGCTCATCACAGGAGTAAGATTTCCTTATATCCTATTCCACCTTGATCCCATCCCGTATTCCTTCCTTTCTTGAGGTGTACGGTATATTGATTAACCGTGGGAAAGTGGTAGATCTTCCTTCCTCTCCTGCATTTTATAATAATATTTTTTAATATTTCTTTACAATAAATTAACCTGCAATTAAGGAACTAATGCTTATATTAAGGATAACGTTTCTGTCTAGAGTCATAAACGTTTCAACCAGTCAGTGGTAGCACCACATACTAGCAGAAATACCACGTCTGAATATTAGCAATTTACTACTGCCCTATGTACGTTAAGTGAAAGAGCCGAAAGCCCAAATCATCTCTCATTTTTGTATTTAACACTTTACCTGCATCATCTTGGCAATTGGGACACTCGACTTTAGGGACATTTATAAGAGGGGCGAAAATCGTAATATTATAAGATTAAAAATAAAAAAAAAGGATATGCGAGCTTTTTGTAATTAATTTACTTCAAACCCTGAAGAAATGGGTTACTGACAAATTTTATAAACGACTGCAATCAATCTAATAGATTAACCAAGAGAGTTCTGCATACCAGTCTTCTGGTATCAACTTAATCATTTTTTATTATTTCCACGGGAGAACAATGTGATTATGACGTCGATGATGATGATAATAATAATAATTTATTGCCTATCCAAAACAAACTAAAAAAAAATTGAAATAAAACTACTCTTACGGATTCTATTGTGTTTGTATTTGATTTTTAATTGCCCGACGTTTCAAACACTTTACAGTGATCATGGCCGCGGGAGGACGATAGAATAATATGGCGATAGAATTCGTAAATGTAGTTTTATTTCAAATGTGTTACACTCGCGTAAACATCAGAAAACATTATGTTAAACTAAACATTTAAATAAAATAACCTTAAAACTAGAAGGCCTTGCCTCAACTTTTGCTTTCACCAAGTTCAGCACTGATTTTCATCCATCCCTGTGTATTTATTGTATAGTGTGCGTGTGTGTTTGCGTGCGTGTGCGTGTGTAATGATGATATACTATAAACAACATACCTCTTCACTAATAGAATGGCCATTCTCCTCTTGAATTTTAACATATTTCGTGAGAACTTCGTTCAAACCCGGAGACATGTGTCTAAAGTACCTGAGAAAAAAAAAACAAATACAAAAAAAATAAAAAGCGTGCCCCAGGGAGTATGAATGGGTGTGACCATATAATAAATACACATAATGAAATATATTATATTATACACATATTATATTATTATTTCCTCTCCTACGGTCTACTTTCCCCTCCGTCTTACGAATTGTCGATCAGGCCACGTGTCCTGACGCGAGTTTAACATTTTTTACCCATCTCAAAAAGTGCACAACGCCGCTAAAGAGTTTTCATTTCAAAAATTGCATTGATTTAAAAATTGCTGCTCGGAACCTCCTTCAAAACATGAGCTTCTAATAGATATCAGACTCAGTATTTCGTGTATCGTCACACTGGCACTGTGCGACAAAGACAACGCTATACATACATACATACATACCATCACGCCATGTCCCTTGCAGGGTAGGCAGAGAGATCAGAGTGCCAGAGAACTCTATCTCTGATTACTTCACTCGCTTCCTCAACATTCATAATTCTCTTCATACACGCTCGCCGGTTTCGGAGACTCTTGACTCCACCTTCCTTCAGTACATGACCGATCTGGTCTAGGTAGGTGAGTCTCGGTCTCCTCCGGTAGCTACATCCTTTTACTTACGCATTGTATATCTTCTTAACCAGACGTTCGTTCGGCATTCTTTCCACATGTCCGAACCATTGGAGCATTCCCTTTCGCATCTTTACACCAATACTCTCTTTCATACCTACTCGCTCTCTTACGTCGTCGTTACGAATGCGATAGGTCAGCCTAACTCCACAGATTTTCCGTAGAGATCGCATTTCGACCGCATTAATTTTACTTTCATACTCTTTTCTGCATACCCAACTCTCGCTTCCATACAGTAATGTTGGGACGAGCACTGCGTTATGTATTGCTACACGTGCCTTCTGGCTGAGGTGGTGGCTACCGAGAAGTTGCCCCAACGCTCCGTTCACTCTATTTCCCGCATTCACTCTTCGCTCTATATCAGTGGTGTACCTTCCATCTCGGCTAAATCCACATCCAAGATATACAAATTCATCCACTTGCTCCAGTATATCGTTACCTATTGTTACTCTTATATCTGTTCTGGCTTCATCTCTTTCAAAGACCATTATTTTGGTTTTGCTCACATTCACGCGTAGACCCCTTTTCTTACAATCTTCTGTCATTGTGTCGACTAGGGTCTGCAGGTCAGTCGCTGACTGTGCCAGCAGGACTGCATCATCTGCATAGAGCAGAGCAGTGACCACTGAGTCGCCCATCTGGACTCCCACATTCATATCGTTCAACCTTTGGAGACATTTATCCAGATATATGATAAACAGCCGGGCTGACAGAACGCACCCCTGCTTAACGCCGATATTGACGTCAAACCAAGGCGACATTCCATCATCCAGCCGCACACAGGCTCTACAGCCCATGTAACTGGACTGCACAGCCTGTAGCAGTTTACCGTTGATACCATACTCCGGTAAAATGTCCCAAAGTTCCTTTCGTACAACCGTGTCAAATGCTCTCTCCAGATCCACAAAACTGCAGAAAACCCTCTGACCTAGAGCCAGATGCTTCTCCACAATGTTGCGCAGAGAGAACACTTGATCCATGCATCCCCTTCCACTCCTGAAACCTCCTTGTGTCTCACACAGCAAACCATCGGACACCATCCTCATTGGTCTCGAGTTTCCTCCATAATAGGTGGGAAATTGACCTAATATACCACACTGCCCAGAAACGTTGACATAGTTTTATTTCTAACTAGCTTCTGCCCGCGGTTTCGCCCGCGTAAAAGGATACTTTCCTAAAGTTTTTGATCCCCTATTTTTATTTTTGACCGTCGGTAATACAGTGCAACGGTATTACAATACTCAGGGTTGGAACTTCATTACTGGACTGCTAGATGGCGTTGAAGAAGCTAGATTTTGATTTTTTTTTTATTTTTCATATAAAAATTTTGATTTTTTTTAATAAAAAGTATCCTATGTTACTTTTAATACCTCCAAGAATATGTGTACAATGTTTCATGTTGATCGGTTGAGTAGTTTTAGCGTGAAAGCGTAACAAACAAACTTACATTCTTACATTTATTTTAACAAACTTACATTTATATATTACTAGGGATTTTCCTTCTCTTTTACAGATGCTATCTAAAATTTTTAGTCATTATTTACAACATCCCTGAAAAAAATAATCAGAGTGGTGACTGAGTAAGAATACAATTCACCACCACCCATCTTACCCGTGGGTGATCGTAAGAGACGACTAGGGTATATATAACACAGGAGAAGGAAAACTCTAAACTAAACCCTATACCAACACGTCTGACCAGCGTGGTATAGTAGGTCAATTTCCCTCCCATTATGAAGGAGGTTCGAGCCTAACAGTGCGACATATATGAGCTGAGATGATGAACAAAATAAAGGGGTGATCAATCATATTCTTATATCTAAATCTGTAAAAACAATATATTGATATCAGAATGTAGAAAAATTGAGATCCAAGCGACTTACTTGTGGAAACCATGACGCGCTGCTAACGTTGCAAATATTGTGTTATTGACGAGAGCTGAACGAAGATCGGTAAGAGCACCGGGCGAATGACGCCTAGGATCCTCGTACAGGTGACGGGTGATCAGGTAATCTGGTTCATATTAAAAAAAAAATGTTATTAATAAAATATTATAACAACTTAATACGGCCAGCGCTGTGGGTTAGAATGAGATAGGAGCCTGCTTACCGGTGTCGTATGCGTGAGAGAAAAAGCCAGAAAGTCTGGCGCTGTTACGCGTTACGTAACGAAGCGGTTTACCCTACCATAAGAAGTTATTTCTTCAAAAAGGCGATTAATAAAAGGCAGAGTGGTCAAACCAAATATCATTATGACAATACTTCAGCGTATGGGGCTGCATGACGTCCCTTCCGCCGGCGCCCTCTTAAGAATATAATCGAACAAGGGACTAAAATGATGTAGAGGTCTTAGTCTGCTTCTACGACACCGTGGTGGGTGTCTAAAGTTTTAAAAATGCCCGTATTTTTTTTTTATTTTCGGATCTTCTCAGATTGCGACCGTATTCCGATCCAGTAGTAGATTATTAGAGTTATTAACAAAGAGTTAGTAACAAAATTATACTTTATCACTTACCAAGTATGGCGTCACCGAGGAATTCCAATCTTTGGTAGCAATCAGTCAGACGGTTGCTGTGATGAGACGCATGAGTGAGAGCCTGGAGGAGCAGGGAGCGGTCTTTGAAGCGATATTGAAGAGTACGCTCCAGGGCATCATATCCTAAAATTATTTTTTATATTTATTTATTTAAAAAAGTACACTCCGTGTGGTGACGGAGTAAAAATACAATTCACCACCCCCTAACTTACCCGTGGGTGATTGTACAAGAAGACTAAGGGATATAAAACGCTGAACATCTATGCAAGAAAAGGAAAACTCTAAACAAAATCCTATTCCAACACGTCTGACCAACGCGGTATAGTAAGTTAATTTCCCTCCGATTACGGAGGAGGCCCGAGCCCAACAGTGGGACATACATGGGCTGTGATGATGACGATTCAAAAAAGTTTTTATAATGGTCCTACCATACCACGCCGTCGACAGTTCTCTGTCTACAGCCGCGGGCCGGTCCGTCCGTGGTAGTACCACACTGAGCAGAAGATCGACGTCTGAGTAATGGCAATGTGCTATTGCGCTTAGTTCAGTGAAAGCCCAACTATTTAGGTAGGTTAGTTATTTTTATTGGTAGGCAGCGGTCTAGTACCAGCAAAGGTCCATGGGTTGCAGTGACACTTACCATCAGGTGTGCTCGTTTGACATCATAAGCAATAAAAAAAAATTAACAACTTACCAGAAAGCATTTGTTCCAGCTCCCCCTCAGGATCTTCTATGTATCGGAGCAAAGGAGATGGTGGTGCTTTTAATGCACCAAATATAGGCTGTAAAAAAATAACAACATATATTATGACTGCACAGATGACGTAGAGGTTATGATACTGAGCTTTCGTGCCAGTGCTGTAAGGGTTCGATTCCCACACAGGACAACACTTTGAGTGATCCACAAAGTGTTGTTCCGTAGTCTGTGATGTAATTTGTCTGCGTTAAGTATATGTTTGTAAAGTCACACCCGCAATATAAGGATCCATAGCGCAGGGTCGTATCTTAAAAAAAATATTTTGCCTTATCATCATCACAACCCATAAATGTCCCACTGTTGGGCTCGAGCCTCCTCCGTAATGTGAGGGAAATTGACCTACTATACCGCGCTGGTCAGACGTGTTGGTATAGGGGTTTGTTTCGAGTTTTCCTAGTCTCACATAGATGTTATATGCGTTTTATATCCCTTATTCGTCTCGTACAATCACCCACGGGTAAGATATGGGATGGTGAATAGTATTCTTACACCGTCACCACACGGAAAATTGCCTTATAATATTAGTATATATTCTCATCACCCAAAGTTTTGCATACCTGAATCCAGTCACCATTTTGATCGTTATAAGGCTTTAGTGAACCGACAGCACGACCCGGCCACGACCAATCCGCATCGGGGAACAACTCCTGGCGTTGTTGAGGTTCTTCATCCGAAGACGAGCATTCGGATGACGAGGAGGCGGTGCGATGTCGCTTTGGTGATGGCGGTTCTGGTGGCTTCTGTAAAGGAATATATACATTTATTTGCTGGAAATTTCACAGGTTTATATGTCCACTCGTAACTGATCATAAATATTTTTTTTTTATTGCCTATAGTGACTAACGAGCAAGCAGCACACCTGATGGCAAGTGTCACTGCCGCCCATGGACCTTTGTAATACCAAAGGTACCCCACTCAGTTGTAGGGACATTCGATATACATCGATGCATCGAAAACATCGATGTTTACAATGCGATACATCGAATCGATTCGATGTTTTGAAGAGCTATCGAAATACTCGATGTATCGATGTTTTTTCATAAAACATCGAAACGATGATAACCAGTAAATGCCACAAAAAGGACCTTTTTTTAGAAGTCAGTTTTATAAGGGATTGGAATAGGTATAAATGCCACAAAAAAGACCTTTTTTTTTTAGAATTAACACTTTTGATATGACTTTAGAAAAAGTACTCGATGTTTAAAAACATCGATGTTTTCATCCGATACATCGAAAAACATCGATGTACAGTTTCGATTTATCGAATCGAAAAAAACATCGATGTTTTTCAAAGTGGACACTCCTATTCAGTTGGGCTACCGGCTCTCTCGCTCACCGAACGAAGCGCAATAGCACATTGCCATTACTCAGACGTCGATCTTCCGCTCAGTGTGGTACTACCCCGAACAGACCGACCCGCGGCTGTAGACAGAGAACTGTCAACAGCGTGGTCCTATCACTATTTTACATATAGAACGTCATCAGACGTCGATCTTCTGCGAGAGTGTAATACTACCGTCACCGTCGTCGTACCGTCAAGCATGCGAGTGCAGTGTCGTGTTGTATCTTTGAAGTTTTTAAATAAAATTAGTTAACGAACCTTTTAAAATCAACCCCTAAACTTGAGAAATAACAATAATCAATAAGTCAAAGTGTTGATGGGTGTGCCTGTGTAGTTTTAAAGGCGTAAATTTCGAAACATTCTCTCAAGACGAAAAAATCTACCTTAGTTTTGCAAAAAGTTATTAGCTTAGTAACAAAGTTATATAAAACTATACAAGTGATTAGAGTTTAGGATGTGTATAACTGTGAACCGCATTTTGTGTTGCTACATATGGTGTTATTAAACCATCGCGCTTCTGAGTCACCATAAGCCTTCACTGGTGTCTAACTCCATCTGTGCAGACTCTTGTGAAACTCTTAGTGCGATTCAATGTTATGCAATTGATATCTAGCACTGTTGGCTACAACACCATCTATTGTATATAGAGATTACTCGTTGCAGTTCTTGTACAGATGCCCTCAGAGAGATGTGCAGCTTGTGCAAAATATTTATCAACAACAGTGGCAGCTAGATGTCGCCATTGTAAATCAATTTACCATAGGTCATGTGTCGATTTACCACAAACGGGCACTATCAGCCCTTCGTGGCACTGTACGGATTGCCAAAAAAAACTAAGCAAAAAGACACCTGCTGCGACACGGGAAGTGGGGAAAGCTGTTGACGCTGTCCATGACGGTACCCTGTGTAGCACACCCCAGAATATTATCAGCGAGTCACCATTTTGCACACCTAAAAATGTTGTTGGTGGATGTCCCATGGATGTGGCTGCTATGCTATTTGGCTTTAAGCAGGAATTACGAGATGAGCTACGTACTATGTTTATAGAAGAACTTCGTGCGGAGCTTCTCTCCCTAAACAATAATATTCAACGCGAGTTCCAGGTGATACGTACAGATATGGAGAAACTGCGGAGCAATTATGATCAAATAAAAGAAACCGTACATACACTTAAGAATGATGTGCTTGGTCTTGGTACAAGAGTAAGCGGCCTTGAGCAGAACCCTATAGTGTTGTCTCAAATAACAGAGGAAATTGCTCAATTAAAGCGTGAATTGAACGACCGGGATCAGCGATTATTGTCCAACGATATTGAAATTTCCAACCTTCCAGAACAAAACGGTGAAAATTTAATCCACACTCTTAAAATAATAGGCGCAAAATTGAACGTGAACATAGATGAGCGCGATATTGTGAGCGTAAATCGCATCGGCGGCAGGCATTTAAATGCAACTAGTTCCGCTGGCACGCTAGAGGTTCGCCCGCGGCCAGTCGCCGTCAGACTAGCGAGACGCGAGCTGCGTGATGAGTTGTTGCGTAGTGCGCGCACGCGTCGAGAAATAAACACGTCCAATATTGATATAACTGGCCCACCGAGACGATTCTATTTAAATGAGCGTCTAACCAAAGCGAATCGACAATTATTTTATCAAGCACGGGAGGCCGGGCATCGCTTGGGATGGCAATATGTCTGGACTAAAAATGGTCGTATTCTCACTCGTTGCAAGGCCTCTGAGCAAGCTCATATTATTCACATGGAATCGGACATCGAACGTGTTTTTGGCGCGGTGGCAACGCCCGGAGTGCACCGTTGAGTCGCAGTTCGATTTCTATTTGGTTTTAACATTAACTTTAATTTCCACTATACAAATATTATTAATTTTTAAATATGTATTTAACACTGTATGTTATAACTTCAGAAAAAGTATGAGTTTAATTTTTTGTATGATTATTTCTAATTATGTTAATGAAACTTTAATTAATGATTTATATTTACCTAATACTATTCACCATTATTTATTACCTATACTCTTATTTTATTGTAGCTTTTTGTGCAGGAATATGTCTTTTACAAAAGTACTAACTATTATATTGCTATATAAAATTCATGCCGCTTTACGTTTCTTGCTGTTTTTATCGTGCAATGAGTCATGCATCATAAGGAATGAGAATAAACACTACGATACTATTTCTCGTACATTTTGTTCATTGTGGCTTTTTAAATCATTCAATGTTTATTTTGTACACATCACCTATGGCTAAAAATATGTATTTTAAGGTTGGTTTTCTGAATGCTGGTTCACTGGGAACTAATCAAGATAGTTTTGTAGTGGCAATGTTACGCCATAGGGTGGATGTAATGGCCATAAATGAGACTTGGCTCAGGCGTGGTGAGGAGGGACGTGCACCAACGGTACCAGAGTATCGTTTAAGACATTTGCCGCGACCTGACGGGATTCGCGGTGGCCGAGGTGGCGGCGTGGGGTTTTATATTAAACGCGGCATACATGTAAGAACCTGTGCGCATCCTCATCATGAAATGATTGAGCAAATGTGGTTAAAGATAAAAATAAACAATAGTGCTGTTGTTATAGGTACGGCATATCGCCCACCTTGGCTCGACACACAGACCTTCGTAAATGCGATTATTGACACTATTGGCTCATTGTCGGCATATGATTACCTTATTGTATTAGGTGACTTCAATATTAATATGCTCAATCCTGCAGATACAAAAGTAAAAATTTTCGACAGCTTCTTATCATGCACGGGACTAAGGCAAGTCGTTAATACTCCGACGCATTTTACCGATAACTCTTCGTCTTTAATAGATTTGGTTTGTACCGATTCGATGGTGCGCAGTGTCGAAGTGGACTCGCTGGGTATCGTGAACGGCCATGCTTTTGTAATAAGTGAATTTCATTTTAGAAGACCTAGATTTATAAAAAAGACAGTTAGTTTTAGGCCAATATTGGATATGGATTTGGATAGCTTTAACCGGGATCTTAAACATGTGGATTGGCTACGTATTATAACTGGTGACACTATTGACGATATTGTCTCTGATTTCACAACTACCCTCAGGCATATATATGACCTGCATGCACCTTTGAAAGTTAAGACTATCAAGGAATTGCCGGCCCCATGGCTTACGAGTAATGTAAGATTCATGATGCACCTTCGTGACAAGGCTCTTAATAAGTATAGGCGCTGCGGGTCTGATGTTTCCAGGCAATACTATAAGGATCTAAAAAAACAGGTTGAAATTGCTATATTGCAGGAGAAAAAATGTTTTTATGAGAATCATATTAACAGACATTTAAAAAATCCTAAGCGTCTATGGAGAAACTTAAAATCGAAAATAATTCAAGAACACACACATGATATACCTGTATCATTGAGCGATCCCGAGAAAATCAATAGTTGCTTCTTAAATGTACCGGGAAACAATAGGGCATATATTTCGGACTTAACTTTCTATGAATTTCATAGATTCAGAGACGCCACGTTTAGGTTGAAGACCGTCGACGCGTTTACTGTGCTTAAGATTATTAACGATCTACAGACGAATGCTGCTGGTGTGGATGAATTGTCATTGAATATGATCACTATGTCTACTACTTGTACATTGGATGTCATCACCAACATAGTTAACAGGTCCATTGAGGAATCGAGGTTTCCCTTATGCTGGAAAACTGCACTCGTAAGGCCTATTCCTAAAAAACTTAACGTCTCCGAAATTAATGACCTTCGCCCCATTAGCATACTGCCCTGCTTATCAAAGATTTTGGAAAAAGTTGTAGCCGCACAACTAAGAGAATATCTTGAGAGGAATAATGTATTGCCAGATCTACAATCTGGCTTTAGGAAATGTCGTAGCACTGCCACCGCCATTTTGGATATCATGGATAATGTACTGACGGCTCTTGATGAGGGCAAGGGAACGCTGCTTGTCTTACTGGACTTCTCTAGAGCATTTGATTGTCTCAACATCCCGTTGTTGCTCTCGAAGTTACATTATTATGGTTTTGACAGCAAATCAATAAATTGGTTCCATTCATATCTGAGCAGTCGTTATCAGTTTGTGGAAATGTATAATTCTGACGGTACATCTCGGCGATCAGCTGTATCTGCAATTTGTAGAGGTGTGCCGCAGGGATCAGTACTCGGTCCTCTTTTGTTTATTTTATACAGTGCCGACATTGTCAACGTGATAAAGCACTGTCAGTTTCATATTTATGCTGACGATGTTCAAATATACCATAGTTTTAAGCCTATAAATACTCAATCAGCTGTGACAAAAATTAACGAAGATCTGTGTAATATTTCTACTTGGGCTCAACGTAACTCGTTGACACTTAACACAAAGAAGAGCAAGTATATGGTATTGGGCAGCAAAATACAACGTCAACGCATTATCAATTGCGACCCTATATTGTGTGTTAACAATGAACATATTGTGCGTGTAAATGAATCACGCAATCTAGGTATATTGATGGATGAGGAGTTACGTTTCGAAAAACACATTGCGGAGGTAGTGAGAAACTGTTTCTATCGTTTGAAGACCTTGTATGGCATACGTAAACATGTTGCAACCCCTCTTCGCGAAGTGTTGGTGGAAACCCTGATTTTGTCCAAATTTAATTATATGGATGTAGTTTATGGTCCAAGATTACATAAGAAAACTTCAAATTTTATACAAAGAGTACAAAATGCATGTGCGAGGTTCTGCTATGATATACCCCCTAGAAGCCATGTAAGTCCTTACCTCAACCAATATAACGCCCTCAAAATGAAATATAGAAGAGATATGCACTTGGCTATGTTGCTCTTTGGCGTTATAAAAAAGAAAAAGCCAGAATACTTATATACAAAATTGAAATGGATGACAACGAACAGTAAATTCCCTAAGAGAATGATATCGTTCCCTTTACATAATCGTTCACATAAAACCACAGCTTTCCGTGGCAGTTTTAAATATAGTGCTACAAAGTGCTGGAATAATCTGCCACCACCGATACGGCAATTGGATAGTATTCATACATTTAAAAAAAAATTAAACATATCATGATAACCTTACAAAAGGCAAATTCTTAGCCTAATTGCTTTGGGTTTTGGGAACGTCTTTTTATCTTTTTGATGCTCTTCACCATCTGTTGGTAACTCGTATTTTATTACTATGTCATTTTATTTTGTTCCAGACATTCCCTTAAATTTAATATTATTTTTGACATCTTTAAATATAATCACTTATTTGGTGAAAACAATTAATCTTATTATTTATAATCTTTTTTTTTTTTTCACTGAATACATAATTTATAATAGAAAATTTACAATCTCTAATACAATTCTGTTCGTCTGATAATTCAAATTTATTATTATTATTTTCGCTTTTTAAGCTCTTTGTTATTGTAATATCGTATCAATGACTTCTTAATTATTGTTATTGTGAATATTTATTACTATTTAGAAAAATGTGCATCTATATAAATATCTTAATTATGTCTAATCTCTATTTGTATCTCGCGATGCGATCTAAGGCTGCAGCTGAAAATCAGCGCTGCATCTTTATGTAGCATATGCTGAGCTGTTGCCTTTTGGGCACACCTTTTTATAATATATTAAATAGTATGTATAAAAAAAATACTTGTGGATTCTATTGATATATGTATATATGTAATACATGTAAGCGAGAATTCATGGATTTTTAATGTAGAATCTCATTTCTATATACTATTATTGTTTTAATACCTATTTTGTATATTCCACTATTATTTTTACCACCGATTTCTCGTCTAATTATTATCTTTTTAGTCTTATTCTTATGTGTATTTAAATCTACATGTGTCCAATAAATCATATTTTCTTTCTTTCTTTCTTTCAATATATTTTTTTTGTATTAGCAATGAATTTGTATTAAAAATGTGGGTCAAACTTTAATAACTGATATTGTAGCGGATAGATAATAAATCTCTGTAACAACGATGACTTGTTGGACGTTAGACACCTTAAGTAGTAAATTGTTCGAAATATCGGGTAAATTAAAAAATTAAATACAATAGAATAGAAACCATAAAACAGTTTTGTTTCAAATGTGTAATACTCCTACGGATGTCAAGAAAGCAATACCAATGACTAGTCTAATGGTGATATGAATAAGGTAGGTTATGGGGCCACGCGCCGTCCTTCAGTCGCTCTGGACAGAACGGCCTTGTACCCAGACCATATTCTACCAAAAAAAAAATGTGTAATACTCGCGTAAACATTAGAAATGTAGTTTATATTAAATTTTAAAAGTTATCAAATCACGACCCAAAATTGGTGAACCACCGAATCAATCTAGAAAGGGGAGGTCCCGGAGGTGGAGATCTCGGGGAGGCGTGTCAAGGGGCGGAACATACTTGCAAGCTCCTTAGTCCTTAACAACTCATAATACCTACTGTTGCTAGTACAAAAGGAATGAATATTTCATTCATTTTAACCGACTTCAAAAAAGAGAAAGTTCTCAAGTCGACTGTATTTTCAAATATAAAATTTGTTACCTCAAGAAATTTAAATCACCGAATCAATCTAAAAAGGGGAGGTCCCGGAGGTGGAGATACTAGGAAGGGGTGTCAAGCCCCTTAGTCCTTAACAACTCATAATACGTACTATTGCTAGTACAAAAGGAATGAATATTTCATTCATTTTAACCGACTTCAAAAAAGGAGGAAGTTCTCAAGTCGACTGTATTTTCTTTATATTTGTTACCTCAAGAAATTTAAATCACCGAATCAATCTAAAAAGGGGAGGTCCCGGAGGTGGAGATACGAGGAAGGGGTGTCAAGCCCCTTAATCCTTAACAACTCATAATACGTACTATCGCTAGTACAAAAGGAATGAATATTTCATTCTCTTTAACCGACTTCAAAAAAGGAGGAAGTTCTCAATTCGACTATAATTTTTTTATGTTTGTTTTTCCTCAGAACTTTCGACTGAGTGAACCCGATTTTGTATATTCTTTATTCTATTTGAAAGCTGGTGCTTCCCGTACGGTTCTATTTCAATTTAGTCCACTGGTTACTAGTTGAAGACAGTTTTTTCATTAATTTTGATTATTGTACTGACATCGATACAGAACACATTTGTACGTCCCGTCACCACAACAGTATAACTCAGTTATCTGTGTGGTGACGGAGTAAGAATATAATTCACCACCCCCTTGTAGGTGATCGTAAGACGAAGGGATATAAAACGCATATAACATCTATATCAGAGAAGGAAAACTCTAAACAAAACCCTATACCAACACGTCTGACCAGCGTGGTATAGTAGATCAATTTCCATCCCATTACGGGGAGTCTTAAACCCACCAGTGGGACATATATGAGCTAATATGATGACTTACAGTTTGATTCTCATCAGCATTTTTAGCGATCAATACATAAGGATGATCAGTCTCCAGCTTCACACGATGACAGGGTAGAACTTTGATGCCGAGCCATGACATGAATAGAAGTGCACCTCTAGGTCCACACTCCAGGAGGTAAGCACCTATGAGGGCTTCCACGCAATCGGCTATTGATTTATCTGTATGGAAGAATTATAATTTTAATATAAATACTTTAATGCGAAATTCAATGCTCCGATGGTTCGGACATGTGGAAAGAATGACGAACGAACGTCTGGTTAAGAAGATATACAATGCGAAAGTGGAAGGATGTACGTACCGGGGGAGACCGAGACTAACCTACCTAGACCAGATCGGTCATGTACTGAAAGAAGGTGGAGTCAAGAGTCTCCGAAACCGGCGAGCGTGTATGAAGAGAATTATGAATGTTGAGGCAGCGAGTGAAGTATGCAGAGATAGAGTTCTCTGGCACTCTGTTCTCTCTGCCTACCCTGCAAGGGATATGGCGTGCCGATAATGTATGTATGTATATATCATCATCATTCTCCTACTCCTATCCCAATTACTTGTTGTCGATACAATATGTACTCCTCTTTCATAGTACATATTGTAAAAGTTATTGGCAAGTTTTATGACCGGCCGCCTGCGAGACGTCAACACTACTTGGGAATGTAATTGTTGAACAAACGGCATCAGATGTAGTTAGCCCAGGTCGTTATAAGGCTCTTAGTCGTCTTTTACGACATCCATGAGCAAAGTAAAGGTTGGTAGTATTCGTAGCCGCTACCACACAGCTATTGGCTGCTTTTTTATTTTAAAGACACCATCCTGCACTAAGTAAATAACCCTTGTATTGCGGGTGTGACTTTACAAACATATGTATAATTAACGCAGACAAATTACATCACAGACTACGGACCAACAGTTTGTGAATCGCACAATAATATTGTGCTGAGTGGGAATCGAACCCCCAGAATTGGGATAGAAGTTATATTAACTACTACACCATCTGCGCAGTTTTTTTTAAATAATTTCTAATTATATTATATTTACAATATCTTTTGTACAATGATCCTTAAACAGTAGATTATTAAATCAATTTCTCTCTTATTATAAAATAGCCCCTCAGCCTAACAATGGGGTAAAAACTAGCCAAGGGTTCAACAATATAGCAGGAATGGAATACGAATTAAAAAGTTAAAAATTATTTACCAGGTATACTGTGTTGGGTGATCAGATTGTATGGTATGAAGCATCTGGCCGCGTCCAATGGTGCTTCAGGATTCAAAGCCTCCATTTGCACGTCACTCTGAAGAAAATAATATACAAATTATTAATGAATAAAACTAGTTACAATGTGTGCTTTCCATTTAATACAAAAAGTGACTCAGTGTAACGCAGTGTTCGATAAAGCGCTTTCCATCAACGACCCTGTTGAACACAGCCGTACACTGTTCGACACTCGAAAATGTGGTGTTTGACAGATGCTTACCTACTTTCATAGAGTACTTTAAATATATAGGTACTACTTTGCTTGAATTAAGTATTAATGAATAAAACTAGTTACAATGTGTGCTTTCCATTTAATACAAAAAGTGACTCAGTGTAACGCAGTGTTCGATAAAGCGCTTTCCATCAACGACACTGTTGAACACAGCCGTACACTGTTCGACACTCGAAAATGTGGTGTTTGACAGATGCTTACCTACTTTCATAGAGTACTTTAAATATATAGGTACTACTTTGCTTGAATTAAGTATTAATGAATAAAACTAGTTACAATGTGTGCTTTCCATTTAATACAAAAAGTGACTCAGTGTAACGCAGTGTTCGATAAAGCGCTTTCCATCAACGACACTGTTGAACACAGCCGTACACTGTTCGACACTCGAAAATGTGGTGTTTGACAGATGCTTACCTACTTTCATAGAGTACTTTAAATATATAGGTACTACTTTGCTTGAATTAAGTATTAATGAATAAAACTAGTTACAATGTGTGCTTTCCATTTAATACAAAAAGTGACTCAGTGTAACGCAGTGTTCGATAAAGCGCTTTCCATCAACGACACTGTTGAACACAGCCGTACACTGTTCGACACTCGAAAATGTGGTGTTTGACAGATGTTTACCTACTTTCATAGAGTACTTTAAATATACAGGTACTACTTTGCTTGAATTAAGTATTAATGAATAAAACTAGTTACAATGTGTGCTTTCCATTTAATACAAAAAGTGACTCAGTGTAACGCAGTGTTCGATAAAGCGCTTCCCATCAACGACACTGTTGAACACAGCCGTACACTGTTCGACACTCGAAAATGTGGTGTTTGACAGATGCTTACTTTCATAGAGTACTTTAAATATATAGGTACTACTTTGCTTGAATTAAGTATCATTACTTAACCTCGCAATTTATTTACGGCATATTCTAGTAGTATTATTTGATATTATTAAATTGAGCTTGTCTCTTACTGCTGATTGAAATTTAATAAAAATGTTCAAATGTAAATATTGCATTATTGAAGTGAGCCCTGATAATGTGATTATGTTTATAAATTATTGAGCCAAGACTTTGTCAAGGAACTTGCATTTAGGTATACAACGCCCATAATTCTGCGATATTGGTGCACTCTATAGTTGTCACAAAATAAAAGGCCCGTTTTGACATTTCTTCTTCTTCTTCTTATTTTTATGTATTGGCAATCAGCTACTTAAATGAGCCATTGTTGCCAGTGTCGAGTTATAATTATCTTCAAGTTTTTAGTGTCTTTAGATTAGTCATTTGTCCGTCAGTAAGTCAAATTGTCGCCATCAACAGTGCTATGGGCACACTGTTAATGGTATTTTGTGAGAATTTTGATGAAAAACGAAAACGTTGTAAAGCACTTTTATATGATATTCACTACATCTTAGCAGTCCCGTCACATCACATTACATAAAATGCCATCAAAATTATCTAATATAACACGTTAAAACACTAAGACAACGAATATAATACAAGAGCACCACATGACGTTTTAGATTCCCGCCAAAACAACCTCGTTTTGACATTTGTCTTATTGATGGATATAGTGGTATAACCATACGACTCGGTACTCGATACTCACGATATATCGATTCAAGTTTGCGTGAGTATTTAATCGATTTGAATATGTATTGTAAAGTGCATTGGATTAAAGTTCTGATTTGAAAATTTAAGTTAAAATTTTGATATTATGGGTATTTTGAAATGACACAATATTATGAAAGGTCAATTTTCTATCATTATATATTTATGTTACAATAACATTCACTCAATCACAAAATAAAAAATCGAGAAAAAGTGAATCTTCAATTTCTTCATTTTCTTCAAATGATGAGCCAAAATTGTCGGTTGAGCTATCGTCACCCGCATCTATAATTATTTCATTTTCAATTATATTGTCAATATTGACGTATCTATCATAGTCTTCCTTAATCATTTTTCGAGTTTTCTACCACTTTTGTCTTCTTTAGTAATTTTGTCTTCTTTAGTAATTTTGGCACAAGCTTCATTCAACAATGTCATAATTTTCTTAGTGGAGAATGGCGGCTTTGTATTGTGGCGTGCTGCGTATCCTTTCATTTGAGCCCAGATCAAAGTATTGTACGGACAATGGTATGGTGGCGCTCTTATCATTTTGTGTCCATGCTGAAACACTCTGTGAATTTATTTGCATCCTTTTCTTCGTGATATTTTTTGTACTTTTAGACAACATTGCAAGCAAGGCATCATTAAAAAAAAAAAATTCCCCAGCTGATTCAGCGTGGCAGATTATTAAGCGTCCACCTTTTCCCATTGGCACTTTTGAGCAAGATGCCTTGGTATCGTCCGTCCACGACTGTGGCACGGTATGATTCGAGTTCAGCCAAATCTCTTCGACAAATATGACATTGTCCCAATTTGTGACTTTGTTAGCTCCAAACTCATAACTTTCAGTAAAGATCAATACACAGCTGGTGAAATTCAGTTATTCTAAACACTAGTATTAAAATTAATAAAACCTGACAACTGCGAGTCCACCTTAAAAGAAAATATTTTGATCGATTTATTTTTTCTGTAACCGATTATTAATAGTCTGTGGAGAATATGAAAAAATCGTTATGAACGGCACTTAGCCGAGTGGGCGGTACCCATCAATGAAAAATGTAATTACCTTAGAACATTTCGATCGGTAAAAAATAGAGAACTTCTTGGGTGTGAACTGTCAAAACGGGCCTTTTATTTTGTGATTAGTATAGTGTTATTTTGAGACAACTTGCTGTTTCATTTAAACTTTTACACAGTGTTTGGTTGTGTTTCACAATGTACCGCAGAGTCCCTCTGTGTTAACTAAATGGAAAGCAACCAATGTGTTTTAAATAGTTCCAAATGCAAAGACTCTTGCAACTCTCGCTGTTAGAATAACACAGAGTCACTTGCTTTGATAGAAATGAAAAATCCAACTAAATTAATGAAATTCCAATCATCTAGTACATGAGTCGAGTGGCCAACAAGTCAATCGCGCGACCAATTTTGGTGGATCACTCGCAAGTCCCATGAGGTGACGAATTCATGCTCTGGTCACATAGTACAAGACCGTTCTTTTTGGAGTTTACTCCTTAAGAATCGATTTTCATATAAGGCGCCCGGTATGAGAAAAATTTGAGCAGTAAAATCTAGTGCTCGAATGACCTCGTTACGTTTTTAGTGCGCAACCTATTCTGCGCACCTTTCACTTTCTGACGTGAGTTAATACTTCACTGAACAGTTCTAATAAATGTAAATAAAAATATAATATATATTATTTTTAGTCAAATGAGCTTTTTTGCGCCTGTTTTGATAATCTTACTTAAGGAGTAAACTCCAGTCGTGCGTCGGAGCTGACACACACACTTCTTTTATTGCGGTGGACTATGGAAGCGTCTCGTCTCACCAAATCGGTCGGGGGTGACGGAAGAGGCGCCGCGTGACCCCATAGACCCACCATGCAATTCCTCTTTTCGCCGTGCGAGCGGGCCACCGGTATCCGATCTTTGTCTTCGGTGGCCACTTAGTACAAGACCCCCGGGTCGCTAATTTAATGCCATCTAGTGAGTTTTTCAAGCGAAATATAAATATTTAATTCTTAATTTTTGTCTTATATTATTCTAGATGGCGCTAATACAAAGTTCTGTAAAACCCGTTTTGTATTTCATTACGCTTATTCAACTCCAAATCTTAGTATATGAATCATACTTATTATTCAGGCTCAGCCTTAATTTTGTCTAAATTTATAAACATTTGATGCCTAAACGTTGTTAACTATGTTTAATAAAACGAATTGCTAATATTATTATTATATTTCTTTAGGAACTTTTATTTAATTAATATGCAAACATTCAAACCATCCCAAAAATTTCTTTTCATATACAACATTACCCCGCACACTTATCTAATTTGTAATAAATGTAAGAGTAGTACTCTTTCTTGCTTCTCCAACCAGTAAACACACTTTTGTAACCGTCTCTTTGAGAAATATAAAAATTTCAAAATAGCAACGCTGGAGTTTTATTATAGAGTATAGAACTCCCTTATGTTCTCCTGAACACTTATAATATTTCCCATTAATTTAAATTTAAATAGTTAAAATGAATAAATATCATTAATAATTACTCATGTTGTTTTAATTCCCTTGGACATAAGTTTTTTAACCCATTAAATAAATATTAATGTATGTTGCTTATTTACCCATAAATCATGGAACTCGCAAGAGTGCACGTCGGTGTAAAAGCACATTGAATAAACGCCCCCTTTCTTACCTAAGAAACAGGTCAATCGCGACACAATTTTAAAATAAAAAGTAGATCTTATGTGCACAAAAGTTGGCCACACCTGATCTATTGTCACTAACTGTACAACTATCAATAATTAGGTACATACCACTTAACGGGAGTGGGGCTATAGTCACTAGAGATGGGCGTTTTCAGATTTTTACGCAAACCGATACAAATTCGATTTCTGATATTGAAATCGATTTTAAAAACCGATTTCAGAAATCGATTTCCAGAGCGGTTGACGGAGCGGGTTTACTTTAGTTTCGATCGATATTCGATGTTTTTAGTTATTTTAGCGTAGCAAACGAAAAACGCAATCGAACGAACGCATTCAAAATATTTTTCTATAATTTCTTTGTTGATTGGATTTAGGTGGATTTTCCTTCATGCTTTATCTAGGCTTAACTAGAGTACCTCCTAGACTAGCAAAAATGTTTTGTTTTGGATATGATACAAAACTTTCTTGCGTATTTAAAAATCGTCATATTTACAATGATTTCATGATTATATTATATAATGTACATTTTTTTTGTATGGGTTTTTTTTTTTATTAATCCCGATTACGAAGCGAAAATCTTACCTTTTTACATTAAATAGTTATTTCTTATTTATCATCAAATCGTATGTATGATACTAACATACGTTAGTACTATACTAAATTGAAATTGAATCGTAAAATACCTATCTAATTATATAGTTCACGAGATCACAAAAATAACATTACGCGCACACCGCACGTGTCACCAAGGTCAAGTGTGCAAAAACTCTCCCATAATTCAAAAATCTATTTAACAAACACAAAACTTATATCACTACTACTATAATTAAGTATTGTGTAATATTATCATGGAAGTAGTTGCATTCTAATATAGATCTTATTCCCTGATTCTTGTAATTCTGTTTCGTTTCCATCTGCCATTCTGAGTTTCTTAGAAACCGCCAAAATCCAAAACAGATGACAATTCGCTTCATCTCTTTCACTGCACTAAACAATCGCTTAGTTAGAATGAAAGGAGTCGAATTTTAATGAAATTCGCTTTCTCTCATTCTGACTAAGCGATCGCTTAGCGGAGTGAAAGAGATAGTTAGTATGTTTTCAAATATTGGTTTGGTTTGCAAAACTAGCAATAGAAAACGATTGCGCGATAATTAGATTTATTATTAGTTTGCGTTTTCGTCGTTTTGTTTTGATATGTGTTGATTTAGTTTCTGCCGAAATACGTTTTCTAAAATCAGTTTGTATAGTGTTGAATATCGATACGATACGATTTCTGACTGAAATCCGATTTCAGATTCGTTTTGATATATCGGACGCATACCTAATAGTCACACCTATCTATCATGAGACTGTTTAAAATAACAACAAATTATTTCCCCGTGTACTGGTATTGAGAATACAAAATGTTAATAATCCTTTCTTTATAAAAACCCGATTACGAAGCGAAAAATGATGTCACAAGCGGAGTTCAAACCCGCACCTATTGGGATTCCGGCCCAATCATGCTGCCACTTACACCACCGTGAACTATTGTAGGACATTCAAATCTCGCTTCGTATCATATTTACCTCTTTAAGGTGACGTGCGCCATCTACCCGACTATGTTTACACATTGTATTAGCTTAATACTTCAAACTTTGCAGTTAGAATTGTATTAAACAATGACACAATCTTGTTATTCAAATTACTGAAATTTAGCATTTAATATGCTTAATTATTTATAAAAACCCGATTACGAAGTGAAAAATGATGTCACAAGCGGGGTTCGAACCCGCACCTATTGGGAATCCGGCCCAATCGTGCTGCCACTTACACCACCGTGAACTATTGTGGGACATTCGAAGTGTATATCATTTTTCGCTTCGTAATCGGGTTTTTATAAATAATTAAGCATATTAAATGCTAAATTTCAGTAATTTTAATCCTTTCTTTTTATGGGTACACTTGTAAGGCTGTTGCAGCTAGTCTTGCTCTTGTATTTGGAGAAGACTAGTTTTAAAATAGGATTAATCAATGGTCAATGAATTTCTGTATAGTGACGGAATAAGAATACGAGCGAGTAGGTATGAAAGAGAGTATTGGTGTAAAGATGCGAAAGGGAATGCTCCGATGGTTCGGACATGTGGAAAGAATGTCGAAAGAACGTCTGGTTAAGAAGATATACAATGCGAAAGTGGAAGGATGTAGGTTCCGGGGGAGACCGAGACTAACCTACCTAGACCAGATCGGTCATGTACTGAAGGAAGGTGGAGTCAAGAGTCTCCGAAACCGGCGAGCGTGTATGAAGAGAATTATGAATGTTGAGGAAGCGAGTGAAGTATGCAAAGATAGAGTTCTCTGGCACTCTGTTCTCTCTGCCTACTAGATATAGCGTGATGGTATGTATGTATGTATGTTAGTAAGAATACAATTCACCACCCCCTATCTTACGAGACGTGCTGATTCCTATAACACAGTCTGACTACGACTTCTTGGTAGTTCTTAGCTTCAAACACGAATATCTCAAATTACTGAAATTTTTAGCATTTAATATGCTTAATTATTTATAAATACCCGATACGAAACGAAAAATGATGTCACAAGCGGGGTTCGAACCCTTACCTATTGGGCCGGATTCCCAATAGGTGCGGGTTCGAACCCCGCTTGTGACATCATTTTTCGTTTCGTATCGGGTATTTATAAATAATTAAGCATATTAAATGCTAAAAATTTCAGTAATTTGAATAACAAGGTTGTGTCATCGTTTAATACAATTCTAACTGTAAAGTTTGAAGTATTAAGTCTATACAATGTGTAAACATTGTCCGATAGATGGCATACGTCACCTTGAAGACGTAAGATATAATATGATTCGAAATTTGCATGTCCTAAAATAGTTCACGATGGTGTAAGTGGCAGCACGGTTGGGCCGGATTCCCAATAGGTGCGGGTTCGAACCCCGCTTGTGACATCATTTTTCGTTTCGTATCGGGTATTTATAAATGAATATCTCATTTTCAATAGGGTATTGCTCATCTTTAATTTATTCATTTGCTGGTAAATACTTACAATTTAATTATTCAACCCAGCACTAAGGAAATAATCCTTGTATTGTGTTCAGACTTTACAAAGATATAATTAACGCAAACAAATTACATCACAGACTACAGAACAACACATTGTGTTTCGCACAAAGTATTTTCCTGCGCGGAAATCGAACCCACGCCACTGGCACCTCCATCTTAACCACTACACCATCTGTGCAGTCAAATTCAAAGAAAAAAAAACAATAAAAAAACTAATTTTAACTTACATGAACATTAGGATGAAGAGTTGGGGGTGGTTTATAGCAGGGCGGCAACCAATTGTCGTGAGGTTCGAACTTGGACGCTATCATACGTGCACCGAGACGCTTATTGCGACCTAATCTATACAGATTTAGATTCGACACCTGAAATTAAAAAACAAAAAGAATAAAAAAAAAGAAAATAATAACCCTATGCCCCTATCTTATAGGTGGGTGTCACAAAAGAATAAGAGATATAAAGCGCATATAACATCTATGCAAGAGAACGAAAACTCCAAACAAATCTCTATACCAACACGTCTGACCAGCGTGGTATAGTAGGTCAATTTCCTTCTCATTATGTAGGAGGCTCGAGTCCAACGGTGAGACATATATGAGCTAAAATCCATCCTAGGCCTATGGAAGTCCAACATTGGGCATTAAATTTCCCCTAAGTAAGATAAAGACATAATTGCCAAGCGCTGCAATGCATAATTGCCAAGCGCGACTGCTCACAAGCCGTAATATTTAAGATTCCTTTCTTCATCTTGGCAGACTATGGTCCAGGCATCCATGCTTTCCATCCAAGGCAAAGTGTGGTCTCATAACCCAGTGTGCTATCTACCCATTGCAATTTCTTCGACCACTGGTACCAGACATCCGTTGCTCGGCGATTTACAGACCTAACATAGAAATTGTTACGGATTTGGACTCCCACTCAAATAATTATTGCGAGTCTGGATTTAATTTATCTCCATTTATTATAAGTTTGTAAAGTCTGCCGCAAAACAAAGAATGGCTCCTTAGTACTTTAAAAAATATATCCCAAAATATTATTATTGCCCATTCCACTGGTGAGCATTCAGCCCATTTTTACTACTTCCAGGGGTAAGTAAGGCGGAAGAAAGTGACATGTATTTTTAAACTACCCAGGACGTGGATAGCAATTCTTACGCTTTCAGATTCCTAACTTCGTTGAGGCAACAAAACTACAAAACTTTCGCGACTGTGTACAGCGGATTAATCTACGACCAACCACTTGATTGAAGAAAATGAGATAAATCTAGTGGACTATTTCTTTTTTTTTATTGCTTATGGTGGCAAACGAGCAAACAGCAGACCTGATGGTAAGTGTTACTGCCGCCCATGGACCTTTGCTATACCAAGGGTATAACTAGGCCGCTGCCTAGACTATTTAAAAAAACTCACCTGCTTACTCCTCATATGACTGAGTTTCCCTTCATGGACTGTTGGATGAGCGCAATACAGGTAAGCAGTTATGGCAAACTTGAGGAAACTGTCTCCTATAGTCTCCAGACGCTCCAAATTGATGCCATCATTAGCATTCGACATCGTCAGGGCCTGAATGATGTAAAAAAAAATAATTATAAAATTTTTGAAGTGCTTCGTTACGTAACGCGTAACAGCGCCAGTCTGTCTGTCTTCCCTTTCCCTCACGCATACGGCAGCGGTAGTCAGGCTCCCCTCTCACTCTAACCCACAACGTATTAAGATGTGATGTTATAATATTTTATTAATAAATAACCTTTCCTTACATTATCATATCAATATACATAACATTTAAGTAATAACCTAAGCTTCTCACAAGTTAAACAATAACAATATTAAATAGTTCAACTTAGATTAGTGTAAGTTATCACATCTGTTCGCGTTGCATTTATTTTTACTATCATCTCGGCTCATATATGTCCCACTGTTGGGCTCAAGCCTTCTTCGTAATGGGAGGGAAATTGACTTACTATACCACGCTGGTCAGACTTGTTGGTATAGGGTTTTGTATCGATTTTTCCTTCTCTTTATCCATCAGACTATCAAAATCTTTACTAATATTATAAATGCGAAAGTAACTCTGTCTGTCTGTTTGTCGCTCTTTCACGCCAAAACTACTGATTTACCCCACTATATCACGTCGGAACGTCTCAAAATAAAACTTTGTGTATCGCACAATAAGATTGTTCTGCGTATGAATCGAACCTACAACAGTAGCACAGAAAGTCGGTTTATTAACCACTAAGCCATATATTCCATATATTTTCCGTGTGGTGACGGAGTAAGAATACAATTCACCACCCCCTGTCTTACCCGTGGGTGATCGTAAAAGACGACTAAAGGATATAAAACGCTTATGACATCTATGCAAAAGTAGGAAAACTCGAAACAGAACACTATACCAACACGTCTGACCAGCGTGGTATAGTAGGTCAATTTCCCTCCCATTATGGAGGAGGCTCGAGCCCAACAGTGGGACTTATATGAGCTGAGATGATGAAGCCATATATGCATTCAATTAAAATCAATTACCTGCAATATAACACTAGGACTAGGTCCCGGATGTCCTTCCAACTTAGGCTGATAATCGAAATCGAATTCCATCCCACTCTGTTTCCCCTCCTCGTAATATGGTGTGAACTCTTCAAGTCTCTTGCAAACACCTTCATAAGTCTCCTTCCTATCGAATCCCATATTCACCACCTTCTCATTGATATAACCTGGTGCATCTATATTTATGTCTTTCATTGAAAAGCAGTTCAGGTTGTTCAGGTCTTCTTTTGGTAATGTTTTTTTTAAGCCTGAAATAGTTTTTTAATCATTAATAATCGTTATATAATAATATTATTTTCCGTGTGGTGACAGAATAAGAATACAATTCACCACCACCTATCTTACTCGTGGGTGATCGTAAGAGACGACTAAATATAAATACGGCATCTATGCAAGAGGAGGTAAACTCTAAACAAAACCCTATACCAACACGTCTGACCAGCGTGGTGTAGTAGGTCACTTTCCCTGTACTGGACGTCGACGGCCTCCTTTTGCGAGGAAGTCATCTCTGCAAAGGAGGCCGCGGAGCGGGAGCGCGAAGCACTCGCGTCTGCGAACTCGCTCCGCCGGCGGCGACCAGGGAGAAGGAGGCGCCGCTACGCGCACCTCCTCCCACCGCCTTGACGGCTGACTGGTCGTGGCCAGATGGCTAAGCGTAGGGGTGTCGGGGATAAAATGTCAATAGACGATCTCTCCGGCATCCCGTAAAAGCGCGGAAGGGACCGCTGTTAGGTTTTAGTGGGTATTCCGGCCGTCAATCTCATGGCGGCGAGCCCCACAAGTCTGTCACTGGCGGGGGATGTGCGCAAAAGCATTTCCTCAGCGTAACAAAAAAAAAAAAGGTCACTTTCCCTCCCATTACATCATGTGTAAACACAATTGACGTTCGAATCCCACTTGTGACATCGTTTTTCGCTCTTAATCGAGTTTTTATAAATAATTAAACATAATAAATGCTAAATTTCAGTAATTTGAAGAAGATTGATAATAAAAGATATTTTCAGAATAAACGGAGTTATATTTGATCAATAGGCCTTGTCTTACAAAAATTCTTATTAAGGGGCAGGGGGAGTAGTTGCAATCTTATGATGTCTTACGGTAGGGAGGGAAGGGGCTAAACCATTATTCAAAATCCCTTACGTAAATTATGAATGACCCTAAGCAATAAAAAAATCCTCACCTTCCAATAAAATTCTTTTGTTCTGCTCTATACTTCCAATATCGATTTGACCATTCTTGAATTTTAGAGCTTCAGTGCCGTACGGGAACAACTCCGAGACAGCAGCGTCGTAGGTCATATCACTGATAGGTGGCTGTTTACCCTTGCTCTCTGGTAGAATCTCATCCAAACCATCATTTTTGGTGATCATATTACCCTTTTCTATTATTTCTTTTTTGTGGCGAACGACTGAAGCGCGGAATCTTTCTATATACTGCAAATAAAAAAATATATAATAAGGGTCCAATGCCTTATATAGTACGCAAGTATGATTATACGATATAAATCGAATTAAATTAGGAAAACATATAACGCATTAAATATATCGAGTTAAGTAAGGGCGATCGCATTCGTAACGACGACGTAAGAAAACGAGTAGGTATGAAAGAGAGTATTGGTGTAAAGATGCGAAAGGGAATGCTCCGATGGTTCGGACATGTGGAAAGAATGCCGAACGAACGTCTCGTTAAGAAGATATACAATGCGAAAATGGAAGGATGTAGGTACCGGGGGAGACCGAGACTAACCACCTAGACCAGATCGGTCATGTACTGAAGGAAGGTGGAGTCAAGAGTCTCCGAAACCGGCGAGCGTGTATGAAAAGAATTATGAATGTTGAGGAAGCGAGTGAAGTATGCAAGGATAGAGTTCTCTGGCACTCTGTTATCTCTGCCTACCCTGCAAGGGATATGGCGTGATGACATGTATGTATGTATGTATGTATATATGTAAGTAAGGGCGTCGTAAATAGTTTTAAAGTAATGCGATATATATTAAGGACCTCAGAAATCGATTTAATAATGGCCTTATATTAAGGAATGGTATCAGATATCGAGTTAAATAAGGCCCTAATATATTAATTTCAGTTTCAGATATATATAACAAGTTAAATTAAGGCAACCATATATTAAGAAAGGGCGTCATATATCGAGTTAAATAAGGCCCTTATATATCGAGTTATGTTAGGGCAAGAAATAACGCGATACATATCGAGTTAAGTACAGGCAATGTTACGCTAACTGAACTTGATATACGAATATTGTATTCAGTTATCGTGACATACCAAATATGTATAAATAAGTAAGAGATGTCATGAAACACGAATACATTCAATAAATTATACTCGATATAACGACTGCACAGATGGCGCGGTGATTAAAACACCGACATTCAGTGCCAGTGTAGTGGGTTCGATTCCCACACAGAACAATTCTTTGTAATGGTAGTAGGAGCACGCTGTTGACAGTTCTCTGTGTACAGCCGCGTGCCGGTCCATCCGGGGTAGTACCACACTGAGCAAAAGATCGACGTCTGAGTAATGGCAATGTGCTATTGCGCTTCGTTCGGTGAGCGAGAGAGCCGGAAGCCCAATTGGGTGGGTTTGGGGTTTATATTGGTAGGCAGCGGCCTAGCTATACCCTCCATGGGCGGCAGTGACAATTACCATCAGGTGTGCTGCTTACTCGTTTGCCACCATAAGCAATAAAAAAAAAACAATTCTTTGTTCGATCCACAAACTGATGAGTCTGCGTGTAATTTGTCTGCGTCAATTGCACGTCTGTAAAGTCCCAACTCAATACAGGGATTACTTCTTTAATGCAGGTTGGTGTATTAAAAAAAAAACAATCTTCTCGTAACGTATAACGTAACGGCCCAGCGTAACCGTAACCAAAGAAGTTCAAACTTCAAAAACGCTCACCTCTTGTGGTGCTACACCTGTTCTCATAACTCTATCATGTTCTTCTTTATCCAAAGCATCGTCTGCTTCATCAGGCATTGGTGCTGGGTTGATCTTTTTCGTTCGTTCTAAATCCACGGCTTCCGCTTCGTGGGCCGTTTTATATTCTATTCTGACGCCCATGGCCACTGGAAATAGAGGCTTGTATTAATCCACTTATGATGAAAAATTAGAACTATTATACTTATCACGAGCCCCATCTTTCTTGTCATTATCACAGTCCATATATGTCCCACTGTTGGGCTTGGGCCTCCTCCATAATGGGAGGGTAATTAACCTACTATACCGCGCTGGTCAGACGTGTTGGTATAGTGTTTTGTTTAGAGTTTTCTTTCTCTTGTATAGATGTTATATGCGTTTTATATCCCTTAATCGTCTCTTACGATCAACCACGGCTAAGATAAGGGGTGGTGAATTGTATTCTTACTCCGTCATCACACGGATATTTTTCCTGTAGAAGTGATCTAAAGGAGTACCATGGTTATGGCACTCGTCCAGGGCCAACTTTAACATCAACTTTGATGATCAAATCACCTAATGATGACATTGAACCTTGCTTTTATTAAAAATATTTGACAGTGAACAAAGTATCACACTTTGGGTTTTGAACTCACGTCTATTTCTATTAACATTATCAATTGGGCCAGTGTGGGTAATTATGATAACCAAATTTTAACTCGCATTCTCGTCTTTACGGTAGAATCCATTAATTAATCCATTCCAAAGGTATGAAACCTTTGGAATGGATTAATTAATGGATTTTACAATAGATCTGTGTTCAAATCCCACATAGCCTGCGTGTAATGCTGCCATAGACGGGTTCGTGGGTAGATTGACTGGGGGATAAGCCACCAACCGACGTCGAACGCGTGAGGACGACGCCCCGGCAACACAGCTGTCGGGGCGTCAATGGAGATGATACCTGAAAGAGTAGCCGGACCGACCACATATGTCAAGGAAGCGGTACCAGTGATCGTTCCATTGGCAATGCGGATGAGAGGGTGAGGAAAAAATATAGCAAACCCTAAAGATCTTGGTAAATGGATGATTTAATCCAACAGTAAGAAAACCAGGGTGATTTTCAATTAGAAATCTCATGATGATCTTGTTCGACCTTGACCTTCAACTATCAAGGTTACTTGGCTTCAAATAAACATAACTCACTATTGGTATTTCTGTTGCAACAAAACCCAGTGTCAGTCTCCTCATCACTTCCTACGTAATCCAAGTCTGTATCATCAGAGTCCAGATCACTGAAAACAAACACCGAAAAAAATTAAAATGACATTCATCATCATCAGACTTCTTCTTCTTCTTCTCCTTATATATTGGCAATCAGCTACATATACGAGCTATTGGTGCCAGTGTCGAGTTATGAATATTTTCACGTTTTTAGTCTTTCAAGTTACTCATTGTCTAAGTCAAATTGTCACCATCAACAGTGCAATGGCCACACTGTTAATGGTATCTTGTGGGAATTTTGATGGAAAACGAAAACGTTGTAAAGCACTTTTATACGATATTCACTATATCCCAGTAGTTCCGCCACTTCATATTACATAAAATGCCATCAAAATTATCTAATATAACACGTTAAAACACTAAGATATCGAATATAATACAAGAGCACCACATGACGTTCTCAAATTCCCGTCAAAAGTCCCATCATCAGACTTTTGCCGAACACACCTGAATGTTTCCTTTTTTTTTTAAAGCTTTTGGTGGCAGACGAGCAAGCAGAAAACCTGATGGTTGAGTGTGTACTGCCACCGTTGCTTTTTTTTTTTGGTTCTGTTCGTCCATTCGGACAGGCAAAGGGATCAAAGTCCATACAGCCAAGTCTTATTTAATTATTTTTCATTCATTGTTCATCATTTCTTCATATTATGTAGCCTTAATAGTCATTGTCTGTCAGTAAGTCAAGTCGTTACCATTAATCGGGCGCTGATAACCTAATCAATGATTTTCTTTGGGAATTTTGGGCAAATATGAAAATACACGTAAACCACTATTATACCATATTCACTACACTTCAGCACTTTAACTGTACCATATTGCATAAAATACCAGCAAAATTATTCAACATAACACCACAAAACACTAAAGAAATGAATATAATACAAGAGCGTGACATGACATTTCCACATTCGCACCAAAACTCGCCACCGTTGCAATACCAGAGATATAGCTAGGTCGCTGCCTACCAATAAAAATTCCAAATCCACCATCTCGTTCATCGAACGAAGCGCAATAGCACATTGCCATTACTCATACGTCGATCTTCTGCTCAGTGTGGTACTACCCCGGACGGACCGGCCCGCGGCTGTAGACAGAATACTGTCAACAGCGTGCTCCTACCATTATTAAATCTACCTTCCTCATAAAATACCATATAGTTTATCCACTCAAGCGTCCAACCCGCGCGCGTTGAAAATATCTAGAATTTAATTTAGTTTTAAACAAATTGCCTAGAATCGACATCAGAATCGCAATATAAATGTTCATTTTTGTAACACAATAAATTATAAGAATCGAAGAATGGCGAACTTACGGGTTGAGAGCCCTCAGCGCTCACCCACAGTCCGGGTAAAGTTGTCATAGCCATCTGAGGCTAACAACTAAGACACACAAAAAAAAAAAAAAAAAAAAAAAAAAAAAAAAAAAAAAAAAAAAAAAAAAATGGCGAACTGTCATGTTCACTTTTTTTTTCTAAATCCTATGTTTCGATAGTACCGATAATATTCACTCTTATGGATGGTAAATTTAATACACTGCCATCTAGTAGTTTTCTATTAAACTTTTAACGACTGGATGTAACACTGTACGCGTTTAAAGTGGACGATTTCGTTCGGTGACTGTAGTCCCCATGGCCCCAGGTAAGGCGATAATTTTTATGGTGACTACAATCACCTCGGACGCTTGAGTGGTTAATCACTCTTTTGAGATATTTTTATATGAGACTGCACCATCATTCAGCCTGCCACCGTCTACTGCTGGACGTAGAGCTCCTCATAAATGAGGATTATCATTCTCCTACTCTTATCCCAATTGCTTGTGGTCGATACAATATATACTCTTCTTTCATAGTACATATTGTAAAAATTATTGGCAATAGTTTTATGACCGGCCGCCTGCGAGACGTCAACCCTCCTTGGGAATGCAATTGTTGACCAAACGGCATCAGGTGGAGATGGCTCAAGTCCATGAAAAAAGGTCATAAATGAGGATATAGTGCTATAATAGCCACGCTTGGTAGGCGAACTTTACTTTTTACAATCCAGAATCAATAATAGTCTCCACAATAAATGGCAACGAGATTTGACCTTTAAAAAGTCCCGGGAAATGCTTTTGATTGACTTGGTACCAGCAATTAATTTCATTAGACGAGCAAGACAGGTGGAATTGGCAAATTCCAATTTCCCTCCTATGCTATGCGGACCATGCCACCTCGAATTCCAATATTCCAATTTACTTCAACGCTATGAGGACCATATAATCTTAAGTATTAATTAAAATAGATTTTGATCGTTAGAGGAGTTTAAATGGGCAGTAAGTTCTATACGTTTCTCAGGAGAGAACAGCTGCCAATTCCCTTGAGGATTTCTCAAACATTTCTTACGACTCCTACGGGGAAGTAAAGAGTGGCGACAAATGTTTAATTATTTCGTTGCCACACGGTATAATTATTATATTATTAATATTTGAAATAAAACTACTTTTACGGACTCTATAGCGATAAGATATCAAAATTTGACCCACATTTTTAATACAAATTAATTGCCAGTACAAAAAGAAAATGATTCTATTTGTATTGTTTATGATTTGTTATCATTAAAGCATTAGAAAAACTAACAAAACTATTCAGCTACCACCGGACCGGATTATATCTTATAGGGTAGATATAAAATTTCTGTAATAACAATGACATATTGGACGTAAGACACCTCAGTCCTCCCGTGACCATGATCACTGTAAAGTGTTCGAAACGTCGGGAAATTATAAATCAAATACAAACGCGATAGAATCCGTAAAAGTAGTTTTATTTTAAATGTGTAATACTCGCCGTAAACATTAGAAATCATTATATTATTTATAAAACCCGATTACGAAATGAAAAATGATGTCACAAGCGGGATTCGAACCCGCGCCTATTGGGATTCCGGCCCAATCGTGCTGCCACTACACCACCGTGACTAATTGTAGGACATGGAAATTCGCGGGTTCGAATCCCGCTTGTGACATCATTTTTCATTTCGTAATCGGGTTTTATAAATAATTAAGCATATTAAATGCTAAATTTCAGTAATTTAAATCATTATATTATTAATAATTCAATTCATCATCATTCTCTTGCTCTTATCCCCAACTACTTGGGGTCGACGCAATATGTCCTCTTTTTCCATACATCCCTATCAGACGTCATCTCTGTAGTCACTCTCTATTTATACATATCATGCTTCACGCAGTCCATCCATCGTTTCTCTGGTCTCCCGTTACTCCTAAAGCCTTCAACATTCATACTTAGGGGGCGTTCAAGTATTACGTAACGCAATTTTTGAAGATTTTTGATCCTCCCTCCCCCACATGTAACGCGTCGTAACGTATGTCTGTACCCCCCTTCCCCTCCCTGAACGTAACGTAACACCCAAGTGACCGTTTTTAAACGTGCTTGAGGCAATAAAAAAAGAGATGCCAAACTCGCAATACATGTGCATGTTGTTTATTCATCATTTAAAAAATAAAAATTTGCGTGTCAACTTAGGAAATTTTAATTCCCTAGTTTTTTATTTAATTAAAAAAACAATGCTACGTAACGCGTTGTTTGAACCCCCCTCCCGACTATGTAATGCATTGTAACATTTAACAAGAACTGTTTACAAGTGGACACTTTTTTGACTAATTCCCCATACAAGATGGTACTCCTTACTCTAGTCTCCATGGTATTTCCTCGTCGTGAATAAATCATGATAATATCTACTAACCTTGATATATATGAACAATCGCTATCCACCATAGAATACATTCTGTTTGTGTGGTACTGTGAGAATTTCGGCTTCTCAATGGGATCACACCAGTTTGTGCCACCTAAAAATACATAATAATAATGACCTCTTGATATAAATTGTACGACACCATCGTACAATGTTGGGTTCAAAAATACAACAGGATACAAGCATTAGTTTTTAAAAAGTGATCGTAAAAGAAAAGGTTTCCATGTGATTACAGAGTAAAAATACAATTCATCAACCTCATTTCTTGCGTGTGAGTAAAAGACGTACTAAGGTATATATGCATATCACCGAAGACAAAGATCGGGTACCGGTGGCCCGCTCGCACGGCGAAGGAGAGGTGCTTGCAGGGTGGGTCAATGGGGTTGCGTGCCACCTCTTCCGTCACCCCGGACCGATTTGGCGGGGTGCGACGTCCATAGCCCACGGCAACAAAAAAAAAAAGGTATATATGCATATAACATCTATGCAAGAGAAGGAAAACTCGAAACAAAACCATATACCAACACGCCTGACTAGCGTGGTATAGTAGGTTAATTACCCTCCCATTATGTAGGAGGCTCGAGCTCAACAGTGGGACATATATGAGCAAAGATAACAATTATTATAAGAAAAATCCGGCAAGAAAACTCAGAAGACATAATACTAATTATGGACTCATGAGAGACAGCTTATGCTAAGATTATTAGTCAATATAAATACCAGAAGCAGAAGTGCAGAAGGTCAGATTAGGTGGTAACGGCTCCATGAATTCATCATATTCCGAGTCTTCTGGTATTTCAGCGGCCATATCATTACTCCATGTACCTATTTCGAAACCCTGAAATCAACATTCACTATGAATTCCATCCACATATGCTTAGACTGCTGTGTGGCTACGAATACTACCAACCATTACTTTGCTCGTGGATGTCGTAAAAGACGACTAAGAGTCTTATAACGACCAAGGCTAACTACATCTGATGCCGTTTGGTCAACAATTACATTCTCAAGTACTTGACGTCTGGCAGGCGGCCGGTCATAAAACTATTGCCAATAACTTTTACAATATGTACTATGAAACAAGAGTACATATTGTATCGACCCCAAGTAATTGGGATAAGAGTAGGAGAATGATGATAATGACTTTGACAAAGAAAGTATTGTCAACATTTTGTATTCTCAATACCAGTACACGGGGAAATAATTTGATTACTGAAATTTAGCATTTAATATGCTTTATTATTTATAAAACCCGATTACGAAGCGAAAAATGATGTCACAAGCGAGATTCGAACCCGCGCCTATTGGGATTACACGATTGGGCCGGCATCCCAATAGGCGCGGGTTCGAATCCCGCTTGTGACATCTTTTTCGCTTCATCATGTTATTTTAAACAGTCATGTTATTTTAAACAGTCTCATGATAGATAGATGTGATTATAGCCCCACTCCCGTTAAGTGGTATGTACCTAATCACACAGGCCAACAATGGTTTTGTTGTTGGAAAGAGGAGGGTCATTTCCGAAGTAATTTTTGCGTAGAATCCGAATTCGGAGTCAGAATTAGCCCGTCACGTCAGGATTTTGAGATATTTGAGGTTATATACCAAAAAAAAAACATTTTTGGGTACTTTCGAGGTTATGTACAGAAGACACGGATTGCATTAAAAACTTTGAGACAGACATTTACTGGTTATTTTCTCTTGAAAAGTTGTATTTGGGGGTGTTTGAAGTTACGAATTTGAAGTCCGGATTCGGATTCAATTCGAAGTTACCGATTACGAATTTGAAGTCCGAATTCGGATTCAATTCGAAGTTACCAATCACGAATTTGAAGTCCGGATTCGGATTCAATTCAAAGTTACCAATTACGAATTTGAAGTCCGGATTCAGATTCTACACAAAAAATTACTTCGGAAATGACCTTTCACTTTTCAACAACTGACATGAACCCATTATTTGCAGGCCTGTGTAGTTTTGTTAACATTTTGTATTCTTAATACCAGTACACGCGGAAATTTTGATGTTATTTTAAACAGTCCCATGATAGATAGGTGGTATTATAGCCCCCACTCCCGTTAAGTGGTATGTACCTAATTATTGATAGTTGTACAATTAGTGACACTAGATGAATGGAATTTCATTAATTTAGTTGATTTTTTTCATTTCTATCAAAACATATGACTCTGTGTTATTCTAACAGCGAGAGTTGCGAGACTCGTAAGAGTTTTGCATTTGGGTAACACTAGTAGACAGCGAATTAGCTACCTGGCCACAGATGTCAAGTAAGCTGTACCAGTGGCCGGACTAATTTCGCTGGGGGAAAATACGGTTGGTTATGGTGCCACGCGCCGCCCTTTCCGTCGCCCCGGATGTAATAGACGGTGGGTGACCAGGCCATAACATATATACATACATATCATCACGCCATATCCCTTGCAGGGTAGGCAGAGAGAACAGAGTGCCACAGAACTCTATCCTTGCATACTTCACTCGCTTCCTCAACATTCATAATTCTCTTCATACACGCTCGCCGGTTTCGGAGACTCTTGACTCCACCTTCCTTCAGTACATGACCGATCTGGTCTAGGTAGGTTAGTCTCGGTCTCCCTCGGTACCTACATCCTTCCACTTTCGCATTGTATATCTTCTTAACCAGACGTTCGTTCGGCATTCTTTCCACATGTCCGAACCATCGGAGCATTCCCTTTCGCATCTTTACACCAATACCTTTATACCAGGCCATAACCTACCATAAAAAAGAGGTTGCTTGCTAGTCTACCACCGAAAGTTAATAAAATGAAAAATATCTGCTCAGCGTAGGTTTTACGGTATCCATACAACATCCGAAGGTTAATCAGGCCTAGCTAACTACCGAGAGTCAATAAATCGATAATATTGAAAACTTTTACGAGCGAAAAAAACATTTTTTTTATTGCTTAACGTGGCAAACGAGCAAGCAGCACACCTGATGGTAAGTGTCACTGCCGCTCATGGACCTTTGCTATACCAAGGGTATAGCTAGGCCGCTGCCTACCAGAACAATCCCCCAAACCCACCCAGTTGGGCTGCCAGCTCTCTCGCTCACCAAACGAAGCGCAACAGCACATTGCCGTTACTCATACGTCGATCTTCTGCTCAGTGTCGTACTACCCCGGACGGACCGGCTCGCGGCTGTAGACAGAGAACTGTCAACAACGTGGTCCCACTCAAATAAAAAATTGAATGAAAAATGATTGTCACGTATAGGATTCGAACCCACACATATTGGAAATCCATTCCAATCGTGCTACCAATTACACCAGCGTGAGCTATTGTATTACATTCAATTTTCGGCTCGTATTATATTTTCGTCTTTAAAACGAGACGTGTACATCTACGACGATTGGAACGGATTTCCAATATCCATGTGTGACATTAATTTTTCGCTCGTAATCAAGTTTTTATAAATAACTAGCTTCTGCCTGCGGCTTCGCCCACGTAAAAGGTTGCTTTTCTAAAGTTTTTCATCCCCTATTTTCTTTTACTCCTAAAGAGAAATTTTTTTTACGACATTTTAATGTCATATTTATTTATATCTAATCAATAGCCTAAAAATAAGTTTTAAGTTTCAAGCTTTTCTGGCTTTAAAAATGGCCATAATTCCTTACAACTTTTCATCACCCCTTTACAAGCTTTTTTTTTTCATTAAAAAGTAGCCATGTCCTTTATCAGGCTCTAGACTATCTGTGTACCAAATTTCATATTTTTTTTATTAGATAAATTGTTGGTCCAGAGAGTTTTGTCCGTGCCTTTTTTATGTTGTATATTTTAGTCATTATGTTGAAGTAATATAATTCAATTTTTCTTGAAGTGGCTACCAAATTTCATTTAGATCAGTTCAGTAGCTTTGACGTGAAAGAGCGACAGACAGACAGAGTTACTTTCGCATTTATAATATTAGTAAGGATTAATCAATCATGTTAAATCTAAATTTCAGTAATTCGATAATAGTGGACAATTCAAGGTCGCAGGAAACCGTTGGATGCAGGTGGCACACGACCGTTGCGAATGGCATTCTCGTCCAACAGTGGACGTTTATGGGCTGATGGATGGATGGACAATTCAATGGCGATTGGGAGGAAATTAATGGTTTATGTGGTTGCACGGACGTTCGTCACCACAGACGGAACGGACCGAGTCTATTCAAACCATAGCCTACCCACAGAAAAAAGATTAAGTTCCTATAGAACATTGATAGGATGGATGATTATCTTCAATAATACTTACTTCAGCGTCTTCTTTCTCTTGTAATATATCGTTTATAGTTTTTTCTCTTACATCTTCTGGTTTATCCGCCTTTTCTTTCTCTGACGCCTCCTTATCCTGTTTATCTTTCTCTTGTTTCTCCTTCAGCTCCTTTTCTCTGCAATTTTAATTTGATATTAGAATAATCATGACAGCACAGATGGTGGGATTGTCTAAGTAACATATTTATTTACGTGTCGTGTGTAATGGGTTCGATGCCCGAGTAGAACAATTCTTTCTATAATTTACAAATGATTGTATTGTATGTAATTTTGTGTCAGTTCATCATCATCATCACAGCCCATATATGTCCCACTATTGGACTCGGACCTCCTCCATAATGGGTGGGAAATTAACCTACTATACCATGCTGGTAAGACGTGTTGGTATAGGGTTTTGTTTCGAGATTTCCTTCTCTTGCATAGATGTTATATGCGTTATATATCCCTTAGTCGTCTCTTACGATCACCCACGGGTAAGATAGGGGGTGGTGAATTGTATTCTTACTCCGTCACCACACGGAACAGTGTCAGTTAGTTGTATGTTTATGAAGTTCCATTTATTATAAAGATATCATTCATCATATGCTTGCCCTCTTCCCACGCTAAGTGGGGTCGGCACAACATGTTCTGGCCTTCCATAAGCTTCTATCAGCCGTCATATCAGCACTTACACCTTTCATACACATATCCTTTTTCATACAATCAATCCATCTCGTGGATGTCATAAAAGACGTTAAAGAGCCTTATAACGACCTGGACCAACTACATCTGATGCCGTTTGGTCAACAATTACATTCACAAGTAGTGTTGACGTCAGACAGACGGCCGGTCATAACAACTATTGACATATTTATAAAACCAGATTACGAAGCGAAAAATCATGTCACAAGCGGGATTCGATCCCGCGCCTATTGGGATTCCGGCCCAATCGTGCTGCCACTACACCACCGTGACTTATTGTAGGACATGCAAATTTCACTTCGTATCATATTTACGTCTTAAGGTGACGGTGTGCTATCTACCCGACAATTTTTACACATTGTTATAGGCTTAATACTTCAAACTTTACAGTTAGAATTATATTAAACGATGACACAACCTTGTTATTTAAATTAGTGAAATTTAGCATTTAATATGCTTAATTTTTCTTTTTTTTTTTACGATTGGGCCGGAATCCCAATAGGCGCGGGTTCGAATCCCGCTTGTGACATCATTTTTCATTTCGTAATCGGGTTTTATAAATAATTAAGCATATTAAATGCTAAATTTCAGTAATTTAAACTATTGACATATCTTTTGCAATATGTACTCGTACATGGTAAATTTTTACACCAAATATCTGTCAAACGTGGCGATTATCCAATTATAGCCTTTGCAAAGATCTACAAGAAGTATGGATGAATCACCAATTGTGTTGTGTTAATATTACAGTGGTTGTTATGCTAACAATTTGGGTAAAGATTGACATATACAACACTTTTATACTAGTCATATTTTTAATAATTTCTTTAAAATGTACCAGGTGTTGGCAGAATATCAGCGCTATTTTATAAAATAAAATAGCCAAAGCTGAACTAATAGCCTTTTTAATATACACATACATACATATCATCACGCCACATCCCTTGCAGGGTAGGCAGAGAGAACAGAGTGCCAGAGAACTCTATCTCTGCATACTTCACTCGCTTCCTCAACATTCATAATTCTCTTCATACACGCTCGCCTTTTTTGTTTCTCGTTAATGTCATTTTATACCAGAAGTTATTTTCATTAGTTTTTAACGAGAACATAATAAATGTTTTCTTTCTTTCTTACATATCGCTTGCTCAGAAGAATAGTGTCACAACTCTAAAAATTACAATTTTCATTATATTTAATTTTTTGATGGTGGAGGGGTGTTAATATTACAAGTTCTCCCTATCAACTCTTCATCGTCATTCTTAGGGATATTATGCTGACGTTTGTGCATTTGAAATCGCTGCTGAACCGAGCTGAAAAGAAGGTAATACTTATTTTGACCCTCCTGAAAAATTTGGCTTTTTTGGATTGTGTTACTGAATGTAAAATTAATGCGGTCGAAATGCGATCTCTTCGGAAAATCTGTGGAGTTAGGCTGACCGACCGCATTCGTAACGACGACGTAAGAGAGCGAGTACGTATGAAAGAGAGTATTGGTGTAAAGATGCGAAAGGGAATGCTCAGATGGTTCGGACATGTGGAAAGAATGCCGAACGAACGTCTGGTTAAGAAGATATACAATGCGAAAGTGGAAGGATGTAGGTACCGGGGGAGACCGAGACTAACCTACCTAGACCAGATCGGTCATGTACTGAAGGAAGGTGGAGTCAAGAGTCTCCGAAACCGGCGAGCGTGTATGAAGAGAATTATGAATGTTGAGGAAGCGAGTGAAGTATGCAGAGATAGAGTTCTCTGGCACTCTGTTCTCTCTGCCTACCCTGCAAGGGATATGGCGTGATGATATGTATGTATATATATTCAAAATTATACCTTATCTCTTTGTCCTTCTGCTCTTTTTTCAATTCCTCTTCTTCTTTCTTCTTCTCATTCTTTTCCGAGTCCGCATTTAACACCTGTGTTATAAACGAGAATTTTCTTATATTTTCAAACTAAATCTTAGATTAAGAAGATAAAAGTTTTAATATTGCACAATAGAACTAATCGGATCATTTCTTGAACGGTGGCGGCAAGTACTAGTTATGCGTTTCTATCTATCCTTCCTGCCACGCATGTATGCAGTCGCGTAAACTGTTCGGTTATAAATATTTCATCATCATCATTATCATCATCAGCTCATATATGTCCCTCTGTTGGGCTCGAGCCTCCTACATAAGAGGAAAATGACTAACTATACCATGCTGGTCAGACTTGCTGTTGTTATATGCGTTTTATATCACGTCATCTCTTACGATCACCAACATGCAAGATATGAATTATATTCTTCCTCCGTCACCGCACGGAAAAATAAATATAACGCTAAAAATCAATTATTAACGAAAAAAATATACGTGTAGCACTCGGGGACTGCCGCGGTAAAGCTATTGCATAGCATTTTTAATCAACTTATGCAATTATAATTATTTATTTATATTTTATTTATGCAGTATTTTTTTTTTAATATTAATTCAAGTTTTTTTTCTTTGATATTAATTCAAGTTACACCTATTTATTAAAACTACTAATTTATTAAAACATTTAAAGTACACGTTTTTAAACTGTTTTATTTATAATATTATCAAATTATTATAAATAAATTTTGCAAAAATAAATTGCAAAGAGTTTGACGGCGGCGAGATTCGAACCCTCGCCTACGGTGCCTAAAACCAGCGCCTTAGACTACTCGGTCACGCTGCCTGCGTGTAGTCAGTGCAAAATTAATTGCTGCTTTCCAACGATACAATCTTTGGTTTTATTTTCGTTACGGAATTTCTTGATTCGGTCGCCGCGCTCAAAGCCCGCGATAAAAGCTATGCATTAGCTTAAAAACAATGTTTACAAATGAAAAGACATCGTAACAGTGCTTTTCCAGTACCCGAACTGCAAATTGGTGAGTGCTTTTTTTATTACTCGACGGATTATTTTAAAATCACATTTTTTCATACATACATATCATCACGCCATATCACTTGCAGGGTAGGCAGAGAGAACAGAGTGCCAGAGAACTCTATCCTTGCATACTTCACTCGCTTCCTCAACATTCATAATTCTCTTCATACACGCTCGCCGGTTTGAACATTTATTTACATTTTTTCACACGTTTAAAAATAAAACGGTGCCTAAAGTAATTTCTTTAATACTTAGAAGTACAATGAGATAAGAAAATTCTTTTCTCCACTTCCTTAAAGAAACTATTAGGAGATAGACATATACAATTGCGAAATTTTTGTGGAAATTTTTAAAGTTTTCCGTGTGGTGACGGAGTAAGAATACAATTCACCACCCCCTATCTTACCGACATGATCGTAACAGACGACTATAAGGGATATAAAAACGCATATAACATCTATGCCAAATATGAAAACCTCAAAAACAAAACCCTATACCAACACGTCTGACCAGCGTGGTATAGTAGGTCAATTTCTCTCCCCTTATGGAAGATAAGGACATATATGAGCTGACATATTGCAATATTTTTCTTATAGCTTTTTCTATCTGATATGCTGTCATACCTCAGCTAAACTCCAACCGAAGTCCAAAGCAGGCCATTGAAAACCTGGCATGGTCTCCTCGTTGATCTTCGGTACACCAAGCCCTACATCTATGGCGACAGCGCGACGTATCTCATCAGCTATTAACAACGCATTTATTCTGAAATATAAAAAATAAAACATTTTAAATCTCCTCTTTAGGGTGACGTAAAAGACGCCACCGAAGACAAAGATCGGGTACCGGTGGCTCGCTCGCACGGCGAAGAGGTGCTTGCAGGGTGGGTTTATGGGGTTGCGCGCCGCCTCTTCCGTCGCCCGGGACCAATTTGGCGGGGCGCGACCACGCCCATAGCCCACCGCAAAATGAAAAAGAAAAAAAGAGGGTGTCGTAAAAACCGAATAAAGAATAATATTTTTTTTAATACCACACTAAGGGGCCGTTCATAAATTACATAAGGGATTTTAAAGAATGATTTGGCCAACCTACCGTAAGACATCATAAGATTGCAACTACTCCCCACTGCCCCTTAATAAGATTGTTTGTAAGAAAAGTCCCTATTGATCTAATATAACTCCGTTTATTCTGAAAATATCTTTTATTACAATCTTCTTACTACAATCTTCTTACTACAAGTAGGTATCATTAACTCACTGCGATAACATTAATCTTATTAATCAATCACAGTTTTGACTAAAATTAGTAATTTTCAATTTAAAATCTTACGTAATGTCAGGTTCACAACCCCGCCAGCCTATAGTAAGAAGTTATAATATTCAGTCAACACCCAAATCCCAAAAATGACTTACATAATTTGTGAATAGCCCTTATGGAAATAATCCTTATATTGCGATGTGACTTTACAAACATATAACTAACGCAGACAAATTACACCACAGACAACAGAACTACATTGCACAGATGGCGCAGTGGTTAAGATACCGACCTTCAGTGCCAGTGCCGCAGATTCGATTCCTACGCAAGACAATATTTTGTGCGATCCACAAAATGTTTTTTTTAAAAACACCATCATGCACCTTTTTTTTCCCTTGCGGTGGGCTATGGATGTGGTCGCGCGCAACCCCATAGACCCACCCTGCAAGGACTTCTCCCTTCGCCGTGCGAGCGGGCCACCGGTACCCGATCTTTGTCTTCGGTGACCTACCATCTTGCACCATAAAGAGACTTACTCAATTTATGAACCACATAAAGCATTCTCCTTGATCAATATTCACCAGTGCGCCATCTATGCAATAAATACCTGTATAATACGCAAGGTAGAGCCACGGTCGCGAACCAGAGTGGCGCCGCAAAGGGATGCACTCGACACAATTCTGGCACGAGGATCTGCTTCTGATCAAGCCTGTCACGCTTGGCACGCCGGGTGCGCTCCGAAGACACTGGCAGCGCTACGCCTTTTCGATTCACGTATCTAAAGAAATATAACACTTATAAATACCCGATTACTAACTGTAAAGTTTGAAGTATTACGCCTATACAATGTGTAAACATTGTCCGATAGATGGCATACGTCACCTTGAAGACGCAAGATATAATATGAAGCGAAATTTGCATGTCCTAAAATAGTTCACGATGGTGTAAGTGGCAGCACGGTTGGGCCGGATTCCCAATAGGTGCGGGTTCGAACCCCGCTTGTGACATCATTTTTCGTTTCGTAATCGGGTATTTATAAATAATTAAGCATATAAAAATGCTAAAAATTTCAGTAATTTGAAATATAACACTTTTAAAAACTAGATAAAATGCAGTCTTAATTAGGTAGCCAGCACTCAATTGTAGATAACGATAATAACTTTTTGACTGGCAACACTAGTCTTGTATTATAAGCTGATTGCCATAAATAAAAAGATAATTAAACTTTTAATAGTGGTAGGACCACGCTGTTGACAGTTCTCTGTCTACAGCCGCGGGCCGGTCCGTCCGGGGTAGTACCACACTGAGCAGAAGATCGACGTCTGAGTAATGACAATGTGCTATTGCACTTCGTTCGGTGAGCGAGAGAGCCGGAAGCCCAACTGGGTGGGTTTGGGATTTGTATTGGTAGGCAGCGGCCTAGCTATACGCTTGGTATTACAAAGGTCCATGGGCGGCAGTGACACTTACCATCAGGTGTGCTGCTTGCTCGTTTGTCACCATAAACAATAAAATTAATCTACAAAAACGGCAAAAAATATCATGTCTGTTGTATGGGGTCTCCTAAATATATTTTATTTTAATGTAATTATTTATTTTTAAAGTGCATATATAACTAAATAAATTAGAAAATACTAAAGTGCACGCCAACTTTTATATTATTTCCAATGCCATAAATGAAAATGAAAGAAAAAATACTTTTGAAATTTCATGCCATTCTCCAGGTAGTGCTAAACATAGCTGTTTACGAACCCATCGCTGTATGGGATTTGTCTCCTTTGCCTGTCCGAATGGATGAACAAAATAATGTAAACGAACCCAATTTTCATAAGGTATACATACACTAAAGACTAAGCAGTTTAGTTTTTTATTAATTTCAATTAAACGATAAAGAATCACCAAGCCATTTTCGAAAGGAAACAGCCAGCGCGTTGCGATTATGTAGTTTTTAATAAAAGAAAAACTTCGGTACATTAATTTTTACGGTCGTGATTCTGTCAGATCCAGAATATTTTATCCGACGTCCTCGAATATTTTTATTAATCAACTATTTTCTTACTTTAAACAAAATAATTGCTTTTTAAAAATATCAAATACGTTTAAACGAATATTTTATTTGACATATGTATGACAATATTATCCTATAAGTGCAATGTGAGAAAAATACAGTTAATTTTAGTTTTAAAAACTCCTTGATTTTTATATATCGATAGTAGAGCATCAGCTCAACGCGTGCAATATTCCACGCGTTAACCTGTTGCCGTTATCAATATGGAGCAAAAAAAAATGTTTTTAGTATGACAGCCCCCTTAAATATTTATTTGTTTTAGTATTTGTTGTTATAGCGGCAACATATATCTACATCATCTGTGAAAATTTCAACTGTCTAACTATCACGGTTTATGAGATATAGCCTGGTGACTGACGGACGGACGGCTCAGTGGAGTGAGTATATAATAGGTTCCATTTCACCCTTTATCTACGGAACCCTAGAAAAGTGAAAAAAGATACGATCAGTTTACGTGTGGTGACGGAGTCAGAATACAATTCACCACACCCTATCTTATCCGTGGATGATCGTACGAGACGATTAAGGGATATAAAACGCATATAACATCTATGCAAGTGAAGGAAAACTCTAAACAAAATCCTATACCAACACGTCTGACCAGCGCGGTATAGTAGGTCAATTTCCCTCTCATTACGGAGGAGGCTCGAGCCCAACGGTGGGACATATATGAGCTGAAATATTTATCAGTTACCTGGGTGTGAGTAGATTCAATCTGGCGCTCGTATGATCCACATCAAGCAACGGCTGCTCCTTCTGAGTGAGGGTCACGCCATACTTGTTGCTGTAATACTCCCTGAAGCTGGCGTGACTCGATGACGGGAACGAAGAGTCCGGTGTTAAGTTCCAACATATCTCAGCGACCAAGAAGAACTTGATATAGAAAAAAACTTATCATCATTCTCCTACTCTTATCCCAATTACTTGTGGTCGATACAATATGTACTCTTCTTTCATAGTACATTACATATCATATCATACAAGGCTTAATACTTAAAACTTTACAGTTTGAATTGTATTAAACGATGACACAACCTTGTTATTTAAATTACTGAAATTTAGCATTTAATATGCTTAATTATTTATAAAACCCGATTACGAAATGAAAAATGATGTCACAAGCGGGATTCGAACCCGCGCCTATTGGGATTCCGGCCCAATCGTGCTGCCACTACAAATGGTATTAAGCCTATAACAATGTGTAAACATTGTCGGGTAGATAGCATACCGTCACCTTAAGACGTAAATGTGATACGAAGTGAAATTTGCATGTCCTACAATTAGTCACGGTGGTGTAGTGGCAGCACGATTGGGCCGGCATCCCAATAGGCGCGGGTTCGAATCCCGCTTTTGACATCATTTTTCATTTCGTAATCGGGTTTTATAAATAATAAAGCATATTAAATGCTAAATTTCAGTAATTTAAAAAAAAGGCATCAAATGTAGTTAGTACAGGTCGTTATAAAGCTGTTATTCGTCTTTTACGACATCCACGAGCAAAGTAAAGGTTGATTGTATTCGTAGCGTGGCTTATATGTGAAATGTTGACCTAATAAAAAGGTCTCAAAGTCGGCGTGCTATTGTGAGGGCTATGCTTGGAGTTTCTTTACGTGATAAAATCTGTAATACGAAAATTTATTGAAGAAAAAGTGTAATAGATATATCCCGAAGAAGGAGCACGTTAAATTAGCTACTATAGGGTAGCTGTGTGGTACCGGCTACGAATACTACCATCTCTGATCACGTCCAAGCAATCTAAACGCTCAATGACTTTGAAACAAAAAAAACACATCCTAATTCATCACTAGATAGAAAGATGCTCAGAAAAATGAAGCCACCAACTCTCCTGGTGAATACGGTATGACAAATAGCGATGTATTTTCTTCCTAACCTTAAGACAACAGGTCTGAATTAAAGAAATAATATTTTTATTGTTACTTTTAACTTCAAAGAAGGAGAAGGTTCTCAATTCAACAGTATTTATTTTTGTTTGTCAGAACTTTCGACTGGATGAAACCGATTTTAATGATTCTATTTTTATTTGAAAGCTAGTGTTTCCGGTGTGCTCGGATTTCAATTTTATCTACTGGTTATTAGTTAGGGTCGGACTTATTTTTGTTAAAATTTTATTTATATAAACATATTAGCGCTTAGCTAAAGCCGTAATAGTGATGCATGGCAGTAGATATGCGCGAAACAGTACTTCGCGAAGTGATGTTATATGGCATTACATTTCGTGCCGAGTAATATTACATTTTACCATCACTTCAAACATCACACAAGACATTTCAATTAATATAAGCCTTAATGTTCTAAAAATAGAGCTCAAAATAAATATTTATCGACCGCAGGCGCAGCGCGGTCCAGTCGTTCTATCCCTCTCACTCTCCCGAAAAGACACACGGCGCGTTTGAGAGATAGATAACCATTACCAAATTACCGAACATTGCAGAAATACAGAACAGTACACGAGTGTTCGGCGTCATGTTTAATGTGATGTGTGATGTTTAATGCCATGTCATGTTTAGTCGCGCAATGTGTAATATGACAGTACGCGGTCGGGTAATATTACGTGTGATGCATCACTCGCATTACTTACACATGTCTACTTGGCAGGCAGGTTGGCGACCACCGTGTGTAAAACGTTTCCTAGCTAAGAGTTGCTACCAGCTCCCCTGGTGAACCTATAGTTCACTTTTACGACACACATTCTTACCCCATAACCACAAGTAAAATTATGGACAATAAAATATACCCAAATTCAGAATAGTTTACCTTTTTTATATAAAACGCCACCCTAAGGAAATAATCCTTGTATTGCGTTGGGACACACAGACTTAGAATAACACTTCGTACAAAATATTGTTCTACGCACACAGACATATTACTACAGAAAATATTGTTCTACGTAGGAATCGAACCTACTATCGAACTGGCACGACAGGTACTTAACCACTACGCCATCTGTGAAATCAAAGTTTGTGGATCGCAAAAATTCTCTCCGCTTGAGAATCAAACTGGCATATCATATTTGTTATAAATTGTGATATATCGCTCAGCTATTAAAGAAATATTACATCAAACCTGCGGTTGATCCTGGTTCCTATACCAAGGTGTCACAACAGCTTCCTTGTACTTCTCAGCGTCGAACAAGAAGATCTCATCTGCTTTCAATAGGGGGTTGTCCATCTTCTTTACTTTATTCCTTTTATCCCGTGGACCTTTCGTTTGCTGCTAAATATAGTATCTTTTTAAATATCCAAGCCAATATGATTACTTCGTGTGGGAGGGTAAACCGCTTCGTTACGTAACGCGTAACGGCGACAGCCTGTCTGGCTTCCCTTTCTCTCACGCATACGGCAGCGATAGACAGGCTCCTTCTCTCTCACTCTAAACCACAGCGCTAGCCGTATTAAGATGTGATGTTATAATATTTTATTAATAAATAACCTTTCCTTACATTATCGTATTAATATACATAACATTTAAGTAATAACCTTTTTTTTGGTGGACTATGGATGCGTCTCGCCCCGCTAAATCGGTTCGGGGTGACGGAAAGGCGGCGCGTGACCCCATAGACCCACCGTAAAACTCCTCTCTTCGCCGTGCGAGCGGGCCACCGGTACACGATCTTTGACTTCGGTGGCATTTAAGTAATAACCTAAGCATTTCTCAAGTTAAACAATATCAATAGAAGACACTAACCTACCTAGACCAGATCGGTCATGTACTGAAGGAAGGTGGAGTCAAGAGTCTCCGAAACCGGCGAGCGTGTATGAAGAGAATTATGAATTTTGAGGAAGCGAGTGAAGTATGCAAAGATAGAGTTCTCTGGCACTTTGTTCTCTCTGCCTACCCTGCAAGGGATATGGCGTGATGATATGTATGTATGTACACCACCCATTAAGGAAAAATCTTTGTATCACGGGTGGGACTTTACAAACATTTCAACGCAATTAAATTACACACAAACTACACAAGAACACTTTGTGAATCGCACAAAGTATTCTCCTGCGTGAGCGTTGTGGCGCGCGCCGGCGGCGAGCAAGTCTCCGTAAGGAGACTGGGCAGACCTCTGGAAGTGGCCCGAATGGGAGTCATCCAGCGGTGGCGGGAGGATCTGGAGTCCCCCGTAGCAGGGCGAGGGACTGTTGCATGGATGTATTCCGGGAACTGCTCAATGAATGTTTGAGGTCCGGGCAGTTCCCGGAACAATGGAGGACTGGAAAATTGTGCTTGCTGCGGAAGGAGGGTCGCCCAATCGACTCTCCTTCTGCGTATAGACCACTGGTGCTGCTGGACGAGACGGCAAAATTGTTTGAAAAAATCCTCGCGGACCGTCTCGTCCGGCACCTCGAGGCTATCGGGCCGGGACTGTCGGAAAATCAGTTCGGGTTCAGGTGCGGCCGGTCAACAATCGATGCATTGGCCGCCCTGAAGACCCTGGCCACCGAAGCGGTGGCCGAAAAGGATGTAGTTCTGGCAGTCTCGCTCGATATTAAAAACGCCTTCAATAGTCTCCCACATGAGACTCTAAAGGAGGCGCTCCGATATCACGGGGTGCCTCCGTATCTCCGGAGGCTATTGGAGGCATACCTCGAGAGGAGGCACGTGCTTTGGGAGGGGGACGATGGGCGCATACATCGTCATAGGGTAGAGTGTGGCGTTCCACAGGGTTCGGTCCTCGGTCCGACCTTGTGGAACGTCGGATTTGATTGGTTGTTGCGGGGCCAGCTTCTCCCCGGGATGGGGGTAATTTGCTACGCAGATGACACTCTCATCACGGTGAGGAGGGCTGACTTCCGTGACGCCGCCCGACTAGCAAGAGTCGGAGTAGCGCTCGTCGTTGACCGGATTGGCAAGTTGGGCCTGAGAGTCTCGTTGGAGAAGACGGAGGCTCTCCTATTTTATGGTCCCAGCCAAGGTCTCCCCCGAGGGGCACAACTCAGTGTGTCTGGGGTTGCCGTGCCGGTGCAGACCCGGATGAAGTACCTGGGTCTGCACCTGGATAGTAAATGGAACTTCGGGCCGCATTTTGTCCAGCTCGTCCCTAGACTTTCAAAGTCGGCCGCGGCGCTGGGTAGGCTTCTGCCCAATACTGGTGGTCCTGGATCGTCCTGCCGGCGGCTTTACGCCGGCATTTTACGGTCTATGGCACTGTACGGTGCCCCGATCTGCACGCAGTCGCTCACCGCCTCCAATAAGGCCTTATTGCGAAAAGCGCAGAGAGCCATGGCAGTGAGGACAATAAGGGGGTACCGTACGGTGTCCTGGACTGCAGCCACACTGCTAGCGGGGGATCCACCCTGGCCACTTCAGGCCAGGGCACAGACGGAAGTCTACCAGTTCTGCGCTGCGGCGCAGGTGAATGGGGAACGCGTCACCGCGAGGGGACTGAGTAGGGCGAAGGAAGCGGCTCGAAGGGCAGTAGTCCTGCGGTGGAGGGAGGAACTGGAGTCCCCCATAGCAGGACGGGGGATCGTTGAGGCGGTAGCGCCCCACCTTCACCGCTGGATGAAACGAGGGCACGGCAACCTATCATTCAGGATGACGCAGGTACTTACCGGACACGGGGTCTTCGGTAAGTACCTGCACCGAATTAGACGTGAAGAGGCCCCTGGATGCCATGAGTGTGGCGCGCAAATTGATGACGCGCGTCACACCCTGGAAGTATGTCCCGCCTGGGGGCCTCAGCGCCACGACCTGTCGGCGGTCATAGGAGCGGACCTGTCGTTGTCGACCGTCATCAACAAGATGCTTGACAGCGACAGGTACTGGACGTCGATGGCCTCCTTTTGCGAGGAAGTCATCTCTGCAAAGGAGGCCACGGAGCGGGAACGCGAAGCACTCGCGTCTGCGAACTCGCTCCGCCGGCGGCGACCAGGGAGAGGGAGGCGCCGCTACGCGCACCTCCTCCCACCGCCTTGACGGCTGACTGGTCGTGGCCAGATGGCTAAGCGTAGGGGTATCCCCGACGGATAGAATGTCAATAGACGATCTCTCCGGCATCCCGTAAAAGCGCGGAAGGGATCGCTGTTAGGTTTTAGTGGGTATTCCGGCCGTCAATGTCATGGCCGGCGAGTCCCGTTTTATAATAGAACATTTTTTAAAGTATTAAAATGGATATAGTATGTTATCCTTAAGAGATAGATATATACCATCGCGGACTTTTTTGTAGGCCTTTTTAAGCTGTATAATACTGTAGTACTTTATTTTGATCTATTTCGTAGGGTTCAGCCAGCGTTTGCAATGTAAGCGCAAAATAATGTGTTTATTTACGACATCACATTAGAAACCTCTAAAATTATCAGTGTTTCTCTAGTACATTATGCATATATTATACATATAAACCTTCCTCTTGAATCACTCTATCTATAAAAAAAATCGTCGCGACACCACACTGTTCAATGCGAAATAGAAATGAAAATATCTGGCTTGCTTTCTATAAGAGAACCGACGAGCGACGCCGCACAGCTTACAATAGCTTACTATAGCAAAAAGTGTCGTGACAACTTTTCGTAAGAATTTTTTCCGTCTAGCCCCCTTTCACAACGCGCGATAAGGAACTTCGTTCCAAAAAAAAAAAAAGGGCGAGGGACTGTGGAGGCGGTCGCGCCGCATCTCCGTCGCTGGATTAGTAGGAGGCACGGCAGCCTAACCTTCAGGGTGGTGCAGGTGCTTACCGGACACGGGGTCTTCGGTAAGAAAATTGGAAGAGAAGGGGCCCCAGGATGTCACGAGTGTAGCGCGCCAGTAGATTGTGCGCGTCACACTTTGGAGGTATGCCCCGCCTGGGGGCCCCAGGGCCACGTCCTGACATCGGTCGTTGGGGGAGACCTGTTGCTGTCGACCATCATCTCAAAGATGCTCGACAGCGACAGGTGCTGGGAGACGATGGCCTCCTTCTGTGAGGCCGTCATGGAGAGAAAGGAGGCTGCGGAGCGGGAACGCAAGAGGATTGCGCCCGCTGAATCGCTCCGCCGCCGGCGGCTGGGTAGGCAGAGGCGCCGTTATGCGCATCTCCTCCCACCGCCTTGAGGACCGACTGGGCGTGGCCAAAAGGGCAAGCGTTGGAGCGTCGGGGATCGAATGTCAGTAGACGATCTCTCCGGCGTCCCGTAAAGGCACGGAAGGGGGCCGCTGTGGTTTTAATGGGTATTCCGGTCGGACTAGCCGACCGGCGAGTCCCACACTTCCTCCCGTCACGACATTGGCGGGAAGGGGTTAGAGCGTAAAGGCGTTTCCACAGCGTCAAAAAAAAAAGTATCCTCCTGCGTGATTTGAATCCACGACAATGGTACAAAAGGTAGTTTAACCAATACATCATCTATGCAGTCAATTAATCTTCAAATTGAGCTACTATATCTGGTCAGATGTGTTAATAAAAAAAAATATTTCGAGTTATACGGCGGCTACGAATACTACCAACCCTTATTTTGCTCGTGGATGTCGTAAAAGACGACTAAGAGCCTTATAACGATCTGGGCCAACTACTTCTGATGCCGTTTGGTCAACAATTACATTCCCAAGGAGTGTTGACGTCTGGCAGGCGGCCGGTCATAAAACTGTTCCCAATAACTTTTACAATATGTACTATGAAAGAAGAGTACGTATTGTATCGACCCCAAGTAATTGGGATAAGAGTAGGAGATTGATGATGATATATATTGTATAGATTCTATCTACATATTATATGCATTAAACGATTCTTTTATCATTTATGATGGCAAATGAGCAAGCAGCACATCTGATGGTAAGTGTCACTGCCGCCCATGGACCTTTGCAATACCAGAAGTATAGCTAAGCTACTGCCTATCGATAAAAAATCCTCAAACCGACACAAAAAGTTGGGTTTTCGACTCTCTTGTTCACCAGAACAACAGCACATTACCATTACTCAGACGTCGATCTTCCGCTCAGTGTGGTACTACCCCGGACGGACCGGCCCGCGGCTATAGACAGAGAACTATCAACAGCGTGGTCCTACAATTATTAAAATCTTATATATATATCTACATTTGTATATCCTCAATGATCTCTTTAAATGATAGCGAGGTTTAAATACCATCATCATTCAACCAGCTCTTATCACCAATTACTTGTGGTCGAAGCAATATGCACTAGTACATATCTTCTTCTCTCTCGATCTTTTTTTTTTTTGGACTAATCCTACCATACATTTCCACCATTGTAACTCCTATAAGCCAAGATCCACAATAGTCTTCGTAAAAAAACATCGAGGTTTGACCATCTAGAAGTCCAATGCTTTCAATTATCTTGAAACAAATTTAATTGGAAAAGAAAACCAGATGAGAATACCACTTCCTTCTTATACAAAGCGGGAAAAGAAATTGTTCAATAGTATGACCGGCCGCCTGCCATACGTCAACACTACTTGTGAATGTAATTGTTGACCAAACGGCATCAGATGGAGTTGGTCCAGGTCGTTATTAAGCTCTTATTCGTCTTTTACGACATCCACGAGCAAAGTAAGGGTTGGTAGTATTCGTAGCCACACAGCAAGTTTTTACATACATACATATCATCACGCCATATCCCTTGCAGGGTAGGCAGAGAGAACAGAGTGCCAGAGAACTCTATCCTTGCATACTTCACTCGCTTCCTCAACATTCGTAATTCTCTTCATACACGCTCGCCGGTTTCGGAGACTCTTGACTCCTTTCTTCCGTTAGTACGTGACCAATCTGGTCTAGGTAGGTTAGTCTAATATTTTATCTAGTTAGCATATTTTTAAACTATGCAAAAATAAAACAAACCTTATTCTGTTCATCTTCTTCTTTATTATCCCATATGATGGCGCTGTCTACGCCGGATATCTTCTTATCTTCTGTATGTTGGTATATCAACTCGAGGAATGACCAATCTATATCGATCTTGGTTGTACCGTCCGGTCGGATTGCTTCAAATAGTAATAATCTATTATCATTTCAGCTCATATATGTCCCACAGTTGGGCTTGAGTCTTCCTCCATAATGGGAGGGAAATTGATGTAATATACCACGCTGATCAAATGGGTTTTATTGCTTTTTTATTGCCTATGGTGGCAAAACAGCAAGCAGCACATCTGTTGGTAAGCGATAACCAGTAGGCTACCTTGAAATAAGTGCTCTTCTTAAACCTCATTTTAAGGATATGTAATAGGTCATTTTAGTCTCTTGTATCAATATTATTTGCATATCTGTACTGATATTATAAAGGTGAACCGTTTGTTTGTTTGAATACGCTAATCTCAGGCACTACTGGTCCGATTTGAAAAATTCGTTCTGTGTTGGATAGCCCATTTATTGAGGAAGGCTCTAAACTATATATCATCTCACTAAGACCAATAGGAGCAGAACACTAATGAAGAATGTTACAAAATCGGGAGTTTTATTTTCTTTTTGAAAACTTCCGGTTAAAGTTTCGTGAAAATCATGTTTCATCGCATATATATGACCAGTTAAAGTTAGCCCAAAGTAACTATTCCACGCCGACGAAGTCGCGAGCAGAAGCTAGTTATGTCATAAAGAAGAAAGAAAAGATCTTTCTTTAAATTACTAATTTTTTTTTAGTATTTAATAATCTTGATTATTAATAAAAACGTGATTACAAGCAAAAAATGATTGTCACAAATGAGATTCGAACCCACATCTATTGGAAATCCGTCCCCATCGTGCTGCTACTTACACCACCGTGAACTACAATACAATATGTACAGTATGTAAACATTGTCCGGTAGATGGCACACGTCTCCTTAAAGACGAAAATATAATACGATGCGAGAATTGAAATGTCCTACAATAGTTCGCGGTGGTGTAAGTGGCAGCACTATTGGAACGGATTTCCAATAGATTTGGGTTCGAATCCCACTTGTGACAATCATTTTTCGCTCATAATCGAGATGTTTACTTGTTTTTACAAAAAAAATAATAATTAAAGAATGAAAAAAAAACATTTATTTAGCTCTCGTTAAAAACTAATAAAAAATAAAACATAACTAAATAAAATAACTTCTGACATAAAATAACATTAACGAGAAACAAAAAAGAACAATTGGCATAATAATAATTAATAAATAATAATAAGTAAATAAAAATAAAAACCAAATGGTATTTGGCTCAGCTTGTGGCCGGGGAGGCAGGTGCACCATAGTCGTTGATTTTCACCCCCACTCAGTCGTCTTTTACGACATCCACAGACAAGAGAAGGAGTGGTAATATACATACATACATACATACCATCACGCCATGTCCCTTGCAGGGTAGGCAGAGAGAACAGAGTGCCAGAGAACTCTATCTCTGCATACTTCACTCGCTTCCTCAACATTCATAATTCTCTTCATATATGCTCGCCGGTTTCGGAGACTCTTGACTCCACCTTCCTTCAGTACATGACCGATCTGGTCTAGGTACGTTAGTCTCGGTCTCCCTCGGTACCTACATCCTTCCACTTTCGCATTGTATATCTTCTTAACCAGACGTTCGTTCGGCATTCTTTCCACATGTCCGAACCATCGGAGCATTCCCTTTCGCATCTTTACACCAATACTCTCTTTCTTAACTACTCGCTCCCTTACGTCGTCGTTACGAAGAGGTAATATATTTCTTAATTTTTCTCGCCTAGATGCTTTTTAAAAAATAAAAACACCATCCTTGCACAAAATTAACGCAGACAAATTATACCACAGACTACAGAACAACAGTTTATGAATCGCACAAATTATTACCCAGGAATCGAACCCACAGCAATGGCACGATAGGCCAGTATCTTAACCATCTGTGCAATCATATAATACACATAATGCAGCCTAATCATCATCATCATCACAGCTCATATATGTCCCACTGTTGGGCTCGAGTCTCCTCCGTAATAGGTAGGAAATTGACCTAATATACCGCGCTGGTCAGACGTATTTGTATAGGGTTTTGTTTCGAATTTTCCTTCTCTCACATAGATGTTATATGCGTTTTATATCCCTTAGTCGTCTCTTACCACGAGTAAAATAGGGGGCGGTGAATTGTATTCTTACTCCGTCACCATAAGCAAGTTAAATTACTTACATTTAATTGTTGGTACAATATAGTAATTATTATGAGTCGATCCCTCGCTCTGTAATCTCATGCCGCGACGTCGAACCCGTAACACTTCGGCGAACACGAACCGCATAAATCTGTTAAGATATATCATCATCATTCACCAGCTCTTATCACCAATAAATTGTAATCAATAGAATATGTACTCATCTTACAACGTTTTTTATTGTAAATAATTATGACAATAGTTTGTATGACCGCCCGTCTGTCTGACGTCAACACTACTTGTGAATGTAATTGTTGACCAAACGGTATCAGATAGAGTTGGTCCAGGTAGTTATAAGGCTCTTAGTCGTCTTTTACGACATCCACGAGCAAAGTAAGGGTTGGTAGTATTCGTAGCCGCTTACCATACAGCAATTATTCACTATCATAATTAATTATTGTGTCTGGGAGGCGTTCCTGTTGCTCCTCAATTTATGTTGGAGCTCGGGAATGGTTCCCAGGGACTGGAATAGCGCAGTCATCGTGCCTTTGTTTAAAAAGAAGGGTTCACATTATGACTGCGCAAATTACAGAGCCATAGGCTTGACCAGTTTGGCAGCAAAAGTGTATGGAAAAATTATTGAAAGGAGAATGAGGATGGTGTCCGATGGTTTACTGTGTGAGACACAAGGAGGTTTCAGGAGTGGAAGGGGATGCATGGATCAAGTGTTCTCTCTGCGCAACATTGTGGAGAAGCATCTGGCTCTAGGTCAGAGGGTTTTCTGCAGTTTTGTGGATCTGGAGAGAGCATTTGACACGGTTGTACGAAAGGAACTTTGGGACATTTTACCGGAGTATGGTATCAACGGTAAACTGCTACAGGCTGTGCAGTCCAGTTACATGGGCTGTAGAGCCTGTGTGCGGCTGGATGATGGAATGTCGCCTTGGTTTGACGTCAATATCGGCGTTAAGCAGGGGTGCGTTCTGTCAGCCAGGCTGTTTATCATATATCTGGATAAATGTGTCCAAAGGTTGAACGATATGAATGTGGGAGTCCAGATGGGCGACTCAGTGGTCACTGCTCTGCTTTATGCAGATGATGCAGTCCTGCTGGCACAGTCAGCGACTGACCTGCAGACCCTAGTCGACACAATGACAGAAGATTGTAAGAAAAGGGGTCTACGCGTGAATGTGAGCAAAACCAAAATAATGGTCTTTGAAAGAGATAAAACCAGAACAGATGTAAGAGTAACAATAGGTAATGATGTACTAGAGCAAGTGGATGAATTTGTATATCTTGGATGTGGATTTAGCCGAGATGGAAGGTACACCACTGATATAGAGCGAAGAGTGAATGCGGGAAATAGAGTGAACGGAGCGTTGGGGCAACTTCTCGGCAGCCACCACCTCAGCCAGAAGGCACGTGTAGCAATACATAACGCAGTGCTTGTCCCAACATTACTGTATGGAAGCGAGAGTTGGGTATGCAGAAAAGAGTATGAAAGTAAAATTAATGCGGTCGAAATGCGATCTCTGCGGAAAATCTGTGGAGTTAGGCTGACCGACCGCATTCGTAACGACGACGTAAGAGAGCGAGTAGGTATGAAAGAGAGTATTGGTGTAAAGTTGCGAAAGGGAATGCTCCGATGGTTCGGACATGTGGAAAGAATGCCGAACGAACGCCTGGTTAAGAAGATATACAATGCGAAAGTGGAATGATGTAGGTACCGAGGGAGACCGAGACTAACCTACCTAGACCAGATCGGTCATGTACTGAAGGAAGGTGGAGTCAAGAGTCTCCGAAACCGGCGAGCGTGTATGAAGAGAATTATGAATGTTGAGGAAGCCAGTGAAGTATGCAGAGATAGAGTTCTCTGGCACTCTGTTCTCTCTGCCTACCCTGCAAGGGATATGGCGTGATGATATGTATGTATGTATGCATAATTAAATCTCATAGTATTCATGCTTATATATGCTCATAGCTGTGTGGTAGCGGCTACGAATACTTTTTTTTTTTTTTTTTTTGTTCACGCTGTGGAAATGCATTTGCGCACTAGCCCTCGCCGGTGACAGACGAGGGGGTGTGTGGGACTCGCCGGTCAGCTGGTTCGACCGAAATACCCACTAAAACCACAGCGGTCCCTTCCGCGCTTTTACGGGATGCCGGAGAGATCGTCTATTGACATTCTATCCCCGACACCCCAACGCTAGGCCATCTGGCCACGTCCAGTCGACAGTCAAGGCGGCGGGAGGAGATGCGCGTAACGGCGCCTCCGCCTTCCTGGCCGCCGCCTACAGCGGCTACGAATACTACCAACCCTTACTTTGCTCGTGAATGTCGTAAAAGAGGACTAAGAGACTTATAACGACCTGGGCCAACTCCATCTGATGCCGTTTGGTCAACAATTACATTCCCAAGTAGTGTTGACGTCTGGCAGGCGGCCGGTCATAATAACTATTGCCAATAACTTTTACAATATGTACTATGAAAGAAGAGTACATATTGTATCGACCACAAGTAATTGGGATAAGAGTAGGAGAATGATGATGAGTATTCATGCTTATTATAAAAAGTTTTTACGGACTCACCTCCTAATCAATCTTCCTCTTCTAGGTGATAATCGTACATCGGCATCAGGTACATGTTCAACTGAAACCCTCACCTCACCAGACCTCGTGTATACAGGAAAAGCAGGTATCTGTAAGCTGAATGTGGAATAATTCCATTATCATCTCAAGTAAATAAATATTGTTTTATTTCAAACTAAATATTTATTTATTATAAATAAACTTTTTACGAGCGAAAAATAAATGTCACAGATGAGTCTCGAACTCACAACTATTTGAAATCAGTTTTAAGCTAACAGTTAGACAAGTGTAAGTTGTCGTATGACGGTAAATTTTCAGTTCGCATAATATTTTCGTGTTTAAAGTAGACGTGTGCCATCTATCGGACGATGTTTACACATTGTACAGATTTAATACTCGTAACTTTGCAGTTAGAATTGTATTAAACGATGACCCAACACCCTATTCAAATTACTGTAATTTAGCATTTGACATGCTTGATTATTTATAAAAACTTGATTACGAGCGAAAAATGAATGTCACAAATGGGATTCGAACTCACACCTATTGGAAATACGTTCCAATTGTGCTACCACTTACAGCAGCGTGAGCCGTCGTATGACATTTCACATAACTGCAAAGTTAGAGTATTAAAATCTATACAATGTGTAAACATTGTCCGGTAGATGGCACAAGACTCCTTTAAATACGAAAATATAATAGGAGCCGAAAATTTAATGTCATACGACAGCTCACACTTGTCTAACTGGTATGACGATTGGAACGGATTACCAATAGGTATGGGTTCATGTCCCACGTGTGACATTCATTTTCGCTCGTAATCAAGTTTTTATAAATAATCTAACACAAATGACTGAATTTTAGCATTTAATATGCTTGATTATTTATAAAAACCCGATTACGAGCGAAAAATTATGTCACAAATGGGATTCGAACCCATACCTATTGGAAATCCGTCCCAATCGTGCTGCCAATTCTCCTTAAAGACGTAAATATTATACGATAATTGAATTTGAAGATTGAATGTCCTACAATAGCTCACAGTGGTGTAAGTGGCAGCACGATTCGGACGGATTTCCAATGGATGTGAGTTCGAATCCCATTTGTGACATTCATTTTTCACTCGTAATCAAGTTTTTATAAATAATCTAGCATATTAAATGCAAAATTTTAATAATTTAAAATTTTATTACGAAACTATTGGGTACTTCAGCTCAATATTAATTACCCTCATATCATATAGCAGGCTTAAACTCAAAACTTATCCGTGTGGTGATAGAGTAAGAACACAATTCACCACCCCCTATCTTAACCTGTGGGTGATCGTAAGAGACGGCTAAGGAATATAAAACGCATATAACATCTATGCAAGAGAAGGAAAACTCTAAACTAAACCCTATACCAATATGTCTGACCAGCGTGGTATAGTAGGTCAATTTCCCTCCCATTATGTAGAAGGCCCGAGCCCAACAGTGGGACATATATGAGCTGAGATGATGATGATGAAACTCAACAGGAACGTATATGAAATAAGTACAAGAGTTACTCACCTATCCGGTTCCTCCCTAGCCATTAGGATGCCAATCGCTTGACTGGCGTTTTGTGGTGCATGTAACCGCCTACCCCTTGTGTTATAACGCTCAGGTAAAGCGCACCAGAGGGACGAAACTATAGCGTACAGCATATTCCGTTTCGGTCCTGTGAAACAGATAAAGCGAAACCTAAATCAAATATTAAGAAATAAATCTGGTTAAGAAGATATACAATGCGAAAGTGGAAGGATGTAGGTACCGAGGGAGACCGAGACTAACCTACCTAGACCAGATCGGTCATGTACTGAAGGAAGGTGGAGTCAAGGGTCTCCGAAACCGGCGAGCGTGTATGAAGAGAATTATGAATGTTGAGTAAGCGAGTGAAGTATGCAGAGATAGAGTTCTCTGGTACTCTGTTCGCTCTGCCTACCCTGCAAGGGATATGGCGTGATGATATGTATGTACATATGTATGTAAATCAAATATTTTGGACGTTTATTTATTTATTTATTTGGACAACCAAGAATTGCTACAACTACATATATAAACTTAACACTAGAGTGCTCGCGCGGGTGACATATGTCACCCATACTGTTTATTTTGTGAGTAACATTTGAATACATTGTGCTACAGTGCTGCCGTCTCATGTATTCCTCGAATATGAACCGCCCCACCCGTCAGTAGCGTGCCTGTTCACGAGGTGTATCGACGTCTGTGCAGTGCGTTGTTAAAGTTCGTGGGTGACCTATGTCCCCCACGCGAGCTCTCGAGAAAGTTTATTTAACAGAACCATCCTAGTTGAAACACACGATTATCTTCACGTAAGTTGTAAAATAAATATTTTTTATAGTAACTTATAAATTATATATGTATTAGTTTACATGACAGTAACAATTTATGTATATTTTAGATTAAAATGGCGTCTATGTCGAACGACTTGGCTATAAGCAGCTGGTTGGATGAGGATGTTAGCAGCGTATCAGAGAGTAGTGAAGAGGAAGATAATGATTTAGAGGAGCAAACTGCGCCATTTGGGTCGCCACACATTTCCGAATCGGAACAAGAAAGTGATGAATCTGATGACGACAATGTACCTTTGTCTGAGTTATCCGTATACCAATCTCGTAATGGGACAAAATGGAATAAATTGCCACCACCTACATCAAGAACTAGAGCCCACAACATTTTGTCACGACCGCTTGGCCCAAAAGGTATTGCTATAAATGCTAAAACTAGTATTGACTCATTTTTATTGTTTTTTGACTCGGACATTTTGAAAATTATTGTTGAATGTACCAATATTTATATAGACATAATCAAACATAGATATCAGAGGGAAAGAGATGCTTCGCACACTGACTTGATAGAAATGAAAGCTTTTATTGGCTTGTTGTTAGTCATTGGAGTTAGTAGAGGTGGACGAAGAAACCTTCAAGACTTTTGGGATAACTCACAAGGTCTTGGCATTGAACTTGTGTATAGCACAATGTCAAAAAGCAGATTTCGTTTCTTGCTACGATGTATGCGTTTCGATGACATTAGGGACAGAGCGTCTCGCCACGAAACCGATCGGTTAGCAGCTATACGGCAGATTATTGAGATCATGCTTCGTAACTGCAAGTCTTACTATACGCCAAGTGAAACTGTAACTCTTGATGAACAGCTAGTAGCTTTCAAAGGACGCTGTGGTTTTATAATTTACATGCCAAATAAGCCCGCCAAATTTGGTATAAAAATAATTATGGCTGTAGATGTGAAATATCCATATGTGTGCAATTTTGAAATCTACGCAGGGTTACAGCCAGAGGGTCCATTTCGATTATCAAACCAAATACCGGATATTATATACAGAGTTTTGGACCCTCTGTATGGCTTAGGATGTAACGTAACCATGGACAATTGGTTCACTAGTGTACCTGTGTGTAAAGAATTATTGCAAAAACATATTACAGTGGTAGGAACGCTAAAAACAAACAAACCAGAGATACCACAGAAATTCAAAACCACTCAGGATAGAAATGTACATGACTCCACCTTTGGGTTCCAACATAACTGCACTCTGGTCAGCTACGTACCAAAGAGGAACAAGGTCGTCTTGTTGTTATCGACCCTACATAATGACGACAAGATCGATCCTGAAAGTGGAGAAGATAAAAAACCCGAGATAATTACATATTACAACCACACCAAGTATGGTGTAGATATTTTTGACAAAATGTGTCGTCAGTACGACGTAACACGTAACAGCCGTCGATGGCCGCTAACATTATTTTACAATTTTTTGAATATGGCTGGTATTAATGGATTGGTTATATACCAATTAAACAATCCTCAAATCAAGATTATTCGGCGAAAATATTTGAAAGAGGTAGGGTTTGAACTTGTGAAACCCCTTATTACTCGAAGAGTATATCAAGAAAACATACCTCGAAGTATGAAAATGAAAGCAAGGCTACTTCTGGGGTTATCAGAATACCCGCAAGTACAAAATATGCCGATTCGGGGTGGAAAAGGACGATGCGAGTTTTGCAGTAGAGCTCGAGACCGGAGTACACGCAAACAATGTGGCAAGTGTAATAGGCGTATTTGTCCAGACCACCAAGTCATTGTGTGGCCCCTCATGCAATGATAGTGTGACTGAGTAGTAACAATCTGCTCAAATAATTTGTAATGTGATGATTATTGTGATATAAAATTGTGTTAATAGTAATTGTAAACTCTTTGATCTCAAAGTTATCAAAAGTATTTATTTTCTTGAAAAATTATAAAAAGTCATATTTTATGTAAAAATGAGAAATATTAAGTTATCTTAAGGTATATGGTAAAAAATATAGTTGATTTATAATGAAATATTACGTTTTCTTTTTTAACATGAGGACTCTTACAAAAGTCGTACATCGTAAAGGGTGGCAAATGTACCCCGCGCGAGCCCTCGTACAAGTATTCATGCGCGAGTACTGTAGTGTTAATAAACATTGTTATGAAAAATAAAATAGATTAGTTGCACAATTTTTAAAGGTGCCACATCATGCACAATAAAAAGGTAGGTACATTATTTCAATACTTATAGGCAATTAAAATAAAATTAAAATTGTAAAGGAAAAATTAAATTAAAGTGAAAATATGGGGATCAGTCGTACATATACATATACACACACACACACACATAATGATTACATATGGTGACGTTACGTGACGTTCACCATATGGTGACGTTTTTGTACAGATGTCAAGTGTTATAGGTTCGATCCCAAAAAAATGGACGATAATTCCCACCAGTCTAGATATCAAGATCAAAGAATCGATACTAATATTCAAAATATCATGGTCATATCACTGCTGAAAGTGACAATTCGGTTTACTCATGTACAAATCTCTAATATAAAAAAAAAACTAAATAGAAAAGACATGAAGAAATGATTCATTTTTAAAGCAAATGTAACTCGATTCTGGCGTAAGCCTTGATATATAGCTGCTTGATTGATTGAATACAAAAAAAAAGAAAAGAGCAATACAACGCTTTCACGTTCCCGCCAAGAAGTCGAAGAAAAAGAAATTAATAAAGGCGAGAAAGTGGAAGAGGTGATTCAAAACTTGACTGGCGTAAGCCTCATATACAGGGTGGAAGTGGACCGCTCGCGAAAACAAAGACAGGTGACTCTCCTAGTCCTACTTGTAATGATAGACTAGAAAGAAATTAATTAGGATGAAAAAAAAAATATTTTTTTCACCACGCGAGGTCGTTGATCTCTTGAACATATGATCGTGAGTTTTGAATAGATTGCGTCTTTTCTCATCTGAGTATAGTTACGTATTTTTTATGGAATTATCGTTACATGGCACTGTCCTAATACGATGGAATATGAAAAAAACTTAAGATTCGTGGTGAAAAAAAATATTTTTTCATCCGATTCGATGTTTTTTTCTAGCCTATCATTACAAGTAGGACTAGTAGGGTCACCTGTCTTCGTTTTCGGGAGCGATCCAGCTCCACCCTGTATATTATAGCGGATTGTAAATACAAAAAAGAGGAATACAACGCTTTCATGATCCCGCCAAAAACGGCGAAACAGAGATTAATTAAGGGGAGAAAGTGGGAGAAATGATTCAAGACTTGACTGGGGTGAGCCTCATATATAACTAATTGTCAATCCAAAATAAAAGTAAAAAATAAAAGAGCAACACAATGCTTTCACGTGCCCGTCAAAAACTGCGAAATAGATTAATAAAGGGGAGAAAGTGAGAGAGATATAGGTGATTCAAATAATTATAATCTTATTACCTGTAGGTTTCTCCTTTGGTAGATCGGTTTGAGGGTCATATTTTACCTTCTCCAGGGGATCAATTTCACAATCTTTGGTATCAACAACCGGTTGGCAGTCAGTGAAAGCCCAGGCGGTCTGCAATCAAATACAATATTGCAACTAATATTATAAAATCGTTTTTTTTTTTTTTTTTTTTTTGTGTGTCTTAGTTGTTAGCCTCAGATGGCTATGACAACTTTACCCGGACTGTGGGTGAGCGCTGAGGGCTCTCAACCCGATATTATAAAATCGAATGTGAGTTCGTTTATAACGCTCATATCTCGCAACTACTTAATTGTCAGGATCAAAATTATACAGGGTATGACATAAAGACATAATATAGAAGTAAAACTTGTTGTATGTACAGTGAAAAGTACTTTTGTAAAGGCATAAAGGTGAGTTTCATCATCTCAGCTCATATATGTCCCACTGTTGGGCTCGAGCCTCCTCCATAATGGGAGAGAAATTGACCTACTATACCACGCTGGTCAGACGTGTTGGTATAGTTTTATTTAGAGTTTTCCTTCTCTTGCATAGATGTTGTATGCGTTTTATATCCCTTAGTCGTCTCTTACGATCACCCACGGGTAAGATAGGGGGTGGTGAGTTGTATTCTTACTCCGATACCACATGGAAAAATTACTTTATATGTTTAATTATCTTAATTTCGAGTTTTCCTTCTCTTATATCTATATGTTATATGCATATTATATCCCTTAGGCGTCTTGCTTCTTCTTCTTATTTTTATGTATTGGCAATCAGCTACTTAAATGAGCCATTGTGGCCAGTGTCGAGTTATAATTATCTTCAAGTTTTTAGTGTCTTTAGATTAGTCATTTGTCCGTCAGTAAGTCAAATTGTCACCATCAACAGTGCAATGGCCACACTATTAATGGTATCTTGTGAGAATTTTGATGGAAAACGAAAACGTTGTAAAGCACTTGTATATGATATTCACTACATCTTAGCAGTTCCGTCACATCACATTACATAAAATGCCATCAAAATTATCTACTATAACACGTTAAAACACTAAGATATCGAATATAATACAAGAGCACCACATGACGTATTAGATTCCCGCCACAAAAACCTAGGCGTCTTTTGCAACACCTACTTGATAGGGAGTACCCACAAGGTAGGAGGTGGCTTGTATTTTTACTGGCTCCACTCTAAAAAAAATGTTATATAAATTACTTACCCTTTTATAATAATATTGTCTGCGTTTCGTTGTCCCTGGACGGGCACTATCGCCGTTATCAATCGCATCATTATTGGTACAGGCAACTGCATTTGAGATTTCCAATTCGGCTGCTTTGAAATTCTCTTTACCTGAAAAAGAGAATTTACAATTTACTTACATACATACATACATATCATCACGCCATATCCCTTGCAGGGTAGGCAGAGAGAACAGAGTGCCAGAGAACTCTATCCTTGCATACTTCACTCGCTTCCTCAACATTCATAATTCTCTTCATACACGCTCGCCGGTTTCGGAGACTCTTGACTCCACCTTCCTTCAGTACATGACCGATCTGGTCTAGGTAGGTTAGTCTCGGTCTCCCCCGGTACCTACATCCTTCCACTTTCGCATTGTATATCTTCTATATATATCTTAACAATTTACTTCTTTAAATAAAGTGTCTGATTTATATGCGATGATTGTGTTAGTGACTAAGATGGCGGTCTACGGTACCAGCGTTGCGAATTTGATTCGCCACGCAGGAAATTATGCGAACCACAAAATGATACAAGACATTTATTATACAAACATCACACATGACATTTCATTTAATATAAGCCTTAATGTTCTAAAAATAGAGCTCAAAATAAATATTTATCGACCGCAGGCGCAGCGCGGTCCAGTCGTTCTATCCCTCTCACTCTCCCGAAAAGACACACGGCGCGTTTGAGAGATAGATAACCATTACCAAATTACCATTACATTGCAGAAATACAGAACAGTACACGAGTGTTCGGCGTCATGTTTAATGTGATGTGTGATGTTTAATGTCATGTCATGTTTAGTCGCGTAATGTGTAATATGACAGTACGCGGTCGGGTAATATTACGTGTGATGCATCACTCGCATTACTTACACATGTCTAACATTTATTATACAAGACAGTGCAGTCTTTAAAAATATATATATATCTATACTAATATTATAAAGCGGAAGAGTTTGTTTGTTTGTTTAAACGCGCTAATCTCAGGAACTACTGTTCCGATTTGAAAAATTCTTTTTTTGTTAGATAGTCCATTTATAGAGGAAGGCTTTAGGCTATACAACATTACGCTGCGACCAATAGAAGCAGAGCAACAATGATGAATGTGTAAAAATCGGGTTTTTGTTTCCTTTTGAGAGCTTCCGCTGCGTAAACGGTTAAAGTTGCGCAAAAATTATGTACCATATAATTGTTCCCCTTTCAAAGTTCTAAATAAAAGTCCGCGACAGCATATGTCTATCTTTTAAGATTGGCTCACTATAACCTTTTTTATGCTAATCAAATTTGTTTTAAAATAATGTGATATTTTCGAAGATGTTTTTATAAACATAATATTAATCCTTATCCAAATAAATGAGTTATTCATCACAAGTATTTAATTTAAAACAAAATTGCTCTTTACATTACTTGATTTCAATGAATATCTTAGGAAATATCGCAGTTTAAAAATAACATCGCAGCAAAATAATGATCAAGTACTGGGCGCGCATTTACGATTAAAATACTGGGTCTTATAATCTTATATTAAAAAAAAAACTCAAACTAATTTTATTTCAAAGTACTTCTGCACACACTACATTTTTAGTTTTGTTTTCTTCTCATGACCTTCCGTCGGCTTTACACATCCTAAATAATAATAATAAGTATAGGAAGTATTAGTGCCTGCCCTCATGTATGGCAGTGAAAGTTAGATTTGGCGGTGAAGACATGAAAATAGAATAAATGCTGTAGAGCTGACAGCTCTTCGTAACGTGTGTGATGTAAGTATGAAAGAGGAATTAGGTATAATGTTATAAAAGAGCGCTATTATGCTGAGGTGGGTTGGACACGAAGTGGAAGAAATAATGAGTGGGCAGAGGTTGATGAAGCAAACATATAAAGCAATCGTGAATGGGACGAATACAAGGGGAAGACCACGTCATACTTTTCTGGACCAAATTGGAGATTTGTTCACGAGAGGTCATCATCATCATCATTCTCCTACTCCTATCCTAATTACTTGGGGTCGATACAATAAGTACTCTTCATTCATAGTACATATTATAAAAGTTATTGGCAATAGTTTTATGACCGGCTGCCTGCCAGACGTCAACCCTCATTGGGAATGTAATTGTTGACCAAACGGCATCAGATGGAGTTTGCCCAAGTCGTTATAAGGCTCTTAGTCGTCTTTTACGACATCCACAAGCAAAGTGAGGATTGGTAGTATTCGTAGCCGCTACCACACAGCGATGTCATACACATCAAAAGTATGTGTAATTGTAAATAGGCGTAAGTGTATGTATGTATAATATACATACATTGTATATATCTATAGAAAGTATAGATAAGACCCAATACTTTTACTTAAGGTTTAATGTTCTACTCTTACTAATAAAAGTGTCATGGAGGTACCTAAAACAGCTTTAACGTATGTATTATTTAAAAATATTTCCAACTTTTACGTAAACGAATTCGCGAGTTGAAGTTAACGTTAGCCCAAAGTAACCATTCCACGCAGACGAAGTCGCGGGCGGAAGCTAGTATATATATATATTTAAGAGAACACTTTTTTTTTTTTGCTAGCACACCGCTATGGACGTCGCATCCCGCCAAATCGGTCCGGGGTGACGGAAGAGGCGACGCGCAACCCCATTGACCCACCCTGCAAGCACCTCTTCTTCGCCGTGCGAGCGGGCCACCGGTACCCGATCTTTGTCTTCGGTGGCTAAGAGAACACCCTACACCTCTCACTCTAAAAAAATAAATCTTTGTATCACGGTTGACTTTAACAACATACAATTAAACGGACACAAATTACAATCCAAACTTGGTACAATAATTTGAATATCGCAGAAGTCAAACCCATGACACTTTTTTTTGTGCTAGTTTATGATTTGGTCACACTCCAGCCGTTCAGTCCGAGACAGCGGAAAGGCAGCGTGCGAGCTCATAACTAACCTTATAACCTTTTTTTTTTTTTTTCGCAAGGTGGGACCATGGATGTGGTCGCGCCCCGGCAAATCGGCCTGGGCGACGGAAGAGGCGGCGCGCAACCCCATGGACCCACCCTGCAAACACCTCTCTTCGCCGTGCGAGCGGACCACCGGTACCCGATCTTTGTCTTCGGTGGCTACTAACCTTATAACCTACCCATCGTTTTTAGACTGATCACAGACATAACTTGACATTGTTGGTTTATCCCGACGGATTACCGTTCTGAATACTATTAATAATTCACACCACTCCCTATCTTACTTGTGGGTGATTGAAAGAAACGACTAAGGGATATAAAACGCATATAACATCTATGCAAGAGAAGGAAAACTCTAAACAAAACCCTATACCAACACGTCTGACCAGCGCTGTATAGTAGGTCAATTTCCCTCTCACCGCAAAGGAGATTGGAAGTCCAGCAGTGGGACGTATACGAATTAAAATAACGGGACGTTACCCTCGGCCTCTCCGTGGATGATGGACCAATTCCTGGTCCAATAAAACCACCAAAACTTAGCACGCAACTTTATCTTCTGTTTAATAATATGAATTTTGTTTTTCTGCTGATGATAAATCTAAGCTTACCTATTGGCATCAACTGATCATCCAACTCTCCAGACTTATGCAGTATCCTGCACGCTTGTAAAGCTACCATCCTTCTTGCTAGCACCCTCGTTGGCATCGGATGACCCTGAAGAAATAAATAAAAACAAAACAGTAGTTATAAAATCTCGTGAGATATGAACCCATGTCTTTTTTATATTGCTTATGGTGGCAAACGAGCAGACGGCACACCTGATGGTGAAGTGTGAAGTGTCACTGCCGCCCATGGACCTTTGCAATACCAAGAGTAGCTAGGCCGCTGCCTACCAATACAAACCCACACCATTTGAGTTGTCCACAGCGTGTCCTACCACTATGAAGGAACGTATGTCTATGGGAAATCTGTTCCAATCGTCTGTCTTGATTGTCACATGTGGGACTAGAACCCATATCTATTGGTATATAAAGTCGTGTAATCATTTTCATACAATTCTAACTGAAAAATTAGAGTATTAAATCGGTACAATGTGTAATCGTTATCCGGTAGATGGCACACGTCTCCCACAAAAATAACAAATTAATACGAGATGAAAATTGTTTATCATACGACAGCTCACACTAGTCTAAGTGCTAGAACGATTGGAACAGTTTTCCAATAGGTTTGGGTTCGAATTCAACGCGTGACATTAATTTTTCACTCGTGAAACAAGTTTTTATAAATAATATAGGATATTAAACTCTTATATTTTACTGTATACGCATTCCCAAGTAGTGTTGACGTCAGACAGACGGCAGTTCACACCTATTGACAATAACTTTTCTATACTAATATTATAAAGAGGAAAGGTTTGGATGTAAGTATGTTTGTAACGAATTGGCTCAAAAAGTACTGGACCAATTTTAAAAATTCTTTTACCATTTGAATGCTACATTATCACTGATTAATATAGGCTATTTTTATTGCAATAAAAAAATAAGGATCCCTACTAAAACTACAATAATGTTACCCAAGGTGCAAAATATCTTTCATCGCATGATGCACTATTGATGGTAGAACAAAAAAATGTTCCACAATGTTAAAGAACATATCAATATCTACAAAAAATGATGCAATAGCATGTGTCTAACTATTGTAGTTATGTCACTATAAATACTTCAATATATAAATAGTTTTCAATCATCAAGTCACGTACGCAAAAGGAGCCCGCGATACGCTATTGCTAAATACCTTATTATTTAGGTATGTCCTGCATTTACTATACGTTTATGCCAAAATGTTTAAAAATTAAATTTCTACCAGTGCGAAGCCGGGACGGGCCGCTAGTACAATATATACGAGTACATATTGAGACGACCACATGTAATTGGTGATAAGAGCTGGAGAATGATGATGTTTAATATAAGCACTCCATTTTTAATAACGATATAATAGCAGTAACAATTTAGTAACCAAACGTACTACCCACACTGGCCTAATTGATAATGTAATTAGAACGAATATTCAATAGGGTACAAATTCAGTAAATATTTTTCGATTGCAAATAAGTTTTACTATAATTCTTATCATCATCATCGCAGCTCATATATGTCCCACTGTGGGGCTCGAGCCTCCTCCATAATGGGAGGTAACTTGGTCTACTGATTTTAATAAAGGGTTACAGTTAAACTACTAACTATTAAATAAAACTATTATTAACTTTTTCTTTTCCTCAGCCCACATACGTCCCACTGTTGGGCTCTGGCCTCTTCCAAAAATAGGATGGATATTACTCTGGTCAGAAAACCCTTTACCTGGTATTTTCTCTTACATTATATTAATATTCTCCTGGTGAGACGGGTTTGTATAGGACTTTCTGTCGAGTTTATCTTCCCTTCGTCTCAGCTCATATATGTCCCACTGTTGGGCTCGAGCCTCCTCCATAATGGGAGGGTAATTGACCTAATATACCACGCTAATTAGACGTGTTAGTATAGGGTTTTGTTTCGAAGTTTCCTTCTCTCGTATTTTATGCGTTTTATATACCTTAGACGTCTCTTACGATCACCCACGGTCAAGATAAGGGGGTGGAGACTTACGGAAATAACATATAAGTACTAACCACAATATTATATTTGACTGGACAATTCAACGGAAGTCTCAATGTGCAGATGTATGCTGTCCTCATCTCCTTAGTGTCTTTGTGTGGCAGTTCCACCGTCTCCATCCACCATTGAGGCGCCAAGCGGGTGAATGTGTCCGATGGTAATTTCCCGCAATACCTGTTAAAGAAATTGTTAATATAACCAATAGGGGGTATTCATAAATTATGTAAGACGTTTAGGATGAGTTTTTGTTAATGGTTTGTGTATTAATGTTATTGCAGTGAGTTAATGATACCTACTTGTAGTAAGAAGATTGTAATATATAAAAGATTTGCCAGAATAAACATAGTTATATTTGATCAATAGGGCATTTTCTTACAAAAAATCATATTAAGGGGCAGGGGGGAGTAGTTGCAATCTTTTAATGTATTACGGTAGGAGGGGAGGGGGCCAAATCATTCTTCAAAATCCCTTACGTAATTAATGAACGGCCCCTAGATGACGTGATTTAAAAACAAAGCAAATAAATTCTTACTTAATGTATCTTTTAAACTTTTCTTTCTGGGATTAATCCCACCACACATTCCCACCACTATAATTCCTGTAAGCCAGTATCCACAATGGTCTCAGTAAAAGACACTGAGGTTTGGTCCTCAGGAAGTCTTGGGAAGCGCTTTTAATTGTATCGGGACAAATTCATTAGAAAAGAAAAACAGGACAAGTTGAAAAGATTCCACTTCCCTCCTATGCAAAGTGGGAGACATGAAGTAAAAGATCTTTAACCTTAGAACTACAGGATAAAAATATCTACCCCAGGTAAACTTTCATTTAGAGTTGCTGATAAAAAAAGGCTGGGTGCCAGTGAGTCGCCTGTACAGCGTAGAAAGTGTACATGCAGAGTAAGTTATGGGGTCACTCGCTGCCCTCCACCATCCTGGACGTATCGGGCTGGATGTGATTACACTATATCCAGCCACATAAAAAATCTTTCATTTGATTTTCTAAGTTATACACTCCGTTATTCCCTCTCGCATCGAAAGGTTGGTGTATGACTCCATAATCCACCGTATTGTTTCCCCATTGCTAGATCCACCACTGATAGCAACTCCTTGACACCTGTGTCTGGCCCGGTATAAATAAAAAAGGTTTAAAAGACAAAAAAACTCACCTATTAATAAGTGCAATTGCTGTATTCAAATCCACACTAGCAATATAATTATCGTTTAATATTTTTTTATTATCACTCTTGCTAATATCACCCCTACTTATATTATTATCCTTTGGAACACACTGACACTCATCAATCTTCATATCACTGCATTTATTACAAAAACTATTTTTATCATTATCACTAATTTCACATTTATTTTTAATTTCTTCTATACTCTTATCTATTGTTTCTGGAATGTTATCATTGTCTATGGAATTATTAATATCTATTTTTCTATTATCACTATTATTTATATTTAATTCATTTGTGACTTGATTTTCAATATTAATATCGTCAGTATCTTTATTATAATTCACTTCAAAATGACCGCATACTTCCCAATCATTATCTTTAAGGCCATCTTCGATTTTTATTTCGGCTGTTTTACTCGTAATATCATCAATATTATCCACATTCTTCATATTCTTCTCACAAACTGCTGTATTATGACTACCATTGATGATAGATTCACCATCACAGATTTTATCATGTGTTATGTGATTATCAGCATCAATATCCTGATTGGCATCTTCAGTATTAGCCTCTAAAGCATCTTCAATAGTTTCTTCAACTTTAAATTTACTTCTAGCCTCATTTTCATGACTATTACCTATATTAATATTACTTTCTCTATTGCAATCTTCAGTAATTTCATTTAATTTTTCATTATCATTATTAAATTGATGTATATCATCATTCTTATTTTTATTATTATCAATGTCAATATTATCATTGCCACTAATAAATTGACTATCATTCTCGCTAATTGTTTCATTATTTTTAATAATTTTACTATTGAGACTATCATTAGGTGTATAAGGTTTAATAAATGTATTAAGTCTATCGGCGTGATCCTCTTCTGATGGTGGCGGTTCATCTTGGATACCACAACCGCATTTACGGCTAATTATCTGTGGAATAAAAATCATAGATAAGGAAAAAATTATAACCCTACCACCATGTCGAAGATACTATGCTGGAACAGAACTGGGTCTTCATTGCAAACATTGGTTGTCACGTAGAGTAAGGTGGAAGGACCATGTTCGTGATACAGCTCATGCTGAAGTAGAACCTTATTGTTCTATGTATATTTTTACATACATACATAGCCTCACGCCTGTTTCCCAAAGGGGTAGGCAGAGACTACGGATTGCCACAAACCACGATCCTGACATACCTCCATCGCTTCATTCACGCTCATCACAGTCTTCATGCATGCTCTACGATTACGCGTACTCTTAATCTGACCTTTCACTAACACATCTTCAATTTGATCCAGGAAAGTACGACGTGGTCTTCCCCTTGTAATCGTCCCACTTACACTCGCTTTGTATACTTGTTTCGTCAACCTTTCCTCGCTCATTCTTTCCACGTGTCCAAACGACCTCAGCATACCCTTTTTTATTTTTTTTTTCACTACTTCTTCATTCATACCATCATATTTTTAACCATTCAAATTTTAATGCTTTAAGTCTTGGTCCACATTGTTCACAGTTTTCTGTCTACACTCACGGGCCTGTCCATCCGGGGTAGCGCCACACTCTCACAGAAGATCGACGCCTAAATAATGGCAACGTGCTTTTACTTTGTTCGGTGAGCGAGAGAGAGGAAACTCCAACTTTCTGGCTGGGTATTGGTTTCTAGGCAGCGGCCCCGCGGTACTCCTAGTATTGCAAAGCTCCATGAGCGGCAGCAACACTTACCATCAGGTGTGCTGCTTTAGGCCAGGCTATCGACGGGGGCAGGTACCCGAAACGTTATCCGGGCTGGCCACGAATGTCAAGGAAGCGGTACCAATGGCGATGGGCAGGGAATACGGTGGGTTAAGGGGCCACGCACCGACCTTCCGTCGCCTCGGACGGAATGGAGGACGCGTATCTAGACCAACGCCAGCCACCAAAAAAAAGGTTTGCTGCTTGCGCGTTTGTCATCATTAGTGATAAAAGAAAATAAATACATTTTCTTTTTTTGTTACATACATACATATCATCACGCCATATCCCTTGCAGGGTAGGCAGAGAGAACAGAGTGCTCTATCTCTGCATACTTCACTCGCTTCCTCAACATTCATAATTCTCTTCATACACGCTCGCCGGTTTCGGAGACTCTTGACTCCACCTTCCTTCAGTACCTGACCGATCTGGTCTAGGTAGGTTAGTCTCGGTCTCCCCCGGTATCTACATCCTTCCACTTTCGCATTGTATATCTTCTTAACCAGACGTTCGTTCGGCATTCTTTTTTTTTTTCATATTATCAAAAGTTGTTTAACGATCATCGGTCGGGTTAAGTGACACCTTGTCACCTGATTTTTTTACACCCATTTCTGCTTCAGCGACTTTGAAGTTTAAAGGGCTAGTGTGAAGTCCAAGCCTATACATCATCATCAATTAATTAATTCATCATTACAAACAGTAGAAACCATCATACAGATTATTACACGTTGATGTTGCCAAACTACTTTATATAAAATATAACTAACTATATTTATTTTGCAATAAACAAAAAAGTATGTGTGTACTTATGTACACGCAATATAAGTTACACTTACGTAACAAGATAAAAATATTTTCAAAAATTGTATCTTTCGCCTTATTCTACGTTTGTAGAAAAAACGACACTAACAATAGAAAAATGGTATTTAACACATTGAAAGTTTTATTATAGCGCATTATCTAGTTGAAAAACTAAAATGTTGACTATAGCTAACTTCAGGGTGTCAGTTTTTCGTGACGGTGTGCGCGCGCATCGTAAAAATTTATCTCATCATTTTTTTTCTAACGCGCCAAACGAAGTATAACTTTAAAAACCTTTAACCTTATGACATTTATGTGTGGTAGCGGCTAAGAATACTACCAACCCTTACTTTGCTCGTGGATGTCGTAAAAGACGACTAAGAGCCTTATAACGACCTGGACCAACTCCATCTGATGCCGTTTGTTCAACAATTACATTCACAAATAGTGTTGACGTCAGACAGACGGCCGGTCATAACAACTATTGTCATATCTTTTGCAATATGTACATATTGCATCGACCACATGTAATTGGTGATAAGAGCTGGTGAATGATGATTTCCATTGTATCACAAGTCACAACACGTTAGCAAAGTCCATAGCCACAAGTAACTCACCTGATCCAATTCTCTATAAGTGGCGACATTATGAAGCAAGCTATCAGTAGTTTCAGCGGAATGGCTACAGAGTAATGCAGCGGTAGCTCTTGAAGCTCTGGCTCTTCCACGGCAAAGTCCATATGATCGGTACCTGGCAATATATAGTTCTGGATTGTAATTAATTATTCTGGGAAATTTATAAAGAAACTTACCCCATATTATGTGACTCATTTTTACCCCTCGCCCCCTTCTGTGACTACTTATGTAAGCGGCCAAGTAAAAATACAATACACCACCCTCTTACTCATGCGTAATTGTAAGAAACGATAGATAACGCATATAACATCTATGCAAGAGAAGATTGACTGCCCAAATGGCGTAGTGATTAAGATTTCCTTCTGTACCAGTGCCGTAGGTTCGATTCCTAAATACTTTGTGTGATGCACAAAGTATTGTTCTGTAGTCTGGGTGTAATTTATCTGCGCTAATTATGTTTGTAAAGTCCCCTGTAATGCAAGGATATTTCCTTAAAGACCGGGAGTCCGCTCCCGGTCTTTAAAAAAAAGAGAGATCAAATAAAAATTAAAATTCTTAAGTTTTATGTATTTGAAGAGTTAAATAAAATTCGAGGGTGACATAAAAAATGAATTTAAAACCATCGTGAAAAGGGAATGGGACATATTGTATTTCATCATCTCAACTCACATATTTCCCACTGCTGTGTTCGAGTCTCCTCCACAATGTGAGGGAAATTGACCTACTATATCATGCTGGTCAGACGCGTGGTATATAACCCTATAACCCTATGGTAATATTTCGATTTTTCCTTCTCTTGCACAGATGCCATATGCATATTATATCCCTTAAACGTCTTTTACGATACCCACGGGAAAAATAGGGGGTGGTGAATTGTATTCTTACTCCGTCACCACACGGAAAGTAAGATATTATATTTATCGGGTCGTCGCCATACGAATTAATTAAATTTGAAATATATACTTACGAAGGTGGTACATCCCATCGTATCACTAAGTTACACCTAGGCAGATCAATCCCTTCCTCCAATGCTGAAGTAGCCAATAGAAGATTACATTCGTGCATACGGAATCTGAAAAAGAAAACAGACAGTTGTCTATAAAGTCTGTTTACAAACGATAATTTACGCGATAATGTCATAAAAAAACATTGATGAAAACATTGCATACTTTTATGAATTGAACAAATATGAATTGACAATGGAAACCACAGTAACTTTTCACTTCAATTTATAAACACGTCAAACTCTTAAAATGCAAGAACGTTTTCACGTCTAATTCTTAAAATGCTAGAACGCTTTCACGTCTAATTCTTAAAATGCAAGAACTATTTCACGTTTAATTCTTAAAATGCAAGAACGCTTTTACGTCTAATTCTTAAAATGCAAGTACTATTTCACGTCTAATTCTTAAAATGCAAGAACGCTTTTACGTCTAATTCTTAAAATGCAAGAACTATTTCACGTTTAATTCTTAAAATGCAAGAACGCTTTCACGTCTAATTCTTAAAATGCAAGAACAAAAAATCAGAGAAGTGAAGAACTCTTACGCGGTATAGTGGATTTGATTCCCATTATGAACGGATCTTTGTGTGACCTAAGATTGTTTCGTGTTTCAGCATTATTTATGTTCTTGAATCCTTATATTGCAGGTGGGAATTTACAAACACATAATTCATCATCATCACAGCCCATAAATGTCCCACTGCAGGGCTCGGACCTCCTCCGTAATGGGAGGGAAATTAACCTACTAAACCGGGCTGGTCAGACGTGTTGGTAGGGTTTTGTTTAGAGTTTTCCTTCTCTTGCATAGATGTTATATGCGTTTTATATCCCTCAGCCGTCTCGTACGATCACCCACGGGTAAGACAGGGTGTGGTGAATAGTATTCTTACTCCGTCACCACACCGAAAACACATAATTAACGCAGACAAAGAACAATTAATGGCACAAAGTTGTCGTACGTGAACATCGAATTCGCTATACTTGTAACCACTAAGCCATTTATGCATTCGAATTTTTTTTTTTTTTTTTTTTTTAAAAGACACCACCCTGCACTAAGGAAATAAACCTTGTATTGCGGGGGACTTTACAAACATGCAATTAACGCAGACAAATTACATCCAGACTCAGAACAACACTTTGTGGATCACACAAAGTAATGTCCTGTGTGGGAATCGAACCCACGGCACTGGCACGGAAGGTCGGTATCTTAACCACTACGCCATCTGTGCAGTCGTCTGTCCGTTTGTCTTCTATTAAATCCTCGTCGTCACTGTTAAGTACTTACTAGGTTAATAAAGACTGCCCCGAAGGTAGATGTGAAGGTCGATGGAAAAGATCTTCTCCAATTACCCCCCACTCACACTAATATGTCACATAGTACTTATAATTACACTTTTCACTATACCTAAATACACTACAACATATATATTTACTTTTTAAGCACCTCCTCCTGTTTCTTCCCTTGTCGCTGACATTCCTTCAGCTCAGTGCCGGGGTTAGCTGGTGTCTCCGTAGCGCAGTACTGTGCACATAGATACGACAGCCGAGGGTTGCACCGTGACATGTCCTAGGAATAGTACGAAATAACCTCAAATATTAATCCGTTATTATTTTAATATTTTGTCTTTCATCATCATCGTCAGCTCATATACAGAGTGGAAGTGGACCGCTCCCAAAAACAAAGACAGGTGACCCTACTAGTCCTACTTGTAATGATAGAGTAGAAAAAAATTCGACTCATTTGAAAAAAAAAAAATTTTTTTTTTTTCACCACGCGAGGTCGTTGAACTCTTGAACATATGATCGTGTATTTTGAATAGATTACGTCTTTTTTTCATCTGAGTAAAGTAACGTATTGTTTATGTTATTATCGTTACATGGCACTGACACTAACTAATACGATGAAATGTGAAAAAAACCTAAAATTTGTTGTGAAAAAACAATTTTTTTTCTGCCGAATCGATTTTTTTTTCTAGCCTATCATTACAAGTAGGACCAATAGGGTCACCTGCCTTTGTTTTCGGGAGCGGTCCACTTCCACCCTGTATGTCCCACTGTTGGGCTCGAGCCTCCTACATAATGGGATATTGACCTACTATACCACGCTGGTCAGACGTGTTGGTATAGGGTTTTATATCGAGTTTTAGGTCTCTTGCATATATGTTATATGCGTTTTATATCACTTAGTCGTCTATTACGATAACCCACGGGTAAGATAGGGGGTGGTGAATTGTATTCTTAAGGAAAGAGAAGGCAGACAGACTAGAACCGTTACGCGTTACGTAACGAAGAGGTTTATCTTCTAATAAGAAGTTATCACTTCAAAAATATACTTACCACAATTATCATGAACATAATCTTCGCAACCAAAGCATCTTTCATATAAACAATCCCGCATAAGGCATCTGGATTCTGTTGCATTTGAAGAACCCTTGCAGCATTATTTCTTTGCACTCGAAGTCTTCCACGAGACCTATGTCCTGTACGTCTGGGTAAAAGAACTATACCCTTCTGAAAGACCTCAATTTTATTTTCTGAATTATCACTCTTGCTAACATCTTTGATTGTATGTATCTTTTCTTTATCACTTACACTAATATCCGTTTCACTAATAACAGGTATATTAGTGACATTATTGTTGATAATAGTTTTAGCAGAGTTATTCTGATAATCATTAGAATAATCATCAATATCTTTCAAATTTGCTTCAAAAATATTAACTTTATCTTGTATTCTATTGCCTAAAGTTTTAAAATCACATTTACTTATATCTTTAAGCATTTTCTTTGTATTATCCTCTCTGCTAATTTTTGTATCATTCCCGCTAATATCCGATTTTATTTCGCTAACATCCTTATTGGTAACTTTCGTATCTGGCGGTTGGAAAGCTTCTAATATTTCAGCGAATCTTAATACCTTTGGGGCGCTGAAAGTTTTAATTTTCAGCCATTCTTTATCAAACTTGCTAAACATATAATCAGCGTAACCTCTGATTTTTACAAATACTGTTGTACAAAGACACAGTAAAAGAAAATGCCTTTCGTAAGGTACTTTTACTTTTAATTTTTCTAATTTAGTTAATAATGCAAAGGCTGCTTTATCCGCGGCGTAGGGTCCTGAAATAAAAAAAAAAAGAAAAATATTTTTTTTAAAGACACCAACCCTTTTTTTTTGCGGGGGGCTATGGATGCGTCTCGCCGATGCAAAGAGGCGGTGCGTGACCTCATAGACCCACCATGCAAACTCCTCTCTTCACCGTGAGAGCGGGCTACCGGTTCCCGATCTTTGTCTTCAGTGGCAAAGACACCAACGTAAGTAAATTATCTTTATATTGCGGGTGTGACTTTACAAACATATAATTAACGCAGACAAATTACACCGCAGACTACGGAACAACACTTTGTTGATCGCACAACGTTTTGTCTTGCGTGGGAATCGAACACAAGGCACTGTCACGGAAGGCCGGTATCTTAACCACTACACCACCTGTGCAGTCAAGTTAAGTCAATTGGGACAAGAAAAAGTGTGTATGTGTCAGCTCCGACGCACGACTGGAGTTTACTCCTTAAGTACGATTATCAAAACAGGCTCAAAAAAGCTCTTTGACTAAAAATAATATATATATTTTTATTTACATTTATTAAAACTGTTCAGTGAAGTATTATCTCACGTCAGAAAGTGAAAGGTGCGCAGAATATGTTGCGCACCAAAAACGTAACGAGGTCATTCGATCATTAGATTTTACTCCTCAATTTTTCTCATAGCGGGTGCCTTATATGAAAATCGATTCTTAAGGAGTAAACTCCAAAAACTGAAAAATGTATTTATATACTCACCAAACTGTTCTAATATATACAAGAACTGCTTGAAAACTATTTTAGGATCTATTCCCGGATCAGGTATATTCATGAATTCCTCGTACAATTCCTCACCGTATATTTCAGTAGGATCATGTCTGAAATGGAAAAGAAAACCTGATTACGAGCGAAAAATTAACGTCTATATGGGACACGAACCCACACCTATTGTAAATCTGTTTCAATTGCATTCAATTTCCGTCTCGTATTATATTTTCGTGTTTAAAGGTGGCGTGCGCCATCTACCGGACAATGTTTGCACATTGTACAGATTTAATACTCTAAATTCGCAGTTAAAATTGTATTAAACGATGACACCCTGTTATTCAAATTACTAAAATTTTTTGATAAACTCTATTAAAAAAAAAAAAAATTAAAAATATAATAAACTTACAAAACATATGCCGACAATTTTTTTAACACTATATTAATAAAACACAAACACAGTCATACTTTCCGTAACGTTACCATCGTAACGTAACGACTGAGCGTAACAGTTTCGTTACAAAAATCGTAACGCCAATTCTTCTTTCAAATAGCATGCCCTTTTTTTGGCAACATACTGTCTGGAGACTCGCCGTCCGTTCCGTCCGGGGCGACAAAAGTGACGAAAGTGTTACGTTTCGTTCGATCAGCGTAACAGTTTCGTTACAAAAATCGTAACGCCAATTCTTCTTCCAAATAGCATGCCCTTTTTTTGGCAACCTATTGTATGGAGACTCGCCGTCCGTTCCGTCCGGGGCGACAAAAGTGACGAAAGTGTTACGTTTCGTTCGATCAGCGTAACAGTTTCGTTACAAAAATCGTAACGCCAATTCTTCTTCCAAATAGCATGCCCTTTTTTTGGCAACCTATTGTATGGAGACTCGCCGTCCGTTCCGTCCGGGGCGACAAAAGTGTTGCGTTTCGTCCGATCAGCGTAACAGTTTCGTTACAAAAATCGTAACGCCAATTCTTCTTCCAAATAGCATGCCCTTTTTTTGGCAACCTATTGTATGGAGACTCGCCGTCCGTCCCGTCCGGGGCGACAAAAGTGTTGCGTTTCGTCCGATCAGCGTAACAGTTTCGTTACAAAAATCGTAACGCCAATTCTTCTTCCAAATAGCATGCCCTTTTTTTGGCAACCTATTGTATGGAGACTCGCCGTCCGTCCCGTCCGGGGCGACAAAAGTGACGAAAGTGTTGCGTTTCGTCCGATCAGCGTAACAGTTTCGTTACAAAAATCGTAACGCCAATTCTTCTTCCAAATAGCATGCCCTTTTTTTGGCAACCTATTGTATGGAGACTCGCCGTCCGTCCCGTCCGGGGCGACAAAAGTGACGAAAGTGTTGCGTTTCGTCCGATCAGCGTAACAGTTTCGTTACAAAAATCGTAACGCCAATTCTTCTTCCAAATAGCATGCCCTTTTTTTGGCAACCTATTGTATGGAGACTCGCCGTCCGTCCCGTCCGGGGCGACAAAAGTGACGAAAGTGTTGCGTTTCGTCCGATCAGCGTAACAGTTTCGTTACAAAAATCGTAACGCCAATTCTTCTTCCAAATAGCATGCCCTTTTTTTGGCAACCTGTTGTATGGAGACTCGCCGTCCGTCCCGTCCGGGGCGACAAAAGTGACGAAAGTGTTGCGTTTCGTCCGATCAGCGTAACAGTTTCGTTACAAAAATCGTAACGCCAATTCTTCTTCCAAATAGCATGCCCTTTTTTTGGCAACATACTGTCTGGAGACTCGCCGTCCGTTCCATCCGGGGCGACAAAAGTGCTCAAAAAAAGTGATGAAAGTGTTGCGTTTCGTTCGATGACCGTAACAATTACGTTACAAAATTCGTAACGCCAATTCTTCTCCTTAATAGCATCCTTTTTTTTTTATTTTTTGAGGCGTGCTATAGTTTGGTCCCACCCCGCTAAATCCGTTCGGGGCGACAGATTAAGCGGCGCGCGATCTCATACACCCCTGCAATGTACCTCTCTTCGCCGAGCGAGCGGGCCACCGGAATCCGGTCTTTGTCATACATACATATCATCACGTCATGTCCTTTGCAGGGTAGGCAGAGAGAACAGAGTGCCAGAGAACTCTATCCTTGCATACTTCACTCGCTTCCTCTACATTCATAATTCTCTTCATACACGCTCGCCGGTTTCGGAGACTCTTGACTCCACCTTCCTTCAGTACATGACCGATTGTATATATCCACCGTCTTTGTCTTCGGTGGCCTTAATAACATACCTAAAGATCTTTCACTTGGGAAACTTACCTATGGTCTTCGATAAACCCCATGGCCTCATTAATGGTTTCCAGCATGAACGTCTCCAACTCCTTGTATTCCTCTGACACGTTGTCATCCGAAGATCGAAAACCATACTCTATAATCAATTCTCTAGGTTTAGTTAGAGAATTTGATATTCTGAAAATAAAATAAAAATAACAAATAAACGTAATAAATTATTTATAAAAACTTGTTTAAAAACAAATAATCTCACACGTGGGACTCGAACCCACATCTATTGGAAATATTTAGACGAGTGTGAGCTGCTGACAATCAATTTGCGGCTCGTATTATTTGGTCGTCTTTACAGCAGAGGTGGGCCATCTGCCGGACAAAGAAGCCACTTAAACCACCCTGGGCAGGTAGAAAAGGCAGTCCTATCACCATATTGGACCGACGGCATCAAATCATCAACGATTACTCAACTACACTACACTTACCTTTTCCCACCATCAATATCTTCAGCCAAATCCATTTGACAGCACAACTCTTTCTCCAACTGCTCTATCCTCCACTCCAGTTTCTCGTATAAATCGAAATCATCTAAGTTCTCATACACGCCTAACTCTTCTTCGTTACCCTTAAAAAGAAAAATACTATATGTTGTACAAACTACTAAATGGCTGGACTGATTTTGATAGTTCTCTTTTGTGGTGTTTAAAACCAATTTCATCAACTCATATATGTCCCACTGTGGGGCTCAAGCCTCCTTCATATTGAGAGGGAAATTGACCTACTATACCACGCTGATCCAACGTGTTTGGTGTAGTTTTATTTCCAGTTTACCTTCTCTTGCATAGATGTTATATGCGTATTATATCCAGACATGTGTAAGTAATGCGAGTGATGCATCACACGCAATATTACCCGACCGCGTACTGTCATATTACACATTGCGCGACTAAACATGACATGACATTAAACATCACACATCACATTAAACATGACGCCGAACACTCGTGTACTGTTCTGTATTTCTGCAATGTTCGGTAATTTGGTAATGGTTATCTATCTCTCAAACGCGCCGTGTGTCTTTTCGGGAGAGTGAGGGGGATAGAACGACTGGACCGCGCTGCGCCTGCGGTCGATAAATATTTATTTTGAGCTCTATTTTTAAAATATTAAGGCTTATATTAAATGAAATGTCATGTGTGATGTTTGAAGTGATGGTAAAATGTAATATTACTCGGCACGAAATGTAATGCCATATAACATCACTTCGCGAAGTACTGTTTCGCGCATGTCTAATTATATCCCTTAATCGTCTTTTACTGTCACCCACGGGCAAGGAATGGGGGCATGGTATTCTTAATCCGTCATTACACAAAGAAAATTTATTTAGATTAAAAATTAATAAGGGACGCTGCAATCGACTTGAATGAATTTTTTTTTTTTTTTTTTTTTAACCTTGCTCTACAGTATCTTACACTAAATATTGCCCTAAATCTTAACTTAAATTGATCACTCTGGTTGGTACTTTCTATCGCTAATTTAAACCGCCTAAATTTTATTTACCACTATACTCTGCTCTGTTTACGACACTACCATAACGGAAATTGGCCAAATTGCGCAAACTTTATAGTCGCATAGCCATGAAATGAAGAAGTGAAGTGAAGAAGTGACTTGAATGAATGACGTTTTTTTAATTTGAACCTTGTCTATTGAGTCAGCTAGCACCAATACCAGACCGTAAGTACTTCATGTGAAGTCACATAGTGTGCGACAAGGAAGTCGCTCTACAAAACCGAATGTCTCTTTCTATAGGACGATGTGCAATATTTTATCGCCGAGTACTTTAGTGTTACTTGAAATTTAGTTGTTAGTGAAAATAGACGTAAAAATACCTTATCTCTCATCATCTCCTCTTGACTCTTAATGCTTATGATCTCTTGCGAATTATCTACTGGTGGTATCTCTTTCTTTGCCTCTTTTTTTGGTGATGCGAATAGTGGGTAAGTCATCGCCAGAATGATGGGTCGATCAGACAATGGACATTGCTTGTAACTTTCCATTATCTATAAAAAATTAAATTAAATCAATATTTTTTTTGTTATTTATGGTTCCATACTCAAAGGGTAAAACGGGACCCTATTACTAAGACTCCGCTGTACCGTCCATCTGCCTGTCTGTCACCAGGCTATATCTCATAAACCGTGATAGTTAGACAGTTGAAATTTTCACAGATGATGTATTTATGTTGTCGCTATAACAACAAATATAAAAAAAAAACAGAATAAAATATTGCAGGGGGCGCCCATCAACAAACGTGATTTTTTTACAGTTTTTACAGATAATAGTATGGAACCTTATGTGCGCGAGTCCAACTCGTACTTGGCCGGGTTTTTTTCCCCCAAGAGGCTGAACGCGTGAGGGCGACGCTCCGGCAGCAAGCCGTGGCGTCACCCGAGTTGGTACCCGAAGGGGTAACCCGTCGGATTGGCCACGGACGTCAAAGATTCGGCATCAGTGGCCAACCCAATGGGGCTGGGTAGGGAATACGGTTATGGGGCCACACGTTGCCCTTCCGTGGATCCTAATGGAACGGACGGCGTGTCCAGATCAAAGCCTGCAAATAATAATGAATAAATCTACTTACATATTTAAGATGTTCATCTTTGTAAATTAAATGACAACTGTCCACCACCAATACGTTGATGGCGGTTATAGTAAGGAGTTCCTCCATCAGCAGCTGCTGCAGTACCGCCGCTGTGCATATCAAAACCTGAAACAACCAATTACTTCATATAACTAACTTATTATTGACTAACTTCTGTCCGCTTCACCCGCCTAAAAAGTTATTTTCCTAAAGTTTTTCATCCCCTACTTTTATTTTACCCCTTAAGGGTTAACTTTTTACAGAATTAATATTTAAAAATTAATATTAATTTATTTACATCTAATCAATAGTCTAAAAATAAGTTTCAAGCTTCTGGCTTTAAATATGACGAAACTTCCTTACAACTTTTCATCCCCCTTTACATCCCTTTTTGCATTAAAAAGTAGCATATGTCCTTTATCAGGTTCTAGATTATCTGTGTGCCAAATTTCATTTAGATTGATTCAGTAGTTTTGGCGTGAAAGAGCGACAGACAGAGTTACTTTCGCATTTATAAAATTAGTAAGGATTGATTTGCAGTGTGGTAGCGGCTACGGATACTACCAACCCTTACTTTGCTCGTGGATGTCGTAATAGACAACTAAGAGCCATATAACGACCTGTACCAACTCCATCTGATGCCGTTTGTTCAACAATTACATTCACAAGTAGTGTTGACCTCAGACAGGCGGCCGGTCATAACAACTATTGACAATAACTTTTGCAATACGCACGAATACATATTGCATCAACAAGAATTTGTGATAAGCAGCTGGAGAATGATGAAAGGAAAAGAAAATAAAAGCGAGGAAGAACGAGCATTACAAAGCCAAACGGTGACGGTTTACTCATTCAAGACCCATCAAATGGAAACAATGAGATCCTCGAGTGTACGTTTTCAACGATCATTTTTCTCACATACATGCGAGATCTGGAACGAACCTGTTGCTGTTTCGCAAGCACTATAACATGTCCATCTTCAAACAAGGTTTAATAAAAGCACTTTCTTCAAGGTAGTCAACGGTCTGGCTGTGCCTCTGATATTGCTAAGCCATATGCAGCAGTATCACTTACCATCAGGTGTGCTGTATGCCATTATAGACAATAAAAAAATAATGGCTTCAAAGATCAATTTCCATGCTTACCTCTTTCTTTTCCAGTTCAATATTCCAATCAGCCACGGATTCGTAAGTTTCAGCGCATATTGTAGCAAGATCGGTCAATATTTTCAACTCGTAAGCAATCACCTGGACCTTTGTTGACCTGGTCACGTATACAGACCTCTGCATACCTCGAGATAAAGTTCTGTGCAAAGAGATTCAGTTTTTTTTTACTAAAGACAAAAAAATACACCTGGTACTAAAGAAATAATTCTTGTATTGCAGTTGGAACTTTATCATCATTATCATTCATCTCAGCTCATATATGTCCCACTGTTTGAGTCGGATCTTCCCCATAATGGGAGGGAAATTGACCTAATATACCACGCTAGTCAGACGTGTTGGTATAGGATATTGTTTTGAGTTTAACTTCTCTAGCAGAGATGTTATATGTGTTTTATATTTCTTAGTCGTCTCTTATGATCACCCACGGTAAAATAGGGGGTGGTGAATTGTATTCATACACCTTCACCACACGGATAAGGATTTTAACAAAACGAAGATTACCCTCTTATCTGGTAGGCTTTTTCATACAATAGTCTGACAGGTATGAATGAAGCATATTCCACTGAAAGGATATTTTTAGTCGCTGCAGCGGCTGCCAATCGAGTCCCACCTTCAGCAGCGGTAAAACGGGAACAGCAAGCCTCCATTATGATGACCTGTAAATAAAATTGAATGCACAGTTACAGTGACTAAGATATCGAACTACCGCACTGAAATTCACAGGTTTAATTCCGGCATAGACCAATATTACTGGAATATCTACTGCAAACCACAAATTGTCATTCTGAATTTGCATGTTTGTTAAGTCTCTTACAGTTTCCTTCATCATCGTCAATATCCTCTTATCGCAATTATTTAAAAAAAAAAAATTTAGGCCTAACACAATATGCATTCGTCTTGCCCTTTCTATAGGGGAGTTTTGGCGCGAATGTGGAAATGTCATGTCACGCTCTTGTATTATATTCATTTCTTTAGTGTTTTGTGGTGTTACATTGAATAATTTTGCTGGTATTTTATGCAATATGGTACAGTTAAAGTGCTGAAGTGTAGTGAATATGGTATAATAGTGGTTTACGTGTATTTTCATATTTGTCCAAAATTCCCAAAGAAAATCATTGAATAGGTTATCAGCGCCCGATTAATGGTAACGACTTGACTTACTGACAGACAATGACTGTTAAGGCTACATAATATAAAGAAATGATGAACAATGTATGAAAAATAATTAAATAAGACTTGGCTGTATGGGCTTTGATCCCTTTGCCTGTCCGAATGGACGAACAGAACCAAAAAAAAAAATCTTTGCATAGTACATACTACAAAAGATTTTGGTAATAGTTTTACGACTGGCCATCTGCCTGATGTCAACTCGCCTTGTAAATGTAATTGTTTTCCATATGGAGTTAGTTCAAGTCGAAATAAAGCTCTTATTCGCCTTTTATGAGACGCCGGAACAGTGTAAGGGTTGGTAGTATTAGAAGTAGATACCACACAGCAATGAGGGGTATCTCCTTCAGATAGAATTATTTCCTTAGTCATATAAGATAAAAGAAATTGTTTTCTATTTTTTCATTTTATACACATTTTTCTATCAATACTTCCAATGCAATTTAGTCATCAAACCAAACCAAAATATTTATTATGCATAAGCCCCATATGGGCACTTACATATCCTCAATTACATTTTGTCCGAAGCCAATACAAAAATCTACCATCAGTTTGAAATGCCATTACAAAGTGAGAAAATCTGGCAAAGAAAATCAGTGTGCTTGTCATTTTTTAAATTATTTGTTTTAAATGAAATTGTATGTATTACGTGTTTGTTTTGAATGAAATTGTATGTATGTATTACATTATTAAGTATTAGCTCCAATGTGATACCTTTCAAATAACGTAAAAGAAATATTCAAAGTGTAATTTAATTATTACAAATATTTTTTACAATTTTTAGGTAAACATACAAGGTTATAATAAACTGTTTCATATATAATAGTAAAATTAATACTTACTTGTTACAATGTTCGTAACTGTATGAAAATATTAAGTTAGCTCATTATTTCTTGAGAAACAAGGGTTAAAACAATTATTAGCACAACGAAATAAGTTTATAAAATTGTTATGTTATTCGATCTTATTAACACTTGATAATGGACTTTTTTCAAAAGAAATCACACTGAATTTTCTTTCACATTTATTGTTTTGTAATATGAAAATGCATAGTAATAAAAATAAGTAAATTTTCTTACAAGATTTTTATATTTTATTTACCATATGCACAAAACAAATATTTCATTGCAAATATCAAAGCGATTTTCTTATTTGGTTCTGTTCGTTCGTTCGAACCGACAAAAGGAATAAAACCTATACAGCCAAGGCGTCTACAATTTTCTTCAAAAATATTTATATCGAATAGGGTTTGCATCATAAAGTATTTTAAATATATTGGTTTGCATATTCACTTCACTCCATAAGTAAGTCAAATAGTTACCATTATTTGGGGTCTGAAAACCAAATTATGAGTTGTCTAGGAGTTTTTATAGAACATGAATAACAAACAAAATACAAACACTATTATTTCACTATTATTTACTGCACTAAATGTGAACTAGATGTGCTTTAGAACTTTCTCTGCATTATCCTTCATAATATCCTTATCTCTTGTTTATTTACTTAAATGTTATAAATGCGACAGTAACTATCTTTTCGTCTGTTATGCTTTCATCCCTAAACCACAGAACCGATTTTGATGAAACTTGATACAAAATAGTAATCTTTGTACCAAATTTCATTAAAATTATATAGTCATTACTAATTTAGCTTTAATATAATTGTTATAGCGGCTGTACACACTCGACGAGACACTCCGAGCCGCGCCGAGAGCGAGTATGTATATGATACTCTTGTTCTCACCTCGGTTAGTTTCGGTTACCTGTCGGTTTTTTGCGCCCGAGTCAAAGGGTCTCGTTAAGTCTCGCTAGGAAAACGAGACTGCGCATGTACACACTCGATCGTTTAGTTGTCCGCTGACAGTGTTTTACCTGTTTCTATTGCGATGCATAGCAATAATCCACCATCTTCTTTTTCTCCATGGCTTACGAATTTTCTTTTTACAGTAAATGTTTAAATAATTATAATAGCTCACGGCACAAAAACAAATAGCAGGAGCAGTTTTTACGTCCATTGTCTCGGGTATTTACAATGCAACTGGCATAACGAGTGTATATAGGGCGTGCTCTCGCCTAGAACCTCTTGGACGAAACTCTTGGTGAGAGGCTTTCGTCGAGTGTGTACAGCCGCTATTTTGAACATTGAGTTTGAACTCTTTTTTTTTTTGCAGTGTACTATGGATGCGTCTCGCCCCGCCAAATCGGTCTGGGGTGACGGAAGAGACGGCGCGTGACCCAATAGAGCCACTGTGCAACTCCTTTCTTCGCCGTGCGAGCGAGCCACCGGTACCCGATCTTTGTCTTCGGTGGCCACGTTGAGTTTGAACCCTGACTAGAGCTAAAATCGCACCCTACTATTTACGTGTATTCCATTAAAAGTCGAACTTATATCATTGTACCCTTCCTCATATTCCTTTAGCTAGCTTTTTTTAATGCATATGGTGAAAAAGGAGCAAACAGCATAAGTGATGGTAAGTGTTACTGCCACTTATATACCTTTTTAGTACCCCTGGTATCATATATAGCTATTTATAGCTAAGCCGTTGCCTATCAACCAAATCCCACGTACAAAGTTGGGGTTCTGATCTTCTTGCTCACCGAACGAAGTGCAATAGCACATTGCCACTGCTCAAATGTCAATTTTCTGCGACAGTGTGATACTGTACTACCCCGGACAGACCAGGCCACGGCTGTTACTTTACTGTGACGTTACCCCAAGGAATCAGTACCATTGGTTACAGGGCCGGCTTTACCTATGGTGCAGGGGATGTGGTGCACGCCGGGTGTTAGGGGGCGCCGAGAACTGCTCGGAACACATAGAGCCTCCACACTAACGCTCCGCACGGAGCGGGAGCACCTTACGCAGCGAGTGTCTAACCATTCATAAACGTAGTGGGTGCATTATTTGACAAGTTTGGGTAGGCTGCTTTGGCGCCATGTTTACTGTAACTTCATAATCCGACCGCGTTTACTTGGTTTCGTGTCAAAACAACTAGATTAAGCATGCGACAATGCATTCCAACGAGGTTCGGAGTTTAGTCGAACGTCTTGTTAGAATCAACCTATTCTTTTTCTATAACCTTTTATTGCACCCGGACGCTACATGTGCTAGAGCCGCTTCTGATTGGTTAGCTAAATGGTGATGGGGAGAGAAATTGGGTAGGTTATGAGGTTCCACGTCGTCCATTTTCCTATTACTCTTTTTCCATCGTATCGTATAATGTAAATAGTGGCCACACTGTTTACAGTTTTCTATCTACAGCCGTGGATCACGGACGGACGGACGTACTACGTCCAGGGTAGTACCACAATCTTGCAGAAAATCGACGTCTGAGTAGTGGATATGCGCGCTTGCGCTTTGTTCGGTGAGTAACAGGGCTGAAAACTCAACTTGGTTGGGTTTTGATTGATAGGGAGTGACCTAGCTATATGCCTGGAATTACAAATGTCAATGGACGGCAGTAACAATTACCATCAGGATGGACAATTCTCTCGCCGAGCTGGCCACGGATGGCAAGGAAGTGGTACCAGTGGCCGGCCAATGGCGATGGGGAGGGAATACGGCGGGTTATGGGGCCACGCGCTGCCCTTACATCGTCCCGGACGGATCGGGCGGCGTGTGTCCGGACCATAAACTACCCAAAAAAAAAATGAGTGGAAAATTCTTCAGTCCTCATGACTGCTTTGTGTTTTTTTTTTACTAAAGCGTCTTTGATTTTATACGTTTCATATATTATACCTACTTATAAAAAAATAACGGTTCGCTATTTAAAAATAATAGCTTGGTAACTTTATTTTTAGTAGTGATAGGACAACGCTGTTGACTGTTTTTTGTTTACAGCCGTGGGACGGTTCTTCCGGGATAATACCACACTCTCGCAGAAGATCGACGTCTGAATAATGACAATGAGCTATTGCGCTTCGTTCGATGAGTGAGGGATAGAAATTTGTAAGTAATGCGAGTGATGTATCACACGTAATATTATCCGATCGTGTGCTGTACCAATTACACATTACGCGACTAAACATCACATCACATTAAACATCACACATCACATTAAACATGACGCGAAACCCGTGTACTGTTCTGCATTTCTGCAATGTTCGGTGTCTGGCAATTCAATATTTATTTTGAGCTTTATTTTCAGAATGTTAAGGTTTATATTTCTTGACGCCGCCCGCCGTATATATAGAGCGCTATCGCATTACGCATCACACATGACATAAAATGACATGTGTGATGTTTGAAGTGATGGTTAAATGTAATATTACTCGGCACGAAATGTAATGCCATATAACATCACTTCGTGAAGTACTGTTTCGCGCATGTCTAGTGAGGGAGCCGGAAGCCCAAGTTGGTGGGTTTGGGGATTTTATTGGTAGGCAATGGCCTAAACTATACCCTTGGTATTGCAAAGGTCCATGGGCGGCAGTGACACTTACCATCAGGTGTGCTGCTTGCTCGTTTGCCACCATAAGCAATAAAAAAAAACGGCCACAAACAAACTAAGTAGGTCGTATTTTGATGAATGCAGCTTATTTACTTTAACACGTATCCCCTATCAATCCCATCTTTTCCTTTCGTTTCTTTTAATATTACTCTAGATGTATTTCTAGTATAACCATTTCATTCTAACATATATTCAAAGATTTATCCTTCATATATTTCATTTCACTCATTTTATCTATCAAATCTTGTATACATCTATTTGCATATTATTTTCTTTCAAGCATGCTCCATTTTAACTTACTTTTAATAAGAGATAAATAAATAATACAAACTATTTTTGAAGTTATAACTTCTTATGGGAGGGTAAACCGCTGGCCATCGAAGACAACGATCGGGTACCAGTGACCCGCTTGCACGGCGAAGAGAGGTGCTTTGCATGGTAGGTCTATGGGGTCGCGCGTTGCCTCGTCCGTCGCCCCGGACCGATTTGGCGGGGTCTGACTCCAGCATAGTACACCGCAAAAAAACAGGGTAAACCGCTTCGTTACGTAACGCGTAACGGTACCAGTCTGTCTGGCCGCTTTATAGGATTAAATAATGATACTAATAATATACATACACAAAATTCTAATGGTACATATTCAAGAATTGTTAATTAAGAATAAAATATATTTTATAATCAATAAAACATTTTATTAATAAATAACCTTTCCTTACATTATCATATTAATATACATAACATTTAAGTAATAACCTAAGCTTTTCAAAAGTTCATCACCATCATCTCAGCTCATATAATACGTCCACTGTTGAGTTTGAGCCTCCTCTATATCATCATTCTCCTACTCATATATTACAACTGTAGAGATGTACTCGTATATACGTGGCGTACTCATACATATTATGACGATTACAACTTTTTGAATCGTTATATCTCATAAAAAAAATAATTAAAGAAATCAAAAAACCCGACTGTATAAAAAGTAACCAAAACTACGTAAATAATAAAAAAACTGAAAAGAAAAAAACAAGCACTTACATGTCCGGTGGTCTAGAATTCCATAATATATTATTGAATAAATACTATTGCAGAAAATAAAATATATTTTAATAATAGAACATGGCAACTGAACAGTCGGGATCCACTGAAAAATTAGATTTGCTGTCGAATAATGGACTGAAAAATTAGATTTGCTGTCGAATAATGGATCCCGACTGTTCAGTTGTCATGTTCTATTATTAAAATATATTTTGTTTCTGCAATAGTATTTATTCAATAATATATTATGGAATTCTAGACCACCGGACATCTAAGTGCTTGTTTTTTTCTTTTCAGTATTTTTATTATGTACGTAGTTTTGGTTACTTTTTATACAGTCGGGTTTTTTGATTTCTTTAATTATTTTTTTTATTTTACACTTTTTAGTTATGAATACCTAGGTAGCTATAGCTATTTATTAATAAGTAGATAAGTACCTAACTATATATAGTTTTTCGACTGAAGTTGAGTACTAAATCGTTAGAAATTGGAGGTGGGCGACTGCGTAAGACATTAGATACTTTAGTTAGGACTACCTATGGTATATTGGACAATATACCTACTAGATACTTCAGTATATGTCCATCCACATCGAGTTATATGAATTTTTCGTCTTTTCATCGTAAATTTCTACTGTCTAAAAAATCTATATGTGAGAAAGGTTGTTACGAAACTTTAAATCGATATAGATCCTAAACGGACGGTCAAATCGAAAAATGTTGAGAGAAAACTAATAATTATTTTTAAATACCTATTCAACAATACAGATGATTGACCGGATTGCGAAAACTAGTTTCATAGCCATTACTCAAAACGAACGAATTTTGGCGGGAATATGGAAATGTTATATCACGCTCTTGAATTACCATATATTAGTGTTTTGTAGTGTTATATTTTACTGATATTTTATGTAATATTATACAATTAAAGTGCTGAATAGCGAATATGATATAATAGTTTATTACAGGGGCGGCTTTACCTATAGTGCAGAGGGTGCGGTGCACCCGGGCGCCGGGTGTTAGGGGGCGTCAATAGTTGCTCGGTTCACATAGAGCCTCCACTGTAACGCTTCACACGGAGCGGGAGCACCTTACGCAGCGAGTGCCTAACAATTTATAAACGTAGTGCGTTCAGTATTAGCCAAGTTTGGATAGGTTGCTTTGTCGCCATGTTCACTGTAACTTCACAATCCCATCTAATCGCGTTTACTTGGTTTCGTGTCAAAACAACAAGACTATAGTCTATCTAATCTAAGAAGTGCATTTGGACAGCTTCTTCTTCTTCTTCTTCTTTTTATGTATTGGCAATCAGCTACTTAAATGAGCCATTGTTGCCAGTGTCGAGTAATAATTATCTTCAAGTTTTTAGTATCTTCAGATTAGTCATTGTCCGTCAGTAAGTCAAATTGTCGCCATCAACAGTGCTATGGCCACACTGTTAATGGTATCTTGTGGGAATTTTGATGGAAAACGAAAACATTGTAAAGCACTTTTATATGATATTCACTACATCTCAGCAGTTCAGTCACATCACATTACATAAAATACCATAAAAAATATCTAATATAACACGTTAAAACACTAAAATATCGAATATAATACAAGAACACCGCATGACGTTTTAGATTCCCGCCAAAAGTCCTCATTTGGACAGCTGTCAGAGTAAGGTGTCTAGGTATGTGAACCAAATAATCGCTATCGCAAATATCCGATTTTGATGAGAAATCGATATTAATTCTTTGTAATTAATAATCGGTTTATTTTTTTTTATTTTTCAAAAAGGAGATGAAATATTATGTGCTAAATTAACACTAAACAAATTTAATTATTTCATCATAAAATCTATTCATCATATTTAGTAGGATTAGGTTAAGTAAAAACAAAAACTGGATTTGAAAATAGCTATTTGTTCAGAATCTATAGTATTACTTGAATTATCACCGTCGCGAACATTAATAATTATATCCTTATCAATAAAATTGTCGAAACGTACATCTCTGTCAAAATCTATATTCGATTAAATATATTAATCTAATATTTTTACCGATTATTTAGATATTCGCGAATTGGAAGTTGTCAAGCACTACTGTTTAGAACGTTATGACGTGAAATTGTAAGATCGTCCATAATAATTATTATTTACAATGTTATTTTAATTTTAAATTAGTTTTACAAGTTTCAACATTACATTATTGTACAAGTAACTCACTCGCAACGTTAATTATGTAAATAACTTAATATTTCTTTAAAATTTCAGATTTATTGTTTGCAATCATGTGTATACGTTTGACCAAAGTTATTGTGTATTAAAAAATGCGAAACGTCCAAATGCACTTCTTAGATTAGATGAACTATAAGCATGCGACAACGCATTTCAGCGAGGTTCGGAGTTTAGTCGAACGTCTTGTTAGTATAAACCTATTCTAAATTATCTAGGTGTAACAATTGACGAACACATTAATTACAACGAACAAATCGCTTCTCTCGCTAACCGTGCAAGAAAAATGATATTCCATGTGAAGAAACTTAGAGACTGCACGCCACCTGAAACAATGCGACAAATATATCTAGCGCTTTGTCAGTCGGTCTTTCAGTATTGCATCACGGTATGGGGTAGTGCCTGCAAGACCCAAATGATAAAAATTGAGATAGCCCAACGTGCCATATTAAAAGTTATTCTGAAAAGGCCATTCAGATACTCCACGGATAGCATTTACGGTGAATTCAAAGTCCTTCGCGTAAGACAACTTTATATTTTGAATGTTACGGTAAAAACACATAAGGTACTTTTAAACCGCGAGGACTTTGACTCTCTTACAGCACGCCGAGTATTCAGGATGCCAACTCCAAAATGGTACTCTTCACTTGCTCGCAGAAGCCCGAAATTCTCCCAACCAAACACCTACAATAATGTGTGCAGGCACTGTGCGCTCCTAAATTGTAATGCACCTAAATGTAAAAAATTGATTACAAATTGGTTACTCACCTTATCATACGAGGCGACAGAAAATCTTCTGGAACATAAATCGCCCTACCTGTGAAACTGTTTGTAACAATAATGCGACCCGTACCAGTATTTACACACACACTCTCGTACATTCACACATACACACTCGCAAACACACACACGCACACTTAACGTATGGCACAACCTTTATGTCATCATATCCACATAGGTTGATGTCTATTTAGTTATGTTTTGTATTGTCTTTTTCTAAAATTTAAAATATCTTACCTAATGTTATTACGAGTTAGGATCAAATGTCTTACATACCATCAACTTGTGCTCTGAATTCCAAGATACAGGCTCTGTTGCCTAGTTTGGGAATCTTTGTTTATGTAATTTTTATGTAATGACTTTATTGGTAATAAACATTATTATTATTTGTATCTCCTTTTAATTCACGGGATCTTCCGTAGGGAAGATGCCCGGTCCTTTGGGAGGCTTACATGGGGATATGGATCCAACACGCAGAGGCCTTTGGAGAAATTTAATCTAAATATTGGGATGGGACACCTACCGATGACATTCCACGTCTGCACATAACATACGTGGAATGCCAGCAGTAAGTGTAAAACTATTGTGTGATGATGGTATCTAATATATGAATATGGGAGTGGGTGCTTAGTGGACTGGTTCATCTTAAATCTATGAATTTATAAACTGTCGTCTGCCTTCAAACCCATGTTAAGAGATGAACGGTGGCAGACGGTGACTCGCCAACTCACTGAATGGGCCCCCTAAATAGTCGCCACAGACACATAAGTCATACGGGCAACAGAGGGCAACATTGGTGTAAGTGGCTAGGGGTGTCGAGCGGTACGGCGCCGGTTTCACCATTGAGTCTGCGATAAACAAACTCATGGTTTCCCCGTAATTATGCCCTTGAAAATGACACTTCCAACCCCGAGCATTTAGCTCTGGCGACCCCTCTCTGACCAGCTGTTAAAGGCAAGCCAGAGCTGAGAGTCCTTTGGGCACTCTTCGGTTTCCACTCTAGCCAGTCAATGAAGGCCAGCTGGAGACGAGTCCCTGATCGACTCTCTGGAGTATTCATTATTATTATTATCTTTATTTAAACTTACACCTACTTAATACATTTCTAAATATAATATAAAAAAATAATATATTTAAAAATATAAAAAGCGTGTTGACCCACCGGCAGCGAATACAGGGACCAAGCCGCCGGTGGTTAGGGCTCCAAAGAGAGGAACTTTCTCACGATGCGTGCCGTGTCGAGCAACACCGCTTTCTGCATCAGACCCCCAATCCAACTACCTAACGCGAGCCTCTTAAGGTGTTGAGCGAGGCTCTTGGCAATTAGACCATTGGTCGAAATGACTATCGGTACAACGATTGCCGTGTCTACATCCCACATGTCTATTATTATTATTATTCCATTTTGTTCACGCATTCTGATACAAGAGGGCGCCAGGTTATTGATTGCACCCGGGCGCTACATGTGCTAGAGCCGCTTATAGTTGTTTACGTGAATTTTAATCATCATTTGCCTATCCTCATCCCACGCTAAGTGGGGTCGGCACAAAACATTCTTGCTTTCCACAAACTTCTATCAGCCGTCATTCATACACATATCCTCTTTTATAAAATCTATCTATCTTTTTTTGGGTCTCCCACGATTCTTACGGCCATCCACAAGCATATTGATAACCCTCCTTGTCACATACCTTTCATCCCTCCTCATCACATGTCCATACCAACACAATCTCGCGCTCCTAATCTTCTCTATCACTGGTGCCAGTTTCGAACTTTCACTATACTCCTTTTGTATCTCATCTAATCTTGTCACCCCACACATCCATCTTAACATACGCATCTCAGTAGCATGCAATCTTCTCTCATCCGTCTTTTTCAATACCCAACATTCCGATCCGTACATAACGACAGGTCTAATGACACTTTTGTAGATTTCCCTTTAAATTTAATCAATCGCCTATGAATAATATTTCTACAAGAAAATTATGTTCAGTTCTGAATGACATATTTTGTACATTTGGCCTTCTACGCATGATAGTTTCGGATAATGGCCCACAATTGACATTGAATGGTTTTAAAAATTATTGCAAAGGTCAAAGTATTATACATATCACATCTTCACCGTATCACCATCGTACGAACGGACTTGCTGAACGACTTGTGAGAACTTTTGAACTTTTAAATCAAGAATGGCAATCAAATGAACTGTCGCTTGGTGAAACTTCTATTTACTTATCGAAATACACCTCATCCTACGACAGGCAATCACCAGTTCAAATGTTTGGCCGACAGTTGAACTGTCTTCTAAATAATGTTCGGCCTAATAAGAGTAGATCATTGCAATATAAATAAGTGAAAGCCAATATCATGACTTCAACTCCTATTTACCATCCAGGTGAAGAAGTCTACATTATGACAAAAAACGAAAAGCAATGGCAACTGCAACAGTTACAACTCGTAATCATAAATTTTCCTATATCGTCACATCTGATAGGAGAATAAAATGGAGACATGCAGATGATATCAGACCCAGAGTTACCTTTTCTAATACTGTACCATCAACATTGTCATCCATTGCCACTCCACCCACATCCATGTGAACAACTTCAGCGCTTTTCCATGCACATCATCCACACCTAAACATGACTGTATCATCCTCGATTCCATCACAGACATCACCAATTATTCCCATTCCTATTGAAACCACACCTGTGATGACAGTTGCGACTGCACCATCTCCAGCTGCTTCGCCAACTTTCGTCACGCCTACAGCTACTGTTGTAGCACCTATATATCGTCGCAGCCAGCGCACAGTATATCCACCGCGTCGGCTAATTGACGAAATATAAATGAGGAGGAATGTTTAAGTATGTTAGAAACTCCATACTAATTCTATAGACATTTTATTATCATTAAAAATTATGTATGTATGTACATATAATATTTATTCAATTATTCAATTCATTATTATTCGAAAACATTGTATTATATGCATTTATTTTAATGTTAGTTAAACTATTAAATAAGATTTGACTGTACTGACTATGTCCCCTTAGCAAGTCCGAACTGACGAACAAAACCAAACATAAAAAAAAATAATAGCCTATGCAAATTGCGAAGACAATATCAATTATAAATGCTTTTATATTGAAAATTGAATTAAAATTAATCGTTTTAAGGTTCAAAATCAAATGCCCAGTCCGACATATTCACAAGGTGATATTCAGTGATGCCAATTTAGCATATTTTATACTAAATTTAGCATATTTTTATGCTGCTTAGCAAACTTTTTTGTTGTTTAGCATATAGCATATTTTTTAGCATATTCTAAAATTACATAAATGAGTACATCGTAAATTTTGTAGGTTTTGGAACGAAGTTCCTTATCGCGCGTTGTGAAAGGGGGCTAGACGGAAAAAATTCTTACGAAAAGTTGTCACGACACTTTTTGCTATAGTAAGCTATTGTAAGCTGTGCGGCGTCGCTCGTCGGCTCTCTTATAGAAAGCAAGCCAGATATTTTCATTTCTATTTCGCATTGAACAGTGTGGTGTCGCGACGATTTTTTTTATAGATAGAGTGATTCAAGAGGAAGGTTTATATGTATAATATATGCATAATGTAATAGAGAAACACTGATAATTTTAGAGGTTTCTAATGTGATGTCGTAAATAAACACATTATTTTGCGCTTACATTGCAAACGCTGGCTGAACCCTACGAAATAGATCAAAATAAAGTACTACAGTATTATACAGCTTAAAAAGGCCTACAAAAAAGTCCGCGATGGTATATATCTATCTCTTAAGGATAACATACTATATCCATTTTAATACTTTAAAAAATGTTCTATTATAAAACGGTAATTGAAAAGCTATTTACACAAATACTGTATTAATCCTTATCATTTTAAATACATTAGTTGGCTTGAGCATTTCATGAAGATATTTTTTTTCCTTCAGACCATGCAAATTAAATCAATACCTTAAGAGATATAGCAAAATCAAAATAATGCGCAACGAAATTATTTTCGCCCGTGACCGGGCCGCGTGGCCGGCTCGCGTTCGAGCTCGGGGCCGAAAAGTTTTGGTAGTCTAGTGGAATTGTATATCCTATTATTAATATTATAAACGTGAAAGTTTGTAATAATGTATGGATGTGAACATGTTTGTTGCTCTTTCACGTAAAAACTACTGAACTGAATGGATTTTGATGAAATTTATAGTAATATAGCTTGCACATCAGAATAACACATAGGCTATAATTTATAAAGATATTTTGCAAATTGGCTAAAATATAACGATAAAAATCGCTTAAGGCAGAAAAAAATTATATAATTAAAATAGAACTTCGCTCCATCCGGGTGTCCCTTGACACCTCCGGTTTTTTTTTATATAAAAAGCTATACTGTTATTATATACATTTATATCCTTTTCTCTTTGTATTTCGTACGGTAGGTTTCTATATCCTTCCGTTACGACGTACTCGTAAGTGTGCCTTATGCTTACATCATTACTCATTATTGAATAATATAATCGAAAATTCAAATGCACTATCTCGCTGTTCGTTATTACCACCGAATCAATACACATGGCTTCATTCGCACTGCCTGCTCGTTGCTCATAGGTGCGAATGTGTATTGTACAATATGCACCTACCAGTCAGTTACCACCAAGTTATTGCACTGCTCAACTCATTGATTGCTTAGTATCTGGTGGTTGATATATTTTTCACCAAAATCGATTTTTTTTAAATTGTGTATTTTGCACTCCTCACACTACTCCGTCCGGGGCGACAGAGGCGCGTAAGCATGCACACCCGTAACCCACCCATGACACGTTGCCTTCGTTGTCGGGCTGACCACCGGAGCAAAGTGACTTGACGTCAGTGGCCGGCCCGATGGAATACCCTCTAAGGAGTATCCTCTTCTTGACCGACGGCCCCCCTCGGGGAGGACGTCAGTCTTTCCTCACGCGGTCATCCTCTCGGCGGGTAACGGACTAATTCCCCGGTCCAGTCACCCCTGTTTAAAATTGTGTTAGCAGAAAAAATAAAGAAAAAATCTTAGCACAATTTTTTATAAAGCACTTGGCATAATTTTGGTATAATTTTAACACCATTTTAGCATATTCTTCATTGGTCTTGTTGGCAACACTAATGATATTTGAGCACACACCCTCGGACGGATGTAGCGCGTCAGTGTTTACGTTGAAGATATAGCTTAAAATAGCTATTTACATGGGTACCAAGGTACATAAGCAAATTCAGATTCTTCGGCATTCAGAGGGAGTCCCCGAGAGCCAAACTTAAAATGAACAAGGACCACATTTACTTATGCTAAATAGATACTTAGATACACGACAGCTTTTAATAATTAGTAACTGTGGCCCTTGATAAGGGCAACTGTCAGTGGTCTAGAAACATTCATACTTGTATTACAATACTAAAATTTCTATAATCCAACAATTATTTGCGACTTCCAAAGTCGGTAAGTACTATACAATTTAATAGAAAATATTTTCATTAGATTTGAATTTTTATACTTTTATCACAGTGTAATGTTAATGTTTCGGCCATATCTCCCATTGTTTTTTTAAATGTTCCTATAAGTTCCTTTTACTTTTTTTTTTAGATTTCTTCTTTGTAGCTAAGAAGTTTTGGCGCGAATGTGGAAATGTCATGTCACGCTCTTGTATTATATTCATTTCTTTAGTGTTTTGTGGTGTTATATTGAATAATTTTGCTGGTATTTTATGCAATATGGTACAGTTAAAGTGCTGAAGTGTAGTGAATATGGTATAATAGTGGTTTACGTGTATTTTCATATTTGTCCAAAATTCCCAAAGAAAATCATTGATTAGGTTATCAGCGCCCGATTAATGGTAACGACTTGACTTACTGACAGACAATGACTATTAAGGCTACATAATATGAAGAAATGATGAACAATGTATGAAAAATAATTAAATAAGACTTGGCTGTATGGGCTTTGATCCCTTTGCCTGTCCGAATGGACGAACAGAACCAAAAAAAAAAAAAAAATCTTTGTAGCTAACATTTTTAGTCAGAATTTTTATTATTTCCCATCGTTTATAAAAGTGCATACTTACGAAAATTCTAATAGATATTCTTATTAAAGAGATCATAATATAAAGAAAAGCATTTTATCAGTTATAAGTTAGGTTGTTCTCATTTGACCTAGAAGTACTTAGGACTAGACATACCTTTAGCATGAAAGTTTGAATCACCGTATGAAGTCAATTAATGTAGTTTATATTGAATTATAAGTGGATGAAATAAGCAGAATCACATCAACACTTATCATGAGCATAATGACATCAGCTTTTCAGTTATCTTATTTTTTTTTTAAGGATAGCTACGATTTTGTTACTCTGCTAATCTGTCTGGGTGAATTTTTTTTTTAATGTGTTGGGCTATTGTGTGCTTACACCCTGCTAATCCGTTTGTGGCAACGGAAGAAGCGGCGCGTGATCCCGTAGAACCGCCCAACAATGTACCTATCAACAAGCTTTCAGTTATCTTGCATTATTTACCCATGTAATTATGCAAGTATTCCGTGGACCAGTATGTGACTAATATTTCACTGTAATTCACTTAGTAATAGGTATCTGTAGTTAATTGACACCCCATACAGGTTTGTGTCTGAAAATATATCTATTAAAAAATAACACAAAGACTAGATAATTCACTGTCTGTATTTTTTAATTTCACTATATCATCATCATTGCTGCCCTGTTTGGCGCCTCTGTTTCTTTTTTTTTTTTATGTGACTTAGTTGTTAGCCTCAGATGGCTATGACAACTTGACCCGGATTGTGGGTGAGCGCCTGGGGGGGCACACTTAAAACATTACTTATTTTTACTGATCGTCGCGCCGCCTACAGATTGTTTGTACAAACTTAACTGCTGCCATTTTGTCCTGTATGTCAAACGTTTGAAAACTGTGAATTATTATTGTTTGTTCCTAGCGTAGGTACTTATTGTCATCAATCTATTTACGGTTATTGATGTACTTTCTGAAAATTATCTCAATTTTCATTGTTAAGCTGATATAATTATTGCTTAGTTATCAGCTGATATGTTTTTTTTATATTTCAGGGTAGCTTTCATAGTAAAAGAAAATTCTATATAATTACATATACACATGTAGATATGTATATATATCACTTCAACTTTAGTTCACCGCGTAAACTCTGGGTGGCAGCACCTTCCATACAGGCATATTTTATCATGGAGTTGCCACTCTTTTTCAGTTTAATAACTTTACTCTTTGGTGAGCGCTGAGGGCTCTCAACCCAAATTGGTGCCTCTGCAAAAAGTTCCCCTTACATTCCAAGAGCACTCTATTGTTTCTTGAGTATTTTGATTCTTGAGCTGTCCCAAAATTCTTGTTTGTTGTTATATCTGCCAAGTGTTGTCTCTGAATTGAAATTTTTTCATTGCCATCTAGACATCTGCCAGCCTACAATGTCTGTAAATAAAATTTGTGGTTTATATATAATAAGCTAGCTTTTGCCTGCGGCTTCGCACACATAAAATGTTACTTTCCTAAAGTTTTTCATCCCCTATTTTTATTTTAACCCTTAAAGGTAATTTTTTTACAAAATTTTAATGTCATATTTATTTATATCTAATCAATAGCCTAAAAATAAGTTTCAAGCTTCTGGCTTAAAAAATGACGGTACTTCCTTACAACTTTTTCTCCCCCCTTTACAACCCTTTTTTTGCATTAAAAAGTAGCTTATGTCCTTTATTAGGCTCTCGCCATCTGTGTACTAAATTTCATTTAGATCGGTTCAGTAGTTTTGGGTGAAAGAGCGACAGACACGAGTTACTTTCGCATTTATAATATTAGTAAGGAAGTAAGGATTATTACATATGAATTGTATATATTTATTTATATATAAGTCATCATTCATCATTCTCCTACTCTTATCCCAATTACTTGGGGTCGATACAATATATGCTCTTCTTTCATAGTACATAGTACATGTTGTCTACTCTCCTTGGGAATGTAATTGTTGATCAAACGGCATCAGATGGAGTTGGTCCAGTCGTTATAAGGCTCTTAGTCGTCTTTTACGACATCCATGAGCAAAGTAAAGGTTGGTAGTATTCGTAGCCTAGTGGCTCTAGTTATGTGGTAGTCCACATAACTAGAGTCTCTCTCGAGTCTCAAGCACTATTGGAGGGAAATTGATCCACTATAGCATGCTCATCAGATAGGTTGGTATAGAGTTTTAAATCGAGTTTTCCTTTTCTTTTATTAAAGTTATTTACAAAAGAATTTTCAAAACAGAAAACTGGTATTAGTCCACCATTTTATGGGTTTTAATATTTTTATTTGCCACAGACTCCTAATACTTTTTTTTTTAAAAATAAACAGCATAAGTAAATGTTTATAATATCAGTTATATGCTAATGAAAGTCCTGTTGAAATGTTTTCAACCATTTTTGAGACTTAAATATCTTAGGTAAAATTAATGCGGTCGAAATGCGATCTCTGCGTAACCGACCGCATTCGTAACGACGACGTAAGAGAGCGAGTAGGTATGAAAGAGAGTATTGGTGTAAAGATGCGAAAGGGAATGCTCCGATGGTTCGGACATGTGGAAAGAATGCCGAACGAACGTCTGGTTAAGAAGATATACAATGCGAAAGTGGAAGAATGTAGGTACCGAGGGAGACCGAGACTAACCTACCTAGACCAGATCGGTCATGTACTGAAAGAAGGTGGAGTCAAGAGTCTCCGAAACCGGCGAGCGTGTATGAAGAGAATTATGAATGTTGAGGAAGCGAGTGAAGTATGCAGAGATAGAGTTCTCTGGCAGTCTGTTCTCTCTGCCTACCCTGCAAGGGATATGGCGTGATGATATGTATGTATGTATGTAAATATTTTAGGTACTTTAATTTTTTTTAAATATATGTCATTTACTTCTTTTAACATTAGCTGTCTGTCAGTTAAAATTTCATGATAATCGTTTCACACATTTCGGTGAGCAGCTGGTATGAGGAGACATAGTTGTGGTAGGACCACGCCGTCGACAGTTCTCTGTCTACAGCCGCGGGTCGGTCTGTTCGGAGTAGTACCACACTGAGCAGAAGATCGACGTCTGAGTAATGGCAATGTGCTATTGCGCTTCGTTCGGTGAGCGAGAGAGTCGGAAGCCCATCTGGGTGGGTTTGGGTATTTTATTGGTAGGCAGTGGCTTAAGCTATACCATTATACCATTATTTTTAATTTTTATGTTCAAATTTTACTGCTGCTGTTTAATATCTTGAATAATTTATAACTAATAAATTGCTATTTTGTATCACCTCAAATTGTCTTGTCGTGGAACTCTGTAATTGGCTCTGCTTATTGTAAATGCAAACAGCTGATTCTGTTTGCATATTTATATATGTGAAACTGTTTTTGTTAAAAAGCTGTTGAGTTTCCTTAAATAAATAAATAAATTAGTATTCCAAAGGTCCATGGGTTGCAGTGACACTTACCATTAGGTGTGCTGCTTGCTCGTTTGCCACCATAAGCAATAAAAAAAAACAGTGACTAAAATTTTAATAATAAAATCATTTTAATACCTATATGCATTTTGCCCTAAAGCTGTATGGTAGCGGCTACGAATACTACCAACCCTTGCTTTGCTCGTGGATATCGTAAAAGACGACTAAGAGCCTTATAACGTCCTGAGCCAACCCCATCTGATGCCATTTGGTCCACAATTACATTCCCAAAGAGCGTTGAGGTCTGGCAGACGGCTGGTCATAAAACTATTGCAAATAACTTTTACAAAATGAACTATGAAAGTAGAATACATATATATTGTATCGACCCCAAGTAAGTAGGAGAATGATGTTACATTCTGCCCTACTTAAGGAATTGAAGGTAACTATGTCGTTATGTGAGAAACGTAACATAACTATGTATAAATAACTTATATAGACAAACTTGACTGCACAGATGGTGTAGCCATAAAGATACCGACTTATTGTGCCAAGGATTGTTCGTTTAATTCCCGCACAGAACAATACTTTGTGTGATCCATAAATTATTGTTTTGAGGCTGAGTGTGATTTTTGTATCAGTTAATAAGGTCCCTTCGTTATCCGCATGGTGACGGAGTAAGAATACAAATCACCACCCACTATTTTACCCGTGGGTGATCGTAAGAGACAACTAAGGGATATAAAAGGCATACAACATCTATGCAAGAGAAGGAAAACTCGAAACAAAACCCTATACCAACTGACCAGTGTGGTATAGTAGGTCAATTTCCTTCCAATTACGGAGGAAGCTCGAGTCCAACAGTGGGACATATTATGAGCTTAGATGATGATGATGATGAATAAAGTCCCTTACTATACAAGGAATATATCTTTAGCACATGGTTCACTATTAAAGCGAATAAAATCCTAGGAAAAAATTAATGAAATGATATTATTGCAGGACATCAACTGTGGGTTTTCTTCTGGATATTTCTACTTTACCAAGTGTTCAGATTACCAAAGAAACATGTCAAAAACAGATGACAATAGTATACAAATCTCTCCAAATCTCTTGAAGAATTTTAATCCTTTCGACATATTGAAACCACAGAGAAATGTTGTAGAGAAACTTATTGATTTAGATGAACCGGAAATAAATTGTAATTTGAATGCATCTCTTTTAGACCAAAAAACGGAATATGAATTGGTTGATTTGTATCAAAATATGTATGTTACTCCTCAACACCTGAAAGTAGAGAGAGATAGAGAACCTAAGGATAATGATAAAAATAAAAATATTGATTTTAAAAGTTTTTTCGATATTCTCGAATCTGGAAAACTTGTTGATTGGAGTAATCCTGAAGAAAGTGCTAAAAACATAAACGACAATGATGATCTAGAATTAACTAGAAAACCTAAAGTTAAAACACCTAACGTATCAAACGAAGACTCTGATCTAGAAGACTTAATAGCGGAAGTTATAGCTACGAAAAATTTAGAGAAACTTGTTTTAAAAGAACAAAATGAAGTAGAGTATAATACCACTGGACATTCTAATTTGACTAAAATTAGTAATGGAATATATGAATTCTCTAAACCAAAAGTCTTAAATGCTCCAAGTAATATTGATTTCAAAACACTTAATATAAATATTCAAAGTAGTAGTAAAATATCCTTTAAAAGCCGTGATAGTAATACTGATACAGATGAAGCAAGGCATTTCAAAAAAACGCAAAGTGAAAATATAGAAATTTCCTCTTCGGAATTAAACAATAGTATATGTAATTGTTTATTTGCTGATCAGTCCACATCACAAAAGGTAAATTCCAAAATTGAAGGGCAAATAAAAAACTCGCCAGCATTTAAAGTCATTGCAGTGAAAAAAGATGAGAAAGCTTATAGAAAATATCACAATAGCAAACCTGATAGCCCAAAGGCCAATTTTACTAAAGGAGCAGATTTTAATGAAAAATCCATTGTACTTCCTCAAATGATGGCTAATATTATCGCGAGGCAAGAATATTTAGCAAATAATAATAACAAAAAAAGGCGGCTTATTTTAGATTCAGGGGTGAAAGTTGGGGTAGATGATAAATTATCAAATATTAAAGTTAAAAATAACGATAAAAATATAAGCGTGGATAAACTAAATGTAAGTGCAAACTCAGAAAGTTATAAAAAATGTTGCAATGGTTCATGTAAGGGAACCAATAGATCTACAGATACAAAGCCTGAAGATGGTCAATTTGCTACAGTTTCGCCAAAAGTTTTGATGGCGGACTGCAATAAAGAAAGATTGAAGGACTTACAGCTGAGTCGAATGTTTCAACAATCCATTATGAACGTTAAAAAGTGATTAAAGGCATATATACATATTTCATAATGGCTGATACAGCTGTTTCTGTTCCTCATCATAACCAAAATTATGGTTTGATCTCATCGGCGCTGTTTAAACCGCCTGGGACGGTAGAAGGACAGCGTCCAATCCCTAAGCTACCAAACGTTGTAGTGTATCTCTTTTTTGAAGTGAAAACTTCTTTAGGCGCGTTGAGCGTTTTTGGAGGGGGAAAACTTATAGGTTCGCGTCACCGACATGCTATTTTTGAAGTGAAAACTTCTTTAGGCGCGTTGAGCGTTTTTTTTGCCATTTGGGCGAATTACTATCAAGTCCTTGTCTTTAGTGATCCGCCGGTGGGTTACTCTTTCGGGTAATCTCTCGTGTTACTCTATCGGGTAATAACGGTCCACGATCAGACAATGTTCGTTGTGGGTGTCTCACCTTCGCGCGGTAACCTCTACATGGTTTAATTTGTTTCCAAACAATTCTCTTATCTATCTCGGCTCATCAACGTCTCATTGGACTTCGAGCCTCCTTCATAATAGGATGGAAATTGACCAACCCAACCACGCTGGTCAGCGACGTGTTTGTATAGAATTTTATTTGGAGTTTTCGAAAGATGTTATATGCATTATTATGTCTCTTAATCATCTTTTACATCCATGTGCAAGAAATGTGATGCTGAATAGCATTTTTATTCTGTCATCACACAGAAAACAAACAATTTTCTTACCAAAGCATTATTGCTTTTGTTTCTTTTTTGTGGCGACTAGTATGAAGTTAGAAGTTGTTTCTGTTTTAAGAGTACTTAACCGCAACATATTTGTGTTTAATCATTGGTTCATGGGTCTCGTCTTAGCCATGTGGTTTATTATGAACTATTAAAATCGTAAGTTTTAGAAAAGAAATTGCAATTTTTTGCGTTTCTAGACCGAATTTACCACCGCAATGGACACGTTTGTATGAGAAATGAAGAGTTCAGCAATCAATTAAATCGCCGATACTCATTCTATAGGGTCTTCTAAGACAGTTATTGTATACCAGTTAGTGATCTACCCGCAGCGCTTACGAAATATACTATACGACTGATGACTTAGAATATATTCGTGATGAGGAAATAGTGAGATGTTGGTGAAAAGATCTCAGTAGATAACCGATTCGAAAGGTTAAAGATTTAATCTTTTCCATCTTCTTCCTCTTCTTAATGGCTATTATCAAGCAAATATCTTCCATGACCGTGTGATATATGCGTGGAATTAGCGTTGATAGGTATTTGCTATGGCAATATTTCTATATGCTTCTTTTTGCATTTAAGACCGTGTTGTAATATCATAATTTTATTTTATTGCATTTAGTGGCAGGCTAGTAAGCAGTCCACCGAAGGGTAAGTGATAATTGCCGTTTTTGCCTTCCATAGAGTAGGTTTGAGATGCCAAACTCTCGCTTATAAAACAAAGTGCAAACGTAGACGACGATTTTCTCTTAGTGTGCCATGCTTCCCCGTGGAACTTGGAGGTGAGATGCTCAGCGGACTTTACCGGTGGGTGTCGGCGACGCTGGTAAGGGCGTGTCTTGCCTCGTGATTTAGCCGCCTAGCGGAGCGATGGGACGTTATCGCTCGTTGAGCAATCCAGCTGGAGAGGCCTTGGTTCGGAGTACGAACCTTCCGGCTGGTGCTGATAGAGTGGTTGGGTGGGCGACATGGGGTCCTTTCTTTTCGACTTGGGCAGATCTTGACGGGGTATGGTTGCTTCGACAAGTACCTGCACACGATCGCGAGGAGGAGGAGTCACCATTATACCACCACTGCGATTGCGACGAGGACACGGCGCAGCACACGCCCGAGGTCTGTGTGGCCTGGGCGGAACAGCGCCGACCTGACGCTACCGACCATCGCTAAGGCGATTCTCGACAGCGTCAGGAACTGGGATGCGCTCGTCGCCTTCTGCGAGGCAGTTATCTAGCGAAAGGAAGCGGCGGTGTGACTTTTCGGTAACATGCTACGCCGGCGGTGAATGCAACGGCGCAGGCGCGAGTACCTGCGCCTGATCCCGTTCTAGCCGATGCCGCGGGTGACTGGACCGGGGAACAGTCACCCACAGAGTGGCTGACCGTGCGAGGGCGATGCCTCGACATCAGGTCGGGGCGTCGACAGGGGACCTGCCTGAAAGGGTAACCCGCTGGGCTGGCCACGGATTTCAAGGAAGCGGTATCAATTTCCGGCCCAATGGCGATGGGAAGGGAATACGATGGGTTATAGTGCCACGCACCGCCCTTTCGTCGTCCCGGACGGAACGGATGGCGTGTGTCCAAACCACAGCCTGCCGTACTACATCGGACGAGGCAACATATTTAAGGCTGCGAAATGAGTAAACTGAGTAGTACGACACATTATTTATATTATTTGCGTTATTTCTGATAGCACAGCGAATTAGGATTCAGTGTAGAAACCACAACGCGAATCTTTGACTTTTTGAAGTCGTATGGCTATGAATAAAAATCCCTCCGTAAGGTCTATAAAATATAGTAACTATATATTTTATATTGTTACGAAGTTTATAGGTCTTGGATAACGGGCCTATTCATCTGTAATTTCTACTTGTATCTTTGAAAAGTAATAACGTCTTTTGTGACCATTATTTTGGTGCAGTTTTCGTTTTAACTTGATCGTATTTTCCCCGATGACATCTACCTTTATTAGTTGTTTTCTTCTAAAATCTCACACCTTGTTGAGTTTCAGATTATATCTGTGATGGGATCAAAACTCCTAATTGCGGATTAAATGCATTCGAGTCGTCTTTTTAATTGACATTTTTATGGGAGGCCATTGAAATTTTCATCTGAAATCACTTATTACATACTTCGTAGTGTGTAAGTGCATGTACGTATACGCGTAAGTACACTGTTTCTCGCGAAATTGAACATGCTTTTTTTCGCTCTTATAATGTTATATAAAATAAATCAGATGGTTGTCTGTAAAGTCGGTTTACGGAAGATCATTTTACGTGATAACGTCTTAAGAAAAATTGCATACTTTTATGAATTGAACAAACATAGACAATGGAAACCATATTAACTTTATAAATCATCATCATTTCAGCTCATTGCCGTCCGCTGCTGACCGTAGGCCTCCCTCATTTTACGCCACAGAGTGCGGTCCTGTGCCGCCTGTATCCAACGACGCCCAGCAATCTTCACTGCCCATTGGCCTGCCCATTGCCACTTCAGCATGCTAATTCTTCATGCTATGTCGGTTACACCCGTTCGTCTGCTGATTTCCGTATTTCGGATTCTATCTCGCAGAGAAATCCTGAGCATAGCCCGCTCCATAGCACGCTGAGCGACTTTGAGCCTGGTTATGAGGCCTACATTTAGAGACCACGTTTTAACTTTAACTTTATAAATAGTTGACAAAAACAGGGAGTCAAATTCTTAAAATGCAAAAACGCTTAGACCGATCGTGCCCCGCCTGGCAACTCTTGGAACCGAGGAGATTGTCAGGCGGATCGAGGCGCTGAGGTTAATGGTGGCCCTGGATAAGACGGAGGCCCTATTGTTCCATGGACCCCGCACCAGTCTACCCACCGACGGCTCGATCATCCTCAATTCGGTTCTCATCAGCATCCGGCCGGACGGCTTGTCGGCGCGGCGTCCGCCCTATCCTGGGTTATGCCGAATGTGGCTGGACCCAGCGTTACGTGCCGACTGCTGTACGCGGGGGTGGTCCGGTCGATGGCCCTGTACGACCCGCACGCACCCGTGTGGGCGGACCCTGACCATCCGACTTAGGCTCCTCCTGTGGCGACTACAGAGGGCCGTGGCTGTCAGGGCCATTGGCGGATACCGCATGGTGGCGACGGAGGCAGCGTGCCTGTTGGCCGCAACTCCCCCGTGAGACTTGGAGGTGGAGATACTCGCCAGACTGCACCTGCACTGTCTTGCTCAGCGAGATGGTCGCCTGGCGGGGCGTTGCCCGCCGTGACGTCATTGCCCGTTGGGGAAACCGTCTGGAGAGGCCTCGGTTCGGTGTTGGGACCGTTGAGGCCTTCCGGCAGGAGGAGGGAGAGGACACCGTCCTGCCACCACTGCGATTGCGACGAGGACACGGCGCAGCATACGCTTGAGGTCTCTGTGGCCTGGGTAAAGCAGCGCCGTGAACTTTCGGTGCCGACCTGGCGCTGTCGAACTGGGAGTCAGGAACTGGGACGCGGTCGCCGCCTTCTGCGAGACAGTTCTCGCGGAAGGAGGTGGCGGGGCGGCTCTGAGAGGAAATCCCGTTCGGTGACACGCTCCGATGCCGGCACCTGGGGCAGCGCAGCCGCGAGTACCTGCGCCTGATACTGCCCTAGCCGAGACCGCGGGTGACAGACCGTAGTAGTACAGTTACTACACAAATTTCTCTTAACTTGTATAGTGTCTCTTAGCGAAACATCTGTATAGTTTTTTATTTTATATCTAAATACGAGCATGTTTTTGTCAATTTTGAAGATTGGTATAATCGCTCGTGTTTTAAAGGTTGACTTTAACCTGTGCAGATTCATCTAATCAACTGTGATAATTAAGATTATAGAGCTTATATTGCCTAGACATAACTAGAAAAATGGTCTCTTCAGTGATCAATCCGCATGATTTTTTGATTGGATCTTCTAGTTTTTATTGCATATATGGTGTGATATGGTGATGGGATTGCTTGTCTTCTTTTAACGTCATCAACTAGTTTAATAGGCTCTATCATGAGGGTTTTAATTTTAACATATCTCGTCTCCGAGAAGTCAACAGTAAATAATCTTATAAATCACCAGCGCGCTTTACGATTCATGACTAATTTTAACATGGCATGGTAGTAAATTCAAAGGGGTAGGACCACACTGTTGACAGTTTTGTCTACAGCCGCGCCACGGTCCCTCCGGGGTAGTACCACACTGAGCAGAAAATCGACGCCTGATCAGTGGCAGTATGCTGCTGTGCTTCGTTTGGTGAGTGAGAGAGCCGGAAGTCCAACTTTCTGGGTGTGTTTGAGATTATTGGTAGGCAGCGCCCTGGCTATACCTCTGGTATTGCTAAGGTCCTTGGGCGGCAGTAACACTTACCATTAGGTGTGCTGCTTGCTCGTCTGCCACCGAGAGCAATGAAAAAAGAAGAAGGAATTATATGATATTCGTTTATCATCGAAAATATACTAGATGTAGAAAGAAATTGTGATTTGAAATCGTATATTGCCAAATACCGATTTACTTTCTTTTAACTTACAATGGAATTTCATATGGTGGTTCTGTGTCAGCATTTTCTAAGCCATTGGACATTTTTTTTGTTCTCGATCCCTCTTCTGGTATGTGTTTTTATAGGCATTGTCTTCGCTCCGATCCTGGTGAAGAGGAACTGAAATTTTAACACAAAATATACATTATATTTTCATAAATTAGATAATACTTAAAATATTTTAATATAATTACGTATTCTATAACCTATAAATAAAAATTAAAGAATTTATTTAATGGAAAATTTATACATTTTTGATAGAGTAATAAAAAAACTGTATAAAGAAACAATCTTTTATTTCGCGGGTAACGAAAAATGTTCGTCGCAATTTGCAGACGAAATTGTTGCGTTCACAATCTCTTCGCTACCTTTTTTTTTACTTGCGGTGACTATGGATACGGTCGCACCCCGCCAAATCGGTCCGGGCGACGGAAGAGGCGGCGCGCAACCCCATAGACCCACCCTGTAAGCACCTCTCTTCGCCGTGCGAGCGGACAACCGGTACCGGACCTTTGTCTTCGGTAGCCCGCCCGGGGTGTCGTCCTCACACGGTGGCCTCACTTCGGGTGACCGGACTATTCCTCGGTCCGATCACCCGATGCCTCGGCTAGGGCAGCATCAGCATCGCCCAAGGCGCCGGTGACGGCCCGAGTCCACACGGAAGGAATTCTCCCGGACTCGTTCCGCCGCCTCCTGCGAGATGACTGCCTCGCAGAAGGCGACGACCGCGTCCGTCTTCGCTACCCTAGGACTTTTGCATTGCTTACATGGTAAGTCCCATTATGAATTTCAGAATGAACTGTCAAGCTAGTCTAAATATGCTTAAGCTGTCATATTGTACTAACGTATAATGCTAGGGCCGCACCTGCGTGTATCGTCACGAAGCTTCGTGCAATGAGACGGTACACGCAGATATAACCGGTCATTATTGCCTATCGTCACGAACATTCGGGCTTCGTGTTAGGGGTGTCCACTTTGAAAAAACATCGATGTTTTTTTCGATTCGATAAATCAAAACTGTACATTGATGTCTTTCGATGTATCGGATGAAAAAAACATCGATGTTTTTAAACATCGAGTACTTTTTCTAAAGTCATATCAAAAGTGTTACTTCTAAAAAAAAAAAAAGGTCTTTTTTGTGGCATTTATACCTATTCCACAGTCCCTTATCAAACGGATTTCTAAAAAAAAAAAAAAGGTCTTATTTGTGGCATTTACTGGTTATCATCGTTTCGATGTTTTTTCATAAAACATCATACATCGAGTATTTCGATAGCTCTTCAAAACATCGGATCGATTCGATGTATCGCATTGTAAACATCGATGTTTTCGATGCATCGATGTATATCGAATATCCCTACTCCGTGTGCGTTATCGCTTGGGTGGCGATAAGTCAAAGGGTTTTAACGCGCTAATATGTCGCGCTCTGTGGTCGCACTAGCGTTTTTCATTCGGCGGAAATTTTCGAGGCGTTTAGACGCGTTCAAGGATTTCCAGGTAATCAATAAATATGGAGACGAGCGATGAAATGGTGTTAGAATTTTTACACAATTATGAAACTGAACCCATGAAGGGATCCAAAAATATCATTATGTAATTATTAGCATAATATAGCTGTAAAATTAAGCAACTTGTCACCCATAGTTAAACGCATGGAAATTGTTTCGGCCATCTTTAATTATTGCACGATACTTCGTGTAAAATACCGAAGTCGCTAATATGACCACAGTATTATCGCGATAACATTCTAGTGTACAAGTCGTACGAAGCTTCGCCACATATTACTTCGGGACGATACACGCAGGTGCGGCCCTAGCATAAGAAAAAGGTAATAAATCCATGTAGTAAAAAAGGTAAGTAAATTAATATTTTTTGTTTTGGAATTTATGGCTGGGTACTAACATTTTTAGACCTTTAAGCCAAACCTTTATAAATTAGCATTTCAATTTAAAATCATCAGTTGTGTTACAATAACATTTGTCTTTTTTATTGTCTTAGGGAATAATAGAGCAGCAACTCATGTGATGGTAAGTGGTTACTGCCATTTATGGACCTCTATAATGCGAGAGTATATTAACGGCAACAAGCTTGAAATATTCAGTTATATATTCACTTTAAAAATAAATAATGAAAATAAAACAAACATATAATGTTGCCATACAACAAACGTTTCCGTGTGGCGACGGGAGTATGAATACAATTCACCAACCCCTATCTTACCCGTGGGTGATCGTTAGAGACGACTAAGGGATATAAAACGAATATAACATCTATGCGAGAGAAAGAAAACTCGATACAAAACCCTATACCAACACGTCTGACCAGCGTGGTATAGTAGGTCAATTACCCTTATGGAGGAGGCCCAAGCCTAACAGCGGGACATATATGGTCTGAGATGATATAACAAACATGACTTTTTTGCTGATTTTGACGCTGATGATTGCTAATAACTTTTGCAATATGTACGAGTAACTTTTGCAATAGGTACTGTATCGATCACAAGTAATCGGGATAAGAGCTGGAAAATGATTTTATACAAGATAAGTGATTACTACGGGTTAAACTTAAGAGACAGATTACCATTTTGAAGTTTTGTAGATATTTTAGGATATATTATTACTAAATAACTACATTATTTTCATTTGTCATGCTTAGCCACATTTGCAATGTAAGCGCACAAAAATATCTTATTTTTAACGATATCAAATTTCAAATCAAAGAAATTCTCGTCTTCTCTACTTATAATATGCATGTATTATACATTTAAACCTTTCGAATCGCTCTGTCTATTGATGAAAACCGCATTAAAATCCGTTGCGTAGTTTAAAAGATCTAAACGTAAAAATGGCGGGCAACGACTTTGTTTTATACTTGGTAAAGAATGTTCAGATAAAGAAGTATAATAGGTACTTATTAAAATAACCAGTACATTGTCTTTAGGTTTATTACTTAGCAGTACATAACTTCTCGCTAGTTTTATAAACAAAGAATATATTGTACTTAAACCTTGTGATCGTTTACACGTAGCGACAAAAATGAACTTATGACATTTGTCAAGCTGTTATTAAATTCCAATAAAAATTTAAATAATTATTAATTTGTAACGACTTAAATAAAAATGTGTTTTATTATTATTATGTCCGGTTATATATGTCCCACTGCTGGGATTCCAGCCTTCTCTATAATACTTACTGTAATTGACTTATTATAACCACGCTCCTCAGACGGTTAGGCATTTTTTTTTTATTGGTGACAGACTATGGAGTGGTCACGCCCCGCTAAATCCGCCCGGGGCGACAGAAGAAGCGGCGCACGAACCCATAGACCCGCCCTACAAGTACAAGTGCACCGGAACCCGGTCTTTGTCTTCGGTGGTCAGATGGTTAGGCATAAGGTTTTGTTAAGAGTTTTAGAATGCATACTATTCACAGTATGTATTCTAAATTGTCAGATGCATCCACTTTATGCAACATGGTCAAGTTTAGCTGATTACTTGATAGTACGTGATAGAATTGGCTGTAGATACTCATATTAGTATAGGGATACGGAAAGATAAATAACCGGTCATGGTCATATGTTAATATCATCATCATCATCACAGTCCATAATCCAGCCGGAGAGATCGTCTAATAACATTCGATCCCCGAAACCATAGACCCAACCTGCAAGACTCCTCTCTTTGCCGTGCGGGCCACCGGTACCCGATCTTTGTCTTCGGTGGCTTATTCGGATTAACCCTAACTCATATTTATAATAATAATAATAATATAGCCTTTTATTTCCGAAAACTTAAAACTAATTACAAAATAAAACTTAAGTACTATTTACATGCATGCGGTTACAGAATGTCTCTGATTTCGGTGTGCCTTACGGCAAAGGCCTCCTCCAACTCTTTCCACTGTTTCCTATCTGCTGCTACTCTAATCCAGTGAGTTCCTACAGTGAGTTTCATATCATCCTCCCATCGTCTTGCTTGCCGTCCTCTGCTCCTGACACCATCCCTTGGGTACCAAAATGTCACTTGTTTGCTCCATTTCTCCTTTTTGCATCGAAGCATATGCCCTGCCCACCTCCATTTGAGTTGGTCAATACGTGCTAGTATATCTGTTAATTTGGTTTTACGCCTTATATCGGCACTTCTGACTCTATCTTTTAGTTTTAAATTTAGCATGCTTCTTTCCATACCTTTTTGACATCTTTTTAGTTTATCTCTATGGTGTTTCGTCAGAGCCCAGGTTTCACAGCCATATGTGATGCAGGGTAGGATACAGGTATCGAAAGTCTTCTTTTTGATCTTAATGCTCATTTCCTTGCTCTTCATCACTTCTTTTAGAGCCCAGTACTTTTTCCACCCTGTGGCTATTCTTTTGTCTATTTCCTTTGACATTTGGTCATTTGGCGATATTATTTGGCCTAGATATACATATTCCTCTACATACTCCAGTTTTTGTCCTTTGTTTGTTATGTCTGTGGGGGTTGAGTTTGTCATCATCTTAGTCTTAGTTAAATTAATTTCTAGACCCACTTCTCTACTTCTGATTACTAAGGTTTGTATCATATATTCCAATTTTTTGGGGTCTTCCTCCAATATAACTAAGTCATCTGCAAATCTTAGGTGGCTCAGTCGTGCTCCATTTATGTTCAGTCCAAGATGTTCCCAGTCCAATTTTCTGAACATATGTTCAAGCACTGCTGTGAACAGCTTTGGTGATAGTGGGTCACCTTGCCTGACACCTCTTTCTATAGGGAACACATCTCCTGTTGATTCCAACCTAATACTCGCCTTGCTTTTTTTGTATATGTTTTTTATTATATTTATGTAGGTACTTGCGATCCCCTGCTCTCTTAAACTTAGCCATACATATTTATGTATGAGGCTATCAAAAGCCTTAGAATAGTCTACGAAGGCCAGGTAAATAGGCTTGTTGTATTCATTGTATTTTTGTATGAGCTGTTTTATTGTATGGATATGATCAATTGTGCTGAAGTCTTTTCTAAATCCTGCTTGTTCCACTGGTTGGTTTTCGTCCAGACTGTTAGATATTCTGTTTAGAATTACTTTAGCAAAAACTTTATATACATTTGATATAAGAGATATAGGTCTGTAATTACCTACATCGTCTTTTGGACCTTTTTTGTGTATAAGTATTATGTGAGATTTAGTCCAATTTCTCGGAATAATGTCTGTATATAGTGTCTCGTTAAAGACTCGTGTTAGTATTGGGCTTAACTCGCTGATTGTACCTCTTAATAGTTCATTTGTAATTCTATCTGGGCCGGGAGCTTTTTCCATTTTTTGACTTTTAATAGCTTTTTCTACTTCGCTTTGTAGGATTTCAGGTATATCTTCAGCGTCTTGGATTCTGTAGTTTTCTATAACATGTTCTTTATTTGGCAGGTGTGTTTTTGGTTCATCAGGACTGGGTTTTCGATATAATGAGCGATAATAGTCTGTTGCAATATTTTGAATTTTGATGCGAGATGTTGTTGTCAATTCTTTGACTTTCATTTTAAGTATCCATTCTTTTCCCTTATCTCTAAGTTCTTTGAGCGCTTTTCTTGTGCCTCCTGTTTTGTTAATGTGGTTTTCTAAGGTTTTAGTTCTTCTATTTATCCTGTCCTTCCTCATATTTTCGCGAATCTGTTTGCTAAGAGTAGAGATTTCTTTTTGGTTATCTTTCTTATCCTTTTTGATTATTAAGTTTTTTCTATCTTCAATTAATTTTAGAGTTTTTTCACTTAAATAGATTTTCTTGCTTTTGTCTATTAGTAACTTAGTCTGATTTTTAAGCTTATTTTCAATTTTTGTATATTTTTCGTTTAGGTCTAAATCTGAGGTTACTGCTCTCATTATATCTTCAGTGGTGTCTGTGGGATCATTTGTTGTTTTCAAGTGATTTATAAGTATTGACTTTGGTCTAGGCTTTTTTGTGCTCTTTTCGTTTAGGCAGCTGCGAACCATGCGATGGTTGGTATTGAAATTTAGGCTTTGTATTACTCCTGTATCACTAAATGACCTGGCTTTGTTGGTGATTATGTAGTCTATTTCGTTTCTAATCTTTCCGTCAGGGGATATCCAAGTCCACTTGCTTTTAGTTTTTTTGCGATACATGGAATTCAGAAGTGTTAAGTTTTGCTCAAGTAAGAGTTCCACCAATTTTTCTCCGTTTTTGCTTCTTTTTCCTCTACCGTATTTTCCTATTATATATTCTTCTCCTGCTACTCGAGCACCTACTTGAGCGTTGAAGTCACCCATGAGCACTATGTTGTTTTCTGAATAGTTTTCCATGACTACTCTCAGTTTGTCGTAAAAATCTGAAATTTCTGGTTCTGTTGCTTGTTCCGTCGGCGAGTAGACTTGGATGACTGTCCACTTTTTAGGTTGTTGTGGTAGGTTAAGGTGCAGTAGAGCTATTCTATCCGATATTCCTTCAAACCCTATGATTTGGTTTTTTAGTTTTATCTTTATCAAGAACCCCACTCCTCTTTGACCAGCGACTTCACCTTTGTGATACATGATATAGCTACTTCTCTCTTCTATTTCTTCTCCTAATCTTCGCATTTCACTTATCCCCAGAATGTCCCACTTGATGTTTGCGAGTGCTAGCTCTAGCTCTTGTATGCTCTCTGGTGTTCTCAGCGTTCTTGTGTTTAGTGTACATAAATATAGACAACTTTGCTTTTGGATGTCTTTTCTTGTACTGGTTTTAATTGATATATTTGTTGGAGGGTGTTGGTCGGATTCCCCCACGGTGACCAGCCGGGTTGGGGGACAGTTTATTGGAGTTTTTCTGATGTTTGTTGTTGTCTTTTCATGTTGTGGGTTCCGGTTAGAGAAGGCCTCTACTTGTTTTTTGTCAGCGCTGGCATTGAGTTTGATCTATCACGTGAAGCATATGCTAAGATACTTGGTTTAATTACTCCGCTTGTCGAGTTTTGAGATGTTGTTATTTTGACTGTACTTTCTGTGTTTAGTTTTTTCTGAGATGGGGTGGTTGGTGATCTTGTTACCTCTCTTTTCCTTTTTTCACGATTTGTGGTCCCTGGTTTTTTTACTATTAGTTTGTCGTATTTTATAAACGCTATGTTGCCATTTTTCCTTTCTTCTTCTACTTTCGGCTGGAGAAGTTTACGTGTTTCAAGAACTTCCTTAGGGAAGTCCTCATTGACATACACGTTCGTGGGGAGGTTGCGCTTGTTTCGCAGGATAAGATGTTTTTTCCAAGATGTGGTTAGAGATATTATCACTGGACCACCCTTTTCCGATTGCTTACCAACTCTATGGACATTACTTATCTCTTGGCTATCCAAATGTGTTCCCGCTTCCTCTAAAATTTCTTTTATAAAATCGACTAACTCTAGTTCTGTTTTTACTTTCTCATCGATACCGAAAAGAACCAAGTTATTTCTTCGTTTTTCCTTTTCGTAGTATGAAATTTTTTGTTCCAGAGTACTAATTTTGGTTTTGAGATCATTATTTTCTTCTCTCAGAATTTTTAGCTTTTCGTCTAGTGCCTCCATAACATTTTTCGTTATTTCCGTTGTTAATATTTTTGTTTGTTCGTTAAACTTTTCATTTATTTTGCCTAGTAATAATTCCATTTGTTTTTCCATTTTATGACTGGTTTTTATGTTGTAACACCGTGATAATATCTATGGTTATTTATTTCTTCTTTTTCTGTAGTGGCAACACTTGTCAGCTGTCACTGTCCGTTGTGAATGAATGTTTTGAATGATTAAGTTGGCAATAGTACATCAGTTCTGATTCTGATATGCGTTTTTTCAATTTTGAGGTTATGATAAACTATTTATTTTTTATCTTAATCTCATTTATATAGCACTTTCACTTCAAATACTTATTTGAGCGTTATGTTATTTTGGTTTTCAGTAAGTTCCGAAGTATTTTATGTTCGAATTGTCAATTTTTTGCACTGTTTATTTTTAAATAACTGCAGAGCACTTTGTAATACGTGTTTACACTTTCGTCACCGGAAACGGAACCCCCATTAACCCCCCATACTCATATTTACTCCATTGTAATTCCTGTAAAGCTAGATAAACAACTGCTTCCATTGACGACAAAAAGGTTTGATCTTTAGGGAAACGTTTTTTGGCACCTACTTCAGATTTAATTAAAAATTATAAATATAAAGTTTTAGCGTTTAATTGCCTCCATGCAATATAGGAGACAAGAAAAGATTAACTCGTAAGCCTATATATGTAAGTGGTCAATATTTTGAACCAAAAATCATCCAGCTCTTATCCCAATTATTTGGGGTCGACGCAATATGTCCTCTTCTTCCACACTCCCCCTCAGATGTCTCTCTGATCACTCCTGTCTATCCATGTCATGCTTCACGCAGTTCACAATCTTTTCTTAAGTCTTCCTTGACCCCTTATTTTTTTGTCCACGCTGTGGAAATGCATTTTTTTCACTTGTGTGGGACTCACCGACCACTACACGACCGAAATACCCACTAAAACCACAGCGGCCCCATCCGCGTTTTTACAGGAAGCCGGGGAGACCGTCTGATGACATTCAATCCCTGACATCTCAACGCATGGCCGTCTGGCCACGTCTCATCGTCACTTTATTGACCCCTAAAGCCTTTAACAATTGCTTTTTATATTTTCTTTTTTTTTATCTTGGATTTTTGCGTCGCAATGGAGTAGGTATGTATGAAAAGATTCCTGATTGTCAATTGTACTATGTTGAAAAGATAGAATCTATTTGAAAACTCGAAGTTTTCTTGTTGAATGTTAACTATTAAAATATGGTAATTAATTAGATTATTGTCGAATACCAATCGTGACATCCTTTTTTTAAACGACTTCAAAAAGGAGGAGGTTCTATGTTTCATTTTGCTTATGGTGGCAAACTAGCAAGCAGCACACATGATGTTAAGTTTTACTGCCGCTCATGATAACCTTTGCTATAACCAAGGGTATAGCTAGGCCGCTGCCTACCATTAGAATCGCCAGAGGCCCAGACCCACCCAGTTGGGCTGCCGGCTCTCTCGCTCACTGAACAAAGAGCAATAGCACATTGCCATTACTCAGACGTCGATCTTCTGCGAGAGTGTGGTAATACCCCGGACGGACCGGCCCGCGGCTGTAGACAGAGAACTGTCAACAGCATGGTCCCACCACTATTATCTAATAAATACGAATATTGAAGGCTTAAGGGGAAGAAAAAGAAGACTGTGTAAAGCATAATATGGATAGACAGGCAATGATGACATTTGATAGGGTTGTATGTAAAAAGAGGATATATTGCGCTGACGCTGAGTAATTAAGATAAGAGCAGAATAATCACATAGATCAATAACTAAATCAAATTCTTGTACTTCTCAAATAAGAGTCTTAAAAATTCTTTCTTCTGTGACTGTTTCGACTTACATTGCATTATTCGATACACGGTCGCCACGCGAAAACCTTTCTTCCCCAACGGTTATCGGTTTGCCGAGCGATATGGCCTGGCCACTGCCACTTCAGCATGCTAATTCTTCATGTTATGTCGGTTATATCCGTGATTATACAGATTTGCGTATTATGGATGCTATCTCACAGAGAAATTCCGAAAATAGCTCGCTCTAAGTGACTTTGAGCTTAGTCATGAAAGTCTGTATTTAGGGACAACGTTTCCGCGCCATAAGTCATCACTGGAAGCACACAATGGTTATAGACATTATATATTCTGACACTGAAGTATATTGAATGAGAAGATTCTTTCAAGTTTTTGGAACGAACGAAGTTGAAATGATGAATACGAGTAAAACATTATTATTTAAAAGAATTATATCCCTACGCAATAACATTAAAATAATAAAAGGCGTCAAATAATTTCTTATAAATGTCGCACATAAAATATTGCAGTAAAAGTTCGATACTCTCGTAATTATCTACAAGTATGTCCGCAAATACTTTTAATTTTTATATTTGACTGACAATAAAATCATTTTTGTTCAAGCCATTTCGTTAAAACATTACGATGAATGAAATATTAATATAATAATAATAATAATAATAATTTTTATTTCAGAGTATAGAGCTCCATATTTTGTTAGTAACAATAAAAACTTAAGAACTAGTGTTAGTAACATTGACATAATTAACTTATAATGTATGAACAAAACTAACATAAAACTGTTGGTCGTCCGAACCTGAGGGTGTCTACTTAACTGCATGCAGTCGTATCCAACGCCTCAGGATCGGCGATTCCCACCAATCAGCCAAAAATATAAATAGTTTTAGTATATTTCTTTATAAAATTACTGCATGTTTAAGGTATTATTAAGGCTTAATAATATACCTAGATGTTAGGCGTAATAATACTTTATCCTCATAAAATAATTCAAAGATATTCCACGCTTATTTATATATCTTAACAGCTAATGCTAGCGCAGCCGCCTAAATATTTAAGAAAGTGAAAACTTTTTAAATAGATCATAATAGATAAAATTAAAACCTGCTTTCTGTCATAAAAGGCAAATAAGAGCTTTACATCGACCAGGGCCAATTCCATTTGATATCGTTTGGTCAACAATTACATTCACTAGGAGGAGTGACATCAGGCATAATAACTTTTACAATATTTACAATAGAAGAAAAGTAGGTACATATTGCGTAAACCCTAAGTAATTAGATTAAGAGCAGGATGGATTCCTTGTCCATAGCACATCAATTCCATCTGATACCGTTTGGTCAACAATTACATTCACAAGGAGGGTTGATGTCAGACAGACGGCCTAAATCTAAAGCTAATAATTTTTACAATACATACGAAGAAATTGGAGTATATTAGGAATATTGCGTTGATCACAAGTAATTGGTGATAAGAGCCAGATGATGATGAGATAATCAAAATGAAATCAAATTTGGAATATCATTTGTTTAAAAACGTTATAGCAGGCAATATTTTGAATACAGTGCTTTATGCGCTTATTAAATAAGAAGCTGATGAGATTCGCAATGTTTTTTGATATGAGAAACTGAGAATCTACTAACTCATGGTGATTAAAGTCTGCCTGCAGTCCAAAATAAGCATCTATTATCAAACTAATTTAGGTAGTCCATTTTAAGTCCTAAAAACTGTAACTTAACCTATTACACCACGCTGGTCAGGTATAGTGTTTTATTTAGAGTTTCCCTTCTCTTGCATAAATATTATTTGCATATATGTTACCCCTTAGTCGTCGTTTATCCATTAGTAAGATAGGGTGAATTGTATTCTTACTCCATCACCATACGGAAGGAAGAATTAAATAGTTTAAATTAAATCAGCTTTAATATCATAAAATAATATCTAGATTCTAAATAATGGTAATATTTAACTTACCTAAGTTTCTGATACTTCAGTGTCATGATTTTTTGCTTCTATAGCAAGCCTTAAATCTGACGTATTAAATTTGCACAATAAAAACATATTCACTCATTTTCTTTTCATTCAATATAAGTTAATTCATTTAAAATAATTATTAAAATAATACTGTTAATATTCTTATATTATCATGTAATAAACCACAGTAACGAACAATGCTGCCATTACAAACTTCTGATTACTTCAGATAACCTCAAAATCCTCAAATATATACATAGAGAGCACAATTTCATCTATAATAACATATACTTGTTTTAACGATATCTTCACGTTATAAACTTGGGGCTTCCCCTGATATAGACAAAACATTTTAAGCGGGAAATTTAAAATTAATTGAGATGTAAGTGAGAATAAAATACGTTGTATTAGTTACTTGGGCAGTAGATATTTATAAAGTGTGTGTAATAGTATTTAGTGGTAAATAAATAAGTAGCTGTTTCAATAGAACACTATATTATTTATTAAAAAAAAAAATTAAAGCTTTTTAAATGTCAAGAAACATTTATACTCAGTAATACTGAATGCATGTCATAGACAAATATTTTTGTTGAATAATGCAGTGCAATGCCGTTGAAAAACAGATTTTTTTGTGACAAAAATATTTTAGTTGTGTTGAGTATTATATTGCCTTATTATACAGCGATAGGTGGGATATAATGTAAAATAATATAGTAGTTGCTAGTGGTATATAGGTTGCATTATGCTGATCACTTCCTTTTCTTTTATCGTAAAACCAACAGCTTATAACACCAAGCTTTTAGGGAATCATGCATAATTGTGTTAGAAATAATTAATAATAATACTAGTTATATTATTATATTTGCCAATCAAATCACGAGCTATTGATACCGGAGAATACCAAAAGCTACGCAAAAAATGGTTTTCTGTATTAAAATTATGATAATGTTATTTTTTGAAGACTGCCTAAAATTAATTTATTTTAATTAAAAATGTGGTGAATAATTCCATCTTTATACGTGCAACGAGTTATTTTTACTATTACAGTAATTTCACAGTTACTCTGTGTTCGCAAATTATTTATTTATTTGCTTGGCTTAAAGGTCTCAGTCATGGTCTCAGTATATAACCCAGTGTTTCCACTTTTAGGGATTTCGCCCTATTTCAGGGCGAAACTGCTAATTTAAAATATGGCTTAGGGCCATTTAATATTTTTAGGGATTTAGGGTAATTTGGGGTAAAATGATCTGGTGAAAATCGCTGGGCGGCGATACGCTGGAATGATGATGAATTCAGATTTGACTTTGAAAATGTTTTCTATTTTATAAGATATGTAGATCCACAAATTGTACGACAGTTGGAAAATCGTTCTATAACACATCCTGTGTTCAGCCATTTCAGTTTTTTAGGTAATAAATGTAATATACAAAAAGTGGATAATAAATGGCGTCAACAAGCGCTTATTGAAGCGAATTATTTTAAGATAAAAAGTGAAGAAGAGGTCACAAAACTACTAACGGAAGTATATTGTAATAAAGTGTTGAGCTTGAAAGATCATTTTGGAACTTACAAATACCAAAACCTTGAAGTTGTGATTTCACTTCTATTAGCACTGCCATCTTCGAATACCGAGGTAGAAAGATTACTCAGTGTACTAAAAAAAATGTAAAACTTATAAAAGAAACAGGCTTCACAATGAAACCCTCAACGATTTGTTGCATACCAAACTAGGAATGACAAGCTTGATTTTAGAATCTAACAGACAAATATTGAATGCAGCTCAAAAACTTAAGCCCAGTGCTTTAGCTTCAGCATCACATTGTTCACCATCTACTTCTTTCACAGATTAAAATTAATTCTTCTTATGATTAATTATTTACTACCACCTCTGATTAATAGATGAAAATTAAAATAAATATTCAAAGCATCAAGTTTTGCTTTATTTTGAACTCATTTAAACTTTGCGCCCTAAATCAAGGATTTTCAGAGAATAATTAAGGTATTTAGGGCATTTATTAGAAAAATCTAGGGTAAAACTAAAATCTGATAGTGGAAACACTGATATAACCGTGACATAATCTCTGAACAAATTTGTATTGTACTCTGTCGATTTGTCCTGCTGAAATGTGTTTGTTTTGTAGAAATTTTGTATTTCATTGATTGTTGTTGATATTTTAAACTACATAATACGTTTAAAGGTTTTTCAAATGTACAAATGCAACGTGTACTTGCTATTAACGTATATAGATTCTGAAGAGAGAAGAAAACGTAACAGAAGCAGTACAAACTAAGTAAAACATTCAATAAATGTTGGCAAATATATTGAAATATCAGCTTTATTCAATATTATAAAATTACTTATTGGTGATTGTAACTGATAATGGATCAAATAATTCGTGTTCAACAAGAAATCGAGGAATTACGACATAAGTTAAGAGAGAAAGAGCAAGAATTGAATTTATTGAAAAGTAACTATAATTTGGTGAGTAATTGAGTAATATTAGCTCTTGTGACGACAAAATTGTGTACAAAGCTGTTTAAATAATACACAACATAAACATAGCAAGTAACCTAGAAACATTGCGAGTGAAAATGACACCAGAGATTTTTGTTTATTATCGTTCGCTAACATACGTCCCACTGCCGGGTTGGAGCCTCTGCCATAACAAGATGGAAATTTTAAATAGCGATGAAGTTTACGTTCCTAATAATATAACTTTAACGATCGTCTGATGTCTTTTCTTTATAATTTTGTCTTTTTTCTATTCTTATCCTTCTTTTATCCTTCACCAATTTCAATTCAACATGAGTTAAAGTAAGTGTCATATGAATTCGAGAGTTGCACCATTGACCATAGCGACCAACAAGATTTGGAAGTATCGAAAGGCAGAGTTACCGATTATCAAGATCTAAAGGCTTTAATTTGCTAAGAAAACTATAATTCTAAAGACTTCTTCGAGGCGTTTTAACTTGGACATTGGTGAAATTGCTCCTACTGTGCAGCAGAAGCCAAATAGATAAAAAAAAAAAAATAAAAAGATGGAAATTGACATACCATACAAATTAGATGGATTGGTATAGGATTTTATTTCAAATTTTTCATCTCATGCATTGGTTTTTATATTCATATTATATCCCTTAGTCGTGGTTTACGACATCTACGGGCAAGAGGATAGACCTATCAGTGACCTGCCCATATAGCACTGGAAGGACCCATGTATAGCCAGGTTATGGGATTGCCATCCCTTACACTATTCCATGTGGTTTGCCCAGACAATAGCCTCTTAAATAAAAAAAATTAAGTTAACATCTGATATAAAATTTTGTATATAGAATCATTCTCTTTTTGTACTGGCAATGAATTTGTATTAATTTTGTATTAAAAATGTGGGTCAAAATTTAATATCTTATAGGGTAGATGTAAATTTCTGTAATAACAATGACATATTGGACGTAAAACACCTTAGTTCTTCCGTGACCATGATCAATGTGAAGTGTTCGAAATGTTGTGAAATTTAAAATCAAATATAAACGCAATAGAATCCGTAAAAGTAGTTTTATTTCAGATGTGTAATACTCGCATAAACATTAAAAGTCATTAAAGTTAATATAATTTTATTATTTTTGCAGGATAAGGTTAATGAAGATGATGAAATGCTAACAAATGGTGCCCAATATGTCACAAGTGGAACATTACCCAAGTGGGCAATAGAAAGGTAGTATTTATGTTATCTTTAATATTGTTGGTAGTAGCCGTTACCTCATAGGGAAATTCTTCTTCTTCTTCTCAGGTCATATGCATCCCACTGTTGGGCTCGAGCGTCCTCCATAACGAGAGAAAAATTGACCTACTATACCACGCTGGTCACACATGTTGGTAAAGGGTTTTGTTTCGAGTTTTCCTTCTCTGGCATAGATGTTATATGCGTTTTATATCCCTTAGTCGTCGCTTACGATCACCCACGGGTAAAATAGGGAGTGGTGAACTGTATTCTTACTCCGTCACCACACGGAAAAGGTTGAGGGGTTGGTAGGGGTAAGAGGTTGATAGGGAAATTATTTTAACTATAATATATTTTTTAAAATTGATGTTTGTGATCTTTATTTTTTTGCTGTATTTTAATCACCAGAACTTACTCTTTGCTCGTCGATGTCGTAAAAGGCGACTAAGGGTTTTATATCAACTTGGTGCAACTACATCTGGTGCATTCTGGTCAACATTTAGATACCAAAAGAAACTTGGCGTCAGACAGGTCATAATTGCAATAACTTTTTCAATATGTACGATTGGGAGTCCGTCCCACACTTACACCACCGTGAACTATTGTACATACATACATACATATCATCCCTTGCAGGGTAGGCAGAGAGAACAGAGTGCCAGAGAACTCTATCTCTGCATACTTCACTCGCTTCCTCAACATTCATAATTCTCTTCATACACGCTCGCCGGTTTCGGAGACTCTTGACTCCACCTTCCTTCAGTACATGACCGATCTGGTCTAGGTAGGTTAGTCTCGGTCTCCCTCGGTACCTACATCCTTCCACTTTCGCATTGTATATCTTCTTAACCAGGCGTTCGTTCGGCATTCTTTCCACATGTCCGAACCATCGGAGCATTCCCTTTCGCATCTTTACACCAATACTCTCTTTCATACCTACTCGCTCTCTTACGTCGTCGTTACGAATTGAACTATTGTAGGACATTTAAATCTCGCATCGTATCATATTTACGTTTTTAAGGGCCGTCCATTAATCACGTGAGGTGTTTGAAAGGGGGGGAGGGGTTTGACAAAAATCACGAAGTCCTAAACCTTCATAGTCTTAAACCTCACTACGTATCACCAAGGGGGAGGTGGGGTTAAAAAACGCTAAAAAAAAAAGATCACGTGATTAATGGACGTCCCTAAGGTGACGTGTGCCATCTACCCGACAATGTTTACACATTGTATGATCTTAATACTTCAAACTTTACAGTTAGAATTGTATTAAAAGATGACACAAACCTTGTTATTCAAATTACTGAAATTTAGCATTTAATATGCTTAATCCCTATCCCTACTTCCCTACTAATATATAAATGTGAATGTAAGTTTGTTTGTTACGCTTTCACGCTAAAACTACTCAACCGATCATCATGAAACATTGTACACATATTCTTGGAGGTATTAAAAGTAACATAAGATACTTTTTATTAAAAAAAAATCAAATTTTTTATATGAAAAATAAAAAAAATTGTTTGTGAAAAAATTTCAAAATCTAGCTTCTTCAACGCAATCTATCAGTCCAGTAATGAAGTTCCAACCCTGAGTATTGTAATACCGTTACACTGTATTACCGACGGTCAAAAATAAAAATAGGGGATCAAAAACTTTAGGAAAGTAACCTTTTACGCGGGCGAAGCCGCGGGCAGAAGCTAGTTATTTATAATTTTTATTCGTTTCGTAATCGGGTTTTATAAATAATTAAGCATATTAAATGCTAAATTTCAGTAATTTGAATATGTATGATTTAAGAAGAGTACATCTTACGTCGCCCATAAGTAATTGGGATAACAGTAGGAGAATGATGAGATAACCATCATAAATATAATTTTATTTCAACTTTCCCTTCTCTTGTATATTATATGTTATATACATATTATATCCCTTAGTCGCCTCTCACGATAACCCACGGGTAAGATAGGAGGTGCTGAATTGTATTCTTATTCTGCCACCACTAATTAGATTTTTTTTTTCAGATACAGTCGACAGATACTTCTTCGAGAAATAGGTGTACCTGGTCAGACCAAAATTTGTTCAGCTAAAGTGTTGATAGTTGGTGCTGGAGGTTTAGGATGCCCTGCTGCTATGTATTTAGCTGGAGCTGGTGTTGGTATGTATTAACTAGGTATCCTTTTAACTAATTTAAAAAAATAAATATTTTATTTTGTGAAGGGTATAGAAATTTTTCCAGCTTCTGTTTTCTAGATAAAGTGTAGGACGTACCCCTCACTAAGTGGACTGGCGACGTTATTCAGGTCGCAGGCAACCGTTAGATGCAGGTGGCATAATAACGATTTGAGTGGCATTCTCGTGGGGAGGCCTATGTCCAATAGTGGACGTTTACAGGCTGATGAATGGATGGATAGAATTAAATTAGTTGTGTGGTCTCAATACAATTAAAAGCGTTTCCGTACCATGCTTTTTTTTTCTATGTAGACCATTGTAGATTCTGGATTACAGAAATTACAGTGGGTTTATGTAAAATAAAATTTCATTATGAAGTTAAAGTTTTTTCCAAAATTTATTATCACAATCTTTTGACGTGATAAAGTCTTATAAATTGATGAACGTCGGCTGCACGCACGAAAAAGTGTCATGTTCCGTCTGAGCTGAGTGTGCAAGCGAGAGCACGGAACAAGCAATAGAGAGGCATGACCGGGTAGAGACGAACAATCGTACTTACAATTATTGTGGTATGACCACGTTGTTTAGTTCTCTGTCTACAGCCGCGGGCCGGTCCGTCCGGGGTAGTACCACACTGAGCAGAAGATCGACGTCTGAGTAATGACAATGTGCTATTGCGCTTCGATCGGTGAGCGAGAGAGCCGGAAGCCCAACTGGGTGGGTTTGGGGTTTGTACTGATAGGCAGCGGCCCTATAGGTCCATGGGCACAGCAACACTTATCATAAGGTGTACTGCTTGCTCGTTTGCCATCAAAAGCAACGATCAACGATTCAACGATACCCAACTCGACATAGTTTGTTGACTTTTTAATTGTGGTAGGACCACGCTGTGGACAGTTTTCTGTCTACAGCCGCGGGCCGGTCCGTCCGGGGTAGTACCACACTCTCGCAGAAGATCGACGTCTGAGTAATGGCAATGTGCTATTGCGCTTCGTTTGGTGAGCGAGAGAGCCGGCAGCCCAACTGGGGTGGGTTCGGGGTTTGTATTGGTTGGCAGCGGCCTAGCTATACCATTGGCAAAGGTCCATGGGCGGCAGTGACACTTACCGTCAGGTGTGCTGTCTGCTCGTTTGCCACCATAAGCAATAAAAAAAAAAAAAAAAAAAAAAAAAAAACTTTCATTTTTATCATTTTCACAAAATGGCGTCCAATGGTCGCCATATTGAATTTTCTCTAACGTCATGTCTTTAGTGACACTCGCCGGATTAAGAGGAATCGATTGGTGTGTGAATCATTAAAATCGGCCCAGGCGTTTGGCCTGTATAGTGCTTCAAAGAAACATACATACATATTTAGACTGTTAAACACAATACCACTACTTTGCGTCGCGCAGTCGGGTAAAAAAATTAAATCAGTCTAGGCATTCTTGCATTCTAAGAATTTGACGTGAACTATTTTGCTGTTTATAAAGTGAAGTGAAAAATTAATGTGGTTTCCATTGTTTATATTTGTTCAGTTTATAAAAGTTTTTCATTTATGTTTTAATAAATTAGAATTATCTTTCGATCGACTTCACAGACAACCATGTTTTTTTTTCAGGTGAAATCGGTATAGTGGATTATGATACGGTAGAAATAACAAATATCCATAGACAGTTATTGCATAGAGAACAAGATGTTAATATGAATAAAGCTGAGTCTGCTGCCGAAGCTATTAAAAGGTAAGTGATACCATGTCGGGGCAGAGTAAAAATACATTTCACCGCCCCCTATCTTACCTTTGGGTATTGTGGAAGACGATTAGGGATATGATATGCATATGGCATCTGCGTAAGAGAAGAAAAAATCGAAATAAAACCCTAGCAACCCGTCCAACGCGCCCACGCCCAGTGCGGACCAGTAGGTTGATATCCCTCCTCTTATGATAGAGGCCCAAGCTCAATAGTGGGACATATGTGGGCTGAGATGATCATGATACCATGTGGTGATGGAGTAAGAATATAATTCAAATCCTGCCTGTGGATTTTTGTAAATGACTAAGGAATATAATAAGTAGATAATGTCTATCTAAGAGAAGGCAAACTTGAAATACATCCTTGTCTGATCAGCTATTGCTTTACTATTGCGAACGAGATTCTAGGTTAGCAGTGGGATGGGATAGGACTAAAAATCTGGCTTGTTCAATTACTTTTCTATAGTGGTGAGACTTGTAAAGAAATATTTTTAAATATTTGAAGGAAGTTTGAAATCCAAATTACTGAAATTTAGCATTTAATATGCTTGATTATTTATAAAAACCCAATTACGAGCGAAAGCCTGTACAATGTGTAAACAATGTCGGGTAGATGGCACACGTCTCTTTAAAAGACGAAAATATAAAACAATACGAGAATTGAATGTCCTACAATAGTTCACGGTGGTGTAAGTGACAGCATGATTGGGACGGATTTACAATAGGTATGGGTTCGAATCCCGTTTGTGACAATCATTTTTCACTCGTAATCGGGTATTTTTTAAGTTTGAAATCTGCAAGCTCAACTATATTTATGTTATTTCTGTAAATAATGGACAGCTTTGCATTTTTTTTTATTGCTTATGCTGGCAAACAAACAAGCAGCACACCTGATGGTAAGTATCACTGCTGCCCATGGACCTTTGCTATACCAAGGGTATAACTTGGCTGCTGCCAACCATTACAATTCCCAAACACACCCAACTGGGTGTGTGTTCGGTGAGCGAGAGAACCAGCAGTTCACTTGGGCTGCTGGCTCTCCCGCTCACCGAACGAAGCGCAATAGCACATTGCCATTACTCAGACGTCGATCTTCTGCTCAGTGTGGTACTACCCCGGACGGACCGGCCCGAGGCTGTAGACAGAGAACTGTCAACAGCATGGTCCTACCATTAAAACTTTTAAATATATTCATTTTTTATAATGCTTCCATCTCTTTTTGGGTCTCCGACGATTCTTCCGTCCATATACAAACATATTGATAACTACTTTGTCATATACCTTTCATCCTTCTTTATCACAGGTCCATATCAAGACAATCTCAAGCAGGAATTAGTAATATTATATATATTTTCTTTTATTTTTTCAGAATAAATTCACGAATACAAGTAACACCATATAAATTACAATTGGATTCATCTAATGCATTGGAAATTGCATCGAAATATGATTTGGTTTTAGATTGTACAGATAATGCACCAACTAGATATCTTTTGAGTGATTTGTGTGTTTTAGCAAAGGTAATTATGATAACTAAACTAGATTTTATCAGCGGCTTTGTTTGCTTTGAAGCCCTGAAATAAATATTAAAGTATCATTTTTTATAATAGAACTGAATCAATGTGGTGAAGTATGTAAGGATAGAGTTCTCTGGCACTCAGTTCTCTCTGCCTTCCCTGCAAGGGATATGGCATGATGATATGTATGTATGAATCAATGTGATTCAGTATTTAAAAAATACTACATACAATGTAGTTATATCTACTCCATAAAATTTTCCGTGTGGTGATAGAGTAAGAATACCAGTCACCACCCCCTATCTTACCCGTGGGTGATCATAAGAGACGACTAAGTGATATAAAACGCATATAACATTTATAAATACCCGATACGAAACGAAAAATGATGTCACAAGCGGGGTTCGAACCCGCACCTATTGGGAATCCGGCCCAACCGTGCTGCCACTTACACCATCGTGAACTATTTTAGGACATGCAAATTTCGAATCATATTATATCTTACGTCTTCAAGGTGACGTATGCCATCTATCGGACAATGTTTACACATTGTATAGACTTAATACTTCAAACTTTACAGTTAGAATTGTATTAAACGATGACACAACCTTGTTATTCAAATTACTGAAATTTTTAGCATTTAATATGCTTAATTATTTATAATTAAGCATATTAACGCATTATAATTAAGCATTTAACGCATATAACATCTATGCGAGAGAAGGTAAACTCTAAACAAAACCCTAACACGTCTGACCAGCGTGGTATAGTTGGTCAATTTCCCTTCCATTAAGAAGGAGGCTCGAGCCTAACGGACATATATGAGCGGACATGATGAAGTATCCTATGTCCTTTCTAATACCTCGATGACCATGTGTACAAATTTTCATGATGATTGGTTAAGTAGTTTTGGAGTGAAAGCGTAGCAAACAAATTTAAATTCACATTTATAATATTACTAGCTTCTGCCCGCGGCTTCGCCCGCGTAAAAGGTTACTTTCCTAAAGTTTTTGATCCCCTATTTTTATTTTTGACCGTCGGTAATACAGTGCAACGGTATTACAATACTCAGGGTTGGAACTTCATTACTGGACTGCTAGATGGCGTTGAAGAGGCTAGATTTTGAGATTTTTTGACAAACAATTTTTTTATTTTTCATATAAAAAATTTGTTTTTTTTTTTAATATAAAGTATCCGATGTTACTTTTAATACCTCCAAGAATATGTGTACAATGTTTCATAATGATCGGTTGAGTAGTTTTAGCGTGAAAGCGTAACAAACAAACTTACATTCACATTTATATATTAGTAGGGATAGTTTAGTTATTTGCTGTGTGGTAGCGGCTACGAATACTACCAACCCTTACTTTGCTCGTGGATGTTGTGAAAGACGACTAAGAATCTTATAACGACCTGGACCAATTCCATCTGATGTCGTTTGGTCAACAATTACATTCCCAAGTAGTGTTGACGTCAGGCAGACTGCCGGTCATAAAACTATTGCCAATAACTTTTACAATATGTACTATGAATGAAGAGTACATATCGTATCGACCCCAAGCAATTGGGATAAGAGTAGGCGAATGATGAATTATAATGTTATAGTATGGATTCTTATCATCTCTTTTTACTGTGGTGATGGAGTAGGAATGGAATAGATCACCTTATCTTGCCTGTTGGTATCGTAAGAGACTACAAAGGCGTATGATATGCATATAACATTTATGCAAAAGGTATGAAACTAAAGACGTTCAAGGATTCAGTAACACAGTGGTTCAATGGCGATGGGGAGGGGATATGGTGGGTTATGGGGCTTCGTCCTCCCGTCGCCTCGGGTGGAATGGAGGGCGAACGTCCAGATGGTCTGCAAAAAAAAGTATATATTGTCTTAGTGTGCTTTTTTTTGTGACACATTTCTTTTTAGTTACAAGTTTTTTTTTTTGATGAATTTTTCTCTTTAGTGTTAGTTTTAGTGACAATTTTCCTTTCAGTGTTAACTTTTTGAAAGTGATAATTTTTCTTTTTAGCGTCATTTTAGTGACAATTTTTCCTTTTAATGTTAACTTTTTCAAAGTGATACTTTTTCTTTTAGCGTCATTTTTAGTGACAATTTTACTTTTAGTGTTAACTTTTTTAAAGTGATAATTTTTCTTTTTTTTTTCCTCATTTTTTTATTGTAAATTTTTCTTTTAGTGTCTATTTATTAATAAAAGTTTAAATTTTTTTAGGTAAATATTTTTAGTTGTATGTTTTTAATGTCCAATTTTTTTTTCAGCTGCCTTTAATATCGGGTAGTGCCTTGAAGTTGGAAGGACAATTGACTGTGTACTGTTATAGATCTGACTTACATACCGGGGATAAGGTTAGTGATATTTTTGAACGAAACCCCATAACATATTTTTTATAGTGATAACTTTTTATGGGAGGGTAAACCGCCTCGTTACGTAACGCGTAACGGCATCAGTCTGTTTGGCTTCCTTTTCTCTCACGCATACGGCAGCGGTACGCAGACTCCTTCTCTCTCACTCTGTCGCGCCCCGACAAGACATCCGGGGCGACAGAAAAGGCGGCACGCAACCCCATCGACCCACCCTGCAAACTCCTCTCTTCGCCGTGTGAGCGGGCCACCGGCACCCGATCTTTGACTTCGGTGGCCCGCCCGGCGGTATACCCTTGCGGGTTCCTCTCTCGTCGATGCCCCGACAGCTTTCGCCGTCGGGGCGTCGTCCTCGCGCGGTGGCCTCACGTCGGGTTACCGGACAATTCCCCGGTCCGATCACCCGAAGCCTCGGTTAGGGCGGCATCAGGCGCAGATACTCGCGCCTGCGCCGCCCCGGCCGCTGGCGGCGGCCCGGGTCCCGGGAATCCACCCGGACCCGTTCCGCGGCCTCCTTCTGCGAGATGACAGCCTCACAGAAGGCGGCGACCGCGTCCCAATTCCTGATGCTGTCGACCATCGCTTTCGCGACAGCCGGCAGCGTCAGGTCTGCACCGATGACAGCGACAAGGTCACAGCGTTGCCGGACCCAGGTCACGCAGACCTCCAGCGTGTGTTGCGCCGTGTCCTCGTCACTGCCGCACTGGTGGCAGGACGGAGTCGACTCCCTCCTTGCGATCTTGTGCAGGTATTTGCTGAAGCACCCGTGCCCCGATAACACCTGCACCAACCGAAAAGAGAGGACTCCGTGCCGCCACTCTATCCACGCCGTCAATACGGGCCGGAGAGCCTCTACGGTAAGAACACCGTGCCTAGGCCTCTCCAGCCGCGTCGCCCAGCGAGCGATGACGTCTCGGCGGGCGTCCAGGTGGCTATCTCGCTAAGCGATGGGGAGCCACCTGCGTCGCGCACTGAGGTCACCCGCCGGTATAGGTCGGAGAGCATCTCCGCCTCTATGTCCCACGGGGGTGTCTCGGCCAACACGCCTGCCGCCTCGGTCGACACCGTGCGGTATCCGCGGATGGCTCTGACCGTCATGATTCTCTGAGGGCGCCACAGAAAAGCCCTCAGTCGCAGGGTCAGAGACCTCGCCCACACGGGTGCGCCGTACATGGCCATCGAGCAGATCACCCCCGCATACAGCCGTCGGCCTTCAAAGCTGGGTCCGCCCACATTCGGCACGAGCCGTGATAGGGCGGACGCCGCGCCGACCAGCCGGGGAGCAATTCGGCGGAAATGCTTCCAGAACGCCCATCGCCCGTCGAGCACCAGGCCCAAGTACTTCATATGGGCCTGGATACTGATGTGGATGGAGTTGACGACTATTGAGGCGCCGATAGGCGGCCTTACACGGGGCCCATGGAATAGGAGGGCTTCCGTCTTGTTTAGGGCCACCCTGAGCCCCAGCGCCTCGATTCGCCTGACCATCTCCTCGGTGGCGAGAGTGGCCAGGCTCGCCGCCTCTTCGAGTGTCCTGCCCCGGGCTGTGACGAGCGTATCGTCAGCATAGCATATCAAGCTCAGCCCGGGGGGTAGACTCCCTCTCAACGCCCAGTCGTACCCGATGTCCCACAGAGTCGGCTCCAGAACCAACCCCTGTGGAACGCCGCACGACATGGGCGTCTCTCTCACTTTAAACCTAGAGCGCTAGCAGTATTTCGGACAGATGCTTCTCCCCCTCTCTCTCTACTGAATCTTTAGTGTGCGATAGATATATACTGTTGAATTTATGTAATAATCTAAGCTTTTCTCAAGTTAAACAATTTCAATACGTATTGTTTCAACTTAAATTAGTTATTATCCGTGTGGTGACGGAGTAAGAATACTATTCACCACCCCATATCTTACCCGTGGGTGATCGTACGAGACGACTAAGGGGTATAAAACGCATATAACATCTATGCGAGAGAAGGAAAACTCGGAACAAAACACTATACCAATACGTCTGACCAGCGTGGTTAATTTCCCTCCCATTACGGAGGAGGCTCGAGCCCAACAGTGAGGACATTTATGGGCTGTAATGATGATGATGATGAATTGATAATTGAATTTTGATTTTTTTTTAGGTTAGTTCATATAGAGGTCCTTGCTACCGTTGTGTCTTCCCAACACCACCTTCTCCGGATGCAATGGGGTCGTGTTCCCAACATGGTGTGGCTGGACCAGTGCCTGGTGTCATAGGTCAGTTCCTTCTCGACATTTTAAATTAAAACTTCATATAGAAAGGCTTTTAAATTTTTTTCATTCAATCTGACTACACAGATAGCATAGTGGTTAAGTTATCGACCTTTCGTGCCAGTGTAGTAGGTTCGATTCCTACGCACAATAATACTTTGTTTCTTTTTGTTTTTTTTATTTTGTGCGGTTCGCAGAATTTTTCCTAGTCTGGATGTAATTTGTTTGCGTTAATTATATGTTTTTAAAGTCCCAACCGCAATACAAGGATTAATTATTTTCCTTAGTGCAGAGTGGTCTTTCAAAATCGGGTACCTGTGGCGCGCTCGCACGACGAAGAGAGGAGTTTGCAGGGTGGGTCTATTGGGTTGCGCGCCGCCTCTACCGTCGCCCTGGACCGATTTGGCGGGGCGCGACCACGTCCATAGTCCACAGCAAAAAAAAAAGAGGGTGGTCTTTAAAAAAAAGTCAAAGTTTGTGAAGATGCTTCGATGTTTGTTACTCGATTATGCGTTAACTAATGAGCAGATTTGGATGAAAATTGGCACATAGATAGACCATTTTATGGATTAACGCATAGGATATTTTATTCCAGTAATGTGTTCCCTTGTGATAATATTTTAACTGGAAAAGTCACTTTTTACGCAGACAAAGATAGGGACCCTGCCGAAACCCGTTCTTTGTCATCGATGAAGCAATACTCGCTTGGGAAATTTATAACGCCAATGCGATCGCCAACCCGCCTGATAGGAGTGGCGATTATAGTGCTATCCCCACTATATATATCTCCTAATAAGAGTGCTGTGTTGGTCTTTTTGTAGTAGTCGATATATCGCAGCGCCGCCTGGTGGGGAGTTACATCAATGTGGATAGCATATAAACCTTGTCCGTGAAATAAATACATATATGTCAACGGGAGCGTCAGATCTTCATTATCTAGTTCGTCCATTTAACTTTAATCATAAGATAAATTAGGACTTAGGTAGCGACAAAGATAAAAAAGGAAATGCTGAGATGGTTTGGCCACGTGGAAAGAATGAGTGAAGAAAGGTTGATGTATACTTATACAAAGCGAGTGTGAGTGGGACGATTACAAGGGGAAGACCACGTCGTACTTTTCGGGATCAAATTGAAGATGTGTTAGCGAAAGGTCAGGTTAAGAGTACGCGTAACCGTAGAGCATGCATGAAGACTGTGATGAGTGTGAATGAGGCGATGGAGGTATGTCAGGATCGCGGTTTATGGCAATCCGTAGTCTCTGCCTACCCCTCTGGGAAACAGGCGTGAGGCTATGTATGTATGTATAAATTAGGAGGCTCACAATATTATCACCAACACCATATAAAATAATAACATGGAATGCAGTGAGGTTAGTTATGGTTTGATACAACCGATCGCTACTAACGCTCACAGATTACTGATTTGTAGGCACGTCTCATTTCACAACTAAACTATCTCATTATCATAGCCCATAAATGTCCCACTGTTGGGCTCGGGCCTCTTCTGTAATGGGAAGGAAATTAATCTACTATACCGCGCTGGTCAGACGTGTTGGTATAGGGTTTTGTTTCGACTTTTCTTTCTCTTGCATAGATGTTATATGCGTTTTATATCCCTTAGTCCTCTCTTACGATCACCCACAGGTAAGATATGGGGTGGTGAATTGTATCTAACGGTTGTTTATTTTCTAACTATCCTCTATCATGTTTAATCGTGTCACAACTAAACACACTCAAGCAATAATCAAAATTAATACACTAAAGGGATAACTAAAATAATGATAAACTGATTGTTTGACATTCCATTAATATCGTCTTTCAAATATCACGCTCTGCGACATATACATATAAATTTTCATAATGATCAGTTAAATAATTTCTGAGTTTAGCGATGTCATACACAGGGTGGAAGTGGACCGCTCCCGAAAACAAAGATAGGTGACCCTACTAGTCCTACTTGTAATGATAGGCTAGAAAAAAAATCGATTCGGATGAAAAAATGTTTTCTTTTCACAACGAATTTTAAGTTTTTTTCACATTCCATCGTATTAGGACAGTGCCATGTAACGATAATTCCATAAAAAATACGTAACTATACTCAGATGAGAAAAGACGCAATCTATTCAAAACTCACGATCATATGTTAAAGAGTTCAACGACCTCGCGTGGTGAAAAAAAAGAACCGGGTGGCACTCGGGGACTGCCGCTGTAAAGCTATTGCATAGCATTTTTTATCAACTTATGCAATTATAATTATTTATTTACGAGTACAGATATTCACTGTTGTACATAGATGATAAATACCTATACACCTATATACTTTCTCACAAACAGCTGATTGCGTATTCGTCCGATTTCGGAGCAGCTCGTCTCGGTTCGTGCGAGCTTCGTAGAGTCGTACCATGAAGTAAATACAAAGAGGTGGTGCCCTAACGCCGAAACTCTAAGCAGGCATGAGTCACCAGATTGCGGGACGAAGAGGGGGATTACGCATGCGCAGTAACGCCGATACAATCAATGCCACCTAGAGGCGAGTTGCTGAACTAAAGAGACAAGCGTGATATTTCAAAAAAGTCATTAAAAGTTCTGCTATTCATCGATAGATGGCAAAACTAAAAAGTATCACCGCTGCGCCGGTCGGAGTGGGGGGCGTTAAGTTATTTTCGTTACGGAATTTCTGGATTCGGTCTCCACGCTCAAGGCCCGCGATTGAAGCTATGCAATAGCTTAAATTTTTTTCTAACCTATCATCACAAGTAGGACTAGTAGGGTTACCTGTCTTTGTTTTCGGGAGCGGTCCACTTCCATCCTGTATACAAACATACTCTTTTATAGATATAGATTATAATTATTTCACAGGCACACTTCAAGCAATGGAGGCATTGAAATTTATAATAGGTCACCCATCAAGAAACTTGTTGGTAGAGAGAATGCTTATCATGGACGTGGATGATATGTCGTGTAAAGTTGGTAAGTTGCTTTAATTTAAAGTTGATAGGATTATTTTTTGTATGATGATGAAATAAGAGTTAAACTGGCGATGAGTTGCCTCTCTTATATACTAAAACTTCTTATGTTTTATTATTTACAAGCTTTTTGCCCGCATAGAAGTTGAAAATGAAGCTAATGACGTACATACATTCATACATACATATCACCACGCCATATCCCTTGCAGGGTAGGTAGAGAGAACAGAGTGCCAGAGAACTCAATCCTTGCATACTTCACTCGCTTCCTCAACATTCATAATTCTCTTCATACACGCTCGCCGGTTTCGGAGACTCTTGACTCCACCTTCCTTCAGTACGTGACCAATCTGGTCTAGGTAGGTGAGTCTCGGTCTCCCCCGGTACCTACATCCTTCCACTTTCGCATTGTATATCTTCTTAACCAGACGTTCGTTCGGCATTTTTTGACGTGATGTCTTATAAATTGATGAAAGCTGGCTGCAAGCACGTAATAGTTTCACCTGAGCCGAGCGTGCCAGCGAGAGCGCGGAACAAGCGATAGAGAGGAGGCCAAGTTAGTCTTGGCGTGCCTCTCTATCGCTGCGCTCTTGCATTTTAAGAATTTGACGTGAACTGTTTTGTTCTGTTTATAAAAAGTGAAGTGAAAAGTTAATATGTTTTCCATTGCTTTTTTTTTTCAATTCATAAAAGTATTCAATATTTCATTAATTCTTATGACCTTGTCACATAAAATTATCGTCCGTAAACAGACTTTACAGACAACCATCTGTTTTACGCCATTTTGTTATAAATTATTACGTTTAAATATTTGAATATTTGTAAAAAATAACATTCTTTATTACAGTGAAAGGATTTTTAGTTTAAATAAATATGAAAAAAAAAAACAATGTTATATACTTTCAAGGCGTGCCAATTTTAAATAGTATTTGCGTTGCACCAAGCTTTTATGCGAATTCAACCTTTTTTGAATAAAATCGGATTGAGTTTTCAAATGTGTAACAAAATAAAATTACAAGCATTAAGGTGTATCGGTAGCAATTTCGAAGCAAATTACTCTTAAAATAACTTTCTACCCCTTTTATATATACTTCTACGGGGTTACCGTTAGGCGATGAATTTCAGTAAAAATACGAAACACCTCTTCCATCAATTGTGTTAAAGAATGCTTATGTAAAATTAAAGTCTATTGGACCATGGAATTACTTTGTCACATATACATTTTGCTCCCTTTTTATTTTACTCCTTTAGGGATAAAATTTCGGAATCCACTTTCTTGTAGAATGCTTACATCATAAAAAGAGCACCCCCTCCAAGTTTTTGGTCACTAAGTTTAGCAGTTTAGGTTGTTCATTGATCCGTCGGTCAATCATTCAGGACAAAGCATTTTTTTTATTGTATGTGGTGGAAAACGAGCAATTAGCACATATGATGGTAAGCGTTACTGCGGCCCATGGACCTTTGCAATACCAAGGGTATCGCTCGGCCGCTGCTTACCAATAGAAATCCCAAAGCCATCCAATTCGGCTTCCGGCGCTCTCGCTCACCGAACGAAGCGCAGTAGCACATTGCCATTACTCAGACGTCGATCTTCTGCTCGGTGTGGTACTACCACGGACGGACCGGCCCGCGGCTGTAGACAGAAAGCTTTCAACAGCGTGGTCCTACCACTAAATTTTATATGTACTTAAAAAAATATTAAGTTTGGAACATTGCCTTTTCAGTACAACTTCGTCCTCGAAATCCGTCGTGCGCCATATGTTCGGATACACCGACAATAACTCGTTTGATTGACTACGAGGCTTTTTGCAAAACCATAGCCAAAGAAAAAGTGAGTTTATTTTATTTTTATTTCTAATTTAAATGTTCTACGCTTTTATAGTTTTTAATTATATGATTCAATAATTCAATAGCAATAGTCGTTCACTGATATCGAGGTTTTGGATTCGGATCCAAGATAGCTGATTTTTTTTATAAAGTCTATATCCTATGTTTTTGGTAACTCTTGCACGCATTTAGTTAAAGGTTTTTATTTTTTTTTCTATACGCGTCACTTTCTTACCCGTGAGTGATTTTAAGACGATTAAGGAACGCGAGTAGATAACATCACTACAAGAGACTCAACAAAACCCTATACCAACACGACTGACCAGCGTAGTATAGTAGGTCAATCTCCCTCCCATTATGTAGGAGGCTCGAGCCCAACAGTGGGTCATATATGAGCTGAGATGATGATGAGTGAGTCTCATTTGAGACGATGGGGCTATATTAAAAGCCTTTTATTTGCCATTCGCCACGTTATATAATTTGAGAGTTCAGTGAAATTTTAATATATTTTTCCTTTGCGAGTTTATTTAAGGTAAGTTTTTTTTATTCAAAATTTATTTATTTTACAATTATGAGGTTCAATTTTCTTGTGGTAATTGATGGTGAAGTTAGGGTACAATTAATTGACATACTGTATCACCCTTTTTTGGCAGGCTACGGAATGAGGGCATGCGTCCCCATAACCCACCATGTTCCCTCCCCATAGCCATTTGGACCGACAATTGGTACCACTTACTTGATCCGTGGTCGGCCCGGCCCTTGCTGTACCATCCTGGTCAGACGCGTTGCTATAGAGCTTTATTTCAAGAGATGTTATAAGCTTAGTTATTTTTTACGAGACTCATGGCCAAGATAGGGGGGTGAATTCTATTCTTACTCGCTCACCATACGAACAACCAAACTATACATCACTATGTGCAGTCTGGTTAAAGTCTGTACTGCCTTTAATAGCAGTTATTTGCCAAAAATGATCGATTTATTTAAAATCTATTTATTTGTCTTAGTATTACTGATGATATACAATGAAATCTCGATAACTCGAATCTCAATTGAAATATATACCAATTGTATTAATAAGTTTTCGATATAACAAGTAGTTTGAGATATCATGGATTTACTGATATGTTGATTTAGAAAAGGATTTTTAAAAAGTTTAAACAGTGTATTAAAAATTTCATTGTCACTGATGACATAATGCAATATTGATAACTCGAATGTCAAGTAAAATATAAAAAATATATTAAATAAGTATTCGACATAACGAGTAGTTTGAGATCTCAAGGATGTCATGGCTTAAATGTTAATCTAGAAAGCGTTGCTTAAAAGTTAATAAGTGTATTTTATTCTTATCAAGCAGAAATAATAGATTGGAAGCACTAAATATAAGTTTTAGATTTTATTGGTTTGAGTTCAGAGAAATTCTAAGTAAGATGTCAATATGATTAGCTAACTTACAGAGACTGCTTTTTAAAATTCAAATTCGTGTTATTGATTATAAATATTTATAAATACCCGATTACGATTAATTAATCATATTAAATGCTAAAATTTCAGTAATTTAAATTATAAATATCTCGTAGGAAGATAACTTTTATTTATTTATTTATATATATATTGCAAATACAGGTAATTACATAAATTGTCACATACATCATTATTTTAGTATCACTGTATTTAACCTTTCGGCATGCAATGTGTTACATAATAAAAAAAATGATATACATTTAATTAATTACACTTATAATTGAAGATTTTAAAATTTACAATGTCAAATTTACATACAAATGTCAAATTATCACAAATATTTACAAACAAATGTCAACGTTTCACAAATACGTATTGAATTCATAATTAGTCACAAAGATATTCATTTACGGAATAGTATGCTTTTTCTAACAGAAGGTTCTTTATTTCAGTTTTGAACTTCTTAGTTACCTCTATTTCCAGGATCAATTTGGGTAAATTGTTATACAATCTTGAAGCCATGCACAGTATGCTCTTATTATGAAATGTTGTGACATTACGTGGACAACTTATTTTTAGATTATGTCTTATACTATGAATTTTATCAAATAAATGTAATTTTTTTCTAACAAACATAACAACGCAAGAATGTACATGCATGGTAATGTCAAAATTTTAACTTTTCGTTCCGAGTTACAAAGTTTTAGAAAAGTATTTTGAGATAACGCGTATTTAGGGTTTCAGCGAAAGGGACAAGCACTTATTTTCTATTTACAGTATTTTACGACTTAACGAGTGTTGAGATATTGAGATTTCATTGTATTGTTAATTTTCTAGGCGAGTGCTGCAGCACTTTACAGCAGTATTCTCCTGGTGTCCACTCAGTCGGTTTTACAATTTCCTCTGGTACACTAAGGGCTGGTGAAAATTGGATTCTTAATCTGTCGTCACATGAGCTAACTAACTATTCTTAAATATATATTTTTACAAAATCTATCCAATATTTTTTTTTGCAGAAGCGTCAAGAGCCTCGACAAAAATCTGAGAAGAGAAAACAAGAGAAAGAGAAACGCATGACCGGACAGAGTTACTTTGGCTTCCGTACGCAGACGGATGGTGAAAAGCGAAAATATATCCAAGACGTTCCCAAATCCGAAAGAAAGCTCGGCCCGCTTTGCAAATCTGACATTTGCAGCAAAAATTACAGACGTCACTGTCAAAAATTGACAGATACTGACAGAGAGGCAATATTCAGACATTTTTGGCAGTTGCAATGGCAAGAGAAAAAGGCTTTTGTCAAGTCTTTAATAGATACAGTGCCAGCTAAGAGACGACGGAGTACCCACAAAGGCGTAACTTCCCGAAAAGGCGACTCCAAATTGTATCATTTAGTATTAAATGGGGAAAAATTCCCTGTTTGTAGGGTAACATTTTTAAATACTTTAGGTATTAAAGAAGCTATGGTACGCTGTTGGTTGTCAACGGAAATCAAACCCCGGGAATCGAAAACTCCTGTAAAATCTTTATCTGTGATATCTTATGTTGATAATTTGCCAAAAATAGATCCTAAATGTCAGTATTGTATAAATAATAATATAAATATAAAATATATTGATATGAATATAAAAAATCAGTTTCAATTGTATAATATATATTTTAAAACTATGAAATTTGAGGGTGTTAGTCCGGCTTCAAGGAAAACGTTTGCCAAAGTGTTGAGTAGGAAGAATTTAAGGATATTTAAGCCGAAAAACGAGAGAGATGTATGCGATTTAGTTAGCGAGCATAATGTTAATATTTTGTGTTACCAGACTGAAAAAAATGATGGTTATTATTATCAAAATACTGGGCAATGGTCTTGACAGTATATTTTTAAAGAATATTGTTTTATCAAAGTCTTGTTTGGGAATTTTAGCGGGCAAAGAGAAGTGTCATGTGGTGCTCTTGTATTATATTTAATATCTTAGTGTTTTAGCGTGTGATATTATATAATTTTGATGACATTTTATGTAACGTGATGCGGAGGAAGTGCTAAGGTGTAGTGAATATGATATAACAGTGCCTTACATACGTTTTAGTTGTCTACTAAACCAAAAGGATATCTTTAACAGTGTGGCCACGGCACTGTTGAAGGTGACGATTTGATTTATTGACGTACGATGACTTTAAATGAAGTTAATTTATAAACAAAGATATGGCTTAAAGGTTTTAGTAACCAAGCGATAAACTCCAAAAAAATAAAATCCTTTTGAGGTTAACTTTTTAATTTAGTATATACTATTTTTTTTTTTGTGACTTATCATATTAGACATGCGCGAAACAGTACTTCGCGAAGTGATGTTATATGGCATTACATTTCGTGCCGAGTAATATTACATTTTACCATCACTTCAAACATCACACATGACATTTCATTTAATATAAGCCTTAATGTTCTGCAAATAGAGCTCAAAATAAATATTTATCGACCGCAGGCGCGGCGCGGTCCAGTCCTTCTATCCCTCTCACTGTCCCGAAAAGACACACGGCGCGTTTGAGAGATAGATAACCATTACCAAATTACCGAACATTGCAGAAATACAGAATAGTACACGAGTGTTCGGCGTCATGTTTAATGTGATGTGTGATGTTTAATGTCATGTCATGTTTAGTCGAGCAATGTGTAATATGACAGTACGCGGTCGGGTAATATTACGTGTGAAGCATCACTCGCATTACTTACACATGTCTATATCATATGTGAGAGGACTAACGTTCCTTTACACGGGAGCTTGAGAAGTTGAAAAATCCTGCTCTTATCCCAAATTGGGGTCGAATATACTTACTAGCACCGTATATATTTCAAATCTATATATAATAAATGGGTATATAATATTCCAAATTGGGGTCGATACAATACATACTTTCTACCATCGTATATATTAAAAATCTGTATATAATAGTGTTCATATGAAAAGAAAGATAGAGTATGTCGTAAAAGCATACTATATAAGTAAAACTTATTGTATGTACAGTGTAAACATATATAATTATCTACAACACACATTTTTGTACTTTTGTTGTAACATAATAGCATTATATACAGGGTAGAAGTGGACCGCTCCCGAAAACAAAGACAGGTAACCCTACTAGTCCTACTTGTAATGATAGGTTAGAAAAAAATCAATTCGGATGAAAAAAAAAAATATTTTTCACCAAGTGAGGTCTTTAAACTCTTGAACATATGATCGTGAGTTTTGAATAGATTGCGTCTTTTCTCAACTGAGTATAGATACGTATTTTTTATGGAATTATCGTTACACGGCACTGTCCTAATACGATGGAATGTGAAAAATACTTAAAATTCGTTGTGAAAAAAAAATCATACGAATCGATTTATTTTCTAGCCTATCATTACAAGTAGGACCAGTTGGGTCACCTGCCTGAGCGGTTCACTTCCACTCTGTATAAGTAAAACTTATTACGTGTACAATGAAAACATATGTAATTATGTACATCAAACACTTCGTATATACAGAGAGCTGTGGTTTGTACATACATATATTTATATACAATATTATGAAAGAGAGGGGCGTATGTCTAACCTCTTCTATTACTTTCTACCCAACACTGCACCCCAATTTTTTTTGTTAGGCAAAAATATACTGAATCACGATTTCAAGCTTCTATAAAAAAAAGCTTCATTTCGTCATCGTCTCAGCTCATATATGTCCTACTGTTGGACTCGTGCCTCCTCCATAATGAGAGGGAAATTGACCTTTTTTTTTTTTTTTTTTTTTTTTTTTTTTTTTTTGTTTACGCTGTGGAAATGCTTTTGCGCACATCCCCCGCCAGTGACAGACGGGGGGGTGTGTGGGACTCGCCGGCCATGAGATTGACGGCCGGAATACCCACTAAAACCTAACAGCGGTCCCTTCCGCGCTTTTACGGGATGCCGGAGAGATCGTCTATTGACATTCTATCCCCGACACCCCTACGCTTAGCCATCTGGCCACGACCAGTCAGCCGTCAAGGCGGTGGGAGGAGGTGCGCGTAGCGGCGCCTCCTTCTCCCTGGTCGCCGCCGGCGGAGCGAGTTCGCAGACGCGAGTGCTTCGCGTTCTCGCTCCGCGGCCTCCTTTGCAGAGATGACTTCCTCGCAAAAGGAGGCCATCGACGTCCAGTGCCTGTCGCTGTCAAGCATCTTGTTGATGACGGTTGACAACGACAGGTCTGCTCCAATGACCGCCGACAGGTCGCGGCGCTGAGGCCCCCAGGCGGGACATACCTCCAGGGTGTGACGCGCGTCATCGATTTGCGCGCCACACTCATGGCATCCAGGGGCCTCTTCACGTCCAATTCGGTGCAGGTACTTACCGAAGACCCCGTGTCCGGTAAGTACCTGCGTCAGCCTGAAGGACAGGTTGCCGTGCCTCCGTGTCGTCCAGCGGTGAAGGTGGGGCGCTACCGCCTCAACGGTCCCCCGTCCTGCTACGGGGAACTCTAGTTCCTCCCTCCACCGCTGGACTAGTGCCCTTTGAGCCGCTTCTTTCGCCCTGCTCAGTCCCCTCGTGGTGATGCGTTCACCATTTGCCCGCGCCGCAGCGCAGAACTGGTAGGCTTCCGCCTGAGCCCTAGCCTGAAGTGACCAGGGCGGATCGCCCGCCAACAATGTAGCTGCAGTCCAGGACACCGTACGGTACCCCCGTATTGTCCTCACCGCCATGGCCCTCTGCGCCTTGCGTAGTAAGGCTTTATTGGAGGCGGTGAGTGACTGCGACCAGATCGGGGCACCATACAGCGCCATAGACCGCAAGATACCGGCATAAAGCCGCCGGCAGGACGATCCGGGACCTCCAGTATAGAGGGAAATTGACCTACTATACCACGCTGGTCAGACGTGTTGGTATAGGGTTTTGTTTCGAGTTTCCCTTCTCTTGCATGGATGTTTTATGCGTTTTATATCACTTCATCATCATCATCACAGCCCATATATGTGCCACTGTTGGACTCGAGCCTCTTCCATAATGAGAGGGATATTGACCTACTATACCACGCTGGTCAGACGTGTTGGTATAGGGTTCTGTTTAGAATTTTCTTTCTCTCACACAGATGTTATATGCGTTTTATATCCCTTAGTCGCCTCTTACGATCTTGTCGGTAAGATAGGGGGTGGTGAATTGTATTCTTACACAGTCATGACACGAATTCAATCATTTAGTTGTAATTAATGTAAATGAATATTTTGTAAATATTGTATTTATACTGACAATTATATTATATTTTATAAGAGAACATACCTTAACTACGTGACCCCGATTTTTTTACAAAAACTTGACCTTGCTCTTTTGGTGACCATCAGTAGTATACGCCAAGAAGATAAAATGTTAGTTAGTGTAGCGACTTCATCATTCTCCTACACTTATCCCAATTACTTGTGGTAGATAGAATATGTACACTTCTTTCATAGTACATATTGTAAAAGTTATTGGCAATAGTTTTATGACCGGCCCGCCTGACAGACGTCAATACAGCTTGGGAATGTAATTGTTGACCAAACGGCATCAGATGCAGTTGGCCCAGGTCGTTATAAGGCTCTTAGTCGTCTTTTACGACATCCACGAGCAAAGTAAGGGTTGGTAGTATTTGTAGCCGCTACCACACAGCTTTAGTATGGCGCCTTGTGAGTTTAAAAAACGATAACGTTGTACTTATTTAGCTTGGTGATTGATTAATTTAGATCAATTACCTGACATTTTTAACTACCCTTTGAACAGTGAAAAGGTCACGTACTTTAGGTAAGATCCCTAATAGTTATATTGAAAATATTGTAATGAAGTTTTATTAAAACCTGTGATTATTTTTTGTATATATTAGTTTTATTTTTGATATCCTTACTAGTTGACTTAAACATATGCTGTACTATAAAAGACTTTATTTTTTTTAAAAGACACTACCCCTGCACTAAGGAAATAACCCTTGTATTGCGGGTGGGACTTTACAAACATATAATTCATCATTCTCCTACTCTTATCCCAATTACTTGGTGTCTATACAATATGTACTCCTCTTTCATAGTACATATTGTAAAAGTTATTGGCAATAGTTTTATGACCGGCCACCTATCAGACGTCAACACTACTTGTGAATGTAATTGTTGACCAAACGGCATCAGATGGAGTTGGTCCAGGTCGTTATAAGGCTCTTAGTCGTCTTTTACGACATCCACGAGTAAAGTAAGGGTTGGTAGTATTCGTAGCCGCTACCACACAGCTTATATTAAACATGTAATTAACGCATACAAATTACATCCAGACCACAGAACAACACTGTGAATCACATAAAATATTGTCCTGCATGGGAATCGAACCCATGGCACTGGCACGGAAGGTCAGTTATCTTAACCACTACGCTATATGCGCAGTCAAATTGGGATAAAAGGAGAATGATGATGATGATGATATTTTTATTAGATGTCATCTCTGTGTTACTTCATTTCTATTCATGCCATGTTAATACTTTAAAGAAAATTCATTTTAAAACTTAATTAGCATCTCAATTTATAATAGTTCCACTAGTGGATTCGCGTCTTCTCCACAATTGGATGGTAATTGACCTACTACTTCGGGGCGTCGACGAGAGGAACCCGCGAGGGTAAACCGCCGGGCGGGCAACCGAAGACAAAAATCGGGTATCGGTGGCCCGCTCGCACGGCGAAGAGAGGAGTTTTTACGGTGGGTCTATGGGGTCACGCGACGCCTTTCCGTCACACCGGACCGATTTGGCGGGGGGCGGGACGCATCCATAGTCCACCAAAAATAAAATAAAAGGGTAATTGACCTACTATACCACGCTGGTCAGACGTGTTGGTTTGCCGGCAGTCCAACTGGATGTGTTTAGGGATTGTAATGGTAGGCAGCGGCCTAGCTATACACTTGGTGTAGCAAAAGTCTATGGGGGCAATGCACTTACCATCAGGTGTGGTGCTTGCTCGTTTGCCAGCATAAGTATTAAAAAATAGAGCTTCCTTTCGATTTCGTATATTGTTTTAATATATCTAAAACTATCTTCTCATTATATTTTCTATTGAAATCAGATTATATGTATGGTTTCAAAGTTTATAACCGACATAGAAATTTTTTTTTTTGTATTTTAAAAGGGTTTCTTTACGATTTTCTTTATTTTTTTTTGCATCGATATTGTATTTATATTATACCCCTTAGTAGTTAGCTTGCAAATAATTAATTACAATAAAATAATAAAAGAAGTGGAAAAGGATAGGATATTTTTTTTAACTAATATTTACAAATAGTAAATAATATTATATATCCTTACTAATATTATAAATGCGAAAGTAACTCTCTCTGTCTATCTATCGCTCTTTCACGCCAAAACTACTGAACCGATCTAAATTAAATTTGGTACACAGATAGTCTAGAGCCTGATAAAGGACATTTACTACTTTTTAATGCAAAAAAGGGGTGTAAAGAGGGATGAAAAGTTGCAAGGAACATCGTCATTTTTAAAGCTAGACGCTTGAAATTTATTTTTAGGCTTATTGATTAGATATAAATAAATATGACGTTAAAATTTTGTAAAAAAATACCCTTAAGGGGTAAAATAAGAATAGGAGATGAAAAACTTGAGGCAAGTAACCTTTTACGCGGGCGAAGCCGCGGGTAGAAGCTAGTATAATAATATTCTCCGTGCGGTGACGGAATAGGAATATAATTCACCAACCCCTATCTTACCCGTGGGTGATCGTACGAGACGACTAAGGGATATAAAACACATATAACATCTATGCGAGAGAAGGAAAACTCGAAACAAAACTATACCAACACGTCTGATCAGCGAGCGTGGTATAGTAGGTTACTTTCCCTTTGATTATGGAGGAGGCTCGAGCCCAACAATGGGACTGTGATGATGATGAAATAATATTAATCAAAATATTTAATTTAAATCACTACTTAATATAATTTATTAGAAACTAAAACACGTGTTGTTAATGTAGGAACTAGAAAGAGGTTCTATTTCTTTTTTGTTGGTAGCTTTTTTTCGAGGCTTAATGAGCGGTGCTTCAATCTGTTTTACTTTTGTGTTACAGTGATGCGCATCTTAAAATTTCACTCTCATAATTTTTTCATAACGCGCCTAAATAATTATAAGTTCAAAAATAATATTACAAAATGTATACCTTCTATAACAGGAATTAGATCTGCAAATTCTACCAGCTGACAATCGCATCACAGCTAAGGAATTATCAATCTTATTGCAAGACAATAAAGGTGTATTATTGATCGACGTGCGAGACCTACCCGAGTATGATATGTGTCGAATAGATGGCAGCACTAGTTCGCCCATAGACAATATAACCTCAAACATAAGCCAATTGGCGGGAAAAGTTATTCACAATGTAGGACCAGGTGAGATACATATTTATATAATAATTAACGAAATACAGAAGTTAATATTTATTATTATTTCAGCCGTGTGGTGACGGAGTAAGAATACAATTCACCATCCATTCACCACCCCCTGTCTTACCGATAAGATCGTAAGAGAAGATTAAGGGATATAACACGTAATAACATCTATGCCAGAGACAATAAAACCCTATACCAACACGTCTGACCAGCGTGGTATAGTAGGTCAATTTCCCTCCCATTATCAAGGACGTTCGAGCACAACAGTGGAACATATATGAGTTGAGATTAGATGATTATTTCAGTGTTATTTCATTTACCCGTGTGGCGACGGGAATAGAATACAAAGGTCGTCACCCCTTACTTGCCCGGCCTCACCGGGAGATTGGGCAGCGGCTATCTCCCGGGAAACTTAATAACATCTACCGCGATCGCTAATCCGCTCGCCAAGCGTGGCGATTATGGCATTATTACCCCCCCAAAATATGAATACAAAAAAAGTCACGGCCCCCAGTCACGGCAGTTCCGCTGTTCCACGGACTCATTTTGGTAGCGGGCCTGTTGGTGGCGGGGCAGGGGGTGCTAGAAATCTCCGGCCGCGATCCGGCTACCAAAAAAATCGACCCCTCGGCCGTGGTAACACACAACGTTCGGACGCTCAGGACCGACGAGAGGGTCATCGAGCTGGAAGAGGAATTGAGCAAAATCCATTGGGACATTGTAGGATTATCAGAAGTGCGAAGAGAGGGGAGGGCACGATAATCCTCCGGTCTGGAAATTTGCTCTTCTACCGGGAGGGAGATCACCCATTCCAAGGCGGTGTAGGGTTTATCGTTCGTAAATCTCTCGTAGAGAACGTGGAGAGGATCGAAAGTGTGTCAACAAGGGTAGCGTACCTTATACTCAGAATTACCAAACGGTATTCGTCGAAGGTCGTATGACCTATGCGTAAACTGTATAGGTTTACGCACCGACTTCGACATACTCCGACGACGTAGTGGAGGCCTTATACGAGAATATCTCGAAAGCCATCCACACGTCCAAAACCCACTTCACGGTAGTTATGGGAGACTTCAACGCAAAACTAGGCAAAAGGACAGACGATGAGTTGAGAGTGGGGCAATATGGATTTGGACAGAGAAACCAAAGGGGCCAAAAACTGGCCGACTTTTTGGAGAAAGAAGGCCTCTTCATGATGAATTCCTTCTTCAAGAAGCGGCCACACAGGAAGTGGACCTGGATTAGCTCTGATGGATCCACTAAAAATGAGATAGACTTCATCTTGACGGACAAACGACAAATATTCAATGATGTCTCTGTGATCAGCAGGATTAAAACTGGGAGTGATCACCGGATGGTTCGAGGCACATTGAATCTTCGTACGAAAGTCGAGCGGTCCCGCTTGATGAAGTCTACACTCCGACCTACGCCTGTCCAATACCAGAACCCCGATAGCTTTCAACTCGAATTACATAATCGCTTCCAATGCCTGGAAGAGTGCGAATCTTCGAACGATATGAACAACAGGTTCGTGGAAACTGTCCACGCGGTCGGGTCAAAATTCTTTAAGGCCCGTCGCGCTAGTAGAACAAAAAATCTTTCTGACCAGACTCTTCAACTCATGGAGAGGAGAAAGGAAATGACGGTACAGTCTTCAGCAGATTGGTCCGAACTCAGGCAGCTTAATAGACAAATCTCTAAATCTATGCGACGCGATATTCGCAGATTTAATACACTGCGTATTGAAGAGGGGATAGAGCGAAATCGAGGCTCCAAAGTGTTCGCACGAGATTTGTCTATTGGGCAGAGCCAAATGACTAAGCTGAAGACCGATAACGGTACTATCATTTCATCTCAGAGTGAGATCTTGGGAGAGGGCGAAAGGTTCTATGGGCAGTTATACAAATCATCCCTGAATCCTGTTGTCGGCTTGGTCCAAGACCCGAGATCCAAGCTAACTCGACACTATACCGAAGAAATCCCGGACGTCAGCTTGTACGAGATCAGAATGGCTCTGAAACACTTAAAGAACGGAAAGGCAACGGGAGATGACGGAATTACCACAGAGCTCTTGAGGGCTGGCGGCAAACCGGTTTTAAAAGCCCTACAGAAGCTGTTTAATAATTCTGTCATTCTCAGGGGCGACGTTCCAGAGTCGTGGACCAGGAGTGTGGTGGTGCTGTTTTTCAAGAAGGCCGATAAAGCGCTCTTAAAGAATTACAGACCCATCTCACTCCTGAGCCACGTGTACAAATTGTTTTCAAGAGTCATTACGAACCGACTCGCGCGCAAGCTAGACGACTTCCAGCCGCCCGAAGAAGCCGGTTTCCGAAAAGGTTATAGTATCATAGACCACCTCCATACGCTACGCCAGATTATACAGAAGACCGAGGAGTATAATCGGCCTCTGTGTCTCTGCGTTTGTGGACTATGAGAAAGCCTTTGATTCTATCGAAACTTGGGCAGTGCTGCAGTCCCTTCAGAGGTGCCAAATTGACTATCGATATATCGAAGTGCTGAAGTGTTTGTATAAAAACGCTACTATGTCAGTCCGCATCCAGGATAAGAGTACGAAACCGATTCAGTTGCAGAAAGGCGTGAGACAGGGAGACGTTATCTCTCCGAAACTGTTCACCACTGCGCTGGAAGATGTCTTCAAGCTCTTAAACTGGACCGGACTCGGCATCAACATCAATGGCGAATACATCACTCATCTTCGATTCGCAGATGATATCGTAGTCATGGCAGAATCCCTGGAGGACCTTGTCACTATGCTTAATGACCTCAGCAAGGTCTCCCAACTAGTAGGGCTGCAATTGAACATGGACAAGACGAAAATCATGTCTACTGCCCATGTCATTTCTGTACCGGTCCTGGTTGGGAATGCGATTCTCGAAGATGTCGATCACTATGTTTACCTAGGACAAACAGTCCAATTAGGTAGATCCAATTTCGAGAAAGAGGTCAGCCGACGAATCCAACTCGGCGGGGCAGCGTTCGGGAAACTTAGGAGGATCTTCTCATCTAATATGCCGCAGTGTCTGAAAACAAAGGTTTATAACCAGTGTGTGTTACCAGCGATGACTTACGGCACTGAAACGTGGTCTCTAAATGTCAGCGTGCTATGGAGAGGGCTATGATCGGTATTTCTCTACGTGATAAAATCCGAAATAGGGAAATCCGTAGAAGAACAGGTGTAACCGACATAGCCTGAAGAATTAGCACGTTGAAGTGGCAATGGGCAGGCCACATCGCTCGACGAACCGACAACCGTTGGGGAAGAAAGGTTCTCGAGTGGCGACCACGAATCGGACGACGCAGCGTAGGACGACCCCCCACTCGGTGGACTGATGACCTCATCAAAGTCGCAGGCAACCGTTGGATGCAGGTGGCACAGGACCGTTGCACATGGCATTCTCGTGGGGAGGCCTATGTCCAACAGTGGACGTTTACGTGCTGATGGATGGATGGATTATTTCAGCTCATATATGTCTCACTTATGGGTTCGAGCTTCCTCCATAATGCGAGGGAAATTGACCTACTATACCACGCTGATCAGATATGTTGGTATAGAAGGATTGATTTGATTGTAAAAGACGACTAAAGGGTAACATATGCATATAACATCTAGGAAAGAGAAGGAAAACTCGAAATAAAACCCTATACCAACACATCTGATCAGCTTGATGTAGTAGGTCAATTTCCCTTCTGTTGGGATGAGACACGAACCTAACTGTGGGACATATATCAGCATATATCATAATTTTCATCATCATTTCAGCTCAAATTAGCTAAAATGATGATGAAAATTTTATCATTAAATAATTCTGAGGAAACGGATTACTAGGATAAAAAAATCTTATGAGTTAATCCAGACATTGCTCTATATGTCTTCCAATTCTCATCCAAATCTGTTCAACCGCGATTGATTAACAAACATACAAACATCTTCACACAATTTCATTTTATAATATTAGTAGGAAATAGGATAACACATTAAAACACTAAAATATTGAATATAATACAAAACTACCAACGCTTTCACGTTCCCGACAATACTCCGATAGCGTGATCTTTAATTTCAGTTGTTTTCATCTGCCGCCGCGGCAATGACTCCCAGATTGCTGCTAGAATGTTGTTACAGAAGATACCAGAAGATCAAAGATGGAAAGTAAAAGACCTGGTTGGAGGTCTACATGCTTGGGCTAAGGACGTAGATGATGATTTTCCTATATACTAGACCAGTATTTATTGTGTGGTAGCGGCTACGAATACTACTAACCCTTAATTTGCTCGTTGATGTCATAAAAAACGACTAAAAGCTTTATATCGACCTGGGGCAACTCCATCTGATGCCGTTTGGTCAACAATTACGTGGGGAGGTAAATAAGTTCGCGGAATGGGGGCTAAAAAAGACAAAGTAAAAATCTAAATTATTTTTCTTTCTCAATATATTCTCCCTTAATGCTAATACATTTCTTAGATCGTTCATTTAAATTATTTATAAAATCCGATTACGAAATGAAAATAATTAAGCATATTAAATGCTAAATTTCAGTAATTTAAATAACAAGGTTGTGTCATCGTTTAATACAATTCTAACTGTAAAGTTTGAAGTATTAAGCCCATAACAATGTGTAAACATTGTCGGGTAGATAGCATACCGTCACCTTAAGACGTAAATATGATACGAAATGAAATTTGCATGTCCTACAATTAGTCGCGGTAGTGTAGTGGCAGCACGATTGGGCCGGAATCCCAATAGGCGCGGGTTCGAATCCCGCTTGCGACATCGTTCATTTAATTTATTTATACCATCAAAAAAAAAAAATGATTTCTCTTTGTCGTTAAAATAAGCTGAAATTGCGTTCTTCACCTCATCATCAGACGAAAATTTCTTGCCACGGAGTTCTTTTTTCATTTTTGGGAATAAATAATAATCGCTGGGGGCTGAATCTGGACTGTAGGGACGATGTTCCAACATTTGGAAGCCCACTTTTTGTATGGCAGCCATCGCAACTTGCGCCTTGTTTACGGGTGCATTATCGGGTAAAATACCAACCTTCCCCAACAACACCCTGTTGCCGCGAACTTATTTACCTCCCCTCGTACATTCACAAGTAGTGTTGACGTCAGTATGGTGGCCGGTCATAAAACTATTGACAATAACTTTTGAAATATGTACGAGTACATATTGCATCGACTCTAAGTATTTGGGATAAGAGCTGGAGAATGATGATGATATCAGACTACGATAAGCTCACGTCTACTGTCGTTTTAATAAAGCGCCTTTCTCAACTTCTCTAGTTGTTAATTTATTATCGGATAACGCTTATGGTATCTGATTTAAGCCGTTATTTGTTATCTTCTTAATATATATAAATTACGCGTCACGTTGTTTGTCCGCGATGGACTCCTAAAGTACTTAACCGATTTAAATCAAATTTGCACAGCATATATGTAGTTTGATCTAACTTAAAAGATAGAATAGCTTCCATTTCAATTTATAGTCGCAATATTATTTTATTGTGAATTATTTGTCTATTATTTGACAGTCACAATTATGTGTTATCCCCAAATGATTCTAATAGATGGCGGTATCTGTTGACTGGATTGAGTAAATATCTAATAGATGGCGCTATGTTAAACGTACAAACGTTTCATTTAAGCTAGAATTTATTAGCATAACCACCACGTGTTACTGAGCCACAGCAACGCGTGGCCGGGTCTGCTAGTTGTATTATATTTTAAAAATAAAGAAATATAAGTCTGGTTTGAATTGAATTATAGTTTTATTTTCGGCTTGGATACATGCCCATTCTGTCTAGAGCGTCAGAAAGTGTACGGCCTCATAACCAATCGTGTTCCCTTGTAATTGCCATTGGACTGATCATTAGTACCGCTTCCTTGACATCTGCGGCTGTTCTGGCAGGTTACCTGTTCGAGTATTATCACCATCGACGCCCCGGCAACAAGCACTTGTGGTAGATTGACGGTTAAGGCGGCATCAGGCGCAGATAATTGCACCTGCACCGCATGACGCGTCGATGGTAGAGTTTGTCAGCATGGAAAATCTCTGGCCCGCTCCTTCTATATGACGTCTCCCTCCTAGAATTCTGACGCTGTTGAGCAAAGTCTTGACGATGGTCGGCAACGTTAGGTTATCACCGATGATTATGATGAGTGCACAGCTCGACAGGCTTCCACGGTCCAAACATCGAAATAAGTCACCTGTAGCCCGACTATCGCACGCTCAACAAAAAGCAGCGGGCGCCAGAAAGTAGGGCTTCCAGCTCTATCGCTCACCAAATGATACGCAACAGGACACTGCTCACTTGAGTGTGGTATTACCCCGGATGGATCGGCCCGCGACTGTAGACAGAAAACTGTCAACAGTGTTGACTTACCACTACTAAGTAAGAAGTAACTTGAAACATCGCGAGCTCACTGATTTACTACTCGGAAATTTACAGCTGCGTTCCAATCTGGTGGTAAATCATTATATTAATTTCAAATAAAATAAACAAAATGTGAATACCGTAATTTCTGTGTGGTGACGGAGTAAGAATACAATTCACCACCCCTCTATCTTACCCGTGGGTGATCGTAAAATACGACTAATAGATCTGAAACGCATATAACATTTTTTCAAGAGAAGAGAAAACTCTAAACAAAACCCTATACCAACGCGTCTGATCAGCGTGGTATAGGTCAATTTCCCTCTCATTATGGAGGAGGCTCGAGCCCAACAGTGGGACATATATGAGCTGAGATGAAATACCCTTATAGGGTATATACATAATAAATATAATAAATCCAATTGCAAACTAATAGAAAGTAATTGAAGATCCATTCAAATATTCTCGAATCTATACTAATATTATAAATAGGAAAAATTTGATTGTTTGTTTGTTTGAATTGAATAGGCTCCGAAACTAATTGACCGATTTGAAAAATTCTTTCACTGTTGGGCAGCTACACTATCCCCGGTGAACATAGGCTATATTAAATTTTCAAAAAAAGTTATGGACCCATACTAAAACTCCAATAATGTAACCCAAGGTGTGAAAAAATTACTAAAAATCTTTCTTACATCGCGTGCGCTGCAAAAACTACTGATTATAGAACAAAATAATGTACTACAACTTTGCAGAACATATAATTATCTGCAAAAAATATTGCGACTGCATATATCTATTATAGTTATATCACAATAAGTGTTTTTTCATTTTAAAAAATATATTGAAATGCCACCGCTATAAAAGTTCTTTTATTTATACTTTGGTATTAATCCTTAACAAAATAAATGACTTCATATTTTGTTTAATACCCGTGCGAAGCCGGGGCGGGCTGCTATATTTAATAAACCAACAAAGTCCAAAGGATAGTCATATATAACAAGACTTAGTGTTAGGGGTGTCCACTTTGAAAAAACATCGATGTTTTTTTCGATTCGATAAATCGAAACTGTACATCGATGTCTTTCGATGTATCGGATGAAAACATCGATGTTTTTAAACAACGAGTACTTTTTCTAAAGTCATATCAAAAGTGTTACTACTAAAAAAAAAAGGTCTTTTTTGTGGCATTTATACCTATTCCAATCCCTTATAAAATTGACTTCTAAAAAAAAAGTCCTTTTTGTGGCATTTATACCTATTCCAGTCCCTTATAAAACAGATCTCTAAAAAAAAAGGTCTTTTTTGTGGCATTTACTGGTTATCATCGTTTCGATGTTTTATGAAAAAACATCGATACATCGAGTATTTCGATAGCTCTTCAAAACATCGGATCGATTCGATGTATCGCATTGTAAACATCTATGTTTTCGATGCATCGATGTATATCGAATATACCTACTTAGTGTTAGGACCACGCGTTTTCTGTCTACAGCCTCAGGCCGGTCCGTCCGGGGTAGTACCACACTCTCGCAGAAGATCGACGTTTGAACAATGGCAATGTGCTATTGCGCTTCGTTCGGTGATCGAGAGAGCTGGAGGCACAATTTTATGAGTAGGTTTTAGTCATAGGCTTAGCTATATTGTTGGTAGTGCAAAGGTCCATGGGCGGCAGTAACATTTACTATCATTGCTTGCTCGTTTGACACCATAAGCAGTTAAAAAAAATAGTCGATTAAATTGTAATTATAAGTATACTTATATCTTGTGGTTACGCGGCAGATACCATATTAAGAAAGTCAGATTAATTTTTTTTTGAAGTGAAACTTCTAATGCGACTTCCAACAAGGTTGCGTTAAATGTTTAACGTAATGTCACTCGAACGCATGCGCGTAGTATACCTTTACAGGCCAGCGCGAGTGTTAGCAACAAGTAACGTCCAATATTCCAACGCAAGAGGGAGAGAGGAAGAAAGATATACAAAGGAGAGAGAAAGAGAGTAAGTTGGTAGATGCCAAGCACATGCGCGTGTTATTTCTTGCTATGCAGCAAAGTAAACAGTGTGAGCGTCGTGAAATTAGCTGAAATACGTACTTGTTGTTCTATTTCAATTTATAATAGTCATTATTTTCATAGGTTTAAGTTTTCAGTTCTGTCGACAGTCTTCATGACTGCTTTGTGTTTTTTGACTTGTTATATGCAGAAAATAAATTTATATCGCACCCAACTCCACTTGATATCGTTTGGCCAATTACATACACAATTGTTGACATCAGACAGGCGATCGGTCATAAATCTATGGACAATAACTTCTTGCAATACAATGGAAAAGTAGTACATGCGTCGATCACAAGTAATTGGGATAAGAGCAGGAGAATGATGATGACATTTCCAAAAAAAAAAAAAAAAAAAAAAAAAAAATACATACATACATATCATCACGCCATATCCCTTGCAGGGTAGGCAGAGAGAACAGAGCGCCAGAGAACTCTCTCCTTGCATACTTAACTCGCTTCCTCGACGTTCATAATTCTCTTCATTCACGCTCGCCGGTTTCAGAGACTCTTGACTCCACCTTCTTTCAGCACATGACCAATCTGGTCTAGGTAGGTGAGTCTCGGTCTCCCCTGGTACCTACATCCTTCCACTTTCGCATTGTATATCTTCTGAACCAGACGTTCGTTCGGCATTCTTTGCACATGTCCGAACCATCGGAGCATTCCCTTTTGCATCTTTACACCAATACTGTCTTTCATACCTACTCGTTCTCTTACGTCGTCGTCACGAATGAATGAAATATCAATGATAATTTAAAATCACATCTTGTAGTAGTGACAATAAAATACCAGTAGCAGCGACTGTGATCTGACGATATATCTTATAAACATAACTGTGATACTATGACGCACGCACTTAGCAGCAGTCTAGTAGTTGATAAATGCAGCGACTGTGACAAAATACTATGTTTGTCACATCTCTCCCACTGAACTCATTACATCAGAGAGAGATGAACCTAATATTTTTTTTTTATTGATGAGCTTCTTTTTATTGCTTATTGTTTCAAATGAACAACTGATAGTAAGTGTTACTGTCCCTCATGGATCTTTGCGATACCTATGGTACAGCTAGGCCGTTTCTTACAATCGAAACCCACCGAGAAAGTTCTTCTGGATCTCTCGCTCACCAAACGAAGTACATTGCCACTGCTCAGACGTCGATTTTCTGCGAGAGTGTGGCATTATACTGGATGAACCAGCCCACGGTTTCAGTTAGAAAACTGTCAATAATGTGGTTTCAGCATTACGAATTGTATCTAAGCTTTTTTATATAAATTTGACAATTTTGTGTCTTCTTCTTCTTCTTATGTATTGGCAATCAGCTACATATACGAGCTATTGGTGCCAGTGTCAAGTTATAAATATTTTCACGTTTTTAGTCTTTCAAGTCAGTCGTTGTCTAAGTCAAATTGTAACCATTAACAGTGCAATGGCCACACTGTTAATGGTATTTTGTGGGAATTTTGATGGAAAACGAAAACGTTGTAAAGCACTTTTATATGATATTCATTACATTCCAGTATTTCCGCACATCACATTACATAAAATGCCATCAAAATTATCTAATATAACACGTTAAAACACTAAGATATCGAATATAATACAAGAGCACCACATGACGGTTTCAAATTCCCGTCAAAAGTCCACAATTTTGTGTCAATATATTGAACATCTCTCACAGCCTGCTATCTCTAAAAAAACCGCTAGGTTAAAAAAAAAACATTTATATATGAACTTTGTTCTGACAATAGTATGTAAACACAAAAAAAAATCAGCCATGTGCGAGTTGTACTCGCGCAGGAAGGGTTCCGTAAAACTAAAAAAATATGTGATGTAGCTAAAAATTTAAGGTTTTCCGGAATTTTTCCTCTATATTTGCTATAAATTGTTGCTTCATGCGAAATTTCAAGATTCTAGGTCGACTGGAAGTACCCTTTAGGTTTTGATTCCCTTGCGAGTAGTTGCGTATTTGAAAATATGCGGCTTAAATTGCTGTTTCTTTTGATTGCGTTGACATAGAAGTTTGATTTTGTTACAGCTTAAAGGTCTTATAGATCTGAGTATTTGATATGAATTTCAATTTAATACCTCTACGCGTTTATGAGCAAAGGGGTAGTAAGTTTAAAATTATTAAAAATATTTTTATTCTTCGATGTAATTAAAAATATACGGTTTTCGCAATTTTTTCTTTATCTGTGCTACATGTAAGACGTTGCTTCGTACCAAATTTCAAGATTCTGAGTTCACGGGAAGTACCCTGTAGGTTTTGATTCCCTTGCGAGTGTCAAAAATTTCTGGAAATTTGTGGCATTAAACGCCTGTATCTTTTGATGGCATTGGCTTAGAAGTTTAATTTTTTCGCAGCTTTAAGGAACAGTTGACTTGAGCATTTGATATAAATTTCGGCTTGATACCTCCACGCGTCCACGGCGACACACGGAGGGACAACAAAGTGATCCTATAAGGGTTCCGTTTTTTCCTTTTGAGGTACGGAAGCCTAAAAATTATACAATTTGATTCAGTCGTTCAAAAGTTATGCGCGTCCATACATTTCAACGAATAATTTTTATTTATATAGAGATGAAAATTTAAAAAAAATATACTAAGCTGCTCCCTAGTAAATTTTTAAGGTACATACTTGCATTATTGCTATTGATTAATGGTCATGTTTTCTTACCATATTAGTATATTTTGCTAGATGGCGCTAGAAGGTTTCTTGTAACCTTGAATAATATAGCAAAAATAGTGACGATTAGAATAAATAAAAAAAATTATATAATTAGCTCAGTAAGCCTAGTATACCTAAAATTAAAACCTATGATCCAAGATTTTTTTTTTTTTTTTTTTTTTTTTTTTTTGTGGTGGGCCATGAACGTCGCATCCCGCCAAATCGGTCCAGGGTGACGGAAGAGGCGGCGCGCAACCCCATTGACCCACCCTGCAAGCACCTCTTCTTCGCCGTGCGAGCGGGCCACCGGTACCCGATCTTTGTCTTCGGTGGCCCGCTCGGCGGTATGCCCTCTCGGGCTCCTCTCCTGTTGACGCCTCGACAGATTTCGCCGTCGAGGCGTCGTCCTCACGCGGTGGCCTCGCGTCGGGTGACCGAACAATTCCCCGGTCCGATCACCCGAAGCCTCGGTTAGGGCGGCATCAGGCGCAGGTATTCGCGCCTGCGCCGCCCCGGCCGCGGGCGGCGGCCCGGGTCACGGGAATCCTCCCGGGCCCGTTCCGCCGCCTCCTTCTGCGAGATGACAGCCTCGCAGAAGGCGGCGACCGCGTCCCAATTCCTGACGCTGTCGAGCATCGCCCTCGCGACAGCCGGCAGCGTCAGGTCGGCACCGATAATAGCGACGAGGTCGCGGCGCTGCCCGTCCCAGCCCGAGCATTCCTCGAGCGTATGTTGCGCCGTGTCCTCGTCACTACTGCAATGATGGCAGCCCGGAGTCCATTCCCTGTACACGACCGTGTGCAGGTATTTCCCGAAACACCCGTGCCCCGTTAACACCTGCACCAGTCGGAAGGTGAGGACTCCGTGCCGCCGCTCCATCCATTCCATCAGTACGGGCCGGAATGATCCAAGACCTGCAATAAGCGTTATTGCTATTCTAATATCTTACTTATTATGTCAGATTTTAAGCAAACTTAAAAAATATATTAAGCTGCTATCTAGTAAATTTCTAAAGTACTTATTTACACTATTGATTAATGGTTTTGTTTTCTTTCCATTGGTTACGTCAGATTATCATATTTTTATTAATTATGTTTTGGTGCATATCCATATATCCTATTAACCTACCCTACATACTTATACTTGCCCGCGATGTGAATATACGCCGAATAATGCCGAATGGAGAGTGAGTCGAGGCGGATGTGCTCCGTCTTTGTTGTTCGCCAATACATTGTGTATTGTATAAACTATAAGATATTCACCGGGATTCATTCTGGATAACGTGTGAACTCTTCTACATAACATATGATCGCGCCAAAAAACATTAATCGGGTGTGTGCATTGTGCTCGAAGCGGCCGTTATACGAATGTACGTTACCGACTGCCTGCGAACGGGAAGAAATCGTCAAAGGTTGTAAGTAATCCCTTTAATTTCCTATCCTGTTATTTATTGTCGCACCAGGTTAGATATAAATTAAAATATACAGTCCACTCCTCGATCTTAAGGGCCTTTTCGTCCCGCATAAAAATCTGGCGCATCAGCCATATTAATACACTTTGTCAGATGGCGCTATACAAGAAACCTTGAATAATGTAGCAAAAATAGTGACGACTGGCATAAATAAAAAATATTAAATTATTTAATTAGCTCAATTAGTCTAGTATGCTTAGTATTATATCTATGATCCAAGACTCGCAATAAGCGTTATTGATATTGTAATATATTACCTACTAGATTAGATTTTAAATATATTCGCTGTTAAATTTTCAATATACAGGGTGCGGCGTCAAAATCCGGACAAACTAAAATTTAAATTGCCTGCCGTTCTATACCACTCCGATAGGTGGCATTTGGCATGTAAACAGCTTGGTGCTTGAACTAAGAATCCTTAACCTCAAAATAATCGAAATGTCAAACTCAAGTGCAGAGTACGATCGGAGAGCCGCAATCATCGAAAGTGTCCGCGCAAGGCGCTCAGCAACAGAAATTATTCGTTTTTTTGGGTACCCAAGATCCACTGTATACAATATCATAGCGAAGTACAAAGAATCAAAAAAGTCTCATGAAGGTCTTGTAACACCAGCGAGAAAAATTCACTCAAAGAAGCCCGTTGTCAGGACGCCTGAAGCCATTCTACGTGTTCAGGAGCTAATTTTTGAGGATTCAGAGCAGTTGATCCGAAAACTGGCATCGTTTGTCGGTTTAAGTAAAAAAACTATGCGTAGAATTGTTGAAGATGATCTCCGCTATAAGTCTTACACGGTAAAAGTGAGACATATGCTTTCCGAAGCTGCGAGGATAAAGTGAGTTGAACGCTGCAATCTGTTACAGTGTTCTTTACGAAACAGTGCTGCCAGGCGCCTCAGATTTTTTTCGGACGAAAACATTTTTACTGTTGATGCGAAAATCAATCGCAGAAATGATCGCTGGCTCGCACATGATCCTGAAGATGTCTCCATAATTTCAAGAACAAAATTCCCAGCGAATGTCCTCGTGCTAGGTGTGGTATCCAGTGAGGGTGATGTCATGCCACCTCATTTCTTCGACAAAGGGGAAAATATCGATAAAGAAGTGTATTTGCGTGTCCTGATGAATGTGGTGAAGCCGTGTATGGAAGCTGTATTGTCTGGAAGGCCGTATGTTTTTCAACAGGACAGCGCGCCTGCACACACGAGTCATTTGGTGCAAAATTGGTTATCAGACAACGTCGACATGTTCTGGTCAAAAGAATTTTGGCCTCCCAACATCCCTGATCTGAATCCTTTGGACTTCTATGTATGGAGCGTTATTGAGAGGGTAACGAACAAGTCCAGATATCTAAACGTAGCATCTTTGAGAGCCGCCATTGAAGTGGCATTCGCCGATATGGACCGGGACGCATTGAAACGGGCCTGCGGACGTTTCAGATCGAGAATGAAGGCCGTCATTTAAGCAGAAGGAGGGTACATTGAATAAATATTTTCTATATAAACTAAAAAACACTATGAAAAAGAAAATTATAAACATTTGTGTATGTACAATAAAAACCTTTTTTTTTCAAATGAACTACGATTTGTCCGGATTTTGAGCCCGCCCCCTGTATACAATAAAAGTACATATACTGAATCAAATTTATATCAAATAAGATTGTTATGGTACAATTAGATATTTAAAAAATATATTATTTTACAAAATAATAAAATAGTAATACCGAATAATATACTGCTATATTTTTAAAATTAAAGTTTAATAGTTAAGGATTTGTTTTTATTGTTGTCAGCAAGTACATAAGTATAATACAAGACATATTTCGTTTCATTAGGCTTGTGTGTTGTTGAAGCTTTACCAGTGCAATATTTTTGTGGTTACTCAAAATTTTTATTTTTTAAAGTATTTCTTAGTGCCATTTTATATTCAGTAATTGATGTTTAAGTTAGATTTTACAGCGTTAGTGAAAAGTGTTTCACAATCAACATGTCAGCTAAGAAAACCAGTATTATATTGGACCATTTTCGTGATACTGGAAAAAATTTTCTACGTGCAATATTTGTAAAGTAACATTCTCATACCGTACATCTATAACTATATCCAATTTAAAGAAACACCTCGATAGAAAACAACCTACTATCCAGATCATTCGTAGATCACAAGAAAATCTGGTAAACAATCAACAAACTCAAGATGTTTTAACTACTATTGACAGCAATCAGGCGGCTGTAGCTACTTCTAATAATTAATCTAATCTAAGCAATGAAATTATTCCCTCTATACCTACCACATCACTCACAAGCAATCCCTCAAGACGGATACGAAATCATACTATAACGTCATATTTGTCGAGTAAACCAGCTTCAGATGAAAAAATAATTGATGAAAAAATTATGTCCCTTTTTATTCGGGCTTTCCATCCATTCAGAATTGTAGAACAACAAGGATTCAGAGAGTCAATCAATTTTGCTTTCCCGGATTATAATATTCCATCTCGCAAGTATTTTGCAATTACAATGCTTCCGGCGCAGTATGAAAAAGCTAGAATCCAACTTAAGGAACAAATCGTACAACAGGTGAAAATCACTTTGCATTACAGTGGACTTATGGTCATCTTCCACTAGTGATTCATACATGACTATTAAGGGTTATTACATCGAAAACGAATTATGTCAATTAAAGTCGTTTCTTCTCGATTGTTTGCCCTTAGACGATAACCATACCGCCCAAAATTTAGGGCGAGATATTAAAAAGGTTTGCGACGAATGGCAAGTTACAAATAAAAATTTAATAGGCATTTCTGATAACGGAAGAAATGTAAAAAACGCTATCGAGAAAGAATTAGGTTGGAAACATTTTCCATGTTATAGTCACACACTAAATTTAATTGTACAGGATGCTATTACTACCAATGATGAGATTCTTGGCATAATTGAAAAAAATTAAAAGCATGGTTCGTCATTTTAAAAAGAGTACTTTAGCTTGGACGAAATTAAAAATATATCAGGAGCAGAGACGAGAGGTAGGATAGTGAAATGACCATTGCAAGAAGGAGGAATTCTACCTTTTATATGATAAGAAGGAATCTGGAACTAAAGCAACCCTTAAACAGTGCGATGGCAAATTTAAACATGAATCTAATCACCGAACGTGAGTGGATGATAACTACGGAGCTTAGTACAGTACTGGAATCTTGTGAAGAAGTGACGAGGGAAGTTAGTGGTCAAAACTATATTACTGGAAGTATGGTAATACCTATTACTACAAGGTTATGAAAAGCCCTAGAAAGCTTAGGCAGTAACTATGTTTTCACAAACACAGTTGAAAAGGTGCGACAAGACCTAATAAGTGGCTTACGTAATAGGTACCAAAATTTAGAAAGAAGTAAAACTTACTGTAATTGTAATTGCATTGTTAGATCCCCGTTTTAAATTATATTTTGAAGAACAAATGATAGCGGATGAAACGAAGCGGCGTTTAATAAATCGGGTTTCATCCGCACAACGACGTACTGAGATGATAGATAGATAGTCTATTTGGCAGGACTATACAAGTAAAATGGCAAACCATCAGCCGGAGGGCACCGGCTATTCACGCACTCTCGTCGAGGTACAGAGGTATTTAGATGAACCAATCCTTGAGAGGACTGTACGTCCATTAAAGTGGTAAAAAACTCATGCATTGATTTATCCCTACTTATATAAAATAGCAATAACAAAATTAAATGCAATGGCATCTTCTGTACCATGTGAATGAGTATTTTCGAGGCCTAGACTGGACTGAGGAATAAACCGTCACCCGCAGAGAAGCTGACCACATGAGGACGACGACTCGGCAGTAAGCCAGGACGTCGACGGGGGATGGTACTCGAAAGGGTGACCCACCAGACTGGCCACGGATGTCAGATTTGGTACCAGTGGCCGGCCCAAGAGCGATAGGGACGGAATACGGTGGTTTAAGCAAGCTATCATAACCTATACTACTTCAAGTTAACCTACCTAGTATTTTGTCACAGTTAACTGATACTAGTATTTTCAAATCACTGTCACTGTGATATCAAGTATCTTATTTTTATTTTGCCTAGTATAACCCAAAATTGTTTGTTTCAAATGTTACAAGAATCATTAAAATTCATACTAAAGAAAATATAATGATTCGTAAAATAAGAATTATAAAGCCTTAGGTTACCCCTGATCAACTTACATGTATCAAAAAACGTGATAAGCTTCATCAAAAATTATAAAAAGTGATCCAAATACTGTAATACTAAAGACAACATATTCTCGTTATAGAAACTTTGTAACTTATTACATAAACTTAAAAGTAATTATGAACAAAATACATTTCAAAATGCCAAGGGTAACTCAAAAGCTACTTGAAATATCATAGAAGAGCTTACTCATATTTCTCAACACAATGCACCGCCACAAGATTTACTTAAAATCAACCCAAATCCTATTCTTGCAGTGGTTGTCGTAAATGCTTATTTTTCCAAAGCCGGCGCTACACTTTAAAAAAAAAGTTTGGAACAATAGACTTCTCAAACACATGCATTCAAATAAAATCCTTATACCTAAACAATATGGATTTATTAAAAATAAAAGCACTCAAGATGCTTTTATAGATCTTACTAATTCATTAGTGAATATAGATAATAAATATAAAACCTTAGCTGTATTTTTAGATCTAACAAAGGCATTTGATAGCGTATCCATTGTAATTATAGATAAATACTTGGCGTTACCCGGCAAATGCAATATTAATAAAGAGATATTTGAGCCAAATTAACGTGTGGTGACGGAGTGAGAATATAATTCACCACCACCTATCTTACACGTGGGTGATTGTAAGAGACGACTAAGAGATATAAAACGCATATAACAACTATACAATAGAAGGGCAACCCGAAACAAACCCTATACTAACATATATGGGGTATTTTTTAGTAGGTTCATTTCCCTCCCATTACGGAGGAGACCCAAGTCCAACAGTGGGACATATATGGGCTGTGATGATGACGACGATGGAATACAAAACCTTAGATGTATTTTTAGATCTAACAAAGGCATTTTATAGCGTATTCATTGTAATTATAGATAAACACTTAGCGTTACCCGGGAAATGCAATATTAATAAAGAGATATTTGAGCCAAATTAACGTGTGGTGACGGAGTAAGAATATAATTCACCACCCCTATTTTATACGTGGGTATGAGACGACTAAGAGAAACGCATATAACATCTATGCAATAGAAAGGAAACTCTAAACAAAACCCTATACCAACACGTCTAACCAGCGTGGTATAGGGGAGAGTCGGGTAGCCCCGGCCGGCGGGTACCCTCGGCCAGTGCTAGTTACAGGAAAGTTCGCACACATACATGCACAAGTGTCACATCCACACGACCGCAGCACCATTTAGCCGTATATTCATATCAAACGCGCTGCGACTGATGTGCGAACAACACGTGACATTCGTTTGTTTAACAGTACCTATACTTTTGTGTGCGCCGTTTACTTTTGAGTGCGGTTATTGGTTATACAATGTAAGTACTTCACCATAGTATATTACTAATTCTGTAAGTTAGTCATTATAGTTAACAAATTAGGTAAATACTTGACGTTGTTTTTATTGATATTTCCTATATGAATAAAAACATAGGATCGAGGCGGTCGGGTACAATCGGACACTTTTTTGTCGGGTACCCCCGGACATTTCTTTTATGACGAAATGTTTAGTTTCTTGGATTGCATAGTGAAATTAAGAAACGTGGTAGTTTCACCATGTCTGTTTGTCTATGCATCTCTATGTTACAGTCTTTTTTTATTACAATGTTGAGACAAGTGTATAAAATCTTATGTCTTTTGCAGATAATGCCAAAATTCAAAGGAAGGATTACGCCTAGAGGAAATTGGGACGAAAATAAAATGAAACAGGCTATAAGATGTGTACTGGAAAAAAAGATATCGGTGAGAGAAGCAGCTGAGAGATATGACGTGCCGAGAAGCACCCTTCAGGATCGGATAAAAGCTGTCGGTAGTGGACAAGAAGCACAGTTCAAGCCAACACTAGGGAGATATGAACATACCTTCTCAGAAAATCAATCACTGCAATTATATAACCATGTCAAAGACCTCGATAATCGCCTGATGCCGCTGACCAAAGTAGAGTTTTTGAAATTGGCATTTCAATTTGCAGAACGTTTAAAAATACCTCATAGGTTCAATAAAGAAAAGAAAATGGCCGGCAAAGATTTTTATTATAGCTTCATAAAGAAATACCCAGATATTGCTCTCAGAAGTCCAGAGTCAACCAGCATTGCAAGAGCCGTTGGGTTTAATAAACCACAAGTCTATCGGTTTTATGATCAGCTCCACCAACTACAATATAAATACAAATTCCCTGCCTCCAGAATATACAATGCTGATGAAACGGGGGTCTCCACTGTACACAAGAATGAGAAAGTTATTTCTACTAAGGGAAAAAAGCAAGTTGGCAAGTTGACTTCTGGTGAAAGAGGACGAAACATTACATTGATGTTTGCTATGAGCGTGTGCGGCCATTTTATACCTCCACTTTTTATTTTCCCGAGGAAAAGGATGGATAAAAATGGTCGTTTGATGATTGGAGCTCCACCAGATAGCATTGCTATTCCACACGAAAGTGGTTGGATGAATGGTGAGATATTTTTAATGTGGCTCCAGCATTTCAAACAGCACGTACAGCCTTCGAAGGAGAACCCTGTCCTTCTGATTCTCGATGGACATGGAAGCCATAAAGAGTTGGCAGTGATAGAATTTGCTCGAGCTAATCACATCCATATGATTAGCACTCCACCACACACAACACACAAGGTGCAACCTCTGGACAGGGTATTTTTCAAGCCGTTTAAGTCTGCATTTGGTTCAGCAAGCGCAATGTGGATGAGACAAAATCCAGGGGCTAGGATCACTGATTATGACATCGCTGCTTTAGTCAATTCAGCTTTCGTTAAGGCAGCGAGACTAGAAATAGCACAGAATGGGTTCAAATGCACAGGGATTTATCCATTCAATAGGGAAATTTTCAGTGATTTGGATTTTTTGCCATCATTGATGACCAATATTGAACAGGAACCAGCTTTTTCTGAAGAGACAGTCGTGGGATCACAGTTATCAACTAGTTGCAATCAGCAGAAATCCAGATGCTGCAATCAACAGTCATCCTCTAGTGGTACCCAGCAGCCATCCACAAGCTGCAACCAGCAGCCATCCACTAGTTGCACCCAGCAGCCATCCACTAGTAGTAACCAGCAACCATCTACCAGTCTTATATCACACCCATCAGCCAGTGGCAATACGCAGCCATCATTTATGCCCGCATCAACGTCAGAAATTACAGAATCAACTGCACCTGCTACTGTAAATGAATTGCTTAAGCAGTTGTCCCCTCTTCCCGATGCATCCAAGAGGCGTCTTGCAGCGCGTTCACGAAAAACACAAAAAAGTGAGATTCTGACATCTTCGCCCTTCAAAAATGCGTTGGTAGAGAAAAAGGCTGCGACCAACACAACCAAGGCTGCAACCAATAAAACTACAACGAATAAAAGAAAGGCGGCAACTAATAAAATGAAAACAAAGAAGAATATTCAAAGTTTGACTCAGCTAGAAAGAGACCACGATACAGAATGCATCATTTGTGGAGAAACGTTCGAGGAAGATTGGATCCAGTGTCATAGATGCAAAGACTGGGCGCACGAAGCGTGTGTGGATATTGATCCATCGCTGGCTTACTACTATTGTGACGTATGCAAGGCTAAAGAACGATTTGGTCATCAGTAATTCTATGTCCGGGGCTACCCTCCAAAAATTATTTTAACAAATATTGAAGACTGCTTTTGAGACTTGATTTAAGCTAAGATAATAAAACTATCAGTTTCTAACTTAATTAATATTATAAGATATATGTTTAGTTTAAGTTAAAGTTTAAAAATAAATGTTTATTTCGGTTGATTTTCAAGATATCATGAGTTTTATTTATGTGGCCGAGGCTACCCGACTCTCCCCTAGTAGGTCAATTTCTCTCCCATTATGGAAGGAGCTTGAGCCTAACAGTGGGATATATATGAGCTGAGCTATCATCATAGATTTGAGCCAAATATATTTTTATTTGCAAAAAAATAAAATAAAACCACATTAATGATTTCTTCGTTATTTACTATCATTTAACCTTTTGGCATCCATTGGTAGACGTAGGCATCCCTTATATTTCGCCACAAGCTGTGGTCCTGGGTGCCCCTTGTGGGATCTGATCTAGCCATAATCGTTTACATTGTAATTGAATTATACATTATATCGTAGTTCGAAGGGCATCACACTGGAACTAATTCACGACCTATTTTTATAAAAAAAGTCATTAAAGAAATAATAGACAAACCCGCTAAGTATCTTGCCGAATCTTTTCAGTGGCGGTTACGTTCCGATCCGGGGATAGCTTCTTGTATTAATTTAAAATGTTAAAACTGACAATACTTAGTCTGGCTATAAATACTGTTACAATTAAAAGTAAGCAAAATTATTACATGAATTTTCTGACATGACACACCTCAACCCACTTGTGGTTGGGGCGGCGTCCTACACGCCCTCTCGTAATTATAAAATCCGACGTCCACGGCACGTCATCGACGATGACGACGACGATATCACACTCGCTCAATTTAGAGCCTATAAGGCCCGTGAGGCCACTACACATAAATATCCGCGGTTTCGTCCTCGCCGTCGAGGTGCGAAATCGCGACGCGCAAAAACTCACTTTGCCAGCCCACGCCCACTTTGCCACCAGTGACGCCCCAAGCCGAGGTCCGTTCCCCACAGGGGGACCCCTTGGGCGATGTCGCTTAGCTTACCTCAATCGGGTTGAGAGCCCTCAGCCCTCACCCATAGTCCACAGAAAGCTGTCAAAGCCATTTATGTTTGTGTACCGGGTTATTAATAGGTACAATGAGACCTCCTCTGTTTGTGACAGAAAAAGATCTGGCTGTACACATAGGGTTCGTACGAAAAAGGTGGTCAAAGTATTAACAGAAAGAATTTGAAGAAATCCTGTCCGAAAGCAAAAGATTTTATCTCGGGGGATGAAGATAGCACCTAGAATCGTGTCGCGTATTTTAAAAGATGACTTAGGACTTGCACCCTATAGGAGACGTACTAGAAACGTACTTTACATTTCTTAACTTATAATTTAAAAAAGAATAGGGAGGTAAAATCGAAACAACTACTGAAGCGGTACGCAAAGGGAAATCACAGAAAATTTTTATTTACGGATGAGAAAAAAATTAAAATTGAGCATTTTAACAAACAAAATCGGCCAAGTGCGAGTTGTACTCGCGCACGAAGGGTTCCGTAAAACTAAAAAAAATATGTGATGTAACTAAAAATTTAAGGTTTTCGGAATTTTTTCTTCATTTATGCTATAAATCGTTGCTTCATGCGAAATTTCAAGATTCTAGGTTGACTGGAAGTACCCTTTAGGTTTTGATTCCCTTGCGAGTAGTTGCGTGTTTGAAAATATGCGGCTCAAATTGCTGTTTCTTTTGATTGCGTTGACATAGAAATTTGATTTTGTTACAGCTCTTAAGGTCTTATAGATCTGAGTATTTGATATGAATATCAATTTAATACCTCTACGCATTCATGAGGAAAGGTGTAGTAAGTTTAAAATTACTAAAAATATTTTTATTATATGATGTAATTAAAAATATACGGTTTTCGCAAATTTGCCTTTATTTGTGCTATAAGACGTTGCTTCGTATCAAATTTCAAGGTTATGAGTTTACGGGAAGTAAACTGTAGGTTTTGATTCCCTTGCGAGTGTCGAAAATTTGCGGAAATTTGCGACATAAACGTCTGTATCTTTTGATTGCATTGGCTTAGAAGTTTAATTTTTTCACAGCTGCACAGGGACAGTAGACTTGAGTATTTGATATAAATTTCAGCTTGATACCTCCACGCGTTCCTTAGAAAAAGGGTCTTGACAGACGGACAGACGGACGGACGGACAGACGGACGGACAACAAAGTGATCCTATAAGGGTTCCGTTTTTTCCTTTTGAGGTACGGATCCCTAAAAATGACCGTATTTATGCCCAAAGTTTAAGGAAGCTTCGCAATTCGTCGACAGAGTGCAACGTGGGCATTATCCGACTTCAGTGATGGTTTGGTGGGGTATTAGTTATGCAGGAGTGACTGAGCCATACTTTTGTGAAAAAGGTATCGAAACATCGGCAAAAATGTATCAAGATACCATTCTTGAGAAGGTAGTGAAGCCCCTTAACAACACTATGTTCAATAACCAAGAATAGTGCTTCCAGTAAGACTCGGCGCCAGATCATAAAGCTCGATTTACGCTGTCTTGTTTGGAAACGAACGTTTCGGACTTCATCAGAGCTGAAGACTGGCCGTCGTCTAGTCCCGATTCTAATCCGCTGCATTGTGATTTATGGTCGGTTTTAGAGAGTACGGTGTGCACTAAACGCCATTATAATTTGGAGTCCCTAAAACAATCCATACGATTTGCAGTAAATAATTTTCCCATGCAAAGAGTGCGTGCTTTTATTAACAACTGGCTTCAACGTTTAAATGACTCTATTGCAGCCAATGGAGACCACTTCGAATAAAATTTTAATATTTTAAATTGTTCTATATTATGTATTAAACTAACACACTGTAAAAGTAATAAATATTATTTGTATTATAAAAATAAATGTTTTCTTTGTTACAGTATTTATGACAAGACTAGGGTTTATACATAATAAATGAACTTGTTTTTTTTTTTATATACTACGTTAATATTAAAGGTCTCTCTTTGAATACTACGGATGCTCATCGAGGGAAGAGGATAAAAAAATAGGCAAATATGGGTCACGTTTTATATATAAAACGTCCGCTGCATTGTGCATTTTTACCTTTTTTTAATTTTTTTTTATTTCATCCGAATCGATTTTTTTTTTCTAGCCTATCATTACAAGTACGACTAGTAGAGCTACCTGTCTTTTATCTGGGCCTGGTGCTAGACGGGCGGTGGTTCTTCCGGGAGCTTTTCCGCAGACTTGCTCCCCGGCTCGTCGGCGCTGCGTCCGCCCTCTCACGGCTTATGCCGAACGTGGGCGGACCCAGCGTGGAATGTCGACGGCTGTACGCGGGGGTGATCCGCTCAATGGCGTTGTACGGTGCACCCGTGTGGGCGAGGTCTCTGGCTGCCCGACTCAGGGCTCTCTTGCCGCCGAGGGGCCATCGCCCGTTGGGCAGTACGGCTGGAGAGGCCTCGATTCGGTGTACGTACCGTGGAGGCCCTCCGGCCGGTGCTGATCGAGTGAATGGAGCGGCGCCACGGAGCCCTCTCGTTCCGACTGGTACAGGTTTTGTCGGGGCATGGATGCTTCGGCAAATACCTGTACACGGTCGCAAGGTGCGAGCCGGCTCCGTGCTGCCACCAGTGCGGTTGCAGCGAGGACACGGCGCAGCATACGCTCGAGGTCTGCGTGACCTGGGCACAGCAGCGTCGTGAACTCGTTGCAACCATCGGTGCCGACCTGACGCTGCCGGCCGTCGTGAAAGCGATGGTCGACAGCGTCAGGAACTGGGACGCGGTCGCCGCCTTCTGTGAGACGGTCATCTCGCAGAAGGAAGCGGCGGGGCGTGCCCGTGAGGAACTCCTCTACGGCGACACGCACCGCCGCCAGCGCCTTGGGCGGCGCAGGCGCGAGTACCTTCGCCTGATGCCGCCCTAGCCGAAGTAGCGGGTGACCGGACCGGGGATTAGTCTGGTCGCCCCGAAGCAAGGCCACCGCGTGAGGACGACGCCCCGACGGCGAAAGCTGCCGGGGCGTCGACTCGAGAGGATACCCGCGAGGGTAAACCACCGGGCGGGACACCGAAGACAAAGACCGGGTTCCGGTGGCCCGCTCGCACAGCATGGAGAGATACTTGTAGAAGCGGGTCTATGGGGTCGTGCGCCGCTTCTTCTGTCGCCCCGGATGGATTAGCGGGGCGTGACCACACCATAGCCCGTCGACAAAAAAAAAAAAAAGAGCTACCTGTCTTTGTTTTCGGGAGCGGTCTACTTCCACCCTGTATAACATATTTGTTTATATAAGTACAGAGTAAAATACATATTACAGTGGAAACTCGATTAACCAGACTAATTGTTGTCGTTAGGGGAAGTCCATTAATCACGTGATCATTTTTTTAGCATTTTAAATTAAATAATCTAAAATGCGGATAATAGAATGTACGCAAGAAAAGCTGTTTTTATACATATTGTATAAAATTATACAGTTGATAACAATTATATCGCGTGGAACATAAAGATTACGCGAAGCGCGGGCGGGTAATGCTAGTTTCGACAATTTCCGTCGGATTGATTCGACTTGTATATGCAAGATCGCGATTAGTAGTCCGGATAATCGAATCGAATCCATATAACTGAGGGCCGGATAATCGACTTTTCCACTGTATATAAAAAATAACAGCAAATAGAGAAGAAATTAATAATATTAAATTGAATAGGACAAAAAAACAAATTTACAGAATCATTAGAAACGCAAGAAATTAAATTATTTGTTAAATCGCTTGTTATTTTACACCCAGGTCATAAGTGTATATAAAATCCATATTTATTCATAAATCGCCTAGGTAATTAATAACAGTATGATGTGCCATTATAAAATTTCTGTACATCCACTTCCTAGTATGCCGCTGCCTTCAATTGATAAAAGGGAATCTGTAATAAAAAATAAACTTTTAACTGATATATTGATGTGCTTTTTTTTTTTTTTGGCGGCGGGCTACGGTACATCAAACCCCGCTATTCCGTCCGGGGCGACAGGAAAAGCGGCGCAAGACCCCGTAGACCCGCCCTACAATATACCTCTCGACGCCATGCGGGTGGGTCACTGGTACGCGGTCTTTTTCTTCAGTGGCCCACCCGGCAGTCTACCCTCACGGGTATCCTCGTTGGTGTCGACGCCCGGACAGTTTGCACCGTCGGGGCTAATTGCTTGATGTGCTAATCTTAATCTTCTTAATATAAATTACGCGTCACGTTGTTTGTCGGCGATGGACTCCTAAAGTACTCAACCGATTTTAATCAAATTTGCACAGCATGTGTAGTTTGATCCAACTTAAAAGATAGGATAGCTTTCATCTTAATTTATAGTAATATTATTTTATTGCAAATTATTTGTCTATTATTTGACAGTCACAATTATCTGTTATCTCCAAACGATTCTAACAGATGGCGATATCTGTTGACTGGATTGAGTAAGTATTTAATAGATGACGCTATATTAAACGTACAAACGTTCCATATAACATACAATTTATTAGCATAACCGCCACGTGTTACTGAGGCTACCTTAGCCACAGCAATGCGTGGACAGGTCTGCTAGTATCTTATAAATCAATGAATGTCGGCTGCACGCAGGAAAAAGTGTCACGTTCCGTCTGAGCTGAGCGAGTAAGCGAGAGCGCGGAACAAACGATAGAGAGACATGATCGACCTAAGCGTTCGGCTTGGCAATTAATTTTTGTTTATGTAGTGAAGTGAAAAGTTAATATGGTTTCCATTGTTTATATTTATTCAATTCATAAAAGTATGCAATTTTTCATCAATGTTTTCTTATTATGCTAGGGCCGTACTTGCGTGTATCGTGCATTATTGTAATGGTAATGGCAAATGGAGCAGCTGGTCAGAAGGGTGATAGGTAATGATGGTAGCAACGCGTAACAAAAATTTGAAGGAAAAATGTCGATTTGTTAATGAATTAGAGGCATTTATTTTTTTTTTAATTTTGTCATCGCTATTTATTTGAAACTGAATGAAATGTACCAAGTAAATCGTAAATAATCTTTTACATACTCATACTTTTTTAAATATTCATTAGACATACATACATACATACATACCATCACGCTATGTCCCTTGCAGGATAGGCAGAGAAAACAGAGTGCCAAAGAACTCTATCCTTGCATACTTCACTCGCTTCCTCAACATTCATAATTCTCTTCATACACGCTCGCCGGTTTCGGAAACTCTTGACTCCACCTTCCTTCAGTACGTGACCGATCTGGTCTAGGTAGGTGAGTCTCGGTCTCCCCCGGTACCTACATCCTTTCACTTTCGCATTGTATATCTTCTTAACCAGACGTTAGTTCGGCATATTTATTAGAACCTAAATAAATCATTGAATACGTTTGCTACGGTATGACAAACATCGTCTTTACAGACATTTGATGAGTCAATAACCCCTTGACATTTTCCCTTCCAATTTTTGTTATGGGTTCCTATCATCATTACCTACCACCTTTCTGATCAGCTGCTCCATTCTCTGTTACACCCGGTATATAATCTGAATCTCAGAAATGGCTCCAATGATTTTCATTAAAATTTACCAAGCAGAGTGTTCCGGGGACGATTAATCGCTCTAGCTTTCATTTGTAGAAAATATTGTGTTGACAATATTTTCAGGTAATGATAAAATATATTTTTTCTTCGGTCAAACACACACTAAAAAGAAAATACCGACCAAAGCTCTGTCATCAAGGTATTCATCATTTTCCTACTCTTATCCCAATTAGTTGGGGTCGATACAACATGTACTTCTCTTGGTTCAAAGTTATTGGCAATAATCTTGTGACCAGCCGCCTGCCTGACGACAACCCTCCTTGGGAATGTAATTAATTACCAGACATATTGCAATTTGTTTTGGCTATGGTTTTATGACCGGCCGCCTGCCTGACGTCAACCCTTCTTGGGAATGCTATCGTTGACCAGACGGCACCAGATGAGGTTGGCCCAGGTCGATTAAGAGCTCTTAGTCGTCTTTTACGACATCCACGTGCGATGTAAGGGTTGGTAGTATTCTTAGCCGCTACCACACAGCTATCATCATCAAGGTATTATTAGTATTAAATTGAATAGGGAAAAAAGAAATTTACAGACTCATTAGAAACGCAAAAAAATAATTTATTAGTTAATTAACTCTTTATTTATACACACTTAGGTCATAGGTTTATATAAAATCCATATTTATTTAAAAATCGTATAGGAAATTAATTAAAACACGGTATGCCATTCTAAAATGACTGTCTGTACATTCACTTCATAGTATGCATGCTCCAATAGATATAAGTGAATCTGTAATAAAATAAATAACATATAGTTTTTATAATTTTTTTTTACAATATGCTTCTTGTGGGGTAGCGGCTACGAATATTAACATCATTTACATTGCTTGTGGATATAAGACGACTAAGAGTTTTACATTAACCTGAGTCTACTCCATCTGATGTCGTCTCGTCAATAATTACTTTCCTAAGGAGGTTTGGTATCAGGCAGGCGGCCAGTCATAAAACTTTTGCAATATGTACAATGGTTGAAGAGATATTGTGTCGACCACATGAATTAGAATACGAACAGTAGTAAAATGATATGTTTTTAAGTGCCGAGGATGATCCAATCTTCGTTTTAGGAGCGAACGTCTGCAGATTTAAAATTTGGTAAAATTATAAATCTTATTTTTGTATTATGGAGAACTTTACTAAACCGCACATAGTTTTGTCCTTTATGGGAATTGAATCCACGACACTGAGCAACATCATCTGTGGTGAAGTATCTTTGTTTGAGGTAGGCAGGGTAAGTTGTAAATACGAATATTACTCTTTCTGAACTTGCCACATGAAGACCTTAGCTGTTTTACATCAGGTTTATATAGAGGTACTTTTTGAAGCAACAATGCTTAGTCAGCCTAAACTATTAGAGGAAAGCTTCGTGACGCCTCTAGCTTTTAGACTTAGCGCTGGATCGAAGTATTTCCTTTTTCCATTCCACCAGTAGGAGTTCAAGTTTTGTCGTCATATCATACTAACTGTGACCTGATTTGAGAGCCCACTCTTTCTTCTACGGAGAAGTTTCGTTAAGTAGGCTCGCCATTTCGTAGAAGATTGTACGGTATCATTTAACCTTATGACACTTTTTTGTGGTATTTTATAGTCTATATACACCTCAGTCGAATCGTCCAGGGTGATGGCAAGGTGGAGTGCGGTCTCACAGCTCGTATTAAGCCTCTATCGCTAGGAGGCTATGCTAAGCCCTAAATTCACTATAAACTTGGGGCATTGCAAACCGTCGAAGTATCCAACCAAAACGTAACCCCAAACGATTGAAAATACACGAAACCCATGTGGTGATAGACTAAGAACACTTCTGTTATAACCTTCTTAATTGCCTGTTGGAGTCGTAAAAATAACAGATCATCAGAAATGTTAACAGTAGCTCTTGAGTACTTTAAAAGCGGTAGGACTATACTGTTGAGAGTTTACCGTCTACTGATTTAGTCCGTCCAGTCAGGGGTAAAATCCACGTCTGAGCAGTTGGAATATGCTGTTGCGCTTCATTTGGTGACCAAGAGAGCGGAAAGTTTAACTTTATGAATGGTTTTAGTTGCTAAGCAGCATTCTAACTATACGCCTGGTATTGCAAAAGTCTATGAGTGGCAATAAACTTTACTAACAGCTGTTTGCTCGTTTGCCACCATAAGCAATAAAACACAAAACGATGAACCTCATACTACCTGCTTGTATGCTGCTTGTGTGTTTATGGCGTTATAGCCATAGATTTAACAGTGAATATCAATCTCAAAAAAGGTATGCGTAAAAGCTTTGTTTTAAAGTCATCAATGATCAGGCCTCTATGGAATTGATAGACTTCGGTGGTCCCCTTCAATAAATAGTAGAGACTTACCTGCGCAAGATCCCACTGAACTACTCTCTGATGATGAGCTAGTGTCTGATGAGCTACTCTTTGGGCAGCAACACTCTGATGAGGAACTACCTGATGAACTACTTGATGATGAGCTAGTGTCTGATGAGCTACTCTTTGGGGAGCTACACTCCGATGAGGAACTATCTGATGAACTACTTGATGATGAGCTAGTGTCTGATGAGCTACTCTTTGGGCAGCTACACTCTGATGAGGAACTATCTGATGATGAGCTAGTGTCTGATGAGGAACTATCTGATGGACTACTTGATGATGAGCTAGTCCCCGATGAGCAGCATCCACAATCAGATCCTTTGCTTGTGTCACCTAAAAATAATAACAAGTTATATTTACTTTATGATAACAAACAGAAAGAATACCTACCATTATTCCGCAATTGTTGACAGTACTGCAATCATCAAATGAAAAGGAAATTCAGGAAAATTTAAAGTAGGACAACGAATAAAGTAAAAAGAAGTAATATGACCCCACATACGATGAATGCATTCTCAGTATGGTGACGGAGTAAAAATACAATTCATCTCCCCCTTCCTTATCTTTGGATGTCGAATGAATAAGAAAAAGTTTAGATTTGTCAGTGATAGAAAATTTGAAGATTGAACACCTGACATGATATGAGTATTTAATTGAGACTGGATGAAAGTAATGGTCTAAGGAAAGTTCTAACTGTGAATATCGACGGCCTTAAGGGCAAGGGAAAACATGATCATGCCATTGATGGAATAGGAGTGAACGCAGAAATAATATCTAATAGGGTTGTATGGCAAAAATCACATAAAACGTCGATCCCAAGTGATTAGGATAAAAGCAGGATGATGACCAAAAGCAGTGTGGTAAACTAGGTCAATTTCCCTCCTATTGCAGAGGCTCGAGCTCAGCTGTAGGACATATATGAGCTGAGATTAATATAATATGTATTTACAAAATTTATGTACGCAATCTTTTGCAACAATTAAGTAATTTATTTCTCATGTGTACGCGAGTATTACACATTTGAAACGAAACTGGTTTTGCGGACTCTATGGCATTTGGATTTAATTTTTAATTTCCTGACGTTTCGAATACTTTACAGCGTTCGTGGTCGTTCATGAACGGCAGGTTTCCCGTGACCATGAACGCCAAATCAAATACAAACGCGATAGCATCTCAGAACAGTCTAATGAAACTTTGTGAAGGATGATGATGATTTTATAAGCTTTTATTTAACTTGCAATGTTTGTATGCATGTATATTCGGATAGAATTTTACAAGATTAATTTGACTCACTTCGCTACAGATTACATTTGGTACACTTTAATATGGATGGTAATGTATTAATATAACGTCGCTGGTCTAAAGATGATGGTATATTTAAGAACTAATGAATGCTACAAAATAACCCCATCGTGTTTAAGCTCTAAAAGTTTTGATGAATAGAAGCTCTCCAAGTGAGGAACTCCTTCAAGGCCTGATGATAATAAAGGAATTCGCCAAAGTAACTACTGAAAATCTCTCGTAATACGGGTATGTAGACCACGGAGATTTAATTAAATACGTGCGTGGACCGTCGAACCATAATCTCCCGCTTCTGATCATCCATTTATTTGCGAATTTATGAATACCATCAGTACTCTTTCTCTCAACAAACCTGTAGAAAAATCATAGGAAGATCTATGGTGATAATGGATGTCTAAAAAATAATCATCTCAACTTATATATGTCCCACTGCTGGGCTCAAATCTCCAACAAAATAGAAGGGAAATTTACCTACCCGCTGATCAGACTGATTGATAAAGGGTTTTGACAAGGTTTTCTTCTTTTGCTTAGTTAGCTCTTGTTATGTATATCGCTTAATAGCCTTTTACTACACCCATACAACATAAGTGAAAAGTGTAAAGATGCGAAAGGGAATGCTCCGATGGTTCGGACATGTGGAAAGAATGCCGAACGAACGTCTGGTTAAGAAGATATACAATGCGAAAGTGGAAGGATGTAGGTACCGGGGGAGACCGAGACTAACCTACCTAGACCAGATCGGTCATGTACTGAAGGAAGGTGGAGTCAAGAGTCTCCGAAACCGGCGAAGGTGTATGAAGAGAATTATGAGTGTTGAGGAAGCGAGTGAAGTATGCAAGGATAGAGTTCTCTGGCACTCTGTTCTCTCTGCCTACCTTGCAAAGGACATGGCGTGATGGTATGTATGTACAACATAAGAGGTGGTTGGTTTCCATTCTTACTTCGTCACCACACGAAAATAATATAATCGTTCCTCATTACTTACCCGATTCACACGGTGAAGTAGTAGTAACATAAAGTAATAGAATTGCTATTAGTAAAAGCCGTTTGTCGACCATCTTGAAATAATCAATCAACAGTGTGTTCAAAGTATTTGATTAGGTATAATATTCTTTCAATATATATAAATAATATAACTATTATAAATTTCGATTTGTTTTTATGTTTGTTTCATCATTTTTTAATCATTTTCATTTTAGGTTTTCGCTATCCGTTGCATCTAATTCTCGTTAATAGGAATAAATCACGAAATCGAGAATAATTGCACATTTCAGAAGTGGGATCGGTACGTTTTTGATGTGTCTTCGAGTATATACTAATTCTACTCATGAAAGTTCGAATTTTGGCATTTCTAAATGAAGGCTTTCTCTAGAAATGAGTGTATAGTACTGTAATCTTCACGCTCAGCAGGTGGGTTGGTAGTGGTGATGTCTTAAGTTTAGATGGAAGCTAATATGTTATATATTATAATGGCTTGGCACTCTGCTGAGATCCTTAGTCGATTTTTACGACCAAGGGGTGGCGAAAATTTTATTCCCATCTTCTCATGGAAATTGGAATATGTTTAAATTTTATAATTTTGTCTGGTTACCCATAAGAGTCAGGATAGTGCTTATAATGGTTAAAAATGCAATTGGATACCGTGGTTGACACTGATTTAAAAAATCGGTATCAGTGATTTGTTAAACAGGCAATAAGAGAAAATTCGGTAGTATACAGGGACCAGTAGCGTCTTGTTGACGAGCGGATGGTTTGGCTGGAATATGTGGCCGGCTTTTTTTAATGAGACTAACAGCACAGTACATATTTGCACCATAGTAACTATTGTATCCCAAGATTTACAATAGTCTCCGTAGATGACACCGAAGTTTAAGCCTCAGGTAATCCTGGAAAACGCTTTTTATTGCTTTGATATCCGAAAGAAATGTAATTAGAAAAGTAAAACAGGCAGTTTTAGAAAAGATTCCACTTGCCTCCTATGCAATACCAGAGACAGAAGTCAACTAGTTAACCAATAAGAGGCTGTAGCACCACGGATGATAGAAGAGCTTAACACAACAGGACTTATAATGTGAGCTTGAAGATTGATTGCTATAATTTGTATGGTAGAAATGGGTAAACAAACGGTAATCTTCTTGAGTTGCTATAAGGTCCGCATCGAACCATAGCTTGGTGGCCCATCCGTATGAGATTCAGAGCGGTACGTGCACGGCAGGTTATGGGGTCGCTCGCTCTCAGTCGCCTTGAAAAGATGGGGCAAGGCGTACCGCTGCGGCCACCGAAGACAAAGATCGGGTACCGGTGGCCCCCTCGCACGGCGAAGAGAGGTGTTTGCAGGGTGGGTCCATGGGGTTGCCGGGGCGCGACCACATCCATGGTCCCACCTTGCGAAGAAATAAAAAATAAAAGGCGTACCGCTGCTCTACGCGCTGCGCTACTGCACCACAGCCTGCCAACCAAAAAGAGGGTACGAGCGAAAAATGATAGTCACACATCGAATCCACACCTATTAGAAATCCGTTTTAATCGTGCCACCATTTACATCAGCGTGAGCTATTGTATGACATTCGATTCTCGGCTCGTATTATATTTTTGTCTTTAAAGGAGACGTGTGCCATCTACCGGACAATGTTTACACATTATACATATTTCATTTTATCGCTCGTAATCAAGTTTTTATAAATAATCAAGTATGTCAATTTTTTTTTTATTGCTAATGATGACAAACGAGCAAGAAGCACACCTAATGATAAGTGTCACCGCCGCCCATGGACCTTTGCAATACCAAGGGTACAACTAGGCCGCTGCCTACCAATAGAAACCCCAAACCCGCCCAGTTGGGCTTCTGGCTCTCTCGCTCACCGAACGAAGCGCAATAGCACATTGATATTACTCATACGTCGATCTTCTGCGAGAGTGTGGTACTACCCCGGATGGACCGGCCCGCGGCTGCTGACAGAGAACTGTCAACAAGCGTGTTAGGACCACTATTAAAAAATGCTAAATTTCAGTAATTTGAAAAAGAGGGTGTGAAACTGCGCGAAATATTATATAGTATAATAATAATTTTATTTCATGATCAATTAAATCGATATAAAAATATTAACAGCATAATCTAAGGCACGATTATGTTATAATAATAGTAATAATCGTAGTAAAAGTATTTTTTATGATACATTTTGTTTTAATTTCACTAACGGCTGCTTCCTGTTTCACTTGGATTGACATCTTCATTCGAATATAAAGGTAACAGAGAATAATTTAAGAAATCTTTGTTTGCATATAAAATACGAATCTAACGGTTCGGTACATGGGAACCCGACATCGCCAGCCAATCGGTTTGCGTTGAAATGACGCGATACTACACCCTGATTGGCCCACATGATGCTATTGACGATTTTCTTTTTAACACACTTATGTTCATTTGGTTTATATGTAAAGGAACCTTGGTACATTTTTTCACTTCCTTATCTATCTAATCTAATATCTTTAAATGAGCATTTCTTGTGTATACAGGGTGGAAGGGGGCCGCTCCCGACAACAAAGACAGGTAACCCTACTAGTCCTACTTGTAATGATAGAATAGAAAAAAAATCGTTTCGGATGTAAAAAAAATTTTGTTTCACGCAGAGGTCGTTGAACTCTTGAACATTATGATCGTAAGTTTCGAATAGAATGCGTCTTTTCTCATCTGAGTATAGTTACGTATTTTTTTATGGAATTATCGTTACATGGCACTGTCCTAATACGATGGAATGTGAAAAAATCTTAAATTTCGTTGTGAAAAAAAAATTTTTTTTTCATCCGAATCGATTTTTTTCTAGCCTATCATTACAAGTAGGACTAGTAGGGTTACCTATCTTTGTTTTCGGGAGCGGTCCACTTCCACCCTGTATATAATGTGTTGTATATATATATCTATATATATATAAAAGAAAGTTGTGTTAGTTACAACACTTATAACTCGAGAACGGCTGCACCAATTTTATGTTTTTGAGTTTTTTGTCGTCGGGAATAGGATATAGGATATTAAAATATGATATTAATAAACAAAAACAAATAAAATTAAAAAAAACATCAATTCTAAACATTCATTTGTTGATGATGTAACCAATGGCAACTGACAGCTCACGCCATTACGTGGTCTAATAGTTAGTTTGGAAAATACCGTGAAAAGTTAAAATTATAATTTGGAAAATCTAAAAGTGCACGCCTCATAATTTTTATATTATTTATCATTTACTATTAGTCAATGCTATTATATGCACGATAAATAAAGCGCCTTAATTATTTCATTTAGCAAGATCTGGTACTAATATTAAATAAAATTGCACCTTAAAAAAAAAACTAAGTTATGCGTGCGTATTTTTTTTTATTTTTTTCTTTTTTTATTGCTAATGGTGGCAAACGAGCAAGCAGCACACCTGATGATAAGTGTCACTACCGGCCATGGAACTTTGCAATACCAAGGGTATAACTAAGCCGCTGCCTACCAATATAAACCCCAAACCCACCCTATTGGGCTTCCGGCTCTCTCGCTCACCGAACGAAGCGCAATAGCACGTTGCCATTACTCATACGTCGATCTTCTGCGAGAGTGTGGTAATACCCCGGACGTACCGGCCCGCGGCTGCTGACAGAGAACTGTCAACAACGTGGTCCTACCACTATTAAAAATCCTCTCTCCCTCCCTCTCTGCCTCTCTCCCTTTCTGCCTCTCTCCCTCTCTCTCTCCCTCTCTCTGTTCTATCTACCTTCTTGCGTTTATAATCTCAGCTCATATATGTCCCAATATTGGGCTCGCGCCTCCACCATAATGGGAGGGAAATTGACCTACTATACCACGCTGGTCAGACATGTAGGTATAGGCTTTTGTTTCAAGTTTTTCTTCTCTTAAAAAGATGTTATATGCGTTTTATATCCCTTACCTTAGTCGTCTTGTACGATCGTCTACGGTTAAGATAGGGGGTGGCGAACTGTATTCTTACTCCGTCACCACACGGATAACCATCCCGTGCGGTTTACACTTCAAAATAAATATGACGCGTAACAGAAAAACGTTACAATATAAAACAACATAAAGTTGATTGGGAGCGCGAGATTGTCTTGGTAGGGACGGGTGATGAAGAAAAATGAAAGGCATGTGACAAGGAGGGTTAGCAATATGCTTGTGGATGGACGTAAGAATCGTGGGAGACCCAAAATGAGATGGATGTATTGTATAAACGAGGACATGTACATAAAAGCTGTGAATGCAGGCACAGGTGACAGCTGAAAGAAGTTTGTATAAGGCAAGAACGTGTTGTGCCGACCCCACTTAGCGTAGAGTGAGGGCAGGCAAATGATGATGATGACCTACTTACCCTAAATGATACCCTACTACCTCAAAAATTATTAAATATGTCTACAGACGATCTCTTATGGGCCAATGAATCTACTTCAATATCGCAAACGAAGTTGCGGGTAAAAGCTAGTATATATATATACACTACCGTCCAAAAGTTTGGAAGCACACCTGTTTTCAAACAAAACAAATAAATGCCGACTAATAGCGGTAAAAATTAGCAATAATCTTAAGTTTTACAACCTTTTACGACTGTCTACACAAACACAAAAGGATTATTATCCTACATTCATCAAGTTTTATGGAATTCCTTAATATTGACGAAACACGTGTTTTATGACTTAATCCGTCGGCTACTTTATCCTATGCAATGGTGTAGTTTTATTGATAATGTTTGCTGGTTTTAACTTTTTTAGACCTTATTCAGTCGCACTTGAGCATTGGCACGTGAAAGTTGTGATATTAACATTGTCTGTATTCGAAAGATATCGGCTACTACTTCGACCGTATTTTTTCTTCTGAAAATGGCAAAACGCAAGCAAATCACGCTTGAACAGCGAAGCGCTATTTGCACTCTACGCGAGGAAGGATACAGTGAACGTCAAATCGCAGAAAGGCTCGGAATTTCTTGTAAAGGTGTCCACTATACCCTTGCTAGAAAACAAGAAACGGGGAAAAATGAAGATAGAAAGAGATCTGGTAGGCCTAAATCCACAACAAATCAAGAGGACAACTTCATTAGAGTTCTTTCTAAACGGAATCGACGCTTAACTGCACCACAGATCACTGCAGCTCTGAATGATACGCGAGAAACACCCATTTCAACAACTACTGTTAAAAGACGCTTACTGTCTGCGGGATTAAGAGGATGTGTTGCTGCTAAAAAACCCAAACTAACAAATCGACATAAGAAAAATAGACTAGAATGGGCAAAAGCGCATAAAAACTGGACTATAGAACAATGGGAAAATGTCCTTTGGAGTGACGAATCAAAATTTCAGATTTTCGGATCCAATAGACGTGTCTTTGTACGCCGGTCAAAAGAAGAGAGGGCTTCAGAGGCATGTACAGTGCCTACCATCAAACATGGTGGTGGTAATGTCATGGTTTGGGGGTGTTTTGGCAACAGTAAACCCGGCAATCTTGTGAGGATAACCGGAAAATTAAACAAGGAAGGCTATTTAAAAATTCTCCAAGATTCTGCCATACCCAGTGGACTAAGTCTCATTGGTTCTGGATTCATTTTTCAACAGGATAATGATCCTAAGCATTCGTCTAAATTGTGCCAGAACTTTTTAAACAAGAAAAAAGCTGAAAACATTTTAAACATCATGCAATGGCCATCTCAATCCCCTTATCTTTCTCCCATTGAACTTGTTTGGGATGAACTTGACAGGAGGGTGAAAAGTCGTTGTCCTACGAGCTCAGAACATTTGTGGCAGCTATTAGAAAACGAATGGAACAAATTAGATAAAGATTATTTTAAAAAATTGATTAATAGAATGCCCAGAATATGTGAGAAGATTATAAAGGAGAAAGGTGGACACTTTGATGAAGCTAAAATTTAATCTAATTTACCATTGTATATTATTTTTTTATTTTGTTTAAGTTAGTTTCTGTTTGTTCTTTATTTTTTTATCAATACATTTAAATTTAAATGACTTAGTTTGGTTTTATTCGATTTTACCTTGCTGCTTCCAAACTTTTGGACGGTAGTGTATATATATATGTGGCGATTCACGTGAAAGCGGCCACCCGGCCCGGCCAGAATTGGTTGGGAACAAATGGGCCCTATGCGGGCTCAAAATGTACGTAATAACGTGAACTTTCGAAATCTGAGTGGTGATTTTCAAAAAAAAAGATGGCCGATCCAATATGGCGGCCGGAAGTGACCACCGTCGAGGATAATTTTCAACAATGTTTCTGCAAAATGGCTAAAACGACTAGGATCGGCTCGCCCGTGGGTACTCAGGGGTTTTCGGGGTCGCTGAACAAGAATCCGTCCTCAGATTTTCGAAATTCAAGATGTCGGACCAGATTTCTGGAATCTGGCTAAAGCGACTAGGATCGGCTCGCCCGTGGGTACTCGGGGGTTTTCGGGGTCGCTGAACAAGAATCCGTCCTCAGATTTTCGAAATCCAAGATGGCAAACTCGGTATGGGTCATGTGACCGAACAGATTTCTAGAATCTGGCTAAAACGACTAGGATCGACTCGCCCGTTGTTGGACTCGGGGTTTATCACTTATTCGAAGAATTTATTTTGATATTCGACCCCTTCGAATGATTTGAAGTATTTGCAAGTAATTGGTATAAAGAAATCGAAACGACCGTAGTAGCGCACATATGTAGGTAGGTCATGGCGTCTTGGGACCAATCTGATCAGCATTAACATCCTGTTTCCCTATTGTATCTTACTGATTTTTCCTAATATAACTCGGCTTTTCCATCTCAATTTTTACAAATATGTTGATTAAACGCTGGCCAAACAGCGAACCAAAACATAGCAAATGACTATCTCTCTTTCCTAATCATTATGCGGTAAAAATACCCTCTCCAGAGTATAATAAAAACAGGTAATACATCTTATGAGCGATGAATTTCAGTTATTCGGTGCAATGTGTTATCATGGCTCTCAATTACATTATTCGGCTTAGAAAATTGCTGTCCAAGAATTTAAAATTTCAAACTAGAGAGCTCGGATGTGTAATGTCATCTCTGGCCTCCGTAACTGCACTTTATATAGGTTGCGCTACCCGCTTTTCGTTAATATTAATTTTGACTCCTTACACGGCCTCTCCTGACACCCTGACGTCCTCGTCAGGACCTTTATAGAAAGCTGGATCAAGCACCAAGAGTGATCTGCCCTGGATGTCAGCCTGTAAATAGTGAAACAAGATGAGCATGCTTTAGGCTGAACAGCATGATTTAAATCCCATAGTGGTTAGAACAAAAGATCAGTCTAATAGTCAAGGATGCATTAATTTATGACCCTTGTTGTAAGTCACAAATCAATACAGCCCAGCGAAAATCGTTAGTGAAAATCTTAATCACCCTCAACAATGTATAAAACACAACACAATCATACATGCACATAAATATGATAACCAACATCGAGTGCTCACAAAACACTCAATGACTCGTCGGCGAAACCTAGGTCAGGCCTAACCTAGGCTCAACCGGAAAGCTTTCACACCATAGGCAGAGGCTCTCAGTTTGCGTACCTCATGGTGGCTACCGATAGAGGCTCCAAGTTCGCATATCGCGTAGATTTTCTTGAAATTCAACATACAAGGTGTTCCGGGGGCGATAAATCCATCTAGCTAGGTTTCATTTATAGAAAATATTGTTTTGTTAGTATTTTTCGGCAACAAAAATTCAATTTTTCGTTGTATTAAAACTATTAGAACATGAAAGTTTTTAAATTTTGACGCTGTCATTAAGAATAGACATTTAGCTCAGTTGTAAAATCGAGTAGTCTAATCCAAACAAACCGGAGCACGGTTCCGATACTTACTTTTTGGCCTTTTTTTATTATTTTATTAATTAATTATTATCATTTGCCCGGATCTTTGTCTGCGTAGAAGTCGAGAATAGTTCTAATACTTCTAATAGGAATTTTGTTTGCTTTTTACGTTATTAATTTTATTGTTATTTATAAATTATTATGTATAAATGTTTGTATACTTATATAGTATAACAATCCTATCCACGTGGTGACAGAATAAGAATACAATTCACCACCACCTATCTTACCCGTGAGTATCGTAAGAGAGGACTAAGGATATAAAACGCATATAACATCTATGCAAGAGAAAGAAAAATCGAAACAAAACCCTATACCAACACGTCTGACCAGCGTGGTATAGTATAGTTTTAAGGTTCACTTCCCTACCATTATGAAGGAGAACCGAGCCCAACAGTGGTACATATATGGGCTGTGATGGTGATGATGATGATGATAACAATCGTTATTATAGTGTAGCGAAGGTTCAATAAACATGAAAATCAAATGAAATTTTGATATATAGTATGGACACGAGGCTTTTTTCTTAACAGGCCATGTTTTGAATACACCGCGGTCAATCAGACCGAGACGAAGGAAGGGTAGTGTGCGGCCCCATTACCCAACGTCTTTTCCCTTGAAATTAGGCCAACCACTGGTACCGCTCCTTTGACATCCACCCGCGATACTACACCTATTACAGTATTTCTTTGTAAACAATATCTTTGTTTTTCTTTTCGAATGCTAGAATTACCAGGCTACTCTGTGAACTTACTCTGAATCATATCACATACAACTGCCCATGGGAGAAGCAGCTTTCTCTCAAGTCTACTCCCGCTACCTTAAGAATTTGACCTCGAGCTTCGTTTATGGTTATTGCGAAGCAGACTTTAATAGTAAACTGCATTCTCTGACATTCGAAGGTGTAATTTGATAGTATTTGGAGAATCCTAGGAATAAATACAGATTTTGTTTGAGAACAACCGGTCAGTAGGTATAGTTGACCCGATTACATTGCAATTCAATGTTTTTTCTTGCAAATTGATGACATTATATAATTTTGGCGCGCCTGCTCTCAGTTTTAGGATGTGATGTGAGTTGGGAGATCGGTAGCCTTCAGAGTATTCAGGAACTTGACCGATTGTCGGACTCGGGGTTTATCACTTATTCGAAGGATTTATTTTAATATTCAAACCCTTCGAATCATTTAACATATTTACAAGTAAATGGTATAAAGAAATCGAAACGACCGCAGTAGCGCACATAGGTAGGTTATGGTGTCTTGCGATCAATCTGATCAGCATTAACATCCTGTCATCCTATCATATATAATTGATTGTTCCTAACATAACTCAGCCTTTCCGTCTCGATTTTCATTCGAATATGTTGATTAAATGCTGGCTAAACAGCGATCAAAAATATAGCAAATGTCTATCTTTCTTTCCTAATTATTATGCGGTAAAAATACCCTCGTCAGAGTAAAATTAAAAAGGGTAATACATCTTATGAGCGATGGATTTCAGTTATTCGGTGCAATGTGTTATCATGGCTCTCAATTACAATATTCGGCTTAGAAAATTGCTGTCCAACAATTTAAAATTTCAAACTCTAGGTATCTATGACGCCGTGTCCTAAAAGTATATGACCTCTTTATAGCTTAGAAACTTTAAAATGCCGTATTAATACAGTATTGTGACTTGCGAGACATTCCAATTTTAAAAAGTATTTCCATTGTACCAAGCTTTTATGTGAGTTCACCTTTTTCAGGGTTCCGTACCCAAAGCGTAAAACGGGACCCTATAACTAAGACTTCGCTGTCCGTCCGTCCATCTATCTATCACCAGGCTGTATCTCATGAACCATGATAGTTAGACAGCAGTCAGACAGAAATTTTCACAGATGCTGTTTTTTCCGCTCTAACGACAAATACTATAAAACAAAATAAAATAATAAGGGGTGCTCCCATACAACAATCGTGATTTTGGCTCGTTTTATTATTTCATTATTTTTATTATATTTAAATATATCTTCCAAAACACACTAACAAGAAAATACCGAGCAAGGCTCGGTCATCCAGACATTATATAATTAACGCAGACAAATTACATACAGACTCAGGACAACAGTTTTTTTATCACACAAAGTGCCCTTTTTTTTTTCTTTTTTTGGGGTGGGTTACGGTCGGCGCACTTGCAGGTCATCGCGCCTACGCCGTCCCAGTGGCCGTCGGCGGCTCGCATCGTCGAGGAGACGCTCCTCGCGCACGCGCTCCGCCGCCTCCTTCCGCGAGACTACTGCCTCGCAGAAGGTTGCAACCGCGTCCCAGTTCCTGATGCTGTCGAGCATCACCCTGGCGATGGTCGGCAGCGTCAGGTCGGCACCGATAATTGCGACTGGACACTGGAAAATCAAAAATTTCCTTTTAAAGTAAAAAAAGCTTTTGTGTTTGTTTAGGCAATTGTTTTAAAATAAAAGGAAAGGAAGGGAGACTAACGACTTTATTTCTAAAAACCTGATTACGAAACGAAAAATGATGTCACAAGTGGCACCCGATAATGTTTACACATTGTACAGGCTTAATACTTCAAACATTGCAGTTAGAATTGTATTAAACGATGACACAACCCTGTTATTCAAGTTCCTGAAATTTAGCATTTAATATGCTTAATTATTTATAAAAACGGTATCGGGTTTTTATAGACTTTCTTGCGGTTAATCAATATACCGCACACCTCAAGAAAGGATAGGATCAAGATGGAATACGATATAAGTAAATCTTACTTCTGTGATGAGCAGCCTTCAGAACTTCAACCTACAATTTGCCGCAGGAATACGAATAATGATTCGACACGTGCTTCGCATCTAAACGGTCCTGAAGATGTCTTCATTAACTCCTTAATAGTCTCCAGAACTTATATTGCTCAGTAACTTTAATTTTTTTTTTACATAACGATTCAGGCAACAGTTTCTTGAACGGTAGGCAGTGTCTTATTACAAAACATCATTCTTCTGCTCTTATTCCAATTACTTGGGGTCGACACAATATGCACTCTGCTTCCATCATCATCATCATCATCATCACCACAGCCCATAAATGTTCCACTGCTGGCTCGGGCCTCCTTCATAATGGGCGGGAAATTAACCTACTGTACCACGCTGGTCAAACGTGTCAGTATAGGGATTTGTTTAGAGTTTTCCTTCTCTCACATAGATGTTATATGCGTTTTATATCCCTTAGTCGTCTCGTACGATCACCTACGGGTAAGATATGGTGTGGTGAATAGTATTCTTACTCCGTCACCACATGGAAAACTTACTGCTTCCATCGTACATACTGCAAAAAGTTATTGGCTATAGTTTTATGACCGGCCGCCTGTCAGACGTCAACCCTCCTTGTGAATGTAATTGTTGACCAAACGGCATCAGATGGAGTTGGCCCAGGTCTATAAAAAGCTCTTAGTCGTCTTATACGACATCTACGAGCAAAGTAAGTTGGTAGTATTCTTAGCTGCTACCACACACCAATGTCTTATTACAAATATTACTGTTAAAACCCATGAACAGTCACTACATACCATAAGAGAGGTCTTACGGTATGCAGTGACCACTTCTTCTTCGTCTTTTCTACCACTACTAGTCGATGTTATCAGGAATTATGAATACTTACATTACATCACCCTATCATACTTCCAATCGGTATTAACCTGATTCTGTATCGATCATGAAAAAGTTTGAATCGACTGATGATGTCTATAATTTCGTTTGGTCCGAGGAAACAAAATTTATACAGGTTGCCGATTTAGATAGTAGAATCCTTAAAGGAGGTGTGTCAGACCATGATACATTATCCAAATCAGTAAAAAAAGTAGTACCTAAGTTTTGATTAAATTGCCATACTGATAAGCGGTCAACACACTTGTACTATAAAAATTCGATGTAGGCATTTACTCGTGCGTGTGACACTGAACTAGTAGGTAATAGTCCCGCTCTCGCTGCGCTCACCGCCGCACAGCTGGGTAGAAATGTACCTACAGGTCAATGTACGGTGACAAACCTGCTGTTTTGATAACAAACAAATCACTTTATCTCGGGATTGGGCAGAGCTAGGAGTCTGCAACTAACTTTAATGTTTTTTATGACGTCATTCCTACACCTAGTTTAAGTTGTTCTAGTAATAAAATTGGCACCCTGGTCATGCCTCAAATCCTAGCTTGTAATTCGTGATTTCGATAATTCTTGGAGGATCTCATGCACTATCATTTTAGCTGTAGCTGCCCAAGAACATATGAAAGGGAACTCTGAGCACTCGTAGTTTGAACCGAGATGCGAGAACTGCTTTCTGGATGATAGTAGCAATGACTTGGAGTGATTAACTTTCATAGGTTCTGTGAGTTTTCTTCAAATTTATACCATCTGTAGAGATTCGTTTGACTGTGGATTTAGATCTAATGTCGTAAAATCAAGTCTACTTGTTTGTGGTCATAAATGTGCTCTGCATCCGCCGTGTTATCATTTTCGGCTACAGATTTCATACCAATTGAAGAGCAATGCGTTGGTACCGTCATGGATCATTTTGAAAGACGGCAGCGTGAGTCTACGACAAATATTTTCGAAATTTTTTTTTTCTCTAGGTAACTCTCTATGCCACCGGTGGCCCGATCGCACGGCGGAGAGAGGTGTTGCACGACTCTTTCGTCGCCCCGGACCGATTTGGCGAGGCGCGACCACTTCCATAGCCCACCGCAAAAAAAAAGTGATACTTTATGCCAAAGGGACACCAAAGGTTAAAAATGTAAGGCAACTGGTTTCATAGTTCGAGGGTATCCTAAATACAAGGTCATAGCTTCATCCAGATTTCGGAAAGACGTATTTTGAAATGTATTTATGAGAGTTACACTAAACTTACGTTTCCCTATCGTTCGAAATAAAAAACGGATAGAACGAAAGAACGCGTAAAAATTAGAAATCATTAATTTAGTTTTGGTTTCGTTGATTCTCATAATGATAGTTGGCCATATTTAGATGTTAAAACTTTTATAAATTGTTGGACGATGCTTCTGTTTCCATATTGGAAAAGTAGCTCATGATAAACCTTTTTTTTTTTTGCCGTGGGCTATGGACGTCGCACCCCGCCAAATCGGTCCGAGGCGACGGAAGAGGCGGTGCGCAACCCCATTAACCCACCCTGAAAGCACCTCTTCTTCACCGTGCGAGCGGGCCACCGGTACCAGATGAGCTCATGATAAACCTAGAAAAATAAACAAAGCCGAATCGAGGTGGGTCATTTTATAAAATATTTTTACTCGTTTGCTCCTCTCGCGTAGCAATCGTCTTTTTGACCAACTCAGTTCAATTCCGAAGTTCGCAGCCCACGAACTTGCCGCCGCGCTATTTTGAAAGATATCCATATTCCATAAACTATACGATGAAGTAATTATCTTTTATCTTACATTTTGGTGTTGTTTTCGTAATCTTCTATCTTTTTGGTTACCTTTTTTGTGTTTAGATATACAGGGTGGAAGTGGACTGCTCCCGAAAACAAATACAGGTGACCCTACTAGTCCTACTTTGTAATGATAGGCTAGAAAAAAAATCGATTCGAATTTGAGTTCGAGTTTTCCTTCCCTCGCATAGATGTCGTATGATGTACGAATGCGAGCTGAGATGAAACCTCATATATTGCCGCCAGAATTACATAGCTACCGGTGAGCCTCTGTAGTCAGAAGCGCATCGAGCTATACGTAATACATTACTAAAGTACTTTAGCACTTTTACTATCTGTACATATGAGAATATTTCTATCATTAACTTAATAGAGGTAGGGCCAGAGGTGACAGTTTACTGTCTGTACCCGCGGGCTCGTCCATTCGGAGTACTCCCACACTCTTGCAGACGTAGTAGACGAAAATATGTGTGGCACTCGGGGACTGCCGCGGTAAAGCTATTGCATAGCATTTTTTATCAACTTATGCAATTATAATTATTTATTTATTTTTTATTTATGCAGTATTTTTTTTTTAAATATTAATTCAAGTTTATTTTTCTTTGATAATAATTCAAGTTACACCTATTTATTAAAACTACAAATTTAATAAAACATTTAAAGTACACGTTTTTAAACTGTTTTATTTATACAGTAATATTATTAAATTATTATAAATAAATTTTGCAAAATTAAATTGCAAAAAGAGTTTGACGGCGGTGAGATTCAAACCCACGCCTACTGTGCCTAAAACCAGCGCCTTAGACCACTCGGTCACGCTGCCTGCGTATAGTAAGTGCCAAATTAACTGCTGCTTTTCAACCATACAATCTTAGGTTTTATTTTCGTTACGGAATTTCTTGATTTTTCTTCTCCAGCGATAAAAGCTATGCGATAGCTTAATAACATTGTCTGAGCAGTGGCAATGTGCTTAGTTCGGTGAGTGTGAGAGCAGAAAGCTCAACATTCTGAGTGGGTTTAGGGTTTTCAGTGGTAGACAACCGCCTAGCTGTAACCCTGGTATAGCGAAGGTCTATGGGCGGCAGTAACACTTATCATCACGCATGCTCCTTGCTCGTTTACCATCATAATCAAAAAAAAAAAAAAAATACTGTACAAGTATCGCTTTATTGCTATAGCTAACTCAAAGCTGATTACTTTACTATCTAGGATCGTATTTCCAATTACTTCATCATCATCACAGCCCATTAATATCCCACTGTTGGGCTTAGGCCTCCTCCGTAATGAGTGGGAAATTAACCTGCTATACCGCGCTGGTCAGACGTGTTGGTATAGGATTTTGTTTCGAGTTTTACTTCTCTCGCATAGATGTTATATGCGTTTTATATCCCTTATCCGTCGTCTCGTACGATCACCCACGGGTAAGATATGGGGTGGTGAATAGTATTCTTACTGCGTCACCACACGGAAAAATCCAATCCAATTACTTAAAAGCAGTGGCGTAGCGTGCCTTGGCGGGGCCCCGTATAAAAATTTGTTTGGGGGTCCATATGAAGGGTAAAGATTTCTCACAAAAGAAAAAAAAATGTTTGCATAAAATTAAAAGAAATATTTATTCATCATAATTATCTGTCATTTTTCCAAAATTTTTACAAACAATTCAAATTAAATATACACTCTCCTTGCCTTTTTTTCGGCAAACTGATTTATTAAATCATTTATAGCTGATGATGACTTTAGTTTTTCTAAAGTTTCTGCCTCTATGTACAATAGTGACAGGTCTGATAGCCGTTCATGTCCCATCGAAGTTCTTAGGTAATTTTTTATCAGTTTTAATTTTGAGAAACTTCTTGCCGCAGTTGCGGTTGTAACTGTAAGGGTTAAGAATAAAAAGCATGTTGTCATTACCTCCGGAAAACTGGATGCAAGACTATTGAATTTTATCAGCAATAATTCAATAAGTTCCTTAATGGAATGAATTTTTTGAATTTCAGATTTTAAGCACGACCAATTAAAGGCTCTAAGCCTTTAATTGGTCATAAAGATTAACCGAGATGTCGTTACTGTATTTAGCCGACAGTTTTCCGGAAGCCTTAAATATCTCTTCGTTTGAAGAAGACAAGAGTTTCTCCGGTTGTAATATTTCGAACATACTACTCAGGTCGCAAAGGCTTTGAAATCTTTGTTTAGTTTGAGAAATTAATTATATCTAAATAGCAATAGTATACATTGACTTTGAAATAGGATTCCGGGTCTGAAATTCTTTCATCTTGTGATAACTCATCGAAAAACCGCTTCGTTATCTGCCGCCTTTTGTCTTTAAAAACAGTTGTTACCCCCACTCCTTTGCTAAATCTTTGGACTCATTCAACAAACTATTAAATGAATTTAGATTTCTTAATTCGCATAGTCTATTCAAAAGATTACTTAATAAAATACTAGTTTTCTGTAAGTCATTATTTTGTAGAGTTAGTAGTAGGGTGTAGTTTTGTAGAGTTGATTTACTGTAGAGCTTTAGAAATAGGATTAATGATTTCAAATAGTGAAGAAAAAAATGTGACAAGCACTAAGAAATCATAACTCTCTAAAATGTTAATTATAATTTTACATTCTTCACGTTCATCTTTTTTATTCGAAATTAAATTTAGTTTGTACAAAGTTTTCATGATTAATAAATAATTTTTCTTTATCGCTAATAAAGCGTCCTTCCTTGAAGACCATCTGGTAGGATATACCTTTTTAAGGGTAATTAAATATTTTTCAGATGAATCGTCGCTTAACATTGTCCAACGTATTATACTATTGCCAAAAAAAGTATATATTTTTTCTAAATTATCGAAAAAAGTTGACACTTCACGAACATGTTTCGCAGCATCGTTTAAAACCAAATTTAATGCGTGCGCAGCACAATGAACATAATCGGCATTCGGAGCATGCTCTTTTATTAGGGTTTGTAATCCTCCATGAACACCCGACATAACATTTGCTCCATCGTAACCCTGTCCTCTACATTTAGTCAAATCAAATCCATATTCTTTAATTGTATTAAAAAAAATCAGTTTTAAGTCTTTCAGCGCTGCAATCAGATACTGCTGTGAACCCCAAAAAGGATTCACAGATTTTTAATTCTTTAGGCACATTATCATCATTTTCTGTAATCGAGATGTATCGAAAAACTACAGAAAGTTGGTCAATTTTTGACAATTCTTGTGTTGTATCTAGAATTATTGCCAGAAATGGAGCTTTTTTAATTTCTGAGATAATATTGTTCCTAACTGCGGTACCAAGCATATTAATAATTTCATTTTGAATCTTAGGGCTTAAATGATTTATTTTGCCTTTTGGTTTCAGAAGAAGTTCTTTTAAAGTTGCATCATAATTAGATAGCAAACGTAAAATTGCTATAAAATTTCCAGAATCAGAATCATGGCCTCTTAAAGGTAGATTACAAGATGCTAAAGTAATTATAACATTAATTATACGATGCAATACATCTCTCCAGAATGTAATTTTAGTATTAATTTCACTTTGCAATAGAGTATCGATGGTACTTCCTTGTAACCAATTATAATAACATAGGGATGCGTTAATATGCTGCTGCGACTTTTCATCTTTAAATATAGTTTGCGTAAAATTGCTTCTAACGGAAACACCGTTAACCCATGCAGAGGAGTACGATTTGGTTTGACGATCTGCTAATAACCAACAGAAGTGGCAATATGGTTTGTTTAAAACATTAGCATAACATAACCACGGTCTTGGAATTTTTATCCCTGCCTTGTTAAAATAGGAATAATAATAGGTCGAAAAAGGACGGTTACTTTCGGAATCTATTGGAAACGGTCCTTGTGGTTTAAATGCACCCAATTTAAAAATTATTTTTCGTTCGCATTCAGTTGGACTGTCACCAAAATTGCCTCTATCTGATGAAACTATATTACAATCTTCAGATATCTTAGAATCGTCGATTTGAGTTTCTTCTATTTCCGGATGGATATCTGATGAAGAATGTGCTTGGGTTTCTTCTATTTCCGGATGGACATCTGATGAAGAATGTGCTTGGGTTTCTTCTATTACTGGATGGACATCTGATGAAGAATGTGCTTGCGTTTCTTCTATTTCTGGATGGACATCTGATGAAGAATGTGCTTCAGAAGAATCTGAAAATATAATTGTTAAAAATTAAAGCGAATGTTGTAAGAAATTTCAAAAATGTATGTTAAATAAATTACTATACGTAAGGTTACGGTTAGAGAGTGTTTAGACCTAAACAGGCTCTATGCAGATTGTGCGGGTGTTAGTACAAAATCACATGCGCGCAGCCCATGCGTTACACCCGCGTGCGATCCAAACGCGGCGCGTGGCCATACAAAACGAACAGAACCCGAGCTCGCGCACGTCTAAACACGAAATTTACGATATGGACTGATAGACAAACAGACAACAAATTGATCCTATAGATAAGTAAGAGTTCGAAATTACTGAAATATAGCATTTAACTTGCTCGAGTATTTATAAAAATTTGATTACGAGCGAAAAATGATTGTCTCCTGTGTGACAATCATTTTTCGCTCGTAATCAAGTTTTTATAAGTAAGAGTTCCGTTTTTTTCCGTTTTGAGGTACGGAACCCTGAAAACAAAATTCACCCTTCGCTACAGGTAGATAAGCTAAATGGGTTGGGTGGTACTTACCTTTGCAATCTAAATCACTCATAGAAGCTGGTTTCTGAAAAAATTAAGAAATTTTGGGCACTTTTTTTATGACCTCCTCCCTTTTCTGTTTACTTTTTCTTTTCGTAGCTCGGCTGGGATAATCTCTTTTCCATTCACTCATTGTTTTTTACAAATCATTACTAATACTACTAAACCAGAAGAACAATTGTTTGTATTGTATTACAATGTAATGCACAATTAAATAAAACGCGTCAATTAACACTGCTCTCCGTGTATCATCGTATGTACATCGATTATTGTGGGATTCCCCCGTTGAAATAAATGACTTAAACAGGGCAATTCCGCAGCCCACGATAACCGATGTAGGGTGTTGCCAACTTTTGAACGCACGCTTTACGTGGAGTAAAAAGGAATTTGCTTTTTTTGACTTTTGTCATTTCTGAAACAAAAAAAAAATTGGGAAGGTTTTATTGATTTTTGCTTACGCACGTCGGGGGCCCCGTATAATTGATACGGCGGTAGTTACGCCCCTGCTTAAAAGCCAATTATTAAGAAGATGTGTATATACAAATGTATATACACATCTTCTTAATATAAATTCCTCAGCTTCAAAATAAGTGTACTTGCGGAACAAGTGAAACTTTTGTAGGTATAAGCTTATATGTTAATCAATTGATTGCACGGATGGAATACTTGTTAAGATACGGACCTCACTTTGTCAGTGCCGTGGGTTCGATATCCACGTAGGACAATACTTTGTGTGATCAAAATATTATTGTTTTAAGTCTGTGTGTAATTTGTCTGCGTTAATTATATGTTTGTCTTGTAATGCGTGGGAGTTTATAAACATATAATTTAAAGGACACAAATTATACTCGGACTCAGAACAACAATTCATATATATACTCACAGCACTGGCACGATAAGTCGGTATCTAAACCACTACGCCATCTATAGAGCTAAACAATGTAAGTCATCTCAGCTCATATATGTCCCACTGTTGGGCTCGAGCCCCGTCCACACTCGGAGGGAAATTTACCTACTATACCACGCTGGTCAGACGTGTTGGTATAGATTTTTGTTTCGAGTTTTCCTTCTCTTGCATAGATGATGATAATGACGTGATAATATCAGAACAACATGGTTTTATTAAATCCAGATCTACTGTAACTAATCTCATGGTTTTTACACAATATTTATTTAAAAATATGGATAATTGTGTGCAGGTCGATGTAATTTACATGGACTTTCAGAAGGCATTTGACAAGGTGGATCATAAACTACTTATGGATAAGATAGCCTACAACGGTATTAAAGGTAACTTGTTAAGATGGTTCACATCGTACATTTTTCATAGGACTCAAAAGGTGGTAGTCAGTGGATATGAGTCTCCATATATGACCATGGAATCCGGGGTACCCCAAGGCTCGGTATTGGGGCCTTTGTTATTTATTTTATTCATTAATGATATCAAATCTTGCATCATACATTCGAAATTCCTATTATACGCGGATGACATAAAATTATGTAAATCTTGTAAAAGTGTTCAGGATTGTTTATTGATTCAGGAAGATTTACATAGACTTTCTCAATACTGTACTATTAATAAATTACGCCTCAATGCATCAAAGTGTAATTTTATGTCCTTCACTAAGAATAAATATATTTTGAACTATAGTTATACACTGAGAGACATGATTTTGACTAAAGTCGATGTTACGCGTGATCTGGGCGTCATTCTAGACTCAAGATTGCACTTTGATTTGCACATTCAGGCCATCATTAGCAAAGCTTTTCAAATGTATGGTTTTGTCATGCGTTCTTGTTTAGATTTAAAAAGACCTGTAACTTACCTACACTTATATAAAACTCTAATCCGTTCCCAGTTGGAGTATGCCGTACCTATATGGAGTCCTTTTTACGAAAAATATAAATATAGCATAGAAATGGTCCAGAAAAAGTTTTTACGTAATATGCATTATAAATGTACTCACAGTAAGGAGTCTTATGTAGATTTATTGAATTTATATAAATTATTGAACTTGGAGTCAAGACGTAATTTTATAAAAGTCATAATGCTACATAGTTTATGCAATAATAAATATGATTGTATTGAACTAACTATCCAACTTTGTTATCTTGTACCCAGAATTGTCACTCGGAGGCAAGCACGTATAACTTTGCTATTTTATTTAGGTAAATGTAATACCAATGCGAGAGTTCCGGTTCCGGTGTAGTAAATAACAAGACGTCACAATTATCACTCTCAGTAAAATCTCGTTAAAAAAGTGTCGCAACTAGTTAAAACAGTGTCAACAACAGTTATAATCAAACATTTAGTCGTGAAAAGTATATCAACTAAGAAAATCACACACGCACAACCTTCTAAATAACTAATTCACTGCTGTGAAAACATTCATTATATAACCTCAAAAATAATATTGTGAGAAAAATATTTAATCGTCAATGTCAAGTGTCAAGATAGCCAACGTCACAAACTAAATTTGACAAATAGAGTGTTGCCATATAAAGAAGTTAAATTTCCCCATTCAACAATATTGCCATATAGAAAATATTTGAAAATATCTTAAATTTAATCAAAATAATAATGGAAGACCAGATGCAATATTTATTGGAATAAATTCAAGAACAAATGGATAGACAAACAATATCAATTACGGAGGCTGTTACTCAAAACATTACAAAGCAAATGGGCTAAAAGTTTAAAATATTAGAGGAACAAAACCAACATCTCCAAGCTGAAGTTTCAGAACTAAAAGAAAAAATTAAAGGAATAGAGATACAAAAGAAAAAAAACAATTTATTATTTTTTGGGTTAAAAGAAGGCAGCGCCGAAGAATCAAATATAGTTAAATTTATGAAAGAAAAAATAAACACACACTTGGCAATGGATATCCAGGAATATGAAATCAAAAAGGCTCATAGGATCGGTCGTAAAACAAGTAACGGACTTCGACCTATACTTATTTCTTTTACCTCAAATTGGAGACGAAACACAATTCTTAAAAACAAAAAGAAACTCCCTGAAGGAATATACGTAAAAGAAGACTTTACGAAAGAAACGCTAGAAATAAGAAAATCTCTACAGCCAAAACTCGAAGAAGAAAAGAACAAAGGCAATATTGCCTACCTGAGAGGAGAACAACTCATAGTCAAGAAACCATCCGATATCCAAAAGAATGAGAAGAGGAAAAGAGAATCATCCTTCTCACCTAACCAGAACGAACTACCCTCTTCAGCAGGCCCAAAAAAAATCGCCACAAAAAACGCTTTCGACTTTATGACACGTCCTAGAAGCAACTCACTTAAAGAAAGAAACTATAAATAGCAATTAAAACTCGCCAGCAACCGGAAAAACGATAACGAAAACTACAAAAACTCACAACTAATAAACCAAATAAATACTCCCCCAAGCCGGCTGGTCCCCGTGGGGGAAAGAGACCATAACCCTCTAGCTAGCACAAAAACACAAGACGATAATGAAATCCTAAAAATTGGCACATTTAATGTCAGATCATTAGGGTCCGAGATAAGATACATAGAATTAATATACTCACTACAAAATATAGAAATAGACATACTTGGTATAGCGGAAGTCCGAAAAATGGGTTGTAATATTGAAGAACATGAGAACTATATTCTATGCTATAAAGGAGAAACGCCTGGTTTGTACGGAGTAGGCTTTCTCATCAAGAAAAAACATAAGAAAAACATAATAAACTTCACAGGCCTGTCAGAGCGGGTCGCTGTAATACAAATGAAATACGAAAGTCAAAGCTTATCAATAATACAGGTGTACGCGCCCACAGAAAAGTCGTCAGAAGAAGCAACAACCTCATTTTACAACACCTTGGAAACGGCTTTTAAACAGGCTGGAGAACACGTCCTTCTAATTGGAGATTTCAACGGTCAAGTTGGACAAACGAATACGAAAGACAGCTTAGTTATAGGAAAATTTGGTTACGGAATTCGGAGCGAAAGGGGCGAAAAGCTAGTGTAATATGCCTTAGAGAACAAACTATCGATCATGAACACCTTCTTCAAGATGAGAAAAAACCGTAAATGGACGTGCCTATCTCCAGATGGGAAAACAAAAAACGAAGTAGATTATATCTTATCAAATGAACCCAAGAAAATAAGAAATATAGAAGCTCTACACGGCTTACAATTTAGATCAGACCACCGCCTAGTAAGAGCTACTTATATTCTAGGAAAACAAAAGAAAACTAGATCAACTTTTAAATCACAACCTAAGCCATTAAAAACAACAGAAGATATCAATCGATACTTGAAAAATCTAGAACATAATATACAAGACTTGAACCTCCAAGACAACAACCACGATGCTCAATCACTATACAATGTAATAGAAAATACCATTAAAAAGAGTATGCCACAAAAAACGCCTAATTCAGAAATAAACAGAGCTGAAAAAATTATAAGTAAACATACAAGAGACATGCTGATAAGACGAACAGAGTTAATAAAAATGAAACAAAAAACCAAAGAAAACAAAAATGAATTAAGTGTTCTTTTTAAAACAACAAGCAAAGCCATCAGAAGAGATTATCAGAACCATAGAAACAAGATAATAGAAGAAAATTTGCAGAAATATAGAAGTACCAAAAAAGCATACAAACAGTTAACAACGCATAAAAAATGGATTCAAAACCTTAATGCTGGAACGAATGAGACAAAAACCAGAGACGACGTGATAAATAGTGCAACGGTTTTTTACAAAACACTGTATGCAGAGAAATCTGACAACATAACTACAAGTCATGTAAGTAACAACATAATACATAGTGAAGTAACCAATAAACATATCGAAATACCACCAATAGACGATTTGGAAACTATCAAACATATCAAAAAGCTGAAAAATGATAAAAGTCCAGGACCAGATGCTATACCAAACGAGGCTTTGAAAACAGGTTATCTGCTCTTAGCTCGCCCTCTTACTTATATGTTTAATAAAGTTCTAGACACTGGTCAAGTGCCAGATCAATGGAAGAGTTCCGATATAATCCTATTGTACAAAAAAGGAGACCCGAAAGACGTAGGTAACTACAGACCTATAAGTCTTCTTTCAAGCGTGTACAAACTATTTATGTCAATTCTCCAAAGTAGATTATCCCCAAAAATTGATGAACACCAACCTTTAGAACAAGCTGGCTTCCGTTCGGGATTTTCCACAACAGACCACATACACGTTATTCAACAAGTAATAGAAAAACACAAGGAGTTCAACAAACCATTATACATAGCCTTCATCGATTACGCTAAAGCTTTTGATACGATCTCTCATAAGTCTATATGGGAAACCCTGGACCACTGCAAAATCCAAGAAAAATACATAAAGGTATTAAAAAACATCTACAAAGGAAGTACAAGCAGAGTAAAACTAGAAAAAAGAGGAAAAAATATACCAATCTGCCGTGGAGTAAGGCAAGGAGATCCTCTTTCACCAAAACTTTTTATAGCGGTACTGCAACTTATCTTTGAAAATTTGCACTGGCCAACACACGGAATCAGAGTAAATGGGAGGAGCTTAACGCATTTAAGATTCGCTGACGATATCATCATATTCGCCGTAACCAGTGACAAACTAAACGAAATGATAAGCACACTGAGAGAAGAAAGCGAAAAAGTTGGGATCATAATAAACCAAGAAAAAACGAAGCTAATGACAAACAGTAAAACTACTAACATCGACCTGTATGGCAAACCGCTAGAGTACGTCAATAGCTATACATACCTCGGCAAACAAGTATCATTCAGTAATAAAAATGAAGAAGAAGAAATAGAACGGCGAGTGAACCTTGGGTGGAAAAGATACTGGAGTCTAAAGGAAATCCTAAAAGGCAATCTCCCCCTTTACCTAAAGAAGACTGTAATGGATACTTGTATTCTTCCGACCCTCACCTATGGCTGCCAAACATGGACGTATAACACAAGAATAAAAACAAAACTAACAAACTGTCAGAAAGCTATGGAAAGAAGTATATTAAAAGTAAGAAAAATTCAAAAGATAAGAAGCAAAGACATAAGAGCAAAAACAAACTTAATAGATGTACTTCATCATGCACGCACACAGAAATGGAGATGGGCTGGGCATATATCCAGGTACATAGACAATAGATGGACAATAGAAACCACAACTTGGGAAGGACCAGCGGGAAAAAGAACGAGAGGTCACCCAAGGAACAGGTGGATCGACGAAATAATTCGAGTAGCAGGCAAAAATTGGAGAAGCAAAGCAAACGATAGAAAACTCTGGAGTAAGCTAGAGGAGGCCTTTACCCAATGTGGGGTTCCAATAACATAGTAGAAATAGTTATTTAGATATAAGAGAAAATGTTATTTAAGGTTGTTGGAAATAAATGGGCTTATTATTATTATTATATCTCCATTTATTCACGGGATCTTCCGTAGGGAAGATACCCGGTCCTTTGGTAGGCTTACATGGGGATATGGATCCAACACGCAGAGGCCTTTAGAGAAATTTAATCTAAATATTGGGGTGGGACACCTACCGATGACATTCCACGTCTGCACATAACATACGTGGAATGCCAGCACTAAGTGTAAAACTGTTGTGTGATGATGGTATCTAATATATTAATATGGGAGTGGGTGTTTAGTGGATTGGTTCATCTTATATCTATGAAATTATAAACTGTCGTCTGCCTTCAAACCCATGTTAAGAGATGAACGGTGGCAGACGGTGACTCGCCAACTCACTGAATGGGCCCTCTAAATAGTCGCCACAGACACACAAGTCATACGGGCAACAGAGGGCAACATTGGTGTAAGTGGCTAGGGGTGTCGAGCGGTGCGGCGCCGGTTTCACCATTGAGTCTACGATAAACAAACTCATGGTTTCCCCGTAATTATGCCCTTGAAAATGACACTTCCACCCCCGAGCATATAGCTCTGGCAACCCCTCTCTGACCAGCTGTTTAAGGCAATATTATTATTATTGTATCTCCTTTTAATTCACGGGATCTTCCATAGGGAAGATGCCCGGTCCTTTGGGAGGCTTACATGGGGATATGGATCCAACACGCAGAGGCCTTTGGAGAAATTTAATCTAAATATTGGGATGGGACACCTACCGATGACATTCCACGTCTGCACTTAACATACGTGGAATGCCAGCAGTAAGTGTAAAACTATTGTATGATGATGGTATCTAATATATGAAATATGGGAGTGGGTGTTTAGTGGACTGGTTCATCTTAAATCTATGAATTTATAACTGGCGTCTGCCTTCAAACCCATGTTAAGAGCTGAACGGTGGCAGACGGTGACTCGCCAACTCACTGAATGGGCCTCCTAAATAGTCGCCACAGACACACAAGTCATACGGGCAACAGAGGGCAACATTGATGTAAGTGGCTAGGGGTGTCGAGCGGTGCGGCGCCGGTTTCACCATTGAGTCTGCGATAAACAAACTCATGGTTTCCCCGTAATTATGCCCTTGAAAATGACACTTCCACCCCCGAGCATATAGCTCTGGCGACCCCTCTCTGATCAGCTGTTTAAGGCAAGCCAGAGCTGAGAGTCCTTCGGGCACTCTTCGGTTTCCACTCTAGCCAGCCAATGAAGGCCAGCTGGAGACGAGTCCCTGATCGACTCTCTGGAGTATTCAGGACCGCAGTGTCGCCACTCACATTCAGCTCGCCACAAGCTGCCCTGCGGTTTATTGGCTTTCCTGTAAATCTTGTGATACATTTTTTTTTATATCAAAAGAACTTAGGGAGCCAAATAATGTTCCTCCGAGTTTTGCGTTAGCCTCATGGTGAAGTAACGACTTTATTGTTATTATTATTCCCAAGGAGGGTTTTATTTTTAATTTATTATTATTTTTGTATCTCCATTTATTCACGGGATCTTCCGTAGGTAAGATACCCGGTCCTTTGGTAGGCTTACATGGGGATATGGATCCAACACGCAGAGGCCTTTAGAGAAATTTAATCTAAATATTGGAATGGGACACCTACCGATGACATTCCACGTCTGCACATAACATACGTGGACTGCCAGCGGTAAGTGTAAAACTATTGTGTGATTATGGTAGCTAATATCTGATTATGGGAGTGGGTGCTTAGTGGACTGGTTCATCTTAAATCTATGAATTTTTAACTGTCGTCTGCTTTCAAACCCATATTGAGAGATGAACGGTGGCAGACGGTGACTCGCCAACTCACTGAATGGGCCCCCTAAACAGTCGCCACAGGCACACAAGCCATACGGGCAACAGGGGGCAACATTGGTGCAAGTGGCTAGGGGTGTCGAGCGGTGCGGCGCCGGTTTCACCATTGAGTCTGTGATAAACAGAGCCATGGTTTCCCCGTAGTTATGCCCTTGAAAATGACACTTCCACCCCCGAGCATATAGCTCTGGCGACCCCTCTCTGACCAGCTGTTTAAGGCAAGCCAGAGCTGAGAGTCCTTCGGGCACTCTTCGGTTTCCACTCTAGCCAGCCAATGAAGGCCAGCTGGAGACGAGGCCCTGATCGACTCTCTGGAGTATTCGGGACCGCAGTGTCGCCACTTACATTCAGCTCGCCACAAGCTGCCCTGCGGTTTATTGGCTTTCCTGTAAATCTTGTGATACATTTTTTTTTTATATCGAAAGAACTTAGGAAGCCGTATAATGTTCCTCCGAGTTTTGCGTTAGCCTCATGGTGAGGTAACGACTGGCCCGGAGGTTTTATTATTATTATTAATACCAATGCAGGTGAACGGGCTCCCGTCCGTCGTTTATTAGTTAACTATGATTCTCATTTAAATTACTGAAATTTAGCATTTAATATGCTTAATTATTTATAAAAGCCGATTACGAAATGAAAATGACGTGTAGTGGCAGCACGATTGGGCCGGAATCCCAATAGGCGCGGGTTCGAATCCCGCTTGCGACATCAATTTTTCATTTCGTAATCGGATTTTATAAATATGATTCTCATTTCAAAGATATAGATATATTCGCTTTCTCGGAATTAGTTTTAAAAAAAATGGCTATTGCTGTGCTTACAGATCAGAGTGACAAGGCCTGAGATGGTAATTAACTCAATTTACAAATCTGGGATTTTTCTAGTCGTACTTGTAACATGGATAAAACTTATAGGGCATGTCTATTGTTTTTGCTTTTTATTACGTAAATGTGTATATGTAAACAATGTTGTGGGTTATACCTTTTTACACTTTAGTTATTTAAGTTACTTTTTTAACATTACACTGTATAACTGTTTTTTGTTCCAAATAAATAAATAAATGTTATATGCATTTTATATCCCTTAGTCGTCTCTTACGATCACCCATGGGTAAGATAGGGGTTGGTGAATTGTATTCTTACTCCGTCAGCGCACGGAAAAAACAATGTATGTAATAATTAGTGTTGCCCAAATTCAGTCTTGGTCTTGCAGTCTTGGTCTTGTTCTTGCGTTTTTGCAAGACCAAGACCAAGAACAAGACCGCGTATTTTTAGCAAGACCAAGACCAAGACTGACCGTGCAAGACTTGAGCAAGAACAAGACTAAGCCTGCAAGACTCTTGCGTCTTGCAGCTAGGACTTAGCGCTATTTCACGGAGTAGTTAGGTGTAACAGTTCGGTGTATAGGTACGCTTAGGAATTCTATGAGACGCAAAAAACTGTATCAAAGAATATGAAAAACTGGACCTATGCGCATTACGACTAATACCATAAACATACCTACATAGCAAATAAAAAAATATCCATTAAAATCAAACTGAGTGCATGCATAGTTATGTTTTAACCATCGGCACTTTGATAATGCGGCATCAAAGGTTTTGTACTTACTTCTCAAAGAAATTTGCCGCTTTTCGGAAGTACATGGTTATGATACACGCGCCGGCGGCTTCTTTTGAAATCATATACAACAATCGTTGCCGCCGCGCCGAAATCACAACATTTGACACTATTTGATTGCCGCCACAGGGCGTAGGTACTCATGCAAAATAATTTCGAAGTTTAAGAGTACCTACAGGTGTTCCAAAGAATAAATAAGTTTCAGAGTGCTTAGAATGAAAATGAATACATTATACTGATCACGCAAGTAGTATTATGATAGGAAAAAATGTTAAGGATAGGTAGTAGATGTCATAATAATTTATTCTAGTAAGTATATATTATAATATTGATTATATGGTTTTAAACTAATTACTTAGGTACTATTATTGTACATTTAGTCATTATATTTCTTAAGTTTTTACAAGAAATAATAGCAAAAAGTGTTCAAATATCACCCGTTTGATAAATATTGTAGCCACTTTTAAATATACTTGAAACGTGTAAAAAAATTCTACAAAACTAATAAAATAATATAAAAAGCGTAGGTACTTACCTACTAATAAAATAAAAAGCCTGCGATAAGAGTTTTGTATTGCTTACCAGCCCGAATATCTCTGAGAGAGATGATGAGAGTAAGTATTTACTAGCAGTGCCCGCGACTTCGTCCACGAGGAATAGTAACTTTGGAGGTATAGTGACGTTCAGGATTTTTTTATTTATTTTAAAACTTCTGTCATCAAACATACAAACAAACTCTTCAGCTTTATAATATTAGTATAGATAAGTATAGATGTACGCCAAAACATTCACTTATATGTAAAGAATAGTGATTGGCACTAATTCTTTACATATATTTTATTCACGCGTCGCGTCTGTACAAGTAGGTAATAATCTGTGTTTGTACGCCGCACGCGGCATCGTTTGATTTGCGGCGGCATCCTTTTAATAGAGCCGGCACGTGGCGAGGCGGCGCGGTAGAAAGCAAGGAAACGTACTATAAATAAAGGAATTATTTTAATTCCAGTCATTTCCAATTGAGCTGTGCTTCGAGTCTAACTTAATAATTGTTTTTACTAATTCTTGTTGTTTTCTAAAAACGTATCACGTGTACAATTTAATATGAGTGACGAAGATTCAAATTATTCTAGTCCGAGTAACGAGAGTTTGAGTCACAGATCTAAAAGACCCAAAAGCAAATTTGAGGAGTTTTTCGAAATAATTCATGCATCCCAAACTGCCTTGTGTAAATTGTGCCAACATAAAAAGATTGAAATAAAAATGAAAAACAGAAACACTTCAGGCTTAAGGAAACATCTAATATCTTTCCACAAAAAGGAATCACAAATATTTCTTCCTGTTAAACCAAAATTAAGTGGAGATATCACAAGCTTTTTAGTAACCGCTGGAAGAAGTGGACAGGTAAGAATATTTTTTTAACAATGGTCGAAGTTGTCGCTACGGGAATTTTAACTCCGCGTAGCTATTCATGCGATACTTTCAAAAACGCCATTAACTTACGTAAGTATTTTTGAGTTAGTGGTGTTTTCATCTAGGGGTGCGACATATTAAGTATGTACTTATCGTCTTAAATATTTTTTATAAACACCCATATTTTCATTTGTTTTCATAATCGGCCAGTAACAACTAAGTACTTTATTTTGGTAATATAACAAATGTCAATTTAACGATTTTCTCGATTTAACAACAACAAACCTCCTCCTCCTAAACGCTCAAACCTAGTATGTTTTAAATAATAACACAAGATTTATTGTTTTATTTCAGTCGGAAAACAGCAGTGACAACATCACGACAGCTACAGTTGATTGGGTGGTGAAAAAATATCTTCCCTTCTCATTTTTCGATGACGAAGCTACACAAGTATATTTTCGACGTATTTGCCCTAATATGGTGTTTCCTAAAAGGTCTACACTTAGAAGGAAAGTCAAAGAGCGATTTGAAGAGCTCCAATTGAATCTCAAGGAACGACTTCAACAATTATCATCTAAAATGTCGTTTACTATTGATGGGTGGACGTCAATTGCTGGTAGGAGTTACTACGGGGTTACTATGCATTATATAGACAACGAATGGAAGTATCGATCTGTAGTTCTTGATTTTATACCATCACGCGGTCGACATACTGGGGAAGATATTGCAACGATTTTCCATGAATGTTTATTGGAATATGACATAATTGATAAAATACAAGGTATCACGGTCGACAACGCAACTGCAAATACCAAATTTATGTATGAACTGGGCAAACAGCTGCCGCCACACTTTGATTCAGACAATCAACATTTCCGGTGCTTTGCTCACATTTTAAACCTTGGTGTACAAGATTTATTAAAGACCTTAGCATTACACTATGAGTCTGACACTAACGCGCAAGATCAGCAGCATGAAGACTATGCAGACGAAACTGAGGATGAGGAAGATGAAGAATATGCACCAAATATTGCTGACTCGCGTACATCTGTAACAAAGTTACGCAGTATTTCCAGTAAAATAAAAAGAAGTGAGATAGTGAAGAAGAAGTTTCAGTCTGCTTGTGAAGCAGCTGGCGTGCCATCAAATCTAAATGCCATTCTTGACTGTCCAACGAGATGGAATTCCACACATGATATGATTGGATTTGGTTTAAAAGTGAGAGCGGGCATTAACATATTGTGCAGTTCTGTCACCGAATTGAATGATTTTCAAATCACAGCTAGTGAATGGCAGGTACTCGAAAAATTACATAAATTTCTAATAAACTTTAAACTTTTAAGTACAAAACTTGGTGGAGACAAATATGTTACATTACCGCTAGTCATTGTATCATTCAATCTCTTGCTAGATAAAATTGAATCCATGGTAAAACAGTTAGATGAGAAACCTAATCGATCTGAAGTGGATGAAAGGCTCATTCTAGCTTTCCAAGCAGCTCGAGACAAAATGCTTAAACATTATAAGAAGAGCAACTGGATTTATTGTACTTCTTTAATTTTAGACCCAAGACATAAGGCTCAGACTTTTGACCTGACAATGTGGGGGAAGCAACTTAAAACAGAAAGTCTGCGCAAGTTCAATGAACTTTATGAAGAATATAAAAGTCTACACTCACTGAACAAATCTCTGGAATTACCAAAAAAAGAAAATAAAGTATGTGATGAAGATGAAGACGTAATAGACTTTGATAAACTCTATGGATGTCCCTCGACGTCATCTGGATCTTGTCTTCAAGGCTTAGTGATAGACGAGTTGGAGGAGTACCTAAGAAAACCAAGAACTATCAGCTCGGAAGACATTTTAGATTGGTGGAGGACGCATGAGACAGAGTATCCGACTTTATCGAAGATGGCCCGTGATTTTCTCTCAATACCTGCAACTTCAGTACCTGCTGAGAGATTATTTTCTAAAGCATCATTAGTAATTAGAAAACATAGAAATAGGTTAAGTGATGAGTCAGCCAGATGGTTACTTTGTATTAATTCTTGGTCAAAATAATTGATATAAAGTAACATAACCTAATGATAAAGCTGTTGTGTACTGTTATGTTTGATTTGTGTTGTATTTTATTTTTTATTGAAATAAATGATAAATCGTAAAACTCTTTTATTAAATTTCATATAAGTTGAGGGTTCAATCTCTTTCTAGACAGATATTGTTCTTTAAAATACAGTCAAGTTATTGTAATTAATTTGTTTTTTACATGTTTTAGCAAATGTAAGCTTATAAATCATAAATGTTTATTAAGAAACAGTTACTTCCATGGAAAACGACATATAGGTCAGTTGATTTTTCGAATTTCTTATCAAATCCTCAGTTATTTATTAATCTGCTTGATCTTTACTATGGCTATGTTAATTCAAGCTCACAATGTTTCAATTCTAATACGTTTTTCTAAGATTTAAAGTAAACTTTAATAAATAGTAATAGACTAATAGGTAATTGCAAGACTTGCAAGACTCTTGCTGCAAGACCAAGACCAAGACCAAGACTGGGACCGCAAGACCAAGACCAAGACCAAGACCGGGTGTATTGGCGCAAGACCAAGACCAAGACTGGCTAAGTCTCGTCTTGTTCTTGCATTTGGGCAACACTAGTAATAATATACATACATACATACATATCATCACGCCATATCCCTTGCAGAGTAGGCAGAGAGAACAGAGTGCCAGAGAACTCTATCTCTGCATACTTCACTCGCTTCCTCAACATTCATAATTCTCTTCATACACGCTCGCCGGTTTCGGAGACTCTTGACTCCAACTTCCTTCAGTATATGACCGATCTGGTCTAGGTAGGTTAGTCTCGGTCTCCCTCGGTACCTACATCCTTCCACTTTCGCATTGTATATCTTCTTAACCAGACGTTCGTTCGGCATTCTTTCCACATGTCCGAACCATCGGAGCATTCCCTTTCGCATCTTTATACCAATACTCTCTTTCATACCTACTCGCTCTCTTACGTCGTCGTTATGAATGCGGTCGGTCAGCCTAACTCCACAAATTTTCCGCAGAGATCGCATTTCGACCGCAGTAATTTTACTTTCATACTCTTTTCTGCATACCCAACTCTCGCTTCCATACAGTAATGTTGGGACAAGCACTGCGTTATGTATTGCTACACGTGCCTTCTGGCTGAGGTGGTGGTTGTCGAGAAGTTGCCCAAACGCTCCGTTCACTCTATTTCCCGCATTCACTCTTCGTTCTATATCAGTGGTGTACCTTCCATCTCGGCTAAATCCACATCCAAGATATACAAATTCATCCACTTGCTCATTACCTATTGTTACTCTTACATCTGTTCTGGCTTCATCTCTTTCAAAGACCATTATTTTGGTTTTGCTCACATTCACGCGTAGACCCCTTTTCTTACAATCTTCTATCATTGTGTCGACTAGGGTCTGCAGGTCAGTCGCTGACTGTGCCAGCAGGACTGCATCATCTGCATAAAGCAGAGCAGTGACTACTGAGTCGCCCATCTGGACTCCCACATTCATATTGTTCAACCTTTGGAAACATTTATCCAGATATATGATAAACAGCCTTTTTTTTTTTCGCTGAGGAAACGCATTTGCGCGCTATCCCCCGCCGCACATACATAGATTTGGATGATTTAGGCGGTCAAAAGTGTTTTTTCTAAAACATTCCTAATGAATGACTCATTAGTACTTAAACTAGATAAGGGACCAAAGTACATCATACAACCCCTCCCGTGCGATCCCGTTACGTTCGGACCCTTTGACAGGTAGTCGAAACTCGGTTGTTGCTTAAGGTGAACGTATCAGTTATCGGCGCTCTTATTTATACTTAACATTCAAAGTGTAAAATTGATTCTTTGGACTGTGATATTAAAGTGATTGTTATGGATTTTGATAATTCAGGTAAGAACTGATGTATTTACAAAAATTATAAGATTTAATAATGTTTATTTTACTATTAATACCCCGTCAAACATGCTGTGTTCAAAAAGTCTTACTTTTCATAAACTGTTGTATTCATTGGGACTTTTGTTATACTTCAGTGTACGTCCCTGTTATGTTACTTATGCCACATGATAATATACATATCTACCCTAGTAATGACCAAAAATTAGGCGCTAAGTATCGCAGAATACAATTTCACCAGACTTTAAAGATTTTTGATAAAAAACTATAAATAACATATTTTCTATTAATATGTACTAATATACCTTTATTTTATCGTAGGATCTGGCAGTGGTTCTGGTGTAAGAGTAATCACTCGGAAGTACTTATTTGAGCAGATAAAAGCCCAAGATTTTTCAACTTTAGTTGAAAAATTAGACTCATATGAGAGTCACTTAATATCGGAATATGGAGAAACAGAAGACGATAAAAAGAGTTTGAAACGCAAATTTTCTTACATAAAATCTCAAATAAAACAAAGATGGGCCAAAGCTCATAAAATAGAAGAAGTTTTTCTAAACCAAAATAAATCTTGGTTAGAAGGTACCTTTGAGATTCCGCTAGCATCACTTAAGCGACAAGGTCGGCCATCTAAGAATTTTGAAGATTTAAGTGAAAGAAGCAAACGGAGAAAAACTGAAGTTGTTCGAGCTACTATGGGTGATGAAATCATTGTTCATGCAGCGCAGTCAGTACTACAAAAAAGTGGTAAACGAGACGCGTCAAAGGTGCTTAAAGATATAACAAATTCTCCAACAAGGGCCAGTGCATACAAAAAAGCCTACTCCAAGACAGATAAACTAATCGCTCCTCTTACCCAATTGCAAGCATTAAAAATGTTTGTTGAAGCCGACCTTACTAGACGACAATATGAAATAATTAGAGAAACAAACAAAAGTCATTACCCTTGTTATGACCTTTTGTTATCTGCAAAACAAGAATGTTATACACCAAAAGAATCCCTTCGTGTAACAGCTACCTGCGCCGAAAGTAATCTGCAGTCTTTATTAGACTTAACGGCCAGTCGATTGTCATTGTATTTAGAAGATGTACTAATGACACTCAATGAAATAGAAAAACAATCGTTGACCATAATAAGCAAATGGGGTTGTGGCGGCTCACAACAACAGATATTCAAACAAAGGTTTGATAACGATTTAGACTGCGACGGCAGCCTTTTCTTAAGCTCATTTGTACCTTTACAAATTGTTTGTGGAATAACAGGTAGCAAGATTATTTGGCAAAACCCGACTCCATCTTCGCCTCGTTTTTGCAGGCCAATAAGATTTAGATTCATAAAAGAGTCGACGGACGTAACTAAAGATGAAATAAATTATGTAGAAAACGCAGTTAAGTCATTGAATGCTTCTAAAGTGACTCTGCAAGGAGAAGAATTTACTTTCAAATATACCATGAAAATGACTATGATAGACGGGAAAGTATGCAATGCGGCTACAAATAATTCATCTACCAGTCGGTGTTATATATGCGGAGCCACACCAAAAAATTTCAATGACCTGGATATGAAGAATATTTTGTGCCCACAAGCACTAGAGTTCGGTTTATCGATACTACATGCCAGAATCCGAATCTTTGAATCAATTTTACATTTGGCATACAAGTTACCTGTAAAGAAGTACAAAGCAAGAAAAACGCAAGAAGAAAAACAGTTGGAAGAAAAAAGAAAGCAAGAGATACAAAATCAATTTAGTATTCAAACTGGATTATTAGTGGACATGCCAAAAGCTCAATTTGGGAACACCAATGATGGCAACACCAGCAGGCGATTTTTTGAAAACCCAGAGCTAACCGCTGAAATCACTGGTATTAACTTTCAATTAATTTTCAGGCTTAAAGTTATATTAGAGGCGTTATCAAGTGGTCATAGGGTAGATAAGGAAAAATATGATAAATACGCCATCGAAACAGCCAAACTGTATATACATTTGTATGGATGGCACCCAATGAGCCCTACGATGCATAAACTTTTAATCCATGGGGCAAGCATTATAGAAGCTTCCGTATTGCCTATTGGTCAACTATCCGAAGAGGCTGCGGAAGCTCGAAATAAACATTTTCGGTCTTACCGTCAAAACTATGCCCGAAAATTTTCCAGAGAAGAATGTAACTTAGATATTTATCAAAGACTTCTGTTAACTTCGGACCCTTTAATCAGTTGTATGAGGGATATAAAAAAAATGTCACGGAAATCTTTTCTACCTGAAACAATTGAACTTTTAATGTCGGCAGAGCCTAATCCGATGTCAGAGCAGGAAGAAGAGTCAGAACATAACATAACTATCTAATTTTCCTGCTCTGATATAGAATCTGGCTCTGCAGACATTATGGAGAGTTAATTTTATATGTAATTTTTATAATTGATTGAATTAGGCGATACATGGCGGAAATCCATTATTATTATAAAATGGAGGAGAGGAAGGAAAACCCACCACTTTCCCACGGTTAATCAATATACCGTACACCTCAAGAGAGGAAGGAATACGGGATGGGATCAAGGTGGAATAGGATATAAGGAAATCTTACTCCTGTGATGAGCACCGTCTCCAGAACTTCTACTTGCAATTTTCCGCAGAACTTCGATTAAAGATTAGAATGAATCTTTATTTGTAATTTTTATGTTAAAACTGTATTATGATATGTATTAAAGCATATTTTAAAAGCTGAAGGGGTTTTTCACTAATTATATCATTTAAAAATAATTAAAAACCACAAATGTTTTTGGCCGCCTAAATCAGGCAAATCTATGTATGTGCGCCGGTGACAGATGAGGGGGAGTGTGGGACTCGCCGGCCATAGATGTTAGCGGCCGGAATACCCACTAAAACCACAGCGGCCCCTTCCGCGCTTTTATGGGGAGCCGGAGAGATCGTCTACTGACATTCGATCCCCGGCACCCCCACGCTTGGCTTTCTGGCCACGTCCTATCGTCCCTCAAGGCGGTGGGAGGAGGTGCGCATAACGGCGCCTCCTCCTACCCGGTCGCCGGCGGCGAAGCGAGTCAGCTGACGCAAGCGCCTCGCGTTCTCGCTCCGCGGCCTCCTTCCTTTTCATGATGACCTCGCAAAAGGAGGCCATTGACGACCAGCACCTGTCGCTGTCAAGCATCTTCGAGATGATGGTCGACAACGACAGGTCTCTCCCAACGACCGCCGATAGGACGTGGCGCTGGGGCCCCCAGGCAGGGCATACCTCCAGAGTGTGATGCGCATCATCTACTGGCGCACGCAATTGGGTGAGTGAGGGATAAAGTAGGGCTCGCAGGCCACAGCTAAATCAATTTCCCACTGCGCCATGGACTGCAGTAGCAGGTCCTGAGCCCCGGCGCAGTGGTTTAAATTCGCCTGGAGAAAGCGTATTCTGTCTCCCATTTAGGTTGACATTTCAGCTTCCTCCTGGCCTCTACGGCCATTCACGGATGCAGCGGCCCGAGGTCCAGGGGCCACCTTACCTTTCGACGAGGGGGCTCGGCAGAATCTCCCTCCCATGGTGTGCTCCGCAGTGCGACCAGCTGCGGTGCACACTGCACAACGCGGCGTGGCCACACACGCGGCCGATTTATGTCCGCTATCGCCGCACCTGTAGCAGAGTGCAGAGCGATCGACAGCAGACGAGCACAATAAGGCCGTATGCCCCAGCTCAAGGCACCGGAAACACCTTAAAGGTAAGTTCTCCAGTACCTGGAAGCCAGCCGAACTCCAACCGACCAGAAGCCTGCCCGCATCGGCAAGCAATTTTGCAGCGGCGACAGGGCAACGCACCTTCACCATGCCCATACCACGGGGTCCACGCTGAATTTCTCCAACCTGGACATCCGCAGCATCACATGCACCGCCACATGTGCGGACAACCGCGGCACGCACTTTCTCCTCCGTGGCATAGTCGTCCATTCCAGTCACCCGAATATCGGCCCGTTTGACCGGGCGAACGACATCTGCCACTCCTACGAGCGCTGTGCGCAATCTCGCCGCCAGCTGGTCAGCGACTTCTGTCGACTGAGACTTGGGCAGCTGCAGGATCCTAGCCCCAGTCATGGAGCGCCTAACTTTAAGACCCTCTTTAATGCCCATCTCTTGGAGATTGATTCCCTGCTCGGCGCGAAGCATTGCATCGGCGTATGTGACCCCCAATTTCTCAGCCTCCGGCTGCAATTTTAAGATTACAGCCGGGGTGCGGGGGGCAGCAAGCGCCGACTTCAGCTTTTTCTGCGCCGAGACAGCCACGTGCGAGGTGGGCGCAGCACCCGCTGTAGGTGGCGGAGGAGGAGAAGACTTTTTCTTCCCCTTCCTCACAACGGTTGTCCAGCTGTCTGCAGGCACGGGTGGGGCCGGAGGAGTGACTGCCGAAGGACCAGGGACTGGCTGGATAGCAGTCACCGGTGCGGCCGTGCGGACGGCAACAGTGGCCACAGCAGCCGCTGCACTCTTCTTTTTGTCCGCAGCTAGAGGCGGACGGTTCACCTTAGCGGGGAGAAGGCGATCCTCTAATCCCGCAAGCCGGGCGTTTATCATCTCCCCAACTGACTTCACAATAGAGGATTTGATATCCTCTATTGTGTCTAGCCCCATGCCAGACGAAGAAGTAGCAGCCCTCATTTCTGAAAATTCGCGGCGGTATGCTTTCAATTCCACCTTGAGGGCTTCTACTTCCTGGCGCTGCCTGCTATTCTCTGTTCTCAGTCGACGTGTCTCCTCCGCCTCCGATTTTGAGCATAAAGCTTCGATAATAGCTTGCATTTCTGCTGCTGCATCCCGTAACTTTTTTATAAAAGGACCTTGGAGGTGGCCAGATTTCCGCGTGACCTCCAGGATTATGGCTGCGTTGTGACCCCCACGGGCGCGTATCTCCTCCGGTCCTATAGCGGACAGGTTATCTAGCGCAGGACACTCCGACGCCGAGGTGTCCGCTGAGTCCACCCTTGGTTGTACAGCTGGTTTGCGAAAGGCACGACTTCTGAGCACACGCTCATATTCAACCTCTTCGGCTTCAACGTCTCTCTTTTGGAGGTCTGCCTTAGCACGTGTTAGTCCCACATTATGGCCCCTTTGTGCTGCCTTACCCCGACGCGAGGTATTTACCTTTGATTTAGGCTCCACTTCAGTGTCAGAGCTCACATCCTTCCACCCAGAGTGACAGGCCTTTGTATAGTGACGCTTCCTCCCCGTGGGGGTAGCGTCTGTTTCACCCGTGTCACATTCAATTGCCGATCGTGCGTCCGTGTCGCATTCAACAGCCGATTGCGCGTCCGTGTCGCAATCGACAGCTGATCGTGCGTCCGTATCTCCTTCAGATTCGTCGTCCATTTAGTGAGACGAAGTTTCACTAAATATTAATTTTAATTATCTCAACACAGCGGCTGAATCGCGATATTAAAAATTTTCAAACAATATCAGCACGGCTGAATCGCGATATCAAAGTTTTTCATCAACTTTATATACACGACCCAGCCATGACGAGCAACTGGTCACAACTTTTTGAATACCGGCCGACGGCGACGACAGAACGATCGCAGTCCCGGCACCTTCCTAAGTGACCCCTCCCTTCCCCTCCCTCAACTATGACGAGACAGTGACACAATACGACAAGACAACGACAAGACAAGACAATGACAACAACCCGACAATCCAATTCGATGACAAAGACCGACCTAACCCAATACTCCATCCAGTGCACACGTCCGACCTGTACGAGTGCCAACTGGCGAGTCATGATAAACAGCCTGGCTGACAGAACGCACCCCTGCTTAACGCCGATATTGACGTCAAACCAAGGCGACATTCCATCATTCAGCCGCACACAGGTTCTACAGCCCATGTAACTAGACTGCACAGCCTGTAGCAGTTTACCAATAATACTATACTCCGGTAAAATGTCCCAAAGTACCTTTCGTACAACCTTGTCAAATGCTCTCTCCAGATCCACAAAACTGCAGAAAACCCTCTGACCTAGAGCCAGATGCTTCTCCACAATGTTGCGCAGAGAGAACACTTGATCCATGCATCCCCTTCCACTCCTGAAACCTCCTTGTGTCCCACACAGTAAACCATCGGACACCATCCTCATTCTCCTTTCAATAATTTTATCATACACTTTTGCTGCCAAACTGGTCAAGCTTACGGCTCTGTAATTTGCGCAGTCATAACGTGAACCCTTGTTTTTAAACAAAGGTACGATGACTGCGCTATTCCAGTCCCCGGGAACCATTCCCGAGCTCCAACATAAATTGAGGAGCAACAGGAACGCCTCCCAGACACAGGAGCCACCAAGCTTGATCATCTCGGCAGACACACTATCAATGCCCGCTGCCTTACCATTTTTCAAACTTCTTATCGCCCATTCAACTTCATTTCACCTTATTTCATGACTGCGATTCAAAATTTTCAAAATTCACATACATACATACATATCATCACGCCATATCCCTTGCAGGGTAGGCAGAGAGAACAGAGTGCCAGAGAACTCTATCTCTGCATACTTCACTCGCTTCCTCAACATTCATAATTCTCTTCATACACGCTCGCCGGTTTCGGAGACTCTTGACTTCACCTTCCTTCAGTACATGACCGATCTGGTCTAGGTAGGTTAGTCTCGGTCTCCCTCGATACCTACATCCTTCCACTTTCGCATTGTATATCTTCTTAACCAGGCGTTCGTTCGGCATTCTTTCCACATGTCCGAACCATCGGAGCATTCCCTTTCGCATCTTTACACCAATACTCTCTTTCATACCTACTCGCTCTCTTATGTCGTCGTTACGAATGCGGTCGGTCAGTCTAACTCCACAGATTTTCCGCAGAGATCGCATTTCGACCGCATTAATTTTACTATCATACTCTTTTCTGCATACCCAACTCTCGCTTCCATACAGTAATGTTGGGACAAGCACTGCGTTATGTATTGCTACACGTGCCTTCTGGCTGAGGTGGTGGCTGCCGAAAAGTTGCCCCAACGCTCCGTTCACTCTATTTCCCGCATTCACTCTTCGCTCTATATCAGTGGTGTACCTTCCATCTCGGCTAAATCCACATCCAAGATATACAAATTCATCCACTTGCTCTAGTACATCATTACCTATTGTTACTCTTACATCTGTTCTGGTTTTATCTCTTTCAAAGACCATTATTTTGGTTTTGCTCACATTCACGCGTAGACCCCTTTTCTTACAATCTTCTGTCATTGTGTCGACTAGGGTCTGCAGGTCAGTCGCTGACTGTGCCAGCAGGACTGCATCATCTGCATAAAGCAGAGCAGTGACCACTGAGTCGCCCATCTGGACTCCCACATTCATATCGTTCAACCTTTGAAGACATTTATCCAGATATATGATAAACAGCCTGGCTGACAGAACGCACCCCTGCTTAACGCCGATATTGACGTCAAACCAAGGCGACATTCCATCATCCAGCCGCACACAGGCTCTACAGCCCATGTAACTGGACTGCACAGCCTGTAGCAGTTTACCGTTAATACCATACTCCGGTAAAATGTCCCAAAGTTCCTTTCGTACAACCGTGTCAAATGCTCTCTCCAGATCCACAAAACTGCAGAAAACCCTCTGACCTAGAGCCAGATGCTTCTCCACAATGTTGCGCAGAGAGAACACTTGATCCATGCATCCCCTTCCACTCCTGAAACCTCCTTGTGTCTCACACAGTAAACCATCGGACACCATCCTCATTCTCCTTTCAATAACTTTTCCATACACTTTTGCTGCCAAACTGGTCAAGCTTATGGCTCTGAAATTTGCGCAGTCATAACGTGAACCCTTGTTTTTAAACAAAGGCACGATGACTGCGCTATTCCAGTCCCTGGGAACCATTCCCGAGCTCCAACATAAATTGAGGAGCAACAGGAACGCCTCCCAGACACAAGAGCCACCGAGCTTGATCATCTCGGCAGACACCATATCAATGCCCGCTGCCTTACCATTTTTCAAACTTCTTATCGCCCATTCAACTTCATCCATACTGATGCCATCGGAGGACGCCGTTGTCGAATGTTGATCTACTAAACCATATCCAACACCGGCGCCAACCGTAGCATCCGCATACATATCGCCAAAATATTCACTCCATCGGCTTAACACGTCTTGTGTTTGTGTAAGAATGTCTCCACCTTTAGACCTTATTTTATTCATTCTGAAGGCTGACCAACCACCCCGAGACTTCTTCACCTCCCTCCAAAAGAGTTTGGTGTTACCCTCGAAGTTTTTAGTCAGCCTATCTTCTGCACTCATACTTGCTCTATCACGTTTCTCTTTCACTAAGGCCTTGGTGTCATTCTTACATTGCCGATATATTTCTTTCTTCTGTTCAGTCATACTGTCATTCAGATTCAAAGAAGAGACATAGTCCAGCCAGCCACGCTTTCTTCTTTTGCTCTACGGAAGCTGCCACTTCCGCATCCCACCATGCATCACCATTTGTTTTTCTATGCTTCTTTGAACTTCCACATACTTCTTTCGCTGTATCTACCATACTCTCTTTCAATACTCTCCAGCATTCTTCAATGTCCGATTGCGGCTGGCTTGCCATCGTCAGCCGTTCTCGGACACCCTCTGCATACTTTTCTCTTACACACTCTTCTTGCAACCTTTCAACCTTTATTCTTTCAAGCCCTCCGAAGTGGACACGCTCTCGCCAGTGCCTCCACTTTCTGAACAGACCACTAAATCTCGCAATAACGAGATAGTGGTCCGTGTCGACTGTGGGGCCCCTGTAGGCTCTTGCGTCCAATATTTTGCTTCGGAGGCGACTGTCTACCAAAATTAAATCTATTATGCTTTTCTGTTCATTCCTTCTCCATGTATACATATGGATGTCCTTATGTTGGAAAAATGTGTTTGACACAATAAGGTTTCTCTCCATGCATACATCCGCTATGAGCCTACCTGCGTCGTTCACTCTCTTATCACCAAATGGACCAAGTACGTCCTCATAGTCGGGACGCTTGGTCCCCACCCATCCGTTCAAATCTCCGCATACAATCACGCGTTCACTGGTTTCTGCCATATCCAGAACTTCCCTAACATTATCCCAAAACTTCTCTAGGTCTGATGCCACCGAGGATCCTACGGGAGCATATGCTACAACCATGAATACCTTGGTGACACCTAGTTTTATACGGACCCAGAGAAGTCTGGGATCATACATTCCGTAATCCTTCACACCTGAGGCCAAGCGAGAGGACAACAGCACTCCTACCCCCATGCTGGCTCGATCGCTCTGTGGTACACCAGACCACAGAGCCATCCCGCCACCAGGAAGATCGCAGGCGTCGCTGCCCCTTCGCTTGGTCTCTGTTACACAGAGCACGTCTAGCTGTTTGTCCGCCATGACGGATATTAGCTCGTGCAACTTACCTTCCACACAACCTCTTACATTCCACGTGCCCACCCGGCACTCCGTTCTCCTCGACTCGCCTAACTGGGCAAGGCGTGATGGGTGGCGGCCCCCATCGCCGCAACTGCCGATGTTCGTACCGACGGGGGCGGGTCGGTACGCGTCGCCTCCGGGGGACGCCCTAACCCGCATTGCGGTACGCATTTCGAGCCGGATTAGCAGTCTAATTAGACTGGCAGGGGACGCGAACGAGCACGCTCCGGACTATGCCCCCCTTCAAAATTCAAAATTGTCGAAATGCTATCTTTGCGGCAAATCTGTGGAGTTAGGCTGACCGACCGAATTCGTAACGACGACGTAAGAGAGCGAGTAGGTATGAAAGAGAGTATTGGTGTAAGAAAGTGAGTATTGGTTGAAGATGCGAAAGGGAATGCTCCGATGGTTCGAACATGTGGAAAGAATGCCGAACAAACGTCTGGTTAAGAAGATATACAATGCGAAAGTGAAAGTGAAAGGATGTAGGTACCAGGGGAGACCGAGACTAACCTACCTAGACCAGATCGGTCATGTACTGAAGGAAGGTGGAGTCAAGAGTCTCCGAAACCGGCGAGCGTGTATGAAGAGAATTATGAATGTTGAGGAAGCGAGTGAAGTATGCAAGGATAGAGTTCTCTGGCACTGTGTTCTCTCTGCGTACCCTGCAAGGGACATGGCGTGGTGGTATGTATGTATGTATACCTATATATGTCAAAAATATTAATATTTACATGAATCAAATTAAATCATTTATTATACAAACCCCACAAGGGCACTACTGTATTGTCAATTTTACATCTTTTCATTTAAATCAATAGAAATTATGCTACCACCGGATCGAAAAGAGGCCGCAATCTGAAAACATCCGGCAAGAAACTCAGCGGGCTCATCATTTTTAGGGTTCCGTACCCAAAGGGTAAAAACGGAACCCTGTTACTGAGATTTCGCTGTCCGTCCGTTCGTCCGTCTGTCACCAGGCTGTATCTCAAGAACGGTGATAGCTAGACAATTGAAATTTTCACAGATGATGTATTTCTATTGCTGCTATAACAACAAATACACTAAAAATAAAATAAATATTTAAGGGGGGGCTCCCATACAACAAACTTGATTTTTTTACCGTTTCTTGCTCGATACTAATAACGGTAACAGATAGACGCTTTAACATACATACATACATTCATATCATCACGCCATATCCCTTGCAGGGTAGGCAGAGAGAACAGAGTGCCAGAGAACTCTATCCTTGTATACTTCACTCGCTTCCTCAACATTCATAATTCTCTTCATACACGCTAGGCGGTTTAACGCTTTAACTATTCACAGAATATTTAGTTTTATGTTCTCTTTAAATATAATTAATTAAAATAAATAGTTAAGGGAGCGCCCATACAATAAAAGAGGTTTTCGCCGTTTATTTGCTAAAAATAATAATAATGAAAACATGTAGAAACTTAAATATTTGCCGAATATTTAGTTGTATATTTACTTTAAAAATAAACAATTAGGTGAATTAAAGTAAATTAAATAGTTTAGGAGGGCTCTATAAGTACAATAAACGTGTTTTTTTTTTAGTTTTACGGGGAACCCTTCATGCGAGAGTTCAACTCGCACTTGACTGATTTTTTTAATTACTCATTTTACACATACATAAATACAGTAGTATGAACTTCAGTGAGATGCCTTTCGAGTAAGGATTCAATTTTTAAAGGTCACGGATCATACAAAGATCGGATTGGAATAAAATTCAATTCATTATCATCATCATCTCAGCTCATATATGTCCCACTGTTGGGCTCGAGCCTCGTCCACACTAGGAGGGAAATTGACCTACTATACCACGCTGGTCAGACGTGTTGGTATAACGTTTATCTAGAGTTTTCCATCTCTTGCTGTTATACGAATATTTTATCCCTTAGCCGTCTTTTACGATCATCCATGGGTAAAATAAGGGGTTTTTTTTTGGCGGATGGCTATGGAGTGCTCACGCCCCGCTAATCCGTCCGGGGCGACAGCAAAAGCGGCGCACGACCCCATAGACCCGCTTCTACAAGTACCTCTCCACGCCGTGCGAGCGGGCCACCGAAACCCGATCTTTGTCTTCGGTGGCCAAGATAAGGGGGGTGGTGATATGTATTCTTACTCCGTCACCACACGAAAAAAATCATGTAAATATCATAATATTTATTTATTTAAAGAATAAATAATTATATACATACATATAGAACTTTAGTTATAGTCCCAGATTCAAAATAATAGTATGCCAATACAATCAAATTAAAAATCCCCAATATTTATACAAACGTATAGTATAAGAAATTCTACATTAGCATTAGGATTATAGCGCGTTTAGCACTACATTTACAAGGGATGAGCATCCGGAGGGACATTTACCACTGCCACTATTTCCAGACGAGTTGCCTCCACAACCTGCAAAGCAAAACAAAAGATCAATAATTAGAACCATATTAAAGATATTAGAAAAAAAAAAAACAAAGGAGCCATGAGGACTGCCAACGAAAGTAAAACAGATGAAAAAACTGAGTTCACGGGAAGTACCCTGTAGGTTTTGATTCCCTTGCGAGTGTCGAATTTGCGGCATAAACGCCTGTATCTTTTGATTGCATTGACTAAGAAATTTAATTTTTTCACAGCTTTAAGAGACAGTAGACTTGTGCCGACGTTTCGAACACTTTTCAGTGATCATGGCCACGGGAGGACCTCCCGTGTCAATAGAATCCGTAAAAATAGTTTTATTTCAAATGTGTAATATTTTTTTTTATATGACACCACCCCGCACTAAAGAAATAATCCTTGTATTGCGGGAGACTTTACAAACATGCAATTAACGCATACAAATTACAGCCAGACTCAGAACAACACTTTGTGGATCGCACAAAGTGTTGTCCTGCGTGGGAATCGAACCCACGGCACTGGCACGGAAGGTCGGTATCTTAACCACTACGCCATCTGTGCAGTCTTGCGTATTTACTACTTGAGTACATACATACATACATATCATCACGCCATATCCCTTGCAGGGTAGGCAGAGAGAACAGAGTGCCAGAGAACACTATCTCTGCATACTTCACTCGCTTCCTCAACATTCATAATTCTCTTCATACACGCTCGCCGGTTTCGGAGACTCTTGACTCCACCTTCCTTCAGTACATGACCGATCTGGTCTAGGTAGGTTAGTCTCGGTCTCCCTCGGTACCTACATCCTTCCACTTTCGCATTGTATATCTTCTTAACCAGGCGTTCGTTCGGCATTCTTTCCACATGTCCGAACCATCGGAGCATTCCCTTTCGCATCTTTACACCAATACTCTCTTTCATACCTACTCGCTCTCTTACGTCGTCGTTACGAATGCGGTCGGTCAGCCTAACTCCACAGATTTTCCGAAGAGATCGCATTTCGACCGCATTAATTTTACTTTATTGTAACTACATATAATATAATAACATTCCAAGCTTGGATCTTAAATATTATAATAATACAAAAGTAAATTATATAATACCATTTCAATTTTTAATTTTACACATAAGCACTGAATCAGTTGAAAACTATGTTATATGGTAACATTCCAAGCTTTGAAATAGATATTTAAGGAAATATTGAAATTTATCTTTAAACAATGCACTTGTAAGTATATCTACAAATTGTCAATCACTACTAACAAACTAATACAATTATCTTTTTATAATACTTTTCTTTAATAAAGTATATTTAATTTCAATATGTTTACACTTCTTATGGCAATTAATGTTTTTATTGACACTGATAGCAGTTTGGTTATCTAAATTAGGACAGTCCTCTTTACTTAAAAACTGTTTGATCCACATGGCTTCTTTTTAACAGCACAAGTTGCCATAAATTCAGCCTCTGTAGTAGATAGAGCCACAGTTTGTTATCTTTGGCTGTACCAAGCCACAGCCGCCCCGTTCTTGATGAAAACATAGCCAGTAAGTGAATGACCTGTATCCATGTTCAGCCGGTACATGTTATTGATTATAAATTAGCTGTTGTTATCAGATTTTTACTGTTTATAATAACAGTCAGTTTTGTCAAATCTTACTTGGCCACCACTTTAAATAATCTGATTCACAGATATCAGATTGCTAAGTTGCTAGTTCGGGAACATGTAAAACATTATTAAACAGGACCTTTTCGTCATGACCTTTATAATATATAAGTGTCTAAGCTTACTTGTCCTGAGGACTGCACAGTCAATATATAATATAATATAATTCCTGTCAATTTCTCCTATATTTCTTTGGCAATACACGAGATTTGAATGTGCACATAATTTGTTGGATTGACTGAGAGTATTATCTTCGTCTTAGCTTTAGCGTCTCGTTTCTTATCTACACTTTCTGAGAAGTCTTCTATGCAATCCCAGAGTTCCTCATGTTGTAAGTATGCATTGCAAAACGCCAGGTTGCATAATTTGTATGGCCAGACAGGTTTTCGATAAATGCGAGAGTATTATTTAACGCCCTTTTTAAATAGATATCTCAATTCAAATACTTAAATGCTTCGTAAAGACCTAACAAGAAAACTTTTACACGAACTACGTTTCATTTTTAATGTTCACTTCAATATCTTTGATCACTGATTTTACCATTAGATATTGAACTGTCTTTATTTCTGAGCTTTTCTGGGCCCTTAACCTGATGAATTGAACGACGTAGCTCGAGTTTTATTAACTATTTAATTAATATGAAACTAACAAGAAAAACATACACAGTAGCTTGATGTCACGAAATAGAGAGACATTGTTATTGTTAAAGGGCGCTGTTTTACATTAGCGCCCTCTAGGCGCGTAATTCGAAATTGGAAACTTAAATTCAACAATTTAATCCTGACTATCCCAATAACAGATTAGGATAATGGTGTAATCTTATTAAATTATTGGATTGTCATCGGTCCTCGATAAGTCTACTAAATTTAAATGAAATCTGACCGTTCGAAGTGGGTCAAAATCAAGTCCAAAGGAGTCGGTTACAAACATACAGGTCAAGCTAATAAAAAGCGTGTAAAAAAAGTGTCGAAACAAGCAAAAATGGTCATCTCATAAGCTTATCTCTAGCCATGGTAATAAACGACAATGTAATAATGGCGATGAAAAGACCAAAAAAATGAGTGAATGTATGAATGAACTACAATTCTTACAAAATGTTGCTAACAATAAAATGATAGGGTTACAATCTGCAATAGTCAGCTGCAAAACTGTTCAATAAGTCCTCCATATCTCTCCTGATATTGTACATGTACTAGAAAAAATGTAATTTCTAGATGATTTTTATAAAACTACTAGCTGACCCGGCAGACTTCGTTACTGCCTCATTTTTTTTTGACAAACGTCAAATTTTTGACAGGTAAGATTTCTTTTTTATTTTCTCGCAATTTATCGATATTTTCTCACCGTATAAACTTTCCCTGGACTTCCACAAATATTTCAAGACCAAAATGAGCCAAATTGGTCCAGCCGCTCTAGAGTTTTAGCGAAACTAACGAAGAGCAATCAATTTTTATATATATAAATTTAAATTTAAATTTAAGATATAATTAACGTAAGTCAAGCATTTAGATAGAATTGAATCTAATTTAGATAAAATTCAACATTACCTTGAGGTCACCGAGTTTGAAACCTCACCATTATATGATATTGGCAGTTATAAAACTGATAAAGTTAGCTGTGTGGTAGCCGCTACGCTAATACTACCAAGTCCTACAATGCTCATGGATATTTTACATACATACATATCATCACGCCATATCCCTTGCAGGGTAGGCAGAGAGAACAGAGTGCCAGAGAACTCTATCCTTGCATACTTCACTCGCTTCCTCAACATTCATAATTCTCTTCATACACGCTCGCCGGTTTCGGAGACTCTTGACTCCACCTTCCTTCAGTACATGACCGATCTGGTCTAGGTAGGTGAGTCTCGATCTCCCCCGGTACCTACATCCTTCCACTTTCGCATTGTATATCTTCTTAACCAGGCGTTCGTTCGGCATTCTTTCCACATGTCCGAACCATCGGAGCATTCCCTTTCGCATCTTTACACCAATACTCTCTTTCATACCTACTCGCTCTCTTACGTCGTCGTTACGAATGCGGTCGGTCAGCCTAACTCCACAGATTTTCCGCAGAGATCGCATTTCGACCGCATTAATTTTACTATCATACTCTTTTCTGCATACCCAACTCTCGCTTCCATACAGTAATACTACTTGAGTATTTGATATAAATTTCAGATTGATACCTCCACGTGTTCCTGAGAAAAAGGGTTTTGACAGACAGACAGACGGACGGACGGACAGACGGACGGACGGACGGACAGACGGACGGACGGACAACAAAGTGTTCCTATAAGGGTTCCGTTTTTTCCTTTTGAGGTACGGAAACCCAAAAATTTTTTTTGTAATGTTTAATGTTTTCCAATATACAGGGTGAAAGTGGACCGCTCCAGAAAACAAAGACTGGTGACTCTCTTATTCCTACTTGTAATGATAGGCTAGAAAAAAAAATCGATTTGGATAAAAAATAAAAGTTTTTTTTTGCAACTATTTTTTAGATTTTCTACACTCTATATTAGGACAGTACCGTATAACGATAATTCCATAAAAAATAGTTACATTACTCAGATGAGAAAATACGCAATGTATTCAAGACTCAGACCAACTGTTCCAGAGGTGATCGACCCGCGTGCGCCGTTAGTGGCAGTAGGTATAAACGGGCCTGCGGCGTCGGCAGGTAGTAGGTACACGCTTTACAAGTGTTTACACACTCTTGCGAACTCGCTTCCATGCCTTCCATGTATGTATATCAATACTGATTAACGTTACAATAATGATTAACGTAATCGGTTCTAATAACAATTGGAACATTTTACCGGAGTATGGTATTAACGGTAAACTGCTACAGGCTGTGCAGTCCAGTTACATGGGCTGTAGAGCCTGTATACGGCTGGATGATGGAATATCGCCTTGGTTTGACGTCAATATCGGCGTTAAGCAGAGTTGCGTTCTGTCAGCCAGGCTGTTTATCATATATCTGGATAAATGTCTCCTAAGGTTGAACGATATGAATGTGGGAGTCCAGATGGGCGACTCAGTGGTCACTGCTCTGCTCTATGCAGATGATGCAGTCCTGCTGGCACAGTCAGCGACTGACATGCAGACTCTAGTCGACACAATGACAGAAGATTGTAGGTTGAAAAGGGGTCTACGCGTGAATGTGAGCAAAACCAAGATAATGGTCTTTGAAAGAGATGAAGCCAGAACAGATGTAAGAGTAACAATAGGTAATGATGTACTAGAGCAAGTGGATGAATTTGTATATCTTGGATGTGGATTTAGCCGAGATGGAAGGTACACCAATGATATAGAGCGAAGAGTGAATACGGGAAATAGAGAGAACGGAGCGTTGGGACAACATTTCGGTAGCCACCACCTCAGCCAGAAGGCACGTGTAGCAATACATAACGCAGTGCTTGTATGGTACATTACTGTATGGAAGCGAGAGTTGGGTATGCAGAAAAGAGTATGAAAGTAAAATTAATGCGGTCGAAATGCGATCTCTACGGAAAATCTGTGGAGTTAGGCTGACCGACCGCATTCGTAACGACGACGTAAGAGAGCGAGTAGGTATGAAAGAGAGTATTGGTGTAAAGATGCGAAAGGGAATGCTCCGATGGTTCGGACATGTGGAAAGAATGCCAAACGAACGTCTGGTTAAGAAGATATATAATGCGAAAGTGGAATGATGTAGGTACCGAGGGAGACCGAGACTCACCTACCTAGACCAGATCGGTCATGTACTGAAGGAAGGTAGAGTCAAGAGTCTCCGAAATCGGCAAGCGTGTATGAAGAGAATTATGAATGTTGAGGAAGAGAGTGAAGTATGCAAAGATAGAGTTCTCTGGCACTCTGTTCTCTCGCCCTTCCTGCAAGGGATATGGCGTGATGATATGTATGTATGTATGTAGGTAAAAAATTTCAAAATCAAACAATTGAAAAAGGGGTTAACTACAGATGCCTATGCGCAAGAAACTATGACTGCACAGATGGCGTAGTGGATCAGATACCGACGTTCCGTGCCAGTATAGCACTGGGTTCGATTCCTACGCAGTACAAACTTTATGCGATACACAGTGTTGTTCAGTCTGGGTGTAATATATCTGCGTTAATTGCATTTTGTTAAGTTCCCCGCAATACAAGGATTATTTCCTTAGTGCAGAGCGGTGTATTAAAAATAAAATTTAGCATCGGAAACCACAATAAAACTTGCACGCTTTTCATCTGGGCGAGTAGCGTAAATACCAGCTTAGATGGTGTCACCAGGTCCAAAGTCGCGAGTTCTATTCCCGTTGCGTAAGTTTCAATCCATCAGTTTATTTTTGTTTCACATTCATCCTTATCTTTTTTTTTCTATTTTAGCGTAAATACACTTACGAAGGAAATCAGAAGGAACTCATCAGGCAATCTATTCATAGAAGTAGCTTTTTTTTGGCGGCTGGCTATGGAATGGTCATACCTCCACGCTAAATCCGTCCGGGGCGATAAAAGAAGCGGCGCGCGACCCCATAGACCCGCCCTTCATGTACCTCTCTTCGCCGAGGGAGCGAGCCACCGGAACCCAGTATTTGCCTTCAGTGGCCCATTATAGAAATAGTTTACGAAGACTCTTTTTAGTACAGTATTGTGTAAATCACTTTAGTCACCATAACATAAATGAGAAGCAGGCTTTTAAACTTATGTATTGTCGATCAACATAAATGTTTTTTTCTATGTGGTGTGTGGTGGTACAGACTAAGCATACAATTCACCAGCTCTTCGTTTTTCTTAGGGGTCATAAAAAAGGGACAAAAGGATGTAAGCAGGTAAAATCAGGAGGAGGTAAACTCGAAATAAAATCTTGACCGTTTGGTGCGCATATCCTGCTGTACATACAGGAACCAACGTAGTATACCTAGTAGGTCATATTCCTCCCATTAAGAAGGAGGCCCTAACTCATTAGTGGGACTTAAAAGATAAAAGTAGAACCGACTATAGTATATAGTTGCAATGAATGTTAAGAATGAAATTATTCAATACAATAAAATGTTTTTACTCTTGTAAAATATCATAGCTTCAATACCTAAAAATTTTTTTTTTTTGCAGTGGGTTATGGACGTCGCACCCCGCCAAATCGGTCCGGGGTGACGGAAGAGGCGGCGCGCAACCCCATTGACCCACCCTGCAAACACCTCTTCTTCGCCGTGCGAGCGGGCCACCGGTACCCGATCTTTGTCTTCGGTGGCCCGCTCGGCGGTATGCCCTCTCAGGCTCCTCTCCTGTCGACGCCCCGACAGCTTTCGCCGTCGAGGTGTCGTCCTCACGCATAGCTTCAATACCTACATAATACGCGTTCACTTCAAGATTGCCGTTACCTCCCGTCCCACCTCCCTACCTCGTGCCGCAAACATCGCCCGCTCAGTACCGATAGCAACGCTATTGTATATATATTTTCATATTAAACGAACAAATTGTTGATTTACATTTTTATTTATTAAGTAATAATTTCCACCCGCAACTTTACACGCGCGGTGTGTTATAAGTATCCTCTGTCCTTTTTTGTACTATTGAAACATTTAATAATGATAATAACTTGTAACAAATTTCCTTATAATAGGTCGAGTTAACTAATAACACACGAATAACAAACAAACTCACATTTGCATTTATAATATTAGTAAGGATAAGTATAGTATTTTATTTTATCAACTTGCCAAGAATTTCTGTGTAACAAAATTAATCAACAATAATTTCATTGTTTTGTCAACGGTATTGATAGATGTGACGTCGTAACGGTCGACGATGGCAATCTCGAAGTGAACGCGTAGTACTTGTATTAACGGTCTATCTGTCTGCGTAAAACTTCAAAGTAGGTAGGTACCTAGTTGCTTGGCGCGGGCGGGACGGTAGGCAGTTATTTTGGGGGGATTTATTATAAAGTATTTATTTCTAAAATATGGACCAGTTCTGTATTGACTGTCATGTGTGCGTGACTGACAGATATTTGTTTAATCGATTTAAACTGTTGTTGTATTATTATTTTTTGTTGTATTTGCATTAGTGATGTAACTAATGTTATATTTTGGACATTCGCAAATGCGCATGCGAATATCTGCTGCCAACATTCACGAATGCGAATGCGAATATTCCGTTTTTCAAATTACTGAAATTTTTAGCATTTAATATGCTTAATTATTTATAAATACCCGATACGAAACGAAAAATGATGTCACAAGCGGGGTTCGAACCCGCACCTATTGGGAATCCGGCCCAACCGTGCTGCCACTTACACCATCGTGAACTATTTTAGGACATGCAAATTTCGATTCATATTATATCTTACGTCTTCAAGGTGACGTATGCCATCTATCGGACAATGTTTACACATTGTATAGACTTAATACTTCAAACTTTACAGTTAGAATTGTATTAAACGATGACACAACCTTATTATTCAAATTACTGAATTTTTTTGCATTTAATATGCTTAATTATTTATTAATACCCGAATTCCGAATTCCGTTTTTGTTTAATTTTCGCTTGGTGACTTTAGCGGCAGTCCCGTTCGAACGAAGTGCGTTTCGTCTGTTTTCTCTCAGGTATCTCCCATACCTAAAGACAAAGTGAAATGTTCGCGACGCAGGTGCTAACATAAAAAAAGGTGTTAACTTGTTAAACGTTAAACATATTGACTGCTTCACAAAAGATTCAAAATGTGTTAAAAGAAAGGATGAAACTGTCACGACTGCCATAATAAAATGCAAAAAGATAGAAACTCATTTTCATCATTCAACTTCTGCTCAAGACGAGCTTGCTAACGTACAGAAAAGGCTAAATCAAAAATCCCTTAAGATTAAACAAGAATGTGCAACTAGGTGGAACAGCACATTTTATATGCTTGAACGTATTTTCAAGTCAAAGAGACTTTGTATTTATGCATCAACAAATAATAAAATTTGAAGAACTAACTAAAGAGTTATGTGCTGCCGAAGTTTCAACCCTAGAAAAAAAAACACTACCCTAGAAAAAAATATTAGTGATCTTGATGCATCTGATGAACACATTGGTGATACAATTACAATTTTAAAAGAAGAGCTAATTCAAAAGTTTTCTGGTTTAGAGAATGACCTTTTCTTTGCCACGGCGATCTTTATTGACCCAAGATACAAAAACAAGTTCTTTCAAAATACGTCTACTACAGAACGCGTCATAGAACATATTTTGAATTTGGTTGGAGACAGTCAAAACGACATATCTTTCAATTCACCTAGTAGTCCGAATGCGAAGCGTCTCAGGTTAAATGAAACCGAGGATACCCAAACAAATAAATGTGTATCTTTGAAAGAAACAATGAATTCAATAACCGAATTCTAATTATTTGTGAAAACCACGAGTCAAATATTTCTATTGAAGCTGTCAACTATTGTCATGAGTATGGCATTATCTCTTTCTTTGCTATCACATACGTCACACAAATAACAATCATTGGATGACAGTATTTATGGACCATTTAAAAGTAAACTGAAATAAATTGCAATCATAATATTGGGCAGACATTATCCACATAATATAATAATATACATACATTTTCAAAATCAGCCTTTTTGGAATATTTTACACCCAAAAACATCAAAAATATTTTTCAAGGCCAGGAATTTGGCTTACATTTGGGGACGATGATTTTGCAACTATAGACAATTTTGGTGAGAATTCCTGAGAAGTATTAAGAAAAAAGTCAGGAAATAGACAGACAGGAAGTAAACCAATAAATCTCTGGACCCAAAAATACTGTGCCAAAGGAAAATGTAATAAACGAAAACTTACTACTTATTTGTTCAGATACGGGGAAAAAATAAGGAGACGTGACGACGGTGACCAATGCAGAAATTACGAAAACTGGGGCAATTTTTTTTTGACGGCGGGCTACGGTGTGTTTACACCCCGCCAATCGGTCCGGGGCGATGAAGAAGCGGCTTGCGGCCCCGTAGACCCACCCAACAACGCACCTATCAACGCCGTGCAAGTGGGCCACCGGAACCCGGTCTTTGTCTTCGGTGGCCCACCCGGCGGTCCACCCTCGCGGGTATCTTTACGAGTCAAAAGAGGGAGACTCCCTCTCAACGCCCAGTCATAGCTGATGTCCCACAGAGTCGGCCTTGGGACCGACCTCTGCGGGACACCGCACGACATAGGCGTGTGCACAATGACCCCCGTACGGTTTACGTAGAGGACACTGCGCCCGTTCAAATAGTCCTCATCATTGTACAACAACTTGGAAATAATAGAAACATAGAACCAGTATTGGCCGAGAGCATGATGCCGCTACTCACTCAAACATTTAATATGTTAGTAACAGCTCCCTGCCACTGAAGAATAACGTAAGTGGCTGGATTTCAAACAGATTGCTAACTAATAGCGGTTGGCGTGAGATTGAAAACATCACAACTTGGAGTTGTTTTCGCTTTGTATTTCAGGGAGAGGCTACTGTACCAGGCATTGGTGCTAATCGAGTTGACAGATTACCCTTAGCATACCATAACGCGAACTACGGGACTGCCGTTCTAGCTGATTTCCTAGATGACCAAGAACATGATTCTATTATGCCGACGATGCTGTTACGATGTGAAACCAGCAATTCGTTGCCCGTGATGAAGCAGATGAATCCACCTGTCTTGTAGTAGGCGAATGGAGTAATACCCTAGAATTAGCAACTGGACTAAAACTCTGCCTCTTCAACCCAGAAATTACTGGTGCCAACGAGAGTAGTGAACCTGTAAGCCAGGTAATAGATGATTGGGAGAGGGCAATCCTACGACGTCGGGCATACGAGGAGAGGAGTACAAACGCGTGTGTGGGTTAGGAGATGAACCAGTAACTAGAGACCTAGTCCAGGTGAATAATAACTACTGGGATATAATCATAAATGGGAAAGATAATAACTTCGAATGTATTAAGGGAGTTTCAACACTATTACTGGATGGGGTAAAAGCGGAGGAATTGTCCTGGGACGCGAACGAACTCCCCGTCGACAGAACAGTAAGTATTACCGGCATATGTAGTCCACTATCCGTTAACCTATGTGATTGCATGAGACAGGGTCGCATTGACGTTACAAACACACAGACGCTTAGCTTGCTCACTAATGTTGGGGGTGGTTGGTTAGAGTCAAGATATGTACTCAGGCATGGGGATTCTTGATGATTATAAGTTGGAAAGAGCATTAGGCAGGATCAATGCCCTAAGTTTAGAACCCAATGATCTAATTTATTGTACCAAACCTCTTCAGGGACAAGTATTACTGTATACTATGCGTATAAGCACAGCTGTTACTTCCATAGTATCATATAATGTGGGATGGCGCGGCAACGTGCGTTCTGTACAAACTCCCCAAATTCTCGCTCCTGCGTATGGATGGGGTCTACGTGTACAGGTTAAAGATTTTATACATGGAGATTATCTACTTCCCACTTTTACACCTAGTATAATAGGACAGTTAGAAAGTAGTGAAATGACGCAGGTAAAAGCAAACCTTTATGCCAAAGCATACACGTCTTCGCGAGACTACCTCTGTAGGTGACGCGAATTCTTACATTTACTCTGCCCTTTCAATCCCGGGACTGGCCCCAGAGGCAGTTATTTCTCAAGTAAGACTCAGCAATCTTCAAATTCGGATTTTCAGGTGTGAGAACTGTAGATACGGGGCCTACCTCTGTAGGTATCCCGCCGGTGTCCCCTACCACGAAAGCAGAGGATTGTGAAAGTTACGCCGAGGTGAGCCCGGATCACAGGAGGCCACAGGACACGGCATAAATTTGTATCCAATCGAAAGGATGATCCCAGACTGGGAGTGTACTTCCAGCCTCTACCATCACCATCAGTTGAACTGGCTAAAAGAACTAGAACCTTGCTGTCACGAAAAGAGTTGGGGTAGTGGGATGTCCCAATTTAATCAAAACCTACGGCGTTATCGTCTTCCCACCAATCATAAATGTCAAGGCTGTGAATATTTAGATCATGGAGTCATTGAGGAAGGAATACACATCTTGGTTCGCATGCACCCTGGTGTAGGCGCACGTGCCATATTACGCGAATTTTTAACCATTCGTTAGCTTACAGCTTCACTTTGCTTTCATAATTTAAAGAAATTCTTTAGAGAATGCACAGGTTGGCTAAAGTTGGGAGGTCGCTACATCAACTTTCAGTGGCGAATATTAACGCACTGGGAGATGTTTGGTGGTTACACGGCCCCAGTTGAATTTTAAATTGAAAAGGCTAACAATCACTAAGCAAAACGGATCTAATATCAACGAGCTAGAATACATTAGTGATTTATATAACGTAGTTTACTACTTCATCCTTCAAGTGTGGCAAATGCCCAAATCATTGCCGAGTTTAAAAGAATGGATTGCTTCTGGAGTATGACTTAGAGGAAAGGCAGGCACAGGGGAAAAGACAAATATACAGGTAGATGGTATAGAGAAAATACTGGGGCCATAAAAATACTCTGGCAGTGATAACTCAGATTCCTATATTTGTGCTTTTTGTATGAATCCGTAAAATTCTGAATCCTTTATTTTCCTTTAATTATTGTTTTTTTTTTATTTGTTTACAAGGTTGATTTTTTGTCTTAAAAATAGTTCTTTACATTAATAACTAAACTCTAGTTTGATAAGTATGTTTAATTCAATTTTCGGGAAAACTAAATACTTATCATTCCTCACTCACTTTTCATATGAGCGTGAAATGGGCTCTCATTGGCCGCATAAGTCTGGTAATGGGAGCGAATTGGTTTTATTTTTGTTAAATCGTAGTTTCACCTTATTTCATGACTGCGATTCAAAATTGTGATTAAAATTGTCAAAGTAAGAGTTCCTAATTAAAAAAATAATAGAATGTCAATAGATGTGTTTTTAATTAAATATTAATTTGCATGTCCTACAATTAGTCGCGGTGGTGTAGTGGCAGCACAATTGGGCCGGAATCCCAATAGGCGCGGGTTCGAATCCCGCTTGCGACATCATTTTTCATTTCGTAATCGGATTTTATAAATAAGTAAGCATATTAAATGCCAAATTTCAGTAATTTAAATAACAAGGTTGTGTCATCGTTTAATACAATTCTAACTGTAAAGTTTGAAGTATTAAGCCTATAACAATGTGTAAACATTGTCGGGTAGATAGCATACCGTCACTGTACAATTAATTCCTAGCATACGTAATAAAATTAGTACCAGAAAAATAACTAGATGGCGCTAGTAAAAATTGCGCCTTTTGTGAATCACGGTATTAAAGTTAAAATTACGTTTAATATACCCTGTGCCGTTTATTCAAATAAATCAATCACTATATGGATCGTAATCTATTAGTTTGATTTCAAAGCGACACCTATCCCAAGTAGATAGAACTTGTACATGGTCCTTCGTAGCTGGATGTCCTCTAGTGGATAACAGCGAAAACTACGTAGTAAGCTGGTGGACAGTGGATCGCTGTTGCAACATCGCCAAGCTTAGCCGGTGGATCGAGGCCACTGCAAGGATTTCCCGCATACCAGGTGTGGGTGCCCCATTGCACATGCCCCGCCCCGGAGGTCAAAGTGAATAGTGCACAGTGAAGTGAGTGCAACAGCGCAAGTGACGTCAACTGGTACCACGGCGGAGTCGAGACCCAACGAAGTCGGTCACGCAGGCGGTGCAGGGCGAAGTTCGTGTCCCCGTCTCGTGAAGGAAGAAGCAAACTGCGAGGTTCGCAAAAGTTAAACGGAATTGTCGTAAGTGGAAGTAAAACTGTGAGTACTTTCAAAGTATTATTTCAAGAAGTGAAAAATACAAAGTGATAATTATACAAACATAAGAACTTTAAATTTACTTTTAATATTTTGTTAACTTTGAATTTAAAATATTTACTTTAGACTTAGGAAATTTGTAATATGTGCATGGTAAACTAGGACTTAGAATAGTTTTCTAAAAAAAAACGAAGGTACGGGGAACCTATCGCCAAATTTCTACAAAATTGAAAGCGACAAGGTTCTATACACTTGTAAAATTTTCTTGAACTCGTCTTTAACTTGTGATTTGATAAATTTATTTCTGAACTTGGGTGTATTTGATTGTTCATTTGATTTATTTAACGTTGCCTAAAAATGCAGAACATAATAAACTTTCAAGTAGATATATTCAAAAGAATTTCAAAGGCACATGTAAATTTTAAAAAATGTCCGAAAGATAGATTAACTAAGGAGTATGTAGAAGGGAGATTGGAATCAGTCGAGCAGCTGTGGTTCGAATTTTTGGCTGGCCACAAAGAGTTGTTGCGCAGCTATACCACACCAGAATTAAACTCTACTGATTATGTCAAATCAGAAAAATATGATGAATGTGAAGAAGTATATAGCATCCGATTACGAAATGAAAAATTGATGTCGCAAGCGGGATTCGAACCCGCGCCTATTGGGATTCCGGCCCAATCGTGCTGCCACTACACTACCGCGACCAATTGTAGGACATGCAAATTTTCATCTCGTATTGTATTTACGTCTTAAGGTGACGGTGTGCTATCTACCCGACAATGTTTACACAATGTTATAGGCTTAATACTTCAAACTTTACAGTTAGAATTGTATTAAACGATGACACAACCTTGTTATTTAAATTTACTGAAATTTTAGCATTTAATATGCTTAATTTATAAAATCCGATTACGAAATGAAAAATTGATGTCGCAAGCGGGATTCGAACCCGCGCCTATTGGGATTCCGGCCCAATCGTGCTGCCACTACACTACCGCGACCAATTGTAGGACATGCAAATTTTCATCTCGTATTGTATTTACGTCTTAAGGTGACGGTGTGCTATCTACCCGACAATGTTTACACAATGTTATAGGCTTAATACTTCAAACTTTACAGTTAGAATTGTATTAAACGATGACACAACCTTGTTATTTAAATTTACTGAAATTTTAGCATTTAATATGCTTAATTTATAAAATCCGATTACGAAATGAAAAATTGATGTCGCAAGCGGGATTCGAACCCGCGCCTATTGGGATTCCGGCCCAATCGTGCTGCCACTACACTACCGCGACCAATTGTAGGACATGCAAATTTTCATCTCGTATTGTATTTACGTCTTAAGGTGACGGTGTGCTATCTACCCGACAATGTCGGGTAGATAGCACACAGTAGCAGCACCTCAAGAAGTATTAAGCCTATAACATTGTGTAAACATTGTCGGGTAGATAGCACACCGTCACCTTAAGACGTAAATACAATACGAGATGAAAATTTGCATGTCCTACAATTGGTCGCGGTAGTGTAGTGGCAGCACGATTGGGCCGGAATCCCAATAGGCGCGGGTTCGAATCCCGCTTGCGACATCAATTTTTCATTTCGTAATCGGATTTTATAAATTAAGCATATTAAATGCTAAAATTTCAGTAAATTTAAATAACAAGGTTGTGTCATCGTTTAATACAATTCTAACTGTAAAGTTTGAAGTATTAAGCCTATAACATTGTGTAAACATTGTCGGGTAGATAGCACACCGTCACCTTAAGACGTAAATACAATACGAGATGAAAATTTGCATGTCCTACAATTGGTCGCGGTAGTGTAGTGGCAGCACGATTGGGCCGGAATCCCAATAGGCGCGGGTTCGAATCCCGCTTGCGACATCAATTTTTCATTTCGTAATCGGGTTTTATAAATTAAGCATATTAAATGCTAAAATTTCAGTAAATTTAAGTATATAGCAGTTATAAATGTTAAATAAAATGTGAACTGGTTCGATTTGATTGCAATAAGAAAACACAGTCTATGAGCACTTATGTAAGCGATCAAGTTCAAAATGTATCACCTCATTTAAAATTACCTAAACTACAGATTCCAAATTTTTCTGGTCTGTATACGGAGTGGTGCTCTTTTAGAGATATGTTTCAGTCATTGGTCGGCAACAATAATTCTTTGGATAGTATTCAGAAACTACATTATCTAAAAGGGTACCTCACCGGTGAGGCAGAGCAACTAATCAGGCACATACCGATCCAAGACGCCAACTTCGAACGATGTTGGAAGTTATTGGAAGAGAGGTACAACAACAAAAAATACGTTTCTCAAAATGTATTGAGGCGTCTGCTTAGTCAGAAAAACCTCACCAACGAATCAGCAACTGGGCTCAAAGAGCTTGTAAATACTACAAACGATTGTTTAGCGTCCCTCACAAATATAGGTATCAATGTCAGCAACTGGGACATACTAATAATCCATATACTGTCGTTGAAGTTGGATCCAGAAACCAGACGTCAATGGGAGTTTCATGTAACCACCAACATTACTGTAGATGATCTCCCCACGTATAAACAATTTCAGGAATTCCTGACACAACGGTTTAGAGCAATCGAGTTCCTGGATCCAAAGACAACAACAGCCGGCAAAGTCCAAGTAAATAAAGTTAAATCCATGCATGTAACCAACGCACCAAGTCGTTCTTGTCCATCTTGTTCAGACGGTCATAAATTGAGTCAATGTAAGAATTTTCATAATGAAACTGTCGACAACCGGCGCAAATTTGTACTGGACAACAAAATATGTTTTAATTGTTTAGGTAGCAATCATTCTGCTAAAGAATGCCGCAGTAATGTAACGTGTCGAATTTGCAAGCGATCTCATCATTCGCTGCTACATCCCACGGGATCTGGATCAAACGCGACAGCGCCTGAGAGCAGCCACGGTGGGCGGGCTGCTTCTTCATCAGACAAAGCAAATAATTTGTCAGCATCTTCCGATGCAGGTCAGCAAACTTCAGGTGTTGTGTCATGTTTTGCTACTGGCAAGGGCCAGCAGCAAGCCTTGCTAGCCACGGCAGTGGTCATGGCTATGGCAAAGAACGGGAAACGTTACTCAATTCGTGCGCTTCTAGACCAAGGATCCCAAGGATCATTTGTGACTGAAGCTACAGTTCAGTATTTGGGTTTGAGAAAATCACCAGCCACTAATCAAGTAACAAGCTTAGGGGGAGACACAAATATTGTTTCCAAATCAATGGTCACCATCGACATACAATCACGGATTGATCCAAACTTCAAGATTCCGGTGAAGGCATATGTGCTTAGCAACATAACTTCTCTTCTTCCATCGAAAAGAGTTGAGGCAATACAATGGGAAGAGATCAGCCTAACACTCGCTGATCCACAATATTACATACCTAATAAAATTCAAATTTTGTTAGGATCTGAAGTATATAGCCAAATACTTCAAGAAGGTTTTAAACGCGGACCTCCTGGCACACCTATAGCACAAGCTACAAGTCTGGGTTGGATTTTGTCGGGAATAACAAATTCAACAGACGAGGTTTCTTCAAAAATAAACGTTCTTCATTGTTGCACAACTGAAGACAACGAGCTGCTCAAACGGTTCTGGGAGCTCGAATCCGATATTCCACCACCACGTGAAGTCATGTTCACTGAAGACGAAAAACGCTGTGAAGAATATTTTGCCGCGACGACTCGACGAGATGAAGAAGGCAAATATGTAGTTCGTCTTCCTTTCAGAAAGGAAACCCCCGAAGTAACTGGATCAAAGGAAATAGCTGAAATAAGATTAAAGTCCTTAGAACAAAGGTTAAATAAAGATGCAGATCTTAAACAGAAGTATAGTGAAGTAATCAAAGAGTATTTGGAGTTAGGTCACATGGAGGAGGTGCCTGAAAACGAAGTTAACAAACCAAACGCGATCTACTTGCCTCATCACGCTGTGGTTAGACAGGACAAAGATACTACGAAGGTTAGGGTTGTCTTCGATGCCTCCTGCAAAGGAAAAAATGATTGTTCGGTAAACGATCAACTTTTAGTCGGACCTACCTTGCAACCGGATCTCAGGCACATCATGACTCAATGGAGGGAGTCTCCCATCTGCTTGTCAGCTGATGTGGAGAAAATGTATCGCCAGGTGAAGGTTGATAGTCAGGATGCAGATTACCAAAGAATACTCTGGAAGGATGAAGAAACACAAAACCTTAAACACTACAGACTTACCCGAGTTACGTTCGGTACAGTGTCAGCACCGTACCTAGCGGTGAAGGCCCTTCAGCAAGTAGCTCAGGATCACAGCATGGAGTACTCAGCAGCATCTGAAAAGACTCTAAAACACTTTTATGTTGATGATTTAATGACAGGAGTTCAAAACAAAGAGGAAGGTAGAAAATTGTATAAGGAAATGAATAAACTTTTAGCTAAAGGTGGATTTAATTTACAAAAATGGACAAGCAACAATAAAAAATTACTTGAAGAAATGAAGGATAGTGAGAAGGAAAGGGTTCAACGGGGAAAGGAAATAGGAGAAACATTGAAAATAAAGACGGACGAAATCATAAAAATAGTAGGACTTACCTGGAACCGGAGCGAAGACTCCTTCCGCTATCAAGTGGACTCGACGGATGTACAGGAACCTGCAACAAAAAGGAAAATCATTTCAGACATTAGTCGCTTCTATGACCCGCTTGGTTGGGTAGGCCCAAGCGTGATCATAGCAAAAATGATTATTCAAAAATTATGGCTAGCTGGGTTGGGCTGGGATGACCCAGTCCCAACAAACATACTGCATGAATGGAAAGCATATAAAGATGAATTGAAGCTTTTAAGCAATGTATGCATACCTCGCTGGATCGGACTTCGGGTAGGAGACGTCATAGAACTTCATGGATTCAGCGATGCATCTAAGGAAGCTTATGCCGCTGTGGTGTATTCTCGTGTCATCGATGCTAATGGGCAAATCCATGTCTCGTTGATCTCAGCAAAAACAAAAGTAGCCCCGGTGAAACAAGTGTCCATTCCACGTCTCGAGCTGTGCGGTGCAGTGCTACTAACAAGGTTGATGACTGAGCTAGCGGTGACAATGAAAATTGACAAAACTCACCTGCACGCGTGGACAGATTCGACAGTTGTGCTCGCTTGGCTGAACAGTCATCCGAGCCGCTGGAAAGTCTTCGTTGCGAATCGTGTATCTGAGATCATTACAAATCTCGACTCTCACCACTGGTCGCACGTTTCAACCAAATGCAACCCAGCAGATTCAGCATCACGAGGCCAAATGCCATCAGAATTGATATCCAATGAAACCTGGTTCAATGGGCCTCAAGTTTTGCATAACGAGGTAATTGAATATAAAAAACCTAAAGAAATACACGCCAAGGTTGAAGAAGAAAATGTAAAAAGTCATTGTGCCACCAAATGCGATACTGAAAACATAACAACAAGATTCTCATCATTAGTCAGAATGATCCGAGTTGTAGCTTATTGCAGACGCTTCACAGAGAATTCAAAAATTGCAAAGCAGAACAGGCAAGTGGGATTTCTAACCACACATGAACTTCAAAACACACTGAATCTCTGCATTAAAAATTGCCAATCGGATAGTTTCAAGGAAGAAATATCTGTTATAAAAACAGGACGTGAGTTACCAAAACGCAGCCGTCTTCGAGCTCTTAATCCTTTTCTAGACGGAAACGGTATACTTCGTGTAGGTGGAAGACTAGAACACTCACAGTTAAATGAAGACAAGAAACACCCAATTCTAATTCCAAAGGACTCACATATAACTAATCTAATAATATCTGACGCTCACAAACAAACCCTGCATGGTGGTCCTCAGCTGATGCTGACGTATACATTATCAAAATATTGGATTCTTGGCGCAAAACAACTCGTGAAAGCTCACTACCGCAAATGTGTCACGTGTGCAAAGGTTGCAGCTGCAGCTAGAACTCCTCTGCAAGGGCAATTACCTCCAGCTCGTGTAACTCCTGCGCGACCTTTTAGCCATAGTGGAGTGGATTTGATAAATATGGATGCACAAAAAGTCACGGCCCCCAGTCACGGCAGTTCCGCTGTTCCACGGGCTCATTTTGGTAGCGGGCCTGTTGGTGGCGGGGCAGGGGGTGCTAGGAATCTCCGGCCGCGATCCGGCTACCAAAAAAATCGACCCTTGGCCCTGGTAACACACAACGTTCGGACGCTTAGGACCGACGAGAGGGTCATCGAACTGGAAGAGGAATTGAGCAAAATCCGATGGGACATTGTAGGATTATCAGAAGTGCGAAGAGAGGGGGAGGGCACGATAATCCTCCGGTCTGGAAATTTGCTCTTCTACCGGGAGGGAGATCACCCATCCCAAGGCGGTGTAGGGTTTATCGTTCGTAAGTCTCTCGTAGAGAACGTGGAGAGGATCGAAAGTGTGTCAACAAGGGTAGCGTACCTTATACTCAGAATTACCAAACGGTATTCGTTGAAGGTCATACAGGTTTACGCACCGACTTCGACATACTCCGACGACGTAGTGGAGGCCTTATACGAGAATATCTCGAAAGCCATCCACACGTCCAAAACCCACTTCACGGTAGTTATGGGAGACTTCAACGCAAAACTAGGCAAAAGGACAGACGATGAGTTGATAGTGGGGCAATATGGATTTGGACAGAGAAACCAAAGGGGCCAAAAACTGGCCAACTTTTTGGAGAAGGAAAGCCTCTTCATGATGAATTCCTTCTTCAAGAAACGGCCACAAAGGAAGTGGACCTGGATTAGCCCTGATGGATCCACTAAAAATGAGATAGACTTCATCTTGACGGACAAACGACAAATATTCAATGATGTCTCTGTGATCAGCAGGATTAAAACTGGGAGTGATCACCGCATGGTTCGAGGCACATTGAATCTTCGTACGAAAGTCGAGCGGTCCCGCTTGATGAAGTCTACACTCCGACCTACACCTGTCCAATACCAGAACCCCGATAGCTTTCAACTCGAATTACATAATCGCTTCCAATGCCTGGAAGAGTGCGAATCTTCGAACGATATGAACAACAGGTTCGTGGAAACTGTCCACGCGGTCGGGTCAAAATTCTTTAAGGCCCATCGCGCTACTAGAACAAAAAAGCTTTCTGACCAGACTCTTCAACTCATGGAGAGGAGAAAGGAAATGACGGTACAGTATTCAGCCGATTGGTCCGAACTCAGGCAGCTTAATAGACAAATCTCTAAATCTATGCGACGCGATATTCGCCGATTCAATACGCTGCGTATTGAAGAGGCGATAGAGCGAAATCGAGGCTCCAAAGTGTTCGCACGAGATTTGTCTATTGGGCAGAGCCAAATGACTAAGCTGAAGAACGATGACGGTACTGTCATTTCATCCCAGAGTGAGATCTTGGGAGAGGTCGAAAGGTTCTATAGGCAGTTGTACAAATCATCCCTGAATCCTGTTGTCAGCTTGGTCCAAGACCCCAGATCCAAGCTAACTCGGCACTATACCGAAGAAATCCCAGACGTCAGCTTGTACGAGATCAGAATGGCTCTAAAACAATTAAAGAACGGAAAGGCACCGGGAGATGACGGAATTACCACAGAGCTCCTGAGGGCAGGCGGCAAGCCAGTTTTAAAAGCCCTACAGAAGCTGTTTAATTCTGTCATTCTCGGGGGCGACGTTCCAGAGTCGTGGACCAGGAGTGTGGTGGTGCTGTTTTTCAAGAAGGGCGATAAAACGCTCTTAAAGAACTACAGACCCATCTCACTCCTGAGCCACGTGTACAAATTGTTTTCAAGAGTCATTACGAACCGACTCGTGCGCAAGCTAGACGACTTCCAGCCGCCTGAACAAGCCGGTTTCCGAAAAAAAAAAAAAAAAAATATGGAGTGGATTTTGCAGGCCCCATTCAAATTCGCACCACCAAAGGACGGGGTCATAAATCCTACAAGGGATATATCTGTTTGTTTGTTTGCATGGCGACTCGCGCCGTACATTTAGAAGTCGTAAGTGATCTTACGTCAGAAGGGTTTCTGCAAGCTTTCAAAAGATTTCAAGGACGTAGAGGTCATTGTTCGCATATTTGGAGCGATAATGGAACAAACTTCATCGGTGCAGCGGCAGAGATCAAAAGGTGTACTGTAGCTGAAGGAACTTCTGTGCTGAAAGAGGTTGCAGAGTCTTTGGCTACAAATGGATGTGAATGGCATTTCATTCCCCCCCACTCACCAAATTTCGGCGGTTTGTGGGAAGCCGGAGTAAAGTCGGTAAAATACCACCTCAAACGCATCGTGGCAAACACCACCTTGACATATGAAGAAATGGCTACAGTGCTGGCTCAAATTGAAGCATGCCTCAACTCACGGCCAATGTCAGCTATTACGGATGAGTTAAACGAGTTCACGATATTGACTCCAGGACACTTTCTAATAGGTGAGCCCCCTGTAGTGGCACCTGACTACAACTTCGAAAACCAAAGTGTCAGCAGTTTACGGAGATGGCAGCACGCTCAGCGTATGGTGCAAATCTTTTGGCGCCAATGGTCGCAAGAATATCTCACAAAATTTTTGCATCGATACAAGTGGTCGTCTCACACTCCTCAGCCCAATCTCGGGGATGTGGTTGTAGTAAAGGAGGATAACTTGCCTCCTTCTCGTTGGCTTTTTGGTAGGATTATTGCTACCCATCCAGGTGCCGACAATATTGTACGCATAGTAACTGTAAAAACCAAACATGGATCTCTTAAGAGACCATTGTCCAAATTGTGTGTTCTTCCAATAGAAAATAAATGAATGCCTATGTAATCTTATTAGTTAATTTTATCGATACACTATTTATTGTTTGTCAAGTGTAGTCCGGCACAATATGTAAGGACAAAGGTCCACTTTGCCCTTGGTGGGCGATCTATGTACAATTAATTCCTAGCATACGTAATAAAATTAGTACCAGAAAAATAACTAGATGGCGCTAGTAAAAATTGCGCCTTTTGTGGATCACGGTATTAAAGTTAAAATTACGTTTAATATACCCTGTGCCGTTTATTCAAATAAATCAATCACTATATGGATCGTAATCTATTAGTTTGATTTCAAAGCGACACCTATCCCAAGTAGATAGAACTTGTACAGTCACCTTAAGACGTAAATATAATACGAAGTGAAATTTGCATGTCCTACAATTAGTCGCGGTGGTGTAGTGGCACCACGATTGGGCCGGCATCCCAATAGGCGCGGGTTCGAATCCCGCTTGCGACATCATTTTTCATTTCGTAATCGGATTTTATAAATAATTAAGCATATTAAATGCTAAATTTCAGTAATTTGAATGTGTCATAAATAGTAAAAGTTAACACGTTTAATTGTCGCAGAGGTACGGGCAATTATTAATATCACTTGAAGAGGTTCATGCTTGAAAAATGGCTCTCACCTGTATAACAGGTTTTATATTTTTCACTTATAGAGGTTTTAGGTGGGCAAAATGACGGGACCTGTTATTGTATACTGTAACCCTGACGAGGACTGTCATTAATAGAGTTTTCTCGCTTAAGCATTTCTTACTTACTCAGGTTTGACTGTATTCCTACCGATTTAAAATTGTTTCTGATACGTATAGACTCACTTTTAAAACCTATATGTAACTCTTTTATTAACCAAAAGGTTTTGTAATGACCAAGAAAGATTATCTATTCGAATTATAAAGTATTACAAATTTAACTGTAATTTGTTGTATGGTAGTGGCTACGAATACTACCAACCCTTACTTTGCTCGTGGACGTCGTAAAAGACGACTATAACCTGCCTTATAACAACCTGGGCCAACTCCATCTGATGCCGTTTGGTCAAAAATTACATTCCCAACGAGGGTTGACTACGGGCAGGCGGCCGGTCATAAAACTATTGCCAATAACTTTTACAATGTGTGCTGTGAAAGAAAAGTACATATTGTATCGCCCCCAAGTAATTGGGATAAGAGAATTGATGAATGATGAAACTTAACCCCTCACGCGCTTTTGGGACACCCGTTTGACCCAAAAAAATTTGCTCAATGCGCATTTAGGAAACAGGTTTGGCCTAATTAAACGTTCTATAATTAGCAATTGTTGTGTAGCACTGTATTTCACATTTTCTACAGTTTACGTAAAACCATAAAATTCACTGAACTTTTTTGGAGTTTACTCCTTAAGAATCGATTTTCATATAAGGCGCCCGGTATGAGAAAAAATTGAGGAGTAAAATCTAGTGATCGAATAACCTCGTTACGTTTTTGGTGCGCAACCTATTCTGCGCACCTTTCACTTTCTGCATGAGATAATTCTTCACTGAACAGTTTTAATAAATGTAAATAAAAATATATTTATTATTTTTAGTCAAATGAACCTTTTTTTGCGCCTGTTTTGATAATCGTACTTAAGGAGTAAACTCCAGTCGTGCGTCGGAGCTGACACGCTTTTTTTTTAATAAAACAAAGCGCGGGGCACTCGGGAGTACTGCGAAGTCTGGTGCGTGAGGGGTTAACTGTAATAGTAGTTTTGGTTGCCATTAGATCGTCCTAAATAACTTAGCAATTAATTATCTTTCTACCTACCTGATGCGGTGCACTCAGAAATAGCCCCAATAAGGAGTAGCAGGAGAACTAATACGAACACCTGTTTGCTGACCATCTTGTAACCTCTTGTGCTAAGTTGACAATATACTCAAAGAATAACGAAGGTTTAATAATATCGCGTAATATAAATTAATAAATTTATACATATATATACACTCACATATCACTATTACAAAAATAAAATTGTTTTGTAAGTTTGTTTCAACGTGTATTATAAATACTAGTCTATAAAACTATCGGGTGATCGGGCTGGGGAATAGTCCGGTCACCCGACGTGAGGCACAGCAACTGTCGAGGCGTCGACTCGAGAGGAACCCGCGAGGATACAAAGATCGGGTACCGGTGGACCGCTCGCACAGCGTAGAGAGTAGTTTGCATGGTGAGTCTATGGGGTCACGCGCCGTCTTTTCCGTCAACCCGGACCGATTTGGCGGGGCGAGACGCATCCATAGTCCACGGCAAAAAAAGGCTTCAAACTACTTTATAGGTAAAAATCACCTTGTTGCGTTGGATGCAGGTGGCAACAAGATTGTTCTAAATGGAATTATCATGGAGAGGCTTATGTCTAACAGTGGACTTATGGATAGATGGACATAAAATCTTTATAAGATTTACTCGTGGATTATAGCTTCATGCATTATTTCCGTGTGGAGACGGAGTAAGAGTATAAATCTTACCCGTGGATGATCGTAAGATACGACTAAGGGACATAATATGCATAAAACATCTGTGCAAGAGAAGGAAGACTCAAAATAAATCCACATATCAACCCGTTTGATCAAAATCATCTTGCTCTTATCCCAATTACTTGGGGTCGACGCAATATGTCATCTTCTTCCATACCAGACTCAGATATCAGACGTCATCTCTGCAGTCACTCCCAGACTATCCATGTCATGCCTCACGCAGTCGATCCATCTTTTCTTTGGTCTTCCTTTACCCCTAAAGTCTTCAACATTCATACCTAAAACTTTTCTCACAACAGTACTTTCTGCCCGCCTCATCACATGTCCATACCATGTCAGCCGTTCACTCTTTAACTTTTCCGTCACTGCCGTCTTTCAAACCCGTTTGATCATCATGGTGTAAAAAGTCAGTTTCTCTCCTATTGTAGCGATAGTTCAACTCCAGTAGTGGGACGTATATGAGCGGAGATGATGCTGAATCATAGAGATAGTGGCTATAAATGGTAAACGCCGTGTTGGACTCATACAGGATGGTAGGTAGACAGTTAGGGAATATCTAGGTGTCATCATTCTCCTACTCTTATCCCAATTACTTGGGGTCGATACAATATGTGCTCTTCTTTCACAGTACATATTATAAAAGTTATCAATAGTTTTAAGACCGGCCGCCTTTTCTTTTTTTTTTTTTTTTTTTTTTTTTAATTTCTTTTTTCGCAAGGTGGGACCATGGATGTGGTCGCGCCCCGGCAAATCGGCCCGGGGCGACGGAAGAGGCGGCGCGCAACCCCATGGACCCACCCTGCAAACACCTCTTCGCCGTGCGAGCGGACCACCGGTACCCGATCTTTGTCTTCGGTGGCCCGCCCGGCGATATACCCTCTCGGGTTCCTCTCTCGTCGACGCTCCGACAGCTTTCGCCGTCGAGGCGTCGCTCTCACGCGGTGGCCTCACGTCGGGTGACCGGACAATTCCCCAGTCCGATCACCCGAAGCCTCGGTTAGGGCGGCATCAGACGCAGATACTCGCGCATGCGCCGCCCCGGCCGCGGGCGGCGGCCCGGGTCACGGGAATCCTCCCGGACTCGTTCCGCCGCCTCCTTCTGCGAGATGACAGCCTCGCAGAAGGCGGCGACCGCGTCCCAATTCCTGACGCTGTCGACCATCGCTTTCATGACAACCGGCAGCGTCAGGTCGGCACCGATGACAGCGACGAGGTCACGGCGCTGCCCGTCCCAGCCCGAACATACCTCAAGCGTATGTTGCGCCGTGTCCTCGTCGCTACTGCAATGGTGGCAGGACGGAGTCCACTCCCTCCGCACGACCGTGTGCAGGTACTTGCCGAAGCAACCGTGCCCCGACAAGACCTGCACCAACCGGAAGGAGAGCACTCCGTGCCGCCGCTCCATCCACTCCATCAGTACGGGTCGGAGGGCCTCGACGGTAACAACACCGTGTCTAGGCCTCTCCAGCCGCGTAGCCCAATGGGCGATGACTTCTCGGCGGGCGTCCTCGCGCCAGGTGGCTATCTCGTTGAACGATGGGGAGCCACCCTCGTCGTGCATTGTGGTAACCCGCCGGTAGAGGTCGGAGAGCATCTCCGCCTCTAGGTCCCATGGGGGTGTCCCGGCCAATAGGCATGCCGCCTCGGTAGACACCGTGCGGTACCCTCGAATGGCTCTGACCGCCATGGCTCGCTGTGGCCTCCACAGTATAGCCCTGAGCTGGGCGTTCAGAGCCCTCGCCCACACGGGTGCGCCGTACATGGCCATTGAGCGGATCACCCCCGCATACAGCCGTCGGCCCTCGAAACTGGGTCCGCCCACGTTCGGCATGAGCTGAGAAAGGGCGGACGCCGCGCCGACCAGCCGGGGAGCAATTTGACGGAAATGCTCCCGGAACCACCATCGCCCGTCGAGCACCAGACCCAAGTACCTCATATGGGCCTGGATACTGATGTGGATGGAGTTGACGACTAACGAGGCGCCGATGGGCAGCCTCACACGGGGCCCATGGAATAAAAGGGCCTCCGTCTTGTTTAGGGCCACTCTGAGCCCCAGCGCCTCGATTCGCCTGACCATATCCTTGGTGCCGAGAGTGGCCAGGCTCGCCGCCTCTCCGAGTGTCCTGCCCCGGGCTGTGACGAGCGTGTCGTCAGCATAGCATATAACGCTCAGCCCGGGGGGGAGACTCCCTCTCAACGCCCAGTCGTAACCGATGTCCCACAGAGTCGGCCCCAGAACCGACCCCTACGGAACACCGCACGACATGGGCGTCCGCACAATGTCCCATGCGGGGCTCGCGTAGAGAACACTGCGCCCCTCCAAATAGTCTGCCACCAGCCGCCTGAGGTACGGGGGCACTCCATGGAATCGGAGCGCCTCCCTGATGCAGCTGAATGGCAGACTATTGAATGCGTTGGCGATGTCCAACGACACCGCCAACAGCACTCCTTTGCCGGAGACAGCCTCCGCGGCCGTCTGCCTCAGGCGTAGCAGGGCCCCGATGGTCGGACGCCTCCTCCGAAACCCAAATTAAGCGTCCGACAGATCAGGCCCCACCTCCTCCAGGTGCCGGACGATGCGGGCAGCGAGGACACGCTCCAGCAGCTTACCCACATCGTCCAGAAGCACAATGGGCCTGTAGGCCGACGGCGAATCCGGGGGCCGTCCCGGCTTTGGCAGGAGAACCAACCTCCCTTCCTTCCAGCACTCAGGGAACTGTCCAGACGTCAGACAGGCGTTGAACAGTTGCCTGAGGCGAGGCTCGAAGTGCTCGAGGAGCGACGTCAACACCCGAACTGGTATTCCGTCCGGGCCGGGGGCCGTGGTGGCGGAACGAATGTTCGCCACAGCCGCCCCCACTTCCGACTCCGTCACGGGCGGAACACTCTCGTCGGCCTCCCGGTCGTGATCTGGCGAAGCCATGACCGGGGGCGTGTGTTCCGACTGCCGCGGGAACAGCTCCTCGAACACCCTACGAAGGAGGTCGGGCTGGAGGGTCTCGGTGAGGGGGGGGGCCTGCGCGCGAAGCTTATTCAGCGACGCGCGATACGGGCGACCCCAGGGGTCACGGTCAAGACCGTCCAGCATCTCCTGCCAACTCGCGTCCTTGGAGGACCGGATGGCCAGCCGAAAGGCGGTACGCGCACTGCGGTACGCCTCATACAGCTGGCCCTCCCGCTCAGCATCGCGGCGACGCTGCTGGCTGCGGGTGTAGGACCTTCGGGCACTAATGCACGCCGCACGAAGGTCCGCCAGTCTTGGGGACCACCAGTAGACCCCCTGCCTCGGAGGTAGACGGCGCACCCTGGGCATGACCGCATCGCAGACCTGCGTTAGCGCACTGCGGATGCGGGCAGCCTCGGCGTCCACTCCGTCCGCTGGGGGTGGTGAGGACAGCCACGTATTCACGATGGCCGCCTCCGCCAGTAGGTCCCTATCTAGACGCCCCACAGCCCACCGCGGAAACGCGTGAGCTCGGTCCGCCCTGTGACCCCTGCTGGGGTCCCGGAGAGGGGAGACCTCCATCCGGATGTAACGGTGATCCGACAGAGTCTCCGCCTACTCCAGGACACGCCAGTTCCTCACTCGTGGTGCGACAGCGGGGCTAGCGAACGACAAGTCCACTATCGACCCACCCTGCTGTCGCACACACGTGTTCACTGAGCCTCTGTTTAGGATACAGAGGCCCAGTGACGCCGCCCACTCCACGATCGCCCGCCAGCGATAGTCCGTCATCGGGGACCCCCACGCCGTGGATTTGGCGTTCAAGTCCTCCAGGACCAGGACGAGGCCCGGTGCCAGTCGCCGTATCGAAGCCTCCAAGGTGGTGAGGGAGGCCCCGAAATCGTCCATCGTCCTATTAGGGGAGAGGTATACACTGTAGAGCGTGACCCCTCCCCAATCCGCCGCGACAAATTCCTCGCCCCTATCCAAGAGGGATAAGGACGGGAAGTGCCGCTGCGTGGAGGCGACGATTGCCGCGGTTCCGTTCCGGCTTACCACCCAATTGGGGCGATCAGGCACACAGTACGGTTCCGCGACTACGGCTGCCCCGATCGACCACTCCGCCATGGATTGCAGGAGGAGATCCTGCGCACCGGCAGAGTGGTTGATGTTGGCCTGCAGGAGGTGAGTGGATTGGGCAGCCATTAGTGGGCCGTTTCCATCACCTCCTCGCTGGCGGGCGATCGGGCCGCGCTAGGAGCGGGAGCGGCCGTGGTCGAAAGGCCGCTCCGCCCCTTTGGGGCCGAAGCCGGAGGTCTGCACGCCCCAGAGCCCATGCGGTGCTTGGCAGGCTTATTGCCCGCCGCACATGCGGGGCAGTGGGGCGGGGCGGCGCAAGATGCCGCCATGTGCCCAGTCTGACCGCAGCGGAAGCAGAGTCCGCCGCAGTCAAAGCAATTAGTGCATGTTGGCCGGGTATGCCCGACCGCCATGCACTTGAAACACCTCGCAGGCCGGTGCTCTAGCACGGTGACTCGCGCTGAGCTCCAGCCCACGAGGAGCCTGCCTGAGCCGGCCAGTTGCCTGACCGACTCCACTGGGCACTGCACCCAGGCGGCACCTACGCCGCCCGGACCGGGCCGGATGGCGCCAACTCGGACGGTGTCCAGGGGACACCCGGTTTTCGAGGCAATGGCCTCCCGGATGTCTTCCACCGTTACGGAGTCATCCAGACCCGCGATGCGCATTTCGGCGCACTTCACGGGTCTGGCGATTTTCACGCCACCCTCCTCGGCGAACAAACATCGCAGCTTCGACGCCACGCTATCGGCCGTCCTGGTGCCCTCGGCCCCAGGGAACTCCAGAATCCGAGCCCCTGTCCGGGCCTTGCGGGTCCTGGCTTCGACGCCTCCTACGTCGGAGACGTCTAGCTCCCGCCGGGCTTTCCGCAGGACGGCCTCATAGCTGAGGCCCCTTTCTACCGCCTCAGGCAGCACAGTGATCACCACTGCGGCTGTCTACGGCGGCCGGAGCCCCTTGCGCGGCCTCTTCCTCCCGCCTCCTTCGGCTCCTGCCTGGGGAGCGGAGACCTCAGCGGCGCGCTTGGCCGCCGCTCTCCTCCTCTGGCCGCGACTCTTCCTGCTGCGCTCGGCCACCTGCCAACCCTGTTCGGGTGCAGCGGGCGTGCCAGGCGCGGGAGGCGTGGTCGCGGGCGTGCTAGTCGTCGCCGGCGGTGTTGATGCGGGCGAGGACTGCGGCACGGCAGGAACCGGTGCCGACTTCTTTTTAGGGGCGGGCCCCTTTTGTTTGGGTCCAGCCGCGGCCGCGGCGTAGCTGGCCCCCACGCGGCCACCCTGACAGGGCAGCGGGGCGGGGGCTGGTGCCGCATATGGCCGCTTGTCTGCGGCGAGAGGCGGTCGAACACGTGGTTCTGGAGGCAGCCTTGCCTCCAGAACGGCCAAGCGCGCATTGACCATATTACCGATCGTGTCGATAATGGCGCGCAAGGCCTCGTCCGACACGGCCCCCACCACGGGCAGCGGGATTGGTGTTACCGGCAGGACCTCTGCCGGGGCCTGCTCCACGACGGCGACATTTGGCGGGCTGGTGCTGATTGACGGCGTCTTCAGCGCGGCGGCAACCGATGGACGGCCAGCACCTCGAGGCGGCTTCGGGGCGGCGACTACGGCGAAGGTTTCTCGGCGGCCAGCATTGACCGGCGGCGCAGGTGGCGCAGGCGGCACGAGCCGCGCCATTTAGGCCTTTAGGTCGGCCACGTCCTTGGTAAGGAGGCGGTTGGTCCTCCGTACCGCGGCCAACTCTGACTCCAAACGGCGGTTCTGGGCCCGCAGGCCTGACACCTCGCCACCGAGGCGGGCGTTTTCGGCCTGCAGGGCCTCCATGTTCGCGGCTGGGGCACTCGTGCGGGCACCAGCGGCCGCCACTTCGGTGGGAGTGATGCCGGACAACACCTCCAGCACCCTCGCGGCAGCCGCCTCATTGTCGGCCCGCCTACCAGCCTCCACCCCTCCATGCATTCCGCCGGCCGTGGAGTGGGTCGTCCTGCCCGTCGTCGCGGCTCCTCGCCCTCTGCGAGACGCCGGCACCTTGGGGGGAGTAGATCCGCCGCCATCATCTTGGGGTCCAGCGGTGGCAGCCTCCCTGAGAGCCCGCCGCTCCTCCCGCTCCGCCTGTCGCTTTTTGGCGCCGGAAGCCTTCCCCCTATTCGGGGGTCTCCCACGCCTCTTCGTCTTTGGGGCCTCCTGTGATGGTGCCGGGCCCTCGGCGGACGCCTCGAGTCCTGAGGACGAGGCGTCGTTTGTGCCAGTTTTCTGTTGGCTTAGCAAGGCCGTAGAGTGGGAATCCGTAGGATCCCCGTCTTTTGAGAGTAAAATAGGCAAATCCATATCAATTCCCACGAGCATGGGAGAAAAACCGTCGACCCGGGCAGAGATCCCTGTACCCGGGCAAGCCTACATTTACCAAACAGGGGGTCGGCCGGTACCCTGGCTGGAGCGTGCTAACGACAGAACAACCCATGTGCCATGCATCTTCTCGCCGCACGCCAGAACTTAAGATTCTGGGTGATTTCCGAATTCGAATGTTGATTCGAACTCATTATAGAGGTTGTCTTCCTCGCGGTCCGGGTGATTAAGCCAAGACCCTCGTTCCTGATACTACGCCTCACGACAACTTGTCTTGAAGCAAGATATCAGGTTTACGATACGTCGGCGGTGGCATAAGCCTGCCCAGCCCTCAAATTAATGAATGACCGGGCCCGTCCGAGATTTCGCGTCATGTACCCTCTACAAATAGAGGGTCAGGAGCGAATTGGGGCTCAACCCATTGCTGGGAAACCCCCCTCGCGCCAGAGATTCGCTACGGGCGACAATTCAACAGAGGGATCTAGGGGACTGTCGCCCGCACCCAGGGTACACCACGCGGAGGTTTCTGGCATCGTACCCCGGCCGCCTGCCAGACGTCAACCCTCCTTGGAAATGTATTTGTTGATCGGCATCAGATGGAGTTGGTCTAGGTCGTTATAAGGCTCTTAGTCGTCTTTTACGACATTCACGAGCAAAGTAAGGGTTGGTAGTATTCGTAGCCGCTACCACACAGCTAGGGAGGATCTGGGTGTGTAAGTAAGTAATTATATTTTTATTACAGCTGATTAATTTTAATCGTGATCTATTAAAATAATCATTAAATATGTTTGTTTTCGTTTTGAAAAAGAAATATTCGTGATAATCGTAAAAGTATATTCACGATCTGATTTAATACTAATTAAAATTTTATACCACATTAAAACTCTTAAGGACTCATTCCTTTTCTAGAAACCATCAGAAACAGGTGTATTATGACTATATTTTTTATGATAATTGTATCAACCATTCGTGAGACTAAAGATAAAACATTAACATGCACATCATCATTCTCCTACTCTTATCCCAATTACTTGTGGTCGATACAATATGTACTCTTCTTTCATAGTACATATTGTAAAAGTTATTGGCAATAGTTTTATGACCAGCCGCCTGCCAGACGTCAACTTGGGAATGTAATTGTTGACCAAATGGCATCAGATGGAGTTGGCCCAGGTCGTTATAAGGCTCTTAGTCGTCTTTTACAACATCCACGAGCAAAATAAGGGTTGGTAGTTTTCGTAGCCGCTAACACACAGCAACATGTTAACATGCATATATTAAACGAAATCAAAGAACTCTAAAACACCAATAATGATATAATTGAGAACATAGTAAATACCATAATTATTATACCAACATATGCCTTAATTATTGCTAAACCATCCGTTATCACTAAACAGAAATATTTAATTATAATTGCAGCTGATGAACAATTAACTTCTTCTAAAACTCTTGAATTACCGTGTGGTGACGAAGTAAGAATTCTATTCACCATCCCATATCTTACCCGTGGGTGATCGTACAAGACGAATAAGAGATATAAAATGCATATAACATGTATGCGAGAGAAGGAAAACTCGAAACAAAACCCTATAGCAACACGTTTGACTAGCGCGGTATAGTAGGTTAATTTCCCTCCCATTACGGAGGAGACCCGAGCCCAACAGTGGGACGTTTAGGGGCTGTGATGATGATGATGATAATGATGAAAACTCTTGAGCAATTTAGGAACATACTTAAAGCCAGTTGCTTTTTGATTGCAAATTAATGGTACTAGAAAAATTGAAGATGTGAAAATAATAGGCTGTGCCACTAAAGAAGAATAAACAAATCTGCATCCTAACTTAAAAATAATAAAAAGTTAATAATAGAGAAGGTTAAAAATAAAAATACGTGTGGCCACTCGGGGACTGCCGCGGTAAAGCTATTGCATAGCATTTTTTATCAACTTATGCAATTATAACTATTTATTTATTTTTTATGCAGTATAAAATCAAGAAATTCCGTAAAAAAATAAATTTTAAATTATTATAAATAACATACATACATACATATCATCACGCCATATCCCTTGCAGGGTAGGCAGAGAGAACAGAGTGCCAGAGAACTCTATCTCTGCATACTTCACTCGCTTCCTCAACATTCATAATTCTCTTCATACACGCTCGCCGGTTTCGGAGACTCTTGACTCCACCTTCCTTCAGTACATGACCGATCTGGTCTAGGTAGGTTAGTCTCGGTCTCCCTCGGTACCTACATCCTTCCACTTTCGCATTGTATATCTTCTTAACCAGGCGTTCGTTCGGCATTCTTTCCACATGTCCGAACCATCGGAGCATTCCCTTTCGCATCTTTACACCAATACTCTCTTTCATACCTACTCGCTCTCTTACGTCGTCGTTACGAATGCGGTCGGTCAGCCTAACTCCACAGATTTTCCGCAGAGATCGCATTTCGACCGCATTAATTTTACTATCATACTCTTTTCTGCATACCCAACTCTCGCTTCCATACAGTAATGTTGGGACAAGCACTGCGTTATGTATTGCTACACGTGCCTTCTGGCTGAGGTGGTGGCTGCGGAGAAGTTGCCCCAACGCTCCGTTCACTCTATTTCCCGCATTCACTCTTCGTTCTATATCAGTGGTGTACCTTCCATCTTGGCTAAATCCACATCCAAGATATACAAATTCATCCACTTGCTCTAGTACATCATTACCTATTGTTACTCTTACATCTGTTCTGGTTTTATCTCTTTCAAAGACCATTATTTTGGTTTTGCTCACATTCACGCGTAGACCCCTTTTCTTACAATCTTCTGTCATTGTGTCGACTAGGGTCTGCAGGTCAGTCGCTGACTGTGCCAGCAGGACTGCATCATCTGCATAAAGCAGAGCAGTGACCACTGAGTCGCCCATCTGGACTCCCACATTCATATCGTTCAACCTTTGGAGACATTTATCCAGATATATGATAAACAGCCTGGCTGACAGAACGCACCCCTGCTTAACGCCGATATTGACGTCAAACCAAGGCGACATTCCATCATCCAGCCGCACACAGGCTCTACAGCCCATATAACTGGACTGCACAGCCTGTAGCAGTTTACCGCTAATACCATACTCCGGTAAAATGTCCCAAAGTTCCTTTCGTACAACCGTGTCAAATGCTCTCTCCAGATCCACAAAACTGCAGAAAACCCTCTGACCTAGAGCCAGATGCTTCTCCACAATGTTGCGCAGAGAGAACACTTGATCCATGCATCCCCTTCCACTCCTGAAACCTCCTTGTGTCTCACACAGTAAACCATCGGACACCATCCTCATTCTCCTTTCAATAATTTTTCCATACACTTTTGCTGCCAAACTGGTCAAGCCTATGGCTCTGTAATTTGCGCAGTCATAACGTGAACCCTTGTTTTTAAACAAAGGCACGATGACTGCGCTATTCCAGTCCCTGGGAACCATTCCCGAGCTCCAACATAGATTGAGGAGCAACAGGAACGCCTCCCAGACACAAGAGCCACCAAGCTTGATCATCTCGGCAGACACCATATCAATGCCCGCTGCCTTACCATTTTTCAAACTTCTTATTGCCCATTCAACTTCATCCATACTGATGCCATCGGAGGACGCCGTTGTCGAATGTTGATCTACCAAACCACATCCAACACCGGCGCCAACCGTAGCATCCGCATACGTATCGCCAAAATATTCACTCCATCGGCTTAACACGTCTTGTGTTTGTGTAAGAATGTCTCCACCTTTAGACCTTATTTTATTCATTCTGAAGGCTGACCAACCACCCCGAGACTTCTTCACCTCCCTCCAAAAGAGTTTGGTGTTACCCTCGAAGTTTTTAGTCAGCCTATCTTCTGCACTCATACTTGCTCTATCCCGTTTCTCTTTCACTAAGGCCTTGGTGTCATTCTTACATTGCCGATATATTTCTTTCTTCTGTTCAGTCATACTGTCATTCAGATTCAAAGAAGAGACATAGTCCAGCCACGCTTTCTTTTTTTGCTCTACGGAAGCTGCCACTTCCGCATCCCACCATGCATCACCATTTGTTTTTCTATGCTTCTTTGAACTTCCACATACTTCTTTCGCTGTATCTACCATACTCTCTTTCAATACTCTCCAGCATTCTTCAATGTCCGATTGCGGCTGGCTTGCCATCGTCAGCCGTTCTCGGACACCCTCTGCATACTTTTCTCTTACACACTCTTCTTGCAACCTTTCAACCTTTATTCTTTCAAGCCCTCCGAAGTGGACACGCTCTCGCCAGTGCCTCCACTTTCTGAACAGACCACTAAATCTCGCAATAACGAGATAGTGGTCCGTGTCGACTGTGGGGCCCCTGTAGGCTCTTGCGTCCAATATTTTGCTTCGGAGGCGACTGTCTACCAAAATTAAATCTATTATGCCTTTCTGTTCATTCCTTCTCCATGTATACATATGGATGTCCTTATGTTGGAAAAATGTGTTTGACACAATAAGGTTTCTCTCCATGCATACATCCGCTATGAGCCTACCTGCGTCGTTCACTCTCTTATTACCAAATGGACCAAGTACGTCCTCATAGTCGGGACGCTTGGTCCCCACCCATCCGTTCAAATCTCCGCATACAATCACGCGTTCACTGGTTTCTGCCATATCCAGAACTTCCCTAACATTGTCCCTAAACTTCTCTAGGTCTGATGCCACCGAGGATCCTACGGGAGCATATGCTACAACCATGAATACCTTGGTGACACCTAGTTTTATACGGACCCAGAGAAGTCTGGGATCATACATTCCGTAATCCTTCACACCTGAGGCCAAGCGAGAGGACAACAGCACTCCTACCCCCATGCTGGCTCGATCGCTCTGTGGTACACCAGACCACAGAGCCATCCCGCCACCAGGAAGATCGCAGGCGTCGCTGCCCCTTCGCTTGGTCTCTGTTACACAGAGCACGTCTAGCTGTTTGTCCGTCATGACGGATATCAGCTCGTGCAACTTACCTTCCACACAACCTCTTACATTCCATGTGCCCACCCGGCACTCCGTTCTCCTCGACTCGCCTAACTGGGCAAGGCGTGATGGGTGGCGGCCCCCATCGCCGCAACTGCCGATGTTCGTACCGACGGGGGCGGGTCGGTACGCGTCGCCTCCGGGGGACGCCCTAACCCGCATTGCGGTACGCATATCGAGCCGGATTAGCAGTCTAATTAGACTGGCAGGGGACGCGAACGAGCACGCTCCGGACTATGCCCCCCAGCACGCTCCGGACTATGCCCCCCAATAGATATATTATAAATAAAATTTGCAAAAATAAATTGCAAAACGAGTTTGGCAGCGGTGGGGTTTGAACCCGCGCCCTTTCAGACTGTGCCTCAAACCAGCGCCTTAGACCACTCGGCCACGCTCCCTGCCTAAAATCAGTGCAAAATTAACTACTGCTTTTCAACCATACAATCTTTGGTTTTATTTTCGTTACGGAATTTCTTGATTTAGACGCCGCGCTCAAAGCCCGCGATAAAAGCCATGCAATAGCCTAAAACTCTCTTAATGTATTATGTAACATTCTGCCATATCAAAGTAATAAACGTAGTATAAAAAACATCAAACTACAAAAGCCCATTACTATTCCAAAATTTAACAACAAAATAATCAAAACTCGTATGACGATATAATAGAAGAGCAGAAACAAACTAAAATCTATTAAGGTTTATAGAGTTTCCCCAACTTTGTCATCATCATTTCAGCCTATTGCCGTCCACTGCTGGACGCCTCCCTCATGTTACGCCACAGAGTGCAGTCCTGTGTCGCCTGCATCCAACGACGCCGAGCAACCTTCAGCAGGTCGTCTGTCCACCTAGTGGTCGCAACTTTGTACCATAGACTTATATCGTACTACATACGTATAGAGGATCAATCGCCTCTGATACAATATACTAAATGTCTGGCCAATAGCTACAGCAAAAGATTATGCACAACAATTTCGGAGTTATAGTATAAAAAGGTCAAAACAGACACGACCAATACAGTTGTAAACAATACGAGATAATTAAAAAACACTCCGACGCGTTACATCTTGACGTCAAAAACCTTATACCATCGTGTGCAAAACCGCCCAAACTATATGGATTGCCGAATATATACAAACCAAATGTTCCATTGCGATAGTGCGTCAGATCGACACACCGACTTACAAATTAGCTCAGATAGTTGCAAAGGTCCTCTCAAAATTTTAAGGACACACTAATGCATTTGTGAAAGACTCTTGCCATTTTGTTAGCAAAATTAAAGATCTACATCTCGCTGATAATAAATCTATGGTCAGTTTTGATGTTACATCACTTTTCACCTGCTTACCAGTTGAGGATTGCATCAAAACTGTAACTAAGAAGCTACCTGATAATAATATGCCCTTGGAATTTGCTGAACTGTTACGTCAATGCCTAACAACTGGCTATTTAATGTAGAATGATGAATTCTACAAGCAAGTAGGTGGAGTGGCCATGGACTCGCCAGTTTCTCCCGTTGTTGCTGACATATTCATGGAGGACTTCGAAGAGACTACCCTAAGAAGCTTGCCTATCACATCCAGGTATAAGCGGTACGTAGATGACATATTCACAATATTACCATCAGACAAAGTAACCATATTCCTTAACCATCTTAACTCTATCAATTCAAAAATTCAATTCACTATGGAACTGGAGTCAAATAACTCTTTAGCTTTCTTAGATATCTTGGTTATTCGTAAACCCAACAACACCTTGAGTCATACAGTGTATCGCAAAGCAACCTATACAGAGAAATACTTAAATGGTGATTCTCACCATCTTTGTTACTGAGGAATCTGGGACGATGAACATCTGGCTGGGAAGCTGCAGCATGTCAAGCAGTTTTTACATGCAAACGAGCTGCAAGTGCCTCGCCCCCGTCACGGAGACCGTGTGAAACCACTAATAGACGAACGTCTCCCTGCAGTCTTACCTTATGTGAAAGGAGTCACTGACAAGATTGGCTACATCCTGAAACGTGCTTCTATAAAAACTTATTTTAGGCCACTGTAGATGATTAGTCAGTTCTTACCATCTGTCAAGTGCCAGATCCCTATACAGGATGCAAGAGTTTATAAATTAGATTGTGACTGTGGTCTCTTATATAGGCCAAGGCCAAAGAGATCTGTAAGAACTCGGATCAAGTAACATATAGCTGATGTGAAACACCGCCGTCACACTAAATCTACAGTATGTGAGCACAGTTAGGACTGCGCCCGCCATTACATCAGGTTTGTTAAACCACAAATCTTCGCAAAAGAACACCGATACCTGCCTTGAATGGAGCCTGCCTGCCACAGAATAGAAAATGTGGTTTTGACGGTGACGATAGTTTTGAACTATTCTTCCTATTCTTTACCTAAAGAGCAAAGAAATTACTGCGAATGATACTCAGCTAGAGATATAACTCCATTTCATTCATAAAAGATCAATTTGAACTCCAACTCAACATAAAAAACAAACACGATTCCTGACGGCTCCAAAAATAAACGCAGCACCATATTGGTGGAATTTAGGTCTCCTCAAAATATTAACTTTTTCTATCAAATAATGAATTAATGAGCCATGGATTCACAGGTTCGTACCCTTCTTTTAATATCACTAGAATGGAGAATTTATATTAAGGTATACTTCCAAGCGATTGCAAAAATATTGAAGTATTGAACAATATAAAAACTCCATTAAACTATGGTACGATTAAAATTAGACTTTTAAATCACAAAATGACCACCGATGGAACATCAGAGTCGAAGCCAGAAGTTCCATTGTAGTCTTTATGTATTTAAATCAGACCATGTCAGTTTTTAGGGATAGGCTATGGGTACGCTCACACCTAGAGGATTCGATTCCGGTCATATTTTAGTCCCGAAATTTTCGGTAACAAATTTAATGAATCCCGGGATTTTCGGGATTGATATTTTTTTTAAATTAGTCAAAAAAATGTGCGTGGGACGAAACCTTGATTTGACGTTTTAACAGCCACCTTGTTTACACTGCTGATTTCACTTAGAATACACATATTATTAATTGATTCATACTAAGGGATTTCATTTGTTTTTGCTAAAGACCGGATTATGCGTAAAAGTGTGTAAAAATTTCTGCTTCACGTGTAAGTATTGTCGTGTAAGTATACGTTAATTGGTGATAATCAAATTATTAAAAAGTAAATATGCATTAATGATTTTATTTTCATGGTTTCTTTAAGAAAAGATGGATGAACTGCGTGAAACATGACATGGATAGACAAGGAGTGACCACAGAGATGACGTCTGATAGAGTTGTATGGAAGGAGAAGACATATTGCGTCGACCCCAAATAAATTGGGATAAGAGCAGGTTGATGATGGTTTCTTTAAAACTTTATAAATTACTTATTAAATAAATAAAACAAAACAATAATAAATAAAACTTTATAAATTACTTATTTAAGTAATTTATAAAGTTTCAATCAATTTAATTTAAAATACAAGTACCCATAAACATAAGTAGAAGGAAGTTGATTTTTGAAGTTTATTGTTGGTTTCATAAATTATTTACAGAAGTGTCTAGTCTGTTTATTTTATAATAAGCAAGTTTATAAAAAAAGGATAATTTTGTTTAACTGCCTTTTTGGAGATTTAAAACTTAACTATTCTATGTCCTCAAAAATTGATTTTGATATGTTTCCTGTCTTTTTGTTACCATTTTCCATTACCAATACAATCTCGGGACTATACCGGGATCAAATGTAGATAATCCTGAAACCTCGGGATTAGAAAAATCGACCGGGATTGAATCCTCTACTCACACCCCAATTGATTCATCCAGGGCGACGGTAAGCACTGCGCATGGTTCCATAACCTGCCGTACATGTACTTGTCTAGCGCCACATGGACACACTACCGGCACTCGGTCCTTATCACCGGTGGAGCCAGACCACATCTAAATTTGTGTTTAGTTGCTTAAATGCCCTTCCAATCGAAATTTACTACTTTTACGATATACAGTGCCTTGGTTATTGCAAATATGGCCAAAGGTAACAAATAACAATGCCGTTCAAAACTTCCCAGCCATGGACGCGGTGGCAAGCAAATGATTTCAATCGATAGCCACGAGGTTTATAGCGCCTAAATAGAAAGGCCCTTTTTGTTATAATCAAGCATAAAGTACGTTACCTTATTGTTTGGTAAAGATAAGACCTGAAGATGATGACCTCTATGTTCCTGACGAGCAATATATGTTTACTAGAAAGCTTTAGTGATGTCTCCCCCAAGGTTCTGTACTCAATCCATTTATATTTTATTATTGTGTAATACATACTCTGCAGACAAAAAATCCTCAATATTGACTCTAAAATCTATCTCGAAATAAATAATTTATAGTTTAAAAAACTAAAAAAACACGCTTTTATATATAAACCAAACTAAAAACGAAGTAGAAAATAACTTTTTTAATAATTCAAGTTAAGGTAGTGATAAATAAATGAAATTATTTTAATGTAAAAAAGCGTGGGGTGCCTGATGCGCTTTGGACTGAAATACATGGATTTGCGTACACTTACCATACCGCACACTTGCCTCATATGACTAGATACTAGAAGTAGCGATATTATCGAAACATTTTCAGAAAACACCCCACGCTTTTTTACATTAAAATAATTTCTTTTATTTATCACTCTACCTTAACTTGAATTATTAAAAAAGTTATTTTCTACTTTTTAGTTTGGTTTATATATAAAAGCGTGTTTCTTTAGTTTTTTAAACAATTATTTATTTTCTATTTTTTAGTTCCGCTAAATACAGAAGCGCGGTATTATTTATTTTAATCTACTATGATTCCGTAACTACTATCGGTAACTGTAATTATTTTCCAAATCATTAAGTATGTACAGCTGTATTAATCACCAGTAGTTCCTGAGATTAGCGCGTTTAAACAAACAAACAAACAAACAAACTCTGCCGCTTTATAATATTAGTATAGATGAAATCTCGATTTTTAAAATTCATTAAAATAATTTTACATTGTCGTCTAGTTACTTGATAATCGAAGCATTTCATCAAATGCTATGTAACAGAGAAGCTTTAGATGAAATGATTCGATTGCGAAGACTATGACTAAGTGCTACATAAGCTTGTCCAGCAGCAAACAGTCGAGAGCCTAGATAAATGACTGCATGATCAACTGTACAGCCTTGAATCTTGTGGACGCTCGATGCTCAACTCAGAATGTCAACGGCAACATTCGTCTCTCAGCAGTTCCATATTTGGCAATTTTCTATCCAACTTACCTACTGCATAAAAATGTAATAAGTGCGAATATTTATAAATTTGAATTCATATAAATGTTAATGTTTTGAAATTATATGAAAATACACTGAATTAACTCAATAATAAAATTTTACTGTATTTAATAATCGATTAAAATTGGAAGTATTCACAAATGATACTAAGATGGCCGAAACCAGTACTTCTTTTAAATTAGACAATAACTCACAAATGAACAATTAAAAAACTGAGTTTACATTATTCCTGCGTTAGTAACTACATACATATCATCACGCCATATCCCTTGCAGGGTAGGCAGAGAGAACAGAGTGCCAGAGAACTCTATCTCTGCATACTTCACTCGCTTCCTCAACATTCATAATTCTCTTCATACACGCTCGCCGGTTTCGGAGACTCTTGACTCCACCTTCCTTCAGTACCTGACCGATCTGGTCTAGGTAGGTTAGTCTCGGTCTCCCTCGGTACCTACATCCTTCCACTTTCGCATTGTATATCTTCTTAACCAGACGTTCGTTCGGCATTCTTTCCACATGTCCGAACCATCGGAGCATTCCCTTTCGCATCTTTACATCAATACTCTCTTTCATACCTACTCGCTCTCTTACGTCGTCGTTACGAATGCGGTCGGTCAGCCTAACTCCACAGATTTTCCGAAGAGATCGCATTTCGACCGCATTAATTTTACTTTATTGTAACTACATATAATATAATAACATTCCAAGCTTGGATCTTAAATATTATAATAATACAAAAGTAAGTTATATAATACCATTTCAATTTTTAATTTTACACATAAGCACTGAATCAGTTGAAAACTATGTTATATGATAACATTCCAAGCTTTGAAATAGATATTTAAGGAAATATTGAAATTTATCTTTAAACAATGCACTTGTAAGTATATCTACAAATTGTCAATCACTACTAACAAACTAATACAATTATCTTTTTATAATACTTTTCTTTAATGAAGTATATTTAATTTCAATATGTTTACACTTCTTATGGCAATTAATGTTTTTAATGACACTGATAGCAGTTTGGTTATCTAAATTAGGACAGTCCTCTTTACTTAAAAACTGTTTGATCCACATGGCTTCTTTTTAACAGCACAAGTTGCCATAAATTCAGCCTCTGTAGTAGATAGAGCCACAGTTTGTTATCTTTGGCTGTACCAAGCCACAGCCGCCCCGTTCTTGATGAAAACATAGCCAGTAAGTGAATGACCTGTATCCATGTTCAGCCGGTACATGTTATTGATTATAAATTAGCTGTTGTTATCAGATTTTTACTGTTTATAATAACAGTCAGTTTTGTCAAATCTTACTTGGCCACCACTTTAAATAATCTGATTCACAGATATCAGATTGCTAAGTTGCTAGTTCGGGAACATGTAAAACATTATTAAACAGGACCTTTTCGTCATGACCTTTATAATATATAAGTGTCTAAGCTTACTTGTCCTGAGGACTGCACAGTCAATATATAATATAATATAATTCCTGTCAATTTCTCCTATATTTCTTTGGCAATACACGAGATTTGAATGTGCACATAATTTGTTGGATTGACTGAGAGTATTATCTTCGTCTTAGCTTTAGCGTCTCGTTTCTTATCTACACTTTCTGAGAAGTCTTCTATGCAATCCCAGAGTTCCTCATGTTGTAAGTATGCATTGCAAAACGCCAGGTTGCATAATTTGTATGGCCAGACAGGTTTTCGATAAATGCGAGAGTATTATTTAACGCCCTTTTTAAATAGATATCTCAATTCAAATACTTAAATGCTTCGTAAAGACCTAACAAGAAAACTTTTACACGAACTACGTTTCATTTTTAATGTTCACTTCAATATCTTTGATCACTGATTTTACCATTAGATATTGAACTGTCTTTATTTCTGAGCTTTTCTGGGCCCTTAACCTGATGAATTGAACGACGTAGCTCGAGTTTTATTAACTATTTAATTAATATGAAACTAACAAGAAAAACATACACAGTAGCTTGATGTCACGAAATAGAGAGACATTGTTATTGTTAAAGGGCGCTGTTTTACATTAGCGCCCTATAGGCGCGTAATTCGAAATTGGAAACTTAAATTCAACAATTTAATCCTGACTATCCCAATAACAGATTAGGATAATGGTGTAATCTTATTAAATTATTGGATTGTCATCGGTCCTCGATAAGTCTACTAAATTTAAATGAAATCTGACCGTTCGAAGTGGGTCAAAATCAAGTCCAAAGGAGTCGGTTACAAACATACAGGTCAAGCTAATAAAAAGCGTGTAAAAAAAGTGTCGAAACAAGCAAAAATGGTCATCTCATAAGCTTATCTCTAGCCATGGTAATAAACGACAATGTAATAATGGCGATGAAAAGACCAAAAAAATAAGTGAATGTATGAATGAACCACAACTCTTACAAAATGTTGCTAACAATAAAATGATAGGGTTACAATCTGAAATAGTCAGCTGCAAAACTGTTCAATAAGTCCTCCATATCTCTCCTGATATTGTACATGTACTAGAAAAAATGCAATTTCTAGATGATTTTTATAAAACTACTAGCTGAACCGGCAGACTTCGTTACTGCCTCATTTTTTTTTGACAAACGTCAAATTTTTGACAGGTAAGATTTCTTTTTTATTTTTCTCGCAATTTATCGATATTTTCTCACCGTACAAACTTTCCCCGGACTTCCACAAATATTTCAAGACCAAAATGAGTCAAATTGGTCCAGCCGTTCTAGAGTTTTAGAGAAACTAACGAAGAGCAATCAATTTTTATATATATAAATTTAAATTTAAGATATAATTAACGTAAGTCAAGCATTTAGATAGAATTGAATCTAATTTAGATAAAATTCAACATTACCTTGAGGTCACCGAGTTTGTAACCTCACCATTATATGATATTGGCAGTTATAAAACTGATAAAGTTAGCTGTGTGGTAGCCGCTACGCTAATACTACCAAGTCCTACAATGCTCATGGATATTTTACATACATACATATCATCACGCCATATCCCTTGCAGGGTAGGCAGAGAGAACAGAGTGCCAGAGAACTCTATCCTTGCATACTTCACTCGCTTCCTCAACATTCATAATTCTTTTCATACACGCTCGCCGGTTTCGGAGACTCTTGACTCCACCTTCCTTCAGTACATGATCGATCTGGTCTAGGTAGGTGAGTCTCGATCTCCCCCGGTACCTACATCCTTCCACTTTCGTTAGGTTAGTCTCGGGGGACCTCCTTCGCACTTTTCACTTTCGCATTGTATATCTTCTTAACCAGACGTTCGATCGGCATTCTTTCCACATGTCCGAACCATCGGAGCATTCCCTTTCGCATTTTTACACCAATACTCTCTTTCATACCTACTCGCTCTCTTACGTCGTCGTTACGAATGCGATCGGTCAGTCTAACTCCACAGATTTTCCGTAGAGATCGCATTTCGACCGCATTAATTTTACTTTCATACTCTTTTCTGCATACCCAACTCTCGCTTCCATACAGTAATGTTGGGACAAGCACTGCGTTATGTATTGCTACACGTGCCTTCTGGCTGAGGTGATGGCTACCGAGAAGTTGCCCCAACGCTCCGTTCACTCTATTTCCCACATTCACTCTTCGCTCTATATCAGTGGTGTACCTTCCATCTCGGCTAAATTCACATCCAAGATATAAAAATTCAATTCATGGGTATTTTAAAAGTCGAGTAATAACTTTACATCGATCTGGACCGTCTTTCCTTTCATCTGATGTCGTCTAGTCAATAACTATATTCCTAGGCAGGGTTGTCGTTATGTAGGTTGATCATAAAATGATTGCCAAACCTTTTGCAATATGTACGATGTGAAAAGAATATACAGGCTGGAAGGGGACCGCTCTCGAAAACAAAAATAGGTAACCCTACTAGTCCTACTTGTAACGATAGCCTAAAAAAAAAAAACGATTCGGATGACAAAAATATTTTTTTTCACCACGCGAGGTCGTTGAACTCTTGAACATAGGATCGTGAGTTTTGAATAGATTGCGTCTTTTCTTATCTGAGTAAAGTTACGTATTTTTTATGGCATTATCGTTACATGGCACTGTCCTAATACGATGGAGTGTATAAAAAACTTAAAATGCGTTGTGAAAAAAAAAATTTTTTTCATCCGAACCGCTTTTCTAGCCTCTCATTACAAGTAGAAGGACTAGTAGGGTCACCTGCCTTTGTTTTCATGAGTGATCCACTTCCACCCTGTATAATGCGTCAAACTAAATAATTAGTATAAGAGCTGAATGATGATGATAAAGCTTTTATTGGTAATAAAACACAAATACAAATCACTGAATCAGTTGTCATAATTATTATGATGGTTAAACATACATACATACATACCATCACGCCATATCCCTTGCAGAGTAGGCAGAGAGAACAGAGTGCCAGAGAACTCTATCCTTGCATACTTCACTCGCTTTCTCAACATTCATAATTCTCTTCATACACGCTCGCCGGTTTCGGAGACTCTTCGACTCCAACTTCCTTCAGTACGTGACAAGAATATACAATATGATGGTTAAACTACCTATTTATATGGATTATACAATGCATTAGTTATTTAATTATATATATTTTCAACAGTTTTTTCCTGTTTGGACATGGTAGATTTAGTATAAATCTCGACCTAGATGTTACAAATATGGCCAAGATTCTGTTCGTGACAGTTGTGAGGTGAAAAGCATCCGTGTGGTGACGGATTAAGAATACAACTCACCAACCCCTAAATTACCTGTGGGTGATCGTAAGAGACGACTAAGTGATATAAATCACATATAACACCTATACAAGACCCCATACCAACCCATCTGACCAGCGTGGTTATAGTAGGTCAATGTCCCTCCCTAATAGGAGGAGCTGAGCTGAGATGAGGATGAGATGATAGACCCAGAAAACTTGAAGACTAATCTCTAATCATTCACCTGTCGACGGGAATATAAATAACTCACATTATCCGTAATGTTTTATCGATAGATAACCAAAATGAAACACCATAAAATCAATACAATTTTATTTATAATAACAGCATATACAGAATATCTTATTAAAACATGTTAAAGTAAATAAAAAAAAAATATTTATATTTATTCGACGTAGTTAAAAGAAAAGGATCTAACCCACACTGTCAGCGAAAATGGAAATCTACAACAAAATACTTATAGTGGCTGCGACTAAATTACATACATATCATCACGCCATATCCCTTGCAGGGTAGGCAGAGAGGACAGAGTGCCAGAGAACTCTATCTCTGCATACTTCACTCGCTTCCTCAACATTCATAATTCTCTTCATACACGCTCGCCGATTTCGGAGAGACTCTTGACTCCACCTTTCTTCAGTACATGACCGATCTGGTCTAGGTAGGTTAGTCTCGGTCTCCCTCGGTACCTACATCCTTCCACTTTCGCATTGTATATCTTCTTAACCAGACGTTCGACTCGCGACTAAAATATTGTTTATAAATGAATTAAAATATAAAGGTTAATGATAAAATGAAAATATAAAGGTTAATAATGTACGTAAACTAATACATATATCTGGGCCAGTTAATATCTACTAAGGACTGCATGAAAAAAGAAATAGAAAGGAGAATAACTAACACATGGAAACGAAATTAGTCACTCAGCGAAATAATGAAGAATGACGAAATTCCGATGAAAGATAAAAGAAAGGTTTATAATATGTGTATTCTACCATGTTTACTATATGGATATCAAACTTGTGCATTGACAGACGAACTTTCAAATAAAATACAGATTTGTCAAAATGGATTAGAAAAAAGTACACTAGGATTTAAAAGAAAAGACCGAAAAAAAACTTACACATATAAAAAGTAAAACAAAATTTAAAAAAAGCATATACAACTTATAAAATATTGAAGTGGAGATGGACGGGGCATATGATTAGGGAAAAGAAAGAAAAATGGACAAGGATCTTAACGGAATGGTGCCCACTAGACAATAAAAGAAAAAGAGGTAGACAGATCAAGAGATAGGAAGACGACATTAGAAAAGTAGCGGGTCAAACATGGACCCGTATAGCTAGGAACAGAAATGAATGGTATTAGAGGAGGCCTTTGTCGGAAGACAAGTTGTACCGAAATAACCGTTTGCCGATAATCAATAAAATAAAATAATATTCTTATTCGTACATTACTCAGCAAAAAAAAAAACTATGTAATTTAGATTGTAAGATACAACAATAAAGGCTTTTTATTTTATTTTATTATTTATTTATTATAAATGAATAAAAAGAAAAATAAAAAATTTACATCGCATTATGCATAATGACCATATGTTACCAACCCAAATGCTATGACAGGTCATTAATTTTTATATTGTCATTCATTCAAATCACTTAGATCATCATTTCAGTCTTTTGCCATTCTCTGCTGGACGTAGGCCTCTCTTATGTTACGTCATAGAGTGCGGTCCAGTGCTGCTTGCATCCAACGATGCCCAGCAACCTTCACCAGGACACATGCACTTAGTGGGACGGCGTCCTACACTGCATCGTCCGGTACGTGGTCGCCACTCTAGAATTTTTCTTATGCAGTGGTTGTCGGTTTTTCTAGCGATGTGGCCTGCCCATTGCCACTTCAGCGTGCTAATTCTTCGTGCTATGTCGATTAGACCCATTCTTCTGCGGATTGCTGTATATTGGATTCTATCTCGCAGAGAAATCTCGAGCATAGCCCGCTCCAAAGCACGCTAAGCAAATTTGAGCCTGGTATTGAGACTTAATTTTAGGGACCACATTTTTGTGCCGTAAGTCATCCATGGCAACACAGACTGGTCGTAGACCTGTGTTTTCAGACACTGAGGTATTTTAGGTAATTGATTATTGTTTTTATTAATCACTTAAATAGTTATTGAGAAAATAAAATTCACTAAAATATTTTAAATCACATATCAATAGGCGATCTGAACTACTTGGATAATTTTAAAGATATCCTTTAATTAAACCAACAACCGAAAGTGAAAGTAGAAAATCTAAGACTCTGGTATAGCGTGTCACTATCTTTAGTTAAAACTTGAACATCTCAAACAACAAAAAAAACTTCATTCGCAACGACTACGTAAGAGGGCGAGTAGGTATGAAAGAGAGTATTGGTGTAAAGATGCGAAAGGAAATGCTCCGATGGTTCGGACGTGTGAAAAGAATCCAAACGAACGTCTGGTTAAGAAGATATACAATGCGAAAGTGGAAAGATGTAGGTACCGGGGGAGACCGAGACTCACCTACCTAGACCAGATTGGTCACGCACTGAAGGAAGGTGGAGTCAAGAGTCTCCGAAACCGGCGAGCGTGTATGAAAAGAATTATGAATGTTGAGGAAGCGAGTGAATTATACAAGGATATAGTTCTCTGGCACTCTGTTCTCTCTGCCTACATAATTACATAATTGTCATTTCGTTATAACTTAATGGCATTACAATAATTTAATATTTTATAAAAAACAAAATAAAAAATAAATAGGTAAAAAAGTCATTCACAATCGGTTATTGACCTATTCATTAATTCGTCAATCGTATAAAAGGTATTTTGAGCGAGCCAGCGCCTGAGTTTAGTTTTAAAAGCTGTTCGCCTACCCTGCAAGGGATATGGCGTGATGATATGTATGTATGTATGTACAAAAAAAAACTCTTTGTCCCTGTGACCCTTTCCGATTAAGTACGTACAATTAAATTAAATAAATAAAAAAATAGGTCTGTACATAATTTAAATATTTCAGAAAAAATAATATATAATTACAGTAATTATAATTATAATCTGCACATATTTTATTCAAATTTATATTCTTAACATGAGATGAAACTTTCAGGTGACGAAGCTGATGATGAAGAAGACATAAACCATACTTCGCCTGACGGAAAAGTTTCTATAACTATCGGTGCACATCCTTCGCTACTTATCGGTACACATTCCCCGCTACATATTGATACACATTCGCTACTACATGTCGGTACACATTCCCCGCTACCTAGGGTTAAGCATTCGTCAATAATCGGTATTAATTCTTCACTAATTAACGGGAAGCTTCCTTCGCTACTGCTGCAGCCACATCCTGAAAATTTAAAGGTATATCATTATTTGAAAACATGTTAAAGAGCTTATGTTTTTATATATTCATGCTTATAATTCAATATTAAACAAATAAAAATTACACCACTTTGACAGACTATGATAGCGGATAACGAGTAAGTAGTACACCTCATGGTAAGTGATATTGCTGCTCTTAGACTTCAGCAATACCAGGGAGGGAAACGGCCAGATCGCTAACTATTGTGAAATATAAATTTCACCAACTTAACCTTACGTGACCATGTTTTTTCCTTTGAAGGTAGACGAGAAAGTAGCCGACCTGATGATACGTAGTGAAGGTCACCAGCCAGCTCCTGACCATAAGGTGTGTCTCCGGCTCTCATACATCGAACGAAGCGTAGTATCATTTTGCTATGGCATCGACTCGAGAGGATACCCGTAAGGGTAAACCGCCGGGCGGGCCACCAAAGACGAACACCGGGTGCCGGTAGCCCGCTCGCTCGGCGAAGAGAGGTACATGTAGGGCGGGTCTATGGGGTCGCACGCCGCTTCTTCTGTCGCATCGGACAGATTTAGCAGTGTGTGACCCGTCCATAGTTCGCCGCCAAAAAAAAAAAAAACATTTTGTCGCTGCCGCTAGTCTGCTATTATCAGACCAAATGGCAAATTTACGGCTGCTGCCAGAAAATTCACAGCAATGTGGCTTTATCGCTAGGCAAAGATGACTTTATTATCATAAACTGGACACAGTTCTTAATCAGATTCTGTTACAAAGAAATTCTTGTAAATGTAATATATCTTTTTGACTGATTCAGTCATCGGACTCGTTATCTTTTGTGGCGGCAATGGGGTGCATCAACCCCTCTTTTACAGTTTTATCAATTGACTTCCTTTCCATTGTCTAGTAGTATTTACATCTTTTAGGCGTTGCTATCCATAGCTGTTTGGTAGCGGCGACGAATACTACCAACCCTTACTTTGCTCGTGGATGTCGTAAAAGATGACTAAGAAAGAGTCTTATAACGACCTGGGCCAACTCCATCTGATGCCGTTTGGTTAATAATTACATTCCCAAGGAGGGTTGACGTCAGGCAGGCGGCCGGTCATAAAATTAATGCCAATAACTTTTACAATATACACTATGAAAGAAGAGTACATATTGTATCGACCCCAAGTAATTGGGATAAGAGTAGGAGAATGATGAGGCGTTGCTATCCAGACTTATTCTCTTAAACTCTTTCAACATCATGATCAGTATATGCTGCTCAACACAGGCTTAAATGTCTGGATGAAATCTAAAGAATATGCTACACGAAGTTTAATGCAATTGGAGCATCACGGAGTCCGGTATCTACTGTCGAAAACCGTGCTTAACAACATGGTCCAGTGAGAATGAAAACCCTATACTACTGTTTTCTTGAGAAATGAAAATATAGATATTCCATCTATCCAACCGTTTACTATTGGAATTAGGTCTCATCAAGGGCTGTCCATTACTCGTTTTACGGAAATGTAAGATGTGGTTTTACTAGCTAAGTTTCCGTGTGGTGACTGAGTAAGAATACAATTCACCACCCCCTATTAGACATGGGCGTTACCAACTATTTCTGGCAACGGTTATCCAACCGATATTTAGTTTCAATACCGATATCGATAACCGTTGCCGAATATCGGTACCACCGCGGGTTTTGAGCTGATGAATACGCGTATCATTTTCTTTTGCAGTTGATATTGTAAATATGCTAACTGCCGAACAGATACCTACTATCTGTCTTGCACGATCACAACAATAAAATCCCTTACAATATATAATAAAAAAAAATTTTAGTTATTTACATATAATAAAAAAAAATTTTAGTTATTTATATTTGAAATATAACTATTTTTACGGATTCTATCGCGTTTGTATTTGATTTTTAATTGACCGACGTCTCTAACACTTTACAGTGTCAATGTAGATCAGTAGGCATAATAGTAATTATTGACTTTTAACAAACAGTTTTTGTAAAATTAAGTCTTAGCTTAGCTTAATAGGAATAAGGATGTCTTTGGTTTATATCAATATTGATGAAATGTTGCTATCAAGCCGCTAGCCAATAACCGCACTCTCTCTGTTTTGCACCTTAGGAATAACGTAGAAAGAGGGAGATGGCATAATTATTTTGGTTATTAGTGTTCGTTTGGTTACCAATATCTCGAAACGAGAATCACGGCAGCTAAACAATTATTGTTATGATATTGTTAGTTGACAGCGTCGCGTAACCATCAGTTGTTTGTAGCTAGATAACTGATAGCCGTTGCTAGTTATATCAATATCGATACGGTACGTTACAAGCATGGCAACCGTTTTCAGTTACGTTTTGCTATAACGGACACATGTCTACCCCCTATCTTTCCCCGTATGTGATCGTAAGAGACAACTAAAGGATATAAAACGCATATAATATCTATGCAAGAGAATAACTCGAAACAAAAGCGCGGTATAGTAGATTAACTTCTATCCCACTACGGAGGAGGTCCGAACCCAACAGTGGGACATATATGGACTGTGATGAAGATGTGGTTGCAAATTTTATATTGATGTGAATTTTCTAATGCGACTTCCAACAAGGTTGCGTTAAACATTTAACGCTAAGAGCGAGAGTGAATGCGTGGCACTCGAACGCAACAGCCACGAGTAGTGTCCAATATTCCAACGCAATAGGGAGAGAGAAAGGTACACAAAAGTAGAAAGTAGGAGAGAGAATGGAGTGAGTCGGTAGATCCCAAGCACATGCGCGTAGTATTCTTGCTATGCATCGAAGTAAATAGTGTGAGCGTCGTGAAATTAGCTGAAATACGTACTTGCTGTTCTATTTTAATTTATAATATTCATTACTAGCTTCTGCCCGCGGCTTTGCGCGCGTAAAATGTTACTTTCCTAAAGTTTTTCATGCCCTATTTTTATTTTACCCCTTAAGAGTATGTCACATTAATTTATATCTAGTCAATAGCCTAAAAATAAGTTTCAAGCTTCTGGCTTTAAAAATGATGATACCTCCTTACAACTTTTCATCCCCCTTTACAAAACTTTTTTGCATTAAGAAGTAGCCAATGTCCTTTACCAGGCTCTAGACCATCTGTGTACAAAATTTTATTTAGATCGGTTCAGTAGTTTTGTCGTGAAAGAGCGACATACAGACAGAGTTACTTTCGCATTTATAATATTAGTAAAGATTTCATTTACTTTTTTTTTTCATTGCTTTAAGTTTTTTTTTATTGCTTATGGTGGTAAATGAGCAAGCAGCACACCTGATGGTAAGTGTCACTGCCGCTCATGAACCTTTGCAATACCAAGGGCATAGCTTGAGCCACTGCCTACCAATATAAACCCAAACCCACCCAGTTGGGCTTCCGGCTCTCGCGCTCACCGAACGAAGCGCAATAGCACATTGCCACTAATCAGACGTCGATCTCCTGCTCAGTGTGGTAGGTACTACCCCGGATGGACCGGCCCGCGGTTTTAGACAGAGAACTGTCAACAGCGTGGTCCTACCACAATTGAGTTTTCACTTCTGTCAGCAGTTCTTATGACTGCTTTTTTATCAGATTATTACAAGAGCAATAGTTCTACGTACCTGATATTTTGCATCCAGAATTTGTAATAATTTGTAATGACAGAACTGCAACTACCAATAGCTGCTTATTGATCATCTTGAAGCCCTGAATTGAACTGACAGCATGTGCAGGCAATACTAAAGAAGTAATAAATATAAAAAAAAATTAACAATATATTTATGTACTCGTATATATATATATACATATACTTGAAACGAAGAATGTTTTGTATGTTTGTATGAAAGTGGCAATCACAGAAAAAATAAATTTATTCAAATAACTTAAATTTTGTAGGCTGTATTTTTGTATCTTACAGAAACTAAATTACGATTATAATTCAAATTACTGAAATTTAGCATTTAATATGCCTAATTATTTGTAAAAATCTGATTACGAAGCGAAAAATGATGTCACAAGCGGGTTTCGAACCCGCACCTATTGGGAGTCCGGCCCAATCGTGCTGCCACCGTGAACTATTATTGTACGAAATTCAAATCTCGTTTCGTAATCGGGTTTTTATAAATAATTAAGCATATTAAATGCTAAATTTCAGTAACTTGAATAACAAGGTTGTGTCATTGTTTAATACAATTCTAACTGCAAAGTTTGAAGTATTAAGCCTACAATGTGTAAACATTGTTGGGTAGATGGCGCACGTCACCTTAAACACGTAAATATGATACGAAGCCAGATTTGAATGTCCTACAATAGTTCACGGTGGTGTAAGTGGCAGCACGATTGGGCCGGACTCCAAATAGGCGCGGGTTCGAATCCCGCTTGTGACATCATTTTTCGCTTCGTAATCGGGTTTTTTTATACGATTATAATTATCAATAAATCGGAATTTATAACAACGTGAGACCACTGTTCTCGATACGGATGTGAGCTAGGAATACATTTGTATTCTTAGCTCACATCCGTACCGAGAACAGAGGTCTTACCAGGACTTATTTGCCTTTGGGATCTCTTAAAACTATCACAGAGTCCCCAAACTTATGAGAACAATAGGGAGGAGAGTTCCTGTAATACTTTATAACATAAATTGCCACCGTCGAATCATCTGCGATTTTGGAATTATTCCGCTTTTCAAGGCTCATGTCCAGCTGTGAAGAAAAATAGGCTGATTAAATGAATAGTGACCTCTGTTGGTGTAATTGATTTTTTTCCAGACGCCTATTGAAAAATCTTTTCCGTGTGGTGACGGAGTAAGAATACTATTCACCACCCCATATCTTACCCGTGGGTGATCGTACGAGACGACTAAGGGATATAAAACGCATATAACATCCATACGAGAGATGGAAAACTCGAAACAAAACCCTATACCAACACGTCTGACCAGTGCGGTATAATAGGTTAATTTCCCTCCCATTACGGAGGAGGCCCGAGCGAAACAGTGGGACTTTTATGGGCTGTGATGATGATTGAAAAATCAAATGCATATGATTCCACGGGCATAGGTGCTTAATCATTATTGTATTATTGTGCAATAGCTTTAAATCGTGAACAATTAAATTAACTATTAATATTTTATTCATGCAATCATGATTATTATATAAAGATTTTTTTTTTTATGATAATCGTGGAATGTGTCAGATTCGCAATAAGAATTATTTATTACTATTAAAATTTTCCGTGTGGTGACGGAGTAAGAATACAATTCACCACCACCTTTTCTTACCCGTGGGTGATCGTAAGAGACGACTAAGGGATATAATATGCATATAACATCTATACAAGAGAAGGGAAACTCGTAATAAAACCTTATACCAACCCGTCTAACCAGCGTGGTATAGTAGGTTAATTTCCCTCCTGATTTTGGAGAAGGCTCGAGCCCAGCAGTGGGATGTATATGAGCTGAGATGATAGCCATTAAAATAGTTTGGCCCCTTAACTGACATGCAATAATAAAGTAATCCTTACTAATATTATAAATGCGAAAGTAACTCTGTCTGTCGCTCTTTCACGTCAAAACTACTGAACCGATCCAAATGAAATTTGGTACACGGAAAGTCTAGAACCTGACAAAGGACATAGTTATTTAATGCAAAAAAAAAGATTGTAAGAAAAGTGGTAAGGAATTATCATCATTAATAAAGCCAGAAGCTTGAAACTTATTTTCAGGCTATTGATTAGATATAAATAAATATGACATTAAAATTTACCCTTAAGGGGTGAAATAAAAATAGGGGATGAAAAACCTTAGGAAAGTATCCTTTTACGCGGGCGTAGCCGCGGGCAGTAGCTAGTACAATATAAATGACAAGTATTTTTAATTAATATTAAAATTACGTTGTATTTTATATTAAATAAATTTTACTGTGTGGTAGCGGATACGAATACTACCAACCCTTACTTTGCTCGTGGATGTCGTAAAAGACGACTAAGAGCCTTATAACGACCTGGGCCAACTCCAAAGTGGAGTCAACAATTAAATTTCTAAGGAGATTTTACGTCAGGCCGGTCATAAAACTATTGCCAATAACTTTTGCAATATGTACAATGGAAGCAGAATACATACTGTGTCGATCTAAAGTAATTGAGATAAGAGCAGGATAATGATGGTACCAGTTAATAAACTATTTTTTTTTTATTGTTTTTGGTGGCAAACTAGCAAGCAGCACAAATGATGGTAAGTGTCACTGCCGCCCATGGACCTTTGCAATACCAAGGGCTGCTGCCAATACAAACCACAAACCCACCGAGTTGGACTTCCGGCTCTCTCGATCACCGAACGAAGCGCAATAGCACATTGTCATTACTCAGACGTCGATCTTTTCCTCAGTGTGGTACTACCCCGGACGGACCGGTCCGCGGCTGTAGACAGAGAACTATCAACAGCGTGGTCCTACCACTATTAATTATATTATTTCATAGTTTGTTTGACTCCAGATCAAAGCACAGTAATATAATTTTTCGCTCGTAATCGGTTTTTTTTTCTAAATAATCAAGCATATTAAATGCAACATTTCAGTAATTTGGACAGTAACAGCTTTCATAAACAGCTGTAATTATAATTATATCGTTATTACAGAGATTTATATCTACCCGTTACAGTATTAGTTATTAAATTTTGACTCACAATTTATTAAACATTTCTTATTTATAGCTGTGTGGTAGCGGCTACGAATACTACCAACCCTTACTTTGCTCGTGGATGTCGTAAAAGACGACTAAGATCCTTATAACGAACTGGGGCAACTCCATCTGATGCCGTTTGGTCAACAATTACATTCACAAGGAGGGTTGACGTCTGGCAGGCGGCCGGTCATAAAATTATTGCCAATAACTTTTACAATATGTACTAAGAAATAAGATTACATATTGTATCGATCAAGTAATAGGGATAAGAGTAGGAAAATGATGAATTTATTACAAATTTATTGCTGGTACACAAAGAAAAAATCATTTTCCTTGGTCAGGTATTTTTGTTTATAAAATTTATGTAATAATTATTAACATTCTCGTCAGTGTTATTATCCAAGCAAGACGTATTTTTGTGATCTACTAGTACTATTAACAATCGATATTCGCCTTTACATTGAAGTCATAAGTATAATATTACGTTATTAAAAACGAGGTGCGCATACATCTATAAAATTCTCTTGACTTATAGTACAAGTAAATTAATCAGAGAAAATTCAGCGTACACCAATATCTGGGCATTCCATCAAATTTGCATCGTATCCAGATCTTTCCGTTGAATCCCAAGACCAAGATATTATTCGAAATGTCAACGTGAGGAAACGAAAAAATCCCGATCAGGAACAATATACGGATCTAAAAAAAGACCTTATGTTTTCGTTTTAAGAAATGATAAATGCTGAAGTAACAGAAATAAAGGCACAGAATAGTAAGAATTTAGAATCAAATGAACAAATTAGGGAATTGTTGGAGATAAGTGCTACAAATTTCAAAGAAATTATGAATAGAGTGTATACTATCGAAACCAAGTATGAAGCGGCAGTAGAGCGTATAGATGAGCTAGAAACCCAATTAAATGTATTGCAAAAACAATCAATCAAGAATATGGTAGAAATAAGAAATATTCCACCTGAAGGAAAAGATGTACACAGTATTGTGAATGGAGTCTACAATATCTTAGATTTAAAGCCCATAAATACTCAGGCAAACATATATAGAAAAGGTAAAAATTTTGGACCAATAGTTATAGAGTACCAGGACGGAAAAGAAAAGGAAATATTATTAAAAGCTGTAAAAAAGTACAATAAGGAAAATAAAGATAGACCACTAACTGCTGATAGCTTAGGATGCAGTGGAGCTGGTTCTAGGGTATATATATATCTGAAGCTTTAACCCATATGACTAAGAAGATCCTATCATCTGCTCGAGTTTTAGTAAAAAATGGATCTTATAAGTACTGCTGGACATCATGTGGAAATATTTTATTAATAAAAGCAGATGGACAGCCTGCCATTGTCCTGAAATCATTAAGTCAAATAAAAAAACTTTCAGAATGACTAGATTCTATGATATTAAGATTATTAAGTAGTAAGTTATGGTATGTTTTATTACTTTTACTATTTTTACTTTTCAGAACATACTTCAAATTTCTTTTGTTTAGGCTACAGTTAGGAAATAATACTTTGTGTATAATTGTATCTCATCATCATCATCATCATTTCAGCCTATTGCCGTCCACTGCTGAACGTAGGCCTCCCTCATTTTACGCCACAGAGTGCGGTCCTGTGCCGCCTGTATCCAACGACGCCCAGCAACCTTCACTAGGTCGTCTGTCCACCTAGTGGGGGGGCGTCCCACACTGCGTCGTCCGGTACGTGGTCGCCACTCTAGAACCTTTCTTCCCCAGCGGTTGTCGGTTCTTCGAGCGATGTGGCCTGCCCATTGCCACTTCAGCGTGCTAATTCTTCGTGCTATATCGGTTACACCCGTTCGTCTGCGGATTTCCGTATTTCGGATTCTATCTCGCAGAGAAATCCCGAGCATAGCCCGCTCCATAGCACGTTGAGCGACTTTGAGCCTGGTTATGAGGCCTACATTTAGGGACCACGTTTCCGTGCCGTAAGTCATCACTGGTAACACACACTGGTCATAGACCTGTGTTTTCAAACACTGAGGTATGTTGGATGAGAAGATCTTCTTAAGTTTCTCGAACGCTGCCCAACCGAGTTGGATTCGTCGGCTGACCTCTTTCTCGAAATTGGATCTACCTAACTGGACTGTTTGTCCAAGGTAAACATAATGATCGACAATTTCGAGAATCGCATTGCCAACTAGGCCCGGTACAGGAATGACATGGGCATTTGACATGACTTTCGTCTTGTCCATGTTCATTCGTAAACCCACTAGTTGGGATACCCTGCTGAGATCGTTGAGCATGGTGCCCAGGTCCTCCATGGATTCTGCCATGACGACAATATCATCTACGCATCGAAGGTGAGTGATGTATTCGCCATTGATGTTGATGCCGAGTCCGGTCCAGTAATTGTATCTATAATTTATTTATTACATAAACAAAGTTATACAATAGAACTTCGATATGCACTTATTTTAATCTATATTTATTATATAAAATATTATTATACCACATATAATCTATATTCATTACTATTGTACAACACTCATCTGATTACAAGACCATTACAAAAAATTGTGATTCCCAAACTTAACCGAAAATACTATACTATAATCTTTTTTGTGTACCATGACTATGGATAATAGTCTAAATGAGGTTATTGCCGAAGTTGATAACTATGTCAACATCGGTGATTCATTTTTGGTTGAGGAACCGGAGTCCTTTATGCTATACAAACTTGGAACTGAAACTTGTCTTAAAATAATCGTACAAAATATACGGAGCATATACAAAAATTTCGACGATTTTAGAGTGTTTATAGCGGCTAGAAGTGGTGTAGATTACCACATTAATATACTTACAGAGTGTTGGTTAAGAGACACCGATTCCATGCCTGTAATAGATAATTACAAAGTCTTTCGAACAGTTAAGCATATTAACCAAAGTAGTGGGGTAGTCGCCTATATTCGGTCTGATTTAGAAAATATTAACGTATATGAGCCAGATATTAATGGTGCAGACTGTCTAGTTGTGAAAATAGATAATAGTCCTGCATTTGTTTGTATTTATAGATCACCTTCTTTTCTCTCAGTTGCCAGCTTTTTAGATTCACGGGATAAACTTTAACTGATCTTAAATACATACCTAATCTTTGCTTAACCGGAGATGTTAATGTTGACATCAGTTCCGATAACAATGATATAAAGTGCGATGACTATTTGAAACTACTGGCCACTCACTGCTTCTTACCTACTCATTTACTTCCTACATGTCTTGAGAAATGTCTCGATCATTGTTTTATAAAGTCTAATACAAGACTTATGTCAATTATTTGTCAGTCCTCGGTCACTGATCACAGCTTTATCTAATTAAATATATCTTCAAAACAACTATGTACTAGAAATAACCAAAACCAAATTAAGAACATTAACTATGACAGTGCTTATACCTTGCTTAAATTGCATGATTGGTCGGATCTTCTTTCAATGAAAGATCCAAATCAGGCAACCGAAGAACTTATAAATGTGATATCAAATACTATTGTGAAGAGTACTAGAAAGAGGTTAGTGTCCAATAGGTAGCGTATTTTTCAGCCATGGATCACGCGGGGTCTTTTAAGATGCTTAAGATTTAGGGATAAATTACATAGGAAACATTTGAGGTCACCGAATGATATAGAATTAAAAAAATACTACAAAGTTTACAGAAATCACTGTAGTAAAATTCTCCACGAATTGAAAAATGAGCACGACCGACTTGATCTGAAAACTTGTAATAATGATATTAAAAAAACTTGGAATGTTTTAAAACGTGTATGTAACTTGAATACAGGACATAAAACTGAAACTGCACACGAATTATTTAAAATAATGGACACGCCCCAAAAATAGATTGATTATGATATTATTATTAAATTATATTATTATTAAATGAATGGTGTGGCCCTAGAAATTGTGGAGTCCACCACATTCTTAGGTATTACTATTGATGCTAAACTCCATTGGGGCTCTCATATTGAGAAATTATCAAGTAGGCTAAGCTCAGCGGCTTATGCGGTAAAAAATATTCAAATGTTAACCGATATTGAAACGGCTAGAAATGTTTATTGCGCTTACTTCCACAGCCTTATGTCTTATGGCATACTACTTTGGGGATGCTCTGCAGATTTGAATAATATCTTTGTTCTCCAAAAACGGGCTGTCCGGGCGATTTATAATTTAGGCCCAAGAGCGTCACTGCGCGAAAAATTTAGGAAAATAAACATTCTAACTGTTGTATCACAATTTATATTTGAAAACATATTATATGTAGAAAAAGATAAATATAGTGACATTCATCACGTGAATACTAGGAATAAGGATAATCTAGTTATACATCATACTCGCCTACAAAAAATTAGTAGGTCTTTCATGGGGCAATGTATACGCTTTTACAATAAACTACCTAAAGATATCCGAGATATGCCCATAAATAAGTTTAAAAAGGCTATCAAAAATAGACTTTGCAAAAAAGGATATTACAACATTTCGGATTATCTAAATGATAATACGGAATGGTTATGAGTTGCTCCTCTCTCAGCAATTACTTTATATAATTTTAACTTTTACATTGTTTTGGTGCTGATCCTCACTGTCGTCTGAACTCTGTATATTTTTCATTGTCACAAAGTGTATACAGTGTAGCGTGTTTTGCCTAACGAGTTATTTATTTATTGATTTGATTGAGCTATCTGATTATAATTTATAGATCTTGGTGTGGTCATGCTCACTAAAAAGGTCTCTGCCTGCGGTAGCTACGTGAACGGGTCTCTCCCCTCCCTCGAATGTGGTTGTGGGGCGTGATGGCTGCTTTAGTAGTTAACTCGTGATCGGGTGCCGCTTGTGGAATATGGTCCAACCATTTTTGTGCTTTTTTTTTTGTTAATATTGTATTTAACTTTTAAAAAATAAATCTTTACTCGAAGGGCATCTCACTGGAGCTAATAGGGACAGACATGTATCCAATAATATTTAAGAAAACATGTAATTTAAAAAAAGAAGACGAGCCCGCTGAGTTTCTTGCCGGATCTTCTCAGTTTGTGGCGGCTTTTCGATCCGGTGGTAGATTAATTTAAAAAAAATGTAATATTGACAATATGTAAGTACCCTTTTAGGGCTTATGCATAATAAATGATTTGATTTATGTCAATGACTATTTTGTAAGCATGAATATGTCACATAATATTTAAAAAAAAATACACTTAAAAGAGAATGATCTTGTTGTTGAATGATTTAAAATTTAAGGATAACAATACTCCTTTGAATTCATTTATATTGTTGGAAACTGATAAATTGGAGGTATATAAAATTATTAAGACATTGAAAAATACCAATGCCACAGGGTGGGATAGCATATCTTCCATTTTTATCAAGAAATGCCGAGATGTACTTATTAAACCTCGGACATGTGTTTATCTGCTGGTAGATTCCAAATGTGTTAAAGCAATTCATTGTTGTCCCTGTTTTTAAGTCTGGAGAAAAAGACCTTATATCAAACTATCGGCAAATTTCACTCTTACCTACTATAGCTAAGATCCTAGAAAAATTTTAACAATAGGCTGATAAATTATTTAGAAAAAAATATATTTTGTCCGTAAATCAATTTGGCTTCAGAAAAAACAAATCAACATTAGATGCAATTGATGAACTGGTAAATAAGGTAGCAAGTAATCTTGACCGTAAATTGAAATGTGTGGGTATTTTTGTGGACCTTGCCAAAGCTTTCGATACCGTCTCCACCTCCTTATTGACACAAAAGTTAGAAGCTGTCGGTATTCGAGGTATACCTCTTGACTTGTTTAAGGACCATCTGTGTAATCTTACTGAGGTTGTAAAAATAGGAGATATGACTAGTTCTAGATTAGGAATAAATTTTGGTGTCCCACAGGGCTCAGTACTTGGACCTACTCTATTCCTACTCTACATTAATGACCTTTGTAATATTGAAGTATCTGACGGTAAAGTTATAACATTTGCTGATGATACGGTAATCTTAGTTCAACAATCAACATGGACTCAGGTGCAATCGTCGGCAGAAAAGGGTTTACGTAAGTTAATGGAGTGGTTTGATTTTAATTTACTTACTCTTAATCTTAAAAAAAAAAAAAAATACATCACATTTAGCATAAAAGATAACTTACAGTCACATTCCGATTATACATTAAGAGTTCACTCCTCTCAATGTTTTGAAAATGATTGCAACTGCTTTACTTTATCTTCCACAGATTCAATAAGATACCTAGGTATTGAAATTGATAAAAATCTAAATTGGAAACAACACATAAGTAATTTAAAATCCCGTATACGTAAACTTTGATCTATATGTAAAAAAAAATTAGAAATTTAAAAGATGAAATACTACCAAAATTGTCAACTTAACTTTATGTCAGTCAATATTAACTTACGGTATCAGAGCTTGGGGTGGCGCTAGAAAGAGTCATCTTATAAAATTAGAAAGGGCGCAGCGATGTATCATTAAGGTCATAAATTTTAAGCGGTTTAGATATCCAACGGCAATCTTGTACAGAGAATTCGATGTGTTAAGTGTTCGTCAGCTGTTTATTAAAAACATAGTATTGAAGCAACATTCTCAAAAGAGACGTATTAACCTATCTGCTAGGATAGTACATGAGGTGTATGATGTTCCTAAATGCAGAAACTCGTTTGCTCAATGTTTTTTTTTATTTTTTGGCTCCACTATTATATAATCGCATTTAAGTAAATATAAATGTATTAAGGATTGCACGAGATTTAAATGTGGAAAGATATTAAATGAGTTTAAGTATAACGCCAACTACGAACAGACAGAAGAGTTGATCCAAGTACATGTATAAATGAGTGTTGTACAATAATATTTACAGATTTTTATTGTATCACGTAATATATGTAGCATATGATTGGAATATATATATATATATATATATATATATATATATATATATATATACATACATATATATATATATATATATATATATATATATATATATATATATATATATATATATATATATATATATATATATATATACATATATATATATATATATATATATATATATATATATATGTATATGTATGGATGTGTATGTATGTATCATGTATGTATACTTTAACATTATTATTATATTAGAAATAACTAAATTTTAGCTATAAACTATAACTGCAACGCAAAACTCTAAAATATATAATTACAAAACTAGCTATATTTTTAGTATAAATATCTACGAGTACATAAAATTATGTATATATGGGTACATGCGTACTATATCTGCTATGATTTTTTACTTTGTTTAGAAGGTATATAATATGCACTACATAAGGATACTTATAGCAATAATTTTTAACTTTATACTCTGTTATATTTATTTATTAGTTATTGCATACACACTTTAAGAGTACCAAATAAAAATAAAAAATGTATCTGTTAATATTGCTTATACTACTTGTTTAGACCATTTTTGTAAGTCGTACCTTATTATTCAGAATATTATAAACTGCAAAACATTACTGCAAAAAGAATCTTGCAAGCTTAAGATTAGAGTCGGTAATGAGAGAGAATCTTACCTTGCCGTAACACAGATTCGACTAGCGCGGGAGGTAAAGAACTTTATCTGTATACCAACATTATTAGTTAATACAAATGTTAAAAAAATAGAAATAAGAGTAACAGTGAGATAAATTTTAAAGATAAATATCTACTAATGTTATAGTAAAGTACCATATCGATAATGAATGCATACATACATACATACATACATATCATCACGCCATATCCCTTGCAGGGTAGGCAGAGAGAACAGAGTGCCAGAGAACTCTATCTCTGCATACTTCACTCGCTTCCTCAACATTCATAATTCTCTTCATACACGCTCGCCGGTTTCGGAGACTCTTGACTCCACCTTCTTTCAGTACATGACCGATCTGGTCTAGGTAGGTTAGTCTCGGTCTCCCTCGGTACCTACATCTTTCCACTTTCGCATTGTATATCTTCTTAACCAGACGTTCTTTCGGCATTCTTTCCACATGTCCGAACCATCGGAGCATTCCCTTTCGCATCTTTACACCAATACTCTCTTTCATATCTACTCGCTCTCTTACATCATCGTTACGAATGCGGTCGGTCAGCCTAACTCCACAGATTTTCCGCAGAGATCGCATTTCGACCGCATTAATTTTACTTTCATACTCTTTTCTGCATACCCAACTCTCGCTTCCATACAGTAATGTTGGGACAAGCACTGCGTTATGTATTGCTACACGTGCCTTCTGGCTGAGGTGGCGGCTACCGAGAAGTTCTCCCAACGCTCCGTTCACTCTATTTCCCGCATTCACTCTTCGCTCTATATCAGTGGTGTACCTTCCATCTCGGCTAAATCCACATCCAAGATATACAAATTCATCCACTTGCTCTAGTATATCATTACCTATTGTTACTCTTACATCTGTTCTGGCTTCGTCTCTTTCAAAGACCATTATTTTGGTTTTGCGTTGCATTCACGCGTAGACCCCTTTTCTTACAATCTTCTGTCATTGTGTCAACTAGGGTCTGCAGGTCAGTCGCTGACTGTGCCAGCAGGACTGCATCATCTGCATATAGCAGAGCAGTGACCACTGAGTCGCCCATCTGGACTCCCACATTCTTATCATTCAACCTTTGGAGACATTTATCCAGATATATGATAAACAGCCTGGCTGACAGAACGCACCCCTGCTTAACGCCGATATTGACGTCAAACCAAGGCGACATTCCATCATCCAGCCGCACACAGGCTCTACAGCCCATGTAAGTGGGCTGCACAGCCTGTAGCAGTTTACCGTTAATACCATACTGCGGTAAAATGTCCCAAAGTTCCTTTCGTACAACTGTGTCAAATGCTCTCTCTAGATCCACAAAACTGCAGAAAACCCTCTGACCTAGAGCCAGATGCTTCTCCACAATGTTGCGCAGAGAGAACACTTGATCCATGCATCCCCTTCCACTCCTGAAACCTCCTTGTGTCTCACACAATAAACCATCGGACACCATCCTCATTCTCCTTTCAATAATTTTACCATACACTTTTGCTGCCAAACTGGTCAAGCTTATGGCTCTGTAATTTGCGCAGTCATAACGTGAACCCTTGTTTTTAAACAAAGGCACGATGACTGCGCTATTCCAGTTCCTGGGAACCACTCCCGAGCGCCAACATAAATTAAGGAGCAACAGGAACGCCTCCCAGACACAGGCGCCACCAAGCTTGATCATCTCGGCAGACACCATATCAATGCCCGCTGCCTTACCATTTTTCAAATTTCTTATCGCCCATTTAACTTCATCCATACTGATGCCATCGGAGGACGCCGTTGTCGAATGTTGATCTACTAAACCACATGCGACACCGGCGCCAACCGTAGCATCCGCATACATATCGCCAAAATATTCACTCCATCGACTTAACACGTCTTGTGTTTGTGTAAGAATGTCTCCACCTTTAGACCTTATTTTATTCATTCTGAAGGCTGACCAACCACCCCGAGACTTCTTCACCTCCCTCCAAAAGAGTTTGGTGTTACCCTCGAAGTTTTTAGTCGGCCTATTTTCTGCACTCATACTTGCTCTATCACGTTTCTCTTTCACTAAGGCCTTGGTGTCATTCTTACATTGCCTATATATTTCTTTCTTCTGTTCAGTCATACTGTCATTCAGATTCAAAGAAGAGACATAGTCCAGCCACGCTTTCTTCTTTTGCTCTACGGAAGCTGCCACTGCCGCATCCCACCATGCATCACCATTTGTTTTTCTATGCTTCTTTGAACTTCCACATACTTATTTCGCTGTATCTACCATACTCTCTTTCAATACTCTCCAGCATTCTTCAATGTCCGATTACGGCTGGCTTGCCATCGTCAACCGTTCTTGGACACCCTCTGCATACTTTTCTCTTACACACTCTTCTTGCAACCTTTCAACCTTTATTTTTTCAAGCCCTCCGAAGTGGACACGCTGTCGCCAGTGCCTCCACTTTCTAAACATACCACTAAATCTCGCAATAACGAGATAGTGGTCCGTATCGACTGTGGGGCCCCTGAAGGCTCTTGCGTCCAATATTTTGCTTCGGAGGCGACTGTCTACCAAAATTAAATCTATTATACTATTCTGTTCATTCCTTCTCTATGTATACATATGGATGTCCTTATGTTGGAAAAATGTGTTTGACACAATGAGGTTTCTCTCTATGCATACATCCGCGACGAGCCTAGCTGCGTCGTTCACTCTCTTATCACCAAATGGACCAAGTACGTCCTCATAGTCGGGACGCTTGGTCCCCACCCATCCGTTCAAATCTCCGCATACAATCACGCGTTCACTGGTTTCTGCCATATCCAGAACTTCCCTAACATTATCCCAAAACTTCTCTAGGTCTGATGCCACCGAGGATCCTACGGGAGCATATGCTACAACCATGAATACCTTGGTGACACCAATTTTTATACGGACCCAAAAAGTCTGGGATCATACATTTCGTAATCCTTCACACCTGAGGCCAAGCGAGAGTACAACAGTACTCCTACCCCCATGCTGGCTCGATCGCTCTGTGGTACACCAGACCACAGAGCCATCCCGCCACCAGGAAGATCGCAGGCGTCGCTGCCCCTTCGCTTGGTCTCTGTTACACAGAGCACGTCTAGCTGTTTGTCCGCCATGACGGATATCAGCTCGTGCAACTTACCTTCCACACAACCTCTTACATTCCACGTGCCCACCCGGCACTCTGCTCTCCTCGACTCGCCTGACTGGGCAAGGCGTGATGGGTGGCGGCCCCCATCGCCGCAACTGCCGAAGTTCGTACCGACGGGGGCGGGTCGGTACGCGTCGCCTCCGGGGGACACCCTAACCCGCAATGCGGTACGCATATCGAGCCGGATTAGCAGTCTAATTAGACTGGCAGGGGACGCGAACGAGCACGCTCCGGACTATGCCCCCCCAATGCATAAATTATGTATATAATGCATAAATGCATAAATATGCCCCCCAATGCATAAATAATAATGAATGCATAAATTATTTGAAAGAAAGAAAGAAAGAAAATGATTTATTTGGGTTCTACAGCATGGTTATTAACAATTACAAAAACACTAACAAAAATAATATTAAGGAAAAAACAAAAAAATAGAAAGGATAACAGAAACATATTTCACCACACTGTAGTAGACCAAAAAGGTTCTACCTCAGCATAAGCTGCAGACCGAAGGTGCTACAGCGCTGGTTTTCAGGCACAACCAGTTTGTTGAGCACGGGCCGCCACGGCACACTTTATACATATTATAATAAATATCAGATGATCCTACGAATAAATGTAAGATGTTATGAATAATAAATAAGCAAATTAATTCTTAAATATACATACACATACATATACACATAGATACGTACACATATATATAGGTACATACCCACACGACAGATATTACAACAATAAGAGACACTAACAAATATATGCATTTGTAAATCTCTCATAAATAGTAATATGATTTATAGACGATACGACGCACCAGTTCCCGAGTACATCACATAATTATGCAAAAAATATACACATACATGCATATACACATATACATATATATACATACACACACATATAAATACATACATATACATACATACACACACACATACATACACATATATATACACAAACACACACACACACAGATATATTAAACACAATTACAATTACATCGGAATGTATGCTTAGTAAGCTTAAAACGATTCTTTTTGTAATTCAAGCAAGTAATCCTTGAATTTCTGTTTGAATCTTAGAATTGATTTTATTTTTCGGAATGGAGGTGGTAAATCATTCCAGCAACGGGTTGCAGCAAATTTAAAACTCCCGCGAAATGCCATCGTTCTATGCCTCGGTGTCAATAACATATAAGTTGACGCCCTGGTGTTTTTTTTATTGTAATCTTTCGACCACGACAACTTATGATACAAATACTCGGGTTGTTTTGAAATAATTACATCGAACAGAAGGGTAGCCAAGTGAAGTTTTCTGCGAGCAGACATTTTCATCAGATTACCTTTGTTCAAAAATGGGGTAACGTGAGAACGTGGAGGAATATGGTAGCAAAATCGCGCACAGGCGTTTTGCACTCTTTGTATTAATTTCTCGGTTTTGCCGAATATACAAGTACCATACACAGCATCGGCATAATTGAGTTTCGAAAGGATAAGCGTCTCGCATAACATGATACGCATATCCACACTCAAATAATGACGAATTTGATATAGCAGCTTGAGTCGATAAAAGCAGTTTCGTACCGCCTCAATTACGTGCGATTCAAACCGCAGCTGTCCATCAAAGATGACCCCCAAATTACGTGCCTCTTGCACTTGTGCAATTGAACGACCATAGATCTTAATATCTATACTTTGATATGTTTTCAACATGTTTCTGCTACCCGCAGTAATAAACTTACATTTATCAGGGTTCAACAGCAAACAATTTCTTTCTGACCATTCTGAAATCCTCTCAAGATCCTCGTTTATTTTGGCTACAGCCTCTCCTATATTTTGTGGATGAAAAGAGAGATATATTTGCAGATCATCAGCATAGAGGTGAAATTTCGAGTGTACCAAGCAGTCAGTAATATCACATGTATACAAGATAAAGAGGAGCGGTCCAAGGACGGAGCCCTGAGGAACACCTCTATTAATTAATCTAGGAAGAGACGTCACATTATTACCATCCCTACCCTTAATCTGTACACATTGTGATCGATTAGACAAATAGCTATGGAACCATTTGATGGCCTCGGAACTGCATTCATAGAATGAGAGCTTTGAGAGAAGGAGTGAAATATTGATGCTGTCGAAAGCACGCGAGTAATCAAGCAGCACAAGCAGTGTTGCCATACCTCGATCTCTGTCTTCTAATACATTACTAACTACATCAAGAAGTGCAGTAGTCGTACTGTGCTTTTGGCGAAAACCAGATTGTGTTAGAGGTAAAATTTTATACCGTTCGAGATATGCCCTAAACTGATTGCAGACGATCTTTTCTAGGACTTTGGAGAGGCAAGGCAGCAAACTAATAGGACGTATATCCTTTGTACTGGTCGGATGTGAAATTTTGGGAATAGGTTGGACTATTGCCATTCTCCACTGAGCAGGAAACGTGGAAGACAAGAGTGACCTATCAATGATGGCCGTAATTGCTCGAAGAGAATCAGGAAGGGTCATCATCAACATGTTCAATGAGATATAGTCAGCACCCAAGGCATTCGATTTTAGACTAGAGAGAATGTTTGATACGTCTATCTCAGTTACTGTTTTAAGCTGAAATTTATTAGTGCTGAAACGATTAAACTCAAAATAAGTTAATTCTGATATTGTTACGTATTGCGTTACGTTAGTATCCTTGCCAGGTATGTCCAGAAAATATTCATTAAGTGTTTCGGGGTCATTACAGAAACATGGAAGTTCGTGTTCAGACTTCTTTCTTATGGAGACAATAGATTTTAATTCCTTCCACAGTCGTTTCGGTTGGTCGATATTTTTATTTATGTATGTATTAAAGTAAGCCTGCTTTTCGCAATCAATTGCAGCACGGACGAGGTACTTAAGCTCTTTGTATGAGTTATGAAGACGTTCGCATTTACTCGATTTAAAACTAGCGTGGGCAGTGTCTCGGAGACCCATCATCAACTTAATTGTATCAGTAATCCAAGGATGAGACTTATTTTTAATTAAAACTTTTTTGTAAGGTGCATGGAGATCAAACAGAGTTAAAATGTAAATATTAAAAAGATCTACCATAGTATCCACATTGTCCAATTCTTCAATGCCATCCCAGTTAACGTTATTTAGATCCTTGTTATAGATGTCCATTAAAATGTCTTTTAAAGGTCGGTAAGTAATCCAGTGTGGTATAGGTTTTACAATTTTAAAGTTAAACTTTACAGATATCATTGAATGATGACTTAGCTCAGGGATATATGAAACATTTACGGCACCTACATTTACATCAGTGCAGACAACATCTAGTAGTGTCTCACTGCGGTCCGTAAAGTGGGTTGGTTCATCGATAATTTGTTTCAAACCAGAGTAATCGAGAAAGTGTTGAAGCAGTTTAGTTTTGTTGTCGGATTGATCGAGAATGTTGATATTAAAATCGCCAAGTATAATAATATTGTCGACATTAGGAAAGGAAGTGAGAGAGTCCGTAATTGCATCAATAAAAGTGCTTACATCGAACCATGGAGGCCTGTAGGCTGTACCAATAATTACTGAGCAGGCGTTAACGCTGAGCCGGAGCCACATTTGTTCGACGAGCGGTGCATGTGGATGTTGTACAGTGTGCACGCGGAGACCCCGACGCACGTAAAAGCCTACGCCCCCACCACGGCCTCCGCGTACTCCAGGGGGTCGCGGTATGTGACGCAGTCGATAGTTGGCTAGCGACGGCGCACGACCCTCCTCGCCCTCTCGGAGCCACGTCTCGTTTATCGCCATAATATCAACATCGAGGTTCTCCATGGCTACAATAAACTCATCATGTCGTGTACAGAGTGATCCCGCATTAAATAAACCAACTTTTAAATATTTTGTTTTATGCATTGTAAGGAATAATAACTATAAATTACATTGATTCGAGTGATTACTATTGGAATACAATCATTGATTGATATCCCCAATATATGCAATTTCATTATATTAATTTTATTAATACTATAATAGTCATATACATAAAAAACAATATAAATCATATAAACCAATCCAAAATAATATATATTATACTCAAAAAATATGTGTAAAATTATTAATATAAAAACTATGACAATAAAATAGTATAAGCGTCTTGTAGAACTATACATATTGATTCGAGTGATTATTTCTACAATACAATCATTGTTTAGGAATATATGTAATTTAGTTATATTAATTTTATTGATACCATAATAATAATGTATATAGGAAACAATATAATTCATATAAACCAACCCAATATAATATATATACTCAAAAAATATGTGTAAAATTATTAATATACAAACTTTGACAATAAAATAGTATAGGAGTCTTGTAGTGATCAAAACATCAACTAAAACTGCATCAAATAAAAATACAACGTGCCTTAATAAGTACATGAACATAACATATCTATATCTAATAGCCCATACAAGAATAGTTTCAATGTTAAAAACATAGTATATAGCCAAGCATGTATTATTCAAAGGAAAACATAATGAGTTATTTGTTCTTATTACTAGCAATGTCACTACCAAAAACACGAACAAGATCATCCTCCGCTCGAATACAATGGGTCTGTTTCCCCTCACTTTGTTTTGTCAGGATACGTCCGAACTTTGTCCAGGTATATCTCCATCCTAGTCGTGCGGCAATCTCACGCACCCGATAAAACAATTGTCTATTTGATCTCGTAAGCCTCTCGTTGATATAAAAGCGACGCGACGGAGCGGGCAGGCCTAGATCTGCAGTGCTGGCGCCGCGACGCACGCGCGCACTCTGCAGCAGGGCATCCCGCAATGTGCGCCGCGCAAGCCGCACTACAATACGACGTGCTCGCGTCACACTCGCTACAACCGCCGGATCTTGATCCACGCGAAGACCCACGCGTTGGACGAACACTATATCACGCTCCTCGAGGGTTATGCCTAACTTTGACGCGACCAAACCAACTGTATGAAGTACATTTTCTCCTGGTATTTCCGGCAGATTAGAGATTTCCAAGTCAGTACCGAGTGCCTCCTGGTCCCTATCGTTGAGCTCGAGCTGTAACTGTGCTATCGTATGTTGCAGCTGGTTAACCAATGTATTATTTGGTGCGTCAGCTACCTGTTTGGTCTCCAGGGCCTCAATTCTAGTCTCCAAACCATCGATACGTCGATTACAGTCGCTAAATGAGGTGTGAAGTTCTGCCATTTCACTACGAAACGCCCGTAACTCATCCCTAACCGCCCGCAGCTCTGATCTAAACACTCTAATTTCATCACCCAGAGTGGATGATATATCAGTAGCGGTGTATGTATCCACGCTCGCTGTTGCCTCAATCAACGGAATCTCCGTTTCAATAAGCTCATCACTCAAACATTTGACCGGAGTACCGCTATTATCACCCTTAGGGATCTTCTTTTTGCAGTCTGGGCATTTCCAGTTACTACCCATTTGTGTAGACTCAGGCAGAAGCAGGCAAGGAAAATGATATCTATTTGTGCAAACACTATTGGAACAGACGGCACCCGCCTTTACTCCAAGAAACTTCCCGCAAGCTGCACACTTCACCATTGTATTTGTTAAGATATTATGATGCTAACAAGAAATTAAAATTTTGAGAATTAAAATATTATATAAAAAGTCACTTTCACAATGTGTTTCATATGTAAAGGTTTTGTTTAACCTCCTAGCTTCAATTTAAATATTTGTGTTTTATACATTTGTGTGCTAAGTTTGTTTTTAAAGTGTATTCAGTGTGACTGAGAAGTGAAATTTAATGTGAATATATATCGTGTTGCAAGTATATCCGATGAATTTGAAATAAAACTACTTTTACGGATTCTATCGCGTTTGTATTTGATTTATAATTTCCCGACGTTTCGAACACTTTACAGTGATCATGGTCACGGGAGGACTGAGGTGTCTTACGTCCAATATGTCATTGTTATTACAGAAATTTATTTATATCTACCCTATAAGATATTAAATTTTAAATTTTGACCCACATTTATATACAAAATTAATACAATTCATTGCCAGTACAAAAAGAGAATGATTCTATATATAAAATTTTATGTTGTTTATGATTTTTTATTATTAAGGTATTTAATTTATGATAATTATTATTGTGGCAATTTTACAATTTTTACAAAACTAACAAAAACTATTCAGCTACTACCGGATCGGAACGCGGCCACTCTGAGAAAAATCCGGCGAGAAAACTCAGGAGGCATGATACTAATTTTATTATTGAATTTTTGAGTGGCGGCCTACTTTATCTTACTAAAATTAATTAAATTAAAATTTAACTATTATTGTTTTATTGATTTATTGTTTTTTGTTAGTTTTGTAAAAATTGTAAAATTGCCACAATAATTATTATCATAAATTAAATACTTACTTACTTAATAATAAAAAATCATAAACAACATAAATTTTATATATAGAATCATTCTCTTTTTGTACTGGCAATGAATTGTATTAATTTTGTATAAAAATGTGGGTCAAAATTTAATATCTTATAGGGTAGATATAAATAAATTTCTGTAATAACAATGACATATTGGACGTAAGACACCTCAGTCCTCCCGTGACCATGATCACTGTAAAGTGTTCGAAACGTCGGGAAATTATAAATCAAATACAAACGCGATAAAATCCGTAAAAGTAGTTTTATTTCAAAGGTGTAATACTCGCGTAAACATTAGAAGTCATTATATTCGATGAACATATAAATTGTCTTAGGTATGTGATGGTACTTATATTTTACTCATAATACCTACATAATTATAAGTTTGTGGTAGTAAGCTGGTATACTGTATTTTAAATTATAAATAAATTATTCTTATTCTTATTATGTTATGACAATCGACAGTCAATTTTTTTAGTGTCAGGACCACGCTTTTAACAGTTCTCTGTCTACAGCCACAGGCCGGTCCGTCCGGGGTAGTACCACACTGAGCAGAAGATCGATGTCTGAGTAATGGCAAGGTGTTATTGCGCTTCGTTCAGTTAGCGAGAGAGCCGAAAGCCCAACTGGTTTGGGGTTTTTATTGGTAGGTAGCGGCCTAGCTATAACCCTTGGTATTGCAAAGGTCCATGGGCGGAAGAGTACCAGGAGTATAGCTAAGCCGCTGCCCACTAATATAAACCCCAAACCCACCCAGTTGAGCATCCGGCTCTCTCGCTCACCGAATGAAGCGCAACAGCACATTGCCATTGCTCAGACGTCAATCTTCTGCTCAGTGTGGTACTACCCCGTACGGATCGGCCCGCAGCTGTCGACAGAGAACTGACGTGGTCCTACCACTTTTAAATGTGTTCTTTAGCGGGGATTTATTGTTTATCAAACCTAATATAGAAGCAGACGCGGTCTTCATGCACTTACGGAAAGCATTCTTAGTGTATCAGTGGTGCTTTACTTCAGCTACGTGTTAATAGTTCCTCGTCTTTGTTTGATCAATCTTAGAGAGACCATAGTCACAATTCTATATTAGTAATGCTAAACAGGGTGAAAGTGGACCGCTCCCGAAAACAAAGACAGGTGACCCTACTAGTCCTACTTGTAATGATAGGCTAGAAAAAAAAATCGATTCAGATGAAAAGATTTTTTTTTTAATTTTGGTTATTTTCACAATCCATCGTATTAGGACATTGCCATGTAACGATAATTCCATAAAAAATACGTAACTTTACTCAGATGAGAAAAGACGCAATCAATTCAAAACTCACGATCATATGTTCCAGAGTTGAACGACCTCGCGTGGTGAAAAAAAAAATATATTTTCATCCCAATCGATTTTTTTTCTAGCTTATCATCACAAAATAGACTAGTAGGGTCCCCTGTCTTTGTTTTCGGGAGCGGTCAACTTCCACTTTGTATATTTGCAACTGTATATATTGTTATACTAGCTGACCCGGCAGACTTCGTAATGATTCAATCGATAAATAAAAAACACCTTTTTTTGGGGTGGGCTACGGTCTGCGCACTCCTCGCACCACTCCGTCCGGGGCGACAGATGAGCGTAAGCACGAACACCCGTAACCCAGCCGTGACACCTCGCCTTCGTCGTTGGACCGACCATCGGAGCAGCGTGAACTTGACGTCAGTGACCGGCCCGACGGAATACCCCTGAGGGGTACCCTCTCCTTCACTGATGTCCCCCCCTATAAATAAAACATCTAAACTTTTGTATAAAATAAACTTAAAACAAACAAAAGGAATCCGCAATCAATAAAAAAAAATGCTTGGTATGAATGAAGTTTTATTATTATTTTCGATTCATTACACATGATGGCATAATTACATGTAGACCGAAATTAAATATAATTTTTTGAATCGATAAATTTTCTTTTTTTTTTGTTTAAATTGTCGTTTTTATTATTTTACTCGCAACTTTTCCATATTTACGTTTTGTATAAACCTTCCCTGGACTACCACAAATATTTCAAAACCAAAATTAGCCAAATCGGTCCAGCCGTTCTCGAGTTTTAGCGAGATTAACGAACAGCGATGACTTACGGCACTGAAACGTGGTCTTTAAATGTCGGCCTACTAAAAAAAAGTCTCAAAGTCGCTCAGCGTGATATGGAGAGGGCTATGCTCGGTATTTCTCGTCGTGATAAAATCCGGAATACGGAAATCCGTAGATGAACGGGTGTAACTGACATAGCCCGAAGAATTAGCACGTTGAAGTGGCGATGGGCAGGCCACATCGCTCGACGAACCAACAACCGTTGGGGAAGAAAGGTTCTCGAGTGGCAACCACGAATCGGACGACGCAAAGTGGGACGACCCTCCACTCGGTGGACTGATGACCTCATCAAGGTCGCAGGAAACCGTTGGATGCAGGTGGCACAGGACCGTTGCAAATGGCATTCTCGTGGGGAGGCCTATGTTCAACAGTGGACGTTTACGGGCTTATGGATGGATGGATGGATGGAACGAACAGCAATCAATTTTTATATATACAGATTGTAACGAATCGTACTCTTTAATGATTTTTAATGTTTACGCGAGTTTTACACATTTGAAATAAAACTACTATTACGGATTCTATCGCGTTTGTATTTGATTTTTAATTTGTTAGATTTGTAAACTAGTAAATTACCACAATATAATAATTATCATAAATTAAATGTTTAATATAAATTGATCATAAAAAAATATGAAAAAAATTTTTGCATATAGAATCATTTTCTTTTTGTACTGGCAATAAATTTGTATGAAAATGTGGGTCAAACTTTTAATAACTGATACTGTAGCGGGTAGATATAAATTTGACTGTAATAACGATGACATATTGGACGTAAGACACCTTAGTCCTCCCATGACCATGTAACCTGTAAAATTTTCGAAACGTCGGGCAATTAAAAATCAAATACAAACGCGATAGAATCCGTAAAAGTAGGTTTTATTTCAAACGTACTAACTCTCTAAAAGGTTTTACCTGAAAATCAGCGCTGTATCACGTTTGTGATGCAGCTTATGCTGCGGTGAGAACCTTTTTCGGTATCTTATGTATATGGATTTGTAATTATCAGTGTGTATTGTTTTGGAAATCGATTTAATTACTTTCTTTCTTTTATTGTATATAGTAATCTAATTACTGAAATTTAGCATTTAATATGCTTTATTATTTATAAAAACCCGATTCCTCATCATTACTACAGCCCATAAATGTCCCACAATTGGGCTCGGGTCTCTCCTTCGTAATGAGAGGGAAATTAACCTACTATACCGCGCTGGTCAGACGTGTTGGTATAGGGTTTTGTTTCGAGTTTTCCTTCTTTCACATAGATGTTATATGCGTTTTATATCCCTTATTCGTCTCGTAAGATCACCCACGGGTAAGATAAGGAGTGGTGAATAGTATTCTTACTCCGTCATCATCGGGAAAAAAAAACGCGATTATGAGCGAAAAATTATGTCACAAGTGGGATTCGAACCCCCAGCTATTGGAAATTCATCCCAATCGTGCTGCCACCGACACCACCGTGAACATTCAAATCTCGCTTCGTATCATATTTACGCCTTTAAGGAGACGTGTGCCACCTACCCGATGTTTACACACAATTGGGACGGATTTCCAATAGATGTGGGTTCGAATCCCACTTGTGACATCATTTTTCGCTCGTAATCGGGTTATTTATAAAAACCCGATTACGAAACTTAATACTTCAAACTTTGCAGTTAGAATTGTATTAAACCTATACAATGTGTAGCGTGTTTTAAGCCTATACAATGTGTAAACATTGTCGGGTAGAAGGCACACGTCACCTTAAAGACGTAAATATGATACGGAGCGAGATTTGAATGTCCTACAATAGTTCACGGTGGTGTAAGTGGCAGCACAATTGGGTCGGACTCCCAATAGGTGTGAGTTCGAATCCCGCTTGTGACATCATTTTTCACTTCGTAATCGGGTTTTTATAAATAATCAAGCATATTAAATGCTAAATTTCAGTAATTTGCGTAATCGGGTTTTTATATAAAGGGCGGAAGGGGACCGCTCCCGAAAACAAAGACAGGTGACCCTACTAGTCCTACTTGTAATGATAGGCCAGAAAAAAAATCGATTCGGATGAATTTTTTTTTTTCACAACCTATTTTAAGTTTTTTTCACATTTCATCGTATTAGGACAGTACCATGTAACGATAATTCCATAAAAAATACGTAACTTTACTCAGATGAGATAAGACGCAATCTATTGAAAACTCACGATCATATGTTCAAGAGTTCAACGTCCTCGCGTGGTGAAAAAAAATTTTTTTTTTCATCCCAAATGATTTTTTTATAGCCTATCATTACAAGTAGGACTAGTAAGGTTACCTGTCTTTGTTTTCGGGAGTGATCCACTTCCACCCTGTCTATTTCACCTTATTCTTTGAGAAATACCTCGTTTCTACCATTCTGTCATTATAGATATGGTTCTACAGTAGCCATGACAGGCTTTTTCTTTTTTGCCTTTTCATCCTAATTAATAGTGCTATATACATATTAATGGTTGGTTTATACAATACTAGCTTCTGCCCGCGGCTTCGCCCGCCTAACAGGTTACTTTTCTAAAAATTTTCATCCCCAATTTTTATTTTACCCCTTAAGGGTAAATTATTATAACATGTTAATGTCATATTTATTTATATCTAATAAATAGCCTAAAAATAAGTTTTAAGCTTCTGGCTTTAAAAATGACGATACTTCCTTACAACTTTTTATCCCCCTTAACAACCCTTTTTTTGCATTAAAAAATAGCATATGTCCTTTATCAGGCTCTAGACTATCTGTGTACCAAATTTCATTTAGATCAGTTCAGTAGTTTTGGCGTGAAAGAGCGACAGACAGAGTTACTTTCGCATTTATAATATTAGTAAGGATTTAAATTAAATTTACGAACCCCGACGTAAAGTATTTTGGAGGCAAAGTGGGTGTTCCACCATTTTTATCAGGATATATAGTAAGTTTTCTAACCGTAGTAGCGAGGTGGGTATAGTACGGAAATCTTGTACGCTGGTTTCACGAGAAACATATTATTCTGAAGCGTAATTAAATCGTGTTATCGGCCCCGTCAATGATTTCTATATGATAGGCTTCTGCATTCTGTAGACAGAGAGATGTGACACTTAATAGTTTGGTAAAAACTGATTGATACTTAGTCAGTGGCTTAAAATAAGTATTTATGGAAACACGTTTCAAGATATAGCCAAATATTGTTAGTGATTTCTTTCACGTAAACTAGGAGTGCTTTCCAATTATCACTAGAGCGTGTTATGCGGCATAATATTCAACGTTGAATGTACCAACGCTTCGCACAATCGAGCACTCTCAAAGGTACTATTTTCGCGTGACGAACGTAAAAAAAAATGTTAATAAAATAATCAAAATCCAAATTAGTTAAAATAACCGTAAATACTCGTAGCTTTTAACCAATTATTATTGTTTAACACATTATTTATACATTAATGAAGTTGCTAACTTTAGCCACCGAAGACAAAGATCGGGTACCGGTGGCCCGCTCGCACAGCGAAGAGTTGCAGGATTGCTCACGTTCCAATTAAGCGTCAGCATAATTCGGCATTGTGCGCCACTGAGTCGCATTATGCTCTTTAATTTGAAAACTACACATTTGACTGTGTTTAGTTTCACACAGTTTCTGGGATGGGAGCAAGGAACTTGTAGCTTGTTTATACGTAGAAACTACTTGACATGCTGCAGCTTCCTAGCCAAGTGTTCATCGTCACAAATTCCTTGTACTTTCTAGGATTAATACTTAGAGACAGGTGCTAACTATGAAAGGGGATGGTGAGAATCTCCATTCACGTATTATCTGTATGGGTTTCTTTTCAATACACTATGTGAGTAAAGGCGTCGTAAGGTTTGTGAATATCTATGCAAGCTAGAGAGTTATTTGACTCTAGTTCCAGTCATTATTCATCATTCTCCTACTCTTATCCCAATTACTTGGGGTCTATACAATATGTACTCTTCTTTCATAGTACATATTGTAAAAGTTATTGGCAATAGTTTTATGACTGGCCGCCTGCCAGACGTTAACACTACTTGGGAATGTAATTGTTGACCAAACGGCGTCAGATGGAGTTGGTCCAGGTCGTTATAAGGCTCTTAGTCGTCTTTTACGACATCCACGAGCAAAGTAAGGGTTCGTAGTATTCGTAACCGCTACTACACGGCTTGTTCCACAGTGAATTTATTTATTTCTAATATCCTTATAAAACCGTACCACGTAAACCATGAAAGGTTTACCTGGGTTGCGGTGAGTTGTTGTCACTACACATTATAATTATCAATAGATCCTTACTAATATTATAAATGCGAAAGTAACTGTCTGTTTGTCGCTCTTTCACGCCAAAACTACTGAACCGATCTAAATGAAATTTGGTACACAGATAATCTAGAGCTCGATAAAGGACATAGGCTACTTTTTAATGCAAAAAAAAGGGTTGGAAAGGGGAATGAAAAGTTGTAAGGAAGTATCGTCATTTTTAAAGCCAGAAGATTGAAACTTATTTTTAGTCTATTGATTAGATGTAAATAAATCTGACATTAATTTTTTTTTTTAAAAATTACCCTTAAGGGGTAAAATAAAAATTAAGGGATGAAAATTTTTAAGAAAGTAACCTTTTATGCGGGCGTAGCCGTGGGCAGAAGTTATATTTTGTATAATTATAAAATGTAAGTAGAACCTAGGTATTTCTTACACCTTCCGTAGTCATGAATACTGTATCATTTCAGCTCATATATGTTCCACTGTTGGGCTCGAGCCTCCTCCATAATGGGAGGGTAATTGACCTACTATACCACGCTGGTCAGACGTGTTGGTATAAGGTTTTTGTTTCGAGTTTTCTTTCTCTCGCATAGAATGTTATATGCGTTTTATATCCCTTACGCTATGTCCTAATTGGCTGTCGCAATACGACACGACTTTTGTTGTCCAACCGATCAACTAATGCGACAAAATTTAAACACGTGCTTTTGAATGGAGCTGTCCTAACTGACAACTCGCACTGACGTGCGACATCGCATTTGTTGGTCGTTGTGTTTTAAATTCAAACCTGTTCTATTTTGTCGTGTCGGTCGTCCAAGCAACACGTGTTTTTGGTTGATAAGTAAAATGAATACTATGACATATGTATATATATTTTTGACAACGACATTTCGACGACTGACGACAATGCAATTTGGACACAATGATATTGTCGTACAACCAACTTGTTGCACGGCAATGCGAACAACCGATTTTGTCGTAGAACGACTTGCCAATTAGGACGTAGCCTTAGTCGTCTCGTACGATCACCCACAGGTAAGATAGGGTGTGATGAATTGCATTCTTACTCCGTCACCACACGGAATACTGTACATCATTAGAAAATTGTCGTTTTGGATAAATCTAAATTAAACACCATAAAATCTATATAGTTTTATTTATATTACCAATAAATACAATTGATTTTGATGATTCAAATTTAAAACAAAAAGCTAGATATATAAATCAATATTGATAATTATATAAATATATATAAATCAATTTTCAAATATATATAAATCAATTTTATATTTAGATGCTCTCAAAGTACTATACAATTTCGATGGAAGTCATTAATGGTAAGATATCCCATATTGGAGAGATATCAGTTGGATCCCATTCTTCCACGGTGTCACAGCAAAGTTCTGGCAATTCGAATATAACGTTTTTATTTCAAATATAATATCTATTATTTTCACATACTGATATTTTATTAAAAAAAATACACCATATATTTATAAATACCCGATACGAAACGAAAAATGATGTCACAAGCGGGGTTCGAACCCGCGCCTATTGGGAATCCGGCCCAACCGTGCTGCCACTTACACCATCGTGAACTATTTTAGGACATGCAAATTTCGAATCATATTATATCTTACGTCTTCAAGGTGACGTATGCCATCTATCGGACAATGTTTACACATTGTATAGACTTAATACTTCAAACTTTACAGTTAGAATTGTATTAAACGATGACACAACCTTGTTATTCAAATTACTGAAATTTTTAGCATTTAATATGCTTAATTATTTATAAATACCCGATACGAAACGAAAAATGATGTCACAAGCGGGGTTCGAACCCGCACCTATTGGGAATCCGGCCCAACCGTGCTGCCACTTACACCATCGTGAACTATTTTAGGACATGCAAATTTCGAATCATATTATATCTTACGTCTTCAAGGTGACGTATGCCATCTATCGGACAATGTTTACACATTGTATAGACTTAATACTTCAAACTTTACAGTTAGAATTGTATTAAACGATGACACAACCTTGTTATTCAAATTACTGAAATTTTTAGCATTTAATATGCTTAATTATTTATAAATACCCGATACGAAACGAAAAATGATGTCACAAGCGGGGTTCGAACCCGCACCTATTGGGAATCCGGCCCAACCGTGCTGCCACTTACACCATCGTGAACTATTTTAGGACATGCAAATTTCGAATCATATTATATCTTACGTCTTCAAGGTGACGTATGCCATCTATCGGACAATGTTTACACATTGTATAGACTTAATACTTCAAACTTTACAGTTAGAATTGTATTAAACGATGACACAACCTTGTTATTCAAATTACTGAAATTTTTAGCATTTAATATGCTTAATTATTTATAAATACCCGATACGAAACGAAAAATGATGTCACAAGCGGGGTTCGAACCCGCACCTATTGGGAATCCGGCCCAACCGTGCTGCCACTTACACCATCGTGAACTATTTTAGGACATGCAAATTTCGAATCATATTATATCTTACGTCTTCAAGGTGACGTATGCCATCTATCGGACAATGTTTACACATTGTATAGACTTAATACTTCAAACTTTACAGTTAGAATTGTATTAAACGATGACACAACCTTGTTATTCAAATTACTGAAATTTTTAGCATTTAATATGCTTAATTATTTATAAATACCCGATACGAAACGAAAAATGATGTCACAAGCGGGGTTCGAACCCGCACCTATTGGGAATCCGGCCCAACCGTGCTGCCACTTACACCATCGTGAACTATTTTAGGACATGCAAATTTCGAATCATATTATATCTTACGTCTTCAAGGTGACGTATGCCATCTATCGGACAATGTTTACACATTGTATAGACTTAATACTTCAAACTTTACAGTTAGAATTGTATTAAACGATGACACAACCTTGTTATTCAAATTACTGAAATTTTTAGCATTTAATATGCTTAATTATTTATAAATACCCGATACGAAACGAAAAATGATGTCACAAGCGGGGTTCGAACCCGCACCTATTGGGAATCCGGCCCAACCGTGCTGCCACTTACACCATCGTGAACTATTTTAGGACATGCAAATTTCGAATCATATTATATCTTACGTCTTCAAGGTGACGTATGCCATCTATCGGACAATGTTTACACATTGTATAGACTTAATACTTCAAACTTTACAGTTAGAATTGTATTAAACGATGACACAACCTTGTTATTCAAATTACTGAAATTTTTAGCATTTAATATGCTTAATTATTTATAAATACCCGATACGAAACGAATTTTATAAATAATTAAGCATATTAAATGCTAAAAATTTCAGTAATTTGAATAACAAGGTTGTGTCATCGTTTAATACAATTCTAACTGTAAAGTTTGAAGTATTAAGTCTATACAATGTGTAAACATTGTCCGATAGATGGCATACGTCACCTTGAAGACGTAAGATATAATATGATTCGAAATTTGCATGTCCTAAAATAGTTCACGATGGTGTAAGTGGCAGCACGGTTGGGCCGGATTCCCAATAGGTGCGGGTTCGAACCCCGCTTGTGACATCATTTTTCGTTTCGTATCGGGTATTTATAAATAATTAAGCATATTAAATGCTAAAAATTTCAGTAATTTGAATAACAAGGTTGTGTCATCGTTTAATACAATTCTAACTGTAAAGTTTGAAGTATTAAGTCTATACAATGTGTAAACATTGTCCGATAGATGGCATACGTCACCTTGAAGACGTAAGATATAATATGATTCGAAATTTGCATGTCCTAAAATAGTTCACGATGGTGTAAGTGGCAGCACGGTTGGGCCGGATTCCCAATAGGTGCGGGTTCGAACCCCGCTTGTGACATCATTTTTCGTTTCGTATCGGGTATTTATAAATAATTAAGCATATTAAATGCTAAAAATTTCAGTAATTTGAATAACAAGGTTGTGTCATCGTTTAATACAATTCTAACTGTAAAGTTTGAAGTATTAAGTCTATACAATGTGTAAACATTGTCCGATAGATGGCATACGTCACCTTGAAGACGTAAGATATAATATGATTCGAAATTTGCATGTCCTAAAATAGTTCACGATGGTGTAAGTGGCAGCACGGTTGGGCCGGATTCCCAATAGGTGCGGGTTCGAACCCCGCTTGTGACATCATTTTTCGTTTCGTATCGGGTATTTATAAATAATTAAGCATATTAAATGCTAAAAATTTCAGTAATTTGAATAACAAGGTTGTGTCATCGTTTAATACAATTCTAACTGTAAAGTTTGAAGTATTAAGTCTATACAATGTGTAAACATTGTCCGATAGATGGCATACGTCACCTTGAAGACGTAAGATATAATATGATTCGAAATTTGCATGTCCTAAAATAGTTCACGATGGTGTAAGTGGCAGCACGGTTGGGCCGGATTCCCAATAGGTGCGGGTTCGAACCCCGCTTGTGACATCATTTTTCGTTTCGTATCGGGTATTTATAAATAATTAAGCATATTAAATGCTAAAAATTTCAGTAATTTGAATAACAAGGTTGTGTCATCGTTTAATACAATTCTAACTGTAAAGTTTGAAGTATTAAGTCTATACAATGTGTAAACATTGTCCGATAGATGGCATACGTCACCTTGAAGACGTAAGATATAATATGATTCGAAATTTGCATGTCCTAAAATAGTTCACGATGGTGTAAGTGGCAGCACGGTTGGGCCGGATTCCCAATAGGTGCGGGTTCGAACCCCGCTTGTGACATCATTTTTCGTTTCGTATCGGGTATTTATAAATAATTAAGCATATTAAATGCTAAAAATTTCAGTAATTTGAATAACAAGGTTGTGTCATCGTTTAATACAATTCTAACTGTAAAGTTTGAAGTATTAAGTCTATACAATGTGTAAACATTGTCCGATAGATGGCATACGTCACCTTGAAGACGTAAGATATAATATGATTCGAAATTTGCATGTCCTAAAATAGTTCACGATGGTGTAAGTGGCAGCACGGTTGGGCCGGATTCCCAATAGGTGCGGGTTCGAACCCCGCTTGTGACATCATTTTTCGTTTCGTATCGGGTATTTATAAATAATTAAGCATATTAAATGCTAAAAATTTCAGTAATTTGAATAACAAGGTTGTGTCATCGTTTAATACAATTCTAACTGTAAAGTTTGAAGTATTAAGTCTATACAATGTGTAAACATTGTCCGATAGATGGCATACGTCACCTTGAAGACGTAAGATATAATATGATTCGAAATTTGCATGTCCTAAAATAGTTCACGATGGTGTAAGTGGCAGCACGGTTGGGCCGGATTCCCAATAGGTGCGGGTTCGAACCCCGCTTGTGACATCATTTTTCGTTTCGTATCGGGTATTTATAAATAATTAAGCATATTAAATGCTAAAAATTTCAGTAATTTGAATAACAAGGTTGTGTCATCGTTTAATACAATTCTAACTGTAAAGTTTGAAGTATTAAGTCTATACAATGTGTAAACATTGTCCGATAGATGGCATACGTCACCTTGAAGACGTAAGATATAATATGATTCGAAATTTGCATGTCCTAAAATAGTTCACGATGGTGTAAGTGGCAGCACGGTTGGGCCGGATTCCCAATAGGTGCGGGTTCGAACCCCGCTTGTGACATCATTTTTCGTTTCGTATCGGGTATTTATAAATAATTAAGCATATTAAATGCTAAAAATTTCAGTAATTTGAATAACAAGGTTGTGTCATCGTTTAATACAATTCTAACTGTAAAGTTTGAAGTATTAAGTCTATACAATGTGTAAACATTGTCCGTTAGATGGCATACGTCACCTTGAAGACGTAAGATATAATATGATTCGAAATTTGCATGTCCTAAAATAGTTCACGATGGTGTAAGTGGCAGCACGGTTGGGCCGGATTCCCAATAGGTGCGGGTTCGAACCCCGCTTGTGACATCATTTTTCGTTTCGTATCGGGTATTTATAAATAATTAAGCATATTAAATGCTAAAAATTTCAGTAATTTGAATAACAAGGTTGTGTCATCGTTTAATACAATTCTAACTGTAAAGTTTGAAGTATTAAGTCTATACAATGTGTAAACATTGTCCGATAGATGGCATACGTCACCTTGAAGACGTAAGATATAATATGATTCGAAATTTGCATGTCCTAAAATAGTTCACGATGGTGTAAGTGGCAGCACGGTTGGGCCGGATTCCCAATAGGTGCGGGTTCGAACCCCGCTTGTGACATCATTTTTCGTTTCGTATCGGGTATTTATAAATAATTAAGCATATTAAATGCTAAAAATTTCAGTAATTTGAACACCATATATTACCGTAAAAAATATAGTATTTTTTTTAAGACACCACCCCGCACTAAGGAAAATATCCTTGTATTGCGGGGGATTTTATAAATATGCAAATAACACAGACACATTACAAGATTCAGAATAATATTTTGTGGATCACACAAAGTATTATCCTGCGTAGGAATGGAACCCACGGCACTGGCACGGAAGGTCGGTATCTTATCCACTACGCCATCTGTGCAGTCAGTATTAGAAGGGGTTTTAGCAGCACAAGGAACAGTCAGATGCAGTACAAAAAGAAATGCTGGTGAGACATTCTCTTCAACCGTGTAATCAAAAAAACAAGAGAGTATTCCCACGCAAGAGAGTATATCCGTGCGGTGACGGAGTAAGAATACAATTCAACACCGCCTCTTATCCGTGGGTGATCGTAAGAGACGACTAAGGACTATGAAATTCATATAGTATCTATGCAAGACAAGGAAAACTCGAAACAAAACCTTATACCAACACGTCTGTCTAACATGGTATAGTAGGTCAATTTCCCTCCCATTACGAAGGAGGCTCGACCTCATCGCTTCGTATCATTTTTACGTCTTTAAGGTGACGTGCGCCATCTACCCAACAATGTTTACACATTGTAGGCTTAATACTTCAAACTTTGCAGTTAGAATTGTATTAAACAATGACACAACCTTGTTATTCAAATTACTGAAATTTAGCATTTAATATGCTTAATTATTTATAAAAACTCGATAACGAAGCGAAAAATGAATGAGTTCGAACCCCGCTTGTGACATGATTTTTCGCTTCGTTATCGGGTTATAAATAATTAAGCATATTAAATGCTAAATTTCAGTAATCTGACCAGCTGAAACGTCTAAATAATCGTAAAACTATCAATAGTCCTATATATAATACATACCTGTCATAATTGATAACATAAAAACAATTACGGACAGCCATGTGTCCGCCATCTTGATTTTCTAACCTCAATGAAATATATGTCTTGAAGTTTACAAAATAACTAACAGATTAAATTGATAGAACATTCAATACTATAAATAAACATTACTATAGTTTTATTGGCTATAAATATAGATAAAGCAATATCTAATATCTTTAAACGAGCAATTCTTGTATATTATATACAGAGTGGAAGTGGACCGCTCCCGAAAACAAAGACAGGTGACCCTACTAGTCCTACTTGTAATGATAGGCTAGAAAGAAAATCGATTCGGATGAAAAAAAATTTTTTACAACGATTTTTATATTTTTTCACATTCCATCGTATTAAGATAGTGCCATCTAACGATAATTCCATAAAAAATACGTAACTTTACTCAGATGAGGAAAGACGCAATCTATTAAAACTCACGATCATATGTTGAAGAGTTCAACGACCTCGCGTGGTGAAAAAAATATTTTTGAAGTAAAACTTCTTTAGGCGCGACTAGGGAGTAACTCAGATTTTTTAAATAGGATCATAATTTATTACTAGATGGCGTTGTAATAAAGTTAATGGATTCTAAGAGGACATATATTAGAGTCTAAATCGCGCTATAGAAATTTTTGCAAATTTTAACTATATATATTAAAATTTATAATATACTTCTGTACTTGCTTCAATTACCTGTTTCGAATGAATAATATTAATATAACATTTGAATAATCTTTGTAAAGCACATGAATAATAAATATAATTAAATTATAAAATATAATATTTTATTTATTTAAGTTAATATTTAATCATTTCAGTGATATATGTCGTCAATGCCAAAGAAGTTTTACTTCAATCGCGCGTAAAGGTTACACGCACTTTTTTTTTTCACCACGAAAGTCTTTGTTTTCGGGAGCGGTCCACTTCCATCTTGTATATATTTTCTGAATCTCGGAAATGGCGCCAACAATTTTCTTGAAATTTAGCACGCAGGGGGTTCCGAGGACGACTAATCGATCCAGCTAAGTGTTATTTGTAGAAAATATTGTTTTGTCAATATTTTCAGGCAATGAAAAAATATAATTTTGGGTTGGTTGACAACTATTAAAATATGAAGGCGAATTTTGACGCTGTCATTAAGACACCTCAATTAGATAATCGAGGCCGGTTCGTATCCTGTTTCTCTTTTTATTACTATTTGACTTTTTGATATGGTGTCTGCCGAGATGATCAAGCTTGGTGGATTCTGTGTCTGGGAGGCGTACCTGTTGCTCCTCAATTTATGTTGGAGCTCGGGAATGGTTCCCAGGGACTGGAATAGCCCAGTCATCGTGCCTTTGTTAAAAAACAAGGGTTCACGTTATGACTGCGCAAATTACAGAGCCATAAGCTTGACCAGTTTGGCAGCAAAAGTGTACGGTAAAATTATTGAAAGGAGAATGAGGATGGTGTCCGATGGTTTAATGTGTGAGACACAAGGAGATTTCAGGAGTGGAAGGGGATGCATGGATCAAGTGTTCTCTCTGCGCAACATTGTGGAGAAGCATCTGGCTCTAGGTGAGAGGGTTTTCTGCAGTTTTGTGGATCTGGAGGGAGCATTTGACACGGTTGTACGAAAGGAACTTTGGGACATTTTACCGGAGTATGGTATTAATGGTAATCTGCTACAGGCTGTGCAGTCCAGTTACATGGGCTGTAGAGCTTGTGTGCGGCTGGATGATGGAATGTTGCCTTGGTTTGACGTCAATATCGGCGTTAAGCAGAGGTGCGTTCTGTCAGCCAGGCTGTTTATTATATATCTGGATAAATGTCTCCAAAGATTGAACGATATGAATGTGGGAGTCCAGATGGGCGACTCAATGGTCACTGCTCTGCTCTATGCAGATGACGCAGTCCTGCTGGTACAGTCAGCGACTGACTTGCAGACCCTAGTCGACACAATGACAGAAGATTGTAAGAAAAGGGGTCTATGCGTGAATGTGAGCAAAACCAAAATAATGGTCTTTAAAAGAGATGAAGCCAGAACAGACGTAAGAGTAAAAATAGGTTATGATGTACTAGAGCAAGTGGATGAATTTGTATATCTTGGATGTGGTTTTAGCCGAGATGGAAAGTACACATACATATCATCACGCCATATCCCTTGCAGGGTAGGCAGAGAGAACAGAGTGCCAGAGAACTCTATCTCTGCATACTTCACTCGCTTCCTCAACATTCATAATTTTTTTTATACACGCTCGCCGGTTTCGGAGACTCTTGACTCCACCTTCCTTCAGTACATGACCGATCTGGTTTAGGTAGGTTAGTCTCGGTCTCCCTCGGTACCTACATCCTTCCACTTTCGCATTGTATATCTTCTTAACCAGGCGTTCGTTCAGCATTCTTTCCACATGTCCGAACCATCGGAGCATTCCCTTTCGCATCTTTACACCAATACTCTCTTTCATACCTACTCGCTCTCTTACGTCGTCGTTACGAATGCGGTCAGTCAGCCTAACTCTACAGATTTTCCGCAGAGATCGCATTTCGACCGCATTAATTTTACTATCATACTCTTTTCTGCATACCCAACTCTCGCTTCCATACAGTAATGTTGGGACAAGCACTGCGTTATGTATTGCTACACGTGCCTTCTGGCTGAGGTGGTGCCGAGAAGTTGCCCCAACGCTCCGTTCACTCTATTTCCCGCATTCACTCTTCGCTCTATATCAGTGGTGTACCTTCCATCTCGGCTAAATCCACATCCAAGATATACAAATTTATTCACTTGCTCTAGTACATCATTACCTATTGTTACTCTTACATCTGTTCTGGTTTTATCTCTTTCAAAGACCATTATTTTGGTTTTGCTCACATTCACGCGTAGACCCCTTTTCTTACAATCTTCTGTCATTATGTCGACTAGGGTCTGCAGGTCAGACGCTGACTGTGCCAGCAGGACTGCATCATCTGCATAAAGCAGAGCAGTGACCACTGAGTCGCCCATCTGGACTCCCACATTCATATCGTTCAACCTTTGGAGACATTTATCCAGATATATGATAAACAGCCTGGCTGACAGAACGCAGCCCTGCTTAACACCGATATTGACGTCAAACCAAGGCGACATTCCATCATCCAGCCGCACACAGGCTCTACAGCCCATGTAACTGGACTGCGCAGCCTGTAGCAGTTTACCGCTAATACCATACTCCGGTAAAATGTCCCAAAGTTCCTTTCGTACAACCGTGTCAAATGCTCTCTCCAGATCCACAAAACTGCAGAAAACCCTCTGACCTAGAGCCAGATGCTTCTCCACAATGTTGCGCAGAGAGAACACTTGATCCATGCATCCCCTTCCACTCCTGAAACCTCCTTGTGTCTCACACAGTAAACCATCGGACACCATCCTCATTCTCCTTTCAATAATTTTACCATACACTTTTGCTGCCAAACTGGTCAAGCTTATGGCTCTGTAATTTGCGCAGTCATAACGTGAACCCTTGTTTTTAAACAAAGGCACGATGACTGCGCTATTCCAGTCCCTGGGAACCATTCCCGAGCTCCAACATAAATTAAGGAGCAACAGGAACGCCTCCCAGACACAGGAGCCACCAAGCTTGATCATCTCGGCAGACACCATATCAATGCCCGCTGCCTTACCATTTTTCAAACTTCTTATCGCCCATTCAACTTCATCCATACTGATGCCATCGGTGGACGCCGTTGTCGAATGTTTATCTACTAAACCACATCCAACACCGGCGCCAACCGTAGCATCTGCATTCATATCGCCAAAATATTCAATCCATCGGCTTAACACGTCTTGTGTTTGTGTAAGTATGTCTCCACCTTTAGACCTTATTTTATTCATTCTGAAGGCTGACCAACCACCCCGAGACTTCTTCACCTCCCTCCAAAAGAGTTTGGTGTTACCCTCGAAGTTTTTAGTCAGCCTATCTTCTGCACTCATACTTGCTCTATCACGTTTCTCTTTCACTAAGGCCTTGGTGTCATTCTTACATTGCCGATATATTTCTTTCTTCTGTTCAGTCATACTGTCATTCAGATTCAAAGAAGAGACATAGTCCAGCCACGCTTTCTTCTTTTGCTCTACGGAAGCTGCCATTTCCGCATCCCACCATGCATCACCATTTTTTTTTCTATGCTTGTTTGAACTTCCACATACTTCTTTCGCTGTATCTACCATACTCTCTTTCAATACTCTCCAGCATTCTTCAATGTCCGATGGCGGCTGGCTTGCCATCGTCAGCCGTTCTCGGACACCCTCTGCATACTTTTCTCTTACACACTCTTCTTGCAACCTTTCAACCTTTATTCTTTCAAGCCCTCCGAAGTGGACACGCTCTCGCCAGTGCCTCCACTCTCTGAACAGACCACTAAATCTCGCAATAACAAGATAGTGGTCCGTATCGACTGTGGGGCCCCTGTAGGCTCTTGCGTCCAATATTTTGCTTCGGAGGCGACTGTCTACCAAAATTAAATCTATTATGCTTTTTTGTTCATTCCTTCTCCATGTATACATATGGATGTCCTTATGTTGGAAAAATGTGTTTGACACAATAAGGTTTCTCTCCATGCATACATCCGCTATGAGCCTACCTGCGTCGTTCACTCTCTTATCACCAAATGGACCAAGTACGTCCTCATAGTCGGGACGCTTGGTCCCCCCCCACCCATCCGTTCAAATCTCCGCATACAATCACGCGTTCACTGGTTTCTGCCATATCCAGCCCTAACATTGTCCCAAAACTTCTCTAGGTCTGATGCCACCGAGGATCCTACGGGAGCATATGCTACAACCATGAATACCTTGGTGACACCTAGTTTTATACGGACCCAGAGAAGTCTGGGATCATACATTCCGTAATCCTTCACACTTGAGGCCAAGCGAGAGGACAACAGCACTCCTACCCCCATGCTGGCTCGATCGCTCTGTGGTACACCAGACCACAGAGCCATCCCGCCACCAGGAAGATCGCAGGCGTCGCTGCCCCTTCGCTTGGTCTCTGTTACACAGAGCACGTCTAGCTGTTTGTCCGCCATGACGGATGCTCGTGCAACTTACCTTCCACACAACCTCTTACATTCCACGTGCCCACCCGGCACTCTGCTCTCCTCGACTCGCCTGACTGGGCAAGGCGTGATGGGTGGCGGCCCCCATCGCCGCAACTGCTGAAGTTAAAACACACACACACTAAAAAGAAAATACCGAGCGAAAGCTTGGTCATCCAGTTATTTTGTAACAAAACGACACTGCTGGTGACGTGTTGACTTTCTGTTGTATGACTAATTTGATTTAAGGTAGGTGGATGCACAAGTATAACTTTCTAGTAATTATTGTTATGGCCTAATAACTTTCAAACGTAATGAATTAAATCGACCATTAATAGACTAGTCATATAATAATTATTATTCTCTTATTCTTATCTCAATTACGCTGTATCTAATTCTAATCTGAATTACGGTCGCCGCCTTCTGCGAGATGACAGCCTCGCAGAAGGCGGCGACCGCGTCCCAGTTCCTGATGCTGTCGACCATCGCCCTCGCGACGGCCGGCAGCGTCAGGTCGGCACCGATGATACGCCGACGGCGCTCGTACCGGTCGGACGTATGCACTGGTCGTTAGTCGGTCTTGTCAGCGAATTATCTTGGCGGGTCGTTTTTGTTTGTTTATTTTCTGAATTCGTTGTTGGGGATTGCATTTGGGAGGTTAATTTATGCACTGTTTATGTTTAGGTTGTTTCTCGTTGTGTATAGTGTTTATTGGTTGTATTGTAGATTATAATTAGTTGTAGGTAGATAGATACATTTGGTCGAATTATTTTATTTTGTATTTGTTTTTGTTTGTGTATTTTGTCAGTTCGTTGTCGGGGATTGCATTTGGGTGGTTAATTTATGCATTGTTTAGGTTATTTTTCGTATTAAATAAGTTTTATTGGTTGTAGATTATTTTATTATTATTCGCTGTAGGTAGTTGAAACTAATATTCTACTTTTGTTTATAAATAATTTTATAATTAGGTTTGTTCCTAAATTGGTGTGTTGTCCAGGTAGGTGTTTGTAAAGTCATCTCGTCATCCAACAATGGGTGACGACGAGTCTGACGGCGACTCGGATGTGGCGTCCGGTGTCGGGTATGGTACGGGAGACACGGATCAAGCGTCTGGTCGTAAGCGCTCACATGAGCATACCTTTTTTGTGAAGCCGTCTGAGTTAACCTCTGACCCAGAGGCAGAACCAAGACCTAAAATCGGGACGGTCCGTCGCGGTAAAGCTGCAGCAAGAGGCCATAGCACGGGACTAGCTAGGGCCCGCGCGGAGCTCAAGGCGAGAGATGCTGAGGCCAAGGAAGTGGAGTATGAGCGTATACTCAGAAGTCGGGCAATAAAAAAGATGGCCCCAGCCGTGGCAAATGAATCGGCTGATACGTCGGCGTCCGAGTCTTTCAATATGGAGGACTCCACATCCATGGGTCCTGAGGAGCTGCGTGCCCGTGGAGGTCAGAGTATTGCCGCTATTATAGAGGTAGCCCGAAAGTCGGGGCACCTCCAGGGAGGATATGTTAAAAAATTAAAGGACTCAGCGGCAGATCTTCAGGCGATTGTTGAAGTTCTGTGCACAAAAGAAGAGACAGAGGAAGTACGCAAGCTCCGTTTAGACGTCAGCCGCCTGCGAAAAGAGAACGAGGCTCTCCGACTGGAACTCAAGGCACACCGCCGCGAGTTTCAGGAAATGAGAGCTACCACTTCGACATCTGCCATGGTGCCCAGTGTTGACGCAATTGAGGAGCTAAAGTCCAGTATCACGCGGTCAGTCGGAGCAATGCTAGATGCCCGACTCGCAGGCTTAGAAGACCGTCTTTTACCTGCGAAGGTGATCCGCCCACCCCTGGCAGCGGACAGAAAAAAGGTGGGAGCACCCGCTAACGCTTCCCTTGCGTCTACCGTTAGGGTCTCTGCACCGGTGCCGTCTGTACATCTGGTCCCCGGCCCCTCGACCGTCGCTCCGCTGACCCAGGATGCACCTGAGAATAGTTGGGTCACGGTTGTGAAGAAGGGGAAAAAGAAGTCATCCCCTCTTGGGTCCCCCACCGCGGCTGTTGTGCCTGCTGTGGTCCCAACTCCGGCTGCTTCTGCGCAGAAAAAGTTAAAGTCGGCGCTTGCCGCCCCACGCTCTGCGGCTGTAATTTTGAGATTGCAGCCTGAGGCCGAACAGAAGGGAGTGACATATGCTGACGCTATGCTCCGCGCTGAGCAGGAAGTGAACCTTCAGGAACTGGGGATCGACGAGGGCCTAAAAATAAGACGCTCCGTAACTGGAGCTAGGGTATTACAATTACCCAAGTCCCAAACGCCGGAAACCGCTGACCGACTGGCCGCTGAACTACGGACAGTGCTAGCTGGAGTGGCGGATATCGTCCGTCCGGTCAAACGAGTTGATATTCGGCTGACCGGAATGGATGACTCCGTCACTGGAGAGAAAGTGCAGGCGGCAGTGGTCCGCACGTGCGGTTGCGATGCCGCGGATGTCCTAGTTGGGCAAATTCAGCGAGGTCCCCGTGGTATGGGCATGGTAAAGGTGCGGTGTCCCGTCGCCGCCGCTAAGACTCTCGCAGACGCAGGAAGACTCCTCGTTGGCTGGAGCTCGGCAGGCGTCCAGGTGCTGGAGAATCTCCCACTAAGATGTTTCCGATGTCTGGAACTGGGACATACAACCCCTCTGTGCCCATCCTCTATCGACCGTTCCGGACTTTGTTTCCGGTGTGGCGGTATCGGGCACATGGCGGCCGCTTGTATGGCACAACATCGCTGTGCGGTATGTTCAGATGCGGGTCGCCCAGCAGAACATAAGATGGGAGGGAGACTGTGCAAAGCCCCGAAATCAAGAGGTAAGGTGGCCCTAGGACCTCGGGCCGCTGTGCCTAGTACGAGCCGCCAGGCCCAGGAGGAGGTTGAAATGTCCCCTTAATGGGAGACAAAATCCGCTTCCTCCAGGCGAATCTGAACCACTGCGCCGGGGCTCAGGACCTGCTACTGCAGTCCATGGCGGAGTGGGGTACAGACCTGGCGGTGGCCTGCGAGCCGTATTTCATTCCTGCCTCACCTAATTGGGTGGGGGACCTGAATGGGGATGTGGCTGTCCTGACAAGAGGGAGTGCCGGTCCTCCCCTCTCTATTCTGGAGAGGTGCAATGGCTTCATTGTGGCGGGGTGGCGAGACTTCGTCATAATTGGCCTCTATTTTTCTCCCAACCGCAGCCTGGCGGAGTTTGAGCTTTTCTTAGACTCCGTCAGTGCTGCGGTCCGTCGCCAGTCGCCGAGGAGAATTGTAGTTCTCGGCGACTTCAATGCGAAGTCTCGTGAATGGGGGAACCCCGCCACAAACGCGAAGGGAAGGGCCGTTGAAGAGTGGTCCATTCTCTCCAACCTGTCCCTCCTCAATAGAGGGACAGTTCACACTTGCGTGCGATATCACGGAGGGTCCGTGGTGGATCTTTCTTTCGCCACTCCTGGTGTCGCTCGCGAGGTAAATGATTGGAGAGTCGAAGAAGGGGTGGAGACCCTCTCAGATCACCGGTATATACGGTTTGAGGTCTCCCCCCCTCCGGGATCACTAGGGCCCCGGCGTGGAAGGAGAAGTGGTCTTCCCAAATGGGCCATTGGGCAATTTAACCCAGAGATGGCCCGGGAGGCCGCCATTATACAGCGCTGGGGTTCCATGGGACAGCACATCACGGGAGTGGATAGGCTCGCAGGCCATTTGAGGAGTTTTCTGCAGACGGTGTGTGATGCGGCGATGCCGAGGGCACGGCGAGGGCCGCCGCGGCGACAGGTTTACTGGTGGTCGCCCGAAATTTCCGATCTTCGGGTGGCCTCCAACCGATCGCGGCGTGCCTACGCCCGTTGCAGACAGCGAAGAGACCGGGACGACGTCCTTGAGGACCAGCTGCGGATGGAATACAAAACGAGGAAGAAGACTCTGCAGCTGGCCATCAGCCAGGCGAAAGAGAGGGCCCGCGAGGAGCTTCTTGCGGGTCTCGATAGGGATCCCTGGGGGCGCCCATACCAGAGGGCACGGAACAAGCTCCGTGGCTGCGGCGCCCCCATAATTGAAACACTGGACGCGGCTTTCCTATCGGGGCTAATTGGGGAACTATTCCCACACTCCACGGGACATGTTCCCCCCAGGATGGCTCCTCGGTCGGTGGTGGAAGAGGAAACACCTATTCCCCCCATCACCGACGATGAATTGGAAGTGGCCCTCTCCCGACTTAAAGGGAAAAGGAAAGCGCCTGGCCCGGACGGTGTCCCGGGACTCGTACTCGGCGTCGTCGCAGAATACTGCATGGATGTACTCCGGGAACTGCTCAATGAATGTTTGAGGTCCGGGCAGTTCCCGGAACAATGGAAGAGCGGAAGGCTTTGTTTGCTGCGGAAGGAGGGTCGCCCAATCGACTCTTCTTCTGCATACAGACCACTGGTGCTGCTGGACGAGACGGCAAAATTATTCGAAAAGGTGCTTGCGGACCGTCTTGTCCGGCACCTCGAGGCTATCGGGCCGGGACTGTCGGCAAATCAGTTCGGGTTCAGGTGCGGCCGGTCAACGATCGACGCTTTGGCCGCCCTGAAGACCCTGGCCACCGAAGCGGTGGCAAAAAAGGATGTGGTCCTGGCAGTCTCGCTCGATATTAAAAACGCCTTCAATAGTCTCCCACACGAGACTTTAAAGGAGGCGCTCCGATATCATGGGGTGCCTCTGTATCTCCGGAGGCTGTTGGAGGCGTACCTCGAGGGAAGGCACGTGCTCTGGGAGGGGGACAACGGGCGCATGCATCGCCATAGGGTAGAATGCGGCGTTCCACAGGGTTCGGTCCTTGGTCCGACTTTGTGGAACGTCGGATTTGATTGGATGTTGCGGGGCCAGCTTCTCCCCGGGATGGGTATTATTTGTTACGCAGATGACACCCTCATCACGGTGAGAGGGGCTGACTTCCGCAGCGCCGCCCGACTGGCAAGAGTCGGAGTAGCGCTCGTTGTTGACCGGATTGGCAAGTTGGGCCTGAGGGTCTCATTGGAGAAGACAGAGGCCCTCCTATTTTATGGTCCCAGCCAAGGTCTCCCCCGAGGGGCACAACTCAGTGTGTCTGGGGTTGCCGTGCCGGTGCAGACCCGGATGAAGTACCTGGGTCTGCACCTAGACAGTAAGTGGAATTTTGGGCCGCATTTTGCCCAGCTCGTCCCTAGGCTTTCAAAGTCGGCCGCGGCGCTGGGTAGGCTTCTGCCCAATACTGGAGGTCCCGGATCGTCCTGCCGGCGGCTTTATGCCGGTATCTTGCGGTCTATGGCGCTGTATGGTGCCCCGATCTGGTCGCAGTCACTCACCGCCTCCAATAAAGCCTTACTACGCAAGGCGCAGAGGGCCATGGCGGTGAGGACAATACGGGGGTACCGTACGGTGTCCTGGACTGCAGCTACATTGTTGGCGGGCGATCCGCCCTGGTCACTTCAGGCTAGGGCTCAGGCGGAAGCCTACCAGTTCTGCGCTGCGGCGCGGGCAAATGGTGAACGCATCACCACGAGGGGACTGAGCAGGGCGAAAGAAGCGGCTCAAAGGGCACTAGTCCAGCGGTGGAGGGAGGAACTAGAGTTCCCCGTAGCAGGACGGGGGACCGTTGAGGCGGTAGCGCCCCACCTTCACCGCTGGACGACACGGAGGCACGGCAACCTGTCCTTCAGGCTGACGCAGGTACTTACCGGACACGGGGTCTTCGGTAAGTACCTGCACCGAATTGGACGTGAAGAGGCCCCTGGATGCCATGAGTGTGGCGCGCAAATCGATGACGCGCGTCACACCCTGGAGGTATGTCCCGCCTGGGGGCCTCAGCGCCGCGACCTGTCGGCGGTCATTGGAGCAGACCTGTCGTTGTCAACCGTCATCAACAAGATGCTTGACAGCGACAGGCACTGGACGTCGATGGCCTCCTTTTGCGAGGAAGTCATCTCTGCAAAGGAGGCCGCGGAGCGAGAACGCGAAGCACTCGCGTCTGCGAACTCGCTCCGCCGGCGGCGACCAGGGAGAAGGAGGCGCCGCTACGCGCACCTCCTCCCACCGCCTTGACGGCTGACTGGTCGTGGCCAGATGGCTAAGCGTAGGGGTGTCGGGGATAGAATGTCAATAGACGATCTCTCCGGCATCCCGTAAAAGCGCGGAAGGGACCGCTGTTAGGTTTTAGTGGGTATTCCGGCCGTCAATCTCATGGCCGGCGAGTCCCACACACCCCCCCGTCTGTCACTGGCGGGGGATGTGCGCAAAAGCATTTCCACAGCGTAAACAAAAAAAAAAAAAAAAAAAAAAAAAAAAAAAAGGTCGGCACCGATGACAGCAACGAGGTCACGGCGCTGCCGCTCCCATCCCGGACACACCTCCAGCGTGTGTTGCGCCGTGTCCTCGTCACTCCTGCAGTGGTGGCAGGCCGGAGTCCACTCCCTATACACGACCCTGTGCAGGTACAACCCGAAACACCCGTGCCCCGTCAATATCTGCACCAGCCGAAAGGTGAGGACTCCGTGCCGCCGCTCCATCCACTCTATCAATACGGGCCGGAGGGCCTCAATGGTCTCCACACGGTGCCTAGGCCTCTCCAGCCGCGTAGCCTAACGGGCGATGACGTCTCGGCGGGCATCCACACCCCAGGTGGCTATCTCGCTCAACGATGGGGAGCCACCTTCCTCGCGCGTTGTGATAACCCGCCGGTAGAGGTCGGAGAGCATCTCCGCCTCTAGGTCCACGGGGGTGTCCCGGCCAATAGGCACGCCGCCTCTGTCGACACCGTGCGGTACCCGCGAATGGCTCTGACCGCCATGGCTCTCTGTGGCCTCCACAGAACCGCCCTGAGCTGGGCGTTTAGAGCCCTCGCCCACACGGGTGCGCCGTACATGGCCATCGAGCGGATGACCCCCGCATACAGCCGTCGGCCCTCGAAACTGGGTCCGCCCACGTTCGGCATGAGTCGAGAAAGGGCGGACGCCGCGCCGACAAGCCGGGGAGCAATCTGTCGGAAATGCTCCCGGAACCACCATCTCCCGTCGAGCACCAGACTCAAGTACCTCATATGGGCCTGGATGCTGATGTGGATGGAGTTTACCACTATCGAGGCGCCGATGGGTAGCCTCACACGGCTCCTCGGCACTCCAGCACTCAGGGAACCGTCCAGACGTCAGACAGGCGTTGAACAGCTGCCTGAGGCGAGGCTCGAAGTGCTCAAGGAGCGACGTCAACACCCGGACTGGAATTCCGTCCGGGCCGGGGGCGGTGGTGGCGGAACGAATCTTCGCCACGGCCGCCCCCACTTCCGACTCCGTCACGGGCGGAACACTCTCGTCGTCGTCGGCCTCCCGGTCTTGATCTGGCGGAGCCATGACCGGGGGCGTGTGTTCCGACTGCCGTGGAAACAGCTCCTCGACCACCCTACGAAGGAAGTCAGGCTGGAGGGTCTCGGTGATTGGCCTGCGCGCGAAGCTTGTTCAGCGCCGCGCGATACGGGCGACCCCAGGGGTCACCCTTGGCGGCTCGGATGGCCAGCCGAAAGGCAGTCCGCGCAATGCCACCCTCCTCGGCGAACAAACCTCGCAGCTTCTCGGCCACGCTGTCGGCCGTCTTGGCGCCCTTGGCCCCTGGGAACTCGAGAATTCGAGCCCCCGTCCGGGCCTTGCGGGTCCTGGCTTCGACGCCTCCAATATCGGAGACGTCTAGCTCCCGCCGGGCCTTCCTCAAGACGGCCTCGTAGCTGAGGCCCTTCTCGGCCGCCTCGGGCAGCACAGTGATCACCACTGCGGCCGTCTTCGGCGACTTGAGCCCCTTGCGCGGTCTCTTCTTTCGTCCGGCTCCTGCCTGTGGAGCGGGGACCTCAGCGGCGCGCTTGGCCTCCGCTCTCCTTCTCTGGCCGCGACTCCTGTCGCGCTCGGCCACCTGCCAACCCTGTTCGGATACGGCAGTCGTGCCAGATGCGGAAGGTCTCGTCGCAGCCTCGCTGGTCGTCGCCGGCGGTGTTATTGCGGGCGACTTCAGCGGTCCGGCAGGAGCGGGAGCCGTCTTCCTCCTCAGGGCGGGTCCCTTCGGAGCTGGGCCGGGGCCTTTGGGCTTGGGCCCGGCCGCGGCCGCGGCGTAGCTCCCCACGCGGCCACCCTGACAAGGCAGTGGGGCGGGGGCTGGTGCCACATGCGGCCGCTTGTCCGCGGCGAGAGGTGGTCGGACACGTGGTTCTGGAGGCAACCTCGCCTCCAGAACGGCAAAGCGCGCATCGACGAGCTTGCCCACTGCGCCGATGATTTTGGCGAGGGCCTCGTCCGATATGCCTCCCACCTCAAACGGGGTCGGCTGAGCCTCCTCAGGGGCCCGTTCTACAGCGCCTGGCGGCTTTGGTGCCGCAGGGGCGCTAGCCGGCGGCAAGCGGTCCGCGGGGAGAGGCGTCAACCTCACCACGGGGACAGGGAGTTTCGCCGTGGCGACCACGCCAGCGTCAGCCGGCGACGCGCGCTTCGCGGCGGCAGGCGTCTTCCTCACCGCGGGGACGGGTGTGACGGTGACGCCATCACCCAACGTTGTCGGCGCCGCAGCGCGAGGCGGCTTTGGCGCTGCAGCGGCCGCTGAGTAGCCGGTCTTGGCCGGTGGCGCGGCTGGCGCAGGCGACACGAACAGCGCCACCTGCGCCTTGAGGTCGGCCACGTCTATCAGCAGCTGGCGGTTTGCCTTACGCATCTCCCGCCAGCATGTCGCCCAGGTACCGGTTCCGGGTCCGCAGGCCTGACATCTCGCCTCTAAGGCGAACATTTTCGGCCTGCAGATCCGTGGGTTTGCCGGCGCGGGCAGCGACCGCCGCCTCCCTTTCAACAACCGAGGACCCTCGCCCTCTTCGGGAGGCCTGCATTTTGGGTGGAGGCATGTTGGCCACGCTCCCCTCGGTGTCGGCGCTCGAGCTGCCTCCCTTAGTCAGGGGGCGCTTGGGGGGGGGAGACCTGCGAGGGGAGGGCCTCCTCCTTCTTAGTCGCGGTCGCCGGCGGGGTCTTCGCTGCAAGACGCGCCGACGACCTGGCGGGGCCTTCAGCAGCCGGCCCGCTGTCCTCTCTGGACGGCCCTGCGGGAATATCACCGCCCTCGTCTATTCTGACGGTAGATCCGCCGCCCTCGTCTTCGGACGGCTCTGCGACATCGCTGTCGCCCTCGTCCGTCGACGGCTCTGCTGCGAGTCTACCGTCGTCCTTCTTCTCTTCAGCGGCGGCAGCCTCCCTGCGCGCTCTCCGCTCCTCCAGCCGCCTTTTGTGGCTCAGGCCGTTGCCCCGAGTCTTCCTGGGCGACCTCCGCTTTGCTTTTTGGGCATCCACGATTTGTGCCGGGCCCTCGGCAGACGCCTCAAGTCCAGAGGACGAGGCGTCGTTTTGGTCAGATTTACGTTGGCATGACCGGGCCTTGGGGTGAGAATCACTTGAATTCCCGTCGGTTTTGTGTAGTAAATTTTGAGTATCCATTTGATTCCCACGAGAATGGGAGATACATTACGTCGACCCGGGCAGAGATCCCTATACCCGGGCAGGCCTACATTTACCAACCAGGGGGTCAGCCGGTGCCCTGGCTGGAGCGTGCTAACGACAGAACAACCCATCTGCCATGCATCTTCTCGCCGCACGCCAGAACTTAAGATTCTGGGTGATTTCCGAGTCCGAATGTTACTTCGAACTCTTTATAGAGGTTGTCTTCCTCGCGGTCCGGGCGGTTAAGCCAAGACCCTCGCTCCTGATACTACGCCTCAAGACAACGTGTCTTGAAGCAAGATACCAGGTTTACGATGTGTGGGCGGTGGCATGTGCCTGCCCAGCCCTCAAATGAATGAGTGACTGAGCCCGTCCCAATATTTCGCGTCCTATAACCTCTACTACGACTGTAGTAGAGTAAGGAGCGAAATCGCGCAGATATTTGCTACGGACGACGGTACAACAGAAGAACTGGGGACCGCCGTCCGCACCCAGGGTACACCGCGTGGAGGTTTCTGGGATAGTACCCCACCCCAGATTGAAGAATGCCTTGAAGTCGTCGGAAAATGCTGCATTCCAAAGGGCACTTAGAAAATTTTCGCCAACTGCAACTATTTTCACCAATTTACAATTCCGTGAAGCAGGGAAACATCAACTGGTGTTCGCGACAAGTACAGTGCAGTGATAGTGAAAAACATAGTGTACTAGCGCCGTGTAAATTAAATAACACAGCTAGCGACACCAGCCGTGAACAAACCGCGAGTGTCGACCAATCAGAGTGCGCCTATTTCTCGCGAAAATTAAGTGACAGTAAATAGTGAAAAACAAAGACAATGAATAAAGAACATTAAAATAGGTTAATTAGAGATATAATAATATTCAATTAATGTTAAAATAGGCTGCAACTATTATCGTTTACATAACTTGTATAAAAATTAATTGTTCCTGACTATGCACCAATTTTGTTATTTATCTTGTAAACTTGCAATAAATATATATGTTTTAGGGCCCATCAAACACAGTAAAAACCATCATCCTAGGTATTATAGTTTCTGAAATATAGTGTTTTAAAGTAGATGAACAGTACTAAACAGTGTTAAAATTATAGTATTTAGTGCTTAAATTAAGCCTAAATTGATACCTAGGGCTAAGGTAATAGTTGTAATAGATAGGTAATTTAAATGCACGAAAAATAAGCTATATATTATAAATGTAACTAGTATAGTCTTAAAGTTATAAGCGAAAATATTAATAAAAATAGCCCAAAACGACAATGAATATTAATGCCATTTGCACCGCTCGCCGCGGCTGTCGTTGCGGTAAAGTTTCGTTGTACCTAAGCGACACAATAAATCGACGTTGTGTGGCCGCAAATATATTAGTATGGAGATATAGTGAAATAGTGAACTTCAAGTATAGTAATAGTACGTGGGCGCTAGGCAGCAATGGTGTAATATTCGTCCGAGGTGCATATGTTACTTCAATCAAGCGTTTTATTTCTTCAATCATTTCCTGGTCCCGGCGATATACAGTCCACTTCACCACCGAACCAGCGACCAAACGGGACGTCAACTAACTACAACACATTTGTCTGGAGACCCGTCCTGCACAACTGGGTTGTAGATTTACAAAACAGGAAAAATTTATGGCACTAGCTTTATACAAGCAAGGTCCTAAAGCTTATAGATGGTTAAACAAATTTTTTATTCTCCCTTCACCACTATCATTAGGCAGAATGATATCTAGGGCATCTCTGCGTCCAGGCATAACCAATGAACGTTTATTTCAACACCTAGAAAAACAAGATAGCCGAATGAAGCCCTTAGACAAATTATGTATATTGTTATTTGATGAAGTTGCACTAACTGCACATTTTGACTACAATAGAAGAATGGATCGTGTGAGCGGGTTCGCCAATAATGGTGTAAGTGCCCAAAACAAAATAGCGGACCATGCCCTGGTGTTCATGGTAGGAGGCATTCAAAGAACCTATAAATAGCCTTTTGCCAAAGTACGACTCCCTGTTTCAAAAACCGCCACGGCCCTTCACCGCAACCAAATGGCTTCGTGTCTAACGTATTTTGCGTGTCTCTCAAATACCATTTCCGCGATGTCTCGCAACCATCATCAGTATTGCTGTTAGGTACATCTTTGGGGCTATCCAAGTTTTCTAGTACCTTGTGGGGAGTGGAGTCAACGTCTTACCCTGACCCTCCTAACATGCATTTTTATATACAAGGCGGTAACAAGCGCGGCCGCTGGGACACAGAACGAGTCACCAGTGGTCGAGATCAGGATGAAACAGGCAGGCGGCCCGACCCAGGACCGACCGTCAGACCCGGCCCCCACGGCAACCTTGGGGATGGAAAATCCGGTGGTCGCTCCAACATACAGCCAAATGAGGAGAGACCCCTCACCTCGGAATTCAGCCCTGCTGGAACCTTAACAACTTTAGCATACCGAGAAGGGCAGGCGAGAGAATGGCCCAAAGAAAAGACGTATCTTATACCACCTGACATGCGTACTCTCGCCGACTTACATGCAACTGGGCACCAGTTTGAGACAGAGAATAAAAACATAGACATAGATCCTGGAACTTGGGAGTCACCCAGCCGCAGGCTTGTGCGTAACAGCTTCCCCGTCATGAGCGGAACAATTTTCGATAGGGGAGCGACCCTTTATCGTGTAGTAGTCGACGATGAATTGCTCTCGGCAATGGAATTGCCTGGACCATTCAAGCCTAACGTCGATAAACTGGACGCATTGGTTCGCTTCCGTGTAGAAAGTAAGAGCGGTTTCCCTTTAGCTGACACTGCCTTTGGGTCTGGACTCTATATATTATACCATCTGTATAGAAAAGCAGGGCAATCCTACATCGCTAGAAAACTCTTAGGGCTACTACACCTAATACAAAAACGTTTCAGACAGGCATTCGCACAACGTCCACATGTTGTGAACAGCACCTGTCGCGACGATTTCGTCAGGCAGATGTTGAACCGCATATCCAAATGGGCATTCCCCAGAGTGTTCTCGGAGGGTCCGGCATACATGTTGTTGATGCACATGGAAACACTAGGATCGAAAAGTCCTTAGACGAAAGAGTCAGTCTGGAAGGACATTGACAGTTGGGTTTCAGGAAAACAGCAAGGAAATTTAGATTTACTAAAGCCATACATAGCAGATATCTTCAAAAAATGGGGTCACTCGAACAACTCTAATGACTTTTTGAAATTTGAACAGTTTGGAACTTGATTACCAAATAAAAACTGTAATTAGAAAATTAATGTCAATTGGTTTTTAATATAATAGCAACAATATGTGATCAGGGTGCAACTTATACCAGTGCAATCAATTGGCTTATTAAAAACACCAATGATGAATATTTACGCCAAGGGAAATAAATCAAATATAAAATATTTGAAATTGATGGGAATCAAATAGTGTCATTATATGATCCCCCTTATCTCATCAAGGGCATCCGAAACAACTTGCTCACTAAAAACTCATATTATAATATTGATGGCGTGGATAAAATTGCTAAATGGGAACATATTGGTCATATATATAATGAAAATCTTGCATATAAGAGCATAAGATAAATGCCAAAACTAACTGAACGGCATGTTGCGCCGCATAAAATTGCAAAAATGAAGGTTAAATGCGCTACTCAGGACTTTAGCCAAACTGTGGCAGCTAATGATAGATATCTATAAATTAAATGTACTGTGAGCATCAAATAATTTGCTCTATTTCAGATAATTAATAAAATTCAGCAGCATTATTTGGCAATGCGATTGGTAGAGAGCAATAAGCTTGTTTATCTATTACATAGGATTTAAAAAAAAAACAGCGAAATATAGGTGTGTTAATCATGAGTGTAGCTAGGATTTTTTCTAGCCGGCCAACAGTTTAGTAGCCACCATGAAATTTTAAACTATCTCATCATCTCAGCTCATATATGTCCTGTCACTCTTGGGCTTAAGCCTCCTCCATAATGGGAGAGAAAATGACCTACTATACCACGCTGGTTAGACGTGTTGGTATAGGGTTATGTTTAGTTTTACTTCTCTTGCACAAATGTTATATGCGTTTTATATTCCTTAGTCGTCTCGTACGATCATCCAATGGTAAGATAGGAGATGGTGAATTGTATTTTTATTGTCACCATACGGAAAGAAATTTTAAATAATAAAATATAAATCAGTTGGTACTTTTAATTCATCTCGTTAAATAAAGCTCCAAATGATTGCACTTATAGTGTTGATAAAGCTCCAATTACATCCAGAAATTAGCATGTATAGATCTCTTTAGCAAAGGATAAATTCAGTATTGTCATGCTTGTGTTAGATGAACTTCAGTCAAAGAACTTTACAATCACTACTTCTGTCTGTTAAATTACAACAGTTCTGCCACAGTAATAAATTAACTACAAAATTATCACATTTTTAATATTAATGTGATACATATAACTAATAATACAGTTGATGATAAATATACCATATTTTTTCAGATATGAGGATCTTGTCGAAGGAGTGCGAAGGTACAGCAAATCTTCTACTATTCTTCGATCTATTTGATTCGGTCAAAGGCAGTCAAGTAAATGTTAAAATGAGCTGGGAAACCTTTACTCGGTCCTGTGACTCCTAATTCCAGCCATAAAAAGATTTGGATAGAAGCTAAACAAACAATAAAAACAAAGAAATTTAGTCATAATAATAGATCTGGTCTAGTATCATCTTTTACCTTTTGGTTGCAAACTATTGAAAATGTTGTATATATATGGTTGATATTATCTTTAAAAAATATCAATTGACTTCTATATGGATGAGACACTTCAAGCAAGACCCCCTGGAGAAATTTTGTCGCTGCATTCGCAGTCACGGTTACCGTAATGTGTTTCCTTCTTGTATAGGCTTTGAAGCAGCCTATGCTTCGCTTTTAATAACTTAAGCAGTATACATGCGCCGGGGTCTAATTGTGAGATTGACAATTGTAAAAATTTTAAGTCTCTCAGTAAAATATATTTTAGAGAAATATGAAACTTCGAGATTTGTTTTAGAATTAAATTTTGAAGACACAAATATAATTTTTGTAGATCTTAGTAGAAAGTTACAAGACCCTAAAACAAAAGCACAATTGCAATATGTATGTGGTTATGTGTTACGACAGTTAAAAGTTAGCTGCGCTAACATTAAAGAATATATCAAAACAATACTATCAGTTGTAATCCTTACTAATATTATAAATGCGAAAGTAACTCTGTCTGTCTGTCGCCCTTTCACGCCAAAACTACTGAACCGATCTAAATGAAGTTTGGTACACAGATGGTCTAGAACCTGACAAAGGACATAGGCTACTTTTTAATGTAAAAAAGGGTTGTAAAGGTGAAGGTGAAAAGTTGTAAGGAGGTATTGTCATTTTTAAAGCCAGAAGCTTGATACTTATTTTTAGGCTATTGATTAGATATAAATAAATATGAAATTAAAATTTTGTAAAAAATTTACCCTTAAGGCGTCAAATAAAAATAGGGGATGAAAATCTTTAGGAAAGTAACTTTTTACGTGGTGAAGCCGCGGACAGAAGCTAGTTGATTATAAATTCATAAATTGCAACCAGCATAATTATGACATTATTAAAAAAAATGAAGATATATGTATAAATTTATTTATTTGTAATTGGTGCAAAGTCACAAATAAATTATTACGAGGATCTCGATCAGACTTCGATTATTACGACGACATTCAAAAAATGTCAATTGCATATTATAAAAAAAAAGGCAAAAATAAAGCTGACGCGAACAATTAACATGCACAGTTGCACTTCGAGATTGCCAGGTGGCGCACTTCACATTACCTTTGAGTGACGTTTCTATCTCAGTCTATAATAATATACGACTTCCGGTTTGGCGTTTGAATGGAGCGGAGCGTTAGAACATTGTGCTTTGGCTTTTGTTCTGGAAATACTTTTAAAATTTGTTTTACTCGTTTAGTTTTGCAATTTCTGCAATGTGCCGGTATTGTAGACTTAACTATTAGTTTATATAGTGTAGCTGCCCCTTGGTAAGTACAGTTGTTAGTTATATACTTAGTCTTAAAGTTTAACAGTCCGCCATATTTGAATAATTCCTTAACCCGTTGCAATAGAGGACGACGAAGTGGGCTGGCCTCCTGACAGAGGACGGCCATACCACCATACTATTCCCTCACCATCCGAATTTGTATCTGTAGGATCTGAGTCTTCGTCTGCGGAGACGATATCGGTAAACAATACCAAAAGGAAGAAGCATTCCAAAAAACATTTGAAAAAAAAGTAAAGAGATTTACGACCTCCCCCAAGACTCCAGCTTTCCTCTGGGTCAAATTTGTAACGATAAGGAAAATCTTGAGCCGACACCACAGACTACCGAACCTTTAGCGTCTCAAACTTTTAATACCCCAACATATATACCAACAGGCAGACAAAATTACAATTCACAGGATAAGGGGCCGTTTGTAATCCACGTACAGTCATCTAATACAAATGGTTATCTACACCCGATTAACTTTGGCAGGTTCCTAAGAAAAAACAATTTCTCCGATATTATTGATGGGAGCATTAACCGCATCGGGCGGAATAGAATAACACTTTCGTTCTCTAACTACATTACTGCAAATAATTTTATTAATAACGACATACTTAAATCCAATGACTATAATGCTTTTATTCCCTCCTACCGTACCACTCGTCTAGGTCTTATAAAGAGCATCCCAACTGAATGGTCAGAAAATGAAATCCTCGATAATATAAAAATCCCTATTGAGAACATATGTGTAACCAAAGTTCGACGACTTAACTATAAAGTCATGGTTGATGGTGTTGCAAACTACAAACCATCCCAAACTTGTGTTGTAACTTTTGATGGCCAAATTTTACCCCAAAAAATCTTTATGTGTTATAATTCCATTCCGGTAGAAAAGTATTACTATCCTACTATACAATGCTTCAACTGCTGCAGGTTCGGTCACACCAAGAATATCTGTAGGTCTAAACCCCGTTGCTACAAATGGGGACAAGAACATACGGGTGACTCGTGTAACAGTGAAGAAGGGTCATCTTCCTGTCTATTGTGCTCAGGGTATCATTTCGCCATTAATAAATGCTGTCCTGAGTTCAATAGACAGAAAAGCATTAAAATCACTATGGTGGAAAGAAATATTTCATATATTGAAGCCCTTAGATTACATACATACATATCATCACGTCATATCCCTTGCAGGGTAGGCAGAGAGAACAGAGTGCCAGAGAACTCTATCTCTGCATACTTCACTCGCTTCCTCAACATTCATAATTCTCTTCATACACGCTCGCCGGTTTCGGAGACTCTTGACTCCACCTTCCTTCAGTACATGACCGATCTGGTCTAGGTAGGTTAGTCTCGGTCTCCCTCGGTACCTACATCCTTCCACTTTCGCATTGTATATCTTCTTAACCAGGCGTTCGTTCGGCATTCTTTCCACATGTCCGAACCATCGGAGCATTCCCTTTCGCATCTTAACACCAATACTCTCTTTCATACCTACTCACTCTCTTTCATACCTACTCGCTCTCTTACGTCGTTGTTACCAATGCGGTCGGTCAGCCTAACTCCACAGATTTTCCGCAGAGATCGCATTTCGACCGCATTAATTTTACTATCATACTCTTTTCTGCATACCCAACTCTCGCTTCCATACAGTAATGTTGGGACAAGCACTGCGTTATGTATTGCTACACGTGCCTTCTGGCTGAGGTGGTGGCTGCCGAGAAGTTGCCCCAACGCTCCGTTTACTCTATTTCCCGCATTCACTCTTCGCTCTATATCAGTGGTGTACCTTCCATCTCGGCTAAATCCACATCCAAGATATACAAATTCATTAGATTGCATCCTCCACTTAAGGGTAAAAGTTATAGTGACATATCCAAAAAATCAATAGTCAGCACAGCAACTCCACATCCTCCATTTTTAGCGTCTCCACCAAGTACAATTTCATATAAAAAAACAACATTCATTAAACCACGACATTCTCCACAAAAGCAAGGCTATGATAAAGTTTCACACCAGTCCTTGATCTCAGCCCATTATATATCCAAAGAGAATGGTGTTGCTTTTCTTACTGCAGATACTCCTGTCTCATCTGAGAGCATTTTAGAACTTATACAAGCACTCATAAAACTCATCAATACCGCTTTACCGTCCAGCGTTGCCCAAAATACACCATCAGTTCAACAACAAATGACTTACAATGGCTCACTACCTAGGGATGCTATGGAACTGCCAAAGCATTAAACCTAAAAAACATGAACTAACACACCTCATTAGTAAATATGAACCCTTCCTAATTGCTATTTCTAAAACCTGGCTTAAACCTGATACATTATTTAAGGTACCTCAATATCTGTGTTTTAGGAATGATAAAACTGATGGGTATGGTGGTACAGCCATACTAATCAAAAACTCTTATAACCCTCGTCTGATACAACTGCCAACTCCTTCCGGGAACTTCTCAATTGTAGCTATCTCAGTGCAAAACATTACTTTTGTATCTTTATATACTCCACAACCTTCAGTTAGCATCTTAAAAGAATTTTCTTCTATATTAACTCACATTGAAGGCCCATTTATTATAATGGGGGATTTTAATATACACCATCCATGATTTACTTGCTGAACACCTATTTAATATCACACAAACATTGACCTATGTTAGGTCTATGTTTGTGTGTTCCCGTGTGGCGACGGGATAGAATACAAGTGTCGCCACCCCTTGCTTGCCCGTGGGAGTCGTAAAAATCGGCTAAGGGTCCACCGGGAGAGACGGCAGCAGCTCTCTCCTGGGATACGTATAACACCACACTGCGATCGCCAACCCGCCTGCCAAGCGTGGCGATTATGGCTCAAAACCCCTAATGATAAGCACAAATAAAAAAACGGCCCCCAGTCACGGCAGCTCCACTATCCTACGGGCTCATTGTGGTAGCGGGCCTGGTAGCGATGGAGTAGGGGGTGCTAAGAATCCCCGGCAGCGATCCGGCTACCAAAATTAGTGAATACTTTAAGGAGTTAGAGGACTCACTCAATTAATTTGATCCTAATAGTATAATCAATTACGATGAAACTAACCTCTGTGATGACCCTGGACGCAAGAAGGTTATAATAAAAAGGGGAACTAAGTATCCCGAAAGAGTCCTCAACTAATCAAAACCTTCAATATCTATAATGATGGCTGGTACAGCTTAAGATGAACTTTTGCCTCCATATGTGATTTATAAGGCAAACAATGTATACGATTCTTGGACAACAGGCCGACTTAAAGGTACTCGCTATAATAGAATTCATTTATATTTCTACCGGCAAATTCGACACACTTAACGCAACTTTTGGATATTGCTTTCTTCAGACCAATGAAAATTACTTGGAGAAATATTGTACTTAGGTGGGAAAAAACAGACGGCAAAAACCAGGCTTCAGTACCCAAAGGATGCTTCCCAAGATTATTAAAATAGTGTTGGGGTCTTTAAGTTTGTATATTTAAATAAAAAGCTTTGTAAATTAATTTGCGTATATTGCGACTGTACAGCACATTACCGACAATGAGAGTGAGTGAGTTAAAATTAATTTATGCGCTTGAGTATTTATAATACCCGAAGTTTGAACTGCGTATTGTTGCGGGTGATATTCAAGAAGGCGCTTGAACATGCCCCCAGGCGTTGAATGCTTGCCTTTCAACAAACCAGGTATATATTAATCTTCAATAATAGGCAGTGGACACAGTTTATTGAAGGACCGTCGAACGACACCAGTAGTGGTCTTGTCATCCGCAACGTGAACGATTTGATCTGGCCCAGGATAAATTGCGACGACACGACCAAGCTTCCACTTAAAAGGTGGCAAAGAGTCTTCCTTCACCAGGACAAGAGTGTCAAGCTTCAATGACTCATTAGAGGTTCGCCATTTAGTCCTTTGCTGAAGCTCCGAAATATATTCCTTGCTTCACCTTGTCCAGAAAAGTTGCCGGAGCTGTTCGATTCTATGAAATCGACTAATGTGCGAAGTGTCATAGTCCCAGAGGTCCTTTGTTGACAATGAATTTAAAAGACGACCAATTAAAAAATGACCAGGTGTCAACGGTGTCATATCTTCAGGCTGCGATGATAGTGGTGTAAGTGGCCGGGAATTTAAAATGGCTTCAATCTGTACTAGGGTGGAATTGAGTTCTTCATAACTCAAATGACAATGTCCTAATACTCTTTGCAAATGATATTTTACGGATTTTACACCATCCTCTCATATGCCACCAAAGTGTGGGGAATATGCTGGTATAAAATGGAATCTAATACCATCACTTGAAAGATCGCTAGAGATTGAGTCGAAATTATTTTTTAAGAACCTAGCAAGATCATTGTATGCCCCGACAAACGATACTGACATTATTAAGAACATAAAAGCTTAAAATGCAAAATTTTAAAGAGTGTTGGGTTAATTTCAAGTTAATTTTAATGAGATCCAATGGCCAAACTATTTTTTAGCTTCTACTGGTAACTTCGTTGTGTTTCAGTTAACTTGCAGAAAAATGCCAACAATTATTAATATTCTTGATTATTTGCGCTAATCTTCATATATAGCAATTAATCCGGATCGCTGGACCATATGTTGGGATCTTTAGGTTTGTATAATTAAATAAAAAGCTTTATAGATTAATTTGTGTATATTGCGACTGTACAGCACATTACCGATAATGAGAGCGAGTGAGTTAAAATTAATTTATGCACTTGAGTATTTATAATACCCGAAGTTTACACTGCGTATTGTTGCGGGTGATATTCAAGAAGGTACTTGAACAAAGAGCTTATAAATGACTTGTCAGAAAACGTTGAATCAAATCTTAAAGCAGGTTTTCAAAAAGCGGGTATTTTCCCTATAGACAAGACTAGATCAAGACTTCCCAATGAAGTTGATGAAGATCCTGATAAATCAAGATGCGCAGTTGACAAGTCAGTTTTAGAAATACTTAGAGAAATGAGATACGGCACCATAAATATTAAGGAACCAACACGAAAACGAAAATTAAATGCAGAATCTGGACAAAGTGTAGAAAACATAGTTGATGATAATTTAGAAAGTGAACCTGAACATGAAATTAAGGCATTAACAACTAAGGCAATAAAAACACGTAAACAGAGTAGCAAGAAAAAAAAAGATAAACGTGATTCCTGGAAAAACTATTCATATCGATCCTGAAAGTAATGAAAATGAAAACATTGATCCTGAAACAGTAGAGTCAAAACGAAAAAGAAAATTAGATGTAGTACCTAGACGTAGCGTCGGCACATCAGAAGAGTATACAGAAACTGAAGTAGAAAAACACGATACGAAAAACATCAAGAGAAATGGAAAAAGACTAAAATAATGACTGAAAAAGAAAATAATAATGATGGAGAACTAATTAGTAACGCTAACATAAATAATACAGAAGAAAATAAGGTTTATAAAGGTAAGAGTAAAGGTAAAAAAACAAAAGTATATGAAAGCAGCAGCAAAAAAGGAGTGATAAATATTATAAAAGAAAATAATGATGAGAATGCTAAAAATATAACAATATGTAGTGACATATATTACTTATCCAATGATTGGATAAAATCGATGCCCATCAATTTTGATGATTATATTTTGTATGGTGGTGATGAAGTTGTAATTGGAGAAAACGAAATGTTAGTAGAAGCTAAAGAAACTGAAACGAAAAAAGAAGAACCCGCTAAAAATAATAAAATCAAAATTATTTCAGACGAAAAAGTAGTAATAGTACCTATATCTATAAAATATAGCTTGATCTCTGTGACAGTTCTCACTAGTGCCGCACGCTTACGATGCAGTCCGTATTTTTGTCGATATAATTTCTTATTTTTTAAAGTTATTTGCTACTGCAAGTGAAAAACAAAGCATGAAAATTTTATTGAACTTCAATCAAATGGATGGATGAATCGATTATAAATTTAAAACAATTTATGAAAATCTTATTGAATTTAAATTAATGGATTTTCTTTAATTTTAACTTTAGTTAAAATTTAATAACTTTAGTTTTATTTTGAATTAATAACAGCTTTAGCTGGTAATTAATTCTTTTTATTATTCAAAAGGAATACATCCAAGTTCATCTCACTATTATCATCATCGCTGGAGCATTCCTGTAGGTTGATGATGACTTCTTGGTCACAAATTATTTCATGAATAATCATGTTTATTTTATAAATGAAATTATCTTTTTAATATATTAGAAATAGTATTATTAATATTATAACTGAGGTCTGAATACTAAATTAACACAATTTACTTATTTTGTAGAGTAACATGTGGTTTATGTAGGTAATGTATTGGTTTTAAATGTTTTATAAATAATTAATAAGAATGTTATCGATTTACGTTTATCGATTGCCGCATCTCTATCTTATTCTCAGTCTAGTATGATCCTGTACTTGCGTAAGCATCATATTTTTATAAAATGGTTATTAAGTATTTTAAAACATATGAGGTAGTTTTGGTGTAAATATTCATATTTTTATATTCATAATTCAGTTGAGATATAAATGGCATGTAAAGAACGAAAATATAGGCGATACAATCAATTGTGTGGTAGGACCACGCTGTTGACAGTTTTCTGTCTTCAGCCGCGGGCCGGTCCGTCCGGGGTAGTACCACACTCTCGCAGAAGATCGACGTCTGAGTAGTGGCAATGTGCTATTGCGCTTCGTTCGGTGAGCGAGAGAGCCGGAAGCCCAACTGGGTGGGTATGGGGATTTTATTGGTAGGCAGCGTCCCAAGCTACACCCTTGGTATTGCAAAGTTTCATGGGCGGCAGTGACACTTACCATCAGGTGTGGTGCTTGCTCGTTTGCCACCATAAGCAATAAAAAAAAATACAAAATAAAATTGTAAGCGTGACGCGTATTCATAATTATTTCATCGGTTTTGTCGCTATCTGTCACAGAGATCAAGCTATATTTTAAGGACTATTATAGTACAAGTGGGTTACAGCTTAATAAAATTTCGGCACGACGAGCATCATATTATGCTAATGATGAAAAAAAAACAAAAGTTAACAACTCAATTTTGGCCAATTATTGAAGACGTGGATATATATCACTGACATGTGGTTTCAACAGGACGGTGCCAATTGATCGTTTCATTGGATGTGTGACACATCCAATGAAACGATCAATTTATTGCAAACCAAATTTCCCGATCGCATAACACGAAAATCAGCTGTTATTTGGCCAGCCAGATCGTGTGATTTAACACCACTGGATTATTTTTTTGTGGGGCTATGTTAAGGACAGAGTCTATACGGAGCCAATCGAATCGATTGCAGCCTTAAAACTCAAAATCCGTGATGTGATTAACGAAATAGACCCGCCATTTTGCCAAAAAGTGATTAAAAACTTTGATGAAAGAATCGACATCTGTCAGCGTGGTCGTGGTGGACATTTGCCAGATATCATTTTTCATTCATAATTGCCGAACTTTTCTCTTCGTAATACAAAAAAAATTTGAATCATCATCTGAATATTAAACGTGGCGGAGCTTGTATCTTAGTTAGACGAGGTATTGATTACAAAGAATTAACAGATATCATGAATTTTTCCCAAACGAGCGTAATTGAGTGTTGCGCTATAAAATTAACTAAATTAAACATAGTCTATAAACATAGTCTTGTGTTTGTATAGACCACCAAAAATATGTGACTTAAATATATTTTATAATAATTGAGATACAATCTTAAGAAAGGTATGTGCTAACAATAAGACTAAAGTAGTATTATGCGGTGACTTTAATATAGACATTTTAAAAAGAAATAACATTGCTATGGATTTTGAATGCCTTCTTTTAAACTACAACCTAAAACTGGTTATTGACCAACCGACAAGGTTGCTTAGTAACAGTTGTTTGGATAACTTTGCCCACAATCTTGGTCAAAATTATAAATATGAGGTGATTGACTTAGCTCTCTCTGACCATAGTGCACAAATACTAAAGATTAAGGTAAAACAATCTTGTTTAGTAAAATCTTGGCGTAAGAAAGTTAGAGATTTATGAATAGAAAATCTGATTAAGTTTAGAAATCATCTTCAAACTTTAACATTTGCAGACGTTTACAGCGCTGTAGATCCAAATTGCGCATACGATAACTTTATTGAGCTATTTCTTCTAATTTTTAATTTATGCTTTCCGATTTAAATTACTGAAATTTAGCATTTAATATGCTTAATTATTTATAAAATCTTATATATAATATTTATAAAATAATTTATAAATAATTATGCTTTCCGTTTAAGACAATTACAGTGCGCTCTGATAAATCAATTAAATGGGTTTCGCGGGGCATCCGTACTTGCAGTAAAAGACAACGTTATTTACTATGGCAAAAACGTTTCAAACCAACAGATGAAAATAAACGCGTATTTTTAAACTATTCTCGTAAATTTAAAAAAAATATTAATCTCACCCAAAAAAATCAAAATGACCATTTAATTAAAAATTCTAAAAATAAATTCAAAACATCCTGGCAAATAATAAACAATTGCAAAAAATCACTAGAACCAATTTCTCACATAACAAAAAACGGTTTATCAATAAGTAATCCTAAAGAAATCGCAGAATTATTCAATACTTTCTTCATTGAATTTGTCTAGTTTGTGGATTGGAACTTTAAAATTTTGTAACCGCCGCGGTTTTTGAGTAATCGTAGAAAAACCAGCAACAAAAAAAAATCGAATTTATTTTTTGTTTTATTTCCGGTCTACGGGCGTAGAAAATTTTTTTCAACTTAACTACTGTATCTATCAGATAACTTGTTTATTCAGCTTGAATTTACTTTTTTAAACACTTCGATACAATCATTTCTTGCTGAGATATCGAACTTTGAATGGAAAAGGATGTTATTGTCTTTTACCATTAATATCTCAGCAACCAATGATCTCATAGAAAGTTAAAGGTGGGTTTCAAGAATTTGAATGAATTCCCCTTAACAACTAGCCATTGCTTTTCCGAAAAAATTTTTTTTCATTTTGTCACATGAATTTGAAAATGCAACAAAAAAGGGTTTTTGGTGGTTTTTTGAAAAGTCAAGCGCTAGGTCGAAAATATTGAGGAAACCACTAATGTTAAGTGTGCCTTTTACAGTTCAATATGTCCACAAAAACCCTACAATAAACCAAATTAATCCAGCCAGCCGTTTTTTTGTTTCACTCCATCGAATTTTTGAGAAAATTAAAGAATCACGTTTTTTGCTCTGAAAAGCTTATAATTTTTAAAAATGAGAAAAATATTGTTATTCTGAGCTTTTTCCACATTTTTGCTCATTATTTTTTATTTGGAATAGCTGGCTAGTCGTTAAGGAGAATTCATTCAAGTTCTTGAAACCCACCTTTAACTTTGTATGCGATCATTGGTTGCTGAGATATTGATGGTTAAAGACAATAAGATCCTTTTCCATTCAAAGTTCGATATCTCAGCGAGAAATGATCGTATCGAACTTTTTAAAAAAGTAAATTCAAGCTGAATAAACAAGTTATCTGATAGATATAGTAGTTATATTGGAATTTTTTTTCTACGCCCGTAGACCAAAAAAAAAAACAAATAAATAATTGATTTTTTTTTGTTGCTGGTTTTTCCACGATTACTCAAAAACCGCGGAGGTTACAAAATTTTAAAGTTCTACTCCAAAAACTAGAAACTTGGAGCTACAGTTTCCTGTTTTTTGATTTCCTGTACGACCATTTCTCTTGAAGTTACGGCCTGTTGAAAATTGCCCAAAAATAAGGATTTTTTTTTTATCCCTTAATTTTTTCCAGTAGTTTATAATTTACCATTTCTTCTTTTTTATTTTTTTTATGTATTGGTTTCACTTCACTATCACGGTTTTTAAACTTTCAGGAAATATTCCTGTTGATATGCTAATATTTATAATGTAACATATGGGTCCGGCTATATTTGTAGAAACGAATTTTATAACTACAGTTGAAACGCAATCATATCCAAAGCCCTTTTTATTTTTTAAGGATCTAATTATCCGATTCACGTCTTGGGGTACAACAGGAGCCATAAATATTGAATAAGGATTATAATTTATTGTTTTTATGTTAAGCGATGATGAGTTCTTTTGTATTTTGCTAGATTGTTCAATGAAGAAAGTATTGAATAATTCTGCGATTTCTTTAGGATTACTTATTGATAAGCCTGTTGAAAATTGCCCAAAAATAAGGATTTTTTTTTTATCCCTTAATTTTTTCCAGTAGTGTAGACCAATTTCTTTAATTTCAGTCTTTTCAAAAATACTAGAAAAAGTCATTTACGATTCTATTTATACTTTTATAACGAAATTTAACATACTTTGCGATGAACAATTTGGATTCCGGAAAAATAAAAATATTAACATGGCAATTTTTAACTTATTAAAACTTATAATGCCAAATATGAATAACAAAATACCTATATGCGCTGTATTTACAGATATGTCGAGGGCGTTCGACTATGTTGATCACGAGACACTTCTAAAGAAATTAAGTACTTATGGTATCCGAGGTAACGTTTTAAACCTAGTCCAATCATATCTTACTAATCGGAACCAACTTACAGAAATTTCTCGTATATGTACTATGTCCAATTGTGAAGTCAAATACGTATCCACCCTTAGGAAAATTAATTACGGCGTTCCTCAAGGTAGTGTGCTAGGGCCACTGCTATTTTTACTTTATACTAATGACCTCCCTCTCCAAATGCAACACCCAATGATATTATTTGCTGATGATTCTACAGCTGTTATTAAATGTAGTGACAAAATTAACTATCGAAATGACATTAGTACCTCAATTAAAACGATAATAAATTGGATGAATAATAATAATCTTCTTATAAATATAGAGAAAACTAAAATAATGCACTTTTATCAAAGGCTTACTGCTCAGGATCTAAATATTTGTATTGACAACCAGAAAATAGGTAGAGTATGTGTTTCTAAATTTTTAGGTATGATGTATTGACTCTCAATTAACATGGAAAGCCCAAGCTGATGATATTTGTAAAAAACGAAGTGCATCGGCATATGCCCTCTTTAACTTGTCTAAAAAAGTCAACACTAAAACGGTACTAGTTGCTTATCATGGTCTTGTCGCTTCTGTTTTAAGATTTGGTATTATATTTTGGGGCAACTGTAGCGAAAAAGAGAGCATTTTCAGGGCCCAAAAGCGATGCATAAGAGCAATTTTTAATCTGAAAGTCACAGAGAGCTGTATACCAAACTTCAAAAAACATAAATTGTTAACGCTTCCTTGTCTTTGTTTCCTTGTATATTTTGGAAATTGCATTATTTGTAAAAACAAATCCTCAGCTGTTTCCAACACTATATGAGACACGTTTCAGAAATGTAGCTATGAGATCTAAATATCAAAATTTGCTTCATACTAGTGGTTCTAAAACTGCATTATTCAAGAAAAATGTTATTATCATGGCTCCTACTATCTTTAATAAAATTCCTAAAACTATGAAAGATCAAACTGTAAGAAATTTTAAAGTACAATTAACTGATTTACTTATAACTAAATGCTATTATTCAGTCTCAGAATTTCTAAATGATATTAATTTATAATTAGTAATCCTCTTATATTATTTTAAATGTTCTACGGAGGCCGCCTTATTTTTATTTTATTGTTTATTATTTAACTTACATGCCTATTCAGAGTTTGAGCTATTTGTCTATCATGTAAGCTATGAGTGGTACTATGTTATCATAACAAAATATTTGCATGCCTAAACGGTAGAATGTATAACGCTCTTACCTTAATGTTTGTCACCTAAATGTAACTACCTGCATTCCAGCGAATAAAATTATTATTGTATCTCCTTTTAATTCACGGGATCTTCCTTTAGGGAAGATGCCCGGTCCTTTGGGAGGCTTACATGGGGATATGGATCCAACACGCAGAGTCCTTTGGAGAAATTTAATCTAAATATTGGGATGGGACACCTACCGATGACATTCCACGTCTGCACTTAACATACGTGGAATGCCAGCAGTAAGTGTAAAACTATTGTATGATGATGGTATCTAATATCTGAAATATGGGAGTGGGTGTTTTAAATTATTATTATTATTATCTAAATTTCTTGTTTTATGTTGTTTTAGAAAACAAAGTTCTTGTTGAAAAACCCTATATAATTTGTAATGTGTGGGTGATTTTCCATTTTATACACAGGATGTCAAGACGTCAAAGAAAAAGCGAAATAGTATTTGTACTTTAGAGCAATGGATTAATGCAAAGTCACCACACAGATAAGAAAAAAACATACAAAAGAAGGTAAATGGGTTGACAGTGAAACGGCCCGCATATGTTTTAGAAATGCAAGTCCCGTCAGCCATTGAAGCTGATAGTGGTAAATTTAAAGTGGATATGTATACGTTTCTTGTGAAAATGTATACGTTTCTTGTCAATGATCTAAGGGGCCCCACAGATTAACATTATGCTGGACGATATCAGTCTGTCAGTTAATAACAATAGATCACGCAATAATGGCTCCATTTAAGATTTCGGACTGACCACTAATACAAACTGAGAGTGTGTGGTCGACCGGCATCTCATGTCAGTCGAGCACCTTCAGTTTTATATTTTTCGACTTGTTTAATTTTTTTTGACAAAATGGATAACAAACCTCAATTTGTGTTTACTTTTCTAACTATATAGAATGTTGCTGGAAAAGTGGCGCTGTAAGTTGGAGAATGTTGGCTTGAAAATCAGCAGACCTAAAACAGAATACATGTTCTGCGATTTCGGCGGTCTCTCCAATGTTACACCCATAGCTCTAGATGGAGTACTTATACCAGTATGCTCGAACTTTCGATACCTCGGCTCACTTATCCAAGGCAGCGGCGACCTGGATCGTGTGGTGAAACACAGAGTTGATGCGGGATGGATGAAATGGCGGCAGGTCACGGGTACAGCATGTGATCCCAGAGTACCTCTTAAATTAAAGGGAAATTTTACAAAACTTTAATAAGACCTGCTGTATTGTATGGATCAGCATGTTGGGCGACAAAAGCGACGCATGAGAGACGATTACATGTAGCGGAGATGCAAATGTTGAGATGGATGTACGGCGTGACGAGAATGGATAAGATAAGGAATGAGCGTATAAGAGAATGTTTGAAAGTAGCGCCAGTGACGGATAAGTTAAGGAGTGAACGTTTGAGCTGGTATGGACATGTGATGAGACGGGATGAAAGTAATGTTGCGAGGAAGGTTTTGAGTATGAATGTTGAAGACTCTAGGGGTAAAGGGAGACGGGGTACGACGCCAGAAACCTCCGCGTGGTGTACCCTGGGTGCGGGCGACAGTCCCCCAGATCCCTCTGTCGAATTGTCGCCCGTAGCGAATCTCTGGCGCGGGGGGGGGTTCCCCAGCAATGGGTTGAGCCCCAATTCGCTCCTGATCCTCTATTTGTAGAGGATACAGGAGGCGAAATTTCGGACGGGCCCGGTCACTCATTCATTTGAGGGCTGGGCAGGCTTATGCCACCGCCGACATATCGTAAACCTGATATCTTGCTTCAAGACAAGTGGTCGTGAGGCGTAGTATCAGGAACGAGGGTCTTGGCTTAACCGCCCGGACCGCGAGGAAGACAACCTCTATAAAGAGTTCGAATTAACATTCGAATTCGGAAATTACCCAGAATCCTAAGTTCTGGCGTGCGGCGAGAGGATGCATGGCAGATGGGCTGTTCTGTTCCTAGCACGCTCCAGCCAGGGTACCGGCTGACCCCCTGGTTGGTAAATGTAGGCTTGCCCGGGTACAGGGATCTCTGCCCGGGTCGACCGTTTATTTCTCCCATAATCGTGGGACCAAAATGGAATTGCCTATTATAAATATTGAAGACGGGGAAGCTTCGGATTCCCAACTGACGGCCTTGCCAAGGCAAAATAAAACTGGCACAAACGACGCCTCGTCCTCGGGACTTGAGGCGTCCGCCGAGGGCCCGGCACAGACTACGGAGGCCCAAAAGAAGAAGCCGAGGAAGTACCGGAAACGGGCCAACTGGACTACGGGAAAGGCTTCTCCTACAGAAAGGAAGCGTATGGCGGAGCGGAGGGCGCAGAAGGAGGCCGCCGCTGCCGCCCAACTGGAGGAAGACGGCGGCAGATCCACTGCAGAGCCGTCAATGGACGAGGGCGACGGTAGTGTCGCAGAGCCGTCCAGAGACGAGGGCAGTGGATCTGCCGATATAATGGACGAGGGCGGTAGTTCCGCAGAGCCGTCCAAAGAGGCTAGCGGGTCGGCGCAGGAAACCGCCGCCGCCAGGTCGTCGCCGCGTCTTGCGGCTGCGGCTCCGACGACAAGGGAGGAGGCCCTCCCCTCGAAGGTGCGGAAGCGCCCCCTGAACAGGGATGGCAGCTCGAGCGCCGATTCCGAGGGGAGTGTGACGATCATGCCTCCCCCCAAAGTGCCGGCCTCTCGCAGAGGGCGAGGGGCCGCGGTGTCGGGAAGGGCGACCCACTCCCCGGCCGGCGAAGTGCGTGGAGGGGCTGAGGCTGGCAGGCAGACCGACGACGAGGCGGCCGCCGCGAGGGTGCTGGGGGTGTTGTCCAGCATCCCTCCCACCGAAGTGGTGGCCGCTGGTGCCCGCGCGAGCGCCCCAGCCGCAAATATGGAGGCCCTGCAGGCCGAAAACGCCCGCCTTGATGGCGAGGTGTCAGGTCTGCGGGCCCAGAACCGCCGGCTGGAGTCGGAGCTGGCCGCAGTGCGGAGGACCAATCGCGCCCTCACCAAGGACGTGGCCGAGCTGAGGGCTCAAATGGGGCGGCTCGTGCCGCCTGCGCCAACTGCGCCGGCTGCGCCAACTGCGCCGGCTGCGCCAACTGCGCCGCCTGCGCCAACTGCGCCGCCGGCCAGTGCTAGCCGCCGAGGAGCTGTCGCCGTCGTCGCCGCTCCGAAACCGCCCCGAGGCGCCGGCCGTCCAGTGGCTGCCGCCGCACAGAGGAAGACGCCTCTGACCGCGGAGCGTGCGCCGCCGACCAACACGCCAATTGTCGCCGTCGTGGAGCAGGTCCCGGCAGAGGTCCAGCTGGTGACACCGACCCCGCTGCCCGCGGTGGGGGGTGTGTCGGACGAGGCCTTGCGCGCCATTATCGACGCCGTCGGTAATATGGTCAATGCGCGCTTGGCCGTTCTGGAGGCAAGGCTGCCTCCAGAACCACGTGTTCGGCCGCCTCTCGCCGCGGACAAGCGGCCATATGCGGCACCAGCCCCCGCCCCGCTACCTTGTCAGGGTGGCCGCGTGGGGGTGAGCTACGCCGCAGCCGCGGCTGGGCCAAAGAAGAAGGGGCCTGCTCCGAAGAGGAAGACAGCACCGGCTCCTGCCGGACTGCAGTCGTCGCCAGCACCAACACCGCCAGCGACGACTAGCGCAGCCGCGACTACGCCCTCAGCGCCCGGCACGCCCGCTACGCCCGAACAGGGTTGGCAGGTGGCCGAGCGCGGCAGAAAGAGTCGCGGCCAGAGGAGGAGAGCGGCGGCCAAGCGCGCCGCTGAGGTCGTCGCCCCCCAGGCAGGAGCCGGAGGAGGCGGCACGACGAAGAAGAAGAGGTCGCGCAAGGGGCTCCGGCCGCCGAAGACAGCCGCAGTGGTGATCACTGTGCTGCCTGAGGCGGCAGAAAGGGGCCTCAGCTATGAGGCCGTTCTGAGGAAAGCCCGGCGGGAGCTCGACGTCTCCGACATATGTACGAGCCAAAATTGCTCACACAGCGATTTGCGTGCTATAAGTGCTGCGACCTAGTTAGCATGAGGCAGTCGTATACAATCCTCCGTAGTGCACAAACGTGTGTAGTATTAACGTTACGAGAGGTGCGACTCAGATACACCGGGGTTACCGTAAGCTACGGAAAATCCCAAACATCTTTTGGTCCTTCGAGAACCTGTGGAGTGCTTGGTGTGGAAATTCCCAGTTACGTTAGCAAATCGGTGCTTTTGGCTTCCCAGAAGAGGGTCTCACCAAGAGCATTGAGAAGGTGCACATAACGTAAAGGAGGGAGTGCTACGCTAAGTACCAGCAATTAACGAACCAGCGGGGATAACGTCTACTGCTGCAACAACTAAACTAACTATCAAATAACAATGTCAAAAGAAGTTGAATTTGTAGAGCTCATAAATAAACAGCAAAACAGCTACGAGAAAATCAAAGCCCTGCAAAGCAATTACAAAAAGGATTCTGTAAGTAGAAAATCTATAGATTACCTTAACAAGCGCATCGAAACGCTACAATCTCTCTGGGATGAATTCTTATCAAACCATGAGATCTTGATAAAATATGAGTCGGTCAAGAGAGACCATGACTATTTTAAGGAGAACATTTTTAACATAACGAGAAGCATGTTTAACGAAACAAAAAAGTCTATGACTGAACTGCGAATCGAGGTTTTAACAGAGTCTGGATTTACGAGCATTTCAGCACCAAACAATCCTGGAACTAGTGGAACACCACAATCAGATGCATCGATAAGGCAACGGCTACCAGCAGATGAGACAAAAAAGCTTTTACGTCAGCAGATGTGTAACTTTAACGCCTTGGACCGAGCAGTGACCAAAATTAATCTTAATGAAATGAAAGAAAAGTGGCAATTTCAAGATCAACTAAACATCCTACAATCCAAGTGGGAAAACATCGACAAAATTCATTGGGAACTAAGCTACTTACTACAAGGAGACGACAAGGATTATGAGGCGAGATTCTACCATTGGGAAGAAGTCTATGACAACCTGAAGGCAGAGCTAAATAGAAAAATCTTTGAATCATCTCATTACGAAAAATTGACACCACGCATTGAATTGCCGGAGTTCAACGGAGTTTATTGTAACTGGGTTTCTTTTAGAGATTTATTCATCGAGATGATCCATAATAATCCAACACTAAACAAAACGCAAAAAATGAAGTTCCTAAAATCTAAATTGAGAGGAGAAGCTGAGAAACTGATAAAACATCTTTCTGTAAGTGCTGAGAATTATGACTCATGCCTAGATATAATCCAACATCGCTACGACAACAAGCGATTACTTTTCACATCATATATAGACACGCTTCTAAATCAACCATCTATCGATAAAGCGAACTCAGTTAACATAAAGAAGCTGCACGACACAACAAAAGAGTGTTTAAATGCACTGGAAAATATCAAAATAGATATTCCAGTATGGGGCCCACTCATTGTCCATTTGCTGTCGTCGAAACTGGATGACGAAACTTACGGTGACTACATACAGAGTATGAAACAATCAAGAGAGCTACCTGACTTAAATGAGTTTATGGAGTTCCTGGAATTAAGGTTCATGTCATTGGAAACAAATCGAACAAAAAAAGGGATACAGAAACAAAATTCAACGAATATACAACAAAAAAATTACAGCAATTACAAGTCAACGAACTTTAATAACTCGGACAAGTACACAAAAAGCTACCATGCTACATTGCGAAAATGCCCTCTTTGCATAAACGATCACGTGTTATGGCAGTGTCCTACATTTCTAGACTTGGATGTCGCAACGCGTAATCAAACAATACAAAAAATTAACGTGTGCAAAAATTGTTTATTTCATCACGGCAAATATAAATGCAATTCAACAAAACGATGTCGCACGTGTAATTTGAAACATCATACCCTACTTCATGATGATAATTTCAGAGGGCAACAATCGAGATCATCCACCTTAACAACAGCTGAGCGAACCTCGAACCACATCAGCGGGGAACAAGAGATACTCTTAACAACCCTTCAACTTCAAGTCAAGAACAAAGAAGGAGATTACGTCATCCTTCGGGCGTTACTGGATCAAGGATCTCAAGTAACATTGATCACAGAAAATGCCGCTCAACGCTTGAACTTACCACGTAGCAAAATGAACGCCGCCATCACGGGCGTTGGCTCTATAATGGGCACGAGTAAGGGGATGATTAAACTAGAATGTAAATCAATTCATTCTGAATATGCATTCCAAACTGAAGCACTAGTAATGAGAAAACTTATCAACAACCTGCCCAGCTCAACAATCAACGCGGAGAACTGGTCACACCTCGATAACATCAAGTTGGCTGATCCGGCATTCAACATCTCTGGGCCCATCGATGTATTGTTGGGAGCAGAAATTTACTCCGAAGTTATCCTAGAAGGAATGATTAAACGTGACACTAACTCGCCAGTAGCTCAGCAGACTAAATTAGGCTGGATACTGTGTGGTGCAACAAAGCAATTCAACTGTCTAGTTACCCTAACAGAGTTAGAAGATTTTTCCAGATTCTGGGAGACTGAAGAAATCCCTTCAGCACTCGAGACTACATCGAAGGACGAATACTGCGAAAAATATTACACAGAAACCACAGAACGATTAAAGAACGGACGATATGTGGTAAAAATGCCAATGAAAGCTAACTTTGAACAAAACCTTGGCAACTCTAAGTCTCAAGCCATCGCGCAATTTCTTCAGTTAGAAAAGAAAATGGCGAGACAAGAACACTTTGCAAAGCTATACAAGCAATTTATAAATGACTATATCGATTTAGGTCATATGAAGAAAATAATTGAAAGCACAAGTAAAGTACAAGCTTACTTACCACACCACGGAGTGTTAAAGGATAGCTCAACAACTACAAAACTACGAGCTGTTTTTAATGCTTCCATGAAAACAGACTCGGGCTATAGCCTTAATGACTTGATGGAAAAAGGGCCAAACTTACAAAAGGACATTTTATCCCTGATCATTAAATGGCGGAGCTATAAATATGTTCTGACGGCGGATATCGAAAAAATGTACCGTCAAATCCTTATTCATCAAGATCAACAATGTCTACAAAAAATATTTTGGAGAGAATCAGTAAATGAACCGCTAAGAGAGATGCAGCTGTGTACCCTAACTTATGGGACCAAAGTCGCGCCATTCATCGCGATGCGCACTCTCCAGCAATTAACTAAGGATGAAGGCAGCGCTTTCCCTTTAGCCCAGAAAGCTTTACAAAACGAGGCATATATGGATGACGTCACCACAGGTCACCATAACATTGAAACAACGAAATTACTACAAAAGGAGCTCTACGAGTTACTTAGGAAAGGTGGTTTCACCTTACGAAAATGGGCAACTAATGAACCATCTATTCTCAAAGAATTACAAAATTACGAAAAGAGTCATTCTAAAGACTTTAACTTTAAACAACACGAGTTCAGTAAAATACTTGGACTCGCATGGGATTGCGCAAGCGACACATTCCATTTTATTAGCGAAGAATTTAACAAGAATATAAATTCGCCATACACGAAACGCAGGCTATTGTCAGAGATAAGCAAGATCTACGATCCACTCGGTTGGTTAGCTCCAATGACTATCCAAGCGAAATTAATCTTCCAAAAGCTATGGAGTGAAAACTACCAAAATATCGGTTGGGATGAAAATGTACCTGAAAACATAACAAACGAATGGATAAAAATTAAATCTGAACTACCAAACATAAACAACATAACTCTACCAAGATGGATCAGAAACGAAAACAATAAACCCATCGAATTGCATGCCTTCTGTGACGCAAGCGAGCAAGCTTACGCATGCGTTATATACGGCCGAACTACGTCACGGAGCGGAGCGTTCGAAACTACTCTACTTGCAGCGAAAACGAAGGTGGCACCTCTAAAAAACAAAAGTACGATACCGAGGCTGGAACTAAGCGCCGCTGTTTTGCTAGCGACTCTCCTAGAAAGGGTAATCAAGGTTCTAGCAGACTATGAGCTAAGGATATCCTGTTGGACCGACTCTAAAGTCGTCTTAGCATGGCTTCAGGGCAATCAAACAAAATATGCAAAATATATAACAAACAGAACTACACATATAATAAATATCGTACCTGCAATAAACTGGGGTTACGTAAAAAGTAACGAAAACCCCGCCGACTGTGCAACAAGAGGACTTTCGCCGTCGAAATTAGTTAATTTCTCGCTATGGTGGGAAGGACCTCAATGGCTCAAAAAACAAGAAAAACGAACTCGTCTATCAACTGAAACTTATACTACGGACGAGGGCTTTCTAACAAACTGTTACACAACAAACCCTACGGAACCCGTGGCAAATAAAAATGAATTAATTAATTCATTACTCGAACGATACAGCAACATTGATCGTATTACAAGAATACTCGCCTGGGTAATACGTTTTGCTGATGCATTACAAAACAAACAGAGGACAAAGGAGTGCAATGAACTGAACATGAAAGAAATAAACAATGCATTATGTTTAATTATCAAATCAATACAAGGACATTATTTTGAAAATGAAATAAAATTCCTCGGCGAAAACGGCAAACTGCCTAAAAGATGCACCATATTGAAACTCAACCCATTTTTAGACTCAAAAGGAGTACTACGCGTCGGAGGACGTCTAAAACACTCATACTTACCTGAAGAAACAAAGTACCCTACTCTCATCCCAGGAAAGGGGAGATTCACCCAACTAATAATCGAGAAGGCGCATCAGCAAACATTACACGGTGGAGCAAGATTAACGCTAGCTTCCACTAGAAATAAATATTGGATTATCAGCGGCAATCGAACCATCAAGAAGCAACTTCGACAATGCATCCGATGCCGTCGTTACGCGACAACACGAACTGAACAGTTGATGGGCAACCTTCCTATTGAAAGGATTACCCCATCAAAGCCGTTTTCACACACTGGCGTTGACTTTACGGGTCATGTAGATGTGAAGATAAACAAAGGCCGCGGGATAAAGACCTGCAAAGGTTACATAGCCATATTCATATGTATGTGCACAAAGGCAGTACATATCGAACTCGTTTCAGATTTATCCACGCAAACTTTTATCGCTGCGTTGAGAAGAATGTGTGCCAGAAGAGGCACTCCTACGCATATTTATTCCGATAACGGAACTAATTTCGTTGGAACTGCAAAGGTCTTACATGAAGAATTTCAATTATATAAAACAATGCTCTCTTCAGAATTCTTTAAAGAAATCAACGATATGCAAATCAAGTGGCATTTCAACGCCCCATCCTGGCCATCGGCGGGAGGCTTATGGGAAGCTGCTGTACGTTCCATGAAGACTCGCCTAAAACGAGTTATCGGACAACAGAAGTTAACCTACGAACAATTTTCCACTCTTCTTACGCAAATCGAGGCGTGCATGAATAGTAGGCCACTATGTCCGTTAACCGAAGATGTGGAGGACCTGGATTATCTTACTCCTGGTCACTTCTTAACGGGAGGCCCAACGCTCGCATTACCACTTAATGGGTCTAATGAACTTAAATCGATAGACATCAGAAACAACTGGAAACTCATTGAACTCATGCGCCGACACTATTGGGATCGCTGGTCAAAAGAATACCTTCATCTCCTACAAAACCGACACAAATGGCAACAAATTAAAGAGAATATACAGAAGGGACAACTAGTACTCGTGAAAGAAAGTAACCTACCTCCAGGCAGGTGGGCTATGGGCCGCATAGTAGAGTTACACCCAGGCAGCGATAACTTAGTTCGAGTAGTCACGCTCAAAACACAAAATGGACTACTGAAAAGACCCATAATTAAACTAGCCCCGCTGCCAATAAACGAGCCAGGCGAGGGTGCTGAAACACAAAAAACGAGTCTTGAAACTACGAACTGTAAAGGTGACAAAGCAACTAGCACAACTAAGAGGAAAATCAACAGTTTGCTGATGGTGTTACTGGTAGCGTTCTCGACGCTGACCATTGGACAAGCGACACCCTTGCGTCATTTTAAAGTAACAAGATTATCTAACAATCAGCCGATCTATTTTGACCACGTCGGCAATATTCAACTTATACATGACGAATGGAAACTGTTGGTATATTATAATCTAACAACATTCTGGCAAAGTACAACGAGGGTCGAAAATTTTGTAAATCACTTAGCTCAAATATGTGCTACGATGCCTAACGAGCCATGTAACTCGACCATACAACAACTTAAGTTTGAAATAAACCAGCTGGACGAGTACAACCAATTGTTACAGTCTGAACATCAGCAACGAAGGCGACGTGGTTACATTAACGGCGTAGGAAATCTGGCACGCACCCTATTTGGTGTCCTTGATAGTGACTTTGCTGAAAAGTACGCTCAGGATATACAAAACATGAAAACTAACGAGCAATACTTACTACAGCTGATAAGAAACCAGACACTAATAATCGAAGCGGAAAACAACGTAATAAACAAAAACGAGGCCTTTGTAAAAATGCAAATGGAAACAATTCAACGATACATGAATGAAACGAAATATGATATGTCAATACTAATTAACAGATTTCAAATAATGAAAACAATGAATGACGTCAACAGCGGCGCGTTAACAGCCAGCTTACTACTTTCTGTTTTGAGAAGAAATCAACAAATGCTCCTGGACACATTGACAGATCTCTACAGAGGGAATCTCGATATAAAATTATTTACCCCGGAACAATTTTCGGAACAACTGAATTATATAAGCAGCATTATATCGAAAAGATTAACCCTACCTATCAAAACAATCGACGCAGCGAATATCCATAACATTTACAAACTAATTTACGTCAAAGCCCGGCTTACCAAACAATACCTCCTCTTCGAACTACATATACCGTTACTAAGTGATGATGAGTATGCATTATACCGCAACATACCTATAAATATACAACGTACGTCGAACCAATGTCAGAAGATAACTACAACCACAGAATATATTGGTGTAAACTTTGCTAAGAATACGTATATACAGATGGAAGAAGCCGATCTTCATCAATGTACGATAATGATGGCGGACAGCTACATATGTCACACCTACACGTCGATAAACCACTTGGATGGAGCAGCAGCATCTTGCGAAGCGAAAATGCTGGGTCAAAATGTAAACATCGTCTGTGATTGGATATCACAACAATGCACTGACCAATGGATAAAGTTACAGAGACCAAACATATGGTTATATAACTGCGTCAATGAGTGCCCGACCCATATAATATGCGAGAATCAAATTACAACAACAATGCTTACTAAAGCGGGTCTACTCGCACTAGGTCAAGATTGCGTGATTCAACATAATGACGTTACCATGTACTCACATAACATTTTCAGCAGCAAAACTAACACGGGAATTACATTGGAAATACCTACTGTGGACTCCCCAAATGACATGTGGGATACGTACAACAGTACGAATATTATGCTTCCTAAACTAAACTTAGCGGATGACCACAAATTATTAGACACTCGGATAGCCGCACAAAAGGTACGAGAGAGCCTACCTAGCGACTTAAGCACCCACGACATTGGCCACTACACGATAAGCAGCTTGCTGGTGGGAGGAATAATCGTCGCAATCATAGTATGGCAAGTGAGAAGATGTGGTCCTGCGTGCACAAATAATAAGAACAGCGCAACAAATAAAACGCCAACAAGAACTCTAAATAGAACAGAAAACATAGAACTAGAGGAGATCGCTACCTACGCTGAAATAGGACAGGGGCAGTCGAAGAAGAATCCTCAGCTGACTTCAGAAGCTGGAGCAAGATTCAACCTATGATATTAATCAAATATTTAAGAATGTAAACTTTATATTTTGCTTATTTTGTATTTTGCTTTGATATTTTTATAACATATTTTTATATATACTTACCTACTTGTAACGCTTGATTAGGAATCTGAGTACGTATATCTTTCCCTCGGGAGCATGTACGAGCCAAAATTGCTCACACAGCGATTTGCGTGCTATAAGTGCTGCGACCTAGTTAGCATGAGGCAGTCGTATACAATCCTCCGTAGTGCACAAACGTGTGTAGTATTAACGTTACGAGAGGTGCGACTCAGATACACCGGGGTTACCGTAAGCTACGGAAAATCGGAGGCGTCGAAGCCAGGACCCGCAAGACCCGGACAGGGGCTCGGATTCTAGAGTTCCCTGGGGCCGAGGGCACCAGGACGGCCGATAGCGTGGCGTCGAAGTTGAGAGGTCTGTTCGCCGAGGAGGGTGGCGTTAAAATCGCCAGACCCGTGAAGTGCGCCGAAATGCGCATTGCGGGTCTGGACGACTCCGTGACGGTGGAAGACATCCGGGAGGCTATTGCCTCGAAAACCGGGTGTCCCATGGACACCGTCCGGGTTGGCGCCATCCGGCCCGGTCCGGGCGGCGTAGGTGCTGCCTGGGTGCAGTGCCCAGTGGAGTCGGTCAGGCAACTGGCCGACTCAGGCAGGCTCCTCGTGGGCTGGAGCTCAGCGCGAGTCACCGTGCTGGAGCACCGGCCTGCGAGGTGTTTCAAGTGCATGGCGGTCGGGCACACCCGGCCAACATGCACTAATTGCTTTGACTGCGGCGGACTCTGTTTCCGCTGCGGTCAGACTGGGCATATGGCGGCATCTTGCGCCGCCCCGCCCCACTGCCCCGCGTGTGCGGCGGGCAATAAGCCCGCCAAGCACCCCATGGGCTCTGGGGCGTGTAGACCTCCGGCTTCGGCTCCAAAGGGGCGGAGCGGCCCTTCGACTCCGGCCGCTCCCGCTCCTAGCGCGGCCCGATCGCCCGCAGCAAGCCAGGAGGTGATGATGGACACGGCCCATTAATGGCTGCCCAGTCCACTCACCTCCTGCAGGCCAACATCAACCATTCCGCCGGTGCGCAGGATCTCCTCCTGCAATCCATGGCGGAGTGGTCGATCGGTGCAGCCGTAGTCGCGGAACCGTACGTCGTGCCTGATCGCCCCAATTGGGTGGTCAGCCGAAACGGAACCGCGGCAATCGTCACCTCCACGCAGCGGCACTTCCCGTCCTTATCCCTCTTGGATAGGGGCGAGGAATTTGTCGCGGCGGATTGGGGAGGGGTCACGCTCTACAGTGTATACCTCTCCCCTAATAGGAGGATGGACGATTTCGGGGCCTCCCTCACCACCTTGGAGGCTTCGATACGGCGACTGGCACCGGGCCTCGTCCTGGTCCTGGGGGACTTCAACGCCAAATCCACGGCGTGGGGGTCCCCGATGACGGACGATCGTGGGCGGGCGATCGTGGAGTGGGCGGCGTCACTGGGCCTCTGTGTCCTAAACAGAGGCTCAGTGAACACGTGTGTGCGACAGCAGGGTGGGTCGATAGTGGACTTGTCGTTCGCTAGCCCCGCTGTCGCACCACGAGTGAGGAACTGGCGTGTCCTGGAGGAGGCGGAGACCCTGTCGGATCACCGATACATCCGGATGGAGGTCTCCCCTCTCCGGCACCCCAGCAGGGGTCACAGGGCGGACCGGGCTCCCGCATTTCCGCGGTGGGCTGTGGGGCGTCTAGATAGGGACCTACTGGCGGAGGCGGCCATCGTGAACACGTGGCTGTCCTCACCACCCCCAGCGGACGGAGTGGACGTTGAGGCTGTCCGCATCCGCAGTGCGTTAACGCAGGTCTGCGATGCGGCCATGCCCAGGGTGCGGCGTCTACCTCCGAGGCAGGGGGTCTACTGGTGGTCCCCAAGACTGGCGGACCTTCGTGCGGCGTGCATTAGTGCCCGAAGGTCCTACACCCGCAGTCGGCGGCGTCGCCGCGATGTTGAGCGGGAGGGCCAGCTGTACGAGGCGTACCGCAGTGCGCGTACCGCCTTTCGGCTGGCCATCCGGTCCGCCAAGGACGCAAGTTGGCAGGAGATGCTGGACGGTCTCGACCGTGACCTCTGGGGTCGCCCGTATCGCGCGTCGCTGAATAAGCTTCGCGCGCAGGGCCCCCCCCTCACCGAGACCCTCCAGCCCGACCTCCTTCGTAGAGTGGTCGAGGAGCTGTTCCCGCGGCAGTCGGAGCACACGCCCCCGGTCATGGCTTCGCCAGATCACGACCGGGAGGCCGTCGAGAGTGTTCCGCCCGTGACGGAGTCGGAAGTGGGGGCAGCCGTGGCGAAGATTCGATCCGCCACCACGGCCCCCGGCCCGGACGGAGTCCCAGTCCGGGTGTTGACGTTGCTCCTCGAGCATCTCGAACCTCGCCTCAGGCGACTGTTCAACGCCTGTCTGACGTCTGGACAGTTCCCTGAGTGCTGGAAGGAAGGGAGGTTGGTTCTCCTGCCAAAGCCGGGACGGCCCCCGGATTCGCCGTCGGCCTACAGGCCCATTGTGCTTCTGGACGATGTGGGTAAGCTGCTGGAGCGTGTCCTCGCTGCCCGCATCGTCCAGCACCTGGAGGAGGTGGGGCCCGATCTGTCGGACGCTCAATTTGGGTTTCGGAAGGGGCGTTCGACCATCGGGGCCCTGCTACGCCTGAGGCAGACGGCCGCGGAGGCTGTCGCCGGCAAAGGAGTGTTGTTGGCGGTGTCGTTGGACATCGCCAACGCCTTCAATAGTCTGCCATTCAGCTGCATCAGGGAGGCGCTCCGGTTCCATGGAGTGCCCCTGTACCTCAGGCAGCTGGTGGCAGACTATCTGGAGGGGCGCAGTGTTCTCTACGCGAGCCCCGCAGGGGACATTGTGCGGACGCCCATGTCGTGCGGTGTTCCGCAGGGGTCGGTTCTGGGGCCGACTCTGTGGGACATCGGGTACGACTGGGCGTTGAGAGGGAGTCTCCCCCCCGGGCTGAGCGTTATTTGCTATGCTGACGACACGCTCGTCACAGCCCGAGGCAGGACACTCGAAGAGGCGGCGAGCCTGGCCACTCTCGGCACCGAGGAGATGGTCAGGCGAATCGAGGCGCTGGGGCTCAGGGTGGCCCTAAACAAGACGGAGGCCCTACTATTCCATGGGCCCCGTGTGAGGCTGCCCATCGGCGCCTCGTTAGTCGTCAACTCCATCCACATCAGTATCCAGGCCCATATGAGGTACTTGGGTCTGGTGCTCGACGGGCGATGGTGGTTCCGGGAGCATTTTCGCCAAATTGCTCCCCGGCTGGTCGGCGCGGCGTCCGCCCTTTCTCGGCTCATGCCGAATGTGGGCGGACCCAGTTTCGAGGGCCGACGGCTGTATGCGGGGGTGATCCGCTCAATGGCCATGTACGGCGCACCCGTGTGGGCGAGGGCTCTGAACGCCCAGCTCAGGGCGGTGCTGTGGAGGCCACAGCGAGCCATGGCGGTCAGAGCCATTCGCGGCTACCGCACGGTGTCGACAGAGGCGGCGTGCCTATTGGCCGGGACACCCCCGTGGGACCTAGAGGCGGAGATGCTCTCCGACCTCTACCGGCGGGTTAACTCAATGCGCGAAGAGGGTGGCTCCCCATCGTTTAACGAGATAGCCACCTGGCGCGAGGACGCCCGCCGAGAAGTCATCGCCCGTTGGGCTACGCGGCTGGAGAGGCCTAGACACGGTGTCATTACCGTTGAGGCCCTCCGGCCCGTACTGATGGAATGGATGGAGCGGCGGCACGGGGTCCTCACCTTCCGACTGGTGCAGGTGTTAACGGGGCACGGGTGTTTCGGGAAATACCTGCACACGGTCGTGCACAGGGAATGGACTCCGGGCTGCCATCATTGCAGTAGTGACGAGGACACGGCGCAACATACGCTCGAGGAATGCTCGGGCTGGGACGGGCAGCGCCGCGACCTCGTCGCTATTATCGGTGCCGACCTGACGCTGCCGGCTGTCGCGAGGGCGATGGTCGACAGCGTCAGGAATTGGGACGCGGTCGCCGCCTTCTGCGAGGCTGTCATCTCGCAGAAGGAGGCGGCGGAACGGGCCCGGGAGGATTCCCGTGACCCGGGCCGCCGCCCGCGGCCGGGGCGGCGCAGGCGCGAATACCTGCGCCTGATGCCGCCCTAACCGAGGCTTCGGGTGATCGGACCGGGGAATTGTCCGGTCACCCGACGCGAGGCCACCGCGTGAGGACGACGCCTCGACGACGAAATCTGTCGGGGCGTCAACAGGAGAGGAGCCCGAGAGGGCATACCGCCGAGCGGGCCACCGAAGACAAAGATCGGGTACCGGTGGCCCGCTCGCATGGCGAAGAAGAGGTGCTTGCAGGGTGGGTCAATGGGGTTGCGCGCCGCCTCTTCCGTCACCCCGGACCGATTTGGCGGGGTGCGACGTCCATGGCCCACCACAAAAAAAAAAAAAAAAAAAAAAGGGGTAAAGGGAGACCAGAGAAAAGATGGATGGACTGCGTGAAGCATGATATGTATAAACAGGGAGTGACTACAGAGATGACGTCTGATAGGACTGTATGGAAAAAGAGGACATATTGCGTCGACCCCAAGTAGTTGGGATAAGAGCAAGAGAATGATGATGATGATAGAATGTTTCCATGTTTATGGAAGGTGAAAGGCGATTCTTATCATAATAAGCGATAAAAGGATGACGCTTACAAGAAATTATTAGCATATTATCAAACCACAATACCTTCAGCCACAATTGATACTATGAAAAGAAAAATTAATAACCTTAAAAGCACATTCAGAAAAGAACTAAAGAAGGTAAGTAAATATGAATTTATTCTTTTTAGTAGGTAGTTGCTCAAGGTATCGATAGCTAGTGATGTAACGAATATTCACATTCGCATTCGCGAATATTCGCATATTTTTGCATATTCGCATTCGCATTAGCGAAATTATTGCGAATGTTTTTGCGTGTTTCATTTTTTAAAGTAGGTAATAATGGTTGGTTAATATAAGAAAATCCAATTCCATTAATTTCTTATGTTTCTTAATGCAATAAAAAGTAACTTAACCTCGTAATCACATTATCAGTCTTCTCTTTATCATTTGGTATCATTTATTTATTCAACTTTGGGCAATGAAGCTTAACAGTCAAACTTTCATAACAATTTAACAAAACATAACTATACACTAAATGGCCTAAATGCAATGTAAAGAAACAAAAATAATCTTCTATGAATTTTTACCAAAGTTTAATGATAACTTTAAAGATTTTTATTTTTAACTTTATCTAAAAATACTTCTACAATAAATAAACTATAATTAAAATCAAATAAAAGTTTAACATGAGTTGCTGTCATCATAATCACAAAGTGTTTATAGTATATCTATATTATATAGTTTATAGTATTTATAATATAAATACAATAATCATTTTACATAAGAGTTAACAGTTAACACTTTAAGCAAACAAAAATAAAATTAAGTCTTTTACTTTAATAAAGCTAAAAAATTTAATTGTTATTAAAACTTGTGACACAACATTTTAATGCAATTAAAACTAATAGAGTTAAATTTTTCTATTAAACTTTTATCAGTCATATATTTTTAATATTTAGATAATTAAACAAAATTTATATTCATCTACAGTAGACCATTAAATAGTCTAACTTTAAACAAACAAAAAAAAAGAAATAGATTCTGAAACAAAAATACTTCTCTCCCTTAAAAAAATAACAGTAATTATAAATATTTTCATATTAATAATTGAACTTCAGTAGGAAAATATTAAACTTTAAAAATAGTAGTTTTGATGCCTTTTCTCCTTCAAGTCTGTTTCGATATGGCGTGTAAATAAGTCCAGCGCCACTAAATATGCGCTCACTGGGAACACTCGTTGGTGGTGTAACTAAATAATGCCGAACTACAGGAAGCAGAAGAACGTATCGTTCTTTGCTCACTTTCCACCAAGTTAAAGGGTCAACGTCATATGCCACACGTTTTTCCGTTAAGCATTCTGTGATCGTTTTACAGATTAAAAGGTGAACAGGGTTTTGATTAAGCGGCATGTCCTCTTCTTCACTGTCGCTCGCATCCATTAATAAATTCATTGTTTCTTTCAAAGATACACATTTATTTGTTTGGGTATGTTCGGTTTCATTTAACCTTACACGCTTTGCATTCGGACTACGTGAATTGAAAGATATGTCGTTTTGACTGTCTCCAACCAAATCCAAAATATGTTCTATGACGCGTTCTGTAGTGGACGTATTTTGAAAGAACTTGTTTCTGTATCTTGGGTCAATGAAGGTCGCCGTGGCAAAGAAAAGCTCATTCTCTAAAACAGAAAACTTTTGAATCAGCTCTTCTTTTAAAATTGTAATTGTATCACCAATGTGTTCATCAGATGCATCAAGATCACTAATATTTTTTTCTAGGGTAGGGTAGGATAGGCCGCCTCTTCCGTCACCCCGGACCGACTTGGCGGGGTGCGACATCCATGGCCCACCGCGCAAAAAAAAAAAAAAAAAAAAAAAAAAAAATGGGTAGGGATTAAAGGAATCAAATAAGATATAGAAACATCGGCAGCATTTAACCCTTTAGTTAGTTCTTCAAATGGTTTTAGTACATCGATAATCTTTTTAATAGTCATCCACTCTTCAGACGTTAATAGGGGAATTCTATTATTTGTTGATGCATAAATATATAAAGACTCTTTGACTTGCAAAATACGTTCGAGCATATAAAACGTGCTGTGCCACCTAGTTGCACATTTTTGATTAATCTTAAGGGATTTTTGATTTAGCCTTTTCTGTACGTTAGCAAGCTCGTCTTGAGCAGAAGTTGAATGATGATAATGAGTTGCTATCTTTTTGCATTTTGTTATGGCAGTCGTGACAGTTACTTGAGCTTTCATCCTTTCTTTTAACACATTTTGAATCGTATGCGAAGCACAGTCAATATGTTTAACATTTAACAAGTTAACACCTTTTTTTCATGTTAGCACCTGCGTCGCGAACTACACATTTCACTTTTTCTTTAGGTATCTCCCATAACGATAAGATTTCTTCAAGTTTATGAGCAATATTTTCTCCGGTGTGGCGGCTATCATTGAACACTTCTGATTTTAACACAACCATTTTTCTTTCAAATTCTACTGTAATCCCATGACAAGTTAAACTCAGCATTGAAACTCCAGAACAAAGGTCAGACCATATATCGCTAGTAAATGACAATTTTTCGAAGGATTTCAGCAATTCGAGTATTTTCTGACTTAATTTGTCATATAACTTATCGCAGATAAATGAAGTGAAATATTGGCGTGACTTTAAATCATAGAAAGGACACAAATGCTTCATCAGTCTTACAAATCCAACACTTTCCAAAAAACTAAATGGCAAGTCTTCCAACGCTACCATTTCACTTATAAAATTATCAACAGCCAATGACTTCAACGATTTATTATCCCATTGTTTCGTTTTATCGACACATTCTAGAAGCGATGTCTGTTTCATGTCGGATTTAGTACTTTGGTGGGATGATGATGCCAGTTCAAGTGTTTTAGAGGCTTCGTGTTTCCGTTTTTCACATTTTTCTAATTCGGAAAACTCGGTTTTATGCATTGCTTTCAAATGATTTCTCATTGCAGTTGTAGTCCTTCCTTTTCTTGAATACTCCTTATTACAAAGCTTGCATTTAGCTCGCTCAGCATCGCAATGTGAAAAATAAGTCCATATTTCACTAGAATTTGATTTACTCATGTTTATAATCACTATTCACACTGTAATCTCAAAATTCACTTGTTTTGTTTACGAAAACACCGACGCGAGCGGAATGATACTTCAATCGGATGCGTTCGTATTAACTCGGCTATTCTCGGAACAAAAAAACAGACGGAACACATTTCGTTCGAACGAGACTGCCGCTAAAGTCACCAAGCCAAATGGCACCAAAATTAAACAAAAACTGAATATTCGCATTCGCGAATGTTGGCAGCAGATATTCGCATTCGCATCCGCATTCGCGAATGTCCAAAATATGACATTCGTTACATCACTAATCGATACAGTAGCCATCAATAAAACTTGTACCTAAATAATGTAGACAAACAAACTTTTCATACATTCGACACAAACGGTTTGCTTTAAGATTGTTTACAAGTTCTGTTGGTGTCTACCTACTAATAATTCTGTGATAGGTCTACTTTCGATAGTACGCTATCGAATGCTAAATTTATTTAATGCAGTTACATAAACAGTAAAGTACATAAACGTTTTCTCAGGAACTTAATAAAAAAAATGTTATTAATTATCTTTAAGGTTAAAACTCAAAAGTCAGGGTCGCCAGCTGATGACAACTTAAAGACACAGTCTCTATGTTATCATCAGCTGGCGAACGAGCAAGCAGCACACCTGATGGTAAGTGTTACTGCCGCCCATAGACCTTTGCCATACCGAGGGTATAGCTAGGCCACTGCCTACCAAAATAAACCCCAAACCCACCCAATTGGTCTTCCGGCTCTCTCGCTCACCGAACGAAGCGCAATAGCACATTGCCATTACTCACACGTCGATCTTCTGCGAGAGTGTGGTACTACACCGGACGGACCTGCCCGCGGCTGCAGACAGAGCACTATTAACAGCGTGGGCCTACCACTTTCAAAAACCTTGGTGATAGAAGAGAGTTCATATCACTATCATAAATGAAACCTGGTTTAATTTAGGAGTTTCTTTTCATATAGGTGATAATAATATCTATAGAAAAGATAGAAGTGATTCTTATGGATGTATAGCAATTATTACTAGTCAGTCTCTTAAAACTCATGTGTCTTCTTTTAGTGTAAATAATACTAATATAGAATTATTGTATGTTAAACTTTTAAATTGTTCTGACCTAGAAAATATTGCAAGTGTTCATTGTCCTTCTTAATGTAAAAACAAAACAGTCAGATTGCGATGCCCTTTTCAGTTTGTTTAATAAAAAAAAAATTATGCGTGCGTACAAAGTACACATATCAGAAGCGAAACTTTGGCAAACTATTTTTTAAATCTATTTTACATACATCAACCAATAGCGTGTATACTCTCTCTCTTTATCTCTCTCTCTATCTCTCTAGTGGGGGGTCAGATAGTGGGGATGCTACGAAGAGTCGCACAAAGAGGAGACCGAGAACGTCTAATGTGTTCTATTTCATTCTCTCGCCGGCTGAATCCTATACATTTATGTGTTTGTGTCTCTATGGATTTATTTTTTCGTTTCATCGAGTTTGAAATCACATACATACATACATATCATCACGCCATATCCCTTGTAGGGTAGGCAGAGAGAACAGAGTGCCAGAGAACTCTATCTCTGCATACTTCACTCGCTTCCTCAACATTCATAATTCTCTTCATACACGCTCGCCGGTTTCAGAGACTCTTGACACCACCTTCCTTCAGTACCTGACCGATCTGGTCTAGGTAGGTTAGTCTCGGTCTCCCTCGGTACCTACATCCTTCCACTTTCGCATTGTATATCTTCTTAACCAGACGTTCGTTCGGCATTCTTTCCACATGTCCGAACCATTGTCCAACCATTGTTTTTTGAAATCACAACGATTCTAAAGAAGTTTCACTTCAAAAACCCTTGCAGGAATTTAAATACATTGTGTTGCGTTTTACTGAGTTGTATTGGAAAACTATTTTCCACTTCCAATTATGCCCTCCGATAAGTAATGTTGTATTCCTGGCTACAAGGAAACGGGAGGTATGTCACATTTAATTATATTGGACAAAAGTAGCTTGTCTTGCTGTTTGAATAGTAAACGATGACCAAGATAAGTAAAGATTTATTGTAGGGTGTCCAGGGTAGAATCTCAATAAACGATCTCTCCGGCACCCCGTAAAAGCGCTTAAGGGACCACTGTGGTTTTAGTAGATGTTCCGGTCGAATTCAGCTGGTCGGCGAGTCCCACACACCCCGTGTCTGCCACTGATAGGGGATAGTACCTGCATGCAAATGCATGTCTACAGCGTGAAAAAAAAAATATCGAATCACTCAAAAAAATATTCCTAACTTGTCAAGACAGCATTACTAGGCCAAGTCACTACAGCCAAACTGCTGAAACAACTACAATGTCGCGAAAACAAAAAAAAGAGGGAAAGGACATCGCTTCAAATTAAATGAGAAGACAGTAGCATTATCAATTTTAAAACAAAGTCCCTGCCCAACAAACTTTGGTAAAATTAATCCAAAACAGTAACCTAAAGCCAGGCCTCGACAAAAATATTGTTGACCAATTAAAATACAAAGCAGACACTGAAATTATGTGAAAAACTGGTAGTTTTATTATTTGATGAAATTTCATTGAAAGCGAATATTACGTACCAAGAAAGAAGAGACCTGATTTCTGGTTTTATAGATAATGATATGGAAAGAATGAAAGAATATTCATATCATGCTCAAGTATTTATGGTCCATGGTCTGATAAAAATTATAAACAACCTATTTATTATACATTCTCAAAAAGTGCTACCAAGGTACCAGATATAGCAAAACAAATTAAAGAAGTAATAAGTGGCACTCCACTTATTACTTCTTTAATTTGTTACTTCTTTAATTTGTGCATCAAACAGGGCTTACTGTATTAGCCTTGATCTGTGATCAAGGATGTAAAAATCGGCAAGCTATAAAGTTGCTATTGAATGAAACAAGAGGTTTTTATTTAAGAAACTTTTTAGAACCTAAAGAGAATGTTATTGTAATAAATAATAGAGATATTATACCTTTATATGATCCACGGCATCTTTTAAAAAGATGGCGTAATAATTTAATAAACAAAAATTTGGAATATGTCACTGGTGATGATATAAGAAAAACTGCAAAATGGGTACATTTACAACAATTATTAAAAGAAAATCCAGGATATAAAGGTATACGACTAATACCCAAATTAACAGAAGTGCATGTCAACCCAGAAAGAATGAATAAGATGAAAGTCGAGTTGGCAAGCCAAATATTTAGTTGTACAGTAGCATCTAATATGGGGTATCTGGCAGGTACCATTTTTTTATATCTGACAGGTACGATTTTTTTATATAACTTCATTCACTTAAGCGTATGCCAATCTGTATAATGTCAAGACAGTATATAATTATCTGTTTTTGTCAACAGAGGTAGAAAAATAAAATATACTCTGACTTTTTGGCTAACTTTTTGAAGACTGCTTCTTTAATTCAAATAATTTTATAGCGTAATGCTTATATTGTGATACCCACAGAAGAGTACGTTGACATACTATATTCTGGATCACACTGAAGTTTTATACTAACATAATATTTGAAATAAAACTACTTTTACGGATTCGCGTTTGTATTTGATTTTTGATTCCCGATGTTTTGAACACTTTATAGTGATCATGGTCGCGGGAGGACTAAGATGTTTCTCACGTTCAAAAGTCATCGTCATTATAGAAATTTATATCTACTCGCTACAGTATCAGTTGTTAAAAGTTTAACCCACATTTTTAATACAAATTTATTGGCAGTACAACAAGAAAATTACTTTATATGTAAAAAAAATAATTTGTTTATTATAGAATCTGTAAAAGTAGTTTTATTTTAAATGTGTAATACTCGCGTAAACATTAGAAAACTACCATAATATTTATTTTAAAAGAAGGATAACTAATCGTAATCTCTCTGACATGTTATCTGGCCAATGTGGTATAGTTCTCGGGGCGTAAGCTCAGCTTTGCATTTGTGTGATATAGCAGGGGCTCCCAAAGTGTGCGCCGCGGCGCCCTGGGGCGCCGTAGAAAGTAAAGAGTGGCGCCGTGATCTAATCCTCTATCATTATCCGAAACCACAAATATCTGCGAGTACCTATAGGCTATAATATAATAACGCAACAATACCAATTTTGAGCGCTCGCATCTGTAAAGAACACATTTACGTCGCTTCGCCGTCACTCGATCGCCAGAAACTACCTGCGCGCTTGAAAACCGTTGATGATAACCTACCGCTTTCACATCTTTACCCGCTCGCACCCCCCTTACTCGCAATTCCTCTTTTGTTTATTTAAGCCACCCGCGCCGAAGGGACGAACGTATTGTCTTGATTTGTTTCGCGTCGTTTTCATTCAAAAATATCATACAAAATGGACAGATTTTTATTAAATAAACAAGTCGATGGTTCAAACGTGATAAAGCATCTACTAGTGGCTTTGCTAGCGGCGGGGTAGCAAAGAAGCGAAAATATCGTAAATACGATGACAGCTATTTGGACTTTGGTTTTACTTCAATAGAAGTAAACAATGAAGAAAAACCGCAGTGTGTGCTTTGCTTGAAAATACTATCATCCGAAAGTATGCTTCCAAGTAAGTTAAAACGACATTTTGAGACAATCTATCCAACTATGACTACAAAATCGCGTGATTTTTTTCACCGGAAATTACAAAATTTAATAAAAACAAAAAATTTGTTCACTCAGCAAGCCTCAGTACCTAATAACGCATTATTAGCATCATTCAAGGTGGCATACAGGGTAGCTAAATGCAAAAAACCTCATACTATTGCAGAAGAGCTTATTCTACCGACTGCTCTCGATATGGTGAATATTATGGTGGGAGAATCGGCTGGAAAATTAATTTCCAAGGTACCATTATCTAATAATACTATCAGTCGAGGAATCCATGATATAGCTGAGGATCTTAGTTACCAATTAATAGAAAAAATGAAAAACAAGGATTTTGGTTTACAACTCGATGAGGCTACTGACAGTAACAATGATGCACATCTTATTTGCTACGTACGCTTTCTGGCTGATAATATTACTATCGAAGACCTTTTATTCTGCAAAAGCATTATTGAAAGTGCGAAGGCCCAAAACCTGTTTGAAATTCTTGATAAGTTTATTACAGAAAATGGTTTGGATTAGAAAAAGTGTATCGGTGTATGTACTGATGGTGCTCGATCCATGTCTGGCAGGTATGGGGGTTCTCCCACAAGCGCTTATTCGTAAAAAAGCACCGAATGCTATGTGGACCCATTGTATTATCCACAGGGAAGCTCTTGCATCAAAGTCCATGAGCTCTGAACTGAACCAAGTACTAGAATGCGTCATAGGTGCAGCAAATTATACAGTATGACTGGTAAAAGACTGTACATATCGAAGGAGACGATAGATAATGGTCACATGTAACCAATAAAAATATAATAAGAAGGTAATATTAATTAACTAGATAGTAAACCTCAAAAATATTAGTGTGTCAGGATTCTCAAAAAGATGGTCACCTTCTCAACATTTCTCGATACAAATCAATCGCACCTCGTACACTGCCATTTGGTCGAGCATATGCAATTTCCCAACACTCTTAGTGCGAATAACACATTCTATCACACTTCACACACAAATAGTCACGTTTAAAATCAAAACGCAGGCGATCGAAAGACACATAGGTTAACAAACACGGAAATGCAAAACATCCTATACGGCGCACGCGCTTTGACTGATCAGCTGACCACAGACGGACACTCACCCCGGGGTTATCCTTCGGGGGTGCGGGGCAGAGTGTGCGCGGGAGCCACTACTTAGCACTGTTGTCAAGGTCACGCGCTCGGCTAGTTACTATTTTAATGCAATTTCAATATCTATGCGGAGGTGTACGTAAATAATCATTTTTATAAGACAATTAGTTCAAAATTTAAGTATCAATTTTTTTTATATATTCGGTATCAGAATCGAGTACTGAATACCCTCCCTCAATATGTACAATCTTTTACCAGTCACCCTGTATAAAAACTAGACCGCTAAAAGCCAGACTTTTTAAAAAACTATGCATAGATATAGGAGCTGAACATGCGGCCCTGCTCTATTACTGCAATTCGCGCTGGCTTTCACGCGGAAATCTTTTATTTCGTGTGTTCGAATTACACGAAGAAATTTGCACATTTTTACACGAAGAATGTCATGAAAACGCCAAATATTTTAATGACCCAGATTTTTTACTAAAACTTGCATATTTGTGCGATATATTTGAAAAATCAAATAATTTGAATATGTCTTTGCAAGGCAAAAACACGCACATTTTAAAACTGTCGGAGAGGATTGCGGCTTTTAGAAAGAAACTGCAGTTGTGGATAAAAAAAATTAATGAAGGTGGTGGTCAAGATTGTTTCCCGCAATTATATAAATATGCGGCATCAAATAAATTAGTTGCCTCAAAAAACCTGATAGTCCTTTTCACAGAACACCTATCAAAGCTCATCGAATGGTTTTCCAAGTACTTTGCTAATGATGATGTCGAAAAATACGCGTGGATACAAGATCCATTCCATGCACACGCTCCGCTAGAATTTACATCACAAGAGGAAGAAGGTGTGGAAAGAATGAAAGAATATTCATATCATGCTCAAGTATTTATGGTCCGTGGTCTGATGAAAAATTATAAACAACCTATTTATTATACATTCTCAAAAAGTGCTACAAAGGGCTTACTGTATTAGCCTTAATCTGTGATCAAGGATGTAATAATCGGCAATCTATAAAGTTACTATTGAATGAAACAACAGGATTTTATTTAAGAAACTTTATAGAACCTGAAGAGAATGTTATTGTAATAAATAATCGAGATATTATACCTTTACATAATCCACCGTATCTTTTAAAAGAAATGCGTAATAATTTAATAAACAAAAATTTGGAAAATGTCACTGGTGATGGTATAAGTAAAACTGCAAAATGGGTACATTTACAACAATTATTAAAAGAAAATCCAGGATGTAAAGCTATTCGACTAATACCCAAATTAACAGAAGTGCATGTCAACCCAGACCTGCTGTCCATGGACCTTTGCTATATCAAGGGTATAGCTAGGCTGCTGCCTACCATTACAATCCCCAAATCAAATCAAATCATTTATTTTGCATAAGCCCCATAGGGGCACTTACATATTGTCAATTTTACATTGTTTTTTTATAATTAAATTTAATTAATCTACCACCGGATCGGAAAGCAGCCACATACTGAGAAGATCCGGCAAGAAACTCAGTGGGCTCGTCATTTTTTTTTATTATATTTTTTCACAAAAGAGTTTGGTTACATGTTTAATTTATGTTAGCTCCAGTGATATGCCCTTCGAGAAAAGATTCATTTTTAAAATTTTGTATATAATACAAAATTAAACTAAGAATATTTATAAAACAAAAAAGAAAGAAAAATGGCTGGACCAGATCCCACAAGCGGCACCCGATCACGAGTTAACTATTAGAGCAGCCATCACGCCCCTCAACCACATTGGAGGGAAGGGAGAGACCCGCTCCACGTAGCTACCGCAAGCAGAGACCTTTTCAGTGAGCATGACCACACCATAATCTATAAATTTGAAACAGTTAGCTTGGATAATTAAATACATAACTCGTTAGGCAAAACACGCTACACTGTACAATTAAGATAATACAAATAATACAAGAGTAAGTGATAAACATTAAAAGGGCAATTGCTGAGAGAGGAGCTGCTCATAACCATTCCGTATTATCATTTAGATAATCCGAAATGCTGTAATATCCTTTTCTGCACAGTCTGTTTTTGATAGCCTTTTTGAACTTATTCATTGGCATATCTCGGATATCTTTAGGCAGTTTATTGTAAAAGCGTATACATTGCCCCATGAAAGACCTACTAATTTTTTGTAGGCGAGTATGATAGATAACTAGATTATCCTTATTTCTAGTGTTCACACGGTGAATATCACTATATTTATCAAATTCATTAATATTTTTTTTTACATATAGTATGTTTTCGAATATGAATTGTGATACAACGGTTAGAATGTTTATTTCCCTAAATTTTTCTCTCAGTGAAGCTCTTGGCCCTAGATTATAAATCGCGCGGACAGCCCGTTTTTGAAGAACAAAGATGTTTTTCAAATCTGCAGAGCAACCCCAAAGCAGAATGCCATAAGACATAAGACTATGGAAGTAGGCGAAATAAACAATTCTAGCCGTTTCAATATCGGTTAACATTCGAATTTTTTTTACCGCATAAGCCGCTGAGCTTAGCCTACTTGATAATTTTTCAATCTGAGGACCCCAATGGAGTTTAGTATCGATGGTAATACCCAAAAACGCCGTGGACTCCACAAGCTCTAGGGCCACACCATTCATTTGAACATTGGTTTCCACTAGTCTCACATTAGGTGTGGTGAATTTAATACATTTGGTTTTCTTTTCATTAAGAACCAAGTTGTTTGTACTGAACCAATGAACAACATTTGACAGAGCGTTGTTCACATCGTCATAATTAATCATTTGTCTTTTAATTTTGAACAATAAGGAGGTATCATCTGCGAACAACACTATGTTTTGGTTATCCCCTACATAATAAGGTAAGTCATTAATATATACAAGGAACAGAAATGGCCCCAGAATGGATCCTTGTGGAACGCCCATTTTCATAACAGAACCAGATGATCGTACACCATTAACATCGACCCTCTGAATTCTGTTATACAAATATGATGTTAAAAGTTCGAGAGCCTTATTCCTGATCCCATAGTGGTATAATTTCTTGACGAGAATTTCATGGTGTACACAATCAAACGCCTTGGACAAATCGCAAAATATACCTAAAGCATCATGCGATTTCTCCCAGGCTGTAAAGATATCTGCTCTGTTCAGGACGCCCAGCTTTCTACTTGCCAATTTGGCTTTGTCCTCCAAATGACTCCCAAACTGGACTTTGCTTGATAGTTCGACGCCGAGGATCCCAATACTCTCGGAAATTTGGAGAGTTACTCCTTGGAACTGAGGCGCCATGACGAAGGGGTCCTTTTTTGCAGTGAACGCGCAAACTTGTGTCTTAGTGGGATTGAACTGGACTAAGTTCCGTTCACCCCATTCGGAGGCCCGCCCCAGAGAGCGCTCGACTTCAGACACAAGTTGAGTCCTTCTTTCCTGTAATATACTCCGAGGGATATTCTGATGCTCGGTATACCGCTCGTCACCCGTGCTGTCATCCGCATAGCAATGCATACTCCTTATAGAGAGCATGTCATTGATATGCAGGATAAACAACGTCGGGGAGAGCACCGAGCCCTGTGGTACACCAGCGTTAATGGTCATGGTATCGGAGCAAGAGCCATCGACGACGACTCTTATACTCCAAACATCCAGAAAGCTGGCGATCCATTTACCGAGTCCCTCGGGGATTCCATAAGACGGTAGCTTCGATAGAAGGGCTCCGTGCCAGACCCTATCGAACGCCTTTGCAATATCTAGGCCGAATGCTAGCGCCTCACCCTTGCCCTCCAAAGCCTCTGCCCAACGGTGTGTAAGGTACACAAGAAGATCACCAGCCGATCGACCTTGTCGAAAGCCGTATTGGCGATCACTGATCAGCTGGTGATCCTCAAGGTACTGCAGAAGCTGGCGGTTTATGATTTTCTCCATTACTTTGGAGAGCAAGGATGTTATCGCAATCGGCCTGTAATTCGATGGGTCCGACTGTTCTCCCTTTTTAGGGATCGGGTGGACTTGAGCTACCTTCCACGAAGATGGAACCCTATTAGTATCGTACGAAAGACGGTATAGGCGCGTGAGGACGGGGGTTAACTCAGGGGCGCACGTCTTTAAGACCACTGCAGGGATGCCATCCGGCCCACTCGACTTATGGACGTCCAAAAGCCGCAGCTCTCGCCTGACCGCACGCTGTGAGATACGGATTTCAGGTAGAGAGCTATCACACCGCGGTATGGTAGGTGGTGTGGCAGCTCCCGCATCCAAAGTCGAGTTACAGGCAAAGAATTGACCTAAAAGATCGGCCTTCTCCTTTGCGCTGTAGGCCAGACTGCTATCGCTTTTCTGTAGTGGTGGGAGATTGGACCGGCAGAAGTTGCCTTGAGCAGCCTTGGCGAGCGACCAGAATGCACGACTCCCAGCAGGATAGCTCTCTAATCGCTCGCCAATTCTGGCAACATGTTCTGCCTTGGCTCTGGCGATAGCCTTCTTACTAGATCTGGAAACGGCGTTAAATTTTCGCTTCACCTCTTTGACGTTCGGGTCTTGACAGTTTTTAGCCCGGTTCCAGGCCCGATATGTGGACTGCTTCTGCCGTGCAGCCGTCCTGCAGGTTTTGTTAAACCAAGGGCGGCTGCGGCCGCCGACGGGTATTTGAGTATTGGGGATAAATAAATCCATCCCCATAATAATCGTTTCGGTTACGCAGTCTGCACAAACGCCAGGGTCCTCAGAGGCGAAGCAAAGCCGCTTCCATGGGTAGGATGCATAAAACTCGCGAAGTCCATCCCAATCTGCCGACTTATATTGCCAGACTCTGCGAGTCCCAGTCGCCGTAGAGCGATTAGGCCTCGCAACAGGGGCTCTGCTACGGACTAGGCAGTGGTCAGATGACCCAAGAGGGGCTTCGACCACTACCCGGTATCCTTGCTGGTGTGTAGTCAGCAGAAGATCCAGTAAAGAAGACTCATGGCTCTCAATGTCTGGGACACGGGTGGGCTGTGTCACCAGTTGTGAGAGTCCATAGGCCGAGACCATATTGAAGAGATGTCGACCCTGGAGGTCAGTGGCTCGGGACCCCAACCACTCTTTATGATGAGCGTTGAAGTCTCCAAGAACCACCACCTCCGCTGATGGACACTGCTCCAATATTTCGTCAATCCCCCATTGGACGTTCTCAAATAGCTGAGTTGACCCCGAATCACTGCCATGCGACCTGTAGAGGCACGCGTAGATGCGGGTAAACCCTCCATAGTCTACGCGCAACCACAAGATAGACAGGTCACCGTGTTCGAGGGCCCGAAGCCGGCGACAACAGATATCACCCCGAATGAACACGCACACCCCGGCCTTACGACGGAAGGAGTGCTCTAACTCGTAGCCAGGGTAGTTAAGGTACGAAATATCATTCGGAGCGCCTATCTGTGTCTCCGTTAAAAAGAGCAAGGCAGGCCGCGCCGTCTCGAGATGGTGGTGAACGGCATCGAGATTGCTATGTAAACCCCTGATATTGCAAAAATCCACATCAAATGTGGATAAGGGGACCGCCGTAGAAAACCTTCTCTTTTTTCTAGTACTTTTCATACGGGTTTTTTTTTTAAGAAGAGGAGGAAGGGAGTGTGGATGCGTATAATGAGATTCGGTGGTACCAAAAAAAATAGGTGCGGGGCATAGTGCATGGCGATGATGAGGGTGAGTTTTGTGAGAAGCTGACACGAAGCACGGAAGGGCCCCCGGTGCCCCCCCGCGCACAGTCGCCGTAATCCACTCCGGTTTCCTGCTCCGGCACAACGACTACACAGCGGGATTTTCGCCGGTTGGCGGGACAGCCTCCCAGGGAGGATAATCCTGGGTTCGGGTCCCCTGCTGACCGGCAGGTGGCCGGCGGTGACCATTCCCACCGGGTCTCCCTGTACCCCATGTCAGCCTCTCACGCTCAATGCCCCAACCAAGACTTCACCACCGCAAGTTTCAGGCATCACCTGAACCCACCACACGTAAACACACCCAGAAAGTTGGGCTTCCGGCTCTCTCGCTCACCGAACGAAGCGCAGCAGCATATTGCCATTGCTCAAACGTCGATTTTCTGCGAGAGTGTGGTACTACCCCGGACGGACCGGCCCGCGGCTGTAGACAGAACACTGTCAACAGCGTGGTCCTACCACAGTAAAGACAAGACGGAGGCCTTGGACAAGACGGAGGCCCTCTTGTTCCATGGGCCCCGCATGGGTCCTCCCATCGGCGTTTCGATTACCGTCAATTCGGTTGACATTAGCATCCGGGCCCATATGAGGTATTTGGGCCTGGTGCTCGACGGGCATTGGTGGTTTCGGGAGCATTTCTGCAGGCTCGCTCCGCGGCTCGTCGGCGCGGCGTCCGCCCTTTCGTGGCTTATGCCGAATATGGGCGGACCGAGCGCTACGTGCCGAAAGCTGTACTCGGGGGTCGTCCGGTCGATGGCCCTGTACGGCGCACCGGTGTGGGCGGGGTCCCTGACCGTCCGACTCAGGGCTCTTCTGTGGCGATCACAGGGGGCCATGGCGGTCAGGGCCGTACGGGGGTACCGCACGGTGGCGACGGAAGCAGCGTGCCTGTTGGCCGGGACTCCCCCGTGGGACCTGGAGGCGGAAATGCTCGCCGATTTGTATCGGCGGGTGTCGGGGGTGCGAGCGGGAGGGCGGTGTGGTCTCACCGCCTGGCGCGTCGACGCCCGCCGAGACGTTATTGCTCGTTGGGCAGTCCGGCTGGAGAGGCCTTGGTTCGGTGTGCGGACCGTGGAGGCCTTCCGGCCGGTGCTGATGCAGTGGTTGGAACGGCGGCACGGGGTGCTCTCCTTCCGACTGGTGCAGGTTTTGACGGGGCATGGATGCTTCGCCAAAGACCTGTACACGGTCGTCAGGAGGGAGAGTACACCGTCCTGCCACCACTGCGATTGCGACGAGGATACGGCGCAGCATACGCTCGAGGCTTGTGCCGCTTGGGCAGAGCAGCGCCGTGAACTCGTCGCAATCATCGGTGCCGACCTGACGCTGCCGACCATCGCCAGGGCGATGCTCGACAGCGTCAGGAACTGGGCCGCGGTCGCAGCCTTCTGCGAGGCAGTATTCTCGCGGAAGGAGGTGTCAGAGCGCGTGCGCGAGGAGCGTCTCCTCGACGACGCGAACCGCCACCGGCGACTGGGGCGGCGTAGGCGCGATTACCTGCGCCTGATGCCGCCCTAGCCGAGGCCGCGGGTGACTGGACCGGGGAATTAGTCCATCACCCGCCGATAGGCTGAACGCGCGAGGAGGGACCGACGTCCGCCCCCCGGGCGTCGCTCAAGGAGAGGGTATTCCGTCGGGCCGGCCACTGACGACAAGTGCACGCTGCTCCAGTGGCCGGTCCAACGACGTAGGCGAGGTTCATGGGTGGGTTACGGGTATGTGTGCGTACGGCCCTCTGTCGCCCCAGACGGAGTGGTGCGAGAAGAGCGCCAACCATAACCCAACACAAAAAAAAAAAATATATGAATATCGTCCTATTAAGCGATTGGTCATTATAAGCGGCGTCATAACGGATTCTACTGTATAAGCATCCATTGACTAAGTATAAGCCATAATTAACTTTGCCATAAAAGTAAAAACTAAATTAGAGATTTGAAACACATTGCAAGAGAATCTCGAAATGAAACCTGATGTCACCATGTTTGACCAGCATTATAAAGTAGTTCAGTTTATTTCACTTTCACACTTTGAGGGTAGTTTGGTATAATCGAAAGAGTGATATTTATGAAAGAAAATGGCATATTTCACAAACAATATCTTTAGTGACCCATTTCCCAGTGAAATTCACCATCATTCTCTTACTCTTACCGCAATTACTTGGGGTTGATACGATATGTACTCTTCTTTCATAGTACATATTGTAAAAGTTATTGGCAATAGTTTTATGACCGGCCGCCTGCCAAACGTCAACCCTCCTTAGGAATGTAATTGTTGACCAAACGGCATCAGATGTAGTTGGCCCAGGTCGTTATATGAAATCTGCGCCTGATGCCGCCCTAACCGAGGCTTCGGGTGATCGGACCGGAGAATTGTCCGGTCATGGACCTTTGCAGTACCAAGGGTATAGTCAGGCCGCTGCCTACCAATACAAACCCCAAACCCACCCAGTTGGGCTTCCGGCTCTCTCGCTCATCGAATGAAGTGCAATAGCACATTCCCATTACTCAGACGTCGATCTTCTGCTCAGTGTAGTACTACCGCGGACGGACCGGCCCGCGGCTGTAGACAGAGAACTGTCCACACCGTGGTCCTACCACGACTAGTATGTGACTGACTAGTGCCTTAACCCTGTGATAAGAGCAACAAGAGAATGATCACTTACCTGTTTCAATGCAGTTAGAATCTATTCTTTGCAATATTATTTTAGCTGTTCTTAAAAACATATCATTTATTAATTCTATAGGAGATATACTCTGATTTGTATTTCTATAAACACGTTTATCTTCTATTTCTTCATCAGGGAAGGTGCATTCAGATTTTGTATTATCTTCTGTGACCAATACATCACATTTAGCAATTTTATCTTCTGTTTCTCTTATTTGAATGTTATTATTTGATAAGTCATCATTTTCCATTTTAATGACATCGGTTGTTATAATATCTGCTGTCTCTATATATTGGGCGTCATTGAATTTCAGATTCAAGATGTTTACAGCTGTAAAAATAAATGTTTTCATATAACTGTTAGCCATTTGAATTTCTTATTTTTTGCGTGCGATCCTAATTAATTCACATCACAATTATATAAGAAGAGTCCCATCAAAATTATTCTAGCAAATTCGGATATTACTGGGACAAAAACAAAAAAATATTAATTACACCGGCACACAAAAAAAAAGTGGTCTGTACATTGGCTGCCACCTATCTACGGGCATGTTTTTCGACCTGCAGAATAAGAATATCAAGTCAGTTTTAGCCGTCCACCCTCCAGTTTCGAGTAAATTGCGAAAAACCGTAAAAAATAGCGAAAAGTTGGTGTTTTGGTTAAAAAAAAAATTTGAGGATTTAAGCTCAATTTTCATGTATTTTGATCTCGTGAATACTAATTTTAAGGATGCATAGGTTATAAGCTGTTTCAAATCGGAAAACCCTTTAAAAATGGCAAAAATCGCACAAAATTGCAATTATTTTGACAAAAAAAAATCTTGTAGTCTTGGATCGAGAAGAATTTTCTTGTAATTCGATCTCCGTAACTAACTATTTTCCTGTGTAGGAATCGTACCCACGACACTGGGATGGAAGGTCGGTATCTTAAACACTACAACATCTGTGGAGTCAAATATACCTACATACTAGTATCCTATCCATCCAGTGTCATGTTTAATATATATTTAAAGTGTTATGTTTAATATATATTTAAATAATTAAATATGCAATTATTGTTATATTGCCATTAATTACCAATGCCACGTAGAAGTAAATAGAACATTTAAATGAAATAATTTTGCTACGGATTTATTCGAATACGAGTCTACGATTGTTTCAAATATTATTTAATTTAATTAGATATCACAATTCACAATTTAGGATTAACAGAAATATAACAAACAACAATATAAATTATAAATAAATATTACGATTACAGAATTTACACAATCGTAGTGATACTATTCGAGCCGTTTTTTACTCGAGTGAATTTGTTAAACTCGTATTCGAGTGAAAATAAATTTGACTCAAGTTCATTTGCACTCGAACTACCGAGTCATTCGGGTTGAGAGCCCATAAGGCTCGCCCATAATCCGGTTCAGCTGTAGCCCCAACGGCTAACAGCTCGCAGTTGGTTTTTTAGTGGGTATTCAGTGACCCCTTCAGGACCTGTAAGTCCTACATACCCCGCCCGTGTGGAAGTGCAAAAAATGCATTTTTTACCACTGCATTACCAAAAAAACTACCGAGTCAACTCAGTGCGCCTAGTAGATTCGGTAAGCGCTACGTTAGAAGTCACTACTTCACTAGTTTACGTCGAGGCTTTACAAGTCCAAACTTGCTTCTTCTTTCGTCGTTTTATAGTTTTGTTATTATTATATGAAAGTGTGATTACATGTTTAATTTTTGTTATTATAGTACCTAGTGTAAAGTATCAAATGTGATGTGTACCAAATCCACCCAGTTGGGCTTCCGGCTCTCTCGCTCACCAAACGAAGCGCAATAGCACATTGCCATTATTACACAGACGTCGATCTTCTGCGAGAGTGTAGTACTACCCCGGACGGACCAGCCCGTGGCTGTAGTCAGAGAACTGTCAAATGCGTGGTCTTGCCTCTATTAAAATATATTTTTAATATTTCAAAAATATATTTTTTATTGTAGAATAATCCCAAACCTACCCAGCTGGACTTCCGGCTCTCTCGCTCACCGAACGAAGCGCAATAGCACATTGTCATTACTCATACGTCGATCTTCTGCAAGAGTGTGGTACTACCACGGACGGACCTGCCCGCGGCTGCAGACAGAGCACTATTAACAGCGTGGGCCTATCACTTTCAAAACCTTGGTGATAGAAGAGAGTACATATCACTATCATAAATAAAACCTGGTTTAATTTAGGAGTTCCTATTCATATAGGTGGTAACAATATTTATAGAAAAGATAGAAGTGATTCTTATGGATGTATAGCAATTATTGCTAGTCAGTCTCTTAAAACTCATGAGTCTTCTTTTAGTGTAAATAATACCAATATAGAATTATTGTATGTTAAACTTTTAAATTGTTCTGACCTAGAAAATATTGCAAGTGTATTGTCCTTCTTAATGTAAGAACAAAACAGTCCGATAGGGATGCCGTTTCAGTTTATTTAGTAAAAAAAAAACCCTTATAGGAATATAAATACATTGTGTTGCATTTTACTGTGTTGTATTGGAAAACTATTTTCCATTTCCAATTATGCCCTCCGATAAGTAATGTTGTGTTCCTAGCTGCAAGGAGAGGGCAGGTATGCTACATTTAATTATATTGGGCAAAAGTAGCTTGTCTTGATGTTGTAAAAGTAAACGAATCTCAATAGACGATCTCTCCGGCACCCCGTAAAAGCGCGGAAGGGATCACTATGGTTTTAGTAGATATTCCGGTCGAATTCAGCTGGCCGGCGACTCCCACACACCCCGTGTCTGTCACTGATGTGGATAGTATGTAAATGCATATCCACAGCGTGAATAAATAAAGTAAAGATTTATCGAATCACTCAATAAGAATATTCCTAACTTGTCAAAGCAGCATTACTAGGCCAAGTCACTACAGTCAAACTGCTGAAACAACTACAATGTCGCTAAAAAAAAGGTAAAAGGATGTCGCTTCCAATTAAATGAGAAGATAGTAGCATTATCAATTTTAAAACAAAGTCCCTGCCCAAAAAACTTTGGTAAAATTAATCCAAAACAGTAATCTAAAGCCAGGCCTCAACAAAAATATTTTTGACCAATTAAAATACAAAGCAAAGGGTGCATGTGTTGGTGGTCACAGGGCACAGCAGAAATTCCATCTTACCTCTACACAAGGGCACTGTGGGGGTGGACCGTTTAATACCCTAATACTCGTGGGAATGCTATGAATTATACTAAAAAATTTAAAATTCCAAATGACGGCGATGCGGCTCGCAACCCTTCACGTCTCGTTCCCAATGAGGGCGGAAAGAGGTCTACGGAGTGCCACTTTGCCACGCTAAATGTAGGAGGAGGAATGAAAGAGAAATTAAATGAGGTATGTCAAATGATGGATGGTAAAAAGATTGATATTCTCTGTGTGAATGAGACGAAGCGAAAGGGATGTGAGATTACTAGTCATGGACCTTACACGGCGTACTGGTCCGGGGTACCAATGACTAGTAGAGCCTGTCAGGGAGTTGGTCTCCTTCTTTCTCCTCGAATGGCTCAATGCGTGAAAGAGTATGATCGTGTGAATGCTAGATTAGTATGGATTAGGATGAAAGTAGGTCTGACTCGTATTTTTGTTGTGGGAGTATATGCTCCTGTGAACGTGGGACTACATAACAATAAATGTGAACAGGATGCAAGAGAGAAATTTTGGGAGGAACTGCGGGATGTTTTGAGATTATGTAATTTGAATGAAAGGTTGATTTTGTTAGGGGATTTTAATGGATGGGTAGGAGTAAGCAGAGAAGGATTTGAAAAGGTTTTAGGAAGGTTTGGTGATGAAAGCGTGAATGAAAATGGTCGAAGTCTGCTAGAAGTGTGCTTGGAATGGAATCTTTGTGTTACAAACACTATGTTTGAGCACAAAAAGATCCATATGTATACACGTGAAGCAAAGAATGTAAGAAAGAGTATAATTGATTTTGTAATAGTAGATGAAAGGCTCAGAAAGAAAGTACTAGACACTAGGGTATATCGCGGTATTGGTATTCATACAGACCACTTTCTAGTAATGACTAGAATAAGTGGTCTTATGAAAACGTGGCGAAACCGGATACATAACCCGAAAAGTGTGCTAGAAAGAATAAAAGTAGAAAATTTGCAAGATGAGTATATTAGAGATAAATACAAAAGTAAAATAAAGGAAAAGTTTCTTCATGCGGCTGATATTTGTAGTATGGAAGAATTATGGAAGACTTTTAAAAAACAGGTGGTAAATGTTGCTACAGAAATATGTGGTGTGACTAGAAGAATGAAAGTAAACAAGGTGAAGAATATATGGTGGGATAAAGATGTGCAGAGTGTAGTTCGTGTGAAGAAGAAAGCCTGGGTAGATTGGCTTGCTGTCAGAGCCAATGAGAGAATGAAGAAAGCAACGAATGAAGACATAGATATAGCCAAAGAAGAATATAAGAGAAAAAAAAGAGATGTGAAAGAAATTGTTAGAAGAAAGAAAGAAGATCAAGAAGACGAGTACGATAGAAGATTATCGAAGGATTTCCAAACTAACTCGAAGATTTTCTGGAAGTCCATAAGATCGGATCGAGGCAAAGCGCAAAATACAGAGCTAGTCTCGATCAGCGATAAATATGGAAGGACAGTGTATGGAGAAGAATGTATACTAGAGAGATGGAAGGAATACTTTGAAAGCTTATTTGAAAGAGAAGAGCCACAAAAATTATCATTTGTGAATGAAAGGGATCTCGAGGAAGGAGAATGCATAAGTATGATAGAAATTACAAATGCATTGAAAGGTATGAGAGCGGGTAAGTCTGCAGGATACGACAGCATTACAGTTGAAATGCTGACGGCTGGAGAAGATATTACAACTAACATCCTATACCAGCTCTTCAATCTTTGCTGGACTAATGGCCGAGTACCTATAGACTGGTGTCAGGCGGTAATTGTACCTCTCTACAAAGGGAAAGGTTCACGGCAAGATTGTAGAAACTACAGGGGCATAAGCCTCCTTAGCATTGTCGGCAAACTGTATGCGAAAGTGTTGATTGAAAGAGTAGTGAAAGTGACCGAAAAGAAAATATGGGATGCACAAGCGGGTTTTCGAAAGAGTATGGGTTGCACGGATCAAGTTTTCTCTTTACGATGCATGGCGCAAAAATTTTTGGCTAAAGGTCAGAAAGTCTTTTGCGCTTTCATTGATTTAGAGAAGGCTTATGACAAAGTGAGGAGGAATGAACTGTGGTCGGTACTATCTATGTATGGGGTAAATGGCCATCTTATTCAGGCGCTGAAATCCATTTATAAGGATTCCAAAGCCTGCGTAAGGATAAACGGGTCCTACACTGAATGGTTTAACATTGATAAAGGTGTCAGACAGGGATGTGTAGCGTCACCGTGGCTGTTTAACCTATTTATGGATAGCTGTTTGCAAGATTTGAAAAATAATGAATGTGGTTTAAGAATGAATGAGTTACTCGTCAAATGTCTTCTTTATGCCGATGATCAGGTTTTACTTGCATCGTCGGCTGAAGACTTACAGACGATGGTAACTACTATGCATGATGCTTTTGAAAGAAAAGGTATGAAAGTAAATGTAAGTAAGACGAAAGTAATGGTCTTTGAAAAGGATAAATGTATGACGGAATGTAATATTTTTATAAATGGTGAGGGATTGGAACAGGTGAAAGAATTTGTATACTTGGGTACACCCAAGTATACCTGTTTACTAGTGATGGTAAAAATGATGAAGATGTTGAAAGACGAGTAAATGCTGGTAATAAAGTGAATGGGGCATTGTACGCTTTTATGAAAAGTAGGAATGTATCTAACAAGGCACGCCTAGCTGTACATAAGGGCGTATTAGTTCCCACTCTCATGTATGGCAGTGAAAGCTGGATTTGGCAGGGAAGACATGAAAGTAGCATAAATGCTGTGGAGATGAGAGCTCTTCGTAGTATGTGTGGTGTAAGTCTGACAGATAAAATTAGGAATAGTGTTATAAGAGAGCGCTGCGGGATGAATGAAGAAGTAGTGACAAAGATAAAAAAGGGTATGCTGAGGTGGTTCGGACACGTGGAAAGAATGAGTGAAGAAAGGTTGACTAAACAAGTATACAAAGCGAGTGTGAGTGGGACGATTACAAGGGGAAGACCACGTCGTACTTTCCTGGATCAAATTGAAGATGTGTTAGTGAAAGGTCAGATTAAAAGTACGCGTAATCGTAGAGCATGCATGAAGACTGTGATGAGTGTGAATGAAGCGATGGAGGTATGTCAGGATCGTGGTTTGTGGCAATCCGTAGTCTCTGCCTACCCCTCAGGGAAACAGGCGTGAGGCTATGTATGTATGTAAAATACAAAGCAGAGACTATGAAATTATTATTTGATGAAATTTAATTTTATTATTTAATGAAATTTCATTGAAAGCGAATATTACGTACCAAGAAAGAAGAGACCTGATTTCTGGTGTTGAAAACAATGGTATGAATATTATATTAGAAAGAATGAATATTTATATCATGCTTAAGTATTTATGGTCCGTGGTCTGATGAAAAATTATAAAACAAATTAAAGAAGTAATAAGTGGAGGGCATCAAACAGGGCTTACTATATTAGCCTTAATCTGTGATCAAGAATGTAATAATCGGCAAGCTATAAAGTTGCTATTGTATGAAACAAGAGGTTTTTATTTAAGAAACTTTTTAGAACCTAAAGAGAATGTTATTGTAATAAATAATCGAGATATTATACCTTTATATGATCCACCGCATCTCTTAAAAAGAATGCGTAATAATTTAATAAACAAAAATGTGGAAAAACTGTAAAATGGGTACATTTACAACAATTATTAAAAGAAAATCCAGGATATAAAGGTATACGACTAATACCCAAATTAACAGAAGTGCATGTCAACCCAGAAAAAATTAATAAGATGAAAGTCGAGTTGGCCAGCCAAATATTTAGTTGTACAGTGGCATCTAATATGGGGTATCTGGCAGGTACGATTTTTTTATATAACTTCGTTCACTTAAGCGTTTGCCAATCTGTATAATGTCAAGACAGTATATAATTATCTGTTTTTGTCAACAGAGGTAGAAAAGTAAAATATACTCTGACTTTTTGAAGAATGCTTCTTTAATATCATTCAAATAAAGAATTTTATAATGTAATGCTTACATTGTGATACCCACAGAAAAGTATGTTGACATACTATGTTCTGGATCACACTGGAGTTTTATACTATCATAATATTTATTTTAAAAGAAAGAAAACTAAACCTAATCTTTCTGATATGTTATCTGGCCAATGTGGTATAGTAGCCCATACTCCCTCACAATGATGAAAGGCTTGGCTCTGTGATTACATATTTCCTCGGTCTTATTTTCAGATAAAGACATTCTTCCAGAGTGCAAAAAGAGACAGCAGATCTGTTGCTGTTTATGGATAATGTCTTCGACTTAGTAATGGCTCGTTCACAACCTCGCCGCTGTGAGCGGCAGCTAAGCGCGGGCATGCGAGCGGTAAAATCAAAAGTATAAAAAACGTTTGAAGCACGCCACGAGACGCCGCTCATAGTGTAAACGCGCGCATTTTATCCGATCGAATCGCTACAGCGGCGCGCGGTGTGGAGAGCGGTAGGAATAAAAGTACAATCGATTGAGTGCGACGCCACGAAACAGAGCGGCGCGGACAGCGGTGTAGGAGTGACGTATTCAGCGGCGTAGATAAAAACAAAAAAATTTAGACGATTTTGTGACGGTAATGGATACCGAGGCATTTATCACAGACATTTTAATCCACCGCCTACATGGACATCAAAACGTCTCCAACATAAATATAAAAACATTATAGAAAGGTTGTGGGAAGAAATTAAACAATGTTTTCCGGAATATAATGGTAAGTTTAATTTAAAACACACATGATAACACAAAAACATAGAACCTAGGTATCTACCAAACGAAACTACTAATATGTTGACAAAACTTATGTTTACGTAATGTAGGTAGATAGTTTAGAAGTTTTTAAAATGTATCTCAGTAAGTAGGCACTTACAGAGACAATAGACCTAGTTTTCTTGATTTAAAAATGTACTGCTTTCTAAACAGAGAAGGGTTCATTTTGATAACGCCATGATTTTGAACACATTTTCACTATCTAAATACGTCCACCGCCACCGCTGAAACTAACCGCTACTGAGAGTACGTGGCGTACAAAACGCACCGCTTACCGATGCCGCCCCGCACGTCGCGCCGCGCGCCACTAAGACCAAAGTCGTGACCAGATGGTATTTACATAAAAAATAAAAACACCAAACCTCTACTTGGCTCAATGTCACCCAACTCTCTTCATCATAAGGTGTGGGAAGAAAGCAAAAATATCTTCGAATCAATGGTGTTCATTAACCAAACACAGTGTCTTTGTGCTGAGGCGTAGCTCAGCAGCAGTACAGATTTAAAACAAGTTAGATTAAAAAGAAACTTTATATAAGAAAATGTATGACGGGATCTCAGAAAAATGTCAAAACTCTCTGGAATTTATGTTGTAGATCACGGATTATGTGGAGATGACAGGAAAGTCACTAACTTCTCTGTGACAACTTGATGAAACTCTTATTATAATAACAAGATCTTTTAGCTGTGCAGAACCGTCTTATTGAAACAATGAAAATGTTAAAATTACCATTGTTAAATGAAAAAGAAATTTACTTTTTAAATGAATACGTAGAATGTTCAAAGTCTGTAAGGGGAAAAGATTCTTATTATGGTTGTTTGTTACTTAAGTTAATAATAATTCAACATGTCATCAAGAGTCTTAGGTCAGAAAATCATCATCATTCATCATTACCCTGCTCTTATCCCAATTACTTGGGATCGACGCAATATGTTCTTTTCTTCCACACAATCCTATTCGAAGTCATATCTGCGATCACGCCCTTCCTATCCATATCATGCTTCACGCAATCCATCCATCTTTTCTTCGGTCTTCCCTTACCCCTAAAGCCTTCAACATTCATACTTTAAAACATTTCCCAGAAAAAGGTCAGAAAATCTAAAATAATATATTTCTCTCTCTGATGTCATTGAAGAAAACCTAAATAGATGTATCAAAAAGTTTTTGCAGCTGGAGCCAGCAGCAAATGATGCAATTTTAACCTCAGTATCACATCCGTTCTTTAAATTTGAAATGGGTACCAATAGAGTAGAGGGAATATGTAAAAGAACTTATTCTGACTGAAACACGAAAAATTAATCGATCTGAAATACAATAGTCGGAGGCTTTAGACAGTATTAAAGGAGATATAAAAAATATTATAAACGGCACTCGGGGACTGCCGCGGTAAAGCTGCATAGCATTTTTTATCAACTTATGCAATTATAATTATTTATTTATTTTTTATTTATGCAGTATTTTCTTTTTTATAATAATTCAAGTTTTTTTTCTTTGATATTAATTCAAAAATAAATTGCAAAAAGAGTTTGACGGCGGTGAGATACGAACCCACGCCTACGGTGCCTATAACCAGCACCTTAGACCATTCGGTCACGCTGCCTGCGTATAGTTAGTGCAAAATTAACTGCTACATTTCAACTATACAATTTTAGGTTTTATTTTCGTTACGGAATTTCTTGATTCGGTCGCCGCGCTCAAAGCCCGCGATAGAAGCTATGCAATAGCTTAAAAAATCAAGAGATGAATCTCTTGTTTTTCAAATTTCTCTATTGCAAGTGGTGAAAATACGCGACCGATAAGTCACGTATTTTATGATTTTAATTAAAACATTGCAATACCTTAATAATAACGATATTAGCTTAAAGAGCTTAAATACTTACCCTACAATATTTTTTTTTTATGGGACTAATCCCACCACACATTCCCACCATTGTAACTCCTGTAAGCCAGGATCCACAATGGTCACTATAAATGACACCGAGGTTTGACTCTCAGGCAGTCCTGGGAAATGATTTTAATTGTCTTGGAACCCGCAACAAATTTAATTAGAAAAGTTAAAGAGGAGGAGTTGGAAAAGAGTGATTGCACTTCCCTCCCAGGCAAAGCGGGAGACAGAAAGCAATATTGACTAGTCAGCCAATAAGTAAAGGGTTGTACAGCTACGATAAGCGCAGCAGTACGGCACCACGGATACGGGATAACTTAACAGGCCCTATATGTGAGCCTTAAGATTGATTGCAGTAGTAGGTATGGCAGAAACGCCTAAACGCACGGAAATTTTCTCGAGTTGCTACAAGATCCGTATAGTATACTACTCCAGATGTGTCTTGCAAACTGTCTAACTTATGTTAGACAGTTTGCAAGTCACATCTGGCGTAACGAGCGCGACCATAAGGTCGCGCTCGTTACGCCAGAGATCCGCCAGAGATCGCACTCCCAGAGAATGTGATGTGCTGATTGTTCATACTCGCGGTTATGTGTAGAACATTGACATAGTGGTGAAGGTACGAGTTTAAAAGAAAATAATTTACTTTTAAAGTTGCCATGGCCAGTTAGAAATTGGGCTACAAAATGGTCAACCTCCAGCCATACTCTCTCTAGGCGCTCGCGGACGCATGGAAAAGTAGATAGAGATGACGGCCCTTTGATGATGAATCCCATCTTTCTTGCCATTCAATTAAAAGTTCTTCATAGACAACGGATTGCGGTGCAAACAATCAAACGATTTTATTACGGTCGCGCGGTAGAAGGAAATCTGTGTTCATATTATCCCTTGTCGTGTAATACATTGATGCCCGTCTCTGAATCTCCAAGTCAACCGGAAGTACACCCGCGAGTACTGGCAAGGCCTCGGTACTGACCGTCCTGTAGGCTTTACATAAGAATATTAAGGCCACTCGTTGGCTTTGTAATAATTTAAGGCGAGCTGCCGCTATGGTAGCTCTATCAGCCCAAATGGGTGCAGCGTAATAAATACACCCCAAATATGTGGCCATATATATAGTTTTTAGTGTATTAAAATGAAGGCCCCGTGTAGACGTTGATATTCTATTAAGCGCATAGAAATTTTGTTTAGCTTTTTCACCTACAGTTTTAATATGCTCGACAAATGAAAATTTTTTTTCTAAGAGTAGACCAAGATAGCAAACTGATTCTTTCTTTTTGACTGTCATATTATTGAAATTTATACGCGTCAACGATTGTAAATTTCCTTTTAATAAAAGGTGATACATTTTTTGTGGGGCAAATGTAAACGGTTTCGTGTATTTTTGAAATATAAAAAATATATTTTTAATAGTGGTAGGACCACGCTGTTGACAGTTCTGTGTACAGCCGCGGGCCGGTCCGTCCGGGGTAGTGCCACACTGAGCAGAAGATCGACGTCTAACTAATGGCAATGTGCTATTGCGCTTCGTTCGGTGAGCGAAAGAGCCGGCAGCACAACTGAATGGGTTTGAAGATTGTAATGGTAGGCAGCGGACTAGCTATACCCTTGGTATAGCAAAGGTCGGTGGGCAGCAGTGACACTTACCATAAGGTGTGCTGCTTGCTCGTTGACACCATAAGCAATAAAAAGAAATATATGCCCAAGAAGCCGGCCAAGCATAAGCCTGAAGATGTTAGTTGTGTGTGACACAAAAACACTTTAAGTATATAACGCCTACATTTATCATGAAAAAGACTTCAATGGGCTAAGTCTAGCTGAAACTAAAAGAAAGCTCACCATCCAAACTCACTATGTGTTACGATTGAGTAAGAATTTTGAAAAATAAAAAAATAGGAATATTTTACATGGAATATAAAAATATTTTAGATGGGAATTTTTGCACCTGATGACGCCCTAGCCGAGGCCGCGGGTGACTGGACCGGGGAATTAGTCCGTCACCTGCCGAAAGGCTAACCGCGCGGGGAAGGACCGACGTCCCCCCCCCGAGGATGTCGCTCAAGGAGAGGGTACCCCTCAGGGGGTATTCTGTCGGGCCGTCCACTGACAAGTTCACGCTGCTCCGGTGGTCAGTCCTACGAAGGCGAGGTTAACGGGTGGGTTACGGGTGTGCATGCTTACGCTCCTCTGTCGCCCGGACGAAGTGGTGCGAGGAGTGCGCCGACCGTAGCCCCAAAAAAAAAAAGATAGGCATTTTAACTTTTGTTCAAATAAATTAATCTCCTTAGAAATTCGTCACACTCACAAAGATTTAATGTTATTATATAAAATTATAAATAATTTAGCTTATTCTTCGTATCTATTAAGCCAAATAGGATTACGTTGTAAAAAGCCAACATCTCGTTGTTTCTCTTTTTAATATACCTTATTCAAGAACTTCATATGGACAAAATGTATTTATAAAACGTGCTTGTAGCTGTTACAATATTAAGTATAACAACATAGATATTTTTAATGAAACTCTTAGTACTTTTAGATCTCAACTTTCCAAATTTGTGGCACAACTTGAAATTTCATGTATTTCTTTACCTACTTCTTTGCTTTTCCTTTTATTTTATATAACATCTAATAAACGATATGAATGTGGGAGTCCAGATGGGCGACTCAGTGGTCACTCGCTCTACTTTATACAGATGATGCAGTCCTGCTGGCACAGTCAGCGACTGACCTGCAGACCCTAGTCGACACAATGACAGAAGATTGTAAGAAAAGGGGTCTACGCGTGAATGTGAGCAAAACCAAAATAATGGTCTTGGAAAGAGACGAAGCCAGAACAGATGTAAGAGTAACAATAGGTAATGATATACTAGAGCAAGTGGATGAATTTGTATATCTTGGATGTGGATTTAGCCGAGATGGAAGGTACACCACTGATATAGAGCGAAGAGTGAATGCGGAAAATAGAGTGAACGGAGCGTTGGGGCAACTTCTCGGCAGCCACCACCTCAGCCAGAAGGCACGTGTAGCAATACATAACGCAGTGCTTGTCCCAACATTACTGTATGGAAGCGAAAGTTGGGTATGCAGAAAAGAGTATGAAAGTAAAATTAATGCGGTCGAAATGCGATCTCTGCGGCAAATCTGTGGAGTTAGGCTGACCGACTGCATTCGTAACGACGACGTAAGAGAGCGAGTAGGTGTGAAAGAGAGTATTGGTGTAAAGATGCGAAAGGGCATGCTCCGATGGTTCGGATATGTGGAAAGAATGCCGAACGAACGTCTGGTTAAGAAGATATACAATGCGAAAGTGGAAGGATGTAGGTACCGAGGGAGACCGAGACTAACCTACCTAGACCAGATCAGTCATGTACTGAAGGAAGGTGGAGTCAAGAGTCTCCGAAACCGGCGAGCGTGTATGAAGAGAATTATGAATGTTGAGGAAGCGAGTGAAGTATGCAGAGATAGAGTTCTCTGGCACTCTGTTCTCTCTGCCTACCCTGCAAGGGATATGGCGTAATGATATGTATGTATGTATGTAAACTCTTAATTACTAATCTCTTAATATTTATTAGAAACTTTATTAGTGACAGTGTTAATTATTTTAATGTTTCTTTCTTATTGTAAATTAATTATAATACTGTATCTTTCTTTGATGCAATAAATAAATAAAATGCAGTCATCAATTAGTTTAACGCCATAGACGTATGTATCTTAGAACTTTGAAATTAAAAACAAAAGGCACATCCCACCTGAATTTCAAGAATCTAAAACTCGTCAGCCTAAATCATCGTTACACGGTTTTACGAGAATTCATTATTGTGTCATGTCCCTAAAAATGGAAAGCAATATTATTGGTATCTTCAATGCATCACATAAAGCAATGGGGTTCACTGTCAAAAAAGCTGGAAATAATATTAGATTGTAATAAAACAAAAGTAAATAAAATAGACAAAAAGTTGCAATTGCTCAAGTCGTAGAAGCGGACGTTGGCTTCTCGTAATTTCTTTCAGAGTTCTGGACTTAAGTGGAGTCATCGCCTATACTCTGTACAAGACCTGCACTGCGATATTCCTAGAACACGATTTCTTTAGAACCTTGCCTAGTTTAGTTTTACCGTTCCTGAAACGTCGAGTCTACAATAATCAATTGCCGAAAGAATTACGATTGACAACGCACGCGTAAGTGTCAAAATAAACCCGTAGGACCTGAAATTATTCCTCCTGAATGTAGAGATGCAGCGAGAAAAACATTTAAAATCTGCCTATTACGACTAAAAAGACTGAGACTAAGTACAATTGCATTGAATGCCGCAAGCCAATCTGTACTCTAAAACATTTCCGTGATTTCAAACACAATCCTTACCTAGGCTATACTATAAATTAAGACTGATATTTTAAAAATAACAAATTTTTCAAAAAAAAATGTCCGTATAATTTTATTATAGCTAAGATTATTTTCCATGTGGCGACGGAGTAAGATTACAATTCACCACTCCCTATCTTAGCCGTGGGTGACCGTACGAGACGACTAAGGGATATAAAACGGATATAATATCAATGCGAGAGAAGGAAAACTCGAAACAAAACCCTATATCAACACGACTGACCAGCGTGGTATAGTAGGTCAATTACCCTCCCATTATGGAGGAGGCTCAAGCCCAACAGTGGGACATATACGAGCTAAGAAGAAGAAGAAGAAGATGGATATAAAACACATTTAACACTTATGTAAGAGAATGATAAATTCGAATATTGATATGTTTTCACTATCTTTGTCTGGAGATTTATTTTTGGCGGACACGCCAAAGTACCTTGTGGTATATTATTTTTTTTTGTTTCTTAAACGACACTTTTTAAAGTTGAACGCAATCGTAAATATAGGTTAAAGTTCGTAGTAAAAATGGATTAAAATGCTGGCTGGCCGAGGGCTGAAATATAATTCGATCACCGCACATAAACTTCCTCAAACTAAGGCTAAACGCGGAGGCAATGACCACATGGACTGTGGTGTTAACGATAGCGATTGCCATATCTGAAACCCAATCGTAAGGCTACCATTATTTAAATCATATTTTTTTTGGACACCAACAAAAGATGAATGATAATAAAATAGGGATTAATTTGAAATAATACCTATTTTATAAGCACTTTATATTCATAATAGTAAATACTTTCCAATTATTTAATTCTTTGATTAAGAATTTAAAGCAGTAACCAGCTATATATTTTGATTTTATTTTATTAAGACAATAATTTACCAATATTAAATTAAGTATCAAAGTCAAGCCTAACAGTGTGCCTTCACACAAAAATCTCTGGTGATAAAGTAACAGGTAAAATCGCTTAGGAAGATATTAATCTTGTTGATGTCGCAAATGTAATGGAAGTTGCTTTGACAATATACTAATAAGCTGTGGCTGAAAATGAGGAAAAAAAAACGAGTGATGAAAAGAAAATGGTATGGAAGAAACCAAGGAAGCTTGTCTAAAAAACCCCTCACATAATGCAACAAAAGTCCCCAGTCGACTTTATCACGATGATAAATACAATGTTTGAAAAAATTGACATAATGACGAGCAATTAATGTTCATATTGCGAATCTTATGAAGGATCTATTGACCATCTTATCTTTAATTGCCAAGCATTTTGCATAGACAGACTTTGGTTTGCCAGTGAACCTGGTGATTTGAAATTTCTGTGTGACCCCCTCATCCCACCCACTACAGCTTGAACACTTCTTAAAAGAAAGTAACACATATAATGCTCCTATATAAATATATTAAAAATGCTATCAAAATTAAATTAAATCAATGAGACTGAGTAAACTGTGAAGTGTTTTTAGTGCAAAAAAGATTTAGGTCTTAAATTCATGAGATCATAAATTCCTACAAAAAAGAAATCAGTATGTCTCTATTAAACTAACTGTATCACTACTGACATTAATATGTTCTGGAGTTACTCTTATTTTATCTAAACCCGAAGTGGGTCTCAAGTACTTCTTATTTATTGTTTAAGTAGGATGTTTTCAAACACCAGAATCTTTAGAATTAAAAATAAAATATAACGGCGATCAAACAACTGTAAAAAGAAATATGGCATCCTAAGCGTCAAGTTGGAAGAAAATTAAAATCAAAGCTCCATATATAAATTAAATTTATTTATATTGATTAATAAATAAAACATAGCTTGACAATCCTGGATATGAAATAAAAATAAATATTATTAAAATTTACGTAGGACATAATTAGAAATTACATATATAATAAATAAATTATTGCATAAATTCATTATATATAATAAATAAAATGTTATAAGTAATAATATATTATTATATTATATATATTTTGTATTTTTATTTACATCCACATGGTGGAGGTATACACGGTGGTGGCGGTGGGCATGATGGAGGCGGTGGGCATGATGGAGGCGGTGGGCATGATGGAGGCGGTGGGCATGGGGGCGGTGATGAACATCCACCATCACACTCCGAACTACTGGAACAACCGCATCCTGGCAATACGAAAGGAATATCTTTAATTGAAATCATACTAACGGTTTTATCTATACAACAAAATAAAATTGCACAGATTATAAAGTCCAAATAACATTTTTTATTGCTTTAAGCAACCAAAAAAGAATATGTTTGTTACAATATAAAAAAATAAATAAAAATTTGGCTTTTCCAGACAAGCTTTGAAACGGCTAGAAAGATTGTAATTCACTGAATTCTTTGCTTAAAAAAAGAATTACATTCAACGAAAAAAAATAACGTTAAAGAAATTGTGAACAATTTCAATTCAAATATAAAAAAATTGCTATTCTTATTCATCATCATCATCACAGTCTATAAATGTCCCACTGTTGGGCTCGGGCCTCCGCCGCAATGGGAGGGAAATTAACCTACTATACCGCGCTGGTCAGACAACACGTCTGGTATAGGGTTTTGTTTCGAGATTACCTTCTCTTGGATATATGTTATATGCTTTTTATATCCCTTAGTCGTCTCGTACGATCACCCACGGCTAAGATATGAGGTGGTGAATAGTATTCTTACTCCGTCACCACACGGAAGATATAGGAGAGAGCTATTCTTATTACGCATTTAAAAATAAACTATTTTTACGAATTCTATCGCGTTTGTATTTGATTTTTAATTTCCCGACGTTTCGAGCACTTTACAGTGATCATGGTCACGGGAGAACTATGAACGATGATGACATCACTTACGTTCTATCGTTTGATACAACCGTATTCATATTCCATTGAATACAAATACATAGAACGACATATAATTGAACTATAAATAGGGCCGATAATTGATCGAGGGCCAAAATATTTGAATAATTATACACGGTGACATTTATGTCGTCTTACAAAAGTAGTTCAGTTAACGTATCCAGTATCTAACTATTCACTCGTACAATTAAAAAAAAAATATTTACTGGAATATTTTTTTACTAAAAATTATTATAAATAATTACTAATTAAAATAGTAAGGGAACAGCATGTAGCGAGCGGTAGGCTACCTACTCGACATAATCTACATACTGTGTAGGTACTACCTAAGCGTATCTACGTTGTGGAATAGCAGGCCACGAGGACTTCGTAGCTGTGATTGGCTAACGTAATTGGGCATTTTCACAAAAATAGGCAGTACCAAAAAAAAACACATGATTTTTTTAAACTTTCATTTTAAGGTGATATTATATTTGTTAGTAATAGTCTAATTTACATATCGAATTTCAATTTTTAACTTGGATTGATTGCATAATTTATTAAAAATAAGCAAAAACGTAGGCCTAGTCAGACAAAAAGATGTCAGGTTTGTTACTTTTGTATAACATGATTAAAATGAAAATATAAATGAAATACCTCTCTTTTTAATAAAAAACCAAAAAGAACATGGTTGAACTACCTAATGATGTCCATCCATCCATCCATCCATCCATCAGCCTGTAAACGTCCACTGTTGGACATAGGCCTCCCCACGAGAATGCCATCTATAACGGTCCTGTGCCACCTGCATCCAGCGGTTTCCTGCGACCTTGATGAGGTCATCAGTCCACCGAGTGGGGGGTCCTAATGATGTAACTTAGTCAAACAAACTTGAAAAAATACTAAAAATATGACAATAATTAGCAAGTTTTGTTACTATTGATAACAGAAGAAACACTTACTTTTATTTTTTTTTTATGTAAAACTAAGTTTCTTTTATATAATACCGTATATTTAATACCGTAATTTAACTTAATTTAAGTTAAGATATATGATAACTGTTTAATAATAAAACAGTTATCATATATCTTAACTTAAATTAAGTTAAATTACGGTATTAAAGCTTGAAATATAAAAAATAGACAGAAATTAAATTGAAAAATTTTGGGGACAGTAACAAAACTGATGGTAACAAAATTATAAAGAACCATTTACATTATCATCAGAATCCAATAATAAGTTCTAAAATCTAAAATTGATAAAACCAACAAAATCAATTAGACAAATAATAATCAAAATAAATTATATCAAATATGTTGCTTCCACATCCGTTTAAATTTTTAATCATATACATGGGACACAAACCTCCATTCTACAAAGTGACTTGTTAAAAAAGTATGTTGTGTGTGTGGTTATAGAGAGATTATGTTTGCAAGGTGACAAATGCAATTACCTAAATTCTATTAAATTCACTAATGTAACAGTGAGTAGTCTTTTATATTCAATCATAAAATAATATTAAAATATGAATACTTGTTGCACAATTTATTACGAAATTACGAAATATTATTGTACTTATATTACGGTAATACACATAGTAAAATATATACAGTTACTTTTTGGCGTTTTTAAATTGTTTACATTAAAATTATGTTCAGTCTTTTTAAAATATGTGGTGCGATTTAGTATGTTATTAAACATACTAACTCGCACAACAGTATAATATATATTACTCTTCGTTATTAAAATAAAAATATTTAATAAATTAAAATATCAAACATTGCTGGCATTCGTCTGCCGGATAATGATCATAGACACTAAAATCACAATACCACCAAAAATAAGATGTCTTTATTAAGAATTTGATGTTCTGTCGACTCATTGGCAGAAAGAAGTATAATAATCATAAATCTGAAGCCAGGATCTTCTTTTTGCATCCAAAACAGTATTTCGACAAAATAAAATGTGTGTAGAAGGATGAATTATATTTTTTTTTCATATTATATCGATACTCTAGTAAAATTGTAAATATCAAAAAGTCTGTTTATTAAAAATATGTCATCGACAATCCGGTTTCATATCTGTCTGTCCATCTGTCACTTCTGTTACCTAACAACTTTAAGAGCTGAACGAATTTTAATAAAACATGGGAGGCATACATACCTCTTTTTGGTAAGTTGGTAAAAAGTGTAATGGCCAGTCTCCTTTATAGTCAGTTTTGTTACTTTTTAGGTCATACTATATGTTACCATACAAAACTGACGTAACGTTACCTTACCCTCGCATGATTAATAATTATTTAAAAAATATACGATTGTGGTGACGTCTCATCAACAGTTTTATAAGTTGTATTAGATGATAAATATTATGAAAATAACCACAAAATATGTTTACTAATTAATGCGTCAAGAAATATTGGTAACACACCTTGACAAAAAAAGTACGCCCACACGAAGCACTGAATCATAATGTGCTCCTCACATGACATTTTGGAAGAAACTAAACAATGTTTACAAAATAGGCGCCGAATAAAAGACTGTTATTGTTGTTATTACATAAAACATACAAAAAGTGTAGTATATCAGAAAAAAATGTGGTAACAAAACTGACTGTGTCAGGATTTTTAAAATGCACTCCGGTAATTAAATTCTATTTATTTTTTTTATTTTGCGTTGTGATACTATATATTTTTCTTAAAATGACCCTACATTATCACTAGAAAAATAAAATACTGCACTGATAGCAAATTTTAACAACTAATACTTAAATTCGATGTTGAAATATCGTCTGGTTGCAAAGGGACACGGTAAAATGATAGCATTCTGTTGTTTTATTATTTTTTAATCAAAAAGTTATACTACGATTGGCTTTAATAATATTATAAAATATTAGTTAAATGTATAATAAACCCAATGTAAAATTTTGTTCTAGTTTCAAATAGAATTAATTGTTTAAAAAAAATAATGTTTTAGAGGGACAAGCCTGAAAACGCCCTTGCACATTTTTATGAAAATGCCCAATTACGTTAGCCAATCATTATCATGCGGCATTCCGTATGATTTATTTTGTTTAAAATGTAAACATTATTATAACCAGGTTGTTACAAAATATTAACTTTAATTTATTTTATTTTGTTATTTTTTTATTGAACAATTAAATGTGATAGATATGTTTTTTTGGTCGGATACTTTTATGGCACTTCTTTTGTAAGACGATATAAATGTCACCGTATATAATAACATCCACAGTAAAAATTCAACTACTGTTTTTATGGATTGCCTTTTATATTGTGACCCATTATTCTTCTAGTAATAATCGTATCTATATACCGAAGTTTAGACAAACGCAAACCCACTCCTTTTATGCTACAGAGATGACCTTAATTAGCGATTTCATGATTTAGAAGACACGTTTATGTTTCTAATTGACCTCTCTTTAGCCGTATATCAGTGTCCCATCGAACTATAAGAATTTACAATCAAAAAAGCTTCTCGAACCTTTATAAATTTGTAAGTTATAATACAAATAAAGCTTATGGATAATTCCCCTTGATGATGGCGATCGTGGTTCCATTCCAGGAATTAAATACCGCACTGGCGTGGGTAGTGTGGTGGCAACATTTCCATCGAGAGCAATTTTGGCGATAGTCGGATCGCTTCTCATATAGGTGATATAATACATGGCATCATTGGAAGAACTATGTCTTTGTCAAGCTACTTCAGTACAGGCTAGAGCGCCTTTATAGACCGAAAACAAATTTTTTCAAAGGTTCCTCTACATACCTGATACGCTGCATGCAGATATTGTAGTAATACTGATTAGTAGAAGTACAAATATGAACAAATGTTTATTGACCATCTTGACTTTTTCAGTTATAGACTGTTTCACCAAATATTATTAAAAGAATTGATAAAGAAAATTTGTTTGATGCATATATATAGCTGTGATTAACTATTAGAAACATTAGATTGTATGTATGTCTGAGTAAACGCGACAATAAGTCGCCAATAGGACTTACAAAAGGTATAAACGCCATAAAACATTATAATTTATGGTATTCCAGAACCCTTGTAATTACTCTAGTTGTCGTTTTGGATACCTAAAAGATAGGTAATGCAAAATTGAATGTATGTAGTTCCGCGGGCATAGGAGTTATTATTACATTATTAACCAATAATTATAATTCGTGATCAATTAAATCAATCGTTAAAAACTTAATCATGCAATCATGATTAAGTTATAAAAAAGCTGATCGTGATGATAGTGTAAAAGATTTTACGATTTTTTTATTTTTTTTATTTTTTTTTGCAAACTCTAATTGTTTGGGCATACGGTTCCCCTGACATGATCAGGGACCTTAAATTAGCAGTGCTAAATAAAAATATTATTATGTACAAACTTAAAATTAGATAAAAATAATAAATAATAATACTAACTTAATGTTACTATCTACTGACCGACTCTGACGATTCGATTACAATCGCTCAAGAAAGAGCCTACACGGCCCGCGCGGCCACAACACATAAATATCCGCGCTTCCGACCTCGCCGCCGAGGTCGGAAGTTGCGACGCGTAAAAGTCATAAACTCAAACGTGGGCACGCCCACTTTGCTATCAGCGACGCCCCGAGCCGAGGTCCGTTCACCACAGGGTGAGCCCTCGGGCGTTGTCGCTTAAAATTTTACCGGGTTGAGAGCCCTCAGCGCTCACCCATAGTCCGGGTTAAGCTGTGACAGCCATCTGCGGCTAACAGCTAAAAGACAGACACAAAAAAAAAAAAAAAAAAAATGTTACTATAAGAAGCAAAAATTTAGGTGAAGACAAGTTTTACAAATTATAGTACAAGAGAGTAAATAACAATAGAGATAACAAGTTAAGAAGAGAAAAGTAACAGATTAAGGAAATAGTAATTAGAAAATAGAATTGAGGAAAGCTAAAGTTAAGGAAAAATAAAGAGTTAAAGTGACATAAAAGGTAATACTATCTTAATATAGGCAACATATATTTTGCTCAATTTAAAATAATATAATAAACTATAGTGCCAAAAATATACATAGCTTACATTTTTTTTTTCTTTTTTAAGTTTGTAAGTAGTAGAGCTTATGGTAATAAAAACAAAAAAAAAAGAAGAAGAAGTCAGTAGCAGATAGTAAAAGTAATAGAATAAAATATAGAATTGATTGTGAGTTAGGGAGACATTGTTTACTCTGCTAATATTGATTATTAGTTACAATTGTTATTATGTTGAAATGGGAGACAAAATATAGATTCGGTAATTACTTCGTTGTTAGTAGTGCCATCTGTTAAATAGTTATATAATAAGAATATTATAGAACCTGACTTAATTGATTACATTAATATAAATATTTTTGTTTATAAAATAGTAGATTAAGATATAAAAATCATTATACCCCTAAAAATATGGTAATAGAATTTACAATCAATTAGAGATGTAGAAATATGTAGAAAATGATGTATGTATAATGTTTTATAAAAATAAGTTTGGTTATATATATATATATATATATATATATATATATATATATACATACACACACACACACACACATATATATATATATATATATATATATATAAAGATGGATGGACTGCGTGAGGTATGACATGGATAGACAGGGAGTGACTACAGAGATGACGTCTGATAGGACTGTATGGAGGAAGATGACATATTGCGTCGACCCCAAGTAATTGGGATAAGAGCAAGATGATGATGATGATATATACATACATACACACATACATATATATACATACACATATATACATACACACACATACATATACATCACTTACAAGGTGTAAGGTATATTACATAAATAAGATATATAACAAGATAGATTGTGGAATATAATGGTGTGTTGTAAATAATTAATATATTGTAGAAAATTAATTTAATTAATATAATTATTTATATTTAATAAAGTTAATATATTATAATTTATACTGTAACAATATATCGATTTATTGTGCAAATTATATATTTGTTTTTTGTAGTATAAATTTGTTTCTAGTTAATATATTGTAGTGTATAATGTTGTAGTGTAAAAATTAATAAAAGTGTAGTTGCTTAATATGATTTAATTTAAGTATTATTAAATCTGGATATAGTTTATTTTTTGTTTCTTTGTATTGCTAAATTAGCTAGTTTCTTACAGTAGTTTATGAACATATGTCTTCGTTAGTTAGGAGTTCAGGTATGTTTTCTGTGGTTATTGTTATGTCTGTTTCTTGTTCTAGTGTGTATCTGTCGTATGTGTGTATGTGGCATTCTGTGATGATATGTATAATGGATTCGTCGGAGCCGGTGTTACATATACATAGTGGGTTCTCTTTGCATTTGAATCTGAAGAGGTATGCAGAGAACCCACCATGACCTGTAAGTATTTGGGTTAGAGTACTGTCTAGATGTAGATGTTTTAGCGTTTTGTGAGCTGTTATGGCATTGGGGAAGAATATTTTGGTTGTGTTTGCTGTGGTGTGGGTTGTGTATCTGTTATTCCATTCTTCTATTGAATTGAATTTGATAAGCTGTTTTGCGTAGGAGATGGGATATTTGTCATATATTGGTTCAGTGGTATGTTCAGTAGCTGCTAGCTTGGCTAACTCGTCTGCTTTCTCATTTCCCTCCAAGCCGATGTGTGACTTAACCTAATAGAATATAATACTCTTATGTTAGGAGAGACAGTTGTTTAAGTGAGTATGGATTTTTGTGGCTAATGGGTGTAGGCAGAGGCTATCAGCAACAGTATCCAACTCAGCCCTAGAATCACTGAGAATGGCACATTTTGCAAACTCACTATTGACCACCATCTCTACCGCCAGGCATATGGCTAGCAGTTCCGCCTGGTAAACAGTGCAGTAGGGAGCCAAACAGAATTTTTGGTTATCAATTTCTATGTTATTGTCCCAAATGGTATATGCTGCGCCAATTTTATTGTTAATTTTGCTACCATCGGTATAAATACATACTGCACTGTTTACAACGATATCGAGATCATCTTGATTGTCAATTTTGTGATACTGCCAGCTCACACGGTTCGCCGGATGGGATAGTTTGCAGAATGATGTCAGTATTTCAGGTTTTTTACCATCGATTAACTCTATATGCCCCCTTTTGACATCGTACAAGGAGGCTTTCTCTCTTATGCAGATGTCAAGAGGGAGCATATCTGCGAGCAGTAGGGAGACATTGAGTGACACTGACACTTTTTGCTTTAAAAATATGCAAGGCATACACGACAGTGTCACGATTTTTTTATTGCAAGCCCGAGCTACTGCTGACGCTTTTTGGATATTGTATTTCGTCTCAGCTCATAAAACAAAAGTCCTACTGCTGGGTTTGGGCCTCCTGTAGATTTAGAGAGGAATCGACCTAATATACCACGCTATTCACACAGGTTGGTATAGGGTTTTATATCGACATTTCCTTCTCTTTGCGACGAAAAACGGACGGCGACGAAGAGGGGATGAATTGTATTCTCACTCCTTCAAACAAAAGCAAAGAGGGGAGGGAGGTTTAGTAATGCGGGGAAAACATTTAGTTTTCGAAAGGAGTAATGTGATTTTTGTTACTTTCAAATTCATGGAATCGTAGATATTTTATTTCTGCTATTAGAATTTCGTACACTTTATCTTTTCATACAGTGTTCTTGCAAGATATCTTCAGTTGTTGGGTATTGAAATGTCAACATATAAACAACAATATTAGACGATTCTATGGATCCAAGGCGAATGCTTGCAATTTGCAAAGATTTTAGTTTTGTGTGGTGCCCAAGTTTTTTCGTTTGAAATAACCAAGGAAACTTTAGTTTATAGAAATCCCAATATACAAAACAAGAATTTTGACTGATTCCATGAAGCCGAGACGAATGCTGCAACTTGCAAAGAAACATATGAAGTATTCTCTTTCTAACAAAAAAGAATTATAAAAGTCCATACATAATTGGCGTTGCTATCGCGTAACCTACATACAAAAAAATATAGTGGTCGAATTGAGAACCTCCTCCTTTTTTGAAGTCGGTTATAAATATATCAATAATTTCCTGTGCGTGGCCATTCGTTTTTATAGTGCGACAGAAATTTCGGGACCACCAAAAGATTCATTAGGAGAAAGGACAGAATTTACGTTCCAAATGAGTATAATAATCTTATTTTAGTAGCAAAAATCAGGGGTTTTTCAGTTAAATCGTTACTTTAAACGACATACTTGATTTTAAAAACTCATGGCAGCGATGTTTTAAGAGAAGCTGTAAGTCATTAGATAAGGCAATAACTTTCAAGATTTCAAAATACAGAAGCATTGAGTATAGTTCAAGTCATAAAGATTACTTGACATGTTCCGAATTTATCGATGGTTTCGTTAAAGCTAAATTTTTACAAACCCGAAAATACCAGAAAATCTGGAATATGTTACTAAAATACCCATAAATAAAAAAAAAAAATAATAACGTACAAAAAAATAACCCAATATATTCCTGACGAATTCAAAGATTTTCACGATATTATTCTGACCTGGTCTACTACAAAATCTGAAAGTGAAAAAATAGATGAATAATAGAATTGACCTTGCGTTTCTCTAATAAATACATAGTTTCTTTCAGTATATTGTCTATTATTTCAAATTAATTTTGTGACCAGTATATGATCAATTGGAAGAAATAAAATCCCACACATTTACATATACATATTTAAATATGTATTATATATTTCAGCTAGGTCTATTAGTAAATAAATCAGAATTTATATTTTCTTCATTATCATTGACGTCACATGACCCTATAAATTGATAGTAAAAAGTTATAAAGTTTTTTTAATTATCTCAATTTTTATGTTTTGGATGTCTTCTCTTCTACAAATTGCGGTGGTTCAATTGTAGTTGATAATAATAAGAATACTAAGTGATAATTAGTTTGGTTTTAGGCGAGCAAAAGACACTCTAAATAATATCAGTATATTTATTACTAATATGAGATTAGCTCTCTCTGATAATCAATCTGTAGTAGCTGCATTTCTAGATACAATTTCTGCATATGACAATGTTGTAATTAATATTCTTAAAATAAACTTGACCAGTTAAAAGTGCCCGCTATCCTCTCTAATTTAATATATAATATTTTATGTGACAGGCATATTTATCTCGATTCCAGTCATGAGACTAGGATTGTGTGGAAGGGTCTGCCTCAGGTTTCTGTCCTTAGTCCCATATTATATAATATTTACATGATCTTGAATCGTCTTTAAAGAGTAAAATCAAAATACTACAATACGCGATGACCTTCTTCTGTATTCTTCTGACTCGACTGTTACTGCCGCCTACACATCTTTGTCATCTTCTCTTGTTCTGTTAAAAAAATGGTTAGATGTCAATGGGCTTGAACTAACCTCACCTAAAAGTACTGCTGTTCTATTTACTCGGGCACTCCTGCCGCCGTCTATTGTTGTATATTATGATGGCAACCAAATTCCCGCAAAATCCACACATGCAATTTTTAGGAATAGTGTTAGATAGTAAATTAACGGGGATTGCTCATATCGACTTTATAACGGCGAAATGCGATAAGAGACCTCAATATTTTAAGATGTTTAGCAGGAGTATGGTGGGGAGCCCACCCCCTTTGTTTAAAATTACTATATAATGCAGTCATCAGAAGTATAATTGATTATGGAACGTTTTTACTGGAACCGGTTAATAAATCAGCTCTAAAGAAATTAGACCTTATTCAAGCCAAAGCGCTGAGAATAATGACTGACGCCATGAAATCAAGCCCTATCAATGCTCTACAAGTAGAATGTGCCAAGTCTCCTCTCTTTCTTCGTCGCCAATACCTCAATGATAGATTTTTATTCCAGTTTTAAAAATTTAGCAATTTTTAAAACACCTTTACATGTAAAACTGCCAGTTCTCGCCGACTGAATTAATTCATCATTTTATTGGTCAGGCAAATCTTCAACATGCCTTTGCCAAAGTTATGAGAGATTTCTGGCCTTCAAATTTCAGACCCTTCGATCACTTTCATTTCCCATATTCTACAATAGTTACGAATCATTAGCGTATACTCCAGATGTAAATCTTAATTTAGGTATTTATAATCATGAAAAATCTGCAAATCTTTCATTTAATATTATATTAAATAGCGTATTTAAAAACTAGCATTATATCTATACGGATGCTTCAAAACATTCAATCTTACATGACGTGGATGTTGATGTATAGCATCAACAATTCGACATTGTACAAAAGGTTAAACTACCTCCAGAATCTTCAGTGTTTACCGGGGAGTGTTTTGCCATTTATAAAGCCATATAATATGTTAAAATATTTAAACTGAAGGAAACAGTAATTTCTCTGATTCCCAAAGTACCTTGCGGACTATAGAAAGAATTCCTTTTCGTAGTAAGAATATTCACCATGTCATTTTATCCATTTTATCTATTAGGCAACTTCTCTTTGAATATCTCCAGTGTGGCTCAAAAATCTCTTTTGCGTGGATTCCAGGTCATGCTATCACAGGAAATAAAAGAGCTGACCTTTAGGCCGCCGAAACTGCGAATTACGGTGATATGTATCCTTACATGAATTATTCCATAGACCTTCTCAATCTGGCTTCTCTTTTCTTCCAGAAGTCTTGGAAAATGTGCTGGGCGGCAAGTAAATTAATTAAAGGAAGGCATTATGGTTATGAAGGCATTGTGGCATTATTACAAGGTATTGTAATTGCTTCATCTCAATAAATAAATAAATAAATATATTATGCGGCTATTCAACCTGAAATAGCCACAAAACCGTAATATTTTAAATAAAATTTTGGAAAGCAATTATCCGTTGTTTCATCCGAATGAGGCTAGGACATGCCTCTTCCCACCCAGCACATCTTGCTCGACTTAAAATAATAAACAGTAACTGTATGAGTGTGGCGAGGATGTTGCAGATATGAATCATATTTTTCTTTCCTGTCCTATTCGTAACCGCGAGCAGTTTATTTATTCTTTAATTTCTCATGGAATTCCTTTTCCGACCTCTATTTGTGTTTTATTATCTTTTAATGATCCTACGTTATTCATGTATATTATTCATGTATAACATTACTATTTGTATAAACTTGATCCTTTATTAATTACCCGATTGTTCCAAATTCCGTGTAAATAATCCTACTAAGTTTCCCCGTTTCCGTCATTGGCAAAGCGCAAATCGCGACTATTCATAAAAGAAAAAAATGTATGATCAGATAATAATAAATAAAGAAACAATACAATGAAATGGAGAAATCGATGCGTAGAATTTGTTTACAGAAAGATGTTGATTTGAAAACCGTGACTGATAAAAACCTTTTAAAATTCTATAAAACCCTGACAAAGATGCCAGTAAGTAACTATGCCTTAGGTCAACACTTAATTTAAATAATAAAATTTAGATATTAATACTTAACCTAAAACACATACATTTAGCACGCCCTAGTGTGTTAACGAACAATCTAAGAATCCTTATTTGTACATAGGAGTCATAAAAATCGGCCAAGGGATGTTACTACATTCTCCAGCCACTTACAAAATCAACTACAATCGTGAATTCGCCTGCGAAGCGTAACCATTATGGACGTCCGTTCCTCGTCTAAAGCGCCTTACGTCCAATATTGAACGTCTATAAGCGTATGGATGGATGGATAAACTTAATAATTGTCTTTTTATTCATCCTATTGGTAAATTGTTAATGAATTAACCTATATGTAACAATTGATTCAAATGAATCAAATATTTAGCAGCTGTGTTGTGGTAGCTACACATATGAACAATTCTTATATTGTTGTTAGTTGTCGCAAAGTACGATTGATAGCTTTGCATTGGCATGTGCCATCTGTGTTTGATGCCGTCCGGTCAACAATTACATACCCAAGGCAAACATGAAGACAGGCATTCATCATTTTTTTATTTTTTTGAAGAGATATCGCGACCATGGTCTTTTCCTGCGTGTGTGAGAATCACTTGCAAGAAAAACATACGTGGAAGTAGAACAGGCGAGTAAAAATCTGTTAAAGACGGTCATTCCCGAGATCTGATCCGATCTTTACCATATTAACCGTGAAAAGTCTAGTTGAAGTGAAAACTTCTTTAGGCGCGTTGAGCGTTTTTAGAGGGGAAAAACTTATAGGTTCACGTCACCGACATGCTAATGCTAATAGTATATCTATAGCTATGTGAAAACTTCTTTAGGCGCGTTGAGCGTTTTTGGAGGGGAAAAATTTATAGGTTCGCGTCACCGACATGCTAATGCTAATAGTATATCTATAGTATCATTGTGGTTTAAAGGTTATCTTACTAGCGTGGTAAAACCGATTCATAGATGTTCGATAATATTTTTTATTTTTATATAAAAATTAGAACATACATACATACATACATACATATCATCACGCCATATCCCTTGCAGGGTAGGCAGAGAGAACAGAGTGCCAGAGAACTCTATCTCTGCATACTTCACTCGCTTCCTCAACATTCATAATTCTCTTCATACACGCTCGCCGGTTTCGGAGACTCTTGACTCCACCTTCCTTCAGTACATGACCGATCTGGTCTAGGTAGGTTAGTCTCGGTCTCCCTCGGTACCTACATCCTTCCACTTTCGCATTGTATATCTTCTTAACCAGGCGTTCGTTCGGCATTCTTTCCACATGTCCGAACCATCGGAGCATTCCCTTTCGCATCTTTACACCAATACTCTCTTTCATACCTACTCGCTCTCTTACGTCGTCGTTACGAATGCGGTCGGTCAGCCTAACTCCACAGATTTTCCGCAGAGATCGCATTTCGACCGCATTAATTTTACTATCATACTCTTTTCTGCATACCCAACTCTCGCTTCCATACAGTAATGTTGGGACAAGCACTGCGTTATGTATTGCTACACGTGCCTTCTGGCTGAGGTGGTGGCTGCCGAGAAGTTGCCCCAACGCTCCGTTCACTCTATTTCCCGCATTCACTCTTCGCTCTATATCAGTGGTGTACCTTCCATCTCGGCTAAATCCACATCCAAGATATACAAATTCATCCACTTGCTCTAGTACATCATTACCTATTGTTACTCTTACATCTGTTCTGGTTTTATCTCTTTCAAAGACCATTATTTTGGTTTTGCTCACATTCACGCGTAGACCCCTTTTCTTACAATCTTCTGTCATTGTGTCGACTAGGGTCTGCAGGTCAATCGCTGACTGTGCCAGCAGGACTGCATCATCTGCATAAAGCAGAGCAGTGACCACTGAGTCGCCCATCTGGACTCCCACATTCATATCGTTCAACCTTTGGAGACATTTATCCAGATATATGATAAACAGCCTGGCTGACAGAACGCACCCCTGCTTAACGCCGATATTGACGTCAAACCAAGGCGACATTCCATCATCCAGCCGCACACAGGCTCTACAGCCCATGTAACTGGACTGCACAGCCTGTAGCAGTTTACCGTTAATACCATACTCCGGTAAAATGTCCCAAAGTTCCTTTCGTACAACCGTGTCAAATGCTCTCTCCAGATCCACAAAACTGCAGAAAACCCTCTGACCTAGAGCCAGATGCTTCTCCACAATGTTGCGCAGAGAGAACACTTGATCCATGCATCCCCTTCCACTCCTGAAACCTCCTTGTGTCTCACACAGTAAACCATCGGACACCATCCTCATTCTCCTTTCAATAATTTTTCCATACACTTTTGCTGCCAAACTGGTCAAGCTTATGGCTCTGTAATTTGCGCAGTCATAACGTGAACCCATGTTTTTAAACAAAGGCACGATGACTGCGCTATTCCAGTCCCTGGGAACCATTCCCGAGCTCCAACATAAATTGAGGAGCAACAGGAACGCCTCCCAGACACAAGAGCCACCAAGCTTGATCATCTCGGCAGACACCATATCAATGCCCGCTGCCTTACCATTTTTCAAACTTCTTATCGCCCATTCAACTTCATCCATACTGATGCCATCGGAGGACGCCGTTGTCGAATGTTGATCTACTAAACCACATCCAACACCGGCGCCAACCGTAGCATCCGCATACATATCGCCAAAATATTCACTCCATCGGCTTAACACGTCTTGTGTTTGTGTAAGAATGTCTCCACCTTTAGACCTTATTTTATTCATTCTGAAGGCTGACCAACCACCCCGAGACTTCTTCACCTCCCTCCAAAAGAGTTTGGTGTTACCCTCGAAGTTTTTAGTCAGCCTATCTTCTGCACTCATACTTGCTCTATCACGTTTCTCTTTCACTAAGGCCTTGGTGTCATTCTTACATTGCCGATATATTTCTTTCTTCTGTTCAGTCATACTGTCATTCAGATTCAAAGAAGAGACATAGTCCAGCCACGCTTTCTTCTTTTGCTCTACGGAAGCTGCCACTTCCGCATCCCACCATGCATCACCATTTGTTTTTCTATGCTTCTTTAAACTTCCACATACTTCTTTCGCTGTATCTACCATACTCTCTTTCAATACTCTCCAGCATTCTTCAATGTCCGATTGCGGCTGGCTTGCCATCGTCAGCCGTCCTCGGACACCCTCTGCATACTTTTCTCTTACACACTCTTCTTGCTAAAAATTAGAAAATTATTATTATTTCAATTAGTCTTAAGTTAATAGTTTTCACTTCTATCGGCAGTCCCCATGACTGCCTATTGTTTTTTTAATTTAGATAGTTTTAACGAAAGCCGATTTCGTAAGTTGCATCGAACATCTAGGTAAACGCGAAATAATTAAATAAACAGATGCCAAAATCATCACATTTTAACAGAAAATCTCACGTTGAACACGGAACGCTACAGAATATATATCTAAATATATGTATATAACTCAAAGGTAGGGTATAAGACCGACTGACTGACATGGTGATCTATCAACGCACAGCCCAAACCATTGGACGGATCGGGCTGAAATTTGGCCTGCAGGTAGATGTTATGACGTAGGCATCCGCTAAGAAAAAATTTTGATTAATTCTACCCCCAAGGGAATAAAATAGGGGATGAAAGGTTGTATGAAACTTTGTCAATTTTAAACCGATCGGGCTGAGATTTTGCATGCATAAAACTACTATGACGTAAGCATCCTCTTTTTTTTTCTTTTTTGGCGGTGGGCTATTGAGTGGTCACGCCCCGCTAATCCGTCCGGGGCGACAGAAGAAGCGGCGCACGACCCCATAGACCCGCCCTACAAGTATCTCTCTACGCCATGCGAGCGGGCCACCGGAACCCGGTCTTTGTTTACGGTGGCCCGCTGGCGGTTTACCCTCGCGGGTATCCTTTCGAGTCAACGCCCCGGCAGCTTTTGCCGTCGGGGCGTCGTCCTCACGCGGTGGCCTCGCTTCGGGGCGACCAGACTAATCCCCGGTCCGGTCACCCACTGTCTCGGCTAGGGCGGCATCAGGCGGAAGTACTCGCGCCTGCGCCGCCCAAGGCGCTGGCGGCGATGCGTGTTGCCGTAGAGGAGTTCCTCACGGGCACGCCCCGCCGCTTCCTTCTGCGAGATGACCGTCTCGCAGAAGGCGGCGACCGCGTCCCAGTTCCTGACGCTGTCGACCATCGCCTTCACGACGGCCGGCAGCGTCAGGTCGGCACCGATGGTTGCAACGAGTTCACGACGCTGCTATGCCCAGGTCACGCAGACCTCGAGCGTATGCTGCGCCGTGTCCTCGCTGCAACCGCACTGGTGGCAGCACGGAGCCGGCTCGCACCTTGCGACCGTGTACAGGTATTTGCCAATTCATGCCTCGACAAAACCTGCACCAGTCGGAACGAGAGGACTCCGTGCCGCCGCTCCATCCACTCAAACAGCATCGGCCGGAGGACGGTACGTACACCGAATCGAGGCCCCCCAGCCGTGCTGCCCAACGGGCGATGGCCCCTCGGCGGGCGTCTTCGCGCCAGGCGGCCAACTCGCTGGGTGACACAATGCCGCCCTCCTCGCGTGTGCCACCGACACCCGCCGGTAAAGCTCGGCGAGCATCTCCACCTCCAGGTTCCACTAGGGTGTTCCGGCCAATACGCACGCTGCTTCGGTCGCCACCATGCGGTATCCGCGAATAGCCCTGACCGCCATGGCCCTCTGTGGACGCCACAAGAGAGCCCTGCGTCGGGCGGTCAGAGACCTCGCCCACACGGGTGCGCCGTACAACGCCATTGAGCGGATCACCCCTGCGTACAGCCGTCGACATTCCACGCTTGGTCCGCCCACGTTCGGCATAAGCCGTGAGAGGGTGGACGCCGCGCCGACGAGCAAGTCTGCAGAAATGCTCCCGGAAGAACCACCGCCCGTCGAGCACCAGGCCCAGATACCTCATTTGAGCCTGAATGCTGATCGGGATGGAGTTGACGACTATCGAGGCGCCAGCAGGTGGACCGTTATGGGGCCCATGAAATAACAGGGCCTCCGTTTTATTAAGGGCCACCTTAAGCCCCAGCGCCTCGATTCGCCTGACCATCTCTTCGGTACCGAGAGTGGCCAGGGTGGCGGTCAGAGCCATTCGCGGGTACCGCACGATGTCAACCGAGGCGGCATATCTATTGGCCGAGACAACCCCGTGGGACCTAAAGGCGGAGATGCTCTCCGACCTCTGCCGGCGGGTAACCTCAGTGCGCGACGAGGGTGGGTCCCCATCGTCTAACAAGATAGCCACCTGGCGCGAGGACGCCCGCCGAGACGTCATCGCCCGTTGGGTTACGCGGCTGGAGAGGCCTAGACACGGTGTTGTTACTGTTGAGGCCCTCCGGCCCGTACTGATGGAATGGATGGAGCGGCGGCATGGAGTCCTCTCCTTCCGGCTGGTGCAGGTATTGTCGGGGCACGGTTGCTTCGGCCTGGGAGTGGACTCCGTCCTGCCATCATTGCAGTAGTGACGAGGACACGGCGCAACATACGCTCGAGGTATGTCCGAACTGGAACGGGCAGCGCTGTGACTTCGTCGTCTCTCTGTTATCGGTGCCGACCTGGCGCTGCCGGCTGTCGCGAAAGCGATGGTCGTCAGCGTCAGGAACTGGGACGCGGTCGCCGCCTTCTGCAAGGCTGTCATCTCGCAGAAGGAGGCGGCGGAGCGGGTGCACGAGGAGCGTCTCCTCGACGATGCGAACTGCCGCCGACGACTGGGGCGACAAAGGCACGATTACCTGCACCTGGTGCCACCCTAGCCGAGGCCGGGGGTGACTGGACCGGGGAATTAGTCTGTCACCCGCCAAGAGGCTGACCGCGAGGAAAAGACCGACATCCCCCCGTTGGAGCTACGTCGCTCAGGAAGAGGGTACCCCTCAGGAGGTATTCCGTCGGGCCGGCCACTGACGACAAGTTCACGCTGCTCCGGTGGCCGGTCTAACGACGAAGGCGAGGTTCACGGGTGAGCACGCTTACGCCGCGGACGGAGTGGTGCGAGGAGTGCGCCGACCGTAGCCCACCCCAGAAAAAAAAGAAAAGTATTATTGTACGGTATCAAACATTAGTTGCAAGAAGAAACTAATTTTACTGGTCTTGTGTCTACACCGCTCCAAATAATTGGACATCCAGTTCCCTCATCACAGTCACTAAAGGCAGCTCAAATATCAACACTTCAAGACATACTATTTCAAACAGACAACAAGCAATAATTTTATTTTTGTCTCAATCTATATTACAAGAGCCTTCTGAGGAACTTGGGACTATGCCCATTAACGATTGCCAAGAGTCTTCACAGAAAGCCATGATTAATCCTGACGATTACAATGATAATGGTGGATTGTCGCAATTTATTGTTTTTAAAGATCTGGAATAGTACTTACTCTGGAATTACTACTAGTTACTAGTAAAACTAAAATAAAATAAAAATAAATTTAATTGTTTCCTTACCATCATATATACCGTCTTTCTAAAATAATTTAATTAACAAAAATTTGGAATATGTCACTGGTGATGATATAAGAAAAACTGCAAAATGGGTACATTTACAAAAATTATTAAAAGAAAATTCAAGATATAAAGTTATACGACTAATACCCAAATTAACAGAAGTGCATTTCAACCCAGAAAAAATGAATAAGATGAAAGTCAAGTTGGCAAGCCAAATAGCGTTACGGTTGAGTGGTTTCGTGGCGTACAATGAATATAAATAGAGGATTCAAACGTATAGACAGCATTATGTTTTGATATCTAATCTGTGGTAGAAAGTCTGTTAATAAGTCATATGTAGTTATGGAGGATTAGGGTTATATCTATGTCATTTTTTTGGTGTACTATTATACTACTTGGTCCAGTGTCACCCCACTCTCTTTATCATAAGGTGTGGGAAGATAGCAAAAATATCTTCAAATCAAATAACCCTCTGCAACACATATGTTAACACCGAATGTATTATAGTAACAAATTAAGAACCACCTAGTAAAAAATATAGTATATGGTACTTTTGAGCAAGATAAGAACCACTTAGTAAAAGATATAGTATATGGTACTTTTGAGCAAGATAAGAACCACCTAGTAAAAAATATAGTATATGGTACTTTTGAGCAAGATAAGAACCACTTAGTAAAGATACAGTATATGAATTATTTTTGAATGTTTTCGCTTTATAGCACTATGTTATTTCCACTGAGGATAATGGATGGCAGCTGTGTGCAAGCAGAAACTGAAGTTTTAAATTAGTTCCAACAAAGTAAATAGATGGCACTCCAAAGTTTTACTGTGTTGTGTTGGAAAAACCCTTTTTCCACTTCCAATTATGCCCTTCGATAAGTAATGTTGTGTTCCTGGCTGCAAGGAGAGGGCAGGTATGCCACATTTAATTATATTGGACAAAAGTAGCTTGTCTTGCTGTTTGAAAAGTAAACGATGACCAAGATAAGTAAAGATTCATTGTGGAGTGTCAGGGGTAGAATCTCAATAGACGATCTCTCCGGCACCCCGAAAAACGCGGAAGGCACCACTGTGGTTTTAGTAGATATTCCGGTCGAATTCAGCTGGACGGCGAGTCCCCCACTACCCCCTCTGCCACCGATGGGGATAGTATGTAAATGCATTTCCACAGCGTGATCAAAAAAAGTAAAGATTTATCGAATCACTCAAAAAGAATATTCCTAACTTGTTAAAGCAGCATTACTAGGCCAAGTCACTACAGCCAAACTGCTGAAACAACTACAATGTCGCTAAAAAAGGGGAAAGGACGTCGCTTCGAATTAAACGAGAAGATAGTAGCATTATCAATGTTAAAACAAAGTCCCTGCCCAACAAACTTTGGTAAAATTAATCCAAAACAGTACCCTAAAACCAGGCCTCAGCAAAAATATTTTTGACCAATTAAAATACAAAGACACTATGAAATTATTATTTGATGAAATTTTATTGAAAGCGAATATTACGTACTAAGAAAGAAGAGACCTGATTCTGATGAAAATTTATAAACAACCTATTAATTATACATTCCCAAAAAGTGCTACAAAGGTACCAGATATAGCAAACAAATTAAAGAAGTAAGAAGTGGAGTGCATCAAACAGGGCTTACTGTATTAGCCTTAATCTGTGATCAAGGATATAATAATCGCCAAGCTATAAGTTGCTATTGAATGAAACAAGAGGTTTTTATTTAAGAAACTTTTTAGAACCTAAAGAGAATGTTATTGTAATAAATAATCGAGAAATTATACCTTTATATGATCCACCGTATTTCTTAAAAGGAATGCGTAATAATTTAATAAACAAAGATTTGGAATATGTCACTGGTGATGATATAAGAAAACTGCAAAATGGGTACATTTACAACAATTATGAAAAGAAAATCCAGGATATAAAGGACCTATAAAGGGATCCAGGATAAATACGACTAATACCCAAATTAACAGAAGTGCATGTCAACCCAGAAAAATGAATAAGATGAAAGTCAAGTTGTCAAGCCAAATATTTATTCGTACAGTAGCATCTAAAATTGGGTATCTGGCAGGTACTATTTTCACTCAACCGTATGCCAATCTGTATAATGTCAAGACAGTATATACTGTCTGACAGTATATACTCTACAGATAATTATATAATTATCTGTTTTTGTCTACAGAGGTAGAAAGATAAAATATACTCTGACTTTTTGGCTAACCTTTTAAGACTGCTTCTTTAATATCATTCAATGAAAGAATTTTATAATGTAATGCTTACATTGTGATACCCACAGAAGAGTATGTTGCCATACTATATTCTGGTACACACTTATGTTTTATACTACCATAATATTTATTTTAAAAGAAAGAAAACTAAATCTAATCTCTCTGACATGTTACCTGGCCAATGTGGTATAGTAGCCCATACTCCCTCACAATGATGTAGAAGGCTTGGCTCAGTGATTACATATTTCCTCGGTCTTATTTTCAGATAAAGACATTCTTCCAGAGTGCAAAGGGACAGCACATCTATTGTTGTTTATGGATAATTTCTTCGACTCAGTAACGGCCCGTTCACGACCTTGCCGCTGTGAGCGGTGGCTAAGCGCGGGGCGGCGAGCGGTAAGATCAAGTATAAAAATGTTTGAAGCACGCCACGAGACTCCGCTCATAGCGAAAATGCGCGCGGTTTTATCTGAGCGAATCGCTACAGCGGCGCGCGGAGTGGAGAACGGCAGGAATAAAAGTACAATCGATTGAGTGCGACGCCACGAAACAGAGCGGTGCGGACAGCGGTGTAGGAGTGACGTATTCAGCGGCGTAGATAAAAACAAAAAATTTAGACGATTTTGTGGCGGTAATGGATACCGAGGCATTTATCACAGACATTTTAATCCACCGCCTACATGGACGTCAAAACGTCTCCAACATAAATATAAAAACATTACAGAAAGGTTGTGGGAAGAAATTAAACAATGTTTTCCGGAATATAATGGTAAGTTTAATTTAAAACACACATGATAACACAAAAACATAGAACCTAGGTATCTACCAAACGAAACTACTATTATTGTTAAAATAAAGTAAAGACATTACAATGTAATAAGAGTAGGATAGATAGTATATTGTATATCTCTCTCTCTCTCTAGTAAAAATCTGTCATGGCGGATCTTTGCTTGTAACCGAACGATTGTGTGTAATACAAATAAACCTTTTTCAAGTTAATTACGCTTCTATTTTATTTATATTCCATCTGGTTATGGGCCCAGGTCACTAACTAGCTTGGATTAATAAAAGTGTGGCTAAAGGATTGCAAATACATACTGTAGCGAAAATAGTCAGAAATACCGGCGGCGTGGGTTGACGCCATTTTTGTGGTTAGAACACCGGGAAGGAAAATACTTGTCTACTATCATTGGGCAAGGCAGGAGAGTCTACAGGAAGGTTGTGAAATGGATTCGACACAGGGTGGAAGTGGACAACAGAACGTCATGAAGCTGGAGGGTTCCAGGAATTGGAATGTTTGGAAGTTCCAAACATCCGTGTTGCTGCGAGGTCAAGGTCTTTACAAAATCGTGGACGGGACAACAGTAAAACCTGAAGATGATACTCAGCGTAGTACTTGGGAAACCCAGGATGCGCGAGCTCAAACGCTGATAGTTACGAGGATGACGGAAGAAGTCATGTTGCATATCATCTCGTGCGATACGGCGGCGGCTATGTGGAGGAAATTATTAAGCGTGTATGAACAAAAATCTGAAACAAGCATTCACATTGTGCAACAACGCTTTTTTCAATTTAAGTTCGAAGAAGGAACAGAGATGTCTGTGTTTTTATCAAAAGTACATGAGATGCAGAATCAGTTAAAACAGCTGGGAGAGAACATGTCTGATAAATTTGTTATCACTAAGGTTCTTATGTCCCTACCAGAAGATTACAAGCATTTCATCTCGGCATGGGAGTCTGCTCCTGATGACAAGCAGACCTATGATAACCTGGTAGCCAGATTATTGATAGAGGAAGAAAGAATTAAAGAAAAAGGCGGGCCAACGCCGTCTACGGCGTTTGTGGCAAAGAAAGTAGATAAAAAAAGTGTAAAGTGTTATAAGTGTCACCGACTTGGACATTATCAAAGCGAGTGTCGATACAATAATAACAATAATTTTGGTAACTCTAAAGACAATCGTTCAGATATTAAGTGTTATTTTTGTAATAAACCGGGTCATATAAAGAGCCAGTGCCGTTTTAAAAAGGGCAAAGAAAAAGAAAGTAATGCTTTTATAGTCAACAGTGTTTTTGATGAACAGTTACAAAAATCTCAGTGGTTAGTCGATTCGGGTGCAAGCGAGCATATGTGTTGTGATTACAAACTATTCAATTCATACTTGACTGTAAAAGATAAATCGGTAATAGTAGGGAACGGAACGAAAATTAATGTCAAGGGTTGCGGCCAGGTGGCGCTGCAAGTTTGGAATGGGAGTGAATGGATTGACACTACCATTGACAACGTACTTCATGTTCCTGAGTTGAAAACAAATTTGTTCTCTGTCAACTGTGCGACAAGCAGAGGTTATGTTATCGTTACGGAAGAGAATAAATGTAAATTTTATAAACAAAACAAGGTGATGGCTATTGCTGAGCGACGTGGAAGCATGTATTATTTGGATTTTCGCTATTTTAATGCATATACAGCGAACCTTGCTGACGTGTGTTGTGATTTGAGTGAGTGGCATGAAAAATTGGCGCACCAAAACATTGTTTATGTGAAAGATGTTCTGAAGAAAAATAATATTAATATTAAAAATGCCAATGTTCAAACATGTGAAAGTTGTCTAAAAGGGAAAATTCACCGATTGCCGTATCCTGTAAGTAACAATGTGACGTCAAGAGTATGCGAAATTATTCACGCCGATACCTGTGGACCTATGGAGAAGCCATCGATTGGAGGCTCCAGATATTTCGTGGTATTTAAAGATGAATACTCAAAGTACAGGCGAGTGTTCTTTGTGAAAACAAAAGACGAAATTAAATCATGTATAAAGAACTTCATATCGCAGGCTGAAAATGAAACAGGAAATAAAATAAAGATATTTCGAAGTGACAATGGAACCGAGTTTATAAACAAAGAGGTCAGAGAAGTGTTCCAGAACAAGGGGATTATACATCAAACATCAGTAACTTTTACTCCTGAACAGAATGGAGTAGCTGAGCGGGAGAATAGGATTTTAGTGGAAGCGGCTAGAACAATGCTGTATGCTAAAGATTTACCTATCAGCTTGTGGGCTGAAAGTGTTAATACAGCTGCCTATGTGATTAATAGAACTGGTAAAAGCTCAATAGAAGGGAAATCTCCATATGAACTGTGGTCAAGCAAAAGTTATGATATAAATAACCTCAAAATATTTGGTACTACTGTTTATGTCCACATACCCAAAGAAAAAAGACATAAGTGGGATGCCAAAGGTGAAAAGGGCATTATGGTTGGGTATGGAGAAACAACAAAAGGTTATAGAGTATATTTTCCACAGAAAAGTGAAGTTGAGACCAAACGAGACATTGTGTTTGTGAACAACAGTCCAGTCAAGCCAATACAACAATGTGAGACAATCAGTTATATAGAGGATAGTGTGGAGGTTCCAGCTACAGTTGAGGTAGGCGCTCAAGTAGAAGATACCAGTGCTGCAGGTATGTCCAGTTCCCAATCACCGACCATGGGTAGTGATGACTCTCAGCGCACCATGCAGAGTGATTCTGAGGGTAGTGTATATGAACCTAGTGATAGTGATGAGTGTGGTGAGGTTGTGAGACGTGATGTAGATCCTAAAAACAAACGTATTAGGAAGCAGACTGTTTTCTATAATTGTAATAATGTAATGTTAGATAACTGTGAGCCAAAAACTTATCGTGAAGCTATGAATAGTCCGGATGCATGTAAATGGCAGGAAGCTATTCAAAGGGAGCTAAAAACTCTTAAAGATAATAATACTTGGAGTATTTGTGACATGCCTGATAATAAAAAAGTTATAAGTAGTAAATGGGTATTTAAAATTAAACGAAATAATAGTAATATTCAGTACAAGGCACGTTTGGTGGCCAGAGGGTTTGAACAAAATGATATATTAAATCTAAATAATGTATATGCACCTGTTGCAAAGTTGAGTACATTCAGACTATTTTTGGCTATAGCAACTAAGTTAAAGTTATATGTTTACCAAATGGATGTAACCGGAGCCTTTTTGTATGGGGAGATTGAAGAGAATGTATACATAAGCTTACCAGATGGCGCTTATGACAATGATAAAAATATTGTAAAGCTAAATAAATCATTATATGGGCTAAAGAAGTCTCCTAAATATTGGAACGAAAAATTTAACTCTATTATGATTAGGGAAGGTTTTAAACGATCTAAATGTGACCCATGTTTGTACTCTAAATGTAACGATTCAGAACAAATATATCGACATAGGAAAGCATATTTGCTGTAAGTAGACATATTGCAATTGTTCACCAGAGCCAAAAACTTTATTAATTTCGGAAAAAAATTAATAATGTCTGACCTATCCATGATATTGCTACCATTTTTGGAACATAGGTTTATTTAATTGCCAGTCACCATTTGCAATGTAATCTTTTTATCCAAAGTTACTATAAGTACGTGTTTGGCTAGTTACAGCAAACAGTTTTTTAAATCACATACCTTCAAAACGCTGTAACTAAGGAAGAAAAATGTACGCGCAGATGGAAATATTATCAATTTACAGGCGGTAAATATGCTGTATGCAGTAAATTTATTTATTTGGGTACTGTGATTCAAGATGTAAGATTAAATTTATAATTATGATTAGATCTAGAAATGCAGTGGGTCAGTTGGTAATGTAATGTTTGGTTGAAATAAAATGTCGTAAATGGTAAAAAAAAATTATGATCTTTTAAATTGTTGAAACAAAATTTGAAACTCTAATTATACTGCGAGAACTTCGTTTCAACAATACAATGATTTAAAAAAAGTATTTTTCTCTTATATATAAGAGATAAAACATAAAAAAATAAAATATACAAAATAAAAACTAACTCCCTAAAACTAGTTAGGAACGCAAGATGTAAATAAAAACATTGTATCCAATCAAAAAATATTTATTCAAAAATAAAAAACAGAAACTTAGTGGCAATTTGCCTTATTTTAAAACGAAAAATGTAACAATATACAATTATCATTGAAACATGAAGACATTGTGTCCAATCAAAAACATATTTAAGGAAAGTAAATAAACCAATGATATTAAAATTATGCTATCGCGAATCATTCACATTTTTTTTTCAGTCATCTTCATCGGTTTCAGGTAAACAGTCATTTGTTTTACAGCTGCACTTAAAACCTAAATATTCTTTGACGTACATATTTGGAATAACATTTTTCTCCACTATTTTTTTTGTCATTATATTTTTGTTGGGATATTGGTAACTTAGTCGAATATAAATTTGATTTCGGCATTGCACTATTGAGGCTGCTCAATTGAACTTCAATTGTTTCAGTTTGTGGCAACATTGAGTTTTTCACACACATCACATTTGCTTTACACCATTTAAATGTAACCTCTTTAGTTTTTCATAAAAGTATTATTTGTTATTTCTTCAAATCCCATAAAATTTGTTCCTTCAAGTGTGGTTACTTTGTAATGAAAGGGGTTCTTCCTGGCTATTCCTACAATACTAGGCCATTGAGATGGTTAAAAAATCACAGGTTTTTAAAATGCATTATGTGGTGTGAGCTTTTAAAGTAAATACGTGATGATTTGCTGTAAATAAAAAATACTAAAAGTGTAGGTTCCCTAAACTTGCTGTAAGTAAACGAATGTAAAAATCACACGCCGCAGAAATGCTGTAAGTAGCGTTAAGTTCTTAAATGGGAAGAAGTAAGTATTTGTAAAGCAAAAAATGCAGTCTTTCTTTTGCTGTAAGTACAAAATGTCTAAAATGACTAGATTTTGGTCTACATACAGCATTTAATCTTGCTAAAAAAAATATAAGTATGGGCGTTTTCAACGGCGTATGTAATTTTTTTTTCACCGTAGAGACACAGGACCCGGGTCATTCGATGCGGCTTTCTTTTCTGATTTTAATGGTGGTAAAAAGTCACTTTAGGTATTTTGTCTACTTACAGCAAATATGCTTTCCTACATCGATATGTTCTCTTATACGTCGATGACATGTTGATGTTTGGTAGTAATGAAGAACATATATCAAATTTAAAGTCAATGCTAAACAAAGAATTTGAAATGAAAGACTTAGGCCTAATCTCAGAATTTTTGGGGATAAATGTAAAGCAGAATTTAAAAACAAATGTTACAGAATTATGTCAAAAGAATTACCTAGAAAATGTGTTAAAAAGATTCCATATGTATGATTGTAAACCTATTTCAACTCCCATGGATCAGAATTTTAATTGTAAAGAGCTTGAAAATGATAAATGCAAAGGCAATATTGAGAACATCTGTAGAGAGATCGTTGGGTGTTTAATGTATGCAGCATCAGGCACAAGACCTGATATTTGTGTTGCCGTATCAATATTAAGTAGATATCAAGATTGCGCTAGTAACATGTTATTAATCAACTTAAAAAGGGTTTTGCGATACATTAAACACACATTGAATTATAGATTAGTTTATAAATGTGATGATAGCAATTTGGTTGGATTTTGTGATGCTGACTGGGGAGGGGACCTTCGAGACAGGAAGTCCACTACTGGTTACTGCTTCATGTATTCAAATTGCCTAATATCTTGGTGCTCTAAGAAGCAAAGTACTGTGAGTCTATCATCAGAAGAATCTGAATACGTGGCAATGAGCATGGCTGGAAGTGAGGCATGCTGGATTGCTAATGTGTTATGTGATTTCAATGTAAGTAATGTATGTCCTGCTATCATGCATTGCGATAATCAAGCTGCCATAACGATTGCCAACACAAATAGTGTTAAACGATTAAAGCACATTGATATCAAATATCATTATATAAGGGAACTGATTGAAAATAAAAAGATATGTATACAATATGTGACAACAAGAGATCAAATTGCTGATATGTTAACGAAGTCCCTCAATGGTAATACACTTTTAAAGTTTGTGAAGCTATGTGGTATGAATATGTAGATTATTCTTGGTTCAATGGCTTTCTTATTTCCTTTTGATGTGTAGGATAAATGTAAAAAGGGATGATTAAAACATATATCTTTTCAATTGTCACAAAATTTTGTTAATTAATGTTATTACATTGACGGGGGGTGTTAAAATAAAGTAAAGACATTACAATGTAATAAGAGTAGGATAGATAGTATATTGTATATCTCTCTCTCTCTCTAGTAAAAATCTGTCATGGCGGATCTTTGCTTGTAACCGAACGATTGTGTGTAATACAAATAAACCTTTTTCAAGTTAATTACGCTTCTATTTTATTTATATTCCATCTATTATGTTGACAAAACTTATGTTTACGTAATGTAGGTAGATAGTTTAGAAGTTTTTAAAATGTATCTCAGTAAGTAGGCACTTACAGAGACAATAGACCTAGTTTTCTTGATTTAAAAATGTACTGCTTTCTAAACAGAGAAGGGTTCATTTTGATAACACCATGATTTTGAACACATTTTCACTATCTAAATACGTCCACCGCCACCGCTGAAACTAACCGCTACTGAGAGTACGTGGCGTACAAAACGCACCGCTTACCGATGCCGCCCCGCACGTCGCGCCGCGCGCCACTAAGACCAAAGTCGTGACCAGATGGTATTTACATAAAAAATAAAAACACCAAACCTCTACTTGGCTCAATGTCACCCAACTCTCTTCATCATAAGGTGTGGGAAGAAAGCAAAAATATCTTCGAATCAATGGTGTTCATTAACCAAACACAGTGTCATTGTGCTGAGGCGTAGCTCAGCAGCAGTACAGATTTAAAACAAGCTAGATTAAAAAGAAACTTTATATAAGAAAATGTATGACGGGATCTCAGAAAAATGTCAAGCTCTCTGGAATTTATGTTGTACATAGATACATACATACATATCATCACGCCATATCCCTTGCAGGGTAGGCAGAGAGAACAGAGTGCCAGAGAACTCTATCTCTGCATACTTCACTCGCTTCCTCAACATTCATAATTCTCTTCATACACGCTCGCCGGTTTCGGAGACTCTTGACTCCACCTTCCTTCAGTACATGTTGGGTTGGGTATGCAGAAAAGAGTATGAAAGTAAAATTAATGCGGTCGAAATGCGATCTCTGAGGAAAATCTGTGGAGTTAGGCTGACCGACCGCATTCGTAACGACGACGTAAGAGAGCGAGTAGGTATGAAAGAGAGTATTGGTGTAAAGATGCGAAAGGGAATGCTCCGATGGTTCGGACATGTGGAAAGAATACTGAACGAACGTCTGGTTAAGAAGATATACAATGCGTAAGTGAAAGGATGTAGGTACCGGGGGAGACCAAGACTAACCTACCTAGACCAGATCGGTCATGTACTGAAGGAAGGTGGAGTCAAGAGTCTCCGAAACCGACGAAGGTGTATGAAGAGAATTACGAGTGTTGAGGAAGCGAGTGAAGTATGCAAGGATAGAGTTCTCTGGCACTCTGTTCTCTCTGCCTACCCTGCAAAGGACATGGCGTATTGGTAACTCTAATCAGTACCAACCTCAAGAACAAAATAATCTTACAGATTTTTTTAATCTTTTATATGGCAACATTTTGTACAAAGCCGCCAACTGTCTTCGTATGTCAATGTCAAAAACATAGATTGAAATATTTTGTGAAAAAGCCGGTTCTCGCGGTAGTTTTAAAAGTTTTTAATGAAAAAAAATGTGGTAAGTGCATAAACACAATATTTATGTAAACTAGACATGTTTTCTGAATGCTTTATATGGTTTTTGCCCTCGTAGCATGGATATTTAATCGATTTTATTAGGGTTAATTAAGTGGGAAATAATTTCCCATTGTTTGTTCCTGCATTGAAAAAAAACACCAATCTCTATATATATGCAATAAACAATTTGTCTGTTGCATTATATAAGTATCTAAATAGGTATAGGTACTTGAAGTCTTACCTAACTAACACAAAGTTGTCAGTGAGTAAGTTAGCCATGGAGCTTTCTCGAGAGCTGTGACTACGTTTATGTGATTTCTCACTTGATTATTATAGTTAACTGAATCACTTACAATTTTTAGAAACATTTGTGCTGCTTAGACTACGTACTTATAGACTTATTATTATTTACTTTTAGCTATTTAAATATGGTACACGTAAAGTGCTAACCATGAAAAAAATTGAAGAGGTGGTACAAAATTTAGACGACTTGTCTGATTTATCAGGCTCAGATTCCGAGCATTCATTCTCCTTCCGATACTTACCCGAATCAGCTTGACGATAACTTAATTGAACAACGTCTTGAATATATTTTTGGCTTTGAATTGAATGAAGACAAACAAGAAACGCCTACTATACAAACCCAGCAGATTTCAACGAATGCCTTACTAACCGTCTTGGGAGAAACATCTTATATCACAAACACACCAAAAACAGACGGTCTTTTGCCAACTTACTTAGGTACTGAAAATGACGAATGTAATGAACAACCTCAAAACATTCAATTTAATGAAATTCATCAAGATTTAGATGTCATTGACGTTCCCATGGAAGAGTTTTTGGCAGATGATGAACAAGAGTCTGAAACTAACAACGAAGTACGCAGAGATCGTTCTCAGGCAAGAGTATGGGAGACAAAATCCGAATCCCATGATGTTCCCTTTTTCGAAAAACGTTTTAAACCCAAGTCTAATGACACGCACAAAACATCACCACTTAGTATTTTCGAACGGCTTTTTCCTGATGAACTGATTGTTATAATTATGGAACAAACAAATAGATACGCCCATTTGAAAAATAGCAACAACTGGAAACCAGTAACTCAACAAGATATTAAGGCGTATCTAGGAGTTTTAATCCTTATGGGCTTAAATCCTCTTTCGTACATGGAACTGTATTGGTCTTCAGATCCTTTTTATTACAACAAGGAAATTGCCCAGGTTTTTCCAATCGTAAGATTTAAAAAAATTACGGAAAACCTCCACTTAAATGATAATGAAATGGAACCACCAAGAGGCTCTTCTGAATACGACAAATTATATAAACTGAGACCCCTCGTTACAGAACTGAACAAGGTTTATCAGAGAGAAGCATTTAATTCTGAAGTACAATCGATTGATGAATGTATGGTGAAATTTAAAGGTCGAAGTTCGCTAAAACAATATATGCCAAAAAAGCCAATCAAGAGAGGATTTAAAGTCTGGGCAAGGTGTGATGCAAAAACTGGGTACTTGTACCAATTCGAAGTCTATACTGGAAAAGGCGACAGCACCGAAAATGAAGGATTAGGCTACAATGTGGTCATGAAACTGTGCAGTAGTGTACCAAAAAATACTTTAGTTGCCTTCGATAACTTCTTTACAAGTTGTAATCTTATGGAAGATCTTTATGATAAAAAAATTTATGCAGTAGGGACAGTCAGATGCAATAGAAAGGACCTACCTGATATGATAAAGAAAAAGCAACCAAAACCATTACGATTGGAAAAACATCAGTTTGCAGCTGTTACATTAAATGGCTTGATACAAAAGAAGTTGCTGTACTCACAACAGCCCATCAGCCACTAGATACAATGCTCGTAAAGAGGACCCAAAAAGATGGCCCTAGAGCACACATACTTTGCCCGAAAGCAATTGCTTCGTATACACTCAGCATGGGCGGAGTAGATCTATTCGATCATTTTAGATCATCGTATCCAATAAGCTGTAAATCGAGAAAATACTGGATGAGACTTTTCTTTTTTTTGTTCGATGCATCAATAATAAATGCATACATTACCTATAACTACACACATGTTGCGACGCTGTACGGACACCGAGAATTTAGGTTACGCTTAGCACGTGCCCTAATAGACAATCACACAACACGGAAAGGTCAAGCACAAACAGGCGTACTTTTCAAAAAAATAAGAGAGGGGGTATGTTTGGCGTACCAGACGAAATTCGTTTATTGAATGTAGGTATACACTTGCCAGAAGAGACCAGTACCTACAAAAGATGTCGATTTTGTAGTACGAAACTGAGAGAGCAGAGAACAAAAGTACAATGTTCCACCTGTGAAGTAGCTCTGTGTGCTAAGAACTGCTTCAAAACCTTTCACACTGTTCCAACTCAACAATATGATTTTCCTTAGTAATTAAATCTGTTTATATTAAAACATTCTTCTTAACGTTGTTGTTTCATTTTATAACTTTATTCACTCATGTTACATTGATTGTTTTTATTTTATTTTATTATATTAAGATAAAAAAACAAACAAAGTAGGAGCAACTAACATGTATAGAATTTGTAGTAAAATGTATCAAAAGTTGAGAGATGTTCCGGATAATGGGAAATAATTTCCCACTTAATTATATTTTGCTTTGACATACCGGATAATGGGAATTAATTTCCCACCGCAAAACTCCCATTTCCCCCCTCTTTATAAAAAAAAGGAGTTTGTTTTCGAAATCTACAGAACCCACTAACCTAAAAACCGTGACCAGTTTTCAATTATCTAAAAAACAAAAAAATTGTTTGATTAAGGGTTAAATGATATCGCCGAGGACTTTGACATAAGCCGCCTTCGCTGCGATCGTTGTGTTTGAAAATGTAAACAAACAGAATAAAAGCCTTATTACTCAATAAATAAAGTATATTTTTAAATGTTGCTGTTCCGTTCTATGGTAAAAGCCGTTTTGCGTGTTTTATTATTTCGTCTTTCACATTCGTTACAAAAATTGTGATCGAGTGACACGTCTTTACCGCTACTTTTTAACCGATTTCATCTAATTTATAATGTCAACTAAAAAATATGATAAACGAGTTTCGACACGAAAAAAATCTGTGTTACCGCTTAAAGTGAAAATAGAAATGCTTGATTGTTTACGCCTTGGAGAGTCATTTGCATCCATATCACGCTCATTCAATGTCAACGAATCAACTGTACGATCGATAAAAAAATCCGAAGATAAAATAAGGTCGTCTGTAGTTTCAACTTCACTGTCAGCGAAAATTGTTCGTAATCCAGCGATAGAAAAAATAGAAGTGACGTTATCATTATGGATCGAAGACCGCAACCAAAAAAGGGTGCCTCTGAGTGGTCCAATGGTCCGGGCGAAGGCAAAGCGTCTTTACGCTCATTTTAAAGAACCTGATGGTAGTTGTAGTGGTGAATGTACAGATGGATTTCAAGCATCGGAAGGTTGGTTCAATAAATTTAAGGTGAGACAATCATTGCATAACATTAAAATCGTTGGAGAAGCAGCATCAGCAGATACTGCTGCAGCAGAACAATATTCAGAAGAATTTGCAAACCTAGTAGCTGATGGAGGATATAAACCTGAGCAAGCATTTAATGCAGACGAAACTGCAGTTTTGGAAGAGAATGCCAAACAAAACATTTATTTCTAAAAGCGAAAAGTCTGCTTCTGGATTTAAGGCAGCAAAGGATAGAGTTACACTGCTGCTATGTTCTAATGCATCTGGAGATTGTGTCATTAAGCCACTGATGCTTTACATATCGTTTAATCCTCGGACTTTAAAAAATTAAAACAAGGACAACCTGCCAATGTTTTGGAGTGCTAATAAGAGAGCGTGAGTTACAAGCACTATTTTTTGTGACTGGTTCCGGAATTGTTTTGTTTCTGAACTTGAAACTTATTTAAGGGGTAATGCCACTATAAATTTTTTGAAAAATCGATTTTTTTTTTATTGGCTTAAAAAATAGTTTAAACCCTTTAGAATAAGAAAAAAAAGGTCCCGTGCGAGAACAATTTTTTTTCCGTAGGAAATAGAGGTCGCCGCCAAGCGCGTCAAAACTTGCTCCGAAACGACTACCTGCGGCAAACATAACGGTGAAAAGGGACGGCACAATAGGCCCCCCCTATTGCTCCCAACCGCCTGTATTGTTGTTCCACGTGTCCTTTCGAGCCTTTTGAGCATTATGAAGAAAAATTTCGTTAGTTTAGCTGCAGCAAGCGCACAGTAAAGAGCGATTTATTCTTCATAAGTGACGATTTTTGCGTGTTTTCCGTGGTTTTTTTTTACGATTTCACTGTAAAATTTACGAACGCGTTAGTTAAAATGGGTGATCGAGTGTATCTTGGAAAAAAAGGTACGAAAACCGCGTATCCAACGCGGCGTCGATCAGGCGGGATGAAACGACGACCCCTGAACCAATATGAATGTGAGAGTGATGAGCAGGGCATCAGCGCTTCGGCGAAAAAACTGAAGGACTGCAACGAGGAATTCGATGTGAATAGTCAATTCGGCTATAGAATAATCAATTTCTGCGCTGTTTTTTCCGTTATTGCCCAGCACGTGAAGTGCAAAACGTGCGGATCTGACATTGAGTTTCGAGAAAGAAGTCCTCGTGGTTTAGGCTTCAAAATTGTGATCGCTTGCCCAAAATGTCCCGATGTGGATATTCCGAGTTCCAAATTCATTCGCAATGCATATGAAATAAATCGTAGAATCGTGCTTGCAATGCGACTGATTGGAATAGGATTACAAGGAATGAAAAAATTTTGCGCGTTCATGGATTTGCCGCAGCCAATTTTTCATTCATTTTATGATAAATTGGTCAAAACGATAGCAATCGCAACAAAAGCAGTAAGAGATACAAGCATGAAGAAAGCAGCGCAAGAAGAGAAGGAGGGAAGCCATAAAATCGGAAAAACTGACGGAATAACGGTTTCCGGCGATGGTTCATGGCGAAAACGCGGATTTTCATCGCTTTTTGGAGTCACGTCATTGATCGGCTGGTTATCTGGAAAAATAATCGACGTCGAAGTGAAATCAAAGTATTGCAAATCATGCGAGCACTGGAAGTCCAAAAACGGAACAACGGAATTCGAGGAATGGCAAATAAGTCACGCCAATGAATGCCAAGCCAATCACGAAGGATCATCAGGAAAAATGGAAGTCGATGCTGTCATCGAAATGTTCCAACGCTCAGAAGATTTATACGGAGTAAAATACTCTAATTACATCGGAGATGGCGACTCTAAAACATTCAAAGGCATCGTGGATTCTAAACCTTACGAAAATTTTGATGTACACAAAAAAGAGTGCATTGATCACGTGCAAAAACGAATGGGCACTCGATTGCGAAACTTGAAGAAAGGAACAAAAGGTCTCGGGGAAGAGGTAAACTAACTGCCAAATTAATTGACGAACTATCCATTTATTACGGCTTGGCAATCCGTCGAAATCCCGATTCCATTTTTTTTTTTTTTTTTTTTTTTTTGGTGGACTATGGATTAGTCTCGCCCCGCCAAATCGGTCCGGGGTGACGGAAAAGGCGGCGCGTGACCCCATAGACCCACCGTAAAACTCCTCTCTCTTCGCCGTGCGAGCGGGTCACCGGGACCCGATTTTTAACTTCGGTGGCCCGCCCGGCGGTTCACCCTCGCGGGTTCCTCTCGTCGACGCCCCAACAGATTTCGCCGTCGGGGCGTCGCCCTCACGCGGTGGCCTCACGTCGGGTGACCGGACAATTCCCCGGTCCGATCACCCGAAGCCTCGGTTAGGGCGGCATCAGGCGCAGGTATTCGCGCCTGCGCCGCCCCGGCCGCTGGCGGCGGCCCGGGGCGCGGGAATCCTCCCTTGCCCGTTCCGCCGCTTCCTTCTGCGAGATGACAGCCTCGCAGAAGGCGGCGACCGCGTCCCAGTTCCTGATGCTGTCGACCATCGCTCTCGCGACGGCCGGCAGCGTCAGGTCGGCACCGATGACAGCGACGAGGTCACGGCGCTGCCGCTCCCATCCCGGACACACCTCCAGCGTGTGTTGCGCCGTGTCCTCGTCACTCCTGCAGTGGTGGCAGGCCGGAGTCCACTCCCTATACACGACCCTGTGCAGGTACAACCCGAAACACCCGTGCCCCGTCAATACCTGCACCAGCCGAAAGGTGAGGACTCCGTGCCGCCGCTCCATCCACTCTATCAGTACGGGCCGGAGGGCCTCAACGGTCTCCACACCGTGCCTAGGCCTCTCCAGCCGCGTAGCCCAACGGGCGATGACGTCTCGGCGGGCATCCACGCGCCAGGTGGCTATCTCGCTCAACGATGGGGAGCCACCTTCCTCGCGCGCTGTGATAACCCGCCGGTAGAGGTCGGAGAGCATCTGCGCCTCTAGGTCCCACGGGGGTGTCCCGGCCAACAGGCACGCCGCCTCTGTCGACACCGTGCGGTACCCGCGAATGGCTCTGACCGCCATGGCTCTCTGTGGCCTCCACAGAACCGCCCTGAGCTGGGCGTTCAGAGCCCTCGCCCACACGGGTGCGCCGTACATGGCCATCGAGCGGATGACCCCCGCATACAGCCGTCGGGCCTCAAAACTGGGTCCGCCCACATTCGGCATGAGACGAGAAAGGGCGGACGCCGCGCCGACAAGCCGGGGAGCAATCTGTCGGAAATGCTCCCGGAACCACCATCGCCCGTCGAGCACCAGACCCAAGTACCTCATATGGGCCTGGATGCTGATGTGGATGGAGTTTACCACTATCGAGGCGCCGATGGGTAGCCTCACACGGGGCCCATGGAAAAGTAGGGCCTCCGTCTTGTTTAGGGCCACCCTGAGCCCCAGCGCCTCGATCCGCCTGACCATCTCCTCGGTGCCGAGAGTGGCCAGGCTCGCCGCCTCTTCGAGTGTCCTGCCCCGGGCTGTGACGAGCGTGTCGTCAGCGTAGCACACCAAGCTCAGCCCGGGGGGGAGACTCCCTCTCAACGCCCAGTCGTACCCGATGTCCCACAGGGTCGGCCCCAGAACCGACCCCTGTGGAACGCCGCACGACATGGGCGTCCGCACAATGTCCCCTGCGGGACCCGCGCAGAGGATACTGCGGCCCTCCAAATAGTCTGCCACCAGCCGCCTGAGGTACAGGGGCACTCCATGGAACCGGAGCGCCTCCCTGATGCAGCCGAATGGCAGACTATTGAATGCGTTGGCGATGTCCAACGACACCGCCAACAGCACTCCCTTCCCGGCGACGGCCTCCGCGGCCGCCTGCCTCAGGCGTAATAGGGCCCCGATGGTCGAACGCCCCCTCCGAAACCCATACTGAGCGTCCGACAGATCGGGCCCCACCTCCTCCAGGTGTCGGACGATGCGGGCAGCGAGCACACGCTCCAGCAGCTTACCCACATCGTCGAGGAGCACGATGGGCCTGTAGGCCGACGGCAAATCCGGGGACCGTCCCGGCTTTGGCAGGAGAACCAACCTCCCTTCCTTCCAGCACTCAGGGAACCGTCCAGACGTCAGACAGGCGTTGAACAGCTGCCTGAGGCGAGGCTCGAAGTGCTCGAGGAGCGACGTCAGCACCCGGACTGGAATTCCGTCCGGGCCGGGGGCCGTGGTGGCGGAACGAATCTTCGCCACGGCCGCCCCCACTTCCGACTCCGTCACGGGCGGAACACTCTCGTCGTCGTCGGCCTCCCGGTCCTGATCTGGCGGAGCCATGACCGGGGGCGTGTGTTCCGACTGCCGTGGAAACAGCTCCTCGACCACCCCACGAAGGAAGTCGGGCTGGAGGGTCTCGGTGAGGGGGGGGGCCCGCGCGCGAAGCTTGTTCAGCGCCGCGCGATATGGGCGACCCCAGGGGTCACGGTCGAGACCGTCCAGCATCTCCTGCCAACTCGCGCCCTTGGCGGCTCGGATGGCCAGCCGAAAGGCAGTCCGCGCACTGCGGTACGCCTCGTACAGCTGGCCCTCCCGCTCGACGTCGCGGTGACGCCGCCGGCTGCGGGTGTAGGACCTTCGGGCACTGATACACGCCGCACGAAGGTCCGCCAGTCTTGGGGACCACCAGTAGACCCCCTGCCTCGGAGGCGGACGCCGCCGCACTCTGGGCATGGCCGCATCGCAGATCTGCGTTAACGCACTGCGAATGCGGACAGCCTCAGCGTCCACTCCGTCTGCTGGGGGTGGTGAGGACAGCCACGTACTGACAATGGCCGCCTCCGCCAGTAGATCCCTGTCAAGACGACCCACAGCCCACCGCGGAAACGCGGGAGCTCCGTCCGCCCTGTGACCCCTACCGGGTTCCCGGGGGGAGACCTCCATCCGGATGTACCGGTGGTCCGACAGGGTCTCCGCCTCCTCCAGGACACTCCAGTCCCTCACCCGTGGCGCGACAGCGGGGCTAGCGAACGACAAGTCCACTATCGACCCGCCCTGCCGCCGCACACACGTGTTCACCGAGCCTCTGTTCAGAACACAGAGGCCCAGTGAAGCCGCCCACTCGTTGACCGCCCGCCCGCGGTCGTCCGTCATAGGGGAGCCCCACGCCGTGGATTTGGCGTTGAAGTCCCCCAGAACCAGGACGAGGCCCGGTGCCAGTCGCCGTATCGAGGCCTCCAAGGTGGTGAGTGAGGCCCCGAAATCGTCCATCCTCCTAGTGGGGGAGAGGTATACGCTGTAGAGCGTGACCCCTCCCCACTCCGCCGCGACAAATTCCTCGCCCCTATCCAAAAGGGACAAGGACGGGAAGTGCCGCTGCGTTGAGACGACGATTGCCGCAGTACCGTTTCGACTGACCACCCAATTGGGGCGATCAGGCACGGCGTACGGTTCCGCGACTACGGCTGCACCAATCGACCACTCCGCCATGGATTGCAGGAGGAGATCCTGCGCTCCGGCGGAGTGGTTGGTGTTGGCCTGCAGGAGGAGGTGCATGGCTGGTGTACCCATTATCGGGTTGTGTCCATGACCTCCTCGCCAGCGGGCGATCGGACCGCGCTAGGAGCGGGAGCGGCCGTGGTCGTAGGGCCGCCCCGCGCCTTTGGGGCCGAAGCTGGAGGTTTGCACGCCCCAGAGCCCATGCGGTGCTTGGCGGGCTTATTGCCCGCCGCACACGCGGGGCAGTGGGGCGGGGCGGCGCAAGATGCCGCCACGTGCCCGGTCTGACCGCAGCGGAAACACAATCCGCCGCAGTCGAAGCAATTAGTGCACGTCGGTCGAGTGTGTCCGACCGCCATGCACTTGTAGCACCTCGCGGGCCGGTGCTCAAGCACGGTTACCCGCGCCGAGCTCCAGCCCACGAGGAGCCTGCCTGAGCCGGCCAGTTGCCTGACCGACTCCACCGGGCACTGCGCCCAGGCAGCACCTACGCCACCCGGACCGGGACGAATGGCACCGACCCGGACGGTGTCTATGGGACACCCGGTTTTCGAGGCAATAGCCTCCCGGATGTCTTCCACCGTCACCGAATCGTCCAAACCCGAAATGCGCATTTCGGCGCACTTGACGGGCCTGGCGATCTTGATGCCACCCTCCACGGCGAATAAACCTCGCAGCTTCTCGGCCACGCTGTCGGCCGTCTTGGCGCCCTCGGCCCCTGGGAACTCGAGAATTCGAGCCCCCGTCCGGGCCTTGCGGGTCCTGGCTTCGACGCCTCCAATATCGGAGACGTCTAGCTCCCGCCGGGCCTTCCTCAAGACGGCCTCGTAGCTGAGGCCCTTCTCGGCCGCCTCGGGCAGCACAGTGATCACCACTGCGGCCGTCTTCGGCGACTTGAGCCCCTTGCGCGGTCTCTTCTTCCGTCCGGCTCCTGCCTGAGGAGCGGGGACCTCAGCGGCGCGCTTGGCCTCCGCTCTCCTCCTTTGGCCGCGACTCCTTCTGTCGCGTTCGGCTACCTGCCAACCCTGTTCGGGTACGGCAGTCGTGCCGGACGCGGAAGGCCTCGTCGCGGCCTCGCTGGTCGTCGCCGGCGGTGTTGTTGCGGGCGACTTCAGCGGTCCGGCAGGAGCCGGAGCCGTCTTCCTCCTCAGGGCGGGTCCCTTCGGAGCTGGGCCGGGGCCTTTGGGCTTAGGCCCGGCCGCGGCCGCGGCGTAGCTCCCCACGCGGCCACCCTGACAAGGCAGCGGGGCGGGGGCTGGTGCCACATGCGGCCGCTTATCCGCGGCTAGGGGCGGCCGGACACGTGGTTCTGGAGGCAGTCTTGCCTCCAGAACGGCCACACGCGCATCAACGAGTTTGCCAACTGCGTTGATGATTTTGGCGAGGGCCTCGTCCGACAAGCCTCCCACCTCCAGCGTCGGGGTCGGCTGAGCCCCTCCAGGGGCCCGCTCCGCGGCGCCTGGCGGCTTTGGCGCCGCAGGGGCGCTAGCCGGCGGCAAGCGGTCCGCGGGGAGAGGCGTCAACCTCACCACGGGAACAGGGAGTTTCACCGCGGTGACCGCGCCAGCGTCAGCCGGCGGCGCGCGCTTCGCGGCGGCAGGCGTCTTCCTCGCCGCGGGGATGGGTGTGACGCTGACGCCATCACCCAACGTCGTCGGCGCCGCAGCGCGAGGCGGCTTTGGCGCCGCAGCGGCCGCCGAGTATCCGGCCCTGGCCGATAGCGCGGCTGGCGCGGGTGACACAAACAGCGCCACCTGCGCCTTGAGGTCGGCCACGTCTATCAACAGCTGGCGGTTTGCGCGACGCATTTCCGCCAGCATGTCGCCCAGGTTCCGGTTTCGGGTCCGCAGGCCTGACATCTCGCCTCTAAGGCGGACATTTTCGGCCTGCAGATCCGTGGCCTCGCCGGCGCGGACAGCGACCGCCGCCGCCCTTTCCATGACCGAGGTCCCTCGCCCTCTTCGGGAGGCCTGGATCTTGGGTGGAGGCATGTTGGCCACGCTCCCCTCGGTTTCGGCGCTCGAGCTGCCTCCCTTACTCAGGGGGCGCTTTCGCACCTGCGAGGGGAGGGCCTCCTCCTTCTTAGTCGCGGTCGCCGGCGGCGTCTTTGCTGCTAGACGCGCCGACGACCTAGTGGGGCCTTCACCAGCCGACCCACTGTCCTTTTTGGACGGCCCTGCGGGAATATCACCGCCCTCGTCCATTCTGACGGTAGATCCGCCGCCCTCGTCTTCGGACGGCTCTGCGACATCGCTATCGCTCTCGTCCGTCGACGGCTCTGCTGCGAGTCTACCGTCCTTCTTCTCTTCAGCGGCGGCAGCCTCCCTGCGCGCTCGCCGCTCCTCCAGCCGCCTTTTGTGGCTCAGGCCGTTGCCCCGAGACTTTCGAGGCGACCTCCTCTTCTTCTTCTGGGCCTCCACGGTTTGTGCCGGGCCCTCGGCGGACGCCTCAAGTCCTGAGGACGAGGCGTCGTCTTGGTCAGTTTTTGATCGGCTTGACCGGGCCTTGGGGTGAGGATCACTACGATCCCCGTCGGTTTTTAAAGTATTTAAATTTTGCGTATCCATTATGAATCCCACGAGAATGGGAGATACATTACGTCGACCCGGGCAGAGATCCCTTTACCCGGGCAAGCCTACATTTACCAACCAGGGGGGCAGCCGGTACCCTGGCTGGAGCGTGCTAAGAACAGAACAACCCATCTGCCATGCATCTTCTCGCCGCACGCCAGAACTTAAGATTCTGGGTGATTTCCGAGTCCGAATGTTACTTCGAACTCTTTATAGAGGTTGTCTTCCTCGCGGTCCGGGCGGTTAAGCCAAGACCCTCGCTCCTGAAACTAAGACAAGCAGAGAATCAGGTTTACGATGTGTGGGCGGTGGCATGTGCCTGCCCAGCCCTCAAATGAATGAGTGACTGAGCCCGTCCCAATATTTCGCGTCCTATAACCTCTACTACGACTGTAGTAGAGTGAGGAGCGAAATCGCGCAGATATTCGCTACGGACGACAGTACAACAGAAGAACTGGGGACCGCCGCCCGCACCCAGGGTACACCGCGTGGAGGTTTCTGGGATAGTACCCCACCGTCGAAATCCCGATTCCATCGAAAATATGAAAAAATGAGATCTGGGCAACCCTTTTTCACAAAATGTCAACGGATGAAAAGCCTCAGTACGAAAAATGTTCAGAGAATTGGTGCAGTTGGAAGAAAGCGAAAGCGGAAAATGCCTTGGATGCGTATCATCACAATCAGCCAATGAGTGAGGAGGTTTATCAAGACATTAAACCCATCTACGTGTAATTGAGCCGGGACGACTTGCTGGAGCGTTGCTTGGGGGCCTATACTCAAAACAATAACGAAAGCTTCAACGCTACCGTTTGGAGTTTGGCCCCCAAATCATCCTCAAGCGGAAAAACTGTACTGGATATCGCGACGGATATCGCTGTTTGCACATTCAATGGCGGCCTTACCAACGTCTTGCAAATATTCAAGATGTTGGAGGTGGAAATTGGTGTCCAATTATATAATTTCTGCACCGAAGCCGACGCCAAACGCACGCCGAGGCATCTCTGAGCGACGCGGCAAAAAGTGCGCGCGCGCTCCAAAAATCGACCAGGAAAGACGAAGAAGACAAAAATTTGGCCATCAAATGTATGGTGCTGGAATTGCAGACTAACGGTACAAATTTTTTTTACCTCCTTTTTTTAATTTTTTCCCATAAAAAACTAGTCGTAAAACTTAAAACGCGTTTTTCTCGAAACACGGTTTTTCAAAATGGCACGCAGCATCACTCGAACAATTTTCATTTTTTTTACTTGAAATTTTTACCAGATGTGAACATTAACATTATCTTGAGAATGTCGATCGGGATTTTCAATAACTTTATTTATTGTTTTTTTATTAACAAAAAACTAGCCGTTTTTTTCGTAAAAAATCATTTTTTTTTTCAAACGTACGCCAAATCCACAAAAATTAATACTTTTTAAAATCCGATCGACATTCTCTAGCTATAACCCTCTAGATTAACGGTTTTTTTTTTGTTCTAGATTCAAAAGTGCAGCAGTGGTGCTGCGTGCCGCGGAGCCCTGCAAGCAAAACATGCCCCGGGAAGATGGCTGTGGAACCGCCATTTTGTTTTTTTTTCGCTGTAAAAAAATTGGATAATAAAGTTTAATGTATGCCCGATAACACCCTTAAAAGTTTTTTTTCAATTACCTTCAAATTCGGAAGCAAAAAATTCGTGAAAAAACCTTTCTTTTTGGACCATTACAGTGGCAGTACCCCTTAAAAAAAAACAGAATTTAGACTTTAAAGCACTTCTAGTTTTGGACAATGCACCAGGTCATCCTTGCGAACTTGAAACTATGCATCCAAATATAAAAGTGACATTTTTACCTCCCAACACGACGGCTTTGCTTCAACCTATGGACCAAGGAATAATTCAGGCCTTTAAGCTCTATTTAATATCTATTACATTAGACAAACCTTTAAAATCATATTGGATAATATGGAATGTAATCCTGATATGAATGTTATGGAATGCTGGAAGAAATTTGACATAGCAAAATGCATCGTAAACATAAAAGAATCATTGGAAGAACTGAAGCCACACACATTGAAGTCATGCTGGAAAAATCTGTGGCCTGCTCTGACTGCGACAAATGACGAAGAATCTGTGCAAGTTCAAACTTTGACTACAAACATAGCCGAAATCGCGAAGGGAATAGGACGAGATGGGTTCGAACAGATAGAATCAAGTGACATTCAGGAACTGCTTGAATCGCAAGATGAAAATTTGACTGAAACCGACTTGGAGGAAATGTTAAATTCACAGCCCATTGAAGAAGAGACTTCAACAAGCACTAGAAACGTGACATTTAATCTGAAAAATCTTAGTGAAGATTCAAGAATGGCAAATGAACTTTGCGATTTCTTTATGAACATTGATCCGTCTATGGAGCGAAGTATTATTTTTAAGAGGCCAATTGATAATGCGACTGCTGCGTATCAGTCTGAATTGAAAAATCTTTTAAAAACTGCCAAGCAAGAGAAAATCACAAAATTCTTCAAACCATTGCCTAAACCTTAAGATAATTAATTACAATGTTCAAAAGCTTCAATTAAATTGATTTTTTTAGGTATTTGTTTTTTTATTAATTTATCACCTAGGAACGTATCCCCTATAATCCCATATAAATTACCATTCCGTATTCACGGTTTCTGTATTCGCGGCATATTTATTGAACATATACCCCACGAATAAAGAGCTTTTACTGTACTTAAAAGTATCTTGTATATTCCAGATACATTGTACAAGTATTTTGTACACGTCTGTACAGATACTGAGCAACAGTTATTATTCATTGTCAAATGCAAAGCATACACTCCTGGAGCTAATCTCACTATATCTTTAAACGAGCAATTCTTGTATATATATATATATATATATATATATATATATATATATATATATATATATATATGTAATCTGAATCTCGGCAATGGCTCCAACAATTTTCTTGAAATTTAGCATACAACGGGTTCCGGGAGCCATTAATCGATCTAGCTAGGTTACATTTATAGAAAATATTGTTTTGTCAGTTTTTTCGGCAACAAAAAATATAATTTTTCGTTGTATTAAAACTATTAGAATATGAAGGTTTTCAAATTTTGACGCTGTCATTAAGAATTGACATTTAGCTCAGTTGGAAAATCGAGCGCGGTTCGGATCCTTACCTCTCTTATTTACTTTTGGCCTTTTTTTATTATTTTATTAATTATTAAATTATCATTTGCCCACATCTTTGTCTGCGTAGAAGTCGAAAATGGTTATAATAGGATTTTTGTTTGTTTTTTACGTTATTAAGTTTATTATAATTTATATATTATTATGTATAAATGTTAGTATAGGTACTTATATAGCACAATAATCTTATCCATGTGGTGACGGAGTAAAAATACAATTCACCACCCCCTATCTTATCCGTGGGTGATCGTAAGAGATGACTAAGAGATTTTATATGCATATAACATCTATGCAAGAGAAGGAAAACTCGAAACAAATCCCTATACCAACACGACTAACCAGCGCGGTATAGTAGGTTAACTTCCCTCCCATTATGGAGGAGACCCGAGCCCAACAGTGAGACGTATATGGGCTGTGATGATGATGATGCTGACAATCTTTGTTATAGTGTAGGGAAGGTTTAATAAACATGAAAATAACATGATATTTTGTTATATATTATGGACACGAGGCTTTTTTCTTAGCAGGCTATGTTTTGAACACACCGCGCCCATTACGACCGAAGCGACGGCAGTGTAGTATGCAGCCGCATAACCCACCGTCTTTTCTATCGAAATTAGGCCGACCACTGACTTACTCTGAAGCATGTCAAATACAACTGCCTATGGGAGAAGCAGCTTTCTCTCAAAGTCTACTCCCGCTACCTTAACAATTTCACCTCGAGCTTTGTTTATGGTCATTGCGAAGCAGACTTTGATGGCAAACTGCACTCTCTGAAATTCGAAGTAGTAATTTGATGGTATTTGAAGAATCCTAGGAATAAATACAGACTCTGCTCGAGAATCACCGGTCAGTATAGTTGAACCGATTATATTGCAATGCAATGTTTATTTTTGCAAATTGGTGGCGCGCCAGCTCTTAATTTTAAGATGTGAGTTGGGAGACCGGGAGCCTGCAGAGTATTCAGGAACTCAACCGGTTGTTGGACTCGGGGCTTATCACTTATTCGAAGGATTTATTTTGATATTCGACCCCTTCGAATGATTTAAAGTATTTGCAAGTAATTGGTATAAAGAAATCGATACGACCGTAGTAGCGCACATAGGTAGGTCATGGCGTCTTGCGACCAATCTGATCAGCATTAACATCCTGTTTCCCTATCGTATCTTACTGATTGTTCCTAATATAACTCAGCTTTTCCATCTCAATATTTACAAATATGTTGATTAAACGCTGGCTAAACAGCGAACCAAAATATAGCAAATGACTATCTCTCTTACCTAAACATTATGCGGTAAAAATACCCTCTCCAGAGTATAATAAAAACGGGTAATACATCTTACGAGCGATGGATTTCAGGTATTCGGTGCAATGTGTAATCACGGCTCTCAGTTATATTATTCGGCTTAGAAAATTGCTGTCCAAGAATTTAAAATTTCAAACTCAACGTTCCTAAGACATCGTGTCCTAAAAGTGACCTCTTTATAACTTAGAAACTTTTAAATGCCGCATTAATACAGTATTGTCACTTTCGAAACACTCTAATTTTGAAGAGTATTTCCATTGTACCAAGTTTTATGTGAGTTAAACCTTTTCAGGGTTTCGTACCCAAAGCGTTAAACGGGACCTTATAACTAAGACTTCGCTGTTCGTCCGTCCGTCCATCTGTCTATCACCAGGATGTATCTCATGAACCATGATAGTTAAACAGTCAGACAGAAATTTTCACAGATGATGTATTTCTGTTGCCGCTAAACCGACAAATACTAAAAGACAAAATAAAATAAATATTTAAGGGGTGCTCCTATATGGGTTACACTTCGATAAATAAATGTAAACAACTTCTTCTATGCTGATGTGGTGGTTTATTGCGATTATTACACAATATTTACAGAGCTAAACTTAAGCGTGCCGATCGCAGCGGCGGTTACTGGACGACTACTTATTATAAGTACATACATACATATCATCACGCCATATCCCTTGCAGGGTAGGCAGAGAGAAGAGAGTGCCAGAGAACTCTATCTCTGCATGCTTCACTCGCTTCCTCAACATTCATAATTCTCTTCATACACGCTCGCCGGTTTCGGAGACTCTTGACTCCACCTTCCATCAGTACATGACCGATCTGGTCTAGGTAGGTTAGTCTCGGTCTCCCTCGGTACCTACATCCTTCCACTTTCGCATTGTATATCTTCTTAACCAGACGTTTGTTCGGCATTCTTTCCACATGTCCGAACCATCGGAGCATTCCCTTTCGCATCTTTACACCAATACTCTCTTTCATACCTACTCGCTCTCCTACGTCGTCGTTACGAATGCGGTCGGTCAGCCTAACTCCACAGATTTTCCGCGGAGATCGCATTTCGACTGCATTAATTTTACTTTCATACTCTTTTCTGCATACCCAACTCTCGCTTCCATACACTAATGTTGGGACAAGCACTGCGTTATGTATTGCTACACGTGCCTTCTGGCTGAGGTGGTGGCTGCCGAGAAGTTGCCCCAACGCTCCGTTCACTCTATTTCCCGCATTCACTGTATATCAGTGGTGTACCTTCCATCTCGGCCCTTTTTAGTTTGAGAGTCATCTCCTGAAAAGTGTGTACCTGCAATAATACAAAACAACGAAAACGCTAATAATGAAGCGAAGTCTACGCGACGTCGCGGACGACGGAATAAGAACCCCGTTGTACCAGCGACTTCAGCGCCAGCACAAGCGCCAGCCTCAACAAAAGTCGAACCACCACCGAAGGTAGTCGAACGTCCCGCTCCGAAAATCATGTCGTCGATCCCGCAACCAAAGAAATTATCAACGCAAGCATCTGATTTGACAAAAGATATTTTATGGAAGGAGGGACTCATTCTCGATGGCGAAGTAGGCCTTGTCAACGTGCGTCCAATCCAGGAATTCTCACCAGACGCAGCAGGCTTTGAATCATTGTTAGAGGAAGAGTATAAAGCAATCTCCGATGTGGATAAGGCATTTGTAAAAGCCATTCCGCAGTCAGTATACAATCACTTCCACCATGTGCTGTACTGGTACAGATTATCATTACAAGCCGTGTTGAATGGAACGTCGTCTCGTGAACAGGAGCAGCTGATCAATGTGGTCAACTCCCACGACGTAAGTGTCCCTTCGGGCGCCGCCGCGTATCTCGCAGGCCTTGGCGACTTTGAAGACGTGACTGGCGTCAAACACAGACTTATTATAAGTACCTTACAATAAAATTATTATACATTAATAAAATTACATATGCATACACGTTATGTTATCTGCATCTATGCGTCGCTTACACAGCCCCACCCTAGTGCTGCTCACGCAGCACTCACTACTCTATAGGCATTCTAGCGACGCAAGCAACAAATTTTATTACAAAACTTTTTAGTCTACCTATTTACGTACCACTTACTTGTACCACTCGCACACTGCCGTCCTTTCCCTGAAAATACGTTCTCTATAATACCTTCGCAGACGTATCCAGGTGGAAAATTACATCGGTTCTTGGTACATATTTCATGCCACACCCTTTAAAACTGAGTATGACTATACCTATAGGCCATAAAGTTCCCATATTGTGCAGAAATGACAACCCATTAAACCACTGACCATCTAGTGGGAGACTGTGAAGTTCTCCCGAGTGGTTAGATCTGCAAAATTTATGGCCGTAAGTATATTATCTCCATTCTTTGATTTGCGTCAATTTATCGAGTTCGCCCAAGCAGTAAGCTAAATAAGTTTAAAACACCGTGCGTTATTACGTATCCATTGTAAAATTGTCGTGGAATCGCACCAAAAGTATCGATCAGCTGTTTTTATTCGATGTGTGGACTGTAGTTTGTTTGCTGATCTAGTAGCCATTATAGCTGCCTACAATTCCAGTCCGGGTACCGTTACGGATTTGCAGGTGAAATTCGACATTCGCTCCCTACGAAACAAACCCTTATTTGTTTATTATTATCTAACTAACGCCAATATGCAACCGCGCAAACAGCTTGCATAGACGCTTTACAAAATATATGAAATTGTAAAAAACAATAACCCTCCCCAATGAGTTGATTGTTTGTTGTATGAATGTGCGTAGACGCACCCGACCTTATGAATAGGTCGCTTATCAGTCGCGACTGTGACCCATTCATATTGCTAACTCTGTCAGCTGTAGTGTGACGTCACGTAAACACATTTATTCGCCGGTAACATCGCGGTATTCGAACGCTACTAATTATTTTTAATAATTTCAACCATTTATGTAAATGGTGAAAGAAACCATAAACGTCGATCAATAACATGATGACCTTTAGCAGTTCGCGTTTCGTAGGACATATTTCTCTATTAATTATTTCTTCAGATATTCGTTCGTCGTAAATGAAGTGACAAAACCAAGCGCATCGTCATGAGGATACCATATAATTACTAATGCGCGCTCACCCTCGTGCTGTGCTCCAATCTTCACGGAAGCAGCCGACGCACAGTGTTTCGCCTAGAACATATTAGGTGGACAAAATTCATGTTATCATTTCCAGGTAATCTTACTTGCACAATGTAAACAACACCTCCAAACTCCAAATTTCGTGAATCGGTTATTTTTCAAATTCGTAATTGATGAGACATAGAGGTCTGAAGTCAGGTAATGAATTTAATGCAACCGTCTCAATCAATACGTTGCAATTTACCGACACTTTCGTGCACATCTCAAAGTGGCTTGTGATAATATTGTGTAAGTTTTTGTGATGGATATAAATAATGAGGGTAAGTACAATGTTTTAGTATATTATTTAAATCAGAATCTTTTAAAATAAATTTACAGTATTTGTTTCAATATAATTTAAATTTTAGCTTATTTTTTTAATAAAAATAAACTTTTAAAGTGTAAAAGATACAGACATTCACCTCTATCCGGGCTAGTTTTTAGATATATCGTAGGAATAACTATATTCTTTGCAAAAATACACATATTGTTTAGCACACTTCAGTACAACATGCTTTTTCTTTTTTTTTTTTAGAACACGTTTACTCTATTTCAAGGGTAGCCTTTTTCGAGTGGTTGAAACACACAAAAAATGAAAAAAAGGCGCGTTTATATGACTTTCTTTCTTTAAAATTTCAATTTCGTGACATTACTGAATGCAGCTAAAAAGAAATAAAGTTGAAGATATCCAATTTTTCTAATAAGTTTGGTGCCAAATGGTTGGCTTCAGGAAAGTCGAAGGAGCGTTTTTTAGTTAAAAATAAGACTTGGCTGGATGAAGAAGATATATAATTTACTGCGTGTTCTTTTGCGCCACAACCTTCGACATCGAGTGAGGCTATGACTCCTGTAGGAAGACCTCGTAAAGATTTCGAGGAATCGTCGTTTAAGACGAAGAAACGTCGCGTCGTGGATCTCTTAGAATCACGAAGTGTCAGTGAATTAGTGACTGCTGCCGAAATTGCTGTGCGTTCAGCAGGGCAAAGGAAAATTGCCAATGTATTTAGAGACATTAGTGAAAGCCCAGAAAATATTGCTAAGTCTAAAAATACCAGTTCCGTTAATCCTAGGCAGTTAAGTAGTGACGAAGCATTAGCTTACTATATAGATTCTAAATCAACAACGCATTCTTACAAACTAACTAGGAAGTGGTCCATGAAGGCAGGACATAATGTGCTTCCGTTATATTTTAGTCTAGTAAAGTCCAAACAGGCCTGTTATCCTGCAGAAGAGCACATTGCTATAACAGAAACTCGTGCTGAAATAAATTTGCAAGCCTTATTAGATAAAACAGTAGAACGTCTAGTACTAGCACAGAATGAAGTTATCAGCAGTGTGCTCCCAACAAGTTCATCGTTTACACTTGTTAGTAAATGGGGATGTGATGGAAGTTCTGGGCATAGCACATATAAACAGAGATTTGAGAACACTGAAGATACAGATGAGTTTCTCTTCGTATTCTCTTTCGTTCCCCTTAAGTTATATGATGGTTCCAAAATAATTTGGCAAAATCCTCGGCCTTCATCAACTTTGTATTGCCGCCCAATCAAATTTATATTTGCTAAAGAAACGAACGACTTCACGTTAGCGGAGACAAATAGATTATTGGAAGAAGTTAATGCTCTTCTTCCAACACTTATCAACTTTGGTGATTCTCAAATCTCTGTGAAACACGAACTTTTGCTGACAATGATAGACGGAAAGGTGTGTAACACCCTAACGGAAACTCGTTCATCTCAAAAGTGTTTCAACTGTAGCGCCACCCCCAAGACAATGAACGATGACCCCGCCAAGTTTGACAGCAATATAGAACATTTCGGCTTTGGTTTATCTACTCTTCATGCTTGGATACGTTGCTTTGAATGCCTTTTACATATCAGTTACAAGTTGAATATTAAGAAATGGCAGGCTAGAAGTGACGAAGACAAAGCAGATATTAAGGTTCGATCTGACGAAATCAAGTTGAAATTTAAGAATGAGATGGGCCTCATTGTAGATAAACCAAAGCCAGGATTTGGTTCTTCAAATGACGGAAACACAGCCCGTCGCTTTTTTAAGAATGCCGAGATGAGTGCTCAGATCACAGGGCTGGATGTTATAATTATCAAACAATTTGATGTTATTTTGAGGACATTGTCTTCTGGATTCGAGATAAACTTAGTTGAATTCAATAAATATTGTCTTGAAACCAGAAGACATTTTCTTAGCCTCTATTCGTGGTACTATATGCCTGCTACTGTACATAAAATCTTAATTCACAGTACAGAGGTCATTATAACCGCATTACTTCCAATTGGGCAGCTTTCCAAAGAGTCCCAGGAAGCACGAAATAAAGATTGCCGCAGATTTAGGGAGTACAACACCCGCAAGTGCTCGCGTGTTGCCACAAATAGAGACTTGCTGTCCATGTTAATTATAACATCTGATCCTTTGATCAGTAGTCTTCGGGAGATTCCCCAAAAAAACCGGAAAAAATATGTGCAGAGGTTTTAAAGTTAATTGTAAGCCCTAACATAATTCAGTCAAGACCAGAATCGTCATCGTATTGTCGCACAAATCCACAAAACAGTGTAGATTACATAGTAAAAGATTCATCAGAAGACTCTGATGACGATTATTAGATTATAATTTTTACTATACTATTATTTTATTTACTATACTATTTTTTTTTTATTTAGTTATCTATACAGTACACGATACGTTAACGGTTACTTACTCTCGTACCATAACGATAACACTCGTTAAATAATTTTGTTTTGGTATATTAATTATATTTAAATAAATTTTTCAGCTTAAAAAATCGTTTTTTATTACAAAATAAAACAAAAACTGTTGATAATGTCTAAATATGACTACCTATATGTAAAAGCTTCTTTATATCATGTAAAATAATTTTGTCCACCTAGCATGTTCTACGCGATACACTGTGCGACGTAGCGACTCTTCGTGCAAGCTATTTAACACTAAAGGGCCATTTAGACGGGGAGAGTTTCTCGTACGTTTCCTTACGAGAAACTATGCGCTACTATCACAAGCAATAATCGCCATAACACAATCGTATCAAAGTGTTTACATACAGGCAAGAACTAAAATCTCGCCTACGATTATGTCATACGAGATTCGAATATGACTTATCGCTAGGCGATAATTGCCTATGCTTGTTTACACGACAAAAGTATAGTAAGCAGATTCTTGCTTATGAGAGTCTCGACTTGTATAAACACGATCTCTTGTGACATATTTTGAAGTTGATACGAGTATCGTACAAATCGGTTTGAATCGTTTTTAGTGCGAGATTTGTCAGTCGAGTTAAGTGACTACAAGTGTATTGTTCGTAAAAAAAATGACACAAAAATCTTTTAAATTCGGTTCTGCCGACAATATTAAATTCATTGAACTGTATAGAAGTTACGAGTGTTTGTGGAACACGGAGAATGAACATTATAAAAACCGTGATGCAAGAAATACAGCCCTGAATGATTTCGCCAAAGAATTGGATATTAAGGAATTTGGCCCTAAGGAAATCACTGCAAAAATTAAAAATATCCGAAGTCAATATTTGCAAGAACGAAAAAAAGTAAGATCTTCTTTGGGGACTGGAGTTGGGGCCGGAAATGTATACGTGCCAAAATTGTCTTGGTACAATTATTTAGATACATTTTTAAGAAAATCTTCAGAATTTCGATCAACAGTCTCAAATCTGGTGAGTACCTACTTTACTTTATAAGCACTTTTTGACCTAGTTAGACAGTGATAAAAATAATAAAATACCGGGTTCCGTTTATTTCAAGCTGTTTATTATAAAAATATTGCATTTTCCTGCCACGGAACTGCTCCTCGATTATTAAAATAATCACAATACTGTTCACGAACTGAAATTGCCTCTCTGGTAGAGTTACCATGATTTTGCGAAAATATATCTTCAAAGGCTCCACTTGTGTGGTTTTCTCTCCACGCGCCTGGTCGTATACCAGATCCTGTTTCTTCATCTAAAAACCCTGGAGGAGTGTATGCTTTTGGCGATGTTTTTCTCAACCAGTTATGTAAAACACACGTTGTTTTTACAATGACATCTACTTTCTCGGGAGCCAATCCTATTGGCCTTTCGAAAATCCTACACCGTGATACTAAAATACCAAATGCATTTTCAACAATTCTCCTGCATCGGCATAGTCTGTAATTATAAATTTTTTGCTCTTTTGATAAATTATTACGACGTGGGTATGGTTTCATTAGGTACGGTTTTAGAGGAAACGCTTCATCTCCGATGAAAACAGCATCACTAGGCAAGTCCAGTGAATTTTCCTCGATAGTTTTTTTTAACGAACTTTCATTAAATATGCCGCCATCGGAGTTTCTTCCCTTCGCTCCAATGTTCACATATGTAAAACAATAGACATAATCAACGCATCCTAAAAGAACAATACTAAACGTGTTTTTATAATTGAAAAAATCTGATCCTGTTCCTGGAGGACATTTAATCAGTATGTGTTTGCCATCCAAAGCTCCGACACATGAAGGAAACTGCCATCTTGTTGCAAATCCTGTCTGAATATTGACCCATTCTTCTTTGGTCCTTGGTACCTAAAATAAAATATGAATTATTTTATTCACTGTTTATTTTTTAAAATTTCAGACAGATGAATCTACTGCAACAACATCTCACACTCAATTGGATGATTCGACGTTGAATATTGAAGATATACAAAATGTCCATGTTGTCGACTCCTTGATCGATATAGTTGATTTGACACCAAGACCAACTCAAACTAAAAAGGCCAGGACCAAAACTCTGGACATCGATTCAGCAATCGATAGGTTAGACGCTATAGATAAAAGATCTAGGCAAAATGAAGATGATTTGGATATGTTTGGGAAGTATGTTGCATCCAGCTTGCGCAAGCTTAATGAGAAAAATGTAATATTTGCTCAAGATGAAATCCAGACAATTCTCTCAAAATATAAATTGAGGAATTTGAAAGATACAACTCCGATGCCTGATTCTCCATTTTCGAGAACTGAGAGCGACACACAGTGGTGGAATTCAAGCATGCAAGATGATTTTCCAAATGATTCAACGAATGCACAATAATTATTTCTAAATATCTCTATATTAAGTTGATTTGTTATTAGCTAATTGCCATTTATTTGTTTTGTAATCTACCTTATCAAAGCAAGATTAGAATTATTACGGGAGACGAACACTTGCTTACATAATTCCTTCACTAATAAATGAAATACCAATACGAATCAATACAGAAATAAATAGTATGAACTACAAGCAAAAATATAAAAAAATACTATTTGAGTACAATTTGCTGAACATTAATTTCAAATTAGACAATTCAAACTGATTGCACTATACTTGGAATATTGTGTATTCAAAGTGTGAAGTAGCTTTACATTGCAAAAATTAAATATACAGTGACAGATAATGAAATAGCATATATATGAAACAGGCTGTATAAGGTTCGCTTGCTCATCTGTTGCGAATTTTATTTTAACTACCCTCTTTAAAAGAAAATGAAAATATGTGTACAAAAAAAAATGTGTGTATTAAGATACGCGTTTCTTACTTTTTCTCGATTGTCAAATAAGTTATATGTATTTGTATATTGTAATGTAAGTACCTATCATAAGACTCGTTTATTGGCCTCGCTGTTTGAATGTGAGTACCTATACAAACTTAAAAAAGTTTAAAGGTACAATAATAATTAATATGTATTTTCTTTATGGATTAAATAAATTAAAAAAAAAAAAAAAAAAGACTGATGTTGAATAAATACTTAGATAATCTTATGATAGTTAAGTGATTTTGAAATTAATCGTTTTTCATTCATACCTTAATAAAATCTTCCAATGCAGTGTAAATAGCTTGCAGAACTTCTACCAAAAAGTAACTTATTGTACACCTAGGTACTCTAAATAATTCTGATAATGTTTGAAATGAATCTCCTGTAGCCAAAAATTTGAAAGTTATTTCCAATTTTGTACGAGCAGCTATAGCTTGACGCATATTTGTATCAGTTTTTTGTATAGATGGTCCAATTTTTTGAAGTAAATATATAAATTGAGTTTTCGTAACCCGAAACATATTTTTGAATGTCTCTTCATCTTCCAATTGTAATTCAAGGCACAACGTGTTAGATGCTCCCGAATCATTTCTTCTCGTTATCCATTTTTTAACCCAACACCTTTTCTTCTTTTTCCGTTTAATTAATTCTTGCCTTAGAAGAGCAGATATAATTAAAACACCCTCGCGCACTCCACTCATGATAGCAACTGACATAAAATCTCGAAATACGATTATTGCTTTGAAATTCTGTTTACACGGGCATAATAATATTCCATTGCAAGGCAATTATCGCCTAAGGCAACGAGCGAGGAGAGCGATTGTTTAGACGAAAAAAATATTTTATATTCCTTCGATAATCGTATCTTCGAGACGAGAAACTCTCCTCGTCTAAATGGCGCTTAACGCGCTTTTACTTAACCAGTTACGAATCTCGAAGCCGCCTTGTTTATGTATATGTATAATATCACTAATTCAATCCAACTCTTTGCGTTAGGTTGACTATCTATATAATTATCCATGCATAGTAAATATAATAAGTATAAAAACCAAGTACGTATACTAATAAATCAGGACCAGTTAATAAATAATCATTGAACGATAAATTACGTGTTTTAGCTGCAGAATGAAATACTTAACGTAAATTATTATTATGGGATTATCTACCCCAAAGTGAGGTAAGTACTACGTTTTATTTGTTTTTGTTACACTAAAAATTTCCACAGCCTGGACAGTGCAGTACGTTCTGAAGCAGGCGTCTTGTAGCTGACATCCTTCCATGGCAGACCTACGTGTCATTGACCATCGATTAATTTAGCCGTTTGTTCCAGGTGTTGCAGAGCGCGCACATCATTGGCGTTCTGGCGTGATTTCCCGGATATCCCTATAGGTTCTATAGTAAATGACTTTCTTACCATTTCGTGCAGGTCTTCTAAAGAAGTGTCTGCCGACCCTAACTGATCGTTGGTCTCCATACGCGTAGTATGGAGAAACACCCTTACGTTGACAGAGATGCTGGTACCAGACCATGAATGCACCACCCTAACGGAGTACGAGTGGCAGAAGGTTCGTTACATTTGCTAAATTTAATCTCTAAAGGTAACAATAAATTATAATTATCCTGACCAATTAAGAATTCAGGTTTAGTATTAACACAAAATAATCATTTTGAATGCTAAATAAGAATATTTTTTAAAATTTACATAAATATTTTTTAAATTAAAATAACTTTTAAAATTAACATAACTAATTTTGTACAAGTACACTAATGTTCTGTAAACTACGAACAGACATTTTAAATCTCTCACCATTATAGTTTGCACAAACGTCTATGATATTTGTGTCACATTCAGGTACGCTGTTGTCCCACGCGCTGCACACGCGCAGCGTCTCAGGGCGCCCGTGCAACCCTGCTCGTGACGCAAGCGCTACACTGATAAGAGATACAGTAGATCTATCGTCCAATAATTCACTTGTATGAATTATACCGTTAGGTCCGTGTACACGTTACGGAAATTAATTTTAATAACACTACGCTCACTATGTTTACTGCGTTACTGTTTCAGATATCACCGACGACGGCGACTCGTACACTATATTGTCACTATTAATACACTGATTATTCGGATTATTCACTGTATTATTCACCGAATTATTCACTGAAATATAATGCAGTAATTTAGGATGGTGTTGTCCACAATTATCGACGTCACAGGCCACCGACGGACAAGTACCTCGTTCATGATTTGAGTCTATGCATTTGTAGCATAACCGGTTACGTTTGACAAAACTCCATCGATTCTTACGTAATGCTCTGCGAAATTTATTACAATTCTGTAATTTATGTTTCGATAAGTGACAATACCCACATTTTTTATTGTAATTAACAGTATTTTTCTGTAGTAATACTGTGTGTACCTTCTGTGTATTTTTTCTTCTTGTAGTAATTATCTGTATTGTTTTTAATATTTAAAAACGCTATTGATATTATCTTGATAGGTTCTTCAATTATAAATACAGTAATATCAAACCATGTCGGTCTTCTACCGTGCTTGATGAATGTGTAACTGTAATCTGCCCACTTTGATAACAAAATTGGCGGTAACTTTGACAGTATGCATGACGTTATATTTATTCCATTCAAATATTCATCTTGACCGATCACTTTGACTGCGGCCACACGATTCCTTATTTTAATTGAGAATCGCACAATATCTTTGTGGTATTCTTGCGACACAGGATGTAATTTCTTAATATCTTCCAAGATGCGTGACAGTATGATGTCAGGATTCCCAAATTGTAGGTCGAGGGTGGCCATTACCGTTGTCGGCGATGTAGCACTTATCAGAAGGGCCGACACGGCTTCGTGAGCTGATCCTTTCAGACATTTCCTTAGGCGCCACAGATTTTCATTATCCTTGAAATTACAAACTTTAGATGACTCCTCATACGCCTGTTTAAAATGGAACCACTCCATGGGGTCACCAGAAAATACCGGTAAGTCTTTTGGTGTACAAATGTGACTTAACAGGTGGGTATTTAAATGGTTGCTGGTAGAAGCGGCTGTGAGATCCTTTAGTGCGCTGGCTAGCAGATGAACTGTCCCATTAGTGCCGGCATCCTGTATGGCCGGCGAGCACGGCACGTCCGTAATTTGACCCTGGTCATGGACGGGCTGTACTGCCAGTTCTCGATGGCTGCGCTCCAACCACTCTAGATGGTTGCTGGTAGAAGCGGCTGTGAGATCCTCTAGTGCGCTGGCTAGCAGAGGAACTGTCCCATTAGTGCCGGCATCCTGTATGGCCGGCGAGCACGGCACGTCCGTAATTTGACCCTGGTCGTGGACGGGCTGTACTTCCAGTTCTCGATAGCTGCGCTCCAACCACTCTTCTACCTCCTTGTTAGTGTGGTCTGACCGTATACTATACTTGTCGTCAATCTCCGCTAGGTTCGCCGCTAAACGCTTATTTATCAAGTCCATTTTGATTTTAGCTATCGCTTCAGCTGCCTCTAGTTCCAACCTTTTCTTTCGAGCAAGCACTGAAGAAGATGCAGACCTCTTAGACTTGGTTTTAGAAGTTTGATGAGACGTTGAAGGTATAATTTGAATTGCTAATAGCGGTTCCGATTTTACCACACTACCTTCATCACCTTTATTATAATTAATTTTATTACGTCGTAAATTATCTTCTTTTTCATCTTTTTTTTTCCTTAGCGGCAGTAATGGAACCTCCTGAACTGAAGATTTAGCTTCTGATCGCTCTTCTTCCTTCTTCGCGGTTCTACGAGTGCTCACCATACTTTTCGGTGTATGAAACATTTGAATTAATTTCAGTTATCCGGCTTGAAGTGACCAACTATATGGGTTACACTTCGCTAAATAAATGTAAACAACTTCTTCTATGCTGATATAGGTGGTTTATTGCGATTATTACACAATATTTACAGAGCTAAACTTAAGCGTGCCGATCGCAGCGGCGGTTACTGGACGACTACTTATTATAAGTACCTTACAATAAAATTATTATACATTAATAAAATTACATATGTATACACGTTATGTTATCTGCATTTATGCGTCGCTTACAGCTCCCATACAACAAACGCGACTCTGGTTCCTTTTTGCTCAATATATTTTTTTAGTTTCTATTTTTACTTTTTGCCTTTTTAATTTATGTTTTCATTATATTTATTATATTTAAATATATCTTCCAAAACACACTAACAAGAAAATACCGAGCAAGGCTCGGTCATCCAGATATTCTATGTTTAGATGAGATGCTAGTCTCATTTAGAGGCAGATGCAAATTTATTATTTATATGCCCAAGAAGCCGGCCAAGTATAGCCTGAAGATGTTAGTTCGCAGAAACATTTTTATTAGTCATGAATTGGTTTAACGCCATAGACGTATCTTAGAACTTTGAAAATAAAAATAAAGGCACATCCCACCTGAATTTCAAAAATTTTAAACTCGTCAGCCTAAATCATCGTTACACGGTTTTACGAGAATTCATTATTGTGTCATGTCCCTAAAAATCGAAAGCACTATTATTGGTGTGCCTGAAATTCCTAGAACACAGTTTCTTCATAACCTTGCCTACAGTTTAGTTTTACTATACCTGAAACGTCGAGTCTACAATAATTAATTGCCGAGAGAATTACGATAGAGTGATAGACAATCCACGCGTAAGGGTCAAAATAGGCCTGCACAACCTGAAATAATTCCTCCTGAATGTCTCTACATTGACGCAGCGAGAAAAACGTAAAAACTGCCCATCACGACTCAAAAGACGAACTAAGTACAACTGCATTGAATGCCGCAGTCTAATCTGTATTCCAAAATATTTACGTGATTTCAAACACAATCGTTACCTAAGCAATACTAAAAATTGAGACTGATATTTTAAATACAAGAAATTTTCCAAAAAAAATGGCCGGGTAATTTTATCATAGCTAAAATTATAACAAATAATTTTCAAGAAGAGGGAATAGGTCGTATAACTTATACCATTTATCTGTGAGGTGATTGAGTAAAGATACAATTCACCACCACCTATCCTTGGGTGGGAAGACCCGTGGGTTTTCTAAGATACGACTATGGATATAAAACGCATTTAACATTTACGCAAGAGAATGAAAATTCGAATATTCTACTGAGGAATCTACGCTCGATAGTAATACTGAGTAGACGTGTGTTCGGTTATTTAAAAGATATTATTAACGAAGTTGCGCAAAATTGAACAATATCTCTTAATTCTTAAAGTATTGTTTAGTAAACAGTGGTATTAACATAATCAACGACGTAAGACCAAGAACACGGCAGCAGAAGCTCTCTTCACCCCCTCGGGTAAAAGAGAAAAGCTCATATTTTTTGTCACGCTCATCGAGGATTTACGCGGTGAAAAGCGGGTAAACAGCTAGAAGAACTCGGGTAGCCATAGTTGTTGTGTGGTACAAGTCATGAGCGTAAAGCATTCGCCCCCCACACGAAGCGGCTCGTTGACTAATTTATCAACGATAACAAAAGAGGCAGCGGGACATCAAAGTACTAGCAGAAAACGAAAACAACCGGAACAATGTTGCAATTGCGCACAAGAAATGCAAGGATTTCGCAAAGATATTATCAACTTATTGGACAAATTTGGAATTACTCAAGATGAAACCCTGAAGTGTATGCGCGAAAATATGAGCGAAATGAAAGATCAATTAAATGAAATAAGAACAGCTGTTAATAATCTAACTAATGAACAGAATTCCATAAAGACTCAAATATCTGATTTATTGAATAGAAATAATGCAACTGAGAATAAAGTGGAAGTTCTTGAATCAGGATTGGCTGATCTAAAAAAGAACTTGTCCGTTAATAAAACCACATTTGATGATTACATGAATGAAAGTGTTATACAAGAAATACAGGAACGTACATTTAGAGCTCAAAATATTGTTATGGTAGGAATAAAGGAGTCTAAGGCAAAAACATCTAAGGAAAGTTATGATTCCGACTGGACCAACATAACTAACATCATCAATTCACTGATAGATGACTGTCCTAAGCCAAGCAAGATATTTAGACTAGGCAAATACAACTCCACAATGGATAGAAAAATTAAAATATGCTTTCAATCACCTCAGATAGCAAAATTGCTATTGCAAAACAAGAATAAGCTCCCAGCAGGCATTAGGATATACTCCGATATTACCCCAGCACAACAAAGTTATTTAAAAAATATAAAACAGGAATTAGAGAGAAGAATGAAAAATGGCGAGGATAACATAACGATAAAGTACATAAAAGGTAAACCATGTATTGTAGCAAAAATCCACCCAAAAAACTAATAAGCCGTTATGATATACCTTCTAATATAACCTATCAAGTAGTCAATGATTATCAAAATTTAAACCCTGGAAAATCAAGTTTAAACTTTTTCTATGCTAACATCAGAAGTGTTTGTAAACCTGGCAAACTTGATGAACTGAAATGTATACTGCAATCCTTCTCAAAATGTATACATATTGTGTTACTAACAGAAACGTGGATAAGATCGGACCAACAGGCACAATATTTACAACTGCCGAACTATACACATTACTACAATATTAGGCCTAAAATAATCGGAGGAGGTGTTTCTATTTATGTCCATAATAACTTGAAACATGAACTGTCCTCATCATCGTTTATTGGTGGAAATAATTATTTATCTATACATCTCAATAGGCTTGCATTGGATGTTGGAGTTTTATATAAGCCTGGGCACTCAAACTTCGGCGATTTCCTTGTAAACTACGAGTCAAATTTGCTGCAGAAGAAAAGATCCATAGTCTTTGGTGATACCAATATTGATCTACTGATATCTGATAGCAAAACCAAGCAGTATATTGCTATGCTAGCGGAGTTTGGATTCAAATTATTAAACAAAGTGGATGCAACATACTGTACTCGAGAGACATCAACGACTAAAACAATAATAGATCATGTTTCAACTAATTTAAAGGAAAATTTATTTCATTTCGGAATAATAGACTCTTGTTTATCAGATCATAAGAATATTTATATTGAACTAAAAAAAGTACCCCCACCTCCAAAACAAAAAATATATTACGAGGTCATAAATTTTAAAAAAATGTATGAAAAGATACAATCAACTGAAATTAAAAACAAGGATAATGACTTAAATGTATTAGATCAATTCATTAAAAAGAATATTACACAGCATAAAGTAAAAAAATATAAGATAATTAATGAACCGCAAAAGGAGTGGATAAATAGAGATATAATAACTGAAATAAAAGAAAGAAACAGTATATGGATTAAACTAAAACGTAAACCTGAAGATGATACATTAGCAAGAACTTTTCAAGCTGTGAGGGCAAATCTAGTCAAAACAATACGAAATACGAAGAACAATTATTTTTACGGAGAGTTTATGAAATGTAAAAATAAACCTAAAAAAATGTGGAAGTTAATTAATATGCTCTCATCAAACAAGGTTGTTAATACTTGTGCTCCCTCTAACCTCAAAACCGAAAATGGTGTAGTTATTTCAGAGCCTACACAGGTATGTGAAGTATTTAATGAATTTTTTGCTAGCGTAGGGACGCAATTGGCTAATAAAATCCCTTTAAAATATCACAACAATGATACATATACACTACCTAAATCAATTACTAATACATTACACAATAGCCTCAGTGAATTTTGTCCTTGTGATACAAACGAACGACAGCCTTGACTCAAACACTAGTACTGGTATTGACGACATTAGTATCAAAGCTCTAAAATGTATAAAGAACTTAATCATCAAAAATTTAACAGATTGCATAAATAATTTATTGACAAAGGGGTATTTTCCAGAAATATTAAAAATTGCGAAAGTCACTCCTATCTACAAAAATGGTGTAAAATCAGATCCGGGGAACTACCGTCCTATTTCAGTATTACCAGTACTATCCAAAGTACTAGAAAAAGTTATGTATAGTAGAATAGACGGGTACTTAAAAAGAATAAACTTTTTGTATAAATATCAGTATGGATTTCGTTCAAAATCCAACACAGTTGGCGCAACTATAGATCTAGTAACTACTATCAAAACTAAAATTGATCATAAACATGTGGCAATTGGAGTTTTTATTGACTTAAAAAAAGCTTTCGATACAGTTTCTCATAAATTACTTCTGAAGAAATTATGGAGTATTGGAATTACGGGCACACCATACAAAATGTTAATGTCATACTTAACTGATAGGTATCAGGTTGTTAAGATTCAAAACTATCAAAGCAGCCGCCAATCTCTAACATGTGGTGTTCCACAGGGCTCAATCCTGGGGCCTTTACTGTTTTTAATCTATGTGAATAACATCTGCCAATTAAACCTACATGGACAACTTTCCCTATATGCTGATGATACATGTCTCTTTTACTTCGGGTATAATCTTAATGAAATCATTAAACAAGCTCAAAACGATTTAGATGTCCTCAATCAGTGGTTCAAATACAATTTGCTAACTATTAATATTTCAAAGACTTCGTATATAATATTTAGTGCTAAAAACAAAAAACTACCTCATCATAACAATTTAAATATTAATGGCGATAACATTCAAAAGCTTAATCAGGAAAAATACCTAGGATTATTATTGGATAAACACTTAACGTTCAAATCACATATAGAGTATATAAGAAATAAACTATCATCTCTAGTAGGCGCACTCCACAATATGGCCAAATGCATCCCAGAAAATGCCCGAAAACTCATCTATAGTGCTTTAGTTAAACCTCACTTATTATACCTAATTGAGATATGGGGTAGCGCAGCTAAAACGAATATAAAACCCATACAAATATTACAAAATAAACTAATAAAAATTCTATATCGCTATAACTACTTAACATCTTCTAAAACTATTTATAAAGAAACCAAACTCATGAACATTCAACAGCTCTCTACATACAACACATGCATACTTATATATAAAATTATTAACAAACTTATTCATTCACATATTACTTTCACAACTAAAGATAAAATAAAAAAGTACACAACTCGTCGCGCAGACCATCTAGTTTTGCCAGGAATACGTACAAACTATGGTAAAAATACTGTAACTTATGTGGGAGCACAAATATATAACACTCTTCCAAAAGAAATCAGAGAGGCTAATTCGCTGAGTTTATTTAAAAAAACACTTTCCGTATATATTTGTAATAATTTCTAAAAAAAAACAAAAACTTTTAACTTGGACCACCAGTTAAAATACCAATACAGCGAACTCGTCTTTGTTATTATTAATAAACTACCCACATCGAGCTATTGTTAATATATTAGTGTTAATATTCTCGTGTAAGTGACAATGTCTTAATGAGAATAAAGATCTTTAAACCGAATATTGATAGGTTTTCACCATCTTTGTTTGGAGATTACATTGTGTCGAAGTACCTTGTGGTACCTATATTAATTATTTATTTGGTTCTTAAACGACACTTTTTAAAGTTGAAGGCAATCGTAAATATAGGTTAAAGTTCGCCATAAAAATGGATTAAAATGCGGGGCCTGGATATAATTCGATCACCACACATAAACTTCCTCAAACTAAGGATAAACGTGGAGGCAATAAGCACATAGACTGGTGTTAACGGCGGTGATTGCCATATCTGAAACCCAATCGTACGTCTACCATTATTTCAACCATATTTTTTGGACACAAATAAAAGATGAATGATAATAAAATAGTGATTAATTTGAAATAATACCTATTTTATAAGCACTTTATATTCATAATAGTAAATACTTTCCAATTATCTAATTCTTTAATTATGAGCTGTATATTTAGATTTAAGTTTAATAATATCATATATTTTGTTAAGAAAATAATTTACCAATATTGAAATAAGTATCAAAATCAAAAGCCTCACTTTGAGCCTTCACAGAAAGATCTCTGGTAATAAAGTAACAGGTAAAATCGCTTAGGAAGATATTAATCTTGTTGATGTCGCAAATGTAATGGAAGTTGCTTTGACAATATACTAATAAACTGTGGCTGAAAACGAAGAAGAAAGATTTAAGTGATGAAAGGAAAATGGTATGGAAGACTCCGAGGAAGCTTACCTATAGAACCCTGACATAATGCAACAAAAGACCCCAGTCAACTTTATCACGATGATAAATACAATGTTTGAAAAAATTTACATAATGACGAGCCATTTATGTTCATATTGCGAATCTTTTGAAGGATCTATTGACCATCTTATTTTTAATCTCCAAGTATTTTACATAGACAGACTTTGGTTTGCCAGTGAACCTGTTGATTTGAAATATCTGTGTGACCCCTTCATCCTACCAACCACAGCTTGAACATTTCAGAAAGTAACACATATAACGGAAAACTAGAGGAGGGGGTCGGGAGGGTTCAGGAGTGGTTGGGAATAGATCCAATTCTATTTCCATCCAAAGGTGTCTAGCATATGGCGGAGCTCTCTGATCAGGGATTTTCTCCTGAGGAAGTCCTACAGATTGAGAGAGCTCTATCATCTAGAACCCTGCCTGAAGAATCTCCCACATGGACCACTAGGGTGTGGAATTATCTAGAATCTTGGGGGATCATCCAAAATTCTTACGATTCTCCAAATCTAGAGGATGACTGGGTCTCAGCAGGATCTGGCGCATCGGAGGAGTAATGAGAAGTGACGAAAAAAAAAAAGTAGCAATGGCGACACGTGTTTTGAGAGTTCTCTTAAATAAATTTTGTAAGATTACTGAACGCGGATGTATTATATACTATTATATAGCCATAAACCTGAAAAGGAGAGTTATGTATATAATTTACATACTAGTTGATCTGTATAAACAAGAATCTTTTAGTACAATCACAATAGCAACCAAATACCAGCAGAACGTCAACGTCAAAATATTTTCTGATTGAGACATCTTCAGAAATAAGTAAAAATAACGAATAAATACTATAAATATATATTTTACATAAGGGAAGACCGAAGAAAAGATGTATGGATCGCGTGAAGCATAATATAAATAGAAAGAGAGTGAACGCAGAGATGACATCGGATAGGATTGAGTGGAAGAAAAGGACATATTGCGTCGACCCCAAGTAATTGGGATAAGAGCAGGGTAATGATGATGATGATATATTTTACATACAGCTCGAATTATTATGCCATGGACAAATTATTTTGGTAATATGAACTGTCATGAAAAAGTGTTTTAGTGTGTGACGCCGCATATTCTTATATAACTGTCATATTTATTTATTTTCATGTTTTTATGGACGTTTTCTAGTTTCTCTTGTACTTATTAGTATTAAAGTTATCAACCAACTTGTAAAAAAAGTAGATATGTCTAGATGCACCCAGGAGTCAATGTCCGGAATACAACGCCTAATAGCATCACAGGAAAATCTAGTGCAGTGTTATCAATGCTCCCAGGTACGTCTTTTTAAAGGACAGCGTGCTCTTAAAATTCACGAAACCAGATGTCATACCGGTCCACCCTTGCCACTTTCAAATTCAATTTCAAGTCCTGACTTTTCCAATTCATATTATTCTAAACCTTTCTTATTGGAAAATTTTAGCTAATTGTAAATTATATAAACCAGTTTTAAAACGTATTTCCCGTGGTGCTCGACTTTCTGTAGCTGCTGCTTTATCCCAAAGTATAAAGGCAGCTTATACGGAAAACTCAAAACGTAGCTGGGAACGTTTACTTCTTTTCCCGTATGCTGTTCTTCATGTCAATAATGACCAAAAAAATGAAAAATCTTTAACGGCAAGAGTTAAAGAGAATTGTATGGGCTACAGCACAAGAGAGATTCCTTTAATTTTAGATAACCTTTCGGCAGCAAATCTAAATTCTAAAAATTTAAGACAATTTACCGAGTCTGCCCCCTATAAGTTAGCTGAAAATAAGCTCAATGACGGAGATTTGTAGCGGCAACTTAGATTAATTAAGCACAGTTTCCGTATAATGTAGTTCACACTTCTCAATAACTAAATTAACACAAAACATAACAATAAGAGCCGCCATTATATTTGTTGACATTACAACCAACGCTACACCACAAACAAAGACGCCGACCATAGGACACATAAAAAATATGAGCGGTTTTTTTTTTTTTTTTTTTTTTTCTATAGTTTTGTTTAGAGTTCACATATATTTTATATCTTTTTTTCTATTGTTTTTCCACTTCTTCAGCGTTAGAGGGACAGAGGAACATCTCTCAGGAGAGTAGTAGGAGTTCCTAGTCATTCTTCTTTCCCCTTCGGGGAGGGGGTTTCTGGCGTTGAGGAGGGTGAACGATAGGGGGAGGTGTATTAGGAGTGGATTAGTAGCCTTCTTTTGGGCCTCGGGCTACAGCGTTCCGGCTGAACGTCTTCGGACAATTAAGGTCGCAGGCTGCCGAGAAACATATTATTACATAAGTTTTTCCATTATTGGATTGTTATTATTTCATTATTATTATTCTTCTTTTTTCTTAATTTCAACTATTAATTATTATTCCCGTTTCGAAAATTCTTTCCAAAACGAATATGGAAGAGGATCTTCCTAGTAGTTTTGTGGAACTCACGAGTCTTGGCTCACTGAGGAGCAGGTCAGGAAGTCGTTCTCGTAACGAGGATAAAGACCTAGACAACGTAGGAGTGATTGGAGAAGTCAGTTCGGTGCCAACGTCAGCACCATTATTAACAGGTGTACGTTTGTCTCCTGTGGACGTTGTGGTTGCCCATAATGCTAGGGCCGTAGCCTCTCAAAGAGCCGCCCGATTACCCGGGGAATTTGGCGAAAGGGCTAGGAAGTCAAGCGAGGAAAAACAAGCTCGTCGTAGGACTTTAGCGAAGGAAAGAAAGGAGAAGAGGGCACATCCAATTCCTTCTGTCTCTGTCTCCAGTGTATCCAGCGATAGTTCAGGTTCTTCTCATGATGAGATGGGGAGTAAGGGCAAGGATAATAACCCGGATCAATTTGAGAGTAATACTAGTATATCGTGTACTACGATTGAGGAAGTTTCAGTAGCTGAAGGAGGTAATGATAGTATGGTAAGCGCGCGTTCTAGTATGAGTGGTGATAGCACCCTGGAGTGCATGGATGTTACTATTGCGGAAAAAAATACCCCGCCTGCAGAAAGTATCTTTACTGTGGACAGTGTTATGGGAAATCTATCTTTAAGTAATCTTACAACTACCAGGAAAAAAGAAACTAGACCAATCTACTGGGATGGGGACAAAAATGAGTGTCTAGAGGGGATAGTGAGTTTACTGGATAATGGGAATCTAGATATAAATAACCGGAAATTGGGGTTAGGTTTAATGTTAGGGGTATCCAACGGTGGAGGGGTACTATCCCAGATACCTCCACGCGGTGTACCCTGGGTGCGGGCGGCGGTCCCCAGTTCTTCTGTTGTACTGTCGTCCGTAGCGAATATCTGCGCGATTTCGCTCCTTACTCTACTACAGTCGTAGTAGAGGTTATAGGACGCGAAATATTGGGACGGGCTCAGTCACTCATTCATTTGAGGGCTGGGTAGGCACATGCCACCGCCCACACATCGTAAACCTGATATCTTGCTTCAAGACACGTTGTCTTGAGGCGCAGTATCAGGAGCGAGGGTCTTGGCTTAACCGCCCGGACCGCGAGGAAGACAACCTCTATAAAGAGTTCGAAGTAACATTCGGACTCGGAAATCACCCAGAATCTTAAGTTCTGGCGTGCGGCGAGAAGATGCATGGCAGATGGGTTGTTCTGTCGTTAGCACGCTCCAGCCAGGGCACCGGCTGACCCCCTGGTTGGTAAATGTAGGCTTGCCCGGGTATAGGGATCTCTGCCCGGGTCGACGTCTTGTATCTCCCATTCTCGTGGGTATAAACATGGATACTTTAAATTTAAAATCAAATCACGACGGGGATCGTAGTGATCCTCACCCCAAGGCCCGGTCAAGCCGATCAAAAACTGACCAAAACGACGCCTCGTCCTCGCGACTTGAGGCGTCCGCCGAGGGCCCGGCACCAGCAAAAGAGGCCCCAAAGAGGAGGAAGAAGAGCAGGCGGATGCTAACTATGCTTGGCGAGCGCGCTAAACGGCGCGCCAACCGCCTTAAGAAGGAGAGGGAGGCGCTGGAGGCCGCGGCACGCCGTGAGACCAGCGTTCCCAGCGACGAGGGCGGCACAATTGCCGCAGAGCCGTCGCATACGGATGGTGGTAGCGCCGCAGGACTGCCGCGGAGGGAGAGCGACGGCGGGTGTGTGTCCCGGGACGAGGGCGACGATGTCGCAGAGCCGTCCAAGGAGGGGACGAGGAGTGGCAGCTCAACGGAGCTGTCGAGTGACGAGGGCAGATCTACCGCAGAGCCGTCGCGGAGTGAGGGTGGCAGTAAAGCCGCAGGGCCGTCGTCGGAGAGCGCCAGAAGCTCCGACACCGACACGGCCTTGGAAAAGTCCTCGGACGAGGGCGGGAAGGCCACAGAGCCGTCCGACGAGGAGGTCGGCCGAAGCCGGGACGAGGGGCCGTTCAGTATGGAGGAGGGCAGCTCGGCTGCCGAGGCCGCCGAGGAGTCTGAGCCGCACACTGCGGCGAAGGCTCTGACGGCGGCCATAAATGTCAGGGAGAGGGAAGAGGCCCTCCCCCCGAGTGTCCGGAAGCGCCCCCTGCATAAGGGCGGCAGCTCCGACTCGGAGGGGAGTGTCGTCATGCCTCCTCCTAAGGTCCCCACCGCGCGTCGTGGGCGTAGAGGTCGTGGGTCGGCGGTGGCGGCGAGGCCGGTGCCGGGTCAAGCCGATCAAGGAGGTGAGGTGGCGGCCCTGCAGGCCGCGAACGCCCGCCTCAGTAGGGAGGTCTCCGGCCTGCGGGAGCGCAACCGGAAACTTGAGTCGGAGTTGTCGGCGGTGCGGAAGGAGAACCGCGGGTTGGCCAAGGACATGGCTGACCTGCGGTCTCAATTCGCACTTTTAGTGCCAGCCGCGCCGCCGACACCGGTTTCGCCGCCGAAACGGGTTGCGCCGGGGAGGGCGGGCCCGTCCTCTGCGCTCGTGGTGCCACCTACGTCCGTGGCGCCGCCTGCGCCCGTGGTGACTGCTGCGCCGGTTGCGCCCGCGGCGTCGGCCGTGAGCGCCGCCAGGAAGCGCGGTAGGCCCAAGAAGGGGGAGGAGCCGCTGCCTGCGGTGCACGGTGTGCCGGAGGAGGCGATGCGCGTCATCTTCGCCAAAATTGAGTTGATGATGGACGCGCGCATCCAGGCCGTGGCGGATCGTCTTCCGCCCGAGGCAGCCCTCCGACCACCGCTCGCCGCTGACAAGGCGAAGTGGCCGCAAGCGCCAGCCCCCGCCTCGCTGCCATGTCAGGGTGGCCACGTGGTGACCTACGCCGCGGCCGTAGGCGGGCCCAAGGGGGCCAAGAGGAAGGCTGGCACGGTGCCGGCTCCCGCCAAGGCCGGGCAGTGGCCGGCGCCAGCGGCTACACTGCAGGCTCCGGCTAGCGCACCCGCGACTGTGCCTGCTGCGCCCAGCGCTGCTGCCAGACTCGAACTGGGCTGGCAGGTGGCTGAACGCAGCAGGAAGGCACGCGGCCAGAAGCGGAGAGCGGCGGCCAAGAGTGCCGCTGTGGCCGCCGCTCCCCAGGCGGGAGGCGGCAAAGGGGGAAAGAGGTCGCGCAGGGGCCTCAAGTCGCCGAAGACAGCTGCGGTCATTATTACCGTGTTGCCTGAGGCGGCTGAGAGGGGCCTCAACTATGAGGCCATCCTAAGACGCGCCCGGCGGGAGCTGGACGTCTCCGACATCGGAGGCGTTGAGGCGAGGACCCGCAAGGCTCGGACAGGGGCTCGTATTCTCGAGTTCCCTGGGGCCGAGGGTGTCAAGGTGGCCGATAGTGTGGCCTTGAAGCTGAGGGGGCTGTTCGGGCCGGAGGATGGAGTCCGAATCGCCAGGCCCGTCAAGTGCGCAGAGATGCGCTTCACGGGTTTGGACGATTCTGTGACGGTGGAGGACGTTCAGGAGGCCATTGTGGCGTGTACTGGATGTGCCTCGGACACTGTCCGGATTGGCACCATCCGCCCTGGTCCGGGCGGTGTCGGTGCTGTCTGGGTGCAATGTCCGGTGGAGTCGGTGAAGAAATTGGCCGACTCAGGCAGGCTCCTCGTGGGCTGGAGTTCGGCGCGGGTAACCGTGCTGGAAACCCGGCCCGCGAGGTGTTATAAGTGCATGGCGGTCGGGCATACCCGACCGACGTGTCGCAACTGCTTCGACTGCAGCGGGTTATGCTTCCGCTGCGGTCAGGCTGGACACCAGGCGGCATCGTGCTCTGCGGTGCCCCACTGCCCCGCGTGTGCGGCAGGCAATAGGCCTGCCAAGCACCGCATGGGCTCTGGGGACTGCAGACCCCCGGCATCGGCCCCAAAGGGGCGGGGCGGCCCATCGACCGGGCCTGCGCCCGCTCCGAGCGCGACCCGATCGCCCGTTAGCACGGAGGAGGAGACGATGGATACGGTCTGTTAATGGACCACGAATCCATCCGTCTCCTCCAAGCCAATCTCAACCACTGCGCCGGTGCGCAGGATGTTTTCCTGCAAGCCATGGCGGAGTGGTTGATAGGAGTAGCCGTAGCCGCGGAGCCGTACGTGGTGCCCGACCGACCTAACTGGCTGGGTAGCACCGACGGCACTGTGGCAATCGTCGCCTCCACGTTGTGGCCTTCGCCGTCTCTGACCCTTAGGGACAGGGGCGTCGGATACGTCGCGGCGGAATGGGGAGAGATTACGCTTTTCGGAGTCTATCTCTCCCCTAACAGGAGCGTGACTGATTTCGGGGCCTCCCTCACCATCTTGGAGGCCTCGTTACGGCGACTGGCACCGCGCCAAGTCTTCGTTCTGGGGGACTTCAACGCCAAGTCCATGGCGTGGGGGTCCCCCGCGACGGACGACCGAGGACGGGCGGTCGAATTGTGGGCGGCGGCATTGGGCCTCTCTTTGTTGAACAGGGGCTCGGTGCAAACGTGCGTGCGTCAGCGGGGCGGGTCGATAGTGGACTTGTCGTTCGCTAGCCCCATTGTCGCCGCACGCGTGAGGAGCTGGCGCGTCGCTGAGGAGGTTGAGACCCTATCGGACCACCGATATATCCGGATTGAGGTCTCCCAGACCCTCCCGACGCCCAGCAGGGGTCACGGGGCGGACGGACGTTCCGCGTTCCCGCGATGGGCTGTGGGTCGTTTGGACCGGGACCTGCTGGCGGAGGCAGCCATCGTTCACTCGTGGCTGTCCTCTGCCCACCAGTTGGACGGGGTGGACGCCGAGGCTGGCCGCATCCGCAATGCTTTGACGCAGATTTGCGATGCGGCCATGCCCCGTGTGCGGTGTCTGCCCCCGAAGAGGGCTGACCACTGGTGGTCCCGGGAGCTGGCGGATCGGGTCGCGTGTATACGCGCCCGAAGGGCCTACACCCGCAGCCGGCGGCACCATCGCGACGAGGAGCGGGAGAGCCGGCTTTACGAGGGCTACCGCAATGCGCGGTCGGCCTTCAGGCTGGCCGTCCGTACCGCCAAGGACGTCAGTCGGCAGGAGACGTAGGATGGTCTCGATCGTGACCCCTGGGGTCGCCCCTATCGCGCAGCGCTGAGTAAGCTCCGCGCGCGGGGCCCTCCCCTCACCGAGACTCTCCAGCCCGGCCTCCTCACCAGGGTCGTCGAGGATCTGTTCCCGCGACGGGCGGAACACACCCCCGGTCATGGCTCCGCCAGACACCGACCGGGAGGCCTACGATGACAGTGTTCCGCCCATCACGGAACCCGAGATGGGGGCGGCGGTGGCGCGCATGCGCGGAAAATCCACCGCCCCCGGGCCCGACGGTGTTCCCAACCGCGTGCTGGCCCTGGTCCTCGACCACCTGGGTCTCCGCCTCAGGGGGCTGTTTGACGCGTGCTTAGCGTCGGGGCGGTTCCCTGGGTGTTGGAAGGAGGGGAGGCTGGTGCTCCTGCCGAAGCCGGGACGGTCTCCAGAGTCGGCCTCGGCCTACAGGCCCATCGTGCTGCTCGACGATGCGGGCAAGCTATTGGAGAGGGTGCTGGCTGCCCGCATCGAGCGGCACCTCGTCGACACGGGGCCCGATCTGTCGGATGCCCAGTTTGGGTTTAGGAGGGGTCGTTCGACGATCGCGGCTCTGTTGCGCCTGAGGGCCGTGGCGACTGAGGCCGTCACCGGCGGGGGAGTGCTGTTGGTGGTATCCCTGGACATCGCCAACGCATTCAATAGTCTGCCATTTAGCTGCGTCAGGGAGGCGCTCCGATATCACGGAGTGCCAGTTTACCTGAGGCGGCTAGTGGCGGACTATTTGGAGGGGCGCAGCGTCCTCTACACCAACCGAGTAGGGGACGTTGTGCGAACGCCCATGACGTGCGGTGTTCCGCAGGGGTCGGTCCTCGGACCCACCCTGTGGAACATCGGCTACGACTGGGCGTTGAGGGGGAGCCTCCCGCCCGGGCTGGGCGTGATATGTTACGCCGACGACACGCTCGTCACAGCCCGTGGTGGGACGCTGGAGGAGGCGGCAAGCCTGGCGACTCTCGGCACCGAGGAGATCGTCAGGCGGATCGGGGCGCTGGGGTTGAGGGTGGCCCTGGACAAGACGGAGGCTCTCTTGTTCCATGGGCCCCGCATGAGCCCTCCCATCGGCGTCTCGATCACCGTCAATTCGGTTGATATCAGCATCCGGGCCCATATGAGGTATTTGGGCCTGGTGCTCGACGGGCGATGGTGGTTCCGGGAGCATTTCCGCAGACTCGCTCCACGGCTCGTCGGCGCGGCGTCCGCCCTATCATGGCTTATGCCGAATGTGGGCGGACCGAGCGCTATCTGCCGACAGCTGTACGCAGGGGTCATCCGGTCGATGGCCCTGTACGGCGCACGGGTGTGGGCGGGATCCCTGACCGTCCGACTCAGGGCTCTTCTGTGGCGACCACAGAGGGCCATGGCGGTCAGGGCCATACGCGGGTACCGCACGGTGTCGACGGAGGCAGCGTGTCTATTGGCCGGGACCCCTCCATGGGACCTGGAAGCGGAAATGCTCGCCGGTTTGTATCGGCGGATGTTGGGGGTGCGAGCGGAGGGCGGTGTGGTCTCGTTGAGGGAGCACACCGCCTGGCGCGTCGACGCCCGCCGCGACATCATTGCCCGTTGGGCAGTCCGGCTGGAGAGGCCTCGGTTCGGTGTGCGGACCGTGGAGGCCTTCCGGCCGGTGCTGATGCAGTGGCTAAATCGGCGGCACGGGGTGCTCTCCTTCCGACTGGTGCAGGTTTTGACGGGGCATGGATGCTTCTCCAAATACCTGCACACGGTCGTAAGGAGGGAGAGTACACCGTCCTGCCACCACTGCGATTGCGACGAGGACACGGCGCAGCATACGCTCGAGGTTTGTGCCGCTTGGGCAGAGCAGCGTCGTGAACTCGTCACAATCATCGGTGCTGACCTGACGCTGCCGACCATCGCCAGGGCGATGCTCGACAGCGTCAGGAACTGGGACGCGGTCGCATCCTTCTGCGAGGCAGTAGTCTCGCGGAAGGAGGCGGCGGAGCGCGTGCGCGAGGAGCGTCTCCTCGACAACGCGAGCCGCCGCCGGCGACTGGGGCGGCGCAGGCGTGATTACCTGCGCCTGATGCCGCCCTAGCCGAGGCCGCGGGTGACTGGATCGGGGATTTAGTCCGTCACCCGCCGAGAGGCCGACCGCGTGAGGAAAGACCGACATCCTACCCGAGGGGGGGACGTCGGTCGAGGAGAAGGTACTCCTCAGGGGTATTCCGTCGGGCCAACCACTGACGTCAAGTCACTCTGCTCCGGTGGTTGGCCCAACGACGAAGGCGACGTCACGGGTGGCTTACGGGTGTGCATGCTTACGCCCCTCTGTCACCCCGGACGGAGTGGTGCGAGGAGTGTGCCGACCGTAACCCACCCCCAAAAAAAAAAAAAAGAAAAAAAAAAGGGGTATCCAACGGTAGTGCGTATAATAAATTTGTCTCTGTAGATCCAGGACCGGGAGTAGGTTTAAATTACAAGACGAATAGGGAGGGTGAGTACCAGAGAGTTTATACGAGGGGGGATGGAAGAGAGAGAGATGGGGGTGGTACTAACATGGAGGGAGACAATTCTTCTACTTCAAGTAATGAGGAGAAGGTGAAGAAAAGAAAGAAAGGTCTAACCCAGGTGGCAGCCGCGTTAGTGAGAAAGATGCTGGGTGACCCGAATATTTACTCGCGAGTCCGCAGTTTCTTGGCTGCTAGCGCAAGCAACCCTCCGTACTGTCAGGCAGTTTGTTTGCAACTCCTATCTAAGGTCAATACCAACCACTTCCGGAAATGCGGTGCTTCTTTAGGAGATGCACAATTCCTTCTCGCTTCTATTAAGATTTGGGCATCCAGGAATGGTGGGGAAGAGAAAGTCGTCAGTGACCCACATACTTATGCCTTAAGTGGAAAGGGAAACTCCGGAGAGGAAAGTGCGGATGAGGAGTTGGCTATGATTCCCAACATAGAGAAACGCAGCAGTACAGATGCTCTTAGATATATTTCTGTAGCTAAAGGATTAATCGATGATGAAGACAATACCAACCAATCGTTCTGTAAGGCCCTACTAAAATTAAAGGCTGCGGCCTCCCTTATGGTCGAACGGAAGGTTTGTCTGATTTGTATGATGGAACACCTACGCTGCCGTGAAGACAACACCACTCCGGTAGAGGAACCAGTGGGTGAGACAATTTCTCCCAGTGTACTATCATCCTTATTGCTGGGTAACAGTCAAAGAGCGGTGGATGAAATGGCCAAAGCCCACAACCGTGAGATGCACAGTATCAACGGGAACATAAGCACAGTTTTCAGGGACGATTTAACACGATCAGAGCTCATCCAAAACTGCATAAACAACAGCAGCCGCCCTGTAAAACACCGTAGTGTCGTATCCCAGGGTGAGGATAGTTATAACCGCGTGTTTTGTAATGAGCTCCCTGCTTATATTTCATCCAATTCTAATACCGTAGGGGTTTCCTTGGTTGATGTGGGACCCACCCGTCACCAAATAAGTTGGTACTGCGATCGTCGCGATGCAGAAGCAGAGAGTCTTCCTCGTTCCCGTTCTGGTAGTCATTCCCGTATTCCGGTGCTAAAGAGAAAAGGAGGCAAAGATGATGTTGTGGAGGGAGTAGATCCAACAATAGGTTCGCAGGGTATAGCTCCGCCAGCACCACTTCCTGGGCCATCTGCTCCTCCATTGGTAGAGGACACTCCTGCCACTACTCCTCGAGAGGAGGTTGAGGATAGGGACATGGACCCGGGTAGATTGGGTAGGCGGTTCATCCGGCAGTGGAGGCGTATCCATGGACCCAATTCGTCACAGAACTCGCGTGACTTACTTCAGCGTATGTTCGATGGGCAGCGAATAAATTCCACCTCGATTCCACCCTATTATAGGATTGATCCTCTTGAGAATAATGAATTTATAGCCCATAGAGATTTAACTTGGCTGGGAATTGGCCAAGATCCCATTCATAACCGGGGCAGTTGTGTACTTACCAGTCTAGCGACAAGTATGACCTCGAGTAACGAAGCCACCGATACCAAGGATGGTCGCGTAAACTCGAGGTTTCCCTCATATGTCTGGAGGTACATCGCCGATAGTCCTCTCCTACAGGAGAGTTTGATTCAGGGCGCCTATACGACAACAGGGGATATACGGGGCTGTTTGATAAAACTTAGGCTTTATGACATGCTAAGAGAAAGTTCCATGCGCTTTCCCACTGGAACGGAATGGGGTATTCCTTTGCAGGGATCAGTACCCAGGAGTTACATTTTGGACGAGGCTGTGAACGCTGACATTGAATTTATAGCTATTACCCCACGTTATTTGGACGAGGTAATGTTCTCTGGGCAGAGCCAAATTCCCCTCGGAGGAGGTAATAGTTGGAGTATCGACGCAGCAAATGTTGCTGTGGTTGTCCTGGACAAGTCCGGATGGGCTCAATCTATGTGTTGGGCTTGCCAGATCGCGATGGCTGCAACGTATCCCATAGCGTTGGTGGAAGAGGACTTCATCATTACAGGTCCTCAGGGAGAAGAGTTCCCCCGACTGTGCGGTATGATTCGTAACGAATCTACCGTCACTATGGATAATAAGAAACGCAAGTTTATTTTTGTCACCAGCATGGAAGTATCAACTATAAATATCGGTAATGTACGTATCGATATAACCCAGTTGGGGAACAACCGACTCATAATAGATTGTGAACCCCATCCCATGGAGCCTCTACTAATACAATCTTTCAATATGATGATTATGCTGGGGTGCACCCAGGCCCTCAAAAATTATATTAACGGTTGGCTCTCCGGACGCCTTACTACCGGCAACATTAACTGGGTAGAAATTGAGGACATTATCACCTGGGCTTGCTTTCGCTTTATTCCCCAGGGTGAAGTCGTCATACCTGGAGTAGGCAATGGTACTGTCGAGCGTCTTCCCCTGGCATACCGCAATGTTAATTACGTGATGAACCTGTTTCCCGTGATTTGATGGAGTCCAACCCCAATTGGCGGGACATAATCATAAACGGGAGCGAGAACGATTTCGAGTGTATAAAGGGCATTACCATCCTATTCATAGATGGGGTTAATACACGGGAACTTTCTTGGGATGGTAATGACATACCGATCAACCGCACGGTGAGTACCACGGGAATTCGCTCTCCTTTATCCGTTAACTTGGTGGACTGTATGCGTCAAGGGAGGGTAGATGTTACCACCGGAAACATGCTCTCCCTGCTAACTAACGTTGGGGGTGGATGGCTTGAATCCCGTTATAGTTACGGGGGTACGGGTCTTCTGGATGACTATAGACTGGACTGCACTGGGTCGCATAAATATGTTGCTTATCGACGGTAACGACCTACAGTTCTGTACTAAGCCTCTTAATGGTCAAGTCCTGGCATACAGTATGCGTGTCAGTACTGCTATCACCTCGGTGGTATCCTATAATATGGGTTGGCGTGGCAACGTGCGGCCTGTACAGAACCCTCAAATGAATGGACCTGCGTTTGGATGGGGCATTCGGGTCCAAATCCGAGACTTTATGGTAGGTGATTACCTACTACTACCAACCTTTACCCCAAGCCTGATTGGGCAGTTGGAAAATGCAGAGATGACACAGGTCAAATGTTGGCACGCCAGATTACGTGAGACCACTTCAGCTGGTACTTCGAACACGTATATCTATGCACCACTAACTTTACCAGGCCTTGTTCCTAGACGGGGTACACAAAAAGGTACAAAACAAAATGAGGATTTTCAGGACGTTGGGCTCACCTCCTCTCCCGCTGCCCAGGATGTCAGTACGGTGCCTACGAGTGTAGGTATCCCTCCGGGCCTGCCTACCACGAAAGTAGGGGGTTCGGAGGCGGCGGCGGAGGTGAGCCCAGACCACGTGAGGGCGGTGGACACAGCACGAGCTTCGACCCTATAGAGAAGATGATTCCCGACTGGGAGTGGACTCCCTCCCTTTACCGCCGTCATCAGCGAGCATGGTTAAATTCACAGTCTAAGTGTTGCAGTGAGTTTGGGTGGGGTAGTAAGATATCGAAGTTCAATTCAAATCTGAAGAGATACCGACTCAATAAAGATCACATATGTATAGGTTGTGGGGTATTCGGTGATGGGGTGGTGGAGGAGGGTGTCCATTTGCTAGTTCGTATGCACCCGGGGAAGGGCGGAAGATCAATATTGAGAGAATATTATAGTATAAGGGACATGACTGCCCAGCTGTGTTCTCACCAGTTGAAGAAGTTCCTTAAGGAATGTACCGGTTGGTTGAAGTTGGGCGGGCGCTTTATAGACCCCCAGTGGCGTTTATTGACCCACTGGGAGATGTTTTGGGGCTATACTGCGCCCGTCGAGCTCTCATCCCTCCGTGACGACGTGGATGACTGGCTGACTATTACTAAACACAATGGTATTAATATTGACGAAAAAAACATATCTTAATGACCTGTATAATGAGACGGTTTCTTTCTTGTTCCAGGAATGGAAGGCGCCAGAGAATCCCCCCCTCTCTTGAGGAGTGGGTTCAATCTGGTGTCTGGCTTCGTGGGAAGGCGGGGACAGGAGAAAAAACAATTATAGAGATAGACAATATAGAGATAAAAACCCGTAAATGTAAGGGAGTTGATGCGGCCCTTATGTCTGATAAAGAAATTATGGGAGAAATGTTGACAGCTACAAAAGACCAAATGCGCATCATGCAGAAGCCAGAGGGGGGCAGGTCTCGACCAGTTGTGGTTGGGGGTAATCAGCTGTACCGCCTGCCGTTTTTTTTATGAAATGTTAACATATATAAAATTAGTTTTATACACATATAATGCTCCTTTTTTTATGAAATGTTAACATATATAAAATTAGTTTTATACACATATAATGCTCCTATATAAATATATTGAAAATACTAATAAAATTAAATTAAATTACTGAAATTTAGCATTTAATATGCTTAATTATCATAATATTATATTTTTTTTATTAATTATTTATTATAATATTATATTAAGTAATCGGGTTTTATAAATTAAATTAAATCAATGAGACAGAGTAAACTGTGAAGTGTTTTTAGTGCAAAAAAGATTTAGGTCTTAAGTTCATGAGATCATAAATTCCCACAAAAAAGAAATCAGTATGTCTATATTAAACTAACTGTATCACTACTGACATTAATATGTTCTGGAGTTAATCTTATTTTATCTAAACCCGAAGTGGGTCTCAAGTACTTCTTATTTATTGTTTAGGTAGAATGTTTTCAAACACCAGAATCTTTAGAATTAAAAATAAAATATAACGGCGATCAAACAACTGTAAAAAGAAATATGGCATCCTAAGCGTCAAGTTGGAAGAAAATTAAAATCAAAACTCCATATAATAAATTAAATTTATTTATATTGATTAATAAATAAAACATAGCTTGACAATCCTGGATATGAAATAAAAATAAATATTATTAAAATTTACGTAGGACATAATTAGAAATTACATATATAATAAATAAATTATTGCATAAATTCATTATATATAATAAATAAATAAAATATTATATTATTATTATAGATATTTTGTATTTTTATTTATATTTATCATAAACATGGTATAATTGGAGGTATACACGATGGTGGCGGTGGGCATGATGGAGGTGGTGGGCATGATGGAGGTGGTGGGCATGATGGAGGTGGTGGGCATGATGGAGGCGGTGGGCATGATGGAGGCGGTGGGCATGATGGAGGCGGTGGGCATGGGGGCGGTGATGAACATCCACCATCACACTCCGAACTACTGGAACAACCGCATCCTGGCAATACGAAAGGAATATCTTTAATTGAAATCATACTAACGGTTTTATCTATACAACAAAATAAAATTGCACAGATTATAAAGTCCAAATAACATTTTTTATTGCTTTAAGCAACCAAAAAAGAATATGTTTGTTACAATATAAAAAAATAAATAAAAATTTGGCTGTTCCAGATAAGTTTTGAAATAGCTAGAAAGATTGTGATTCACTGAATGCTGATGGTTAAAAATACGTGTGGCACTCTGGTACTGCCGCGGTAAAGCTATTGCATAGCATTTTTTGTCAACTTATGCAATTATAATTATTTATTTTTTATTTATACAGTATTTTTTTATATTATTTCAAGTTACACCTATTTATTAAAACTACTAATTTATTAAAACATTTAAAGTACACGTTTTAAAACTGTTTTATTTATAATATTATTAAATTATTATAAATAAATTTTGCAAAAATAAATTGCAAAAAGAGTTTGACGGCGGTGAGATTCGAACCCATGCCTACGGTGCCTAAAACCAGCGCCTTAGATCACTCGGTCACGCTGCCTGCGTATAGTCAGTGCAAAATTAACTGCTGCTTTTCAACTATACAATATTAGGTTTTTATTTTCGTTACGGAATTTTTCGATTCGGTCGCCGCGCTCAAAGCCCGCGATAAAAGCTATGCAATAGCTTAAAAACGAATTACATTCAACGAAATAAAATAACGTTAAAGGAATTGTGAACAATTTCAATTCAAATATTAAAAAAATGCTATTCTTATTACGCATTTACATACGAAACAAAACTATTTTTGCGAATGTAGAATTCGCGTTTGATTTGATTTTTAATTGCCCGACGTTTCGAGCACTTTACAGTGATCATGGTCACGGGAGAATTCTGAACGATGATGACATCACTTATTATGTCTTAGATAAAATTCGATATCAACGTTTGATGCGACCATATTTATATTCCATTGAATACATATACATAGAACGGCATATAATTAAACTACCTATAAAGAGGGTCGATAATCGAGGGCCAAAATATTTGAGTAATTATATAATAACATCCACAGTAAAAATTCAACTACTGTTTTTATGTATTACATTTTACATTGTGACCTTATTATTCTTCTAGTAATAATCGTATATACCGAAGTTTAGACAAACACAAATCCACTCCTTTTATGCTACAGAGATGACCTTAATTAGCGATTTCACGATTTAGAAGACACGTTTTTGTTTCTAACTGAGTTCTCTTTACCCGTATATCAGTGTCCCATCGAACTATAAGAGTCAATCGAAAAAGCTTCTCAGACCCTTATACATTTGTAAGTTATAATACAAATAAAGCTCATGGATAATTCTCGTTGATGATGGCGATCGTGGTTCCATTCCAGGAATTAATTACCGCACTGACCTGGGTAGTGAGGTGGCAACATTTCCAGCGAGAGCAGTTTTGGCGATAGTCGGATCGCTTCTCATATAGGTGACATAATACATGGCATCATTGGAAGAACTATGCCTTTGTCAAACTACTTCAGTACAGGCTAGAGCGCCTATATAGGCCGAAAACAGATTTGTCAATAGTTTCATTACATACCTGATACGCTGCATGCCGATACTGTAGTAATACTGATTAGTAGAAGTACAAATATGAACAAATGTTTATTGACCATTTTGACCTATTAAGTTTCACCAAATATTATTTAAAGAATTGATATAGAACATTTGTTTGATGCATATATATAGCTGTGATTAACTATTAGAAACATTAGATTGTATGTATGTCTGAGTAAACGCGACAATAAGTCGCCAATAGGACTTACAAAAGGTATAAACGCCATAAAACATTATAATTTATGGTATTCCAGAACACTTATAATTACTTTAGTTGTCGTTTTGGATACCTAAAAGATAGGTAATGCGAAATTGAATGTATGTAATTCCGCGGGCATAGGAGTTATTATTATATTATTATACAATAATTATAATTCGTGATTAATTAAATCAATCGTTAAAAACTTAATCATGCAATCATGATTAAGTTATAAAAAAGCTGATCGTGATAATAGTGTTAAAGATTTTACGATCTTTTTATTGCAAGCCCGAGCTACTGCTGACGCTTTTTGGATATTGTATTTCGTCTCAGCTCATAAAACAAAAGTCCTACTGCTGGGTTTAAGCCTCCTGTAGATTTAGAGAGGAATCGACCTACTATACCACGCTATTTACACAGATTGGTATAGGGTTTTATATCGATTATTCCTTCTCTTTGCGACGTAAAACGGACGGCGACGAAAAGAGAGAATGAATTGTATTCTTACTCCTTCAAACAAAAGCAAAAGGGGGATCTTAGTAATGCGGGGAAAACATTTAGTTTTTGTAAGGAGTAATGTGATTCTTGTTAGTTTCAATCTCATGGAATCGTAGATATTTTATTTCTGCTATTAGAATTTCATACACTTTATCTTTTCCATACAGTGTTCTTGCAAGATATCTTCAGTTGTTGTTATTGAAATGTCAACATATAAACAACAATATTGGACGATTCTATGGATCCAAGGCGAATGCTTGCAATTTGCAAAGATTTTAGTTTTGTGTGGTGCCCAAGGTTTTTCCTTTGAAATAAGCAAGGAAATTTTGGTTTATAGAAATCCCAATATACAAAACAAGAATTTTGACTGATTCCATGAAGCCAACGTACGTACGTTCGAAGTATAATAATCTTATTTTGGCAGCAAAAATCAGGGGTTTTTCAGTTAAACCTGCTACTTTAAACGACATACTTGATTTTAAAAACTCATGGCAGCGATGTTTTAAGAAAAGCTGTAAGTCATTAGACAAGGCAACAACATTTAAGATTTCGAAATACAGAAGTTTTGAGTTACTTGACGTATACCGAATTTATCGATGGTTTCGTTAAAGCTACATTTTTGCTTCAAAAACTTTCTACAAACCCGAAAATACCAGAATACTAAAATACCCATAAATGAGAAAAATGATGACATACAAAAAATAACTCAATATATACCTGACGAATTCAAAGATTTTTACGATATTATTCTGACCTGGCCTACTACAGAATCTGAAAGTGAAAAAATAGACGAATTATAGAGTTGTAGGTACCGGGGGAGACCGAGACTAACCTACCCAGACCAGATTGGTCACGTACCGAAGGAAGGTGGAGTCAAGAGTCTCCGAAACCGGCGAGCGTATACACGCTCGCCGGTTCTCTCTTCATACGAAGAGAATTATGAATGTTGAGAAAGCGAGTGAAGTTTACAAGGATAGAGTTCTCTGGCACTCTGTTGTCACTGCCTACCCTGCAAGGGATATGGCGTGATGATATGTATGTATGTATAAATTGGAAGAAAGGAATAAATCCAACACATTTACATACACATATGTAAATATATATTATATATATAGAATAAGGAATCAGACACGAGGAATATAAATGCGGATATAAAGTTGCAATTGACCGTACTGCAAGTAATCACGATTACCTTCACACCTATACACCAATCACAACTCACACCTTAAGTGAGCTCACAGGACAGACCCAGGCAATCGCCTTTGTACAAAGAACTATATGGTATGGATGGATGACACAGGATAGTCTTGCCCGTGCGACCACGGGACAAGACCACAACCAGCGCCACCCATTTACCTGCTCGTGGATTCCTCAGCCAAATCACCTAAGGGTTCATTAAGAGAACGAGCAACAGCTCTTCTCCGGAGAACGTACAGCATTTACCGCTACCGCCAGTCCACCTGCCAAGCGCAGCAACCATGACACCACTCTCTCACAAGTGACAACATGAGAGAGGTCCACCAAACTAACGTAAGTGAGTATACGATATGCGACCAGTGCACCGCACCACTCGCGGGCTCAGACTGCCGAACGGAGGTCGGTCGTTTAGTTTTGTTCGTCTCTTAAACAAGCTTGCGCTAGGTGGCGCGATTAGTGAATACTTTGTTAACATGTTTCCGCTTAGCACGTACGATAAACGGAAGTACCGTCATATATTTCAGCTAGGTCTATTAGTAAATAAATCAGAATTCATATTTTGTTCATTATCATTGATGTCAGATGAGCCTATAAATTGAAAGTAAAAAGTTATAGTTTTTTTTAATTATCTCAATTTTTATTTTTTGGATTTTTTCGCTTCTTCCAATTGGTGGTTCAATTTGTAGTTGATAATAATAAGAATACTATAGTCCTTAAAATATAGCTTGATCTCTGTGACAGATAGCGACAAAACCGATGAAGTAATTATGAATACGCGTCATTATTACAATTTTAATTTGTTTTTTTTTATTGCTTATGGTGGCAAACGAGCAAGCAGCACACCGGATGGTGTCTCTGCCACCCATGAACCTTTGCAATACCAAGGGTATAGCTTGGGCCGCTGCCTACCAATAAAATCTCCAAGCCCACCTAGTTGGGCTTCCGGCTCTCTCGCTCACCGAACGAAGCACAATAGCACATTGCCATTACTCAGACGTCGATTTTCTGGCAGAGTGTGGTACTACCCCGGACGGACCGGCCCGCGGCTGTAGAAAGAAAACTTTAACTTTAACATCATTCTTTACGTGCCAGTTCTCAATTGAATATAAAAATATGAATATTTACACTAAAACTAGTACCTCATATGTTTTAAAGTACTTAGTAACCATTTTATAAAAGTATGGTGCTTACGCAAGTACAAGATCATACTGAACTGAGAATAAGATAGAGATGGGGCAATCGATAAACGTAAATCGATAACATTCTTAATTAATTATTTATAAAACAAGTAAAACCAATACATTACCTATATAAACCACATGGTTACTCTGTAAAATAAGTAAATTGTGTTAATTTAGTATTCAGACACCAGTTATAATATTAATAGAACTATTTCTATTATATTAAAAAGATAATTTCTTTTATAAAATAAGCATGATTATTCATGAAATAATCTGTGACCAAGAACTCATCATCAACCTACAGGAATGCTGCAGCGATGATGATAATAGTGACGATGATCTTGGATGTATTCCTTTCGAATAATAAAAAGAATTAATTAACAGCTTTAGTTTAAATTAAATAAAATCCAATAATTTAAATTCAATCAGATTTTCATAAATTGTTTTAAATTTATAATCGATTCATCTATCCATTTGATTGAAGTTCAATAAGATTTTCATGTATTGTTTTTCAATTGCAGTAGCAAATAACTTTAAAAAATAAGGAATTATATCGACAAAAATACGGACTGCATCGTAAGCGTGCGGCACTAGTGAGAACTGTCACAGAGATCAAGCTATATTTTATAGACTAAGTGATAGTTAGTTTGGTATTAGGCGAGGAAAAGGCACTCTATATAATATCAGTCTATTTATTACTGATATAAGATTAGCTCTCTCTGATAATCAATCTGTAGTAGCTGCATTTCTAGATACAATTTCTGCATATGACAATGTTGTAATTAATATTCTTAAAAATAAACTTGACCAGGTAAAAGTGCCCTCTATCCTCTCTAATTTAATATATCATATTTTATGTGACAGACATTGTACGGTATGCACAGCCTGCAGTGGACTGTATGAGGTAAGTTTACTGAACTAGGTGAGGAACTGATATTATCCTATCCCTGCAAGCCGCGAAGAAGTAATTAAAAAATACTCCACCAACCTTTCATCCACTTTCGCCGAGGGCAGTAGTGTCGTCGCAGTAGGCTCGCCAAACCGCGCAGTCAGCTTCACTATATTCTATACAACTATGCAGTTCACAGCACCACAAAACACTATTATGGTGGTTCCAACAGTTCCGTTAAACAATGTCCTACCAAGGATTAAGCAGGTGCGGCGATTACGAATACACCGAGTGGCACAACCGCCTGGCGGACCGAGTTGTCTCAAATCTTCTACTCAACTGTCATAACGACGGTTGCAGAATCGAAGTTGTGAAGTTTCTCCAAATACCCTCCACATAACTTGCAAGGACCGAACATACCCCTCACCGAATTCAACATGATGAATTCCCCATTCTAAATTAAAAAGCAAGTAAGGGATATACAATCCACTAACCTATGTAAACAAAACACATAGAATAAATAAACCTTTAGTGAGGTATATTTTTGAAAAAAAAGAATAATAATAATTAATTAATCTAGATAAACAATAAAATTTAACCTAAGAAAAAAATAAAAGGTAATTAATTTGCATACGGTAATGGACAAATTTTATTCACCGGTCTCTTAATTAGACCATTTTTAGTTCTCAAAGTAACTACACGAATAATGCCATCAACGCCCTCGTGTGTTGTTTCAATTCTACCAAGAGGCCACTGCAATGGGCGCGTCAAATTTGATTTCAGTAAAACTAAATCACCAATCTTTACGTTAGGAGGTGAGGCAAACCACTTCTCTCTTTGTTGCAGAGTATGAAGATAGTCATTTGACCAGCGCTTCCAAAATAACTGTGATATTTTTTGAATTGACTGCCAACGAGATAATCTATGTTGAGGAACGTCCTCATAATTATATTCAGGCACAGCCACTAAGCTTTGTCCTATCAGGAAATGACCAGCAGTTAATACATCGAACTCGTTTGGGTTTTCAGATAGTGTACATAAAGGGCGTGAGTTTAATACAGCCTCTATTCTGCAGAACACAGTTGACAACTCTTCCAGAGTGAGACTTCTATCACCTACAATACGTTGTAAAATGTGTTTCGTACTTTTTATCCCGGCTTCCCAAAGTCCACCCATGGAAGCTGCGTTAGGAGGATTTGTCCTCCACTCTACTTGCCGCGCGGTTAATCCTACGAGTACCTCGTCATGAATCTTATTACCATTTAAAAATCTAAGTACCTCCTTGAGATGCTTGGCTGCCGATACATAATTCGTCCCGCAATCGGAATATAAACAAGTACTTAATCCGCGACGGGCTACGAAACGGTCATATGCAGCTAGAAAACATTCAGCTGATAAATCAGTTAACACCTCGCAGTGTACTGCTTTTGTTGAAAAACATACAAATAGGCATAGATAAGCCTTGTATATTTTTGCGTTACGACGTGTACTTTCTTTTACAAGGAATGGACCACCTATATCTGTACCTACATGGCTGAATACCTTATCAACCTTAAGTCGGGACATGGGCAACGTACCCATTTGAGGTTGTAATGCAGTAGGTCGGCATTTAAAACACACCTTACACTTTGTCAGTACCGATCGAATGATGCTACGAGCACCAACGAGCCAATAGTTTTGACACATTAGACCTTGTAATGTACGAGGCCCTACGTGTAGGTATTTTACGTGCAAATATTCGATTAATAATTTACTTGTATGGCATTTTGGTAGCAAAACCGGGTGCTTCGTATTGTACGGAAGGTCAGATTGTGAGATACGACCCCCCACCCTGAGGACTTTATTTTCAACGAAGGGTGATAGTTTACGTAAAGAGGCTACAAACTTACCCTTTTCTAACGCTACTATTTCAGATTCAAAGTGATTTTGTTGAATAATTCTAATAATTGAATCATGACCTTTGCGCAACTCAAGGGTCGTTAGAGGGCCTAAAGACCGATTTGAAATTTTACACTGAAGATTTATAATAAATCTATGACACCATGAAATAATACGCTGTAATTTATTAAAAGAAGAACACTTATTAAATATTTCTTCAAGGTCATTTTTAATTTCAACCTTTAGAGAAGAATTAAAACTAAATGTTGCACTATTTGATTTAAGTTCGGGAATCTTGAAGTTATGATTTAATAAATATGGTTTTATAGGCCACTTTTGTTGGTTATCATATAGCCAATCGGGGCCGTGAATCCACTCTGTAGCTCTTTCCACGAAGTGAGCAGGCAACGTTCCACGTGAACATATGTCTGCAGCGTTATTTTCGCCCTTCACGTGATACCAACAACTAGGTGGTACTGCGGCAATAATGCGACTAACATGGTTAGCCACAAAAGTTTTTAACGTGTATGGTTGTGTATGTATCCAAGCCAAAACATTTTTCGAATCGCTGAGCGCAAATATAGAAACAGATAAATTATTATCGCTTAAGTTTTGTACGACAAAACTTACAACCTTCGATAGCAGCACGGCTGCTTCGAGTTCGAGTCTAGGTATAGACAAGAGTGGGTTTAACGGCGCAACCTTTGACTTACTAGTCAGCAGTCGAACCTTCACTTCACCTATATTGTTTATACTACGTATATATAAGCACGTTGCGTATCCACGGGATGACGCATCGCAAAATGCTATTAATTGTATTTCACTAAAATTAGGTATTAAGATGTGACGCTCAAAACGCAATTCAGTCAAAAGTGGTAGATCGGAGATGAATCGATTCCACTGTGAGCACGGCTCAGGTGGTAGTTGCTCATCCCATGCGACTCCCATCTTCCAGAGATCTTGCATGATACACTTTGCGACAAACGTACATGGTGAAATAATACCTACAGGATCGAATATGCTCGCCAGTAGTTTTAAAACTGATCGTTTGGTCTGTTTATTATCAGTCATGTTATAGGAAAACGCAAAACTGTCACAGGCAGGTAACCATGTCAACCCTAACACCTTAAGGGAGGATGATAACGTATCATCTTGAAAATCGATGGTTACAACTTGATTTGACTGCATATGAGTAAGTAACTCGGGACAGTTGCTAGCCCATTTTCTTAAATCAAAGCCACCACTTTTAAGAAGTGTCAGCAAATCATCCTGCAACGTGCAGGCCTGTTCTAATGATGGGCAGGACCATAATTCGTCATCAACGTAGAAGCCTTGTTTGAGCACCTTTGCAGCCTCTGTACGCGGACGTTCAGCATGAGTGAGCTCATCCTCAGCTAGCTGATGCAGCGTGCGCACAGCTATGTAAGGTGCACTACGGAGACCGTAGGTATTCGTTCGAAGTTCGAAGACGCGAACTGGCTCCGTTGGAGATTCTCGCCAAAGAATGTGCTGGTACTTCCTATCAGCAGGATCAATCAGAACAGCCCGATACATCTTTGACACATCAGCAGTGAAACAAACTTTATATAACCGAAAGCGAATTATAATCTTTAGTAAGTCTGGATGTAGTTTTCTGCCTGTCAAGAGTGCATCGTTAATTGAAATACCATTCTTAGGTTGTGCGGAACCGTCGTAAACAACGCGCAGAGGTGTACTTACGGACGATGGACGCAGAACACAATGGTGCGGTATATAATATCCTGACTGCTCAGGACCTTGATATAACTCCATGTGTCCAAGAGATTCATACTCTCGCATGAAGTCAACATAAGACTTATGAAGGTCTGGCGATCGCGCCAGGCGGCGCTCGACCTGTTTAAGCCTTGTTATAGCCACATCATAAGAATCACCAATAGGTGCATGGTGTGGGTTTAATAAAATGGGAGAAACATAACGACCATTTTCATCACGACAGTGTTTTTCTGTGTACATTTTTTCGGCTAACTCCTCCATAGGATCCGTTGGAACTTCACACGGTAAAGATTCCAACTCCCAAAACCGTTTAAGTGTATCATTTAAATAATTATTTTCAATTGTGTACGACACAAATGACGTTGCACACGGTACAACATCGAGACTGTTAGAGCAATTTTTTAACCCTAGTCTCCCAGTTATGACGTAACCAAATATGCTCCCCAATGCCACTGGTACATCTTTATTTATTATAAATTTTGTCCCGTCATAAATATAGGGAAACACTTCACCCGATAAAATAATGTCAATCGGGGACGTTGTATAAAAATACGGATCAGCTAATTGTAAATCTTTATACTTAGTAATCAACTTATCGGGAATAAGTACGTTTGGCAAATCGGATGTAATTTTAGGTAAAATTACAGCATCAATGTTAAACACCGGCGTGTTATTGTAGCGCGGCTGAATAACACACGAAGCCATTCCATAATTTTTTACATATTCGCCACCTAGTCCGAAGATATTATATGGACATTTATTAGCTGATAATCCTAACCGTTGAAAACAATCTAACGTAATGAAATTACTTTGCGCCCCAGAGTCAATTAATACGCGCACGGGCTGATAATTATTAAACGCGTTCAAAACATTCACAACAGCTGTTCCCAAGATAACTGTACAGTTAGAAGTATGCGTAGACGTCAGATGACACACCGTACTTATAATTGATTGTTCGTCTCCCTTGCACGGCGCAGGAGCGGTCTCAGTCGAAATCAGCTGATTCGAACACGGTTTGTTATTATCTATCGCGCTAACTTCACGATGTAACAGAACATGATGCGGTAAATTACAGATTAAACATTTAAAATTACTTTTACACGCCTTAACGGTATGATTTGATTTTAAACAATTATGACATAATTTTAATTCATTCGCACGGCGAATACGTTGCTCATTAGACAATTTACGAAATTGTTCACAACGGAAAATCATATGATTACTATCACAATGTACACATAAACCCTTTAATCCAGAGCGTGTAGAAGATAGCGAATGCTTTTTTGTATCCTTTTGTCGCGAATCATTTTGTTGATATTTATTAGAATACACATTAGAATATGACGCAGAATGATCTAGAACTTTTATTTGATTATGTATAAATAATGCTAATTCATCGAAGGTAGGAATGGAATTTTGATCTAATTTTTGTTCAAAATATTTTCGAGTTTGTGGATCTAATGCCCTTAACGCAATATGACACATTACATAACTGCTTAAATCTTTAATATTAAGTGCCTGTATTGCCTTATACGAATGTTCGAAGTTCTCAATAAACATGTTCAAATCAGCAGACGATTCCTTGCGTAACGGTGAAAAGTTTAACATTTTATCTAGGTACCTACCAACTAACAATCTATTGTCTCGATATTTATCAATTAAACTCTGCCAGACGAGATCGTAGTTATTGGCGGATATCGGTACACTTTTAACCATATTTAATGCAGAACCTTTCGTGCAAGACAATAGATAATGAAATTTATCAATTTTTGGAATGTGCGGCTGATCATGTACTAACGAGCAAAATGTTTCATAAAATGTATTAAAATTCTCAATATCCGAATTAAATGTAAATAATTCAAGTTTAGGCAGGCGAGGGCGGGACTCCATGGTAACCAAGCGATTCTCACCGTTATTGCCGATGCGTGCCGAGCTATATTTCGAAGCACATAATTTCACTCGAAAATATAGTTCATCAAAACTTTGTAACTCTTGACTTCTAAGTATTGACTCAGAATCAACTAAAAGTTCTTGTTCGAATATATCGAATATTATTTTTTCGAATGAACTACGTAGGTCACTAATTTCAGAGACGTGCAATAAAAACAATTCTTTCGTATCAGAATTCGATAAATCGTGGGACATATCATATACCTTTTGCATTTGTGAAAACAAGAGTTGTTTTCGTTGAATTAACACGGTTAATTCTTTGGGTAATGGATGTTTCTTATCACTAGAAATTTTTGCTTTAGGTGCCGCCATCTTGTGAAACAACACACGTAGCCCAATGAAATTATAAAATTAATATTATATTACTTTCACTAATACTTGTTACCTATACAATTTAATTATATAACACTTAGCTGAATAATTGTACGACAAATAATAATTTATGTGTTTTGTTTATATTGTATACTTCGTATAGTGGAGAAAAGTAAAGTAAGTACATAAGATATGTATAGAACGTCTACACAATGAAATTATAATTTCATTAAATAATGGGGAATAAGAAGTAATTGGCACGGCCAATATAAATAAATTATATGCTAAGAACGTCTTAACATATATGATATTTATTGGGAGGTATTCTAACACGGTTAGAAATAACGGTACAGAACGTCTGTACTGTCTAAATACCTGGGAATTACGAATTCCTAGGTGAGGTATGAGACCTTAGGAGCGGTATCCTGGGTCGAAGTGACCAAAAAAAGACTGTACGGTATGCACAGCCTGCAGTGGACTGTATGAGGTAAGTTTACTGAACTAGGTGAGGAACTGATATTATCCTATCCCTGCAAGCCGCGAAGAAGTAATTAAAAAATACTCCACCAACCTTTCATCCACTTTCGCCGAGGGCAGTAGTGTCGTCGCAGTAGGCTCGCCAAACCGCGCAGTCAGCTTCACTATATTCTATACAACTATGCAGTTCACAGCACCACAAAACACTATTATGGTGGTTCCAACAGTTCCGTTAAACAATGTCCTACCAAGGATTAAGCAGGTGCGGCGATTACGAATACACCGAGTGGCACAACCGCCTGGCGGACCGAGTTGTCTCAAATCTTCTACTCAACTGTCATAACGACGGTTGCAGAATCGAAGTTGTGAAGTTTCTCCAAATACCCTCCACATAACTTGCAAGGACCGAACAGACATATTTATCTTGAATCCAGTCATGAGACTAGGATTGTGTGGAAGGGTCTGCCTCAGGGTTCTGTCCTTAGTCCCATATTATACAATATTTACACTTATAATCCTGAATCTTCTTTAAACAGTAAAATCAAAATACTACAATACGCCGATGACCTTCTTCTGTATTCTTCTGACTCGTCTGTTACTACCGCCTACACTTCTTTGTCATCTTCTCTTGTTCTGTTAAAAAAATGGTTAGATGTCAATGGGCTTGAACTATCCTCATCTAAAAGTACTGCTGTTCTATTTACTCGGGCACGCCTGCCGCCGCCTATTGTTGTATATTATGATGGCAACCTAATTCCCGCAAAATCCACAAATGCAATTTTTCTAGGAATAGTGTTAGATAGTAAATTAAGGGGATTGCTCATATCGACTCTGTAACGGCGAAATGCGAAAAGCGACTCAATATTTTAAGATGCTTAGCAGGAGTATGGTGGGGAGCCCACCCCCTTTGTTTAAAATTACTATATAATGCACTTATGGTTTAAGATATTTATTTCTCAAAGAACTTTACATGGTTCACTTAAATGAGAAACTTAAAACTAAAATTACAAAATATACATATGACATGTGGACGACATGGAGAGCTAATATGATATCTATACTATATGAATATTTTCATATCTTAGTTTATTTAATTAACTAAAAAGCATATAATACCTAAGTGCCTACCTTAAGTGCTAGAAAAAATGGGAGCTTTGACAGTCTGATAATAAGTATCCTCTTAATTTCTTTTTAAATGTAATAATTGTGTCTGCTTCTAGGATATCTTTTGGCAATTTATTAAACATCTGTACCCCTTCAAACATTAAATTTCGTTTACCGTAATTCGTTCTTGGAATAGGAAGCGTAAGTTTATTATTATTTCTAGTAAAATATCTGTGACTTCTTTTAGTGAAAATAAGGTCTGAATGAATTGCTTTAGTTGTAATTTTTTTTATTAGTATGCATGTTTTATAAAAATATAATTGATTTAAATTAAGTAATTTTGTTTTTTTGTAAAGTTCAGTTGTAGGAGTAAGGTAATCATATCTAAATAATGTTTTGATTGCCTTATTTTGTGCAACTTGTAAGCATTTTAGATGAGTTTTGGCGGCGCATCCCCAAACCTCTAATAAGTACTCTAGCTGCGGATTCACTAGTGCATTATAGATTGTATGGCACACAGGAATTGGAATACAACCATTAGTTCTACGGAGGGCTCCAGTAAGTGAAATAATTTTAGCTCTTACGCGGTCAATATGCGTTTTCCATGTTAGCTTACTATCCAATAAAAGCCCAAGATATTTTTCTTGAGAGGATTTCTTTATAATTTGATTATCTATGGTGAGAGGAGTAAAATCAGGAATTTTTTTATTTTTTGCACAGAATATCACGTAAGACGTTTTGGATATGTTGATTGTAAGAAGGTTATTTGTATACCATTTCGTTAGAATGTTGAGATCATTTTGAGCCTGTGTAATAATATCATGTATAGAATGAGCGAAATAAAAAAGACAGGTATCATCAGCGTATAGTGTAATTTGACCCTGAAGTCCAGCACTACAGACATCATTTATGAATATGGAGAATAACAGGGGCCCAAGGATTGAGCCTTGGGGAATACCATATTGAATGTTTCTAGGCTGGCTAACATGTTTTTGTATTTTAACTACTTGTGTCCTACCAGACAGATAAGATTCAAACATTTTGTAGGCTATACCAGTTACTCCTAACGTTTTTAACTTCATTAAAAGTATATTATGAGAAATGAGATCGAAAGCTTTTTTCAAATCAATAAATATACCAACTGCTATGTGCTTTTTATCAATTTGGTTTTTAATTTTTGTTACTAAATCAATTGTGGCAGATAATGTATTTGATTTTGGCCTGAAACCGTATTGATATTTAGTTATGAAGTCTATTTTATTCAAATAGTCATTAAGTCTGTTAAAAAGGACTCTTTCAAATACCTTGGACATTATTGGCAGCACCGATATTGGGCGATAATTGCTAGGATCCATATTGGAGCCAGATTTAAATACTGGAGTAACTTTAGCTACTTTTAAATCTTCAGGAAATATGCCCTCTGTGATATATTTATTAAGACACTTAGTTAAATGATGAACAATAAGAGGCGTTATGCATTTGATGCTTTTAGTATTTATTTCATCAATGCCTGCGCTAGTATTGGGGTCTAAATTATTTAAAATGTTGTTGATTTCTTCTGGTGTACATAAACTTAAATCAGACAAAATATTGATATTATTATTATAGTTAGCTAGAGTATTAACTATTACGTTACCATGCCTTTTCTGTAGATCTTCGACCAAACAGTTCCCAATAGTAGTAAAAAATCTATTAAAATTTTCACATATGTCCAAGGGTTTCTCAATAACACACAAATTATTATCTATTAGCCTTGTAGGTGAGCTAAATTTTGAAGTTTTATTATTTGCTAAGTTGTTAATTAATCGCCACATTTTTTTAGGTTTCTTGAAGGTTGAATAAAACAAACGCTGATAATACCTATTTTTTGTTTTTTTTATTATTTTAAGTGTAAGTGTACTTTGTATTTTAAATTTATTTGCAAGCTGTTTATCGCTAGGATTTTTTTGGAATAATTTCCATAGTCGATTACGTGTATTAATTTCTTTAATGATAGCCTGATTGATCCAGTCTTTTGGTGGCATATTTAATATTTTAGTTTTAGAGACGGTACATTCAGTTATGTGTTGTTGTAAAAACTTATGAAATGTGTTATAATTTAATGTATCAAGCTCATGAATAGACTCACCAATGTTTTTATATAGGTTTGTGTAATTCACAGTTTTGTATATTTGTCTAAGTTTTGATACTGGCTTATATTTCAGTAACTCCAAATAAATTTGATTGTGATCAGTCATAGATGACTCGAGTATAGTAAATTTAAAATCTTGTGTGTTTATTGACCAGTGAGGTCCTGAAGTTTCCTGTCAATTATCTAGATGTTCCAATGCCTAGTAATCCCAAGGAGCCATTTCAAAATGAGAGTAAATAAGAGGTTTCTGAACAGCAGCATATTTGAGTATGAGACACATCGACTTAACAATGCTGATAGAACGTGTTCTTGAAGAAATAAAGGCCTCAATAATTACAGACTTTAAAACACAAATGGTAGAATATTGGTAAAATAAATTGTTGTTTAACTACGAGCTAACAGTATAGATTCAGTAAATTTCATCTTATCTTTATAGACTTGATGTACTTCGTGTGGATTTTTTTTCATCGCTAAGGAAAGTTGTCGCCATTCGCAAACGGGATACATTCGTGAAGTTAGTAAACAAAAAAAATTAGACGGCACACAAACACGCCTTTGCTGGTATGCATACTGGCCGCCATGTTGCTAGAGGAGTGTCGCGTCAGTTGCATTACGCTGTATCAGCTGACAAGATATAAAGTGTTTTCGCGCGTGTTACGCAGATAAAGTCAGGAACGTCGTTAATTAATCGCGTTGCCTCAATACCAGTTGCAACACTCAACACAGTTGTATATAGGAAGACGCTGACTCAGGAATAGACATGTGTAAGTAATGCGAGTGATGTATCACACGTAATATTACCCGACCGTGTACTGACCCATTACACATTACGCGACTAAACATTACATCACATTAAACATCACACATCACATTAAACATGACGCGAACACCCGTGTACTGTTCTGCATTTCTGCAATGTTCGGTGTCTGGCAATTCAATATTTATTTTGAGCTTTATTTTTAGAACGTTAAGGCTTATATTTCTTGACGCCGCCCGCCGTGTATATAGAGCGCTATCGCGTTACGCATCACACATGCCATGAAAAGTCATGTGTGATGTTTGAAGTGATGGTAAAATGTAATATTACTCGGCACGAAATGTAATGCCATATCGTATCACTTCGCGAAGTACTGTTTCGCGCATGTCTACTCAGGAACACCTACCGACAAGAATTGACGAATTCTGGAAACGCTCGTCACTTTTTGGTCAATCGCCGACATAATAAATTATAATTTAAATTCTTTATATAATAAAGAATTCAGCAGTTTTTTTTTGCATCCTTAGCTATCACTGCTCTTAAATCACGCGGTGAGTAAATTTTTTACCTAAATTGAGTTCTTTATTATAAGTAAATAGTTAATTTTACTTTTTTTTTTTTTTTTTACTTTTTTTTTTTTTTTTTACTTAATTTTTTTATGTTTTTAATAAAATGGTGATGATTAATTTATGTTAACATTGTTTATTTTGAGCTTCAATTGTTATATGTTATACTAGATTCTGCCGCGGCTTCGCCCGCGTAAAAGATTACTTTCTTAAAGTTTTTCATCCCCTATTTTTATTTTACCCCTTAAGTGTAATTTTTGTACAAAATGTTAATGTCATATTTATTTATATCTAATCAATAGCCTAAAATTAAGTGTCAAGCTTCTGGCTTTAAAAATGACGATACTTCCTTACAACTTTTCATCCCCCTTTACAACCGTTTTTTGCATTAAAAAGTAGCCTATGTCCTTTGTCAGGTTCTAGACTATCTGTGTACCAAATTTCATTTAGATCGGCTCAATAGTGATAGACAGAGTTACTTTCGCATTTATAATATTAGTAAGAAAGTAAGGATTTTTTAAACTAAATTAGAATTTGTATAAAGTTGTAAGTTTTATGCAAGGCATAGAGAGCATTTGGACAGCCAAACAGGGGGCACATTTGTACGCGTATGAATTACCCCTTACCTTAGATACTCTTTATATTTTATTAACCACAATAAAATATAATATTACCTCTTAAAATTATCGTGCAGACAGCATACTAACATATGTTTCCTTTGAAGTATTCCGAACGAACGTCTGGTTAAGAAGATATACAATGCGAAAGTGGAATGATGTAGGTATCGGGGGAGACCGAGACTAATCTACCTAGACCAGATTGGTAACGTACTGAAGGAAAGTGGAGTCAGAATCTCCGAAACCGGCGAGCGTGTATGAAGAGAATTAAGAAGGTTGAGGAAGCGAGTGAAGTATGCAAGGATAGAGTTCTCTGGCACTCTGTTCTCTCTCCTAATGAAATTGAGACGTTATATTATACTAATGTCACAGTACCAGCATTTGAAGAGCAACTCGCACCAGCTCTGATGTTAGGATATGAATACGGAGTGCCAACACACTCGAGGTACATGTCAGGATATGACCAGTGCCTAATCAGAGGCTCAGCCTGCCAAGAAGAGGCAGTACGAGCGGTCGTTTGGACCAACACGGAATAACTTCCGTGCACCCGGCCGGGGTATATAAATAGCGAGAATTATATTGGCACTCTGTTCTCTCTGCCTAACCTGCAAGGGATATGGCGTGATGATATGTATATATGTATGTAAGTATTCTATATTTAACAAAATGAAATAATTTTATTAAGTAAACCTTATAATTACTATTTTATTGCAGAATCATAGTGCCAAAATATAAAAAAAAGGGTACGCGTACTCAAGTAGTGAAGAGTTGATAAATTTAGCAATTGATGATGTAATACAAGGAGAGTTGTATAGAAAAGCTGCGTTAAAATGCAACATCCAAATAGCAACATTGGAAAGCAGATTCAAGAAATTTAATGATGGCTCTAACACCGGTGGACCTTCAGAAATTTTTCATTAAAAATTCACGAGTCTACAAATCTTCTCCTTGGAAGAAGAGGTACACTTAAATGACTACATTATCAATTACTGCAAAATGGATTATAGGCTATCAATTAGCCTTTTTCCTGGGAAGATTTAAAAAATATCCGCTAGGGGCAGCACCAGTGGGAGGTACATATGTCTTGAATTCTCTATTGACAACAACGTCAAACGTATAGAATTATAATGGAATTAACGGAAGATGATGTACCTGGAGCGAAATTAAAATTTGCAAAAGTGCAAGATCATCTTGTCCGGGACTTAAAACGATGGCTTGCATGTCGTGGCTTAACCGTGTCAGATAATAAATATGTCCTAGTTGAGAGGTTAAGTAGTTGGTTCTTAAATTTTCTTGTATATGTCATTGTATTGTTGAAAATTTTATATTTTAAATAAACTGTGTTGTTTATTTTTTTTTTTTGGAACGAAGTTCCTTATCGCGCGTTGTGAAAGGGGGCTAGACGGAAAAAATTCTTACGAAAAGTTGTCACGACACTTTTTGCTATAGTAAGCTATTGTAAGCTGTGCGGCGTCGCATGTTTCTCTGTCTGTCTCTCTCTCTCTTATAGAAAGCAAGCCAGATATTTTCATTTCTATTTCGCATTGAACAGTGTGGTGTCGCGACGATTTTTTTTATAGATAGAGTGATTCAAGAGGAAGGTTTATATGTATAATATATGCATAATCTACTAGAGAAACACTGATAATTTTAGAGGTTTCTAATGTGATGTCGTAAATAAACACATTATTTTGCGCTTACATTGCAAACGCTGGCTGAACCCTACGAAATAGATCAAAATAAAGTACTACAGTATTATACAGCTTAAAAAGGCCTACAAAAAAGTCCGCGATGGTATATATCTATCTCTTAAGGATAACATACTATATCCATTTTAATACTTTAAAAAATGTTCTATTATAAAACGGTAATTGAAAAGCTATTTACACAAATACTGTATTAATCCTTATCATTTTAAATACATTAGTTGGCTTGAGCATTTCATGAAGATATTTTTTTTCCTTCAGACCATGCAAATTAAATCAATACCTTAAGAGATATAGCAAAATCAAAATAATGCGCAACGAAATTATTTTCGCCCGTGACCGGGCCGCGTGGCCGGCTCGCGTTCGAGCTCGGGGCCGAAAAGTTTTGGTAGTCTAGTGGAATTGTGTATCCTATTATTAATATTATAAACGTGAAAGTTTGTAATAATGTATGGATGTGAACATGTTTGTTGCTCTTTCACGTAAAAACTACTGAATGGATTTTGATGAAATTTATAGTAATACAGCTTGCACATCAGAATAACACATAGGCTATAATTTATAAAGATATTTTGCAAGTTGGCTAAAATATAAAGATAAAAATCGCTTAAGGCAGAAAAAAATTATATAATTAAAATAGAACTTCGTTCCATCCGGGTGTCCCTTGACACCTCCGGTTTTTTTTGTATATTTAAGAATCGAAGAATGCATTACAAATGGTAAAGATATTTTTTATTTTTATTGGAATTGATGGTGGTAAATGTCTAGCAGATAAACAGCAACGCATGAAATTACTCAATCCAACTCTACCAAGTTGAACATCCTGCACTCTGTCTACTACAAATTGAGCAAATTTTCCATCCCAAGCTATTCCTCGTTCTTTTTGCTATGCTATATAACTTTCAAAATTCAAAACAAACAACACAGAATTCAAAACATATGTACCCCCCACTGGTGCTGCCCCTAGCGGATCTTTTTAAAATCTGCCCAGGAAAAAGGCTAATAGTACAAATTCGGCAACTTGCCTAGGAATACCCCAAAGCGTCGAATTCAAAATATCCAACGAAATGGGATGAAAATCAAATGACCGGCTTGGAAAGGGATGCGACAGGGAACGAAACGGCAACCTCCGTCTGCTAAAGCCAAAAAACACTAGCATGCTAAATATTTGGTATCGCAGCGAGTTGGCTAATACAACAGGACAATACCATACTCAGCGTCAACAGAATACCCAATATCTGGTACCCTAATGAGCTGATTTCACCAGAATAACCCCAAGCACAGCATGAATATGGTGAATATCTATCAACACACCGGGCTGCTAAAACACCAGAACAGTGCCAACTTTATCTTCAGCGATCGATATACAGCGAGTTCAGAAGAACCACAGAAACGGTTAAAGCAGCAGAATCAAATATTCAAAAGAAATACGTTGGGTGTTTTTAATAAATCTACATTTGAGTACGACGAGAAATTTGATCGTGAAAGCCACATTCATAAAAATAGAAGCGACGGACAAAGAATACAGATTTTACAGTGCTCTTGAATGGAAAGAAGAAGAAGCAGCAGGCATGTGTTTTTAGGTGGAAAAATTGCCTTTCCTTCAATAGACGAGCCAGAAAATCCTAACTTTTACTTATGAAACAGATGAGTTTTTCTACAATGAATATTTTATATTTAGTTAATTATTAGTATTCATTACTTAGTCATTAATTATTTGTGGATTTTAGTTTTTAATATAGATGAAATTATAAATAAAGCTACATAATTTAGACAATTACTTTAAAAAATATCGGGTGCAAAACCATGAACTCGCCGAACATTGTTATCGCAAACGATTGAAATGCTTCAAAAAACAACAGAAGGAAAGCGGTTAATTTGTCATTTTAATTAATTACAAACGGTAAATGAACAAAATAACTTTCTACCATCCATGGCAAAAGTGAATTAAGATTCGCTTTATAAGTAAGGCAACGACCCTAAGGTTTTCGATGAAAGAAATGCACTTCCAAATTAATTCAGAAAGTTTTTGAGAAGAAGTTTCGCTGCGGGCAAACTAAATGCGAAGCTATTGCAAAAAAAATATGTGATTGCGCCGTATTCTTCAGATATTCTGAAGACAGAATGACCATGTACCATTTATCCGTATCTGTACGTACAGATGTTTCGAACCATAAAGACATCAAAATATTTCCAACGCAAGTAAGGTACTTTCACCCAACAACCGGCATTAATGTCAAAACATTAGATCGATTGCGAAACCGCACAAATTATATACGATACCTTAATGGCAATTTTGGAAAAGCACAGCGTTAAAAAGAAAAGTGGTTGGATATTGTGAGGATAACACCAATACAAATTTTGGTGAGGTTCGGCGTGAAATGTAATGTTTCTAGAAAACTGCAAGAGGACTTGGAAAGATAAATAGTTGATATGGGCTGCGCAGCACATATCGCACATAAAGCCATTCAAACAGTAGCATATTTGGTACCAGATGACATAGAAGATATAGTTACGAAGATTTATTCGTACTTTTATATATACACTGTGCATGTAGAAAATCTGCTGTGTGGTAGCGGCTACGAATACAACCAACCCTTACTTTGCTCATGGGTGTCGTAAAAGAGGACTAAGAGCCTTATAACGACCTGGGGCAATTCCATCTGATGTCATTTGGTCAACAATTATATTCCCAAGTAGGGTTGGCGTCCGGTAGGCAGCCGGTCATAAAATTATTGCCAATAACTTTTACAATATGTACTATAAAAGAAGAGTACATATTGTATCGACCCCAAGTAATTGGGATAAGAGTAGGAGAATGATGACTGTGCATGTAGAAAATCTAAAAAACTTTTATGACGAAGCAGAAATGCAATACAAAAGAATGTTGGGATAACAGTAAAACAAGATGGCTTGCACTTTTACCTGACAGAATATCAGTATTATTTTATTAGAATAAAATAGCAAAAGCTGAGCCAATAAAGAAATAGCCTTTTCTGTTTCTCGTTAATATTATTTTATATCAGAAGTTATTTTCTTTAGCTTTGTTTATTGAAGTCAAACTTTTAATGCGACTTCCAACAAGGTTGCGTTAAACGTTTAACGCAATGGCACTCGAACGCATGCACACAGTACTCCTGTTATAGGCCAGCGCGAGCGTTAGCAACGAGTAGCGTCCAATATTCCAACGCAAGAAGGAGAGAGAAAGAAAGATACACAAAGGTAGAAAGTAGGAGAGAAAGAGAGCGAGTCGGTTGATCCCAAGCACTTGCGCGTGGTATTCTTGTTATGCAGCGAAGTAAACAGTGTGAGCGTCGTGGAATTAGCTGAAATACGTACTTGTTCTATTTTAATTTATAATATTCATTATATTGATAGATTTAAGTTTTCACTTTTGTCAGCAGTCCTCATGACTTTGATTTTTTTATTAGTATTGATCGAGAGCAAAATAAATGTATTTCTTTCTTTCTTACCTGCATTTAAGAGAATTCCACAAATGTATTCGTCATTGAAATCATACTTTTTATCGCAAGATAAATGACCTGCTGTTCTACAAAAATTTATTTCAAATGAATGCTCAGAGCTATGGTTAAAATTTGTTCATGTATAAGCATCAGTACTTAACGATTCCATAAAAATTATGGAAGGAGACAAAACAAGTTTTACAGAGGTGTCGCATCTGTTTGTGGATTTAAAAAAAAAACAATTACAAAAACCGCTTAGAAAATGGATTATATTCCTCTGATCATAAGAAATGAGTTAATAAAACTTGTAGAGAATGGTCAAATCGATAGATTATTTTTTTAGGCATTTTTATACCTCTTTGATTCAATTAAACCGTAGGTACCGGAGGATGTAGGTACCGAGGGAGACCGAGACTAACCGAAGGTGGAGTCAAGAGTCTCCGAAACCGGCGAGCGTGTATGAAGAGAATTATGAATGTTGAGGAAGCGAGTGAAGTATGCAAGGATAGAGTTCTCTGGCACTCTGTTCTCTCTACCTACCCTGCAAGGGATGTGGCGTGATGGTATGTATGTATGTTGATTCAATTAAATTTACATTTGATTTTTGGATTCAATTAAAACAAAATCTGAAATGGGCTGATGCACAGCAGACATGCCAACAATTATAAGTGCAGATACCAACAGCTGCAGACTTTAAAAGATAGTTTGTTCGCCGAAATAAGTTACGTGGCAAATTATTTGAATAACAACATCCTAAAGAGATGGGAGGAGACAAAGAGCGGTACAGAACAACAAAGGATAGTGTTCAAAAACTCCAAAGGCATCGGAATACCATTCCAGAATTACCTTGGCCATCATCCAGTAGCTTCATTGTTTGCTAGGAACAAACGCTCCTATGGAACGACTATATTCCTTAATGAATAGCTTATGAACATCTCTAAAAGACGAGACTAGAGACATTACATGCAATGCTAATTATAAAATTTAATATGGAAATCTGTGAAAACTTTTTGGATATTCTGAACCAAAACCCAAATATAGTAAAAAATGCCACTCATGTTAAAAATATGACTTAAAATAAATATTAATTCAGTAGTTGTTGTTTTTAGGGTTCCGTACCTCGAAAGGAATAAACGGAACCCTTATAGCATCACTTTGTTGTCCGTCCGTCTGTCTGTCTGTCAAGACCAATTTTCTCGGGAACGCGTGGAGGTATCAAGCTGAAATTTATATCAAATACTCAGGTCTACTGTCCCTTGGAGCTGTGAAAAAATCGAACTTCTAAACTAACGCAATCAAAAGATGCAGCTGTTTATGTTACAAATTTCTGCATATATTCGACACTCGCAAGGGAATCAAAACTTACAGAGTTCTTCCCGTGAACTCAGAATCTTGAAATTTAGCATGAAGCAATGTTTTATAGCGCATAAAAAGGAAAAATTCAGAAAACCTTCAATTTTTAGTTACATCACATATTTTTTTTTTTTGTTTGCCGGGAACCCTTCGTCCGCGAGTACAACTCGCACTTGGCCGATTTTTATCATTTTTCTAATTTAAGAACACCATCAATAATTCTAACAAATCCTCAGTCTTGTTGTGAATCGCTGAGCTGGCCACGAATGTCAAAGATGTAGCAATGGCCGACCCAATAGCGATGGGGAGGGAATACGGTGGGTTGAAGCTACGCGCCGCCCTTCCGTCGCCCCGGAATAGACAGCGTGTGTCCAGACATAGCCTGCCAAAAAAAAAATCTTATGGATAGCAGAGCCCCGCATTCACTTATTTTAAAATTGGCAGACTTAATTAATACATGCTGCTCAGGTTTGTAGATATATTTTACAATCTGCTTCATATCAAACTGCCTTACAATGACAATTGTTGATTACATAGCATCTTTTAGTGGTAGGACTACGCTGTTGACAGTTCTCTGTCTACAGCTGAGGGCCGGTCCGTCCGGGGTAGTACCACACTGAGCAGAAGATCGACGTCTGAGTAATGGTAATGTGCTATTGTGCTTCGTTCGGTGAGCGAGAGAGCCGGAAGCCCAACGGGGTGTGTTTGGGGTTTGTATTGGTAAGCCTAGCTATACTCCTGGTATGGCGGCATTAGGGCGGCAGTGACACCATCAGGTGTGCTGCTTGTTCGTTTGCCACCATGAGTGAAGAGATATTGTAAAATATGGCTTTCTCTTTCTCGTTTTCTTTCATGTAGAAGGACACTGTGGTTTGAAATAGTTCTTAAGAAATGAGTGCAATAGGGTCTTGATTGTTGAAATAAAAATAAGTCATAGAAATCCTTCTCATCTCCCAATTACTTAGGGTTGAGGCACTATATACTCTTCTTGTACTCGTACATATTGTGATGGCAATAGTTTTATGACCATCTGCTTGATATCAAACCATCTTGGCAATGTAATTGTTGACCAGATGGCACCATGTAATGGTCCAGGCCTGTATTTAGCCTTTCCTGATGTTTTAAGATACTCTAGAACAATTTAAGGACCGTTAAATTCTTAGCAACCATACAGCAAGTTCAAGTACTTTGACTGCACAGATGGCGTAATGGTTCAGATAACAACCTTACGTGTCAGTGGTGTAGGTTCGATTCCTAAAGTGTTGTTCTGAGCCAAGGTGTAATTTGTCTGCGTTAATTGCATGTTTGTAAAGTCCCAACACAATACAAGGATAATTTCCTTAAGGGTGACTTTTTAAAAAAAAAAAATACAACCTGGTTCTTACAATAAAGTACCAGTGGATTTCATCTGTATGATGAAGGAATAAAAACACATTTCACCACCTCCTATTTTACCTATGTGTGATCGTAAGAGACGACTAAGGGATATAAAACGTATATAACATATATGCAATAGAAGGGAAAACTAAACAAAACCCTATACCAACACATCTGACCAGCATGGTATAGTAGGTCAATTTCCCTCCCATTATGTAGAAGGCTCGAGCCCAACAGTGGGACATATATGAGCTGAGATGATTATAGATATTAGTAAAAATGTCTAACAGAGCAACCAGAGAGTGAACAGCACTATAATCATTTTAATATCATCATTCTCCTACTCTTATCCCAATTACTTGTGGTCGATACAATATGTACTCTTCTTTCATAGTAAATATTGTAAAAGTTATTGGCAATAGTTTTATGACCGCCCGCCTGCCAGACGTCAACCTTCCTTGGGAATGTATAACTATTTTAATAATAATAGACAAACCCATTCAGTCTATTGTGGCATCTTCTCGATAGCAGTCACATTCAGATCCAATTGTAGTTTATTGGATTAATTAAAAATGTTAAAATTGACAATATATGAATGCCCTCCTTTCTGTGTAGTGACAGAGTAAGAATACAATTCACCACCCCTTATCTTACCCGTGGGTGATCGTAAGAGATGACTAAGGGACATATGGCATATAACATCTTTGCAAGAGAAGGGAAACTCGAAACAAAACCCTATACCAACACGTCTGACTCACATGGAGCTCTGGGATCAAAGCACATTTTCAGTTTTCCATTTGACTTTCGAACAAGAACAAGGTACTATTTACCTATTTTGTAGCTTTAGTTACATTTTCAATTACTCCTAATCCTTCCATTCTTTGAAGCTCTAAATGCATTTCAGGCAATGGACACAATGGAACACATCGAGCTCCTTGTATAGTAGGCACTGAATTCCTACTCAATTGTATATTCGCAGACTCAAGAATACAAGCAATATCGCCATTAAACAGCTCACTCTAAATTTTTTTTAAAGCTTTTATTAAACAAGCAATTTTATTAGTTTTGTAAGGCACATTCTGAATACTTATAAGCACATTATTTGCAGATATAAAATTATTAATTAAGCATGTCTAACAACCAAGCATTGTGGGGGGAATATTCGCTTACACTGTTAAGAATTTAACTTTGTATTTTCGAATGTACAATCTCGAGCCAAAATGAACCTTTGATAGGTACACACATTCCATCAAGCTATATCATCATCATCATCACAGCCCACATATATCCCACTGTTGGGCTCTGGCTTCCTCCATAATGGGAAGGAAATTAACCTACTATACGTCGCTGGTCAGGCGTGTTGGTATAGGGTTTTGTTTAGAGTTTTTCTTTTCTTCCATAGATGTTATATGCGTTTTATATCCCTTAGTCGTCTCTTACGATCACCCACGGGTAAGATAGGAGGTGGTGAATTGTATTCTTACTCCGTCACCACACGGATAAAGCTATATCACCATATTATATATAATAGTGGTAGGACCACGCCGTTGACAGTTCTCTGTCTACAGCCGCGGGCCGGTCCGTCCGTGGTAGTACCACACTGAGCAGAAGATCGACGTCTGAGTAATAGCAATGTGCTATTGCACTTCGTTCAGTGAACGAGAGAGCCGGCAGCCCAACGGGCTGGGTTTGGGGATTGTAATGGTAGACGGCGGCCTAGCTATACCCTTGGTATAGCAAAGGTCCATGGGCGGCAATGACACTTACCATCAGGTGTGCTGCTTGCTGGTTTGCCACGATAATCAATAAAAAAAAAATTTTAAAAATTACACGATACGGGAACTACCGAAGCTTTTAAATTTAAGCGTATACATACCTGGCTTCCTATAACATTACAGACTGCACCAGTGCCCATTTTAATCTGTAATTTTGTATCTTTTACAGTAAATTCGCCTAAATTTCACTACCCATATGACCAACAAAAAATGGTCCGTTATTATCATCTTCATGAGAATTTTCAACATCTTTGATAATATTAACTCGTTTCTGAGTGCTACGACAAATTTTACCAAATGCTAGACATTGATTTATAGTTATATTGTGAGAATAAGCCGCGCTTATTACAATTCTTAAGCATTTTTATGTTTTTTCTGTTAACAACCAATACATCTTGGCTAATATTTGATGAATCACTTTTTTCCAGATATTTGTAGGAGCTATGAGGCCTCTGCACTTAATAGATATTTCATAATGTAGTTTAATTAGTGTTGCATATCGATAGTCTACTATCGAGAGACAATCAATTGTCTATCGATAGTTTACGTATAAGCGATAGTATCAATAGTATATCGATTGTATTGTAATACGTAAATACTATCGATACTATCGATAGCTCTCCACGAGCAATACTATTAATAACAGCGATACTATCGATAGTTATTCATTCGATAGTATCAATACTATCGATAGTATCGCTAATACCATTAGTTTTAACCTTAACACTTAAAACATCACTTATTTTTACTGACCGTCGCGCCGCCTACAGATTGTTTGTACAAACCAAAGAGTAAAGTTATTAAATTGAAAAAGAGTGGCAACTCGATGATAAAATATGCATGTATGGAAAGTGCTGCCACCCAGAGTTTAGGCGGTGAACTAAAGTTGAAGTAATATATACATATATACATATCTACATGTGTTTGTGTAATTACATAGAATTTTCTTTTACTATGAAAGCTACCCTGAAATATAAAAAAAAACATATCAGCTGATAATTAAACAATAATAATATCAGCCTAACATTGAAACATGAGATAATTTTCAGAAAAATATCAATAACCGAAAATAGATCGATGACAATAAGTACCTACGCTAGGAACAAAAAATAACAATTCTCAGTTGTCAAACGTTTGACAGGCAGGACAAAATGGCAGCAGTTAAGTTTGTACAACCAATCTGTAGGCGGCGCGACGGTCAGTAAAAATAAGTAATGTTTTAAGTGTGCCCCCCCAGGTACAAACTTAACTGCTGCCATTTTGTCCTGTATGTCAAACGTTTGACAACTGAGAATTATTATTTTTTGTTCCTATCGTAGATACTTATTGTCATCAATCTATTTACGGTTATTGATGTACTTTCTGAAAATTATTTCAATTTTCATTGTTAAGCTGATATTATTATTGCTTCGTTATCAGCTGATATGTTTTTTTTATATTTCAGGGTAGCTTTCATAGTAAAAGAAAATTCTATATAATTACACATACACATGTAGATATGTATATATATCACTTCAACTTTAGTTCACCGCGTAAACTCTGGGTAGCAGCACCTTCCATACATGCATATTTTATCATGGAGTTGCCACTCTTTTTCACTTTAATAACTTTACTCTTTGGTTTTAACTTAAAACTATCGATACTATCGATAGTATCGACTATTTTGGACTATCGATAGCAAGCAACTATTCGATAGTATTGTTGTCTAAAGTTATGTTATGTTGTAAGCCAAGTACTGACATTATTATTAAAGAAATTTATTTAAATTTGCGTCATCATAGAGTAGGTAGAACAAATTTTAGTCAGATGAATAACATTAAATTTGTGATACTAACAAAGTGAAACAATTATAATAGCAATACTTGCTGCTGTCAATATTTCTTGAGTTTCGGTGAGAATATGGAAGTATTATGTCATATTCTTGGATTATTTCATTTTTCTAGTGTGTTTATCACTATCGCACAGTGTTATATTACATTCATTGGTATATGGTAAGACAGAGAAAAAGTCTTTTGGCAAATAGTCTGAATAAACTTTTAATACAATTTCTTTGGCTGTACTAGTTATATCTGGCTGGTATTGATAACAAATTAAAATTATCATTTAAATAAAGAAACGATTTAGTAAAATGTTATTTTCTGTCGTCTTTCATTTTATTTTCTTTTTGTTAAAATGAGTCAATTCTATGAAGAAATTCGACATACTTTAAAACTTTATTATAAAAAAGATAGGTACATGCAACGCAAGCTGTGAAAAAATTGTGACGTTTATGGACCTAATGTGGAGTCAGAGAGTAACACAAAGTTGGTTTAAATGTTTTCAATTCGGGAATTTTGATGTCAACGTTGCATCTCGCTCATTTCATTTTCGATTGTATTTAATATACAAATGAAAATTGATTCTGGATTCAGTTAGATACATATTTCTATAGCCCTATAATGTGAAGTTACATATATGTAAGCATATTTTTAACAGAGCCTTCTAGATGAATTACTTTGCAATTGAGCGTACAGAGAACTTATGTTTTTCGGACCCTGTTAAATTTATTTCACTAGGTTAATATTGCTAAAAATACAACAAATCTAATGACTAATTGCGGCCATAATTCTGTGTAGAATTGTAACTCAAAATTCTTGATTATGTTTAATTAATTTTATTTAACCGAACTTAATTTTGTTTAACCGAAATTTTCAAAACTAATAACTACAATAAAATTTTACAGTAATAGACATTCTGAGTTTCATTAGTATACTGAAACAAACCATTTTTTTTATTTTATTGCTTATGGTGGCGAACGAGCAAGCAGCAGCACACCTGATGGTAAGTGTTACTGCCACCCATAGAGCTTGGCAATACCAAGGGTATAGCTTAGGCCGCTGCCTACTAATAAAATCCCCACACCCACCCAGTTGGGCTGCCGGCTTTCTAGCTCACCGAACGAAGCGCAATAGCACATTGCCATTACTCAGACGTCGATCTTCTGCGAGAGTGTCGTACTACCCCGTACGCAACGGCCCGCGGCTGTAGACAGAAAACTGTCAACAGTGTGGTACAAGTACAAGGTACCACTTACATTCATGCACACTCACATTCTGACCCAATTGTCCAGAAGTCTCGGAGCATTATAATTTTACTCAACTTTCAATGGCTATTGATCTTAACCATTATTAGCTAACTTGGGCTTCAAAGTAAGAACGCAAATACTGCTAGAAAAGTCACCACAAAATTCACTGAAAACAAGCAACAGGAACACAACTACGGTATAAATTATATTTTTAAGCAATACTATTGAAATTTTTCTGACAATCGATAGCCCGAAATAGTCGATACTATCGATAGTATCGATAGTTTTAGGTTAAAACTAATGGTATTAACAATACTATCGATAGTATTGATACTATCGACTATTTCGGGCTATCGATTGTCAGAAAAATTTCAATAGTATTGCTTAAAAATATAATTTATACCGTAGTTGTGTTCCTGTTGCTTGTTTTCAGTGAATTTTGTGGTGACTTTTCTAGCAGTATTTGCGTTCTTACTTTGAAGCCCAAGTTAGCTAATAATGGTTAAGATCAATAGCCATTGAAAGTTGAGTAAAATTATAATGCTCCGAGACTTCTGGACAATTGGGTCAGAATGTGAGTGTGCATGAATGTAAGTGGTACCTTGTACTTGTACCACACTGTTGACAGTTTTCTGTCTACAGCCGCGGGCCGTTGCGTACGGGGTAGTACGACACTCTCGCAGAAGATCGACGTCTGAGTAATGGCAATGTGCTATTGCGCTTCGTTCGGTGAGCTAGAAAGCCGGCAGCCCAACTGGGTGGGTGTGGGGATTTTATTAGTAGGCAGCGGCCTAAGCTATACCCTTGGTATTGCCAAGCTCTATGGGTGGCAGTAACACTTACCATCAGGTGTGCTGCTGCTTGCTCGTTCGCCACCATAAGCAATAAAATAAAAAAAATGGTTTGTTTCAGTATACTAATGAAACTCAGAATGTCTATTACTGTAAAATTTTATTGTAGTTATTAGTTTTGAAAATTTCGGTTAAACAAAATTAAGTTCGGTTAAATAAAATTAATTAAACATAATCAAGAATTTTGAGTTACAATTCTACACAGAATTATGGCCGCAATTAGTCATTAGATTTGTTGTATTTTTAGCAATATTAACCTAGTGAAATAAATTTAACAGGGTCCGAAAAACATAAGTTCTCTGTACGCTCAATTGCAAAGTAATTCATCTAGAAGGCTCTGTTAAAAATATGCTTACATATATGTAACTTCACATTATAGGGCTATAGAAATATGTATCTAACTGAATCCAGAATCAATTTTCATTTGTATATTAAATACAATCGAAAATGAAATGAGCGAGATGCAACGTTGACATCAAAATTCCCGAATTGAAAACATTTAAACCAACTTTGTGTTACTCTCTGACTCCACATTAGGTCCATAAACGTCACAATTTTTTCACAGCTTGCGTTGCATGTACCTATCTTTTTTATAATAAAGTTTTAAAGTATGTCGAATTTCTTCATAGAATTGACTCATTTTAACAAAAAGAAAATAAAATGAAAGACGACAGAAAATAACATTTTACTAAATCGTTTCTTTATTTAAATGATAATTTTAATTTGTTATCAATACCAGCCAGATATAACTAGTACAGCCAAAGAAATTGTATTAAAAGTTTATTCAGACTATTTGCCAAAAGACTTTTTCTCTGTCTTACCATATACCAATGAATGTAATATAACACTGTGCGATAGTGATAAACACACTAGAAAAATGAAATAATCCAAGAATATGACATAATACTTCCATATTCCCACCGAAACTCAAGAAATATTGACAGCAGCAAGTATTGCTATTATAATTGTTTCACTTTGTTAGTATCACAAATTTAATGTTATTCATCTGACTAAAATTTGTTCTACCTACTCTATGATGACGCAAATTTAAATAAATTTCTTTAATAATAATGTCAGTACTTGGCTTACAACATAACATAACTTTAGACAACAATACTATCGAATAGTTGCTTGCTATCGATAGTCCAAAATAGTCGATACTATCGATAGTATCGATAGTTTTAAGTTAAAACCAAAGAGTAAAGTTATTAAAGTGAAAAAGAGTGGCAACTCCATGATAAAATATGCATGTATGGAAGGTGCTGCTACCCAGAGTTTACGCGGTGAACTAAAGTTGAAGTGATATATATACATATCTACATGTGTATGTGTAATTATATAGAATTTTCTTTTACTATGAAAGCTACCCTGAAATATAAAAAAAACATATCAGCTGATAACGAAGCAATAATAATATCAGCTTAACAATGAAAATTGAAATAATTTTCAGAAAGTACATCAATAACCGTAAATAGATTGATGACAATAAGTATCTACGATAGGAACAAAAAATAATAATTCTCAGTTGTCAAACGTATGACATACAGGACAAAATGGCAGCCGTTAAGTTTGTACCTGGGGGGGCACACTTAAAACATTACTTATTTTTACTGACCGTCGCGCCGCCTACAGATTGGTTGTACAAACTTAACTGCTGCCATTTTGTCCTGCCTGTCAAACGTTTGACAACTGAGAATTGTTATTTTTTGTTCCTAGCGTAGGTACTTATTGTCATCGATCTATTTTCGGTTATTGATATTTTTCTGAAAATTATCTCATGTTTCAATGTTAGGCTGATATTATTATTGTTTAATTATCAGCTGATATGTTTTTTTTTATATTTCAGGGTAGCTTTCATAGTAAAAGAAAATTCTATGTAATTACACAAACACATGTAGATATGTATATACAGGGTGTCCCAAAATTCAACGATAAGCTGGCACCAGCAGGTGGACCTACATATGACTACTCGAGAACAGAAAAGAAAAAAATTCTACCTTGATTTTTTTTTTCATTACGACAAAAAAACCAAAATCTTTAAAAATGGACATCCTTTATTATATTATTAAGTGCTATTGCTACAGTTTTACAAGTAATTCTGTGATTTTTTTTGTAATGGCAAGGTAAGTAGCACTACTATCGATCACAACCATTAAAAATTCCAGAATATCTATAGTTTTTACACAAAAATCAATCAAAACTATGTTTTTTTCATAAATTATGTAAGATTTTGACTTTCAGCTCACTTTCACTCATCATAGTGAAAAAAAAAAGTATGGACGCTACTGTGGCAAATAGTATTAAAAATTGGCGCATCTAACTACAATTCTAAAATGGTATAACATTCTAGACAAACTAGCCACAAAAATATACTTAAGTGTACTATTTCAAAATAACAACCATATTTCGAAAATTGTTAGTGTTGATAGTAATCACTTTTACTATGTAGCCAAAATGTTTTTGTAGCAAGTTCTCAGAATTTTAATGAGACATGTGCGTAGTCCATAAATCCGTAAAATAAGTTAGACAGAGATAGAGAGATTATACGTTAGAGGGAGATAGATAGATGCTAATTGTTTAGTAACATTAATGCAGGTGGAGAAGTAATTAATGTCCTCAGCAGCACAGCAAGTCAGTATGCTCTACTTCTTTGTTTACTGCACACCGTTCTGTTTTAATTAAAGTGGCTCTGGTACTGACGACTTATGGATTGAATTAAGTGACCTGGAAATTGACCTGACTTGGCATTATTTTAGACTGTGATTTTGTGTTTTTTTTAAAGAAGTTTTGCCTTATTTTCAAGTGTTTAGCATTCATCATGCCGCTACCATACACAGCGTTAGGATACGCTAATATGCACCTAATTTATGGAGAATGCCGATGCAATGCCAACGCTGCTAGCAGATTATATCGAGCAAGGTACCCTAATCTTCAAAGGTATCCGGATTATCGCGTATTTATTAACGTGTATCAAGCTTTTTCGGAGGGTCGTATACCATCTGACAGGCGAAACGCTGGCAAACCTAGATCGGAACACGATGAAGAAGTTCTCAATGAAATAGAAAACGATTCAACTACCTCTGTACGTGCTGTACAAGCAGCAACGGGAATCCCAAAAAGTACTGCACATAGAATTTTAAAACGTCACGTCGTCGTGATGAAACAACATGCAAGAAAGATGGATATTTAAATCTTCACAATCTTCATAGCTGGAACAATGAAAATCTGCACCTGGTGAGAGAAGACAATCCCAATACCAATTTAAGGTTAACCTATGGACTGGCATAATAAATGGCAAAGTGATAGGGCCCTTTGAGTTACAAGGAAACATAGATGGCAATAGTTATTTAAACTTCTTACAAAATGAGTTGCCAGGATTATTAGAAGATGTGCCCTTAAGTGATTTGCAAACCATGTGGTTTCAAAACGATGGTTGCCCAGCTCACTATGCCCGTCCTGTGCGAGAGTACTTAGACCAAGAGTACCCAGGGCGTTGGATCGGGCGACTTGGTCCTATCTTGTGGCCACCCCGTTCACCCGATCTAAATCCCCTGGACTTTTTCTATTGGGGTTGTCTAAAGGACAGAGTCTGCACAAAACCGATTGCAACCTTGGACGAGCTTCGCCATAAAATAATTCAGACTGTGGATCTACGGACTACGCACATGTCTCATTCAAATTCTGGGAACTTGCTACAAAAACATTTTGGCTACTTAGTAAAAGTGATTACTATCAACACTAACAATTTTCGAAATATGGTTGTTATTTTGAAATAGTACACCTAAGTATATTTTTGTGGCTAGTTTGCCTTGAATGTTATACCATTTTAGAATTGTAGTTAGTTGCGCCAATTTTTAATACTATTTGCCACAGTAGTGTCCATACTTTTTTTTTTCACTATGATGAGTGAAAGTGAGCTGAAAGTCAAAATCTTACATAATTTATGAAAAAAACATAGTTTTGATTATTTTTTGTGTAAAAACTATAGATATTCTGGAATTTTTAATGGTTGTGATCGATAGTAGTGCTACTTACCTTGCCAATACAAAAAAAATCACAGAATTACTTGTAAAACTGTAGCAATAGCACTTAATAATATAATAAAGGATGTCCATTTTTAAAGATTTTGGTTTTTTTGTCGTAACGAAAAAAAAAATCAAGGTAGAATTTTTTTCTTTTCTGTTCTCGAGTAGTCATATGTAGGTCCACCTGCTGGTGCCAGCTTATCGTTGAATTTTGGGACACCCTGTATATATTACTTCAACTTTAGTTCACCGCCTAAACTCTGGGTGGCAGCACTTTCCATACATGCATATTTTATCATCGAGTTGCCACTCTTTTTCAATTTAATAACTTTACTCTTTGGTTTGTACAAACAATCTGTAGGCGGCGCGACGGTCAGTAAAAATAAGTGATGTTTTAAGTGTTAAGGTTAAAACTAATGGTATTAGCGATACTATCGATAGTATTGATACTATCGAATGAATAACTATCGATAGTATCGCTGTTATTAATAGTATTGCTCGTGGAGAGCTATCGATAGTATCGATAGTATTTACGTATTACAATACAATCGATATACTATTGATACTATCGCTTATACGTAAACTATCGATAGACAATTGATTGTCTCTCGATAGTAGACTATCGATATGCAACACTAATTAAACTACATTATGAAATATCTATTAAGTGCAGAGGCCTCATAGCTCCTACAAATATCTGGAAAAAAGTGATTCATCAAATATTAGCCAAGATGTATTGGTTGTTAACAGAAAAAACATAAAAATGCTTAAGAATTGTAATAAGCGCGGCTTATTCTCACAATATAACTATAAATCAATGTCTAGCATTTGGTAAAATTTGTCGTAGCACTCAGAAACGAGTTAATATTATCAAAGATGTTGAAAATTCTCATGAAGATGATAATAACGGACCATTTTTTGTTGGTCATATGGGTAGTGAAATTTAGGCGAATTTACTGTAAAAGATACAAAATTACAGATTAAAATGGGCACTGGTGCAGTCTGTAATGTTATAGGAAGCCAGGTATGTATACGCTTAAATTTAAAAGCTTCGGTAGTTCCCGTATCGTGTAATTTTTAAAATTTTTTTTTTATTGATTATCGTGGCAAACCAGCAAGCAGCACACCTGATGGTAAGTGTCATTGCCGCCCATGGACCTTTGCTATACCAAGGGTATAGCTAGGCCGCCGTCTACCATTACAATCCCCAAACCCAGCCCGTTGGGCTGCCGGCTCTCTCGTTCACTGAACGAAGTGCAATAGCACATTGCTATTACTCAGACGTCGATCTTCTGCTCAGTGTGGTACTACCACGGACGGACCGGCCCGCGGCTGTAGACAGAGAACTGTCAACGGCGTGGTCCTACCACTATTATATATAATATGGTGATATAGCTTTATCCGTGTGGTGACGGAGTAAGAATACAATTCACCACCTCCTATCTTACCCGTGGGTGATCGTAAGAGACGACTAAGGGATATAAAACGCATATAACATCTATGGAAGAAAAGAAAAACTCTAAACAAAACCCTATACCAACACGCCTGACCAGCGACGTATAGTAGGTTAATTTCCTTCCCATTATGGAGGAAGCCAGAGCCCAACAGTGGGATATATGTGGGCTGTGATGATGATGATGATATAGCTTGATGGAATGTGTGTACCTATCAAAGGTTCATTTTGGCTCGAGATTGTACATTCGAAAATACAAAGTTAAATTCTTAACAGTGTAAGCGAATATTCCCCCCACAATGCTTGGTTGTTAGACATGCTTAATTAATAATTTTATATCTGCAAATAATGTGCTTATAAGTATTCAGAATGTGCCTTACAAAACTAATAAAATTGCTTGTTTAATAAAAGCTTTAAAAAAAATTTAGAGTGAGCTGTTTAATGGCGATATTGCTTGTATTCTTGAGTCTGCGAATATACAATTGAGTAGGAATTCAGTGCCTACTATACAAGGAGCTCGATGTGTTCCATTGTGTCCATTGCCTGAAATGCATTTAGAGCTTCAAAGAATGGAAGGATTAGGAGTAATTGAAAATGTAACTAAAGCTACAAAATAGGTAAATAGTACCTTGTTCTTGTTCGAAAGTCAAATGGAAAACTGAAAATGTGCTTTGATCCCAGAGCTCCATGTGAGTCAGACGTGTTGGTATAGGGTTTTGTTTCGAGTTTCCCTTCTCTTGCAAAGATGTTATATGCCATATGTCCCTTAGTCATCTCTTACGATCACCCACGGGTAAGATAAGGGGTGGTGAATTGTATTCTTACTCTGTCACTACACAGAAAGGAGGGCATTCATATATTGTCAATTTTAACATTTTTAATTAATCCAATAAACTACAATTGGATCTGAATGTGACTGCTATCGAGAAGATGCCACAATAGACTGAATGGGTTTGTCTATTATTATTAAAATAGTTATACATTCCCAAGGAAGGTTGACGTCTGGCAGGCGGGCGGTCATAAAACTATTGCCAATAACTTTTACAATATTTACTATGAAAGAAGAGTACATATTGTATCGACCACAAGTAATTGGGATAAGAGTAGGAGAATGATGATATTAAAATGATTATAGTGCTGTTCACTCTCTGGTTGCTCTGTTAGACATTTTTACTAATATCTATAATCATCTCAGCTCATATATGTCCCACTGTTGGGCTCGAGCCTTCTACATAATGGGAGGGAAATTGACCTACTATACCATGCTGGTCAGATGTGTTGGTATAGGGTTTTGTTTAGTTTTCCCTTCTATTGCATATATGTTATATACGTTTTATATCCCTTAGTCGTCTCTTACGATCACACATAGGTAAAATAGGAGGTGGTGAAATGTGTTTTTATTCCTTCATCATACAGATGAAATCCACTGGTACTTTATTGTAAGAACCAGGTTGTATTTTTTTTTTTAAAAAAGTCACCCTTAAGGAAATTATCCTTGTATTGTGTTGGGACTTTACAAACATGCAATTAACGCAGACAAATTACACCTTGGCTCAGAACAACACTTTAGGAATCGAACCTACACCACTGACACGTAAGGTTGTTATCTGAACCATTACGCCATCTGTGCAGTCAAAGTACTTGAACTTGCTGTATGGTTGCTAAGAATTTAACGGTCCTTAAATTGTTCTAGAGTATCTTAAAACATCAGGAAAGGCTAAATACAGGCCTGGACCATTACATGGTGCCATCTGGTCAACAATTACATTGCCAAGATGGTTTGATATCAAGCAGATGGTCATAAAACTATTGCCATCACAATATGTACGAGTACAAGAAGAGTATATAGTGCCTCAACCCTAAGTAATTGGGAGATGAGAAGGATTTCTATGACTTATTTTTATTTCAACAATCAAGACCCTATTGCACTCATTTCTTAAGAACTATTTCAAACCACAGTGTCCTTCTACATGAAAGAAAACGAGAAAGAGAAAGCCATATTTTACAATATCTCTTCACTCATGGTGGCAAACGAACAAGCAGCACACCTGATGGTGTCACTGCCGCCCTAATGCCGCCATACCAGGAGTATAGCTAGGCTTACCAATACAAACCCCAAACACACCCCGTTGGGCTTCCGGCTCTCTCGCTCACCGAACGAAGCACAATAGCACATTACCATTACTCAGACGTCGATCTTCTGCTCAGTGTGGTACTACCCCGGACGGACCGGCCCTCAGCTGTAGACAGAGAACTGTCAACAGCGTAGTCCTACCACTAAAAGATGCTATGTAATCAACAATTGTCATTGTAAGGCAGTTTGATATGAAGCAGATTGTAAAATATATCTACAAACCTGAGCAGCATGTATTAATTAAGTCTGCCAATTTTAAAATAAGTGAATGCGGGGCTCTGCTATCCATAAGATTTTTTTTTTGGCAGGCTATGTCTGGACACACGCTGTCTATTCCGGGGCGACGGAAGGGCGGCGCGTAGCCTCAACCCACCGTATTCCCTCCCCATCGCTATTGGGTCGGCCATTGCTACATCTTTGACATTCGTGGCCAGCTCAGCGATTCACAACAAGACTGAGGATTTGTTAGAGTTATTGATGGTGTTCTTAAATTAGAAAAATGATAAAAATCGGCCAAGTGCGAGTTGTACTCGCGGACGAAGGGTTCCCGGCAAACAAAAAAAAAAAATATGTGATGTAACTAAAAATTGAAGGTTTTCTGAATTTTTCCTTTTTATGCGCTATAAAACATTGCTTCATGCTAAATTTCAAGATTCTGAGTTCACGGGAAGAACTCTGTAAGTTTTGATTCCCTTGCGAGTGTCGAATATATGCAGAAATTTGTAACATAAACAGCTGCATCTTTTGATTGCGTTAGTTTAGAAGTTCGATTTTTTCACAGCTCCAAGGGACAGTAGACCTGAGTATTTGATATAAATTTCAGCTTGATACCTCCACGCGTTCCCGAGAAAATTGGTCTTGACAGACAGACAGACGGACGGACAACAAAGTGATGCTATAAGGGTTCCGTTTATTCCTTTCGAGGTACGGAACCCTAAAAACAACAACTACTGAATTAATATTTATTTTAAGTCATATTTTTAACATGAGTGGCATTTTTTACTATATTTGGGTTTTGGTTCAGAATATCCAAAAAGTTTTCACAGATTTCCATATTAAATTTTATAATTAGCATTGCATGTAATGTCTCTAGTCTCGTCTTTTAGAGATGTTCATAAGCTATTCATTAAGGAATATAGTCGTTCCATAGGAGCGTTTGTTCCTAGCAAACAATGAAGCTACTGGATGATGGCCAAGGTAATTCTGGAATGGTATTCCGATGCCTTTGGAGTTTTTGAACACTATCCTTTGTTGTTCTGTACCGCTCTTTGTCTCCTCCCATCTCTTTAGGATGTTGTTATTCAAATAATTTGCCACGTAACTTATTTCGGCGAACAAACTATCTTTTAAAGTCTGCAGCTGTTGGTATCTGCACTTATAATTGTTGGCATGTCTGCTGTGCATCAGCCCATTTCAGATTTTGTTTTAATTGAATCCAAAAATCAAATGTAAATTTAATTGAATCAACATACATACATACCATCACGCCACATCCCTTGCAGGGTAGGTAGAGAGAACAGAGTGCCAGAGAACTCTATCCTTGCATACTTCACTCGCTTCCTCAACATTCATAATTCTCTTCATACACGCTCGCCGGTTTCGGAGACTCTTGACTCCACCTTCGGTTAGTCTCGGTCTCCCTCGGTACCTACATCCTCCGGTACCTACGGTTTAATTGAATCAAAGAGGTATAAAAATGCCTAAAAAAATAATCTATCGATTTGACCATTCTCTACAAGTTTTATTAACTCATTTCTTATGATCAGAGGAATATAATCCATTTTCTAAGCGGTTTTTGTAATTGTTTTTTTTTTAAATCCACAAACAGATGCGACACCTCTGTAAAACTTGTTTTGTCTCCTTCCATAATTTTTATGGAATCGTTAAGTACTGATGCTTATACATGAACAAATTTTAACCATAGCTCTGAGCATTCATTTGAAATAAGGGCTTCAAAGTAAGAACGCAAATACTGCTAGAAAAGTCACCACAAAATTCACTGAAAACAAGCAACAGGAACACAACTACGGTATAAATTATATTTTTAAGCAATACTATTGAAATTTTTCTGACAATCGATAGCCCGAAATAGTCGATACTATCGATAGTATCGATAGTTTTAGGTTAAAACTAATGGTATTAACAATACTATCGATAGTATTGATACTATCGAATGAATCACTATCGATAGTATCGCCGTTATTAATAGTATTGCTCATGGAGAGCTATCGATAGTCTCGATAGTATTGATATGTGACGATACTATCGATAGTACTATCGATAGTATGAATACTTTTTGAGGTTAACTATCGATAGTCAAACTATCGATTTTTATGCAACACTGAGTTTAATGTCAATTTATCATCACCTTCGGCCATTAAATTTGTTTTGCCTTGCCAATTTGCCGGTGTTCTGTTTGGCATGCAACTTGCAAGCAGTGTTGCCAAGTTGCCAACTCTGCAACCTAGCGGATCGTAGGGATGTGAGGTTACTGGAAAAAAATCGATTAAATAAAAATCGTTTTTTTTTATTTAATATTAATCGATTTGCCAAAAAATCGATTATAATCAAAATAAATAATCGATTTTTACGAAAAAATCGATTTTTTTTTCTATTATTTAAAAATGTATATACTTTTCTTATTCCAATAATAAACCTAAGAGATTCATATTAACGAGTAGGTATGAAAGAGAGTATTGGTGTAAAGATGCGAAAGGAAATGAATGCACCGATGGTTCGGGCATGTGGAAAGAATGCCGAATGAAAGTCTGGTTAAGAAGATATACAATGCGAAAGTGAAAGGATGTAGGTACCGGGGGAGACCGAGACTAACCTACCTAGACCAGATCGATCATGTACTGAAGGAAGGTGGAGTCAAGAGTCTCCGAAACCGGCAAGGTGTATGAAGAGAATTATGAATGTTGAGGAAGCGAGTGAAGTATGCAAGGATAGAGTTCTCTGGCACTCTGCCTACCCTGCAAGGGACATGGCGTGATGATATGTATGTATGCTGTTTTAAATTTGTAGTATTACTGCAAGTTTTTAGCTCTTTGGAACAGTACTTGCATATTGCTGTATGTTTCTTAATCGTAAAATATTTTCGCCAACCGCTTTTAGATGTTTTACTATTGGAAGACATTTTTATTGTTTACCAACAACTACATATATTATGGCACTCTTAACTTGTAAATAATAATGGATTTACTTCGAGTTTTATTCATCCGTTCTATAGATGGCGCTTTTCATAAAAATCGATTAAAACGTATAATTTATATAATCGATTTTTTAAAAATCGATAATTTTTTAACATCCCTAGCGGATCGTAGAATTCTTCTAAAAATACGGTAGATTTTACGAAATTATGTTGCAATTTATATTTGACATACGGTAGAATTATCTTGTTTATTTTGTAGTATGTCTTGTGTATGTAGTCAGAGTTGGAAAAAACAACGCATATATTTTAATCAGAGTCAGACAGTATAATTGTTTTAATATTTCTATACATATCGATATTGTGTTTTTGAATCATAGCGTCAGTGGGATTAAAATCAATACAGTTTTTTCCGCGTCGCTGTATGGCTTGCTGCGATAAAATATTATCCTTGATGGTTTTATTCAGCAACCATTTTTCTCGAAATTTCTGCTTATAACGCTTTCTTTTAGCTGGTACTCGTACTAAGCTATTTTCTAGATCAATAGAGCTATCGCTATCACCTTCCATAATTAAAAAAACTCAGATCTCACACAACACAACAATCTCTTACGTAATGATATGCACGAATGAAATTTTCTTCAATTATAAAATAAATAAACTAGGTAAATTAAAATGTTCTAAGTATTCATTGAAATTCAAATACATAAAACTGCACTAAATTCATTCGCGTAATATCTTTATACTGGTACCGCACTACTGGGGGATTTCCCGACGTATAAAGCAATTTTGTTGGTAGAATAAGACGAAAATACCCTAATATGATGAAAATAAACATACTTGTTAAAATTATTTTACTTCATAGATTATCATATACAACTACAAGTTTTTGAAAATATATTGTCTTCAATGGATATTACGGTGTTTTTTGCTACCGTAATTATAATCCTACGGTAGGTGGTAGATCTTTGCTGATTACCGTGTTTTCACCGTAATTACGGTGCAGTTGGCAACACTGCTTGCAAGTGACAAGTCCTGCAATTAGGGATGCAACGTCGGTCAGAAAAACATCGATATTACGATATCGATGTTATCAAGAGTGAAATATCGATGATGAAAATATCGATGTTTATGAACAATATAATGATGTTTATGAACGATATATTGACGGTTTTTTTATCACCGTTTATATAAACTTTTAACGCTTGTTTCTGCAATGCAAATAAAACATCGTTGTATCGCCCAACCACCTTAGCACACCTTTCTTAATTCTTGTTTTCATTAACATTATTCTTTTACGGCACTGTCACTCTAACTCTAAAAGAAATACAACACAGACTCTCTCTCTCTCTCTCTCTCTCTCTCTCTCTCTCTCTTTCAATTCTTTAATAGAAATGAGAGCATTGCTCTCATTCCTATTAAATACTATGTTTATTCTATTTATGTCTTTTGCATTGCTCAACGTTCATTATAAATCAACAACGTGGGCATACATTAACACATACCTATCATTATTTAAAATAAATATACATCTAAGGAAAATAGTCATTTTCCTTAGATGTATTTGTTATTTGTATTGCTGAGTGAGTGATCGAGACGCTAAATTGAAAAATGTATACTTGTGTATAAAATTTGATTACAAGGGAAAAATGATTGTCACATATGGGATGACAATCATTTTCCGCTCGTAATCAAGTTTTTATAAATAATCAAGCATGATATTTTTTTTAATTGCTTATGGTGGCAAAGGAGCTAGCAGCACACCTGATGGTAAGTGTCACTGCCGCTCATGGACCTTTGCTATAACCAAGGCTATAGCTAGGCTGCTGCCTACTATTACAATCCCCAAACCGACCCAGTTGGGCTTCCGGCTCTCTCGCTCACCAAACGAAGCGCAATAGCACATTACCATTACTCAGACGTCGATCTTTTGTGAGAGTGTGGTACTACCCTGGACGGACCGGCCCGCGGCTGCAGACAGAGAACTGTCAACAGCATGATCCTACCACTATTGCATGTTAAATGCTAAATTTCATCTATACTTGTGACTCAGACAGGTAATCTGTGTAGATCACAGCTAGAGCGCTAGATGGCGCTTTATGGCTATATACGATAAAACATTTTTCATTCATTCATTCACCTACTCTTATCCCAATTACTTGGGATCGATACAATATGTACTCTTCTTTCTTGTAAAAGTTATTGGCAGCAGTTTTATAACCGAATTATTGTTGACCAAATGGCATCAGATGGAGTTGGCCCAGGTCATGATAAGGCTCTTAGTCGTCTTTTACGACATCCACGAGCAAAGTCGGGGTTGGTAGTATTCGTAGCCGCTACCACACAGTTTAACTAGCTATCTACGATAAAACATCGTTCATGAAACATCGTTCTTGAATAATGATTTATCGTCGATGTTTTGGTTTCAACATCGATGTTAAAACAGCGATTTTAATGAACGATACATCGATGTCTGCAAACATCGATGTTTTGTTTGTTACTAACTACCCTACTTGCAATGATTCTTGAGACTGTCAGACAGTAGTCTTGGGCTTAGTCGGTCACCACTGAGAGCGCTCAATTTAGTTCATAATCTAATAGCGAACTAGTTCGCTCTATTAGTTCATTAGTTCTTTTTTTGAAATAATTTAGTAAAATCAATAAATAAAGAAAAAAATATATTTATAATTATTGCAAGTTCTGTTTATTTTTATTTAAAAAGTACAAAATATTACGTGAATATTTCACACGTTTATTTATGGCACATAAAATCTTTTACTTAAATAAAAATGAAAAAATAAAATAATTTTCATTAATAATTCGGCAACAACTAGTCTCTTCTTCTTCTTCTTATTTTTATGCATTGGCAATCAGCTACTTAAATGAGCCATTGTTGCCAGTGTCGAGTTATAATTATCTTCAAGTTTTTAGTGTCTTCAGATTAGTCATGTCCGTCAGTAAGTCAAATTGTCGCCATCAACAGTGCTATGGCCACACTGTTAATGGTATCTTGTGAGAATTTTGATGAAAAACGAAAACGTTGTAAAGCACTTTTATATGATATTCACTACATCTCAGCAGTTCCGTCACATCACATTACATAAAATGCCATCAAAATTATCTAATATAACACGTTAAAACACTAAGATATCGAATATAATACAAGAGCACTACATGACGTTTTAGATTCCCGCCAAAAACTCAACAACTAGTCTCGTTCCCATTCTAATACGTAATCATAATACAATACTTAAGTTAGTAGTAGTAGTTCAAAACATTTATTTAAAGTCCGTTATTAGATGTGGATGTGAAGTTGTTTAGTATCGATATCGAAATATCAAGGCGCGCACAGTAAAAGGAAATAACTCGGTTGGTCACACAGCGCCACTGTCTAGTAAAGCGGACGCTAAAAAAAATATGAAAAGAACTAAGAGCGAGATCATCGACGAACTAGTTCGCATAGTTCACCTAAAGGAGCGCTCTTCCCACCTAGGTCGTTTGCGAACTACCCAAGACTATCAGACAGTCACAGTCAGACTCTTTCTTAATTCGTCAATTTCGTCAAACTCACAATTATTGCCAAGATTTATTACCCTTTGACAATATTCTTCCAGCCGCATGCGACTTTATGTCATTTGAAAAAAATCGCTTCGCAAGATGAATTCTTCTTTAGCGAAAAATAATTTTGAAATTGCTCAATTATTTCAATGAACCATCAACGACACATTTAAACGTGTTGAATATTTTTTAATGCCTTCTTCTCCGATATAATTCAACAATATTTAATAACAATACTTGTCTTTCTCTTGTCTTCTATTTTATCTAGCCCTGTCGCCGATAGATATATCTCAAGCCTTTGTAGTTTCTAAAATGCTCCGCCATATTTTCATCGAATTGCATCCCACGGAGCGGCACACCTGACACCATGTTTAGTTGTGTCCCCATAATGTAATATGCACTTTCTGTTACTTTAGTTATTTATTATTATTAACTTTAATTATAACAAATATAACCAAAATGTTCACGGCGATGCTTCATTTAAAATTAAAAAAAAAAATGTATTTGACGTTTGCCGTTTCCACCACCGGATGTGCCATAGATAATATACTATTAAAATAATACATTACTGCAGCGGCCAGCAAAAGAGGAAAGGAGTTATTGATGGACGAACGTATAAATGTGGGCCGAGGCGTAGCCGAGGCACATATACGTAAGTCCATCAATTCCTAGTTTTGGCCAAGGCTTGTATAGTGCTTTTCTCAAATAATGCGCGGCAATTAAAACTAAGTAGTATAAGTAGAACTGTATATATGACGAGCAACGAACAATTATTAATGTTTAATTATAATTATCACTGCTAAATATAGCAGCATTGTACATATATTTTTAATTAAATAATTTGTACGGGGTTTTCGTGTGTTACCGTAAGAATACAATTCACCCCCCCTATCTTACCTGCGGGTAATCGTAAGAGACGACTAAGGGATATAAAACGCATATAACTTAAATGTTATGCAAGAGAAGGAAAACTCGAAACAAATCCCTATACCAACACGTCTCATCATTATCATCATCATCTCAGCTCATATATGTCCCACTGTTGGGCTCGAGCCTCCTACGTAATGGGAGGGTAATTGACCTACTATACCACGCTGGTCAGACCTGTTGGTATAGGATTTTGTTTCGAGTTTTCCTTCTCTCGCATAGATGTTATATGTGTTTTATATCCCTTACGAGTCTCGTACGATCACCCACAGGTAAGATTTGGGGTGGTGAATTGTATTCTTACTTCATTAGAACACGGACCCAACACGTCTGACCAGCGTGGTATAGTAGGTCAATTTCCCTCCCATTATGTAGGAGGCTCGAGCTCAACAGTGGGACATACAGAGTGAAAGTGGACCGCTCCCGAAAACAAACACCCTACTAGTCCTACTTGTAATGATAGGCTAGAAAAAAAATCGATTGGGATGAAAAAAAAATTTTTTTTCACATCGATTTTTAAGTTTTTTTCACATTCCATCGTATTAAGACAGTGCCATGTAACGATAATTCCATAAAAATACGTCACTTTACTCAGATGAGAAAAGATGCAATCTATTCAAAACTCACGATCATATGTTCAAGAGTTCAACGACCTCGCGTGGTAGAAAAATATGTTTTTTTTTCATCCGAATCGATTTTTTCTAGCCTATCATTACAAGTAGGACTAGTAGGGTTACCTGACTTTGTTTTCGGGAGCGGTCCCCTTCCACTCTGTAAATGAGCTGAAATAATTAATGAATGGAATGTCAATATAATTCATCACACCCTAACTTGTCTGTGACTTTCGTAAAAATGGATATAATACGAATATAACATCTATGCAAGATAAGAAAAAAAATAAAACCCTATTACCAAGTAGTTTGAACAGTGTGGTATATTAGGCCAATTTCCCTTCTATAATGGAGGTTCGAGGCCTGGAAAGTATTAAAATGTAAAAAAAAAAATACTTGTGAGTTCGCGTCGTTAAGACATATGATAAAATAATTTTTTTTTATCATAGGGCAATATCATCATCAAGAAATTGCCAATAACCTAGATAGATTGCGTGTTTATTAATTAATTTATTTTCATAAAATAATCTCTGACTTTATTCGACAGTGTTTATTCCCCCACTATCTTTGTATTAAAAGGTTGTTCAGAATATCAAAGCAAGGATTAAGAGGTCTCAACGCTCATCCATAGTCTACGCTAAGCTATAAAACGCATCTATGACTTACAGATTAATTAAAAGCACACAAAAAAAATATCAAAGCCCTATCATTAGAAAATTCACTTAAAAAAATTACAATTAGTTTCATTTAGCGACATATGACTAAAATATGAGTTTTTATTTTTTTATTAATCATCTCAGCTCATATATGTCCCACTGTTGGGCTCGAACCCCCTACATAATGGGAGGGAAAATGACTTACTAAACCACTCTGGTCAGATGTGTTGGTTCTATTACACAAATATTATATGCAATATATATGCCTTAGTCGTGGTAGGACCACGCTGTTGACAGTTCTCTGTCTACAGCCGCGGGCCGGTCCCTCCGGGGTAGTACCACACTGAGCAGAAAATCGACGTCTGTGTAATGGCAATGTGCTATTGTGCTTCGTTCGGTGAGCGAGAGAGCCGGTAACCCAACTGGTTGGGTTTGGGATTTATATCGGTAGGCAGCGGCCTAGTTATACTCTTGGTATTGCAAAGGTCCATGGGCGGCAATAACACTTACTATCAGGTGTGCTGCTTGCTCGTTTGCCACCAAAAAGCAATAAAAAAAAAAGGAAAAAAAGAAATAGTCGTTTCTTATGATCACCCGCGGGTAAGATAGGTGGTGAATTGTATTCTTACTCCGTCATCACATGGATATTTTTAATGTTATTTGTTTTAAAACACACCCGCTATTAAGCTATATTACCTCCAACAAAAATGCCAATCATTTATTTTACCTGTCTACAATGATGGAAAAAGTAAATGTACCTTAATATAAGTTATTATTCAATTTTAAACCATATTGTAAAGAAAATTAAGTCTTAAATACGGATATTCTGAATAAAATTTAATATAGGTTAAGCCCTTTTCTTCCCGAAATGACCTGTGATTGGCCATTTTTGTTGAAATGCGCGCGCATTCTTTGCCGGGATTTCTAGTATTTTCTTTGTTAGAACGTAGTACATTGCTGTTTTCTGTTCTTTTAAATCTTATTGTATGAATAAAACTAGTTAATGTATATGAATTTGTTACTTTTCGCCGTTTTATCTCTAAAGAATTAGCAATACCTTTGGTGTTAGAAGTTACAATTCAGTCGAGTTACGCGGTCCGTTGCATGCGAACAAAAAAAAAATGTAACTAAATGAAAACTTACATAAAAATACAATGAAATTGTAATATTAATAAAATGCGTTCCTTCTTCAATGGTGCCTTAATAACAAAACCAGTGCCTTTTTAATCATATAAATAATTATTTTAAGTATTTATAATTCAATTAAAGTTATTTTAGATATATAAATTTTATTAAAATGAATGACCAAATACAATTTAGTTGTAAAAAACGCATTAAAAATTAACGATTAAAAATAAAAATATGTCAACCATTTTGTAATTTTTAAAAATAGAATCCTACGCAGAAAATTTTTGAAAGTTTATTTTGTTTTTTAAAATGGCGAACGTAGGCAAGGTTTTGGCAACTATAAAAGCGGTTATTACGCGTTTAGTTTTCGCTTGCCACGGTATAATAGCTATATGGCAAGTTACTGTTTTCAAGAATGATATTGAATATTGGTATCTGGCATCTCCTATTCTCCTTTTAATCTTTGAAGGTGTCTTCACATTAACTATAAAAGAAAGTCAGGAATGGAAATGGTAAGTAATATTTTAATATTAACTTTGTTGGTAACGGTTTTTGAGTGCACTTTGTCACCAGCCTCTTTAGGTAAAAAATCAACTCAAAACAACTCAAACCTAATCATTCATTATATTCGTCCCTTCGTCTGCGTTAGATAAAAGAGAGAAAGGATAGAGTGAACCATAGACACATATAAGATACAGCACTTACAACACAGGCTCTTAAAAGTAATGAATTTCACCCATTTTACAATATTTTTCAATTATTCTCCGCTTCTGTTAGTCCAAGCTTCATCATTCTTCTACTCTTATCCCAATTACTTGGGATCGATACAATATGTACCTACTCTTCTTGCATTGTAAAAGTTATCGGCAATAGTTTTATAACCGGCCGCCTGCCCGACGTTAACCCTCCTTGTGAATGTAATTGTTGACCAAACGGCATCAGATGGAATTAGCCCAGGTCGTTATAAGGCTCTTAATCGTCTTTTACGACATCCACGAGCAAAGTAAGTGTTGGTAGTATTCGTAGCCGCTACTACACAGCTACTCAAAGCGTAATGTAATATGATTTTTCTCGATAGATTAGCTTATCTAACTCTAAAAGACTCTTTTTAATTCGATCTTAATAAGATGTGGAGGCTATATTTAAAAACGGACGTAATAAAAAATATTACGCTTGGTCTGCATAATATGTCGATATATTTAGTTTTAAATCAATATTAGAAGTAAGAAACCTTCCTTTTATCCTATCCCATCTTAATCCGTGTGGCGACGGAGTAAGAATACAATTCACCACCCCCTATCTTACTTGTGGGTGATCGTAAGAGACGACTTAGGGATATAAAGCGCATATAACGTCTATGCAAGAGAAGGTAAACTCTAAACAAAACCCTATACCAACACGTCTGACCAGCGTGGTGTAGTAGGTTTTTTTTTTTTTTTTTTTATTATGAGTATGTTATTCCACAGACTTTTTGTCCGTGCTCTTTTTATATTTAATTTAATTGTTATGGTGGTTTGTTTATAAAATTAATGTTCTTGAAGTGGCTTTATTACAATTGGATAAAGCTTGAAGAGCGCAATTAATGTGTCATAGATGTTGAGCGACAACATGTCTTTTAGGGTTTCTTCTTGGCGCTGGTGGTCTTGTTGTTGGTGAAACCCTTCTATTTGTAGATGTTTCTGTCCTCTGTGATGTTGTGATGATGATAATAATGTCTGTGACGTTTTATTTAATGATTTGGTGTAGTAGGTTAACTTCCTTCCCATTACGGAGGAGGCTCGAGCTCAACAGTGGGACGTATATGGGCTGTGATGATGATGGTCTTGATCCTGTCCTTTCTTGAGTTATGTAGTAGGTAGGTATATTAATTAGCGTGTATACAAGTGGTGGGTCTCCCATTCATTTTAAAAGATATATTTTTTTACACTTGACATCTACTAAATTCCATGTCTAGTTTTAATTCGTAAACCTGCTCTTATCCCAATTACTTGTGATCGATGCAATATATATTCCTCTTCATCATCATTACAGCTTATACACGTCCTACTACTGGGCTCGAGCCTCCTCCGTAATGGGAGGGAAATTAACCTACTATGTCGCGCTGGTCAGACGTGTTGGTATAAAGTGTTGTATCGAGTTTTCCTTCTTTTACATAGATGTTATTTGCATTTAATATCTCTTATTCGTCTCTTACGATCACACATAGGTAAGATAGGGGGTGGTGAATTGTATTGTTACTCCGTCACCACACGGATAAGAGCACTATTGTGGTAGGACCACGCTGTGGACAGTTCTCTGTCTACAGCCGCGGGCCGGTCCGTCCGGGGTAGTACCACACTCTCGCAGAAGATCGACGTCTGAGTAATGGCAATGTGCTATTACGCTTCGTTCGGTGAGCGAGAGAGCCGGAAGCCTAACTGGGGTGGGTTCAGGGTTGTATTGGTAGGCAGCGGCCTAGCTATACCATTGGCAAAGGTCCATGGGCGGCAGTGGCACTTACCATCAGGTGTGCTGTCTGCTCGTTTGCCGCCATAAGCAATAAAAAAAAAAAAAAAAAAAAAAAAAAAGTTTGTATTCATCTTACGTGATGTACATATTGCAAAAGTTATTGGTAATAGTTTTAATGACTGGCCATCTGTCTGATGCGAACACTTCTTGGGAGTGTAATTGTTGACCAAGTGCTATCAGCTGGAGTTGGCCCAGGTAGATATAAAGCTTACCAGTGGCCCACTCGCACGGCGAAGAGAGGAGTTGCACGGTGGGTCATCCCGGACCGATTTGGCGGGGTGAGACGCATCTATAATCCACCGCAAAAAAAAACCTTACAGTCATCTTTTACGACATCCACGAGCAAAGTAATCGTTGGTAGTATCCATAGACACTACCACACAACAAAAATAACTAATAATATGTAGTGATTAATTATATATTTAAAAAATATAAACGCCCGAACAGGGATTTGAACCCTGGACCCTTGGATTAAAAGTCCAATGCTCTACCGACTGAGCTATCCGGGCTGTAATTAGTTTATCAAAACAATTTGTCTAAAATATTTCTTATCGGTTTTAAATGTAGACACAACAAGAATGCAATTCACCACCTCTTTCCTTTTTTTTTAAATTGCTTATGGTGGCAAACGAGCAAGCATGGACCTTTGCTATATATAACGAAGACTATAGCTAAGCCGCTGCCTACCAATACAAACCCCAAACCTACCCCAGTTGGGCTTCCGTCTCTCTCGCTCACCGAACGAAGCGCAATAGCACATTGCCATTACTCAGACGTCGATCTTCTGCTCAGTGTGGTACTACCACGGACCGGCCCGCGGCTGTAGACAGAGAACTGTCAACAGCGTGGTCCTACCACTAACAGTCCTTACTTCGAATGAACATAAAAGCCGATATGAAGTTACCCAATAACATAATATCCATCCATACATTATTCTGTAGATGTCCACTGGCATACATAAGCATCCATAAGGAATAACAGAGTAAAAGGATAACCCGTCAAGCAGGCTACTGAGGTTAAAAATTCAGTATGCCACTCTTCCAACGCCTCAGAGTGCGTGTGCGTGAATCATACGTGCTGTGTCCAGACTTATCTCGCTGAAAAAAGAAATAATATATAAATTAAACTGAAATCAATATACTTTAGCGCTTAATTATTGCTCTGTGGTAGCGGCTACGAATACTACCAACCCTTACTTTGCTCGTGGATGTCGTAAAAGACGACTAAGAGCCTTATAACAACCTGGGCCCACTCCACCTGGTGCCGTTTGGTCAACAATTACATTCACAAGTAGTGTTGACGTCTGGCAGGCGGCCGATCAAAACTATTGCCAATAACTTTTACAATATGTACTATGAAAGAAGAGTACATCAATATGTGCTCTTTACTATCGACTTCAAGTAATTGGGATAAGAGTAGGAGAATGATGATGATGAGGAGCGCCTAATTATTCAATTTTAATAATTATTTCGCCGTTTCTGAGTTCACTGCGGCTCCTTTTGTCAATAGATGCTTTGGTAATATTCATAGCCATTTATTGTCTATAATTTTAAATGTTGTATAACATTTATAAGAGAAGGAAACCTCGAAACAAAATCCTATACCAACACGTCTGACCAGCGTGGTATAGTAGGTCAAATACCCTTTCATTACGGAGGAGGCTCGAGCCTAACAGTGGGTCATATTATGAACTGAGATGATAGCATTTATTAGAATTATAACTGCAAAGTTAAAGTATTAAATCGGTACAATGTTTAATCATTGTCCGGTAGATGGCGCACATCACCCATAAAGACGATAAAATAATACGAGCTACAAATTGATTGTCATACAGTTTACACTTGTCTAAGTGGTAAGACGATTGGAACTGATTTTCGATAAATATTAGTTCGAGTCCCACGTGTAACAAAAATTTTTCACTTGAAAGAAAAGTTTTTATGTAATATTTTCTATTTTTGGTGGCTGACTGTGCCAAAATAAATTTAAAACAAAATTATACACCATGTTTGTTATGTTTTGATATAATAAGTAATTATAAAACAATTTTATTACTTTAATCATAATATTATACAGGTGGAAGGGGTCCCCTTCCATCCTGTATAACCCTACTAGTCTTACTTGTATAGGTTAGAAAAAATCGATTCGGATGAAAAAAATTTTTTTTACACCACGAATTTTAAGTTTTTTTCACATTCCATCGTATTAGGACAGTGCCATGTAAAGATAATGCCATAAAAAATACGTAACTATACTTAAATGAGAAAAGACGCGATCTATTCAAAACTCACGATCATATGTTCAAGAGTTCAACGACCTCGCGTGGGAAAAAAAATTTTTTTTGATATGATTCGATTTTTTTTTCTAGCCTATCGTTACAAGTAGGACTAGTAGAGTCACCTGTCTTTGTTTTCGGGAGCGGTCCCCTTCCACTCCGTATATGCTGTGTGGTAGCGGCTACGAATACTACCAACCCTTACTTTGCTCGTGGATGTCGTAAAAGGCGACTGAGAGCCTTATAACCTTTTTTTATTGTTCACGCTGTGGAAATGCATTTACCCACTATCCCCCATCGGTGACAGACCACGGGGTGTGTGGGACTCGCCGGCCGACTTCTACTTACCGAAATACCCACTAAAACCACAGCGGTCCCTTCCACGCTTTTACGGGATGCCGGAGATCGTCTATTGACATTCTATCCGCGACACCCCAACGTCATCTGGCCACGTTTAATCAACTGTCAAGGCGGTGGGAGTAGCTGCGCGTAACGGCCAAATTTATATCCCTTAGACTCCATAATCCACCTAATTATTGCTGTGTGGTAGCGGCTACGAATACTACCAAGCCTTACTTTACTTGTGGGTGTCGTAAAAGAGGACTAAGAGCCTTATAACGATCTGTATCAACTTAATCACATGCTGTTCGGTCGAAGAGATTCACGAGGAATGTTGAAATCAGACAGGCTACTCATAAAACTGACTGCACAGATGGCGTAGTGGTTAAGATACCGACCTTCGGTGCCAGTGCCGTGGGTTCGATTCCCACGCAGGACAATACTTTGTGCGCTCCACAAAGTATGTTCTGAGTCTGGGTGTAATTTGTCTGCCTTAATTGCATGTATGTAAAGTCCCCCGCAATACAAGGATTATTTCCTTAGTGCAGGGAGGTGTCTTATAAAAAAAAAAAACTTTTGCCAAAACTATTTGGAATATACGAAGGTAGAATAGTACATATAATATGCTTAATTATTTATATAGTGGCAGCACGATTGGGCCGGAATCCCAATAGGCGCGGTTTCGAATCCCGCTTGTGACATCATTTTTCGCTTCGTAATCGGGTTTAAAAAAAACAAAATAGATGATGATTGTTGTATTCTTAATACATCACCAGATTGAAATATGCTAATAACAGCTGATTATTGAAAACTAAGTAAGATTATTAAAAACACACTCCGTGTGGTGACGGAGTAAGAATACAATTCACCACCCCCTTTCTTACCCGTGGGTGAGCGTAAGAGACGACTAAGGGATATATACAGCATATAACATCCATGCGAAAGATGGAAAACTCGAAACAAAACCCTTTACCAACACGCCTGACCAGCGTGCTGAAGTAGGTCATTTCTCTCCCATTATGGAGAAGGCTCGAGCCCCACCAGTGGGACATAGGTATATGAGCTGAGTTAATGATTGAAAACTAAAAAGAGTACGGTTTTTCCATTGCTACAAGTAAATACTAAAAATTATCCGAATAGCAATGTATTCCAATAATTAATTAGTGACATGTTTATTTAAAAATATAAACGCCCGAACAGGGATTTGAACCCTGGACCCTTGGATTAAAAGTCCAATGCTCTACCGACTGAGCTATCCGGGCCGTGATGAAATTATTATAATAATAAATTTACATTAGGCAAAAATATATCGTAGTTTAGAATTTCTGAGCATTTAATATTCTAAGATTATAGCTTCTTTACAATCGAAATATGATTGTCACATATGGGACTCGAACCCAAAATAATTAGGTGATTGGGTGCATTTAGTGCTGAGCTATCTGGAGGATGTCTCGTTTGGAAACGAAATACATGTGAAAGATTATGCGAATATCTGTGGAAAATTAAAAGTTGAAGTTTTAGAGATTGCTCATCACAGGAGTAAAACTTCCTTATATCCTATACCATATTCCTGGAATACCACGGATCTACGGGTCCCTATCGGAATGAGAAACCTGGACACGAGCTTCTTATACACACATACATATTATCACGCCATATCCCTTGCAGGGTTGGCAGAGAGAACAGAGTGCCAGAGAACTCTATCTTTGCATACTTCACTCGCTTCCTCAACATTCATAATTCTCTTCATACACGCTCGCCGGTTTCGGAGACTCATGACTCCACCTTCCTTCAGTACATGACCGATCTGGTTTAGGTTAGTCTCGGTCTCCCCCGGTACCTACATCCTTCCACTTTCGCATTGTATATCTTCTTAACCAGACATTCGTTCGGCATTCTTTCCACATGTCCGAACCATCGGAGCATTCCCTTTCGCATCTTTACACCAATAGTCTCTTTCATACTTACTCGCCCTCTTACGTCGTCGTTACGAATGCGGTCGGTCAGCCTAACTCCACAGATTTTCCGCAGAGATCGCATTTCGACCGCATTAATTTTACTTTCATACTCTTTTCTGCATACCCAACTCTCGCTTCCATACAGTAATGTTGGGACAAGCACTGCGTTATGTATTGCTACACGTGCCTTCTGGCTAAGGTGGTGGCTGCCGAGAAGTTGCCCAAACGCTCCGTTCACTCTATTTCCCGCGTTCACTCTTCGCTCTATATCAGTGGTGTACCTTCCATCTCGGCTAAATCTACATCCAAGGTATACAAATTCATCCACTTGCTCTAGTACATCATTACCTATTGTTACTCTTACATCTGTTCTGGCTTCATCTCTTTCAAAGACCATTATTTTGGTTTTGCTCACATTCACGCGTAGACCCCTTTTCTTACAATCTTCTGTCATTGTGTCGACTAGGGTCTGCAGGTCAGTCGCTGACTGTGCCAGCAGGACTGCATCATCTGCATAAAGCAGAACAGTGACCACTGAGTCGCCCATCTGGACTCCCACATTCATATACTTCAACCTTTGGAGACATTTATCCAGATATATGATAAACAGCCTGGCTGACAGAACGCACCCCTGCTTAACGCCGATATTGACGTCAAACCAAGGCGACATTCTATCATCCAGCCGCAACTAGGCTCTACAGCCCATGTAACTGGACTGCACACCCTGTAGCAGTTTACCGTTAATACCATACTCCGGTAAAATGTCCCAAAGTTCCTTTCGTACAACCGTGTCAAATGCTCTCTCCAGATCCACAAAACTGCAATAAACTCTCTGACCTAGCCAGATGCTTCTCCACAATGTTGCGCAGAGAGAACACTTGATCCATGCATCCCCTTCCACTCCTGAAACCTCCTTGTGTCTCACACAGTAAACCATCGGACGCCATCCTCCAGCGGGTAGGTATAAATTTCAGTAATAACGATGACTTGTTGGACGTGAGACAACTTAGTCCTACCGTGACCATGATCACTGTACGATACTGTACGTTCACGATAGAATCCGTAAAAGTAGTTTTTTTTCAAATGTGTAATACTCGCGTAAACATTGGAAATCATTAAGCAAATAATATTGGGCAAATTACCCATAAATACTCAGGCGAGGACATCGGGCTTCAAAAATACTACTATTGAACAAAATTGGCACATTTCACTGCACAGGTGACGACACCAGCTAAAATCCGATCTTTTCGTGCCAATGCCGTGACTTCGATTTATACTTTTGTGCGATCTACAAAGTCTTGTTCTAAGTCTGGGTGTAATTTGTCTGCATTAATTATATGTTTGTAAAGTCCCACCCAAAGAGTAAAGTTATTTTAAATGAAAAAGAGTGGCAACTCGATGATAAAATATGCATGTATGAAAAGTGCTGCCACCCAGAGTTTAGGCGGTGAACTAAAGTTAAAATGATATATATATATATATATATACATATCTACATGTGTATGTGTAATTATATAGAATTTTCTTTTACGAGATGATGATATCTACCCTGAAATATAAAAAAAAAGTGTGTGTGTCAGCTCCGACGCACGACTGGAGTTTACTCCTTAAGTACGATTATCAAAACAGGCGCAAAAAAAGCTCATTTGACCAAAAATAATATATATATATATATATATATATATATATATATATATATATATATATATATATATATATATATATATATATATATTTACATTTATTAAAACTGTTCAGTGAAGTATTATCTCACGTCAGAAAGTGAAAGGTGCGCAGAATAGGTTGCGCACCAAAAACGTAACGAGGTCATTTGATCACTAGATTTTACTCCTCAAATTTTTTTCATACCGGGCGCCTTATATGAAAATCAATTCTTAAGGAGTAAACTCCAAAAATGACGAGCCCGCTGAATTTTTTGCCGGATCTTCTCAGTTTGTGGTAGCTTTCCAATCCGGTGGTAGATTAATTTAAAAAAAAATGTGTAAAATTGACAATGTAAGTGCCCTTATGCGTAATAAATGATTTGATTTAAGAATTAGTTTCAGTGTGATGTCCTTTGAACTTCGATATAATATAAAGATCAATACTGGGGGGGGGGGGGGGCACACTTAAAACATTTCTTATTTTTACTGACCATCGCGCCGCCTACAGATTGGTTGTACAAACTTAACTGCTGCCATTTTGTCCTGCCTGTCAAACGTTTGACAACTGAGAATTGTTATTTTTTGTTCCTAGCGTATGTACTTATTGTCATCGATCTATTTTCGGTTATTGATATTCTTTCTGAAAATTATCTCAAGTTTCATTGTTAGGCTGATATTATTATTGTTTAGTTATCAGCTGATATGTTATTTTTTATATTTCAGGATAGCTTTCATAGTAAAAGAAAATTCTTTGTAATTACACATACACATGTAGATATGTATATATATATATATTACTTCAACTTTAGTTCACCGCCTAAACTCTGGGTGGCAGCACTTTCCATACATGCATATTTTATCATCGAGTTGCCACTCTTTTTCAGGTTAATAACTTTACTCTCTGGATCAATAACAATGTAAAAAAAGTAGCCATCGCTCCCTTCAACCACCTTGGAGGGGAGAGGTAAAGGGTTAGTAGTAAAATAGATTAGGAGTATTAACCATAAATTTATTTCACTACGTTGCGAAAATATTATTAAGTTCAGAGTTTCTCAAACTATAACTCTATGACAGTGTATAAATTCTCCATGCCAATGTATAAGATCAAAAATTTTCTAAAAAAAACACGATTACGAGCGATAAATGATTGTCACAAGTGGTATTCGAAACCACACCTATTGGAAATCCGTTCTAATCGTGCTGCCACTTACATCACCGTGAATTCTATGCTGCCACTTACACTTCACGCTGGTGCACGATTGGAACGTATTGCCAATATATGTGGGTTCGAATCCCACTTGTGACAATCATTTTTCGCTCGTAATCGTGTTTTTATAAATAATCAAACATATTAAATGCTTAATTTCAGTAATTTAATTTTTTTTTATTTTCGGCTTCTACAGTTGTGATAGTTTTTGACGTCTATTTCTGTTTCTGCAACTTTTGCAATGATGAATTTGAACGAAACCATACAACGTTTGAGGGTAGAACGAATTTGGCCACCGAAGACAAAGATCGGGTACCGGTGGCCCGCTCGCACGGCGAAGAGAGGTGCTTGCAGGGTAGGTCTATGGGGTTGCGCGCCGCCTCTTCCATCGCCCCGGACCGATTTGGCGAGGCGCGACCACATCCATAGCCCACCGCAAAAAAAAAGGTAGAACGAATTTCAATATGCGTCATTATTAATAAAAAAATTAAAGATGCCAGAATCCATTGTACAAATGCACTGTTGGCTCGATTCTCCTCCACACTAGGAGGTAAAGTGGCCTACTATACCACGCTGGTCAGATTTGTATAGGGTTTCATTTCGAGTTTTCCTTCTCTTACTTATATGTTATAAGCATATTTTATCCCTTTTTTTTTTGCGACGGAAGAGGCGGCGCTCCACCCCATTGACCCACCCTGCAAGCACCTCTTCTTCACCGTGCGAGCGGGCCACCGGTACCCGATCTTTGTCTTCGGTGGCCCGCTCGGCGGTATGCCCTCTCGGGCTCCTCTCCTGTCGACGCCCCGGCAGCTTTCGCCGTCGAGGCGTCGTCCTCACGCGGTGGCCTCACGTCGGGTGACCGGTCAATTCCCCGGTCCGATCACCCGAAGCCTCGGTTAGGGCGGCATCAGGCGCAAGTACTCGCGCCTGCGCCGCCCCGGCCGCGGGCGGCGGCCCGGGTCACGTGAATCCACCCGGGCCCGTTCCGCCACCTCCTTCTGCGAGATGACAGCCTCGCAGAAGGCGGCGACCGCATCCCAATTCCTGACGCTGTCGATCATCGCTCGCGCAACAGCCGGCAGCGTCAGGTCGGCACCGATGACAGTGACGAGGTCACGGCGCTGCCCGTCCCAGCCCGAACATACCTCGAGCGTATGTTGCGCAGTGTCCTCGTCGCTACTGCAATGGTGGCAGGACGGAGTCCACTCCCTCCGCACGACCGTGTGCAGGTACTTGCCTAAACAACCATGCCCCGACAAGACCTGCACCAACCGGAAAGAGAGGACTCCGTGCCGCTGTTCCATCCACTCCATCAGTACGGGCCGGAGGGCCTCAACGGTAAAAACACCGAGTCTAGGCCTCTCCAGCCGCGTAGCCTAACGGGCGATGACTTCTCGGCGGGCGCCCTCGCGCCAGGTGGCTATCTCGTTGAACGATGGGAAGCCACCCTCTTCGCGCGCGCGCTTCGAGGTAACCAGCATATTTTATCCCTTAGTAGTCTCTTATGATTACCCACAATTACTCTTAAAACCCACTTTTAAGACGCCCACAGGTAAGAGAGTGGGATGATGAATTGTATTCTCACTATTACTACATACTTACCACACGAAAATTATAGACATAAATTTTATTAAAAATTGCTTTTGTATAAATTTTTTTTTTATTGTATTGACATTTACACTTGTGTATTTATGTCTGAAGTAATTCCCTACTTATAATTATACTGATTGACCAAACTGCATCAAATTACTGAAATTTTGTATTCAATATGCTTGATTATTTATAAAAACCGTATACGAGCGAAAAATATCCCAATTGTGACATTTTTCGCTCGTATTCGGTTTTTATAAACAAACTGCATCAGATGGGCCAGGTCTATATAAACCTTGCGGGTGACTGGATCGGGGAATTAGTCCGTCACCCGCCGAGATTCCGACCGCGTAAGAAACCGACATCCTCTCCGAGGGGTTGACGTCGGTCGGGAGAGGGTACTCCTCAAGGGGTATTCCGTCGGTCCGACAACTGACGTTAAGTCACTCTGCCCCGGTGGTCGGCCCAACGGCGAAGGCGATGTGTCACGGATGGGTTACGGGTGTGTCTGCTTACGCCCCGGACGGAGTGGTACGAGGAGTGCGTCGACCGTAACCCACCCCCCCAAAAAAACAAGGACTATATAAACCTCTTAGTCATCTTTTACGACATCTAACAATCAAAGTAAAGGTTGATAGTTCTTATTTGCAGCTGCCAACACATAGTAATTTAGGTATAGGCATCAAAAAATCCGCATTTATTTGAGTAACTTTACGGGGTATGTATGGCTGACTTTGAGAAACAGTTGTACGTAATATCGACCGATGGTCGTTAAAGTTACCCTTTCTATGTAGGGGTTATAGCGGTGACATTTTGATGTTTTGTGAACATTCAATCAAGCGTAACTGCGATGTTATGTGGGGGTTAAATAATAGTACTATCTAATTTTGAACCATTTTATCCATTCTTTTAATCATCATATACTGATGAGTTCGATCACCTTCCTCAACATTCATAATTCTCTTCATACACGCTCACCGGTTTCGCACTCTTGACTCCACCTTCCTTCAGTACGTGACCAATCTGGTCTAGGTAGGTTAGTCTCGGTCTCCCCCAGTACCTACATCCTTTCACTTTCGCATTATATATCTTCTTAACCAGACGTTCGTCCGACATTCTTTCCACTTGTCTGAACCAATATACATATAAGATTTTATTACGAGTTTTCCATCTCTAATATAGATTTTATACGCATTTTATATCGCTTAGTCGTCTTTTACAACTTCCACGTCTAAAAATTGTACTATTACTCCATCATGACAAGGAATTTCACCTCCAATTTCCTCCATCCCATCCATCCATCATAATTATGAACACGTAAAATGAAACTGAATGCCAAATTTATCTAGCCAGCGTAGGTATAGAAAAATTTCTCTCGTCTGAATGATGCTCGGTCAAAAGGCAGAGACAAAACGCATAGTTAAAGTTTTGAATGTGGGTCTCCTATTGCCTCAAACGATTAGGAGGGGTATGGCTAGACTTGCTATAGCTTGGTCCAAGGTTGAATCTTTAATGACAATTGCTGTCATTTAAGCGAGTATTACGCAATTGAAATAAAGCTAATTTTGCAGGGTTTATCGCTTTTGTATTTGAAAATAAAATGCCTTCCCAATGTTGCGATTTTTGAAGTGAAACTTCTAATACGACTTTCAACAAAGTTGCGTTAAACGTTTAACGCTAAAAGCAAGAATGAATGCGTGGCACTCGAACTCATGCTCGTAGTATACCTGTTACAGGCCAGCGCGAGCGTTAGCAACGAGTAACGTCCAATATTCCAACGCAAGAGGGAGAGAGAAAGAAAGATACACAAAGGTAGAAATTAGGAAAGAGAAAGAGAGTGAGTCGGGAGATCCCAAGCACATGCGCGTAGTATTCTTGCTATGCAGGGAAGTAAACAGTGTGAGCGTCGTGAAATTAGCTAAAATACGTACTTGTTGTTCTATTTTAATATAAAAATATTTTCATAGGTTTATGTTTTCACTTCTGTCGACAGTCCTCATGACTGCTTTTTTTTTTGCAGTGTTCATGGTCACGGAAGAACAGTCACTCAATTCTCCCATAAACGTTGTAGTTGAAGGGCTACTCTATAGACAATTTTTTTGTCTACAATAGCGAGCTATTCCATCCGGGGTAATACCAGATTCTCGCAGAAAATCGACATCTGAGCAATGGCAATATACTTTTGTACTTCGTTCGGTGACCGAGTGAGCTGGATGCTCAACTTTCTGGGTGGCTTGTGATTGGTAGGCAGCCTAGCTATACCCCTGGTATTATAAGTCCATTGGGCAGCAGTAGAATTTATCATAAGGTGTGCTATTTGCGCAATTACTACCATAAGTAATAAAAAATACCATAAAAATAGGTTCTATTTCACAATTTTTAATGAATTTTTTTTAATGGTACCAGGGATGTAACGGAGGTAATTTTATCGGAACCGAAGACGAAGTCGGAGTTTTTAAATTTGATTTATCGGAGTCGGAACCGGAGGCGGAGGCAGGGTCAGAAGTGGTGGCAGGAGAGAGATTTTTTATTTAAGGACAAATAAAAAATTATTCAGTCAATTTTTTTAATTTTCATTTTTTGATTATAAAATAAAACACAAACAATGAAAAAAAATTGGCATGTTTCCAAATAAACAAGAAATTAAAATAAATGAATTAAATCACAAAGTAGCATATTATATATAGCATAGTAGAAATCAAACGAATTGACTCCAAAAGTAGTGTATTATACCTACTTCACCATTGATATATAAAAACCCAAGATGCACAGTTTCAAACAAAAGTAGCACTCCAAACTGTCACCAAACACTCAATGGCTATACCTACGTAGTTATAGTTTTGCTATAAACATATTTTTTGCAAATTCAATCTTACGCGCATTTATTAAAGTTGTTATTACAAAGCAGTGTTCAATAACCTATCATTTTTTTACGACCGAAGTTAGCCGGCAGGACAGGACATGGAGTGAAGACGAATATTTGTATATTTTTTTTATTAACATTGAGTTAGTATTTTAAGAGTTAGTTAAATTGTGTTCTAAACCCATAATTATACTTTTACCTGAGCGTAAATATGTTTTTGGGCAGGAAGGACATGTGTACATCAATGAAACAAATATTAACTCGTAAAATCATTTATTTAAATTTGAAATAATCTACTTTTAGGGATTCTATCGCGTTTGTATTTGATTTTTAATTTCCCGACGTTTCGAACATTTTACAGTGTTCATGGTCACGGGATGACTAATGTGTCTTATGTCCAATATGTCATTGTTATTACAGAAATTTATATCTACCCTATAAGATATTAAATTTTGACTCACATTTTAAATACAAAATTAATACAAATTCATTGCCAGTACAAAAAGAGAATGATACTATATATAAAATGTATGTTGTTATGATTTGTTATTATTAAAACATTTAATTTATAATTATTATTGTGGCAATTTACAATTTTACAAAAACTATCAAAACTGTTCAGCATTTTTTATACATTATAAATATTTGCACTGACATGGTTACTAATAAATAATAGTTTAAAAAACTAAAAAAACAAGCTTTTATATATAAACCAAACTAAAAAGTAGAAAATAACTTTTTTAATAATTCATGTTAAGGCAGAGCGATAAATGAGAGAAATTATTTTAATGTAAAAAAGCGAGGGGTGCCTGGTGCGCTTTGGACTGATATACATGATTAGGATTTGCATACTTACCATACCGCACACTTGCCTCATATGACTAGATACTAGGAGTAGCGATTTTTACATTAAAATAATTTCTCTTATTTATCGCTCTGCCTTAACATGAATTATTAAAAAAGTTATTTTCTACTTTTTAGTTTGGTTTATATATAAAGCAGAAATAAAATATGCAAATAAAACAACTCGTCTTGTTCAATAGTCACCCGTATTCTATTAAGAACAATATAATTATTATAATGTATGTATTCGATTAAGAACAATATAATTATTCTAATATATTTTCTAACGTATAAATACTTATTAAAAACTAAATACAAAAAGTTCAAAGTGAATAAACTTATTAATTAAAAAATTAAATACAATAAAAAAAATCGACTCCATTAAATAAGAACAGGGTCGTTTGGATTATGCGACTAAAATAAAAGGCCGTGTAGTAGTCGTTCTTACACTGAAAAAGCGGCTATTGAAATTTGTCGTATTATATTTGGACCGTGAGTGAAGTTTTTAAACAAATTAAATCAAAATCAGATATTACGTCCTGTATTTAGTCATAAAAACAACAAAAACAAATCAACAAACTCTTTTACTCACCGAAAGTACGATATCCCATCCTTTTTTAACCGTTTTGACGTAATATTTTTACAATTTCTCATCGAACACTTGGGCATTTTTAACGAGCGCAAACAGACGCGAGCGACGCAAGACTATTTCAAAAGAGCGCATAATTTTAAATAATGCGCTCTTTTTATGCGGACGGTTTTGAGTCGCTGAGTGTGTATCTTGGGTTTTTTAATACATCAATGTACTTCACGAATAAAAGCTTTGAAGCTTTGTCTCCGTTCAATTTATTTCTTAACGAGTCGTAGATTAGGCCAGCGCCACTAAAAAGTTGTTGGCTCGCTATCGAGCCTGGTGGACACGACAAATATTGGCGGGCAATTGAGTGAAGGGCCTGGAATTTTGTATTTCCATTTACTTTCCACCACAGTTAGGGATCATCGCTAATACTTATACGTCCCCGCGTTCAACGACAACCTGTTCATAACAGTCGACGCAGGCCGTCGCCGCTATATTATGCTTCGCCCTTCGAATAAAACCTCCGATTTAAAAGTGTCGGAGCCGAAGTCGGAACAGAAGGTGTAATAATAATCGGAAATTCCGACTTAACGGAGTCGGAGTCGAAGCTCCGTAACATCCCTGAATGGTACTAATCCCACCACACATTCTCACCACTGTAACTCCTATAAGCCAGGATTTAAAATGGCCTACGTATAAGACACCGAGGTTTGACCCTCGGGAAGTCATAGGAAACGCTTTTAACTGTCTTGGGACCCGCAACAAATTTAATTAGAAAAGAAAAACAGGGGGAGTTGAAAAAAATCCACTTTCCTCCTATGCAAAGAGGGAGACATGAAGCAAAAAATGGCTAATAGGCCATGATAAGAGGATGTACTGATACGTGAAGAGCAGCAGTATAGCACCACGGATATGGCAACGCTTATGGGGCCTATATGTGAGCCTTAACATTGATTGCAACAGTAGGTATGGCAGAAGCGACTAAACGCACGGAAATTTTCTCAAGTTGCTAGAAGATCCGTATAATATACTACCCCAGACGTGATTTTCAAATTGTCTAACATGAGATCGCGCTCGTTACGCCAGAGACTGCACTCCCAGAGAATGTGGTGAGCTGTTTGCTCAAACTCGCAATTAGATGTAGAACATTGACAAAATGGTGAAGCTACAAGTTTAAAATAAAATAATTGTACGACGTTCTAGGTCTGAGGCGTGAAATAAGACACAGGTCTAACGTATACTTGTATATATTCTGTATTCCACAAACGATTCACACAAAAGATTTTTTTTTTGTGTCTGTCTTTTAGCTGTTAGCCGCAGATGGTTGTCACAGCTTAACCCGGACTATGGGTGAGCGCTGAGGGCTCTCAACCCGGTACATAAAAGAATTTTTTTTTTTTGTGTGTCTTAGTTGTTAGCCTCAGATGGCTATCACAACTTTACCCGGATTGTGGGTGAGCGCTGAGGGCTCTCAACCCGCATAAAAGAAACAATTCTGAACATATTTATACTAAGACTTACAATGAAACCATAGTGCGATTAAGCATCGCTATCTATGGAGCCATTGGCACATATAATTGACAAATGAAATATACAAATAACTCGAATTATATAAATCAAAATGTTATGTTAATATTTAAATAATATAAATCTTAAATAAATAAATCTTACACAACCTGCTCCGATGGTTCGGACATGTGGAAAGAATGGCGAACGAACGTCTGGTTAAGAAGTTATACAATGCGAAAGTGGAAGGATGTAGGTACCGGGGGAGACCGAGACTCACCTACCTAGACCAGATCGGTCATGTACTGAAGGAAGGTGGAGTTAAGAGTCTCCGAAACCGGTGAGCGTGTATGAAGAGAATTATGAATGTTGAGGAAGCGAGTGAAGTATGCAAAGATAGAGTTCTCTGGCACTCTGTTCTCTCTGCTTACCCTGCAAGGGATATGGCGTGATGATATGTATGTATGTTACACAACCTTTTTGGATGGTTTATCTGAACAATAATTTACCTCTAAATTTCCCATGACCAGTGAGGAATTGTGCTACAAAGTGGTCAATTTCCAGACATATTTAGTAACTTAAAAATATACTACCCAAGATTATATCATACATTTTACATAGTAAGCTTAAAGTCGAAGCAACTTCATTGATTAGAAAGGAATATTCCAAACATTAGCTCAGTGAGGGCGCACTCGGCGCGTCAGCTGTTTCCTGCCGCGCCCATCAACGCCCATATTGTAAAAGATAAAACTTTGCATACCAATGTAATGATGAAAATAACTAAATTGGTAGTTATTTTTAAATTTGCAACGTTAATAATATGTTAAATACATTATTTATCACCCTTTTTCTTACCCCTCTAAAAAGACTGTGATGAAGATTTCCATGTGGTGACGGAGTAAGAATACTATTCACCACCCCATATCTTACCCGTGGGTGATTGTACAAGACGACTAAGGGATATAAAACGCATATAACATCTATGCAAGAGATGGAAAACTCAAAACAAAACTCTATACCAACACGTCTGACCAGCGCGGTGTAGTAGGTTAACTTCCCTCCCATTACGGAAGAGGCTCGAGCCCAACAGTGGGACATATATGGGCTGTAATGAATGATGATGGAAAAGACCACTGAGGCATACTATATATACATAATCATCTACGCAACAAAATGAAAAATGGATGGCAATTTAAAAAGTAGATTCATTTCCTTCTATTGTGTAGGGGGTTAGAAGGCAGCAATGTGCTATAAATGAGATGAGATCATAATATGACGAAAATTACTAAATTGGTAGTAATTTTATTTAATTTGCAATATTAATAGTAGTTAGTACCTAGTCTGTTTGAATTCGGAACGTTATTATTTCTTTTTAATCTGTAATTCTTTTTTAATTTAGATCGTGTTGGGTTTTTTAGCGGGAAAGGAAAGGTGTCAATGTGGTGTTCTTGTATAATATTCAATATCTTAGTGTTTTAACGTGTTATATTAAGTAATTTTTATGGCATTTTTTATTTTTCTTTCTCTCTCTCTCTCTCTCACGTGTCGCGTTTCATCTGTAAAAAAATTACCTTCATAAACGCAAAGAAGGTTCGCTTCAAAATAAATATGGCGCGAAAAATATGACTTAGAAACAAAGATGGCGCGTAACAGAAAAGCGTTACAATTACTTTTCTCCCATACGTCGATACAGAAGTTTCACTTCAAAAATATTTTTCTTTTTCTCTCAGGTTCTGTCCATCAGTATTTATTTACCTGGGTCTGGTTGTGCCAGCGATATGGCTTTTGGAACTGCACAAAGTAGATCTACGGCTCGAGAAGAAAACAGTCAACGCTACTTTTGTGGAGGTAAGTACAACATAACTGTTAAAACCCATCAGATCAGGTTCTGTAAGATAATAATGCAATTCACCACCCCTTATCTTACCCGTGGGTGATCGTAAGAGACAACGTCACTAAAAAAATGCTTTTTAGTGACCTGCAGTAATCTAGTTCTACTGTAGTCTAGAAAAGTCCTATTACAGACACTAAAAAGTAAAAAATAAAAAACAAACTTCGTTTAAAAAAACCGACTTTAAAAACTAAAAAGTATAAAATAACTTAATATATCGAAGTCGGTGCCGGTGTTGGTATTTTTAGTGTAGGAATTTCATTACAGTAACTACCTAAGCTGTTTATGTTCAGGTTTTGGCACCGATTTCAAACCTATCAATAGATATATTTTTTTTTTTTTTTTTTTTTTTTGGGGTGGGTTATGGTCGGCGCTCTTCTAGCACCACTCCGTCCGGGGCGACAGAGGGGCGTAAGCACGCATACCCGTAACCCACCCACGAACCTCGCCTACGTCGTTGGACCGGCCACTGGAGCAGCGTGAACTTGTCGTCAGTGGCCGGCCCGATGGAATACCCCCTGAGAGGTACCCTCCCCTTGAGCGGCGTCCCCCCCCCCCCCCCGGGGCGGACGTCGTTCCCTCCTCGCGCGGTCAGCCTCTCGGCGGGTGACGGACTAATTCCCCGGTCCAGTCACCCGCGGCCTCGGCTAGGGCGGCATCAGGCGCAGGTAATCGCGCCTACGCCGCCCCAGTCGCCGGCGGCGGTTCGCGTCGTCGAGGAGACGCTCCTCGCGCACGCGCTCCGCCGCCTCCTTCCGCGAGACTACTGCCTCGCAGAAGGCTGCGACCGCGTCCCAGTTCCTGACGCTGTCGAGCATCGCCCTGGCGATGGTCGGCAGCGTCAGGTCGGCACCGATGATTGCGACGAGTTCACGGCGCTGCTCTGCCCAAGCGGCACACGCCTCGAGCGTATGCTGCGCCGTATCCTCGTCGCAATCGCAGTGGTGGCAGGACGGTGTACTCTCCCTCCTGACGACCGTGTACAGGTATTTGGCGAAGCATCCATGCCCAGGCCTCTCCAGCCGGACTGCCCAACGAGCAATGACGTCTCGGCGGGCGTCGATACGCCAGGCGGTGAGCTCCCTCAGTGAGACCACACCGCCCCCCGTTCGCACCCCCGACACCCGCCGATACAAATCGGCGAGCATTTCCGCCTCCAGGTCCCACGGGGGAGTCCCGGCCAACAGGCACGCTGCCTCCGTCGCCACCGTGCGGTACCCGCGTACGGCCCTGACCGCCATGGCCCTCTGTGGTCGCCACAGAAGAGCCCTGAGTCGGACGGTCAGGGATCCCGCCCACACCGGTGCGCCGTACAGGGCCATCGACCGGACGACCCCCGAGTACAGCTTTCGGCACGTAGCGCTCGGTCCGCCCACGTTCGGCATAAGCCACGAAAGGGCGGACGCCGCGCCGACGAGCCGCGGAGCGAGCCTGCGGAAATGCTCCCGAAACCACCAATGCCCGTCGAGCACCAGGCCCAAATACCTCATATGGGCCCGGATGCTGATGTCAACCGAATTGACGGTGATCGAGACGCCGATGGGAGGACTCATGCGGGGCCCATGGAACAAGAGGGCCTCCGTCTTGTCCAGGGCCACCCTCAACCCCAGCGCCCCGATCCGCCTGACGATCTCCTCGGTGCCGAGAGTCGCCAGGCTTGCCGCCTCCTCCAGCGTCCCACCGCGGGCTGTGACGAGCGTGTCGTCGGCGTAACAGATTACGCCCAGCCCGGGTGGGAGGCTTCCTCTCAACACCCAGTCGTAGCCGATGTTCCACAGGGTGGGTCCGAGGACCGACCCCTGTGGGACACCGCACGTCATGGGCGTTCGCGCAACGTCCCCTACTCGGTTGGTGTAGAGGACACTGCGCCCCTCCAGATAGTCTGCCACTAGCCGCCTCAGGTAAACTGGCACTCCGTGGTATCGAAGCGCCTCCCTGATGCAGCTAAATGGCAGACTATTGAATGCGTTGGCAATGTCCAGGGACACCACCAACAGCACTCCTCCGCCGGCGACGGCCTCAGTCGCCACGGCCCTCAGGCGCAGCAGAGCCGCGATCGTCGAACGACCCCTCCTGAACCCAAACTGGGCGTCCGACAGATCGGGCCCCGTGCCAACGAGGTGCCGCTCGATGCGGGCAGCCAGCACCCTCTCCAATAGCTTGCCCACATCGTCGAGCAGCACGATAGGCCTGTAGGCCGAGGCCGACTCGGGAGACCGTCCCGGCTTCGGCAGGAGCACCAGCCTCCCCTCCTTCCAGCACCCAGGGAACCGCCCGGATGCTAAACACGCATCGAACAGCCCCCTGAGGCGGGGTCCCAGGTGATCGAGGACCAGAGCCAGTACGCGGTTGGGAATACCGTCGGGCCCGGGAGCGGTGGATTTCCCGCGCATGCGCGCCACCGCCACCTCCATCTCGGTTTCCGTGACGGGCGAAACACTGTTATCGTCGGCCTCCCGGTCAATGTCTGGCGAAGTCATGACCGGGGGCGTGTGCTCCGCCCGTCGCGGGAACAGGTCCTCGATGACCCTGGTGAGGAGGCCGGGCTGGAGGGTCTCGGTGAGGGGGGGGGCCCGCGCGCGGAGCTTATTCAGCGCCGCGCGATAGGGGCGACCCCAGGGGTCACGATCGAGACCGCCCAGCATCTCCTGCCGACTGACGTCCTTGGCGGTACGGACGGCCAGCCTGAAGGCCGACCGCGCATTGCGGTAGCCCTCATAAAGCCGGCCCTCCCGCTCCTCATCGCGATGGTGCCGCCGGCTGCGGGTGTAGGCCCTCCGGGCGCGTATACATGCGGCCCGAAGATCCGCCAGCTCCCGGGACCACCAGTGGACAGCCCTTTTCGGGGGCAGACACCGTACACGGGGCATGGCCGCATCGCAGATCTGCGTCAACGCATTGCGGATGCGGCCAGCCTCGGCGTCCACCCCGTCCAACTGGCGGGCAGAAGACAGCCACGAGTGAATGATGGCTGCCTCCGCCAGCAGGTCCCGGTCTAGATGACTCACAGCCCATCGCCGGAACGCGGGACGTCCGTCCGCCTCATGACCCCTGCTGGGCGTCGGAAGGGTCCGGGAGACCTCCATCCGGATATACCGGTGGTCCGATAGGGTCTCAACCTCCTCCGCGACACACCAGCTCCTCACGCGTGCGGCGACAATGGGGCTAGCGAACGACAAGTCCACTATCGACCCGCCCCGCTGCCGCACGCACGTATGCACTGAGCCCCTGTTCAGCAAACAGAGGCCCAGTGTCGCCGCCCACTCCTCGACCGCCCGTCCTCGGTCGTCCGTCCTGGGGGATCCCCACGCCATGGACTTGGCGTTGAAGTCCCCCATAACGAAGACTTGGCGCGGTGCCAGTCGCCGTAACGAGGCCCCCAAGATGGTGAGGGAGGCCCCGAAATCAGTCACGCTCCTGTTAGGGGAGAGATAGACTCCGAAAAGCGTAATCTCTCCCCAGTCCGCCGCGACGTATCCGATGCCCCTATCCCTAAGAGTCAGGGACGACGAAGGCCACGACGTGGAGGCGACGATTGCCACAGTGCCGTCGGCGCTACCCAGCCAGTTAGGCCGGTCGGGCACCACGTACGGCTCCGCGGCTACGGCTACTCCTATCAACCACTCCGCCATGGCTTGCAGGAAAACGTCCTGCGCACCGGCGGAGTGGTTGAGATTGGCTTGGAGGAGACGGATGGATTCGTGGTCCATTAACGGGCCGTATCCATCGTCTCCTCCTCCGCGCTAACGGGCGATCGGGTCGCGCTCGGAGCGGGAGCGGGCCCGGTCGATGGGCCGCCCCGCCCCTTTGGGGCCGATGCCGGGGGTCTGCAGTCCCCAGAGCCCATGCGGTGCTTAGCAGGCCTATTGCCTGCCGCGCACGCGGGGCAGTGGGGCACCGCAGAGCACGATGCCGCCTGGTGTCCAGCCTGACCGCAGCGAAAGCAGAGACCGCCGCAGTCAAAGCAGTTACGACACGTCGGTCGGGTATGCCCGACCGCCATGCATTTGTAACACCTCGCGGGCCGGGGCTCCAGCACGATCAATAGATATATTAAGGAGACGTCCATTAATCACGTGATCTTTTTTTTTTTAGCATTTTTTAACCCCACCTCCCCCTTGGTGATACGTGGTGAGGTTTAAGACTATGAAGGTTTAGGACTTCGTGATTTATGTTGAACCCCTCCCCCCCTTTCAAACCTCACGTGATTAATGGACAATCGCTAAGTTATTTTATGCTTTTTATTTTTTGAAGTCGGTTTTTTTAAATTTATAGACAATAATTTAGAGACATTTAGGTAGTTAAACGGTTAAGGAAAATCATGTAATTGTCCTCAGACAGAGATTCCACTACCTGGTGCAACGAAGATACCCACGGACATGTGGGTGACATTGATTGAGCAGTTCCTTATGCTGACTCTCATCGTGGGTCGATGGTTATTACCTAAAGGAGATTTAACCAGAGATCAGCTAAGTCAACTATTATTGGTTTATATTGGTAAGTTCTTTTTATTATTGCTTATGGTGGCAAACGTGCAAGCAGCACAATGATGGTAAGTGTTACTGCCGCCATGGACCTTTGCAATACCAAGGGTATAACTAGGCCGCTGCCTACCAATACAAACTCTAAACCCACCCAATTGGGCTTCCGGCTCTCTCGCTCACCGAAAGAAGCGCAATAGCACATTGCCATTACTCAGACGTCGATCTTCTGCTCGGTGTGGTACTATCCCGGACGGGCCGGCCCGCGGCTGTAGACAGAGAACTGTCAACAGCGTGGTCCTACCACTAATGAAGTGAAATTGTTATGCTTGCTTGCTGGTGACGAAGTAAGAAAATAATTTACCACCCCCCTATTCTGGCTGTGAATGTCGTAAAACACATCTGAAGCATATAACTTCTTCTTCTTCTTAGCTCATATATGTCCCACTGTTAGGCTCAAGCCTCCTTCGTAATGAGCGGGAAATTGACCTACTATACCACGCTGGTCAGACGTGTTGGTATAGGGCTTTTGTTTAGAGTGTTCCTTCTCTTGTATAAATGTTATATGCATTTTATATTCCTTAGTCTTCCTTAACGATCACCCACAAGTTAAATAGGGGTGGTTAATTATATTATTGCACGTCTCATAAGCGAAACATTGTTGAGGTGATGATCTACTCTCGATATATGAAAATCAAGGACTTTTCAAACCTAAAAATGACTGTATTTTTCTCACACTGCATTCATACATATGTCAAGAAAAAACATGCGTCTAAACGTATTTGATATTTTTTTAAATAAATTATTTTGTTCAAAGTAAGAAAAAAGTTGATTAAAAAAAATATTCGAGGACGTCCGGATATTTATTCTGGATCTGGTACGATTACGATCGTAAAAATTAATGTGTCAAAATATTTCTTTTTTTAAAAAGCTTCATAATCGCAACGCGCTGTTTCGTTTAGAAAATGGCTTGTTAATTCTTTGTCGTTTAATTGCAATTAATAAAAAACTGAACTATTTTGTCTTTAGTGTATGTATACCTTATAAAAATTGGGTTCATTTACATTTTTTGTTCGTCTATTCGAACAGGCTAAGGAAACAAAGCCCATACAGCCTAAATGAACAGCTATATTTAGCACTACGTCGAGAATGGCACGAAATTTCAAAAGTTTGTTTCCTTTCATTTTCATTTATGGTATTGACTAATAGTAAATGATAAATAATATAAAAATTATGAGGCGTGCACTTTTGGATTTTCAAAATTATTTATATTTATAAGACCTCACTTTCCGTGTGGTGACGGAGTAAGAATACTATTCACCACCCCATATCTTACCCATGGGTAATCGTACGAGACGACTAAGGGATATAAAACACATATAACATCTATGCGAGGGAAGGAAAACTCGAAAAAAAACCCTATACCAACACGTCTGACCAGCGTGGTATAGTAGACCACGCTGGTCAGACGTGTTGGTAAATTTCCCTTCCATTACGGAGGAGGCCTGAGCCCAAATGCCCAGTGGGACATTTATGGGCTGTAATGATGACGATGATAAGATCTCAAATCTGTACAGGTACTGCGGCTGATATTATTGAGTTCTTCGACTCATTCAAAGATGAGAAGGTTGCATCTGAAAAAGTGTTAGTACTTTTAACACTCGCAATCTGGTCTTGGTCTTTGATGCAGTTCACAGTTGTCCTGACAGCTACTAAGTCCAGGAAATCCAGGGGAGCGGCTAATAGGTCAGACATGTACGTATATATACACTAGCACAGCCCGCTCATGAACACTAAAAGCACTTGTGATTGAATGGGATGAAAAAATGGGTGGATGAATTTTTTTTTTCTCGAATAAACGTCTTTACTGTCTCTCTATTGCCATCTATACGGATTAAGTCTCAAATTTTTAGCCTCGTTGACAAAAATATATCTGCCCTAAGTTAAGGGGACGTCCATTAATCATGTGATCTTTTTTTAGTATTTTTAACCCAACCTTGGTGATACGTGGTGAGGTTTAAGACTATGACCCCCCTCCTCCACCAACATCACGTGAATTTTAGTAGCTACAAAGAAGTAGTCCACCAAGATCTTTATACAGATCACCTACTTTAAACGATTTCGTTCGTTGCCTGGCAACGACATGTCAAGGTCACACTACACGCCGCTTTTTAATTTAGAAATCTCAGCGTTTGACGAAAAAATAAATACACGTGATACCTTACTATAATATTGTGATATTTCGTGATTTTTGGCAAACCAGCCACTCCCCCTCTCCTCCCCTTTCATACCTCACGTGATTAATGGACGGCCCCTAACTCTATTTTATGAGAAACGAAAATGTTTCCCATAAAGATAAGAATACGAGTCAATTTGGTTAACATATTTACTACCCACACTAGCCTAATTGGTAAAGCGGTTGAAAATATGTTTAATATATAAACTTTTTCAAAATTTGACCCATTTCCCAGTGGTCTACAATCAGCCGAAATACATATTTTCCTGTATTTTTTTTATGGAGAATATTAACGTCATTTTATTATTTCGAGCGAATTCCGGTTAACTTACCGAAGCTGGAAATGGCTAAAAATCGCCCCTGTTCTTCTAGATCTTTTAAGAACAAACAAGCTGATGAGTGACATATTAAACCAGGTCATAACAATTGTGGATAATGATATATGTACTATATTAATGTGATTAATATTAAAAACCTTTTGATATTTTGGGTTTTTATTATTATTTTTTTTTATTATGAGTATGTTATTCCACAGACTTTTTGTCCGTGCTCTTTTTATGTTTAATTTAATTGTTATGGTGGTTTGTTTATAAAATTAATGTTCTTGAAGTGGCTTTATTAAATTTGGATAAAGCTTGAAGAAGAGATGTTGAGCGACAACATGTCTTTTGGGGGTTTCTTCTTGGTGCTGGTGGTCTTGTTGTTGGTGAAACCCTTCTACTTGTAGATGTTGCTGTCCTCTGTGATGTTGTGATGATGATAATGATGTCTATGATGTTTCATTTAATGATTTGTTTAATTTGGAAGTCTATGTCTAGGTTGATAGTAATTGACTCCACGCATGTGTTGAATTTAGTTTATTGGGGTAGTGATTTTTTGGTTGGCTATGGTCTGGATACACCACGCCCATTCCATCCAGGGCGAAGGAAAGGCAACATTAAACTCCATAACCCACCATGTCCCTTTCCATCGCTTTTGGATCTACCACTTGTACTAAATGCACTTGTGATCAGCTCGATGGGATTACTATAAAAAAAAAACCAAAAGGAGATCTTGAAAGGGATTTTTTTATTGTTTAGTTTAGAAATTTTGATTCAAAAACTTTTATTTATATAACTAAAAGTTAACGAGAAAATATATGTAATTGATTTAAAACGTTTGAGTACACAATGAAATAGTTGATGAAGCCTCTTTTCTCGCTGTTGGTAATTATAACTGACGCCCATGGATCTTTACAATACCAAGGATATAACTAGGTCGTTGCCTACCAATACAAACCCACCCAATTTGATAGTGATAGGACCACGCTGTTGACAGTTCTCTGTCTACAGCCGCGGGCCGGTCCGTCCGGGGTAGTACCACACTGAGCAGAAGATCGACGTCTGAGTAATGGCAATGTGTTATTGCGCTTCGTTCGGTGAGCGAGAGAGCCGGAAGCCCAACTGGCTGGGTTTGGGGTTTGTATTGGAAGGCAGCGGCCTAGCTATGCCCTTAGTATTGCAAAGGTCTATGAGCGGCAGTAACACTTACCATCGATGTGCTGTTTGCTCGTCCACCATCATCAGCAATAAAAAAAATTGGGTTTCCGTTCGCTCACCGAACGAAACGCAATAGCACATTGCCATTATTCAGACGCCGATCTTCTGCTCAGTGTGGTACTACCCCGGACGGACCGGCCCGCGGCTGTAGATAGAGAACTATCCACAGCGTGGTCCTACCACTATTAACTTTAGAAGATTAAGAGAAATACTCCCCTCCTTTTTATAATATGTATATAAATATATTTATGTACTATGTTTGATGTACATAATTAAATATGTTTACACTGTACATACAACAAGACCGTGACTAATTTTTGGAAGTGATAACTTCTTATTGGAGGGTAAACCGCTTCGTTACGTAACGCGTAACGCCGCCAGTCTGTCTGGCCGCTTTATAGGATTAAATAATGATACTAATAATATACATACACAAAATTCTAATGTATATATTCAAGAATTACTGCACAGATGGCGTAGCGGTTAAGATGCCGATCTTCCGTGCCAGTGCCGTGGGTTCGATTCCCACGCAGGATAATACTTTGTGCGATCCACAAAGTGATGTGCCGAGTCTGGGTGTAATTTTTCTGCGTTAATTGCATGTTTGTAAAGTCCCACCGGCAATACAAGAATTATTTCCTAAGTGGCAGGCAGGGAAGTGTTTTTTTTTTAAATTGTTAACTAAGAATCCTTACTCATATTATAAATGCAAAAGTAACTCTGTCTGTCGCTTTTTCACGCCAAAACCACCGAACCCATCTAAATGAAATTTGGTACACAGATGATCTAGAGCCTGACAAAGGACATAGATTACTTTTTAATGCAAAAAAAGGGTTGTAAAGGGGGATGAAACGTTGTAAGGAATTATCGTCATCTTGAAACTTATTTTTAGGCTATAGATTAGATATAAATAAATATGACATTAGCATATTGTAAAAATTTACCCTTAAGGGGTAAAATAAAAATAGGGAATGAAAAACTTTAGGAAAGTAACCTTTTACGCGGGCGAAGCCGCGGGCAGAAGCTAGTAATAAATAAAAGATTTTATTTCGCGACGGATATGTTTTTTTATTAATATTTTAGTGGGATTGCCTCCCGACGACCTCCCCGAGGGAGGGGATGCCGGTCAAGGAGAGGGTTAAGGAGGTATTCCGTCGGGCCGGCCACTGACGCCAAGTTCACGCTGCTACGGCGGTCGGTCCAACGACGAAGGCGAGGTGTCACGGTTGGGTTACGGGTGTGCGTGCTTACGCTCCTCTGTCGTCCCGGACGGAGTGGTACGAGGAGTGCGCGAAACGTAGCCCACGCAAAAAAAAAAAAGGGGGAGTTGCCTTATTATCTCCGATTCTTAACGAAATTTCCCTTTACAATTGTAATATTCCAAAATGCTTTCGCTTTACCCTAACAAAAGGAAGGTATAGAAATAAAATCGTCTTCATTTTATTTTTTTATTAACACAGGAATAGCCGAGCATGTTGCTGTACTATTGAAGTTTGTGCCATTATCATGAATATAGCCCTTCAGGATGCTCCATTCTTGGCTTTCAGACTGCTAATCATCTGCCATTATAAAATTGTTAACTATATGAACATTTTCTTTACTTGCAAGAATACATTGGTGAGTTTTCATTTTAAAATATTTAATTTTTCATATCATATTATGTCAGAGAATACATTTTATTTTATAAAATCTCGATTGCAATATATATGTGTGGGTTCGAATCCCACTTGTGACAATCATTTTTCACTCGTAATCGAGTTTTTTATAAATAATCAAGCATATTAAATACTAAATTTCAGTAATTTGAATAACAGGGTTGTGTCATCGTTTAATACAATTCCAACTGCAAAATTTGAGTATTAATCCTGTACAATGTGTAAACAATGTCGGGTAGATGGCACACATCTCCTTAAAGACGTAACTATAAAATTGACGATGCGAGAATTTAATGTCATACAATAGCTCATAGTGGTGTAAGTGGCAGCACTATTGGAACGGATTGCCAATAGGTGTGGGTTCGAATCCCACAACCACTAACTATATACACTAACCTCACAATGTAAACCAAAAAAAAAATATTGTTAAAATAATTATTATTACGTATCAATAATAATGATGTCACAAGCGGGATTCGAACCCGCACCTATTGGGAGTCCGGCCCAATCGTGCTACCACTCACACCACCGTGAACTATTGTAGAACATTCAATTCTCGCATCGTATTATATTTTCGTCTTTTTTAAGGAGACGTGTGCCATCTACCCGGCATTGTTTACTACGTAGCACGATTGGAACGGATTTCTAATAGATGTGGGTTCGAATCTTACTTGTGACAATCATTTTTCGCTCGTAATCGGATTTTTATAAGTATATTTTGATTAGTATACTTGTTATTTTTTATAAAACTTAACTAAACCATAGTATTATGTAATATTTACAAAAATAGAATTGTTTCGTATATTCTATTATTCAGATTTTTAATTATCCGAATCCCAAACGATAACAATTAGTACATACATACATATCATCACGCCATATCCCTTGCAGGGTAGGCAGAGAGAACAGAGTGCCAGAGAACTCTATCTCTGCATACTTCACTCGCTTCCTCAACATTCATAATTCTCTTCATACACGCTCGCCGGTTTCGGAGACTCTTGACTCTACCTTCCTTCAGTACCTGACCGATCTGGTCTAGGTAGTTTAGTCTCGGTCTCCCTCGGTACCTACATCCTTCCACTTTCGCATTGTATATCTTCTTAACCAGACGTTCGTTCGGCATTCTTTCCACATGTCCGAACCATCGGAGCATTCCCTTTCGCATCTTTACACCAATACTCTCTTTCATACCTACTCGCTCTCTTACGTTGTCGTTACGAATGCGGTCGGTCAGCGTAACGCCACAGTTATTTGTATAACAATTAGTCTGATTAATTAACTGTATTTTTTCCACTGTATTTCATATAGTAATTAAATCATCATTCTCCTACTCTTATCCCAATTACTTGTGGTCGATACAATACGTACTCTTCTTTCATAGTACATATTGTAAAAGTTATTGGCAATAGTTTTATGACCGGCCGCCTGCCAGACGTCAACACTACTTGAGAATGTAATTGTTGACCAAACGGCATCAGATGGAGTTGGCTCAGCCAAAAGTTTTAATTCTATCGTCTTTATGATAAAATCTGTCTAGTTTATTAATAACTTCGTATGGAAGGGTAAACCGCTTCGTTACGTAACGCGTAACGGCGACAGTCAGTCTGTCTTCCCTTTCTCTCACGCATACGGCAGCGGTAGGCAAGCTCCTCTCTTACTCTAACCCACAGCGCTAGTCGTATTAAGATGTGATGTTATAAGGTTTTATTAATAAATAACTTTTCCTTACATTATCATATTTATATACATGAAATTTAAGAAATAAACCAAAGAGTAAAATTATATTAACTGAAAAAGAGTGGCAACTCGATGGTAAAATATGCATGTATGGAAAGTGCTGCTACCTGGAGCTTAGGCGATGAACTAAAGTTGAAGCAATATACATATACCTACACCTACGTATCTACATGTGTGTATGTAATTATATATGATTTGTTTTTACTATGAGACCTACCCTGAAATATAAAAAAGTCATATCAGCCATTAACCATAAACGGCAATAGTATAAACTTAATAATGAAAATTGAGATAATTTCCAGAAAGAACATTAACAACCGAAAATAGATTATTGACGACTTTTGACGGGAATTTGAAAACGTCATGTGGTGCTCTTGTATTATATTCGATATCTTGGTATTTTAACGTGTTATATTAGATAATTTTGATGGCATTTTATGTAATATGAAGCGGCGGAACTACTGGGATGCAGTGAATATCATATAAAAGTGCTTTACAACGTTTTCGTTTTCCATCAAAATTCCCACAAGATAGCATTAACAGTGTGGCCATTGCACTGTTGATGGCGACAATTTGACTTAGACAATGACTAACTTGAAAGACTAAAAACGTGAAAATATTTATAACTTGACACTGGCACCAATAGCTCGTATATGTAGCTGATTGCCAATACATAAGAAGAAGAAGAAGAAGAAGTAGATTATTGACAATAAGTACATACGCTAGGAACAAAAAATAACATTTTTTAGTTGTCAAACTTTTGACAATCAGGATAAAATGGCAGCTATGTTTGTACAAACAATATGTAGGCGGCGCGGCGATCAGTAAAAATAAGTAATGTTTTAACTGTGCCCCCCCAGAAATAACCTAAGCTTTTCTCAAGTTAAACTTAGATTAGTTTATCACTTCTATCGAGCGTCACGAGACGTACACGTTTGTTTATTGAAGTGATAACGTCTTTTGGAACACCGCACACAGATTTTTTAGTAGGCTGTAAGTGAAGTTGATCCGTCACGCTCCGAGGTGAAAGGCTCGATCGAGAGAACTCGGGACCGCCGAGTGTACCCGAACGAGAAAGATACAGTCAGCTACTCTTAACTGCTGTGTCGCTGTGTTCATTATATTCAATTTACGTATAATTATTGTTATTATTATCAATTATTCAATAGTTTTTAATAGTTATCATTGATACATAATAATAATTATTTTAACAATATTTTTTTTTGGTTTACATTGTGAGATTAGTGTATGTAGTTAGTGGTTTATCGTGCTAATATTATACAGGGTGGAAGTGGACCGCTCCCGAAAACAAAGACAGGTGACCCTACTAGTCCTACTTGTAATGATAGGCTAGAAAAAAAAATCGATTAGGATGAAAAAGAAAGAAATTTTTTCACCACCACACACAGGTCGTTGAACTCTCGTGAGTTTTGAATAGATCGCGTCTTTTCTCATCTGAGTAAAGGCGTTTTTTTATGGAATTATCGTTACATGGCACTGTCCTAATATGATGGGATGTGTAAAAAATTTAAAATTCGATGTGAAATTTTTTTTTTTTTTTCATCCTAATTGATTTTTTTCTAGCCTATCATTACAAGTAGGACTAGTAGGGTCACTTGTCTTTGTTTTCGGGAGCGGTCCACTTCCATCCTGTATAGTGAAAAACATTAAAGATTATAAAAAAACATAATATTTTTTTTATAATTTTAAATTTTCACTTCTGTAGTCCTCGTGACTGCTTTTTTTTTAAGGCTGCTAAATAATAATTATTTTTCATTCAGGTAATATTATTACAAATATATAGATTATACGTACTACATTTAGAGACAGTTGATGAAGGTAATGAAGGTTCAGTTTATCGGAAGAAACGTAAACAAAATTCTAAAGAACGAAAGGAAAAGGAGAAGAAACACAGGTACGTCATAAACTATCATTTTATGAATAGCTAATATATTGAAAAATGTTTTAAAAGTATAATATTAATGGCTACGCATTTAAAAAGTCTACTTTTAATTCTTATATGTAAAAATGCTTAAATGAGTTGTTATAGGAGGGCTTCCGGCTCTATCGCTCACCGAACGAAGCGCAATAGCACATTGCCATTACTCAGACGTCGATCTTCTGCTCAGTGTGGTACTACCACGGACGGACCGGCCCGCGGGTGTAGACAGAGAACTGTCAACAGCGTGCTCCTACCACTAATATCAAAAATTAAAAGTTGGTTAAAAATGAATTACAGTTTCCGTGTACTGACAAAGTAAGAAAACAATTCACCACCCTCTATCTTACCCGTGGGTGATCGTAAGAAACTACGAAGAGATATAAAACGCATATAACATATATGCAAGCATAGAAAACTCGAAACAAAACTCTATACCAACACGTCTGACCAGCGTGGTATAGTATGTCAATTTCCCTCCCATAATAGAAGCTCGAGTCCAACAGTGGGACATATATGAGTTGAGATGATGATGATGAGATGATGATTAATTACAGTAAACACAAATCAAAGAAACATAAGAAAAAACACGAAATCGGTGAAACTTCCATCTCGGTTATCAGCGACAGAAGACACGACAAAGCCGATGGTAGCCGCATCAGGTAAGGTTATATTACATACATACATACATATCATCACGCCATATCCCTTGCAGGATAGGCAGAGAGAACAGAGTTCCAGAGAACTCTATCCTTGCATACTTCACTCGCTTCCTCAACATTCATAATACTCTTCATACACGCTCGCCGGTTTCGGAGACTCTTGACTCCACCTTCCTTCAGTACGTGACCAATCTGGTCTAGGTAGGTTATTCTCGATCTCCCCCGGTAACTACATCCTTCCACTTTCGTATTGTATATCTTCTTAACCAGACGTTCGTTCGGCATTCTTTCCACATGTCCGAACCATCGGAACATTCCCTTTCGCATCTTTACACCAATACTCTCTTTCATACCTACTCGCTCTCTTACGTCGTCGTTACGAATGCGATAAAGTTATATTCGTATTCTTAAAAGACAATTAATAGAAATAATTTGTAAAATCCAAAAGTGCACGCCTCATAATTTTTATATTATTTATCATTTACTATTTAATCAATGCCATAAATGAAAATGAAAAAAAAAATACTTTTGAAATTTGATAGCATTCTCGACGTAGTGCTAAACATAGCTATATAGGCTGTATGAGATTTGTTTCCTTTGCCTGTCCGAATGGACGAACAAATATATTTAAATGAACCCAATTTTATAAGGTATACTATACATACTCCGTGTGGTGACGGAGTAAGAATACTATTCACCACCCTATATCTTACCCGTGGGTGATCCTACGAGACGACTAAGGGATATAAAACGCATATAGCATCTATGCGAGAGAAGGAAAACTCGAAACAAAACCCTATACCAACACGTCTGACCAGCGTGGTATAGTAGGTTAATTTCCCTCCCATTACGGAGGAGGCCCGAGCCCAACAGTGGGACATTTATGGGCTGTGATGATGATGATGATGATGATGACTATACATACACTAAAGGCTAAACAGTTTAGTTTTTTATTAATTGCAATTAAACGACAAAGAATTACCAAGCCATTTTTGAAAGAAACAGTTGCGATTATGAAGCTTTTAATAAAAGAAAAACTTCGATACATTAATTTTATGGTTGTGAGAGTGCCAGAACCTTATGGAAACATCCGGATGTACTCGAATATCTTTTTTAATCAACTTTTTCTTAATTATTATAATAGCTTTTTAAAAAGATTAAATACGTTTAAACGAATGTTTTTCTTGACATACATATGATAATATTATTCTATAGGTGCAATGTGAGAAAAATACAGTCATTTTTAGTTTTGAAAAGCCTATAATTTTCATATATCGAGAGTAGAGAATCACCTCACTGCTTCGTATATGAGGCGTGCAATAATATACAGATAAAATTTATGCAAGAGAAATTAAATTGGAAAAATATAAACTCTATGGCAACATTCCAACAATGAGATCTTCGGTTAAAAGAAAGAGACATTTTTCAAAAATTGCAAATTTGTTAATATTCCCTTAAAACGTTTTGTTATCGTTGATATTTGAATAGAAAAATTCTTCTTCTTCTTCTTACATATTGGCAATCAGCTACATATACGAGCTATTGGTGCCAGTGTCAAGTTATAAATATTTTTACGTTTTTAGTCTTTCAAGTTTGTCATTGTCTAAGTCAAATTGTCGCCATTAACAGTGCAATGGCCACACTGTTAATGGTATCTTGTGGGAATTTTAATGGAAAACGAAAACGTTGTAAAGCACTTTTATATGATATTCACTACATCCCAGTAGTTCCGCCGCTTCATATTACATAAAATGCCATTAAAATTATCTAATATAACACATTAAAACACTAAGATATCGAATATAATACAAGAGCACCACATGACGTTTTCAAATTCACGTCAAAAGTCTGAATAGAAAAATTATACAAAAAAAAAACTATTAAAACTCCGTGGCTGTCACAATTGTCATTTTGATATTCCATGTTGAACCGCCATTTGAGTTTTTGGCGCGATTGTGAAAGTGACATGGTGGTCTTGTATTATATTCAATATCTTAGTGTTTTAGCGTGTTATATTAAATAATTTTCATGTGTTGTATGGTAGCGGCTACGAATACTACCAACCCTTACTTTGCTCGTGGATGTCGTAAAAGACGACTAAAAGCTTTATATCGACTTGGGTCAATTCCATCTGATGTCATTTGCCAAAAATTATATTCCCAAGGAGGATTGACGCCGGTCATAAAATTATTGCCAATAACTTTTACAATATGTACGATCGAAGCAGAGTAGGTACATATTTCATTGATCCCAAGTAATATAAGGGTTAAGATCAGCACAATAATAAAAAAAAAATAGCATTTTATGGAATGTGATGCAAAAGAACTGCTAGAATGTAATAAATATAATATAAAAGTGACTTCAACGTATTCGTTTACCACCGAAATTCCCAGAAGATACCATTAACAGAATGACCATAGCACTTGATGACTCATTGAGGGACAATGACTAACATGAGGAGACTAAAGACGTGAAGAAAATTATAATTCGACACTGGCAGCAATGGTTCTTACAAGTAGCTAATTGCCAATACATAAAAAAGAAGATAAGGAAACCGCCATTTTGATTTTTGAAACAATATCTTCTTCTTCTTCTTATATATTGGCAATCAGCTACTTATACGAGCTATTGGTGCCAGTGTCGAGTTATATACATATATCTTCACGTTTTTAGTCTTTCAAGTTAGTCATTGTCTAAATCAAATTGTCGCCATCAACAGTGCAATGGCCACACTGTTAATGGTATCTTGTGGGAATTTTGATGGAAAACGAAAACGTTGTAAAGCACTTTTATATGATATTCACTACATCCCAGTAGTTCCGCCGCATCACATTACATAAAATGGCATCAAAATTATCTAATATAACACGTTAAAACATTAAAATATCGAATATAATACAAGAGCACCACATGACGTTTTCAAATGCCCGTTAAAAGTCAAACAATATCTTATAATTGGTCTTTTTAATTAATGTCACTTTTTTATTTAACCAACGATTTTTGGGCTGATTGATGATGATGATTATTGTGATAATGGTGATGATGATGTTGTTTAATAAAGAAAATGTCCTTTAAATTTGCAAATAACATTAAATAAATAAAAAGGAGAGGGCGAATATTAGTCATGATTTCAGTTTTATACAAAACGCCGGACAAAAGGCTTGACCTCACATAGATTGGGCAGAGTTAACCATAGGTATAAGTAGTACTGTGAAAGGTCGACTCACCTTGACATGAGCGGGTTCGATTCACACCATAGGGATGTGACTTTGTCGATCATATTTTTGTATCGATATTTTTAAAACCTCATGCATTTATCCCTAAAGTACTTTTTACAAATATCTTTTTGCAACGAAGTTCCTTAGCGCGCGTTATACTCTTCGACGCAGTGTAGAACGCCTCCCCACTAGGTGGACAGACGATCTAGTCAAAGTTGCTGGTCGTCGATGGATGCAAACGGCACAGGACCGCACTCTGTGGCGTACCATGAGGGAGGCCTACGTTCAGCAGTGGACGGCGATGGGCTGAAATGATGAATGATGATGATGACACTCTTTGAGCAGATGGAAGCGAGAGTGAAAAAAGTGTATTAATACGAATAGAGAAAGAAAAGATTTATTATGGTGCCATATTTCTTTCAAGTACTTGACCGATATAGTTTTTTTTTATAGCTTATAGTGGCAAACGAGTAGACAGCACATCTGATCGGTAAGTGTCACTGCCGCTCATGGAACTTTGCAATACCAAGGCCGCTACCTGCCAATACAATTCACAAACCCATCCCAGTTAGACTTCCGGTTCTCTCGCTCACCGAACAAAGCGCAATAGCACATTGCCATTACTCAGACGTCGATCTTCTGCTCAGTGTGGTACTACCCCGGACGGACCGGCCCGCGGCTGTAGACAGAGAACTGTCAACAGCGTGATCCTACCACTATTAACTATTGTATCGTGATCGGAGCCCGTATTAGTCTAGCCATAATCTTATTCATTATATTTCAAAATCTTAACTAATGTTATTCTTGAGAATATGAATGTTGTTATTTGTTTGTTACGTTAAAAAATAACATAAAATATTCACATAATAAGACAAACAGTCCAATTAGGTAGATCCAATTTCGAGAAAGAGGTCAGCCGACGAATCCAACTCGGCTGGGCAGCGTTCGGGAAACTTAGGAGGATCTATTCGTCTAATATTCCGCAGTGTCTGAAAACAAAGGTTTATAACCAGTGTGTGTTACCAACGATGACTTACGGCACTGAAACGTGGTCTCTAAATGTCGGCCTCATAAAAAGGCTCAAAGTCGCTCAGAGTGCTATGGAAAGGGCTATGCTCGGTATTTCTCTACGTGATAAAATCTGAAATACGGCAATCCGTAGAAGAACGGGTGTAACCGACATAGCCCGATGAATTACCACGTTGAAGTGGCAATGGGCAGGCCACATCGCTCGACGAATCGACAACTGTTGGGGAAAAAAGGTTCTCGAGTAGCGACCACGAATCGGACGACGCAGCGTAGGACGACCCCCCACTCGGTGGACTGATGACCTCATCAAGGTCACAGGAAACCGTTGGATGCAGGTGGCACAGGACCGTTATAGATGGCATTCTCATGGGGAGGCCTATGTCCAACAATGGACGTTTACGGGCTGATGGATGGATGGATGGATGATTCACATAATATGAACAGGTCAAATAAATAAGATATTAGTAAAAATTTAATTAGTAATAGTTATAAATTATGTAAGGCGTTATGGTCGTTGACTAAATATTATAACTTCTTACTACGCATGGATGAATTTGTATATCTTGGATGTGGATTTAGCCGAGATGGAAGGTACACCACTGATATAGAGCGAAGAGTGAATGCGGGAAATAGAGTGAACGGAGCGTTGGGGCAACTTCTCGGCAGCCACCACCTCAGCCAGAAGGCACGTGTAGCAATACATAACGCAGTGCTTGTCCCAACATTACTGTATGGAAGCGAGAGTTGGGTATGCAGAAAAGAGTATGAAAGTAAAATTAATGCGGTCGAAATGCGATCTCTGCGTAAAATCTGTGGAGTTAGGCTGACCGACCGCATTCGTAACGACGACGTAGGAGAGCGGGTAGGTATGAAAGAGAGTATTGGTGTAAAGATGCGAAAGGGAATGCTCCGATGGTTCGGACATGTGGAAAGAATGCCGAACGAACGTCTGGTTAAGAAGATATACAATGCGAAAGTGGAAGATGTAGGTACCGAGGGAGACCGAGACTAACCTACCTAGACCAAATCGGTCATGTACTGAAGGAAGGTGGAGTCAAGAGTCTCCGAAACCGGCGAGCGTGTATGAAGAGAATTATGAATGTTGAGGAAGCGAGTGAAGTATGCAGAGATAGAGTTCTCTGGCACTCTGTTCTCTCTGCCTACCCTGCAAGGGATATGGCGTGATGATATGTATGTATGTGTACTATAGCATGTAGTGAACCTGATATTTACGTAAGTTATTAAACAGAAAATTACTAATTTTGGTCAAAACTATAACAGTTTAATAAGATTAATGTTATTGCAGTGAGTTAATGATACCTACTTGTAGTAAGATGATTGTAATAAAAAATATTTTCATAATAAACGGAGTTATATTTGATCAACAGGGCCTTTTCTTACAATTTTTTTTATTAAGGGGCAGTTGGGAGTAGTTGCAATCTCATGACGTCTTACGGTATGGGAGGGCCCAAATCATTCTGCAAAATCCTTTACGTAATTTATGAACGGCCCCTAATAATAAAAAAAAACTAAATACATCATATAAAAACTTTTTAATAAAAGCATTTGTCACATAAAAGTGTCATACGATTTTTTTTTTATAAAAGTATAAATAGCTTCATTAATTAGTTCAAGTATTCTATTATATATAGAATATCCCATACTGGGCTACTAGACTAAACACAATTTTGTCGATACAAAATAAAACGTCAATAGTTCCCCACACTATTGGGTGCGGCAACGACATCGCTATCTAAGCACCTATCTGTTTATATAGGGGGTGAGATTACCCTTTGATTCGTTCATTTCTCAACAAATACACAAGCCGGTGTTTTGCAATTTGTCAAACTAACCCACGTTTTGATTGAGTCATCGTTAAAAGCGATTAGTTTATCTGTGCAAGTAATTACTTTTTTAAAATGATTTCTTTTTTGTTTCCATTTTGTTATTGGCTGTATGACGGCTATGAATACTACCAAACTTTACATTATTCGTGGATGTCGTAAAAGACAATTAAGAGATTTAAATATACTTAGGACATTGCATCTTGTGCCGTTTAGTCAACAATTACAGTATTTTGTAAAATCAGGTTGATGACGTTATTTTTATGTTCACATTCTAGGCTTTTGAGGAATCATAATTGAAATTGATTATTATCTGTGGACATAATTACTTAAAAAAATTTTTTTGGTTGTTCTTTTTCTTTCTTTGGCGTACGGGGTTTGCGTATAGCCACAAACAAAGTTTCTTTTTTTAGTTGTTATTCAAAGACTTCTTCTTCTTTTTCTTTTTGTGTATTGGCAATCAGCTACTTATACAAGACATTAATGCCAGTGTCGAGAGTTATAATTATCTTCAAGTTTTTAGTCTCTTCATGTTAGTCATTGTCCGTCAGTAAGTCAAATCGTCGCCATCAACAGTGCTATGGCCACACTGTTAATGGTATCTTGTGGGACTTTTGATGGAAAACGAAAACGTTGTAAAGCACTTTTATATCATATTCACTATATCCCAGCACTTCCGTCGCATCACATGTATGTAACATCACGCCATATCCCTTGCAGGGTAGGCAGAGAGAACAGAGTGCCAGAGAACTCTATCCTTGCATACTTCACTCGCTTCCTCAACATTCATAATTCTCTTCATACACGCTCGCCGGTTTCGGAGACTCTTGACTCCACGTTCCTTCAGTACATAACCGATCTGGTCTGGGTAGGTGAGTCTTGGTACCTACATCCTTCCACTTTCGCATTGTATATCTTCTTAACCAGACGTTCGTTCGGCATTCTTTCCACATGTCCGAACCATCGGAACATTCCCTTTCGCATCTTTACACCAATACTCTCTTTCATACCTACTCGCTCTCTTACGTCGTCGTTACGAATGCGGTCGGTCAGCCTAACTCCACAGATTTTCCGTAGAGATCGCATTTCAACCGCATTAATTTTACTTTCATACTCTTTTCTGCATACCCAACTCTCGCTTCCATATATTAATGTTGAGACAAGCACAGCGTTATGTATATGCTACACGTGCCTTCTGGCTGAGGTGGTGGCTACCGAGAAGTTGCCCCAACGCTCCGTTCACTCTATTTCCCGCATTCACTCTTTGCTCTATATCAGTGGTGTACCTTCCATCTCGGCTAAATCCACATCCAAGATATACGAATTCATCCACTTGCTCTAGTACATCATTACCTATTGTTACTCTTACATCTGTTCTGGCTTCATCTCTTTCAAAGACCATTATTTTGGTTTTGCTCACATTCACGCGTAGACCCCTTTTCTTACAATTTTCTGTCATTGTGTCGACTAGGGTCTGCAGGTCAGTCAGTTACATAAAATGCCATCAAAATTATCTAATATAACACGTTAAAACACTAAGATATCGAATATAATAGAAGAGCACCACATGACCTTCTGATTCCCGCCAAAAGTCCATTCAAAGACTTTCCAATTGCATGTGATAATCTGTGTACTTAATTACTTCTTAATTTTTTTGTTTGTTTTGATTTTGATAAAGACAATAAAATAAAATTTTTTTCATCTCATATAAACCTCGCTGCTACGTTTCGCTCCTTTTTGGGGTTAAATTTCGTAAAATCCTTTCTTATTGTGTCTCAATATAATAAAAAGAAACTACTGCTAAAATTGCATTGTATCAAATTTCAATAATGTCGACGTTCATGAGTCTTTTAACTATCTTCTTTCTTTTTCTTCTTGTTCCTACATAAAAATAAAACCAAAATCAACCATGTACCGTGGATTCAATTTCTAACCAGCATAAATATTAATTTCATCACCAGATGGTTATTCCGAAGTCTTGTGTTATTTTTTTTACGATAATTGAATGTCCCTCTGGTGACGAAAAAAGAAAACAGTTTACCACAACTTTCTCTTCCCTGGGTATAATAAAAGAAGACTGGAGTGCAAAAAGCTCCCATCAATCCTTCTAACATAGAACTATTAAAAGCTAATAAGGTCATCATTATCTCTCTTGGCTAAACTGCTGCCCAGGGGCGCCTCTAGCACATGTAGCGCCCGGGTGCATTCAATAACCTGGCGCCCTCTTCTATCAAAATGCGTGACCAAAATGGAATAGGTTCATGATTACAACAGGTTCGACTAAACTTCGAACCTCGCTGAAATGCGAATGCATGCTTAGTCTCGTTGTTTTGACACGAAACTATGTAAACGCGATCGAATTATGAAGTTACAATGAGCATGGCGACGAAACAACCTACCCAAACCTGTTAAATAACGCACCCACTACGTTTATAGATGGTTAGGCACTCGCTGTGTTCGGTGTGCCCGCTCCGTGCGGAGCGTTACAGTGGAGGCTCTATGTTTCCCGAGCGGCTCTCGGCGCCCCCTAACACCCGGCGCCCGGGTGCACCGCACCTTTTGCACTATAAGTAAAGCCGCCCCTGCTGCTGCCCTTCGTTGACCTAGAGGTCTCTTAACCCATTTTTATGACTGCCATAAAAAATAAAGAACGGTACCCATCACTATACGTCAATTGAATCATCATCATTCTCCTAATCTTTTCCCAGTTGCTTGAATTCGATACAATATGTACTCTTCTTTCATAGTACATATTGTAAAAGTTATTGGCAATAGTTTTATAATCAGCCGCCTGCAAGACGTCAACCCTTCTTGGGAATGTAATTGTTGACCAAACGGCATAGGATGGTGTTAGCCCAGGTTGTTACAAAGATCTTAGTCGTCTTTTACGACATCCACGAGCAAAGTAAAGGATTGGTAGTATTCGTAGCCGCTACCACACATCTAGCACGCCAATTGAATATGTATATTATATTAGGCAAATAACAAAATAATAATTTAAATCAATTTCAGAGCAATAATCCTAACGAATTCTGACGAAATCAAAGAATTGGAACTGAATAAAATATTTAGGGACCAAATATCGACGGAAAACGAAAAGAAAAAAGGGTGAGTTATTAATTTGAAATTGATTACAAATATAAGTGCATATTTTTTCTGTGTGAGTGATTGTAGTAAGTATACATTTCACCACCTCCAAATCTTGTCCGTAGATGTCGAAAACAACAAAGGAATATAATACGCAGATAATACCTATGCAAGAGAATGAAAACTCGAAATAAAACCGTCGGTCAAACACGTTAGCATGGACGAATAAGTCTGATCAGCGTGGTAAATCAATTGCCCTTCTATTATGGAAGAGGGTTATCCGTGTGGTGATGTAGTAACAATACAATTCATGACCCCCTATCTTACCTGAGGGTAATCGTAAGAGACAACTATGGGATTTAAAATGCATATATAGCGTCTAAATTCGACTGACGCGATATTTAGCGCAAAAAATTCGTCCTGCCATCATGGAAGTTTAGAGATCACATAGTCTCTAAATGTCAATGTCATAAAAAGGCTCAAAGTCGCTCAACGTGCTATGGAGAGGGCTTTTCTCGGTATTTCTCTACGTGATAAAATCCGGTATACGTTAATCCTAAGAAGAATGGATGTAACCAATATAGACCGAAGAATTAGCACGTTGAAGTGGCAATGGGCAGGCCACATCGCTCGATGAACCGATAATCGGTGGGAAAGAAAGGTTCTCGAGTGAAGACCACAGCGTGGAACGACCTTGCACTAGGTGAACTGACGACTTCATAAAGGTCGCTGGAAACCGTTGGATGCAGGTGCATAGGACCATTTTGGACTTCTACGAGCAAATGGATGGATAGATCCTGGAAGTTTGATTTCCCTCATCTTATTCATTCTCTGTTGAAAAGATATCCGCGCAGTCCATTTACTTAATACTATTGTAGTGCTCTGTGGTAGCGTCTACAAATACTACCAACCCTTACTTTGCTCGTGGATGTCGTAAAAGACGACTAAGAGCATTATAATGACCTGGGCCAACTCCATCTGATGCCGTTTAGTCAACAATTACATTCCCAGGGAGTGTTGACGTCTGGCAGTCGGCCGGTCATAAAACTATTGGCAATAACTTTTACGATATGTACTATGAAAGAAGAGTACATATTGTATCGACCCCAAGTAATTGGGATAAGAGTAGGAGAATGATGATGTTGTAGGTAGTAAATGGACTGCGCGGACGTAAAAGATCATTGTTTTAACCTTTATCTTTTCTTAATAGGAAAAAGAAACAGAAGTCTGAAAGTTCAGAAGAATCATTAAATAATATTCATCACACGACTGATGATTCGGGTATTTGACATCATCGAGTTCGACGCGAAAGCCCTAAACGGAGTCCAAGGAGAGATAAAAAAGAAGAAAGACATAGAGATAAGAAGAAAAAGAAGAAACACGATACTAGCGAGAGTGACAGTGACAGCTCTAGTTGAAGGATGAACGAATCGATTGTCTTTGAGTTAAATTGTCTATGGTTTGAAGGTTTGAATATTGGGCTTTTAAGGTGTCGAAATCTTGATGAAAATATTGTTTGATTGATTAATGGTATAATCCATTTTAACAAGATTTTCCCTTGGATGATTAGACCAACAAATGGCAAATGCCATATAAAACCAATCGGTACTGCTGATTCGTGTCTAATATAATTAATAGGTGTCAATATGAAATTTGACATTTGAAACATCATTAAAAAAAATATGATGCATTTTGAAACATTTAATTATAAGCAATATTTTAATTAAAGAAATGTTAGTATTTAAGATCTTTTTTTATTGTAAAAGTAGGTTTAGTATATTTTAAGTAAATTGTATTTTTATTCCCTCTTCAGTTCAATGGTATAAGAATGCTGACCATTCAGTGTGTGCTTTCAGATTTCAATCTTGGATTGGGAATAAAACGTTAATAGATTTCCATTAAAAATAATAAACAATGCGTGCGTACAAAGTACACATATCAGAAGTGAAACTTTGACAAACTAATTTTTAAATCTCGTTTATAGTTCATCTAATCTAAGAAGTGCATTTTGACGTTTCGCATTTTTTAATACACAATAACCTTGGTCAAACGTATACACATGATTGCAAACAATAAATCTGAAATTTTAAAGAAATATTAAGTTATTTACATAATTAACGTTGCGAGTGAGTTTTTTGTACAATAATGTAATATTGAAACTCGTAAAACTAATTTAAAATAAAAATAACATTGTAAATAGTAATTATTATGGACGATCTTACAATATCACGTCATAACGTTCTAAACAGTAGTGCTTGACAACTTCCAATTCGCGAATATCTAAATAATCGGTAAAAATATTAGATTAATATATTTAATCGAATATAGATTTTGACAGAGATGTACGTTTCGACAATTTTAATGATAAGGCTATAATTATTAATGTTCGCTACGGTGATAATTCAAGTAATACTATAGATTCTGAACAAATAGTTATTTTCAAATCCAGTTTTTGTTTTTACTTAATCTAATCCTACTAAATATGATGAATAGATTTTATGATGAAATAATTAAATTTGTTTAGTGTTAATTTAGCACTTAATATTTCATCTCCTTTTTGAAAAATAAAAAAAAACCGATTATTAATTACAAAGAATTAATATCGATTTCTCATCAAAATCGGATATTTTCGATAGCGATTATTTGGTTCACATACCTAGACAACTTACTCTGACAGCTGTCAAAGTGCACTTCTTAGATTAGATAGACTATAATAGCGTGTATTCTCTCTCTCTCTCTCTCTCTCTCTCTCTCTCTCTCTCTATCGTGCCACATTTCTCGTGTCGCATTTCATCTTTAAAATTCCTTCATGCGTGCAAAGAAGATTCACTTAAAAAAAAAATGTTATTTTAAAAAAAAAAGATTGTGTGGTTTTATGAAACCACGGTAAAAGTGAAACTTTTATTCACATTGTAGACATTTAACTAAAAATTTTCGAAATAGTATTCCATTAAGGGTATAAAAATCGCATCATCAATCTTAATTTTATCCTTGGAAATAGGGAATGATAATGGGAAATGATAAAAGTAGACTAGGTCTCAAACTAATATTTTTATTGAGCTCTGTGTCTTAGAGTACGATATACATAATATTTAACAATTATTTAGATGATACACACATATTCGTAACGACGACGTAAGAGAGCGAGTAGGTATGAAAGAGAGTATTGGTGTAAAGATGCGAAAGGGAATGCTCCGATGGTTCGGACATGTGGAAAGAATGCCGAACGAACGTCTGGTTAAGAAGATATACAATGCAAAAGTGGAAGGATGTAGGTACCGAGGGAGACCGAGACTAACCTACCTAGACCAGATCGGTCATGTACTAAAGGAAGGTGGAGTCAAGAGTCTCCGAAACGGCGAGCGTGTATGAAGAGAATTATGAATGTTGAGGAAGCGAGTGAAGTATGCAGAGATAGAGTTCTCTGGCACTCTGTTCTTTCTGCCTACCCTGCAAGGGATATGGCGTGATGATATGTATGTATGTATGTATACACACATAATAAATAGCATGGAGCACTGGCACAAATGAGTTATAGTCTATACACTACACGGTCAGCTGATGCGAACTACGCCGCCATATTGCTCTGACGAGCGCTTTCCACTTTATCCTTACTCCGCAGCCGACCGTCACGCGACATGCAATACACAGACGAAAAAGTTTGGGACGATGTAATAAAAGTTTCACTTTAATAAATATGGCGCGTAACAGAAAGAAACGTTACAATATAAAATTACCCCCATACGTTGATAAAAGAGTTTTACTTTAAAAAATATTACGTCTTCGATAAAGAATACGTGAATAAGAAATCTATATAGCATTTGTGGTACTGTACTAATGCACTTTGCTTCCCATCTCCCACATTGCGTAAGATAAAAGTGGAATCTATTCATCTCCTTATCTTCACAAATTAAATTTACTGCTGGTCCAAACTCAATTGAAAGCGATTACTGGAAGTTGTTTGAGGTTATACCTCGTTGCTATGAAACCAATTTCATTAATTGTACTAAATTGCGAACTAAACTAAATCCTTACTAATAATACAAATGCGAAAGTAACTCTGTCTGTTTGTCTCACTTTCACGGCAAAACTACTGAACCGATTTAAATAAAATTTGGTACACAGATAGTCTAAAGCCTGAGAAAAGACATAGGCATACTTTTTAATTGGAAAAAGCATTATAAAGGGTTGAAAAGGGGGGATGAAATATTGTATGAGGAATTGTTACTTTGGATTAACTTACGACTATTCCAGACGAAGTCGCGGGCAGGAGCTAGTTAGTAATAATTAGTAAACTATCTTTCATCATTCACGTTTTTGTCGTCCCCATTTGGACGTAAAACTTCCATCAGATATTAAGGGGCATCAATCGCCGCGCTTCGAGATCGCAGTGAGGAGAAACTGCTATCGAACTCTGAGCTGATTTTTTTTTCACAGGCAAGTAGAGAGTGGCAACAATTGTAGTTTTATTCCGTCTCCATATGGGTAATCTATGTCTATAACTCTATGTATTATTTTTCTTCAATGTACGTTATTGATTGTCTCTTTCCAAGGATCGATAGACAATATTTCTTTTCAGGCACAGTACATATCGTTGGCTCACAAGAAATCTGACACAAATTTAAAAATTCATTTTATTTAAATTTTTCGTGGGGAGTTAATATTATCATCATCATCATCTCAGCTCATATATGTTCCACTGTTGGGCTCAAGCCTCCTCCATAATAGGAGGAAGATTGACCTACTATACCGCTCTGGTCAGACGTGTTGGTATAGGGTTTTGTTTAGAGTTTTCCTTCTCTTGCATAGGTGTTATATGCGTTTTATATCCTTTAGTCATCTCGTACGATCATCCACAGGTAAGATTGAGGGTGGTGAATTGTATTCTTACTCCGTGACCACACGGATAATATTACAAGCTCTGTCTATCATCTCTTTGTCCTCATTTTTGAGAAAATGATCCAAACATTTGGAAACGTATTTTCAGGCAGCTTAAAAAGAAAAAAGGAAATCCTTATTTTGATCCGCTTGAAAAATTTAGTTTTTTCGAGTTGCGTCACTTTTCTTGTGGGCCAGCGATATTTTAGTTCCAATAAAAAGAGGTATGGTGGTAATGTAACCGCTTAAATAAGCAATAAAGAAATGTTGAACGTCTGTAAGCGATAATCAAACTCGAGCTTTCGAGTCTTTGATATTAATATCGATATCAAACGAATATATTTATAATATAAGTTTTTCTAAACAACATGTAGTTTTAATTAAGATTCGCACAAACATTTTTAATATGTGTATTTATTAGTAGATTTTATAATAAAATATATTTTATGGTGATCTTGGATATTATTTTTTACTCTTCAATACCCTCGCTGTGGAGTAGCGACTACGAATACTACCAAGGCTTTCTTTACTAGCCACCGAAGACAAAGATCGGGTACCAGTAGCCCGCTCGCACGATGAAGAGAGAAATTTTCATGGTGGGTCTACGGGGTCGCGCGCCGCCTCCTCTGTCACCCCGGACCGATTTGATGGGGCGAGTAGCATCCATAGTCCACAGCAAAAAAAAAAGCCTTTCTTCACTTGTGGATGTTATATAAGACGACTAAAAGCTTAAGAGATGAAGCCAGAACAGATGTAAGAGTAAAAATAGCTAATGATGTACTAGAGCAAGTGGATGAATTTGTATATCTTGGATGTGGTTTTAGCCGAGATGGAAGGTACACCACTGATATAGAGCGAAGAGTGAATGCGGGAAATAGAGTGAACGGAGCGTTGGGACAACTTCTCGGTAGCCACCAACTCAGCCAGAAGGCACGTGTAGCAATACATAACGCTGTGCTTGTCCCAACATTACTATATGGAAGCGAGAGTTGGGTATGCAGAAAAGAGCATGAAAGCAAAATTAATGCGGTCGAAATGCGATCTCTACGGAAAATCTGTGGAGTTAGGCTGACCAACCGCATTTGCAACGACGACGTAAGAGAGCGAGTAGGTATGAAAGAGAGTATTGGTGTAAAGATGCGAAAAGGAATGCTCCGATGGTTCGGACATGTGGAAAGAATGCCGAACGAACGTCTGGTTAAGAAGATATACAATGCGAAAGTGGAAGAATGTAGGTACCGGGGGAGACCGAGACTCACCTACCTAGACCAGATTGGTCACGTGCTGAAAGAAGGTGGAGTCAAGAGTCTCCGAAACCGGCGAGCGTGTATGAAGAGAATTATGAATGTTGAGGAAGCGAGTGAAGTATGCAAGGATAGAGTTCTCTGGCACTCTGTTCTCTCTGCCTAACCTGCAAGGGATATGGTGTGATGATATGTATGTATGTATGTACTAAAAGCTTAATATCGACCTGGACCAACTAGGTCATACTTACAACAAATATATTCTCTAGCAAACCGCAAAAAAAAAGAGGATTAACGTCAGGCAAGCAGCCGGTCGTAAATCTATTGCCCACTTTTGACGGGCATTTGAAAACGCCATGTGGTGCTCTTGTATTATATTCGATATCTTAGTGTTTTAACGTGTTATATTGGATAAATTTGATGGCATTTTATGTAATGTGATGCGGCGGAACTACTGGAATGTAGTGAATATCATATAAAAGTGCTTTACAATGTTTTCGTTTTCCATCAAAATTCACACAAGATACCATTAACAGTGTGGCCATTGTACTGTTGATGGTGATAATTTGACTTAGACAATAACTAACCTGAAAGAATAAAAACTTGAAGATATTTATAACTTGACACTGTCACCAATAGCTCATATAAGTAGCTGATTGCCAATATATAAGAAGAAGAAATCTATTGCCAATAATTGTAACAATATGTACGACGAAAGAGGTGTACATATTGCGTAGACCAAAAATAATTGGGATAAAATAGTGTAATGGTGATATTTGGTAAGCAAGTAAGCCGGAGTTACAAATCTCACCTAACGGTAAGTGTTAGATAGTGTAATCTGCACAAACCAGTATGTATGACGTGGCAACCCTTTGCCTATGAGTCTATATCCCTTTATGGGCCTCTTGCTTTTGTCTCTTCCTTCTTACTTCCGCTGACCTGCAACGATCATATTCACGACAAATAGTCTAATGCTAGGGCCGCACCTGCGTGTATCGTCACGAAGCTTCGTCCAATGAGACGGTACACGCAGATGTGACCGGTCATTATCGGCTATCGTCGCGAACATTCGGGCTTTGTGTGCGCTATCGCTTGGGTGCCGATAAGTCAAAGGGTTTTAGCGCGCTAATATATCGCGCTCTGTGGTCAGACTAGCGTTTTTCATTTCGGGGGCAATTTTCGTTGTGTTTAGACGCGTTCGAGGATCTTCAGTTAATCAATAAATATGGAGTGGAGTTATGAAATGGTGTTAGAATTTTACACCGTTATGAAGCGGCACCCATAAAGGGATCCAAAAATATCATTATGTAATTATTAGCATAATATAGCTGTAATAGTAAAACAATGCGTCATCTATAGTTAAACGTATGAAAATGATTTCAGTCATCTTTAATTATTGCATGATACTTCGTGTAAAATACCGAAGTCGCTAATGTGACCACAGTATTATCGCGATAACTTTCTAGTATACAAAAATTACGAAGCTTCGCCACACATTACTTCGGGACGATACACGCAGGTGCGGCTCTAGCATAATAATTAAATCCATAATTATTATATTAATCTTATTCTAATATGTATATAAGTTGTAATGATGACAATTATTTGTGGGATATTTTTATATAATAAAAGTTTATTCACCGCATAGACGTGTATTACTAAAGTTAATCTTCATCCACGGAGGATGCACTTGCAACCAAGTAAGTGCCATATCATCATCTCTCAACAACAGTAAGCAGTCGCATAGTTATGTTTCTCGTTTTGTAAAGATCTATGAGCAACATTTATCACTTACCATTAGGTTTTTCGTATGGTGATGGATCAAGAATATTATTTACGGCTCCTATCGTATCTGCGGATATCGGAAAAAACGACTAAGGGATATAATAAGCATATAATATCTACCCAAGATTCCGGAAATCCAAAACAAAATCCAAGGAGTATGATATGCTATAACATTTATGCAAGAGAAACAAAATGCAAAATAAAACCCTATACCGACATATCAGACCAGCGTAGTACAATAGGTCAAACTTCCCACCCATTGTAGAGAAGATTCGAGCCCAAATATGACAAATTTGAGTTTAAATGATGATCAGTAGAGCTATTTACTCATCTGTCACCACTAAAGCTAAATATAAACGAAGTGAAATTGATTGCTCAGATATTACAATCATCTAAGCAGTGCATATGGTTCCCAAACAGGACAACTTTGTATCTCTCATCATCATCATCTCAGCCCATATATGTACCACTGTTGGGCTCGGGCCTCCTCTATAATGGAAGGTTAATTGATCTACTATACCACGCTGGTCAGAAGTGTTGGTATAGTTTTTTGTTTAGAGTTTGCCTTCTCGTGCATAGATGTTATATGCGTTTTATATCCCTTAGTCGTCTCTTACGATCACCCACGGGTAAGATAGGGAGTGGTGAATTGTATTCTTACTCCGTCACCACACGGAATTTTTGAGTGCGTAACGAAAATTATTGCTTTAAATTCAGGTGCTATTTTTATCCAGTTAATTGCGTTATTGTAAAATCAATAAACCAATACGATACAAAGATTTTTTTCTATTAAGTGTCAAAATAAATAAATTAATTTTGTTCGCTAAGCAAAATCGACTAAACTTGATTGTAACGTACAAAAAAAATTAAAAAAAGGAAATTTTTAATCACACATTTATTCATAATTAAATTATTTTGGCATTTTTTACCTAATAAATAATAATAAAAAAATAAATTTGAAATAAAACTAGACTTACTGATCCTATGAAGAGGACATCGAAAAATCAAATACAAACGTAATAGAATCCGTAGAACTAGTTTTATTTCAAACGTGTAATACTTGCGTAAACATTAGAAATTATTAAAAAAATAAATATTTTCACATTTAATTCAGCATAAATATATATCTATAGTAAACATTCAACTGTCAATGTCACTTTGACAGTTCCGCGGTATTTCGGCGCCATAATTGTTGTACAGAGTACGCCAAAAGTACGCGCGGTCCGGTGTCAAAGGCGCTACGTATTGTGGTTCTAAGGCAATGGCGAGCTGGTAAGGATATGGCAGCCATTCACCATTATCTGGATCTGGTGTTGGAGTGCTGAAAAATTAAAACTCTTAGTTTAAATATGTATCAAGATTAAATACGCATCATCATCCATCTAGTGAGATTAATGCAATAATTGTCACTTTTAAGGCAGCCAGATTGGTGATCACGATTGGTGTTTCAAGTTTCCTTGTGATATTTTATTTCGCCTGATGATACGGATCAGCAAGATTTTACGACTGCCTCGAGAAAATAATGAGTGCGAACACATTGTATTCTTTTCCCGTTACTACTCACATTACTCAGACTAGTTAGTCTTGAATATTAGCTACATTAGATAATTTAGCTAATCATCATCATCATCATCACAGCCCATAAATGTCCCACTGTTGAGCTCGGGCCTCCTCCGTAATGGGAGGGAAATTAACCTACTATACCGCGCTGGTCAGACGTGTTGGTATAGGGTTTTGTTTCGAGTTTCCCTTCTCTCGCATAGACGTTATATGCGTTTTATATCCCTTAGTCGTCTCGTACGATCACCCACGGGTAAGATATGGGGTGGTGAATAGTATTCTTACTCCGTCACCACACGGATAGTCCCGAGGATAATTTAGCTAATACTCTAGAAAAAAAAACTAATGGGTAAAGATAACCAAAATAGCTACGAGTGATCTATCCAATCCTTACTAATATTATAAATGCGTAAGTGACTCTGTATGTCTGTCGTTCTTTCACGCCAAAACTACTAAACCGATCTAAATGAAATTTGGTACACCAATAGTCTAGAGCCTGATAAAGGATAAAGGCTACTTTTTAATTCAAAAAAGGGTTGTAAAGGGTGATGAAAAGTTGTAAGAAAATATCGTCATTTTTAAAGCCAGAAGCTTGAAACTTATTTTTAGGCTATTGATTAGATATAAATAAATGACATAAACATATTGTAAAAATTTACCCTTAAGGGTTTAATTAAAAATAAGGGATGAAAATTTTCAGGATAGTAACCTTTTACGTGGGCGAAGCTGCGGGCAGAAGCTAGTACCTAATAAATCTGTAGCTAATTGAAAGCATATATAGGTCATGAATTTAGCATAATTAAATTAACAATTTCGTTAGGTACTTAGAATCCTGGATGAATTTATAGTTTTTCATAATCAAAAGTACTTACCCATATTTAGCAAAATTAGTCCACATCATTGTCATAAAAGTAATAATTCTCGCATCCTCCTCATTCATTGGCAAAGGTAATCTTTCCAATTCAAATATATAAAACAATTCATCCATATGTGTAGTAGTTGGTAAACTTGTATTTGTCAAAATCCTACCCAAATTTCTGTTGCCGATATAATTAAAAATATATTGATATACATCCACATCCGTATTATTACAATACATATCAACAAACAATGACATCGGACCAACAAAACAGAAATCGGAATTTAGATTTATCAAACCACCTAAAACATTTTCTTCATCAGTTGTATTTGTAAAATAGGTCTCTTTTAAAATATTACGTACTTCTTCTTTCTCTTTCTTACTAACATTGAAGCATCTTTGATCAAGTACAGAGTAATCTTCATTTATTATCCGATCCATTTGACTTGTAATTGTATAATAATCTAACGTACTTGCTAATCCTTCAACTGTATTCAGTCCAAATATTGCTGGTACAGGCTCAAAGGTATCTAGAGACATAATATTGAATGGTGTATCAGTTAAAAATGGTTCCTCATCTAAGTACTCCTCAATAGATGGTAAGAATACAGATTTTGAGTGCATCTGATTCCCAATTGCTTCCTCTAATTGATTAATAGGTACATCGGTATATATATCCAATAAATCTTTAGCATCTAAAGTATTAACACCGAGAGATTTAGCCACTTGAGAGGCAGTTGCTAAAGGATTTGGATCAAAAGATTTTGGACTGAACAAAGAGCCACTTTCAGATATAATTCTATGGTATAAACCTTTACAAGATTCTGAAAGAGTCAGATAAATAGCAGCTATACCGCCACTTCCGTGTCCAAAAACAGTGACATTATCTTTTTCACCGCCAAAATTTTCTATATTATCTTGAATCCATCTTAATGCAGCTCTTATATCTTTGAGACCAGCGTTTCCAGGTGCTTCTTCTAGACCAAGATTTAGAAAACCTAAAGCGTTTAATCTGTAATTAACTGATACTACGATAACTTCGTGGCTGATCAAAAAGTGGGGTCCGTAGAAATGGGGAGTACTGCTACCAACGCCGAAGTCACCCCCGTGTAGATATACCATCACTGGTAGTGTTTCATTAGTGAATGATGGAACGAAGATATTCAGGATCAGACAGTCCTCATTGTCACTAGGGGCGGCGAGAGGGTCGTTAGCAGGGAACTGAGGACAGAGGACAGCTCTGGTATCCGCACTGTAAACACCTTCGAATGAAGGTGGTTCTTCAGGAGCCTGTTGGAAAATAATAACATATGAATATGTACATATCGAGTCATCACCTCCTTTATACCTCTTGAATCAGAGTAAGCAAATAAGAAAATTTATCCGTATGGTGACGGAGTAAGAATACAATTCACCACCCTATCTTACCCGTGGGTGATCGTACGAGACGACTAAAGGATATAAAACCTATATAACATCTATGCAAGAGAAGGAAAACTCGAAACAAAACCCTTTACCAACACGTCTGACCAGCGCGATATAGTAGGTTAATTTTCTTCCCATTACGGAGGAAGTCCGAGCTCAACAATGGGACATATATGAGCTGTGATGATGATGATGAAATAAGAAAATAGATTCTTGAATCATCATTCTTCTACTCTTATCTCAGTTACTTGTGGTCGATAAAATATATACTCTTCTTTCATAATACATATTGTAAAAGTTATTAGCAATAGTTTTATGACCGGTCGCCTGCCAGACGTCAACCCTCCTTGGGAATGTAATTGTTGACCAAACTGCATCAGATGGAATTGGTGCAGCTCGTTATTAGGCTCTTAGTCGTCTTTTACGACATCCACGAGCAAAGTAAAGATTGGTAGTATTCGTAGCCGCTACCGTCCATGGGCAGCAGCGACACTTACCATCAGGTGTACTGCTTGCTCATTTGCCACCATAAGCAACAGAAAAAAAGATATATATATATATATATATATATATATATATATATATATATATATATAAAATGACACTTGTGACAGCACAAAGTTTTTGACGTTTAATTTGATTACTTTGTATTAAAATATATACACGACTAGTAGACGCGGCCATGCGTTGCTGTGGCTAAGGTAGCCTTAGTAACACGTGGTGGTTATGCTAATAGATTGTAGCTTATATGAAACGTTTGTACGTTTAACATAGCGCCAACTATTAAATACTTACTCAATCCAGTCAAAAGATACCGCCATCTGTTAGAATCGTTTAGAGATAAAAGATAATTGTGACTGTCAAATAATAGACAAATAATTTGCAATAAAATAATATTGCGACTATAAATTGAGATGGAAGCTATCCTATCTTTTAAGTTGGATCAAACTACACATGCTGTGCAAATTTGATTAAAATCGGTTCAGTACTTTAGGAGTCCATCGCGGACAAACAACGTGACGCGTAATTTATATATATAAGATAACAAAATTATTTAAGAATAATATCAATATTCAATATTTTTATTAAAGATGTCACTTTTATTTTTAACCGACAATATATACAAACCAATGTAATAAGTAAATAAAAAAATCTCACGTATTTAAAATACCTTTAATATTGTACGTGAGATCACGAAGAATTTTTCTCAACATTTTGCATCTATCATCAATTTATTTTTAGATATATATTGATAACTTACTCTGTATCTGTCCTTGACGATAGCATATCTAATACCACAAAACTCATAATAAAGACCATTCGAAGCTAAATATCCTTCAACTTTTCCTTGCTTAGTATCAACAATTTTACTGTTCTCATCACAAACTATTCCATCGGAAAATATTGTTAAAATAAAAATAATTTCTACAATTAGGCTGAATAAGCCCATTTCCTTAGTACAATGTAAATCAAATTTAACGAAAATCGTCTTTGTATTCAATTAAATGTCTTTTATAACACAAATTTACGTAATTAAATATTATTGCTACATTTTAAATGCTAAACGATTTGTTAATTTGATATGGAAATGAAAAGAGTTAAACGTTTATTTTATTAAAGGTTCTGCATAACATATAATTATATCTTCTTCATCTTCTTTTTCTGGATTGACAATGAACTACGTATACGAGCCATCGTTGCCAGTGTTGAGTTACAAATTTCTTCACATTTTTAATCTCTTCATGTTAGTCATTGTTCGCCGATAAGTCAAATCGTTGCTATCAACAGTGCTATGGCCACCCTGTTAATGGTATCTTGTAGGAATTTTGATGGAAAACGAAAACGTTGTAAAGCACTTTTATATGATATTCACTACATCTCAGTAGTTTCGCCGCATCACATTACATAAAATGCCATCAAAATTATTTAATACAACACATTCAAATACTAAAATATTGAATATAATAAAAAACCATCGAATGACACTTGCATATGTCCGCCAAAAGTTTAATACACATCGTTGCATTTAAAGCGAAAATCAATTACTGCAATGTACGGATTCAAATACAAACTTTAGTTAGCCCTTAAATTTCTGTGGAATTGTAAAATCCGGCTAATCACCCAGGTGGATAAGCAGCTGCCCTTACCTGGTATACTCATGAAATCAACAGCGAACAAACTAGTTATCCATCGTTATAATTTTCCATTTTAAGTTTTCAACGATCATTTCTGCCACGTATTTGTAAGATCTGGAATTAACTACCTGCGGTTGTATTTCCTAAGCATTACGACATTTCCTTCTTTAAACAAGCTTCACCTTTACAATAGGTGGCGGTTTGCCCCTTGTATCCCCAGGGTAGTACCACACTCTCGCTGAAGACCGACATATGAGTAATGGCAATGTGCTATTGCGCTTCGTTCGGTGAGCGAGAGAGCCGAATGCCCAATTGGGTGGGTTTGGGGTTTATATCAGTAGGCAGCGGCCTAGTTATACCCTTGATATTGCAAAGGTCCATGGGCGGCAGTGACACTCACCATCAGGTGCACTGCTTGCTGGTTTGCCACCATATGTAAAAAAAAACTAAAGAAAAAAGAAAACACGCGCCAGACATTCTTCAAAACATACGAAATAAAGTATTTAAATATTAACTATAAGTTACAATTAAATAAAAACATTCTATGCAATCCAATTATGATCTTAGCTCATATATATCCCACTGTTGGGCTCGAACCTCCTCCGTTATGGGAGGGAAATTGACTTACTATGCCACGCTGATCAGACGTGTTGGTATAGGGTTTTGTTTAGAGTTTGCCATCTCTCGCATAGATGTTATATGCATTTTATATCCCTTAGTCGTCTCGTACAATCACTTATGGGTAAGATGGGGGGTGATGAATTGTATTCTTACTCTGTCACAACAAAGAAGTAAAACTGCATGCAACTAAAACTATTAGTATATTATGTAATATGTATTTTAAAAAACTAAACAAATATTCTTTTATAAGGTATTAAAAATAAATTCTCTAAGAGTTCTACTATTTATTTCTCATATCAAACCCTTTTTTTTTGCGGTGGCCTATGGACTTTATGGCGCCCCGCCAAATCGATCCGGGGCGACGGAATGGACGACCCATAGACCCACACTGCAATCACCTCTCTTCGCCGTGCGAAACACACGGCAAACTTGACTTTTAATAGCATCGGATTTGTGAGATACCACCATATTTGATTTAGATAGAATTTAGCTTAAAAATTTATTAATATTAACGTGAAGCAGATTGGAGTGTTTGATGATGAAGTAAGAATACAATTCACCACCCTCTATCTTACACGTGAGTATAAGAGACGATTAAGTGATATAAAACGCATATAACATCTACGCGAGAGAAGGAAAACTCGAAACAAATCCCTATACCAACACGTCTGACCAGCGTGGTATAGTAGGTGCCACCGAAGACAAAGATCGGGTACCGGTGGCCCGCTCGCACGGCGAAGAGAGGTGTTTGCGGGGTGGGTCCATGGGGTTGCGCGCCGCCTCTTCCGTCGCCCCGGACTGATTTGGCGGGGCGCGACCACGTCCATAGCCAACAGCAAATAAAAAGCGTGGTATAGTAGGTCAATTTCCCTCCTATTATGAAGGAGGCTGGAGCCCAACAGTGGGACATATATAAGCTGAGATGACAATGATTGCAGAGTGTGTGATTTATTAATTGAAAATATAAAATCTCGTATCAGATGGTACCCTAAATCAAAGAAAACAATTATACGTGACTTTATATATATAGATTATAAAATTATAAATTATTACGTAAAATGCAAGAGCTTCTGTAAGATCTGCGATAAACTGATATACCTAATATTGTAAAAATATATCTTTGAGTCATAGTTATTTTTAAATTGCTAATACGAAAGATAACAAAATATCATTTTTTCTCAAACATGCTTGGAAATTTTAGCATTATTTTAACAAACTTCTTCGAAATAAATCGAAGTTACTGTGCTGACCAAATACATGGGAGCAGCGGCCGGCAAAAAAATTATGAAAATCCATATCTGTCGTGTTTTACCGGCAAATAATTTGTTACTCCAGAACATGGTAACCAAATAGGCAACTTATGACAGTTTTATTTAAATTTCAAACTACCTTGAAAAAGAAACCTGTTTGATAATGAAAAAAACCAAATAAACCCTTTTAGCACGTGAAAAATGTTGTTCGTTGTTCGTCATGTATACTCGTTCTACTTAGTACTACTTAAATTACTGAAATTTAGCATTTAATATGCTTAATTATTTATAAAAACCCGATTACGAAGCGAAAAATGATGTCACAAGCGGGGTTCGAACCCGCACCTATTGGGAGTCCGGCCCAATCGTGCTGCCACTTACACCATCGTGAACTATTGTAGGACATTTAAATCTAGCATCGTATCATATTTACGTCTTTAAGGTGAGCTGCCTACCAATACAAACCCCAAACCCACCCAGTTAGGCTACCGGCTCTCTCGCTCACCGAACGAAGCGCAATAGCACATTGCCATTACTCAGACGTCGATCTTCTGCTCAGTGTGGTACTACCCTAGACGGACCGGCCCTCGGCTGTAGACAGAGAACTGTCAACAGCCTGGTCCTATCACAATTGAATTACAAATAAAATTAAATGTATGCGTGACCATGCAATTAAATATATAAGTAAGGTATTTGCTGTGTAGCGGCTACGAATACTACCAACCCTTACATTGCTCGTGGATGTTGTAAAAGACAACTAAGAGCTTTATGGTATATCTACCTGACCTGATGTCGTCTAGTCAACAATTACATTCACAAGTAGTGTTGACGTCTGGCAGGCGGCTGGTCATAACAACTATTGACAATAACTTTTGAAATATGTACGAGAACATATTGTATCGACCATAAGTAATTGGGATAAGAGCAAAGTGATAATGATGTTATAAATAATGATTTCAGCTCATATATGTCCCACTGTTGGGCTCGAGCCTGCCCGTAATTGGAGGGAAATTAACCTACTATACCATCAGACATGTTGGTATAGGTTTTTGTTTCGTGTTTTGCTTCTTTTGCGTAGATGTTATATGCGTTTTATATCCCTTAGTCGTCTCTGACAATCACCCATAGTTAAGATAGGGGGTGGTGAATTGTATTCTTACTCCGTCACAACAAAGAAATAAAACTGCATGCAACTAAAACTATTAGTATATTATGTAATATGTATTTTAGAAAACTAAACAAATATTCTTTTATAAGGTATTAAAAATAAATTCTCTAAGAGTTCTACTATTTATTTCTCATATCAAACCCTGTTTTTTTTTTTTTTTGCGGTGGACAATAGACTATGCGTCCCGCCAAATCGATCCGGGGCGACGGAATAGACGACCCATAGACCCACACTGCAAACACCTCTCTTCGCCGTGCGAGCGGGCCACCGGTACCCGATCTTTGTCTTCGGTGGCCCGCCCGGCGGTTTACCCTTGCGGGTTCCTCTCATGCCGACGCCCCGACAGCCTTCGCCGTCGGGGCGTCGCCCTCACGCGGTGGCCTCACGTCGGGTGACCGGACAATTCCCCGGTCCGATCACCCGAAGCCTCGGTTAGGGCGGCATCAGGCGCAGATATTCGCACCTGCGCCGCCCCGGCCGCTGACGGCGGCCCGGGTCACGGGAATCCTCCCGGACTAGTTCCACCGCCTCGACCGCATCTCAGTTCCCGACGCGACAGCCGGCAGCGTCAAGTCGGCACCGATAATAGCGACGAAGTCACGGTGCTGCCCGTCCCAGCTCGGACATGCCTCGAGCGTGTGTTACGCCGTGTCCTCGTCACTACTGCAATGGTGGCAGGACGGAGTCCACTCCCTATACGCGACCGTGTGCCGGTATAAGCCGAAGCAACCGTGCCCCGACAATACCTGCACCAGCCGGAAGGAGAGGACTCCGTGCCGCCGCTCCATCCACTCCATCAGTACGGGCCGGAGGGCCTCAACGGTAACAACAACGTGTCTAGGCCTCTCCAGCCGCGTAACCCAACGGGCGATGACGTCTGACGATGTCTGAATGAGGGCCCAAGCTTTAAAAATATGTAATTTTACAAGCTCTTTTTAAAGTGCAACTTTTTTGCGCGCCATGAGGGTAAAATTTTTACAGATGTAACGCAATATTAGTAGTACGAAAGTAGTACGAAAATTGTGCCATGGAGCGAAAGGTGGGAGAGAGCTAACGAGAAAGGTTGAGAGAGAGTAAGATAGGGCGAACGTCGCATAACGCACATAGCCATGGAGCGAGAGGAGGGAGAGAGAAAAGGAGAACGAGAAAAAATATACGCTATTGGTTGATGTATGTATGTAAACGAGAGGGGGGAGGGGAAGAGAGAGAGAGAGAGAGAGAAGAGTAAAGAGAACGAGAGCCTGGTACAGATCTTGACGGGGCATGGTTGCTTCGGCAAATACCTGCTCACGGTCGTGAGGAGGGAGAGGACACCGTTCTGCCACCACTGCGATTGCGACAAGGGCCATCTGATGCTGACTGCTGATGACTGATGCCGCCCTAGCTAAGGCCGCGGGTGACTGGACCAAGGAATAGTCAGGGCGTCGAAAAGGGATGGTACCCGTAAGGGTAACCCGCCGGGCTGGCTATGGATGGCAAGGAAGCGGTACCAGTGGCTGGCGCAATGGCGATTGGGAGGGAATACGGTGGTTTATGGGGCCACGCGCTGCTCTTCCGTCGCCCCGGATGAAACAGGAGGCGTGTGTCCGGACCACAGCCTACCCAAAAAGAAAAGTATAGAAAGCCAAAATTGTACCTATATAGGGTAGAAAGCTAAAATCACAAATAGCCGGTAAGAGCAGGTTTGCTCCTGATCTTGTATCTAGATTTGCTTTTGATGGATCTTGAAAATGTTGTGTCGGCTGTAATGTTTGATGAAATTATGAAGCTACTAAGCACATTTCAAGTCTTGTTTAGCATTTGATCAGGGGAACGCGGACGCATTGGGAGGCCCCCCAAGACCAGAGGCCCGGGGCGGAACGCCCCTTCTGCCCCCCTGTTAGTCCGCCACTGGGTAGATCCCAAGCACATGCGCATGGTATTCTTGCTATGCAGCGAAGTAAACAGTGTGAGCGTCGTGAAATTATTTGAAATACGTACTTTTTGTCCCTTTTTTAATTCATAATATTCATTATTTTCATAGGTTTAAGTTTACACTTCTGTCGGCAGTCCTTATGACTGCTTTGTGTTTTCTATAACCTAAAATATCTTAGTTATTTTCATCAATGTAAATGATTTGAGCGTAAACTCGACGTTTTTACAAGTAGCTACTTGGTCAAACAGTTTTTTTTATTGCTCTTCGTCGAAAACGAGCAAGCAGCACACCTGATGGTAAGTGTTGCTGATACCCATGAGCCTTTGAAATACCAGAGTACAGCTAGGCCGTTACCTACTAATAATAGTACCTAGGAAGATGGGCTTCCGGCTCTCTCGCCCCCCGAACGAAGCACAGCAACATATTGCCATTACTCAGACGTCGACTTCTACTCAGTGTTGTACTACCCCGGACGGACCGACCCGCGGCTGTAGACAGAGAACTGTCAACAGGATCTCCCTACCACTATTAAAGTTGAAAGTTGTTAAAAGAGTTCATTATTCATCTCTGGCCAAGATACGGACGTGTTTATGTTTAATTTATTTTCGATTATTTCCACTGACAGCCATTTTGATTATCCACTAAGATCAATATCAACAAATCCTGTTCTTATTAAAGTTATAAGTTATATTCGAAATATATTGAAAGTTTAAAATTTATTAAAAACTAGACGCGATATTTTAAAACTAACAAATAATACAAAAAATGCGTCAACAAAAAAAAACATAAAGAAATGCAGATAACATAAAAAAACATTTAGTTGTGTGTAAAGTCGGTTTGCGGTACATAATTTTACGTGACAACGTCATAAGAAAACATTAAAGAAAATGAACTAACAAACATAAACAATGGAAACCACATTAACTTTTCACTCTATTTTATAAACAGTTCTTTATTCTTAAAATGTGAGAATTTAGTACCGTTTTCGTCACAATTGTTATTGTAATAAACAATGGAAACCATATTAATTTTCACTTCACTTTTTAAATAGTTGACAAAACGGTTCAGGTGTAGGTTGTGTGTTGCCGCTGTCTCTCTTCTACTCGGACGCATTGGCCGATGGAGTGGAAGAGAAATAGATACGTCACAAGCAGAACGCTTAGGCCGATCGTGCATCTCTATCAACACAACAACAACATTTCGGATTATCTAAATGATAATACGGAATGGTTATGAGTTGCTCCTCTCTCAGCAATTGCTTTATATAATTTTAACTTTTACGTTGTTTTAGTGCTGATCCTCACTGTCGTCTGAACTCTGTATATTTATCATTGTCACAAATTGTACAGTGTAGCGTGTTTTGCCTAACGAGTTATTTATTTATTGATTTGATTGAGCTATCTGATTGTAATTTATAGATCTTGGTGTGGTCATGCTCACTAAAAAGGTCTCTGCCTGCGATAGCTACGTGAGCGGGTTTCTCCCTTCCCTCGAATGTGATTGAGGGGCGTGATGGCTGCTTGAGTAGTTACTCGTGATCGAGTGCCGCTTGTGGAATCTGGTCCAACCATATCTGTTCTTTTTTGTTTTGTTCTTTTTTGTTTCTTTTGTTAATGTTGTATTTAACTTTTAAAAATAAATCTTTACTCGAAGGGCATCTCACTGGAGCTAATAGGTACTAAACATGTATCCAATAATATTAAAACATGTAATTTAAAAAAAAATGACGAGCCCGCTGAGTTTCGTGCCGGATCTTCTCAGTTTGTGGCGGCATTCCGATCCGGTGGTAGATTAATTTAAAAAAATATGTAATATTGACAATATGTAAGTGCCCTTTTAGGGCTTATGCATAATAAATTATTTGATTTGATTTGATTATCGCTTGTTCCGCGCTCTCGCTTACACACTCGGCTCAGGCGGAACTTAACAGTTTTTCGGACGTGCAGCCAACGTTCCATTCATAAGATGTGATCACGTCAAAAATAATAACATAAAAAATACGTACGCAACTGCAATCTAATGTAGAATTAATTCAAATTATATAATTATTATTAATACATTTTTTACTTGTTCAATTTTTTTAATATAAATATTAATAACATATTTTTACCTATTTCTACAAGCTTTCCATTGTGATATAAAAAAAATAATAGTCAGGCCAATAGTCACGTTTCGCCTACAGGTTGCTAATCCCAGTTGGTATTATAAGTTGCCAGGACCAGAGTAGCTAATCATTCTCCTTCACCCTCAACCGGATAATACGATTCCCACAGAAAGTTAAGCTATGCTGATATATTATATCCTCAACAGGTAGGTACCTACCCAAAAATATCCCTCAATTATACAATATACCTATACATATATTTTTTTGATAACAGTCACGCTCGGTTTTTTCTGTTGTAATGATATAAAGGGATTTTCAAATTGGACTGTTAATTCTAAGATCATCGCAATCAAGCAAATATACAATTTCTTCAATCATTATTATAGGAACATAGACTGTTTAATTAAAATTTTAAAAAATAATAATTTTGACTGTTTGACAGCCGAGTACAGAGTAATCAATTTTAAATCTTAACGTACCTTATTTCTTTATCTTTAATTTTCCTACATATTTATATATCATTTTAGTTGAAATTTCATTGAATTTGATATAAATATATACAAATTATGTAATAATTTTACATAGATAATCATAATACTTCATTATTATTACTAAACTACGGTCACGCCTTGTTAAACAAAAACAAAGTGAAAGTTTACTACGTAGAGCTTCTAAACGCACTCCAAACTTAAGAATTGACGTTTAAAATTGTGATTTTTACAATTATTACATACATTCAAAGCATTTACGAAACAATACAATGAACTCACATTTTATTAATTTATTGAGCAAGATTTTATATGAAATTTAATATCGTACCAGCTAAATTAGTACTTTGAACTATTTGTGGATTTAAAAGTGACAAAAGTGATAATAGTTATTTGTATTGCATACGTGTTGGATAATTAATTAATTATTAAATCGCTTATTTATATTATGATAGTGGATTAATTGATTCAGTTATGAATAAAAAACCCGTGAGAACCGGTCCTAGGATCAGAATAACAAGACCAGCGCTGAAAATAAAGAAATCTGACGACACAACGGGAATTTATGACGATTGTAAATACATTCATAGTTGTCAATTTTGTAGACAAAAATTTACGCAGAACAGTCAATATTTTCGCCATATGTCTACAAATCATGAATTACAACAGAGAGCGGCTACATATGTGTGTAATGATTGTCAGATTGTGTTCACAAAGAAAAATAACTTGGATATACATTATCAAATGCATCATAAAGTGAAAAGTAAGTCAAAATGCGACTCTTGTGCAATCACGTTCAAATCAAGATATTGTTTACGACGTCATTTGAAATTAAAGCAACAATTACTAGAGAACTCGTGCTACGATTGTCAGAAAAAGTTTACAGACAAAGAATGTTTAGCTAAACATGTAAAAAATAAGCATACATATAAAAATATTATATATAAATGTGATTTATGCTCGTTGAAATTCAAAGCTGAGGAATCTTTACAAAGTCATTTGAGTCGTATACATAAGAAATTCTGATTTTTTTTTTTTTTTTTTTTAGTAAATTATTTTAGATTTTACTTTAATGTATTTATATTTTTCTTTATTTTTTTTTTTACTTTCGATCAATTTGTATTTTAATGTAGATAATAAGTATAACTCGAATTAAAACTCTCGGTTATGTTTCTGGGAATGTTAAGTAGACTAATTTCTCTCAAGGAGGACATATTGTCCTTATCCCAATTACTTATGACTTAATACGTACTCTCGTACAAATTGCAAAAGTTATTGGCAATAGTTTTATGACCGGCCTGATGTCTGATGTCAACCCTCCTTTTGTATGTAATTGTTGAGCAAACGGCATCAGATGAAGTTGACCCAGGTCGATAATAAAGCTCTTAGCCGTCTATTACGACATCCACATAAGTGTTGGCAGTATTCATAGCCACTATTACACAGCTGATTATATATATATGAGCTTTAATAAAAAAAAAATATGTATTAAATTGACAAAAATTATATTTTTAACCAGAACAAATCACTTTTAAGCATTATAATAATTTATTCAGCAGTGAAGTATGCAGAGATAGAGTTCTCTGGCACTCTGTTCTCTCTGCCTACCCTGCAAGAGATATGGCGTGATGATATGTATATATGTATGTATTCAGCAGTGAATACTCAGTATTAAAAATCTATGTACTAAATTTAAAGTTAAGGTTACTTTCCATGTAGCATTGAAGTAAGAATACAATTCGCCACCCTTTATCTTGTCTGTGGATGGTCGTAAAAGATGATTAAGGAACATAATATGCATGTAACATCTATGTAAGAGAAGGAAAACTGAAAATGAAACCCTGTACTATCATGTTGGATCAATACGGTTGATTTATTTTCCTCTCTATGTAGAGAAGGCTCAAATCAAGCTATGGAATATATGTATGAGGTGAGATGATAGGTAAAAAAGTGTGTATGTATGTACATGCGTTAGAATTTATACTTCTATGTCATAACAAGATAAAGATCTTTTCAAAAATTTTATCATTCGCCTTATTCTACGTTTGTAGAAAAAACGACACTAACAATAGATAAAAGGTATTTAATACATTGAATGTTTTATAACAATGCATTTTCTACTTAAATTTTATTTAAATATCACAAAAGAATCTGAATATGTTGACTATATCTAACTTCAGGGTGTCGGTTTTTCGTGACGGTGTGCAACAGTACATCGTAAAAATTTATGCTCATCATTTTTCCCTAACGCACCAAAAGAAGTATAACTTAAAAACAGCAATTGAATTTTTAATCAGTTTTAAAAAGCATTAAGATTCAAAGTATAGGTTAATTGATTATGAAGAAATGTGAAACATTTTATGTACAATTTTTATTTTGTAAAACTAAAAATACTTTTTTTAATTTCAAATTACATCAAATACTCGAAACATAGTATAAGAATTAATTGAGGACCAATGAAATTGTTTAAACAATAACAAAATAACCTTTCTATGTAGAGGCTCTTTATAGAAATAATTATTAATTTGAAATAGAACCTAGAATATCTGTCCAACTTAAGGTTTTATAATTAACCCGTGATTGAGAAGACGCCCATAAAAACCTGCTTAGATGAACCACTAGATTAAAATAACCCAACTAACTGAACTAAGGAAATAATCCATTACATTGCAAGAGACTTTTCGAACATAATAAACAGAATTACATCAAGACTTAACAAGAATTTCTGTAAGACAAATTACTATATGGGCACTAAACTTAAACACAACAGATCAGACCACCAATATCCTATTTGGGCAATCAAATTGCTTATTTCTTCTATATTTTTAATTACATGATTCAAGTTTTTAAATGGCTATTTTTAGGAAATTAATTTTATTTCTTCAATTTCATACTTCATATTGTTATTGAAAACATTTTAATAGTATTTAGGGACACATTGTTGACATTTTGCCATATACAGCCATGGGCTGGTCCGTCTGGTGTAGTACCAGACTCTCGCAGAAAAAGTCTGCACTGGCAATATGCTATTGTGATTCATTTGGTGAGCGAGAGAGGTTATAGCTCTACTTTCTAGGATGAGCCTTGGTTGGCAGGCAGCAACATAACTGTAGGCCTATTGCAAAGGTAATTTGAGCGGCATCAACACTTATAATCCCTTTGCCCATTTGCAACTCAAAAAAAAAATTTTTTTATTTACTTATGGCTACAAACCAGCATTCAGCACACCGATGTTAAGTGTTACTGCCGCCTATAGACTTTTGCAATACCAGGAGTACAGTTAGGTCGCTGCCTACCAATAAAAGCCTCAACTCTGAAAGTTGGGCTGCCGGATCTCTCGCTCACCGAACGAAGCGCAACAGCATATTGCCATTACTCAGATGTCGATTTTCTGCAAGTGGTACCAACCCGGACAGACCGGCCCGCGGCTGTAGACAGAACACAGTATGGCCGCACCATGCTATGTTCCAAAAATATAATGCTTTAGGCGCTAATATAATTTTGTAGTTACAGAGAGAAAGAATAACAATATGTCATCCTCCATTTTCATAGTTATAATAATTAAAAGGATGTTTTTTTATTGTATCACAGTAAAAGAAAACGAACTATAATGTGTCTAAAAACTTGTATGTACATCAAACACTTTTGTTTAGAGTTGGTTTCATACATACTTATATTTATTTATATATTGAAAGAAGGAGGATATGTCTCTTCTAGAGTTTGTGAGAAAACATAAGAGATTGCTAAATAGTGTACTATTTTTGAAGTGAAACTTCTAATGCGACTTCCGACAAGGTTGCGTTAAACGTTTAACGAGCCATTGCACTCGAACGCATGCGCGTATTATATCTATTACACACATGCTCGTGGTATTCTTGCTATACAGCGAAGTAAACAGTGTGAGCGTCGTGAAATTAGCTGAAATACGTACTTGTTGTTCTATTTTAATTTATAATATTCATTATTTTCATAGGTTTAAGTTTTCTTTTCTGTCGGCAGTCCTCATGACTGCTTTGTGTTTCTTTTTCTTCGCTATTTTCATTCCAATGTATGACGAATGTGTTTTAAGTAATAACTGCATAGATGGCGTTGAGATACCTCCCGTGCCTTTGCCGTGGGGCGGATCCCCCCCGAAGGACAATACTTTGTGCGATTTACAAAATTGTTGTTCTAAGCCTATGTGTAATATGTCTTGCGTTAATTGCATGTTTATAAAGTCTCCGGCACTACGAGGATTATTGCCTAATGCAGGGTGGTGTCATTAAAAAAAAAAGCGCTCCGTGTGCTGAGTGTGAGTTTCGTCGTTAACATGACGCGCTCTACAGCCTGCGCGTGAGCATGCCATTTGTATGAAGAAATGTACAGCGCCACTAGCGGCGCGTTTTTGAAACTACATTTCTTCATACAAATGGCATGCTCACGCGCACGCTGTAGAGCGCGTCATGTTAACGTCAAAACTCACACTCAGCACACTGTTCTTTTTTCCCGCGAATTTTTTGTTACATATAAAAGGTTGTAGATCAAAATTTCAAAATGGAAGTTTAACTTAAAAAACCTCGAAATAAACTCTATGCCAACCCGTCTGGCCAGTGTAATATGGTTAATCCATTATCCGTCCTATTGTCGTAAAAAAAACTTGCAGTCCATAGTGGGACTTTTAAGGTCTGGTAACACTGTGTATTTATGTGATTAATATTGTATATAAGGTAATTAACTTACGCCTGTTTTCACTGACGTCCCTTAAATTTTAAGTGACACCTAATGCGATATAACTAACACAAAATTGTTAATATTTTTTTAGTGTCAATTGTAGGTAAGTTAAATAAAATTTTAAATGCTTATGGCGATATATTTGAAACGTAGCATTGATTTTATGTGTTATATTGTGTTAGGTGACACTTAAAGCTTAAGGATGGTTAAGGAGAACGTCTATTAGGTTAATATTTTTAAATAAATAAAATAATCGTATTTATTTTTGTACTTAAGTTCTATAATATATAAGGTTTTTGTAAAATAAAGTTTTACTCGGAATAAATAGTATTATTATTATTTATAAACTATAATCCTTACTAATATTATAAATGCCAAAGTAACTCGTGTCTGTCTGTCGCTCTTTCACGCCAAAACTACTGAACCGATCTAAATGAAATTTGGTACACAGATAGTCTAGAGCCTGATAAAGGACATAGACTAATTTTTAATGCAAAAAAGGGGGATGAAACGTTGTAAGCAAAGAGTAAAGTTATTAAATTGAAAAAGAGTGGCAACTCGATGATAAAATATGCATGTATGGAAAGTGCTGCCACCCAGAGTTTAAGCGGTGAACTAAAGTTGAAGTAATATATATACTTATCTATATGTGTATGTGTAATTACATAGAATTTTCTTTTACTATGAAAGCTACCCTGAAATATAAAAAAAAACATATCAGCTGATAATTAAACAATAATAATATCAGCCTAACATTGAAACTTGAGATAATTTTCAGAAAAATATCAATAACCGAAAAAAGATCGATGACAATAAGTACCTACGCTAGGAACAAAAAACAACAATTCTCAGTTGTCAAACGTTTGACAGGCAGGACAAAATGGCAGCAGTTAAGTTTGTACAAACAATCTGTAGGCGGCGCAACGGTCAGTAAAAATAAGTAATGTTTTAAGTGTGCCCCCCCAGGTTGTAAGGAAGTATCGTCATTTTTAAAGCCAGAAACTTGAAGCTTATTTTTAGGCTATTGATTAAATATAGATAGATATGACATTAAAATTTCGTAAAAAATTTACCCGTAAGGGGTAAAATAAAAATATGAAAAACTTGAAGAAAGTAACCTTTTACGAGTGCGAAGCCGCGGGCAGAAGCTAGTATTATATAATACTAGTGGTAGGACCACGCCGTTGTGTCTGTTCTCTGTCTACAGCCGCGGGCCGGTCCGTCCGGGGTAGTACCACACTGAGCAGAAGATCGACGTCTGAGTAATGGCAATATGCTATTGTGTTCGTTCGATGAGCGAGAGAACTGGAAGGCCAACTGGGTGGGTTTGGGGTTTATATTGGTTGGTAGCGGCTTAGCTATACCCTTGGTATTGCAAAGGTCCATGAGCGGCAGTGACACTTACCATCAGGTGTGCTGTTAGCTCGTTGGCTACCAATAGCAATAAAAAAAAAATACGAAATTTATTTCCACTTATGTTCGTTATAGACTTGAAAAACCCACCCGATCGATGTGTTTTAGAAAAGTCTACCTTTTTAGCAATGGCTATGCTATTAGTTAGCGCATGCATGTATGATGGTACTACTGAACTACTCTGATGATGAGCCTCAAAGGTAGGTGACGAATTCCTTGGTTATTTATAAACCTACCATGTTTAAGCTCATTAGATTCGTGTAACTAGTTCTGTTTTGAGTTCTTTTTTGATCTTAAGTTTTTGCTATGTGGCTACGAATTATACCAACTCTTAAGGTACGGCCAAAGAGTATAATTATATTAACTGAAAAAGAGTGGCAACTCGATGGTAAAATATGCATGTATGGAAAGTGCTGCTACCTGAAGCTTAGGCGACGAACTAAAGTCTAAGTAATATACATATATATATACCTATGTATCTACATGTGTGTATGTAATTATATAAGATTTTTTTTACAATGAGACCTACCCTGAAATATAAAAAAAACATATCAGCCGTTAACGAAACGGCAATAATATAAACTTAACAATGAAAATTGAGATAATTTCCAGAAAGAACATCAATAACCGAAAATAGATTATTGACAATAAGTACATACGCTAGGAACAAAAAATAATAATTCTCAGTTGTCAAACTTTTGACAATCAGGACTAAATGGCAGCTATGTTTGTACAAACAGTCTGTAGGCGGCGCGATGATTAGTAAAAATAAGTAATGCTTTAACTGTGCCCTCCCAGGGTACGGCCAAACCTGGGCGACCAACACGCGGGACGCGAAACGCGAGCGTCTAAAAACGCGTGCAATAAGTCCCGCGCCGTGGTCGCTTAGGTGTGCATTGCGCCATAAGATATTACGGGTAGCGTCTGTCGCTCCCGCTTCGCAGTCGCTTTGGTCGCGCAGGTTCGGACGTACCTTTAAGGTACGGCTTTCAAATACATACAACGAACAATTAAAAAATCTCGAACATCTATCTATCTCAAATTGACATAGTGTTTTAATGCTACAGAATTTGAAATAAAAATACTCTCACGACTTTTATTTTCGTATATTTGATTTTTACTTCCTCTACCATTCGAATACTTCGTAGTTAAGGACTCAGGTGTTCCACGTCCAACAAGTCATAGTTCAAAATTTAATAACAAAATCAAGGTCAGTCAGGTCAAGTTTTTTATAACTAAGCGGCCATTCATAAGTTATGTAAGGCGTTTAGGGGCAGCAGGGTGTCGACTGAATATTATAACTTCTTACTATAGGCTGGCGGGGTAGTGAACCTGACATTACGTAAGATTTTAAATTGAAAATTACTAATTTTAGTCAAAACTGTGATAGATTAATAAGATTAATGTTATTGCAGTGAGTTAATGATACCTACTTGTAGTAAGATGATTGTAATAAAAGATAATTTCAGAATAAATGGAGTTATATTTGATATAATAGGGTCTTTTCTTGCAAAAAATCTTAACGAACGTAGTAAGATGATTGTAATAAAAGATAATTTCAGAATAAATGGAGTTATATTTGATATAATAGGGTCTTTTCTTGCAAAAATTCTTAATAAGGGGCAGGGGGGAGTAGTTGCGATCATATGATGTCTTACGGTAGCGGGGAGGAGGCTAAATTATTCTTCAGAATCCCTTACGTAATTTATGAACGGCCCCTAATACTGTAGCGGGTAGATAAATACATCTCTAATAATGACTTATTGGATGTGAATCACTTTATTCTTCCCATAAATATGAACGCTTAAGTTGCAAGTGGTAGAACTACATTGTTGATAGTTCTGTCTGCAGCCACGGACTGCTCCATCCGGGGTAGTAGGTACCATACTCTCACAGAAGATCAACGTCTGAGTAATGGCAATGTGCTGTTGCGCTTCGTTCGGTGAGCGAGAGAGCCGGAAGCCCAACTGGGTGGGTTTGGGTCTGTATTGGTAGGCAGCGGCCTAGCTTTACCATAGTATAGCAAAGGTCCATGGGCGGCAGTGACACTTACCATCAGGTGTGCTGCTTGCTCGTTCGACACCACAAAAAAAAAAAAAACAAAAAAAAATTCAAATGGAAAACTGTACAAAAGCCGTTAAAAATAATTTTAATTGCCTATTTGTAATAATCACATAGGTGTTGGCACTGGCACTCTGTTCCCTCTGCCTACCCTGCAAGGGATACGGCGTGATGATATACATGTATATACATAGATGTATCAGAAAATAAACAATACAGGACTTCAAATAATTTATTTCATAAACAATATTTTTACATCGTCATTTTTTTTTTTTAGTTTTGCAACTTTAAAAGTATAAGTAGGGTTATAACAATTGTTTGCAATACTTCTTTGTTAAGCGTTAGTAGCGTTACACCATTTCTTTTTTGTGTCTGTCTTTTAGCTGTTAGCCGCAGATGGCTGTCATAGCTTAACCCGGACTATGGGTGGGCGCTGAGGGCTCTCAACCCGGTAAGCGTTACACCAAAATATTACACGATATATATAAGTACTAAATAACTATCCACCGCCCACTTCCCTCCTTTCCTGATAAGTAATCAACATATCATACACTAAAAGCTTCTACGAAACACGCTGTATCTTCTGGTACAAGTATTATTCGAATCAGTTCGGTAGTTTTCGCTGTATAACTGAAAACAAAAACCGGCTCTCTATTTATTAGTATAGATAAACATATAACGCTTAATTTCTGCACCTTATACTGCAAAAGTTTCACTTCTTTCGTCCCTAGATGGCACTGTTAGTTTTTGCATGGTAGCACTAAACTTTACACAAGCAGATTTCACTTACGAAATATACATAGTCCGAATGTTATAGGCTTTTCCATAGTATTCATGGACACAATAATGAACCTAGATCTTAGTTCTCTTTTCTGCCACTGGCTGCGCTAGAGTTTAGGACGTACCGATGCTATTATTATTATTACACGTAAACACGCGTTGGCTCGCGAATGTTGCATTTAATTAATTTAAATAATTAATTAATTAAAATTCCAGAGCTGTCAATAACAAACTTCCCGCGTAAGGATTTAAACGAATACTTTTTGAAAAGTGGCGCGCTCTACCGGCAAAAGTTCTGTCCCCTAAATTGAGACCATTCGTTCAACATTACGTCCGGGCTCCTTGTATCTATACTTCGTGTCTTTTCTTAGTGTAAGTAATTACAATAACAGGCAAGTTTTTTATATATTCTCAATTATATTACATATATAACTCAACCATTGTACACTACAGTCATAGGTATCTTTTGCCCTGAGGGGGATAGGAATACAATTAACCATAACCAGGTGTGATAAAATATGGCAATAAAAACAATAGTTACTGAAGAGAACACAACTCAGTTTAAAATCCCACTTGACCAGTATTATCATCATTTAGCCTTTACTATTGAATGCAGGATTCCCTAGAATGTCCCCGAAAGGGTAACCCAAACAGGCTGGCCAATGAGGGCAAGGACGGGACACTAGTACCGACTGGCCACCAGGCCAGTCTAATAGCAATGAAGTCGCCCAGGATGGTTTGGGTGGGCTGCGTTTAAACAATAGTCTGCCACAAGAATGCATACCTGGGAAATGAGGGGATACTGCTGTGATTGTCATGTTTGACAGAAAAGTAGTAAGTCACAATCATATCTCACACATTTCCGGAAAGAAAGAGTCGCTTATCACTTACCTAGTGCCACCATAAACTAATTTTAAGAATTGCCACAAACAAATAAGTATGGCAACAAAAGCATTGCATAATAGGCCAATTTTAAAATTAAAAACTAGGTAACCTTATAATAAGACCAATTACTTTCATTTTAACTATTTTTAAATATATTATTCATTCAAAATATGGACAGAATATGAAGTGGCAATGGGTAGGCCACATCGCTCAAAGAACTGACAACCGCCGGGGAAGAAAGGTTCTAGAGTGGTGACCACGTACCGGACAACGCAGTGTAGGACGCCCCCACACTAGGTGGACAGACGACCTTGTGAAGGTTGCTGGGCGTCGTTGGATGCAGGCGGCACAGAACCGCACTCTGTGGCGTCACATGATGGAGGCCTACGTCCAGCAGTGGACGGGAATAGGCTGAGATGATGATGAAGGACAGAATGGGCAGAACAACTAAGAAATATAAAATAAGACCAACAAAGAATATTTGACTACAGATTATTCATAACAAAGATAGAATTTGCCTATTTCTAGTAATTATATGATATGATTGCTTAAAATTAGTCATATTTTTAGTTCAGTATTCTACAATAAGAGAGAAATTGACTACAGTTGTTATATTTCATGTAAGATTATTTTGAGATTTTTTCTTGCTCTTATGTCATCTGCTTAAAACGCCTTAGTCATCTTTTAAGGTATTTTAAGAAGAGGTGATACTTATTCTCAATAATAATAATAAAAGTTCAATATCAGGGTTCGAGGATATATTTCAATGGTATAATAATATATTATTCATATCATATATCAAGGTATAATATATCAAGATATATATCTGATATATATCACGCTGAGTTTCACAATATATATCAATTTTTTTTATAAATATCCCAAAACAAAAAGGGTTATATATATGTATATATATTATATGCATATATATATATATATATATATACTGTTTACTAACTGTTCCACTAAGTAAATCTAGATGGCGTGGGAAGTGGTAAGTTCTAATCGATAGATGGCAACAATTGCTTTTTGTTGATTTTACCTAATATAAAAGATGTTAGGTTTTTAGTAGAATTTGCCTTATCTAGAAGATTTTATGTTTTGATTTATTCAACTGATTTTAAGTAAATAACTCAATAAATAGAACATAAAAAATGTTTTTTTTTTTAAATTATTTAAGCATGTTCATGTTACACATAAACAAGTAGTAATCATAAATAATGCAATAAAATAATAATTAGGCTTTCATACAAAATTGATATATATATCAAACTTGATATATATCCGATATATCATATCTGATATTTTGATATATATCATAAATATCGGATATTTATTATAAATATTGGATATTTTAATATTTATTGTAAATATTGGATATTTTGATATTTATTATAAATATCGGATATTTATTATAATTATCGGATATTTATTATAAATATTGGATATTTTAATATTTATTGTAAATATTGGATATTTTTGATATTTATTATAAATATTGGATATTTTGATATTTATTATAAATATTGAATATTTTAATATTTATTGTAAATATTGGATATTTTGATATTTATTATAAATATCGGATATTTATTATAAATATCGGATATTTATTGTAAATATTGGATATTTTGATATTTATTATATCGGATATTTTCGAACCCTGTTCAATATATTAATAATCAGCATCATCTCTACTCTTATATGTTCCATTGCAGGCCTCAAATCTCTTACACAATGGAAAAAAATTTACCTACTCTACCACTGGCTAGATGAAAGAATTTTGTTGAGTTTCCCTTCTCTTAAATACAAAATATGTCATAAAAGATGACCGACAGATGCTTTATATTCAAGTAAAATCAATGGCAGAAACATAAAACCGTATACTAACCTGTTTGACTAGCATGAGATTATTTTTACATATGACGGAAACTAATTTTTAGAATACAATTTACCACCCCTTTCTCTTACCAGTGGGTGTAAAAGGCGATTAAGTGATATAATAGGCAATATAACATCTATACAAGAGAAGGAAAACTTTAAATAATACCAACATGTCTGACCCAGCATGGTATAAGCCGATTCTCCTCCCATTTTAGAGGAGGCTCGAGCCAAGCAATGGGATATATATTAACAGAGATATTGATGATGATGAAGGCGAATTCCCACATCTGAAAGTTGCCCAGACCTAATATATATACATAGTTAAAAAAAAAGCTATACATAATTCAAGCTACGCATAAAACTTATATTAACCGTGTGGTGACAGAGTAAGAATACAATTCACTACTCCCTATCTTACCTGTGGGTAAGAGACAGCTGAGGGATACAAAACGCATATAACATCTAGAGAACATAAACTCGAAACAAAACCCTATACCAACACGTCTGACTAGCATGGTATAGTAGGTCAATTTCCCTCTCATTATGTAGAAGGCTCGAGCCCAACAGTGGGACATATATGAGCTGGTATGATGATAAAACTTATATATCTGATGATGTTATTAGTTTGCCATTTAAAAAACCCATTTGATGTTTCTCTCTAACATGTCTTACAACATGGTCTTTTCGTTTATAAGTCTGTCTGCAAATCGGACAGAATACTAATTGATTTAAATGTTGCGATTTTACATGTCTTAACATATGATCGCGCCTTTTAAATGTCACCTGACATTGAGGGCAACTGTGCCTTTCAGTTAGCAGATGTGCCTGCGTTTCGTGCTTCTCCAACTCTGTTAAATTATTACAATGAAAATGGCATTCCCTGCATCGAAATATTTCTGTGTTGTTTGAATGTTTCCTTTTTATATGTTTTAGTAATATATCCTGTCGTTTACAATCTTTACCGCATACGGGGCAATCGCAATATTTTAAATTAGTATGTAAACTTTGAATGTGGCGTTTCAAATGATCTGGTCTTCGAAAAATTGCGTTGCAAACATTACATGTAAATATTTTCCCTTTGCCGTGTAATGTAATGTTATGATGTTCATATTCAATCGCATCTACAAATGTTAACTCGCAGTGTGAACAATTTAATTGTATCTCTTCGTTAATTTGACTTTTATCGGCATAATTCTTTTGTTGATGTTCGGCTACAGCGAATGGATTCAATGCGTATTTGGCGCTTTCCATGTCTTGAAATACCGGTGTTTGGTAATAATTCAACTTGTCCACCATTATGTTTGTTATTTTATACACTTTTACTAGATTTTACGATGTAAATTCTAAATGTATTTCTTCTTCTTTTTTTTTTTTTTTTAAATAGCGTTTACAAGATTTGAAAGAATTCGCCAATAACTAGTTATCATGGAAGTAATAAGTTCTCTGTTGTACAGAGTACTTATTACTTCCATGCTAGTTATAAATATCTTCACGTTTTTAGTCTTTCAGGTTAGTCATTGTCTAAGTCAAATTGTCGCCATCAACAGTGCTATGGCCACACTGTTATTGGTATCTTGTTGGAATTTAGATGGAAAATGAAAACGTTGTAAAATACTTTTATATGATATTCACTACATCCCAGTAGTACCGCGCATCACATTACATAAAATGCCATCAAAATTATCTAATATAACACGTTAAAACACTAATATATCGAATATAATACAAGAGCACCACATGACGTTTTCAAATTCCCGTCAAAAGTCCCTTCTTCTTCTTATATATTGGCAATCAGCTAAATATACGAGCTATTGGTGCCAGTGTCAAGTTATAAATATTTTCACGTTTTTAGTCTTTCAAGTTAGTCATTGTCTAAGTCAAATTGTCGCCATTAACAGTGCAATAGCCACACTGTTAATGGTATCTTGTGGGAATTTTGATGGAAAACGAAAACGTTGTAAAGCACTTTTATATGATATTCACTACATCCCAGTAGTTCCGCCGCTTTATATTACATAAAATGCCATTAAAATTATCTAATATAACACATTAAAACACTAAGATATCGAATATAATACAAGAGCACCACATGACGTTTTCAAATTCCCGTCAAAAGTCCTAAATGTATTACATTGTTTTTAATGTATAAACCATAGAGTACTTTAAATATATAAGTATAAACACTATAACGGACTTTTGGCGGGAATCTAAAAGGTCATGTTGTGCTCTTGTATTATATTCGATATCTTAGTGTTTTAACGTGTTATATTAGATAATTTTTATGGTGTTTTATGTAATATGATGTGACAGAACAGCTGGAATGTAGTGAATATCATATAAAAGTGCTTTACAACGTTTTCGTTTTCCATCAAAATTCCTACAACATACCATTAACAGTGTCACCATAGCAGTGTTGATGGCGACAATTCGACTGACTGACAGACAATGACTAACTTGAAAAGATTAAGAACGTGAAGATAATTATAACTCGACACTGGCAAAAATGGCTCGTATAAGTAGCTGATTGCCAATACATAAAAAGAAGAAGAAGAAGAAGCTGCAACTTAACTTTGACATTGGCTTAAGTATAAACAGAGCCACAACAAAAAAAAAAAAAAAAAAAACACTATAACTTCTTACTTTTTTGGTTCGGTTGCGACGATTTTCGACAAATGTCATTCTTTTTTACCCGACTGCAAAGGAGTGGTATTGTGTTTAACAGTCTATGTATGTATGTATGTATGTTTGTATGTTCCTTTGAAGCACTATATATACCAAACGCCTGGGCCGATTTTTATGATTCACACGTCAATCGATTCCTCTTAATCCGGCGAGTGTCACTAAAGATATGACGTTATTGAATATTCAATATGGCGACTACTGGACGCCATATTGTGAAAATAAAAAAAATTAAAGTCAACAAACTATATCGAATGGGGTATCGTTAAATAGGTATTTAAAAATCATTTGTAGTTTTCTCTCAACATTTTTCGATTTAACTGGCCGTTTAGGATCTATGTCGATTTAAAGTTTCGTAACAACCTTTCTCACATATAGGTTTTTTAGACAGTAGAAATTTACGATGAAAAGACGTAAAATTCATATAACTGGATGTGGATGGACATATACTGAAGTATCTAGTAGGTATATTGTCCAATATACCATAGGTAGTCCTACCTAAAGTATCTAATGGCTGACGCGGTCGCCCATCTCCAGTTTCTAACGATTTAGTACTCAACTTCAGTCGAAAAACTATATATAGTTAGGTACTTACCTACTTATTAATAAATAAGATAACTGTAGCTACCTAGGTATTTATAACTAAAAAGTATAAAATAAAAAAAATAATTAAAAAAATCAAAAAACCTGACTGCGTAAAAAGTCACCAAAACTACGTACATAATAATAAAAACTGAAAAGAAAAAAACAAGCACTTAGATGTCCGGTGGTCTAGAATTCCATAATATATTATTGAATAAATACTATTGCAGAAAATGAAATATATTTTAATAATAGAACATGACAACTGAACAGTCGGGATCCTTCGACGATTTCGATTTATTCGACAGCAAATCTAATTTTTCAATGGATCGCCCAGTAGGTTAATTTCCCTCCCACTATGGAGGAGGGCTGCGCCCGACAGTGGAACATTATGGGCTGTGATGATGATGATGTATTCGAGTGAAAACAAATTTGACTCGAGTACATTTACACTCGATTTACCGAGTCAACTCGGCATGCCGAGGACGGAGCATCCTCAGGACCTCAGGATGCCTCGTTTAGAGGCGAAACACGTGTCAAATTTTTACTCGAAGTTCTTGCGGAAAATTGCAAATTAAAGTTCTGGAGGGTGCTCATCATAAGTGTCCTTATATCCTATTCCCCTTTGATCCCATCACGTATTCCTCCCTTTCTTGAGGATACCGTACAGGTATATTGATTAACCGTGGGAAAGTGTTGGATCTTTCTTCCTTTCCTCCATTTTCTAATACTACACACTAGTGGTGGTCGTTGAATGAACGAACAGTATTTTTCGACTGTTTCTTTGCCGTGAACTAATAGACCAGTTTATAGTTGACTGATAAACATGTTTATGTATGAACCATGGAGAATAGAGTAAGGAGTAACATCTCAGTGTATTAAGAAGTGTCCAATGAACGGGAGCAAATTAAGGTGGCAAGGTGGCGCTATAGTAGCAAGTGGAAGCACTTTAAAAAGAGCGCCACAAATTTCATAGGTTCATAGGTTATTATTTATCAAATCACAGTTGACTACGTAACTCAGCACACTTCACTCTGCTTATTACTACTACATCCATATCATTTCCACTTGCTACACTAGCGCTATTTCGGTGAGTGTTCGAACAATAATTTGCTGTTTACAAGTGGACACTTTTTTGACTAATCCCCCATACAAGATGGTATTCCTTAGTTTCTACCTTCCATAGTATGAACGGTTTCGCAAATCAGTCGTCGCATCGACGAATGACACACGAACGCGACGACAACTTACGAGTGTTCGAAGGCGCCCGAAGTTCGACAACGCGACGCGTGCGCGCTCTCGGGGTTCGCTACGCTCCTTACCCACCCCGCAAACCTCACCGCCCGTGGGCGCGGGTCGAGCCGAAATTACTAGATAGATTGAGTTGCAATTCATTGAACAGTGCTGTCACGTGATAGAACATTACATATTGAAGCGTCAATGTACATTTGTACAATACAACATTTTTAGTTTTAATACTTGCACTTAGCTTATCGCTAGATCAAAATAGACTCTTTTGATTAGTGTAAATATGTTTTGTGTTGCATTTATTATAAATAAAGTATTGGATTGCAAATTGAAATTTTGTTTATTACATTATTTTTTAGTTTCGATTGAATGCGTTACGCGCAGCGCAGGTCAAAGGTGACTGCTGTCCCCTTTTGTGATGGAAAAACCATCGTCATGTATATCCCAATTTATTAAAATTGTACATACAACATTGTAATATAGTCGCAACATCGGTTCCTCGCGAATGCGTGTTTTCCAAATCAGGATTAATTTTAAATCAGCGCAGGACAATATCAACAACCAACAAAGTAGAAGAATTAATGATTTTAAATATAAATTTAGATGAAGGAAGGTTTGCAAACTACATGTAAATAGTGAATATTTTAAGGTCGTGTAAATATGTAAATACTTGAAACTGATTACGTACATAAAATGAAATGAACTTTTAAATACGCTAGGTTCATAATATTTAACTTAAATACTTTAATCTTATTATTTCCTATTAGCTATCTAAAATAATAAACCGGCCAGTCCTAAGTCTGGAAAAAGTATTTCAACATGTTCGTAAATATTAAATATTGTTGTCTAATAAAATAACGTTGATCATCCATTGGTAAACGACAACGTAAATACGTTGATCGTCCATTGGTAAACGACAACGTAAACACGTTGACGATTAACGTACGTCACAATATAAACTAAACGTCTCGTCTTGTCAAAGCGTCTACGACATAAACTAGTCGACGATTAGACTGTTTGTTCAACTAGTTTATCATCGACGATAAACGGTCTCGTTGCGTCGACTGAAAAATCGTCGACGACCCACTACTACTACACACCTCCATTTTCTAATACATCACTAGTTTACGTCGAGACTTTACATGTTCAAACTGGCATCTTGAATGGATCGAGTATCACACTCTCGCAGTTAACGCCTGAGCGGTGGCAATGTGCTATTGTGCTTCGTTCGGTAAACGAGAGAGCCGGAAGCCCAACTTTTTGGGTGGTTTTGGGATTTTCATTGGTAAGCAGTAGTCTAGCTGTACCTTGGTATTGCAAAGGCTCATTGGTAGCAGTAATACTTACCACCATATGTGCTGCTTGCTCGTTTGCTACGAGTAAGAGTAATAAAAAAAAAGTTGAATTTACGTGCGTCGTTTTATAGTTTTGTTATGACAGTAATAGGAGACCGAGACTAACCTACCTAGACCAGATCGGTCATGTACTGAAGGAAGGTGGAGTCAAGAGTCTCCGAAACCGGCGAGCGTGTATGAAGAGAATTATGAATGTTGAGGAAGCGAGTGAAGTATGCAGAGATAGAGTTCTCTGGCACTCTGTTCTCTCTGCCTACCCTGCAAGGGATATGGCGTGATGATATGTATGTATGTATGTTATGACAGTATAAATTTAATTTTTGTTAATATAACCTAGTACACAGTAGACATGCGCGAAACAGTACTTCGCGAAGTGATGTTATATGGCATTACATTTCGTGCCAAGTAATATTACATTTTACCATCACTTCAAACATCACACATGACATTTCATTTAATATGAGCCTTAATGTTCTAAAAATAGAGCTCAAAATAAATATTTATCGACCGCAGGCGCAGCGCGGTCCAGCCGTTCTATCCCTCTCACTCTTCCGAAAAGACACACGGCGCCTTTGAGAGATAGATAACCATTACCAAATTACCGAACATTGCAGAAATACAGAACAGTACACGAGTGTTCGGCGTCATGTTTAATGTGATGTGTGATGTTTAATGTCATGTCATGTTTAGTCGCGCAATGTGTAATATGACAGTACGCGGTCGGGTAATATTACGTGTGATGCATCACTCGCATTACTTACACATGTCTAGTACACAGCATTAAAATTGATTAAAATCTACGTCTTGTGTGTTTACAAAATAAATTATAAGTGCGTAATTATCAAAAACTAGATTTAATTCTGAAATAAAGTTCATTTTGAACAATAATTTCTTATTTGCAATTTAAAGTAATTTTTACATGCCAAATTAAGTAGTCGTATGAAGTCATTTTATTTTTCTTTATTGATTAATAGATAAGGTAAATAATATTTGATATAATTCATATTACCAAATTTTATTAATTTAATAAAAGTATTTGAAAATTATTAATCTAAACTAATCAAAACTCAGCTTGGGTGATAAATTCTTACTCGATTTATAAGGAGTGTAAGTAAGTTACTCGACTAACTCCAAAACTTGAGTACAACTCGAGTGACGTAAAAAAAATTATACTGCCCCCATTTTAATTTGGTTTGTTTTTAACGGATTCTTGGAACGTTGTTTTTAACTCCTTATAAATGTCGGATTAATTTTAAACTGCACACTTAACAAGGGTTGATTTTTTTTTTTTTTGATAACGCAGTGGTCCGAAATGCATGGGCCACCGAAGACAAAGATCGGGTACCGGTGGCCCGCTCGCACGGCGAAGAAGAGGTGCTTGCAGGGTGGGTCAATGGGGTTGCGCGCCGCCTCTTCCGTCACCCCGGACTGATTTGGCGGGGTGCGACGTCCATAGCCCACCGCAAAAAAAAAAAAAAAAAAAAGGTCCGAAATGCATGACGCACTTACTCCCCGGATGGGAAGTGGGGGACTCCTAGCCTAGGGCTAGGTTACCCACTGAAACGCATCCACTGCGATTGCTGTTAGCTTAGGGGCTATGACAGCGTAACCAGTCTGTGGATGAGCGCTGAGGGCTCTCAACCCGAGAAGGGTTGATGACAATACAATGATTTAAATAGTTTATTTTATTGTCCTTACATACAGGATTAGCGGTTTTTTATACTCGTAACAGGTTTTGGCGTGACTCGATAGACGTCACTATCCGTATTTTCTGCATCGCACTTTTAGTTCAGTTATCTATCAAAACTTTTTTTTTTTGTGTCTTAGTTGTTAGCCTCAGATGGCTATGACAACTTTACCTGGACTGTGGGTGAGCGCTGAGGGCTCTCAACCCGAGCTAGCATAGCGCGTTTTTTAGTATTTTAACCTCTCACGCGTCGAATTTCGCCGCGCTCTCGAGTGCCCCGCGCAAATAGTTCTCAGAAATAGTTAATGAAAATCAATCATATATGCTCTTTGACTGGGTTAAGTTTTGATTGGTTGATTTAAAAAAGGTCCTAAAAACAATTGCTAATTGTAGAGCGTTTAATTGGGTCAAACCTGTGTCCCAAAAGCGCGTTGAGCATTTTTTTTTTTGGGTCATACCATGTCCCAAAATCGCGTGACTACTACCTATTTTGCGTCTTCATAGTGGAAGGCATATTGAACTAATTATACCACGATGAACAGACATATTGGCATAGGAATTATTTAATACAACATCCTGCACTCAAATAATCCTTGTGTTGCATATGATGTTAAAAACATAATTTACAGAAGCAACAACAAGAAGTACACCACTGATATAGAGCGAAGAGTGAATGCGGGAAATAGAGTGAACGGAGCGTTGGGGCAACTTCTCGGCAGCCACCACCTCAGCCAGAAGGCACGTGTAGCAATACATAACGCAGTGCTTGTCCTAATATTACTGTATGTAAGCGAGAGTTGGGTATGCAGAAAAGAGTATGAAAGTAAAATTAATGCGGTCGAAATGCGATCTCTGCGGAAAATCTGTGGAGTTAGGCTGACCGACCGCATTCGTAACGACGACGTAAGAGAGCGAGTAGGTATGAAAGAGAGTATTGGTGTAAAGATGCGAAAGGGCATGCTCCGATGGTTCGGACATGTGGAAAGAATGCCGAACGAACGTCTGGTTAAGAAGATATACAATGCGAAAGTGGAAGGATGTAGGTACCGAGGGAGACCGAGACTAACCTACCTAGACCAGATCGGTCATGTACTAAAGGAAGGTGGAGTCAAGAGTCTCCGAAACCGGCGAGCGTGTATGAAGAGAATTATGAATGTTCAGGAAGCGAGTGAAGTATGCAGAGATAGAGTTCTCTGGCACTCTGTTCTCTCTGCCTACCCTGCAAGGGATATGGCGTGATGATATGTATGTACAGAAGCAATCTCAAAATAATTTATGAATCGCACAAAGTATCATCCTGCGTGAAACGAACCCATCACACTGCCACTTCTAAATCGCCATTTTAACCACTAACGCCATCTGTACAGAAAGGCGTTTTTATTCCGACTCTTCATTGTTTTTTGCGATTACCTGTACCAGAGACTGTACAGATGGCGTAGTGGTTAAGATACCGCCCTTCCGAGCCAGTTATATAGATTCGATTCCCACGCAGGACAATACTTTGTGCGATCCATAAAGTATTGTTCTGAGTCTGCGTTAATGTTTGCAAAGTCCCACCGCAATACAAGAATTAGTTAATTTCCTTAGTGCAAGGTGGTACTTCTTTTAGTAAAAAAAAGAGAGTTTACAATTTTTTTTTGTAGTTGTTAGCCTCAGGTGGCTATGACAACTTTACCCGGACTGTGGATGAACGCTGAGGGCTCGCAACCCGAAAATGAATTATCATCATTATCCAGCTCTTATTCCAATTACTTGTGGTTCAGGCCATATGTAGTCTTCTTCTATTGTACATATTGCAAAAGTTTTTTTGGGACTAATCCCACCACACATTCCCACCATTGTAACTCTTGTAAGCCAGGATCCACAATGGTCACCATAAATGATACTGAGGTTTGACCCTCAGGCAATCCCGGTAGATGATTTTAATTGTCTTGGAAGCCGCAAAAAATTTAATTAGAAAAGTTAAAGAGGAGTTGGAAAAGAATTCCACTTCCCTCCCAGGCAAAGCGGAAGACAGAAAGCAATATTGACTAGTCAGCCAATAAAAGGTAAATTTTTACGCTACAGCTACGATAAGCGCAGCAGTACGGCACCACGGATGCGGGATAACTTAACGGGGCCTATATGTGAGCCTTAAGATTGATTGCAGTAGTAGGTATAGCAGAAAGGCCTGAACACATGTAAATTTTCTCGAATTGCTACAAGATTCGTATAGTATACTACTCCAGATGCGATTTGCAAACTGTCTAACTTAAGGTCGCGTTCGTTTGGCAAAAAGTTATTAGCAATAGTTTTATGACCGGCCGCCTGTCCAACGTCAAAACTCCTTGTGAATATAATTGTTGATCAAATGGCATCATATGTAATTGTCTCAGGTCGATATAAAGCTCTTAATTGTCTTTTACGACATCCACGAGCAAAGTAAGGGTTGGTAGTATTCGTAGCACACAGCTGGATGTAAATTATATCATAATAATTATCTTGCTCTTATCCCAATTATTTGGGGTTGATAAATGTCATCTTTTTCCATCGATATAAGGCTCTTAGTCGTCTTTAAAGCTGATATCAGACGGTTCATTTTTTGTTCATTTTTGTCTTTCATTTTGCATCTTTCACTCGAAGTGACGCATCTGAACACAAAATGAAACATTAGTGCCGAATGAATTCATTAGTGAAACGATCCAACAGTGTTGGATATTGGCATTCGGCATCTTTCACTCGCACTCCGAGTGAACAAGAAATGAACAGTCTGAACACTGAGAGAACTTTCATTCGGGTCCGGTCATTTTGTTTCAAGTTCTGTAGCCGAAGGACGTCCCGTGTTGATAATTTGCTGCGCTGCTTTGCACTGGTCGTATGCGGCAAATGTGTGTGTATGTGTGTGTGTTGATCCATCGAGTGGATCGATCAAAATACATTACATTTTTTGGAGAACTTTAAAAAGATTATTACAATATGAATCAGGATCTTCAACTGCTAGTTCTCTCAACAATGTATTTGATGCTGCTAATATTTTTTTCTTTCAATCCATGGTAGCACCCATCACCGTCGACGTTTTCTTTACTTTCTTTTTTGTCAACTCTTTGATTTTTTTTAGTGCTCTGGTGGCAAACGAGTAAGCAGCACACCTGTTGTTAAGTGTTACTGCCGTCCATGGATCTTTACCACACTAGAGGTATAACTAGGCCGCTGCCTGCCAATAATCCCAAACCCACCCAGAAAGATGGGCTTCCGGCTCTCTAGCTCACGGAACGAAGCACAGCAGCATATTGCCACTGCTCAAGCGACGATTTTCTGCGAGAGTGTGGTAATACCCCGGATGAACCGGTCCACGGCTTTAGACATAAAACTGTCAACAGCGTGGTCCTACCACTAAAAAAAATATCAGTAAAAATTTATTAAATGATCATAAATTAAAGTAATTCTAAGATGCACGACTTCATTCGATGATATATTGAAAGAAATAAATAGTGAATGTTCATTTTTAAATCATTCCCTCTTAGCCGTGTGAACATAAAATGAAAGAAAAATGAACCATCACTCGAGTGAACAATCACTCGAGTGAACCGTCTGATATCAGCTTTACGACATCCACAAGGCGCTACCACAAAGCTTTAAACTTCAAACTATTCAACCTAAAGAATATATTTCGTTTAAAAATGGATGCCAGCTGTTGAAGGTTTGGTTATAAAATAAAACAAATATATAAAGATTTAATATTGGACTAATATTTAGTAAAATACCATATTATATTAATAAAATTCATATAAAAATCCAAGTATTTCAGTTTTTAAACAATACCTACAAGCTTATTGGGGGGATTCGAGGTTATAATTGCACAATTTAAAATTACCTGAAGACCTGTCCATAGATATATCGATTTTTTTTTACAAATTCACACGCATAAACAATTTTATTTATATGAAACGTTAAATTTTGATGGTAGCAATTTAATAACAATTATGGCAACATCAAAAATTTGTATTATAAGCAATGATTTGATTTTTTTTTTCAAATAAATATTTAAGTACTTTAAATTCAGAGTTTATGGATTAAGTTATCGCTATAAAATACTATTGCTACTAAAATGACCTTGGTTTTCTTTATATATTTTTTACATTAAGATATTGGCAATTTTACTTTCGATATATATAAAATAAATCCATTTATATTTCACTCTTTTCATCCCCAATAAGCATAACACTAAGTAATACTATTCAAACGACAAAAATAATAATAAAAAAATCACTCTTAAAATAAGGAAAAACGCAAGTAACTCCAAATTACTACTTATCTACAATAATTATTTAGTTTTTTACATAAATACAAATATATATATAATATATATAAAATCGTAATACATTTTATTTATTAATGTTTATTAAAACAATAATGAAAATAATAAAGCTCCATTCTTTAGAAATTTGAATCTAATTTGTAATATTCAAACAGATTTTTTTTTACATATTTTTTTCTATTTTTAAGTTAAATATACATAAATATGCTTAATTTTACGGCCAACGTGCAAAAACTTTATATTCGCTGAAAGCTTACTCTAAACTGTGTAAAATTACCTATAATAATAGATAAAAAAAAACTCGAAAAAAATACTGAAAAAAATTAACAACTACTAGTGAATTAAACTACTAATTTGATAAAAAAGTTATACAAAAAATTGGTACAAAATAAATAGGAATAACATCAAAAAATACATCAAAATAAGCAGGTGATGAAAAAAAGTTGTTTACAAAAAAAAAGCAGACTTGCCAGAAATTAAGTAAAATAGGAATCAAAAATATGTCTTTTTGGTTGGTAACTTTGGGCCGCATACTGTCTTTGGTCGAAAATTAGAAGGTTGTTGCTAAAAATTATGTACTTACAAAAATAATCTGACAAATGGCCTACAATGTCTGGTTTGCAGATAAATGTTTCAAAATAATTCTCCACTCAAACGAGCGAAATCAGGACTGATAGCGGGAATGAAAATTAAAATTTCTGCAATAAAATGTCTGCTATCATCCAAGTTCAGTTTGCTATTTAACTCCACTAGCCGTTTATTGCCCAACTTTTATAAAATTAGGTGCTTAGGATTTTAAAAACCCATTATGTTCTCTGAACATATTTCGAAATAAACCACTTCATACACATTCAAAATGTTGCCAGTGAAAATTAACATTTCTTACATCATAATTAACTGCAAACCACATCTTGAGGGGCCCACATCAAAGCCAAATTGCACTATCCCAAAAGCAAACTACAATAACAAACACAGAGCGAAAGTTTCAAATTCATTTTAATATTTCACAATAACAAAGTAAACGGGCGTGAAACAATACCAATAGCGTATATATGCCTACAGCGGCAGAACGTGGATTATCGCTGTAAGGGCTAATAATAATGTGATCGTGAATGGGAATATGGGAAAACATATGTAAAAAAAACATCAAAAATTTCAAACCAAACTGCAAGTTTTCGCATGATACTTCCACACTGGTGTGCTTTATCGCCTAAAGCAATGAAGTTCAGAATGAACTGTCAGGTTGCCCGCGAAATTGGCTCTTCAATCAGTCAAACTATAGGTACGTTACATTTGAAAAATAAAAATACATATATACATTTGACAGTTTAAAGCAATTTCAAAGTCGTTTTGACAGATCATTCCGAAGCACATTAGCTTAGGCGCGTGTGTGCTAAGTGGTTGGTTGAATTGTCCAAAAAAAGACGCAATTATGCTTGCTTTTTAAATTCAAAACATTTTTTTTATATTACCAGTCGTGTTATAGTGAGAAATTTGAATGAAACAATCATTTTTATCTATATGTTGAGAGATATTTAATATTATTGAATCAATTGTACCAGTGTGATAAATATTTATAAATTTAGTTAAATCTCTTGTCCAATATACGTTTGTCCGATCTTAATCCTCATTCCCAAATTCACCAACACCATACAGTCGAATCAAATGTACTTAAGACTAAAAAGAAAGCTTAAAAATTAACCTTATTTATTTCTCACTAAAGCTGTCACTAGGTATTACAGAAACGCTTACAGAAACTATTAGCCCAAACGGCGAAACCGTGAACGTAACGGCAACAAAAACTACGTTTATCAATTTCATATATTACTATCAACAAAATTGATTTATATAATTATAACAATGGATCAAATAACTGCATATAAAAATATATAAATCTTATTTCAAATCAATTTTTTTTAAGTATAATGTGGACTCTAGAATATTTATGGTCCGCGCATGTGTTTCAATGTTGCCATCATTTTACTTTCGCACGCAATTAGATTTTTTCGGTAGCAATTTAATTGTTAGATTGGCAAGTGAAACACATGTACGGAATGCTGAAATAATATATTTTAAAAATATATTACATTCGAGCATAAGATAATTAGATAAATTATCTATAACCTCATGGCGTACGACACCAGTAGGCATATGTTTATATCACGGATAATAGAAAAGCGTAACGTTCAGCTCTGAAACGTTTCAGCATATAGACGTAGACAAGAGTCCACAGAATATCGAAATATTATATTAAAAAACTAAATTTAGATTCACCACAACTTTCAATATAGTGAAAACGATACAAACAGTGAAAATACCTCAAGATAAAAACGGTGCAACCATTTCGTTTATCAAAAAAACGAAAACTTATATTGTCTTAGCAACTGGTAAGAGATATTAGGTATTATTTAGACTCAACTAGGTTAGTAAAATTGCGCTACTCTTTGCTATTTTAATTTCACTAAAAATTCTAGCACAAGAATTTACAAAACTCGCCCGAGCGACGCGGACGATGCTAAGATTAAAAAATTTTTACTAACTCGCGTCACTGCCATCGACCATAATCGTAAAAAACTTTTCATTTTTTTTGCAGATTTTTTAAAAATTTTGTTTTTCCTAACTCCTATTTACATGCGTATATGAAGTGCAAAACTCACACGGGAGTAACATGGGGGACGATTATACTGATCAACAACAACAATACACTTTACAAAGATAAATTGCACGTCAAAATATGCACAAGAACGGCACCGCGACGTCCCCCCGCCTCTGACCGCAACGCAGTGATATGCAAACGACAAAATTACGACCTAAAATTAATGAGAACAGCACACCCGTCTATAGAAAAAACAGACAACTTACAAACGTGAACGAGGGCCGATTAACAACGGCATTGACAAAACAACCTACAAACTAACGACTATATACGGCCGCCTCGCCTCAACAAAACTAAATCACACTCCAAATCAACAAAATATTTTCATTTTCAAACGCTACATGCCTTCAAAACATAGAACGACGCCCGTGGCTACATAATCGTTAACGATACGAAATAATATAGAGCAACAAATACTTGTTTCGCTCGACCGCCTCATTGCCGCATATAACCACAGAATATTAAATTAAACCATAGTCAAAATTAAAAAATACGAGGCGACATCAAGAATTACAACAGACAAACAATAAAAAACAGGTTATAAAAACCTCAAGAGAACATAATATAAAGAAAGAGGATGAATTGAAACTTTCCTCCGAATAATGCAAAATTAACTAAATAGGAAACTTATTTAAAAACCATCACAAACCACCAAATGGTTTAAAAAAGCATTAGTCTGGTCACACTAGATACTGTGAACTTCCGTTTCAATATAATTGAAGGCAATGTTCGTTCAATTGCTTCAATGGCAGTAATTAGCAAATGACAGTTACCACTTCTAATATGATCCGTTAAGTTCACATAAATAAAACTCTCCTCAAAATGATGGTCAATGTACCGTGCGACCAGTATTTAAAACGACAGTACAAGTCGTCGCAAAGCCCCGGGCATAGTGCAAATCTAGCCCACCATTCGCAGCAGACCACATATCCCAAACACACCTCGGTATTGTAATCTAACACCAATTGTTTCACTTTTTTTATACGTTGGGTTAACGGATCTTCAAGATTAGTTTTGAACGTAGTTATTTTAACAATTTTCGATGAGACCCATTTATTTTATCGCCAAATGTTCCGTTTAAAAGATATTTTGATTTTAATACTGATCAATATTATCAAAACGTTCAAAGGTCATAAATCGATTAATATACTTGAAGGTCCGTTCAAATTTTATAAAAACGCTTCAACCCAAGCGTTTGACTACAGCATTGCGCGTAAAGTAAAAAAATCACATCCGAATTCACATTATTTACGTTTTTTTTTATTATAAAAATACAAAAATACAAAATGGGACAGTGCGACCACACATTCAACTATCGCCCGTCATACTAATTTTAACTAGGAGAGGGGGGGAATAGGGAATACTAAACAATTTACAAAACCCATTGAGCAATTTCTTAAAAAAGAACCACCAAAAATCACGACGAGTGTACGAAATTCATAAAGAAATAAGACGTAAAAATATATTTTATATTAAAATAACTCGTTGCACCGACGCAGAAATAAAACGTTACAATATGTCATTTTTCAAGTGTGGTCATAACAAATGGTTGAATAAACTACCAAATTTTAAAATGCATTAGAAAAACCAAACAGTCTGTAATAATAAATGTATGATAAAAAATGTGCAAGTGAAAATGGTTCCTATATAAAAGTGTTCGGGGGCGATCAAGGCGTGTTTTTAAAAATATTTTCTAGGAAACATCTATGAAGAGAAATCGTATTCGCATTGACTAATTATTCAGAAACTATCAATTATCTAATCGACCCAAACTTACTAGAGATTTATTAAACCAGCTTATTGTACAACTAATTTTATAATGCATATTAAATGAGATCTAAACTAATTTAGATAATTTTATTATATTTTCAAACTGACAACACTGGTTTATTGAAATCTCTAGTTACAAGATCGTATAGTTTAATAAGAACTTTGACACACTCGCGTGCGTCATATTTATACTCTGTGCGGATCGTGAGACCCCCCTACGTCATATATTATACATACATATCTAAATACTAGGAAAAATATAATTATTTCATTTTAATATTTTGTCTACATTAAACGTTAATTGAATAATACATAAACATCTTCATCGACCGAAGAGTCCCACGATGCATATGTATGGCAAATTTTACTAAAATGCGTCTACTATACAATTGTACCTACTTAACATTTATTGTGGGCCATATTTAACCCGGCCAAAGTTTAAGATTTAAAAATATAGGTATCTTGTGGAATAAAATGGCCTTATTAATAAAGTAAAGAGCCAAAGTGATGTAAGAAAACTGCTGGCTCACAAGAGAACAAAACGTTTTGATAGGACGGTCAACAGACCTCATTGTTATTCGAGCTACGCTTGGGAGGGGTTCACAAACTCATACTCGCCGCATCAAGGCACTAGCAAGCCTCACAATTATATCCGGACAAGGTAACACACAACACGAAAAAACCGCATCAAAATCATGAAAAAAATTGTCAAAAAATCCGCGCAAGTCTTTTTACTACAGTCTATTTTATATTTACGTGGTCATTCGGGATACGTTATCTAACTCGTCGAACGTCGTATCCGTCGTTAATAATAATTGAGACTTAAGTACAAATACTGAATAAGCCAAACCTAATTTTGTACCACTGGTTTCGAGACTTATTTGATAATAATCAAGGCGAAAGAAATGACCCCCTTAGAGTCACAAACGCGGCCCAGATCCAAACGTTGCGATATTTTGGAATACCACACCGTACATTAAGTTAAATTAAATTTAGATATTGCTTAATTTATAGAAGTATCTTTATTACAATTTTGAGAATTTTTACTCTCAGTGTAGTCAGAAGATTTTGAAAATTGCAATCAGATTAAGTCCACAAAAATAATCTAGCCTATTGCCATAAGTCTCGAGGAGGTCATATTTCTATTCCTAACAACACCTATTAAATGTCATTGAATAATACTTCGGGTTTAAGGATATTTCCAGCATCTCATTGTTAATAATGGCAGATCCAACAACACAAAGCTATCGCGGATTCAGCGTATCCTATTTGAGCTTGATCAACATCCAGCTATCCAGGGTACAGAATCTCAAGAACGGGGCTGAAGACCAGAATTATTACTCATACCATCGACCCCATATCCTCAAACACAATACCATCGCTTCTTAAATACTCGTGTGTGAGCCTTATCCCTATTAGTATTATTGCAAACAAACTCTCCACTAATTTTGCCATCTCAAGTCCTACGAACGCTCAGTTTTTTTTTTATCTTTTAAACTAGATTTAATAAGGATAATCTTAAATAGTTCCAAAAACACTCACTAGTTGTCCTTTATATAAATATAGACCAACTAGTATTTATTTCAAGTAAAATACTATACTACCTTCTATTGCACTACCCCGGCAAATTCAAAAAATAGTTTTTTTTAATATATATTATTATTTTAATACTAAAATAAAATCGTATGGAGTCGATAACTTTGAATCCATCAAGTTTTGAATTATTCAAACAGCCAAGAACATTAACGCTCTATATTTTTAAATTTATGAAATCTATTCTTACCGGCATCCCCACTAACGAGGCTTGCAATCTAAGACTACAGCCGAATCTGGTAACAGTTTTTAATGTTTGTACTAAAACCCTTCCCTAACGTCTCCTTTATCGAAATCATAATGAGCCCATTCGGTTTATCATCAAGTTTCCACGTTCGAGAGAGCAAAGCCTTAATATCGACTGTAGATTTATTTAAACAATCTTACCACTAGGGAACTGAACAAGGTAAGGTTTAAATGTGAAGGCATCGCATTTGTTCTATCATATAACTATGCGTTGGATTATAGACGCATATTAAATCAATTCTTCGATTAACTTCAGTGGCTTAAGCATATAAAACACACATTTTAATGAAATAGATATACTTCTATTTTTTTTTCGTTGGAAACATCTCGAACGAGACAACAAGACAATAGAGACAGTATTAAAGTCTTAATAAAAAAAAAGGAAATCTGGAAATTGTCACTAGCTACACAGGTACAATTATGTATTGAATTAGATTGAAATTAGACATTTCAACTTATGTCTTACGCTAAATATCTTACGATAAATGAGCGTACACATGCGATTGTCGCATCATTCAGCGACTAATCGCGTTAATCTGCGACTAATAGCGCACGCGTCACCACGCGACAGATAGTCTTACCTACCCATAAACGACAACGGTCATCTAGCTAAGTTTTGGATACACATTTTGCTTAAATCGATTATATTTTTTTTTATTAAATGGATAGAAACCCCTTTTGCGAAAACTACCAAGTTGGTAACGTCGTTTTTCTAAACTGGTAACACTCAAATATTTGGGCGCATCTTGAAAGTGTCGCCAATCATAAATTATTTACTTATAAATTACCTATTGTAAGTATATAAATTAGTAAAACTTTTTAGAAAAATTCTTTTGATAGATTACACAAACATACAAATTGCTACGAGCCACCAATTATTTTTTAAATTATTGCTTTCGCGACGCGCGTTACGTTTTCAAAAAAACTACCATTAGTATTTTAAATTATTGAACTGGTAATATTAAATCAAACGTCATACAATAATGGACGTTGACGCAAAAACGGTTTTATTGACGCCTTGTACTTTTATAATATAAATATTTTGCTTATTATTCAACGCTGGAGGTAATCACCAATCAGATACATGAAATCGTTTAGGTTCAACGTGTTTGAACATCGATAAACAAGAATTTCTTTTAATATTAAGGAATTCAATAAAATTGAAAACAATATGAATCTAACGTGCTTCAGTTGAAAAATTAAATTTATTACTATTTTATACTAATATGGTAAATTCTTATGACAAAATAATGAAACATAGAACCTCCTCCTTTTTGAAGTCAGTTAAAAAGTGCAAAATACAGACTTTTGTGAAATGAACGCAAAATAACTTGCGTTAGTGTTTTTGCCAAAGGTTAATAACTAAACTAAATAATTTTGTATAATTGGTTTGATATTTTAAGCAGAGGTCCACACCTTTACAGTAGCCCACTGCCTATTGTAAAGCTTTTAAATACCAGGGTCACTACTATAGTATTCCAAAATTATCATTTATGCGGGTTGCCTGCTTAACAAAGTAAAAAAAAATATCACAAAAAAAGAACTTGTTATCGATGTTGCAAACGTTTAAAATTTTCTACTAAACGTTCCTTTCTCGAGTTGACACAAAAATATGTGTGTTGCCAATATAAAAAAAAACGTATATTGTTATATATATTGCCATATATAGATATGTATCTAGCCAATTGGTGCGATTCCAGCGTAAACTATTCCAAATTTCATGATATTCCTTGCCATTAATAAACGTTGCTAATAATAAATAGCACGTAATATGGTTATTTGTATTTTACTAGAGAATATTTTAACTAATTTATTTCTACCAAACTGCAAGGAAATCACATTTCATTTGCCAATGTTGCCAACATTCAGGACCAGTTTTATACCATACGCTTCTAGTCCACGGTGTGAATTGGGCGTAAATATATGCAAAATCGAGATAAATTTTAGTTCTAAATGTATTCCGACTCTGCAGGGATGCGTGGTAGTTAATTACTACCCCTATCAATATTGGGTAGAAATCAGAATGGGTAGTAAATTCAATTATTTGGTAGTCGAATCTTGCAGTTATAATATTAAGGAATAATTTGCTAGCTACCCTAAGCATTTTCAACTAACCAGTTACAATTTTCAAATTGTAATTTACTACCCCCCAAAAACTACCCAAATAATATCTGGCATGTGTATCTAAATGGATACGTGTAGGTACTATTCCGATGTCGCAAGTGCACTAGATGGTTAAATTGCGGCCATCGCGTGCAGGATAATGGGAAAAGCGTGGGGATATTCGAGTTATTACACCATCAAAACTTGCCTGATCCTTCAGTGCTCAAAACCATTTCAAGAACCCTCTCTCAATTCAATTGTTAACCAATTATCACAACGAAAACCTTGTGAAGTAGATGTCACCTTTCTATCATAGTTTATCCATCCTTAATCTGAACGCATTCCTATCCACTGAATAATTCTTTCTCTTCTGCAATATTCAACCTCATTCACCCAACATTCCACCTCATTTCGTTAATTTTAGAACTTAGTTCCCACGCATACAACTCAATTCCCCAATATTACCCCTTACTCCCACATTTCAAATCATTTCCCAACATTCCAATACAGTAACCCAGAATTCCAAAACCATAATCCATTGTTATGACATAACCCAGCATTCCAGCACAGCAACTTAACATTCCAAAGCAATGATTCATTTCACCAATTATGTAATTACCACAAACATTCTCAAAAATTCAGATCACATACCCCTAAAATTTACTCCATCCCACACTACCCACATTTTACCCCAGGCTCTCCGTATTTACCCTTCTCAGCCCATATTCCTGCACGCAATGGCTACAGCTACAAGGTGCACGCCGGCACGGTACGACTAACACCAACGGAAGGGCACGGCGCGCGGTCGGTCGGCCCCCTCCTTCACCAGTGGCTTGTGGAACTCCCTTCCGGGACGCGAGTGGATTGTCGCCCAACAGTGCTCGCAGTAGTACTGGAATACCATATATATTATTATTATTGTTATATATTATGCTAATACATAAAGACAATCAATCATACATCAACATATCAGCCTTTTACCATCCACTACTGTAAGTAGAAAGAAATGTAAGTCCAATTCCGTAATTACCATACTTGGCAAGCGAGTTGGCTATTACAGCGAGTTACATTTTCCAAAAGCTATCCGCTACTCTGCAAGCGAGACCCTTGACCCTTGACTGACTTTTACGCCTCCACGGGCAAGTAAAAAGTGGTGACAACTAATTTTGCCCCATCACCACATGGTGAAAAAAATAAAGATATAAAGAAATAATTCTATAATCGCCACATTTGACAGACGGGCTGATGATCGCAGTTGGTGAGTTAAATTTTCCAAGATAGTACTGCTGCTCACTTCCCTGATCATTTAATCTTTTAGCTACCAAACCATTATAGTCCAGTATTGCTCATACCCTCAAAACAAAAAGCTAGGGACACCCATCACATCCTTTGTTGGATATAGACCAAAGAAATTCACCTACAGTACCACATTCAGGTCAGAAGTGTTGGTATAGGGTTTTACATCAAGTTTTCCTTCTAAATGCTAGATGTTATCTGCATTTCCCCTATTCGGCTCTTCTGACACCTAGAGTAAGATAGGGTGTGGTGAATTGTATTCTTACTTCGTAACTCAAGAGGCTAATAAGTAATGAATAGAGATGGTATACCTGCAGACAGGTAACGTTGGCGCAGAAGAAGGGTGCGAACTTGGAACCGCAGCGAGCTCCGGCGCACTCGTCACACATTTGGTCATCAAGTACGTATGGCTTCACCTGAAACAGAAAGAGCTTCAATAAAAACATATTTTTTTCACAAAGATTTTTTGTTAAAAGGAAAGAGTTTCGATAAATTTGAGCGTTAATCAAAAACGATTTCAGTCAAAGCTTCAGTCAAAAATAGTTAAAAACAGCTTCCAGTTTAAAAACTTATCAAATCAACTTTGGTAATAATGAGCACCAATAAAATTAAGCACCGGTAACAATGAGATTTATACCAGAAATTCTAGTGAAAAGGAAATACAGAGTTTCGTCAAAACGCCCTTTGGTAAAAAATTAAAATCGACATTGAAAGGAGCTTTAGTGTTTACGGGTGTTTCAGTCTTTAAAGAAGCTTCAGTCTTCAAAGGTGCTTCAGTCTTTAAAGGTGCCACAGTCTTTAAAGATGCTTCAGTCTTTAAAGGGGCTTCAGTCTTTAAAGGGGCTTCAGTCTTTAAAGGCGCTTCAGTCTTTAAAGGCGCTTCAGTCTTTAAAGGCGCTTCAGTCTTTAAAGGCGCTTCAGTCTTTAAAGGCGCTTCAGTCTTTAAAGGCGCTTCAGTCTTTAAAGGCGCTTCAGTCTTTAAAGGCGCTTCAGTCTTTAAAGGCGCTTCAGTCTTTAAAGGCGCTTCAGTCTTTAAAGGCGCTTCAGTCTTTAAAGGCGCTTCAGTCTTTAAAGGCGCTTCAGTCTTTAAAGGCGCTTCAGTCTTTAAAGGCGCTTCAGTCTTTAAAGGCGCTTCAGTCTTTAAAGGTGCTTCAGTGCTTAATAGTGTTTTTAAACTTTAGTTTCAATCTTTATAGAGGCTTCGCTCTTCAAGGGGGCAAGACAAGAGTGCGATATCAAAAATGTATATCTTTATGATTTATTTTCTTATTGTAAGATACTCGCTAATATTTTTAAACTTATTGTAAGTATTAAGCATTATTCTAAGAATTTACTGCGATATTTTCATAATAATTTTTGAAAAACTCATAATAGTAATGTCTAATTTAGCCGAGTCTTGCGTTAATAAATGTATTGCTGTTTTTATGGTCACTATGGCCTTGTTTGTCAAATAGATGCTTAAGTAATATTTAGAACTATTATTAGGCACTCATTGTCTATAACTTTAAATATTGTATAACTTGTAATATTTCTCTGTATGACTGTATGTGCCAAAATAAAGGAAAAAAAAATTGAAAACTCGGTGCTAGTGGTGAGAATCGAGTCACCTAAAAAAAAGTTGGCATTTGGAACTCAGGATAACTCATAATCGCTTCGTCTGGAATTAATGGTTCTATTCTAAAAGCCTTGTCTTTAAACTAATTCATCGCCTTATATATTCATAATTAGACCGTCACAGCAAGTTAAAACACATTACCACTATAAAGCAAACTATCATATTGATTTGAAAATGTAGCGAAAAAATAACGGCGAAATAACATTACCTCAACGCGCTTGTCAATATCTCCGTGCTGCAGCTGCACAAAGCGTGCAGAGATGGCAGCGATGTATGATTGCTGATTGGAAAAGGCCACCCGTCCAGCGCCCTGAAATAATCCAAAGTTATTTGAATGGTATATAGTGTCCAATTTATGAACTGTTTGAGCAGAATTTGAAATAATCAAAAAGTTACTTGAATGGAATATAGTGTCCAATTTATGAACTGTTTGAGCAGAATTTGAAATAATCAAAAAGTTACTTGAATGGAATATAGTGTCCAATTTATGAACTGTTTGAGCAGAATTTGAAATAATCAAAAAGTTACTTGAATGGTATATAGTGTCCAATTTATAAACTGTTTGAGCAGAATTTGAAATAATCAAAAAGTTACTTGAATGGAATATAATGTCCAATTTATGAACTGTTTGAGCAGAATTTGAAATAATCAAAAAGTTACTTGAATGGAATATAGTGTCCAATTTGGGAACTGCTTGAGCAGAATTTGAAATAATCAAAAGTTACTTGAATGGTATATAGTGTCCAATTTATGAACTGTTTGAGCAGAATTTGAAATAATCAAAAAGTTACTTGAATGGTATATAGTGTCCAATTTATGAACTGTTTGAGCAGAATTTGAAATAATCAAAAAGTTACTTGAATGAAATATAGTGTCCAATTTATGAACTATTTGAGCAGAATTTGAAATAATCAAAAAGTTACTTGAATGGGATATAGTGTCCAATTTGTGAACTGCTTGAGCAAAATCTAAGTCCACGTCCTATAGGTAATCAGTTCAAAATGCTTTAATAAACTGTGCCATCATCTTTAACATATCATCGCATTTATGTCCCACTACTGGGCTTGAGACTGATTTAACTAAACTTGCCGTTGGTAAGACACGAAGCGTTTCAGACTTGTTTGTAAAATTTGTGCCGCCACCAGGTCACACGAGCGTTGCAAAAACTAAAATCCCTTTTAGGCATTTATAAAAAAAATAGCTTTTGACTGCGGATTCGCCTACTTAAAAATATTGGCCCAAAGTGGAACTATTATGCCCAGGGATAATCATCACAGCCCACATATGTCCCACCGCTGGGCTCGAGCCTCCTCCATTATGGGAGGGAAATTGACCTACTATACCGCGCTGGTCAGACGTGTTGGTATAGAGTATTGATTCTAGTTATCTTTTTCTTGCATAGATGTTATATGCATTTTATATACCTTAGTCGTCTCTTACGATCACCCACGGGTAAGACAGGGGTGGTGAATTGTATTCTTACTCCGTCACCACACAGAAATTTAAACATGTTAATAGATCAAAACTGCTAGTCTAAACAGCCGTAATAAATTTGCCAAACCTTAGGATATTTGAGTTCTGGATCAGTGTCGATGCCAGCATAGCAGACACCTCCATACAACCTGTCCATAATCATTGCCAGTTCCACTGAAATAACAAAAATAGCAACATTATTATTAAGGCATATACTTATTTTCATTCAGATAATATCTTGCTGTGTAGAAGCGGCTACAAATACTACCAATTCTTACTTTGCTCGTGGATGTCGTAAAAGACGACTAAGAGCTTTATAACGATCTGGGACAATTCTACCTGATGCCGTTTGGTCAACAATTACATTCCCAAGGAGGGTTGACGTCTGGCAGGCGGCCGGTCATACAACTATTGCCAATAACTTTTACAGTATGTACTATTAAGGAAGAGTACATATTGTATCGACCACAAGTAATTGGGATAAGAGTTGGAGAATGGTGATCTAGGGTGCTATGAAGATATGGATTAGGATGGGCACTGAAGACGAAGGAAGACCTTGCTCCGATGGCCTGCTCGCTCGACGCAGAGAGGTATATGTAGTGCGCGTCTAAGGGGAGTCGCGCGCCGCTTCTTCTGTAGCCCCGGATGGAATTAGCGAGGTGTGACCATTCTACAGCAAAATAAAATAGGGTGCTATGGAGAGGACCATTGCTCAGTATTTTTCTACGTGATGTAATCAGGAATACGGAATTCATACTACATATATATCATACAACGTAGTATTAACTACGCCACCTGTGTAGTAAAATGTAAAAATGAAATTTTGGGCAGACAAATCTTTATTTTTTTGCTTCACTGATTAAAGCAATTTTCACGCATAGCTTGAAATGTGAACAGGTGGCGTAGTGGTTGAAATACCGATCGTCCTTGTCAGTGCCACGGGTTTGATTCCTACACAGAACAATACTTTGTGCGATCCCTAAATTGTTATTCTGAGTACAAGTGTAATTTCTCTGCGTTAATTGTATGTTCCCACCGCAATACAAGAATTATTTTCTTAGTACAGGCTGTTTTAACTACACTGCGTACACTTAAATATCTTTACAAAAAACGTTGGAAGTTTTTACGCACAACAAGAAAGTAATACTATAATTCCGTTTTGTAAATTTACTATACAATACGTGTAGGGTTATAACAAAAAGATTCTAAAATTACAACTCACTACAGTAGGTTTCTTTCATTCCTTCACATGTCTTGTGGTTTTACTCGAATTGTATTGTTTTGTATTAGTATACGTTGATTTGGGATTCTGCTCTTATTTGTTTTGTAAAACAATTGTAAATTTTACAACAATTTTTAACAGTGTACACTAATATTGCAGATGTCCTTAAGGTCTCGTTACCACTTACCGTCAGGCAAACTGTTTTGTTTATCCGTTAACAAATGCAATAAAAAAATCGTATCACTTACCAGCTTTCAGCGGGCGTGGCACTCCACCAACAAAGACCGTCTTCCTCGGATCGAGGGGCATGCTCGCGTCCAGCACAAAGTCCGCGTCAGCGAGCCGCCACGGTCGGATCTGCACGGGCTTGTCGCGTATAGTGGGAGATGACACACACAGGTACAGCTTGTCATCGTCAGTGATGCAAGCTTCCATCAGAGCCGCTACAGAGCTCTCGTCCTGAAAATTTATTTATTTCTTATTATTTTAAGCACCCTTTAATTCCAAAATGATGATCAGAACATTATAATCATCATCGTCATCTCGGCACATTCCACTGATAGCCTCGAGCCTTCTCCCTTCTCGAGCCTCAGTGAGAGACCCTCTTACTGTGGAGATTCGAAAGATTCGCCTACTATACCAGGCTGGTCAGACGCGATCGTAGAAACTTTCATTACGAATTAGTCTTAAGTGGTATCGAGATTATCCGCATATGGCATTTTAATATGGGATTATATTATAACTATGGGCAAAAGACCTGGACCAATTCCACTTGATGCCGTCTGCTCACCAATAATGCAAATAACACCAACACAAGAAGAAGTTATATTGACAGTTTACTGTATACGGCCGTGGGCCAATCCGTTCGGGGTACTACTCTACCACATTCTCGCAGAAAATCAACGTCTGAGGAATGGCAATGTGAGCAAGAGAGCCGGACGGTCAAGTTTCTTGATGGCTTTGGAGTTCTCATTATAAGACAACGACCTAGCTGTACCCCTGATATTACAAAAGTTGATGAGGGGCCGTAACACTCACCATCGGGTGTGCTGATTGCTCGTTTACAAAAAACTTACCTGAAACAGTAGAAACGCGTAGCCTTTAGGCGGAAAGTAGCTCTTGCTCTCAGCTTTGTGTGGCCAGTCAACCACCAAAGGTCCAAAACGACGAAACGACGATGTTATTTCATCTGAAATACAAAATTTTCATTTTTATTTGAGTGAAAATTTCATACAAGCACTTTTGATATGGAGAAAAGGCACTTAACTCGAATGACTTACATACTCAGATATATATATGCTGATAAGTGTGTATGCATGTACAGCCATCATTAGCTTTTCACCTCATATATGTTACAGCCTCCTCCATAATGTTAGGGAAATTGACCTACTATACCACTTTGGTGTGAGGAGTGTTGGTATAGAGTTTTGTTTTGAGCTTTTCTTCTCTTGTTTTTATGCCTTTTTGTGTCTATGTTTAGCTGTTAGCCGCAGGTGGCTTTGACAGCTTTACGCGGACTATGAGTGAGCGCTGTGGGCTATAAACCCGATTGAGGTAAGCTAAGCGACATCGCCCAAGGGCTCCCCCTGTGGGGAACGGTAGTTTTTATGCTTTATCCGTTTTATATCCCTTAATCGTCTCTTACGATCACCCATGTGTAAGATAGGGATGGTGAATTGTATTGTTACTCCGTCACCACAAGTGTTTTTTATTGAAAGTTATTGAACGGGCTGTCCCAAAATTTGAGCGTAAGACAAATTCCTAGATATTTCTACCAAACTCTAAGTATTCACAGCCAAACAAGACGAAGAGGAATGATAAAATAATAGTATTGTTTTGATAGCAAAAGCTTGATCGATGACCCAAATAAATGCGAGGGCGGGACGCCTTGTGTGGGACGCCGTACACTTTCGTAAATAATATAGGGAAATTATTAATCATAGAAGCAAGACATATAATAATATTGTAAGGAAGACTGTACAATATAGATATTGGAGAAAATAATAATCAAATCAAATCTGTTCAGAAAGTGGAGGCACTGGCGAGAGCGTGTCCACTTCGGAGGGCTTGAAAGAATAAAGGTTGAAAGGTTGCAAGAAGAGTGTGTAAGAGAAAAGTATGCAGAGGGTGTCCGAGAACGGCTGACGATGGCAAGCCAGCCGCAATCGGACATTGAAGAATGCTGGAGAGTATTGAAAGAGAGTATGGTAGATACAGCGAAAGAAGTATGTGGAAGTTCAAAGAAGCATAGAAAACCAAATGGTGATGCATGGTGGGATGCGGAAGTGGCAGCTTCCGTAGAACAAAAGAAGAAAGCGTGGCTGGACTATGTCTCTTCTTTGAATCTGAATGACAGTATGACTGAACAGAAGAAAGAAATATATCGGCAATGTAAGAATGACACCAAGGCCTTAGTGAAAGAGAAACGTGATAGAGCAAGTATGAGTGCAGAAGATAGGCTGACTAAAAACTTCGAGGGTAACACCAAACTCTTTTGGAGGGAGGTGAAGAAGTCTCGGGGTGGTTGGTCAGCCTTCAGAATGAACAAAATAAGGTCTAAAGGTGGAGACATTCTTACACAAACACAAGACGTGTTAAGCCGATGGATTGAATATTTTGGCGATATGTATGCGGATGCTACGGTTGGCGCCGGTGTTGGATGTGGTTTAGTAGATCAACATTCGACAACGGCGTCCTCCGATGGCATCAGTATGGATGAAGTTGAATGGGCGATAAGAAGTTTGAAAAATGGTAAGGCAGCGGGCATTGATATGGTGTCTGCCGAGATGATCAAGCTCGGTGGCTCTTGTGTCTGGGAGGCGTTCCTGTTGCTCCTCAATTTATGTTGGAGCTCGGGAATGGTTCCCAGGGACTGGAATAGCGCAGTCATCGTGCCTTTGTTTAAAAACAAGGGTTCACGTTATGACTGCGCAAATTACAGAGCCATAAGCTTGACCAGTTTGGCAGCAAAAGTGTATGGAAAAATTATTGAAAGGAGAATGAGGATGGTGTCCGATGGTTTACTGTGTGAGACACAAGGAGGTTTCAGGAGTGGAAGCGGATGCATGGATCAAGTGTTCTCTCTGCGCAACATTGTGGAGAAGCATCTGGCTCTGGGTCAGAGGGTTTTCTGCAGTTTTGTGGATCTGGAGAGAGCATTTGACACGGTTGTACGAAAGGAACTTTGGGACATTTTACCGGAGTATGGTATTAACGGTAAACTGCTACAGGCTGTGCAGTCAAGTTACATGGGCTGTAGAGCCTGTGTGCGGCTGGATGATGGAATGTCGCCTTGGTTTGACGTCAATATCGGCGTTAAGCAGGGGTGCGTTCTGTCAGCCAGGCTGTTTATCATATATCTGGATAAATGTCTCCAAAGGTTGAACGATATGAATGTGGGAGTCCAGATGGGCGACTCAGTGGTCACTGCTCTGCTTTATGCAGATGATGCAGTCCTGCTGGCACAGTCAGCGACTGACCTGCAGACCCTAGTCGACACAATGACAGAAGATTGTAAGAAAAGGGGTCTGTCTACGCGTGAATGTGAGCAAAACCAAAATAATGGTCTTTGAAAGAGATAAAACTAGAACAGATGTAAGAGTAACAATAGGTAATGATGTACTAGAGCAAGTGGATGAATTTGTATATCTTGGATGTGGATTTAGCCGAGATGGAAGGTACACCACTGATATAGAGCGAAGAGTGAATGCGGGAAATAGAGTGAACGGAGCGTTGGGGCAACTTTTCGGCAGCCACCACCTCAGCCAGAAGGCACGTGTAGCAATACATAACCCAGTGCTTGTCCCAACATTACTGTATGGAAGCGAGAGTTGGGTATGCAGAAAAGAGTATAATAGTAAAATTAATGCGGTCGAAATGCGATCTCTGCGGAAAATCTGTGGAGTTAGGCTGACCGACCGCATTCGTAACGACGACGTAAGAGAGCGAGTAGGTATGAAAGAGAGTATTGGTGTAGAGATGCGAAAGGGAATGCTCCGATGGTTCGGACATGTGGAAAGAATGCCGAACGAACGCCTGGTTAAGAAGATATACAATGCGAAAGTGGAAGGATGTAGGTACCGAGGGAGACCGAGACTAACCTACCTAGACCAGATCGGTCATGTACTGAAGGAAGGTGGAGTAAAGAGTCTCCGAAACCGGCGAGCGTGTATGAAGAGAATTATGAATGTTGAGGAAGCGAGTGAAGTATGCAGAGATAGAGTTCTCTGGCACTCTGTTCTCTCTGCCTACCCTGCAAGGGATATGGCGTGATGATATGTATGTATGTATGTATGTATTAATAATCAAATATGTTGGAACTAGTTGTACGGCGACACTGTTTGACAGTGTTCGGTCTACAGCCGTGGGTCGATCCGTCTGCGATAGTATTCTTGCACAAAATCAGCATTTGAGCAGTGGCAAGATGCTGTTACGTTCAATCGGTGAGCGAATAGCCGAAAGCTTAAGTTTATGGATATTTTTGGATGGTAGGCAGTGGCCTAACAATACTCCTGGTATTCTAAAGGCGCACGAGCGGCAGTAACTTTTACTATCAGGTTTGCTGCTAGCTCGTTTGCAAAAAAAAAATGTAGAATATTAGACACGGCTCACGTGAAATTTAGAAGCAGACGGTTTCGGGTACGCTAAAGAGATTTAAGCTAGGATTCATTTATAAAAGATCTCGTAAGTTTTATTTCAAACGTGTAATACTCGCTTCACCTCAGCTCATTTATGTCCCACTGTTGGGCTCGAGCCTCCTCCATAATGAGGGAAATCTGGCTGCTATACCACGCTGATCAGACGTGTTGGTATAGGGTTTTGTTTCAAGTTTTCGATATTAAGTATATGTAAATTTTATCCCTTAGTAGTCCTCTTATGATGACCTACGAGTAAGAAAGGTGGTTGTATTCTTACTCTATCACCACACGGAAAATAATATGCTCGCTTAAATCATAACGCAAGTGGGTTTTACGCAAATATTTGTCAAGCAAAATACAGCTTAAACTCCCAACTCGAGCGTATGCCAGTCTCACGGGCATTCAAACAAAATGGCTACCACATGACTTAGTGTGCCGACCTTGCTAGTTAATTGAATAAACGACACACTATGACGTACAAAAAAAAATACTTTTAAAAAGAATAGCAATTTTCTCGAAATTATTGCATTTATACTAATATTTAGATGGCTTAAGCTTAGCTTAATATTTTCCTTTTAACGATTTTGTAAGAAAAGGGAAGAATATAGAAGATAGAATATTGTAAGAAAAGGGGTCTACGCGTGAATGTGAACAAAACCAAAATAATGGTCTTTGAAAGAGATGAAGAATTTGTATATCTTGGATGTGGATTTAGCCGAGATGGAAGGTACACCACTGATATAGAGCGAAGAGTGAATGCGGGAAATAGAGTGAACGGAGCGTTGGGGCAACTTCTCGGTAGCCACTACCTCAGCCAGAAGGCACGTGTAGCAATACATAACGCAGTGCTTGTCCCAACATTACTGTATGGAAGCGAGAGTTGGGTATGCAGAAAAGAGTATGAAAGTAAAATTAATGCGGTCGAAATGCGATCTCTGCGGAAAATCTGTGGAGTTAGGCTGACCGACCGCATTCGTAACGACGACGTAAGAGAGCGAGTAGGTATGAAAGAGAGTATTGGTGTAAAGATGCGAAAGGGAATGCTCCGATGGTTCGGACATGTGGAAAGAATGCCGAACGAACGTCTGATTAAGAAGATATACAATGCAAAAGTGGAAGGATGTAGGTACCGGGGGAGACAAGACTAACCTACCTAGACCAGATCGGTCATGTACTGAAGAAAGGTGGAGTCAAGAGTCTCCGAAACCGGCGAGCGTGTATGAAGAGAATTATGAATGTTGAGGAAGCGAGTGAAGTATGCAAGGATAGAGTTCTCTGGCACTCTGTTCTCTCTGCCTACCCTGCAAGGGATATGGCGTGATGATATGTATGTATTTTGTATAAAATATATTAAAAAATGATTGATAACATTCTCCTGCTCTTATCCCAATTACATGGGGTCGAGGCAATATATAAAATTCCTCCAGAACTTCCAGGGAGAGTGTGCTCATAACAGGAGTAAGATTTCCTCATATCCTACTCCACCTTAATCTCATCCCGTATCCCTTCCTTGCCAAACTGACCATTTTGATCTAAAATATCTCCTCTTTGGTTAAGAATTCCAAATTCAAATTTATAAATTCATTTACCTGGTACATTTGAGTTTTGAAAACAGTCATGTTTTCCCCTCACTTTTTTTGTCTTTGGCGTCGCTTATACCGTACAATGGAAAACATAAAATATGGGTATATTTACGAGAATTCTACCGTGGCACCAGTGCTGCAGAAACAGCTCGAAGGATTAATGATGTGTAAAAGAGTATTATCTTAATATATATAAATTACGTGTGACGTTGCTTATCCGCGATAGACTCATAAAGTACTTAACCGATTATAATCAAATTTGCACAGCATGTGTAGTTTTATCCAACTTAAAAGATAGGATAGCTTCCATTTCAATTTATAGTCGCAATATTAATTTATTGCAAATTATTTGTCTATTATTTGACAGTCACAATTATCTGTTATCTATTGACTGGTTTGAGTAAGTATTTAATAGATGGCGCTATGTTAAACATACAAACGTTTCATATAAGCTACAATTTATTAGCATAACCACCACGTGTTGCTGAGGCTACCTGAGCCACAGCAACGCGTGGCCGGGTCTGCTAGTTCTATATATAAAATTTATGTTGTTTATGATTTGTTATTATTAAAGTATTTAATTTATGATAATTATTATTGTGGCAATTTTACAAAACTAACAAAACTATTCAGCTACCACCGGGGATCGGAACGCAGCCACACTGAGAAAGAACCGGCGAGAAAACTCAGGAGGCATGATACTAATTTTATTATTGAATTTTTGAGTGGCGGCATACTTTATCTTACTAAAATTAATTAAATTAAATTTTAACTATTATTGTGGGTCAAATCTATACAATAAGTGCTCAGTGTCTTGCAGTCTTGTGGTGGTCTTCTTAGTTTTATTTTTAATTAAGGATCCATGATCACTGTAACGTGTTCGAAACGTCGGGCAATAAAAATCAAATACAAACGCGATAGAATCCGTAAAACTAGTTTTATTTCAAAAGGACATATACATAATGGGGATGAAAAATAAAAAGGAAGTATCGTCATTTTTAAAGCTAGAAGCTTCAAATTTATTTCATTAAAATTTTGTAATAAATTTATCCTTAAGGGGTAAAATAAAAATAAGGGGATGAAAAACTTTAGGAAAGTAACCTTTTACGCGGGCGAAGCCGCGAGCACAAGCTAGTTAAATATATTTTACAAAAAAACATTGACTTTATAATCCTCCCGTACAAAATGCCAATTTTATATGTAAGGATCTAATATTTATTTCACGGAGAAGGTTTATATATGCTATCCACATTGATGTAACTCGCCACCAGGTGGCGGTGCTATACCTATATTGACTTTTACAAACCAACAGGCTGGGTTTGCTAGAATGTTATAAACAAACATTATTACTGTGGATTATAAATAAATGGGTCTTTTTGCAATATTTTTAATATATGTAAATATACATTCTTCATAGTATATTATTTTGATATATCTCGTAAGGAGCCATTCATAAATTATGTAAGACGTTATTGTTGACTGAATATTATAACTTCTTATAGTCAGGGAAGCAGGGGGGTTGGTAGTAAACCTGACATTATGAAGTTATTAAATTGAAAATGACTAATTTTGGTCAAAATTGTGATAGATTAATGAGATTAATGTTATGGCAGTGAGTTAATGATACCTACTTGTAGTAAGAAGATTGTAATAAAATATATTTTCAGAATAAACCGAGTTATATTTGATCAATAGGGCCTTTTCTTACAAAAATTCTTAATAAAGAGGCAGGGGGTAGTAGTTGCAATCTTATGATGTCTTACGATAGAGGGGGAGAAGGCCAAATCATTCTTCAAATCCCTTACGTAATTTATGAACGCCTACTAAGGTTTAGCCAACAAATGCAATGTAAGTACCATGCTTTTTAAATCACATTACATATCTTTAAAATTGTCAGCTTTTTTCAATTATAATATGGCATGTATTATACATATAAACCTTCCTCTTGAATCACTCTGTCTATTGATGGAAACCGCATTAAAATACGTTGCGTAGTTTAAATGATCTAAGCGTGCATACGTCGGCATCTCTTTTGTGCCATGCATACATTAATAGTATGAAAATACATGTAATTATCATCATCTCGGCTCATATATGTCCCACTGGTCTCGAGCCTGCTCCATAATAGGAGGGTAATTGACCTACTTTACCTCATTAGTCAGACGTGTTGGTATAGGGTTTCGTTTCGAGTTTTCCTTCTCTTGCATAGTTGTTATATGCATTTTATATCCCTTCGTAAGATAGTGGGGTGGTGAATTGTATTCTTACTCTGTCGCCACACGGATAATATAATAATTATTATATTCCAATATGGTTTGAACACACCCCTTTCGATTGGTTTACGGTAACGGAAGGGCGGTATACTGCCCTATAAGCTATTCGACGAAAATAGATTCCCGGACTTGGGCCAAAAATTATTGTATGAATGTATATAAAAATAAATCTATTGGCATCATTGCGACAAATCAATACTTTAGACCTAGTTCTTGCCGAGGTCAATACCGAACCGCCATTAGCCAACCTTGGGCCGCTAGTGCAATGGGCCTTACGGCCTTGTTGATGCGCGGTTGCGTGGCAACCCAATGGGCGCTGTCGTAATGCGAGCTAATTTATAGTTATGCTAATCACTTTTGAAATTACGTAAATCCTCTGCAGTCATATCTTTAAAAATACTAGAGATTTGAAAAGTTGTTCTAAATGTTGTATTTACGATTGTATTTTATTTACAATTTGCATCCTTCCTTTCCGTGTAGTGACGGAGTAAGAATACAATTCACCACCCTCTATCTTACCGACAAGATCGTAATAGACGACTGAGGCATATAAAACGCATATAACATCTATGCAAGAGATGGAAAACTGTAAACAAATCTCTATACCAACGGTTCTGACCACCACGGTATAGTAGGTTAATTTCCCTCCCATTACGGAGGAGACCCGAGCCCAACAGTGGGACATATACGGGCTGTAATGATTATGATAATGATGATATAATAGGGTTTTGTTATAAGTTTCCCTTCTCTAGCATAGATTTTATATGCATTTTATATTCCTTAGTCGTCTCGTACGGTAATCCACGTGTAAAATAGGGGGTAGTGAATTAGTGAATTGTATTGTTACTCCGTCACCACAAAGACACCGTAATATTAAGGGTTTTCAAATTCTTGTGGCTTAAAACGTATATATTTACAGTATACATTGTATACTATAAATATAATATATATGAAAGAGAGTATTGGTGTAAATATGTGAAAGAGATGATGCTCCGATGGTTCGGACATGTGGAAAGAATGCCGAACGAACGTCTGGTTAAGAAGATATACAATGCGAAAATGGGAGGATGTAGGTACCGGGGGAGACCGAGACTAACCTACCTAGACCAGATTGGTCACGACTAATAAAGGAAGGTGGAGTCAAAAGTCTCCGAAACCGGCGAGCGTGTGTGAAGAGAATTATGAATATTGAGAAAACGAGTGAAGTATGCAAGGATAGAGTTCTCTGGCACTCTGTTCTCTCTGCCTACCCTGCAAGGGATATGGCGTGATGGTATGTATGTATACATTGTACATCTATGTAATAGTTTGTACAAATATTTGAATGATACGAATAACATTGAAATAACACAATATACAACAGACATTAGATGCCGCGACCCAGTTAATACAAAGGGAATCCGGCCGTCAACCCGCCTAGATACGAACGAGATAATGGACGGCCAGATAATGTTAGATTTGAAATGACTCGAGTGGAAATAGGGACAAGTAATACTGCCATAATACGTATATAATAAAGAAAAGATACAATTTTAACAAATAAACTATTTCAAAACATTGTAGACCAAGTCAACTAAACAAACACACATTATTGAGGATAACTCAAAAACTACTTATCATATTTTGATCAAATTTATATGGAACTACGTGTTAAAAGACTTTGATTTGATGAATTGTCAAAATCGGTTTACCTAGAAAAAAGTTCTGAGAAATATTAACGAATTGGTTAGTCCTTTTGAAGTCGGTTAATAATATTTTTTTTCCGTGTAGTGACGGAGTAAGAATACAATTCACCACCCCCTATCTTAACCCGTGGGTGATCGTAAGAGACGACTAAAAGAATATAAAATGCATATAACATCTATGCAAAAGAAGGATAACTCAGAACTAAACCCTATACCAACACGTCTGACCAGCGTGGTATAGTAAGTCGATTTCCCTCGCTCGAGCCTAGCAGTGGGACATATATGAGCCGTGATAATGATGAGATGAATAATATAAAATTATTTTTTTTAAGCCGAACGAACGTCTGGTTAAGAAGATATACAATGCGAAAGTGGAAGGATGTAGGTATCGAGGGAGACCGAGACTAACCTACCTAGACCAGATCGGTCAGGTACTGAAGGAAGGTGGAGTCAAGAGTCTCCGAAACCGGCGAGCGTGTATGAAGAGAATTATGAATGTTGAGGAAGCGAGTGAAGTATGCAAGGATAGAGTTCTCTGGCACTCTGTTCACTCTGCCTACCCTGCAAGGGATATGGCGTGAATATATGTATGTATTTTTTTTAAGGAATCCCCGCCAAAAAGCTAGTTAAAACGGTTCCAATGAATCCAAAATCGATGAGGTTATTAATAGCTTATCCAGGATTTTGTCTCCTAATTTCGACCTACATTATTTACCACGCTGTTGACAGTTTTCTGTCTACAGCCGCGGGCCGGTCCGTCCGGGGTAGTACCACACTGAGCAGAAGATCGACGTCTGAGTAATGGCAATGTGCTATTGCGCTTCGTTCGGCGAGCGAGAGAGCCGGAAGCCCAATTGGGTGGGTTTGGGGTTTACATTGGTAGGCAGCGGCCTAGTTATACCCTTGGTATTGCAAAGGTCCATGGGCGGCACTTACCATCAGGTGTGCTGCTTACTCGTTTGCCACCATAAGCAAACAAAATAGATGAATTGACTGTCGAAATAAGGATATAAAAGCAGTGAGTGCAGATATAACGGTTGACAAAAGTGTATGGAAGGTAAGGACATATTATGCCCCACTTAGCTTGAGGACCTGGCTAATGCTGAGTAAATATGGTACAACTTACCTTCATCTATATCCGGCGGCAGTCCGCCGACGAAGACCTTGCGACTGAACCGCTCCCCATGCTCGGAGCCAGCAGACACTGGTGATGATCGGGCCGGCGATCCTAACGCACTCACACACATTGAAAGACCTGTGAAACAATAGTTTTAATTATTATCACCAACTAAGAGTACCGTGCCTACGAATACTACCAACCCTTACTTTGCTCGTGGATGTCGTAAAAGACGACTAAGAGCCCTATAACGACTTGGGCCGGCTGCAGCTGATGCCGTTTGGTCAACAATTACATTCCCAAGGAGGGTTGACGTCTGGCAGGCGGCCGGTCATAAAACTATTGCCAATAAATTTTACGATATGTACTATGAAAGAAGAGTACATATTGTATCGACCACAAGTAATTGGGATAAGAGTAGGAGAATGATGATGGTGATGAATTATGAGTATTCCTATTTTTTCGGCAATCCGTAATGAACTGAACTAAAAATTTTAAATGAAACTTTTTTAGAAATTCTACTGCGTTTCCGTAATTATTTTTTTATATTAATAATAATTATTTTTATTTTTTTTTATATTGGGCTCGCACCTCCTCCATAGTGGGTAGAACATTGACCTACAATACCGCGCTGGTCAGACATGTTGGTATAGGGTTTTGTTTCGATTTTTCCTTCTTTTGGTGGTAAATTGTATTCTTACTCCGTCACCACACGGAAAACAGTAGAATAATCGATAACCAGTATAATGATAATGTGTATGTTTCGAAGACAGATTCGAAACTTTATTCGTAGCCGTCCTTACCATCAACCATAACCAAAGTTTACAAAACGTGTGCCGGGCGAGCCACGACACCACAAGAGGTGCTTTGCAGGTCTATGGGGTTGCGCTCCGCCTCAGCCGTCGCCCCGAACCGGTTTGGCGGGGCGTGACCACTCCATGGCCCACCGCAAAAAAAATGTTTACAATAAGCGTCCCATTGTTGTGAGCTTTCTTCACAATAAGAAGGAAATCGACCTACTATACCTCGCTGGTCAGACGTGTTGGTACATGGTTTTATTTCTAGTTTTCCTTCTCTCACATAGATGTTATATGCATATTATATCACTTATTCGTCTTTTACAACACCCACGGACAAGATAAATACCCTATTCTATCAAAAGACCGAAAACTACAAACAAATAGATTGGATACAAAAATTCGTAGATCATACAAAAAAAAGTTTAGTATCAAATTAGAAATTGCGATAAATAGATTATGTATTATGGAATACTTACCAGCAGCAGAGAGCCTGGAGACCACATCGTGAGCCTGTTCGGGCACGGATGGCGAGCCGGCGCCCGCTGCCCCGGCCGCCACGCTAGCCTCCTCCACGCCGGGGAAAAATGGCGACTTGCCTGTAAATAAACAATGCTTAATTTAATTTCAAAGCTTTACATTATTTAAGACTGACAGAGTCTGAACACGTGTTGCCTATGGGTCAGTTATTCAAAAAGACAACACCTCAAAAACTCCGGAACTGCCTCGCTAATTTGTCTTCGTAAATATATACGCAAGCCTGTATTGATAGATTCTTTGCACTTATGCGTAAAATAAGCGCATCGCTGTTTAGGAAGCTGAGAGACAGTCAAAACAGCATCCTTAGAAGTGTAACAGAGAGCTTAGAATTTCCGATTATAAAACATTGTGTGCTAATTGTGATTTTTATTAACACTTTTTATGCAGTTTTGCCCCGGCCTGCTTCCGGAGCGTCACTCTTACGCGTAAGAGTGACGAATTCTTTGGTGTAAAGATGCGAAAGGGAATGCTCCGATGGTTCGGACATGTGTGTGTGTTGTCAGACAACGTCTGGTTAAGAAGATGTACAATGCGAAAGTGGAAGGATGTAGTTACCGGGGGAGACCGAGACTCACCTACCTAGACCAGATTGGTCATGTACTGAAAGAAGGTGGAGTCAAGAGTCTCTGAAACCGGCGAGCGTGTATGAAGAGAATTATGAATGTTGAGGAAGGGAGTGAAGTATGCAACGATAGAGTTCTCTGGCACTCTGTTCTCTCTACCTACCCTGCAAGGGATATGGCGTGATGATATGTATGTATGTACGAACTATTAGTGCAGGCATAATGCAAAAATAAGAATAAGAAATAATAAATTAGATAAATTGAAACATTTTATCTGACTCGGCATCCTAGAGAGACCGCAGTGATATCCTCGTACCAAGAAATGAGGCAATGCGACTTACTTCTAAATAAGTACATAGCTGTGTTTAAACCAGGGCCCTCTAGATTTGCAAGTCATTGAACTTCTATTGAACTAGAGTTCACAAGTTTAAAGTTCAAGATTTGGGGTCAAATGCAATGTTTTATTATTTAAACAAATAATAATATTTGGTTAGTTATTAATACAAGTTATTAAAATAAATAAAAATAGGAACCAAGTATTGATCCGTTAGCGTAAAGAGAATTTCAATTCCTGATCGGGAAAGGTGAAAGTGCATAAGACCATACAGAAAATAAGAAATATTTTTTTTGCCGTGTGGTGACGCAGTAAGAATACAATCACCATACCCTATTTTCCATTGGTAGCGTAAAAAACGACTCATCATTTGCCTGCCCTCATCCTTAGTAGGGTCGGCACCATAAACTTCTATAAGCCGTCATATTTGCATTCACAACTTTCATACACACATCCTCGTTTACATAATCCATCCATCTCTTTTTGGGTCTCCCACGATTCTTATGCCCATCCACAAGCATATTGATAACCCTCCTTGTCACATGCCTTTCATCCTTCTTCATTACATGTCCATACCAAGACAATCTCGTGCTCCTGATCTTCTCTATCACTGGTGCTACTTTTAAACTTTGCGTAAAAAGCGACTAAGAGATAAAATATGCAAGAAAACGAAGATTTCGAATAAAACCCTATACCTCCCTCCACACACAGTGGACAGTTCTCTGTGTACAGCCGCGGACCGGTCCGTCCCGAATAGTACCTACCACACTCTCACAGAAGATCTACGTCTGAGTAATGGCCATGTGCTATTGCCCTTCGTTCGGTGAGCGAGAGAGCCCGAAGCCCAACTGGGGTGGGTTTGGGGTTTGTATTAGTAGGCAACGGCTTAGCTATACCCATGGTATTGCAAAGGTCCATGGGCGGCAGTAACATTTACCATCATGCGTGCTGCTTGCTCGTTTGATTCTAATCAAATTCGCACAGTGTAGTTTGATCCAACTTAAAAGATGGGATAGCTGCCATCTCAATTTATAGTCGCAATATTAATTTATTGCAAATTATTTGTCTATCATTTGACAGTCACAATCATCTGTTATCTATTGACTGGTTTGAGTAAGTATTTAATAGATGGCGCTATGTTAAAAGTACAAACGTTTCGTATAAGCTACAATTTATTAGCATAAAAAACTACCAAGTGTTACTGAAGCAACCTTAGCCACAGCAACGCGTGGCCGGGTCTGCTAGTATTTATATATATCTTATTTTATCCATTCTCGTCACACCACACATCCATCTGTAATTCTTAAAATGCGAAATATTATGGCCGCTATCCAATCACGAGCTGTATTAAGGCCATCATCATCAACCACTTTTAAGGTAAGTGGAAATTTCGCTCCACGCAGTCAAGTGGATATAGGTTAAAGAAAAAGAAATTGCACTTCTATAGCCTCGCAAATTATAATGATGTCTCAAAATTACACAATGTTAGTTCAAGCGTCTAATGTCGTTCGGATTGTAAGCCAGTTATTACAGGTAGGCAGTTACGTCAGCTAAATAACTCTGCCAGATACCTCATTGTGCAATCGCCGTGATAATAATGGAAGATTTTTATCAATGAAGCCATGACTAGCTATTAATTAATATATATACCGTCTTTAATGTAATTAATAATTAATTTAACGTAAGAGAGCGAGTAGGTATGAAAGAGAGTATTGGTGTAAAGATGCGAAAGGCAATGCTCCGATGGTTCGGACATGTGGAAAGAATGCCGAACGAACGTCTGGTTAAGAAGATATACAATGCGAAAGTGGAAGGATGTGGGTACCGGGGGACACCGAGACTTACCTACCTAGACCAGATTGGTCATGTACTGAAGGAAGGTGGAGTCAAGAGTCTCCGAAACCGGCGAGCGTGTATGAAGAGAATTATGAATGTTGAGGAAGCGAGTGAAGTATGCAAGGATAGAGTTCTCTGGCACCCTGTTCTCTCTGCCTACCCCGCAAGGGACATGGCGTGATGGTATGTATGTATTAATGTAATTAAGGTCAACCAAATATGGATTTTTGAGAATAACTCAATAACTACTGGTCAGATTTTGATAAAATTTAAATGGCATCACATCAAAAGTCTTTAAAATAATCAAAATTTTCGGTTTACCTAGAAAAGTTTTGAGGTAATATATAAAAAAAAATACAAACGAATTGATAACTAAAACACACAAACCCGATTACGAGCGAAAAATGATTATCCTAGTGGGATTCAAACCCATTCCCAATCCGTTCCAATCGTGCTATTACACCACCGTGAACTACTGTAAGACATTCAATTCTCGCATCGTATTATATTTTTCGTTATTAAGGAGACGTGTGCCATCTACCGGACAATGTTTACACATTGGTTAGGCTTAATATTTCAAACTTTGCAGTTAGAATTGTATTAAACGATGACACAACCCTGTAATTTCATCAAGCATATTAAATGCTAAATTTCAGTAATTATTAAAACACACAAATTTTTAAGTCGGTTAAAATGTGATATAAATATTGTACTCTAGCTTCCTTGGGCGTCTCGTGGAAGAGTATCTTAGAAGATTTGCTGAAAGATCACCAGATCCTAACTCGCCTTCCAAACGTAGTTTTTATGGGATTAATGCCATTTGGCAGGTCCATGTTCAACAGTAGACCTTCAATAGACCGATAGGACTATTTGCTTTTTTTTTAATATCCCACCGGTAGCTTAAGCAATTGGCACAACGTCAGTCCAAAACTCAAAATATTGCGTAATTTATTTACGAGCATACATCATTTTAAAAGTCAATGACATTAAAAAATCGCCGCCATTTTGGATCGGCGCCAACTAGTAGTTATTTAAGCAGTGTTGAATAACGTCTGCTTTGTTTTTCTAGTGGTTATAGCCGTGGGTATGCTTGTGTTAATGAAGATTTTCTTAGTAAAAAATATAGACACGCTTTATAATTTTGTGGATATTCGATGAGATGGCCGTTACGCTTGGCTATGAAACGCTCGCTCGTGTAAAGTCAGCTCACGTTAAGAAGCATTTTTAATATATAATTTATACATAATTATACGTATATATATTGCAAATGTTATACGCATCTCAGCCCGCATATGTCCCACTGTTGAGTTTGGGCTTCCTCCATAATAGGAGGGAAATTGACCTACTATACCACGCTGGTCAGACGTGTTCGTATAGGGTTTTGTTTAGTGTTTTCCTTCTCTTGCATAGATGTTATTATTTACGTTTTATATCCCTTAGTCGTCTCTTACGATCACCCACGGGTGAGTTAGAGGGTGGTGAATTGTATTTTGAATATGTCAATCATATAAAAATATATTGGAATATTAGAATAAAACGTAAAGTTTATTCTAACTAGGCAATGTTTGCATATATCTGTGCTAAGTGTTACGGGTTCGATTCCCACACTGGCCAATACTTTATATAATCTATGGGTGAAATTTTTTGTACGTTAATTATATGTTTGTAAAGTCCCACCACATTTCAAGTATTAGTTCTTTATTATAGGATATTTTCCCTTTAATCCGCGTGGTGATGTGCTAAGAGTCAAATTTAGCCCCTATCTTGCCTGGTGTTGTACAAGACGAAGGATATTAGCATATAACATCTATGCAAAGAAAGAAAACTAAACAAATTCCTATACCAACATGTCTGACCAGCGTGGTATAGTAGGTCAATTTCCCTCTCATTATGTAGAAGGCTCGAGCCCAACAGTGGGACATATATGAGTTGAGATGATACAATAATATTGCCTATTACTTCTTCTGTTTCCATATACTTTTCCGTTTCCGTATACGTATTTAAATACCAACTTATAAAAAGTTAGTAAAAATGTTTAAAATGTATTTTAATTCGTTTTAAATTGTAAGGAATTTTAAAAATTTAATGCAAACCAAATAAACGGTTTTCTCCGTAAAAATGATTCTAATGAGCAGATAAATATAAAAAAAAAACTATAAATAGAATTATTCAGCAATATAAAGACAAATTTTTCGTGTGGTGACGTAGTAAGAATACAATACCCCACCCCCATTCTTACCCCACTCGGTGGACTGATGACCTCATCAAGGTCGCAGGAAACCGCTGGATGCAGGTGGCACAGGACCGTTATAGATGGCATTCTCGTGGGGAGGCCTATGTCCAACAGTGGACGTTTACAGGCTGATGGATGGATGGATGGATGGATGGATTCTTACTCGTAGATGATCGTAAGAGACGACTAAGGGATAAAAAAACGCATATAACATCTATGCAAGAGAAGGAACACTCGAAATTAAACCCTATACCAACACGTCTGACCAGCGTGGTATAATCGGTCTATTTCCCTGCCATTATGGAGGAGATTCGAGCCCAATAGTGGGACATATATGAGCTGGATGATGATGATAAAGACACTCTTCTTATCTGAAAAAAAAAATCTATCTAAAATAAATTAAAATCACTCACTCTTTCTATACGGGAACCTCGGACCTCGAATAAACGGTGTAACCAGAGGGATTGTATGCACCGACATAATATTTCAATAATATAATCAAAAAAATATCTATTTTAAGAAAATTTTGTTTTTTCCACGAAATTGATTTTTAATAATTAAAGACGTGCGTTCCCGCTGTGATGGAATACGCGAATGGAAATAAAAGAGAAGCGAATTCGACATTCGAAATTTGAAATATTTTTTTTTCATCTAGAATGCCATGACGGCGGTAGGCATTCGATTAAAAACTTTAATGAGTATGTAAAAGAAATTATTTTGGTAGCAATTTATTAATTGGTATTAGATTATTGTGACGACCTAAAAATAAACTAAGTAATATATTTATAATTATTTGTATTTATTTCATTACAATATGCGAAAGGGAATGCTCTGATGGTTCGGACATGTGAAAAGAATGCCGAACGTCTGGTTAAGAAGATATACAATGCGAAAGTGGGAGGATGTAGGTACTGGGAGAGACCGAGACTAACCTACCTAGACCAGATCGGTCATGTACTGAAGGAAGGTGGAGTCAAGAGTCTCCAAAACCGGCGAGCGTGTATAAAGAGAATTATGAACGTTGAGGAAGCGAGTGAAGTATGCAAGGATAGAGTTCTCTGGCACTCTGTTCTCTCTGCCTACCCTGCAAGGGATATGGCGTGAAGATATGTATGTATGTATTTAATTACAGAGTAATTTTTACAAAGGACCTAATATGATCTGTATTTTTCGCCCAAGCTTTTTTAAAAGCAATTTTTTTTTTGTCATTTTGGCGGGAATATGTAATGATCATATGCTGATCTTGTATTATATTCAGTATCTTATTGTTTTAACGTGATATATTACTTAATTTTTAATGCCATTTTATGTAATGTGATGCGAAAGATCTGCTGGGATGTAGTGATGATAGTGATAAGTAATTTATTAAAGTGATATAAAATTGTTATCGTTTGCCACTTACAATTTTCAGAAAATATCATTAAGAATATGGCTATAGCACTATTGAAGGCGATGATTTGACTTACTGTCGGACAATGACTGACATGAAGAGTCTGAGGATGCAAAAAATCGAGAACTTTGAAGTAAATTTTAACTCGACAACAATGTTCTCTTATTAGTAGCTGAGTGCCAATTTAAAGAAAGAACGATAATATCTCAAAGTATATTTATAAAACTTTTATTTAAAAAAAACCGTTTAAAATATAGATTTTAACTCGCCATCTAGTGGCAATTGATTCTCTAATGTGTATCAACACTTTTTTTTAAATGGCGTTAAAAAGATTTCGCCAATAACATAAAAAATATATATTTTTCATGGTGTATAAATATCCTATCGCTATGTTGCGGTTATAAATATAATACATCATGTATTAACAAAGCGATATATTCGTGCGGATCTTCTGTGTTTCAAGTTAAACTTTTATTAACGTAACTTTTTAATATTCCCCAAACGATCGACAATTACAAGGTTTTTATGTTAAAAATTATCTGCTAATCAGTTTTTAAATTTATATTACACGATATTCAAATAACGATATAGAAATATTTTATAATTATAGGTAGTTTTAGAACAATTTTAAAACAAAATACAAATCTGCTTTACTAAAACGACAATTGGCTGGCGAAAATCTGACACATAACTATTTAAACACTTTGAAATTAAAACAATATTTTATTTAAATAACCGAACAGATAATGCATTATATTAATACCCGCAAGTACGCCTACTCATATACACGAGCACTATCTTATACCATACATAGTAACACACAGTAGTATAATATAACACACAGACGCACATACTTGCACACACGCATACACATACACACACACGCACACATAAACACATACACACACACACGCAGGCACACACACACACACACATAAACATACACAATACAATAGATTCACGGGGATAGCTGAAAATCAGTGCTGTTCTTGTGACAGCAGAAGCTGAGCCAATTCCTTTTGCCTACTAGATTTAATTTTGTTTATTATAATTGTTAGTTTTTAGTTTAAGTTCTGAAAAGGCAATAAATTATTATTATTATTAGTTATTTATAAAAATAATATGCTTTGTGGCTACGAATACTACCAACCCTTACTTTGCTCGTGGATGTCGTAAAAGACGACTAAGAGCCTTATAACGACCTGGGCCAACTAAAGGAAGATAGTAGTGAGGCAGACGGCCGCTAATTAAAATGCTGCCAATATATACGATGTAAGATGAGTACATATTGTATCGACTAGTAATTGGAGATAAAAGCAAGAGAAGGATTATGTTAAAAGATATAAAAAAAATGATTAAAAAAATCAAAAAACCCGACTGCGTAAAAACCGTCCCAAACTCGTCACCAAAACTACGTACATAATAAAAAACCTGAAAAGAAAAAAACAAGCACTTATATGTCCGGTGGTCTAGAATTCCATAATATATTATTGAACTGTTCAGTTGTCATGTTCTATTATTAAAATATATTTCATTTTCTGCAATAGTATTTATTCAATAATATATTATGGAATTCTAGACCACCGGACATCTAAGTGCTTGTTTTTTTCTTTTCAGTTTTTTATTATGTAGTTTTGGTGACTTTTTACGCAGTCGGGTTTTTTGATTTTTTAATCATTTTTTTTATTTTAGACTTTTTAGTTATAAATACCTAGGTAGCTATAGTTATCTTATTTATTAATAAGTAGGTAAGTACCTAACTATATATAGTTTTTCGACTGAAGTTGAGTACTAAATCGTTAGAAATTGGAGATGGGCGACCGCGTCAGACATTAGATACTTTAGGTAGGAATACCTATGGTATATTGGACAATATACCTACTAGATACTTCAGTACATCTCCATCCACATCCAGTTATATGAATTTTTCATCGTAAATTTCTACTGTCTAAAAAACCTATATGTGAGAAAGGTTGTTACGAAATTTTAAATCGATATAGATCCTAAACGGCCAGTCAAATCGAAAAATGTTGAGAAAAACTAAAAATGATTTTTAAATACCTATTTAACGATACCCCACTCGATATAGTTTGTTGACTTTAATTTTTTTAATTTTCACAATATGGCGTCCAGTAGTCGCCATATTGAATTTTCAATAACGTCATATCTTTAGTGACACTCGCCGGATTAAGAGGAATCGATTGACGTGCGAATCATAAAAATCGGCCCAGGCGTTTGGTATATATAGTGCTTCAAAGGAACATACAAACATACATATGTACATACATACATACATACATAGACTGTTAAACACAATACCACTCCTTTGCAGTCGGGTAAAAAGGACTACGTATATAATAGTGGTAGGACCACGCTGTTAACAGTTTTCTATCTTTTTTTTTATTGCTTATGGTGGCAAAGGAGCTAGCAGCACACCTGATGGTAAGTGTCACTGCCACCCATGGACCTTTGCTGCTCCGGGCTCCTCGCTCACCGAACGAAGCGCAATAGCACATTGCCATTACTGCGTGGTGGTATGTATGTAATATCCTGCGAGGAAAGTTTTTAAGTATGAATGTTGAAGGCTTTAGGGGCGGGGAGGGGGGTAGCTGTCGCAAAGAAAAGATGAATGGACTGCGTGAAGCATGATATGGATAGACAGGGAGATGACTTCTGATAGGTCTGTATGGAAAGGGGGGACATATTGCGTCGACCCCATGTAGTTAGGATAAGAGCAAGAGAATGATGAAAAATCAATTCTTATTATTTAATATTATAAACGCAAAAGTAACTCTGTCTGTCTGTCGCTCTTTCACGCTAAAACTACTGAACCAATATAAATGAAATTTGGTACACAGATAGTCTAGAACCTGACATAGAACATAGGCTACTTTTTAATGTAAAAAAGGGATATAAAAGTGGTTGAAAATTTGTAAGAAAGTATCGTCATATTTAAAGCCAGAAGCTTGAAACTTATTTTTATATGATATTAAAATTTTGTAAAAAATTTACCTTTAAGGGGTAAAATAAAAATAGGAGATGAAAAACTTTAGAAAAGTAACCTTTTACGAGGGCGAAGCCGCGAGCAGAAGCTAGTGTAATATAAGAATGATTCTTGAACAAATGATAATTATATCAATCAAATAATTATATTATTATTTAAATCGATTCGGTTAAGTTAGTTATTTTTTTTTAAGTTTGATTTTTTTTAAACTATACTTTATTTCAATAGACAAATGCTTTTAGCAAATGTAGTATAACGTTCAAAAACACAGATTCGCCTTGACATATAGTTAAAATACGTATGCATAAGCGCATCAATGCCGTATTACAATCACGCATTTTGTTGCAATACTGTACCGAGGTGTTAATAAAGCAACACAGATTATATAGACGAGACAAAAATAGGGCTGTTACTGAATTTGATTCAATAAAAAAATTCGGGAAAAAAATATTTTATATACTGGTAACAAAAATTTCCAATTGGAAAATAAATTAAAATATATATCATCGCTATCTTTATACCTATACAGGGTGGAAGGGGACCGCTCCCGGAAATAAAGACAGGTAACAAGAAAATGCTGTAAAAAAAAAAAAATGTTTTTTTTTTCATCCGAATCGATTTTTTTTTAGCCTATCTTCTTCTTCTTTTTATGTATTGGCAATCAGCTACTTAAATGAGCCATTGTTGCCAGTGTCGAGTTATAATTATCTTCAAGTTTTTAGTGTCTTCAGATTAGTCATTGTCCGTCAGTAAGTCAAATTGTCGCCATCAACAGTGCAATGGCCACACTACTAATGGTATCTTGTGGGAATTTTGATGGAAAACGAAAATGTTGTAAAGCACTTTTATATGATATTCACTACATCTCAGCAGTTCAGTCACATCACATTACATAAAATACCATAAAAATATCTAATATAACACGTTAAAACACTAAAATATCGAATATAATACAAGAGCACCACATGACGTTTTAGATTCCCGCCAAAAGTCCTTTTAGCCTATCATTACAAGTAGGTCTAGTAGGCTCACCAGTCTTTGTTTTCGGGAGCGGTCCCCTTCCACCCTGTATATAATACTTCTGTACGTGTGTTGACAGTGAATTCCTCCTAAACGGCTGGACGGATATTCTTGATTTTTTTTTGTGTGTGTTCGAGAGGATTCGACAATTTGGTTTAGATTCACAATTGGACCCAGTAGGTGGCGCCGTTGTCGGTATGTCAAATGGTTATGTATATTCAAATGGGTCCCTGGATTATTTCAAAACACAATTGGTGCTGCTGTCATCATATCGCTTAAAACTTATCCGGGCAGGACGACGTCTGCCGGGACGGCTACTTATTTATATTGTTAAACCCTTCAATAAAGAAATAATACATACATACATACATATCATCACGCCATATCCCTTGCAGGGTAGGCAGAGAGAACAGAGTGCCAGAGAACTCTATCTCTGCATACTTCGCTCGCTTCCTCAACATTCATAATTCTCTTCATACACGCTCGCCGGTTTCGGAGACTCTTGACGCACGTGTAGCAATACATAACGCAGTGCTTGTCCCAACATTACTGTATGGAAGCGAGAGTTGGGTATGCAGAAAAGAGTATGAAAGTAAAATTAATGCGGTCGAAATGCGATCTCTTCGGAAAATCTGTGGAGTTAGGCTGACCGACCGCATTCGTAACGACGACGTAAGAGAGCGAGTAGGTATGAAAGAGAGTATTGGTGTAAAGATGCGAAAGGGAATGCTCCGATGGTTCGGACATGTGGAAAGAATGCCGAACGAACGTCCGGTTAAGAAGATATACAATGCGAAAGTGGAAGGATGTAGGTACCGAGGGAGACCGAGACTAACCTACCTAGACCAGATCGGTCATGTACTGAAGGAAGAAATAATCAAATCATTTATTATAGAACTACTACCCTTTAGTGTGGACGGATTAAGAATACAATTCACCACACGTTATCTTACCCGTGGGTGATCGTACGAGACGATGCATAAAAGGCATATAACACCTATGCAAGAGATGGAACAATCGAAAAAAAATCCCTATACAAACACGTCTGACCAGCGTGGTATAGTACGTTAATTTCCCTCCCATTATGGAGGAGGCTTGAGCCCAACAGTGGGACATATATGAGCTTAGATGATAATAAGACTACTTACATATTGTCAATTTTAAATCTTTTTAAATGAATTCAAAGTAACGGAACAAGCAACGGATCGAGATCGTCCATAAACTGGAAAGATCCGGCAAGAAACTCAACGGGGTCGTTTTTTTTTTTCAGTTTATATATTTTAATCAAAATTGCGGCTGTGTGGTAGCGGCTACGAATACTACCAACCCTTACTTTGCTCGTGGATGTCGTAAAAGACGACTAAGAGCTTAATAACGACCTGGACCAACTCCATCTGATGCCGTTTGGTCAACAATTACAAGCCCAATTATGTGCCTTAATATTTACACGTCTTTCATTGTACATATTGCAAAAGTTATTCGCAATAGTTTACTGGATATAGCGGCACCAGACGACAAGTTAATTACTAGAATAGCCATCATGTTTGTAAATTGTAAAGTCTCTGGAATAAGGCAATCTGTCAATAAGGCATCATATAATTTTGATTAAAATCATCATCATCATTCTCCTACTCTTATCCCAATTACTTGTGGTCGATACAATATGTACTCTTCTTTCATAGTACATATTGTTAACGTTATCGGCAATAGTTTTATGATCGGCCGCCTGTTAGACGTCAACACTACTTGTGAATGTAATTGTTGACCAAACGGCATCAGTTGGAGTTGGCCCAGGTCGTTATAATGCTCTTAGTCGTCTTTTACGACATCCACGAGCAAAGTAAGGGTTGGTAGTATTCGTAACCGCTACCACACAGCATATATTTATATTAAATATTAATACATTAAATAAAATATGCATTCAAAACAAGATATTATATTATGCATAGAATCAATTCTAATGCATTAAAACTATATTATTTTTCACGTCATATAGTTTTTTCTGTACATATTTTATATTCCCACGTTTTAATAAGTGTTTTAACCTATAATTCACCTGTCAATCATACTATAGACGGCAGCCCTTGCATTTAGACGTAGACCAAAGGAGGTGCATAAAATTTTATTAAAAAAAAACCTAGAATCCACACTAATATTATAAATGCGAAAGTAGCTCTGTCTGTCGCTCTTTCACGCCAAAACTACTGAACCCATCTATATGAAATTTGGTACACAGTAGACATGTGCTGCTTGCTCGTTTGCCACCATAAGCAATAAAAAAAAACGATTGACTCCCGCCATTACATTTAGACGTAGATTAAAGGAGGTGCATAAAATATATTTAAAAGAAAATATCGTAGAATTTGTATAGAAAATAAAAGAAATAGAATGGTTAAGTAATCATTTCCCAAGAATTGCTTTATTTATCAGTATAAAAGTACTATCATTTATGTGGTTAAATACAATATTTATTTACTGCGCTATCGTACATAAACATGAAAAATTATATTACATAAAAAATGTAACACTACAGAACTATTACAATTATTTTACATTAAAAAGTTTATCTCTCAGAATAATCAATTTTCATCCATAATTTCAACGACTCCACTATCATCATTACCAGCATCATCATCGCCAATCTCTAAAACTGATACAATAAGTTTATGGTAGCTGATGTAAGAAACGAACAATTTTGATTTGAATCCATTTAAATGTCTAATAAAGATCACATCAATAGTATTATTGCACGCCTCATAAGCGAAGCGTTGAGGTCTTGCTCTACTCTCGATATATGAAAATCAAGCACTTTTCAAATCTAAAAATGATTGTATTTTTCTCACATTGCACTTGTAGGATAATATCATTATACATATGTCAAGAAAAAACATTCGTCTAAACGTATTTGATATTTTTAAAAGCAATTATTTTATTTAAAGCAAGAAAAAAGTTGATTAAAAAATATTCGAGGACGTCCGGATGTTATCGTAAGCATCTGGCATTCTCACGACCATAAAAATGAATGTATCGAAGTTTTTCTTTTATTAAAAGCTTCATAATCACAACGCACTGTTTCCTTTCAAAAATGGCTTGGTAATTCTTTATCGTTTAATTGCAATTAATAAAAAACTGCTTAGTCATTAGTGTCTGTAAACTTATGAATTGGGTTCATTTACATTTTTATGTTAGTCCATTCGGACAGGCTAAGGGAAGAAATCTCATACAGCCTATACAGCTATGTTTAGCACTACGTCGAGAATGGCACGAAATTTCAAAAGTATTTTTTCTTTTATTTTGATTTATTGCATTGACTGAATAATAAATGATAAATAATATAAAAATTATGAGGCGTGCACTTTTGGATTTTACATATTTGTATTTCGTTGTGCTAACATTGCGATCATTTGACATCGTTAAATCAAATTCATTATTTAAACATGCTTACGAATCGTTAACGTCAAAATCGTCTTACGAACTTTCGATCAGGTCATGTGTCCTGACGCAAATTTACTATGTTTTATCCATCCGAAAAAGTGCACAGCACCCGTAAAGAAGTTTTCCATTGCATGCTGTTATACCGTAAATTAGAAATTAAACTTTTATATTACAGGGTAAACATATTATATGTAATTATGTACCTTAAACATTTTTATATAGACATAAAGCTGGGTTTCATCATCATCATCTCAGCCCATATATGTCCCACTGTTGGGCTCGAGCCTCCTCCATAAGGGGAGAGAAATTCACCTACTATACCACGCTGGTCAGAAGTGTTGGTATAGGGTTTTGTTTAGAGTTTTCCTTCTCTTGCATAGATGTTATATGCATTTTATATCCCCTAGTAGTCTCTTACGATCACAAGCGGGTAAGACAGGGGGTGGTGAATTGTATTTTTATTCCGGCACCACGCGGAGCTGGGTTTATCATATATTTATTATTTTCTTTTTTTTTAATTACTTATGGTGGTAAACGAGCACGGGATGCAACGACTGTAAGTGTTACTGCCGCTCAAAGATCTTTGCAATAATAGGAGTACAGCTAAACCAATGCCTATCAACTTGAATCCAATTAAACAAGTCGGTTCTTTCGCTCAACGAAAGAAGCGCAAAAAACGCACAGCCCAACTAGTGTTACTCAAATGCAAGATCAAGACTCGCTACAAGAGTCTCGCAGCGCTCCCTTAGACAGCATTTTATGATCATTTTGACAAAGAAAGTATTGTCAAGATTTTGTATTCTCAAGAAATAATTTGATGTTATTTTAAACAGTCTCATGATAGATAGGTGTGATTATAGCCCCACTCCCGTTGAGTGGTATGTACCTAATTATTGATAGTTGTACAGTTAGTGACACTAGATGAATGGCATTTCATTAATTTAGTTGGATTTTTCATTTGTATCAAAACAAGTGGCTCTGTATTATTCTAACAGCGAAAGTTGTCAGACTTGCGAGACTCGCAAGAGTCTTGTATTTGGACAACACTAAGCCCAACGGCAAAATAAGGTTTCAGTTAAAAAAAAGTGTGTGTGTGCGTGTGTGTGTGTGTGTGTACTTATGTACACGCGTTAGAAGTTATACTGTCTTTGGCGTAACAACATAAAAAAAAATTCAAAAATTTTATCTTTTGCCTTATTCTACGTTTGTAGAAAAAACGACACTAACAATAGAAAAAAGATATTTAATACATTGAAAGGTTTATTATAACGCATTATCTAGTTAAAAAACTAAAATGTTGACTATAGCTAACTTCAGGGTGTCGGTTTTCATGACGGTGTGCGCGCGCATCGTAAAAATTTACTCTCATCATTTTTCCCTAACGCGCCAAAAGAAGTATAACTTAAAAAAAAAAAAAAAATATTAGTACGTCCTAGTACTCTGTTATTATCATCTAATAAAATAGATGAACGGAATTACAGAGTCACAATATCCCCTATTTCGGATGTCGGCGAACAGCTGAGCGCAGGAAATCAAACATTACGTGTGACCTCTATCTTGTAATCATTGCTCGCTTTATAACAGTTTAAACATGGCTTTTGACATATCTATCTATATACTATATGGAAATTTTAGTCAACAGGAAAAAAATTCCATGCGTTCAGACATATCTGTCATACCTACTCTTGTTATCAATCACGAAGTATAGATACAAGGAGTCCGAACGTAATGTTGAGCGAATTGTCTCAATTTAGGTTATTTAGGGGACAGAAATTTTGGCGGTAGAGCGCGCCACTTTTCAAGAAGTACTCGTTTAAATCATTACGCGGGAAGTTTTGTTGCTATTGAAAGCTCTGGAATGTTATATTTAAATTAATTAAATTCGACATTCCCGAGCCAACGCGTGTTTACGTGTAATAATAATAATAGCATCGGTACGTCCTAAACTCTAGCGCAGCCAGTGGCAGAAAAGAGAACTAAGATCTGGGTTCATTATTGTGTCCATGAATACTATGGAAAAGCTTATACCGTTCGGACTCTTTGTATGTATACTTTATGATATAAATCTTAAGGTTCTTCTCCTAACTCCTAAAACTGTTAATCTAAATTGAGTAACTGGCGAAATCTTGTGAATACCATTTAGAAAATAAAATAGTTCCTTCTTCTTTTTATGTATTAGCAATCAGCTACATATACGAGCTATTGGAGCCAGTGTCAAGTTATAAATATTTTCACGTTTTTAGTCTTTCAAGTTAGTCATTGTCTAAGTCAAATTGTCGCCATCAACAGTGCAATGGCCACACTGTTAATGGTATCTTGTGGGAATTTTGATGGAACACGAAAATGTTGTAAATCACTTTTATATCATGTATCATATTATATCATTTCGGACATGTGGAAAGAATGGCAAACGAACGTCTGGTTAAGAAGATATACAATGCGAAAGTGGAAGGATGTAGGTACCGGGGGAGACCGAGACTCACCTACCTAGACCAAATTGGTCACGTACTGAAGGAAGGTGGAGTCAAGAGTCTCCGAAACCGGCGAGCGTGTATGAAGAGAATTATGAATGTTGAGGAAGCGAGTGAAGTATGCAAGGATAGAGTTCTCTGGCACTCTGTACTCTCTGCCTACCCTGCAAGGGATATGGCGTGATGGTATGTATGTATGTATGTATCATTACATCCCAGCAGTTCCTTGGTTTTACATTACATAAAATTATTTAATATAACACGTAAAAACAATAAACAAAATTCTTAAAAAAAAAAACATTTCTATTCACCACTCTGTTCTTGACAGTGGATGTCGTAAAAGATGATTAAGGGATATAATATGCGTATAACGTCTATGCAAGAGAAGGAAAACTTGAAATTAAACCCAATATCAACATGTTTGAAAGCGTGGTATAATAGGTCAATTAGCCTCCTATTGTGGAGGATACTTGACCCCAGAACATACGTATGTAAGCTGAAATAATGAATAAGCAAAATTAAATGAAAATCGAATTCATTTATTATTTTTTACTTTTGTGAATTTCACTTTTTTTTTTAAGACTTCACCTTACACTAAGGAAATAGTCCTTGTATTGCGAGTGTGACTTAACAAACATAATTAACGCAGACAAATTACATCACAGACTACAGAACAACAGTTAGTGGATCCCACAAAATATTGTCCTGCATAGGAGTCGAACCCACGGAACTGGTACATAAGGTCGGTATCTTAACCACTATGCCATCTGTGCAGTCAATCAATTTTACTTTAAATCAATTCTAATAATCAACCACCGAATCGGAATATGACTGCGACTGAGAAAATCCTATAAGAAAATCAGCAAGCTTATTTTTTTTTTAATTATCTCCTTTTAACATAAAGCAAAAGATTAGGGCTGGACCAATTCTCACAAGAGGCACCTGATCATGTGTTAATAACTATAACAGCCATCACTTCCCATAACTTACAGAGAAGATAACGACTAGTTCCACGTAACAACTGCCACCAAAGACCTCTCAGTGAGAATAAACAATACCATAAATAACAAAATGCAAACCACAGACAAATATAGGCAAAAGAAAAGGATTTTTGGCGGGAATACGAATGTGTCATGTAATTTTCTTATATTTATTATATTCAATATCTTAGTGTTTTAACGTGATATATTAAATAATGTTGATAGCATTTTACATATGTAATGTTATGCAGAAGAACTGCTAAGATATAATGAATATGATACAAAAGTGCTTCATAACGATTTCGTTTTCCACCAAATTGCCCAGTAGATACTATTGACAGAATAGCCTGACTTACTTGCTAATACAAAAAAAAAGAAAGAAAGTAACACAATATTTTGCACTAACAAACCCATTAGAATATTCTACTAACCTATATTAAACATGTTACAATGCTAAGACCCAACATAACGGCCATAACTAATCCGTTTTGTTTCTAACGTGTCTATACATAGACAATCCTGTTTATTTATTAAGTTAAAAAGTTACTAAGATGGTAGTTTTTAAGCTCGTAGAGTTTAAATGCTCTATGAAGACCTAGATGTCATTTTTCAAATGAAAACTACTTTACGTACTCTGTGTACTTTATTGAAGTAACTTTATGACAGGGTAAACCGCTTCGTTACGTAACGCGTAACGGCGCGAATCTATATGGTCACTTTATAAGATTAAATAATGATACTAATAATGTACATACACAAAATTTTAATGTACATATTCAAGAATTATTAACTAAGAATAAAATATATTTTATAATCAATAAAAGATTTTCCTTACATTATCATTTTAATGTACATAAAATTTAAGTATTAACCTTAGCTTCTTATCCGTGTGGTCACGGAGTAAGAATACAATTCACCACCCCCTATCTTACCCGTGGCAGATCGTAAGAGACGACTAGGGGATATATAACGCACATAACATAAGTAAGAGATGGAAAACTCGAAACAAAACCCTATACCAACACGTCTGACCAGCAAATTAATACAAATTCATTGCCTGCAGGCAAAACATAAGGAACCTTAGTCCTCCCGTGACCATGATCACTGTAAAGTGTTCGAAACGTCGGATAAATTAAAAATCAAATACAAACGCGATAAAATCCGTAAAAGTAGTTTTATTTCAAATGTGTAATACTCGCGTAAACATTAGAAATAATTATGTAAGGCTCGTTCATATAAAGTCGACTCTTGTCTACCTATTAGAGGAGTGTGGAACTTTTTTATCAACGTATGGGAGAAATTTTATATTGTAACGTTTTTTTGTTACGCCCCCATCTTTATTCCAAAGTCACATTTTTTCGTTACGCGCCATATTTATTTTGAAGTGAACCTTCTTTGTGTGTATGAAGGTAATTTTTTTAAAGATGAAACGTGGCACGGGATAGAGAGAGAGAGGAAATACACGCTATTGGTTGATGTATGTAAATTAGAATTAAAAATTAGTTTGCCAAAGTTTCACTTCTGATATGTGTACTTTGTACGCACGCATGATCTTTTTTTTTTAACAGATAACATCTCATGCTAAGAAATAAATCCGGATAAAATATTTCCAAATACAAAAGATTATCGCTGAACTAGCTTCCACAATCGACATTCAAGAGAGTTCAGAGCAGTCATCGCTTCTTTTAGTCAGCTTAGAAGGAAGATAACGATTCATTCCACGTAACAACTTCTTCTTCTTATTTTTATGTATTGGCAATCAGCTACTTAAATGAGCTATTGTTGCCAGTGTCGAGTTATAATTATCTTCAAGTTTTTAGTGTCTTCAGATTAGTCATTGTCCGTCAGTAAGTCAAATTGTCGCCATCAACAGTGCTATGGCTACACTGTTAATGGTATCTTGTGAGAATTTTGATGGAAAACGAAAACGTTGTAAAGCACTTTTATATGATATTCACTACATCTTAGCAGTTCCGTCACATGACATTACATAAAATGCCATCTAAATTATCTAATATAACACGTTAAAATACTAACATATCGAATATAATACAAGAGCACCACATGACGTTTTAGATTCCCGCCAAAAACTCAAAGACCTCTCAGTTAGAATAACCAATACAGTCAAAATAAGAAAAAGGTTTTTGGCGGCAAGGGTAAAGTGTCATGTGGTGGTCTTGTATTATATTCAATATCTTAGTATTTTAACGTGTTTTATTAAATAATTTTGATTAGCATTTTATGTAATGTGATACGGAGGAAGTACTGAGGTGCAGTGAATATAATAGTACAGTGCTCTACATACGTTTTCGTTTTCCACCAAAGTACCTAGAAGATACTATTAACAGTGTGGCCATTGCACTGTTGATGACAAAATGAGTATTAACTTATAAACAATTATTTGGCTTAAAGATCTTAGTTACCAAGCTATAAAATACAGAAAAAACGGGAATAAATCTATACATCGCTAACGACCTTCCAAATATACAATTAACGTACTTAAATTACGCTCATACTCAGAAAAAAATCCTTTTGGATCCTAAAAAAGATTTGCATGTATAGGAATCGAATAATATGTGGAATCAAGAATATACATACATCATGGAAGTAATAAGTACTACCTTGTACATAGTACTTATTACTTCCATGACATACATACATATCATCACGCCATATCCCTTGCAGGGTAGGCAGAGAGAACAGAGTGCCAGAGAACTCTATCCTTGCATACTTCACTCGCTTCCTCAACATTCATAATTCACTTAATTCATCAAGAATATATAGCATAGAGTATTTCCTTTAGAAGTTTTCTTTGTTAATTGCGGCAAAGGAAGTGAGACAAAATGCTCAGTCCATCACCATACGTCTTAGTTTTTTTATAGGTCTTGTACTAAGGGAAATAATTCTTATATTGTGGTGAGACTTTATAAACATATAAGTAAAGGCCACATATTACACACAGACTTAGGACAATAATTTCTGGATCACATATGGACTATTATAAACACAGATAGTTCTTAGGCAGTTTGCCTTTAGAATCTGTGCAATAGAATGTGAATATAAAAAATATATATATATATATAAAAATATTTTTGAACGATTTTTTTTTTAAACTAGGAATAAAGTACCGCGCTTGCGCGCCAATAAGCACGTGCCGGGTGAATGACCTTCAGACATCAGACGATTTTGGAATACATCACGGTCGATATAGGTTATGTTGTTAGATCTTTGAACGATACAGAGTAATAAATATAATCATCCAATGGCGCGAACATGAATAAGTTCACTACTCTGTATTTTCGTTCTTATGAAATGATTGGATTTATTTATATTGATGATGTGAAACTTTTGAGGGCTTTGAAATTCATAACTGTCAAATTACTGAAATTTTGCATTTAATATGTTTGATTATTTATAAAAACCCGATTACGAGCGAAAAATGATTGTCACAAGCGGGATTCGAACCAAGACCTATTGGAAATCCGTTCCAATCGTGCTACCACTTACACCACCGTGATCTATTGTACGACATTCAGTTCTCGCATCGTATTATATTTACGTCTCTTTATAAAAAACCCGATTACGAGCGAAGAATAATTGTCACAAATGGGATCCGATTCCTTAAAAGACGTAAATATAATACGATGCGAGAATTGAATGTCCTACAATTAATTATTCACGGTGGTGTAAGTGGTAGCACGATTGAAACGGATTTCCAATAGGTGTGGGTTCGAATCCCACTTGTGACAATTATTTTTCGCTCGGAATCGGGTTTTTATAAATTCGTAACTTTGATGTCAGCAATCTCTTGTGTGACAAGTTGGCGAGAAAATGACTTCAGTGACTATCTATATTGCGTATGTACCTATAAATATACGTTTGAATAGTCACAAAAGAGATTAACACAAAAGGAATTACATGTTATAATAATTAATCATCATTCTCCAACTCTTATCCCAATTACTTGGGGTCGATACAATATGTACTCTGCCTTCATAGTACATATTGTAAAAGTTATTGGCAATAGTTTTATGACCGGCCGCCTGCCAGACGTCAACACTACTTGTGAATGTAATTGTTGATGGACTTTTGATGGGAATTTGAAAACGTCATGTGGTGCTCTTGTATTATATTCGATATCTTAGTGTTTTAATGTGTTATATTAGATAATTTTGATGGCATTTTAGGTAATATGAAGCGGCGGAACTACTGAGATGCAGTGAATATCATATAAAAGTGCTTTACAACGTTGTCGTTTTCCATCAAAATTCCCACAAGATACCATTAACAGTGTGGCCATTGCACTGTTAATGGTGACAATTTGACTTAGACAACGACTGACTTGAAAGACTAAAAACGTGAAAATATTTATAACTTGACACTGACACCAATAGCTCGTATATGTAGCTGATTGCCAATATATAAGAAGAAGAAGAAAAAAGTAATTGTTGACCAAACAACATCAGATGGAGTTGGCCCAGGTCGTTATAAGGCTCTTAATCGTCTTTTACGACATCCACGAGCAAAGTAAGGGTTGTTAGTATTCGTAGTCGCTACCACACCTATATGTCAATAAAGTCGCAACGCAATAGAAGGAATATTATTTTCTAAGTACAGAATGATGACTTCAAACAAAAAGTACCTATCTCCCCTACGTATGAATGGAATATATAACACCAGGCATGTAAGGTCGCTAATTATACCAATATGCCTATATTTGCACAACATTATCAAACTTTCTTTTTTAAATTAAACATTTTTGTATATCTTGGATGTGAATTTAGCCGAGATGGAAGGTACACCACTGATATAGAGCGAAGAGTGAATGCGGGAAATAGAGTGAACGGAGCGTTGGGACAACTTCTCGGTAGCCACCACCTCAGCCAGAAAGCACGTGTAGCAATACATAACGCAGTGCTTGTCCCAACATTACTGTATGGAAGCGAGAGTTGGGTATGCAGAAAAGAGTATGAAAGTAAAATTAATGCGGTCGAAATGCGATCTCTGCGGAAAATCTGTGGAGTTAGGCTGATCGACCGCATTCGTAACGACGACGTAAGAGAGCGAGTAGGTATGAAAGAGAGTATTGGTGTAAAGATGCGAAAGGGAATGCTCTGATGGTTCGGACATGTGGAAAGAATGCCGAACGAACGTCTGGTTAAGAAGATATACAATGCGAAAGTGGAAGGATGTAGGTACCGGGGGAGACAAGACTAACCTACCTAGACCAGATCGGTCATGTACTGAAGGAAGGTGGAGTCAAGAGTCTCCAAAACCGGCGAGCGTGTATGAAGAGAATTATGAATGTTGAGGAAGCGAGTGAAGTATGCAAGGATAGAGTTCTCTGGCACTCTGTTCTCTCTGCCTACCCTGCAAGGGATATGGCGTGATGATATGTATGCAATAATAATATAACAAAAATAATATTGTTTCTGATCAATGATTTGTAAAATTACAACTTTCCGACGGAGTAAGAATACTATTCACCACCCCATATCATACCCGTGGGTGATCGTCGAGAAGGAAAACTCGAAACAAAATCCTATATCAACACGTCTGACCATTTTTTTTTTTTTTTTTTTTTTTATTGGTGGGCTATGGGTGCGTCTCGCCCCGCTGAATCGGTCCGGGGTGACGGAAAGGCGGCGCGTGACCCCATAGACCCACCGTAAAACCTTCTCTCTTCGCCGTGCGAGCGGACCACCGGTACTCGATTTTAACTTCGGTGGCCCGCCCGGCGGTTTACCCTCGCGGGTTCCTCTCGTCGACGCCCCGACAGATTTCGCCGTCGGGGCGTCGCCCTCACGCGGTGGCCTCACGTCGGGTGACCGGACAATTCCCCGGTCCGATCACCCGAGGCCTCGGTTAGGGCGAACACGTCTGACCAGCGTGGTATAGTAGGTTAATTTCCCTCCCATTACGGAGGAGGCCCGAGTCCAATAGTGGGACATTTATGGGCTCTGATAATGATGATAATGAATGTTTATTTATGTCGTGTGGTTGGCTATGAATACTAACAACCTTTACAATTTTTTTTTTTTTTTTTTTTACAATTTTTTTTTATATAAATAAACCAAACCTTTTTTTTTTTTGCGGTAGGCTATGGACGTGATCACGCCCCGCCAAATTGGTCCGGGGTGACGGAAGAGGCGGCGCGTGAACTCATGACCCACCATGCAAACTCCTCTCTTCGCTGTGCGAGCGGACCACCGGTACCCGATCTTTATCTTCGGTGGCCAATACTACCAACCCTTACATTTTTTTTATTTAAAGACTAAGCACTAAGGAAATAATCTTTCTATAGCGGGTGGGAATTTACAAACATATAATTAACGCAGACAAATTACATCCAAATCCAGAACAAAAATTTCGCACATAGAATTATTCTGCGTGAAAATCAAACCCACTTTACTACGCCATCTGTGCAGTCAATTTGCTTAAAACAACTAAGTGTTCGTACCTTTGTTTAATTTGCTCATATATTGGAAATGTATTTACGTTTTTATTTTATTTTTTTTATTGTTTATGGTGGCAAACGAGCAAGCAGCACACCTGATGGTAAGTGTCACTGCCGCTTATGGACCTTTTTGCAATACCAAGGCTAGGCCGCTACCTACCAATACAAAACCCAAACCCACCCAGTTAGGCTTCCGACTCTCTCGCTCACCGAACGAAGCGCAATAGCACATTGCCATTACTCAGACGTCGATCTTCTGCTCAGTGTGGTACTACCTCGAACGGACCGGCCCGCGGCTGTAGACAGAGAACTGTCCACAGCGTGCTCCTACCACTATTACTATCTTTACGTACCTACCTATGTTCTATCTTTTGCTGGTAATAAGAAGACAGGGGTATATGAGATTCGCAGAACACCATAACCATTGAATAACCATTGCAATCATAGCAAACTCTTCCATGATTTTTCAGATACACACTGACAATATATACTGTATCGACCCCAAGTAATTGGGATAAGAGTACGAGAATGATAACGCTTTACTTGCATTTGGTAATCTTAAAAATTGATTAAAGTAATCACCAGGAAATGAAACAAGCAGAAATTATAGTTATAAAATATTGTTTTTGAAGTGAATATTTCTTTTGGCGCACCGCACACAGATTGTTTCGTACGCTGTAATTGAAACTTATCCGTCACGATTTAAGGTGAAAGACTCAATCGGGTGAACTCGGGACCGCCGAGTGTACCCGACCGATAAAGATACAATCAACTGCTCTTCACTGCTGTATCGTTGTGTTTACTATATTCAATTTATATGTAATAATAGTTATTATTAATTATTATCAATAAAATAGTTTTTTTTTTTTCATATGTTTAAGTTTTCACTTCTGTCGGCAGTCCCCATGATTGCTTATTGTTCCTTTTTTTGCTTCTCCTGCACCGTAGGAACGATTTCGCTAACGTCCAATTAAAAGTGCCTTGCAGAAGTATTCGGAGTTTTCTATATGTTTCTTATCATGGAATTTTATTTAAAATTATTAATTCATACAAGAACATTATTAAGCAGTAAATCTAAATATTTTTTGGTAGGACTACAATGTTGACAGTTCTCTGTATACAGCCGCGGGCCGGTCCGTCCGGGGTAGTACCACACTGAGCAGAAGATTGACGTATGATTAATGGCAGTTCGGTGAGCCGGAAGCCCAACTGGGTGAGTTTGGGGTTTGTATTACTACGCCTACGTATGGAAAACGTCCATGGACAGCAATAATACTTATCATCAGCTGTATTGCTTGCTCGTTTGCCAATATAAACAAAAAAAAAATACAATAGTATTACATAAGCGAATCATCGGTAGCTATTTCAGAAATTAGGTCAATGTCTGAAAAGATATAAGCTTATAAAGATCAATAATACATTTTACGTCACAAACCTATTTAAGTTACGAGTTACGTTCTTGGAAATTCCTACACCTGTTGTGTTTTTTTTTTTTTCGATGACATATTTTGACAGATAAACGGAACGCGTTTTAGATAACGGTCGAATATATTGTCGATTAAAAAGTTGATTAATCAAAGAGGACTTTTGACGGGCATTTGAAAATGTCATGTAGTGTACATACATACATACATATCATCACGTCAAATCCCTTGCAGGGTAGGCAGAGAGGACAGAGTGCCAGAGAACTCTATCCATACTTCACTCGCTTCCTCAACATTCATAATTCTCTTCATACACGCTCACCGGTTTCGGAGACTCTTGACTCCACCTTCCTTCAGTACATGACCGATCTGGTCTAGGTAGGTGAGTCTCGGTTTCACCCGGTACCTACATCCTTCCATTTTCGCATTGTATATCTTCTTAACCAGACGTTCGTTCGGCATTCTTTCCACATGTCCGAACCATCGGAGCATTCCCTTTCGCATCTTTACACCAATACTCTCTTTCATACCTACTCGCTCTCTTACGTCGTCGTTGCGAATGCGGTCGGTCAGCCTAACTCCACAGATTTTCCGTAGAAATCGCATTTCAACCGCATTAATTTTGCTTTCATGCTCTTTTCTGCATACCCAACTCTCGCTTCCATATAGTTATGTTGGGACAAGCACTGCGTTATGTATTGCTACACGTGCCTTCTGGCTGAGGCCGTGGCTACTGAGAAGTTGTCCCAACACTCCGTTCACTCTATTTCCCGCATTCACTCTTCGCTCTATATCAGTGGTGTACCTTCCGTCTCGGCTAAATCCACATCCAAGATATACAAATTCATCCACTTGCTCTAGTACATCATTACCTATTTTTACTCTACCTCTCATGTGGTGCTCTTGTATTATATTCGATATCTTAGTGTTTTAACGTATTATATTAGATAATTTTGATGGCATTTTATGTAATAGCTCGTATAAGTAGCTGATTGCCAATATATAAGAAGAAGAATAAATTGTCGATTAAAAAGGTGAGTGCCATTTGTCAAAAATTATGAAAATGTATATCTATTATATTAGCTTCTGCCCGCGGCTTCGCCCGCGTAAAAGGTTACTTTCCTAAAGTTTTTCATCCCCTATTTTTATTTTACCTCTTAAGGGTAAATGTTTTACAAAACTTTAAATACCTTTTTTTATACCTTATCAATAACCTAAAATTAAGTTTCAAGCTTCTGTCTTTAAAAATGACGATACTTCCTTACAAATTTTCATCTCCCTTTACAACCCTTTTTTGCATTAAAAAGTAGCCTATGTCCTTTGTCAGGCTCTAGACCATCTGTGTACTAAATTTCATTTAGATCAGTTCAGTAGTTTTAGCGTGAAAGAGCGACAGACAGACAGATTTACTTTCGCATTTATAATATTAGTAAGGATTATATTGTGAAAGTATTTTTTTGTTTAAGTACTCGTTGGTTTATGCGAGAAAAGCCGTGGGCAGAGGTTAGTAATAGAATTACGTATGTCGATTTTTTATGTATTTGTGGAAATTAAAAGTTTTCTAATTAATCTTATAATTCCTAGAAACAACTTATTTTTAGATAAGCTATGATCCGATCATAATACGTCAGAACCATCCGAGGCAATGAAAAAAGGCAATTTGCAGCCTCATAACTTGCTGATTGTACCTCTATCATGTTTAGGATGAACCAAGGTACCAAGGTCTTGGTCTTAATTGAAATTGATAGACCATACTAGTTAATTTGGGGTAGTAACTATTATTATCTTACTCCCTCAGCATACAAAAAAATTAGTAGAGAAGTATTTTACCATTTCAATCGTAATCATACTTAAAAACCTGAATAATAATGCAATTAAGACTGATTAAAAGACTGTATCCCAATACAGTCGCCAAATGTAATAAAAAAGTCAAGCACTAAGCATTAGGCTGTATAGAACTGACAACAAAAAAGAAACAGAAAAAAAAAACAAACTCGACACGCCTTTCATCTGTAGTTTGGCGCGCATGCGCGGTAACTATGGCAACGGCAAAATGGCGCGATGACATGGCCACGTTATGTAGGCCAACTCCGTCCCGGTTTGACCCAAATAAGCTACGAGTATTGATGCGCTATTCTGTTATTTCACCCCATAAAAGTGAAGAATGGGGTCCAACATTGTCCATTGTGACATTAATGGCATTTCAGTGAGTAAAATTGAAATATCTGTCATAAAATTTTAATAAATACAAATATACAAATAAAAAAATAACATTATTAGCTAGCAATTTTCTATCCATAAATTAAAATAATTTATCCTTAATGCTTAATTAATCGTTCTATTCAGTGTATCAACGAAGGAGATAATGATTCCCACACGAAGAACATAATCTACTCCCAAAGTGCTTTCTGCTTATTACATTTATATTGAAGTCAGTCTATAGGTAGACCTCGTCAGTCCACATAGAGGGGCCGTTGGTTCGCTGCGTCGCGCGTCGTTCGACTTGTGGTCGCTATACGAGTACCTTGGCCTGCCCATTGCCTTCAACGTGATAATTCTTGCTATTCTTCTATGGATTTCTGTATTCCAAATTGTATGGTGTAAAGAAATACCGAGAATAGTCCACTTCACAGTACGCTGAACGTCATTAAGCCTTGTTTGGAGATATTCGGGGCCAGAAAATTAGAAAAAATATAATACACATTGCCAGAGTTAAATAAAAAGTCTTTCATATAAGTGTATGTATTTATACAGATGGCGTAATCGTTAAAATACTGACCCTCCATGCCAATGCCGGGTTCGTTTTCTACGCAGGGCAATACTTTATGGGATCTGCAGTGTTGTTCTGAGTCTGGATGTAATTTGTCTGCGTTAATTATATGTTTGTAAAGGTCACACCGCAATACAAGGATTATTTCCCTAGTGCAGGGTGGTGTCTTTAAAAAAAAGTATTTTTTTAAGACAACAACCTACACTAAGGAAATAATATTTTTGATAAGGGCGACATTAAAAAAAATAATTAACGGACACAAATAACACCCAGACTCAACAAACAATCTGTGAATACGTGGAAAAAGAATCCATAACACTGGAAGTCTGAAACGGTAGACCTCGTGTCTTGCGAGATGTCACCACTCCATAGCCCACCGCCAAAAAAAAACAAAGATCGATGTCTTAACTACGCCGTCTATGGAGTCAATTGTTAACTATATCATTAATTTAACTTACCGTAATACGCCATATTGCTAACTAGATGCTCGTTGATCATCGTTGACAATTATATTGACACTGGCCACTTATAAAACATAAAACACTCATAAACTCATTTTAAAATTCACTTCACTGTAAATAAATCGGCGGGAAAAGTGGATATTAAAAAAAAATGTAAAACAAATATGGACGATGCCACTTAGAAACCTGGGATTATAAAATAGCTTTTAACTTTGTGCATAATTATGACATAAAAACTTAAACATTGACTAAAAATATTAAAATTACAATTATCTATACATCTACAGTAAATAAAAAAGTATTTTATATATTTCTTTAATTTCACAACCAATAACACAGAGTAAAAAAAAAACTATTAAAATCATTCATACGCGCGTACTCTGTACGTGTGATTTAGAATTATATGTATCACGTTTTTATCTTTTTATTAACTATTATATCGATAAGAAGACAGAATATTGTTTTTCAATTAATCTATTCTTATGAATAGAGCAAACGTTTATAAATATTCTTGTTATAATTAGCAACAGCTGTTCCTGGGATTAGATATCAGAACTTGCCAATATGGCGGCGAAATTGATATATAATTTCTATAACAAACAATAATATATTACGTAAATATATTTGCATTTTAAAGATAAAATGGAAAAGGGTAAAATTGGAATCGTAAATCATCATCTTAGCTGATATATGTCGTAATTCTTGGTTCTAACCTCCAAAATAGGAGGGAAATTGACCTACTATACTACGCTGGTCAGACGTGTTGGTATAGAGTTTTATTTCAAGTTTATATTCTCTTGCAGAGATTTTATATGCATATTATAGTCTCTTAATCATCTTTAATTACCTCTACAAGCAAGTGTGAGGTTGCCAAATTGAATTCTTACTTCGCCACCACGTGGTATTGTCATAATCATCATCATCATCATCTCAGCCCATAAATGTCCCACTATTGGACTCGGGCCTCTTCTGTAATGGGAGGGAAATTAATCTACTATATACCACGTTGGTCAGACGTGTTGGTATAGGGTTTTGTTTAAAGTTTTCCATCGCTCGCTCGTTTTATATCTCTTAGTCATCCCGTACGATCACCCACGGGTAATATAGGGGGTGGTGAATAGTATTCTTACTTTGCCACCACGTGGTATTGTCAGAATAGGGACGAATAATGTTTGACATGTTATATTTTAAAAAAATGTCTATATTTTTTTATTAAAATACCTGTTTATAATATAATATTTTATTGCGTATGGTAGCAAATAAGCAAGAAAAACACCTGATGGTAAGTGTTACTGCCGCCCATGGAGTTTTGCGATAACATGTCGTAGCAAGACTGCTGAATATCAACTCAAACCCATCCAAGTTAGGTTCCCGATTCTCTCACTGAACGAAATATAACAGCATGTTGCTACTACTCGATTTTCTGCGAGTATAGTACTACCCCGAACGGACCGGCCCGCGGCTGTAAACAGACAACTATCAACAGTGCTCTGTTGCCTTACCACTATAAAAAAAAATAACTTTAATTTTATAATCCATAGTAAAATATTCTAATGGCCTAATTTTTTGTTAACTGTAATATTTGCTAGGTGAGAATTTACACATATCTACGTTACATACAACGGAAATCCCAACACGTAATCAATTAGAATATTATCTTCATATAAGCTGTGCCCAATGTATACCTACAATATTATTTTATAAGTAGTAAAAACAATGGAAAAAATTTCATCCATTATTCTTGTCTATGGTGAAAGACGACTAGAGATCTGATATACATATAACATCAGTTGAATAGAATGAAAACTCGAAACAAAACCCTATACCAACAAGTCTGTAGACCGCCGGGTGGGCAACTGAAAAAAAGACCGTGTTCCAGTGACCCACCCGCACGGCGTCGAAACGTATATTGTAAGGCGGGTCTACGGGGTCGTACGCCGCTTTCCCTGTCGCCCCGGATGGATTAGCAGGACGTGACGTACCGTAGCCCGCTGCCAAAAAAAAATACCAACACGTCTGACCAGCGTGGTATAGTAGGTGAATATCTCTATTCTACTCTTAAGGAGAGCTGAGAGAGGCTAGAGCCCACTAGTGGGACGTTAAGATGGGTTAATCTTAATATATATAAATTACGCGTCACGTTGTTTGTCCGCGATAGACTCCTAAAGTACTTAACCGATTTTAATCAAACTTGGAAAACAAGTGTAGTTTGATCCAACTTAAAAGATAGGATAGCTTCCATCTCATTTTATAGTCGCAATATTATTTTATTGCAAATTATTTGTCTATTATTTGACAGTCACAATTATCTGTTATCTCCAAACGATTCTAACAGATGGCGGTATCTGTTGACTGGATTGTGTAAGCATTTAGTAGATGGCGCTATGTTAAACGTACAAACGTTGCATATAAACTACAATTTATTAGCATAACCACTACGTGTTAATGAGGCTACCTTAGCCACAGTAACGCGTGGCCGGGTCTGCTAGTAAATTATAAAAATAAACATCATCATATTTATTTACAGGAAATGGCCCTACTACAAACTCTAAACCCATCCCGGGTTTAGAATTTATAATGGTAGGCAGCGGTCTAGCTATACCCTTGGTATAGCAAAGGTCCATGGGCAGATCTGACACTTACCATCAGGTGTGCTGCTTGCTCATTTGCCACCATTAGGAATAAAAAAAGATGTTTATTTACTTCTTTTATTAATATTAATACTAGTTATTATTTTGGCATATTTTGGCAAGCATCTAGTTCTGTCTTAAAAATTAATGCTAAAAATTAATGTTTCAAGTTCTCCTTCAGTCTACCTCAATCATCATCATTATCACAGCCCATAGATGTTGGGGATCGATACAGTATGTACTCTTCTTTCATAGTACATAGGTATTGTAAAAGTTATTGGCAATAATTTTATGAGCACTGCCTGCCAGACGTCAACCCGACAGAGGCGGCGTGCCTGTTGGCCGGGACACCCCCGTGGGACCTAGAGGCGGAGATGCTCTCCAACCTCTACCGGCGGGTTACCTCAATGCGCGAAGAGGGTGGCTCCCCATCGTTCAACGAGATAGCCACCTGGCGCGAGGACGCCCGCCGAGAAGTCATCGCCCGTTGGGCTACGCGGCTGGAGAGGCCTAGATACGGTGTTATAACCGTTGAGGCCCTCCGGCCCGTACTGATGGAGTGGATGGAGCGGCGGCACGGAGTCCTCTCTTTCCGGTTGGTGCAGGTCTTGTCGGGGCATGGTTGCTTCGGCAAGTACCTGCACACGGTCGTGCGGAGGGAGTGGACTCCGTCCTGCCACCATTGCAGTAGCAACGAGGACACGGCGCAACATACGCTCGAGGTATGTTCGGGCTGGGACGGGCAGCGCCGTGACCTCGTCGCTGTCATCGGTGCCGACCTGACGCTGCCGGCGCTTGCGCGAGCGATGGTCGACAGCGTCAGGAATTGGGACGCGGTCGCCGCCTTCTGCGAGGCTGTCATCTCGCAGAAGGAGGCGGCGGAACGGGCCCGGGAGTATTCCCGTGACCCGGGCCGCCGCCCGCGGCCGGGGCGGCGCAGGCGCGAATACCTGCGCCTGATGCCGCCCTAACCGAGGCTTCGGGTGATCGGACCGGGGAATTGTCCGGTCACCCGACGTGAGGCCACCGCGTGAGGACGACGCCTCGACGGCGAAAGCTGTCGGGGCGTCGACAGGAGAGGAGCCCAAGAGGGCATACCGCCGAGCGGGCCACCGAAGACAAAGATCGGGTACCGGTGGCCCGCTCGTACGGCGAAGAAGAGGTGCTTGCAGGGTGGGTCAATGGGGTTGCGCGCCGCCTCTTCCGTCACCCCGGACCGATTTGGCGGGGTGCGACGTCCATAGCCCACCGTGCAAAAAAAAAAAAAAAAAAAAAAAGACGTCAACCCTCCTTAGGATTATAATTGTTGACCAAACGGCATCAGATGGAGTTGGCCTAAGTCGTTATAAAACTCTTAGTCGTCTTTTAAGACATCTACGAACAAAGTGCTACGAATACTACCAAATCTGGTAGTATTCGTAGCCGCTACCACAACGAACACAACACACGTTAAAATATAATACAAAACCAACACATGACACTTTCATAATCCCGCCAAAATTCCTCACAACTCTTTAATATAGAAATTTATTTTCCAAGAAAATACAACTTACAAATATTATCTAATAAATATTTGATAATAAATTTTAACAAAAAAAAAATATTACGTATAAATTCGTTTAATTTATTTATTTAGTTTGTCTATTGTCTTTTAATAAGACAAACAGTTTCAGAACTATAGTTTACATGCCAACGTGACCTTGTGTAACATTGTGAGAAAATGAAGATTTTTGAGGTAATATTTTAACGTAGAAATAATAATAAAACTGTGACTAACAAAACGCTTGTAATTACAGAACTTGTCAAATTTTTTTTTTTATTGTTACCAAAAAAACAAAACGTAATTCTTACAAATAATTACTTACATATGTAAATTTTAGTTATATTTTTAATTTATCAAATATTATATCCTCGAGATTCGACTGTACAAATGGCGTACTTGGTGAAGACCTTACGTGCCAGTGCTTTGTAAAATTATAAACTATTGTTCTAAGTCTGTAAGTAATTTGTCTGCGTTAATTATATGTTATGTTAGAAGATATACAATGCGAAAGTGGAAGGATGTAGGCACCGGAAGAGACCGAGACTAACCTATCTAGACCAGATTAGTCAAGTACTGAAGGAAGGTGCAGTTAAGAGTCTCCGAAACCGGCGAGCATGTATGTAGAGAATTATAAATGTTAAGGAAGCGAGTGAAGTATGCAAGGATAGAGTTCTCTGGCACTCTGTTCACTCTACCTACCCTACAAGGGATATGGCGTGATGATATGTATGTATGTAATTATATGTTTGTAAAATCCCATCGCAATATAAAGATTATTTCTTTAGTACAGGGTGGTATTTAAAAAAAAACCTCTCATGTTCATATATCAAGAGTAAGATGAAGATGATGTTCCTTAATCATCTTTAACTATCACCCAGTGAAAATTAATGTGTGGCGAAGATTATATTCTTATTTCATTCTCACACAAACGTTATATGGTACTAATAGTTTTATATTCCATACATAGCATAAAACAAAATGCTCGCTCTTGTATGTACGCTAAGATCTTTTAAACTACTCAACGTATTTTAATGCGGTTTTCATCAATAGACAGAGTGATTCAAGAGGAAGGTTTATATGTATAATACATGTATATTATAGTAGAGAAAAGATGAGAATTTTAAAGATTTGTAATGTGATGTCTTAAAAAATGTATTTCTGTACATTTACATTGAAAACTCTGCTGTGTGGTAGCGGCCACGAATACTACCAACCCTTACTTTGCTCGTGGATGTCGCAAAGACGGCTAAGCGCTTTAAATCAGTCCGAGCCAACTCCATCTGATGCCATTTGTTCAACAATTACATTCCCAAGGAGGGTTGACGTCTGGAAGGCGGTCGGTCATAAAACTAATGCCAATAACTTTTACGTTATGTACTATGAAAGAAGAGTACATATTGTATCGACCATAAGTAATTGGGATAAGAGTAGGAGGATGATGCGTTACATTGAAAACTCTGACTAAACCTTACGAGATAGATCAAAATAATGTACTACAAATTTGTATATTTTAAAAATATCCATAGACAGAACTACAATCCAAACGCGGAACTCCTAAGGATAACACAACATATAACTAAAAAAATATAAGTTATTAACGAAACTATTTTAAACAATACAGTATTACTTCTTATACAATTAAATACATTAGATACGTGGTGCATTTAATGTACATTAAAATTGTCATTTACAGTATATCATTAAAATGAATATCCTAGAAGTTATAAGAGATTTGATATGCGGATTCAGAGCGGCCGAGACCGAAGCGATACGAGGGCATGTCGCTAATATTCCACAAAATACAATTCTATTATACAAATTAATATTAAATCATTAGTATTAAATAAATCTTCTGTGTCATTCTACATCGATGCAAGAGAAGGAAAACTCGAAACAAAACCCTATACCAACACGTCTGACCAGCGCGGTATAGTAGGTTAATTTCCCTCCCATTACGGACGAGGCCCGATCCCAACATTGGGACATATATGGGCTATTATGATGATGAATGATGAAATCTTCTGTGTGGTGACGGAGTAAGAATACAATTCAGGTCACCTACCGCAACTATGACAAATGAGAATGGTGAAAAAACGACAAATTTCATCGCCTCTTAATACCCATAAATGAAAAAAAATAATTAAGGGGTCATATCGATAGGTAATAGGAAAAAGTTTGAAGAGCACTGTCCTATGTCATGCTTATGCTAATACGTTTGTCTTTCGTAATAAAGCCAAGGTCCGGCCATTTTGCTTCTATTTGTACTACACATTAGCAGTTCTGATTTAGACGCTATATTTAAATAACAGAGAATCTTGAAGGTCTTATAGACGTTTTAATAGGTACAGAGCCTACTTTTTGGTGGTAGGCTTTGGTGTAGTCATACGCCGTCCAAACCGTTCGGGTATATAGAGAGGTATGCATAACGTGACCATTTATTATTTGACTCAAAAGGTGACATTTTAGTCGAGTAGTCAATTAAAAAAAAACACCTTTTAAAGGTATTCAGAAAAAATTAGTTAACTTAAAAGTTATGAATTAAAAAATATATGCGAAACGTTTAGTTACCATATTTATCAGAGGAAAAATTTGCTTTAATATATATATAACTGGTGAAGATTTTAAGTAAGAATAAAACTCTTGGCACGTTTTTAAATTACTCAAATTCAACCTTTGCATGGTTGCCGAAGACGGGACAATCTCAGTGTTCGTTACGAGGACACCGGGACTCGTTATTATAAAAAGGGACAGTCCCGTTCAAAACGGGACGTCCGGTCACATTAGGTATGCAGCCCTGAAGCTGACCATTTAAGCAATGAAATTCATAATGAATTTTTGCACAGTAAAATATGTCATTAATTTTACAGCACAGCTGGATTAGTAGTTAAAATATTGAGCTATACAGCCAATTGTCGCGGGAATATAACCCAGAACAATATTTTGCACGATTAGTGAATTGCTGTTTCTCAATCCGGGTGTCATTTGAGTCTGTAAATTATTTGTATATTTAAGTTCGTCATCATCTCAGCTCTTATACGTCGCTCTGTTGGCCTCGAGCTTCCTTCACACTAGAAGGGAAATTGACCTACAACATCACGCTGGTCAGACGTGTTGGTATAGGGTTTGTTTAGAGTTTTCCATCTCTTGCATAGATGTTATATGCATTATGTATCCCTTAGTCGTCTCTTACGATCATTCACGTGTAAGATAGTGAGTAGCAAATCGTATTATTACTCCGTCACCACACGGAAAACCTTCCTTCATTCTTTCCGTTATTTCTTTCTCTTGCATAGAGAGTTCTTATTGTATAAATAAATCGTTTTTCGAAAAATTCGTCTTTCGTCGACATCGAAAAGCAAGATAGGGGGTGATGAATTGTATTCTTATTCTGTCACCACACGAAGAAGGTCAGTCGTGCAATCGTCAAATTGATTGCGTAAATATTTTAAACTAAGTAGCCACGCTTCTATACGCAATACGTGCAGTGACGTTCAGTCAATATACTCGTACGTTTTATTCAAGGTTTTATTTATTTTTAATTGACTTTCATAGCAAAAGAATAAACTGCCACTAAAGTAATATAGACTAGGAATACTTGAAATAAATTTATTTTTTACAGATTCTTCTTCTTCTATCAGCGTTGTATATGATATTGGTGGTTGTATTGTATTTGATTTTTAATTTCCCAAAGTTTCGAACACTTTATTACAGCGTTCATGATCACGGTAGGATTAAGGTGTCTCACATCCAATAAGTCATCGTTATCACAGAGATTTATATCTACCCGCTACATCATCATCAACTTGCTCTTATCCCAATTTATTTGGGGTCGACGCAATATGTCTTCTCCTTTCATACAACTCTATCAGACGTCATCTCTGTGGTCACTCCTTGTCTATTCATGTCATGTTTCACGCAATCCATCCATCTTTTCTTCGGTCTTCCCTTACCCCTTAAGCCTTCAACATTCATACTTAAAACTTTCCTCACAACATTACTTTCATCCCGTCTTATCACATGTCCATACCATGTCAATCTTTCACTACTTAACTTTTCCGTTACTGGCGCAACTTTCAAACTTACTCTTATATGTTCATTTCTTATTTTATCCATTCTTGTCATTATATCTACCCGCTACAGTAGGTATCAGTTATTAATATGAAATGTGGGTCAAAATTTAATAACTGATGCTGTGGGGGGTTGATATAAATCATTATTTGCAGCTCTTAACAATACCAGGAGCACAGCTAGATTCGTCTACCGTAAAGATTTGGACCTGACCTCTGTTTCATCGAACTGCTATAGCTGAGATGTTGATATCTCTCCCAGATTATGATAGTAAACTGAACAAGTTGATATATTTATGACTGCCAAAACTGTCGGCAGTGTATTTATTCTTCTTCTTCTTATGTATTGGCAATCCGCTACATATACGAGCTATTGGTGCCAGTGTCGAGTTATGAATATCTTCACGTTTTTAGTATTTCATGTTAGTCATTGTCTAAGTCAAATTGCCGCCATCAACAATGCTATGGCCACGCTGTTAATGGTATCTTGTGGGAGTTTTGATGGACAACGAAAACGTTGTAAAGCGCTTTCATATGATATTCACTACATCCCAGTAGTTCCGCCGCATCACATTACATTAAAATTATCTAATATAACACATTAAAACACTAAGATATCGAATATAATACAAGAGCACCACATGACGTTTTCAAATTCCCATCAAAAGTTCCAGTATTTATTTTTTGAAGCGATACTTTTTTATCGACGTATGGGAGAAATTGTATATTATTGTAACGTTTTTCCGTTACGCGCCATCTTTATTTTGAATTGAAATTTCTTTGCGCGCATGAGGGTAGAATTTCTACAGATGAAACGCGACACGGGAGAGAGATAGAGAATACACGCTATTGGTTGATGTATGTGAACGAGATTTAAAAATTAGTTTACCAAAGTTTCACTTCTGATATGTGTACTTTGTACGTATGCATAAATTTTTATTTCCTCTCTGTTTTTGGCTACAGCACCATAGGACCAACTTTGGCTAATGTCCAACTAAAAATGGCTCGAAGAAAGCAAGATGAAGCTTTATTAGCAAAATATGGACATTGTCATCGGTAACTCTGCTTTTGGATGTTTCAAAATCTTTTTGATCGGAATGGTTAATGGTGTACCTCTCAGAGGAAGGTTCTTTCATCATTTGTCGACGCAATATGTCTGCTTCTTCCACAGAACCCTATCAGATGTCATTTCTATGATCATTCCATGTCTATCCATGTCATATTTCAGGCAGTCTATCCACTTTTTCTTTGGTAAAGAGAGTAAGGATTACAGCTTAAAATGATTTTTTTATTGCTTATGGTGGCGAACGAGCAAGCAGCACACCTGATGGTGAGTGTCGCTGCCGCCCATGGACCTTTGCTATAACCATGGCTGCTGCCTACCATTACATTAAACCCAATCAGTCGCGGCGTCCGGCTCTCGCTCACAGAACGAAGCGCAATAGCACATTTCCATTACTCAGATGTCGATCTTCTGCTCAGTGTGGTACTATCCCGGACGGACCGGCCCACGGCTGTAGACAGAGAACTATCAACAGCGTGGTCCTACCATTATTTAAACTTGAGTATTCTGCATTCAGCATCACAGCTCATATATGTCCTACTGTTGGACTCGGGCCTCCTCCGTAATGGGAGAGAAATTAACCTACTATACCGCGTTGGTTAGACGTGTTGGGTTTTGTTTCGAGTTTTCTTTCTCTCGCATAGATTTTATATGCGTTTTATATCCCTTAGTCGTCTCTTATGATCACCCGCGGGTAAGTTAGAGGGTGGTGAATTGTATTCTTACACCGTCACCACACGGAAAAATCTGCATTACACTATGTTAATTTATAATCTGTGCTCGAATACTTCTCGTTCTGTTATCTATGGCGGACAAAACATTGTTTTTATATTCACCTCAACCTAGAAACAATTGTTTTTGTATACATTTTAAACGAAAAAAAAAAGGCGTCAGCAACTAACTTCGTGTCAAGGTTGTCTTACTCAAGCGTATTGTCAAGCGTTTTACAATTGTTTTTGTTTTAATTGGAAGGCTGCTGTATTTTTAATATGACAACAGACAACGCTTCATTTCTTACGCATGATTTTTTTTTTTCGCTTGGAGCCTATGGCTTGCTTACTAAAACCTTTAAGCCGAATCTTTGTTTATAAAACTTTATTTAAAGTCATCGTCCGTCAATAAGTCAAATCATCGCCTTCAACAGCACCATGGCCATACTGTTAAAGGTAAGAATACCTTTTTTTTGTGGTGGGCTATGCATGCGTCTCGCCCCGCCAAATCGGTCCGGGGTAACGGAAGAGGCGGCGCGTGACCTCATAGACCCACCATGCAAACTCCTCTCTTCGCCGTGCTAACGGGCCACCGGTACCCGATCTTTGCCTTCGGTGGCCAAAAGGTAAGAATACTTAAGAATTTTAGTGGAAAATGAAAACGTATGTAGGGCACTGTTATATCATATTATAACTACACTTCAGCACTTCCTCCGTATCACTTTACATAAAATGCCATCAAAATTATTTAATATAAAATACTTAGATATTGCATATAATACAAGGGCACCACAAGACACTTTTCCTTGCCCGCTAAAACTCCTCTTAAGGGTGATAAGATTGCCAAAAAAAATCCTCGTCTGAAAGGTAAGAGAGAGGTAAGAGACTAAGAGAGAGAATTAAAGGCGTAGAGCCTTTAATTCTCTCTCTTAGTTTTACTCTATTCATAAATATATTATGTAAATCTATTTATGTTTATGAAATCAAGTTTTAAAATGTTTTTATTTTAATCTGTCGGTTAGATATAGTACAAATTACTCAAATTTAGCATTTAATACGTTTGATTATTTATAAAAATCCGATTACGAGCGAAAAATGATTGTCATAAGTGGGATTCGAACCCACACCTATTGGAAATCCGTTCCAATCGTGTTGCCACTTATACCACCGTGAACTATTGTAAAGGGCGCTACACACCTTGCAGTTTTAACTGTGCAGTTTAACGTTGTGCGTTAGGTGTGTAGGACGTTACTTGAACATGTGTAGACTATAGGGACCTACGATTTATCTATACAGTTCGACTGTACAGATAAATTGCACAGTTAAAACTGAAGGTCTGTAGCGCCCCTTAGACATTCAATTCTCGCATCGTATTATATTTTCGTCTTTTTAAGGAGACGTGTGCACTGTGCAATCTACCCGACATTGTACAGACTTAATACTCAAACTTTGCAGTTAGAATTGTATCAAACGATGGCACAACCCTGTTATTCATATACAACACAACCATATCATATTTTTCGCTCGTAATCGGGTTTTTTAAAAATAATCAAGCATATTAAAAGCTAAATTTCAGTAATTTGAGTGTTACTTAATTCGAGTTTTAACGTGTTTTTATTTTTATCTGTGGATTAAATAGCATTTAAAGTTTTATATTCCTAATAAAATGACTTTAATGGCCATCTAATATCTTTTCTTTATAATTTTGTCTCTTTTTTTTCTATTATTATCTTTGTTTTATCACCTAGCTGTGTGGGAGCAGCTTCCAATACTACCAACCCTTACTTTGCTCGTGGATGTCGTAAAGGACGACTAAGAGCTTTATAACAACCTGGGCCAACTCCACCTGATGCCGTTTGGTCAACAATTACATTCCTAAGGAGGGTTGACGTCTGGCAGGCAGCTGGTCATAAAACTATTGCCAATAACTTATAAAATATGTACTATGAAAGAAGAGTACATATTGTATCGACCCCAAGTAATTAGGATAAAAGTAGGAGAATGATGCTTTAAGAAGGTTCACGCCCAACAGTAAGTTACGAACGTAAATATTTAAGCCATATGTCCTGATCATTTTCCGTGTGGTGACGGAGAAAGCCCCCATCTTCACCACCCCCTATCTTACCCGTGGGTGATTGTGAGAGACGATATAAAACGCATATAACATCTATGCAAGAGAAGGAAAACTCGAAATAAAACCCTATATCAACACATCTGACCCGCGTGGTATGGTAGGTCAATTTCCCTCCCTTTATGCGGAGGAGGCTCGAGCCCAACAGTGGGACATATACGAGCTGTGATGAGATATGCCGTGATCAATTAAAAATATACCTAGTTTAAAAATTATATGAAATTAATTAGAAAATAATCAATATAATAATATTGATTATTTTCTGAATGTTTCTTTATGAATGTTGAGGAAGCGAGTGAAGTATGCAAGGATAGAGTTCTCTTTCACTCTGTTCTCTCTGCCTACCCTGCAAGGGATATGGCGTGATAATATGTATGTATGTATTATTTTCTGTTATTTCTGTGGAAAAGAAATTTAGAATAGAATAGAAATTGAAGTGAACAAATAGATACTGTATCTAATTTTGTTTTTTTTTTTATACAAGCGTATGAAATGGAATTTTTTTTTACAGCATTTTATGTAATTCAAAGGAACTGTTGGAATGTAGTGAATATAATATAAAAGTACATACATACACGCTCGTCGGTTTCGGAGACTCTTGACTCCACCTTCCTTCAGTACATGACCGATCTGGTCTAGGTTACCCCGGTACCTACATCCTTCCACTTTCGCATTGTATATCTTCTTAACCAGACGTTCGTTCGGCATTCTTTCCACATGTCCGAACCATCGGAGCATTGCCTTTCGCATTTTACCAATACTCTCTTTCATACCTACTCGCTCTCTTACGTCGTCGTTGCAAATGCGGTCGGTCAGCCTAACTCCACAGATTTTCCGTAGAGATCGCATTTCGACCGCATTAATTTTACTATCATACTCTTTTCTGCATACCCAACTCTCGCTTCCATACAGTAATGTTGGGACGAGCACTGCGTTATGTATTGCTACACGTGCCTTCTGGCTGAGTTGGTGGCTACCGAGAAGTTGTCCCAACGCTCCGTTCACTCTATTTCCCGCATTCACTCTTCGCTCTATATCAGTGGTGTACCTTCCATCTCGGCTAAAACCACATCCAAGATATACAAACTCTTCCACTTGCTCTAGTACATCATTACCTATTGTTACTCTTAATTAAACTCACTTAATATAAAAGTACTTTACAAATGTTTTCATTTTCCACCAAATTGCGAGAAGATACCATTATCAGTGTCACCATAGCATTGCTGATGGCGACGATTTGACTTACTGATAGACAATGACTAACATGAAGAGACTAAAGACGTGAAGATAATTATAACTTGACACTGCCAAAAATGTCTTATAAAGTAGCTGATTGCCAATACATAAAATAGAAGAAGAAATAGTTTTATTTCTAACATAAAATTCACGTAAACTCCATAACTAACGTTCGAGTTTTTGGCGGGAATCTAAAACGTCATGTGGTGCTCTTGTATTATATTCGATATCTTAGTGTTTTAACGTGTTATATTATGATAATTTTGATGGCATTTTATGTAATGTGATGCGGCGGAACTACTTGGATGTAGTGAATATCATATAAAAGTGCTTTACAACGTTTTCGTTTTCCATCAAATTTCCCACAAGATACCATTAACAGTGTGGCCATAGCACTGTTGATGGCGACAATTTGACTTACTGACGGACAATGACTAACATGAAGACACTAAAAACTTGAAGATAATTATAACTCGACACTGGCAACAATGGCTCATTTAAGTAGCTGATTGCCAATACATAAAAATAAGAAGAAGAACTAACGTTCATCATCATCATGATCACAGCCCATATATGTGCCAATATTGGGCTCTGTGCTCCCCCGTAATGAGAGGGAAATTAACCTACTATACCGCGCTGGTCAGACGCAGGGGCGGCTTTATCTATAGTGCAGAGGGTGCTGTGCACCCGGGCGCCGGGTGTTAGAGGGCGCCAAGAGCCGCTGGGGACACATAGAACCTCCACTGTAACGCTCCGCACGGAGCGGGAGCACCTTACGCAGCGAGTGCCTAACCATTTATAAACGTAGTGGTTGCATTACTTGACAAGTTTGGGTAGGTGGCTTTGTCGCCATGCTCACTGTAACTTCATAATCCCATCCGATCGCGTTTACTTGGTTTCGTGTCAAAACAACAAGACTAAGCACGCGACAACGCATTCCAGCGAGGTTCAGAGTTTAGTCGAAAGTCTTGTCAACCTATTCCATTTTGTTGACACATTCTAATACAAGAGGGCGCCAGATTATTGATTGCACCCGGGCGCAACATGTGCTAGAGCTGCTTCTGGTCGGACGTGTCAGTATAGGGTTTTGTTTCGAGTTTTCCATCTCTTGCATAGATGTTATATGCGTTTTATATCCCTTAGTCGTCTCTTACGATCACCCACGGGTAAGATAGGGGGTGGTGAATTGTATTCTTACTCCGTCACCACACGGATAACTAACGTTAGTTATAATATAAAAAATTCAAAATATTATATATATATATATATAATATTTTTTATAAAGTAATTATACAAATTAAGTTAAATAAAAATTAAAATTAACTAATAATTTTAATTGTTACAAATTATGAAACGACCATTACAATTTACAGTTTATTTAAATTAGAATAATTTTAAAAGTAATATCATTATAATAGACGGTGTCTTTGAAGATGAAATTAAAAAGAAAAACAAAACGTAATAAGTTACTGTTTAGTTATTTATTTTTTTGTGACGAGTGATGTCTGCTTTAGTAGTTAACTCATGATCGGTCGCACTTGTGGGATCTGGTTCTGCCATAATATTTTTACATTGCATTTGAAAATTATATTATATCGTGATTCGAAGGGAATCACATTGGAGCTAATTATTACTAAAGATATCGTACCATTTTTTTTATAAAATCAGTAAAGAAATAATAATAATAATAAACAAACCCGCCGAGTTTCTTCTCGAATCTTCTCAGTAGCGGTTACATTCAGATCCGTTGTTAGTTTATTGTATTAAATTAAAATGTTAAAATTGACAATATGTAAGTGTACTCGCAGGGTTTATATATAAATAAATGAATTTCAAATTGTCTTTTTACTGTAAATAAACAACTACTTTTCCTACAGCTTTGATATCAGGTCTTTAAGGTGCTCCTAGCCGCTCCATCCATACTGGTGGTTTATCTCCGAAGCAGATACTATAACCGTAGCAAACATACAAATATTTTGCGCAGTCACCGTCGTTATAACAACTGCTGGGATAATAGAAAACGTTATTGATGTATGGATATTATATTAACGTCATAGAACAACAGTTTTACTAGAATTTTCATACATACATATACATACATACATATCATCACGCCATATCCCTTGCAGGGTAGGCAGAGAGAACAGAGTGCCAGAGAACTCTATCTCTGCATACTTCACTCGCTTCCTCAACATTCATAATTCTCTTCATACACGCTCGCCGGTTTCGGAGACTCTTGACTCCAGTTTCCTTTAGTACATGACCGATCTGGTCTAGGTAGGTTAGTCTCGGTCTCCCTCGGTACCCACATCCTTCCACTTTCGCATTGTATATCTTCTTAACCAGACGTTCGTTCGGCATTCTTTCCACATGTCCGAACCATCGGAGCATGCCCTTTATATACATACATATCATCACGCCATATCCCTTGCAGGGTAAACAGAGAGAACAGAGTGCCAGAGAACTCTATCCTTGCATACTTCACTCACTTTCTCAACATTCATAATACTAGAATTTTCGAAAAGCATTAAATAAATCATCCTTTTCGCACATCCGGTGACGCAGTTAAAATACAATTAACCACCTCATATCTTACCCGTGGGTGATCATAAGAAACGACTAAGTAATATAAAACGTATATAACATCTATGCAAGAGAAGGAGAAAACTCGAAACAAAACCCTGTACCACACGTCTGACCAGCGTCATTTTCCCTCCCATTGTGGAGGAGGCTCGAGCCCAACAGTGGGACATATATGAGCTGAGATGATGAAATGAAGTAATCCACGCAAGCGAAACTCTTTTTACGGCTAATACGAGTATTATTATAATTATTTAAGTTGAATAAAGCGTTGTTTGATGGTCTTGTGGTAAGTCTAGAAATGCTATGAATATTGTCATAAATGGACGAATAACAGTCACAGATTATATTTCAATGGCGTCCTATTCATAGATATAAAACCCTTAATAATATAATAACTTAAAGAAAACGTTTTTTTTATTATCAATCTGTTAGATATATTAAATTTTAATACTTAAATGATTTAATGATTTTAAACAAAATAATTTTAGTGTTTTGATATGTAAAAGGATGAAAGTAAAAAAATATTTTGGCGCTAATAATTTGCCGCCATAGAGCCTATGCCGATTTCCATCACTGGCGACTAAGACCTTTAAGTACACTCTCAGCCTACCTCTAATGCCGTCTGATCATCAATAACAGATTTCAATATTACTCTGATAAACATATCTATCAAATAAAAAAGACGTAGATATATTATTATATTGCGTAGAATAATTTTCACGTTGTAACTACGCCATCTAATTATTTCTAAATGCGTAAAATGTAATATTTTCTGTAAAGTTTACAGTACAGAAAATTAAAAAAATGCTTTTATTAAACTCCCAAGTCCAATGCCCTTAGTTTAGTTTAAAAATTCTACAAAGTTACTTTTTAATCGCTTATTAAATTGTATATATGTACCTACAAAGAAAAATTAATATTTCATCGCAACAAGAATGTTAAAAAGTCTGCGTTAAATGTTTATTTTTTTATAAATTTAATACAATGTAAGTGTGTATGATATTTCGAAATATAATTATAAGTGTCTATTATATTTTATTTCATCACATAAAACTTATTTTAATATAATTAAGAGACGATAGATTGGCTTAACTAAAATAATTACCATATAAATAAAAATATTTTTTTCTCATTTAATATCCACTTTTCCGAAAACACAACAAAAAAATCACAATTTATTTTTTTTAAAGAGTTCACTGCACTCCAAACGGTCCGCGTAATATATATTTTTTTTTATAAAAATAGATCGAACACGCACCGCCCACGGTTCTAATTCCGTATTTTTTTTATTATGTTTAAAAACTAAAAACGACGCATGCGCTCCGTTTGCGCGCGCTCACCTACTGACAGCGTGCATCACAGATTACCCACTCAATTGTTATCGATTAACCGACTATTTTAAAAATATACTAAAACATTCCAAATTTAATTCGACTAACTACCAACTTAATTTTATCGTATAATATCCTTAGAATTATACGACCAAATTAAATAGCGTCTATTCTTATTCATTGTGAATTAAATGTGTGTATTTTTAATATGTCCGGTTGTTATGGAAATTCTAAGCGCTGGCGGTGTCACGAGGTAGTTTGTGTAGCATAGTTTATTTTTAACTAGTTTTAGACACGGTAGCCAAACATGAAAATGTCATATGTTCAAATAGTTATTTTGCATTGATATTAGTACTTTATTTAGTTTTATTACACTCTGTATCTATTAAAATGGACTTACAAATGAACTTTGAACCTTTCTCATTTTCACTAACGACCTCTAAATTAATATTACCTATCAAATATTTCGCTTTATTACAAAAATCTTATTTAGCTTCAATTAACATCAACACATTACAATTTACCTCATATTTATATTGAATTAGAAACCTAAACTTTAGGAATCATTATTGAATTAAGTAGGTACTTAAGCAAATAATGTCTTTAAGAGAAGAAAATCCGTGTGGTGACGGAGTAAGAATACAATTCACCACCCCCCTATCTTACCCGAGAATGATTTTAAAAGACGACTAAGGAATAAAGTATGCATATAACATCTAGCAAGAGAAGAAAACTCTAAATAAATCCCTATACCAACACGTTTGACCAGCGTGGTATAGCAGGTCAATTTCCGTTCTATTATGGAGGAGGCTCGAGCCCAACAGTGGGACATATATGAACGACGAAGGTAAAGAAAATCCAAACCAATTCATATAACACAAATGATAAAATCATCATCTTTTTTTTATCATTATTTCACTATCTATACATATAGCCACGGAGGTCAAGGAAGCGGTACCAGTAGCCGGCCCATTGGGGAAGGAATATGGTGGGTTATGTGGCCACACGCCGCCCTTCCGTCACCCCGGACGAAATGGACGGCGTGTGTCCAGACCATAGCCTACCAAAAAAAAAAAAAATCTATCTATACAAATAAATAACAGTCAAATAAATTCTTAAGCTTACGCGAGTATTACACATTTGATATAGAACTATTTTTACGGATTCTATTTACGGTTATATCTTATCTTAATATATATAAATTACGCGTCACTTTGTTTGTCCGCAATGGACTCCTAAATTACTTAACCGATTTTAATCTGCACAGCATGTGTAGTTTGATCCAACTTAAAAGATAGGATAGTTTCTATCTCAATGTATAGTCGCAATTTTATTGCAAATTATTTGTCTGTTATTTGACAGTCACAATTATCTGTTATCTCCAAATGATTCTAAAAGGCGGTGTCTGTTAACTGGATTGAATAAGTATTTAGACGGCACTATGTTAACGTACAAACGCTTCATATGAGCTACAATATATTAGCATAACCGCCACGTGTTACTGAGGCTACCTTAGCCACCGCAATGCGTGGCCGTGTCTGCTAGTATTCTATATGGGAATATAACTTAGGACAACTGACTTTCTCAATTAAATTACTATGCTTTATATATAAACTTACCTGTGTGGTAGCGGCTACAATTACTACCATTCCTTACTTTGCTCGTGGATGTCGTAAAAGACGACTAAGAGCCTTATAACGACCTGGGCCAACTGCATCTGATGTCGTTTGGTCAACAATTATATTCACAAGTAGTGTTGACGTCTGGCAGGCGGCCGGTCATAAAACTATTGCCAATAACTTTTACAATATGTACTATGAAAGAAGAGTACATATTGTATCGACCCCAAGTAATTTAGATAAGAGTAGGAGAATGATGATGATATATATAAACTTATATTTAAAAAAGATGTCAACACAAAACCGCAATAATATTCTAAACAGACCTTGTAGCGATATAGAACATAGTCAGAAAAAAAAAACATTGTATTTTGTTTAATTCATCTACCTGTTATTAAGAATAAGCATAGCTCTTTGGAGATATCCCGAAGTCTAATCCAGGCAGTCGTTTTTCCGTGTGGTGAAGAATACAATTCACCACCCCCTATCTTACCAGTGGGTGATCGTTAGAGACGACTAAAGGATATAAAACGCATATAAAGACAAGGAAATGAAAATAACCTGCACTGATTTATCTTACAAACGCGATTGTAGATTAATTTCGCTCCTATTGCCTACTCCAGGCCCTAGTAGTGAGACGCACAATAGCTAAAATGATAATCCTGGTATATTTTTTTTGTATTACCTATGTTGGCAAACGAGCAAGCAGCACAACTGATGGTAAATGTTAGTTAGTGCCCATGGACATTTGCAATACTAGGGGTACATCTAGGGGGCAACCGAAGACAAAGATCGGGTACCGGTGGCCCGCTCGCACGGCGAAGAGAGGAGTCCTTGCACTGTGGGTCTATTGGGTTGCACACCGTCTCGGACCGATTTGACGGAGCGCGACCGCATCCATAGCCCACCGCAAGGGTAAAAAAGTGGTACATCTAGGACTCGATCTACTAACCAAAACTTATCCAAAAAGTTGAGTTTCCATCTCTCTTGTTTACCAAATGAAACACAACAATATCATTACTTAAACGTTGATTGCCTGCGAGATTGTGGTAGGTATATAAACGAACCGGCCAACGGCTGTAGCCAGAAAACTGTCAAAAATATCATCCTAACATTACTAAAATATAATAGCTATCCTTGCCCCCTACGCGTGGCATAATTCTATATATATATATATATAAGAGATTGCCACCTATGTATTGACTCATCACGATATCTCTGGAACCATAAGACTTCAAATTTGGTAGGAATATTCCTTTCACTGATTAAAGGTCAGCTAAGAACGGATTTCACGAAATTCCACCCGCAAGAGTGGGTTGCTGGTGTAAAAATCACATTTTTTAAATATAGCTCCGACAGACTAGAAATTTGGTATGAACATTTTCTCTGCCCTGTAGAGGTCAGATGATTTCAGATTTTACAAAATTCAGAAGAAAAGAAGAAAATTCCTTCTCCGAAAGGAATTCTATGTAGCGAAAGTAAATTACACAAATGAATTAACGTAACCGAAGCGAAGCGAGGGCGGGTCGCTGGTATATAATAAACTTAATATTTTAATTTTAAACAAATAAACTTTCGATAGTAGTTGGACCACGCTGTTGACAGTTCTCTGTTTACAGCCGTCCGTCCGTTCGGGGTAGTACCACACTCTGGTAGATCTACATCTGAGTAATAGCCATATACTATTGCGCTTCGTTCGGTGAGCGAGAGAGCCGGAAGCGCAACTGTGTGGGTCTGGGGATTGTAATAGTAAGCAGCCTAGCTATAGCCTTGGTTATAGCAAAGGTCAATGGGCGACAGTGACACTTACCATCAGATAAAATAATAACAATCAAATAGAATAAATTTTGCTACAAAAATTCATTATTTCTAAATCCAAAAAAAATATAAATGCCAGATAAATAATCACCAACATATCACATACTAAATCCTTCACTGAAACACGCTGCATCTTATGGTATAAGTATTATTACGAACGGTTCAGTAGTTTTCGCTATATAATAGACCAAATAAACCGACTCTCCATTTATAAGAAGATGGATAGATGAAAGAGCAGTGACTATTGTATTAATACTTCGCCACATAAACATGTTACAATTGATTATAGTACTACAGCGAGTTGTATGAAGGTAGATAATTATATTATTGTTGGATGACACAAGGTCATGCGAAGGTTGTTTCGTTGCGCAATGCGTATGCGCATAGCTCCACTAGATGTGACATCTTGTTTGAGCGTAGTTTGTTGTATTATATTGAACGTAGTTACATATACACATACCATCACGCCATATCCCTTGCAGGGTAAACAGAGAGAACAGAGTGCCAGAGAACTCTATCCTTGCATACTTCATTCGCTTCCTCAACATTCATAATTCTCTTCATACACGCTCGCCGGTTTCGGAGACTCTTGACTCCACCTCCCTTCAGTACATGACCGATCTGGTCTAGGTAGGTGAGTCTCGGTCTCCCCTGGTACCTACATCCTTCCACTTTCGCATTGTATATCTTCTTAACCAGACGTTCGTTCGGTTTTTTGAACGTAGTTCTTGTAACGAAATTTAGATTAATAAAAAGAAAGTGATCTTTAGATCATACGACTGAAATATAACTTCTCTAGCTTGATCTATATCTTCTTAATATATATAAATTACGCGTCACGTTGTTTGTCCGCGATGGACTCCTAAAGTACTTAACCGATTTTAATCAAATTTGCACAGCATGTGTAGTTTGATCCAACTTAAAAGATAGGATAGCTTCCATCTCAATTTATAGTCGCAATATTATTTTATTGCAAATTATTTGTCTATTATTTGACAGTCACGATTATCTGTTATCTCCAAACGATTCTAACAGATGGCGGTATCTGTTGACTGGATTGAGTAAGTATTTAATAGATGGCGCTATGTTTAACGTACAAACGTTTCATATAAGCTACAATTTATTAGCATAACCACCGAGTGTTACTGAGGCTACCTTAGCCACAGCAACGCGTGGTCGAGTCTGCTAGTATATGTATAATATATATGTACAATGTACATTGTACATGTATATACATAACGCTTGTCCGGAAGAATAGTGACACAATTCTAAAAATTACAATTATCATTATATTTCAATTTTTGGTGGTAGAGGGGTGTTAATTTTTTTTTTATTGCTTATGGTAGTAAACGAGCAAGCAACACATCTGATGGTAAGTGTCACTGCCGCCCATGGACCTTTGCAATACCAAGGGTATAGCTAAACCGCTACCAACCAATGCAAACCCACCCAGTTAGACTACCGTCTCTCTCGCTCACCGAACGAAGCGCAATAGCACATTGCCATTACTCAGACGTCGATCTTCTGCTCAGTGTGGTACTACCCCGGACGGACCGGCCCGCGGCTGTAGACATAAAACTGTCAACAGCGTGGTCCTACCAGTAAAAATATAAAATACTAGCTTTTGCCCGCAGCTTCGCCCGCGTAAAAGGTTACTTTCCTAAAGATTTTCATCACCTATTTTTATTTTACGCCCATAAGGGTAATTAAGGGTGTAGATTGTTGGCCTGAGATCTCGATTTCGAGCGACCGCAGCGCCAAAGTTTAATGTAACATCCGACGGGGCGAATGAATGACCTAGAGAGCGCAATTTTCAAAATGTTTTGCAACAAACGTTCCACGTTGAGAAATTGTTATTGAACTTGAATATTTACAGCATAACAATAACGTTGAATTTTTGGAAACTAGCTGTTGATTCTTTTTAATAGATTAATAAGAGTAGTTGAGACACAATTTTTATGTTTTTCTATCATTACATTACATAGTATAAAACAAAGTCGCTATCCGCCGTCTGTCTGTCCCTATGTATGCTTAGATCTACTACGCAACGGATTGTGATGCAGTTTTTTTTAATAAATAGAATGATTCTTAAGGAAGGTTTATATGTATAATACATGCATAATATAGTAGAGAAACGCTGATTAATTTAGAGGTTTCTAATGTGATGTCGTAAATAAGCACGTTTTTTTGCGCTTATATTGCAAACGTTGGCTGAACCCTACGAGATAGACCAAAATAATGTACTACAGTATTATCCATCTTAAAAAGTTCAACAAAAAAGTCCACGATGGCATATGTCTATCTCTTAGGGATAACCCACCATAACCATTTTTTATCCTCTACTAAAAAATGATTATTTACTAAGTGATTTTACACAATACAGCATTAATCCTTATCCAATTAAGTACCTTAAATAAATTGTGCATTTATTATAGATCAATATGCTTTTTATAGTATGTAATTTAAGTGAATATTGCCGAAGATAGCGAAGATAGCGAGGGCGGGTTACTAGTTTATAATATATATATACAATCAAGAGCAGGTCCGGACTGACATTTTTGTATTCTACTTACCTAAAATTCCAACTATGTATTTATTTGTAATTTCACTACCAAAATTTATTCTAATTCGTAAAATATTCATTCAATAAAATAATTGCAAATTCAGTAGGAAGTGTGTTTATCTCTACGCAAGGAAATGTGCCTATTGCGTAAACTCAAATACTTACTTTTTGTTTACGATCACCTCGTCGATATCTAAAAAAAATCCTAGGGTTTTAAAAAAAATGTCAATAAATGAAACACAAGTATAAAAATGATTTATTTACTACACAATAACAAATATGAGTCGCCATTACTCGCTATCTCAAAAGCGTGCTAGGGTTGTACAAAAATTAGTAAATAATTCATTTATTTACTAATTTTAACAGAAGTTTGTAAATTATTAATATACTAATTAAAAGTATGTAATTAAACAATAACGAAATATGAGTTCAAAATTCTAATGTTTTTTCATTCGATTACGGATCAAGTTCTGATTTCTGCTAATTTGATGATAAAATCAATGGCTATCACAAAACCTATCAGAATGAAAACGTTACCAGCTGCCCGATTCACGTAAGTAATAAAAACCGTAGCGCAGTGACGTCACTTCGTTTTTTGCAAATTTAGCCCTTTTAACCGACTTAAAAAAAGGAGAATTCTCAATTCGCTGTATTTTTGAACCAATTTTTATGATTCTTTACACCAGGTAACTCAGAAATTGTATAGTAATTGAGCTATTGGAAGATTTATGACAATCCAAGACTAGATAAGTAAGTGCGTTTAAAACAGAAAACCAAAAGGCGATTTCTAAGTTCCTAAGTTAAAACGACTTTTGGACTGGCGTGTTTACGTGAATCGACTGGCTGGGTAGTTAAGTTACCTGTATCTTTCAAAATCATTAGGCGTTCTTCTCTTTCATAACACGTAAAGCTCTTTCTTTCCTCTCTTTCATAGCCTCTATGATACTGGGCGCGTCACGAATGGGCATGCTTCGTGACTGCCGAGGATCAACTAATTCTGGAAGTAGGCAATCGTAATAAAACCTAACTAATTTCATCTCCATTTTCTCCTCCCAAAATTTGTCGTCCTTTTCTATAATATAAACTTTCATAGGTACAGTAGCACCAAACCAGATGCCAAGCATGCAAACGTTTCTTTTAGTAATATGTACCTGTCCCTGAATTTGGAAATACCAGTTATGATTTTTATTTATGACATAACCCTTGGAAGCCTTGTCCTTAACCCAAAAGGTATGTTTGGCCATTGCTTCATCAAGAGTCATGCCAGCTAAAGAATGTGGGCACTTAATTTCAATTAAACCGTTTGCATAAATGCCATCTGGTGTAGTACCAAGAAATTCATATTGATCGTCGACGAACAAACCGCAACCTTGTATACTAATATTCTCTTGAATTTCTAACTGTTTAATTGCGGTTTCTTCGTTTTCGATACCGTACCGTACAGCAGGCAAACTGGAGATATTACTACCATAAACGATTTTACGAACAAGAACAGCACAACTTGTGCTCTCTCGTTTTTTACAAACTTCCCCGAACGATGATGAGGTTAGTAATTTTCTCCTTGTACTCATCCACTCAGAACTACTTCTTTGCAAATGGGACGACCTTTCAAGCTCCTCTCTTTCAGCACAAGACAACTTTAAATCGGCTAAAAAAGATGACTTGGCTTTCTCATATAATTCTGGACTCAGATCAGGTTTTTCGCAGTTTGGTCCATAGTGAGCGTCTTTCCATACAGCGCTATGGCTCTTTTTCAATCTTAATTTAGGTTTAGCAATTAAACGGATTCTACGATTACAATTTTCCACTTTCGCGATCAAAGGATTAGGACTAGATTTAAATATTACTACATGAGTTTTACTATGAATCGATCCTGTATTAAAAGACACAACAGCAGCTGCGCATCGGCCCGCATAAGAACCACGGGAAGAATAATTTACACGCTTACCCCCTACTAATTTGGCAATCACTGCGTTAAAACTTTCAACTATATTACTTGTACAATTATGAATTAAACTTCTAGAATGATATGACAGTCTTTTACTTAAAATGTGTACCACGTCCATTAATCCGCATCCAACAATTGCTGGAAGCAACCCAACAGGTTCTATTCGACGAGTATCAGGTCTACAGAAATACTCCTTGCAATATTGGTGATTACCAAATACGTGTTGTGGACCATTTAGGATATCTTCACTAAGATTCACACACTTCTTCCTTGACAGCTTCTGCCATGGAACGTGCTGCTGTCTTTGCCCACCAATCGCAAACCGTATTATTAATTTCATTGTATAATGAAGGTGACATGATTGGTAGGGCTACTGCGGCAGTTAATGTTTTTAACTGATAGTAGCTCCCACCAGATGATTGTATCTGGTATCATAATACCAGATACAATTTGATGATTCACTTCCATTCTATCTTCTTTCTTTTCAATCAAACACACAGTAAATTTCATACTACACATACTACATTTCATGATGAGTTTTGAGTCCAGACCAACTTTTACTTCACCTATTATACTGAGGTAACTTAACTTACAATCCATTGGACCGTGGTCCCCTATGGCCTGAAGAGCTTTAAAAAAAAAAAGAAACGTCTACAACTCTACGCCCAACTTCCATTTCATCCACCTTTCTCTCTTGGTCGTTTTCAATAACTAGTTCCTGTAAAGAAAGATAATGGCTTGATTTTTTTTATAAAAAATAATTATAAATTTAAAAAAATGCAAAAGAATTAATACGATATTAGGTTCCTGAGGAATAGAAATTATAATTTCTTTACACATTAGGTATTGTTTTTTTATAACGTCATCTATTTGAACGTAAATTTTCTTTTGAGAAAGTAATTGAGAAGTATTTCGGTACTAAGGTGTTTGTCTCTCGATGAAAATAATAAATATTGCAAGAAAAAATCTATAGGTAGGTATTGAGATTTTGTCTTCGCCCATCACTAACTAAGTAGTTTGTTTATTTATGTAACAAGTATTAAAACGTAAGAATTACGTATAACAACTTACCTCTATACAGCGCGTAGCATTGTTGCTCAGAGTCTCGGCCCCAAGGTTTTCTTTATTTTCAATACTGGAAATATTATTCATCAATATTATCCACTTTTTATTTATTTTGTACAACCCTAAGCCAGACGCTAGGCGCCTCGCGTCTGTTTGGCGGTATAGGTATGTCGACAAAGTTGCGCTGTCGCCTACCTACTTCCACAATTTGATATTTAGACAATACTAGCCGACCCGGCGAACTCCGTATCACCTTTTTTTTTAAAAAATCCTATTATTTTGATATTACATACAGACACTTCAATTTTATTTATCAGTATAGATATAGATAATACAAACCAATATTTACATGTTATTGTAGGTATATGTCTGAATCGGGCGATCTAAATCATATGACATATTGTATTAGCTTTGTAATAGACCCTGTTCAAATGCGATAATAAATAAGTAGGGAGGAACTTACATTTTATTCCGAGATCTTTTGGCTTTCACATTTTTATAATGCGTACAAAACTTTCTTTTCCCTGGCATGACACTCAAATTCAATCAGTCCTGCGAAAAAAATAGCCTATGTTACTCAGTGATAATGTAGCTTTCGAATGATAAAAGAATTCGGTCCAGTACTTTTTGAGTTTATTCGTTACATACAAAAATCCAAATCTTTCCTCTTTATAATACCTATTAGTGTAGATATTGTATTTTTTACGATTTATATCTAGTTCCATCATGGTTTTCTTTCAGACATTAATTATATCGATACTTTCTACTAACTGAAAATAAATTAATTATAAAAATGTTATACTTACAGTTTTTTACAAAAAACACAAATTCACAATACGTAATTCTGCTGTCTGCAGCCGACAAGCGTGGTGTCGCGTTCACTTACAGAAAGGAACTGCCGTTAGTGACCGCCGAGATTGCACGAATGAAACGAACGCTTTATCCCATACATTTGTGTATGAAAAATTTACCTTAAAATATATCTAGATTTTAGGGCTTTAAAAGAGGAAGTCTTTGTTTGTAAAGGTATAAAAAGAAGTATACAGCTATACTTATTGGTTTCTTCAGTGTTCAAAAAGTGTTTCTTTTTATCAATTTGTGTTGATTTATGGGGTTAAATCTGAAAAATACGAAGTCATGTTTTTGCATTTTTACTCAATTTTGTGCGTTTGTTGACGTTTATTATATAACAACTATTAGGTTTAAGAGTTTAATATAAGCATGAACATACTTATTGGTCTTTGATTGTAATATATACAAATTATCATTGATATGAATCATATGTAAATAGGTTAAATATGAAAAATCGTAACACTCTTTTCGGTGATTTTCACGATCTACACCCTTAATGTCATATTTATTTATATGTTACCAATAGCCTAAAAATAAGTTTCGAGCTTCTGGCTTTAAAAATGACGATACTTCCTTACAACTTTTCATCCACCTTTACAACCCTTTTTTGCATTAAAATGTAGCCTATGTCCTTTATCAGGCTCTATACTATCTGTGTACCAAATTTAATTTAGATCGGTTCAGTAGTTTTAGGGTGAAAGAGCGACAGACAGACAGAGTTACTTTTGCATTTAAAATATTAGTAAAGATTATAAGTTCTCCCTATCTACTCTTCGTCGTCATTCTTAAGGATATTATGCTGACGCTCGTGCATTTGGAATTGCAGCTGAACCGAGCTGGAAAAAAGGAAATATTTTGACGCTCCTGAAAATGTAGCTTTTTTGAATTGTGTCACTATTCTTCCGCCCAAGTGATATATTAATTTTCTACAAATATTTAAATTTATTATGAATTTTCATTGAGAAATTAATGTTTTTGAATAGAATTCTAATTTTCGAGAATAAGAGTGTGTGATCGCACCTCTCTTTCTTCTACAGTACTATATACGAAACGTAACCCTCTCTCTTTCTACCTTCACTGACTTATATCTGTCTCCCAAGTTCCGTTCGCCTCGCCCGCATCACTTTTCGTAACGCTCTCGTCAGGCTTAAATTAATTTGAAATAAAAACTAAAAAATATAGAACGTATGTATTAAGTAATTATTTATTTTGTATTTTGTATAATAATTTGAACAAAAAATACTCCTTTTCAAATTTGTACAAGCAAGAAGACATTTCTGTGTGGTGACGGCATAAGAATAAAATTCACCACCCCCTATCTTACCCGTGCGTGATCGTAAAAGACGATTAAGGGATATAAAACGCATATAACATCTATGAAAGAGAAGGTAAACTCGAAACAAAACCCTATACCAACACGTCTGACCAGCGTGGTATAGTAGGTCAACGTCCCCCTATTGTGAAGGATGCTCGAGCCTAACAGTGGGACATATATGACCTGATATGATGATGAAGAAGAAAATATATGCAAAAGCAATAGTATTTGTTTTTAGTTTAAAATTTATACGCTCTTAAAAATTAGCCGCCTCAAACTGGAACCTCGCAGCCCTGAGCTTAAATACATAACTGCCTCTGAATGTCTACAAGCCGGATATCCATTACTACCTTACGATAAGGTTTCACAAATGCCATATATTACAACCGGATTCACATAGAAATAAAAAATTATTACGGTAACCATCATTAAGGATGTTCAAACCTCAGCTGAATTTAACTAAAATGTCTTTTAATTTATATTTTCATGGCGATATTGAGGTTGAAAACGTTTAAAATTATCCGGGGGTTTAATGTTATTATATAAAATGACTTTTGAATGTAAACAAATGTAGCATAATGATATCTAATGTTTACGCGGGTATCACACATTTGAATTGAAACTTGCACGCCTTATAAGCGAAGCGTTGAGGTGATGTTCTACTCTCGATATACATATGAAAAACAAGGACTATTCAAAACTAAAAATGACTGTATTTTTCTCACACTGCACTTATAAGATAATATTATCATACATATATCAAGAAAAACAATCGTTTAAACGTATTTGATATTTTTAAAAAGCAATTATTTTGTTGTTCAAAGTAAGAAAAAAAGTTGATTAAAAAAATATTCGAGGACGCGTAGATGTTTCTGTAAGGATCTGGCACTGTCACAACTGTAAAAATTAATGTATCGAAATGTTTATTTTATTAAAAGCTTCATAATCGCAACGCGCTGTTTCCTTTCGAAAATGTCTTGGTAATTCTTTGTCGTTTAATCGCAATTAATAAAAAACATATTCTAACACGGTTTTTGACGTGACAACGTCTTATAAATTGGTTTGCCGGGTGACACTTCAAGAAACTGCGTTACGCTCCGCTCACGTTATGCGCTCACAATGAGAGCGAGTGAGAGGCACGCGTCCCTTCCACTCGGGCATGGTTAGCCCGCCTAAGAGCGAGAGAGACAGACATAAAAAGTTATGTTGTTAATGTATTGCAAGTTATTGTATGTATATTTGTATATAAATACGTATGTATGTGTAAAGGTAAAAATAAAATTTTGTTAATATGAAATTCAGTGCGAGATTCTTTGTATAAATTAATGTTTTAAATATAATTCTTTGTATAAATAAATGTTTTAAATTGTTACTATTATTTCATCCTTCTTCCTACTATACGAATGAATATTCACATTAAAATTATTTTACCACTCAAAGTCGTTGTCACGTAAAACTTTCGCCCGTATACCGACTTTACAGGCAACCAATTTTTTTTATTTGATTTTTAATTTCACGACGTTTCGTACACTTTACTATTTACTAACATTACTACTTATTTACTAACAATTTAGATTAAGTATTACTAACAATAATGAGTCTCTGTTACTTAAATAAAGGAGTATTATTATTATTTACAGTGTTTATGGTCATGCGAGGACTGAGGTATCTCACGTCCAAAAATGCAATAAAATTCTTATAAACATATTTTTTCAAATGAAATTTGATTTTTTTTTAAAGGCACCAATGATGCACTAAGAAAATAATCCTTGTTATTAAAATTACTAAAATTTAACATTTAATATGCTTGATTATGTATAAAAATCCGATTACGAATGAAAAATGATTGTCACAAGTGGAATTTGAACCCGCACCTATTGTTAATCCGTCCCAATCGTGCTGCCACTTACACCACCGTGAACTATTGTAGGACATTCAATTCTCGCATCGTATTATATTTTCGTCTTTTTCAGGAGGCGTGTGCCATCTACCCGACATTGCTTTTTTCGCTCGTAATCGGGTTTTTATAAATAATCCTTGTATTGCGGTGCGACTTTAAAAATATGTAATTCACGCAGACAAATTACACTCAGACTCAGAATAACAATTTGTGGTTCGCACAAACTGGCACTGAAGGTTGATCTCTTAACCAGTATTAGGGGTGAAAAAACATCGATGTTTTTTTCGATTCGATAAATTGAAACTGTACATCGATGTCTTTCGATGTATCGGATGAAAACATCGAGTACTTTTTCTAAAGTCATATCAAAAGTGTTACTTCTAAAAAAAAAAGAAAAAGGTCTTTTTTGTGGCATTTATACCTATTCCAATCCCTTATAAAACTGACTTCTAAAAAAAAAAGGTCCTTTTTGTGTCCTTTATACCTATTCCAGTCCCTTATAAAACAGATTTCTAAAAAAAAAAAAAAAGGTCTTCTTTGTGGCATTTACTGTTTCGATGTTTTATGAAAAAACATCGATACATCGAGTATTTCGATAGCTCTTCAAAACATCGGATCGATTCGATGTATCGCATTGTAAACATCGATGTTTTCGATGCATCGATGTATATCGAATATCCTTAACCAGTATGCCATCTGTGCAGTCAAAATTGCACAGATGAGGTGTCTATTTAGAGATGTGACCTGCAATGCTACGTGTTTGATTCCGTACGATCCACAAATAAAGTTGTTCACACTCTGGCTGTAAATTAATTCCATTAGTGCTATGACGGTAAAATACAAAGATTAATTCCTTAACGCACTTTTTTGCTTAAAAAAATAGTACAAAAAATACAGTTTAGAAAAATGGTGTCCCGTAAGATTCATCCAAGATCAAGAAATCAGTACCAGTGGTTATTTTAAGGACAGTGGGCCAGACAAAAGAAATTAAAGACGCAGACGAAAGCGTAGAAGGACCTTTCACCAAATAGATTGAAAACATCCTCAAAAAACTACTTTTTATTATTATTTTTAATAATAAATTTTAATAATAACTGATCAAAAACAAAATATTTTTTTTACATTTACAATCATTTTCTCTTTGTACTGGCACTGAATTTATACCTATTAAAATGTGGGTCAAACTTTTAATTACTGATACTGTAGCGGGTATATATAAATTTCTGTAATAACGATGACATATTGGACGTAAGACACCTTAGTCCTTCCGTGTAAAGTTGTGTAGCTCCTGAGCGAGTGATATAAAAGAGCTATATCACTCACATAGATACAACCTATCACTTGCTCACTTGAACGCCGAATATATCAGTAGCTCACTAACTCATCGCTCACTTCGCATCGCAGAATGTTTCACTTTCACGTTTCTCACATGGTAACGAAAAATGAGCGAGATAGGTGTGCTGCGTAGCCCGCCAACGATATTTCACATTGTTTTCGTATCGTTGTAATTAAGTTGTCAAAAGAGAATACACTCTATTTCTTTATTAGAAATAAAGTTTAATAATTAATATTTATTATTAGGAAATAGATTTGTATTTGTTTTACTATAACCAACTGGTAATGCTTTTTTGATATTATGATAATAGAGCGATAAAGTATTTTGAAATTATTTTTTATGGGTAATTAGTTGCTACCGGGGTATCTCGTAAATACGTGACCGAGTGTTGAATAAAACTTACTTTTATAGACGTTTTTAGTAATAAAACTGTATATTTATTTGCGCAAGTGTTTATATCATCATCATCATCAGCTCAATTTAAGTCCCACTGTTGGGCTGGAGCCTCCTCCATAATAGAAGGGAAATTGACCTACTACACCACGCTGGTCAGACGTATTGATATAGGGTTTTGTTTCGAGTATTTCTTCTCGTATGCGTTTTATATCCATTAGTTGTCTCTTACGATCACACACGGGCAAGATAGGGTGTAGTGAATTGTATTCTTACTCCGTCACCAAACGGATGTAATTGATTGCCAATACATAAAAATAAGAAGAAGAATAATACATTTTGGGTTGATCAAAAGTAATTGGGATAAAAGCAGGTGAATGATAAAATGACCAATCGTATCTAGTAATTCTATATCTATATACGTACTTTGCTTTGACAGATAGACAATACAAACTGTGGTACTACCAACAAATAAATCTATGTCAAGTTTATGAAATAAGTAATATATTTTTTTCCGTATAATGACGAATTATATTTTTAATTACTCGTGGGTGATCTTAAGAGACAACTAAGGGATATAAAACGCATGTTATATATATGCAAGAGAAGGAAAACTCTAAACAAAACCCTATACCAACACGTCTGACCAGCGTGGTGTAGTAGGTCAATTTCTCTTCTATTATAGAGGAGGCTCGAGACCAATAGAGGAACTTAAATTGAGCTGAGATGACGATGATAATGATGAATGACGAAGTATAAAGATAATTCAACATCTTGCCATTGGATGTTTTAATAGATAAATAAAGAATATAATATTGATATTAAATAGCTTCCGGATTGAGAGCCCTCAGCGCTCACCCATAGTCCGGGTTAAGCTGTGACAGCTATCTGCGGCTAACAGCTAAAAGATAGACACAAAAAAAGAATTAAAAAGCTTAAAAGTAAACCGCCAAAAAAAATAAATGTGAAAAAGAAATATAAAAAAATAAAAATGCGTGCGTACAAAGTACATATGTCAGAAGTGAAACTTCTCTGTCAAATTAATTTTGCACGTCTCATAAGCGAAGCGTTGAGGTCTTGCTCTACTCTCGACATATGAAAATCAAGCACTTTTCAAACATAAAAATGATTGTATTTTTTTCACATTGCACTTATAGGATTATTATACATATGTCAAGAAAAACATTAGTTTAAACGTATTTGATATTTTTAAAAAGCAATTATTTTGTTTAAAGTAAGAAAATAGTTGATTAAAATAAATATTCGAAGATGTCAGATAAAATATTTTGTATCTGGCAGGATCACGGCCGTATTTTTATCTCGTTTACATATGTATATCAAACAATAGCGTGTATTTTCTCTCGATCTCCCTTCCTCTCTCTCATTCGCTCTCTTCCTCCTCTTGATCCATGGCTATGTGCGTTATTATAAGACGTTAGCCTTATCTTACTCTCTCTCAATGACAAAAACGTCGCACATTTTTCGTGTCGCGTTTCATTTGTAAAAATTTTACCATATTCTCTAAAGAATATGGTAAGAATATTCACTTCAAAAATAAAAACGTGAATCTAAAATTTTAACAATTTTCGATTTCTTATTACTGAAATTTAGCATTTAATATGCTTGATTATTTGTAAAAACTTGATTATGAGCGAAAACTGATTGTCACAAGTGAATTTCGAACTCACGCAAGTGGCAGCACGATTGGAACGGATTTCTAATAGTTTAGTTTTACAGATACTTAAATTAATGTTTTATAATTAAAAAAAGGGTTTTTCTATTCTAGTTAGTTTGTGGTTGACATTTATGGAGAACATTGTGAATCTGGGCTTACACGAGTTACAATAGTATGTGGTGGAATTAGTTCTAAAAAAATAGAACAATAGATAAATTCCCCACGAGTTAAACTACAATTAAAATAAACAAATCAAAAATACAAAGAACATAACGCAAGATTTATAAATAGAAAAAAAAATACGCTCCAATAGGTTTTTGGTATGTAAAAAAAAAGTTTATTACTATTTTGTCGATGGTACGTCATTGATGTTAAAAAGGAAGTCACGTCATATTAACGCTCTCGTTATGCGCTGTGTGGCCATTAAAAGCGCGGGAATATTATAACTATCATTATTCTGCTTTTAATACTATCAACTACGCATTCGTAACGACGACGTAAGAGAGCGAGTAGGTATGAAAGAGAGTATTGGTGTAAAAATGCGAAAGGAAATGCTCCGATGGTTCGGACATGTGGAAAGAATGCCGAACGAACGTCTGGTTAAGAAGATATACAATGCGAAAATGGAAGGATGTAGGTACCGGGGGAGACCGAGACCTACCTAGACCAAATTGGTCACGTACTGAAGAATAATGGAGTCAAGAGTCTCCGAAACCGGCGAGCGTGTATGAAGAGAATTATGAATGTTGAGGAAGCGAGTGAAGTATGCAAGGATAGAGTTCTCTGGCACTCTGTTCTCTCTGCCTACCCTGTAAGGGATATGGCGTGATGATATGTATGTATGTATGTAACTCTTAATTTGTTCATGGATATTGTAAAAGACGACAAAAAGCTTAATATTGACGTAGACCAACTACATCTGATGCCGTTTGGTCAACAATTACATTCACAAGTAGTGTTGACGTCTGACAGACGGCAAGTAATTGCAATGCGTGGAGCGATTCTCTCCCTTCCCTTCAAGGTGGTTGAGGGGAGTGATGGCTGCTCTAGTAGTTGACTTGTGATCGGGTGCAGCTTGTGGGATCCGGTCCAGCAATGGTCTTTTATATTGTATTTGAACTATTAGGTTCGAAGGGCATGGCACTGGAGCTAATTAATAAGTATGTTGAACTATTTTTTTTATAAAAAATCATAATAAAAATAACATAGATAAAATATAAATAAGACAAGTTTTAATAGTTGTAGGAGCACGCTGTTGACAGTTCTCTGTCTACAGCCGCGGGCCGGTCCGTCCGGGGTAGTACCACACTTAGCTGAAGATCGATGCATGAGTAATAGCAACGTGCTGCTGCGCTTCGTTCGGTGAACGGGAGAGCCGAAAGCCCAACTGGGTGGGTTTGGGGATTGTAATGGTAGGCAGCGGCCTAGCTATACCCTTAGTATAGCAAAGGTCCATGGAGTGGCATGGCAGTGACATTTACCACCAGATGTGTTGTTTGCTCGTTTGCTACCATAAGCAATAAAAAAAAACCCGCCGAGTTTCTTCTCAGTAGTCCCATTTCGATCTGGTGGTAGTTTCTTAGATTAAATTTAAATGTAAAAAATGACAATATGTAAGTGGCCTCGCAGGGTTGGACGATTGAATGACGATAGTTAACGAAAATTAAAGATTATATATTTTTTTTCAATTAAATATTACGTTAATTCACTCGCAAATATTAAGTTATAAGGAAGGTATTTTTTATGAAATTGTATTTTTTATATCGCTAATGGTGGCAAACGAGTATGCAGCACACTTGATGGTAAGTGTCACTGCCGCCCATGAAACTTTGCAATACCAAGGGTATAAATAGGCCGCTGCCTACCAATATAAACCCCAAACCCACCCAATTGGGCTTCCGACTCTCTCGTTCACCCAACGAAGCGCAATAGCACATTGCTATTACTCATACATCGATCTTCTGCTCAGTGTGGTACTACCCCGGACGAACCGGCCCGCGGCTGTAGACAGAAAACTGTCAACGATGAATACCCAACAATTAAAGAAGGCGAAGTGAGTTTTACAAAAGACAATAAGCAGACATTCAATTCTGTCTTTATAGTTCGAAGCTTCATCATTAGTTTAAGTGGTATCTCGTATTATAATGCTTAGAATTTTTATGTTTATCTTAAAGAAGCAGTGCCCTCAAGTTTGTAATATCAAATCTACGTATCGCTTGGGATTTTACAGACAGAGATGTTTCTCTCGAACGTAATATATTACAGCCAGACACAGGATTTTGCATTTTACATTATCTGTCTTTCAAACTAGTTTGGTATGCGATTTTAAAGCTACCAAGATTTCTGTGTATCGCAAAAGAAACCACTATAAAACTGAAACAACGTTTTCTATCGCCTTTAACGGTAACTAAGCAAGCATTCCACATGGACCCCTATAATACCAAAAGTTCAAGTCGTTTCTTATCGTAAGATAGATTTTGGGACTACAAATCTCCCTCTCACCGACTAAACACTGATAACAAATTACTATTATAGTACTTAAATAATCATTATGTCCGCGTGGTAACGGAGTAAGAATACAATTCACTCTATCTTACCCGTGGGTGATCGTAAGAGACGACTAAGGAATATAAAAGCATATAACATCTATGCAAGAGAAGGAAAACTCTAAACAAAAACCTATACCAACACGTCTGACCAGCTCGGTATAGTACGTCCCTCTTATTAGTAGGCCCGAGCCCAACAGTGGGACATATATGGGCTGTGATGATGACGAAAGGAATATTGATTTATTGCGCCTGCAATAATTGAAATTTGCTGCCAACTGCATACTGAAGTTGTGGATGCATTTTTCCTTGTTCACGCTGTGAAAAATGCATTTGTCCTGCATTTTATAGTAAGGAGTATATGGGCTTCGCCGACGTAGGCTGGCGTCAGAATACATACTTCTATTATGGCTTCGTCTATTATGGGGTGCTAAAAGGTCACCTTTTAGGCAGCCGTGATAACGCAAAAGCTGATCAAAACCCATCGCTGTCAAATATTTTATGAATGTCTGTAACCAGAGACTAGTTTTTTTTCCATTGATATCATCACGCCAAATCCCTTGCAGGGTAGGCAGAGAGAACAGAGTGCCAGAGAACTCTATCCTTGCATACTTCACTCGCTTCCTCAACATTTGACTCCACCTTCCTTCAGTACATGACCGATCTGGTCTAGGTAGGTAAGTCTCGGTCTCCCCCGGTACCTACATCCTACCACTTTCGCTATGTATATCTTCTTAACCAGACGTTCGTTCGGCATTCTTTCCACATGTCCGAACCATCGGAGCATTCCCTTTCGCATCTTGTAGGCAGTGACTAGTCTGCTACAATAATCGCCACTAGGAAAGTTTTGAAGGCTCATCACATTGGGATAAAAAAAAAAACTATTTTGATGCTGTCCAATATCACTGCCGTATTTGAAGCCCATTCTGAACACATTTGAAGCAGAACCGTCCTAAAGATGCCTCATGTAGAAAAGAAATATTTGTCGCTTTAAAAATTCGAAGATTTCCGGCAAATTAAACGTTTAAATTCTGATAAATCCTCAACCCATAGGGTATATAGATAATACATAATATATCTTTATATTATCATTATTCGACCTTGATGTCGATTCATGGCCGACGGCCTTGAAGATTTGTTGTGGGGTAGCGGCTACGAATACAACCAACCCTTACTTTGCTCATAGATGTCTTAAAAGACGATTAAGAGCCTTATATTTACCTGGGCCAGCTCCAATTGATGGTGTTTAGTCAACAATTACATCCACAAGTAGTATTGACGTCAGATAGACGGCTGGTCATAACAACTATTGACAATAACTTTTGCAATATGTATGATAGAAGAAGAGTAAATATTGCCTCGACTAGAAGTAATTGGAGATAATAGCAAGATGAAGATGATGATTCGACCCTAATCCTCTCCAACATTAATTTCTTTCTTTTAGAAAGTATATTAATTAACTGTGATCTGCTGTGTGGTAGCGGCTACGAACACTACTAACCCTTACTTTGCTTGTGGATGTCGTAAAAGACGACTAAGAGCCTTATAACAACCTGGTCCAACTCCATCTGATGTCGTTTGATCAACAATTACATTCCTAAGGCGGGCTGACGTCTGGCAGGCGGCCGGTCATAAAACTATTGTCAATAACTTTTACAATATGTACTATGAAAGAAGAGTGCAATTACTTGGGGTCGATTGTAGTAATTGGGATAAAAGTAGGAGAATAATGATTAATTAACTGTAATAAAGTAATGGCCTGCCTATATTTCATATCAAAACAACATAATATATTAAATCGCTTACCGCTCATCATTGTATAAATCGCTCATTTCATAGCCAACAAGTTAAACCGTGTAACTACGACATCATTAATGTAACTAGGTTCCTCTACATATTTTAACTGCGTTTTAAATGAAAAGTTTGTTTATTTAAAACGTACTAATCTCAAAAACTACTAGTCCGATTTTGAAATATATCATCAACTAATCATCTCAGCCCATATATGTCCCACTGTTGGGCTCAAGCCTCCTCCATAATAGAAGATAAATTGACCTAATATACCACGCTAGTCAGACGTGTTGGTATAGGGTTTTGTTTTGAGTTTTTCTTTCTCTTGCCTAGATGTTATATGCGTTTAGTATTCCTCAGTCGTCTCTTACGATCACCCACGGGTAAGATAGGGAGTGGTTTATTGTATTCTTACTTCATCTCCATACGGAAAAGAATATACTTCATACCACAAAATTAAACAACGAAGCGCGACTCGTAAGCAAGCATATAATTTCACTGCAAGAGAATGACAAAATTCAACTCTATAGAGAACCATTTATTCGGTAGAATTTGATTATTTTTCGTCATGATACCGAGTAGTGGACTATTTCATCCTTATTATTATTCTGTTCTTATCCCAATTACATCTGGTCGACGAAATATGTACTTTTTTACCATCATTGCAATAAGTTCTGGTAATAATTTTATTAGGTACTGTTATTAGATTATGGAGGAAAGGAAGGAAGATACACTACTTTCCCACGGTTAATCAATATACCGTACATCTCAAGTAAGAAAGGAATACCAGATAGGATAAAGGTGGAATATAAAGAAAATCTTACACTTATGATGTCTACCCTCCAGAACTTCAATTATTCAGAACCATTTATCGCCTATTTCCATCAATTATACCTGCCTGTTGTCTAAACTTTTTGAGAATGTAATTATTGGCTAGTTGGCATCAAATTAAACTAGCCCCGGTCTATTTTAAGCTTTCACTCGTCTTTTATGGTGGTCACGAGTAATATAAGGATAATATTTATAACTCGCCATCGCACAGAATCCGTTCCAGCCTTCATTTAATATTTTTAACAATTCTATAACGAAAAAAATACCAATATTACCGTTAAAAGAGGGATTAATCCTGTAAATAAGTATACCATTATCTTTAAAATACTACTTGTGTAGTATTACCTAATATTACCATAGATTACGCTGGGTGATTTACATAAATAATGAAAGTGTGTCATAAATTTTAACATAGTAACATGAAAACAGCGCTATCTCTTATTACCGATACGTAAACATGCTTTCAAATATCATCAATAGATGTCGCTTATATTAGAAACTTACTTTTCATGTGATCCGATGTGTCTGCTCTCATAATATCAGTCAAATAATGTTCTAATGATCTCATATTGTCCAATCCGCTTCTTTCCTGTTAACAAAATAAAATTGTTATTGTCTCTGATGTTTATACGAGTATTTAACCAATAAAACTGTTTTTACAGATTCTATAGCGTTTGTATTTGATTTTTAATTTGACCGACATTTCAAACACTTTACAGCGTCACATTCTTTACGTGAAGACTCCTGTGACCATAAACGAAAATCAAATTAAAAAAAAACTATAGAATCCGTAAAAATAAGTTTATCTCAAAGGTTATTAGAAATAAATGGCCCCAAATTATGTGCAATAAAGAGCAATAGTCTCACTCACTGCTACGTGTTTATGTATCATCATCTCAGCTCATATATGTCCCACTGTTGGACTCGAGCCTCCTTCATAATGGGAGGGAAATTGACCTACTATACCACGCTGGTCAGACGTGTTGGTATAGGGCAGGGGTCGGCAATCTGCAGCTCGTGAGCCACATGCGGCTCTTTGGATGTAAAGTTGCGGTTCCTTAGTTCTATCATCATCATCATCATTTCAGCCTATTGCCGTCCACTGCTGAACGTAGGCCTCCCTCATTTTACGCCACAGAGTGCGGTCCTGTGCCGCCTGCATCCAACGACGCCCAGCAACCTTCACTAGGTCGTCTGTCCACCTAGTGGAGGGTCCTACACTGCGTCATCCGGTACGTGGTCGCCACTCTAGAACCTTTCTTCCCCAGCGGTTGTCGGTTCTTCGAGCGATGTGGCCTGCCCATTGCCACTTCAGCGTGCTAATTCTTAGTTCTATACGCAAAAAAAATATTTCTTAAAGAAAACATTTAAAAATGGTTCTGAATTGATTGATTAACAAGCATTAGGCACAAAAAAAATTGGCGAAAAAATATTTGTGGCTCTTTAAAAACTTTAAACCTTTATAAATTCTAATTTTTGGCTCTTCCGACTCAAAAGACCCTGGTCTAGGGTTTTGTTTCGAGTTTCCCTTCTCTTGCTTAGATGTTATATGCGTTTTATATCCCTTAGTCGTCTTTTATGATCACCCACGGGTAAGATAGGCGGGTGGTGAATTGAAACAATTTCCCTATAGTATAGTAGGTAAATTTCCCTCCCATTATATAGTAGGCTCGAGGCCTCGAGCCCAACAGTGGGACATATATGACTGGACTGAGATGATGATGATAATGAATTGTTTGATTCAACGAGTAATATCGCCTGCCTATTTCCATTTCAATCCTTTTCAATAAAACATGTAATTCTAAGAATTTTCGTATTGCGGCTTTTATCTCATCAAGAAATATCGAGCATAAATCTCACTTAACCGCGCTGTGAAATTTTAAGCTACATGCTTTACTAAGTGGTCAATGTTGAGAATGATCGGACCGGGATTAATCCGTCATCCGCTGAGATATAGGTTAAGTAATAGAGCTACCGGCTTTTCTTTGTGATGACAGAGAAAGAAGCTATGCTGTATGATAGTTGTATGATAGCGGCTACGAATACTACCAACCCTTACTTTGCTCGTGGATGTCGTAAACGACGACTAAGAGTCTTATAACGACCTGGGTCAATTCCATCTGATGCCGTTTGGTCAACAATTACATTCACAAGTAGTGTCGACGTCTGGCAGGCGGCCGGTCATAACAACTATTGCCAATAACTTTTACAATATGTACTATGAAACAAGAGTACATATTGTATCGACCCCAAGTAATTGGGATAAGAGTAAGTAAATGATGGCAGAGAAAGAATAAAATTCATCACCATATTTGATTTGCGTTGATATACCACATATATTTGATTTGATTTTATTTGATTCGTACAGTAGGTAAGTCAATTTCTCTTCTTGTATAGATTAAAATCGGCTATGAGCTAAGATATTCAGCGATTAGAAGAGAATCGTAGTTCATCTATTGTATTTATTTATAATATTATTATTTATCAATGGTAGGTTTACACTGTTTGCGCCTGATACCCTCCTAGCTGAAGGCGTGGGTGATTAGGCCGGGGATTTGACCGACATCCGCAGAAAGGCTGATGAGATCAGGAAACGGAATGGACGGCGGGTATCCAGACCATAGCTTGCCAAAAAAAAATAAAGGCTTCGGCTTCTTATTCCGTAAACAAAACTGTAAATATATAAAAAAGAAACACTGTTTCTTTTTATTAATTAACTTTGAAGCTTAGTGTGTCAAATGGTAATATTTGACACACTAAGCTTCAAAGTTATACAGCCGGCGTTATCAATCTCTAATACCTTCAAAGATATTTGATTATTTGCCTACTTTAATAAGTGCCTGTAAAAAGCCATTTTAATATATATTAAATTCACCACGTATCTAATGTATTTAATTGTATAAGAAATAATATCTATTGTATTGTTTAAAATAGCTTCGTAAATATATAAAATTCAAACAATACATTATATTTTAGTAATACATATATGAAAGACAGCTTTTGCCCGCGACTTCGTCCATGTAGAAGTCATCTCTGACGGAGATAAATAGAAAAAGCAATGCAAGGTGTTAAAGGTTTGTCGTTAGGACAATGGTCGACAGCGTCAGAAACTGGGATGCGGTCGCGACCTTCTGTCTTGCGGAATTAGGCGACAGGGCGGGCCCGAGAGAAAATCCTCTAAGGGGGTGTTAGGCCTTTTTTTTTTATGTGGTGGGCTATGGACGTCGCACCCCGCCAAATCGGTCCGGGGTGACGGAAGAGACGGCGCGCAACCCCATTAACCCACCCTGCAAGCACCTCTTCTTCGCCGTGTGAGCGGGCCACCGGTAGCCGATCTTTGTCTTCGGTGGCTCGCTCGGCGGTATGCCCTCTCGGGCTCCTCTCCTGTCGACGCCCCGACAGCTTTCGCCGTCGAGGCGTCGCCCTCACGCGGTGGCCTCACGTCGGGTGACCGGACAATTCAAGGGGGTGTTAGGCCTGAGTACCTGCCAGATGCCGCCCTAGACAAAGCCGCAGGATTTAACCGGAGATTAGGCCGTCACCCGTAATGAGGTTCACTGGTGACGTCTCGACAGCGAAAGCTGATAGAGCTTTAGATTCGAGATGATACCCAAAAGAGTAACCCGCCGGATGGGCCACCGCTGACAAACATCCGGTTGTTGGCCCATGTGTACAGTAGGTTAAACGGTCGCACGCCGCCTCTTCCGTCGCCCCGAATATATTGGACGAGGTGTAACTATATACCATAGTCAGACACCAAAGAAAAAGGTTATTCAGACTAGGTTGAACTATGAAACTCAACGTTGTTTTGCTTTTTAACATAAATACACAATAGTTAGACATATAGTACTGTAAAGTTTTTTTGTATATATTGATATGTTCTTTAATATTGTAGAATATTTTATTGTTCTAACATTCATAGTTTCCGCAACGCATACGATGAAAGACATTTTATGGCAAGTTTTTTCATACCTTGGTTTATATTATTGAAATTTTAGTAGGGATACGTATTTTTTTCTAGTAAAATATATAGCTTATATCACTCACAAATGACGTGGCTTTCCATTGGTAAAAGAATTTTCAAAATCGGTACAGTAAATCTAGAGATTACCCCTACAAAGTTACAAAGTCACAAAACCTTTTTATAATATTAAGTATAGATACAAATCATGTACCTTATATCATCATTATCAATATGGCGTCTTGTAAACAGCTGTTCAAATAATAATTACATTTCCATCTATATTAATCAGTAAAATAATTAAATATGTATTTCTATCTTAGTCAATTTTCAATACCGAAGAGTGGAAAATTATCATCATCATTCTCGTACTTTTATCCCAATTACTCGGAATCGTACTTTTTTTTTTTGTGTGTTTTTTCATACTTCCATGGTTTTTTGCTGTTAGCCGCAGATGGCTTTGACAGCTTTACGCGGACCATGGGTGAGCGCTGAGGGCTCTCAACCCGACAGAATCGATACAATATGCAGTCTTCTTTCATAGTAGGTATATATTGTAAAAGTTATTGGCATTAGTTTTATGACCGGCCGCCTGCCAGACGTCAACCCCCTTTGAGAATGTAATTGTTGACCAAACGGTATCAGATGGAGTTGACTCAGGTCGTTATTAAGCTCTTAGTCGTTTTTTACGACATCCACGAGCAAAGTAAGGGTTGGTAGTATTCGTAGCCGCTAACACTCAGCTAAGCGAAGAGTGAAAAATATGGTTTCAAATTATATAATGATACTTTTATATAATTTCTTATTAAATTAAAAATATAATAATATTTGTTATTGAACTATACAGCGTCTCACTTTTCTAATCTAAAGACCAACTAAAAGTTTATATTCTAATAATCAGCCACTCTGGGGATATATTCCTTCTCAAATTATTCCTCTTTAAGATAAATATATGTATTTAGATTAAAATCATTTAAATAAATGCACCAATTAACTTTTTTTTTTACAATCCAAAATGTATTGGAATAATACCGCGTTGACCCTTTGACCCATGTGCAGTCCCTAAATAAAAAAAGTGAATTTTGAAACTAACAAGCTCATTCCAAATTATACTTTAGTGTCTTCAATACAGAGCACATTTTTCATCCCCATTATAGCTTTGGATACTTGCCAATTTATATAGGAAATTATACCTTATATTGTTATGTAGAAGATTCAATATTACTTGTGTATTTTCTTGCGCGTTATAGCGCAATGCCGTAGTGACGTCACACTGCGTAGCCCGGGAAATAGGTCAGTAGGTTTACAGTACACCGCTAACCGACCAGTTAATATTGAGCTCTCTTGTAACAAAACTTTTCATTGTAATGTATGCGGTGTTGAGGTCTACATAGATTAGTTAAGTGCGAATAGGTTTTTTTGCTGTGATTAATACATTATGAGTATCGATTTTATAAAATCACATATAAATCGAGGGTCCACAACGAAAAAGCTATAAAAATATATTACTTTTAATCTATTTCAAAAAATAATAGACTCAATTTTGATTATAGCAAGGCACGAGTAAGGCACTGTTAATAGATTTTTGTATACAGCCGCCGGCCGGTCCGTCCGGGGTAGTACCACACTCTCCTAGAAGATCGACGTCTGAAGCAATGGCAATGTGCTATTGCGCTTCGTTCAATGAGCGATAGAGTTGAAAATTTTCCGAGTGAATTTTGATTAGAAGTCCAAACGACAATAACACTTACTATATGCTTGCTCGTTTGCCACCACAGGCAATAAAAAAAAATTATATTATTTTCGCCCTCGCTTCAATTCGGTCGCTCTAATCCGGCATATAAAATCAAATAATTACTTGTAAAATATTTACTCTAATTATATGATATAAAAGGCTATTTTGATTTAAATTAAATATACAACGTATCTAATGTATTTAATTGTATAAATAATATTGTATTGTTTAAAATAGCTGCCGTAAATAATGCATCATTTTTAACCGACTTAAAAAAAGGAGGCAGTTCTCAATTTGATTAATTTTGTCTGTACTTTTTTTTATGTTTGTTACCTCATAACTTTCGATTGGGTGAAGCGATTTTAATGATTCTTTTTTTATTTGAAAGCTGGTGCTTCCCGTGTGGTCCCATTTATAATTTGGTCCAGTTCTGACAATGGCACCCATGAGAAAACCATATAAGTCTAAAATTAGCATTAAGTATGTGTGCGACAAATGAACGAGTAACTCAAGCCCCGGTACTAATTAAACAACCTATGTGTGTCTGTAACACTAAAAGGTAAAAAATAAAAAAAAAATACGTTTAAAAAAACCGACTTCAAAAACTGAAAAGTAAGAAATAACTTAAAATACTATCGTTTGTATGTGCTATCTATTGATAGGTTTGAAGTCGCTTTAATAAATGCCAGCAAAACAATTAGAAAGTCCTTTTTTTAAATATATTTTATTTAAATAAGCTTTTACCGTGTATTGAATTAGTAAGAATATAATTCAACACCTCGTATCTTTCCTAAGTCATCATTCTCCTACTCTTATCCCAATTACATGTGGTCGATACAATATGTACTCTTCTTTCATAGTACATATTGTAAAAGTTATTGGCAATAGTTGTTATGTCCGGCCGCCTGCCAGACGTCAACACTAATTGGGAATGTAATTGTTGACCAAACTGAATCAGATGGAGTTGGTCCAGGTCGTTATAAGGTTCTTAGTCGTCTTTTACAACATCCACGAGCAAAGTAAGGATTTGTAGTATTCGTAGCCGCTACCACACAGCTTGTATCTTTCCTAAGTATCTCTTAAAAAGGACTAAAGAATATAAACATCCACGACAAAATAGGAACTTGAAAATAAAACCGTAAAATAACCAATCTATATCAACTATTAATTATTTTATAGTAACACAATCTGCTTGTGTCTCTTAGTACCCTTTTAAGATAATCTTTATCATCACCATCTCAACTCATATACGTCCCACTGTTAGGTTCGAGCCTCCGTATTGGTAGGGAAATTGACCTACTATATCACGCTGGTCAGACGTGTTGGTATAAGATTTTGTTTCGAGCTTTCCTTCTCTTGTATAGATGTTATATGCATTTTATATCCCTTAGTCGTCGCCTAAGATCACCCCTGACCAATGAAAGGGGTTATAATAATAGTATTCTTATCTCGTCATGAAAATCACGATCATAATACCTTTTTTTTTTTGTTATCGCTGTGGAAATGCTGTTACGCACTCCCCCGCCAGTGACAGACAGGGGAGTGTGTGGGACTCGCCGGCCATAGATGCTGGCGGCCGAAATACCCATTAAAACCAACAGCGGTCCTTTCCGCGCTTTTACGGGATGCCGGAGAGATCGTCTATTGACATTCTATCCCCGACACCCCCACGCTTAGCCATTTGGCCACGACCGTGGACGACACGACAAGTGGGATTCGAATCCATGCCTATTGGGAGTCCGGCCCAATCGTGCTGCCACTTACACCACCGCGAACTATTGTAGGACATTCAATTCTCGCTTCGTATCATATTTTCGTCTTTATGGTGACGTGCGCCATCTACCTGACAATGTTTACACATTGTACAGGCTTAATACTTCAAATTTTGCAGTTAGAATTGTATTAAACGATGACACAACCTTGTTATTCAATTTTTTTCGCTTCGCAATCGGGTTTTATATATAATTAAGCATATTAAATACTAAATGTCAGTAATCAGAATAATCATTTTTTTATCGCTTATGGTAGCAAATGAGCAAACAGCACACCTGATGGTAAGTGTCACTGCCGCACATAGATCTATGCAATACTTCGTACAGCTAGGCCGCTGTCTATCTACCCTTTTTTGGTGGACTATGGATGTGGCCACGCTCCGCCAAATCGGTCCGGGGTGAAGGATGAGGCGGCGCGCAACCCCATAAACTCACACTGTAAGCACCTATCTTCGCCGTGCGAGTGGGCCACCGGTACCCGATACTATCTACTTACCTAAATCTATTCAGAAATTGTTGAAACGTCGATTTTCTGCGAGTGTGTGGTACCTTTTCCGGACTAGCTCGCGGCTGTAGAGAGAAAACAGTCAAGAATGTGCCTCTACTACTTAGAGGCCGTCCATTAATCACGTGAGGTCTGAAAAGGGGTTTGACAAAAATACCGAAATATCACAAGGGGGAGGTGGGGGGGTGTAGTAAGATATTACGTGTATTTATTTTTTCGTCAAACGCTGAGATTTCTAAACTGAAAAGCCGTTGCCAGGCAACGAACGAAGTGATTTAAAGTAGGTGATCTGTGTAAAGACCTTTTTGCGAAGTATAAAAAAAGCAAAAACCGAGAATATAATGAGCTGTGGGCTACTTCTTTGTAGGTATTAAAAATTCACGTGATATTGGTGGGGGTTCATAGTCTTAAACCTCACCACGTATCACCAAGGGGAAGGGGGGTTAAAGATACGAGAGGAGCCCGCGAGGGTAAATCGCCGGGCGGGCCACCAAAGACAAAGATCGAGTACCGGTGGCCCGCTCGCACGGTGGGTCTATGGGGTCACGCGCCGCCTCTTCTGTGACCCCGGACCGATTTGGCGGGGCGAGAAGCATCAATAGTCCACCGAATAAAAAAAAAGGGGTAGTTAAAAATGCTAAAAAATAAGATCACGTAATTAATGAACGTCCTCTTACATATTTGTCATGGGAATCGAAGAATATTCATTACAAGACTTCCCTATACAAACCGCTACGCCATCTGTTGGTTATGAATAACAAATGTGTCTCCCTCTAGTATCATATTCGGGAATTATTAATAACTTTGTTAACAATGTATATTGGTTAACTCGTATGTTGGAGAAGCTAATATTTTATGAGTTACCTGCTCTTGTGTGATATGTTACTTAGATAGTGGGGTAATGAGTTTGAATTTACATATATGTCCCACTGTTGGGCTCAAGTCTACACCACAATAGAAAGTTAATTGACCTATTGTACTACGCCGATCAGACGTGTTCCCTTAAATAGATACACTTATGCTGACCAGAGTGGTATTATTATTAAGTCAATTTTCTCCCATTATTAAAAATACTTGAGCCCAATTGTGGGCTTATGTGGAATGAGATAATTATATGGATCTCGCGTGGCGCTTATAACACTAACTATCGCCAACACCACCATAAACTTTTCTTTACTCATCATCTCAGCTGATATACGTCCCACTGTTGAGCTCAAGCCTCCTCCACAATAGGAGGGAAATTGTTACCTACTATACCACGCTGGTCAGACGTGTTGGTATAGGGTTTTGTTTAGAGTTTCCCTTCTCTTGCATAGATGTTATATGCGTTTTATATCCCTTAGTCGTCTCTTACGATCACCCGCGGGTAAGATAGGGGGTGGTGAATTGTATTCTTACTTCGTCACCACACGGAGTCCTTAATAGCAACTTTCAAACTTCCATCATATTAGATATGATCTGATTTATTTAGAATAATACTAAATTCAACAAAATATTGAATATATGAAAGAATAAAATAGATCTTTTTTATATTATTAATTACTATCTTCTGCCCGCGGCTTCGCCCACGTAAAAGGTTACTTTCCTAAAGCTTTTCATCCCCTATTTTTATTTTACCCCGTAAGGGTAAATTTTTACAACACGTTAATGTCATATTTATTTATATCTAATCAATAGCCTAGCTAACTTTCCTAAAGCTTTTCATCCCCTATTTTTATTTTACCCCGTAAGGGTAAATTTTTACAACACGTTAATGTCATATTTATTTATATCTAATCAATAGCCTAGCTTCTGGCTTTAAAAATGACGATACTTACAACTTTCCATCCCTCTTTACAAACTATTTTTTGCATTAAAAAGTAACCTATGTCCTTTATCAGGCTCTAGACTATCTGTGTACCAAATTTCATTTAAATAGATCGCTTCATTAGTTTTGGTGTGAAAGAGCGACAGACAGACAGAGTTACTTTCGCATTTATAATATTAGTAAGGATAAAAATATTATAGCATAAATTGCAACATTTTGGCCCCGGATACGGTAGCCGCATTGGACAATTCCGCAGTAGAAACTACACACATATTCCCGGCTACAGTGCAATTATTTTACCCTAAACACATTTGTGCCCTGTTACCTATATTAGGGTAACTTTAATTACATATTTGATAATTCAAAGTTTCAGTGTTACCCCATATTAATTTTGATAAATAATTTTGCTTTTCCGTATGACGTATGAATGATGTAATTCGCCATTATTTTCTTTTTTTTTCTATAAGTGAAGTAAAAGATAATTTGGAAAGTCCAAAAGTGCACGCCTCATAATTTTTATATTATTTATCATTTACTATTAGTCAATGCCATAAATGAAAATGATAGAAAAAAAGTACTTTTGAAATTTCGTGCTGTTCGTTTAATAAGCTGTATAGGATTTGTTTCCTTTGCCTGTCCGAATGGACGAACAAAAAAATATAAACGAACCCAATTTCCATAAGGTATACATACACTAATGACTAAGCAGTTTAGTTTTTTATTAATTGCAATTAAACGACAAAGAATTACCAAGCCATTTTCGAAAGGAAACAGCGCGTTGCAATTATGAAGCTTTTAAAAAAAATAATATTTTGATATAATAATTTTTACGGTTGTGATCGTGCCAGATCCAGAATATTTTATCCGACGTCCTCGAATATTTTTATTTATCAACTATTTTCTTAAATTAAACAAAATCATTGCTTTTTAAAAATATCAAATACGTTTAAACGAGTGTATTATCCTATAAGTGCAGTGTGAGAAAAATACAATCATTTTTAGGTCTGAAAAGTCCTTGATTTTCATATATCGAGAGTAGAGCATCACCTCAACGCTTCGCTTATGAGGCGTGCAATAGCTTATGACCGTTTTAAACAAGTTCCCTTAATTTTTAGATTATTTAAAACATCATAGTTAAATGTCAAATAATTTAAGTTATAAAAACCCGATTACGAGTGAAAAATTGTCACAAGTGGGATTCGAATTCACATCTATTGAAAATCCGTTACAATTGTGCTACCACGTACATCACTGTTAACTATTGTAGGACATTCAATTCTCGTAAGTGGCAGCACGATTGGAACGGATTCCCTATAGGTGTTGGTTCGAATCCCACTTGTAACAATGATTTTTCGCTCGTAATCGTATAATGGTTTTAAATAATCTCGTGAATGTGAGCCAAACCAAAATAATGGTCTTTGAAAGAGATGAAGCCAGAACAGATGTAAGAGTAACAATAGATAATGATGTACTAGAGCAAGTGGATGAATTTGTATATCTTGGATGTGGATTTAGCCGAGATGGAAGGTACACCACTGATATAGAGCAAAGAGTGGATGCGGGCAATAGAGTGAACGGAGCGTTGGGGCGAATTCTCGGTAACCACCACCTCAGCCAGAAGGCACGTGTAGCAATACATAATGCAGTGCTTGTCCCAACATTACTGTATGGAAGCGAGAGTTGGATATGCACAAAAGAGTATGAAAGTAAAATTAATGCGGTCGAAATGCGATCTATACGGCAAATCTGTGGAGTTAGGCTGATCGATCGCATTCGTAACGACGACGTAAGAAAGCGAGTAGGTATGAAAGAGAGTATTGGTGTAAAGATGCGAAAGGGAATGCTGCGATGGTTCGGACATGTGGAAAAAATGCCGAACGAACGTCTGGTTAAGAAGATATACAATGCGAAAGTGAAAGGATGTAGGATTAACCTACCTAGACCAGATCGGTCATGTACTGAAGGAAGGTGGACTCAAGAGTCTCCGAAACCGACGAGCGTGTATGAAGAGAATTATGAATGTTGAGGAAGTGAGTGAAGTATGCAAAGATAGAGTTATCTGGCACTCTGTTCTCTCTGCCTACCCTGCAAGGGACATGGCGTGATGATATGTATGTATGTGTATATTAAAATCAAATTGAGTTTATTTTTGAAATATATTTATCACCGCCATCATTAAAACTACATCATCTGTCAACTGTACATCCTTTTTTTGAAATTCCTTACAAAGTTATTTATATCACACTTCCTAAATGATGATTGTAACTATAGATTTATTTAAAGACAAAATATTTAACTAATTTTTGTAATGAAATGAAAAAAAAAAAACATTGAAATTGTTTGATTTTTAATTAGAATGCGATAAAATTCGATAACGTCGGTAAAAATATCTTTGGTTTTGTATTATATTCAATATCTTAGTGTTTTAACGTGTTATATTAAATAATTTTGATTGGCATTTTATGTAATGTGATGCGGAGGAAGTGCTGAAGTGAATATGATATAAAAGTGCTTTATAACGTTTTCGTTTTCTACCAAAATTACTAGAAGATATCATTAACACTGTAGCCATCGCCATATTGAAAGCGACGATTTGACTTATATAGGACAATAATTATTTACAAATAAAAATTTGTCAAATAATAAAAAATCGCGACATTGGCAATAATGGGCTCTTATTAGTAACTTTGTTTTGTTTTATATTGCTTATGGTGGCAAACGAGCAAGCAGCACAATTGATGGTAAGTGTTACTGCCGCTAAAAAATAAATTATAGCTATATACTTAGATTTTTATCAAAACATGTAATACACATTACAATGTATCTGTTAGGAACAGACACGCAGATAAGATCAAATTTCATATAGATAAACGACCGGCCAACTGTGTTACGAGTAAAAAAAACTTTTAATCAACATTTTAATAATATTTACGTGTTGTGATTGAGTAAGAACAATTCACTTGATGGTGAACGTAAAAAACAGATTAAGTGATATAATATGCATATAACATTTATCCAAGAGAAGGAAAACTTACAATAAACCAACAAGTCTTATCAGCGTTTTTTCCAAACCCACCGAGTTAGGCCTCCGGCTCTCTTGCTCACCGAACGAAGCATAATAGCAGTCCATTACTGAGACGTCAATCTTCTGCTCAGTGTGGTACTACCCCGTAGACATGTGTAAGTAATGCGAGTGATGCATCACACGTAATATTTATTACCCGACCGCGTACTGTCATATTACACATTGCGCGACTAAACACGACATGACATTAAACATCACACATCACATTAAACATGACGCCGAACACTCGTGTTCTGTATTTTTGCAATGTTTGGTAATTTGGTAATGGTTATCTATCTCTCAAACGCGCCGTGTGTCTTTTCGGGAGAGTGAGAGGGATAGAACGACTGGACCGCGCTGCGCCTGCGGTCGATAAATATTTATTTTGAGCTCTATTTTTAGAACATTAAGGTTTATATTAAATGAAATGTCATGTGTGATGTTTGAAGTGATGGTAAAATGTAATATTACTCGGCACGAAACGTAATGCCATATAACATTACTTCGCGAAGTACTGTTTCGCGCATGTCTACTACCCCGGACGGACCGGCCCTCGGCTGTAGATAGAGTACTGTCAACAGCGTTGTCCTATCATTATTACAGCGTGGTAGTAATTAGAAATAATTAAGAATACGAAGGCTGATGGAACGATGAATGGGATCTTATATTAGCACATAATCTTTCTCGATAAATCAACCTATACGAAGAACAAAGTTACATCTGATTATGATATCGTTTTTATTGTAAATTGTATACATATTTAAATTGATTTTTATATAAGGGGAACTAATATTAGGAAATAAATCAATCCTATACAAAACAATTAATAATAATGATTCTTCTTCTTCTTGTATATTGGCAATCAGCTACATATACGAGCTATTGGTGCCAGTGTCAAGTTATAAATGTTTTCACGTTTTTAGTCTTTCAAGTCAGTCGTTGTCTAAGTCAAATCGTCGCCATCAACAGTGCAATGGCCACAGTGTTAATGGTATCTTGTGGGAATTTTGATGGAAAACGAAAACGTTGTAAAGCACTTTTATATGATATTCACTATATCCCAGTAGTGCCGCCGCTTCATATTACATAAAATGCCATCAAAATTATCTAATATAACACGTTAAAACACTAAGATATCGAATATAATACAAGAGCACCACATGACGTTTCCAAATTCCCGTCAAAAGTCCTAATAATGATTCTTCTTCTTCTTCTTGATGAATGGCTTCTGTTAGCGATTGGTAACTTCGCCAATGTCCCGTAAGACTCGTTCGTAGGCCGTCAAACGAAGGAGATTGTACGGTAAGAAATAATATGTAAAAGGCCGGTGACCTAATAATGATGTTGCTGATTTTGTGTTTGACACATTTTAAATAGGTAGCTCTTCAAATTACTGAAATTTTTAGCATTTAATATGCTTAATTATTTATAAATACCCGAATACGAAACGAAAAATTATGTCACAAGCGGGGTTCGATTTATAATTTTTCGTTTCGTATTCGGGTATTTATAAATAATTAAGCATATTAAATGCTAAAAATTTCAGTAATTTGAATAACAAGGTTGTGTCATCGTTTAATACAATTCTAACTGGAAAGTTTGAAGTATTAAATCTATACAATGTGTAAACATTGTCCGATAGATGGCATACGTCACCTCGAAGACGTAAGATATAATATGAATCGAAATTTGCATGTCCTAAAATAGTTCACGATGGTGTAAGTGGCAGCACGGTTGGGCCGGATTCCCAATAGGTGCGGGTTCGAACCCCGCTTGTGACATAATTTTTCGTTTCGTATTCGGGTATTTATAGGTAGCTCTTTTAAAAAGTAATGATTATGCAGATGTAACTTTATTCTACGTTTAGATCAAAATATTTTGGCAAATAAAAAAGTGCACGCCTCATATAATATATATCAGTCAATGCCATAAATGAAAGAAAAAAAAAACTACTTTGTAAATTTGACGCCATTCTTGACGTAGCGCAAAACATCCTTTTTTTTTGTTGACTATGGATTCGTCTCGCCCTGCCAAATCGGTCCGGGGTGACGGAAAGGCGGCGCGTGACCCCATAGACCCACCGTAAAACTCCTCTCTTCGCCGTGCGAGCGGGCCACCGGTACCCGATCTTTGACTTCGGTGGCCAGCGCAAAACATAGCTTGCAAACATTGTAAACGAACCCATGGCTGTATGGGATTTGCTCCCTTTGCGGTCCGAATGGACAAACAAAGCCAAAAAAATGTACGAACCCAATTTTCATAAGATTGAGATGAAGATACTAAAGACTAAGCAGTTTAGTTCTTTATTAATTGCAATTAAACGACAAAGAATTACCAATCATTTATAGTTTTGAAAAGTTCTTGATTTTCATATATCGAAAGTAGAGCATTACCTCAACGCTTCGCTTATGAGGCGTGCAACAGTCTACGATACAATAAGGATTTCTATGATAAATAAAACGAGTGTGCTTTAGAACCACACGACTGAAATGAAACTTTTTAGCTCCATCTAGCCCCTAAAGTAATATACGAAACTTAATTCTCTCTCTTTCTATCTTCTTTACTCTTCACTAACTTATATCTTCTTCTCAATTTCCGTTCGCCTCGCCCGATCACACTTTCTGTTATGCTTACGTCACGCATTCACGTTTTACTTCAAAAATCTATACATAATGAGAATTTTTTAGAATCCAATTTCCTAAGTTTCTATTAAGTTTAAAAAACTCTATAAACTCTTAAGTTTTATAATAATCATATTACAAGCATTTGCATTTATCTACCGTGAAATTGTTCTTTATCGGTATTTTCTATGCGTGAAAAGTATGTCAATAGAACTCTATGGTACAGTGAGTAGACTTTAGTTTTTAATATACTGGAGACTCACCGTGCAAGCCACGAAGTATAGATACGAGGAGTCCGAACGTAATGTTGAATGCAAATCTCATCTATCGTACATATTGCAAAAGTTATTGGCAATAGTTTTATGACCGGCCATCTGTCAGACGTCAACACTCTTTAGAAATGTAATTGTTGACCAAACGGCATTAGGAGTTGGCTCAGGTGGAGATCATATAAAAAAAACTAATGAAGATGTTCTTTTTCTTCCTATTTATTACTTTGTCACTTAGTTTCACGCCCTTAGAACATGAATTTGATAAAATCTTTTTCTAATTGAGTCTACGTCATAAAAATAAACTACTGTAAAAATTTTATATTTCTAATTTTAGTAATTTAGGCTCGGCGTTGATGAGTGTGTCTGTTATTTGATAAATAGGTTGGTGTTAAAATATCTTATCTCTTTATCTTAATTCTTGTAGATATTCTCAAATGATCGCTCATCCAAATCTCGTGTGATAACAGAAAATATTGAATGGCGCGATTATATAGTTACAGCACCATCTATTGAATATTGATAGAACTAAGTGTATGTAACACTAAATCGGTTTTTGGCGCCAATTAGGAAATTTCATTATTTTTATAGCTCTTTGTGGCTAACGAACACACCTGATGGTAAGTGTTACTGCCGCCCATGGATCTTTGCAATAGCAGGGGTAGAGCTAGGTCCCTACCTACCAATGAAAATTCCAAACCCACCCAGAAAATTGGACTTCCGGCTCTCTTGCTCACCGAACGAAGCACAGCAGCGTATTGCCACTGCTCCGACGTTGATTTTCTGCTCAGTGTGGTACTACCCCGGACAGACCGGACCGCGGCTGTAGAGAGAGAACTGTCAACAGTGTTGTCCCACCACTTTAAGCACTTCTAAATTATTTTCAATACTAATAAATCAACAGTTATTAATTGATTTTGGTATTTTATTTAGTGTAATGCAGTGAACGTGTTAAAGTATTATATATATGCTATAACAGTGCTTTACGTGTATTTTCATGTTCTACCAAAATTACAAGAGAAACATTTAATTCAGTGTGCTTTAATTAAAGACAACGACTTGACTTATTGACAGACAATGACTTTGAAACAATATTGCAAACTTACAAAATAAATTAACTCAACGCTGGCAACAATGGTATCGCGTATCTGATTGCCATAACTAAAAAAAAAGATAAACTCTGAATCATATAAGCTAAATTCTCAGTGAATTAAAAGACAAAAGTATTTATAAAAACCCGATTACGAGTGAAAAATAATTGTCACCATTGGGATTCGAACCCACACCTATTGGAAATCCGTTCGAATCGTGCTACCACTTACACCATCGTGAACATTCAATTATCGCATCGTATTACATTGTCGTCATTCTTCGCTTGTAATCGGGTTTTTATATATAATCATGCATATTAAATGCTAAATTTCAGTTAATTGAGATAAAAGTAATACTAGAATAAAATCCTTACTAATATTATAAATGCGAAAGTAACTCTGTCTGTCTGTCTGTCGCTCTTTCACGTCAAAACTACTGAACCGGTCTAAATGAAATTTGGTACACAGATAGTCTAGAGCCTGATAAAGGACATAGGCTACTTTTTAATGCAAAAAAGGATTGTAAAGGGGGATGAAAAGTTGTAAGGAAGTATCGTCATTTTTAAAGCCAGAAGCTTGAACCTTATTTTTAGGCTATTGATTAGATATAAATAAATATGACATTAACATTTTGTAAAAAAATTACCCTTAAGTGGTAAAATAAACATAGGGGATGGAAAACTTTAGGAAAGTAACCTTTTACGCGGGCGAAGCCGCAGGCAGAAGCTAGTATATAATAAATTAATTTTCGTCTTGTCTATACAGAAAGCCAGTTACTCTCTGATCTGTCATTGAAAACTAACTTTTATCAAAGCTAAATTATCTTTTTTAGATAATATAAAACAAAGACGCTTCCCATTGTATGTACGCTTAGATCTTTTAAACTACGCAACGGATTTTAATGCGGTTTCCATCAATAGATAGAGCGATTCAAGAGTAAGGTTTATATGTATAATACATGCATATTATAGAAGAGAAAAGTCCAGAATTTATAACATTTATAAGATTTATAATGTGATGTCGTAAAAATTATGTGCTCTTTTAATTGCTGCTATTATTATTACTAACATTTTGAATGCATATATTTTATTTAAATATTTATCTGTGTGGTAGTGGCTACGAATACTACCAACCCTTACTTTGCTCGTGGATGTCGTAAAAGACGACTAAAAGCCTTATAACGACCTGGACCAACTCCATCTGATGCCGTTTGGTCAACATTCACATTCACAAGTAGTGTTAACGTCTGGCAGGCGGCCGGTCATAAAACTATTGCCAATAACTTTTGCAATATGTAAGATAGAAGAGGACTTATGTATTGCGTCGAATTAATTGTGATAATAAGAGCATTTTTAAATAATAATCGGTGCTCGCCGTGTAATGAATAATGGATAGGATGCCCGAGCCCAACAGTGGGATATTTATGGGATGTAATGATGATGATAATTTTAAAAATATATCAATCTAAATACTTATCTAGTATTAATATTTTCTGTATTTCTTCCGATCTTATTCGTATAAGAATTGATAAGGCATAAATCTATCAAGATCTGTCAGTATGTTTGTTAAGATAACACAACTGAATAGGACAGGTCGCTGATAACTTTTTTTTATACTGAATCTACCTATAATAAATATAGAGAAAATATGCTTTTGTCCGTAATTTAGTCCGCGTATATATCAATTTTATTATCTGTGTTGTAGCTATTAAAAATATTTAAAGCGAAATACATCCCCTGTTTTTAAACCTGAGGGAGGAATAAATTCTCTGAGGCGCAGAAATTAAAATATTCCTATTTACATAACATAAGTTTTGAAGAGGCATTCGAAATAGGATACATCATCATTCTCCTACTCTTATCCCAATTACTTGTGGTCGATACAATATGTACTCTTCTTTCATAGTACATATTGTAAAAGTTATTGGCAATAGTTTTATGACCGGCCGCCTGCCCGACGTCAACCCTCCTTGTGAATGTAATTGTTGACCAAACGGCATCAGATGTAGTTGGTCCAGGTCGTTATAAGGCTCTTAGTTATGTTTTACGACATCCACGAGCAAAGTAAGGGTTGGTAGTATTCGTAGCCGCTACCACACAGCTTGTCGAAAGTCTAAGCAGATGAAATCGTAAACAAAAACTTGGTTATAACATTTAGGGATTGCATGCAGACGCGAAATTTCTTTATTTAATTATTAAATAAAGTCAAAAGCATTTATAATACTTCAAAAATGTCCCTTGAAAACTTGAACAAAATAATTAATTTGCATTTTTATCACGTCTATACATGATAAAAAGGTCTTTGACTTGTGTTACATGAATTAAGTATTTTTAAATATATTATTTGGGTGTATTAACGATATTTCGTATACGGCTAAGAATACTACAAACCCTTACTTTGCTCGTGGATGTCGTAAAACACAACTAAGAGCCTTATAACGACCTGGGTCAACTCCATCTGATGCCGTTTGGTGAACAATTACATTCACAAGTAGTGTTGTCGTCAGACATGGGGCCGGATAAAACTAATGCCGATACGTCGTAGATCCACGTATAGGGTATAAACGTCTTCGTCTCGTGACAAGCTATACGGTCAGTTCAAAAACCGGATATAGTTCAATTATAAAATCACAGGAAATCTGGGTAAATATATGAAAAATTAATATTTTGTTATGTCACATCTAGAATTGCCTGAAACTTAATGTTCGGATTTGGATGCTATTGATGTATATAAATAGGATATTAATGGCGCACCGACTACGAGTCTTTCTTCTGGGAAGCGGTTCTTCTTCTGTAATAGCGGTAGGATTACGCTGTTGACAGTTCTCTGTCGACAGTCGCAGGCCGACCCGTCCGGGGTAGTACCATACTTCACTTCGTTCGGTGAGCGAGAGAACCGGAAGCCTAAATGGGGTGGTTTTAGTATTGGTAGGCAGCGGCCTATCTATACCCATGGGCGGCAATGACACTTACCATCGGGTGTGCTGCTAGCTCGCTTGCCACCTAAAGTAATAAAAAAAAAGCGGCACAGAAGGTATTTTATCATTATCATCTTATTGAGGGACTCATCATTGAAAAAGACGGATGAGAGACGATTGCATGCTACTGAGATGCGTATGTTAAGATGGATGTGTGGGGTAACAAGATTAGATAAGATACGAAATGAGTATATTAGGAGAAGTTTGAAAGTAGCACCAGTGATAGAGAAGATTAGGAGCGCGAGATTGTCTTGGTATGGACATGTGATGAGGAGCGATGAAAGGCATGTGACAAGGAGGGTTATCAATATGCTTGTGGATGGCCGTAAGAATCGTGGGAGACCCAAAAAGAGATGGATGGATTGTGTAAACGAGGATATGTGTATGAAAGTTGTGAGTGCAGATATGACGGCTGATAGAAGATTATGGAAGGCAAGAACATGTTGTGCCGACCCCACTTAGCATGAGATGAGGGCAGTCAAATGATGATGATGAGGGACTCATCATTCTCCTGCTCTTATCCTAATTACTTGGGGTCGATACAATAAGTACTCTTCATTCATAGTACATATTATAAAAGTTATTGGCAATAGTTTTATGACCGGCCGCCTGCCAGACGTCAACCCTCATTGGGAATGTAATTGTTGACCAACGGCATCAGATGGAGTTGGCCCACGACGATATACGGTTCTTAGTCGTCTTTTACGACATCCACGAGTAAAGTAAGGGTTGGTAGTATTCTTAGCAGCTACCACACAGCTACATCTTATTGAGGTGTTATAATTCTCAAAATAAAACCAATAACCCGACTGTTACAGGTGTTCTAGGGCAATCGCATTGAGTTTCAGTATATCTAGGTTATCATTATCTCAAACACGACGTACAAACATACTTTATCTTTCATATTCTGATGCGTCACAGATACACGGAAAAAAATTGATATAACAACCAAAACAGCTTTTTTTTTGGACGTAATACGGAAATGAGCTGAATTTTAATATTTTTAAAATACATACATACATATCATCACGCCATATCCCTTGCAGGGTAGGCAGAGAGAACAGAGTGCCAGAGAACTCTATCCTTGCATACTTCACTCGCTTCATCAACATTCATAATTCTCTTCATACACGCTCGGCGGTTTTGGAGACTCTTGACTCCACCTTCCTTCAGTACGCGACCAATCTGGTCTAGGTAGGTTAGTCTCGGTCTTCCCCGGTACCTACATCCTTACTTTGCTAGTATTATTTTTAAAATAATAATAATTATTATGTTAGGCTGACCGACCGCATTCGTAACAACGACGTAAGAGAGCGAGTAGGTATGAAAGAGAGTATTGGCGTAAAGATGCGAAAGGGCATGCTCCGATGGTTCGGACATGTGGAAAGAATGCCGAACGAACTGGTTCGGTTAAGAAGATATACAATGCGAAAGTGGAAGAATGTAGGTACCGGGGGAGACCGAGACTCACCTACCTAGACCAGATCGGACATGTACTGAAGGAAGGTGGAGTCAAGAGTCTCCGAAACCGGCGAGCGTGTATGAAGAGAATTATGAATGTTGAGGAAGCGAGTGAAGTATGCAGAGATAGAGTTCTCTGGCACTCTGTTCTCTCTGCCTACCCTGCAAGGGATATGACGTGATGATATGTATCTATGTATGTATTTTAGAAAATAAAATTTTATATTGATGGAATATTTTGATTGCTATGTTGCAGCTATGAATACGATCAATCCTTATATTGGTCATAAGCGTCGTAAAATGTGACTAGGAACGTTACATGGTATCAAACAACTCCATCTGATGCCGTTTGTTCAACAATTACATTCACAAGTAGTGTTGACGTTTGACAAGCGGCCGGTCATAACAACTATTGACAAAACTATTTGCATTTTGATGAAAGAAAAGTACATATTCAGGGCCGGACCGTGAGTTTAAGAGACCCTAGGCTAATACTACCTAGGGGCCCACTTAATTACTCAAAATGTTGAAAAAAATATATATATGTATGACAATAAAATATTTGATTTATATTATACTATAAGTCTTAGTGTTTGTTAAATACGAGCATAAATAAATTGACAAATTTTAAAACAAACATTTTGAACTTTACGTTGGCAAATTCTTTAAATTATTATCATCTAATTTTGATTTTGACTTGACTTAGATGGGTGCCCCTTGAATCCACGAGGGTCTAAGCTTCCTCAACATTCATAATTCTCTTCATACACGCTCGCCGGTTTCAGAGACTCTTGACTCCACCTTCTTTCAGTACGTGACCAATCTGGTCTAGGTAGGTGAGTCTCGGTCCCCTGGTACCTACATCCTTCCACTTTCGCATTGTATACCTTTCTATAATTCCCTTTAAACTTTAACATGGTCGAAAAAATTACGGAACACTTTATTAAAGAACGGAATATTATCATCTGGAGTTTATCAAGGACATAGAAACACATCTTGTATTTTATATTCTTCTTCTTATGCATTGGCAATCAGCTACATATACGAGCTATTGGTGCCAGTGTCGAGTTATAAATATTTTCACGTTTTTAGTCTTTTAAGTCAGTCGTTGTCTAAGTCAAATTGTCACCATTAGCAGTGCAATGGCCACACTGTTAATGGTATCTTGTGGGAATTCTGATGGAAAACGAAAACGTTGTAAAGCACTTTTATATGATATTCACTACCTTCCAGTATTTCCGCACATCACATTACATAAAATGCCATCAAAATTATCTAATATAACACGTTAAAACACTAAGATATCGAATATAATACAAGAGCACCACATGACGTTTTCAAATTCCCGTCAAAAGTCGATTATTTTATATATAAACATTTAATATTCACGTAAACATAAGAAATTATTATAAAAAAAAAAAAACATAACCCAATAATTATTGTCTATTCCAGTTGTCTATGGATCATTTAATATTACCTAACACCGCATCGTATTACCGCACTGCGCTAAATCAATTGTTAATCGTTCATTGTTATACTCTATAGACCTTGTACAGTTAGAAGGACGGCTGAATACGCTAGTTGACGAACAAATAAAATAAACACAATTTTGCTTTTGTAGTTAAAAATAATTTTGAGAGAATTTTGGCGGGAATTTGCAAACGTCATGCAGTGTTATTGTATTATATTCAATATTTTAGTGTTTTAACGTGTTATATTAAATAATTTTGATGACATTTTATGTAATGTGATGCCTAAGAAGTGCTGAGATGTAATGAATATTATATTAAAGTGCTTTACAATGTTTTCGTTTCCCAAATTCCTATTAACAGGGTGGCCATAGCACTGTTGATGGCAACGATTTGACTTACTGACGGACAATGACTAACTTGAAGAGACTAAAGACGTGAAGAAAATTATAACTCGACACTGGCAACAATAGCTCGTATAAGTAGCTGATTGCCAAATGTGCTCAATATAAAATATTTTTAAAAGAATTTCCGCTTTAATATCTTCATGATTGACACAAATAATGTGCTGTGTGGTGACGGTTACGAATACTACCAACCCTTACTTTGCTCGTGGATGTCGTAAAAGACGACTAAGCGCTTTATAACGACCTGGACCAACTACATCTGATACCTTTTGATCAACATTTACAAGGAGGGTTGACGTCTAGCAGGCGGCCGGTCATAAAACTATTGCCAATAACTTTTACAATACTATGGAAGAAGGGTACATATTATATCAACGCCAAGTAATTGGGATAAGAGTAAAAGAATGATGATGTTGATTGATACAAATAAAAGCATTATTGGGACTTCTTTATATTCCCTATTTCTTTATATTTTGATATTCAAAATGTCATTGTTATTAGAAAATTTTTAATTGAGCTAAAACCTTAACCATAATTGAAGGGACTTTGGTTTACTATTCAACGTTATTCAGACGGCTTAGTGTAGGGTTTCTTTTCTAATTTGCCTTCTCTTGCATAGATATTATATGTATATTATATTCATTATTCGTCTTCAACAGCAACCACGGACAAGAAAGAGAGCGGTGAAAATTATTCCTACTGCATCAAGCGCAAAGAAAATTCTTTTACAAGAATTAGTTAACCAATATTAATTATTATCAAAAGGAAATATATATACATCATCTCAGCTCATATATGTTTCACCAGGCTCGAGCTTCCTCCATAACGGGAGAAAAATTTACCTACTATACCACGCTGGTCAGACGTGTTGGTATAGGGTTTTGTTTAGAGTTTTCCTTCTCTTGCATCGATATTATATGCCTTTTGTATCCCTTAGTCATCTCTTACGATCACCCACAGATAAGATAGGGGGGTGGTGAACTGTATTCTTACTCCGTCACCACACGGAATGGCACGGAAAAAGGAAATATATATATCGTTTCAGCTCATATATGTTCCACCAGGCTCGAGCTTCCTCTAAAATATCATATACATATTATATTCCTTAATCGTATTTTCCACGGGCAAAATAAGAGGTGTTGAATTGTATTCTTACTCCGTAAATATACAGAAAATACGTTTACTTATTATATCATAAATATTTTACGTCTTAACATTAGTCATCATTCATCATTCTCCTACTCTTATCCCAATTACTTGGGGATCGATATATACTCTTCTTTCATAGTACATATTGTAAAAGTTATTGGCAATAGTTTTATGACCGGCCGCCTGCCAGACGTCAACACTACTTGTGAATGTAATTGTTGACCAACCGGCATCAGATGGAGTTGGCCCAGGTCGTTATAAGCGTCTTAGTCATCTTTTACAACATCCACGAGCAAAGTAAGGGTTGGTAGTATTCGTAGCCGCTACCACACAGATATATAGCTACGTCTTAACATTAGTATAACTACAAAATTACTGGAAAATCCCTCTATTATCATTTAATAACATTGAGGAATAACTATTTCTATTAAATAATATAGGTAGAAAAGAAAAACACAATAACCATTTTCAGGTTTCAGCGTATGTATACATATAATGCTTTATCCCTTTCTAATATTCAATAAATGAAAGAGTTGGAAAACAACGTGAGGTTACGAAATCAAAATGGCCGTTTGGCGGTTGTAGCCTTGGAAAATTAACTAGCTGATAACGGAGAGAAATTGTTAAACTATTCACAGCAGTTCTGAAACAAAATGAACTGTTTTTACTAAATAACATGTTTAGCAAATAAAACTTATTTACTTTGATCGCGCTATTGTATTATATAAAGTGTGAATAACTGTCAATTTTGTGAATTGAATTATAGAAAATAAACACATTTCTATACATACATACATATCATCACGCTATATCCCTTGCAGGGTAGGCATAGAGAAGAGAGTGCCAGAGAACTCTATCCTTGCATACTTCACTTGCTTCCTCAACATTCATAATTCTCTTCATACACGCTCGCCGGTTTCGGAGACTCTTGACTCCCTGGTACCTACATCCTTCCACTTTCGCATTGTATACCTTTCTATAATTCCCTTTAAACTTTAACATGGTCGAAAAAATTACGGAACACTTTATTAAAGAACGGAATATTTTCATCTCGGAGATTTATCATCATCATCATCACACAGCTCATAAATGTCCCAATGTTAGGCTCGGGCCTCCTCCGTAATGGGAGGGAAATTGACCTACTATACCGCGCTGGTCAGACGTGTAGGTATAGGGTTTTGTTTCGAGTTTTCCTTTTCTCTCATAGATGTTATATGCGTTTTATATCCCTTAGTCGTCTTGTACGATCATCCGCGGATAAGATATGGGGTGGTGAATAGTATTCTCACTCCGTCACCACACCGAAATGGGAAGATTATTATAAGAAATACATTAAAATAATAGTTAATTTTATAAAGACTAAAAGAAACCTTGAACGTTATAGGAAAAAAAAATAATTACAAAAACATAATAATATCTTTCGTCCTTATTTTTTCCTCTTAACAACCAATTGAATTGAATGGCCACTTTCTGTATTCATTTATTTATTTAAAAATATTTTAAGTATGTACATATACGTAATAATTAAAATACAAATAATTCATAGATTATACGTCTTCCATACTTTTTTTTGTTTTTTTTTTGGGAGGTTATGGTTTGGACACACGCCGTCTACTCCATGCGAGGCGATAGAAGGGCGGCGCGTGGTCCCATAACCCACCGTATACCCTCTCTATTGCTATTGGGGTGGCCACTAGTAGCGCATCCTTAACTTGCTTTCGTAGTACGTTTTCCATACTAATCAAGAATTTAAATTATAACAGCATATAAAAAAAATATGTCTGTAATTATTTCAACGCAATGCATTCGATTTTAAGGTTCCCCTTTGCTCGTGAATAATTATAAATCTAGGATATTTTTTAAAAATCTGCTAAAATATGTAAAAACCTAAATTTACCCCAAAAAGCCCGATAGTCGGCGCTCTTTGCCGAATAATCAGCGACTAATCGCCAACAATTCGGCACATTTTTAGATTATATTCAAAAACGACAAATCGCAGATTCACAAATACGAAAATTACCATTTTTAAATGATAAATAATAGGAATGTTGAGGAAGCGAGTGAAGTATGCAAGGATAGAGTTCTCTGGCACTCTGTTCTCTCTGCCCACCCCGCAAGGGATATGGCGAGATGATGTGTATGTATATATGTATGTAAATAAAAGGATTTTAACGATTTTAATTGTATGTTCTTTTCGGCTTCGAAATATAGATTAAAATTAATAACAATGGCAATAAAACATTCTGTTGTAATCAAATCGTTATCGTTTTGAATATGTCTTTATCAAATCAAAACTAAATCACATTACGAATACAATTGATAAAATAAAAAATAAATTCTATATTGTTTATTTTGATTTATTTATAATGACTAATAGATATAAGTGTTTTAACTTACCGAAACAATTGTGTAAATGACTTTACTGTCCACTATTAAGCGGAAGAGATTTTTTTATTGATTTTAGTGGTAAACGAGCAAGCTGTGTGGTAGCGGCTGTGAATACTACCAACCCTTACTTTGCTCGTGGATGTTGTATATAAGAGCCTTATAATTTAAAATATAATACTATAAGAACCATTACTATATGGTAATGAGACAAAATGTTTAAACACCATTAAAATTATCATATAATAACCCAAAAATTATGGTAAGTAATTAATTTCGCTAACATTATTATACCCTTAGTCAGCGTTTTTGAAACAAAATGACTTCCAACCGCACCCAACATTTGCAGTAGAACTATTTTTAGTTACATTTCACAACATTAATATTATAAAAGTTAATTACTTCCGTCTTACGCGGACTTTTCTGTTAACAGATTGAGAATACATTCGATTATCAATACACATTTGTCCGTGTGAATCGTAAAAAAATAAATACCATTAAAAGATTTAGCAATTAGCTTGAAAAGTTTATAATGTCAACTGTTTTATCCGAATAGAGACAGAATAAGAATATTGCTGTGTGTTAGCGTCTACGAATACTACCAACCCTTACTTTGCTCGTGAATGTCGTAAAATACGACTAAGAGCCTTATAACGTACTGAGTAACTGGGCCAACTCCATCTGATACCGTTTGGTCAATAATTACATTCACAAGTAGTGCTGACGTCTGGCAGGCGGCCGGTCATAAAATTATTGCCAATAACTTTTACAATATGTACTATGAAAGAAGAGTACATATTGTATCGACCCCAAGTAGTTGGGATAAGAGTAGGAGAATGATGATGATAATGAGAGACAGAATAAGAATATTATTCATCCCACTATTCATTCAAGAATAAGAATAATATTCATCCCTTATCTTCGGCGTCGTGATATTAGTATTATTGTATTTCCAGATTTTCATCACTTGCATAAATGTTATATGCACTTCAAATCCTTTAGCTGTATTTTACGACCTCAGGAGTGAAATAAGGAGTGCTAAATTCTATTCTTACTAAGTCACCATATGGAAATTCCACTATTATATTACTACCAACATGATGGAAAATGTTATATTTGGAATTGATTTTCACCCTTACTTTGTTCGTGGATGTCGTAAAAAATCAAAGAGCTTTATAACGACCTGGGTCAACTCCATCTGATGCCGTTTATTCAACAATTACATTCACAAGTGGTGTTGACGTCTGACAGACGGCCGGTCATAAAACTATTGACAATAACTTTTGAAATATTTACGAGTGCATATTGCTTTGACCATATGTAATTAAAATAAGAGCAGAAAAATTAATGCATTTATTGACACTAAACATAATATTCGTTTCTAAACGTAAATACCATTTGAAAAAGAACAGAGTTATTTATAATTTCGCGCCTAAATAAATTTTACTTTAGTATATATAAATAATCTACGCTAATAAAACTGCTGGGTACGTTTAATAATATAATATTCATAATAATTACTAAAAATGATAATATACCCTGTCCTTTTATCCACAAATATTCAAGGCTCGCACTTTGACCCACATTCGGCGCCCGCACTGCGGCGTCCTAAATGTTGCCACTTTGAAAAATTCATACCATTTATTACTTGGCAAGTTTTCCGTAAAGGTTTTCGGACTTTGCTGATTTAGGTTAGTCGAGTATTTTAAGGTATATATTATGTAAGTTTTTAAGCGATTTAATATTACTTTTCGAAGAGCTCTAACTTAATAGATTTTTTTAATTCTGAAACAATTTACTGAAATAAATAACTTTCCGTGTGGTGACGGAGTAAGAATACAAACCACCACCCCCTATCTTACCCGTGGGTGATCGTAAGAGACGACTAAGGGATACAAAACGCATATAACATCTATGCAAGAGAAGGAAAACTCTGTACCAACACGTCTGACCAGCGTGGTATAGTAGGTCAATTTCCCTCCCTTATGGAGGAGGCTCGAGCCCCATAGTGGGACGTATGTGAACTGAGGTGATGATGATAATATAGGTTTATATATTTTTTGACATTTATGAAATTTTACATATATTTATTATTATTATTCTTTTAAATATAATAAGAATAAGAAATACTCCATTTATTGCATTGAGAACTTCAAAAACATGCAATTGTCAAAAACAAATCATACTTAGATACAAATCAACAAATTTTAGATCGCAAAAAGTATTTGGAATCGAACTAGCGACACTTAGCACGCCATCACATCAAGCTGTGCTGATAACTCGCTAAAAATAATATATTACAATTTACAAAAATTAAATAACTTTTCAAACTAGGGCAGCGTCAAACAACCAACTAGAGGTTTCTGGGTCGATAACGGGTCGAGCTGTAAATTAGGGCACCTGGGATTAAATCTAGGACACCGTTATCCTGGAAATTAATTAATTGCAAATTATATATTATTGAAATCAAAACCTTTATCCTGCATTTATCTGAATTGCTGGAGGTTGATGCAATGTACTCTTCTTCAATCATACATATTGCAAAGTTATTGACAATAGTTTTATGACCAGCCGCCTGTCAGACGTCAACACTACTTGTGAATGTAATTGTTGACCAAACGGCATCAGGTGGAGTTGGCCCAGGTCGTTATAAGGCTCTTAGTCGTCTTTTACAACATCCACGAGCAAAGTAAGGGTTGGTAGTATTCGTAGCTGCTACCACACAGCAACTAGCTGAAAAGTTTATTACGAGTAACTATTTTAGAATGAAAATATTATTGTTTTAACGTTTATAATTGCTTTTAGAGAATAAAAATGGCGTCGTAAAAGACGATTAAGGAATAATATGCATACATGTATACAAGAGAAGGATAGCCGAAACTAAATCCTATACCAACACGTCTGACCAGCGTGGTATAGTATGTCAATTTCCCTCTCATTATGGAGACGGATATAGCCTAACAGTGGGGCATATATGAGCTAAGATGATAATACAATTTGTATCTTCTTCCATTGCCATTCATTCCATTGCCAAAAGTTTTGACACTAGTTTTATGTAAATTAACCTACTATACCGCGCTGGTCAGATGTGTTGGTATTAGGTTTTGTTTCGAGTTTTCCTTCTCTTGCATAGATGTTATATGCGTTTTATATCCCTTAGTCGTCTCTTACGATCACCCATTAGTAAGATAGGGGGTGGTGAATTGTATTCTTACTCCGTCACCACACGGATAATATATTAAAATATTGCATCGATCATAAGTAATTGGAATAAATCAAGATGATGATGATGAAAAATCGTACAAATATTTTTTTTTATAATCAATTATATGATATATATAGCTGTGTGGTAGCGGCTACGAATACTACCAACCTTTACTTTGCTCGTGGATGTCGTAAAAGATGACTAAGAGCTTTATATCGACCTGAGACAACTCTATGTGATGCCGTTTGGTCAACAATTACATTCACAAGGAGGGTTGACGTCTGGCAAGCGGCCGGTCATAAAACTATTGTCAATACATACATACATACATATCATCACGCCATATCCCTTGTAGGGTAGGTAGTGAGAACAGAGTGCCAGAGAACTCTATCCTTGCATACTTCACTCGCTTCCTCAACATTCATAATTCTCTTCATACACGCTCGCCGGTTTCGGAGACTCTTGACTCCACCTTCCTTCAGTACCTGACCGATCTGGTCTAGGTAGTTTAGTCTCGGTCTCCCTCGGTACCTACATCCTTCCACTTTCGCATTGTATATCTTCTTAACCAGACGTTCGTTCGTCATTCTTTCCACATGTCCGAACCATCGGAGCATTCCCTTTCGCATCTTTACACCAATACTCTCTTTCATACCTACTCACTCTCTTACGTCGTCGTTACGAATGCGATCGATCAGCCTAACTCCACAGATTTTCCATAGAGATCGCATTTCGACCGCATTAAATTTACTGTCATACTCTTTTCTGCATACCCAACTCTCGCTTCCATACAGTAATGTTCGGACAAGCACTGCGTTATGTATTGCTACACGTGCCTTCTGGCTGAGGTGGTGGCTACCGAAAAGTTGTCTCAACGCCCCGTTTACTCTATTTCCCGCATTCACTTTTCGCTCTATATCAGTGGTGTACCTTCCATCTCGGCTAAATCTACATCCAAGATATACATTTTGGTTTTGCTCACATTCACACGTAGACTCCTTTATATATATATATATATATATATATATATATATATATATATATATATATATATATATATATATATATATATATATATATATAAGAGATTTCCACCTATGTATTGACTCATCACGATATCTCTGGAACCATAAGGCCTACAGACTTTAAATTTGTAAATTTGGTAGGAATATTCCTTTCGCCGTGTAAAGGTCAGCTAAGAACGGATTTTACGAAATTCCACCCGCAAGGGGGATTGAGATAGATTCTACAGACTTGAATTTCCGTAGGCATATTTGTGTTACGATACAGAAGTAAATTAAGAACCGCTTTTTAAAAATTCCACTTCTAAAGTGGATTTCGTAGGTGTTAACTCAAAAATTCCACATTTTCCAATACTTGGAAGACTTGGAATTTGGTTTGGACTTTCGTTTCTGCCTTGTAAAGGTCAGTTGATGTGGGATTTTAAGAAATTCCTTCTCTGAAAGGAATTCTATGTAGCGAAAGTAAACTACACAACTGAAGTGACGTAACCGAAGCGAAGCAATGGCGGGTCGCTAGTTTATTATATTATTATTGGAAAATCTTTGCGAATATTATTTTCTTTTTGCTTTACTTGTAACTTGTTTTCTGAGTTTATATTATGAAAGTTTTTTTGTGAATATCGTAATGAAAAAAAAAACCGGAGGTGTCAAGGGACACCCGGATGGAACGAAGTTCTATTTTAATTATATAATTTTTTTCTGCCTTAAGCGATTTTTATCGTTATATTTTAGCCAATTTGCATAATATCTTTATAAATTATAGCCTATGTGTTATTCTGATGTGCAAGCTATATTACTATAAATTTCATCAAAATTCATTCAGTAGTTTTTACGTGAAAGAGCAACAAACATGTTCACATCCATACATTATTACAAACTTTCACGTTTATAATATTAATAATAGGATATACAATTCCACTAGACTACCAAAACTTTTCGGCCCCGAGCTCGAACGCGAGCCGGCCACGCGGCCCGGTCACGGGCGAAAATAATTTCGTTGCGCATTATTTTGATTTTGCTATATCTCTTAAGGTATTGATTTAATTTGCATGGTCTGAAGGAAAAAAAATATCTTCATGAAATGCTCAAGCCAACTAATGTATTTAAAATGATAAGGATTAATACAGTATTTGTGTAAATAGCTTTTCAATTACCGTTTTATAATAGAACATTTTTTAAAGTATTAAAATGGATATAGTATGTTATCCTTAAGAGATAGATATATACCATCGCGGACTTTTTTGTAGGCCTTTTTAAGCTGTATAATACTGTAGTACTTTATTTTGATCTATTTCGTAGGGTTCAGCCAGCGTTTGCAATGTAAGCGCAAAATAATGTGTTTATTTACGACATCACATTAGAAACCTCTAAAATTATCAGTGTTTCTCTAGTACATTATGCATATATTATACATATAAACCTTCCTCTTGAATCACTCTATCTATAAAAAAAATCGTCGCGACACCACACTGTTCAATGCGAAATAGAAATGAAAATATCTGGCTTGCTTTCTATAAGAGAACCGACGAGCGACGCCGCACAGCTTACAATAGCTTACTATAGCAAAAAGTGTCGTGACAACTTTTCGTAAGAATTTTTTCCGTCTAGCCCCCTTCACAACGCGCGATAAGGAACTTCGTTCCAAAAGGGGTTGCTTATTAATTACGCATTGATTTTGAGTATTTTTTTTTACAACGCCTTTAGGCACATGGTGAGGTTGATGTTTGGCGCGAATTTAGTGTAATGATGGTCTTGTATTATATTCAATATCTTAGTGTTTTAACGCTTTATATTAAATAATTATATAATGTAATGCGCAGAATGTGCTGAGCTAGGATAACTGCCATAAATCTAATAGGATAATTTTATTTTTAACGTCACTTTCACGTTTCATCAATAAAATATGATCATCATCATCATCACAGCCTATATATGTCCCACTGTTGGGCTCGGGCCTCCTCCATAATGGGAGGAAAATTAACCTACTATACCGCGCTGGTCAGACGTGTTGGTATAGGGTTTTGTTTCGAGTTTTCCATCTCTTGCATAGATGTTACATGCATTTTATATCCCTAAGTCGTCTCTTACGATCACCCACGGGTAAGATAAGGGGTGGTGAATTGTATTCTTACTCCGTCACCACACGGATAAGTAAAATATACAATCTTTTAATCGATTTCAAAAAGATGGAGATTCTCAATTAGACTCTTTTTATCAGACTTCATGTTTGTTTTTCATCTGAACTTTCGACTGGGTGAACCGATTTTGGTTATTTTTTTTTTATTTGATAGCTGATGCTTCTCTTGTCGTATTTTTATTTATTTATTTATTTATTTATTAGTTAACAAAATCCACAGCTCTTACATATTATGTGTAACATTAATGCTAATCTTACAGCCAATTACGGATTTTCAATTTACTTTTTACACTTTTTTAGCGGAAACAGAATGACGTTAAAAGCAAAAACTTAACTAATGTGTGCGTGTGTGTGTGTGTGTGTTTGTATTTGTTTGAGTGTGTGTGTGTGCGCGTTTTAGTCCGCTAGTTACTAGTTGAAGTCGGACTTTTATTTTTATTAAAATTTCATATTATTAATCATAACTGTGTTTAAAATATAATAAGTTTGATTTATATTTATTTATTTTTTTTCTGATTAAAAACATTACAAAAATTTTAAATAAAACAAATCTCACGGATTCTACCGCGTTTATATTTAATGTCCTCCTGACCATGATCACTGTAAAGTGTTCGAAACGTCGAGCAAATTAAAAATCAAATACAAACGCGATAGAATCCGTAAGATTTGTTTTATTTCAAATGTGTAACACTTTCACTGCGGTAGCGGCTACGAATACTACCAACCCTTACTTTGCTCGTGGATGTCGTAAAAGACGACTAAGAGCCTTATAACGACCTGAACCAACTCCACCTGATGCCGTTTGGTCAACAATTACGTTCACAAGGAGGGTTGACGTCTGGCAGGCGGCCGGTCATAAAACTATTGCTAATAACTTCTACAATATGTACTATGAAATAAGAGTACATATTGTATCCATCCCAAGTAATTAGGATAAGAGTAGAAGAATGATGAATGATGTGTAATACTTGCGTAAACCATCCATCCATCCATCAGCCCGTAAACGTCTACTGTTGGACATAGGCCTCCCCACGAGAATACCATTTGCAACGGTCCTGTGCCACCTGCATCCAACGGTTTCCTGCGACCTTGATGAGGTCAACAGTCCACTGAGTGGGGGGGTCGTCCGATTCGTGGTCGCCATTCGAGAACCTTTCTTCCCCAACGGTTGTCGGTTCGTCGAGCGATGTGGCCTGCCCATTGCCACTTCAACGTGCTAATTCTTCGGGCTATATCGGTTACACCCGTTCCTCTACGGATATCCGTATTCCAGATTTTATCACGTAGATAAATACTGAGCATAGCTCTCTCCATAGCACGCTGAGCGAATTTGAGCCTTTTTACTAGGCCGACATTTAATTTACTCGCGTAAACATTAGATATAATTATATTACAAAGACAACGGCAAAATAACATACCAATGTTCCTAGTCTTGCCTCACCTTTGCAGTTTACACATTTTTTTTTTCACTTTAAACAATCGTAACACAACTCGTTTCATTGTTCAACGATTTGTTTATTTCACGAAAGGAAGTGATGCCCATTTGGCGATTTTAAAAAATTCTTTATAAGCCATATCGTTTCAAGTACATAATCTACTTGAAATTATAAATCTTTTAATATGCATACATACATACATATCATCACGCCATATCCCTTGCAGGTTAGGCAGAGAGAACAGAGTGCCAGAGAACTCTATCTTTGCATACTTCACTCGCTTCCTCAACATTCATAGTTCTCTTCATACACGCTCGCCGGTTTCGGAGACTATTGACTCCACCTTCCTTCAGTACATGACCGATCTGGTCTAGGTAGGTGAGTCTCGGTCTCCCCCGGTACTTACATCCTTCCACTTTCGCATTGTATATCTTCTTAACCAGACGTTCGTTCGGCATTCTTTCCACATGTCCGAACCATCGGAGCATTCCCTTTCGCATCTTTACACCAATACTCTCTTTCATACCTACTCGCTCTCTTACGTCGTCGTTACGAATGCGGTCGGTCAGCCTAACTCCACAGATTTTCCGCAGAGATCGCATTTCGACCGCATTAATTTTACTATCATACTCTTTTCTGCATACCCAACTCTCGCTTCCATACAGTAATGTTGGGACAAGCACTGCGTTATGTATTGCTACACGTGCCTTCTGGCTGAGGTGGTGGCTGCCGAGAAGTTGTCCCAACGCTCCGTTCATTCTATAGTTGTATTTTAAATATATAAATGATGAATGATGAACGAATGCGAAAGGTTATGTATTTTAATATGCCAATTATTGAAATTTAAACTATCCGTGTGGTGACGGAGTAAGAATACAATTCACCACCCCCCTATCTTACCTGTGAGTGTGTAAAAAACGACTAAGGGATAAAATATATATATCATCGTCATCTCAGCTCATATATGTCCCACTGTTGGATTCGAGCCTCCTCCACAATGAGAGAGAAATTGACCTACTACACTACGCTTTTTTTTATTTATTTATTTATTTATTTGGAGAACCAAGAATTGCTACAACTACATATAATAAGCTTAATAAACATTGTTATGAAAAATAAAATAGATCAGTTGCACAATTTTTAAAGGTGCCACATCATGCACAATAAAAAGGTAGGTACATTATTTCAATACTTATAGGCAATTAAAATAAATAAAATTAAAATTTAATTGTAAAGGAAAAATTAAATTAAAGTGGAAATATGGGGAGAAAAGAAATAGCTAAATAAAAAAATAATTAATACGTATTTTTTTAGATGAAGATCAGTCGTACATACACACACACACATAATAATTACATAATACATACATTACACACATCTACATCCTAATGCGCGTAACAAACAATTGATATTTGTATATATAGATTCAAATTACTTCCAGTACAGCTTTCGTAACAATCTCAGTACTGTAATTTTAAATTTGGGTAACTTATCTGCAAATATATCCACATTTTGGTTTATAGTATTATATTGCTATTTTTATTGCTTTTGACGGCAAACGAGCAAGCAACACACCTGATGGTAAATGTCACTGCTGCCTGCATAGACCTTTGGTATACCAAGGGTATGGCTGCTGTCTACTATTACAGTGTAAGCCCACCCAGTTGAGCTTCCGCTGGTCAGACGTGTTGGTATAGACTTTTGTTTAGAGTTTATCTTCTCTTGCATATATGTTATATGAAAGAAAGAAGAAAGAAAGAAAATGATTTATTTGGGTTCTACAGCATGGTTATTAACAATTACAAAAACACTAACAAAAATAATATTTAGGAAAAAAAAAAAAAATAGAAAGGATAACAGAATATGCGTTTTTATATCCGTTTACATATACATATAACATCTATAAAATATATAAGAGAAAGATAAACTCGAAACAAAACCATATACCAACACATCTGACCAGCGTGGTATAGTAGGTTAATTTCCCCTCTCATTATGGAGGAGACTCGAGCCCAACAGTGGGATATATATGAGCTGAGATGACGATAATCATTTAATATTCTAGGTTATTTATAAAAACTTGTTTAGGAACTAAAAATTAATATCTTACATGGGATTAGAACCCTATTAGAATTATCCAGTATCATTGTCCGGTATATGGCATACGTCTCTCCGCAAAGATGATAAAATAATACGAAATTAAAATTGATAATTACACGGCACCTCATACTTAAATGAAAGGAAAGAAAGAAAAGATTTTTTTTTTGAAGTGAAAACTTCTTTAGGCGCGTTGAGCGTTTTTGGAGGGGGAAAACTTATAGGTTCGCGTCACCGACATGCTAATGCTAATAGTATATCTATAGGTTATATTTAAGGTTATCTTACTAGCGTGGTAAACTGATTCCTAAATGTTCGATAATATTTTTTATTTTTATATAAAAATTAGAAAATTATTATTATTTCAATTAGTCTTAAGTTAATAGTTTTCACTTCTATAGGCAGTCCCCATGACTGCCTATTGTTTTTTTTTATTTTTACAAAGGAAAAGAAATACATTATACAAACCCGATTATGAAACGAAAAATTATGTCACAAGTGGGATTCAAACCCACACTTATTGGAAATCCGTCCCAATCATGCTGCCACTTACACCACCGTGATCTATTGTAGGACATTCAAATCTTGCTTCGTGTTATATTTACGTCTTCTAATCAGTGTGAGTTCGAATCCCACTTGTGACATCATTTTTCGTTTTGTAATCGGGTTTTTATAAATAATTAAGCATATTAAATGCTAAATTTCAATAATTTGTACATTATACAAATTAAAAAAATAACAAACGGTAATATAAATATTAAAAAAATGGTATTGAGCTCAACTTGTGGCCAGGCATGCATACACCAGCCATTAATTTTCAGCCCAAGAACTGGGGCTGTCTTTGACTGCCCAATTTCTGAACAAGCTATTTTTATTATTTTAACTTCATATTCTAAATATATATTTTTAATTAAATAAAAAAGCTGATGAAACGAGATTTTCTAGAAATGAAACCTAGTAATATCGATTCATCGCCCACGAAACCTTCCTACACACTAAGTTTCATGGAAGTTTTCTGTCTATTTATAGAAGGGATTTTAAATTTTGATCCACTAATTTTCTTATATCATGAAAATGTAATGCACACTTTATGCAAGAGAAGGAAAATTATTAGTGATAGGAGCACGCTGTTGACAGTTCTCTGTCTACAGCCGCGGGCCGGTCCGTCCGGGGTAGTACCACACTGAGCAGAAGATCGACGTCTGAGTAATGGCAATGTGTTGTTGCGCTTCGTTCGGAAGGCGAAAGGGCCGGTAGCCCAACTTTCTGGATGGTTTCCTATGAGCCAGCGGCCTAGCCATTCCCCTGGTATTGTATAGCTCCACGGGCGACACTTATCATCAGGTACGCTACTTGCTCGTTTGCCACCATAAGCAATAAAACAAAAAAGGTTGCTCGTTTAAAAAACACGGTTCGGACATGTGAAAAGAATGCCGAACGAACGTCTGGTTAAGAAGATATACAATGCGAAAGTGGAAGGATATAGGTACCGGGGGAGACCGAGACTAACCTACCTAGACCAGATCGGTCATGTACTGAAGGAAGGTGGAGTCAAGAGTCTCCGAAACCGGCGAGCGTGTATGAAGAGAATTATGAATGTTGAGAAAGCGAGTGAAGTATGCAACGATAGAGTTCTCTGGCACTCTGTTCTCTCTGCCTACCCTGCAAGGGACATGGCGTGATGGTATGTATGTATGTCGTTTAAAAAAATTATAATAGGTCATCATCATCATCTCAGCCCATAAATATACCACTGTTGGGCTCGGGCCTCCTCCGTAATGGGAGGGAAATTAACCCACTATACCACGCTGTTCAGACGTGTTGGTATAGGGTTTTGGTTCGAGTGTTCCTTCTCTCGCTTAGATGTTATATGCGTTGTATATCCCTTAGTCGTCTCGTACGGGTAAGATAGGGGGTGGGGAATTGTTTTGTTTTTTTTTTATTGCTAATGGTGTCAAACGAGCAGATAGCACACCTGATGGTAAGTGTCACTGCCGCCCATGAACCTTTGCAATACCAAGGGTATAGCTAGGCCGTTGCCTACCAATATAAACCCCAAAACCACCCCAGTTGAGCTTCCGGCTCTCTCGCTCACCGAACGAAGCACAGCAGCATAATATGCCACTGCTCAGACGTCGATCTTCTGCTCAGTGTGGTACTACCCCGGACGGACCGGCCCGCGGCTGTAGGCAGAGAACTGTCCACAGAGTGGTCCTACCACTATTAAATGAAAAATTATATTCTTACTCCGTCACCAAACGGAAAAATTACATATTAATATATATCTATTACATGTGGTTTATATTAATAATATATGTTTTTGTTATTTAATATCCTTTTTTGATCTAATCAGTGGCCATTTTACCCTAACGTCCAATTATTTTAAAAGGATAATGCATTGCATTAAACTTCATAATAACAGCATTTGTGTTAATCAATTTTAACGAGGTCAATGGGTATTTTTATTTTTAATTTTATTTATATACATAGATAATATAGGTTATTTTATACTGTGGAATTAGTTTTCAAATGTACCATTTGCATTGGTAGGACCACGCTGTTGACATTTTTCTGTCTACCGCCGCGGACCGGTCCGTCCGGGGTAGTACCACACTGAGCAGAAGATCGACGTCTGAGTAATGGCAATGTGTTATTACGCTTCGTTCGGTGAGCGAGAGAGTCGGTAGCCCAACTGGGTGGGTTTGGGGATTTTATTGGTAGGCAGCGGCCTAAGCCCTACTAACCAGTGCAAGCAATACATAACGCAGTGCTTGTCCCAACATTACTGTATGGAAGCGAGAGTTGGGTATGCAGAAAAGAGTATGAAAGTAAAATTAATGCGGTCGAAATGCAATCTCTGCGGAAAATCTGTGGAGTTAGGCTGACCGACCGCATTCGTAACGACGACGTAAGAGAGCGAGTAGGTATGAAAGAGAGTATTGGTGTAAAGATGCGAAAGGGAATGCTCCGATGGTTCGGACATGTGAAAATAATGCCGAACGAACGTCTGGTTAAGAAGATATACAATGCGAAAGTGGAAGGATGTAGGTACCGGGGGAGACCGAGACTAACTTACCTAGACCAGATCGGTTATGTACTGAAGGAAAGTGGAGTCAAGAGGCTCCGAAACCGGCGAGCGTGTATGAAGAGAATTATGAATGTTGAGGAAGCGAGTGAAGTATGCAAAGACAGAGTTCTCTGGCACTCTGTTCTATCTGCCTACCCTGCAAGGGATATGGCGTGATGATATGTATGTAAATACAACTATTTTTACGAATTCTATACTGCTGGCGATGGACCTTTGCAATACCTGGTGCTTACGATGCAGTAATACTAAATGAAATTAAGGAAATCAAAAATACAAACAGAATACTCATCGAAAACATAGAAAATAACAAACCCTCTTATGCAGAAATCGTCAATAAATCACGACCAAAAAACAATAAACCAAAATATTCAATAATAATATCTCCGAAAGACCAAAGTACATCAACTGAAACTATACAACAGATTAGAAACACATTAAAAGCCACAGAAAGTGGATTACAAATCAACGGCGTCAGGAAAGTGAGGGATGGGAAGGTCGTAATCAGCTGTGCATCAAAAGAAGAAATAACCAAAACATCATCCCGGTTACAAGCAAATACCAAACTTTCAATCGAAGATGCCATAAACAAAAAACCACTAATTGTTTTAAGAAATGTACTCCAATACAACAATGATCCCACAATACAAATAGCAATCAAAAAGCAAAACCCTATACTATTCAAAGACCTTACCGAGGAGGATTCAAAACTTGAATGGAGGTACAATAGAAGAGCCCGCAATACACTCGAGGCCAATATGGTGTACCGGGTTTCACCCAAACTGTACCAAAGGCTTATCAGCACTGGTAACCTCTTTATTGATCTTCAACACATTAGGGTTGAAGATCAATCACCATTAATACAATGCACAAGATGCCTGGGCTATGGACATGGCAAAAAATCTTGCACCCAGTCCACGGACTCGTGCAGTTTTTGCGGCGATGACCATTTGAGAGCCTGTTGTCCACAAATCGCTCTTAACAAATCACCAAAATGCCTCAACTGTACAAAAGCAAAAAACTTTAACATCACACACACTGTATACAATACCGACTGCCCAGTCAGACTTAAATGGGATGCTATAGCACGCGCTAGCATTAACTATTGCTAAAGTTGTAATAAGACACAATACAGTACAAACCCACCAGTACAGCGTGGCCCAAGTGAACCTCCAGCGAAGGAACCTGGCCACCACCGAATTCATCCATGAAGCCCAAAACAGAAAAATCACTTTCGCCTTAATTCAAGAACCATATGTAGGGGGGCAAAATAGAATGAAAAACTACACAGGAGCGAGAATTTTCCAAAACACTAACATTAATACCCAACAACTTGCAACACACAATACACACAACACAACACAACAGAACACAGTGAAGGCAGCCATTATAGTTTTTGACCCTACAATAAATGTCACAGTCAACACTAAAATGACTAACAACAACATCGTCGCTGTCACATTACAAACACAATCTTGGGAAATTCTCGCTATTTCATTCTACTTTGAGCCCAATGCACCATTAAACAATTACTTAAATCATATCACTAACATTTGCAATAGGCCAGGTCCATCAAAAATCATCGTTGGAGGAGACGCTAACGCCAAATGTATCTGGTGGGGCAGTCCGCGCACAGACCACCGTGGAGAAGACATCCTTTCAATGATTGGGCAGCTCAACTTACACATTTTAAATACAGGAAACACACCCACATTTGACACTATCAGAGGAAACACCCACTACACCAGTTACATCGATATTACACTCTGCAGCGATGACCTTCTTGATCTGGTTGAAGATTGGCGCGTTATTGATGATCTATGTAATTCGGATCACAACGGCATTACATTCAATATCAAACTACAAGCAAGCAAAGGACTCACCATTCACAGAACAACTAGGATATACAACACAAAAAATACTGATTGGGAAAAATTCATTTCAAAATTAGACACAACCCTCACTAACCACAACATAAATAATAGCACAATAAAAAACATTAACACACCGGACCAATTAGATAACTTCATTACTAAATACACTAACTCAATCACTGAAACATGTAACAACACTTTTCGACTCAAAAAACAAACCCAAAAACTGCAAATTCCGTGGTGGTCTGAAGAACTAAAGGAAATGAAGCGCCAATTAGCAACCAGAAAAAGAAGGATTAGATGCGCCAGACCAGAACGAAAAAACACAGTCATCAAAGAATATATTGATCTCAAAACCAAATACGAAACAGAAACAAAGAAAGCCCAGATTAACAGCTGGAAGGATTTCTGCCAAAGACAGAATAAGGAAAGTATCTGGGATAGTATTTATCGAATCATTAAAAATACCAATAAGCACGAAGAACACATACCCTTATCATTCCAAAACACAACATTGACTAAAAAAGATTCAGCTATACTCCTTGATAACACATTCTACCCACCAGACAACGTCACTGATGACACCACATACCACACAAAAATTCGTATACTGGCAATGTTTGACGACCACAACAATACCCATACTCACCCCGAACCCGACTTTACCATTAGTGAATTAACAATAGCCACTAATTCATTTAAACCCAAGAAAGCCCCCGGTTTGGACGGTCTGACCGCTGACATTTGCCAAAGCATCATCAACCATAATTTAAAATTTCACCTATTATTATATAACAAATGTCTAAATTTATCATATTTTCCTAAACTTTGGAAGGAAGCTATCACCATTATCTTCAGAAAACCAGGCAGGGACGATTATCAAAATCCCAAATCATATAGACCAATAGGTTTATTACCCATCTTTGGCAAAATTTTAGAAAAACTCATTGTTAGGAGACTTATGTGGCATTTAGTGCCAAGGATAAGTAACCATCAGTATGGCTTTATGCCACAGCGCGGTACGGAGGACTCCCTCTGTGACCTAATGGCACACATCAAAAATGGACTTAAAAACAAAAAAATAGTCACAATAGTGTCATTAGACATAGAGGGAGCCTTTGACAATGCGTGGTGGCCCATTATAAAAGTCAGACTGGCGGAAGAACAAGTGTCCTTGGCACTACGAAAAATTCTGAGTAATTATATGACAGATCGGAAAATTAGACTCCGTTACGCTGACCACGAGCATACATTATTACCGGAGAAGGGTTGCGTACAGGGTTCGATTGGAGGTCCCATCATGTGGAATCTCATTTTGGACCCCCTGCTGAAAAGTCTGACGCGAAAAGGAATCTATTGCCAGGCATTCGCGGACGACGTAGTACTCGTTTTCACGGGTGACTCAGCGGGGGAAATTCAACAGTTGGGCAATGCCACTCTCACGCATGTTAGAGAGTGGGGTGTTAATAACAAACTATCTTTTGCCCCAAACAAAACAAAAGCAATGATAATTACCAATAAACTTAAATATGACACCCCACTCCTGACCATGGGCGGGATTGACATTGCCTACACAAATGAGATGAAAATCCTGGGGCTAATCCTAGATTGCAAGCTAACGTTCAATGCCCACACCACATACATCTGTAAGAGGGCATTGACCGTTGGCAAGCAACTATCAAAAGCCGCCAGGGTCAGCTGGGGTCTCCATCCTGAAGTTATTAAAACCATGTACAACGCCGTCATAATTCCAATAATAACGTATGCAGCTGCAGCGTGGGCTCCTGCCTGTCAAAAATCATACATCAGGAAAAAACTTAACTCATTACAGCGCCATTTCACCCTAAAGATATGTAAGGCTTACAGAACAGTGTCACTTAATGCCTCCCTCCTGCTAGCAGATGTACTCCCTCTTGACATCTGCATAAGGGAAAAAGCCTCTTTGCGTGATGTCAAGAGGGGGATTCTATCAATTACACCTAACGGAGAACCTGAGCTAATGGCGCCCTTCCACAAACTGTTCCATCCAGCGAACTGTATGAGCCAGCAGATCATCAAAATTAACAACGAAGAAGATTTGGAAAACCTCGTTGACGATGCAGTAAGAATCTATACAGACGGCAGTAAAATTGACAATAAGGTCGGCGCCGCATTTTCTGTTTGGAATCAAAATCACGAAATTTCATATCAAAAAATCTGTCTAGCTTCTTACTGCACCGTCTACCAGGCTGAACTGCTGGCCATATGCCTGGCGGTTAAGATGGTAGCAGCTAGTGACTTCACCAGATGTGCCATCCTCAGCGACTCCAGAGCAGCATTGGACACTGTTACTGATGGCCTTTCTCTTCACCCACTAGCACTAGACACCCGGCATCATTTAAATTCATGCTTCAATCAGAACAAACTCATCTCACTCTTTTGGATAAAATCACACATCGGTTTAAAAGGCAATGAAAAAGCGGATAGTCTTGCCAAATCGGCGGCACTTAACCCTGAAACACATCCAGACTACAACAAATTCCCTATCTCTTTTGGCAAACATATAATCAAACAAAATTCTAGTAAAGAATGGAGTGACAGGTACACCAACACAAATACCGGCAACACTACCAAAAAATTTTTCCCCAACACCATTATGGCTCACAAAACACTAAAAAACATCAAAATTGACAGCACACTAACACAAATATTCACGGGCCATGGAGGGTTCTCCGACTATCTTGTTCGTTTTAAATGTAAGGAGAACCCTCTTTGCCCCTGCAACACCGGCGCCACAGAAACAATAATACACATAATCACAGAATACCCGATCAACAATAAGGACCGATACAATTTAGAACAGGAGACTGACATTACAATAACTGAAGACAACTTCCCACAACTTCTGACTGACGAAGACAACAGACAAACATTTTTAGACTATTGTAGAAAAGTCGCAAACATTGCCATCAAAAGAAACAGAACAAAATAACACATCCATACACTTACACATCGCATCATTACACCACCACATTATGTTAGGATAAGTTAGGTCTTATATACAGATGGCACTAGTATAAAAAAGTTGTAAACTTTCTATCACTTCTTTATTTTCTTCTATTTCTACCTTATGTCTTTAGTGTTATTTCTTTACTTTTAATAAAAAACTCTGTTTATTTTTCTAACTTCAAATTTATATTATTCCTTATCATGAAATTCTTGTTTTCTGCGTACGTATGTGTCTGTACTTTCTGTTTATTTATTACTTTAAATAACTCTATTTATAAATTCTTCATATGTTATTATTAAAAAAATAAAAAAAAAAAAAAAAAATAAAAATAAAAAAAAAAAGTATATAATAAAAAAAAAAAAAAAATAAAAAATTAAAAAAAAAATTTAAAAAAAAAAAAAAAAAAAGTAAAAATAATAATAATAATAAAAAAAAAAAGAAATATATAAATAATAATAATAGTTAATTACTCCCTCATTATCTAGTTTTAATTTCCTGTATTCTACTTTTCTAATAGTTTAACCTTAATCTAATACATAGTTATGTTCTGTATGTACTTTAGTGTTTGTACTTTCTGTTCTTTTCAACTTGTAAATTGTATCGTATTGTAATGTAATCAAATCTAAACAAGGTCCCTGATCATGTCAGGGGAGATAGTAGCCCAAACATACGAATGTTTGGAAAAAAAAAATACCTGGTGCTACGCCGCTGCTAACCAATAAAAATCCCAAACCCATACAGAAAGTTTAGCTAACAGCTCTGTCGCTTACCGAACCAAGCACAACAGCTAATTACGGTTGCCAACATTTTTTCAATGAAATACAGTATTTTTCAAAATCATCATCATCATCATCAACCTGCTCTTATACCAATTTATTTGGGGTCGACGCAATATGTCTTCTCCTTCCATACAACTCTATCAGACGTCATCTCTGTGGTCACTCCTTGTCTATCCATGTCATGTTTCGCGCAGTCCATCCATCTTTTCTTCGGTCTTCCCTTACCCCTTAAGCCTTCAACATTCATACTTAAAACTTTCCTCACAACATTACTTTCATCCCGCCTCATCACATGTCCATACCATGTCAATCTTTCACTCCTTAATTTTTCCGTCACTGGCGCAACTTTCAAACTTTCTCTTATATGCTCATTCCTTATTTTATCCATTCTTGTCACACCACACATCCATCTCAACATTCGCATCTCCGCTACATGCAGTCGTCTCTCATCCGAAATAAGCTATAAAAAAATATAGTTACACTTCTAAAAAATATATTATTTTATGGAAAATTTTAAATTTATTATCATTATTATTAATGTCTACTTTTGTTACATTTTCTCACCATCTCGAATTCATAACTGAAAAATAAATATTAGATTTCGTTTGGTGTTTAAAATATAGTATTTTCGCGTACTATATATTTCACCAAACAGTATATAGTACGCAGACCCCAAATATAGTACAATACTATATGTGATAGTACGGTTGGCAACCCTACAGCTAATTGCCACTGTTCAGCCGTCGAATTCTTGCAAGAATGTGGCACTATCCCGGACGGACGGCCCGTGGCTGTAGACAGAGAACTGTCAGCAATGTGGTCCCATCACAATAGAAAGTAAATGAAACTAAGCCATCACGCTCCGCTAATGTAAAGCACTTCGGATAAGTTCGGCTCTCGTCGACTCCCGTCGTCATTTACAAAATACAATACGAATGACGATCAGTTAGAGGAAAAATTTACCAAAGTAATTTGTATACAATTATAATTTCATTATATATTATTGTAAATATTATTATTTTATAAATATAGAAGAAAAAATAACTGTTATTAATATAGTCTTGATAACATTTTCATTTTTATCGTATAGTTTTAATCGCACGCCGATTTTTCGTTTTTTCTCATTTTCCTTATTCCGTAAGAGAGCGAGTAGGTATGAAATAGATTATTGGTGTAAAGATGCGAAAGGGAATGCTCCCATGGTTCGGACATGTGGAAAGAATGCCGAACGAACATCTGGTTAAGAAGATATACAATGCGAAAGTGGAAGGATGTAGGTATCGGAGGAGACCGAGACTAACCTACCTAGACCAGATTGGTCATGTACTGAAAGAAAGTGGAGTCAAGAGTCTCCGAAACCGGCGTGCGTGTATGAAGAGAATTATGAATATTGAGGAAGCGAGAGAAGTATGCAAGGATAGAGTTCTGTGGCACTATATTCTCTCTGCCTACCCTGCAAGGGATATGGCGTGATGATATGTATGTGTAAATATGTCGTAATTTTCATAAAAAGTTCACAAATAATAACATATTAACTAACAATACCAGAATTCTTGTTTCGTCATCGTATTATATATATATTAAAATACCATAAATATGTTTCAAAATGTGTTCACGTTTTTAAAATACTCGTGAGTTTTCAATAAGCACATTTTAGTTTGAAAATAATATGTCAACATTGTGTAAAGTTTGAGCTATGTAATATATGTTTAAATATCAATTATTTTATTTATTGCTAGTTTACGTAACTTTTGGCGCCATAGTTACATGTTTTTTTTTTTGGGTTCTTCTTCTTACTTCTTATTAATGATTTCATCATTTCAGCCCATCGCCGTCCACTCCTGGACGTAGGCCTCCCTCATGGTACGCCACAGAGTGCGGTCCTGTGCCGTTTGCATCCATTGACGCCCAGCAATTTTCACTAGGTCGTCTATCCACCTAGTGGGGGGGGGGGGGGGGCGTCCTACACTACGTCGTCCAGTACGTGGTAGCCACTCTAGAACCTTTTTTCCCCATCGGTTGTCGGTTTTTCGAGCGATTTGGCCTGCCCATTGCCACTTCAACGTTATAATTCTTCGTGCTATGTCGGTTACACCCGTTTTTCTGCGAATTGCCGTATTACGGATTCTATCACGCAGAGGAATCCCGAACATAGCTCGCTCCATAATAATTTAGTAAGAATATAATTTATCGTCATCAGAAAAACAACATTAATATATCAAAAACAGAAGTAAAGTGAAGCCATCAAGAGGAAAAACTGCCAGACAAAGATAATATGACAATATTTATTTTTCCCGGATCAAATATATACTTTCCCACTATTGATTACTTAGTCCCCTTCATAAAAGAATAGTAAATGGTCTATTATATCAGCTAAGATAAAATTTTGTGCCAAATTAGCCTCCTATAGCAACTAGGATAGTTTTTCTTTTCAATTAGCCTATTGTACCAACTAAGATACAATATTATTTCAAATTGTACCACTATAACAAATAAAATGGGATATTTTTCCAATTAGTCTAACTATATTAACCAGGATACAATAATATTTCGAATTGACCAATCAATTAGAATACCAATAGGATAAAAATACAAATTAAAATAGGATATTATCTCGAATCTTCTTTCTAGAAAAGTGTAGTTATTTACACACCTATTCATAAAAGTCTTCCTAGAAAGGGTTAAGTTAAACATCGTATTTTTACATATGACACTAAACAAAGAATAACTTTATAGTAAATTTATAAAAGCATAAGCGTTATCCACCATCGTGTAGTGATTATATCGATTCGAACCACGTTTTTTGTTAAAGAGAGAGGCCGTATATCTTGCGCCTCCCTCTCGTTTAAGTAAATATAAATATGGGGTAATAGTTTACCAGTAAATCGTTGTGAGTTTCCGAATGAAATAATCAACAATAGAGTAGTGGTTATGCTAATAGTAGTTTAAAATATATTATATTTATTTTTGCGATCTGATTGGTCTTTTTAGACCTTCATATTCGATGGATTTTCCGTGGGGTGACGGAGTAAGAATACAATGCACCACCCCCTGTCTTACTCGTGGATGATCGTAAAAGATGACTAAGGGATATATAACGCATATAAGATATAGATGTTATATGCGTTGTCGTCTCTTAGAAACAAGAGAAGGTAAACTCGAAACAAAACCCTATACCGACACGTCTGACCAGCGCGATATAATAGGTTAATTTCCCCTCTCATTATGGAGGAGGCCCGAGCCCTACAGTGGGACGTTTATGAGCTGTGGTCACGGGTTCGATTCCTTCGCCAATATATTTGTGCTATCTAAAAATTATTGTTCTATGTGCAATTTTTGTCCGTCAAAATGAATATCTGGAATGTCTAAATTGTAATATAAAGATTATATTTTCAATTTTATATTTTATTAACCGCTGGCGCAAAAAAGAGTTCGGAATTCTGTTTGTGGCGTCGTATCTCCTAAACGAATGGTCCAATTATGATAGTTTTTTGAGAGGGAGATGGCTGGCTTCAATCTATGAGTATGTTAGGCGTTTTATCAGCTCTTTTTATTATCATAAGGATCTCAGATGCTAATAGATATTGCATATAACACTACTTGTGGCAATAACGTACGTGTTATTTAATTTTTATACTCATTTGGTTGCGTTTCATTAATAATATCAACATTAATAACATTGATTAATATTTTTGTTATTACAGCGGTTGTCGTGACAACGGTGATTAAGCTAATCTCTTGATGAGCAAATGTCACATTTGTATTATATTCTGTCCGATTTGCTAGCACAGCTGGTGTAGTTTAGTCGCACCCCAACCGGTCAGTCATGTACAAATAAAAACCACTCTGATGTAAAATCTAAACAACTAAAAATATAATTTAAATCGGCCGCAGCGCCATCTATCAATTCCAATTGTTAATCTAAATCATTCCTAAATATATCTGAATATACATGAAAAAGCATCAAAATCGATCTAACTGTTTAAGAGAAATTCAGTCAAAAGTATTATGCAGATATCAAATAATTTATTATTCATAAGCCCCTTAAAGCCACTTACATATTGTCAATTTTACATCATTTTGTTAATACTCCGATCAAATTAGACCAAAAAATAAGAGTAAAGCTACATAAATTCTCAACCAGCTGAAAATCAGTAAGATTGTTTAAAATATGATTAAAAATAAAATTTGAAAGTTCTTCGTCTCAAGTCTTTCCCCTTTTTTTTTATTTAAGGTCAAAAAAATGTGTTTTTCGCAATTTTCAGCAAAACGGTAAGTTTTATTATAAAAATACTTCAGACAAAAATTGTAGATTATAAGATTATCTACAAAAGATATATCAATACTTTTTTTCCTACGAGCCAACGTTTTTGAGATATAACGATTCAAAAAGTTGTAAAAGTTATAATCGTCATAATATGCACATGTTTCTACGCCACCTATGAGGTAGTGTGCTTAGCGCGTTTTTTTTTAAGGTCTACTGGGGCAACCCCCCAGTAGGCCTATTCTACGGCTCAGTTGTGATCCTGTTTAGTTAGAAACTATTGCAAAATAATATAATCTTGTGAAAAAAATAATAATAATAAATAATATAATCTTATGTGGAAAGAATGCCGAACGAACGTCTGGTTAAGAAGATATACAATGCGAAAGTGGAAGGATGTAGGTACCGGGGGAGACCGAGACTGACCTACCTAGACCAGATCAGTCAGGTACTGAAGGAAGGTGGAGTCAAGAGTCTCCGAAACCAGCGAGCGTGTATGAAGAGAATTATGAATGTTGAGGAAGCGAGTGAAGTATGCAGAGATAGAGTTCTCTGGCACTCTGTTCTCTCTGCCTACCCTGCAAGGGATATGGCGTGATGATATGTATGTATGTATGTATGTATAATCTTACTGATTTCCAGCTTGTTAGGAATTTATGTAGCTTCGAATATCTAAATTTACCGGACTATAAATCAATTGAAATTAATCTACCACTGGATCGAAAAGCGTCCACAAACAGAAATTCCGAGAAGAAATAATAGAAGAACAGAAATACAAGAATTAATAGTGGTAGAACCACGTTGTGGATAGTTCTCTGTCTACAGCCGCGGGCCGGTCCGTCCGGGGTAGTACCACACTGAGCAGAAGATCGACGTCTGAGTAATGGTAATGTGCTATTGCGCTTCGTTCGGTGAGCGAGAGAGCCGAAAGCCCAACTGGGTGGGTTTGTAATGGTAGGCAGTGGCCTAGCTATACCTAACCTTGGTATTGCTAAGATACATGGGCGTCAATGATACTTACCATCGAGTGAGCCGTCTGTTTATTTGCCACCATAAGCAATAAAAGAAGGTAACTCAGCGGGTACTATAGAGATATAGACTTATTTTCCTTGAAGTATTAAAAATACAGTTTACACACACCTTATAAAAGAAGACTAAATGATTATAAGATTCATATAATATCAATGCAAGAGAAGGAAAACTCGAAATAACACTCTATACTAACCAGTCGATTAGTTACAATCAAAGTCAATTTCCCTCCCATTATGGAGGAGGCTCGAGCCCAGCTAATCATCATTTCATTCATCATTTATCTATCTCCTACTCTTATCGCAATTACTTGGGGTCGATACAATATGTACTCTTCTTTCATAGTACACATTGTAAAAGTTATTGACAATAGTTTTATGACCGGCCGCCTGCCAGACGTCAACACTACTTGTGAATGTAATTGTTGACCAAACGGCATCAGATAGAGTTGACCCAGGTCGTTGTAACGCTCTTAGTCGTCTTTTATGACATTCAAAAGCAAAGTAAGGGTTAGTAGTATTCGTAGCCGCTGGCACGGCAACTTGCCCTTCAGGATGACGCAGGTACTTACCGGACACGGGGTCTTCGGCAAGTACCTGCACAGGATCGGACGGGAAGAGGCCCCTGGATGCCATGAGTGTGGCGCGCTAACTGATGATGCGCGTCACACCCTAGAGGTATGTCCCGCCTGGGGGCCTCAGCGCCACGACCTGTCGGCGGTGATAGGAATAGACCTGTCGTTGTTGACCATCATATCTAAGATGCTTGACAGCGACAGGTGCTGGTCGTCGATGGCCTCCTTCTGTGAGGAGGTTATCTCTTTGAAGGAGGCCGCGTAGCGGATACGTGAGGCATTTGCTTCTGCAGACTCGCTCCGTAGGCGGCGGCCAGGAAGGCGGAGGCGCCGTTACGCGCATCTCCTCCCGCCGCCTTGACTGTCGACTGGACGTGGCCAGATGGCCTAGCGTTGGGGTGTCGGGGATAGAATGTCAATAGACGATCTCTCCGGCATCCCGTAAAAGCGCGGAAGGGACCGCTGTGGTTTTAGTGGGTATTTCGGTCTAACCAGCTGACCGGCGAGTCCCACACACCCCCTCGTCTGTCACCGGCGAGGGCTAGTGCGTAAATGCATTTCCACAGCGTGAACAAAAAAAAAAAGTATTCGTAGCCGCTACCACACAGCTACAGCTAATCATCATTTATGAGCTAAAATAATGATTATATTGAAAAATATAGTTTAAAAACATCAAACGCTAATAAAAGGTTACAGTATTAAATTATTAGAAAAACTTATTATAATACAAATAAGTTAGCCATGTTGTATGTGAGTAAAACATATGTAGGTTTTATGTAGGCCATTCGTGCGTTAAATAATGGATCATCTATTGTCTATGGTTACACATTACTCTGTGCTACCGATCGATACAGAATACTTAACGTGTAAGCTTCTTCTTCTTCTTCTTATATATTGGCAATCAGCTACATATACGAGCTATTGGTGCCAGTGTCAAGTTATAAATATTTTCACGTTTTTAGTCTTTCAAGTTAGTCATTGTCTAAGTCAAATTGTCGCCATTAACAGTGCAATGGCCACACTGTTAATGGTATCTTGTGGGAATTTTGATGGAAAACGAAAACGTTGTAAAGCTATTTTATATGATATTCACTACATCCCAGTAGTTCCGCCGCTTTATATTACATAAAATGCCATTAAAATTATCTAATATAACACATTAAAACACTAAGATATCGAATATAATACAAGAGCACCACATGACGTTTTCAAATTCCCGTCAAAAGTCCCAACGTGTAAGCAACGGAGTTAAAGAGTGAACTGTCGGATTTTTGACGGGAATCTGAAAAAGTCATGTGGTGCTCTTGTATTATATTCGATATCTTATTGTTTTAACGTGTTATATTATATAATTTTGATGGCATTTTATGTAATGTGATGTGCGGAAATACTGGGATGTAGTGAATATCATATAAAAGTGCTTTACAACGTTTTCGTTTTCCATCAAAATTCCCACAAGATACCATTAACAGTGTGGCCATTGCACTGTTAATGGTGACAATTTGACTTAGACAATGACTGACTTGAAAGACTAAAAACGTGAAAATACTTACAACTTAACACTGGCACCAATAGCTCGTATATGTAGCTGATTGCCAATATATAAGAAGAAGAAGAAGAACTTTTCATATATTTTAATATTTTCAGAATCTCAACAATAGAACTAGTGATTTCAGTAAAATTTAATATGCAAGAGGTTTCCGGGAAGTTAAATCGATCCTTATTTTTTTATTGCTTTTGGTGGCAAACGAGCAAGCAGCACAGCTGATGGTAAGTGTTACTGCCGCCCATGGACCTTTGCAATACCAGAAGTATTGTTGGGCCGCTGCTTATCAATATAAACCCCAAACCCACCCAGTTGGGCTACCGGCTCTCTCGCTCACCGAACGAAGTGCAATAGCACATTGCCATTACTCAGACGTCGATCTTCTGCTCAGTGTGGTACTACCCCGGACGGACCGGCCCGCGGCTGTAGACAGAGAACTGTCAACAGCGTGGTCCTGTCACTATCAAATAACTATAGCTTTTATTAATAGAAAATATTTCTTTGTCATTGTCTTCAGTCAAAAATAATATAATATATATAATTTTTCATAGGCTAAAAAGGCAATTATTGAATAAAAATATTCGATTATAATAAAAAGCAAATTTGGCCGGCTGTTATTGAGGATAGGCATAGCTTAGGTCTGAGAACAGTCTAATCTAGATAGCTTTGAGTCGGTCCTTGGATTTTTGTTTTTTATTATATTTACCTATTTCATTATTTTATAAATTATATCTAAATATATATGTTGTGTGGTAGCGGCTACGAATACTATCAACCCTTACTTTGCTCGTGGATGTCGTAAAAGATGACTAAGAGCATTATAACGACCAGGCCCAACTCTATCTGATGCCGTTTGGTCAACAATTACATTCACAAGCAGTGTTGACGTCTGGCAGTCGGCCGGTCATAAAACTATTGTCAATAACTTTTATAATATGAAAGAAGAGTACATATTGTATCGACCCAAAGTAATTGGGATAAGAGTAGAAGAATGATGATGATGTAAATATATTTTGCAACAAAACACTGCAAAAAAAATTTCGAGCTAAGCTCGATCCCATATTTGTACATATACAAAACTATAAGTAATCTAGATAGTATTAATAGCATAAGAAAAGAAAATCAATATTATTAGTTAAAGAAATAACTTTTAGATGTCAGACTAAATTCAATATGTACTCATATAACTATTTATTACTAGTATCAACATTAGATTTTTTTAAAAAATAAACCGATCAAGCACTAAATCGGACACGAAAGGTTCCGTATAATTTTACAGAATTTATTCTCCATATTGGGACAGGATAATAATACAATTGCTTATCTCATCATCATTCTCCTGCGCTTATCCTAATTACATGGGGTCGATACAATATGTTCTTTCACAGTATACATATATTGTAAAAGTTATTGGCATTTTATAACCGGCCGCCTGCGAGACGTCAACCCTCCTTGTGAATGTAATTGTTGATCAAACGGCATCAGATGGAGTTGGCCCAGGTCGTTATAAGGCTCTTAGTCGTCTTTTACGACATCCACGAGCAAAGTAAGGGTTGGTAGTATTTGTAGCCGCTATTACACAGCAATTTATCTCTTATATATTGCTAATTTCTGCTATCTCGTCACAAAAAGACATGGTTACTTTTATTTTAATTGATTACAAAGAAACTAGATAGGACCAGGTGAGCGAGAGCCGGCAGCCCAACTTTCAGTCCATGGGATGTTCTGTTAATATTCTGAAAACTATTAATTAGTTACAGTTGAAAATATATATTTTTTGAAGTGAAACGTTTTTATTGGGAGAAATTTTATATTGTAACGTTTTTCTGTTACGCGCCATCTTAATTTCTAAGTCACATTTTTCCGTTACACGCCATATTTATTTTGAAGTGAAACTTCTTAGTGCAGCAAGCAGCACACCTGATGGTAAGTGTCATTGCCACCCATGGACCTTTGCTATACCAAGACTATAGCTACGCTGCTGCCTACCAATAAAAACCCCAAAACCACCCAGTTGGACTTCCGGCTCTCTCACTCACCGAACGAAGCGCAATAACACATTGCCATTACTCAGACGTCGATCTTCTGCTCAGTGTGGTACTACCCCGAACGGACCGGCCCGCAGCTGTAGACAGAGAACTGTCAACAAAATATCCTTCTATCCTACCACTAAAAGAATTTTCACAGAGTATAAATTAAGAGATATAGATTATCACAGATAGACGGACAGAGAAATCTTTAATATAGTTCCATTAAGACCCTTTCAATATTGAACTCTAAAAAATTCTTGCAGATATTTTAAACCCTCCGATATTCTCCAGACAGACTCATTCGATTCCATCCATTATAGTTTAAACTATCTTTTGAGATTCGCCTGGGGTTCGTATACGCTTATATTACTCGCTCATTGGCTGCACATTCTTAGGGTTGAATACCGCGTTAGATATATAAAAAAAAACCTAGACAGGGCGTGTCATAACGACACACGTTATAACTTTTATAATACAGTGTAAATATATGTAATTATATACATCAAACACTTTTGTATATACATAGAGCTGTGGTTTGTACATATATTGCACGCCTCGTGAGTTTTGAGCGTTGAGGTCTTGCTCTACTCTCAATATATGAAAATCAAGAACTTTTGAAACCTAAAAATCATTGTATTTCTCTCACATTGCACTTATAGGATAATATTATCATACATATGTCAAGAAAAAACATTCGTTTAAACGTATTTTATATTTTTAAAAAGCAATTATTTTGTTTAAAGTAAGAAAATAGTTGATTAAAAAAATATTTGAGGACGTCCGGGTATTAATTTTGGATCTGGCACGATCATGGCCGTAAAAATTAATGTATATTTACTTTTTTTAAAAGGTTCATAATCGCAACGCGCTGTTTTCTTTCGAAAATGACTTGGTAATTCTTTGTCGTTTAAATGCAATTAATAAAAAACTAAACTGCTTAGTCATTAGTGTATGTATACTTTATGAAAATTGGGCTCGTTTATATTTTTTGTCGTCCCTTGGGACAAAGAAAGGAAATAGATCGCATACAGCCTATTGTAAACGAACAGCTATGTTTAGTCGAGAATGGCACGAAATTTTTCTTACATTTTCATTTATAGCATTGACTAATAGTAAATGATAAATTAAATACATAATAAAAAAATGTCACATGTCTGTTAACTTCAGTATCATAAAAATATTGTATTTTGTTTTAGTTTCTCTAATTTTTTGAAGTAAAACTTTTTTATCGACGAATGGGATAAATTTTATATTATAACGTTTTTCTGTTACGCGCCATATTTATTTTGAAGTGTAAAGCGCATGAGGTTTATCCGTGTGGTGATGGATTAAGAACAAAAGAGAAAAGACGGGGGAGAGAGAAAGAGACTTTTGAACTTTTTTTCCAACTTTTTTTTTTTTTTTAATTTTATTAAGTGTACTGTCATAAAAACGTATCAATAAAAACTATAAAAAAAGAAACAATAATATTTTATTTGAAAATGGCCAAATTAATTAACAATCTTTAGAACAACGCTTAAAATTTCTACGAATACTACCAAGCCTTACTTTGCTCGTGGATGTCGTAAGAGACGACTAAGAGCCTTATAACGACCTGGGCCAACTCCATCTGATGCCGTTTGGTCAACAATTACATTCCCATGGAAGGTTGACGTCTGGCAGGCGGTCATAAAATATTGCCTTTCAACCTTTGCTATATGTAGGAATAAGGGTACATATTGCGTCGACTTCAAGTAATTGGGACAAGAGCAGGAGAATGATGATGAAATGAAAATGAAAAGAAAAATACTTTTGACATTTCGTGCCATTCTTGACGTAGTTGTAAACATAGCTGTTCATTTACAATGCTTGCAGCATTGTAAACCCATGGCTGTATGGGATTTGTTGCCTTCATTTATGACATTGACTAATGATAAATAATATAAAAATTATGAGGCGTGTGCTTTTGGATTTTCCAAATTATTGATTTATATACAAGATTATAGAAGTTAGTTAGCTGTGTGGTAGCGGCTAAAAATACTATCAACCCTTACTTTTATAAAAACCCGATTACGAGCGAAAAATTGATTGTCACAAGTGGGATTCGAACCCACACGTCCCAATCATGCTGCCACTTATACCACCGTGAACTATTATCTCAATTACATGTGGTCGATGCAATATGTTCTCGTACATATTGTAAAAGTTATTGTCAACAGTTGTTATAACCGGCCGCCTGCCAGACGTCAACTCTAGTTGGGAATGTAATTGTTGACCAAACGGCATCAGATGGAGTTGGACCAGGTCGTTATAAGTCAATACTGGAGGTCCCGGATCATCCTGCCGGCGGCTTTATGCCGGTATCTTGCGGTCTATAGCGCTGTATGGTGCCCCAATCTGGTCGCAGTCACTCACCGCCTCCAATAAAGCTTTACTACGCAAGGCGCAGAAGGCCATGGCGGTGAGGACAATACGGGGGTACCGTACGGTGTCCTGGACTGCAGCTACATTGTTGGCGGGCGATCCGCCCTGGTCACTTCAGGCTAGGGCTCAGGCGGAAGTCTACCAGTTCTGCGCTGCGGCGCGGGCAAATGGTGAACGCGTCGCCACGAGGGGACTGAGCAGGGCGAAAGAAGCGTCTCGAAGGACTACTGTCCGGCGGTGGAGGAAGGAACTAGAATCCCCCGTAGCAGGACGGGGGACCGTTGAGGCGCCTCACCTTCACCGCTGGATGACACGAAGGCACGGCAACCTGTCCTTCAGGCTGACGAAGGTACTTACCGGACACAGGGTCTTCAGTAAGTACCTGCATCGAAATGGACGTGAAGAGGCCCCTGGATGCCATGAATGTGGCGCGCAAATCGATGACGCGCGTCACACCCTGGAGGTATGTCCCGCCTGGGGGCCCCAGCGCCACGACCGTTGTTGGCGATCATTGGAGCGGACCTGTCGTTGTCGACCGTCATCAACAAGATGCTTGACAGCGACAGGCACTAGACGTCGATGGCCTCCTTTTGCGAGGAAGTCATCCCTGCAAAGGAGGCCGCGGAGCGGAAACGCTAAGCACTCGCGTATGCGAACTCGCTCCGCCGGCGCCGACCAGGGAGAGTGAGGCGCCGCTACGCGCACCCCTACCCACTGCCTTGACGGCTGACTGGTCGTGGCCAGATGACCAAGCGTAGGGGTGTCGGGGATAGAATGTCATTAGACGATCTCTCCGGCATCCCGTGAAAGCGTGGAAGGGACTGCTGCTGGTTTTATTGGGTATTCCGGTCGCCAACATCTATGGTCGGCGAGTCCCACACACTCCCCCCGTCTGTCACTGGGTCTGTCGCGGGGGATAGTGCGTAACAACCGTAGCAACCTTCACCAGATCGTCCGGTACGTGGTCGCCACTCTAGAACCTTTCTTCCCCAGCGGTTGTCAGTTGTTCGATTCTTGTGCTAATTGTTCGTGCTATGTCGGTTACACCCGTTCTTTTGTGGATTTCCGTATTTCGGATTCTATCTCACAGAGAAATGCCGACCATAAGCAATAACTTTTTTTTTTGAAAAATCCAATATCCGCAGTCAATTTTTTTTAAAAATCCATTTTTTTTGGTTGCAGCCTATATATGCATCAAGTTACTATAGTAAAATAACAGACAGTACTATATATTAAGGAAATAATCCTTGTATTGCGGGTGGGATTTTACAAACATATAAATTGACGGACGTAATCATACATCCAGACTTAGAACAACAATTAGTGGATCACACAAAGGATTATCCTGTATGAGTTTCAAAACTACGGGTACTGGGATGGTAGGTTAGTAAATACATACATATCAGCACGCCGTATCCCTTGCAGGGTAGGCAGAGAGAACATAGTGCCAGAGAACTCTATACTTGCATACTTCATTCGCTTCCTCAACATTCATAATTCTCTTCATACACGATCGGCGGTTTCGGAGACTCATGACTCCACCTTCCTTCAGTACGTGACCAATCTGGTCTAGGTAGGTGAGTCTCGGTCTCCCCCGGTACTTACATCCTTCCACTTTCGCATTGTATATCTTCTTAACCAGACGTTCGTTCGGCATTCTTTCCACATGTCCGAACCATCGGAGCATTCCCTTTCGCATCTTTACAGGTACATAGTATCTTAATCATTATGCCATTAGTGCAGTTACTGCAATTGCATTGATATACGGATTCAATCAATAGCTTGTCAACTTGTGAGAGTGAAAATATATAACCACTATTACGGCATTTTTAACATAAATATATTTCCTAAAGAGATTTCTTAAAAGAATCACCGTCCCCATCATTTTAGTCCATATAATTACCCATTGCCAGTAGTACTAGTTAAACGGTAGCGGCTACGAATACTACCAACCCTTACTTTGCTCGTGTATGTCGTAAAAGACGACTGAGCGCCTTATAACGATCTAAACCAAATCCATCTGATGCTGTTTGGTCAACAATTACATTCACAAAGAGGGCACTGGCAGACGGCCGGACATAAAACTATTGCGAATAAATTTTACAATATGTACTATGAAATAAGGGTACATATTATATCGACTCCAAGTAATTGGGATAAGAGTAGCAGAATGATGATGAATTACCCACTGCAAGGCTCAAGCCTCTCCTGCAATAGGAAAGAAATTTCAATGGACAAAATAAGGGATGAACTGTATTTCACTTCCGTTACCATACGTGAAAATATTATTTAAATGTAACTTAATAATTTAAAAAATATTATTAACCCTATTAAATTAGACAGTAAATGAAATAAAAATAAAATAATAAATTTTCATTGTATAATAATGAAAAATGTTCGCAATGTGAAAAAAAAATACAGGCATAAATTTAAGCGATAAAAGCTGTAAAAATAATTTTATTTCATTTTAAAAAAAGCTTTATAAACAAGAATATACTCAATTTAGATTTTTTTTTCATATGTAACTCTGTCTTCTATAGATTAATTTGCAAAAGCCTTTTCTTTCTGATAATAATAAGTTAAGTTATATTCGCGTTAAAATTTCATAAAAACCACCACAAAAAAGATTAACAAAATATATGAATGTTTGTTACAAAAATTTTGTAGTATTTTTTTTTCTGCTATCATCTTTTTGTGCTAATCCAAAATCTCCTATGATACTCTTTCATAATCTACTACGCCCCACATACTTTTAATACGTCAACGTATGCTACCTAACTGATAAATGCAATAATTTATTTGCTGTATTTACCTTTTATTAATAAACCTATCATCATCATTCTCCTGTTCTTATCCCAATTACTTGGTATCGACGCAACTATTTTTATTTTCAAGCTTCGAAATACAATTACGTTACTTAAAAAAAAAACGTATTAAAAAAACTTTCAATATTTTTCGACCAAAAATTTTTTTCAACTAGAAAATCAATAATTTGATATTATTTTTAAAGATAAACTGTATTAAATTGTATATAAAATTAATGAATTTTATAAAGTTATTAGTAAAATCAATAACTAGGTTTGTTTCAGCACTCAGCTGACACATTTGACATAACCAGCTTGAAGTTACTTCTGTTGATAACAGCGTTTTACTAACGTACACGTCAAAACTCCATATTAAACAAACAATAAGAAATTATTTACAATAAATAATTTTAAATTCCTATACTATTAATTACAACTGATTAAACATAATTATTATTTAAAAAAAAAACATAGAGAAAATGCACAATATGTTCTTTAAATTTTTAAACTCGTAATTCGAAACAGCTGCAAAGAAATTATTACGGTGTAACTGTTTTTTTTTTTCAATTTTTTTTTTTTAATTGAATACACAAATAAGGTTTACATACTTGGTAAGTTTCGTCAGGTTTGCCCGGGTATGAGGCACTTCGGCGATAGTCCGGGGGACGAGGTGGTGCGGGTGCTCTACGCCACGGGGCGAAGGCCGACGGCTGCGGCGGTTGTGGCGCGGGCCACCTATATTGAGGGGCCCTACGGAAAGGAGCCCTGTACTGTCTCTCATCATCCGCGACGCTTGGAGCCCCGGGGTACTGCAGCTCGCCCATTTATGGCATACGTCCGACCGTTAATGCGGTCGGACTAACACTAGGGCGATAAGGTATCGGTCGATGCGGAGTGCGCGCGCAAGCCACGTTTAGTTTCTGAATTCTGACAATCAGTAAAAAAAAAACGTTTTACTTTTTTTATTTTGTTCTTTATTACACTATGATTTTTTTATTTTATAAATTTTGAATATTTATACAATGTTTTATGTAATTTCTTTTATCATTTATGTTTAATTTTTATTTAACTTATATTATAATAAAAAAATATCTTATAAGCGTTTAGTATACAAAGTTCGGCCTACTTAAGTTTCTTTACTTAGTATTGAAGAAAAAACCTGTGTGGGGACGGATTTATAGAACAAAAACCCTTTTCTAGCGTCGTGGGTATCGAAAATATTGATTTAAAGCCAAGGAAAACTTGATATTACAGCCTACGTTTTCCGGGGAGAATTGTACAAAACTGTCTGAGGTATACCAGATCACTTTTAGGATCACCAACTTGCCTGAGAAATGTGATAATTATGATATTTTCCATCCTGAAGAAGCTCTTATCAAATAATAGATTTAATATGTAGATTTTATAATTCAACTGAATCACATTTCTTTTCGTTTAGTAACAAAATAAGAAAACAATACACCACCACCCTTTTTTTTTGCGGTGGGCTATGGTGCTGGTCACGCCCCGCCAAATCGGTCCGGGGCGACGGAAGAGGCGGCGCGCAATCCCATAGACCCGCCCTGCACGCTCGCCGGTTTCGGAGACTCTTGACTCCACCTTCCTTTAGTACATGACCGATCTGGTCTAGGTAGGTTGATTGATTGATTGATTCATCTTAGCCGTTCATAAATTACGTAAGGGATTTTGAAGAATGATTTGGCCCCATCCGCACCTACCGTAGGACATAATAAGATTGCAACTACTCCCCCCTGTCCCTTAATAAGAATTATTGTAAAAAAGGCCCTATTAATGAAATATAACTCAGTTTATTCTGAAAATATCTTTTATTACAATATTCTTACTACAAGTAGTTATCAATATATCACAGTTTAGTAATTCACTACCCCACCACTTGCCTATAATAAGAAGTTATAATATTCAGTCAACACCCATAAAAGCCCCTTACATAATTTACGAATGGCCCCTTATCACCATCTCAACTCATATACGTCCCACTGTTAGGTTCGAGCCTCCGTAATGGGAGGGAAATTGACTTACTATACCACGCTGGTCAGACGTGTTGGTATAGGGTTTTGTTTCGAGTTTACATTCTCTTGCGTAGATGTTATATGCGTTTTATATCCCTTGGTCGTCTCTTACGATCACCCACGGGTAAAAAAGTGGTGAATTGTATTCTTACTCCATCACCATATAGAACTGATGGTGATTACTTATCAGGAAAGGAGGGAAGCGGGTGGAGAATAGCTATCTAGTATGCATATAATAGCTATGCAAAAAAAGGGAGAAAACTGTTATGCGTGATATATTAAGTCGATTTCCCTCTCATTATGGTGGAGGCTCGAGCCCAACAGTGGGACATATATGAGCTGTGATGATTATGTAACCTCTCTTTTTTTTTTTGGAACGAAGTTCCTTATCGCGCGTTGTGAAAGGGGGCTAGACGGAAAAAATTCTTACGAAAAGTTGTCACGACACTTTTTGCTATAGTAAGCTATTGTAAGCTGTGCGGCGTCGCTCGTCGGCTCTCTTATAGAAAGCAAGCCAGATATTTTCATTTCTATTTCGCATTGAACAGTGTGGTGTCGCGACGATTTTTTTTATAGATAGAGTGATTCAAGAGGAAGGTTTATATGTATAATATATGCATAATGTATGCATAATGTACTAGAGAAACACTGATAATTTTAGAGGTTTCTAATGTGATGTCGTAAATAAACACATTATTTTGCGCTTACATTGCAAACGCTGGCTGAACCCTACGAAATAGATCAAAATAAAGTACTACAGTATTATACAGCTTAAAAAGGCCTACAAAAAAGTCCGCGATGGTATATATCTATCTCTTAAGGATAACATACTATATCCATTTTAATACTTTAAAAAATGTTCTATTATAAAACGGTAATTGAAAAGCTATTTACACAAATACTGTATTAATCCTTATCATTTTAAATACATTAGTTGGCTTGAGCATTTCATGAAGATATTTTTTTTCCTTCAGACCATGCAAATTAAATCAATACCTTAAGAGATATAGCAAAATCAAAATAATGCGCAACGAAATTATTTTTTTTTATTGGTGGACTATGGATGCGTCTCGCCTCTCAAATCGGTCCGTGGTGACGGAAAGGCGGCGTGTGACCCCATAGACCCACCGTAAAACTCCTCTCTCTTCGCCGTACGAGCGGACCACCGGTACCCGATTCCCTAGGGTTTATTACATACATAATAATAAAAAGACACCACCATCCACTAAAGAAATAATCGTTGTATTTAGGTGTGACTTTACCAACATATAATTAACGCAGACAAAATTACATCACAGACGTCCGAACAACAGTTTGTGGATCCCACAAAGTATAGTCCTGCGTGGTAATCGAACCCATGGCGCGGAAGGTCAGTATCTTAACCATTACGTTATCTGTACAGTCATATAATGTCATACAACAAGAGAAGAAGAGAATCCGCAGCAACATTCATCTGGAAGATATATTATACGAGTATAATTAGTGTCAGACAAACAGTATAATCGATGTTCCTTTTGTCAGCTTAACCCCAACCTGTGAGATTCCTCTATGAGAAATTTAATAGTGGTAGGACGACGCTGTTGACAGTTCTCTGTCTACAACCGTGGGCCGGTCCGTCCGGGGTAGTACCACGCTGAGCAGAATCAATCAATCAGCTCAATAATTATTCTCCTACTCTTATCCCAATTACTTGGGGTTGATACAATATGTACTCTTCTTTCATAGTACATATTGTAAAAGTTATTAGCAATAGTTTTATGATTTGCCTGTCAGACGTCAACACTACTTGGGAAATAAACAATGCTTAATCAATAATAATTATTTTGCATTGATATTTATTGAAAGAGGTAACCATAATCATGTGATCTATGTGATTGATAAGATTTTTGTATTTGATATAACGTCTGGAAGGCGCCCGGCGGTTGGACGGCTAAAACCCACGCTTAAACTTTTAATTGCCACTTCAATTGAAATGGAAATTATAAGTTGTGGCTTGGATGGCAAGATGTGGCCTGCCCATTGTCACTGATGTGGCAATGGGCAGGCCATCGCTCGAAGAACCGACAACCGCTGGGAAGAAAGATTCTAGAATGGCGACCAAGTACCGGACGACGCAGTGTGGGACGTCCCCAAAACAACTAGGTGGACAGACGACATAGTGAAGGTTGCTGGGCGTCGCTGGATCGTTCAGCAGTGGACAGCAATAGGCTGAAATGATGATGATAAAGAAACTTTAATTGCTTTCTGTTTTTAATCTAACATAAAGCTGTATTATTAATTAATGTATATGTTTTTCCGTGTGGTGACGGAGTAAGAATACAATTCACCATACCCCTGACTGATCTTAAGAGACAATTAAGGGATATAAAACGCATATAACATCGTTGTAAGAGAAGAAAAACTCAAAACAAAACCCTATACCAACACGTCTGGCCAACGCGGTATATTAGGTAAATTTTCCTTACATTATGTAGGGGGCTCGAGCCCAACAGTGGGACATTTATGAGCTGGGATTATAATGATGAAAGCTGTTTTGATAGGGCCAAATAGTTTTTTATCTGCAGGCCGTAGGCGTAGCACTACTCTACCAGAAATGTAATATATATGCAATATGCTTTTGCGAGAAACAATTAATCTTCTTTTTTTTTTATTGCTTATTGTGGCAAAGGAGCAAGAAGCACACCTGATGGTAAGTGTCACTGCCGCCCATGTACCTTCGCAATTCCAAGGGTATAGCTAGGCCGCTGCCTACCAATAAAATCCCTAAACCCATCCCAGTTAGACTCCCAGCTCTGTCGCTCACCAAACGAAGCGCTATAACACATTGCCATTACTCAGACGTCGATCTTCAGCGAGAGTGTGGTACTACCCCGGACGGACCGGCCCGCGGCTGTAGACAGAGAACTGTCAACAGCGTGCTCCTACCACTATTAAAATCTTCTTTTTAAGAATCAATTAATTTCTATTTAATTATTCTAAATAGTCGAGGTTTAAGTTCTTTATTTATAGTCGGCAGCGGCCTGGATATGCCCTTGCTATGACCATGCAACAGTATTACTCACCATCACAAAAATGACAAAAAGACGCCCCTTTGCAATATTTTCTATTTTTATTCCATTTGTGCTTAGAAGGTAAAGTCTGAACTACATTTCAGCCAACGAAGACATCAGTACAAACATTGGTAGACAGCAGAAATGGTGACAGCGGCAACTATTCGTAGGTAGAACTGCACCATGGGACATGGTGCAGTTCCTCCTCCCAAGGTAGTTTCGATAGGCTGACGAAGACAACGACCATAGCCTGCGCAAATAAAAATATTAAATCAAATCACGCAAAATAAAAAGTAGAAATTTCAATAAATCTACTTAAATTAATTAACAAAAAAATATATTGTAAAAAAAAGTGGGGTGCTTGATGTCAGTTGTTATAAATTATTGACAGACATTAAGGTAAAGATAGAGACATTTCCAAATGAAATAAAAAAGCATGTGGTTGTTATACAAGTGGCCATTTTGAAAATATCTTAAAAAGCGTGATTGCGATATAGAAAAATAGGTACAGCGACATCTATTGATTGACTGTAAAATCTCTACCACGGATATAAAAAAAATCGTAAATCCTATAAAAATCATTATCCCTTAGAATAAACTATTTAAATTATTGAATTATCATAGCTCTTTTATAAGTTTACAAAGTTTAAAATTAATCGGACGTCTAGAAGGGGGTGAAAATACGGTTAAAAGATTTCGTTACATTGTATGTAATGACTAGAGGGCCATTCATAAATTATGTAAGACGTTAATGAGAGGGTGTTGACTGAATATTATAACTTCTTACTATAGGCATGTGTTGTGGTGAACATTACGTAATATATTAAATTGAAAATTACTAATTTTAGTCAAAACTGTGATATATTAATAATATTAATGTTATTGCAGTGAGTTAATGATACCTACTTGTAGTAAGAAGATTGTAATAAAAGATATTTTCAGAATAAACGGAGTTATATTTGATCAATACGGCCTTTACATACAATTATTCTTATTGAGCGGCAGGGGGAGTAGTTGCAATCTTATGATGTCTTAAGTGGGAAGGGAGCTAAATCATTCTTCAAAATCCCTTACGTAATTTATGAACGGCCCCTAGGTAATAAGCAGGTTAAAAAGGCTTTGCAAAAGCATGCCCCGATTTTTTTTTATCTATTGGCCTATTAGCCAATTTTTGCTTCATGTCTCCCGCTTTGCATAGGAGAGGATTTAAGTGGATTTTATTCATTTCGTTCTGTATTTTCTTTTCTAATTAAATTTGTTGCGTGTCTCCAAACAATTAAAAATGTTTCCCGGGATTTCACGAGGGTCAAACCTTAGTGTCTTTTACGTAGATCATTGTGGATCCTGGCTTAAAAGAGTTACAGTGGTGGGATTAGTCCCAACTAAAAAATGCAACCGAAGTTAAGTACCCGGTACCATTGATCATATTCATCATTTCATCATCATCATTTCAGCCTATCGCCGTCCACTACTGATGCTGATCGGGCTGCCCCGCTTTTTTAGCGCATCGGGAATGTTCGAGGATGCACAGGTAAATTGCTTTTACACTACGATACGCAAGCGGTGTTATTTTCTGGTGTCCAGGGTGCGGAGCAGCCCCAACGATATCCTAAATATAATCGCTAGTCATATGGATTGTATTTATATGAATCACTGCAGTGTTTTATCTCATGTGATGTCATTGCGGTGATGTCGAGTAAAATTTTAGTTGTTAGTTATGTATTTTCTTTTATTTTTATTAGTAATGTATTGTAACATAGTTTTAAGTATACTAACATGAGTCTTGATTACTCGAATAAATGAATTATATTAAATTTAATTAAAACTAATGGACGTAGGCCTCCCTTATGTTTCGCCACAGAGTGCGGTCCTGCTATCTGCATCCAACAACGCTCAACGGTACCGGAGCTGCCATGACTGGGGGCCATTTCTGTTTTGCTTATCATGAGAGGAAAAATGCCGTAATCGGCGGATTGGCGATCGCATAGAGATGGACCATATTTCCTAAGAGAGAACTGCTGCCCACTCTCTTGGTAAACCCTTAGCTGATTTTTACGACAACCACGGGCAAGTAAGGGGTGGCGACACTTGTATTCTTATCCCGACACAAGTTGGTTAAATCAAATAGCGACAGAAAAAATACAATTCGGTAAGTCTTCTGATGCTGACACCTTCCCTTCCGTCCATCTGACTTGAACAGGTATTTCCAGACGATAATCAATTTTGACTGCACAAATAGCGTAGTGGTTAAGATAACCAACCTTCCATGCCAATGCTATGGGTTCAATTCCCACGCAGGTTAATACTTTGTGCGACCTACAAAGTGTTGTTCCGTAGTCTGTGGTGTAATTAGTCTGCGTTAATTATATGTTTGTAAAGTCACACCCGCAATACAAGTTAGTGCAGGGTCTTTTTAAAATGAAAAAAAAAGGAAAAGTTTAAATAAAAATAATTCTAGAGTATTAAATCTGTACAATGTATAAACAATGTCTCGGGTGGCACACGTCTCCTTAAAGACGAAAAATATAATAAGATGCGAGAATTGAATGTCATACAATAGTTCACGGTGGTGTAAGTGGCAGCACGATTGGAACGGATTTCCTATAGGTGTGGGTTCGTATCCCATATGTGACAATCATTTTTCGCTCGTAATCAAGTTTTTATAAATAACCAAGGATATTAAATGCTAAATTTCAATCATTTGAATAATCGTAGAGCTAAAATCTTGTAAATATAATTTCCTGTTCTCTTTTTTAGTTAATATAAAAAATGGCAAGATGCCAAAATTCTATGCTGATATTGCATTAATTCTTATACGGAATTTTTAAGCATGTAATTTTGTAGAATTACTACATGTTACATAGTTTTAAAAGTTATATAATGATATTTCTAACTAATCATCATTCTCCTACTCTTATCCCAATTACTTGTGGTCGATGCAATATGTACTCTTCTGTCATAGTACATATTGTAAAAGTTATTGGCAATAGTTTTATGGCCGACCGCCTGCCAGACGTCAACCCTCCTCGGGAATGTAATAGTTGACCAAACGGCATCAGATGGAGTTGGCCCAGGTCGTTATAAGGCTCCTAGTCATCTTTTACGACATCCACGAGCAAAGTAAGGGTTGGTAGTATTCGTAGCCGCCACCACACAGCTTTGAATGATATCTCTAACTTATATTAATCTATATTTATAATCTGTACATAGTGTAAAACAAAGTCATCGCCATTGTATGTACGCTTATATCTTTTTAACTACTCAACGTATTTTAATGCGGTTTCCATCAATGGACAGAGTGATTCAAGAGGAAGGTTTATATGTATAATACATGCATATTATATTAAAGAAAAGACCAGAATTTAAAAAAAAAGTAACGTAATATCTTATAAAATATATTTGTATTCGCTTATACTACAAACGTTAAATATACAGGATGGAAGTGGACCGCTGCCGAAAACAAAGACAGGTGACCCTACTAGTCCTACTTGTAATGATAGGCTAGAAAAATAATCGATTCTGATGAAAAAAAATATTTTTTTTCACACCAAATTTTAAGTTTTTTTCATATTCCATCGTATTAGGACAGTGCCATGTAACGATGATTCCATTAAAAAATACGTAACTTTACTCATATGAGAAAAGACGCAATCTATTCAAAACTCACGATCATATGTTCAAGAATTCAACGACCTCGCGTGTTGAAAAATATATAATATGCATTTCGTCTTTAAACTTTTATCATATACTGGCAAACCCAGCCCGTTGGTTTATTTTGTAAAAGTAGATATATCACAGCGCCACCTGGTAGCTAGTTACATCAATTTAGATAGCATATAAGCTTCCATGAAATAATACATATACAGTATAATCCGTTTACTATGACGCCGTTTATATTGACCAACCGCTTAATATGACGCTATTACACAGCCTTGTTTGGTATACATATAAAATCCTTTATAAAAAAGACCGATATAATGACCTGATGTTACCGCTTATAGTGACAAGTCGCTTATAATGACCTATTAAAAAATATAAAGGCCGGTTATAGTATATAGTTTTCGTTGCCCTCGTCTCCCCTTTCGTTTGGTGTGCGCATTGCACGTGGCTCATTTCTATTATGTTTCTTAATGACAGAAGATTGTTAGTGATTTGCAAACAAAAAAGCATGAAAATCTAAAGCTTTTTGGTAAAAGTGATACCATTTTTATGATTTGAATGGAGTCAATCATTCGAAAATATTAATGATTTTCAATAACAAGAACCAGATTTTAAAGAATCATTTAATTCATTTCAAAGTGAGAGAGGTTCTTTGAAAGAATTACGACAAGTAAGTACATGTTTAAAAGAAAAGAAGGTACAAAACTTTCTAGTTTTGTTAGGTATCTATATAATTTTGCTTTAATAAACAGAAAAACTGAAAAATGAACTGAATTAACACTTGATCGACATCAATTATATAGGTACCTACCAAACAAAACTAGAAAGTTTTGCATTTTCTGAGACTTTCTGCTTTGTAAGACGCCCGCTTAGTATGACGGATTTGTCAGTTCCCTTCAATGTCATTATAACCGGATTCTACTGTACATAGCAATTTTCATAATTATTGATCAAATAGTTTGAGTTTAGCGATGTCATATATACATACATCCTCTTTTATAGATATAGTTTATAGATGATACGGCTTCAATTAATAATATAATCTATTTGTTTTTAAAATTAAATATAAAAAATACCTATACAATGTAATTATATACAAGAAAATAAAATTGGTAACTTAGTCAAAATATTATTATTAATTATATATTTTTATCACTAGCATAATATGTAATAGTTATGGTCCTGATATTGTCGCAATTACTTCTGGTCGAGTCGTAACGGAGGCTCTATCACAGCAGACATATATAAGCCGAAACGAAGATAAAATGACATAGAAATAAAGAAGAGGGCGCCATAACTTATAAAATTATAGGAATTGTATGCAAGAACTGTGATTCTATGATTCTCCATCTAATCATGCAGTTAAATATTAGTAATGCTTTTTGAATCATTACTCTATGTAATAAAATACTTCTTTGAATATCTTTTTTTATTATCGTTTAAAGGGAAACAGAAACTATAAATACAATGTACATGTTGCCAATATTTTTTTATCATCGTCTCAGCTCATATATGTCCCACTGTTGGGCTCGAGCCTCCTCTATAATGGGAGGGAAATTGACCTACTATACCGGGCTGGTCAGACGTGTTGGTATAGGGTTTTGTTTCGAGTTTTCCTTCTCTTGCATAGGTGTTATATGCGTTATATATCATTTAGTCGTCTCGTACGATCACCCACGGGTAAGATAGGTGGTGAATTGTATTCTTACTCCGTCACCGCACAGAAATATTTTGAATTATTTTTTGGAATATTTTTTTTTGTATCAGATGAAAAATAATTATAATTCTAACAGATACAATAGATTTCTGGTTCTGCTTCTAACGTTAATATAGCGCCAAATATAATGGAAATTTTAACGGCATTTTACAATGTTTGATGGTAGAATTAAGTCTAATCTATATAAATGATGAATTCGTGATTACAAATATTAGAATCCATCATTCAGATTGATATCTGTAAATATTACTGCATTACTTTTCATATGATCTAATTTACCATTATTTAATTTTGAATATAAATTTCATTAAAAAGAATATTTTATTTTATTTTTTAGCCCAACTAGGTGGGTTTGGGAATTTTATTGGTAGGCAGCGGCCTAAGCTATATACCCTTGGTACTGCAAAGATTCATGGGCGGTAGTGACACTTACCATTAGATGTGCTGCTTACGCGGTTGCCACCATAAGCAATAATAAGAAAAGAAAAACTTAATCATACTAACAATGCAAAATAATCACAAGAGTCTAATTGTCGTATTGTTTTTTTAGTGGCAAACAAGCAAGCAACACACCTGAGAGTAAGCGCTACTGACGCTCAAAGACTTTTAACCAAGGTACAGCTAGACTATAACCCACCAATCCAAACCCGCCTATAAAATTGGGCTTCCAGCTTTCTCGCTCACCACATTGCCATTACTCAGACGTCGATCTTCTGCTCAGTGTGGTACTACCCCGGACGGACCGGCCCGCGACTGTAGACAGAGAACTGTCAACACCGAGGTCCTACCTATGTTGACATATTATTGACATATTAATGACTATGTTGACATATTAATGACTAATCTGAAGACACTAAAAACTTGAAGATAATTATAACTCGACACTGGCAACAATGGCTCATTTCAGTAGCTGATTGCCAATACATAAAAATAAGAAGAAGAACGGCTGTACGGATTTTGTTGAAATTTATTGTACGTGTTTAAATGGATTAGAGAACGGTTTAGATTCGCGATTGGACCTGGTAGGTGGCGCTGCGAGCGGATTTTTACTTTTCATACATTGACTGTTAGGCGGAACAAAGTTTGCTGGGTCCGCTAGTTTAGTATAAAGTAGGTACTAAATACTTTAATAGAATTTTATTTGGCTGTATGTTTGTTATTTATAAGACAATAGCCGCATTATAACATAAGAACATTATATAATACGCAGGACTTTACAAACATATAAATCATCATTCTCCTACTCTCATCCCAATTACTTGGGCTCGATACAATGTGTACTCTTCTTTTATAGCACATATTGTAAAAGTTATTGGCAATAGTTTTATGACCGGCCGCCCGTCAGACGTCAACCCTCCTTGGGAATGTAATTGTTTACCAAACGGTATCAGATGGAGTTGGCCCAGGTCGTTATAAAGCTCTTAGTCATCTTTTACGATATTCACGAGCAAAGTAAGGGTTGGTAGTATTCGTAGCCGCTACCACATAGCTTACAAACATATAAATAACGGACAAATTACAACCAAACAGAAAAAACCATTTAACAGTCGTTGAAATTATTATTGAATCAGACAACGCAACTATTAGTATTTTAAAACGTTACTTTTAATATTGCGCCATCTATAATTTGTAATATAAAAACAATAAACAATTTACTTTCAAATAAAATAAAAATATTATCTATGGTTGGCCTAATACTAACGTCACAGTTTCATTCCGCATTATGTCGACTGCATGCGCCAAGCGGCTACAGCGACCTTGTTTCCGAACGATTCTGCAGTTTAGTTCAAACTTATAGAGGACAATGTACAAATAAAATCTTATATTTATTTTCAGTAAACCATACTTAGTTTATAAAGTAATGTATTAAGTTTCGATGCCGCCCTAAGCTCAAATTAATACTTACATGATTAATCATTTTAATAAAAGAATTTTACCTTTTTTGTCAATTTAAAATTGTACAAGGTAAGAAGAAGCAAAAAAATATTGGTCTCATAGATATTAAATATTTTGGTGCTTTAGGCTCAGGCCTCGCGTAATTACGCCTAAATCCTTCATTAAGTATGTAAAACATAAGTATTTGAAATAAAATTACTTTTACGGATTCTATCGCATTTGTATTTGATTTTTAATTTTCCAACGTTTCCAAGACTTTGCAGTGATCATGGTCACGGGAGGGCTAAGGTGTCTTACGTCCAAAAGGCATCGTTATTACAGATTTTTTTATATCTACCAGCTACAATATCAGTTATTAGAAGTATGACCCCCATTTTAATACAAATTCATTGCCAGTACAAAAAGAAAATGATTCTATATGTAAAAAAAATATATTGTTTATGATCAGTTATATTAAACATTTAATTTATGATAATTATTATATTGTGTTAATTTTTTAGTTTACAAAAACTATTAAGCTACCACCGAATCGGAACGCGGTCACTCTGAGAAAGATCCGGCAAGAAAACTCAGTCAAAACGTCGGGCAAATTAAAAATTAAATACAAACGCGATAGAATCCGTAAAAGTAGTTTTTATTTCAAATGTGTAATACTCGCGTAAACATTAGAATCCAAAACACAAGTATTTGTATATATTATTAATACTGCTATGTGGTAGCGCTTATGAATCCTACCAGCTCTTATATTGTTCGTGGTTGCTGTAGAACATGAAAGAAAGAAAGAAAAGTATTTATTTTGTGCCACAAAGGAGAGACGTTAGGAAGACACAGAAAAAAATAAAAAATAAACCTTACAATAAATGAAAAACACATAAAATCTATAAATTAAATAATGAGACATAATAATTAGATCGAGTGAACGTCTCAGCTGCGGCAGAAAAATGGATAACTGCTCAGCAATTGTTGTGATGTCAATGTAACACCACAACGCTGATTTTCAGCAATGTCCTTTTTATGACTAAAAGCGTTAGATACATCGATCTTTATCAACTATTTCTATTACAGTCTAGTCAACAATTATAATCACAAGGAGGTTTAACATCATTTAAGCGACCAATCATAAAAATAATTGCCGAAACTATTTACAATATGTACCATGTTAGAAGAGTACATATTGCATCGACCACAAGTAATTGAGATAAGACCTGATCATGATAATCTATATATTATATTTGTAAGATATTTTTATGCGTTTATAAAACTTCATCTATAGGTAATACCGCTTTCTTTGCGTGGTGATGGAGTAAGAATACAAATCAGGGCTCTTTTCGGCATCTTACCCGTTAGTGCTATAAAGGCCACCGATGACAAACACCAAGTTCGGATGGCCTACCCGTAAAACGGAGAAAGGTACGTGTACGGTAGGTTATGGCGTCGCACGCCGTCCCTAACGTCGCTCCGGATGAATATAGCCTGTCACTATCAAAGAAACTGTCGTAAAAATTATTTAGGAATTCATTCATTCATCTCAGCACTGTTGCGCTCGAGCCTCCTTCGAACGAAAGGGATATTAACCTACTATACCACGATGGTCAGGCGTGTTGGTATAGGGTTTTGTTTTGAGCTTTTCTTCTCTTGCATAGATGTTATATGCATTTTAAATCCCTTAGTCGTCTCTTACGCTCAACCAGGAGTCATCACACTGAAAATAATTAATAGACTTAAAAATATAATATGCAAATAACATATATGCGAGAGAAGTGAAACTATAAATATGTACCTATATACCTCACTATATCAACGTGTCTAGAATTAGAAAAATTTCGCTCCTGTTGTAGAGGAGGCTTGAACAGCAACAGTGGGACATATATAAGATAATAATGACATTATTTTTTTTTAAATAACTAATTACACTAATAAATAACGCTTGAGTCGTGTGGAATTTTATAAACATACAAAAAAAATCTGACTTAGAACAATCGTTTGTAAATTTTATAAAAGAATACTCTACGTAGAGATAGAATCATCCAAGACAAGATACAGCCCAAATGATGATAGAGGGATTACAGTTTAGACGCAGTGTAACTGGACCATAAGCTGTTAGAAAAGAAAAAGGATACTCGAGATGAAAAATCGTTATTGATTCTGCCAGCTGTGTAGTCAAACATGTCGTAATAGTTGAATGTTTCGATCGAATTTCTTATTATTCCTTCGTCTCAGCTCATATATGTCCCACTGTTGGGCTCAAGCCTCCTACATAATAGGAGGAATATTGATCTATTATACGATATGTAACTTATGGTAACGCAATATGAATACAATTCCCCATTGCAAGCTTTTTTATTCCCCCTTGCGATGTGGTCTGGAGCATTTTACGTGTGGTGACGGAGGTAGAATACTATTGGGGTACGATGTCAGAAACCTCCACGCGGTGTACCCTGGGTGCGGACGGCGGTCCCCAGTTCTTCTGTTGTACTGTCGTCCGTAGCGAATATCTGGCGCTTCGCTCCTAGCCTTCTATCCGTAGAAGGTGACCGGACGCGAATCCGCGACGGGCTCAGTCACTCATTCATTTGAGGGCTGGGCAGGCATGTTCCACCGTCACCGTCGTCAAATCGTAAACCTGATTCTTTGCTTGTCGTAGTTTCAGGAACGAGGGTCTTGGCTTAACCGCCCGGACCGCGAGGAAGACAACCTCTATAAAGAATTTCGAATGTACATTCGAATTCGGAAATCACCCATAATCTTAAGTTTTGGCGTGCGGCGAGAAGATGCATGGCAGATGGGTTGTTCTGTTCTTAGCACGCTCCAGCCAGGGTACCGGCTGCCCCCCTGGTTGGTAAATGTAGGCTTGCCCGGGTACAGGGATCTCTGCCCGGGTCGACGTAATAGTATCTCCCATACTCGTGGGTTTAACTATGGATACTCATTTAAATTTTAATAGCTACGTGGATCATAGTGATTCCTACCTCAAGGCCCGGTCATGCCAACGGAAAACTGACCGAAACGACGCCTCGTCCTCGGGACTCGAGGCGTCCGCCGAGGGTCCGGCACAACACGCAGAGGCCCAAACAACATCGAAGCGGAGGTCGCCCAGGAGGAGCCGGGGGAAGACCTCCAGCTTCAAACGGCGTTTGGAGGAGCGGCGAGCGCGCAGAAAGGCTGCCGCCGCGGAAGCGAGGAAGGACGGCGGTAGAGCCGAAACGGAGCCGTCGACGGACGAGGGCGACAGCGATGTCGCAGAGCCGTCCGGAGAAGACGGGGGTGGCGGTTCTACCGCCAAAATGGACGAGGGCGGTGACATTCCCGCAGGGCCGTCCAAGAAGGATAGCAGGCCGGCTGTTGAAGCCCCTGCCAGGTCGTCAGCGCGTCTTGTGGCAAAGAGCCCGGCGCTGACAGCGACAACGCTGACGACCAAGGAGAAGGCCCTCCCCTCGCAGAGGAAGCGCCGCCTGAGTAAGGGTGGCAGCTCGGGTGCCGACTCTGAAGGGAGCGTGGCCAACATGCCGCCACCTAAGGTCGCCTCCCGAAGAGGGCGAGGGGCCACGGGAGAGGAAAGGGCGGCGGCGGTTGCTGTCCGCGCCAACGGCGACCCCCCCGACCTGCGGGCCGAAAATGCCCGCCTTAATGGCGAGATGTCCGCCATTCGGACCCGGAACCGGCAGTTGGGGGATATGCTGGCGGGGATGCGGCGGGCAAACCGCCAGTTATTAAAGGACGTGGCCGACCTAAAGGCGCAAATGGCGCTGCTCGCGCCGCCTGCGCCAGTTGCGCCACCGGCCAAGGCCGGCCACTCAGCGGCCGCTGCAGCGCCAAAGCCGCCTCGCGCCGCGGTGCCGACGACGTTGGGCACTGGTGTGACGGTAACACCCGTGCCCATGGCGAGAAAGACGCCAGCCGCTGCGAAGCGCGCATCGCTGGCTGGCGCTGGCCCAGCCGCCGCGGCAAAACTCGTCCCCGTGGTGAGGATGACGCCTCTCGCTGCGGACCGCATGCCGCCGGCTAGCGTCCCTGCGGCGCCAAAGCCGCCAGACGCTGCGGAACGGGCCCCCGAAGAGGCCCAGCCGACCCCGATACTTGCGGTGGGAGGCCTACCGGACGAGGCCCTGCGCCAAATCATCGACGCAGTCGGAAAACTCGTCGATGCGCGCATGGCCGTTCTGGAGGCAAGGTTGCCTCCAGAACCACGTGTCCGGCCGCCTCTCGCCGCGGACAAGCGGCCGCATGTGGCATCAGCCCCCGCCCCGCTGCCTTGTCAGGGTGGCCGCGTGGGGGGCAGCTACGCCACGGCCGCGGCGGCGCCCAAGCCCAAGGGGCCCGCGCCAAAGCCAAGGAAGAGGACGGTACCGGCTCCTGCCGGACCGCAGTCATCGTCGGCAACAACACCGCCGGCGACGACCAGCGCGTCAACGACTGCGCCTTCCGCGCCTGTCGCGCCTGCTGCGCCCGAGGGTTGGCAGGTGGCCGAGCGCGACCGGAAGAGTCGCGGTCAGAGGAGGAGAGCGGAGGCCAAGCGCGCCGCTGAGGTCCCCGCTCCCGATCCACAGGCAGGAGCCGGTAAGAAGAAGAGGCCGCGCAAGGGGCTCAAGTCGCCGAAGACAGCCGCAGTGGTGATCACTGTGCTGCCTGAGGCGGCTGAGAAGGGCCTCAGCTACGAGGCCGTCTTGAGGAAGGCCCGGCGGGAGCTAGACGTCTCCGATATTGGAGGCGTCGAAGCCAGGACCCGCAAGGGCCGGACAGGGGCTCGAATCCTCGAGTTCCCCGGGGCCGAGGGCTCCAAGACGGCCGACAGCGTAGCTGACAAGCTGCGAGGTTTGTTTGCCGAGGAGGGTGGCATCAGGATCGCCAGGCCCGTCAAGTGCGCCGAAATGCGCATCGCGGGTCTGGACGACTCCGTGACGGTGGAAGACATCCGGGAGGCTATTGCCTCGAGAACCGGGTGTCCCATAGACACCGTCCGGGTTGGTGTCATCCGCCCCGGTCCGGGCGGCGTAGGTGCCGCCTGGGCGCAGTGCCCGGTGGAGTCGGTCAGGCAACTGGCCGGCTCAGGCAGGCTCCTCGTGGGCTGGAGCTCGGCACGGGTGACCGTGCTTGAGCACCGGCCTGCGAGGTGCTATAAGTGCATGGCGGTCGGACATACTCGACCGACGTGCACTAATTGCTTCGACTGCGGCGGACTGTGTTTCCGCTGCGGTCAAACCGGGCACGTGGCGGCATCTTGCGCCGCCCCGCCCCACTGCCCCGCGTGTGCGGCGGGCAATAAGCCCGCCAAGCACCGCATGGGCTCTGGGGCGTGCAAACCTCCAGCTTCGGCCCCAAAGGGGCGGGGCGGCCCTCCGACCACGGCCGCTCCCGCTCCTAGCGCGGTCCGATCGCCCGCCGGCGAGGGGGAGGTCATGGATACAGCCCGTTAATGGCTACACCATCCATGCACCACCTCTTGCAAGCCAACACCAACCACTCCGCCGGTGCGCAGGACTTACTCCTGCAATCCATGGCGGAGTGGTCGATTGGTGCAGCCGTAGTCGCGGAACCGTACTGCGTGCCTGATCGCCCCAATTGGGTGGTCAGCCGAAACGGTACTGCGGCAATCGTCGTCTCTACGCAGCGGCACTTCCCGTCCTTGTCTCTTTTGGATAGGGGCGAGGAATTTGTCGCGGCGGAGTGGGGAGGGGTCACGCTCTACAGCGTATACCTCTCCCCTACCAGGAGAATGGACGATTTCAGGGCCTCCCTCACCAACTTGGAGGCCTCGATACGGCGACTGGCACCGGGCCTCGTCCTGGTTCTGGGGGACTTCAACGCCAAATCCACGGCGTGGGGGTCCCCTATGACGGACGACCGCGGGCGGGCGGTCATCGAGTGGGCGGCTTCACTGGGCCTCTGTGTTCTTAACAGGGGCTCAGTGAACACGTGTGTGCGGCAGCAGGGCGGGTCGATAGTGGACTTGTCGTTCGCTAGCCCCGCTGTCGCACCACGGGTGAGGAACTGGAGTGTCCTGGAGGAGGCGGAGACCCTATCGGACCACCGGTACATCCGGATGGAGGTCTCCCCTCTCCGGGACCCCGGTAGGGGTCACAGGGCGGACGGAGCTCCCGCGTTTCCGCGGTGGGCTGTGGGTCGTCTTGACAGGGACCTACTGGCGGAGGCGGCCATCGTTCACACGTGGCTGTCCTCACCGCCCCCAGCGGATGGGGTGGACGCCAAGGCTGTCCGCATCCGCAGTGCGTTAACGCAGATCTGCGATGCGGCCATGCCCAGAGTGCGGCGGCGTCTACCTCCGAGGCAGGGGGTCTACTGGTGGTCCCCAAGATTGGCGGACCTTCGTGCGGCATGTATCAGAGCCCGAAGGTCCTACACCCGCAGCCGGCGGCGTCACCGCGACGCTGAGCGGGAGGGCCAGCTGTACGAGGCGTACCGCGATGCGCGGACGGCCTTTCGGCTGGCCATCCGAGCCGCCAAGGGTGCGAGTTGGCAGGAGATGCTGGACGGTCTCGACCGTGACCTCTGGGGTCGCCCGTATCGCGCGTCGCTGAATAAGCTTCGCGCGCAGGGCCCCCCCCTCACCGAGACCCTCCAGCCCGACTTCCTCTGTAGGGTGGTCGAGGAGCTGTTTCCACGGCAGTCGGAACACACGCCCCCGGTCATGGCCTCGCCAGAACAAGACCGGGAGGCTGACGACGAGAGTGTTCCGCCCGTGACGGAGACGGAAGTGGGAGCAGCTGTGGCGCGGATTCGTTCCGCGACCACGGCCCCCGGCCCGGACGGAATACCAGTCCGGGTGCTGACGTCGCTCCTCGAGCACCTCGAGCCTCGCCTCAGGCAGCTGTACAACGCCTGTTTGGCGTCTGGACGGTTCCCTGAGTGCTGGAAGGAGGGGAGGTTGGTTCTCCTGCCAAAGCCGGGACGGCCCCCGGATTCGCCGTCGGCCTACAGGCCCATCGTGCTCCTCGACGATGTGGGTAAGCTGCTGGAGCGCATCCTCGCTGCCCGCATCGTCCAGCACCTGGAGGAGGTGGGACCCGATCTGTCGGACGCTCAATTCGGTTTTAGAAGGGGGCGTTCGACCATCGGGGCCCTGCTACGACTGAGGCAGACGGCCGCGGAGGCTGTCACCGGCGGGGGAGTGCTGTTGGCGGTGTCGCTGGACATCGCCAACGCATTCAATAGTCTGCCATTCAGCTGCATCAGGGAGGCGCTCCGATTTCATGGGGTGCCCTTGTACCTGAGGCGGCTGGTGGCGGACTATTTGGAGGGGCGCAGTGTCCTCTGCGCGAGTCCCGCAGGGGACATTGTGCGGACGTCCATGTCGTGCGGCGTTCCACAGGGGTCGGTTCTGGGGCCGACTCTGTGGGACATCGGGTACGACTGGGCGTTGAGAGGGAGTCTCCCCCCCGGGCTGAGCGTGATATGCTACGCTGACGATACGCTCGTCACAGCCCGGGGCAGGACACTCGAAGAGGCGGCGAGCCTGGCCACTCTCGGCACCGAGGAGGTGGTCGGGCGAATCGAGGCGCTGGGGCTCAGGGTGGCCCTAAATAAGACGGAGGCCCTATTGTTCCATGGGCCACGCGTAAGGCCGCCAATCGGCGTCTCGCTAGTCGTCAACTCCGTCCACATCAGCATCCAGGCCCATATGAAGTACTTGGGTCTGGTGCTCGACGGGCGATGGTGGTTCCGGGAGCATTTTCGCCGAATTGCTCCCCGGCTGGTCGGCGCGGCGTCCGCCCTTTCGCGGCTCATGCCGAACGTGGGCGGACCTAGCTTCGAGGGCCGACGGCTGTATGCGGGGGTGATCCGTTCTATGGCCATGTACGGCGCACCCGTGTGGGCGAGGGCTCTGAACGTCCAGCTCAGGGCTGTTCTGTGGAGACCCCAGAGAGTCATGGCGGTCAGAGCCATTCGCGGGTACCGCACGGTATCGACCGAGGCGGCATGCCTACTGGCCGGGACACCCCCGTGGGACCTAGAGGCGGAGATGCTCTCCGACCTCTACCGGCGGGTGACCTCACTGCGCGACGAAGGTGGCTCCCCATCGCTGAGCGAGATAGCCACCTGGCGCGAGGACGCCCGCCGAGACGTCATCGCCCGTTGGGCTACGCGGCTGGAGAGGCCTAGACACGGTGTCGTCACCGTCGAGGCTCTCCGGCCCGTATTGATGGAGTGGATGGAGCGGCGGCACGGAGTCCTCTCCTTTCGACTGGTGCAGGTGTTGTCGGGGCACGGATGCTTCGGCTTTTACCTGCACACGGTCGCGTGTAGGGAGTGGACTTCGTTCTGCCACCATTGCAGCAGTGACGAGGACACGGCGCAACACACGCTGGAGGCGTGTCCGGGCTTTGACCGGCAGCGCCGTGACCTCGTCGCTGTTATCGGTGCCGACCTGACGCTGCCGGCTGTCGCGAGAGCGATGGTCGACAGCGTCAGGAACTGGGACGCGGTCGCCGCCTTCTGCGAGGCTGTCATCTCGCAGAAGGAGGCGGCGGAACGAGTCCGGGAGGAATCCCGCGACCCGGGCCGCCGTCAGCGGCCGGGGCGGCGCAGGCGCGAATACCTGCGCCTGATGCCGCCCTAACCGAGGCCTCGGGTGATCGGACCGGGGAATTGTCCGGTCACCCGACGTGAGGCCACCGCGTGAGGGCGACGCCCCGACGGCGAAATCTGTCGGGGCGTCGACGAGAGGAACCCGCGAGGGTAAACCGCCGGGCGGGCCACCGAAGTTAAAATCGAGTACCGGTGGTCCGCTCGCACGGCGAAGAGAGAAGGTTTTACGGTGAGTCTATGGGGTCACGCGCCGCCTTTCCGTCACCCCGGACCGATTCAGCGGGGCGAGACGCACCCATAGCCCACCAATAAAAAAAAAAAAAAAAGGTAGAATACTATTCACCACCCCATATCTACCCGTGGGGGATCGTACAAAACGACTAAGGGATATAAAACGCATATAACGTCTATGCGAGAGAAGGAAAACTCGAAACAAAACCCTATACCGGCATGTCTGACCAACGCGGTTTAGTGGGTTGATTGCCTTCCTATTACGGAGGAGGCCCGAGCCCAACAGTTGGGACATTTATGGGCTGTGATGATGATGATGATGATGATGATGTGGTCGCGCCCCGCCAAATCGGTCCGGGGCGACAGAAGAGACGGTACGCAACCCCACAGACCCACCCTGCAAGGACTCCTCTCTTCGCCGTGCGAGCGGCCACCGGTACCCGAACTTTGTCTTCGGTAACCTCACAATTGCTACCTTGCCCTTTGGTATCGTCACCGATGACATTGGACGTCATTAGTTCTATTTTAAATTAAATTCATTAGAATTCAAACGGATAACATCATTGAGACGAAAAGGAAAAATCATGAAAATCCTCTTTTTTTTTATGAAATTGGGAATGATAGTTACTTGTCTATGGCTTAATGTATTTTTATATATCGCTATTTCGTCTCTTACATTGTGTTGTTTACCTTTAAATAATTATCATATTATCGCTAGTATTAACGATTTAAGTATTAAGTTTAATGTGAATAATTACTTAATAACTTTAATAAAAAAAAACTAACTTCAACTAATAATTCACTTTTGACGGGAATTTGAAAGCGTCATGTGGTGCTCTTGTATTATAATCAATATTTTAGTGTTTTAACGTGTTATATTAGATAAGTTTGATGGCATTTTATGTAATGTGATGCGCGGAACTACTGGGCTGTCGTGAATATCATATAAAAGTGTTTTACAACGTTTTCATTTTCCATCAAAATTCCAACAAGATACCATCAACAGTGTGGCCATAGCACTGTTGATGGCGACAATTTGACTTAGACTATGACTATCCTGAAAGACTGAAGATATCTATATAATATTTATTATATAATTAGTTATTTATATAACTAGTTATTGGCGAAATCTTGTAAACGCCATTACAAAAAAAAAAAAAAAAAAACTAATAATTAGTGGACTAAAGTCTAATAGGACTACACAGAAAGCAACCAGCTTTCAATTAAAAAATAATCATCAAAATCGGGTTCACTCAGTCATAAAAAAAATAAAATCAAATTGAGTACCTTCTCCTTTTTTGAAGTCTAGAGTAGTCTTTTTTGAAGTCTAGTCTTCTAGAAATATTTATTGCCCCAATTTGAGAAATAGCTTAGAGATAAGTCAAACAACAATTTACATATCCCACTCCATGGCTGGAATAAGGATATGCAGCGAATATCACTCCCTTCCATCACCTCTCGGTGGGTTAAACCCAGCCCATAATTGACCTTAAAAAAAAAGGATTCACGGATAATTTAGTTGTCACGTATGACTTATTATGACATTGAAAACCTGTCCTCGAATTGCACATTCCTTACAATGTCTCATACAGGTATATTTCAACGAAATAAGTAGTATTGTTATAAGTATTTTTTACAATAGAAGTGTGATGTACAAATGTATTAGTGCTTATGCATTATACTGCAAAACAATGCTGAACTAAGTCACTATGTCAATGTAGGACATTGCAGCAATTGTACATAATGAATTATTACCTACAGTTTGGCATGCAATGCAGTGAAATCAACAATGGGGGCTTCAAATTATACCTATTCGTTCTCATATGTAATTAATTTGAAATAGTGCCAATAGATGGCGCTAAACTTAAACATGGATTAATTAAAATCTCAATAGATGGCAACAAACACGCGCTTAATTTTTTTTTTGCAATTTACACATATTGTCTTAACTAATAATAAATAAGCATAGTATCGGTTTATTACTATTTATTTTATATTTATTTATAATTATGAAATATATAATATTTTAGTTCAGAAATCGCACAAACATTATTTAAAATGATTTGGCGTCGAACATATAAAAATTATTGAATGAAAAAAATTATGTCAAATTTAAAAACAAACTTTTGGTAGGGCCATAAAGTTAAGAATTTGTTTTTATTTCTTAGTATTTTTACTGTAATGCCCAGATTAATGTTATTCTAATTCATAACTGCTAAACGCTTAACATTTATCAATAGATATATAAACAAAAATAGCATTACATTTAGCGGAATCATCAAGCGATATGAACTGAAGCTAAAATTAATTCATATTTAATTTAAAAATATGACTGAATTAACTACATTAGCTACAATACAGTGTAAGCAACAAGTTATACGCGCAGTTCGATTCAATGTAGACGGCGCGTATTGTTTAACCTGCGGTGCAGACAAGAAGATAAAACTATGGAACCCACATCGTCAACTTTTATTAAAAACATACGGCGGACACGCAAATGAGGTATTAGACGCCGCCGGATCGTGCGATAGCAGTCAAATCATATCTGGCAGTGCTGATAAATCTGTAATTCTATGGGATGTTACTACAGGACAACCATTAAGACGATATCGTGGCCACGCCAGTTCAGTAACCTGTATAAAATTTAATGAAGAATCAACTATGGCAGTTTCCGGATCTATAGACAATACTGTCGCCTTTTGGGATGTGATCAGCCGTAGACAAGAACCTGTACAAGTTTTAAAAGAGGCAAAGGACACTATTACATCAATCCAAGTAACTGACCATGAAGTTTTGACTACATCTGTAGATTGTCATGTTAGATTGTATGATATTCGTATGGGGAGGATGATTTCAGATTATATTGGCCATATTGTTACATTTGGAAGCCTCACAAAAGATGGTCAATGCTACATATTAAGTTGTGCCGATAGTACAATTAAGCTATTTGATAAAGATTCCGGTGAAATTTTAAATACCTTCTCAGGGCATGAGAGTAAAGACTATTTACTTGAAAACACTGTAAATGAAAAGGATAGTCATATAATATCAGGTTCCGCTACAGGAGAATTGTTTTATTATGATTTAATTACTGCAACGTGCAGTCAAAAATTATTACATTGCAAAAATAAACCCGTTGTATCTTTAAGCCACCATCCAACAGATAATTGTCTAATTTCCGCATGCGAAGATGAAATTAAACTTTGGGGTGTTCAAACGATGGAGGAATAATGTACTTAAATTTGTAGACCCAACAAATGTATTGTAAAATAAATATTTAGTTAATGGAAAATAATGACTGAAAAAAAATAAAAATATAAGCCCAACTGAGTGGGTTTGGGGATTTTATTGGTAGGCAAGTTAGGCCGCCTAAACATTATACCCTTGGTATTGCAAAAGTCCATGGGCGGCAGTGACACTTACCATCAGGTGTGCTGCTTGCTCGTTTGCCACCATAAACAATAAAAAATATATATTATTTTAGTTTTAATTTTTTTTTTTAAACAATACCCTGCGCTCAGCAAATAATCTTTATCTTATTTTCTTTATTTATATTGTACTGTGACTTTAGAAACTTACAATTAACACAGACATACTATAACTAGATTCAAAACAATTGTTTCTGTATCGCACAAAGTTTTGCCCTTTGTGGGCATCGAACCCACGACAGTAGCATGGTTGATTGGTATCTTAACACTTCATGCGATTTTAGGACACCGTTTGACCCAGAAAAATGTGCTCAACGCACTTTTGGGGCACAGGTTGGACCCAATTAAACGCTCTACAATTAGCAATTGTTTTTAGCACTTTATTTCACATTTCCTTGTAATATAGCAACAATAACAGGTCATGTAAAACCATAAAATTCACTGAATTTTTTTCAATAAGCCAAAGCGCGGGGCAATCGAGAGCACCGCGAAATCTGACGCGTGAGAGGCACTATAGCATCTGTACAGGCAAATATGTTCAGCTAATCTATTTTTTTTATATAAAAACATGAACCGAACACCTATCTACCAGAGTCAAATCAGAAAAATTGGTTCATTGGATATATTTAAAAATAGATATAAGGTAAACTTTGAAGTATTAAGCCTATACAATGTGTAAACATTGTCCGCTAGATGGCATACGTCACCTTGAAGACGTAAGATATAATATGAAGCGAAATTTGCATGTCCTAAAAATAGTTCACGATGGTGTAAGTGGCAGCACGATTGGGCCGGATTCCCAATAGATGCGGGTTCGAACCCCCGCTTGTGACATCATTTTTCGTTTCGTAATCGGGTATTTATAAATAAATATAAGGTTATAATAGAATTATTACTATAATTGGTAAAGCCATTCACAGTTTTTTGTCTACAGTCGCAAGTCGGGCTGTCTGGTGTAGTACCACATTGTTGCAGAGGCAATGTGGTGTCACGCTTCGTTCGGTGAGTGGGAGAGCTGGAAGCACAACTTTCTGGGTTTTGGTTGGTACGCAACAGCCTAACTGTACCCAGGTGTCCCAAACGTCCATAAACAGCATTAACATTTAACAACAGAGGTGCAGCTTGCTCCTTTGCCACCAAAGGCAATAAAAAAAATAGAATACCTATTGATTTAATGAACCCATTATTTTTTAAACCTTTATTTAAATTTATAATTAATACAATAGGTGAAATATTGAACTTTGGAACATATTACCGGAGTATGGTATTAACGGTAAACTGCTACAGGCTGTGCAGTCCAGTTACATGGGCTGTAGAGCCTGTGTGCGGCTGGATGATGGAATGTCGCCTTGGTTTGACGTCAATATCGGCGTTAAGCAGGGGTGCGTTCTGTCAGCCAGGCTGTTTATCATATATCTGGATAAATGTCTCCAAAGGTTGAACGATATGAATGTGGGAGTCCAGATGGGCGACTCAGTGGTCACAGCTCTGCTCTATGCAGATGATGCAGTCCTGCTGGCATAGTCAGCTACTGACCTGCAGACCCTAGTCGACACAATTACAAGATTGTAAGAAAAGGGGTCTACGCGTGAATGTGAGCAAAACCAAAATAATGGTCTTTGAAAGAGATGAAGCCAGAACAGATGTAAGAGTAACAATAGGTAATGATGTACTAGAGCAAGTGGATGAATTTGTATATTTTGGATGTGGATTTAGCCGAGATGGAAGGTACACCACTGATATAGAGCGAAGAGTGAATGCGGGAAATAGAGTGAACGGAGCGTTGGGGCAACTTCTCGGTAGCCACCACCTCAGCCAGAAGGCACGTGTAGCAATACATAACGCAGTGCTTGTTTGGGACAAGGACATTACTGTATGGAAGCGAGAGTTGGGTATGCAGAAAAGAGTATGAAAGTAAAATTAATGCGGTCGAAATGCGATCTCTGCGGAAAATCTGTGGAGTTAGGCTGACCGACCGCATTCGTAACGACGACGTAAGAGAGCGAGTAGGTATGAAAGAGAGTATTGGTGTAAAGATGCGAAAGGGCATGCTCCGATGGTTCAGACATGTGGAAAGAATGCCGAACGAACGTCTGGTTAAGAAGATATACAATGCGAAAGTGGAAGGATGTAGGTACCGAGGAAGACCGAGACTCACCTACCTAGACCAGATCGGTCATGTACTGAAGGAAGGTTGAGTCAAGAGTCTCCGAAACCGGCGAGCGTGTATGAAGAGAATTATGAATGTTGAGGAAGCGAGTGAAGTATGCAAGGATAGAGTTCTCTGGCACTCTGTTCTCTCTGCCTACCCTGCAAGGGATATGGCGTTATGATATGTATGTATGCATGTGAAATATAATTCTGTACATTAAATTGTAAATAAGATAGGCTTAAAGGACTGGTATCCATAGTAGACATGTGTAAGTAATGCGAGTGATGCATCACACGTAGTATTACCCGACCGCGTACTGTCATATTACACATTGCGCGATTAAACATGACATGACATTAAACATCACATTAAACATGACGCCGAACACTCGTGTACTGTTCTGAATTTCTGCAATGTTCGGTAATTTGGTAATGGTTATCTATCTCTCAAACGCGCCGTGTGTCTTTTCGGGAGAGTGAGAGGGATAGAACGACTGGACCGCGCTGCGCCTGCGGTCGATAAATATTTATTTTGAGCTCTATTTTTAGAACATTAAAGCTTATATTAAATGAAATGTCATGTGTGATGTTTGAAGTGATGGTAAAATGTAATATTACTCGGCACGAAATGTAATGCCATATAACATCACTTCGCGAAGTACTGTTTCGCGCATGTCTAATCCATAGCGGATAATAAATTAAAAAAAAATACCTATTGATTGCATGAATCTACCCTCTTCATTTAAATGAATAGAAAAATGTCTATTCTTTAAATTCAAAATATAATTTATAATCATTCTACTTTTCTTTCGTCGTAGATATTGCAGAAGTTAATACTTAGTTTCATTACCAACCGCCTGCCTCACGTGAACCCATCGAAACTTTAGTTTTAGTGATCACGGCAGAGTTTGTTTTTCGACTGAATTAGCATACGTATTATGTTGAAAACCTATAGAGAATAATACTTATAAATAGTTTGGACAATCCAAAAGTGCACGCCTCATATTTTTTTTATTATTTACTACTAGTCAATGCTATAAATGATAGAAAAAAAATACTTTTGAAATTTCGCGCCATTCACGCGCACGTCGCGCAAAACATAGCTTATAAGCATTGTAAACGAACCCTTGGCTGTTTGGGCTTTGTTCCCTTTGCCTGTACTAATGGATGAACAGAACCAAAAAAAATATAAACGAATCTAATTTTTATAATGGTATCCATACACTAAAGACTAAGCAGTTTAGTTTTTTATTAACTGCAATTACCCAAAAACTTACCCTCTTCAACAAAGACTTACCCAGCCATTTTCGAAAGAAAACAGCGCGTTGCAATTATGAAGCTTTAAAAAAAACAACTTCGAAACATTAATTTTTACGGTCGTGAGAGTGCCAGATCTATACGGACAGATATCCGGACGTCCTCGAATATTTTTTTAATCAACTTTTTTCTTACTTTAAACAAAATAAATGATTTTTAAAAATATAAAAACAACTGTTTCTCTTGACATATTTATGATACTATTATCCTATAAGTGCAGTGTGAGAAAAATAGTCATTTTTAGTTTTTAAAAGTCCTTAATTTTCATATATCGAGAGTAGAGCATCACCTCAACGCTTCGCTTATGAGGCGTACAATAATGTCAACATGAGTAAAGGCTTAGTTAGTATTCGTAGCCACACAATGTAGCAACACCAAAATATAATTTTAAATATAGGTATATTAAATTTAAACGCGTTTGAAGCATTTAAATGTAAATTTTAAAGTTAAAATACGTGTATTTACAGAATAGAGAATAAAAACACACGACACAAAAAAATCCTTCGCATCACTCTCTGTTGGTAATGTGCCCAGAAGCCTGGCAGCATTACCACGTTGAATGGCAATGCTAACTTTTCATCATAAAAAAAACCTAACCTACTACGTAACTTAGGTGGACTTAGCATACACAAAATATCCAATGTGAATTTACCGACGTTACAATCCTCAGTCCATAGCACAGAAGAATTAACCAGAAAAATTTTAACGTACACACTGGTTAATTCAAAAGTTAGTTATGAAAGACTGATTCTTTAAACGCTTGGAAAGTGACTTGTCCAAACACTATTTTGCCCACCAAGCCCCTCTTTCAGAAACAATGGGAATTGCTGCTTTGCAAAGTCATTAGAGAAGCAGCTTGCCTTCGTTTGGGTGTTCCATTTTTTTCTCCACATCGGTTTTACTGTGGAAAGCAAGTTGATGATCTCGGACATCACGGTCTATCGTGCGACAGGAGCGCAAGCAGAATATCAAGGCATAATTAATGAAATTATCCGTCTAGCTCTCGTCACTGCCGGTATACCAGATGTTAAAGAACCCAACGGTTTGGTGCGCAAAGACGATATCGGATGGCATGTTTCTACTGACCTAGAAGATGGTTAGGCCTTTGGTTTGGGACGCTACCTGCGTTGATACCCTCGCGTTATCACATATTCCAAGTACGTCGGGTTGCGCTGACGCTGCTGCCACATATGCAGAGGTCCTCAAGCGACGAAAGTACAACAACAATATAGGTAATTATATTTTAGAGTCGAAATGAAATCGATCGTGGCATCCAAGTCCTCATAGTTTGTACAAAGAGATCGCAAAAATACTAGTCACTGCTTCACGTGATCAGAAAGCTGACATATATTTTGCAAAGGTTAGTATTGCTTGCTATTGTATTCAACGTGGTAATAAAAGATCTATCTTTCTGTTATGGAGTGCCTGAGTTTTCCTTTAGTGCTCAATCAGATAGTTCTAGTGACACCCAGAGGAAAATAAGGAAAGATAACACATTAGGTATGTTGTCAATCTGTCAGCACAAGAAGAAATTCTTAATAACTTTCATAAATTCGACGAACTGAATATTTTTAATTATGAAATTTGACGCTAGCTCTACTATTCTTAATAGTCATCGCTGAACAATTTCCCTCCCTCCTCGCGAGGAGGTCTCGTAACCAAGCCTTTCTTGTAGAGATGCGAAAAACGGCTCACTGAAAAGAAAAGAGAGATATAGCTCTTTTGATCAAAAGAGCTATATCACTCTTTTAGCTCTTTAGTTCATTTAGCTCATATATATCTTGAGTTCATTTAGCTCATCAAGAGAGCTAGCTCTTTTATTGAGTTAGCTCATTTCATTTCAACTCGTTCACGGCTCTAACTCTTTTGAATAGTTCAAACTCTGAACTACGCGATCATTAAGCGATAAGCTTTATATGCATGAGCATGTAAATTTTGATTGGTGATCACAGGATTAGATATAAAATATATTTATATAAAAAAATAAACAAAATTGAAAGGTCTGTTAATAATTGAAATGGTTAAAAACAGCTTTTCACTAAATACATATGGGCTGACAGAATCGACTGCGTCCAGTGACAGCTTACACGCCTTACACTGATAACTATTATTATTATTGAATATTGTTATTCAAAGAGGAATATTATTTTCTTTAAATATAGCTTTTTATTTTCAAACATTTTTTCTTTGTTGAACATATAACGTTTAGGCTCGCAATAGTCACAATGCATACCGGTGCTAAATACTTTTACTGTTCGGCGGTGATCGGCATATATCGGGCACTTTCGGTCGTCGACTGCTCACACGACATGACGACGCGAGTAAAAGAGCCGATTGAGCCGTTGAACTATTAACTGAGCTACTGAGCCTTTTTTTTTTTTTTTTTTTTTTTTTTTTTTTTTTTTTTTTTTTTATTGGTGGGCTATGGGTGCGTCTCGCCCCGCTGAATCGGTCCGGGGTGACGGAAAGGCGGCGCGTGACCCCATAGACCCACCGTAAAACCTTCTCTCTTCGCCGTGCGAGCGGACCACCGGTACTCGATTTTAACTTCGGTGGCCCGCCCGGCGGTTTACCCTCGCGGGTTCCTCTCGTCGGGCGACGCCCCGACAGATTTCGCCGTCGGGGCGTCGCCCTCACGCGGTGGCCTCACGTCGGGTGACCGGACAATTCCCCGGTCCGATCACCCGAGGCCTCGGTTAGGGCGGCATCAGGCGCAGGTATTCGCGCCTGCGCCGCCCCGGCCGCTGACGGCGGCCCGGGTCGCGGGATTCCTCCCGGACTCGTTCCGCCGCCTCCTTCTGCGAGATGACAGCCTCGCAGAAGGCGGCGACCGCGTCCCAGTTCCTGACGCTGTCGACCATCGCTCTCGCGACAGCCGGCAGCGTCAGGTCGGCACCGATAACAGCGACGAGGTCACGGCGCTGCCGGTCAAAGCCCGGACACGCCTCCAGCGTGTGTTGCGCCGTGTCCTCGTCACTGCTGCAATGGTGGCAGAACGAAGTCCACTCCCTACACGCGACCGTGTGCAGGTAAAAGCCGACGCATCCGTGCCCCGACAACACCTGCACCAGTCGAAAGGAGAGGACTCCGTGCCGCCGCTCCATCCACTCCATCAATACGGGCCGGAGAGCCTCGACGGTGACGACACCGTGTCTAGGCCTCTCCAGCCGCGTAGCCCAACGGGCGATGACGTCTCGGCGGGCGTCCTCGCGCCAGGTGGCTATCTCGCTCAGCGATGGGGAGCCACCTTCGTCGCGCAGTGAGGTCACCCGCCGGTAGAGGTCGGAGAGCATCTCCGCCTCTAGGTCCCACGGGGGTGTCCCGGCCAGTAGGCATGCCGCCTCGGTCGATACCGTGCGGTACCCGCGAATGGCTCTGACCGCCATGACTCTCTGGGGTCTCCACAGAACAGCCCTGAGCTGGGCGTTGAGCCCTCGCCCACACGGGTGCGCCGTACATGGCCATAGAACGGATCACCCCCGCATACAGCCGTCGGCCCTCGAAGCTGGGTCCGCCCACGTTCGGCATGAGTCGCGAAAGGGCCGACGCCGCGCCGACCAACCGGGGAGCAATTCGGCGAAAATGCTCCCGGAACCACCATCGCCCGTCGAGCACCAGACCCAAGTACTTCATATGGGTCTGGATGCTGATGTGGACGGAGTTGACGACTAGCGAGACGCCGATTGGCGGCCTTACGCGTGGCCCATGGAACAATAGGGCCTCCGTCTTATTTAGGGCCACCCTGAGCCCCAGCGCCTCGATTCGCCCGACCATCTCCTCGGTGCCGAGAGTGGCCAGGCTCGCCGCCTCTTCGAGTGTCCTGCCCCGGGCTGTGACGAGCGTATCGTCAGCGTAGCATATCACGCTCAGCCCGGGGGGGAGACTCCCTCTCAACGCCCAGTCGTACCCGATGTCCCACAGAGTCGGCCCCAGAACCGACCCCTGTGGAACGCCGCACGACATGGACGTCCGCACAATGTCCCCTGCGGGACTCGCGCAGAGGACACTGCGCCCCTCCAAATAGTCCGCCACCAGCCGCCTCAGGTACAAGGGCACCCCATGAAATCGGAGCGCCTCCCTGATGCAGCTGAATGGCAGACTATTGAATGCGTTGGCGATGTCCAGCGACACCGCCAACAGCACTCCCCCGCCGGTGACAGCCTCCGCGGCCGTCTGCCTCAGTCGTAGCAGGGCCCCGATGGTCGAACGCCCCCTTCTAAAACCGAATTGAGCGTCCGACAGATCGGGTCCCACCTCCTCCAGGTGCTGGACGATGCGGGCAGCGAGGATGCGCTCCAGCAGCTTACCCACATCGTCGAGGAGCACGATGGACCTGTAGGCCGACGGCGAATCCGGGGGCCGTCCCGGCTTTGGCAGGAGAACCAACCTCCCCTCCTTCCAGCACTCAGGGAACCGTCCAGATGCCAAACAGGCGTTGTACAGCTGCCTGAGGCGAGGCTCGAGGTGCTCGAGGAGCGACGTCAGCACCCGGACTGGTATTCCGTCCGGGCCGGGGGCCGTGGTCGCGGAACGAATCCGCGCCACAGCTGCTCCCACTTCCGTCTCCGTCACGGGCGGAACACTCTCGTCGTCAGCCTCCCGGTCTTGTTCTGGCGAGGCCATGACCGGGGGCGTGTGTTCCGACTGCCGTGGAAATAGCTCCTCGACCACCCTACAGAGGAAGTCGGGCTGGAGGGTCTCGGTGAGGGGGGGGCCCTGCGCGCGAAGCTTATTCAGCGACGCGCGATACGGGCGACCCCAGAGGTCACGGTCGAGACCGTCCAGCATCTCCTGCCAACTCGCACCCTTGGCGGCTCGGATGGCCAGCCGAAAGGCTGTCCGCGCATCGCGGTACGCCTCGTACAGCTGGCCCTCCCACTCAGCGTCGCGGTGACGCCGCCGGCTGCGGGTGTAGGACCTTCGGGCTCTGATACATGCCGCACGAAGGTCCGCCAATCTTGGGGACCACCAGTAGACCCCCTGCCTCGGAGGTAGACGCCGCCGCACTCTGGGCATGGCCGCATCGCAGATCTGCGTTAACGCACTGCGGATGCGGACAGCCTCGGCGTCCACCCCGTCCGCTGGGGGCGGTGAGGACAGCCACGTGTGAACGATGGCCGCCTCCGCCAGTAGGTCCCTGTCAAGACGACCCACAGCCCACCGCGGAAACGCGGGAGCTCCGTCCGCCCTGTGACCCCTACCGAGGTCCCGGAGAGGGGAGACCTCCATCCGGATGTACCGGTGGTCCGATAGGGTCTCCGCCTCCTCGAGGACACTCCAGTTCCTCACCCGTGGTGCGACAGCGGGGCTAGCGAACGACAAGTCCACTATCGACCCGCCCTGCTGCCGCACACACGTGTTCACTGAGCCCCTGTTAAGAACACAGAGGCCCAGTGAAGCCGCCCACTCGATGACCGCCCGCCCGCGGTCGTCCGTCATAGGGGACCCCCACGCCGTGGATTTGGCGTTGAAGTCCCCCAGAACCAGGACGAGGCCCGGTGCTAGTCGCCGTATCGAGGCCTCCAGGTTGGTGAGGGAGGCCCTGAAATCGTCCATTCTCCTGGTAGGGGAGAGGTATACGCTGTAGAGCGTGACCCCTCCCCACTCCACCGCGACAAATTCCTCGCCCCTATCCAAAAGAGACAAGGACGGGAAGTGCCGCTGCGTTGAGATGACGATTGCCGCAGTTCCGTTTCGGCTGACCACCCAATTGGGGCGATCAGGCACGCAGTACGGTTCTGCGACTATGGCTGCACCAATCGACCACTCCGCCATGGATTGCAGGAGTAAATCCTGCGCACCGGCGGAGTGGTTGGTGTTGGCTTGCAAGAGGTGATGCATGGATGGTGTAGCCATTAACGGGCTGTATCCATGACCTCCCCCTCGCCGGCGGGCGATCGGACCGCGCTAGGAGCGGGAGCGGCCGTGGTCGGAGGGCCGCCCCGCCCCTTTGGGGCCGAAGCTGGAGGTTTGCACGCCCCAGAGCCCATGCGGTGCTTGGCGGGCTTATTGCCCGCCGCACACGCGGGGCAGTGGGGCGGGGCGGCGCAAGATGCCGCCACGTGCCCGGTTTGACCGCAGCGGAAACACAGTCCGCCGCAGTCGAAGCAATTAGTGCACGTCGGTCGAGTATGTCCGACCGCCATGCACTTATAGCACCTCGCAGGCCGGTGCTCAAGCACGGTCACCCGCGCCGAGCTCCAGCCCACGAGGAGCCTGCCTGAGCCGGCCAGCTGCCTGACCGACTCCACCGGGCACTGCGCCCAGGCGGCACCTACGCCGCCCGGACCGGGGCGGATGACACCAACCCGGACGGTGTCTATGGGACACCCGGTTCTCGAGGCAATAGCCTCCCGGATGTCTTCCACCGTCACGGAGTCGTCCAGACCCCACTTGACGGGCCTGGCGATCCTGATGCCACCCTCCTCGGCAAACAAACCTCGCAGCTTGTCAGCTACGCTGTCGGCCGTCTTGGAGCCCTCGGCCCCGGGGAACTCGAGGATTCGAGCCCCTGTCCGGCCCTTGCGGGTCCTGGCTTCGACGCCTCCGATATCGGAGACGTCTAGCTCCCGACGGGCCTTCCTCAAGACGGCCTCGTAGCTGAGGCCCTTCTCAGCCGCCTCAGGCAGCACAGTGATCACCACTGCGGCTGTCTTCGGCGACTTGAGCCCCTTGCGCGGCCTCTTCTTTTTACCGGCTCCTGCCTGTGGAGCGGGAGCGGGGACCTCAGCGGCGCGCTTGGCCTCCGCTCTCCTTCTCTGACCGCGACTCTTCCGGTCGCGCTCGGCCACCTGCCAACCCTCGGGCGCAGCAGGCGCGACAGGCGCGGAAGGCGCAGTCGTTGACGCGCTAGTCGTCGCCGGCGGTGTTGTTGCCGACGATGACTGCGGTCCGGCAGGAGCCGGTACCGTCCTCTTCCTAGGTTTCGGCGCGGGCCCCTTGGGCTTGGGCGCACCCGCGGCCGCGGCGTAGCTGCCACCCACGCGGCCACCCTGACAAGGCAGCGGGGCGGGGGCTGATGCCACATGCGACCGCTTGTCCGCGGCGAGAGGCGGCCGAACACGTGGTTCTGGAGGCAACCTTGCCTCCAGAACGGCCACGCGCGCATCGACGAGTTTCCCGACTGCGTCGATGATTTGGCGCAGGGCCTCGTCCGGTAAGCCTCCCACCGCAAGTATCGGGGTCGGCTGGGCGTCTTCGGGGGCCCGTTCCGCGGCGCCTGGCGGCTTTGGGGCCGCAGGGACGCCAGCCGGCGGCATGCGGTCCGCAGCGAGAGGCGTCATCCTCACCACTGGGACCAACTGAGCTACTGAGCTAATAGTGAGTTAGATTGAAATCAAAGAGCTAGTTCATTTGTATCTCTCATTCAGGAGCTACCCAAGTCTACTTTCTTGCCGGACTACATAATGCAATGGGCAATGACGTACCAGTGGGCGTTGCCACGTCTAGCTGAGCAAAGTCAATATCGACTTCTAACATATGTACTAGAAGTCCTAGAAAACATAATTTAATACCTTAAACTATATGGCAAATGGATGGTGTATACCCGTAATAAATACCTATTTTATTTAATATAAATTATATTATTCTATCTAGATTAAAATATATAAAATTTTATTCTGTCATACTTGGACAGTTAATTACTTTTGAAGAACATTATAGAACCGCATGGTCAGCACAGAGGACAAGCAATCGGTACCAATTGGCCAGTCCAATGGCGATCGTGGGAATGCGGTGGATTATGAGGTCGCATAATGCTCCTTCATTGTCCCGGACGGAACTGGCAAGGTATGTTCAGACAAGACAACAGCCCATACACCAGCCTATCACAACAAAAAAAAAAGATAAATCACAAAAAATAGGAACTATAATGCATCTAATATACACAGAGTAATTAAATGTAGTAAGATAATACCGTAATAATTTAAACCACGAAGTGTATCTATACTTCGTGATTTAAACGAAAAAGAAAATAAAAACTGGCAAACTAAAATAGCAAATGTCAACGGACGCGTCATGTAAACAGCGTTTCAAATAAACTGCAAAGCATACTCTAACTATAAAGTTTGTGCTTCTCTCTTTCTTGCATGTGGAGTCTTGGGTAAGTTAGAAGTGGATGAATGATTCAAAATGTAACTGTACCTAATAAACGTTCAATCAACGCTTTATGAATTAGGTTGAATAGTAGAATTTGTCTGAATTGCTTTTGCCAGTAAACGCAAACGTTTAATATAATAGTGTTTTGATTTTCATAATTAAAAATAACCAAATGAAACGTATGAAATGGGAGTTGAAGCACCTAAAAACCGGCTAACATGCGCCATATGTGGTCGAAAGTTTACTAAAATCAAAGCACTGGATGCGCATCGGAAAAACGCGCATAAACTTAACACTGTTACAAAACAAGTTAACAAAAGAGTGAAAAAACAAGTGCAAGGGGCAGCAATATCAGTAAGAAAACTCAGAGGGAAAGTAATTAATCTTAAACCAACCGCAACATCTATACCTATGTCATCGCTTGAAACGAAGACGGATATAACTAATACCGTGAACGAGGTTGCCACTGAAAAGGCAGCTATTAGCTTAAAGAAAGTTTTATTCAAATGTCCAAAGTGCGTGAAAGTATTCAGTGTATATTTCTCAGCGTATAAACACATTCAAAGATTCCATTGTGTTGATGAAAATAATAAGCCCGTGTGAGTCTGTTTACTGTATTTTAAGTTTTAAAATAATTCATCCGTGTGGTGACGGAGTAAGAATACAATTCATCACCCCCCTATCTTGCCCATGGGTGATCGTAAGAGACGACTAAGGGATACAAAAGGCATATAGCACCTATGCAAGAGAAGGAAAACTCGAAACAAAACACTATACCAACACGTCTGACCAGCGCGGTATAGTAGGTTAATTTCCATCCCATTACGGAGGAGGCCCGAGCCCAACAGTGGGACATATATGGGCTGTGATGATGATGATGATGAAGTTTTAAAAGCAATAATTTAGCATCCACTTATAGTAACAGGTTGGAATACAATATGTTATCACCAATTACTAGTCTGAGTCAAAAATCCCAGCTTAAACAGAAAAATTGAAAGTCTAACCTAGCCATTCTCCCTGTATAATTATCCTACTCCCAGTTTTATTTCCTCCATACAAATTCTTATATCTCCTAATAATACTAATTCTCACCGTATTTAATTAAATTTTGTTAAATTATTAGATTACAGTTTAAAAATCTCAAAATATTATTACATCTAGAAGTAAAAGCGAATACATTTTAGTTAATACAATATTGATCACTCACTTTAATCTTAATTTTACTCATCATCATCACAGCCCATAAATGTCCCATTGCTGGATTCGGGCCTCCTCCGTAATGGGAGGAAAATTAACCTACTATACCACGCTGGTCAGACTCGTTGGTATAGGGTTTTGTTTCGAGTTTGCCTTCTCTCGCATAGATGTTGTATACGTTTTATATCTCTTAGTCGTCTCGTACGATCACCCACGGGTAAGATATGGGGTGGTGAATAGTATTCTACTCCATCACCACATGGAGACTTTAATAACTATATGATTCTTTTATTACGGATAACTATTCAATCATAGATTTAACGCACACAAATTGCACATAACTTGAAACATATTGTTCTGCATCGGAACCAAACCCACAGTACTTAAGTACAACATGTTATGTATCTTATCCTACATGCCATCTATTGAATGAAAGCACTTACTTTGATTAATCAAAGATTAATCTGATTGATTCATGAAAATAGGTTAAATAAAGACTAGAGAGATAAAATCATTATCATCAACCTGTTGTTATCCCCTTTAATGTAATATGTACTTATCTGTGTGGTGACGGAGTAAGAATACAATTTACCATCTTACCCGTGAGTGATCATAAGAGATGACTAAGGGATGTGAAACGCATATAAAATCAACGCAAAAGAAGGAAAACTTGTAATAAAACCCTTAATATATCATGCTGGTCATGCAGCATGATATAGTAAGTCAATTTCCCTCCCATTATGGAGGAGGCTCGAGCCCAACAGTGGGACATATATGAGCTGAGATGATGATGATCCTTCAAACATATTACAAAAGTTTTGATAATAGTGTTTTGACCAGATAATATCAGATGAAATTAGCCTAGGTCAATGCAATGATCTTAGCTATTTCTTACATCATGCATGAACCATGTAAGGGTTAGTAGTATTCGTAGCCACTATACTACTGATTGGCTAGTAAGAGGACGTCCATTAATCACATGATCTTTTTTTTAGCATTTTTAATCCAATTGGTGATACGTGGTGAGGTTTAAGACTATGACCCCCTCCCCCACCAACATCATGTGAATTTTCAGTACCTACAAAATAGCCCACAGCTTTTCTCGGTTTTTTTTGCTCTTTTATACTTTGCAAAATGGTCTTTGCACAGATCACCTACTTCAAATTTCGTTCGTTGCCTGGCAATGGCAAGTTAAAGTCACCCTACACGCCGCTTTTCAGTTTAGAAATCGCAGCGTTTCACGAAAAAATAAATACAAGTGATATCTTACTACATAACCTTGTGATATTTGGTGATTTTTGTCAAACCTCACGTGATTAATGGACGGCCCCTAAGATGATAATTCATTTTACTTTAATCTTCCAGAGAGCCAAACTCATCATTTTTAATCAAACCAATTCGTGTAGAATCATGCGAGGACTGGATGCCGTTAAAATCTACACAAGAAACGCAAACTACCCTCGAAAAGGAAGCTGAACGTTTTATGTGCTTAGGGTGTCAGAAAACCTATGATAATTTGGAATTGTTCGAAGAGCATGTAAAAATATTCCATGCCAACGGTGTCGAGATTTTATTCTTCCCGAGTAATGCAGGTATGTTTATTTTTTATTAATATCAGACCCTAAACAACAAATACTAGCGCAAGCACTGAAAGAATAGTTTTAATAAGTAATAGATAACTAATAAACAAATGAGGCTGCTAGAACCAGAGTGGTCTAACTGCATTTTTGCAACTTTTAACCTAATTACAATTTCGTAATCTAAAAATGCTAATAAAAAAATGCTCACAAGCGGGATTCGAACCCGCGCCTATTGGGATTCCGGCCCAATCGTGCTGCTACTACACCACCGTGACTTATTGCAGGACATGCAAATTTCACTTCGTATCATATTTACGTCTTAAGGTGACGGTATGCTATCTACCCGACAATGTTTACACATTGTTATAGGCTTAATACTTCAAACTTTACAGTTAGAATTGTATTAAACGATGACACAACCTTGTTATTTAAATTACTGAAATTTAGCATTTAATATGCTTAATTATTTCTAAAACCCGATTACGAAGTGAAAAATGATGTCATAAGCGTGATTAGAACCCGCGCCTATTGGGATGCCGGCCCAATCGTGCTGCCACTACACCATATTGGGATGCCGGCCCAATCGTGCTGCCACTACACCACGGGGTTCGAATCCCGCTTGTGACATCATTTTTCACTTCGTAATCGGGTTTTATAAATAATTAAGCATATTAAATGCTAAATTTCAGTAATTTAAAAAAAATGCTCTACAAAAACCACACGGCCTAAAATTTTTTACAAGCACAACAATAGATGGCAGCACAAGTAAATTTTCGGCTTATGTTCAAATCAATTAAATTGAATTTAATTTAATTTTAAAACCCTTCATTTTTTAAAATATGGTTCTTGTAAATAGGCCGCTCTGGTTCTAGCAGCCTCAAATAAGGTACATATTTTTAGTAGATGTCAATTTAGGGGCTTTCATTTTCATCTCAGCTCATATATGTTCCTCCGCAGGACTTCAGCCTCTTCCGTAATGGGAATGAAATTTACTTACACACTAGTTAGACGTGTTAGTATTTTTTTTTGGTAGCGAGCTACGGAACGTCACACCCCCCGATTTTATATGCGTCTTATATCTCTTATGTCATCTCTTACGATTAACCAGAAGTAAAATAGAGGCAGGTGAATTGTATTCTTACTCCGTCAACACATGTATAATCTATTTGTTTAGTGTTTAATTTCTTTCACCATAGAGCGGGCTTAAGCCAAGTAGTGCCTTAACTTGCCTATATTCTTCCCGAACAGAGAAATGTGGTGTTTTAATGGAATACAAACTAGTAATACCAATTTCGAGCTAAGCGTCTTGTTTCTTATGCAGGCACTGATTAATGATACAACGGAAGTAACATAAAGAAAATACGTGCATGAAGTGAATTTCAGTGAAAACCGAATAGGAAATGGAAGTGTCAATAGTATAAAAAATTGAATTTTCTATAATACGATTATTAGAAGCTCTTCCCTCCTATTATGTAGGAGGCTTGAGCCCAACAGTGGAACATATATGAGCTGAGATGATGAACAAATGGATTGGTATAAGTTTTTATATGGCGTTTTCTTATGCCAGTAATGTTTTATCAGCTTGTTTAGTCGCCTTTTATAATAACCTAAGATCAAAGAGTAAAATTATATTAACTGAAAAAGAGTGGCAACTCGATGGTAAAATATGCATGTATGGAAAGTGCTGCTACCTGGAACTTAGGCGATGAACTAAAGTTGAAGCAATATACATATACACCAACGTATCTACATGTGTGTATGTAATTATATAGGATTTTTTTCATTATGAGACCTACCCTGAAATATAAAAAAAAACCCATATCAGCCGTTAACGAAACGGCAATAGTATAAACTTAATAATGAAAATTGAGATAATTTCCAGAAAGAACATTAATAACCGAAAATAGATTATTGACAATAAGTACATGCGCTAAGAACAAAAAATAACAATTCTCAGTTGTCAAACTTTTGACAATCAGGACAAAACAGCAGCTATGTTTGTACAAACAACCTGTAGGCGGCGCGCGGCGCGACGATCAGTAAAAATAAGTAATGTTTTAACTGTGCCCCCCCCAGCCTAAGATTTTCCGTGTGGTGACGGAGTAAGAATACAATTCATCTTACCCATGGGAGAACGTATGAGACGACTAAGGGATATAATATGCATATGGCATCTGTGCAAGAGAAGGCAAACTCGAAATAAAACCCTATCCAACACTTCTGACCAGCGTGGTAGGTCAATTTGCCTCCCATTGTGGAAGAGGCCCGAGCCCAACAGTGGGACATATGTGGGTTGAGATGATGAAGGGATTAGAGAATATGTAAACTTATAAAAGTCAATCATCACAGAATATGTGGCATAGTAAAATTACATATATACATATCATCACGCCATATCCCTTGCAGGGTAGGCAGAGAGAACAGAGTGCCAGAGAACTCTATCTCTGCATACTTCACTCGCTTCCTCAACATTCATAATTCTCTTCATACACGCTCGCCGGTTTCGTAGACTCTTGACTCCACCTTCTTCTAGTGAAATTATTAATTCCTTTTTCAGAATTCGGATCATGGAAAATAGAATTGGAAGGGGCAACAAGAACAAAATTTGTGACACGAATACCAGAAAAGAAATCAAGACAGATATATCATTGTTCACATCAACCGCTATTGGAAACGAAGAAAACACTTTTATGTCCATCGTCTTTGAGTATAACAGAATTCAAAAACGGACATGAAGTTATATATTACAAAGAACATTTCGGTCATTCATGCTCCGAGCTGACAATATCAAAATATAAAAAATATTCCATATCAACATATTTTAAAGATATGGAAATAAAAAATATTGATACAGATAAAAATATACATGAACAATTTAAAAATATTATGAATAATATCACAGATAATGCTAGTAACGTTGATATTGGTATTTTAAATATGTTGTTAGGTAAAGCATTAGAAATGGCGGTTGCATTAAACATTGTTAATATAGAAAAAGACGAACAATCTGCGGTAAATAAAAATATGACTGATGCACAAATTAGTCAAGTTTTAGCTGGAGTAAAAGTTTATCCAGCCAAACGTAAATCAGATACAATAAATAAAAATATTAAAAAACTAAAACCCGAAGAAAATAATGGAGATTCAAAAGCGATAACATCACCGATTAACTCAATATCCAAACCCGATGATTCATTTACATTAAAACGTACGATGTTACAATCACCGCCATCTTTTAACGATTCTTATAAAGATTTCGTTGATCAAAATTGCAAAACACCTATATCGCTAACACCGAAAAGAAATACAGTTAAGAAAAAAACTATTGTCAAAACAAAAATAGGTCAATTCAAACCTAATACATCACCTAAAGAGTCACCAGTTACACCGTTGCCTAAATTATCACCTAAAACTTCTAAACAGCCACCCCAAATTAAAAATCCTACACCATCAAAAACACCGAAACTAGAAATTCCATCTAAAACCACTAAAAAACCACCACCAACTCCAAATACTACAAAAGCACCGCAATCTCCTAAACTTACAAAAGAAACTCTATCCCCTAAAAGACAAGGACAAGCAAACAAACAAACAAAACATTCAATAGGTCTTAAACTTAAGCCCGATATTAAATATGAAGTAAAGGAACAAGAAAACGATTGTAATATTTTGATTTTAAAAATATAAGAAAAAAATAATAATAATTTAAACATAAAAAGAAAACAAGGCTGAAGTTCATATTCACACTTATTGGTTTTATTAATATGTAGGAAGTTAACTAGCCCTTCTAGACACATCGAAAATTCATTCGCATCTGGTGACAGATAAAGAATACAACGTATCAATGATTCAGGAGATTGGGCTTGAAATCCTGAAAATCTCGTAATGCCTACTGCTATCGCCAATTAGCTTGTCAAGTGTGGCGATTACGTCGTAGTCCCTTAGGAGTAGGCGTATTATCAATGGTATATATTAATAAGTTTATGGAAACACTGACATTTACATTTTAACCCTCCAATAGTCAATTTTTAAATAATGTTTATTTTCTATGTAGCAACATACATTATTAATGATAACTATAAAGAAAATGTTTATTTTTTTATATTAAAACTTTGGTAATGGAGCCATACATTTAAATCAAATTACAAAATTAAAAAAAAAGAATTAAGTTGCTGATACATAGCCCTCATTATATTAAGTTGTTATTAATAGTGCTATTGGATGCTGACAACCAAATTAAATTCCTCTGGGAATTTTGGTAGAACATGAAAATATAATTCACACTTATATCACATTCATTACACTTTAGTATTTTCTCTGTATTACAGTAAATAAAATACCAACAAAATTATTCAATATAACATTATTAAACACTAAAATATTTCATAAGATTTAAGGGCGCCTCATGACATTTCACATATTCCCGCCAAAAATTAAAATAGGCTTTTATAAACCTCTAGAGCTATTAAAAAAACTCTATATTATGGGCAGTATACGTCAGCTATTTAGTCAGGATAAGTCCCATTCTTGTAAAGATAATATTTTTTGTTGATAATACTGCATCTAGTGCATTTGAAAACTGATAAAATCAATCCTTCATAAGTGAACTTTTAAAAATAAAGAGGTGTCTCGTAAAGTAACACAATAGGAATTAAACTTCTGTATTATGGAGAAGCATTTTAATAATAATTGTGTCGATTGATCTAATCTTAATTGTATTAAGATAAAAATGGTGCATTTAGATTAAATACAGCCATTTTTGGAGTTCATCATTTTTGATTCTAATCGACACAATTGTCTTTATTTTTAAACACATACTGAATCCATTTTTATAAAATCTATGCCTATTGAATTACGAAAAAACCTCTTTGAAGAGACAGTGTCTCGTGCCCAAATTACATGTTACACAAGTTATTATAATTTTAATTGTGTATTTTAGTTTTTTTTTTATAATTTTAATTATGTACATCAAACACTTTTGTATAGCATAGAGCCGTGTTTATCATAAATTTATTTATGAAAAACGAGATGAACACGTCTCATTCTTCTCAAATTCGCGTAAAAAACATCTTAATCTGATATATCACATATCTACTCTCATTACAAACACATTTTTCACTTTTAAAGTGTATAATGAACACAAAGTACAGTCCAGCGGTAAATACTTCACATCGATCATTGGAAAGAGACAATCGACTAATTTCGTATTCGTAGAGCATTATCCCTGTGGCACACTACTTCTGTGACTCACGAAACACTAACAATAATAATAATACAACAATAAAATTAGGAGCTGTTAAAACAATTATGATTTTTTGTTGTTAAATATAATACACATATTCAACTAGTTTTTTTTCAATTGATTCGGTTTTAACAGCTTTATATATTTATTTCTGAATGGACACAACTACACTCTGTCATATTTGTACAACGACTGACAAACGTCACAGAGGTAGTGTGCGACAGGGACAACGTTCTACGGAGCCGGAATTAACCGATTGACTCTTTCAGAATATCGAAGTGCGTTATTTGTTGGCGAGTACCGCGATATAGCAATGGTTAATGCTTTGTCACATGAATAGTATATGAGGAATAGGCGCACGATAATCGCTTAAGCTATTTTTCTCGCGAACCTTTCGTATTTATATATATATCCAAGATGGCGTGATGGATAGTTATAAAAAAAAGTTAAAAGAATGGAAAACTGTATGTAACTATCACAATAGTTTAATCTCGATTTCTCTCTGTACTAATTTAATTTTCATTTTACAAAAGAGTTTTATAAAAAATCTAGCATGTCAAATGTTCAATCAATAAAAATTTATTAATAGTTTTACGAATTTATTATAAATAAACTTTGTCGTAAATGATACTTGGCTTATACTGGCTTCTTTATAGCTCGAATACGTCCCTCTGTTGAGCTCAAACCGCCTTCACAATAAAAGGGAACTTGACTTACCACATTATTCAAAGGGGTTGGCTTAGAGTTTCGAATTTATCTTCACTAGGGTTAATGTTATTTGCCCCCTTGTATCCTTTATTAATATTTCACTACACCCAAAAAGAAAACAAAAAAGGTGTGAATTGATTGTATTTTTACTCTGTCATCACGCGGTAAATACTCTATATAGGTATCCTTAAAAAGTCGTAGTGGCAATTTTAGCGGGAAATTAAGTGTCATTTAGTGCTCTTGTATAATATTCAATATCTTAACGTGTTATATTAAGTAATTTTGATAGGAAATACTAAGGTGTAGTGAATATCATATAACAGTGCTTTATATACGTTTTCGTTTTCCACCCAAACTCCCTAAAAGGATACCTTTAACAGTGTGTTGAAGGCGACGATTTGACTTACTGACGGACGATCACTTCAAATGAAGTTAATTTATAAACAAAGATTTGGCTTAAAGGTCTTAGTAACCAAATCATAAACTACAAGAAAAAAATCGTAGTACTATGATTTCTTAGAAAACCAGTATTTAGTGAATAAGGTAAGTTTTAAATACATAAATAAATTCATTGTAACTTATAATTGTGTTTTTAAAGAATCCGTAACATAGAAATTTATTCCCAAGAGGGGGTTTTCTTGTTTTTTTTACTTTTATTGACTAGGTTTTTATGGCTACCCTACTTCCACAAATGTATGTAACTATGAAGTTTAAATGTGTTTTAAAAGTTATGTATTGTTTTTTTTTTAGATTAAATAAGTACGATTAAATGCTATAAGTGTAATTTTGCATAATTATAAATAATTGGATATCTTGGCGCCAAAATTAACGTCATAATATTCAACCTTCTTTTTTTTTAACTAGATACAAGGAGGCTTACGTTATATATTCTTTTTAAACTTAAGTTTAGACCAAATTAGTTAATACTTATGGCATTTAGTCTTTTAATAAATAGTATTATGTACTTTTTTTGTAATTAAATAATGTTTATTAATTGAATATCGTATATTTTTCTTCCTTATTGTACGGTGACATTGACGATTTGCTGGGATTAGTAGGAATGAAGAGACTTCTTGTTCAGTAGATTAATCTTGCTTTATTTTCTTAAGAGTTGTTTCTTCGGAGAGAAGCACCTGACGACGGTGCCGGTACCACGGTTTGGTCCCGTATTTATATATTTTTGGCCGACCCCGCGATGGGTCGTAATTTTACAGTTTTTCTTGACCAATCACGGAGTCGGAATTATAGCCAATCACAAAGCTCTAAAATTTACTTAAGTACAACGCGGCGTTACCGTTGCGAGAGCCGCGCTTAATTTCAATACAATTAATTACCTTAAGTACTATGCGGCGTTACCGTTGCGAGAGCCGTTTACAATATTAGTACTTACGTGCTAATACTAAATCTATATTTATTCTTTATTTAATTTCGTAAAATCTTATAACTAATTAATTACAACTGTTACAAACTATTCTTAAAACTATTGTTTATCTGCTGTCCCGCACATCTCTCCCGCCGTGCGACTGCGTTGCATCAGGTTCCGGTGCGGGTTCGGCGTCGGTGTACAGCGGCAGGATCACCAATTTCCGCACTGGACGTCTCAGCACTCCACCCTTGGTCCGGATGTCCACAGTTCTCACGACGTTGTCTGGTCCCGGGTATGTTGCGACGACTCGACCCCGTATCCACACGTTGCGGGGTAGGTTGGTGTCCACTACTTGCACCAGGTCGTTGACTCGTACTGCTGCTCCTTTCCCATGGGGCTCCCGCCGGTTTTGGAGTTCGGGAAGATACTCCTTCAACCAACGTGTCCAGTATATGTCGGCTAATCTCTGAGCCGCTCGCCAGCTGGTTTTCGATAGGACGTCTCTGTCGGTGAATTCACCCGGATGTGGCATTCGTCCAGGTCCCCCCAGCAGGAAGTGATTGGGGGTCAGAGCTTCTGGGTCCTCGGCGTTGACTGATACATGCGTCAGCGGGCGGCTGTTTACGGTGTTCTCCACCTCGGCTAGCAGCGTGGCGAGAACTTCTTCTGTAGGATGTCGTTCGTGTAGCGTTGCTGCAAGTGCGGTCTTGACTGAGCGAACCATTCTCTCCCAGGCTCCGCCCATAAACGGTGCTCCCGGCGGTATGTAGCGCCAAGAGATCGTCCTTTTTGCTGCTTCGGTTTCGGTTGCTTCGTCGACTGCTCGTCGTAGTTCTTTGTCTGCTGCCTTCAGGTTAGTGCCGTTATCCGACCAGATTTCCGTCGGACATCCTCGTCTCGCGATCATTCTTCTCAGTGCCATTACCGCGGAGTCAGCGCTGAGTGAGCCAGCTATTTCCAGATGTATAGCTCGTACGGTGAGGCATGTGAAGATGGCTACGTATCTCTTCTGATGTGTTCGTCCGACAGTCACAGAGAGAGGCCCGAAGTAGTCGACCCCGGTGTAAGTGAAAGGTCGTCTGTGGTGAGCTAGTCGACAGGCTGGCAGGTCTCCCGTCCTTGGGTATGGTGGCGCTTGTGTTTTCATTCGACAGAACAGGCACCTTCGCAGTATCGTGCGCGCAATAGGACGTAAGCGCAGCACCCAATACTGTTGTCTGCAGTCGTTGACTGTTGCTTCCACACCTGCGTGATGTAGTTGTCTATGCACTGATTCTATCCAAAGTTTTACTGTATGGTGGTCACCGTCGAGCACCAGTGGGCTTTTGAAGTCCTCCGTAACGTTGCGTGTAGCTTGAATGCGACTCCTGAGTCTTACGGTTTCGTTCACGTATTCGACGCTTAACTGCTTTAGTCGACTCTCTCTGCTGACTGTTCTATTGTTCTTCAAGTCTTCTATTTCAGCGTGAAAGGAGTCCTCCTGTGAGGAGCGCATGAGGAGTTCTTCTGCTTGCTTAAGTATTTCAGCGGGGATTAGTATCAGTTTTCTCCCGCCAGATACCAGCGTCTTCTGTGTTGTATTTGTGCCCGTTGGTTTGACTATCTTCTTCCAATCTGGATCCTTTTCTTTATTTTTATTCGTTCTTCTATGGTTCACAGATTGTTTCGATGATCTGCAGAGTTGAATGAATTGCAGAACGCGAGCTGTTGAATATCGAAGTCGGTGCCAGCTGGAGAATCTTGAGGGTTGAGGAAGACCTTCCGAGAGTTTCAATTTTCCTTCTCGTATATGATGTACTCTCTCTTCTCCTGAGGGTTCTGGTATTGCTGTTGTAGAGGATTCGGTCGGCCAGGCGTCTTCGGTTTCGTGCAGAAAGTCTGGGCCCTTATACCAACGGTGATCTTTACTGAATCCCATTGGGACGTCCCTGGTGGCGTCGTCTGCTACGTTCATCTTCGTCGGGACCCAACGCCAATCGTTGACTGTAGAGCACTCTTCTATTGCGGCCAGCCGATGAGCTACGTACGGTTTATATGACCTCGACCCAGTCTTTATCCAGGACAGGGTTGTTTTGCTATCCGTCCAGAAGATCTTACGTTCAGGTTTCCTTTCGTGCTCCGCTATGACCGTTTCTGCGAGTCTGGCGCCCATGACTGCTGCTTGTAACTCCATCCTTGGTATCGATGTTAGTTTCAGGGGTGCCACCTTAGCCTTTGCCATCACGAGCGATATGTGTACTTTGCCGTTCGATGTTACTGCTCGCCAGAATAGGACTGCTGAGTAGGCTGCTTCGCTGGCATCGGTGAAGATGTGAAGTTGTAGAGAAGTGGCATCGCTGTAGTGAAGGTATTTCCTTGGTATGGTTACGTTGCAGAGGTTCTTCAGGTGTGTCATCCAGTTTGCCCATTGATCCGCAAGGTCTTCGTCTATTTCGTCGTCCCACGACGTGCCTCGCCGCCATACTTCCTGTAGGATTTGCTTTGCTCTCACGGTGACGGGCGATGCAAGTCCGAGCGGATCGAAGAGTGACATCACTATCCTGAGCGCTTCTCTCTTTGTTGGATTCTTTCCTTCCAATAATGTCGGTGGTATTCTGGCTAGGTTCAGGTTGAAGGTGAGTACGTCTGAGTCGACCTTCCAAATAATGCCTAGCACTCGTTCCGTTTGTTCCTCGGATGTGTAGAGTTCCATATCCTCTACGTGTTTGGTTTCACCGAGTGCTTCCAAGAGGGCTGGTGAATTCGATTTCCATTGTTTCAGATCGAAGCTGGCTTTCAGATGAATTCTTCTTACATCCTTGGTGATTCTTTCGGCGTCTTCTATGCTTCTGAAGCTATCTAGGTAGTCGTCGACGTAGTGCTTATGGACGATGGCTGCTGCGGCTTCGGGGTGAGTCTCCTCGTGTTGCATGGCATTCAGGTTCTTGACATATATTGCTGTTGAAGGCGAACACGATGCTCCGAATATTAATGACGTCATTCGGTATTCTTGTGGTGGTCGATTATCACGTCGGTTCCCTCGCCATAGATATCGAAGCGAGTCTCTGTCTTCGGATCGGAGCTTCACTTGCATGAACATTTCCTTGATGTCAGCTGTGACTGCGATCTCGTGCTGTCTGAACCGCATGATTACGCCTGGTAACGATTGTAAAAGGTCCGGCCCCTTCAGTAGCATGTCGTTGAGGGAGATACCCTTAGTCTTGGCTGCAGCGTCGTGAACCACTCTCAGCTTGTCTGGTTTCATGGGGTTAACTACACCGAAGTGAGGTAAGTACCACGTCCTGTTCGGCGTTTTCTGTGCTGGAGCTAGTTCAGCGTACCCCTTTGTGATGAGGGCTTCCATCTGTTCTGTGTACTTTTGTTTCAACGTAGGATCACGATCAAGCTTCTTCTCGATGTTGACCAGCCGCTTCAGTGAGTTGTCGTAGTTGTTCGGGAAGGTGACGTGTTCGTTACGCCAGAGTAGGTTGGTTTCGAATCTTCCGTTTTCTGTTATGGTCGTCGCCTTCTCAAGTATCCGTAGCGCTTGTTCTTCAGGATCGGACTTCGGTCTTCTAGGATTTAAGCAGAGGGCGTCCATTTCGAAGTATTGTTTCATCATCTTTTCTAGGTTGTCCTCTGGTTCTTCGGTTTCTTCTACTATGTGTGACACGAAGTTGATGCTGTGGCTGCGGTTGCGTGTTTGGCTGCCATGGAGTACCCAACCCAGCGGTGTTAGTGACGCCACCGGTTGGTTCCTGTCTCCTTTCCTGACCTCGGATGTTAGCAGTAGATGCCAGTTGTCTTGCCCGATGAGTACTAAAGGCTTGGCGTTCGGATAAGCGAGGTACTTGCTGATGTCTGCCAGGTGTTTGCATCCTTCCACTATTGTTCCTGAGACTTGTTGAGACGAGACGTGTAGATTCTTCACTGTGCGCGCTTGTACTTGTTCCTCGTGATTGTTGAGCCCTTTTATATTGATGGTGACTCTTCGTGAAGTCGATTCCGAAGTCTTCATGTCGTTGATGCCTTCTATCTTCAATGGGTCTATGGGACCGGTTGCTCCTATGGTGTCGACTATGTTGTTGTCGACCAATGTCACTGTTGACCCGTCGTCCATCAACGCGAAGGTGTCGAAGGATCCCTTCGGACCTCGTATCTGTACTGGTAGAATCTTCAGATAGGATTGTTTCTTCTTGGCTGACCAGGTGGAATTAATTGCTTCTACGTGGTGCGTTTCCTGACTCTCTTCAGTGTCCGTCTTTTCTATCTTCTTAACGTAGTGCAACAACTTGTGGTGAGTATTCCCACAGTCGTTGACACCACACGGCTTGGTTCGGCAGTTGTGAGTCTTGCTCCTATATCGAAGACATCTGAAGCACAGGCGTTTATTCTTCGCTACATCCCATCTTGAATTTTCATCTAATTGTTTGAATTCTTCGCAGTCAGATGTGGTATGTCCCGTTTCATCACACATTGGACACTTCGGTGTATAAGTAATATTGTTGACCTTCTGCGTCCTTTTCTGTATAGTGGTCGGTGGATATATTTTTTCCGTAATATTGTTGACCTTCTGTGTTCTTTTCTGTATAGTGGTCGGCGCGTGTGACGTCACTGGTTCGGGCGCCGCGTACGGTGCGCATAGGTCGGCTTCTTGTTTGAAAAAGTTTTCTAACTTCATAAGATCCGGGCTGTCTTGCGGTTGTTTCGCCGAGAAGTCGTAATATCTGTAGCGGAGTGTCGGGGTAAGCTTGTCTATGACGGCTTTCGTAACTTCGGGGTTGTACAAGTAGTTAGTACAATTTAGAGTCTTCAGAGTTGCCACGATGTTGGATATTTTTGTCGCGTAGATGCAGATGTCTCGTGGTGATTCTGTGAGGCGCGGTAGACCACGGAGCGCTTCCATATTCATCATTGCGATCGCTTCTGGTCTTCCAAATCGGGACTCCAAAGTCTTCATCACTTCCATCGGATGAGCGTTGGTGATCAGCAGACCATCGACGGCTTCCTTCGCTTTACCCCTCAAGTTTCTTCTTAGGCGGTTAGTATTCTCCACTGTGGTGTACATTTTTTCAGTTTCGTAATACGCGGCGCGGAACGGTAGCCACTCTTGATGTGACCCGTTGAACGTTGGTAGCTCGATGAATTTCGGTCGATGTGCAGCTTTGATGGCGAGGATGATGGCGTCGGTCATCATCTTGACGTCAGATTGCACTCCCGCCGGTGTCTGTAGTGGCTGCTGCGGTTGATGATGCTCTTCGGTAGGTCTGGCTGGAGTCTGCGGCTCGGTGCTGGCGATCACTGGGTCTTCCACTGGGTGGGTTTGATGCGCCTGGTTCTTCAGCCAGTTGTCCACTCGTTCGTTCGCGTTCGACTTGGAGCAGATTGAGACATCATCTTCTTCATCATCATTGCTATCTTCGGTTTCTAGTGCGGCGAGGCGTGCGGTGGCCAGTTCGACTTGTAGACGTAATAATTCTTCTTTAGCTTTCGCTATCTTGTACGCCTTAGTCTTGCTATGGGTAGATACCCCCCCACCCCCCTTCTTGTTGGAGGGCCGAGGATTCGGTGGTCCACTCGGCGGCGACGGGCCGACTATATTCTTCGCTCGTTTCACTGTATCGGTTTCTTGACGAGCCTCTCTTCGATTTTCGGTGACCGTAGTAGGCGGCTTCATGTTCGTATCCACGGGCAGCGTCGTGGCGGTCGAGTAGGCGACGGCGTCGGCGGGGGGCGAGGTAGCAGCGGGCTCGGCGGTTGCAGCGGCGGAGACGGCGGATTGGGCGGTCGCGGCGGAGGCTTCTGTACGTTCGGTTTGTTCGGTTGTTTCCGTAGCGACGCTTGTTTCCCCGCTGTATTCGGTTGCCGAGGTAGTTGCGGTGTTCTCAGACGACGACTGAGTTTCTGTAGGCTGCTTGCGACCTTTTCCCTCGGAGCGTGTGACCGGCATACTTGCAACCAGTGGCTTCTTACTTGCTGTTTAGACTTTGTCTACCAATAGATAATAATTTTCTTCGCTTCCCACTGGATCCGGCTCGGTAAGGACCATTAAATTTACGGTGACATTGACGATTTGCTGGGATTAGTAGGAATGAAGAGACTTCTTGTTCAGTAGATTAATCTTGCTTTATTTTCTTAAGAGTTGTTTTTTGTTAACGCAGTGGTTCAAGAATGCTATTTGCGCACTAACCCCCGCCTGTCGGAAAAAACAGACGGGGAGTGTGGGACTCGCTAGCCCCGTGACTAGAATACCCACTAAACTCTTTCCACTGCGATCGCTGTTAGCCGAGAGGGCTTTGACAGCTTAACCGGACTATGGGTGAGCGCTGAAGGCTCTCAACCCGGAATAGCTTTTAAGCGACTACGCCCGAGGGCTCTCCCTGTGGAGAACGGGTGTGCCCACGTTTGGAATATTGATTTTTACGCGTCGCGTCTTCCTTCCCCGGCGGCGGAGGCGAAAGCGCGAGTGGTTATGTGTTATGGCCGCGCGGGCCGTGTTGGCTCTTTCTTGAGCGACAGTAATTTCGTCGTCAACGTCGGTCAGTGCGTGTCGAGGACGTCGGATGGCGGATATTTTTAATGGGGTGTAGTTAGCCGCCTCAACCACTAGTTGGTTGGGGTGAATCATGGCAGAGTCAATGAACCTCTGGGAGCACCGCTTCATGTATTGCCTGATGGTCGGCAATTCTAGGTCGACGTGAAGGTCGACATTTCGAATGAACCACGGTGCCCCCGTGTCTCGTCGCATGAACCGGTTTTGTAGTGATTGTAACCTGCGGATCCTTGGTGGGTTAACGTGTGCGAACACTACGCTGGCATAGGTCATGATAGGCCGTATGCAGGCAGTGTATAATCTGACCTTGTTCTTCAAGGATAGTTTCGATTTGGCGTTAAGTAAACAATGAAGACGTCCCATCACAAAGGCCGCGCGCGCGCCTACCTGCCTTATGTGTGGAATGAACGTGAGTCGACTGTCAAGGGTCACTCCTAGATATTTGGCTTGCCTGCACCATGTGACAGGCTTATTGAATAAGGTAAGTGGGGGGATGTCATCCGGAGAGCAGATGCGGGCAGTTCGTTTAGTGAACATAACCGCTTGACTCTTCTCGGCATTTATTTCTATTCTCCATTTCCTATACCAATTGGCAAGGGCGGTGACCGCTTTTTGGAGTGTCTTAGCTACGGTTGTCGGGGAATAACCTGCACAGAAGAGTGCGGTATCATCGGCATAGAGTGCCGTGTGTACACGAGTGAATTTGGGTATATCGCTAGTGTATAGCGTGAAGAGGAACGGAGAGAGGACCGATCCCTGAGGGACACCGGCCTTGATAGGGTGGGCGGTCGACAACGTCCCGTCCACCCTGTAGCGAAAGCTGCGATGACTTAGGTAGTCATGTATGACTAGAATTAAATATTCTGGGACTTTGAAGCTATATAGTTCATAAATTAGGCCCTCATGCCAAACTTTGTCGAACGCCTTCGCTACGTCTAGGAATAGTACACCAGCGTACCTGCCTCTGACGAACTGACTGCTGGTGTACTCGACTAATCTGTAAACTTGTTGGACACAGCTGTGCTGTGGACGAAAGCCAAACTGCGCGTCGGGTATTAAGGCGTTTGCCTCAGCGAAGGTGCGTAGCCTACTGAGTACTATCCGTTCGTATAATTTGCCTATGCTGCTCAGTAGGCTGATAGGGCGATAACTATTAGGTTCGGTACGTTTTTTGCCGGGTTTGTGGATTCCGATTACCACGGCCTCTTTCCACTGTGAAGGAAAGATGTTATAAGTGAGGGCTGCGTTAAAAATACTACACAGTATTAATATTAAGTGGGCGGGGAATAGTTTAATGACTTTGTTATTTATTCCGTCCGAACCTGGGGCTTTCCTAGCTCCTAGACCCTTGATCAGTGACCCGACCTCGTCGGTGGACACTGCTGGAATAGGTTGATCGTGGTTTTCGTTTTCGTGCGATCGCGAAAGATTAATACGACGAACCACTTCGGTGTTGATGTGGTGGTGGTGTGCCGCGTCTTGGTCGTATAGTGTGCTCGGCGCACATTGAAGTTCTAGACTATCGGCCAGACATTCCGACTTGTCGTCGTCCATGAATGCCGGCGGTTGGTTGGGTCGATTTAGGGGAGGGAGTGTGGACACTATATCCTTTTTGAGAGAGCGGGAAATCTGCCAGAAGGCTGTGTGCGAAGGCACTAGCTCTTCTAGTGTGGCGTCCCATTTGCTCTGCCTAAAATTACTAATTTCGGATTTGACCTTCCTTTGGAGAGTCCGCAGGCGTTTGCGGTTGTCCTCCGTGGGATATCGGTCGTACGCGCGGGTCGCGGCGTTCTTTTGTCGTAACAGTTCACGTACGTCGGCCGGCAGGGGCCCTCTACGATTTCTCGTATCGGGCGAGCAGCCGTTAATTAACGACTGCACGTGTTCTGTGAACGAATCGATCGCCTGGGAGGTATCTTCCTTAGACTTGATGTCTTTTGGAATTTGATCAAGGTGAACCGATGTGGTCGTCTTTAGATTTCTCTTCAGTTGACCCCAGTCGGTTATCATCCTTGTCGTTTCGTGGTTTCGGCCTGAGGGGCCTGGGGTGGGGGAGGCGAAATCCAGAGTCACCGGACGGTGATCTGAGTCTAATGTGTGATGTACTTCTACTAAACATAAACGTAAATTTATGTTTTTGAGTAGTACTATGTCTAAGATGTCTGGATTGCTCGAGACGATGTAAGGGAAGTGCGTCGGCTCTAATGGCGCTATGACGTCAAAACCCAATCTGTCTGAGTACAACTCCAGGTCCTTGCCCCTCTTGTTGGAACTGAGACAGTTCCAAGAGGTATTCTTGGCGTTAAGGTCACCGCCAATGATGACGGCGCCGCCCAAGTCAAGCAAGGCCTTGAGATCGCTTTCTATTAGGTTATCTGTACCCCTAGGGGTTAGATAAGCTGAAACTAGTATAATTGGCTGATGGCCAGTGAGGGCTAGACAGCATACGGATGCTTCAATGTGCGCCAGAGGGGGCGGATCCACAGGCGTGCAATGCAACGATTTCTTATAGTAGATGAGTGTTCCCCCCAGTCGTCCGGTAGACCTGTCATTGCGAACTATGTTATAATTCGCAATTTTAGGGTTCCGGATGGAAGGTTTAAGGAACGTCTCCTGTACCATAAGGATATCGAGCTGATGTTCCTTAAGGAATGTACCTACTTCATCCCTCTGTTTGAATAGGCTATTTGCATTGAATGTGCCTAACTTTAGGTGTCGTGGTTTGACTCTGCCGCTAGGATGTGAATCCATTTTTAATTTATTTTTAGGGAGCCCAGCCTTTCGAGCGTGGGAGCGAATCTGATGGCGATGTTGAGGAGGGCGAGGGCATCTCCCTCGTTCCTCCTCATCTCCGCTGCTATTTCGCGGATCTCCGCGAAGTTAATTTGTGCCGCGAGGTTTAGCACAAGGGCTAGCTCCGGGTCTACGCCCTGTGGAGTCTTAGGGGGCGCGTTGTGTGCTGCCCTAACCGGCGGTGTCGCGGGTTTGTTTATCTTGATGCCCATAAGGGGCTTGGGTTGGCCTCCGGTAGGCATCGTTTGCCCGACGGTTGGCGGGGGGGCTGAGGGTGTCACCTGCCTGGTAGGGGGGGACACGTAGTGCTGCCTTTGCGGCAGGGCAGGGAAGGCCTCCTTATTATTTAATAAGGGGCGATTCCATGCATTATGGGTGGGGAGAGGGGCGGGCACAAAGGCCTTGTTGTAGTACTTGGCCCTGCTTTGCGGGACCATTCTGCGCGGCGCTCTAGGGCAGCCGCGGTAGTTGGCCGGGTGGCCCATCTCTCCGCACAGCACACATGAAGGCGGCTCTGTGCAGAGCGATAGGTCCTTGGGCCTCTCACACTCTTTGGTGTGGTGATCGCCAAGGCATTTAACACACCTTGGTTGGGCGAAACAATTATTAGAGGTATGGCCATAGAGTTGGCACTTATGACATTGGGCGATATTGCCCGTTTTGTATGGGGGCTCGACGGAAATGCCGGATAGCCCGCATATTTTGGTAACCTTGTAAATACCTTTACCCTCAGGGGTGTTGTTCAGGCATACAAGTACCATATTGAGGGGGAGTCGGCCCTGGCCGCGTACCATGCGGTGGACTTCTTTGACTGGGAGGTCTAGGCCTCTGAGGGATTCGAGGATCTCCTCAGTGCCTATTTCTTTTGGGATATTGCGCACGACGGCGCGGAGTAGCTTTGCCTCTGGCAAAGTGTAGGTGTGGTAGGGGATACGTTGCTCCCCTAGCATCTTTGAAAGGGCACGGTGGTCGTCGATGGTGTTGACGTCCACCCGGATTCCTTGCGGCGTGGATTTCGCCGACTTGTAGTTTACATGGTGCGTATGGCACCATGATGATATGGGGATCCATTTCTCCTTGTCCCTTATATATAGGGGCGGAGGAGACGGAATTCTGGGGGTATTATTGACGGGGGCCGAAGTGGCCGCCTGCGTTTGAGCGACCTTAGGGGTCAGGACGGCGACCTTAGAGGCCGTGGTGGCCTTGGCGGCTGAATGGGGGGACGCTTTATGAGCGGGTGGGGATGGAGTGCCGTGCTCCTCGAGGTGAGCGGCAGGAGAAGAAGAAGAGGACGACGCGGTCTCTTCTGTTTTGAGGGCCTTTGCGGCGGCCTTGGCTTTGTGGGCCTTTTTTCGCTTGCGCGAAGAGACCTCTTGGAAGTCGCCTTCGTTAGGCGATTCCTCCGTTTCGGAGGAAGAGGTTGAACGGGCAGAGGCAGAAGCGGAGTCTAGTTCGGACTCCGTTTCCATATCGGATGTCTCTTCAGACCCGCTTTCGGCGGGGGTGAGAGTGGGGGCTGGGGAGGCAGGGCGTGACGGAACACGCTCCTGCAAGCGGTATCGATGCGAGGCTATCGCCCATATTTCTTCGTCTAGAAGAAGGCGTTCGAGGAGCTGCTCTCGCTCGTTTGCATCGTCCATTTGAACCCGAAGCTCTCGCACGTTTACTGTGTCCATTTTTTAAAAATGGACAAGCGCGTGCGGCTTACGGCGGGAGTGACGTGGAGTACCACAATGATCTCCTAGCGTCCCTACCACCCCGGGGGGAGTTCCCGGGGGTGTGTGGATGTTTTCCCTCCCAACCGTAATTGGTCGGGAGGATGTGTGTACTTAGAGTAGGCCCTAAGCTTGTATCCGTTCGCCTACCGTAAGTGCGAAACGGTTCCTGACTGCCCAAGGGTAGGGGTGGTATGTACCCTTTCGGGCAGGCACACCCAAACTCACCACTCGGGAATGGGAAATAGGATCGGAAAAAGGTTTGGAAGGAGATACCTAGGGCCGACTAGGGGCAAACCCCAAGGCCGGCTGATCTAGGCCCGTCCGCTTGTTTTGTCGATCCCAGAGGGGGACCGACAGACGAGTCGGGGCCTCGCCCACTCGGCTTGGTTGACACCGTTTGGTTTCCACCGAGGACCAATATGAAAGATTGGATTTACCCTTATGGGGTCAAAATGACTTTTATCTATTACAAATAATAGAAATAATATGTGAGACGACCAAATAGCCTTGAAAAAGACGGCTTGGTCGAACACTCGCGATGTCCGTTAGGACGCTTTGGCGAAAGCGCGCGAAAACACTCGTATGCGGGACGCGGGGAACGCAAGGCGGCGGCACGTGTGCGCGCCAAAACGATCGAACGCGGTATGTGTGCCGGTACCACTTTTTTTTTTTTTTTTTTTTTTTTTTTTTTTTTTTTTTTTTTTTTTTTTTGTGTCTGTCTTTTAGCTGTTAGCCGCAGATGGCTGTTACAGCTTAACCCGGACTATGGGTGAGCGCTGAGGGCTCTCAACCCGGTAAAAACCAAATTAGTTAATACTTATGGCATTTAGTCTTTTAATAAATAGTATTATGTACTTTTTTTGTAATTAAATAATGTTTATTAATTGAATATCGTATATTTTTCTTCCTTATTGTACGGTGACATTGACGATTTGCTGGGATTAGTAGGAATGAAGAGACTTCTTGTTCAGTAGATTAATCTTGCTTTATTTTCTTAAGAGTTGTTTCTTCGGAGAGAAGCACCTGACGACGGTGCCGGTACCACGGTTTGGTCCCGTATTTATATATTTTTGGCCGACCCCGCGATGGGTCGTAATTTTACAGTTTTTCTTGACCAATCACGGAGTCGGAATTATAGCCAATCACAAAGCTCTAAAATTTACTTAAGTACAACGCGGCGTTACCGTTGCGAGAGCCGCGCTTAATTTCAATACAATTAATTACCTTAAGTACTATGCGGCGTTACCGTTGCGAGAGCCGTTTACAATATTAGTACTTACGTGCTAATACTAAATCTATATTTATTCTTTATTTAATTTCGTAAAATCTTATAACTAATTAATTACAACTGTTACAAACTATTCTTAAAACTATTGTTTATCTGCTGTCCCGCACACTTATACTATTGTATACTAATATAGATAAAAGGCGACGTGAAATTAATATAAAATTTGAACATCATTAGGATTTTTTGTTATTGTTTATGGTGGCAAACGAGCAAGCAGCACACCTGATGGTAAGGGGCCGTTCAAGTATTACGTAACGCAATTTGGGGGCAGGTCGGTCTTGTTAAATGTTACAATGCATTACATAGTCGGGAGAGGGGTTCAAACAACGCGTTACGTAGCATTGTTTTTTTTATTAAATAAAAAACTAAGGAATTAAAATTTTCCAAGTTGACACGCAAATTTTTATTTTTTAGATGATGAATAAACAACATACACATGTATTGCGAGTTTGGCATCTCTTTTTTTATTGCCTCAAGCACGTTTAAAAACGGTCACTTGGGTGTTACGTTACGTTCAGGGAGGCGAAGGGGGGTACAGACATACGTTACGACGCGTTACATGTGGGGGAGGGAGGATTAAAAATTGCGTTACGTAATACTTGAACGCCCCCTAAGTGTCACTGCTGCCCATGGACCTTTGCAATACCAAGGGTATGGCTTAGGCTGCTGCCTACCAATAAAATCTCCAAACTCACCCAGTTGGGCTGCCGGCTCTCTCGTTCACCGATCGTAGCGCAGTATCACATTACTATTACTCAGACGTTGATCTTCTGCGAGAGTATAGTACTACCCCGGACGGACCGGCCTGCGGCTGTAGACAGAAAACTCAACAACGTGGTCCTACCACTATTAGTTATAAGTTCAAAGATAGACAATGCAAGAGAAAGAAAAAAGTATCGCTAAAAACTTATTAATTATTAAAATACATGTCGCACGATTGCTATCTCGGCTGATATTTTAGAGGGAGTACAGGGCCGGATCTACCATATGTCTTTTAAGGCTTCAACCTAGGGCCCTGAAGATTCAATGGGACCCCATCTAAATTAAATGAAAGTCAAAAGTCGATAGTAATATAAAGAATTTTCCAAAGGAAGCGGGAGTTTGTTTTACAATTTGTCAAATTATTTACAGTTTTATTTAACAAACATTAAGGCATATTATAATATAAATCCAATATTTTGTCTTATTTTTTTCCTATACCTACTTTGAGTAATTAGGTGAGCCCCTTAAAGTAGTATTATCCTAGAGCCCCTAAACTCACAGTTCGGCGCTGGGGACTAAGAGTATTTAAAACATCGTTAAAAAAAATAAACAGGCCATTGCTTATAACTAGCAAAAATCTGAGCTCTGTAAGGGCCCGCTTAATTAATAATTTTCTTGACAGTTTTTTTTTATATAGGATTATTGATATGGTCTTCGGTAAATAATTCATACGACCAATCATTTTTAGATATTTTATTTATCAAAATTGGTCAGTACTTATATTAATTCTGAGACGTGAAGTATTGAGTTTAGTTCTGTTTTTCAATTTAATAACTTTACTCTTTGGTTCTGTTCAAAGAGTAAAGTTATTAAATTGAAAAAGAGTGGCAACTCGATGATAAAATATGCATGTATGGAAAGCGCTGCTACCCAGAGTTTAAGCGGTGAACTAAAGTTGAAATGATATATATGCATATTTACATGTGTAATTATATAGAATTTTCTTTTACTATGAGATCTACCCTGAAATATAAAAAAAAAACGTATCAGCTGAGAACGAAACAATCATAATATCAGCTTAACAATGAAAGTTGGGATAATTTTCAGAAAGTACATCAATAACCGAAAATAGATCGATGACAATAAGTACCTACGCTAGGAACAAAAAATAACAATTCTCAGTTGTCAAACGTTTGACAGGCAGGACAAAATGGCAGCAGTTAACTTTGTACAACCAATCTGTAGGCGGCGTGACGGTCAGTAAAAATAAGTAATGTTTTAAGTGTGCCCCCCCCAGGTTCTGTTGCAGCGATGTTAACTCTTTGGTTGTCTAACAGATGGCGTTAGTAGTACAATAATATTCTATCCAATGTATGCAAAATTGTTAATATTGTTTCTATTGCTTATGGTGGCAAACGAGCAAGTAGCACATCAGATGGTATGTGTTACTGCCACCCATGGACCCTTGCAACACCAAGGGTATAGCTTAGGCCGCTGCCTACCAAATCAAAATCCCCAAACCCACCCAGTTCGGCTTCCGGCTCTCTCTCTAAAATTATAAAATTATTTCTTTTTTGACAGATAACACGCCTAGATATAAAGTTAAGTTACTATGTCAAAGCACAAATTTATAGGTGTGATAGCTTTTCAGTAAAGTGTACCACGAAAGTGCTCAGGTTGTGGGATAGTGCTAGGGCTGGCTTTGCACGCCCTTATTAATATTATAATATCGAAAACTACGTACGGAACCCGGAGCATAGATACACCAGTGGATACGTATCGAACTCGAACCTGATGTTTCTTTAACAACCAAATATCTTGTCACGTCAAACACGTAACTATGAATAGATTGGTTTTCTTCTCTTTTTTTTGTATTAGCAATCAGCTACTTATACGAGTCATTGTTGCCAGTGTCGTTATAATTTTCTTCACGTCTGTAGTCTCTTCAGGTTAGTAATTAGCCGTCAGTAAATCAAATCGTCGCCATCAACAGTGCTATGGCCACGGTGGTATCTTCTGGAAAATTTGACGGAAAACGAACACGTCTTAAAGCACTTTTATATCATATTTACTACATCCCAGCATCACATTACCTCAAATGCTATCAAAATTATTTAATATAACACGTTAAAGCACTCATCATCATTCTCGTACTGTTATCCCAATTACTTGGGTTCGATACAATATGTACTATTCATTCAGGGCCGGCTTTACCTATAGTGCAGAGGGTGCGGTGCACCCGGGCGCCGGGTGTTATGGAGCGCCGAGAGCCGCTTGTAACCATCAACCTATTCCATTTTGTTCACCCACTTTGGTACAAGAGGGCGCCAGGTTATTGATTGCACCCGGGCGCTACATGTGCTTGAGCCGCGCCTGTATTCATTCATAGTACCTACATATTGTAAAAGTTATTGGTATAGTTTTATGACCGGCCACCTGTTAGACATCAACCCACCTTAAGAATGTAATTGTTGACCAAACGGCATCAGATGGAGTTGGCCCAAGTCGTTATAAGGCTCTTAGTCGTCTTTTACGACATCCACGAGCAAAGTAAGGGTTGGTAGTATTCGTAGTACCACAAAGCTAAAACACTAAGATATCGAATATAATACAAGACCACCACATGACGTTATCAGATTTCCGCCAAAAGCCTATATTAGTTCTATACTATTTGAATAGATGTGGTTTACAATTTCGTGATTTTTAATTTATTTAAGCAAAGTCCTAATTCTTTTTTAAAATACTTTAATTTTATACATTAGTCTAAATTATGATAATTTATCAGCTATTTGGCCTTAAAAGTTCTTAGTAGTCCGTGTAAATCCGGAAAACAAACAGGTTATTACACTCCTAAAGAGTACATTTTATTGAAATCTAATCCGTGAAAGTAGCAAAGAATCATCTGGACGTACCTGTACATTAAGTGAACTTCCAACTAAAATTTCTTTGAAAGCTCAAAATAAGAGTGCAATGTATATTAACTTATGTTACCGGTTAGTTGACCTTTTTTTAAGTATATTATTTTTACATGGATGTATATATTTTATTCTCTCTTTAGGAGTGTAATGACCCGTTTGTTTCTCTGATTTACACAATGAACACAAAATATTAAAAATATTTGCATGAAAATCTAGAGTTTTTCCTAATGAAGAGAATTTTATAATATTCGAAATGGAGAATTTTTATATTGACAATTTTTACATGATATGCACAATGTATCGCCAAGTCGCCATTATATTGGAAGCGCATGCGCAATGTAGAGCGTAAGATAATGGCTTTTTTATTAAATAAAAAATATTAATATTTAAGAATTTAATTGTTTTTATGATCGAACAATCATCAATAATGGTCGAACAAACGATAATTAATCAAAATTAATTAATCTAAGCAATAAAAATAAAAATAACTAGTAAGGGGGGCCAACTTAAGGGTGAACATTTACTTAATTGATTATTAATAAATAAAAGACGAACAAACAATTTTTACATTCGAACAATAACGAACAAACGACGAACAAATAATTAAAAATAAGAATTCAAAAATCAAAACAAGTGGGGCCAAATTCAGTGAGCCGAACGGAACGTACCACAGATTAAAGGATACTACGTATCAGATGGACATCTGGCGAACAAATTTACTAGACTTAAATTCTTGCTTGCTATTGGTTGAAACAAAAAGATGTATGACAGTTCTTTTTTTTATTTATAACATCTTTGAGCAAAGGAAACGTTTGATGATTATGCCAATATATATATATATATATAATTTATATAGGTTATTTACTATTGAAACTATTTGTTTCAATTTTTTTGAGCAAAGTTGCGGTCAACTACCGCCAGGAACCTCAGGATCAAAATTTATATAAATTACAAATAAAACAAAATTTCAAATGTCATTTTTTTATTTTTAACTTTTTCTTATATTTATCCAATGCCTTTTTTTGCATGGGCGGGAGATTGGAGTTTTGCTGCAATCGAAAAATGTCCGTGCCTTTTAAAATTCTGTTAACACTGTTGCACCAATTGTGAATACATAATTTTATAGTTATAGTTAGCAAAGCGTGAACAACTTCATCACGGTGTCTTTGGCATGAAATTTGATTGAGCACATATTTACTTTCGATTACACTTTTTATATTTTCAGCGATATTAGAACTATGAGCATTTGCCTCCAAGTAAGTTTTCGCTTCCTCAAATATCATGCCAAAGTAACGTACTATTATCTCAGCTGGGTAGGTTAGCCTATTTTTCGATTTTTTGTCATATTCTCTGAAATTTATCCAGTCGTGAACTTCTGTGCCCTTTTCGACTGTAAGGCATTTTTTACATTCCATACATTTGACATTAGAAATAATTTTTCTTACAACCCACCCAGCAGTATAAGCACGAGTTTGAATAGACAATCGTTCACGCCTTGCTATTTGAGAAACTGGATAATTCCCTACACAGGATTTATAAGTTTCACCACAGTCCTTATCACTGTCACCAATATTATTTAAAAGTAATGATTTTATGTTTAAGAGTTGGTTGCTACTATCCATTTCACAATTGAACGATGAATGGTGAAACTTTATAAATCCTGTAATCAACAAAGATTTAAATGTTGAAATAAAATTTTGGCAAGTTGGATTGTTGTCTCTAAAGTTATACGCGCGAACACGACCAAAGAAATTTTCTATAGCGTCCGAATTTAAATATCTAGGTCTTAGTACTTTAATATTATTGTCCTTAAGGACTTGCCATATTCTCTGCATACTATGCAGAGTAGTTATCCAGTTTCTTATGCTGGGCACAGTAACTTCGTTACCATTTTGATTAATATATTTGAGCCGGAGTAATTTTTCGATAGCCTCCCGCCAGAAAACATGGTGAATACTGTTTGCAGTAACTGTAGAACGCAATAATTTTCCGGTCCTTTTTTTATTAATTTTTGTGGTACCATTTACACTGTCGAATAGATCGTCAAAAAATGACACAATATCAGCAGTATTTTTGATTGTGTCACTTACTGGTCGTCCATCAGCATAGTGTGCTGCAAAAAACAAAAAATATACGATATGAGTAAAATTTCTAATAAATACTTCACCATATTTTAACATACTAGCAGACAAATTTAAAATAAAGTCCTATCCTAATATTTTTCTCACATTTCGTCCAAATACATAATAGGGATCAATTACATTTTTATTATGTATATGATTGACTAAAGAGCACCAATACATCTATTACCAAGTATGGTGAAGGCCTACAAACTGTGAGTAACTACATCACTAGAGTCTTACTTAAATATAGAAGCTATTTACAGAAAATTTATTTATTAAGTGATTCAAAAACTTTGTATCCATTTTTTAAAAAATAATGATGGATATAAAATTTGATACACTTTAAAGTTTTGTATCAAGAATGAACAAAAAATCTAATATGTTTATATATATGAATATATATTGAAAATCCATTCATAGCTGCTGCACAAATTTTTATCATTGGCGTGTGTGTTGTGATTAAACATAAAAATGTAGTTGTTTTGCAAGAATGATTCTATCAACAATGTTTCAGTATTATTGAGATTTACTTATACTTACTATAAATAATTTTGTAACCCTAACAATGTACATTATATGAAGGAACGTACGCCACGTGCATACACATAATCTATTCATACACACGTATATAATATGTAAGTAGTAATATCTAATATTCAATAATAAGTAATATCTACGTAATATATTTATTTATAACACATTCCACATTAAGTAAAGATCTTTATATCAGAGCGGCCTTTGCAGGCATACAAACAACCAACACAAATACACCCAGACATAACAATAATTTGTGAATTGCACAAAGAATTATCCTGTTTGGATATTGAACCTATGACACTCGGCATGAAACATTATTAATTAAACCACTACATACACTATTAGTGTATTCACTTGTTAATATATATTAACTTTAAAAATGTAAACTTACAGAATGCTGCTGTAAAATTTAGGGCTCCCGCCATTGTTTTACTGAATACACGAACGCAATTCTTCACCTGTAATATAATAAGATTTCAGTTATAAAAAAAAACCGGAGGTGTCAAGGGACACCCGGATGGAACGAAGTTCTATTTTAATTATATAATTTTTTTCTGCCTTAAGCGATTTTTATCGTTATATTTTAGCCAATTTGCAAAATATCTTTATAAATTATAGCCTATGTGTTATTCTGATGTGCAAGCTATATTACTATAAATTTCATCAAAATCCATTCAGTAGTTTTTACGTGAAAGAGCAACAAACATGTTCACTTCCATACATTATTACAAGCTTTCACGTTTATAATATTAATAATAGGATATACAATTCCACTAGACTACTAAAACTTTTCGGCCCCGAGCTCGAACGCGAGCCGGCCACGCGGCCCGGTTAAGGGCGAAAATAATTTCGTTGCGCATTATTTTGATTTTGCTATATCTCTTAAGGTATTGATTTAATTTGCATGGTCTGAAGGAAAAAAAATATCTTCATGAAATGCTCAAGCCAACTAATGTATTTAAAATGATAAGGATTAATACAGTATTTGTGTAAATAGCTTTTCAATTACCGTTTTATAATAGAACATTTTTTAAAGTATTAAAATGGATATAGTATGTTATCCTTAAGAAATAGATATATACCATCGCGGACTTTTTTGTAGGCCTTTTTAAGCTGTATAATACTGTAGTACTTTATTTTGATCTATTTCGTAGGGTTCAGCCAGCGTTTGCAATGTAAGCGCAAAATAATGTGTTTATTTACGACATCACATTAGAAACCTCTAAAATTATCAGTGTTTCTCTAGTACATTATGCATATATTATACATATAAACCTTCCTCTTGAATCACTCTATCTATAAAAAAAAAATCGTCGCGACACCACACTGTTCAATGCGAAATAGAAATGAAAATATCTGGCTTGCTTTCTATAAGAGAGCCGACGAGCGACGCCGCACAGCTTACAATAGCTTACTATAGCAAAAAGTGTCGTGACAACTTTTCGTAAGAATTTTTTCCGTCTAGCCCCCTTTCACAACGCGCGATAAGGAACTTCGTTCCAAAATAATTCTCTCATCCCAATTTTCATGTAATTTTCTTTTTAGCTCGGTTTTACATAATTATAAAACCTAGTTTGTGGTCAATCACTGATGTCATTAACCACAAATCACTAAGTAAAATTGAGGCAGGTATTGCTTTCAGTTGACTTTTATTGCACTCAAGAATCCTACTAATATTATTAACGCGAAAGTATGTAAGAATGTATGGATGTATGTTTGTTACTCTTCGATTTTGATGAAACTTTACAATAATATAGCTTACAGATCAGAATAACATATAAGCTATAATTTCTAAAGATATTTTATAACGATAACGACAAAAAAAAATCTGCCATCTGCGAGCTATTCTTGCATACGCTGTAAATATCTTAATATTTAGATGAATATTATGTATGGTGGAATTGTGCCTCTTAAATAGTTCAACAAAAAAGTCTGTGACAGCATTATAGTTAAATCTATGATCGCCGATTGTGCAACCCGAACACAAGTAGACGTGTGAGGCAGTCGTCGTTGATGATTGTTGTAATTTTCAAAAGCATGAAAAAAAACTCACTATACCTGTATACATAATAGATAGGTACTGGAAGTTTGTGATGTGAAACATCTTTTTGCGCGCCTTGGCAACAAAATTTTGTCGACTACCTACTGGAAATGATAGATTGGGTACTAAGTAGACTTGGGTAGCTCCTGAATGAGAGATACAAATGAACTAGCTCTTTGATTTCAATCTAGCTCACTATTAGCTCAGTAGCTCAGTTAATAGTTCAACGGCTCAATCGGTTCTTTTACTCGCGTCGTCATGTCGTGTGAGCAGTCGACGACCGAAAGTGCCCGATATATGCCGATCACCGCCGAACAGTAAAAGTATTGAGCACCGATATGCATTGTGACTATTGCGAGCCTAAACGTTATATGTTCAACAAAGACAAAATGTTTGAAAATAAAAAGTTATATTTAAAAAAATAATATTCATCTTTAAATAACAATATTCAATAATAATAATAGTTATCAGTGTAAGCTGTCACTGGACGCAGTCGATTCTGTCAGCCCATATGTATTTAGTGAAAAGCTGTTTTTAACCATTTCAATTACAAACAGACCTTTCAATTTTTTTATATAAATATATTTTATATCTAATCCTGTGATCACCAATCAAAATTTACATGCTCATGCATATCAAGCTTATCGCTTAATGATCGCGTAGTTCAGAGTTTGAACTATTCAAAAGAGTTAGAGCCGTGAACGAGTTGAAATGAAATGAGCTAACTCAATAAAAGAGCTAGCTCTCTTGATGAGCTAAATGAACTCAAGATATATATGAGCTAAATGAACTAAAGAGTAGACTTGGGTAGCTCCTGAATGAGAGATACAAATGAACTAGCTCTTTGATTTCAATCTAGCTCAGTAGCTCAGTTAATAGTTCAACGGCTCAATCGAACCTTTTACTCGCGTCGTCGTGTCGTGCGAGCAGTCGACGACCGAAAGCTCCCAATCTATGCCGATCACCGCCGAACAGAAAAAGTATTGAGCAGGTTCCGATATGCATTGCGAGCCGATTGAGCCGAAGACGGGAAAACTAAACACGATCACTGCGGCCGTACTCCGTACATATAAATATATTTTATATCTCATCCTGCGATCACCATTCAAAATTTACATGCCCATGGATATCAAGGTTATCGCTTCATGATCGCGTAGTTCAGATTTTGAACTATTCAAAAGAGTTAGAGCCGTGAACGAGTTGAAATGAAATGAGCTAACTCAATAAGGAGCTAGCTCACTTGATGAGCCGAATGAACTCAGGATATATATGAACTAAGTGAGCTAAAAGAGCTAAAGAGCTAAAAGAGTGATATAGTTCTTTTGATCAAAGGAGCTATATCTCTCTTTTCTTTTCAGTGAGCCGTTTTTCGCATCGCTAGTACTAAGGCAAATAATGTGACGCTGTCATGCCATGATAACCCTACTACGTCGCTATTCTCTACTCATGTGTGTGTGTGCGCGTGTGTGACAGGGAGTGACTGTCTAATATAAGTTACATTTAATCGTTAAATATTAAACATAAATTAAATTGTTTATTAATATTCACTCTTTTTTATTTATAAAAAGTCAATTATAATAATAAACAGAAATAACAAGTTACTTTAGAGGCGCGATTTACTTTTCTTTTTAGTTTATAATTATAACTATTTACAATAATATCTAACATGATAAATATGGTCATTTTATAAATTTTGTTTTCTATATTATAAAAATATTTTAATGCATTTACCTTCATCTTTTTTATTTTCTCTGGTAATACATGTTCATCGTTTAGCTTGTGTAGCAATCGAGTTTCTGCATGTTGACAATCCGTTTTATATACATCTACAATATCCATCCATTTTGCAATTTTATTATTGTGAGATATATTTTTTGTAATAAAATTATTTCTTAATCCTTTAATTAGATGAGGTGGATCATATATGACACTCAAATTAAAATTTGCAATACATATAGTATCATCTGAAATATAATTAATACATTTACTTAAAAAATATCCAATTGTTTATTATAACGTGTATAACCAGCTATGCATAGTTTAACCAACATGTCACCTTTATATGGAAGTTACTGTTATATGACAGGAACAAGAGGTATAGTTTGCCTTGCATTGCCTTGAACATACTGCTATAGTATTCTATAGCAAAATTCATTATGTTCTCGTACATTCATGTAGATACATTAAATTAATAATTTTTTACCTGTAGTTTTGTTTTCTAATATTTGAGCTCTACGGGTTTCTTCTTGAAAACTTCGCAAAGCTGCTTGAAATGCAGCTCCTTGGTCTGCTACTAGAGCCAAAGGTTTGAGGCCAGTTTCACCAACTGCAGTTACCACATCTCGCAATATTTGCTTTAATTTTAATGAGGTAGTTGCCCCTTCACAAAAATAATACGCAATTGGTTGCTGCCACTTTTGTACTATTCCTTTTATCATAAATACTAGAACATGGTCAGCAAATTGGTTTATTCTTTCAGGCAGTTCCACAAATCCACATATAGCATCTTTATAGGTATAATTTAAGCCTGCCTGAAGTGCCATTTCATCAAATATGATAGAACAATATTTTTTTTCACTGCACCAATTCTTGTCCTAAAAGAAATAAAATACAATGTAATACTATTTAAATTGTATAGGTTAAGGAAAGTTACGATTCAAATAATTGAGTGTGAACTTACTACCGAATCTTTGATGGCTTTAAAAATTTGAACATTAATTCCAGAATCAATTTTTAAATGAGATACCATTTTTTTTAAAGTTGTTTCAGAAGGTAAGATAAAAATCTTCTGAAGAAATCTATAGCATTTAGGGCCTTGTTTTAATATACATAAAGCAATCAATTTTTCATCTAAAGTAAAACGCCTTCCCTTATCCTTCTTTGTACAAAGTTTAATTTGCATCCACAACATTTTCTGTGCTAGAGGGTTCATTCCCATTGAAAGCTTTTTAAATGAATCCTTCTTAGATAGTTTTAGAGCTTCTTTAGCTCTGCGCACAAAGCTGAGCTGTTTTCTTGATTTTCTGTACATAGTATAAAGCTTCTTGCACCTAGGTGTTAAATCATTAATATTTGTAAACCTTTTGCAACTTCTTGAGTTATTTCTTATCAAGTTGGTATCTGAAATCATAATATTATTTTTTATAAGAATATGTTGTTTGAAAGGATCCATTAATAATAATTTTATTAAAATAACTTTGTGATTGCTTTAATAGCTACATGTCACTATATAGATGTAAAAGCTCATAAAGTAAAAGATATTAGCTCCCTATTATAGTTTGGTTGTCAATCCATTATGTATATTATTTTATATTAAGTTTTTCTTTTCTTGAAGGGATATTAATTTTAACATTGTTTAACGTCATGTGTTGTCAGCGCATACTACCAACTACCAAATAGCCATTATCAGAAGTTTTGTGGTGTTGTTTTTTTAAAGACAACACCCTGCACTAAGGAAATAATCTTTGTTTTGCGGGGGACTTTGCAAATATGCAATTTACGCCAACAAATTACACCCAGGCTCAGAACAATCTCACAAATTATTGTCCTGCGTGGAAATCGCACCCACGACACGGGCACGGAAAGTCGGCATATAACCACTACGCCATCTGTGTTTGTCTGTGTGTTTGTATAGAGCTACCAACAAACGAGTTATTAAATAATTAATAAATCATTTATTAAAGCAATGCCTTTTATTTATAACTGAGTAACACGTGACACACACTGACACAAAATAAAGGGTTATGTAATTTACTAGAGCAAGTGGATGAATTTGTATATCTTGGATGTGGATTTAGCTGAGATGGAAGGTTCACCGCTGATATAGAGTGAAGAGTGAATGCGGGAAATAGAGTGGACGAAGTGTTGGGGCAACTTCTCAGTAGCCACCACCTCAGCCAGAAGGCACGTGTAACAATATATAACGCAGTGCTTGTCCGAACATTACTGTATGGAAGCGAGAGTTGGATATGCAGAAAAGAGTATGAAAGTAAAATTAATGTGTATATCGTATAGAGTATGAAAGTAAAATTAATATATGGCGTACTTTACTCTAAAAATGAATTCGATGTTATTGTAATAAAAAAAATGATCCCATATTTTTAAATAATATTTCCATTTCTCATAAATAATAATCCTTTGTGTTAAATATTTGAAAATAAATTGCACACAATAAATCTATTTAAAGAAGGCAGCTGCTTTGTAGCACTTTTATTGTTTTCATAGTTGTAAATCTTATTGTATGTATTTAAAAACGACTTTATCGTTTTATGACACTACTGCCATTGTTACACAAAACAATGGAGGCAATTAAATTTTAAAACAAAATGAAATATTTCATAAAATTTTATTTTTAAAACTCATGTTTACGTATTCACTTTTACTGATTCTCTCGATAACCTTTATATTATTATTATTGATAAAATCATTTTCACCTACTATCAATTTTTATTTTCAATTGAAACACTTTCATCTCATATCTTTCAGTATAGTTTATAGTGTGGCGTAAATACTATTGGTGTCTCACAGTGCGATAGTCATAACCGGCAAACGAATGTATTTTTTTAAAAGACGCCACTCTGCACACAAAAAATAATCCTTATATGTTAGGGGGCTTTACAAACATAAATAATGCAGACAAATTTTAACCAGATTCAGAATTACACTTTGTCGATCGCATAAATTATTGTCTTGCGTAGGAACCATGCCATTTGCACGGAAGGTCTCGGAAGATCTTATTAACCACTACTCCATCTGTGTGGTCAAATTACAAAATAATTGGTTTGTTGGGAACTCTATAGAAACATAACAATACCAAACCCCTAGTTATGGTGATCCGTTAGTACGCGCTGACAAAACATGAAGCTAAACACCAATAAAGTCTGTAAACCCCGCTAGTGTGCGCTATCGTGTGCCGATCCACCATATCGTAAAATAGGCACAGTGAGTGTTAATTACCTTATTCAAAGAAATGGACATATTTTTCATGTTATATTCGTAATCTGATACCACTCCAACATTTAGAGATTAACAATTTAAAAATATTTTCATTGCTTATGGTGGTAAATCAACAAGCAGTACACCTGATGGTAAGTGTTATTGCCAGTCATGGGCTTATGTAATACCAGAGGTACAGCTAAGGCACCACCTGCTAACTAACATTTACCCAGAAACTTGAGCTTCTTACTCTCTCACTCACCATATGAACAACAGCATACACACACACGCCGACGCAGCATACTCACACGCTATGAGAGTGTATTAACCTTAGACAGGCCAATCTGTGGCTGTAGGCAGAAAACTGTCAACAGTACGGCCCTATCACTACAACCTAAATACATATTAACAAAGTTTGTCCACTGAGAGATCAGAACTGAATAAAAATGAGTACTCAATAAGTTTATAATAAATAATTCTTAATAAGTTACTAATTAATTAAATAAAGTAACAAATTTACCTAAATGTGCTGGTTCCTGTTGCCCCTCAGTGTAGGAGGTAGATGTAGAAGCAAAACTGGCTAAAAAGTAATAATATAATTAAATATACATTAGAAAAGTCACCAAGAGATTAAATTTAAATATAAAAACAAATCAAGTAAACCTATTGAAACTAATTTTAACTATTATGAATATAGTTTGAATTACATTTTAAAAATTTCGCAATACCTTAAATTGTTTTGAGCACAGTTGTGAATATATTTTTAATTCTTATAATTTATATTAACTTCCACCCATCAATAGTTAAGCTCTTAAAGACGGTACTATACAAAGTCATTAATAAATGTTAGTTGAGACTAGTGAGATGGAAATCAACCCTCACTGCGTCACCTATTTAGAAGTGGAAAGGGTCTTCTAACATCATCTGAACTCATACATGTTTCACTACTGGGCTCGAGCCTTCTCTATTATTTGGAGGGAAGTTGACCTACTATATCACGCTGGTTAGACGTGTTGGTATAGGGTTTTGTTTCAAGTTTTCCTTCTCTTACATAGATGTTATATGCGTTTTATAGTCCCTTAGTGGTCTCTTGTGATCACCCATGGATAAGATAGAGGATGGTGAATTGTATTCTTACTCCATTATTTGTGTGGTGATCACAGAAATAATGATCTTTATAATAATATAAACCAAATAATCCACAAAATATATTGGCATGTCTTTAGAAATGAAATTACTAAAATATTACCTGATGCTGCAGACATATTTTGAGAAATAAAATCTTGAGTAACTTGCTTACAATAATTGTGATCGTAATGTACTTTCATAGCATAATTATGCTCATCAAGTGGGTTCTCAACATCTGCAAAAGTTAAAAAAAGTAAATAATGACCAATTTGGTTATTACGATTGATGGATTCTCTATGAAACAGAAAGAACTACAGGTGATATTTGGAGTGCATGCTTTAGACATACAATGATATAAGTTAGGTAACTAGCATAAGAGGAATAACTCGAATAATATTTGCATATTGGATGGGGGATTGATTGGGGGAATGGTTGCCCATTCTAGTCAGCCTGGAGTTTACCATTACCATTGTGAAGGCAATTTATGTCTTATAACAACAGCTGAGGATATATTACGCCGTAACTCATAGATCCATCCTACTAATATAGTAAATGTATGTGAAAGTGTTTGGATGGTTGTTACGATTGAGTAACGTTAAACCTTTGAACACATTCGAAAAAAAATAGGTACGTAAATAGAACATTACCTGTATTAACATATAGGATAATATCTAGGACTATGGAAAAATTACAAGTTATATTTCATTTTATTTTTAACTTACCTGTGTTTGAAGAAGGATTAAGTGGTATTCCACTATCAATTTCTGATTGTAGAAACAAACTGGGATAAGCAATGCTTAAAAGACGCGATTTATCAGTTATAAAACGAGCTTCAAAATGTTTGTGACAGACTTGTAGCGTCATAAGTTCTTCTACATCTTTAATTCGAAGAGAATCACAATTAATTGAGTCCAGCCATTTTTTAAGTCTTCGCTCGCACTTTGGAAATTTGTGCAAAAAAGCGTCCTGTCGCGAACTTACACAACCCGGCACACAACATTTAAGATACATGTTAAAGAATATAACGGTCACATCAAAATGGAACAGAAATGTACGGAAATTAATCAACGCAAACGATTCGCTCAACACTTCAAAAGTAACTGAAACAGATATTCTGACATCACAAATATGGCGACTGTCATTCATTTAAGGGGAAAGAAGGGGTAGGTTTTTTTTTTTTTTGGTTCTGTTCGTCCATTCGGACAGGCAAAGGGATCAAAGCCCATACAGCCAAGTCTTATTTAATTATTTTTCATATATTGTTCATCATTTCTTCATATTATGTAGCCTTAATAGTCATTGTCTGTCAGTAAGTCAAGTCGTTACCATTAATCGGGCGCTGATAACCTAATCAATGATTTTCTTTGGGAATTTTGGGCAAATATGAAAATACACGTAAACCACTATTATACCATATTCACTACACTTCAGTACTTTAACTGTACCATATTGCATAAAATACCAGCAAAATTATTCAATATAACACCACAAAACACTAAAGAAATGAATACAATACAAGAGCGTGACATGACATTTCCACATTCGCGCCAAAACTCAAGAAGGGGTAGGGTAGAGGGCAATAAATGTCCTACATCGTTTTGAACTGACATTTCTAGTGTCTAGTATTGCTAGTGGGAAGATTATGGCCCGCGGAACGTACAGAGGTTTTTTAATGGCGTTCTAACGGACATCTTTTTTTTTTTTTTGGTTCTGTTCGTCCATTCGGACAGGCAAAGGGATCAAAGCCCATACAGCCAAGTCTTATTTAATTATTTTTCATATATTGTTCATCATTTCTTCGAATTATGTAGCCTTAATAGTCATTGTCTGTCAGTAAGTCAAGTCGTTACCATTAATCGGGCGCTGATAACCTAATCAATAATTTTCTTTGGGAATTTTGGGCAAATATGAAAATACACGTAAACCACTATTATACCATATTCACCACACTTCAGCACTTTAACTGTACCATATTGCATAAAATACCAGCAAAATTATTCAATATAACACCACAAAACACTAAAGAAATGAATATATTACAAGAGCGTGACATGACATTTCCACATTCGCGCCAAAACTCTTAACGGACATCTTTTACTATCGGTGTTGCTAGTTTAGTGGATTTACCACTAAACCATGGATGTTGCGTTCTAAAACAAATTAGTAATTATTAGTCTTAAATTAATTTTATCGTATTTAACATTTTGTTTTAATATTATTTTATTTAATTTTAATTTAAAGTGTCCGTTTCTTCCCAAGAAAACAGTTCTTCAAATGAAGCTGTTCTAAACTCATTTCACCCATACCGTGAAAGTTGGACCAATACAATGAAAGAAGTAATTTACGTCACACCTTGCATATGTGTGTCGTAATAAACAATTAAGTCATTAATATGCAAATAAACTTACCACAAACTAGGCGACTTATTTTTTACAATTTTTGAACAGTCCAATGCATTCGACCACTCGTAGTATAAAAAAAGTTCCAATTGTGTTCAAGTATAGTAATTTTGAAGACTAATGAACAGATCATGTAATATGGGTTCCCTTCTCAATGTTTATGGAAGAGAAACTCGAAATAAATGCCCTAGACCAATTTGTCTAAACTGCAAGGCATAATAGACTTCTTTCCCTTATTAGGAAGTTCGAATGCAGCTGTGACCATGTGCATAGCAGTGTATATGAGTTAATATGAGGATCATGATAAATGGATAGGTATCCAGGGATGAAGATGTTGAAGACCCACGTACAATCCAGTAAAAGCATAAAAATATTATTTATTTTTCAAATATTCGCAACGGCATTTTAAACAACGTCCTACAAGATATGACGTCTATTATCATCTTAACCTATTCTATATTATTATTTATCATAATCGCAGATCATATACTTCTCACTGCCGGGTTCGAGGCTTCTCCACATTTAAAAAATTGACCTACTATACCACTCTGTTTAGTTATGTATGGGATTTTATACCGAATTTTCATCCACTTTCAAAAATTCTATCTGCATATCGTTTCCCCTAGTCGTCGTAATGAATTGATTTTTTTAATCCGTCACTGCACTCTAATCTATATAATATAGGTCTAATCTATAATTATTCTCCTACTCTTATCCCAATTGCTTGGGTTGATACAATATGTACTCTTCATTCATTGTATATATTGTAAAAGTTATTGGCAATAGTTTTATGACCGGCCGCCAGCCAAACGTCAACCCTCCTTGGGAATGTAATTGTTGACCAAATGGCATCAGATGGTGTTGGCCCAGGTCGTTTTAAGGCTCTTAGTCGTCTTTTACGAAATCCACGAGCAACATAAGGGTTGGTAGTATTCGTAGCTGATATCACACAGCTAAGCTCTATTCTATAATATTAAATTAAAATATATTACATCGTTGGAGCGAGGAGCAAAATACTCAGCAAAGACTTATATTACGATATATCCTCTATTTGCTCATCCTGTTATTTGCAACAGTCGTTAGAAATTTAAATGAAAACAGCTTAGTTACCCACAAATGGTTGGGGAAATTTCAAAAATTTGCTTTCAAAAACCCTCATTGGAAAAAACATGAATTCATAGAGTAACACAGACGAGTTTGTTTATGTTCTACAATGTAAGTTTTGAATGGCTTTCCAAACAGTAAGTTTTGAAATAATTTGAGTGTTTAAAATCGAGAATAACAAATTTGTAATAGTGATACAAATTATAAGAATTTCAAAATGCAGAGTACAACAAAATGCAGTAAGTACTTATCGGTATTGTAATTCGGTATTATCTGCCGAAAATATTAAAATATGATATTGGTCAATTTAACAAAAGTAGTAAATAAATACCATATTATTTATAACCGCTTATCCTTGTAGTGGAACATGAGTTTAATATCATTTAGAACATCTCAGAGATACTCCAGATATGCGCAATATTGTGTAGCTTCTCCATTTTATGGGATTTGGTTGATATGGGTCGCCAAAGCATACGCCTCATTTAATTGTCTTTGTGACTGATATGTAACCCAAGACAAAATAAAAGATATAGCCATCAGAAAATGTAATTTGCAAATGCTTTATTTGAATCGTTTGTGACAGAAATTAAGCTGTACATCAGAACCACTTTTAAGTTCGTAATACTTCTTACTATTGTTTTCATTATGGAGACTTTTTTTTTTTAATATTTATATTTTCGTGTTCATCCCCATGGGCTTAGGAAAATATGTAAAAAAATGCGTGCTTATATCCCTTGTCCATATATTACCAAAATTGATTTTTAAGAAGTTTTTAATAGATTTCCTACAAAATTAAGCAAAGTCTTAATTTATTATCTCATCTGAGCCCATACATGTCCCACTGTTGAGCTCCAGCCTCCTCCATAATGGAAGGGTAATTGACCTACTATACCGCACTGGTTAGACGTGTTGGTATAGGGTTTTGTTTCGAGTTTTCCTTATCTCACATAGATGTTATATGCGTTTTATAACTCTTAGTCGTCTTGTACGATCACCCACGGGTAAGATATGGAGTGGTGAATTGTATTCTTACTCCGTCACCATAAGGATAATTTATTAGTACTTTTATTATTCTGACCTCTATTGAAATGTTTGAAATAAATTTATATTAATAGATTTTTGTATTTTATTATTAATTTCTTGATATTTCAAACATATAGTGTTAATGTCATTGGATGACTAAGGTGACTTGAGTCCAAGAAGTCATTATTACTTCAGAGATTTATATTCACAGAAATATCAGGAATCTACTCATCACCACAGGCCATATATATCCCACTATTGGGCTCGGGCCTCTTCCGTAATGGGAGGGAAATTAACCTACTATACAGCACTGGTAAGAGTATTATGAATGTTGAGGATGCGAGTGAAGTATGCAAGGATAGAGTTCTCTGACACTCTGTTCTCTCTGCCTACCCTGCAAGGTATATGGCGTGATGATATGTATGTATGCATGTCAGACGTGTTGGTATATGTTTTTGTTTCGAGTTTTCCTTCTCTCGCATAGATGTTATATGCGTTTTATATCCCTTAGTCGTCTCGTACGATCACCCACGGGTAAGATATGGAGTGGTGAATAGTATTCTTACTCCATCACCACACGGAAAGGAATCAGTAATATACTGAAGTGATTAATTTTGTAATTTAAAAAAAAACTTATATAATTTCAGAATTATCTGAACTACAAACAATAATAAGCAGAATGCCAATAGATGTTTTCTGCATGACAGCCCTACCAGAATTTGGTGTAAGATGGAAGGAAATGGCCAAAGCAGTTCGGAACGCTCGTCTTCCAATGCAACCGACCAGTATAGCGAGAGTCCTATGCAAACATGTCTCAAAAGCCCTCAGTAAAGAAGAAATTGAAGATATTCTCGCTAGGTTACGCTTGAAAAGTAAGTTTTTATCAGCACATGTAAGAAGCAGTATCATCATCATCACAGCCCATAATGTCCCACTGTTGGGCTCGGGCCTCCTCCGTAATGAGAGGGAAATTAACCTACTATGCCACGCTGGTCAGACGTGTTGGTATAGGATTTTGTTTTGAGTTTTCCTTCTCTTGCATAGATGTTATATGCATTTTATATCCTTTAGTCGTCTCATACGATCACCCACGGGCATGATATGGGGTGGTGAATAGTATTCTTACTCCGTCACCACACGGAAAGTAAGACCCAGTACTGAACTTCAACTTTCTCTGTGATAAGAAGGAAATTGAGCGACTATACTATGCTGATCAGAGGACATAGGGTTTTATTACAAGTTTTCTTCTTGCACAGTAGTTGTCTTATAATACCCACAGGTAAGAAGGGACGGGTGAATTTTGTTCCTACTCTACATAAAATTTTGATATATCAAAAAATTCTTTAAACGTTTCAACTTGGACAAGTCTCAAGTAATTGGGATAATAGAAGAATGATGATGACTGAAATTGTAGTGTGTGAGGAACAAATCCAAGATTTAGGACATCAGAAGTCAGTTTTATCATAATCAAGTGAATTTTTCAATAGATTTTGGGTTCAAATCTTTAAAACATTCGGTAAACGGAATGGTAATGGAAGTTGGTGTTACATACTTCTCATGAGTGCTCAGATTGTTACTTCACTGAAGCTCTATCAGCAGATTTTTTCTAGTTCCTCATCATCGTCGTGGGGTAGTATATTATACGGACCTTGTAGCAACTTGAGAAAATTTCCGTGCCTACCTACTGTTGCAATCCAATCAATGTTAAGGCTCACATATAGGCCCCATAAGCTTTGCCATATCCGTGGTGCTGTACTGCTGCGCTTCACGTATCAGTGCATCTTCTTATCTATTTGCCAATTCAGGGCCGGCTTTACCTATAGAGCAGAGGGTGCGGTGCACCCGGGCGCCGGGTGTTAGGGAGCGCCGAGAGCCGCTTGTAACCATCAACCTATTCCATTTTGTTCACCCATTTTGGTACAAGAGGGCGCCAGGTTATTGATTGCACCCGGGCGCTACATGTGCTTGAGCCGCGCCTGAGCCAATTTGATAATTTTTGCTTTATGTCTCCCGCTTTGCATAGGAGGGAAGTGGAACTTTTTCAACTCTTCCTGTTTTTCTTTTCTAAATAAATATGTTGCGGGTTCCAAGATAGTTAAAAGTGTTTCCCGGGACTTCCAGAGGTTTTTTTTTCTGTATGACTTAGTTGTTAGCCTCACTTGGCTATGACAACTTTACCTAGACTGTAGGTGAGCGCTGAGGGCTCTCAACCCGATTAAAGTTGAGAGCGCTTCCTGAGGGTTAAACTTCGGTGTCTTATACGGAAACCATTGTGGATCCTGGGCTTACAGGAGTTACAGTGGTGGGAATGTTTCGTGGGATTAATTCCTCATCATCTCAGCTCATATATGTCCCACTATTGAGCTCGAGCGTCCTCCACAGTAGGAAGGCAATTAACATACTATACCATGCTGGTTAGACATCTTGGTATAGGGTTTAATTTCGAGTTTTACTTTTTTTTTGCATAGATATGTGTTTTTTATCTCTTAGAGCGGTTCTGCACTACGTCCGATCCGAATCCGATCTGAACCCGTGAAAATATGATCCGTCGTAGCCGTAGAACTATTTCTATGGTAATTTACGCACTATGTCCGATCTTCGTCATCCGATTTCTTTCCGTCATTCTAGAATCTGCATGCTGGAGAAGATTTTTGACGGACCGATGTAGCCATAGAATTATTTGTATGAACGTAAGTCTACGTTCTTTATACGTACAATAGTATTGCCAGAAGTTGACGTCGATTTAAAGGACTCATGATCAACGACGTGAACACTCTGCTGTGGCTCCGCGTAAAATCACGTAATTCGGTCCGAGTTTTCTAGACCTATATTTTCACGGATTTGGATCGGGCAAGTGCGTAAGCAATATCCGAATTCGGTCCGAGTTTTCTAGATCCATATTTTCACGGGTTCGGATCGGATTCGGATCGGACGTAGTGCGTAACCGCTCTTAGTCGTCTCTTACGTTCACCCACGAGAAAGATATGGGGTGATGAATTATATACTTATTCCGTCACCATTCATATTATCTAATTATAATTTAATTGCATAAGTTGATAAAAAATGCTATGCAATAAATGGCTTTACCGCGGCAGTCCCCGAGCGCCACACGTAATCTTATTATTATTTTCTCAGTGATAGCCACGCAGACCAGAACTTGGCATGTGATACGCCTTATAGAGAAGACTACAGATGAATCAGTAACAACTACAATTAAAACGCTACCTAGTAGACTGATGAAGGTGCTTCGGAAGAACAAAAGGGGTATGAGACCAGAGGTTAGTATCTTATCATCATACGTTCCACTGCTAAGCTCGAATCTCCTCCACAATAGGAGGGTAATGGACCTTTTATACCAAACAGGTCAGACATGTTGGAATAACCTTACTTCTAATCCTTCTCTTACATATAATCGTCTCTTACAATAGCCACGGCAAGATAGGGGTTGGTGGAATTGTGTTCGTACTCATTACAAGAAAAATATTGATCTATTTTCATGTTTCAAAAAGGAGACTCTCGTGGCAGTTTTCATCAACGACCTTTAAATTTTAGGTAACCATCCAAGCCAATGTAAAAAATGATATTTAAAATCAATGTTACGTGTCTAATATGTTATATATGAATGTGAGCAAAACCAAAATAATGGTTGAAATGAAACTACTTTTACGGATTCTATCGCGTTTGTATTTGATTTATAATTTCCCGACGTTTCGAACACTTTACAGTGATCATGGTCACGGGAGGACTGAGGTGTCTTACGTCCAATATGTCATTGTTATTACAGAAATTTATTTATATCTATTTTAATATCTTATAGGGTTGATACCTCAGCCCTCCCGTGACCATGATCACTGTAAAGTGTTCGAAACGTCGGGAAATTATAAATCAAATACAAATGCGATAGAATACGTAAAAGTAGTTTTATTTCAAATGTGTAATACTCGCGTAAACATTAGAAGTCATCAAAATAATGGTCTTTGAAAAAGATGAAGCCAGAACAGATGTAAGAGTAACAATAGGTAATAATGTACTAGAGCAAGTGGATGAATTTGTATATCTTGGATGTAGATTTAGCCGAGATGGAAGGTACACCACGGATATAGAGCGAAGAGTGAATGCGGGAAATAGAGTGAACGTATGAAAGAGAGTATTGGTGTAAAGATGCGAAAGGGAATGCTCCGATGGTTCGGACATGTGGAAAGAATGCCGAACGAACGCCTGGTTAAGAAGATATACAATGCGAAAGTGGAAGGATGTAGGTACCGGGGGAGACCGAGACTAACCTACCTAGACCAGATTGGTCAGGTACTGAAGGAAGGTGGAGTCAAGAGTCTCCGAAACCGGCGAGCGTGTATGAAGAGAATTATGAATGTTGAGGAAGCGAGTGAAGTATGCAGAGATAGGGTTCTCTGGCACATAGTCCGGGTTAAGCTGTGACAGCCATCTGCGGCAAACAGCTAAAAGACAGACACAAAAAAAAAAATGCAAGAGATGGAAACTCAAAATTAACCTTATACCAACATGTCTGACCAGCGTGGTGTAATAGGTCAATTTTTCTCCCATTACGAAGGAGGCTCGAGCCCAACATTGGACATATATGAGCTAAAAAATTCAATTGTTATAGTCTTTATAAATATCCTAACCTTTTTTTTCTACTTTCAGGTTCAAACAGTGTTACTAGGTGATTTAATGTATGTAAGCCTGCAATTGGTTTCTGATCACAAGGATGGTTCTGTTTTATATTTGGCTACTCCACCAGGAGAATCCGTCGCCTTGGTGTCCACTACAGCTCAAGTGGGATTGCTAAAGGCTTGCGTTGAAGGTATATCTATAATTACTCATCATACTCCAGCTCTTGTACCAATTACTTGTGCTTTATGCTATATGTACTATAAGGGGCCGTCCATTAATCACGTGAGGTTTGAAAGGGTGGGTGAGGTGTTTTACAAAAATCAAGTCGTAAACCGTCATAGTCTTAAACCTCACCACGTATCACCAAGGGGGAGGGGGCGTTAAAAATTGCTAAAAAAAGATGACGTGATTAATGGACGTCCCCTAAGCAAATGTTTTGACAATAGTTAAATTACTGAAATTTAGCATTTAATATGCTTAATTATTTATAAAAACCCGATTACAATAGTTCACGGTGGTGTAGTGGCAGCACGATTGGGCCGGACTCCTTATAGGTGCGGGTTCGAATTCTACTTGTGACATTTTTCGCTCGTATTCGGTTTTTATAAATAATTAAGCATATTAAATGCTAAATTTCAGTAATTTAAATAACAAGGTTGTGTCATCGTTTAATACAATTCTAACTGTAAAGTTTGAAGTATTAAGCCTATAACAATGTGTAAACATTGTCAGGTAGATAGCATACCGTCACCTTAAAAGACGTAAATATGATACGAAGCGAGATTTGAATCTCCTACAGTAGTTCACGGTGGTGTAAGTGGCAGCACGATTGGACCGGACTCCCAATAGGTGCGGGTTCGAATCCCGCTTGCGACATGAAAATAGTTGTTATGACCGGCATCAATGTTTTGTGAATGTAATTGTTGGCCAGACGGTATCAAATGGAGTTGGCATAGTATGTTGTAAACCATGAGCATATGTAAAGGTTGGTTATTCTTAACCATCACAAAACTGTTGCATATGTATCTCTAGCGATATATGAAATATTCGAATTATTTAAATTTAGCATTTAATATGCTTGATTTTTTTTTGGGACTAATCCCACCACACATTCCCACCACTGTAACTCCTGTAAGCCAGGATCCACAATGGTCACCATTAAAAACACTGAGTTTTGACCCTCAGGAAGTCCCGGGAAATGATTTTAATTGTCTTGCGACCCGCAACAAATTTAATTAGAAAAAAAAAACAAGAGGAGTTGAAGAATTTCCACTTCCCTCCTATGCAAAGCGGGAGACATGAAGCAAAATTGGCTAATAAGCCAATAGATAGAAGGAGGAGGAGCTTGATTATTAATAAAAACTTGATTACGAGTAAAAATGATAGTCACACATGAGATTCGAACCCACACAACAATAATAACTTCTAATATTTACGCGAGTATTACACATTTGAAATAAAACTACTTTTACGGATTCTATCGCGTTTGTATTTGATTTATAATATCCCGACGTTTCGAACACTTTACAGTGATCATGGTCACGGGAGGACTGGAGTGGCCCAAGGATTGGATAATGTCTAAGAACGTAAAGGGTAAATTTTATGGCGATATACAACCTGGTATTCCACATAAACCCTGATTTATGAAGTTTCCATAAGTGGATAAGGCCATTACATCGACAATCTGCCGTTTACGACTGAAACATGCCTGCAGCCCTGTCTTTCTGGCCAAACTTAGAATTAGGGATAACTCCATTTGTGAATGTGGACTGGGTCAAGGAAATGTGAACCATATTTTTTTCAATTTCTCTAAATTGCAGTATTCTCTATATGATATTTTACCACCAGAAATTTGCCGTCCTACTTCTTTTAAATTTCTTCTTACTCTTGCATTTACTCCGTTTATTTATACTCTCTGTAAATTTATTAAAATTAATAAAATTAAATTGTAAGATATGTAAATTAGTTAAGTAGTTAGAATTCATTTTAGTTATGTGTATATTTCAGTCTAGTTAGAATTGATTTTTGTTTCAGTATACTACTCGTCACCGTATTTCTCATGTAATCTTAGAGTCATATTCACCGGCCCTTTACATACTATTTCGTACCGTACAATCTCCTCCTTTTGACGGCCTACGAACGAGTCTTACGGGACATTGGCGAAGTTGCGGTTAATCGCTAACAGAAGCCATTCATCAAGAAGAAGAAGAAGAGGACTGAGGTGTCTTACGTCCAATGGACACTTTGGAGCCTCGATTTCGCTCTATCGCCTCTTCAATACGCAGTGTATTGAATCGGCGAATATCGCGTCGCATAGATTTAGAGATTTGTCTATTAAGCTGCCTGAGTTCGGACCAATCGGCTGAAGACTGTACCGTCATTTCCTTTCTCCTCTCCATGAGTTGAAGAGGCTGGTCAGAAAGCTTTTTTGTTCTAGTAGCGCGACGGGCCTTAAAGAATTTTGACCCGACCGCGTGGACAGTTTCCACGAACCTGTTGTTCATATCGTTCGAAGATTCGCACTCTTCCAGGCATTGGAAGCGATTATGTAATTCGAGTTGAAAGCTATCGGGGATCTGGTATTGGACAGGTGTAGGTCGGAGTGTAGACTTCACCAAGCGGGACCGCTCGACTTTCGTACGAAGATTCAATGTGCCTCGAACCATCCGGTGATCACTCCCAGTTTTAATCCTGCTGATCACAGAGACATCATTGAATATTTGTCGTTTGTCCGTCAAGATGAAGTCTATCTCATTTTTAGTGGATCCATCAGGGCTTATCCAGGTCCACTTCCTTTGTGGCCGTTTCTTGAAGAAGGGATTCATCATGAAGAGGCCTTCCTTCTCCAAAAAGTCGGCCAGTTTTTGGCCCCTTTGGTTTCTCTGTCCAAATCCATATTGCCCCACTCTCAACTCATCGTCTGTCCTTTTGCCTAGTTTTGCGTTGAAGTCTCCCATAACTACCGTAAAGTGGGTTTTGGACGTATGGATGGCTTTCGAGATATCCTCGTATAAGGCCTCCACTACGTCGTCGGAGTATGTCGAAGTCGGTGCGTAAACCTGTATGACCTTCAACGAATACCGTTTGGTAATTCTGAGTATAAGGTACGCTACCCTTGTTGACACACTTTCGATCCTCTCCACGTTCTCTACGAGAGACTTACGAACGATAAACCCTCCACCGCCTTGGGATGGGTGATCTCACTCCCGGTAGAAGAGCAAATTTCCAGACCGGAGGATTATCGTGCCCTCCCCCTATCTTCGCACTTCTGATAATCCTACAATGTCCCATCGGATTTTGCTCAATTCCTCTTCCAGTTCGATGACCCTCTCGTCGGTCCTAAGCGTCCGAACGTTGTGTGTTACCAGGGCCAAGGGTCGATTTTTTTGGTAGCCGGATCGCGGCCGGAGATTCCTAGCACCCCCTGCCCCGCCACCAACAGGCCCGCTACCAAAATGAGCCCGTGGAACAGCGGAACTGCCGTGACTGGACGCCGTGACTTTTTTGCATCCATATTTATTTTGGTGGGGTAATAATGCCATAATCGCCACGCTTGGCGAGCGGATTGGCGATCGCGGTAGATGTTATTAAGTTTCCCGGGAGATAGCCGCTGCCCAATCTCCCGGTGAGACCCTTAGCCGATTTTTACGACTCCCACGGGCAAGTAAGGGGTGACGACCTTTGTATTCTATTCCCGTCGCCACACGGGTACTTTTATACTACGCTGCTGAGAAATTGATATACGGTTCTATTTCAAGTTGTTCTTTCTCTTGATGATGATGTTATCAGCTTGTCATCTTATAGTTATGAAAAGAATTTGTATTCTTATTTTATCACCATATTATGGATAAAGGAATCGATAGTTTTTGTTTTTTTTTTCTCTCAAGTAATAGAGGATATACAAATAACCTCTAGTTAAGGACAATCCCTCAAAGTGTTCTAAGTCTGTGATGTAAATTGTCTGCGTTAATTATATGTTTGTAAAGTCACATCGCAATACAAAGATTATTTCCTTGGTGCAGGGTGGTGTTTAAAAAAAAATAACGGTTTTTCCAGACGATTTTATGTACCCGCAATAGAGCTCTGTTTTTTTTTTATAGACACCCAATCACCAGCGATAAATAATTGCCAGAAGTGGGATTCGAACCCACACACACACATTGGAAATCCGTTCCAATCGTGTTGCCACTTACACCACTGTAAACTATTGTGGGACATTCAATTCTCGCATCGTATTATATTTTCGTCTTTAAGGTAACGTATGCCATCTACCCGACATTGTTTACACATTGTATAGGCTTAATACTTCAAACTTTGCAGTTAGAATTGTATTAAATTTATTTTTTTAAGTTTTTTTTAATGTATTTTTTTTTATATTTTCAGGTCTCGGCTATAAGAAATACGAAAACGCAAATTTGCACGGTCGCGATATAAAATCCCTTTTGCGTATCAACAATGACTCGTGGAAAACTAACCCCGATCATTTGGAGGGTATCCCAGAATATTGTCCCATGCCCACCATAACCAATAACGGCATAGATTATACATACAAACAATACGACGAGGATTTTGTTGACAATTTACTTGGTCCAAATCCGCCATTAATAACAGATTTGCAATTAAAAACAACGAATTATTTCTTTGACAGGTCGTTTTTGGATAAACATATTAATTTATCTGTCAATATAAAGACAGATAGTGTTGCCAAAACATTAAAAGCTTGGGTCAGTAAAGGAGCTTTGGCGCCGACGAGTGATTTTTTTCCATATTTTAGGGAAATTAAATCCAATAAAATTAATTATAGTAGAGAAGATTCTGATTGATATTTTCAACTCATATTAGCCCCATTTTTATCCCACCCATTTGAATGCTGTGTGGTAGCGGCCTAGGAATACTACCAACCTTTACTTTTTAATGACCTTTTTGGAGTGTACTCCTTAAGAATCGATTTTCATATAAGGCGCCCGGTATGAGAAAAATTTGAGGAGTAAAATCTAGTGATCGAATGACCTCGTTACGTTTTTGGTGCGCAACTTATTCTGAGCACCTTTCACTTTCTGATGTGAGATAATACTTTTTAATAAATGTAAATAAATATATATATATTATTTTTCAGTCAAATGAGCTTTTTTTGCGCCTGTTTTAATAATCGTACTTAAGGAGTAAACTCCAGTCGTGCGTCGGAGCTGACTCAAACACTTTTTTGTAGAACGTTAATTTACATTAAAAATTAAGTTTTACTATCGACAATGGGTAATTTAAATAAAAAGCGAAACCCATCATGGAAAAAAAATAGGGATAGATTCGTTTGAGCGATAGATTATAAGTGAGTGATAGATTTAAAGTGAGCGATCTTTGAAAGTGAGCTAGAGGAGTGATTTAATGTAGTGGTTGACTACTGAGCTAAGTGAGCTAAATGAACTAAATGAGTGATATGTATCTTTACAGTGAAAAAATATGTGTCACTCTTATCACCGCAGTGATACATATTGCGCATGACTATCAAACAGGTGACCGGTTATAACAACTATTGTCATAACTATTTAGGATGTAAAAGTACATATTGCATCGACCACAAATAATTGGGATAAGAGTTGGATAATGATTGATATATTTAAAGACTAAAGAATTTATTATAAATCTACTAACAGACCAGGCCACGCGATGCTGTGGGCTAAGGTAGCCTCAGTAACACGTGGTGGTTAAGCTAATAAATTGTAGCTTATATGAAACGTTTGTACGTTTAACATAGCGCCATCTATTAAATACTTACTCAATCCAGTCAACAGATACCGCCATCTGTTAGAATCGTTTGGAGATAACAGATAATTTTGACTGTCAAATAATATACAAATAATTTGCAATAAATTAATATTGCGACTATAAATTGAGATGGAAGCTATCCTATCTTTTAAGTTGGATCAAACTACACATGCTGTGCAAATTTGACTAAAATCGGTTAAGTACTTTAGGAGTCCATCGCGGACAAACAACGTGACGCGTAATTTATATATATTAAGATATATATATATATACAGGGTGCCGATTTAATTAGTAGAATCCTTGAAGGGGGTGTATCAGACCATGATACACTATCCAAATCAGTAGAAAAAAATAGTACCTAAGTTTTGATTAAATTGCTATACTGATAAGCGGTCAATACACTTATACTATAAAAAGTTCAATGTAGGCATATACTCATGCGTGTGACACTGTACTAGTAGGCAAATAGACCCGCTCGCGCTGCGCTCACCGCCGCACAGCTGGTCGAAATGTACCTACAGGTCAATGTACGCTGACAAACCTACTGTTTTGATAAGAAACAAATCACTTTATCTCGGGATTGGGCAGAGCTAGGAGTCTGCAACTAACTTTAATGTTTTTTATGGCGTCATTCCTACACCTAGTTTAAGTTATTCTACTAATAAAATCGGCACTCTGTATAAAAGAAAGTTGTGTTAGTTACAACACTTATAATTCGAGAACGGCTGGACCAATTTTTATGTTTTTGAGTTTATTGTCGTCGGGAATAAAATATAGGATATTAAAATATGATATTAATAAAAAAATAAACATTAAAAAAAAAACCATCAGTTCTAAACGTTAATTTGTTGATGATGTAACAAAACGCAACTGACAGCTCACGTAATGGTTTGTCTTTCCCTAAAACCAGTACGATATTCATTTCAAGCATTACTTCATTGAAAGCCGCTGTTAAATAAATCTCCGTACGATGGCGACGAATCGCATAATCGCCACGCTTAACAAACGCATTAATACAATTATAAATACTAGTTTTATGTACTAATAAATGAATAAAAAATGTTGTTCTGTTATTTGAGTCCATTAATTATGTGTTTGTAAAATCCTAACCTCAATATAAGTAATTTTCGAGTAAGAATACATTTCACAACCCCCTATCTTACCCGTGGGTGATCGTAAGTAAGTAAACCCGACTACGAAGCGAAAAATGATGTCACAAGCGAGATTCGAACCCGCGCTTATTGGGATTCCGGCCCAATCGTGCTGCCACTACACCACCGTGACTTATTGTAGGATATGCAAATTTCGCTTCGTATCACATTTACGTCTTAAGGTGACGGTATGCCATCTACCCGACAATGTTTACACATTCTACAGCCTTAATACTTCAAACTTTACAGTTAGAATTGTATTAAACGATGACACAACCTTGTTATTTAAATTACTGAAATTTAGCATTTAATATGCTCAATTATTTATAAAACCCGATTACGAAGCGCAAAATGATGTGGGTTTTATTAATAATTAAGCATATTTAATGCTAAATTTCAGTAATTTAAATAACAAGGTTTTAGCTTTTTTATTGCTTATGGTGGCAAACGATCAGACAGCACACCTGATGGTAAGTGTCACTGCCGCCCATAGACCTTTGCAATACAAAGGATACCTATAGCTGGGCCGCTGCCTACCAATACAAACCTCAAACCCATCCCAGTAGTGCTTACAGCTCTCTGCACTTGACTCTCACAACTTGATATAAGACCCTATACCAACACGTCTGACCAGCGTGGTATAGCAGTTCAATTTCCCTCCCATTATGTATGAGGCTCGAGCCCAACAGTGGGACATATATGAGCTGAGAGGATGAAAAATATAAGTATATAATGTAATGATCATAAAAAACATCTATACATATAAATAAAATGGAAGTGCCTGTTTTGTAATTTCCAAATGAATAAAACAGGTTTTCACTATATGCGTATGAAAGTATATACCTACGGTTCTTATATAAAAAAAAATTGGACTGTTTCGGCTTATCTCTGAAACGGCTAAACCGATTTTAACTTGTACTTCCACTGGCAGGTAGCTTATTTTTTTTTTAATATGAGTGTTATTTCACAGACTTTTTGTCCGTGCTCTTTTTATGTTTAATTTAATTGTTATGGTGGCTTGTTTGTGGTAATAATCGCCACGCCTGGTAGGCGGATTGGCGATCGCGGTGTTATTAAGTTTCCCGGTAGATAGCCGCTGCCGAATCTCCCAGTGAGACCCTTAGCCGATTTTTATGTCTCCCATGGGCAATTAAGGGCTGACGACGCACAGTGGGCTGAAAATCGCATTTCATAGACATAGAAACTTGAGTTCTAATGTATAATTTTTTTGTGTAGAAATGTTACCAGAAATGTAACCAGCATACTTTAGTGAAACATTAGACCTACTTAACTGCAGGAACCTTCTATGGAGTCTTTGAGTGTAATGAAAAACATAGAGTCCGATTCTGAAGTGGATTCGGATGGTGATGAAGAATATTACATGCATATTTGAAGAATTAAAACGTTATTATTAAATAAAAGTACAATTAAAAGTAGCTATCTAAAAATACAATAATTTGACACCTTTGACGATTTTTAAAAAAAAAATCGCAAGTGCTGCCGTAATATGAAGTATGTCAAAAAATCACAAATAATTATTACTATATACATTTGCGAGGATATAACGTCCAACCTTGCGATTTCAGAGATATCACCATTTTTCATGTCAGCTCCATACATTTTTTTCTAAAAAAAATTATAACTCGTTCAATTGTTAACCAAATTATCTCATATAACATTATATAGTATAGTAATGATCAGGAGAACCCATTTCTATACAAAAAATATACATTATAACTTATGTTTCTATGTCTATGAAACGCGATTTTCAGCCCACTGTGCGACGTTTGTATTTTTTTCCCGTCGCCACATGGGGAGAGACTATTTAGAGTAACTTGGGCTACTTTTATTTTAGAAAAAAAATTGAGTGCCGTAAATTCCGCCAAAACAAAATTAACACCATTGAAAGACTTCTGAACAATTGCAATGTACTGTTGAGATTCATTCCGTGAACGAGAACTGTAAATCCAACTTCCTGGGTGGGTTTGGGGTTATTAGGCAGCGCTCTAGCTGTAATGTTGATATTGCAATGTCCATGGGCGGCAATAACATTTACCATCACCTGATGGTATGCTGCTTGCTCGTTTGCCAACAGAAGGAATAATAATAAAAAGATACCTCCGGGCCAGTCGTTACTTCACCATGAGGCTAACGCAAAACTCGGAGGAACATTATTTGGTTCCCTAAGTTCTTTTGATATAAAAAAAAGGTATCACAAGATTTACAGGAAAGCCAATAAACCGCAGGGCAGCTTGTGGCGAGCTGAATGTGAGTGGCAACACTGGGGTCCTGAATACTCCAGAGAGTCGATCAGGGACTCGTCTCCAGCTGGCCTTCATTGGCTGGCTAGAGTGGAAACCGAAGAGTGCCCGAAGGACTCTCAGCTCTGGTTTACCTTAAACAGCTGATCAGAGAGGGGTCGCCAGAGCTATATGCTCGGGGGTGGAAGTGTCATTTTCAAGGGCATAATTACGGGGAAACCATGAGTTTGTTTATCGCAGACTCAATGGTGAAACCGGCGCCGCACCGCTCGACACCCCTAGCCACTTACATCAATGTTGCCCTCTGTTGCCCGTATGACTTGTGTGTCTGTGGCGACTATTTAGGGGGCCCATTCAGTGAGTTGGCGAGTCACCGTCTGCCACCGTTCAGCTCTTAACATGGGTTTGAAGGCAGACGACAGTTATAAATTCATAGATTTAAGATGAACCAGTCCACTAAACACCCACTCCCATATTTCATATATTAGATACAATCATCATACAATAGTTTTACACTTACTGCTGGCATTCCACGTATGTTAAGTGCAGACGTGGAATGTCATCGGTAGGTGTCCCATCCCAATATTTAGATTAAATTTCTCCAACGGCCTCTGCGTGTTGGATCCATATCCCCATGTAAGCCTCCCAAAAGACCGGGCATCTTCCCTATGGAAGATCCCGTGAATTAAAAAAAGATATATTTATTAAAGTACTTAAGTGTAGTGCTCAACAGATTTTAATATAGTTCCCAGAGCAGAGAATAGACAGAGCGATTCAAGAGGAAGGTTTATATGTATAATACATGTATATTATATTAGAGAAAAGTACAGATTTTAATGATTTGTAATGTGATGTAGAAAACATTTTCACGCGCTTACATTGTAACGTTATGCGTTACATAAACTATGAAATGATAACTAAAATTTATAATTGTTAACTTTCTTTAATTAAATATAGTTATAAATAAAAGGTATTTAATATATAAATGAGACCGAGGCTCACCTACCTAGACCAGTTTGGTCACGTACTGAAGGAAGGTGGAGTCGAGAGTCTCCGAAACCGGCGAGCGTGTATGAAGAGAATTATGAATGTCGAGGAAGCGAGTGAAGTATGCAAGGATAGAGTTATCTGCCTACCCTGCAAGGGATATGGCGTGATGATATGTATGTATGTATAAATAAATCAACACTCAAGTATAAATAAATAAGCGTCATTTTAGTACCACCAGGCCTACGTCACTCCATGTACTTACGCGCTATAATTACCTACCGCCCGGCCAAGCGGTTGCGGGCCGTCTGCGGACCAAATTCAGTGCGGTTTTCACAAGCGAAGCGCACGCATACGATTCAACTTTATTCGTTCCATTCATTTATATCATAGGTCAGGCTTTTTTCTACACTAAAATTTAATAACCGAGAATTTAGAAAGGGTAAGAAATTTTAAAAAAATATATATAAATAAAACACATGTAACTTTTAAATATTCTTTTTATTTTACCTACACACTGACCTCTATAATTATGTTTTAGATGTATTGCACAGTCAGCATTTATAAGCAAGCAAAGCATTTATAAAAAAAAATATATTATAAACGATACAATTTTAAACTACCACCTATATAGTCAGAACATATTATTCACAGTTCTCAATAAAATAGACACAAATAAACTACTGGAAAAAATTAAGGGATCAAAAAAAAAAATCCAAATTTTTGGGCAATTTTCAACAAGCAGTAACTTCGAGAGAAATGGTCGTACAGGAAATCAAAAAAAAAGGAAATTGTAGCTCCAAGTGTCTAGTTTTTGGATTGAAAGTTTAAAATTTGGTAACCTCTGCGGTTTTTGAGAAATCGTAGAAATCAGCATCAAAAAAATTGTCAAATTTTTTTTTGATTTTTTTTTCAGTCTACGGGCGTAGAAAAAAAATTTTCCACTTAACTATTATATCTATCAGATAACTTGTTTATTCAGCTTGAATTTGCTTTTTAAAAAGTTCGATACGATCATTTCTCGCTGAGATATCAAACTTTGAATGGAAAAGGATCTAATTGTCTTTAACCATCAATATCTCAGCAAGCAATGATCGCATAGAAAGTTAAAGGTGGGTTTCAAGAACTTGAATGAATTTTCCTTAACGACTAGTCGTTGCATATGCGAAAAAAAATTTTTCTTTTTGTCACATTAATTTGAAAATGCAACAAAAAAGGGCTTTTGGTGGTTTTTTAGAAAATCAAGCGCTAGATCGAAAATATTGAGGAAACCACTAATGTTAAGTGTACCTTTTACAGTTCAATATGTCCACAAAAACCCTACAAAAAACCAAATTAATCCAGCCAGCCGATTTTTTGTTTCAAACGGTCGAAATTTTGAAAAAATTAAAGGATCACGTTTTTTGCTCTGAAAAGCTTATAATTTTTAAAAATGAGAAAATAATTGTTTTTCCGAGATTTTTCCACATTTTTGCTCAAAACTTTTTTTTCGGATAAGCAATGGCTAGTCGTTAAGGAGAATTCATTCAAGTTCTTCAAACCCACCTTTAACTTTCTGTGCGATCATTGGTTGCTGAGATATTTGATGGTTAAAGACAATACGATCCTTTTCCATTCAAAGTTCGATATCTCAGCGAGAAATGATCATATCGAACTTTTTGAAAAAGCAAATTCAAGCTGAATAAACAAGTTATCTGATAGATATAGTAGTTAAGTTGGAAAAATTTTTTCTACGCCCGTAGACCGAAAAAAAAAAAACAAAAAATTTTCAGTTTCTTTTGTTGTTGGTTTTTCTACGATTACCCAAAAACCGCGGAGGTTACAAAATTTTAAACTTCCAATCCAAAAACTAGAGACTTGGAGCTACAATTTCCTTTTTTTTGATTTCCTGTACGACCATTTCTCTCGAAGTTATGGCCTGTTAAAAATTGCCCAAAAATAAGGATCTTTTTTTTGATCCCTTAATTTTTTCCAGTAGTGTAATTATTTATGTTAATTTTATCGAAGAGGCAACCCTTCGATTGCTGTGGGATCGCGCGGTGCGAAGCAATCACAACTGTACGCTTGAGCATTTAGGCACATTTTAGCATGCAGCGGTTGCTGACGCGATAGAGTAGGCTATTATAGCAGTAGGTATTAGGGATGTGAGGTTACTGGAAAAAAATCGATTAAATAAAAATCGATTTTTTTTTATTTAAAATTAATCGATTTGCCAAAAATCGATTATAATCAAAATAAATAATCGATTTTTACGAAAAAATCGATTTTTTTCTATTATTTAAAAATGTATATAAATTTCATATTCCAATAACAAACCTAAGAGAATCATACTAACAATTTATCAGATTAAAATCAAATAAAATTATATGAATATAAAATCAACCAATTCAAATTTAAAAATTCATCAAAGCGATTATTCCTTTAAATTTTCAAAGTAAGGAATAAGGAAACTAAATGTAATTATTGACACATTTTTTTTATTATCATAAAAATGAAATGATGAGCATTCTAACAAAATAACAACCTTATTGTCTCAAAAACTAAAATATAAATCACAAAAAAAAATGCCATAAATGTCCAGTACTATTTTACATTTAGGCCTACGTCTAGCAGTGGACGGCAATAGCCTGACATGATGATGATTTTTTTTTAGGGAGGCATAGTCCGGAGCGTGTAGGGGGGCATAGTCCGGAGCGTGCACGTCGCGTCCCCTGCCAGTCTAGTCTGACTTCAATCCGGCTCATATGCGTACCGCAATGCGGGTTAGGGTGTCCCCCGGAGGCGACGCGTACCGACCCGCCCCCGTCGTTACGAACATCGGCAGATGCGGCGATAGGGGCCACCCCCATCACGACTTGCACAGTCAGGCGAGTCGAGGAGAGCAGAGTGCGGGGGGTACGTGGAATGTAAGAGGTTGTGTGGAAGGTAAGTTGCACGAGCTGATAACCGTCATGGCGGACAAACTAGCTAAGGTAGACGTGCTCTGTGTAACAGAGACCAAGCGAAAGGGCAGCAACGCCTGCGATCTTCCTGGTGACGGGATGGCCCTGTGGTCTGGTGTACCACAGAGCGATCGAGACAGCACGGGGGTAGGAGTGCTGTTGTCCTCTCGCTTGGCCTCAGGTGTGAAGGATTACGGAATTTATGATCCCAGACTTCTTTGGGTCCGTATAAAACTAGGTGTCACCTTTCATGATTGTAGCATATGCTCCTGTAGGATCCTCGGTGGCATCAGACCTAGAGAAGTTTTGGGATAATGTTAGGGAAGTTCTGGATATGGCAGAAACCAGTGAACGCGTGATTGTATGCGGAGATTTGAACGGATGGGTGGAGACCAAGCGTCCCGACTATGAGGACGTACTTGGTCCATTTGGTGATAAGAGAGTGAATGACGCAAGCAGGCTCATTGCGGATGTATGCATGGAGAGAAACCTTATTGTGTCAAACACATTTTTCCAATATAAGGACATTCATATGTATACATGGAGAAGGAATGAACAGAGGAGCATAATAGATTTAATTTCAGTCAGTCGATACACACCACTATCTCGTTATTGCGAGATTTAGTGGTCTGTTCAGAAAGTGGGGGCACTGGCGAGAGCGTGTCCACTTCGGAGGGCTTGAAAGAATATAGAATGAAAGTTTGCAAGAAGGGTGTGTAAGAGAAAAGTATTCAGAGGGTTCCGAGAACGGCTGACGATGGCAAGCCAGCCGCAATCGGACATAGAAGAATGCTGGAGAATATTGAAAGCGAGTTGGTAGATACAGCGAAAGAAGTATGTGGAAGCTCAAAGAAGCATAGAAAAACAAATGGTGATGCTTGGTGGGATGCGGAAGAGGCAGCTTCCGTAGAGCAAAAGAAGAAAGCGTGGCTGGACTATATCTATTCTTTGAATCTGAATGACAGTATGACTGAACAGAAGAAGGAAATATATCGGCAATGTAAGAATGGCAGGCCTTAGTAAAAGAGAAACGTGATAGAACAAATATGAGTGCAGAAGATAGGCTGGCTAAAAACTTCGAGGGTAACACCAAACTCTTTTGGAGAGAGGTGAAGAGGTTTCGGGGTGATTGGTCAGCCTTCAGAATGAATAAAATAAGGTCTAAACGTAAGACATTCTTACACAAATACAAGACGTGTTAAGCCGATGGAGTGAATATTTTGGCGATATGTATGCGGATACTCGAGTTGGCGCCGGTGTTGCATATGGTCTAGCTAGTAGATCAACATTCGGCACCGGCGTCCTCCGATGGCATCAGTATGGATGAAGTTGAATGGGCGATAAGAAGTTTGAAAAATGGTAAGGCAGCGGGCACTGATATGGTTTCTGCCGAGATGATCAAGCTTGGTGGCTCCTGTGTCTGGGAGGCGTTCCTGTTGTTCTTCAATTTATGTTGGAGCTCGGGAATGGTTCCCAGGGACTGGAATAGCGCAGTCGTCGTGCCTTTGTTTAAAAACAAGGGTTCACGTTATGACTGCGCAAATTACAGAGCCATAAGCTTGACCAGTTTGGCAGCAAAAGTGTATGCTAAAATTATTGAAAGGAGAATGAGGATGGAGTCCGATGGTTTACTGTGTGAGGCACAAGGAGGTTTCAGGAGTGGAAGGGGATGCATGGATCAAGTGTTCTCTCTGCGCAACATTGCGAAGAAGCATCTGGTTCTAGGTCAGAGGGTTTTCTGCAGTTTTGTGGATCTGGAGAGAACATTTGACACGGTTGCACGAAAGGAAATTTGGGACATTTTACCGGAGTATGGTATTAACGGTAAACTACTGCAGGCTGTGCAGTCCAGTTACATGGGATATTAGAGCTTGTGTGCGGCTGGATGATGGAATGTCGCCTTGGTTTGACGTCAATATCGGCGTTAAGTATGAGTGCGTTCTATCAGCCAGGCTGTTTATCATATATCTGGATAAACGTCTCCAAAGGTTGAACGATATGAATGTGGGAGTCCAGATGGGTGACTCAGTGGTCAGTGGGCTGCTCTATGCAGATGATGCAGTCCTGCTGGCGCAGTCAGCGACTGACCTGCAGACCCTAGTCGACACAATGACAGAAGATTGTAAGAAAAGGGGTCTACGCATGAATGTGAGCAAAACCAAAATTATGGTCTTTGAAAGAGATGAAGCCAGAACAGTACATCTGTTCTGGCTTCATCTCTGAGAGTAACAATAGGTAATGATGTACTAGAGCAAGTGGATGAATTTGTATATCTTGGATGTGAACATAGCCGAGATGGAAGGTACACCACTGATATAGAGCGAAGAGTAAATGCGGGAAATAGAGTGAACGGAGTGTTGGGAGAACTTCTCGGTACCACCTCAGCCAGGAGGCACGTGTAGCAATACATAACTTGCTTGTCCCAACATTACTATATGGGAGCGAGAGTTAGGTATGCAGAAAAAGTATGAAAGTAAAATTAATGCGAAATGCGATCTCTATGGAAAATCTGTGGCTGTGTTAGGCTGATCGATCGCATTCGTAACGACGACGTAAGAGAGCGAGTAGGTATGAAAGAGAGTATTGGTGTAAAGATGCGAAAGGGAATGCTCCGATGGATCAGGCATGTGGAAAGAATGTCGAACGGACGTCTGGTTAAGAAGATATACAATGCGAAAGTGGAAGGATGTAGGTACCGGGGGAGACCGAGACTAACCTACCTAGACCAGATCAGTCATGTACTGAAGGAAGGTGGAGTCAAGAGTCTCCGAAACCGGCGAGCGTGTATGAAGAGGATTATGAATGTTGAGGAAGCGAGTGAAGTATGCATGGATAGAGTTCTCTGGCACTCTGTTCTCTCTGCCTACCCTGCAAGGGACATGGCGTGATGTATGTATGCTGTTTTAAATTTGTAGTATTACTGCAAGTTTTTAGCTCTTTGGAACAGTACCTGCATATTGCTGTATGTTTCTTAATCGTAAAATATTTTCGCCAACCGCTTTTAGATGTTTTACTATTGGAAAACATTTTTATTGTTTACCAACAACTACATATATTATGGCACTCTTAACTTGTAAATAATAATGGATTTACTTACAGTTTTATTCATCCGTTCCATAGATGGCGCTTTTCATAAAAATCGATTAAAACGCATAATTTATATAAGCGATTTTTTAAAAATCGATTAATATTACTATAAAAATCGATTATAAAAAATCGATTTTTAGAAAAAAAATAATCGATTAAAATAAAAATCGATTATTTTTTAACATCCCTAGTAGGTATTGGTAATTTTCTACCGAGTGAAGTATCTGTTATTTATTAAGTAATCTGTGGTACCACTCCTATCGCTTTTATTGTTCTCGTTGATGCCCCGACCACCACCGTCTGAACCACAGACAGCCGAGCACTCTCAAGGTGACCGTATGTCAGTACGATCCTTGTTGTAACTATCAACCTATTCCATTTTGTTCACGCATTTTGATACAAGAGGGCGCCAGGAGATTGATTGCACCCGGGCGCTACATGTGCTAGAGCCGACCCTGATTGATGGTGTCAGCTCCGAATCCATGACCAACGTGCCCTACTAACTGGTTGAGCGTTTGTGATCAAATATAATTAAATCATATTAATAAATAGTTGTGCTCGAACTTGCTTCTTTTTCTATCTCTTTTATAGGAAATTCGGTACAACATTGCAAACGCTGACTGAACCACTTAATGGTGGTAGGACCACGCTGTTGACAGTTTTCTATCTACAGCCGCGGGCCGGTCCGTCCGGGGTAGTACCACACTGAGCAGAAGATCGAAGTTTGAATAATGGCAATGTGCTATTGCGCTTCGTTCGGTGAGCGAGAGAGCTGGAAGCTCATCTGGGGTGGGTTTGGGGTTTGTATTGGTAGGCAGCGCCCTAAATATTACTTTAGAATCGCAAAGGTTCATTGGCGGCAGTGCCACTTATCATCAGGTGCGCTGTTTGCTCATTTGCCACCTTAAGCAATAAAAAAAAATGCATATAACATCGATGCAAGAGAAGGAAATCTCGAAATAAAGCCGTATACTATGCCCTATATATATTGTATACGTCTAACGAGCGTAGCGTAGTAGGTCAATTACCCTCGTAGTAGCAGCAGTAGTGGTACATATATGAGCTGAAATGATGAAAACGAGAAAAATTTAGGTCTCACTCTTCTCAAGTTCGCGAGAAAAAACACCTAAGCGACTGCTTATCGCGTTTACTCTTAATCATAACACTTCATTCATTTTACTTAATGCGCGATGACTTATCTAAGGCGAAGTATCGATACTCTCTTAAAAAATATATATTTTATTAAATATTGTCAATTTTATTTATCTATACATATAATAAAAATGTAACGAATCGCTGTCTGTACATGGAAGATATATGAGAAAAAATACTACTGGGACCTTTATCAACACTAATAGAACCCAAAACAATGATTTTTAAAATTTTTGTCTGTTTATCTGTGTGTTTGTGCACGCTAATCTCAGAAACGGCTTATCCGATTTAGACGCGGTTTTCACTAATATATTGTGGCAAGCTTTACTTAACATTTAGGCATTCTCTATTTTATCTCAATTGGTTTATAAATAAAAAAGTTGTCAACTTAAAAAATGTTCGGAGAAAACAAATCTTTATCGATTCTTTTCAAATTACGTACAAATATTCTCCAGTAAAAATAAATAAACACGTGTTTCAGCATTTGTTGATTTTGACCCTCTGGGGGTGTAAATTAGGACTGCAAAGCGGGTTAGACGACTCATTAAATCATTAGCGCCAAGCCGATATTATTGAAGCTGGCAACTTGAAATATTGACAGTGGTTTCTTTATATGACGTAGAGATTTACTAAGAAAGGATTTTACGAAATTATACCCCTAAGGGGGTCGAGCAGAGCGGCAAAGTTTGTATGGAGAGAAAAAATCTTTATTGATTCTTTTCAAATTATGAGTCAAATCAAATATTCTAGGGTAATATTCGGCATTTGTCAATTTTCACCCTCTGGTTGTGTAAATTAGGCCTGTGAAACGGGTTGATCGACTCATTACCGCCAAGCCGAAACTATTAAAGCTAGAAACATTAAATTTTGAAGCACGTTTTTATTTATGACATAGAGATTATATAATATGAAAGGATTTCATTAATTCCGCCCCTAAGGGGGTGTAACAAAGCAGTAAAATGTGTATGGGGAGAAAATTTCCTTATCGATTCTTTTCAAATTACGTACAAATATTCTTCGGTAAAAATAAATAAACACGTGTTTCTCTCCCCTCTCCATCAACCCCGCACCGGTGCCTTTGTGGCGACCAGTGCCGACGTGAGAGCTCACACGATACACATAGTGGGCGGCAATAGGTTCGTGCCTAATGGTTTAAGATACAGGTTAAGTTTAGCTTCAAAAATGTTCACTCTATAACTCAAATAATAAATCATATCTAACGAGGTCGCAACTCTGCTGGTGAAACAAAACAGTCAAATAAATGGTGGCGAATGTAGCGATAATTATATTTTTATCCCATGGTCATACCGTAAATAGTATATTAATGACAATATAATTTGTAGAATGAATAGATTTTTGAACCACCTTTTTCTTTAGTGACCGGCTATGGTATATAGACACATGCGCGCCGTACACGTACATCTACGTTGTGCGGGCGGGCCACCGCAACCGGGTATCATCTCGAGTCGAAGCCCTCATGCAGTGAACCTCAATACAGATACTTACGCTTGCGCCGCCCAAAGCACCGACGATAGAGCGTGTCAACCTAGAGTATTTTCTCTCGAACCCACCCTATTGCGTAATTCCGTTAGACAATTAACTCGCAGAAGGCGGCGACCACATTCCAGTTTCTGACGCTGTTGGTTATCGTCCTAGCGACAAACCTTCAACACCTTGCATTGCTTTTTCTATTTAACTCTGTCAGAGATGACTTCTGCGTGGACGAAGTCGCGGGCAAAAGCTAGTATTATATATGTATGCAATGTTGTTATATTAAAATTATTCATACATCGTTACACTCACACACACTTTTATACTAGTCATGTTTTCATAATTTCTTTAAAATGTACCAGCTGTTGGCAGAATATCAGCGGTACTTTATAAAAAAATAGCTAAAGCTGAGCCAATAGCCTATTTTGTTTGTCGTTTATTATTTTATACCAGAAGTTATTTTCTTTAGTTCTGTTTATTTTCATTAGTTTTTAACGAGAGCATAATAAATGTTTTTCTTTATTCTTTCTTTCATTATATAACGAATACACTACACAGCATTTGCTTAAGCCCTTTTTCATCATACAAAAAGTTTACGGGTCAGAATTTCAAAGCCCCAATAAAAAATTAAAGGAGGGGAATTTCAAAGCTCTCCTATAAAGATTCACATAAATAAAACTAGAAATATCATTAAAACGCATTTATTTTGGATCACAATCAAATTGGTAAGACCCGCGTAATGACAGGCTTGGCCGAATATTTTTACTTATAACGATTAAAGTTTGTAGTGAATTAACGAGTAATTAAGATCAGAATTTATCAAATAAGAGAGAGATATATTGTTGTTATAAATTACAATATTTGTAAAAAAAAAATCTTATTATTTTATAACGCATCTATGCGTAGATATTTTTAAAAAAAAATCTATTTGGTAGTTTTTATATAAAATGACAATACTAAAGTGACTGAAGTTGCTATAGAAGAAATACATTTGCACTTTTCGATTAAATGACAATTTATCTTTTTTTTTTAAATTTAAATAAAGGTCATGTACTTATTTAAATTTAAATAAAAAAAATATTTTAACCACAAATTATCTAGAAAAGTTATTTCACCACAAACATAGTTACATTAATTTTAAATCTGGCAAGATATTATCTAATTTATCAAAAAATTGCCCTATCTATTAAAATTTGACTTAAGTTTGGTATCTATACATTGAGCTTAAAAAATTTAATATTTAATAGTCGATTTTATTCGACTAAAGATCAAAGAAAATCTGTCGTAGACTACACACGAGTCCGATTCAAAATTTCAGTAAAACTACATATACTTATAGCTAGAAACGACTTTAAAAATATCCAAATAAGCATGACTAATTAAAAACAAATTTTGTAAATCATAAATCTAAGTATTCGGTAAAAATTAAAATGGCTAGCTCGCTTATAATTTGATTAAATTTTGTATTAAATTTTAAAATGTATATTAGAAAGAATAACAGCTACCGAATATATATGCATCGTAAAAGACTACATTCAACGCGTTTTTTTAATTTTAAAACTATCTTTTAGCTGAATTAAAAAAATCTCAACAGTTTTGTCCAAGTCGCTGCTTGCAGATTGTCTCAAATTACCGAAATTTTCAATTAGCACTCATTAGTAATTTCTATTAACATCGAAATCCATCCTAAATTATAAGACAAGCTTCCATTTTAATATAATAGAGAATACCTATAAGACTAAGACTGCGAATTTTAACAATGGCCTTAAAATCGACTAAGATAGTCAACTCGACTAAATTTTTGCAACAAATTATAACAACGATTTTTAAACAAATTTTAGCAAGCCTAAATAATTCTTAATTAGCAACTTGTTTCTTCGAGACCACTCCTCTTTCATCCAGAGTTTTGAAGTATAATAAAACATAAAAGCGAAATTTAATAATGCGAAATTAGCATTTAAAGACGCGATACCTGGGGGGGCACACTTAAAACATTACTTATTTTTACTGACCGTCGCGCCGCCTACAGATTGGTTGTACAAACTTAACTGCTGCCATTTTGTCCTGCCTGTCAAACGTTTGACAACTGAGAATTGTTATTTTTTGTTCCTAGCGTAGGTACTTATTGTCATCGATCTATTTTCGGTTATTGATATTTTTCTGAAAATTATCTCAAGTTTCAATGTTAGGCTGATATTATTATTGTTTAATTATCAGCTGATATGTTTTTTTTTATATTTCAGGGTAGCTTTCATAGTAAAAGAAAATTCTATGTAATTACACATACACATGTAGATATGTATATATATTACTTCAACTTTAGTTCACCGCCTAAACTCTGGGTGGCAGCACTTTCCATACATGCATATTTTATCATCGAGTTGCCACTCTTTTTCAATTTAATAACTTTACTCTTTGCGCGATACTAAACGAATGACAGTTTTCACTTTGGCGAATACGTGAAAGCATATTGGTCTTGTATTATACTCAATATACATATTAGTGTTTTAACGTGTTATATAAAATGATTTTGGCAGCATTTTCTGTAATGCGTTGCGGAGAAAGTGCTTTATTGTAGTGAATATGATATAACAGTGCTTTACATATGATATCGCTTTCCATCAAAATTTCCAGAAGTTCCCACTGTTGACGGTTACGATTTGACATAAAATGAATTTATGAATAAGAACTTGATATAATGATCTTGTCACAGAATGCCTTAAAAATACTAATGAACCCTAAATTTTAAGTGACAACTAAAGCAATATGAAGGGCACATAACATCAATGCTATGTGTCATTTATATTTCTACCTAAAATGAAAATGAACGAAAGATTGGCAACTTCGCTAATCGGTAGGGATAGCTTAATTATTAGTAAAAGTTAATACGCCAAGCATTAGGGCCCTACATCTTGCGTCACTTCTGAAAGTTTAGTTTATGACCAGACTAACGCCTGTCAAACTAAAAAAAAAGTATTATCGCGCTCCATTTTTATTTACGTGCTTAGAATTGAAACGGAAACAGCAATGACTATAACTGAGGACTTATATAGACGATAAATCTCTAGAAACAAGCTTAAAACTCGCTTAAAACTTAATAGCTACAGAAATATTTGCCCATTAAACTAGCTATTAAAAATTAAAAAAAAAAAATAGAATATCCATTCCCTATAAAAAAAATATTCTTAAACGAATGAACAGAATTTAGACTAGAATTAATTAAAACAAATCCTATATGGGAGTTTGATGGTTTTGATGCGAACCGTACGTCTAATGGTCGCTTTCATCAATCCCTAAATTTTAGGTGACAACCAAGACAACATAAATTGACACGTTAATTGAACAGGATTTATGTGACATTTAAGATTGGTTTATTTTTTCAAAAAAATTAAGGATCATTGGTGAAAATGGCCATAAGAAAACGAAACAGTAAAACCCGAATTAACACAAAACCTTTTTAAAACGATAATTACTACTTTAAGATAAGACATTTAAATATCTATCTATTCTTCATAATTTTTTCATTAGGGTCGACTCTATAACCTAGCAAAACTCCAAACGGATCAAAGTCTCGACAAGATCCTGAACAAAACATTAGAAATAACCACCAAACTCCTTACAAAAAAAATATTAATCTATATATCTATATTGTACATGTCACCGCCATTAACTTAAAAAACCGTTATAATGGGGAAATTTAAAATTAAATAAAACGCTATCATAATAAAAAAGGAACATCAGTAACGATATCAACTTTTTTCCGAACATGGCTATAGACTGAAAATACATTGTCACCATTCCATATTTTAACATCTGGTATCGTACAAATCGAATAATTAAGTAATATAATCGCGAGACAAACAGCTTAAGCGATTACATATTCGTCACAGACTGAAATATACATAATCACAAATTTTTTGTTAAACGCAAAAATCGCGAAACAAAATTTCAATGCCCTTCTCCAAAAAGTTCCTCGTCAAAATTGTTAAATGATTCCCATATGATGTTCCTATTTCTATTTACAGATAGCGTTTAATAACCTATAATAACAATTAGAAATAATATTTCTATAGTGCACCAAATGTAGCAATAATTACGTCAGTATAAAAAACTAGCATCTTAGGAACTTCTTTCGTTTTTTTTACCATATAACCATGGCTTTTGGGTATAAAACTACCTCATTTAGAATCAATTATCATGCATTTTCTTTTGATCTTTAAAATTTAATTCATATCGCTGAAAAGACAGTATTTAAAGGATTATTTTTAATAAGACGCTATTTTCTATACTAATCATATTTATTAACAAATATTTACAATTAAAAACAATGGATTTAATAAGGAACAAGATATTTTTTGTTTAATCAATGTGGGTAGTTTGATATAAAATGCATTTAAATACGCGGCAACACATTGGTTTCAAATAGTATCTGATGCTAGATCGGATTTTCGTATGCGAAATCACAATATCTATATATAGACCAAGCGGTTTTTAATTTAATATTAAAAAAGTTAACGCCTGGCTGTATAGCATAAATTCCTTTGCCACGAAATACTTTGCAAATAGACAAAGAATACAAATATATTAACACCAAGTTCGTATAGTTATTTGTGCTAAATAAAGTCTTAACATTCGATACGTAAATATTAATTAGAGAATACTTCAAGCTACAATGCCCTCCGGATAAATATTAAAAAAAAATAAAAGTTATCTGTAAAGTCGGTTTACAGATGATAATTAAACGTCGTCATAAGAAAACATTGATGAAAAACTGCATAATTTTATGAATTCAACAAACAAACAATGGAAACCGCATTAACTTTTCACTTCATAAACAGTTTTCAAATTATTAAAATGCATGAACGCTTAGGCCGATAGTGCCTCGCTATCGCTTATTACGCGCTTCTCTATCACTTGCACGCTCGCCTCTGGCGTAACGTGACACTTTTTCATGCGTGCAGCTGGCGTACATCGATTTTTAAAACATTAGCACGTCAAAAAGTCTGTATATTCCTATCCTAAGCTATGACAGAAGTCATTATAAATTAATGTATTCCTATTGTTACTTGTGATTATACAGGTTGCCGATTTTATTACTAGAGTAACTTAAACTAGGTGTAGGAATGACGTCATAAAAACATTAAAGTTCGTTGCAGACTCCTAGCTCTGCCCGAGATGAAGTGATTTGTTTCTTATCAAAACAGTAGGTTTGTCAGCGTACATTGACCTGTAGGTACATTTCGACCCAGCTGTGCAGCGGTGAGCGCAGCGACTATTTGGCTACTAGTTCAGTGTCACACGCATGAGTATATGCCTACATCGAATTTTTATAATACAAGTGTATTGACCGCTTGTATGGCAATTTAATCAAAACTTAGGTACTATTTTTTTACTGATTTGGATAGTGTATCATGGTCTGATACACCCCCTTCAAGGATTCTACTAATTAAATCGGCAACCTGTATTCATTAATTGCCTACTGTCTCATTTGATAGAGAAACATCACACAAGGGTACACATTACACGTATAACCTAACACCGAATTACTAAAGAACTACAAACTACCCACATATAAAAAAAACATTAATCATTTTTTTTACTTCGCGATAGTAATATATTTTTTTAAATTTTATATCGAAAATTATATCATCAATATAAAAAAAAAATCAATAATCAGAAATAATCTTAACATTTACATTTTATATATTATATATTTTTTTTAAAAGACACAATTATTAACACAATGCATATCCTTGCAAAAAAAAAAAGCATTTATAAGATAGATTAAACAACAAACTAGACCATAAATCTAAACAGAACTAAGTCACTAAAGAAAATAAAAATAGTATTTTTTTTACTTAATAGTATGGCAACACCCATATAAATTGCACCAAAAAGATTTGATGACACGCATTAGAGATCATTCGAGTCAAATATTTATTCTATCAAAGTTTTACATAAAAAATTGCTACTTAATGGGTTTTTAGTAGGCAAACAACGTTGTGTGGTAGCGGCTACGAATACTACCAACAATTACTTTGCTCGTGAATGTCGTAAAAGATGACTAAGAGCCTTATAACGACCTGGGTCAGCTCTATCTGATGCGGTTTGGTCAACAAATACATTCACAAGTAGTGTTGACGTCTGGCAGGCGGCCGGTCATAAAACTATTGCCAATAACTTCTACAATATGTACTATAAAATAAGAGCACATATTGTATCGAATCCAAGTAATTAGGATAAGAGTAGGAGAACGACGGGCTTAGTAGACAAATGTTGGCAACGGAAACCTATTATGTCTCAAAGAGAATAATCAGTATCCGTTTTATTAATTTAAAAAAAAAACCGTTAAAACCTACCTACATATTTAAAAACCACGATTACCATTTGAACGTCGATAAAAATTAGACACATTGTGGATATGATATTTTATCTGAATGCGGAATCGATTATTAAAATAACTCCATAAGGAATTCAGACACCAAATTATTTAAATTTTACGCATAGTTACGAAACTGTTATATCGAATTAGTCACGATTATGAAACTTAAAAACATCCCTGAATAAAATACCATTAACGCCTACTTCTACTGGCAACACCAATAACGATAACATTAATCCGCCCATTGTAGCAATCTCTTATTACTCCCGTTTATTAGTTCCAATAAATTATGAACAAAAAAAAAAAACAAACAAAAAAGAAAATGCATTAACAAAACGAAATATTTTTCGTCGAGTCGTTTTTATGGTTTTACATAAGATTTTTTTATTAAGTAATATTTCTATTAATAAACCAATAGCATTATGGGGGCACTGGACTCCTTTAGAATAGGTTGGCAAATCAAAGCCTAATTTACATCACTAGTAGTAATCAACCGGTTATGCAATCTGTTAAGAAAATCTTTTAGAGAAAAATAGGAAGGGTGACCCAAAACTTTTCCCGATGAATTAATTTACCGCACTCTCCTCAAATAAAGGAAGGAATACTGGATAGGACATAATGAGCAGGCTCCAAAAACTTCGAATATAGTAGATACGACACGTTTTGCCCCTATGAACGAGGCACCATCGGACGCCGAATGCCTTGAAGTGCGTTGAACTGGTCTGGTGGATGCTCTATGCCTTCCTTCCTTTTTTGAGGTAGGTGGTATATTGTTTAACCATGAGAAAGTGATGGATTCCATTTCAAAATAATATTGGACTTCTGGGATGAATCGATCAATTCAATCGCTTAACAGCCAAATAAGACTCAATTAACGCGTTAAAATATTGACTCAATTAATGCGTTAAATTCGAAAAATAAAACTTTTAGTCTAACAATATTATTAATAGGGATAGTGCCCTATTTTCGCCTGAAAATATTCAAAACGAACTGAGGTATAATTGTCTTCGATATATCAAATTAATAGAGAACTCCATTCACGAGCAGATTGATAGGACCAATTTCTGCTAACGCATTAATCCAGTCAGAATTAATGCGTTAATTATAATCCAAAAGCGGTTATGTATCGTTAGAAGAGTTTTTAGAAATGTTACTTAATAAAAATTCACAAATCTTACTAATAAACGAATTATTACATATAACCTGGATAGACCAATGATAACAAAAAAAAACCAATGCCCGGAACTGATCGATTGAAATAATTATATATCGCAAATTTGTGTAGAACGTTTATTATTAAGAAATTTAATATGGTAAAATTTTAGGAACAATTATTGGCAATTTTTTTTTCTATATTCTGACTAGCTAGATCTCAACTTTACATCTGCCACGAGAATCAGTCATTTATTTTGCTTTTATTACAATATGAGCCTATTGGTTTTTGAGGTTTAAGATAGGACGGAGTATAAGACCTAAAAGTCTATGAGACTTTAACACAAATACCCGCAAAACTATCATCAAAATATTTATAAGATAAATTGAGTTGCAGTAACTATAGGCTCATACGCCATAACAAGCTTAGGCGCATTATTTCAACTGAAGCAATAAATCCTTAGGACGTCAAATTTGCGTTCTTAATAGACTGAATCCCGTAGTTAAATCATAAAACAAAGAAAAACAATAGCACCGCGTTTATAATAAAAAAAAAATTACATAGCAACACTCTTAATATTAATTCAACTGGCAACACCTAGATTGAGAAAAAACCGTTAAATTTCAAAACTCTTACATCTAATATAGAAGACGCTAGTGCATAAAAAGATTTTTTACATTTAAAATTATTACCATTTTTATTTTTTATTTAGAAAAATGCCTTTTTTTTTCATTAGTTTCACTAAATAGAATTTTGTACTCGTAAAAGTCGAACCATTTTTTTTTTCTCATTCAATATATGAGGACGCGGGTTTATTTCGATTGTTAAAATAACATTGAAAAAAAAAAGTGAGATTCATTTAAAAAATAAACCACTTACAAATCGATCAACTCAAATGGCAATATGTCCATAAATACATTCATCAGACTGACGAAAACCACTGTTGGAGTTGAACCTCCTTAAGGGCAGTATTTTTTTTATATTAGGAGAATTTTATCAAAATCGGATTGACTTTTCCAAAGATTATTTTCTCATAATCTCACAGGTAAAAATATTAATAACACATTAGAATATAAACAAATTAATTTTTTTTTAATATATTTAGTTAAAAACAAATAATAAATAATTAATAATAATTATATAATTTAGTTAAAAACAAAACTCAACATATTAATAAAGAAATATCATACTGATTTGTATTTTTCAAAAGCTAATTGCGAAATAAATTGCAAACACAAAAAATTTAATATTTTCGTTTAATATAAATTTTATAATGCCATTTTTAGCTTTAAAATAATAATTTTAAAAATAAACCCACGTCCACTCCCAGCAAATACTAACCTACAATCACATTTCGCCATTCAATCACAGATATTTTCAACCCTGACAACACCACCCACTGCTGTAATATTTTAAAAACAAAAAAAAAGCATAAACACATTAATATACTAAAACAAAATTCTATATCCGAGAACCGATCGAGAATCATTAAAAAATAGAGCAGAAACCAAAATTGTGTCTATTTCAGTAAAATAGTAAAAAAAACTACCATTTAGTAGAAGATTAAAAATTTAAGGGAAATATCCACAACAACGCAGATTTAGATAAGGTAAAACAATGGAAGAAACAATTAATTTTAAAATTTGGAACAATAACTTAATTTTTATGTAAATATTTTTCATATCATAAAACCAAGACAAAAAATACTGATTTCTGCTCTGATTTTTAGCTAATAAATCTCTATAAATATATAGATAAACGTCTTTATTTTTTTCTAGATTTTCGTGGAAAACAGCAGTGGCGTCCAAACATTAACAATATGCCCATATTCAAATGTATCAAATACATAATTAATTTCAACTAGCAACACCTATCCACATACATACATTGCCAATGCAGAAAAGCTTTTAAAACTTAAACACGATTTGATATTTCACATTTGGTTAAATATATTTATGTATTTGATCATTTTATAACAGGTCACCCCATCATCCATCAATTACCATCTTAATTTTATTTTTTAATTTTTTGCATAAAATTTACCAAAATTTTCAAAACTAGCAATTTCATTAACTATTTCTATAAAAAAAAAAAAAAACTATTGCATAATAAAAATCTGACTGGTCGCCATTCTGTACAATTATCTTTCACTATATCACTTAAAATTAACATTAATAAATGCTTCATTTAATTTAATTCTTCCTCAGCATTAAATTGTGATAATTTAAAATTTTCGATGCTATTTTAAAATTTTATCGTAATGAATTTAAAAAGACTCTTTACGATCTATTAAGTAGTTATTGAAAAGCCATATTATAAAATATATTCCTCAAATACAACAAAAACAATTTAAAATTTACATTTTTAAAATGATCTTAGAAGATTTTTAGTGTTTAATTCTGGCAACATTTTCACAATGACACTAAAAATCTCATTAGAAGCGATGCTAGAAAGCATTTCTTTAAATACATATACTATTTAGTAGCGGAATTGCAATTTTACAAATCTTATATAAAATGAGTTTAATCATCATCATCGCAGCCCATATACGTCCCACTGTTGGGCTCGGACCTCCTCTACTGGGAGGGAAATTGACCTACTATGCCACGCTGGTCAGACGTGTTGGCATAGGGTTTTGTTTCGAGTTTTCCGTCTCTTGCATAGATGTTGTATGCATATTATAATCCCTTAATCGTCTCTTACGACACCCACGGGTAAGAGAGGGGGTGGTGATTTGTATTCTTACTCCGTCACCACACGGAAAGTTTAATATTTTTGTGAAAATTATTATATTTGCAGTCAAGTCCACCAGACGCCAGTTATCATGGAAGCTAGGCTTCCGAATAATCTGTCAAATTACCTATCCCTAATCTATTGATAGTTTCGTACACATTAACAACTGTCGTTAATAATTTAAAAATAACATTCATATAATTAATAAATAACGCCATCTGTTGGCGAATCCGAATAAACGATATGATTTTCACAAAAAAAAATGCTACTGTAAAATGAACAAATAAATACGAAATTTATACCGGTGTCAACTCATAAAGATTTTTCTAGTTAATTAAATAAATCGGTGATCGTACGAGACGATTAAGGGATATAGAATGCATATAACACCTACGCGAGAGAAGGAAAACTCGAAACAAAATCCTATACCAACACGTCTGACCAGCGTGGTATAGTAGGTCAAATACCCTTCCATTATGTAGGAGGCCCGATCCCAACAGTGGGACATATATGAGCTGAGATGATGAAATAAATAGGTATTTGCATATGTATTTTTATCATACAAGTTGTTTTTATATTTTGCCTATACAATTGTATAATTTGGCAGATTGTAAAGCATTTGACAGTTAGCGTAACAGTTCACTCTGAAGTTCATCGCTCACATGCCTTCTAGTTGACAAATCATAATCGTTCTTCATCGACCATTTTAATTGTAGAGCAAAGTATCTTTAGTAATAACCGAGTATTTTCAATATAACTCATTTGTCATTTAAATACAATAATAAATCATAAGAGGTTTTTTATTTCGAACTACCCTCAAGTCACTTTCAAAATAGTATATGTATTTATCAATTTTCTAAATCAAAATGGCGACCAGGTTTTACCTGAATTATTTAAGTGTTCGCCCGTTGCTCCCCAGACTTGGTTTCTTCATCTTGGTTTATTGAATGAGACATTGTCATGTGGCGTCTGTACAAAAAAAATATTTTTTTTCAACTACCTTCTCTTCATATATGATGAGAGACAGATGAGAGAAGATTGCAAGCTACTGAGATGCGTATGTTAAGATGGACGTGTGGGGTAACAAGATTAAATAAGATTCAAAAGATGAAATCTGAAAGTGGCACCAGTGATAGAGAAGATTAGGAGCGCGAGATTGTCCTGGTATGGACATGTAGTGAGGTGGGATTAAAAGCATGTGACTAGGAAGGTTATCAATATGTTTGTAGATGAACGGAAGAATCGTGGCAGACTCAAAAACAGATGAATGGATTTTGTATAAAAAAAAACTACGTTAAAAAAAACCGACTTCAAAAACTGAAAAGTAAAAAATAACTTAAAATACTATCATTTGTATGTGCTATCTATTGATAGGTTTAAAATCGGTGCCAAGACCTAAAAAAAATTATAAACAGCTTACGTACTGTAATGAAATTCCTACACTAAAGATACCGATATCGGCACCGACTTCAAACCAATCAATAGATAGCACATACAAATGATAGTATTTTAAGTTATTTTGTACTTTTCATTTTTGAAGTCAGTTAAAAAGAGGATATGTGTATGAAAGCTGTAAGTGCAGATATGACGGGTGATAGAAGAAGTTAGCGTGGGAAGGTTAATGATGATGACATTCTCCGCATACATCTATTACTACCTAAAGTAGTAGTATCAGCCGCTAAAGATAGAAAAGTATTAATAAAAATTGTCAAGACGAATCTGCCTTAAAAATTAAGGCATATATCCATAATATATGACCTATTTAGTGGTAGGACCACGCTGTTGACAGTTTTCTGTCTACAGCCACGGGCCGATCCATCCAGGGTAGTACCACACTGAGCAGAAGATCGACGTCTGAGTAATGGTGATTTGCTATTGTGCTTCGTTCGGTAAGGGAGAGAGCTGAAAGCCCAACTGGGTAGCTTTTCGGGGTTTGTATTGGTAGGCAGCGGCCTAGCTATACCCTTGGTATTGCAAAGGTCCATGGGCGGCAGTAACTTTTATCATCAGGTGTCCTGTTTGCTCGTTTGCCAGCAAAAGCAATAAATGAAAACCTATTTTTTGAAATTTTTGAACCCCTTTCAGGCTCGCAACCAGCAAGGGGTCATATATAAGCTGAAATGATAATGATAACGAATTTTCCATAGAAGATCACTGGCAGATTGGATAGCAGCAGTTTCCTAGAAAACGGCGCTCATCAACCCGCCTGCAAAACGAGGCGATTAGATGCCGATGACCTGGTGTATAGAATAATGGTCATACCTAAGTCCTCTTCCGCCTCTGAACGTCTGACTACACATAGAGCAGCTCTTCAATTCCATACCGCTCTTCTCCAAACACTCATCTTTTGCTTCAACTTCTTTCACCTTCCGTTTATCTTCTGTGTATTCCTTCTTCTTAAATGCTTTCGAGGAACCTTGTGAACGCATTTCAGTTTGGATTTTTGGTTTCATATCTACGAATAATTCAAATAATAACTATACTACCCCATAGAATCGCAAAAATTTAAGAAGAGAAGGTAGTTCGGAGAAGCAATTTCATGGGCAATTATTGCATCAAATGCGATTCCCAAAACGCCTGCCAAAAATGGCTATTATAACATTATGCTTTCTTCATAGGCGTCTAATCACCCCCTTTTCTTGATCGTGGATGTTGTAAAAGACAGCTAAGGGTTATAATCATCATCATTCTCAGCTCATATATGTCCCACTGATGAGCTCGAGTCTCCTCCATAATGGGAGAGAAATTAACATACTATACCACGCTGGTCAGACGTTTTGGAATAGGGTTTTGTTTCGAGATTTCCTTCTCTTGCATGGATGTTATATGCGTTTCATATCCCTTAGTGGTCTCTTACGATCACCCACGGGTAAAATAGGGGGTGGTGAATTGTATTCTTACTCCGTCACCACACGGATTAATTGGAGTGGTTATAATATACATATAAAGTCAATACAAGAATAGGTAAATTCGATATAACACATATTCTATCTCGTACTCGTACATATTGTAAAAATTATTGGCAATAGTTTGTATGACCGGTCGTCTGTCTGACGTCAACACTACTTGGGAATGTAATTGTTGACCAAATGGCATCAGATGGAGTTGAACCCAGATCGTTACTTTGCTCGTTGTCGTCTTTTACGACATCCACGAGCAAAGTAAAGGCAATAAATTTGTATAAAAAAATATGGATCAAAATTCAATAATTAATACTGTAGCGGGTAGATATAAATCTTAGTAATAACGATGACTTGTTGGACGTGAAACACTTTAGGTATTCCGTGAACATAAACTTTGTAAAGTGTTCGAAACGCCGGGCAATTACAAATTCAACAAAATTCGCAACAATAAATTATTTAAAAAAAAATAACAGATAAGTCATAAGATAATTTTGATGAAAAATCGCAAACTTTTATGAATTGAGCATATATAAACAATGGAAACCACATTAACTTTTCATTTCATTTTATGAACAGTACATTCTTAAAATTCCAGAATTAATCACCTTTTTTTGCTACAACTGTTTTTGTAATAAACAATGGATCGCGCCTCTCTATCGCTTGTTCCGCGCTCTCGCTTGCACGCTCGGCTCAGACGGAACGTGACACTTTTTCGTGCGTGCAGCCGACGTTCGTCGATTTATAAAATGTTATTATGTCAAAAATTATATTTCATATGTATCATCATCATCATCACAGCCTATAAATGTGCCACTGTTGGGCTCAGGCCTCCTCCGTAATGGGAGGGAAATTAACCTACTATACCGCGCTGGTCAGACGTGTTGGTATAGGGTTTTGTTTCGAGTTTTCCTTCTCTTGCATACAGACATGTATGCGTTTTATATCCCTTACAGTTGCGGCACGCTATGATGGCCGTTTTGACATATTACAATAGTGATGTGAAATGTCGATTTATTCTCGAAAAAAATATAGATAATGAAATCTATATTTTTTTATTGCAAGTAGTACCTGATTAAAAAGGTTTAATAAAACTAAAATATAAATGATCCTATGTGAAGATCGTATTATTTTAATTTTTTTTTAATTTTGAATTTCGTAAAAGAAATGCTGAGTTGTGTGGTAAATAAGTACAACAATATAATAATCTTATAAAAATAAAAAATAAATGTTCGAGGCACCCTAATATATATAGTTTAGAAATCAATGTAATAAATAAATTTTGTGTCATTAAATGATATATTCGATAAATTTTCACTTTTTATGTAAAAAAAAATAATTTTCAATTTCACTATTGACAATAAAGAACAGCAATTTTCTCCTTCAAATGTAATTACTATAAAACGTCAAAACGGCCATGACGAAAACCGACTTCAAAAACTGAAAAGTACAAAATAACTTAAAATATAGTTAGAGGTTAGGTTAGTAAGAGACGACTATACTAATAGTCGTCTCTTACTATCACCCACGGGCAAGATAGGGGGTGATGAATTGTATTCTTACTCCGTCACCACACCCGGATATATTCATTAGTATAATACAACAAAAGATGGAAGGTACACCACTGATATAGAGCGAAGAGTGAATGCGGGAAATAGAGTGAACGGAGCGTTGGGGCAACTTTTCGGCAGCCACCACCTCAGCCAGAAGGCACGTGTAGCAATACATAACGCAGTGCTTGTCCCAACATTACTGTATGGAAGCGAGAGTTGGGTATGCAGAAAAGAGTATGATAGTAAAATTAATGCGGTCGAAATGCGATCTCTGCGGAAAATCTGTGGAGTTAGGCTGACCGACCGCATTCGTAACGACGACGTAAGAGAGCGAGTAGGTATGAAAGAGGGTATTGGTGTAAAGATGCGAAAGGGAATGCTCCGATGGTTCGGACATGTGGAAAGAATGCCGAACGAACGCCTGGTTAAGAAGATATACAATGCGAAAGTGGAAGGATGTAGGTACCGAGGGAGACCGAGACTAACCTACCTAGACCAGATCGGTCATGTACTGAAGGAAGGTGGAGTCAAGAGTCTCCGAAACCGGCGAGCGTGTATGAAGAGAATTATGAATGTTGAGGAAGCGAGTGAAGTATGCAGAGATAGAGTTCTCTGGCACTCTGTTCTCTCTGCCTACCCTGCAAGGGATATGCCGTGATGATATGTATGTATGTATGTAATACAACAAAAAATATGAAAACGGGAATGCGAGTGCCAATTTGGATTTTACCCTGGGGGGGCACACTTAAAACATTACTTATTTTTACTGACCGTCGCGCCGCCTACAGATTGTTTGTACAAACTTAACTACTGCCATTTTGTCCTGTATGTCAAACGTTTGACAACTGAGAATTGTTATTTTTTGTTCCTTGCGTAGGTACTTATTGTCATCAATCTATTTACGGTTATTGATGTACTTTCTGAAAATTATCTCAATTTTCATTGTTAAGCTGATATTATTATTGCTTCGTTATCAGCTGATATGTTTTTTTTTATATTTCAGGGTATCTTTCATAGTAAAAGAAAATTCTATATAATTACACATACACATGTAGATATGTATATATATCACTTCAACTTTATTTCACCGCGTAAACTCTGGGTAGCAGCACCTTCCATACATGCATATTTTATCATGGAGTTGCCACTCTTTTTCAGTTTAATAACTTTACTCTTTGATTTTACCTAACCACATTCGCCTAATTAGTATGTTGGCTGAAAAGGCTTATATATATATCAGAAGGAAAAAAAAAATCTCTACGAAAAATCTGAAATAAAGTTTACCTCGTGTCAATATGACGATGTTTGGTACACCCATTACGTGATCATCATTATCAATACTCTTGGAGTCCACCTCCACGATCCGGCTGAGTGGTAATGCCTCATCGCTGGAGCCTTCTGTGTCACTGTGAGCTCTAACCGTTTGACGTTTCTTGACACGCTTCCTGAATCTAAAAAATAGCTTTAACTGTAACATATAGTTAGAGTAGGACGACATCCCACTAAGTGGACTGATGACATTATCAAGGTCACAGGAAACTCGTGAATGCTATACTCGTGGGGAGGCCTATGTCCAACAGTGGATGTCTAAAGGGCTGATGGATGGATGGATGGTTAACATTCAGTTCTACTATTAATGAAATGAAATTTTCTATTGGCTTTTCCGTGTTCAACAACCCTTTTCTATCCATGGGTTAGACGACTAAGGGATAAAATATGCATATAACATCTATGCACAAAAAAGAAAACTGGAATCAAAACCTTATACCAACACGTCTGACCAGCGTGGTATAGTAGGTCAATTTCCCTCCCATTATGGAGGAGGCTCGAGCCCAATAGTGGGTACATATATGAGTTGAAATGATGAGATGATGATTGGGGTTAAAATTTTCAACTTTTTATGAGATGAATATCATTCATTCTCCAGCTCTTATCCTAATTACTTGTGGTCGATACAATATGTACTCTTCTTTCATAGTACATATTGTAAAAGTTATTGGCAATAGTTTTATGACCGGCCGCCTGCCAGACGTGAACTCTCCTTGTGAATGTAATTGTTCGACATCCACGAGCAAAGTAAGGTTTGGTAGTATTCGTAGCCGCTACCACACAGAAATTTATGGGATGAATAGTTCGCGAGTAAAAGAGTTTCAGCGTCTTTAGAAGAGTCTTGACATACTCTTCTCATATGAAAGAGAAGAAAAACTCGAAATAAAACCAGCTGACCTATTCCATCCATTGTAGAGTAGAATATAGGGCACATCCATTACGAATATTGGGGCGTATGTTGACTGAAAAAGAAAAAAAATACATTTTATACAAAAACCATTACTTCGAGAGTTTTGGAGGGTACGTGACAATATAATGTGACGCTGTTATAATATATTCTAGTGCATTATAGTGTTATAATAAATAAATTCGTAATGTGCTGCAGTGAAAGTGCTAGTATTATGACTATAATATAACAGTGCTCAAATAAGATTTTCAGATAATATATTCTACCAAAATAGGATATAAATTTCACATTGATATTTTCTACCGTACAACGCGGAAGAAGTTTTTTTAATTGCCTCCGGTGGCAAACGAGTAAGTAGCACACCTGATGGTAAGTGATATTGCTGCATTTGAAGAAGTCTCAGCCAATATCGCATATAAATAAATTTCTCTTCCACCAATATCCATACCTCTTTCTTGGTCTTTTATAGACCACAGTCTGCTTCTTAGTGTTCAGCTCTTCGTTGTTGTTGATATTGATGTACTTCTCATAGGATGCGGCAGGCTTCTCCGCCTCAGTACTGCTGGAAATGCTGTCGGATTTATCACAAGCGAACAAATCCGTTTCATTGCTTAGTTCGTTGCTATCAATTTGATCACTGAAAAGAGTTTTAGGGTCATATTATGAATAGATAGAATCTCGGTGTAGTGACGGAGTAAGAATACAATTCACCACCCCATATCTTACCTGTGGGTGATCGTAAGAGACGACTACGGGATATAAAACATATATAATATTTATGCAAGAGAAGAAAAACTCGAAACAAAACCCTATACCAACACGTCCGACCAGCGCGGTATAGTAGGTTAATTTCCCTACCATTACGGAGGAGGCCCAAGCCGAACAGTGGGACATATATGGGCTGTGATAATGATGATTATGAATAGTACATCATCATCATTCTCCTACTCTTTTCCTTATTACTTGGGGTCGATACAATATGTACTCTTCTTTCATAGTACATATAGTAAAAGTTATTGGCAATAGTTTTATGACGGGCCGCCTGCCAGACGTCAAACCTCCTTGGGAATGTAATTGTTGACCAAACGGCATCAGATGGAGTTGGCCCAGGTCGTTATAAAGCTCTTAGTCGTCTTTTACGACATCCACGAGCAAAATGAGGGTTGGTAGTATTCGAAGCCGCTACCACACAGCTAATTATGGATATATAAAAAATGAGTCACCAGATTGCGGGGCGAAGAGGGGGATTATGCATGCGCAGTAACGCATCGGCGTTACTGCGGTTGTATCGATAACCAATGCCACCTAGAGGCGAGTTGCTGAACTAAAGAGACAAGCCTGATATTTCAAAGTCATTAAAAGTTCTGCTAATCAGAATAATAATCAGAATAATCAATTTATTGGTAAATATAGTATTTACAAGTCAAAAATCTACATAAACTATCATCAAACGCATTCATTAAATAATTTCATTTTTCGTGATAATTTGTCATAAATAATATAATATAAATTAAATTGTAATAAAATATTAAGGAATTAATGCATCCTCATAAATACACAGGAATCAATAAGGATCGTTAAAATGTGAATTGTATAATTAAATTATTAAAGCTATCTTAACCTAGGGACAAAATCCTCTACACGATAGAAAGCCTTTTCAACAAGCCATGACTTTAATTTATTTTTAAACATTGGCAAGCCAGATGCGTCGGTTATATATTCAGGCAGTTGATTATATAAAGTGGGTCCCATCACGTGTGTCAATTTGTCGGATTTGGCAAGTCTGCGAGGTATCTCAGCAAGTTTCTTATTACCGCGTGTGTTGTAGCCATTTGAGTTGTCTCCGCGAGTCTTGAATAAGTCAAGATTTTGTCTTATGAATACAACAATCGAAGAAGTTACGATTGAGGGTAAGGTGAGTATCCGCAGTGATCTAAAATAGGGTTTTAGCGAGGTCTCCTGTGTCACTTTCGCAATCGTCCTCACGGCTCGCTTCTGCATACGGAACACTCGCTCCCTATCGGCGGCGTGCCCCCATACGTCTGCACCATACTGCAGCAGTGACTGTACAGTCGCAAAATAACAGGTGCGAACCACGTCTGCGGATACCACCCTCGACAGCCTTGAAAGAGCGTAGCACGCACTTCCTAGCTTTGCACAGAGTTTATCTATGTGCGTTCCCCAAGTAAGTCCACGGTCTACATTAAATCCTAAAAAGTTTGTTGATATTTCTTGTTGTATAACTGTCTTCCCTATTGATACAGTCATACTTCTAACTTGTCTACCAGAAATAGAAAAATGGATAAAATGGGTTTTTTTAAGGTTTAGAACTAGCCCATTCCACTCAAACCATTGCGCCAGCCGGCGAGATGTGCAGTTAAACTGCACCTCTAACAGATCTAGCGTCTGTTCACTCAGGATGACTGCTATATCATCCGCGTACATGAAGACTTCACCTTCCCTTATATGTTGGGGTAAGTCATTGAGCAGCAGAGAGAACAGAATATTAGAAACCGAGGATCCTTGCGCTACGCCCATGGTAGTTCCCAGGGCTTCTGATCTAGTCGCACCTCCATCACCAACTACTACTTGCGTCCTATTGCGCAAGAGATCTGTAAAGAGTGAGTGTGCACGACCTCCGATACCGTAGTGTTGAAGTTTGGCCGATAGAACAGCGTGATCGGCAACATCAAACGCTAATCATCGATAGATGGCAAAACTAAAAAGTATCACCGCTGTGCCGGTCGGAGTGGAGGGTGTTAGGTTATTTTCGTTACAGAATTTCTGAATTCGGTCTCCACGCTCAAGGCCCGCGATAGAAGCTATGCAATAGCTTAAAAATATAGTAATAATACGAGCTGAAGATTGAATGTCACTAGCTCACGCTAGTATAAGTGTTAGCACGATTGGAACGGATTTCCAATAGGTGTGGATTCGAATCCCATGTGTAATATTCATTTTTTCGCTCGTAATCAAGTTTTTATAAATAATCAATCATATTAAATGCTTTATTTCAGTAATTTGAGTAGCACATATTTGCTTTATTCCAGGCATAGCATTGATGATTTGAAGGTCATGGATTTCCAGGAAATCCAAAGGGCCTCGCGTACGAAGGTTTAGCTGTGACGGGAGTATTTTTGTAGTAAATTTGCATGGTGATTGTGGAGCGTTTCCTCTATATTATGATTGCAAGAAATTTCTGATTCTACTTCCTCAACTTACATCGGGTTGAGAGCTTTTAATGCTAAACCCACAATCCGGGTTAAGCTAGCCATATGCAGTTAACAACTAAAATCATACATATCATCACGCCATATCCCTTGCATGGTAGGCAGAGAGAACAGAGTGCCAGAGAACTCTATTCTTGCATACTAAAGTCACATGCAAAAAAAGGATCTTGACAGACAGACGGACGGACGGACGGACAGACGGACAACAAAGTAATCCTATAGGGGTTCCGTTTTTTTCCTTTCGAGGTGCGGAACCCTAAAAAAACGGTAACCATCAAGGGTGACGACAGAACGCCCAGTCACATAACCCATCTTTTTCTTCAGCTTCTTCATAATCATTAAGTTGCCCACTTATTTATAAAGTATTGCAGTTCGATTCCCATGCATTACAATACTTTGTCACTATCTTCAAATTATTGTAATTCTAAATGTAAATTCATCCGCAAACATGAATATTCAGCTTTTCTCTCAATTACTTGTGGTAGGATCTTGATGGTACCGGGGGAGACCGAGACTAACCTACCTAGACCAGATTGGTCACGTATTGAAGGAAGGTGGACTCAAGAGTCTCCGAAACCGGCGAGCGTGTATGAAGAGAATTATGAGTGTTGAGGAAGCGAGTGAAGTATGCAAGGATTGAGTTCTCTGGCACTCTGTTCCCTCTGCCTACCCTGTAAGGGATATGGCGTGATGATATGTATGTATGTACTTGTGGTAGCAGTTATGAATATTACTAACCCTTACTTTGCTCGTGGATGTCTTAAAAAACGACTAAGAGACTCAACCTGGACTGGATAAACTCCATCTGATGCCGTTTGGTCAATAAACAAATTTTTTATACTGGTAGGAGCACGCTGTTGACAGTTCTCTGTCTACAGCCACGGGCCGGTCCGTCCGGGGTAGTACCACACTGAGCGGAAGATCGATGTCTGAGTAATGGCAATGTGCTATTGCGCTTCGTTCGGTGAGCGAGAGAGCCGGAAGCCCAACTCGGTGGATTTGGGGATTTTACTAGTAGGCAGCGGCAGTGTTGACGTCAGACAGACGAGCGGTCATAAAACTATTGCCCAATAACTTTTACAATATGTATATTTACATAATTTTACCCCAAGTTATTTGGGATAAGAGCCGAGATGTTGAATATTAAGCATATTTAAAATTCACATACAAATTAACAGTAGAAATATAAAATAAACTATTTAAAATACGACCTTCAAGTAAATGCCGTAGCTGTGATCGAAACTACACTTAAAGTTCGCTACGAACGATAATACATGAATAAATACGGGTTACAACATATCTTCTATATTTATTTATTATTTAAGAGATTTCCACCTATATATTGACTCATCACGATATCTCTGGAACCATAAAGCCTACAGATTTTTAATTTGGTAGGTATATTCCTTTTGCCGAGTAGAGGTCAGCTAAGAACGGGTTTTACGAAATTCCACCCGCGAGGGGGGTTACTGGTGTGTAAAAATCATATTTATAAATATAGCTCCTACAGACTTGAAATTTGGTATGAACATTTCTTCTGCCCCGTAGAGATCAGATAATTACAGATTTTATAAAATTCCGTATCCAAAAGGCAATGCGGAGGTGTTAACATAAAAAAAATCCACATTTACAAATACTGCTAGCCCCACTACTTTTAGTTGACGCTATATTTTCTCTTTTTACATCGTACATATTCCAATTAGTTTTATGATCAGCCGCCTGACCAGACGCTATCAGATGCATTTGGTTTATTTTAAACTCTTAGGGCCGTTCATAAATTACGTAAGGGATTTTGAAGAATGATTTCGCCCCCTCCCTCCTACCGTAAGACATCATAAGTTTGCAACTATTTCCCCCTGCCCCTAAATAAGATTTTTTGTAAGAAAATGCCCTATTGATCAAATATAACTCTCATTTATTCTGAAAATATCTTTTATTACAATCTTCTTACTACAAGTAGGTATCATTAACTCACTGCAATAATATTATTATTTATTAATCTATCACAGTTTTAACTAAAATTAGTAATTTTCAATTTATTATCTTACGTAATGTCAGGTTCACTACCCCTTCCCCCAACTGCCTATAGTAAGAAGTTATAATATTCAGTCAACACAAAAAACGTTTTCAATTCCGTATGGTGACGGAGTAAGTATACAATTCACCACCCCCTATCATACCCGTGGGTGATCGTACGAGACGACTAAAGGATATAAAACGCATATAACATCTATGCGAGAGAAGGAAAACATGAAACAAAACCCTATACCAACACTTCTGACCAGCGTGGTATAGTGGGTCAATTGCCCTCCCATTATGGAGGAGACTCGAACCCAACAGTGGGACGTGTATGAGCTGAGGAGAAAAAGGCAAAAAATGTCTCACATAATTTATGAATGGCCCCTTATTCGCCTTGTCCTGGGCACCACGAGTAATATAATAGTTGCCTAGTTTTCGTAGTATATATTTTATATACCTGAGCCATGTAAATTTTCCGTTATAATTAGTAAATTAAATGCCCAGCCGACCTTATAGGTTGTTTTATTTGAAATGTTAATGAATTAAACAATTGTTGAGTACATTTTAATTACTTTTAATTAATATATTTAAACCTTTTATTTATTATTGCTTATGGTGGCAAACGAGCAAGCAGCAAACGTGATGGTAAATCTTACTGTCGGGCCATGGACCTTAGCAATGGATACAGTATAGCCCAGAAAGTAGGGCTGCCGGCTCTCTCGCTCACCGAACGAAGCGCAATAGCACGTTGCCATTACTCAGACGTCGATCTTCTGCGAGAGTGTGGTACTACCCCGGACGGACCGGCCCGCGGCTGTAGACAGAGAACTGTCAACAGCGTGGTCCTACCATTATTTGGCTTAAACTGTTCAATTTGGTACCACTCGACACCGCAGCAGGGTTCATCCATTCCATCTGGAAACGATACGGGTCCTCGGCTGTACATTTTCAGCGATCATTTCTCCCACGTACATGCAAGATTTGGAATGAACTACCTGCTGCTTTGTTATCCGAACGCTATGACATGTCCTTCTTCAATTGAGGTTTAAGAAGAGCACTTTCTTCAAGGTAGGTAACGGCCTGGCTGTGCCCCTGGTGTTGATAAGGTCCATCGACAATAAAAAGAAAATGTTGATCAGACGCCATCAGTGAAACTTTGTATTCTTTTAAGAGAACCACGAGCTATGCAATGATTGGTTGTGTTGATAGCTCACAGCACAGCTGCGAGAGAAGAGAACTTTTTTAACTCTAAAACTCTACTTCATCTGACCTTTACAGGGCAGATAGTAAGTCCACACCAAATTCCAAATCTGTTGAGTAGCAGTCTGGGGGGGCACAGTTAAAACATTACTTATTTTTACTGATCGTCGCGCCGCCTACAGATTGTTTGTACAAACATAGCTGCCATTTTGTTGTAATTGTCAAAAGTTTGACAACTGAGAATTGTTATTTTTTTGTTCCTAGCGTATGTACTTATTGTCAATAATCTATTTTCGGTTATTAATGTTCGTTCTGGAAATTATCTCAATTTTCATTATTAAGTTTATACTATTGCCGTTTCGTTAACGGCTCATATGTTATTTTTATATTTCAGGGTAGGTTTCATAGCAAAGAAAAATCCTATATAATTACATACACACAATATGTAGATACGTAGGTATATATGTATATTACTTCAACTTTAGTTCACCGCCTTAGCTCTAGGTAGCAGCACTTTCCATACATGCATATTTTACCATCGAGTTGCCACTCTTTTTCAGTTAATATAATTTTACTCTTTGGTAGCAGTCAAGGGCGTACCCAGGATTTCAGATAGGAGGGGGCAGCTCATATGATGGTCATGATGGTCAGTCGGGTATATTGAACACTTGCCAAGAAAATTGACGTTTAGTTTATCTTCTAGGGGGGGGGGGCAGTGAGCCCCCCTGCCTACCTGGGTACGCCCATGAGTGGGGATAAGAGCAGAATGATGACGATACTGGCATCATATCAGCCCCATCATGGGGCTCGAGTCTCCTCCACAATAGGAGGGAAATTGACCTACTATACCATGTTGATCAGTCGTGTTGGTATAGGATTTAATTTTGAAATTTTCTCTCTCTTATCCCAATTACTTGGGGTCGATAAAATATGTACTCTTCATAGTACATATTGTAAAAGTTATTGGCAATAGTTTTATGACCGGCCGCCTGCCAGACGTCAACACTACTTGGGAATGTAATTGTTGACCAAACGGCATCAGATGGAGTTGGCCCAGGTCGTTATAAAATTCTTAACCGCATTTTACGATAACCAAATCCAAAATAGGATGGTGAATCGTATTCTTACACTGTCTAAAAATATTTTCTTTTAATTTTTTCAAATAATTATGTTGTGTGGTAGTGCTTACAAATACTACCACCCCATACTTTGCTTGTGGATGTCTTAATAGACAACTAAGAGCTTTATATCGATCTGGGTCAACTTCACCTGATAACGTTTGGTCAAAAATTACATTACCAAGTAGTTTTGACGTCAGACAAGCGGCAACCAGCCCCAATTCTTGAATACAAATATTTTAATAGTGGTAGATCCACACTGTTGGCAGCTTTTAGTCTATACTCTATAGTCTCAGGCCAGTTCGTCCGGGGTAGTACCACACTCACAGCAAATCAACATCTGAGCAATGGCAATATGCTGTTGAACTTCATTTGGTGAGCAAGAGAGATGGACGCCTAACTTTTTCTGTGGTAGACCATGGACTAGCTGTAGCGTTAGTATTGTAAAGGTTTGTGTGCGGCAGTAACACTTACCATCAGGTGTGCTGCTTGCTCGATTGCCACAAGCAATAAAAAAAATTATCTAAATCGGTTCCACAGTTTAGGAGTTAAGTTATACACACATAAAAGAATTAAATTTTATATTATACAATTTTAACAGCTAATTATGATTTTGTTAGCCTGAAGATGTACCGGGCGGAACGGCCGGCTTGTGTCTGGACCATAGCCTAACACACAAAAAAAAAAAAAACAAACAACTAAGGAATCTTCAAATTACTGAAATTTTAGCATTTAATATGCTTAATTATTTATAAAAACCCGATTACGAAGCGAAAAATGATGTCACAAGCGGGGTTTCGAACCCGCACCTATTGGGAGTCCAGCCCAATCGTGCTGCCACTTACACCACCGTGAACTATTGTAGGACCTTTAATGTAGTAATTGGGTTTTTATAAGGAATCTTATACAACCGATTTTTTTACAATTTCAAAGCGTAAAACAATTTTTCCATAGAAATTTTACATGTGGTATCAGTGTAAGAACACAATTCACCACCCGTTATCTTACCCGTGGGGTGTCGTAAGAGACGATTAAGGGATCTATGCGAGAAAAGGAAGATCCTAACCTTATACCAACACATTGAACAAGGGTAGTATAGTAGGTTAATTGCCCACCCATTATGAAGGAAGCTCAAACCCAACATTAATTAATTAATGTATATTTTTAATAAAGGAAGAAAGAAAAGCATTTATTATACTTTAGTTAAAAGCTTATCATTTGCCTGCCCCCATCCCACGCTAAGTGGGGTCGGCACAACACGTTCTTGCCTTCCACAATCTTCTATCAGTCGTCATATCTACACTCACAGATGGGCGACTCAGTGGTCACTGTTCTGCTATATGCAGATGAGGCAGTCCGGCTGGCACAGTCAGCGACTGACCTGCAGACCCTAGTCGACACAATGACAGAAGATTGTAAGAAAAGGGGTCTACGCGTGAATGTGAGCAAAACCAAAATAATGGTCTTTGAAAGAGATGAAGCCAGAACAGATGTAAGAGTAACAATAGGTAATGATGTACTGGAGCAAGTGGATGAATTTGTATATCTTGGATGTGGATTTAGCCGAGATGGAAGGTACACCACTGATATAGAGCGAAGAGTGAATGCGGTGAAATAGAGTGAACGGAGCGTTGGGGCAACTTCTCGGTAGCCACCACCTCGGCCGGAAGGCACGTGTAGCAATACATAATGCAGTGCTTGTCCCAACATTACTGTATGGAAGCGAGAGTTGGGTATGCAGAAAAGAGTATGAAAGTAAAATTAATGCGGTCGAAATGCGATCTCTACGGAAAATCTGTGGAGTTATGCTGATCGATCGCATTCGTAACGACGACGTAAGAAAGCGAGTAGGTATGAAAGAGAGTATTGGTGTAAAGATGCGAAAGGGACTGCTCCGATGGTTTGGACATGTGGAAAGGATGACAAACGAATGTCTGGTTAAGAAGATATACAATGCGAAAGTGGTAGGATGTAGGTACCGGGGGAGACCGAGACTAACCTACCTAGACCAGATCGGTCACGTACTGAAGAAAGGTGGAGTCAAGAGTCTCCGAAACCGGCGAATGTGTATGAAGAGAATTATGAATGTTGAGGAAGCGAGTGAAGTATGCAAGGATAGAGTTCTCTGGCACTCTGCCCACCCTGCAAGGGACATGGCGTGATGGTATATATCTACACTCAAAACTATCATACACATATCCTCATTTACACAATCCATCCATATCTTTTTGGGTCTTCCACGATTCATACGCCCGTCCACAAGCATATTCAAAACCCTCTTTGTCACATGCAGTTCATCCCTAATCATTACATGTCCATACCAAGACAATCTCTTTCGTTAAAAAGTAATAAAAAATTAACATAACTTCTGACATAAAATAATATGAACGAGAAACAAGAAAGACTATATTGGCTCAACTTGTACTCATCATCATCATCACAGCTCATATATATCCCACTGTTGAGCTCGAGCCTCCTCCATAATGAGAGGGAAATTAACCTACTATACCACGCTGGTCAGATGTGTTGATATAGGATTTTGTTTCAAGTTTTCCTTCTCTTGCATATATGTTATATGCATTCTATATCCCTTAGTCGTCTCGTACGATCACCTACAGGTAAGATATGAGGTGGTGAATTGTATTCTTTATCCGTCACCACACAGAAAGCAGCTTGTTTTTTCTTATATTTTTATTTTTTTTTCTTATAAAATATTTTTTGTTCTTATAAAATATTTTGTTCTTATAAAATACATATACTACGGAGGAGGATCAGCCTCAAGAATAATACATACATGGACTATAAAAAAAAAATATTTTACAAAAAAAAAGAACTTACCTATGCACAGAAATGTCACTTTGGCCCGCAGATTCCAATTTCTTTATTTCAAATGTAATATTTATCCTTTTATATATTTCCTCGGTGATGTTACGACATTTCTCGTACTTAGAATTGAGGCTTTGACCACCCATTGCCCAAACATCTTTATTGTTACCTAAAGTTGACATTTTGTCTGGGAACAATATCTTAGAAGACTCTTATTGGATAACTAATAACATTTTCTTATTGCGTAAACCTTTTACATGATTTTCACGACGATAATTGAGCAACACAGCCATATTTGTGACGGCAAATTGGTAAAATGTAATTACGAAATGGTTGAAGTCAGTCGTCTGCAAAATTATATTGGACGATGCTTGTTTTATAACTTATTCTATTGGAATTCAACAAAAGAAGGTTCACAGAGGCTTTGACACGTTTAAAATACGACTTTTATGTATTTTCTTTGCTAATAACTGTATGTAATACGAAGAAATAGCGAGACACCAAACAAAGAACACTATTTCAACATTTTATGACACTATAAACCCGTCACAAGCACAGACATTTGCAATTATATTACTCTTGATACAAAATAAGCTCTAGGACTAGATAAAACTATGGTTGTTACTATTAAAATAGTAGATACTATAACAATAATTAAACAAATAACAATAAAAATAAAAACTAAGTTGCCTTCCGGCTATTTTTTAATTGACGTTTTTAATATAGTGTTGCTGCTTGTTTGATTAATTGCACATAATTTTAATATAATTTTTACCATAGACAAACATATTTTTATAAGGACAGTGAATAGCAATTGATATACCACTACCACTTCTTGGTAGAATAATTATTCTTACATATGGCAACACATGAATAGTGTTGCTCTTTTATACTTAATTCTTTTAGTTGTATTGAATAATTTTCAGTAGCATATCATTTGACTCCTTTAATTTTCACATAGCATTAACGAAATGAATTAAAAATCACTAAGGCATACTATATTATAATATTTATCAAATATTGTATTGTCTATTTTTTTCCTATACTTTGAGTATTTAGGTGTGTGCTTAAGTAGTATTAGCCTAGGGCCTCTTAAACTCACGGTCTGGCCCTGAAACTAGACAAAGGTAATAAACACATACACGTAAAATATCACAAAAGGTCTCCCCTCACAATAAGCTGCGTCACAAATGTGCTACAGTCCTACAGAATTGATTTCCACCCAATTACAACTTTTTCTTACAGCTATTAAAATACTCTAACAGTTTTAACCTACAATGTTATAATATGTAAAATATTTTATCCTTATATAACATTACTGTATAAATATCTATTTTAAATTACAGTATTCTCTTTAATCAGAAACCGAGGTTATACTGTCGTGAGGCGGTCATAACCTATAATCAAATTGTAAAACAAGAAAAATATAAATTCCCGCCATTTTAAATGTCAAACAAACCGAACATTTGTTTTGTATTTGTTTCAAAAATATTGTATTAATTGTATTTCAATCTATTAAATCACAATGCTATAAAATTATAGCTCATTCAATTATTATAATGGTTCCATATATCATTACAATAACCGAGGTGAACTTGCTGACTAAATATTAAAAATGCCTCCACGAAAAACTAGTCTCAAAAATAATATCGTGGCAAGATTAGCTACAGGACGGAGAGGTCCTTGTGCTTTTTGTTACCGAGAAGTTGATAATGAATTGTTATACGGTAAACTGTACGCAATTGGGAATATTCAATGTCATTATTATTGTGCGGTATGTACCAATTATTATTCACTGACCTAGTATCTGTCCTAATTTAAATGGTGCACTATCTTTTACAAATTAAATGTAAACTTAATAAGATAGTTTCATACAATTAGATTAAAAATAAATAGAATATTCTAGCTAGTTTATTATAAATTAACATCAGAACCTTGTGTGGAGACTGATTTAGTATACAATATTCATCTTTAAGACTTAGCTGTGGAAATTTTTATTCCCCTATAATATTCCGTGTGGTGACGGGGTAAGAATACAATTCACAACCCATATCTTACCGGTGGGTGATCGTAAGAGACAACTAAGGGATATAAAACGCATATAACATTATCCAAGACAAGGAATACTCGAAACAAAACCCTATACCAACACATCTGACCAGCATGATATAGTTGGTCGGTTTCCCTTCCACTTGTGAAGGAGTCTCAGGGCCAACAGTGGGACGTAAATGAGCTGAGATGATGATGATGAATCCCCTGCACTAAGAAAGTAATGCTTGTATTTTGAGTTTGCAAACACACAATTAACAGACACAAATCTCATTCAAACTACATCAATTTGTAGATCACATAAAGTACAGTGTGAGAAGCAAACCCACAACACTATCTTAATCACTATAATATTTGTGCAGTCATAAATATTACACTATCACTATTATCATTCTCTTACTCTTATCTCGATTGCTTTTGGTTGACACGAAATGTACTCGTACATATTGCAAAAGTTATTAACAATAGTTTTATGTCTTCCACATGTAAACAGTGTTTGTGAATGTAATTGTTGACTAAACAGCATCAGATGTATTTGGTCCAGGACGATATAAAGCCCTTATTTGTCCATACAATATCCACAAGTAAAATAAGAGTTATTTACATACTACACTCTATAAAAGATTTTTTTTTGTTTCAGTTGCTATCTTCATGTTTGATACAAAAAGGTAAAGATGAACAGGGTTTATTTGGTTTCCTATATGAAGACATACTTGCCGAAGTTGAAAGATGTAAAAAACATGTAAGTATTACTATACCTCATCATTGTCATTCTCCTACTCTTATCCCAATTAATTGGGGTCGATACAATATGTACTCTTCTTTCATAGTACATATTGTAAAAGTTATTGGCAATAGTTTTATGACGGGCCGCCTGCCAGACGTCAACCCTCCTTTGGAACGTAATTGTTGACCAAAAGGCATCAGATGGAGTTGGCCCAGGTTATAAGGCTCTTAGTCGTCTTTTACAACATCCACGAGCAAAGTAGGGGTTGGTAGTATTCATAGCTACCACCACACACCTAATACCTATACCTCATACCCTCATCATATACGTATTATTATTGCGCTGATGACTCCTCCACTTTGAGAGAAGATGAGATCATGATGTCAGCCCATATATATTTTAATGCTGGGCTTAAATCTCCTCCAAAATAGGTAGTAGATTGACCAACTATTTCATGTTGGTCAGATGTATTGGTACATACATATATAGCTTCACGCCTGTTTCCCAGAGGGGTAGGCAGAGACTATGGATTGCCACAAACTATGATCCTGGCATACTTCATTAGTATAAGGTTTTATTTATAATTTTCCTTCTAAATAGCAGATGTACTCGTTCACATTTTATGCCTTAGTTGTCTTTTGTGTCACACAGGAAAGATAGGGACTTTAGAATTGTATTCTTACTCCGTCACCAGAATGGATGAGAAGTAGTGGAATTTTAATAAAAAAGCTAAAATATCACATCTAGTTGGGTCCGTTCATAAATTACGTAAGGGATTTTGAAGATTGATTTGGCCCCTACTGTAAGACATCATAATATTGCAACTACTCCCCCCCCTGCCCTTAATAAGAATTTTTGTAAGAAAAGGCCCTATTGATCAAATATAACTCGGTTTATTCTGAAAATATCTTTTATTACAATCTTCTTACTACAAGTAGGTATCATTAACTCACTGCGATAACATTAATCTTATTAATCTATCACAGTTTTAACAAAAATTAGTAATTTTCAATTTAATATCTTATGTAATGTCAGGTTCACTACCCCACTGCCTATAGTAACAAGTTATAATATTAAAATCACCAAAAAAAGTCTTACATAATTTTTAAATGGGCCCTTACCCTCGGCCTCGCCTTTGGACCACCAGGAGTATTATAATAGTTGCCTAGTATTATTATTATATTTTAAATACCTGAGCCATATAAATTTTCCAATATAATTAGGAAATTAAATGCACAGACGACCTTGTAAATTGGCCCTGGTCAATATAAGTCTCTCTTAGTTGTTTTTTTTTCAACAGCCACGAGCAAAGTAAGGGTTGGTAGTATTCGTAGCTGCTACCACAGCAGTTTCTTCACATGACTGATATTGTCAACTTGCCTTTAAGAAAAATGTAATGGGAAAAAACCTAAAATATTTTTCATCACCATCTCAGCTCATAAGCTAGTTGGGCTCGAGTCTCCTCCATAATGAGAGGGAAATTGACCTACTATACCAACATGGTTTTGTATCGAGTTTTCCTTCTCTAGCATAGATGTTATATGCGTTTCATATCCCTTAGTTGTCTCTTACGATCACCCGCGGATATGATAGAGGGGTGGTACATTGTATTCTTACTCTGACACCAAAAGGATAATTTATTTTTTGTGTTTTTAAATTTCAGAAATGTTCATACTGCAATCAAATTGGTGCTAACTTAGGATGTTCAATTACACAATGTAGGAAACAGTTTCATCTACCATGTGGCAAGGAGAGGAATTCACTGTCTTTTTTCTACGGAAATTATAAGTAAGTGTTTAAATTTTATTGTTTAGTTTAGTGTTGCATATCGATAGTCTACTATCGATAGACAATCAATTGTCTATCGATAGTTTACGTATAAGCAATAGTATCAATAGTATAGATAGCTCTCTACGAGCAATACTATTAATAACAACGATGCTATCGATAGTGATTCATTCGATAGTATCAATACTATCGATAGTATCGCTAATACCATTAGTTTTAACCTAAAACTATCGATAGTATCGACTATTTTGGACTATCGATAGCAAGCAACTATTCGATAGTATCGATAGTTTTAGGTTAAAACTAATGGTATTAACAATACTATCGATAGTATTGATACTATCGAATGAATCAGTATCGATAGTATCGCCGTTATTAATAGTATTGCTCGTGGAGAGCTATCAATACTATCGATAGTCTCGATAGTATTGATATGTGACGATACTATCGATAGTACTATCGATAGTATGAATACTTTTTGAGGTTAACTATCGATAGTCAAACTATCGATTTTTATGCAACACTGGTTTAGTTTGAGTTTTGGCAGGTAAGTGAAAGCTCACTGTATAAATCATGTATTATTGTATATTCATAATCTTATTTGAAATAAAACTACTTTTACGGATTCTATCGCGTTTGTATTTGATTTTTAAATTTCCCGACGTTTCGAACACTTTACAGTGATCATGGTCACGGGAGGACCATGCACCTATAGCTTAGAACATTACTGTAGATTTATTATACAGACAATTTAAAAAGTTACTAATATTCTTTATAATTTAGTACATAGTAGTAGATTTTTAATTTAGCAGTATTATTATGTTGAAAGTTGTTTTCAAGTGACAATAGATAGCAGTGTTCTCAAATATGAAATGACGATGTCATAAAATTATTCAATATTATAGTTCTGTCTATACCACAGTCTATGCCTCTATGGTCTGTAAGTTGAAGTTATAACGACTGCTACGGATTTAAAACTTTGTTTTCTGGATATATTTCTTTGAATTCACCGGCTCGTTTGGACTTTCACGATACTACTCTTACTGTTGACCTGGCTACGTTTGGAATACTGCTATTTGCTCATCGAATTGGATTCGTCATTTGTGTATAATTATTGTTGTGAATATGCACGAGAAAAAGTGTTGTGTACCGAACTGTTCGCGAACGCGTAAGTATTTTTATTATTATTTGGTAGCTAATTAAACACTACTGCACGTGTTCAACCTCATCGGTCTAACGCCCCACTATTGGGCCTCCTTAAATGAAGGATAATTCGCCTACAGTATGCGCTGCCAAGATGTGTTGGTATAGGGTTTTTTCGAGATTTCATTCTCTTCGAGAGTTTCTTCTATTATTTGCCTTCTATCCTATTATTTATAACGACCTGGGCCAACTCCATCTGTCGCCGTTTGGTCAATAATTACATTCCCAAGTAGGGTTGATGTCTGGCAGGCAGCCGATCATATAACTTTTACAATATGTAGTATGAAATAAGAGTACATATTGTATCGACCCCAAGTAATTGGGATAAGAGTAGGAGAATGATGACAAATGATTTGCCTTCTATCTGCAAATAAATAGATTTAAAATTGCCTATTATTACTGTTTAATGTTGTGTGGGCTCGGTAAATAAAGATTATTGTCATTTAGTTCATACAAATATGCAGTATATAGAATGCTTAGATAAGATTTTACAAACTATGTCTTATAAATACACATGGTACCATTCACATTTGGCTCTATTATTCTTTGTCAATATAATCACGCTGAAAGAATTAGTACGCTGAAGTGGTAATGGGCAGACCACATTGCTCTACGAACCGATAACCAATGAGAAAAAAAAGATTCTCGAGTGGCGACTGCATATTGGAAATCACGGTGTTAGTGGCCTGCATTATGATAGGGCATTAACACACCATTCTGATTCATACTGAAAATTGCCTAACAGAAAAACCAAATCATCCCTAAGTTAAGCAAATTGCTCAACTTACAGATTGAGCCTTAGATCTCACAATCAATTATAAACAGAAACAATCTTGTAGCACTGATATCCCATGACCAAGAGTATGAATTGTTCTATTTTTCTATTAGAATGTATTTTAGGTTCATTTTTAATGCTACAAATAATTAAATTACTATAAATTAATACGTTTCAGGTGCAGATAATGCTATTTTGCACATATTTCCTGATCCAAGAAAGGAGTTGGATAGATTTAATAAGTGGATATATGCTGTTGGTGGTAATCTTTTTATACTTGATCCATTACATATTTTTAAATGTGGGAGAGTTTGTCACTCACACTTTGAAGAAAAATATCACACTGCAAGCAAGAGATTAAGCCCAAAGGCGGTACCTTCTCTTGGTTTATCAGGTAATAAATGAATACATTTTATATTCATCCCATCATTTATAGAATTAAGGTAAACTATTTTATTGTGTTTTTAATAACTTGTATTCTTGTGTGTTATTTAGATTAACTTCCCAATGAGTTAAACACTAGAAATTTGGACCAAAAGGTTGGTTCAGAAATTAATGAAAATATCTTTCATTGTCATCCATTAAACTGAACCAGCCTACTTAATGTGAAAAAAGAAGAAAATAAAATTAAATAAAGTTTAATGCTTTTTTTTCTTTTTGTATATAAATCATAAAAAGCAAAAAATAATATACAGTGGTACGTCGAGATACGAGTGCCCTAACATACAAGTTATTTGAGATACGAGCTGTCAAGCGAGCGATTTATTGTTTTGAAATACGAGCAATATTTGCAATACTAGCTATTGCCAATAACTTTTGCAATATGTAGGAAGAAGAGTACATATTCCGTCCACCCCAAGTAATTAGTAAATAATATTAAAAAAAATAAACTTATATTTAGTTAAAAAAAAACATAAAATTATGTATAATCTATTATCAAAATAAAATTGTTACATTATTTTTTTTAATAATTAGTTCTTTATTAATTTATGTGATCATCTTATTCATTAATTTTTGACTATTCAAACAACTACCCATATTTTAATATATCCACAAGGGCAAAGCCGTGGGAAACAGCTTATTTATAAATATGATATTAGTTATTAATAAATTCATTTCATTATTATTTAAGGTATACAAACTACTTCAAGACCACATTTACAAGTGACTAATCAGAGTGGGAAAATTTCATTACCAGCTGTTTTGGCCCCATCTGGTTACCTAGTTCCTAACCCATCTTCATCAATCAATCAAGAAGCTGTTGCATCAACATCAAAAGGTATGAAGTTATGTTTTATTTATAGCTCTAGTAAATGAATATTTCTTTTGTAATCATTTGCATTGATTATGTAACAATAAGGAATGATATTTCTTAAGAACCGTTTATTATTATTTTACCTACCTGTTTACTGCATATAAATTGACTTTAATAACCAGTATCCTTTAAAAGGTATTATATCTGTTGACCGACTTATTTTTTGGGTGGTTTTGGTTTGAACATACCCTGCTTGTTCCGACCCCGGCGACGAAATGAGTTCCCATGTTCCCTCCCTATCCAACTACTGGTAACCTTTAAATGTGCCTGCCTGCCTGCCTGGTGTCTTAAGATATGTCTTATGACACCCTGGCAATACGCGTATCCTCCTAGCAGTAGTGGTTAGATGATGACCACTCCCTCTTCGCGACGTTGTCTCGTCGAGACCTGCACCATTCGGAGAGAGAGGATGTGCTGCCGACGCAATCACTACATTAGCGTTGGCTATAGGACCTCCACAGTCCGAACACCGAACCGAGGCCTCTCCAACCGTACTGCCCAATGAGGAATAAGGTTTCGATGTAGTCGGTCAATTCGCGGGGCGAGATACTGTTAGCTAACCTAACAGTATTAACTTGCTTTAAATGTGCAGACATTTCTGTCTCATAAACATAACTGGTTGACCTATTAGGACCTGTTTGTATAAAGGTAGTGTTATACAGTTTGTGATATAAAGTATCGTTATTCCAGGTATCTCTTATATCTTGAGACCTTCTTTACAAAATGTGACCAATGAGACAGAGGAAACTTCATTACCAGAATTATTGGCTGCATCTGACCACCTAACAACTTTACAATTTGTCCCGACTGCAACTCCTCAAAAAGCTGTTGTATTAAAAGGTTGGTGGTATATCTACATCTGTAATAAGTATCAATTCATTTAAGTTACCAAACCTCAAAAGAAAGAACGAACTCCTTATAATTTGAAGGTGTGTTGTTAAATAAAAGTCGCGGGCCGCAAGAAGGAAGGCCACGGGTTGCTGATCACTGATCTAACTTGAAGCAAGCATATAGAGAGCTAATTATGGTGTAGGTTGAGAAGGGGTTTTCAAAATACAACTTTCGTATTCCGTCAGTTATAAAATGTTAACATAAATGTTGGTTGTTGGAAATAGAACAAAATATTAATAATATTTTCATGTCATCTGCTTGAAATCCTTTAGTCAATTTCTATGATACACGCAGGAAGAGGTGGATTGCTGGCATATGTAACGTGGCCTATGATTGACTATTTATATATGATATGATTTTAATAATATAAGCCCGCCTTTCATTACATACCTATTTCTTTCTCAATCTCAATTTTTGCTTCACATGAGATTTTATTTTTTCAGATAAACTGTATCTAGAATGGTTGACGCTAATTATATTATACTGAGAAACCAAATAAAGCAGTTACAAAAACAAAAAGACTCTGCAACAACTAGATTGAAGAAGGCCTTGAAGTTGTCGGAAAATGCTGCATTCCAAAGAGCACTTGGAAAATTTTCGCCAACCGCAACTATTTTCACTAATCTACAATTCCGTGAAGCAGGGAAACATCAACTGGGTTGTAGATTTACAAAAGAGGAAAAAGTTATGGCACTAGCTTTATACAAGCAAGGTCCTAGAGCTTATAGATGGTTGAAAAAATTTTTTACTCTCCCTTCACCACTAACATTAAGCAGAATGATATCTAGGGCATCTCTGCGGCCAGGCATAACTAATGAACGTTTATTTCAACACCTAGAAAAACAAGTTAGCCGAATGAAGCCCTTAGACAAATTATGTATATTGTTATTTGATGAAGTTGCACTAACTGCACATTTTGACTACAATAGAAGAATGGATTGTGTGAGCGGGTTCGCTAATAATGGTGTAAGCGCCCAAAACAAAATAGCTGACCATGCCCTGGTGTTCATGGTGAGAGGCATTCAAAGAAACTATAAACAGCCTGTGGCCTATACCTTTTGCCAAAGTACGACTCCCTGTTTGGAACTCGCTTACCAAATAAAAACAGTAATTAGAAAATTAATGTCAATTGGTTTTATTATAATAGCAACAATATGTGATCAGGGCGCAACTAATACCAGTGCAATCAATTGGCTTATTAAAAATACCAATGAGGAATATTTACGGCAAGGGAAAGAAATCAAATATAAAATATTTGAAATAGATGGAAATCAAATAGTCCCATTATATGACCCCCCACATCTCATTAAGGGCGTCCGAAACAACTTGCTCACTAAAAACTTATATTATAATATTGATGGTGTGGATAAAATTGCTAAATGGGAACACATTGTTCAGATATACAACGAAAATCTTGCATATAAGGGCATAAGATTAATGCCAAAACTAACTGAACGGCATGTTGTACCCCATAAAATAGCAAAAATGAAAGTTAAATGCGCTACTCAAGTCTTTAGCCAAACTGTGGCAGCTAATATGGGATATCTATCAAGTGAGTAGTTATCACTTTGAAATAGACCTCGTTTTTAAATTCAATGTACTGTGGACATCAAATAATTTCTCTTATTTCAGATATTTAATAAAATTCAGCAGCATTATTTGCCAATGCGACTGGTAGAGAGCAATAAGCTTGTTTATCTATTACATAGGATTTATAAAAAACAGTGATAGGTGTGTTAATCATGAATGTAGCTAGGAATTGTTCTGGCCGGCCAATAGCTTAGTAACCACCATGAAATTTTAAATTATCTCATGATCATCTGTCCCACTGTTGGGCTTGAGCCTCCTCCATAATGGGAGAGAAAATGACCTACTATACCACACTGGTCAGACGTGTTCGTATAGGGTTTTGTTTAGAGTTTTCCTTCTCTTGCATAGATTTTATATTTCTAAGTCGTCTCTTACGAACATCCAATGGTAAGATAGGGGATGGTGAATTGTATTTTTACTCCGTCACTATATGGAAAGAAAATTTTAAATAATAAAATATACATCAGTTGGTACTTTTAATTCGTCTCGTTAAATAAAGCTCCAAATTATTGCACGTATGGTGTTGATAAAGCTACAATTCCATCCCTAAATGAGCATGTATAGATAGATCTCTTTAGTAAAGGATAAATTCAGTATTGTCATGCTTATGTTAGATGAACTTCAGTCAAATAACTTTACAAACACTTAACAATAATTCAATTCAATTATAATTCAACAACAATAATTCAGCATATTAAATGCTAAATTTCAATAATTTGAATAACAAAGTTGTGTCATCGTTTAATACAATTCTAACTGCAAAGTTTGAAGTATTAAGCCCATACAATGTGTAAACATTGTCGGGTAGATGGCACACGTCTCCTTAAAGACGTAAATATGATACAAAGCGATTTGAATGTCCTACAATAGTTCACGGTGGTGTAAGTGGCGGCATGATTGGGCCGGACTCCCAATAGGTGTGGGTTCGAATCCCGCTTTTGACATCATTTTTCGCTTCGTAATCTGGTTTTTATAAATAATTCAGCATAATAAATGCTAAATTTCAGTATTTTGAATTTACAAACACTACTCCTGCTAAATTGCAACAGTTCTGCCATAGTAATTAATTAACTAAAAATATCACATTTTAATATTAATGTGATACATATAACAAATAATACGGTTGATGATAAACATAGCATATTTTTTCAGATATGGGGATCTTGTCGAAGGAGTGCGAAGGTACAGCAAATCTTCTGCTATTCTTCGATAACCTATTTGATTCAGTCAATGGCAGTCAAGAAAATTTTAAAAAAAGGGCTGGGAAACCATTACTTGGTCCTGTGACTCCAAATTCCAGCCACAAAAAGATTTGGATAGAAGCCAAACAAACAATAAAAACGATGAAATTTAGCAATAATAATAGATTTGGTGTAGTGCCATCTATTACCAATTGGTTGCAAACTATTGAAAATGTTGTATATATGGTTGATATTCTCTTTAAAAAATATCAATTGACTTCTATATGGATGAGACACTTTAATCAAGACCCCCTGGAGAATTTTTTTGGCTGCATTCGCAGTCACGGTTACCGTAATGTGTCTCCTTCTTGTATAGGCTTTGAAGCAGCTTATGCTTCTCTTTTAATAAATAATTTAAGCAGTATTCATTCGCCGGGGTCCAATTGTGAGATTGACAATTGTACGAATTTTAAGTCTCTCAGTAAAATATTTTTTAAGAAATGTGAAACTACAAGATTTGTTTTAGAAATAAATTTTGAAGACACAAATATAATTTTTGTAGATCTTAGCAGAAAGTTGCAAGACCCTAAAACAAAAGCACAATTGCAATATGTATGTGGTTATGTTTTACGACAGTTAAAAATTAGCTGTGCTACCTGCAAATCATTATTATATAACGAAAACCGAAATAGTGAAGCCATTATATACAGAGAGTATGATAAATTTAAACGGTGCCTTACTTATCCTTCTATATCTCTAATGAATTGCTTTTCTGCTATACAAGATGTTGTCACCGACATTATAAGAAAAGATAGCAAAAAGGCAAACATTAAAGAATATATAAAAACAATACTATCAGTTGTAATTGATTATAAATTCATAAATTGCAACCAGCATAAATATGACATAATTAAAAAAATTGAAGATATATGTATAAACTTATTTATTTGTAATTGGTGCAAAGACACAAATAAATTGTTACGAGGATCTCGATCAGACTTCGATTATTACGACGACATTCAAAAAATGTCAATTGCTTATTATAAAAAAAGGCAAAAATAAAATTTTAATATTGATATGGTATTTTATTTCATCTTTGATTTAGGTTGGGTTTTGTTGTAAATACCTAAATAAACTTATATAAATATATATAATGTGTGTATATATTTATATATATATCATAGAGTATTTTAAATATATTGATATATATATATATACACGTGAACAATTAACATGCAAAGTTGCACTCCGTGATTGCCAGGTGGCGTTCTTCACATTACCTTTGAGTGACGTCTCTATCTCAGTCTATAAAATGTACTCTGTGGGGAGGACTGAGGTGTCTTACGTCCAATATGTCATTGTTATAACAGAAATTTATTTATATCTACCCTATAAGATATTAAAATAGATATAAATAAATTTCTGTAATTGATGACCATGATCACTGTAAAGTGTTCGCAACGTCGGGAAATTAAAAATCAAATACAAATGCGATAGAATCCGTAAAAGTAGTTTTATTTCAAATGTGTAATACTCGCGTAAATATTAGAAGTCTTCATAATCTTATGTATTTTTTTTTAAAATCTTATAAATTTTATGTCAAACTTAAGATAAATGTAATGTAAATTAAATTAATTAAATAAAATAAATATAATGTAACGACGACGTAAGAGAGCGAGTAGGTATGAAAGAGAGTATTGGTGTAAAGATGCGAAAGGGAATGCTCCGATGGTTCGGACATGTGGAAACAATGCCGAACGAACGTCTGGTTAAGAAGATATACAATGCGAAAGTGGAAGGATGTAGGTACCGGGGGAGACCGAGACTAACCTACCTAGACCAGATCGGTCATGTACTGAAGGAAGGTGGAGTCAAGAGTCTCCGAAACCGGCGAGCGTGTACAAAGAGAATTATTAATGTTGAGGAAGCGAGTGAAGTATGCAAGGATAGAGTTCTCTGGCACTCTGTTCTCTCTGCCTAACCTGCAAGGGATATGGCGTGATGATATGTATGTATGTTAAGATAATATAAATGATGACATTACATTGAAGCCTCCATCATCGAGACTCCTCCGTAATGGGAGGAAATTTGACATATTATACTACGCTGGTCTACGCTGGCTGGCTAGTAAGGAAGTTTGAAGCAGCTTAGGAAGATCTATTAGATGTACTGATGCAATATTAAAAAAATCAGGGCGCTATTGGATACCAATGGCACAGAAATATTCTGAGTGGCCTTTTCATTAAGACCTATTTCAGTATCACATATGTACATGTGTATAGGCTGATGGACATGTGTATAGGCTGATGGATTAGGATGAATCTTGTAATATTTTTTGTATTCTTCCAGGACTTATTGTGAAAAGCATGCCCCAGTTCAACGTATACCTGCCTCCATCATGATCAAAGCTAAATTAAGGAAACAAAGAGACAATAAAGCTAAAAGGTCTATAGAATACAATTTTAAGGACCTCAAGGAATTGTCGTTGAATGATGACAATAGTAAGTTTTGAATATATTGATATTTGCTAATATGGTGCCAAGTGGGTTCGATTTCCATGCGATATAATGCTTTGTGCAATCCATGAATTGTTGTTCTGTGTCAATTATATCAACTGATATCTGGATATATGTCAACCCTTACTTTGCTCGTGGATGTCGTAAAAGACGACTGAGTGCCTTATAGTGACCTAGACCAACTCCATCTGATGCCGTTTGGTCAACAATTACATTCCCAAGGAGGATTGACGTCTGGCAGGCGGCCGGTTATAAAACTATTGCCAATAACTTTTACAATATGTACTATGAAGAGTACATATTTTATCGACCCCAAGTAATTGGGATAAGAGTAGGAGAATGATGATGACCTGGGTTATACGTCTATTAGTAGTTGAAGGACTTAAAAAAGCTATCACAGAGAATTCAGCTTGGTAATGATCTAATCTAACTCGACTATGTTGAAGACCCCCCTCGCCTTCCCATAAAAATCTCACATAATTTAGGTATGTGCCCTAAGATTTATAATAATTCTCATGTTTGATTTCAGATTTGGATTCAGACACACAGTCGGTATGTGTGATATGCTATGAATATGTGGATGGATATCCAACACCGAATACTTTCTGGCCACCTTGCTGTGCGAGAGACGCCTGGTTTCATAGGACATGCTTACAGGTATTTTGCCCGCTATTGTTTTTCTGTATAATGGATATGGCGACTTGTTACAATCCCTCTCATTTCCCCTTGGTTATGTAAAATTCGTATGCAGAATCACCAGGAAAAGTAATTTTCTCACAGGACATTTGTAATTCTAATCGCCAGACGTGTTGGTATAATAAGGTTTTGTTTCGAGTTTTCCTTCTCTTGCATAGATATTCTATCCCTTAGTCGTCTCTTATGATCACCCACGGGTAAGATAGGGTGTGGTGAATTGTATTCTTACTCCGTCACCATATGAAAATGTAAAGTTATGTATTTGATTAACTTCAATTTTATTGTTTTGAAGTTTTCTTTTTAATTTTGTATTATTTTATTTTTTTCAGCGCATGGCTCTGAGCGCTGGTATGCATTACCTGAAATGTCCATTATGCAATGATAAGGAGAATTTTTATGAAGCTGTTATCAGTCAAGGATACTATGTACCCGATAGGTGAGATTTTATTTAAGTAAAGAATTTTTGAAAGTAAAACTATCAGCTATGTATATATCTATCACTGCTGACTTATCCGGAGTCATGAGAATTAGCTGAAAGACTATCATTAGAGTGGACAATAGCACTCAATTGCTATATACGTACTACAATCGCCAAAGAGCCTTCAAAGAATTGCGGTTTTGGCATTATTCCTAGTTTATTAGGAGAGGAATTCTGATATGGTCATCTTCATTTCTTAGTGGATGGAGGAAATAAAAAAATTATGTATTAGTGAAATAAATCTATAGCTAATTGGTACCTAATGACTGTACAGATGGCGCAGTGGTAAAGAGGCTGACCTACCAAGCCAGTGTTTTGGGTTTGATTTCCACGCCGGACAATACTTTATGCGATCAATAAATTGTTGTCTCGAGTCTGTGTGTAATTTGTGTCCATTTAGTTATATGTTTGTAAAGTCCCACCTGCAATACAAGGAATATTTCCTTAGTGCAGGGTTCTTTGTCTTTTAAAAAAAAAGTAACTTGTGTATTTACCAATTTCATCATCGTCATCATCATAGCCCATATATGTCCCACTGTTGGGCTCGGGCCTCCTCCATAATGGGAGGGAAATTAACCTAATATACCGCGCTGGTCAGACGTGTTGGTTTGGATAGGGTTTTGTTTCGAGTTTTCCTTCTCTTGCATAGATGTTATATGCGTTTTACATACCTTAGTCGTGTCATACGATCACCCACGAGTAAGATAGGAGGTGGTGAATAGTATTCTTACTCCGTCACCATACGGAAACATTTATTTATTAATTGTATATAATAAAAAAAATAAACACGTACAAACTACATTCTTCGCGTAACGAAATATTATAGTAACTGCCCAACGTAATCGTTACAACGTTACAGAAATCGTAACGCCAACATTTTATCCCTCACACATCGTAAAAAAATAATATTCTTCAATAAAGTTGACAGGATGTCGTAATAGACGACCAAAGGGATCTAATATACATATAACATGTATATAAGAGAAGGAAAACTCGAAATAAAACTCTTAAATAAATCCAATTGATTAGTGTTCTATAGTAGATCAGTTGCCTTCTTTTTGTGAATTAGCCTGAAGCCCAACTGTGGGACACACAAGCTAAAATAATGTTAATAAATATTCACAGAGACGCAGCGTGGGAGTTGGAGCAGAATGCCTTCGCAGAGATCTACGAGCGTCCGGTATCTTGTTCAGCATTAGACTGTAACTGTCCATTGGGAAGAAATCATGATGCTGATAATGGGTAAGATTTTAATATATATTTAATATTGGTAGGAGCACGCTGTTGACAGTTCTCTGTCTACAGCCGCGGGCCGGTCTGTCCGGGGTAGTACCACACTGAGCAGAAGGTCGACGTATGAGTAATGGCAATGTGCTATTGCATTTCGTTGGGTGAGCGAGAGAGACGGAAGCCCAACTGGGGTGGGTTTGGGGATTGTATTAGTAGGCAACGGACTAGCTATGCCTTTGGTAAATGCTTGCTTGGCTTGCAAATGTTCCTTGGCGGCAGTAACACTTACCTTCCAGGTGTGCTGCTTGCTCGTTACCACCATATATATAAAAAAAAACAGAAATATAGTACTTGACTATACAGGTGTGTAGTGGTTAAAATACTGACCCTCCATACCAGTATTGTGGGTTCGATATTCCGGTGGGACTTCATAAACATATAATTAAAGTAGACACATTACACCTAGACCACAGAATAACACTTTCTGGATCGCATAAAGTATTTTCCTGCGTGGTAATTAAACCCACGACACTGGAACGGAAGCTTGATATCTTAACTACTATATACTATGCCATCTGTGCATTATTTTTCTTTTATAGCATCATATTTATTGATCAATAAAAAATATTACATACATACATATCATCACGCCACATCCCTCGCAGGGTAGGCAGAGAGAACAGAGTGCCAGAGAACTCTATCCTTGCATACTTCACTCGCTTCCTCAACATTCATAATTCTCTTCATACACGCTCGCCGGTTTTGGAGACTCTTGACTCCACCTTCCTTCAGTACATGACCGATCTGGTCTAGGTAGGTTAGTCTCGGTCTCCCTCGGTACCTACATCCTTCCACTTTCGCATTGTATATCTTCTTAACCAGACGTTCGTTCGGCATTCTTTCCACATGTCCGAACCATCGGAGCATTTGGAGCATTAAAAAAATAATTATGTATATAAACCATTTCAGGGCATGGAGTATATCAGTGTGTTTGCTATGCGGCAGCAGTGGTCAGCATAGCGGCTGTCTACCAGACCAGACCAGTCCTAACCTTCACATTTGCGAGATATGCAAGCCGGCAGCGCCTGAGGACCTTGAAAATTTAGCAACCAGCATTGAAGCCAGTTAGTTTAATATTGACCACTTTAGATTGCCATTTGGAAGTAAAGTACAATGTGCCTTTACTAACTTTTAATTATTTAAAAGACATCCAGAAGAAACTATATCAAAATTACTGCACAGATGGCGTAATGGTTAATACACTGTGGGATCGATTCTTACACAATAATTTATGTGATCAACTGCTGTTCTGAGTCTGGATTTTTTTTTGTGTCTGTCTTTTAGCTGTTAGCCGCAGGTGGCTGTGACAGCTTAACCCGGACTATGGGCGAGCGCTGAGGTCTCTCAACCCGGTAAAAAAATTAAGCGACAACGCCCGAGGGCTCCCCCTGTGGGGAACGGACCTCAGCTCGGGGCGTCGCTGATAGCAAAGTGGGCGCCCACGTTTGAGTTATTGACTATTACGCGTCGCGTCTTACGTCCCCGGCGTCGGGGGCGGAAGCGCGGATATTTATGTGTTATGGCCGCGCGGGCCGTGTATGCTCTTCCTTGAGCGATCGTTATCGAATCGTCAGAGTCGGTCAGTATATGTCGAGGACGTCGGATTCTGGGTCTGGATGTAATATTGTCTGTGTTATATATGTTTGTAAAGTCCCACCATAATACAAGCATTATAGGTTGGCTTTTAAGAATACTTGACTAATACACTGACACTTGATAAGACAACTTGAATAAAGGCAGGTAAAAGAGGTGAGGTGACATTTTAATTATTTTGTATACCATCATGGTCAAAGAATTGATATGAGTGGCGTCTAATGGGATGGAGGGAATATTGTGGGTTATGGAACCGTAGGCCCCTTTACATCGCCCCGAACGTAATAGCGGCTGTACACACTCGACGAGACACCCCGAGACGGGTCGAGAGCGAGTATGTACATGATACTCTCGTCTCGTTCTCGCCTCGGTTCATCCATCCATCCATCAGCCCGTAAACGTCCACTGTTGGACATAGGCCTCCCCACGAGAATGCCATCTATATCGGTCCTGTGCCACCTGCATCCAACGGTTTCCTGCGACCTTGATGAGGTCATCAGTCCACCGAGTGGGGGGTCGTCCTACGCTGCGTCGTCCGATTCGTGGTCGCCACTCAAGAACCTTTTTTCCCCAACGGTTGTCGGTTCGTCGAGCGATGTGGCCTGCCCATTGCCACTTCAACGTGCTAATTCTTCGGGCTATGTCGGTTACACCCGTTCTCTTACGGATTTCCGTATTTCGGATTTTATCACGTAGAGAAATACCGGTTAGTCTCGGTCAAAGGGTCTCGTTAAGTCTCGCTAGGAAAACGAGACTAAGCATGTACACACTCGATCGTTTAGTTGTCCGCTGACAGTGTTTTGCCTGTTTCTATTGCGATACATAGCAATCATCCACCATCTTTTTTTCTCCATAGCTTACAAATTTTCTTTTTATAGTAATTTTTTAAATAATTATAAATAGCTCTGGGCTTAATGACAAATAACAGTAGCAGTTACCACGTCCATTGTCTTGTGTATTTACAGTGCAACTGGCATAAGCATAACGAGTGTGTACAGGGCGTGCTCTCGCCTAGAACCTCTTGCACGAAACTCTCGGCGAGAGGCTCTCGACTGTGTACAGCCGCTATAACAGATGAGGTGGGTCCTATAGACTGCCACAAAAAAAGTTCTTACTCTTCTCATATTAATTCAAAGCGTGTGGTGCTTAAGCTCTTTTCTCGCGAACTTTTCTTTGTGTAAAAAGATTAATCATCTCAGCTAATATACATATTCTAAATAGGAGAACAATTATTGACCTATTCTTTCAACATATGGTTTTATTTAAAAAAAAAAATGCGTAAAATTAATCTAAAGTTCTCAAATTCCTACCATAAAATTGGTTTTTTTAAGAGGAAATAGTACTCACCTTCAAATTACTGAAATTTAGCATTTAATATGCTTGGTTATTTATAAAAAAACTTGATTATGAGTGAAAAATGATTGTCACATATAGAATATGGACCCACACCTATTGGAAATCCAATTGTGCTACCACTTACACCAGTGTGAGCTGTTGTATGACATTCAATTTTAGGCTCGTATTATATTTTCGTATTTAAAGAAGACGTGCCTACTCTATAAAACCATATGTTTAATTTATTTATAAAACTCGATTACGAAGTGAAAAATGATGTCACAAGCGGGATTCGAACCCGCGCCTATTGGGATTCCGGCCCGATCGTGCTGCCACTACACCACCGTGACTAATTGTAGGACATGCAAATTTCACTTCGTATCATATTTACGTCTTAAGGTGACGGTATGCTATCTACCCGACAATGTTTACACATTGTTATAGGCTTAATACTTCAAACTTTACAGTTAGAATTGTATTAAACGATGACACAACCTTGTTATTTAAATTACTGAAATTTAGCATTTAATATGCTTAATTGTTTATAAAACTCGATTACGAAGTGAAATTAATAATTTTATTTTCCAGTCATATCACAAGAACAGAGTCAGAATACTTCAAGCCAACATCATGGACCGATCATGCCAAGTCGAATGTCATTGAGAAGAACTAAAAGGATAAACAGACAGACGTAAGTCTTATCATCATCTTTAGTCTATATATATATGCTGTTGGACTTTTAATATAGTAATATCGCCACTCTTGGCAGACGGACCTGGGAGGCAATTCTTACTTCTAGAAATATATCACGTAAGTTAATAACATTGCAGCTCATTTATGTCCCACTGTTGGGCTCGAGCCTCCTCCGTGATGAGAGGAATATTGACCTATGTCACGCTGGTTTATTTTGAGTTTTCCTTCGCTTGCATAGATGTTATATGTGTTCTATATCTCATAGTCGTCCCTCACAATTACCCTAATTACTAAGATAGGGGGTAAATTGTATTCTTACATCACCACATGGAAAATCATAATATATGGAAACCAATTCTCGTTTTCCTCGGGATTTGGAGTTTTCTTTCATCATCATCTCAGTTCATATATGTCCCATTGTTGGGCTTGAGCCTCCTATATAATTAGAGGGAAATTGACCTACTATACCACTCTGGTCAGACGTGTTGGTATAGAATTTTGATTCTAGTTTTCCTTTTCATGCAAAGACGTTATATGCAATATATCCCTTAATCGCCTCTTATGATCACCCACAGGTAAGATAAGTGGTGAATTATATTCTTTGGGATTTCGAGTTTTCTCTAATTAGAATTTTCATTCAGAAGTCATATTATCATGTTAGCTCATATTCGTCCCACTACTGGGCTTATTAAGCCTTATTCAAAATAGATAATAGAAACTTTTCTAATATATCACAAAGTTCCTTTTTACATACACACCTACAGGCAAGAAAGGGAGGAATGGGACTTTGAGACTCATTCAAAATAAATTTCTATTGTAATCTCTTACAAACTCCCAAACTCCCTTGTCACGACTATAAGGGGAGTGGAACCAGACATTTTTAAAGGTAGTATAGATTTTGCCAGGAATAATGTCAAGTTAGGCCGGGTGAATAATTAATTATTATTTATTTTAATATTTTTTCAGACCATCTTGTTCAAAATCACAAAATGTAGACGTTAAACTCGAAATGGATACCAAGGAAAGTGAGTTTTAAGCTTTTTGTTTTTTTTTTATGTTACTAATATTATATAGTATGTTTATTTTGAGATTTCCTACACTAACCTGCACACACACTTTCTAAAAAAAATCTAAATATATTTAGAATTTTTACGATGTTAGAATCTGTAAAATCGTAAAGTAAATTTTTGGGGGTGATTTCTTTTTACGTACCCCCAATATTTCTTGTATTTATACATATTCGCTAAATATATTGTATTGCGGTAGATTTTAGAAATAAATTACATACAGATTCAGAACAATTTGTGGATCGCGTGGGAATTGAACCTGTTACATTACACGTGGCAAAAAAAGACCGGTATTTTAGCCACTCCTACACACTACATATGTGCAATCAAAATTGATATTTTTTATTTAATTTCAGATATAATAACAAGCCGACAATTATTAAATCTAAAGCAACCAAAGAAGGAATCCATGGACAACAGTATATCAACCATAAAGTACAAATCAGAGACAATTGACCATAGAGATATACCTTACAAATATGATTCTCCCACCAAAATATTAGAGGAAGGTTTGAAAAATAAGTTTGGTTTAAACGAAGTGTCCGTGAAAGAGGAATTGATTATGGAATTAAGAAAAAGGTTTAAAAAACCGCAACCTTTGAGTGTTAAACAGCAAATTGTGAAGTAAGTTTCATCATCAGCTCATATATGTCCCACTGTTGGGCTCGAGCCTTCTTCATAATGGAAGGAAAATTGACGTACTATACCATGCTGGTCAGACATATTCGTATAGAGTTTTGTTTTCGAGTTTTCCTTCTCTCGCATAGATGTTTTATGCGTTTTGTGTCCCTTAGTCGTTTCTTACGATCGCCCATGGGTAAGATAGGGGGTGGTGAATTGTATTCTTACTCCATCACCGCACAGAAAGTTATATTTATAAAAAAAAAGTTGATTATGAACAAAAAATGAGTGTCGCTCGTAATCAAGTTTATATAAATATTCAATCATGTTAAATTTTTGTAATTTGAAATAACAGGCTCGCGTCATCGTTTAATACAATTCTAACTGCAAAGTTACGAGTAATATATCTGTATAATGTGTAAATATTGTCCGGTAGATGGCGCACGTCTCCTTTAAACACGAAAATATAATACGAGCTGCAAATTGAATGTCACACGACAGCACACACTTGTCTAACACGATTGTAACGGTATTCCAATAGGCGTGGGTTCGAATCCCATACGTGACATCCATTTTTCGCTCGTAATCGAGTTTTTATAAATAATCAAGCATGTTAAATGTTAAATCTCAGTAATTTAAGTTTTATTTCATATTTCAGCGATATCCTGAATAATTTCTTCGATAATGTATTAATGGAATTGAAGCAGAAGGAACCAGTGAAGAGCTGGTGTTCACCAAAAAAATTGATTACAGATGATGAAGATGTGATTGAGGTAATATATCAGCTTCTATACATCCCACTGTTGGAGTCGAGCTTCCTCTGGAATAGGAGGGTAATTGACCTACTATACCACGCTGGTCAGACGTGTTGGTATAGGATTTTATTTCGATTATTCTCCAGTATAGATGTTATTTGCTTATCAAATCTCCTAGATGTTTTACTTTACTTATGGGTTTTGATGGTCTTTTATTATACCCATTTCTGCCATACCTACTGAAGCAATCAACCTTAAGGCTCACATATGAGCTGTATACCCCTATACTTATTGGCTGGCTAATCAATTCTGTTTTCTTGTCTCCAGCTTTGCCTAGGAAAGAATTGTCAATCATTATTTCCAGCTCCTCGTAAACTTTTTCTAATTAAAATGGTTGAGAGGGCCCTAGAAAATTAAAATCATCTTCCAGAGCTACCTGAAAGTCAAACCTCAGTGTCATTTATGAAGACCATAGTGAATCCTGGCTTACAGGTGTTACAATGGTGGGCATGTGTGATGGAACTAGTCTCAAAAAAAAAAAAAAAATTCTCATGGAGAAGATAGAGGGCGTTCAATTGTATTTTCTCGTCATCACTACACGGATAAGGCTACATGGATATTTATGAAGAAAAAAAAAAGTGTGTGTGTCAGCTCCGACGCACGACTGGGGGTTTACTCCTCAAGTACGATTATCAAAACAGGCGCAAAAAAAGCTCATTTGACTAAAAATAATATATATATTTATTTATTTATTTAAATAGGAACATCAAATTAATTAAATTAAACTTATACAATTTCGGCATAGAATTATATCTATTTGCTAGATTAGGTTTAGCCAAAGAGTAAAATTATATTAACTGAAAAAGAGTGGCAACTCGATAGTAAAATATGCATGTATGGAAAGTGCTGCTACCTAGAGCTAAGGCGGTGAAATAAAGTTGAAGTAATATACATATATACCTACGTATCTACATATTGTGTGTATGTAATTATATAGGATTTTTCTTTACTATGAAACCTACCCTGAAAAATAAAAATAACATATCAGCCGTTAACGAAACGGCAATAGTATAAACTTAATAATGAAAATTGAGATAATTTCCAGAAAGAACATCACTTCACTTCACTTCTTCATTTCATGGCTATGCGACTATATAGTTTGCGCAATTTGGCCAATTTCCGTTATGGTAGTGTCGTAAACAGAGTAGAGTATAGTGGTAAATAAAATTTAGGCAGTTTAAATTAGCGATAGAAAGTACCAACCAGAGTGATCAATTTAAGTTAAGATTTAGGGCAATATTTAGTGTAAGATACTGTAGAGCATAGTTAAAAAAAAAAATTAAAAAAAAAAAAAAACAAAATATATTATTAAAACAGCGATTACAAGTTGATATTATTCGTCTGAATAAATTGTGATAGTAATTTAAAAATACGTGGAGAGAAGGAATAGGAAAGAAGGCATTTAAAAGAGATAGGACGAGGAATTTCGAGAGGAAGACAGTCGTATAAAGAATATTGTAAGTTAGGACAAGAAAAAAAAATATGATTGACATCTCCTTCATCCAGCCCGCATTCACAAAGCGCAGTACTCCTGATCCTGAGTTAGGCAAGGAAAACAGGTGTGCAAGCGTGACCTAGTCTTAAACGACAAATTGTGGAGGTGATTTTTTTATTAGCAGTTCGGAATTTAAAAAACCATGGGATGTGAGGAATGTCTGATTGAATGTCTCCATAGTGTTTACCTTTTATTAATTTGGAGGAGTTCCAAACAGAATTCCAAGACTTTAAAAGTAACTTTTTTGAAATGATGCACAGGTCCTGAGCATAGATATAGAAGTGTTCAAGAGTACCATTACGAGCTGCTAATTTCGCACAGGAATCTGCGGTTTCATTGCCAGGGATGTCTGAATGACCAGGGACCCAAGCTAGCACTATATTTATATTTTTGTTATGGCACTCTAGAAGGGATTCTTTGATTTTAAAGATTATTGGAAAAATGTTAGATGACCGAAAAGGATTCGAAAGGAGTGATTGGAGGCAACTTTTAGAGTCTGAGAAGATGATGGAGTTATTAAGATGGTGAGTTTTGATAAATAACACAGCTTCAAAGAGGGCTATAGCTTCTCCGGAGAAAACGGAAGCACATGAAGGACTTTTAAAGCTGAGGCAAATTTTGGAATGGGGAATCCATACTGCTGACCCGACTGTACTGGTATCATTTAATTTAGAAGCATCAGTGTAAACAGAATGCCACCCACTAAAATCTTGTAGGAGGCGGTCCTTAAAAATGTGAGGAGCCTCAGGGCAGTTTTTATCGATGCCGAAATCCAATAGAATATTAGGACGGAAAACTAGTGCATTAAAAGAAGAGAGATAAAGAGGATTGGTTGGAAACTGGATGACAGGGAAGGGGAGTTGTGCAAATGTTTTATAACTATGAAGAAGACATGAAATTTTATCAGTATTAGTTGTTAGATCAAGAAGGTGTTTTAATTTAGAGAGCAATGGGTGATTCGAATTTTGAACTATTTTGAAGAAGAATCTATCCGAAAGAAATTGTCTGCGCAGATCTAAAGGAGGATCCCCACACTCAACCTGCATAGCATTAATAGGTGAGGATTTCATTGCGCCTAAAATAACGCGCAGACTTCTGGACTGAATCGATTGTAGTTTATCTAAATTGGCTTTATTGCAGAAGTTAAGAAGGAAAGTACCATAGTCGAGGTGACTCCGAATTATAGCGTTATAAATTAGTTTTTGAGTATATGGATGTGAGCCCCACCATACTCCTGACAGGGAACGTAGGATATTTAAATTTTTCTCACATTTCTGAGAGATGTGTGTGCAGTAATGATAACCTGTCATTCGAGAATCCAACGTGATACCGAGAAATTTGACGACGTTGGATTGAGCAATGATCTCATTGTGAAGGGAGATGTTAATGGAGGGAATATCTCTTTTTTTAGTGAAAACAACTACGGAGCTTTTAGCAGCGCAAAGAGATAAGCCGTGGTTGTCTAGCCAAAAGGAAAGATAAGATAAGGCTGAGTTAAGACGATTAACTGCTTCTTCTACAGATGTGGAAGTGATATATAAGACTATGTCATCGGCATATTGTAAGATTTCGCAGAATGATTTAACGGAATGTTCAAGGTCATATGTATATAGATTGTAAAGAAGAGGGCTTAAAACTGAGCCTTGTGGTAAGCCTTTCCATACAGTTCTACAAGGAAGGAAGCCAGAGTTTGACTTTATAACAACAGATCTCTCCACTAAAAGGTTGTTGATGAACTGAACCAGTTTCACGGGTAATCCCAACTGGATTAGCTTTCTTTTCAGAACCGGGAGTAAGACGTTGTCGTAGGCTGCCGTAATATCCAGAAACACCCCTACCAAATATTTTTTTTCTTTAAGAGCAATTTGGATGTCCGTTATTAAAAGGCTAAGATTGTCGATGGTGCCTATTCCTTTTCTAAATCCAAATTGAGAATCAGCAAGAATATTGCCATTTTCCGTTAGCCAATCGAGCCTATGTTTTATAAGGCGTTCTGTGATTTTAGCCAAAGTAGAGGACAAAGCAATAGGTCTACGGCTGTTTGGATCAAGAGGATCCTTTCCAAGTTTGAGGATAGGGATAATTATTTGTGTCTTCCATTGATGGGGCACTATGCCAGATTCAAAAAAGGAGTTTATAAGTGAAAGAAAAATATGTTGGGCGCCAGTAGATAACTTGGTTATGAAACAATAAGGGATACCGTCAATCCCAGGAGACGTGTCAGTTAGACCATCAAGTGCAATGGAAAGTTCTGAAAAGGAGAAGGGGCTATCAAATTGAGATAGAGAAGGGAGAGGGGAAGAATTAATTAAAGTGGAGAGTAGGCAAGGAACAGAAGGAGGAGCGAGTTTATTTGAAAAGGCATCTAACCATGTTGACTGATCATTCGCTGAAATATTATCAAAACTGCATGAACCTCTAAATCTTCTAATCTGTTTCCAAATAAGCGAAGAAGAGGCTCTGGGGGATAAGGATTCACAAAATCCTATCCACCCTTGACGTTTTTTTTTACGGACTAATTTAGTAAATTTAGCTGCTGAGTGTTTATAATTCAAAAAGTTTGCTATATTCATTAAACGATTATAAGCTCTCTCTGCCTCTCTTCGTTCGGTTACTGCTTGAGTGCATTCAGAATCCCACCATGGAGGCGAGATTCTAAAATCTTTCGCATTTTTCTTTTTGGGAATATGAATGTTGGCACTGGAAAGAATAGCGTCAGTAAAAGTGCTGTAAATAGTAAGAGGAGAAATTGAAGAGTTTAGGCGCAGTGATTCCAGTTTACAGTCAATGGTTGTCGAGTACGATGACCAATCGGCTCCAGATAGTCTATATTTCAGAGAAGGAGAGGGATTACTATAAAAGGAAGAACTATTTGAAATGGCAATAGACATAACTATAGGAAAATGGTCACTGCCATAAGTAAGAGGAAGGAGTTTCCAAGAAATTATAGGAAATAAAGAAGCGGAACAGAGTGAGAGATCAACTGCACTGTTCGGATTTTGAGAAGGAAGTGTTCTTCGAGTAGGGGAGCCATCATTTAATAGGCAAAGGTTAAGTTCATCAAAAACATCCAGTAGAGAGTGGCCGAACAGATCAGAGAAGCTATGGCCCCATACCGTATTGTGACCATTAAAATCACCCATAACAATAAGAGGGGGTGGAATAGAGGATAATAGTAAATGCAGGTCAGGAATTAAAGCTGAATTGGGATGGGGAATATATAAAGAAATAAAGGATATATCAAAAGCTCTGATACTAACAATGTTGATATCAGGCGGGTGCGGAGGGAGTTGGATTTGGGAAAAGGCCAGGGAGCGATTTATTAACAATGCACTCCCAGCATATCCATCAGGTCCATCATCCCGTAAACAGTAAAAACCCGGCATCGAAAAACGAGAGCCGAGTCTCAGCCATGTTTCCGAGATTGCAATGACTGAAGGAACAAATTTATTTGTTAAGTAAGTTAATTCATGCCTTTTCGTGCGAACGCTTCGGCTGTTCCACTGTAAAATGTTCACTGGATCCATTATGAGATAGTAAAGTAGAGAGTTGAATAAGTTTGGAGGCAACGTTGGACGGTAGGTGATGAGGATTCGATAAAATGAAGTCAAGTAATAAGCTTAGTAAGAGATCTAATGTATTTTCATTTTGAAGAGGAGGCTGGTTAAGTAGAGCACAACCATTAGACATTGATGTCTTAGGAGTGCGTATTATGTTACTATAGGTTTGTTTATCATAACTTTTTCCGGGTGAGGTTCTCGAACGAGGCGTAGCATATACAGTCTTGACGTACGAGTGTGAAGGGCTAGAGTGGTTAGATTCTGAGGTGCTAGCGGATATCTGTTTCTGTATAGGTTTGGGGAGTGAGGGCTGAGCAAAAAGTTCTTGTGCAACCTCCGAAAAGGATCGAGAGGATGGAGGAAATTGGGAGGAAGCCTCCTCATACGACACACACTGTTGAGCCATTACATATTTAATAGATTTTTGCCTCTCTTGCTCTGGGCAAGATCGGCTTGTGGCGAAGTGGCGACCTGAGCAGTGGACACAGGTAGCACCTGACTCTTGAACCTCACAGGAATCTCCACTATGCTCCAGAGAGCAGCGGAAGCATCTTGGTTTAGATCTGCACTGGAATTTGGTATGGCCGTATCTGCAGCATGAGTGACACTGAATGGTGGGGTAATGATATAACTCAACGGGGAGGGATGTATAATAAAGATAGACTCTGTCAGGAAGAGACTGTCCAAGAAAGGTGACAACAACAGATTGAGTCGGCACCCATGAGACCTTACCGTCATCTGTCTTTTTTCTGTTCAGTCTACGTGCTTTTACGACAATGCCACACCCGTGGGGAAGAATTAGATCCTTCACAAATTCTTCCATTGATAAGTCTGTGGGGACCTGTCGTACCAAGCCCATTCTAGTTACGTTATACGTAGGAATGGTAGATGAGTAATTGCAATAAGAAAGGATAGGTGAATTGGTGAAATTGTTAGCATCATTTGCAGATATAAATTCTACTGAGATTTTGTTGCGGCCAACTTTTTTTACACCATCAGGGCAAACATTTTTCACTCTATGGGTAGCTAGGAATTGGCCAAACTTAATTGGTCGGATGGTAGTACCAGCTGCAGGATCAGGAGTAGTACGTGCGACGTGAACTATAAAAGGACCTTTATCATCAGTTGAGTAAGAGTTAATTGTACCAACAACGAAAGACGGATGGGTAAAAATGGTTTGGATAGATGCTACAGCTAATTCAGGAGATGAAATCAATTTCTTAGCAGGATTACTATCATCTGGTGACATACGTCTCTTCAATCCGGTTCCTAAAGGACTCGAGTCTGTAGTCATAGAATCTGGGGGATCGGGAGGATCCGGAGGATCAGGCGCAGGTGGTGGAGTTATCGGATCGTTATTCGGCATGTTTGGAGTTAGACTCAAACATACGGGCAAAACAATCCGACTTCTCAATGAATTCCACCAACCACCACCAATCACAATTATAAAAGCTTAAATCTATCAAACTGGAAGGAAAAATTTGACAGAAATTTTTAAATAAGATTAAACTAATACTCTACAACTGTTTATTCGCTAACCATATATCCAATTCTTATTATGTCGCCAATATTTAGATTAAATATCTTGAAATCCTCCTTAGCTCTCTTCGTCGTATCCAGAAAAATATTTAACAGCAAAAATATGCCAGCGCAGCCATCTTTTTCCGTAATCGACCAACATTTTTCAGAAAGAACATCAATAACCGAAAATAGATTATTGACAATAAGTACATACGCTAGGAACAAAAAATAACAATTCTCAGTTGTCAAACTTTTGACAATTACAACAAAATGGCAGCTATGTTTTTACAAACAATCTGTAGGCGGCGCGACGATCAGTAAAAATAAGTAATGTTTTAACTGTGCCCCCCCAGGGTTTAGCTCTGGACTCCACACTAGAAAACCCTGTGTCGTGGAGGCCAGTCCATTCCCAAATAATTATATAGTGTGTATTTAAATATATGCATGCGTTCTTGAGTATATCCGTGCATGTATGCATATGTGCATGTGTAATGATGTACATGTTTCCGCATGTTCATATATATATGTATATATATATATATTTACATTTATTAAAGCTGTTCAGTGAAGTATTATCTCACGTCAGAAAGTGAAAGGTGCGCAGAATAGGTTGCGCTCCAAAAACGTAACGAGGTCATTGGATCACTAGATTTTACTCCTCAAATTTTTCTCATACCGGGCGCCTTATATGAAAATCGATTCTTAAGGAATAAACTCCAATAATATCTTAATTTATCTATTACAGATACCGCAACAACCTCCAGAGATAATCGATCTAATATCAGTTGCTGATGACACAAAACCAAACGAACAAACAGCACTCAATAATGATCTTCAAGAAATTAACTACCCGATTATAAACACACCAAATAAATTAAAAACTGTTGACATGGAGATCAATTCCAGTTTAGAAATATCAGCCAACGATGAAGTTATCAATATAGACATGATTAAAGTGGACCCTGATACAAATAACCCGAGTTTAACCCCTCCACAATTACCATTGGTAAATAAGTGCGCTTTTAAATTTAGCGCGAGTGATAAAGAAGTTTTAGAGAATGATATAATAAATATTGATATGGACAAATTTAAAGATGAATATTTGCATGAAGTTAGTGGTAGAAAAAAGGGGAATAAAGATAGGTTGTCGAGAAAACGGAAGAATGAGAAGAAGATTGTTTTAAAGTATGAAACTGGTGATAAAAATCGTATATCAATAAGAAATAAAAATATTCAAGTTAAAATCAAATGGAGAGATGAACATATGAAGTTGCATTTTGATGATCGTAAAAGGAGTAAGAAATTGAGAAAACTTAAGCAGTATGTTTTGAAATATCCTAATGATAATAGATCTGTTGATATTGATGAGAAATCTGTAATAGTATTGCCTGAATCCGATATCAGTCCTAAGAGAAGGAAATATGTGAAACAAACAAAAAAATCACCAGATAATTTAATTCAGACATCGATAGCTAATTTTTTTAAGGTTCAACCTCCAAAGGAATGATTTATGTTTTATATATATACATATAATAGCGAACCCAGTCCGTTGGTTTGTTTGTAGAAATCTTTATATCGCAGCGCCACCTGGTGGCGAATTACGTCGATGTGAATAGCATATAAACCTTTTCCGTGAAAAAATACTATATACATATCAATTTTTATAATGATTGATCAAATAGTTTCTGAGTTTATCAATGTCATACATCATCATAGCCTATATATGTCCCACTGTTGGGCTCGGGCCTCCACCGTAATGGGAGAAAAATTAACCTACTATACCACGCTGGTCAGACGTGTTGGTATAGGGTTTTGTTTCGAGTTTTCCTTCTCTTGCATAGATGTTATATGCGTTTTATATCCCTTAGTCGTCTCTTACGATCACTCACGGGTAAGATAGGGGGTGGTGAATTGTATTCTTACGCCGTCACCACACGGAAAATGTTATACGTTGGTTAGGTTTTAAAATTTTTAAGGTCTGGTTTTAACTGTGGGCGTCAATTATTTGTAAAATTTAAGCGTTTAAAATCTTAAATGATAGTGATTTCTTGTTGACAAATATATTTGTGATGCTGGACTCTTATATACTGAGAATTTTTTTTATTATTCATTTTAGTTGTCATTTTTTATTGTTTAAACATCTAAAGAATGTTTTTTTAAGCTGATGCTAATATTGTCTGGCGATAGATGATAATTTTTGAGAATATATATCAATTTTTTACATTTTGTAAATGGCTTGCTTTTATTTAAACTTTTATATACATATATTAGTACTATATAAGCGCAGAATGATTTACATACGTACATACCATCACGCCATGTCCTTTGCAGGGTAGGCAGAGAGAACAGAGTGCCAGAGAACTCTACCCTTGCATACTTCACTCGCTTCCTTAACATTCATAAATGAATGTTGAAATTTTTGTATATAAAAAATGGCGTCTACCATCAATGATTTTTTTAAATAAAGCGCTAAAAGTAACATCAGTTATAGTTTATTATTCAGATAGTCGAATAATAAAATAAGATAATCTTCCATTTCCTTATTTTTTTCGATTTAACTTAAAAATATAAAGCCACGAGTTTCTTTTAAATGGCTTATAGTTGTCATATAATACTACTAAAAGCTTAATCTGAGTCAATCTACTAAAAGCTTTGTCTAAAGACGTTCGTTCATCAATAATTACATTGTCAAAGAGTGACGTCATTGTTAAAACTTTCCTAATATTTAAAATTTCGGCCACAAGTAGGTAATTGGTGATAAAAGTAGGAGAATGATGATGAAACGTCTTTTGTAACATATAAATATATCTTTGGTATGTCTTTAGAATTATTAATTATCGTTAGTCTACCCTCATCTCACGCTAGATGGGGTTGGCATAACATTTTCTTACCTTCCATAGACTTATCAGCCGTCTTATTCAATATTTTCACACCAATATTCTCATTCATATAGTCTATCCATCTCTTTTGAAGTTGTTTGGGATTTTTACGTTCATCCAAAATTATATACATAGCCCTCCTAGCAAATGCTTTTCATATCTCCTTATTACATATTATTATCATCATCATTCTCCTACTCTTATCCCAATTACTTGGGGTCGATACAATATGTACTCTTCTTTCATAGTACATATTGTGAAAGTTATTGGCAATAGTTTTATGACTGGCCGCCTGCCAGACGTCAACACTAATTGGGAATGTAATTGTTGACAAAACGGCATCAGATGGAGGTGGCCCAGGTCATTATAAGGTTCTTAGTCGTCTTTTACGACATCCACGAGCAAAGTAAGGGTTGGTAGTATTCGTAGCCGCAACCACACAGCTAATTACATATTATTATATATACCAAGATAATATCGAGCTCCTAAACTTCTCTACCGTTAGTTCTACTTTCAGATTTCTCTTACAATGTCAATTCAAATTTTGTGTTTAGAAAAAATTACTCCTATTGAAGATAAACTTTCTATCTTCAGTAAAGAACATTTTCATAAACTATGTTTCTATTGCTATCGAAACATTTTTAAACGTAATCTAGTAAAAAATATTAAACCGCCATCTAGTGACAAATCTGAGGTTCATAGTTGTCAAGTATAAATATATGTTTTGACGACATCTAGTAAGTTAAAAAATAGCGACTGATATATCAGGATACATTACTACAAGATGGCGCCATAGAGCTTTATTTAATATGTTTTCTTTATATAATTTGCATGCTTTATATATATATTTTTGTTTTTATTAATACAAAAAGACATTAAACTGCACAATCGTAGCAGAGTTAGGTTGTATTAATATTTTATAATTTTTAAAAATATATCACTATCTATGTACGTGTACCAAGGCACAAGCAATATAAAAATATTTATTATTTTAGTAAATATTTTCATATATATTTTGGAATAATCTGTCGTCAGTTTTTTAGTAGTGATCCTGATTACTGATTTTTTAACTGCCGTTTATATTTTTATAGTTCTAAGTTTTAGTGTGTTTATAATTAGCAATAATATAAAAATAATAACCATGTATTTAATTATTTTTATATGTAATATTTTAGTATATTTCTTATTTAGTTTTAAGGTATAGTTAAATAAAATCATTTAAATGAATAAATACTCGTTTTATTTTAATAAATTATCCTCATAAAAAAGACCACGCGTTTAATGGAAGGGGACGTCCACTAATCACGTGATCTTTTTTTTAGCATTTTTAGATTTTTGTCAAACCCCCTCCCTCAATGACCGGTCACATCTGCGTGTATCGTCCCATTGCACGAAGCTTCGTGACGATACATTATAGTAGCAGTTTATTACTTGAATGACCAATTGCGCTAACGTAAAAGGGAGTTCAGAAACTAAATCCCTATAAAGCCGGATGTAGTCCTTTGCCTCTGTCCCCCCTTAACGGCGCACGCCATGACCACTATTATTAAATAATATAGACCAATAATATCTACGCAGTAGCTCCACTTACAGAGATACAATCACACAGGTCCGTTATAAGGCTCTTAGTCGTCTTTTACGACATCCACGAGCAAGGCAAGGGTTGGTAGTATTCGTAGCCGCTACCACACAGCTAATACTTCAATAAAAATAAAACAAAATAAAAAGATTCTCAACATTTTATTCTCTGAATTCGAGCTTTATTTTTTCACATTTCCCTAAGTTTCAAAACTCACTGGTACATACATATAATATTTAAATGCGGGTAGCCGTACAGATTTACATGTAATACTAAAAAAAATATACGATAAAACAAAAATTAACATTGCACAGATTATAAAAATCGTGTGAGATAATTTACAAACATTAGGTACAATCTACATTTGGAATATCGATACAACATTTATACCTTGAATTGGAATATCTCCAAAATATTTGTCGCGTGCAGATATTTAAATTATTATATTTATTGGCAGTGACGTTCCCGGACTGTAACACAGTCAATTTTAAACTACAAATGATAACATTTTTAAATTTTCAATATACGCTTTAGATTCCCTTGCAAATTCATTTGAAATTATTTCAACTCATTTAGAGGTAGACATGAGAATTATTTACTATGCACTTAATATTTATCAAAATTCAGGTTGTAATTTTACGATAATACTAATAAATTAGGAATTATTAACATTATATTGCAAATGTTTATACAAAATCAACAGGCATATAGTACTACATGGTGGCAAACGAATAAGCCATATGATGACATCAACAGTCTCTGTAAACAACGCTGCAAAACTAAGTTTTCCCATTTGTATAGTTCACATGTGTGGATATTGGTAATTCCGAAGTATGAAGATGGCAACGAAAGTACTTAAAGCAAGGGTGACACTTAAAATATACCATTCACTACCAAAGTCATCCCTTACTTAGTTACTTAATTGATGATATAAACAAATAAAATTGATATTTTATACAAAACGATATTTAATTCTATTCACTTGAGATTAAAATATTTTATAAAGATTTGTATCACAGAAAATCTATGTACACATTATATATTAAGTAGTCCATTCAAATTGCTCGTATTTAAAAACTACAAAGTTTTACAACTATCAAGAATCAAAATTCCCTAATGCTAATGTGTAATTGGAATATATTCCAATTACAGATTGCTCGAGTATGTATACATGAATCGAAAAATGAAACGTCACGCGAAAGATGTTTACGATTGTAGCATACTGCACGCTTCTATTTTGATGAAACAATCTTTTAGTTTAAGTAACACCAAGAAATTATTAAATCAGAATATTCTGTTACACATATAGCGACTTTATATTGAACATGCCACATGTAAAGAAAATATATACATAGCAGAGAATTTTAAAGAAACAGTCCGACGTTAAGTAACTGTTTTGGGCAATTGAGTGGCAACAATTAAAATGAAAACTGAAATTGCTTGAAATTCATGGTTATAATATATATTTAGAATAACTAAACAGACCAGAGTGACAGAAAGGAAATAAGGCATCAATCACATTATTAATATTCAATAATAAAGAGTTTCGGATTGAACCGTTAATTTTTATTCAAGTGTCCTTTTTTTCCAAGTTAAATTTGTGTTATTCGTAACTTTGACGCAATTTTATGGCAACATATGGTAAATTTTCGACAATTTAGATTGAAAATATGTATATACAAGTTAAATTAAATGTAGATAGCGTATAATTCGGACATAATTCGCTACCTAAGTTTGAAAAATCAACGCTTTTGAAGGCACAAAGAAAGCGAAAAGGCAATGAAGGAAATTATTTTTAAAACTAGTTTACCAGTAAACTGAAAACTTAAGCAACAGTAAAATGAAAACTGCAATTAACCACGGAAATGACGTTCAAATAAATGGATTCTCATAAAAAAATCAACTTCATTTTGCTCGCCTTCGTAAAAAAACGAAAAAAATAATAGGATCTTTTTTATGAATTCTGCAATAAAAGGACATTGAAGCTACTTATAATGAAAAAAAAAAATAAAGTTATACTTCTTTAAAAAGCATTTTTTTTTTGCCTGAAAAGGCCACATTTTTTTAAAATTAATATATGTATAAGTTTTTTTTTTAATCACCCAGTTGAATTTCATATTAAATTTTTATCCTAATTTAATAATAATTTAAAAAAATAACCCGATCATTTTATTATATTTCAATCGCGCGCATCAAACAAATTAAAAACTACGTGAATGAGATTTTTTTACTATTTTTAATGATTTGTATTTTTTTTTTGTCATTTATTTAGTTTACATAATTAACTTACAAGTAAGCTATTAACTACTAATGACAATTAATAAATCAATTAAAATTATATAATAAAGCCATATTTTTTTTATCAGATTTAAAATCAAAGATAGTGAAAGAAATATTCGAAAGAAAATTAAAAATTATATTTTACAATAATACTTACGCTTATTAAATTAAATAAAGGCTGATCTTGAAATCGTGTATTTCATTAAACACGAACGCATATTATATATATATAAAAAAGCTTCGCAAGCTTTTTCTCAAAGTTCAGTATTACGACGGAAAATGTGATTAGCGATGTCGAAATTAAATGTAAAATCCATTAGCAAAACGTATTCCAGCTAATGGACTTTATATCGAATTCGAATAGGGAGTTTATTTACAAGGTTTTTCTTTTCATTTTATTAATATTATTATTATTATGCAAATTGAACGCGGCAAATTAAAGGAAATACGCGATTTAAAAATCACTCCCGATGTAAATGTACTTAAAAGAAATTCTTCGGTGGATTTTTTTTTACTTTTTCATCCATATAAAAGTTTACTTTCGCACTCAAATATGATTCACGCTTAACTAAAAAAAAAGAAAACAAATTTAAGTGTTTTCGGGGCAGCAACTGCGGAGCGACCGTCGGACAACTGTCGAGCGACGATTGCCAAAATTTGGACTAGATATAAAAATTTTGTGCTACAAAAACATTTTTGTAATATTCTATTAAAATTATTTACCTATGAAAACCTCTAATTATTTTAAAATTATAATTATTATGTAACACCCCACAGTTCAATACCCCATACTGACAACTTACCAACTAGGAAAAATATGGAATATTTTTTTTTATACTTTTTTTCTATGATAAGAAAAAAAATCACAGTAAGGGAAAGCTGTATAGAAAGACAATGTCTCTTATAAATTAAAAAGCAAGTTCATAAACGAACCAACGGTAGAACGCACTTAACGAATTAGATTATAAAAAAAAACTAAAAAAATAAGAAACATTGTCCATCTCGAATGCATTATAATAATATTAAAAATAATAATAAAAAAAAACAACGTTTCACATTAAACAATTAATTAAATTATTGTTTTATTTAGTAAATGTCAATATTTTATTTATTTTTATTTTTTTTTTGTAAATTTCTTAATTGCACCATTTTTATTATTTTTTTTTCTCGTCTAAAGTATTAAATTAGAAACATATACACAAGTTCGAAGCGATTCTGTGGCAACTGGGAGGCAACAGTTGGTCAATTATTAAGCAATATTTTTGCCGAAAATGTATGCCTTCATCCACTAAAACGTGTGCCAACGAAGATAAAAAAAAATGCCTTTTTATACTGTCAACAACTAAAAATTGCCACACAATCGCCAAAATAAGACAAACACACACCAAAATGGATCACGTAAAATTTTGATTCACTCAAAACTAGGATCACAAACATTCTCGACAATTAAAATCTAATTATTTTAAACACACACATTTGTTTGCAAGGACATATTCTTTTTTTGTATTATACAATAATAAAATTTAATTAATTATATAGGACGTTGCTTACTGTTCGCGTACTTCCCTCGCAAAATATCGAAATGGCGATGACGTGTGATTGATTTATCAGACACAAATGAAAAATGGTCCTTCGAACATTGGTCCTTTTGAGGGTAGTTGTAATTTATGCGACTACCTTCAAAACGAAACGGAAATAAAATAAGTATAAGAAGGAAATAAACGAACATTATAATATCCCCCTATGCAGTTTATAAACGATCTCGTCATTTGCATATAAGTAAATTATAACTATAATATTGTATAACATAAAAACTATAATTAAAATACTAACACAGAATACATCTCAACACAACCGGCGAGGACCTTTAGATATGTCTACTCGTCATACTTTTTACTATGATAGTAGTATAAAAGTTCTATTGAAATAAAACTATTTTAACCAATTTCATGGCCTTTGTATTTGATTTTAATCCACCCGATGCTCCCGAACCCTTATTAGTTATATTTCAAATATATAATTGCTTGTTTAAACATCAGAAATCATTATATTCTGTTCTAAATGAAATTAGAATGTGAGAAATGTGGCATAATAATACTACATATAGAGAACTAATGATATCTGAAACGATTTGACAAAATTGCAGATTTTTTTTTTTGAAATTAATGCTAAATATTTTAAAAAAAGCTCTTAAACAAAAACAGTACAGCTGTAGAAATTGGATTTCCTCAACAACGCCACCTACCGACTCCTAAACTAAGAGCTATTCAAGTACAAAAAAAATCCTAACAATTTGTCAAACCATTAAGAGTTTAAAAGCTATTTTCTAGTTAATTAGTTATTTTTTTCTTAGTTAACTGTTATTTTCTCTATGTTAATAAAACAATTGCCTATTCAAACTCACAATTTAATATTTTACTATAATTTTATTTAGAACAGAATATTATCTTAATAATGTTTTTTTTTTTTAAATATCTGCATATATAGGGGTGGCACATAAGTACTTGAAGACAAAAAAACTAATTTCAATATGGATTTTTTTTTTAAAACATTTTACAAACACAAATATATTAAAATGCAAAATAAAAAATTATGACAATAGAAATTATATTATTATTTAAATAGAAATGCAGACTAGAAAGTAAATAAGGATTCCTTATAGCCTATATAAACCTTAATTTTGGGTTAGAACCTCGAAAATTATAGAAAATAGACCTATAACTTTATAATCATATGATATTAGGCAAACTGAAATATTTACAGTTTTCCTTAAATTGCAATGTTAATTTTTAATATTAATAATTTAATTTTTAATATGCATAAAATAATTAAAAAAAAATTCAATAATAATAATACACATTTCTTTTTGTTTAAGATTCTATATAGGCCTTAAGGAAGCTGATTACAAAATTTGAGGATCAAATATTTTTGTATTAAATCATAAAAGAACCGTTTTCATTTACTACACTTAAATTTCAGGTACCACTTAAGGAATTTCAACTATTCATTGATCTTATATAGAGTATCTTAGGTGATACTAAAAATGTAGATGCCGTCAGTGAAAATAGGCATGAAAATAATTTTTATTTGTAATCCATTAAAAAAAAACTCATGGAATATAATTTAAATTCCAGATTACTAAAATATATGGGAACCACATTTTTTTTTGTATTCCATTATTAAAAAAAAATCACAGAGTATAATTTGAAATACTGTATAAGCTAAAAAAATTGTCTAAGTTTCAATAAATACATCATTGAATATTTCCCTCTGCACGGTTGCGAATTACACTATACTTTCTTTCACCCTTCTTTCATTCCATCCGGAGTGGTCCTCGCGGTCAATGTTGTAATGAATCAATTGTCACAGTACACCGGTAGTACGGGGCTGCGCGGCCAATCGGATGTTTCTTCGTTCTCACTGCTTTCACTGCCAGATCTGTTAACAAAAATGTTTACTGTTATTTCTATGTATAGATTGCATTATAAAAAGCCAGGCATTGCTTTTAGTAGCTGGCTTAATTATTTATAAATACCCGATTACGAAACGAAAAATGATGCCACAAGCGGGGTTCGAACCCGCACCTATTGGGAATCCGGCCCAACGTAATTTGAATAACAAGGTTGTGTCATCGTTTAATACAATTCTAACTGCAAAGTTTGAAGTATTAAGCCTATACAATGTGTAAACATTGTCCGATAGATGGCATACGTCACCTTGAAGACGTAAGATATAATATGAATCGAAATTTGCATGTCCTAAAATAGTTCACGATGGTGTAAGTGGCAGCACGGTTGGGCCGGATTCCCAATAGGTGCGGGTTCGTACCCCGCTTGTGACATCATTTTTCGTTTCGTAATCGGGGTATTTATAAATCAATTATTATATTGCTTGAGGGTATAAATAAAACTACTAAGAGTTATACATCAATCTCGGTTAACTATAGTGGTAGGACCACGCTGTTGATAGTTCTCTGTCTACAGCCGCGGGCCGGTCCGTCCGGGGTAGTACCACACTGAGCAGAAGATCGACGTCTGAGTAATGGCAATGTGCTGTTGCGCTTCGTTCGGTGAGCGAGAGAGCCGGTAGCCCAACTGGTGTGCGTTTGAGGTTTGTAATGGTAAGCAGCAGTCTAGCTTATACCCTTGGTATTGCAAAGGTCCATGGGCGGCAGTGACACTTACCATCAGGTGTGCTGCTTGCTCGTTTGCCCACCATAAGCAATAAAAAAAAATAACTCTCTCTAACGCAGTCTGATCAACAATAACATTTGTTAATTTTTTATATAAGCGCATTTTGGTGCAAAAGATGCGAAAGGGAATGCTCCGATGGTTCGGACATGTGGAAAGAATGCCGAACGAACGTCCGGTTAAGAAGATATACAATGCGAAAGTGGAAGGATCTAGGTACCGAGGGAGACCGAGACTAACCTACCTAGGCCAGATCGGTCACGTACTGAAGGAAGGTGGAGTCAAGAGTCTCCGAAACCGGCGAGCGTGTATGAAGAGAATTATGAATGTTGAGGAAGCGAGTGAAGTATGCAGAGATAGAGTTCTCTGGCACTCTGTTCTCTCTGCCTACCCTGCAAGGGATATGGCGCGATGATATGTATGTATGTATTTTGGTTGCTCTTGGGTTTGTTGACAATTGCCGCATTTTACAGGATGCTACGGAGGAACAGCGTTGTGGTTTCTCATATGAGCTAGCACAATATTATGCTGAGTAGCGTTCCTTTTTACTTGCGGTCCCACCCGCAAGTAAAACCACCAGCTCTTATGTGTTTACATATCTCTAGTGTTATCTATTATTAATCTTAACTATATTGTATATGTGTCCCCCTTAGAAATGATTTTTCTTTCTTTCCTTCTATTCAGAATGAGGGTCAGACAGATAGCCGGTAATAAAACTATATCAAAACTTTTGCAATATATATATGAAGGTAGACGAGTACATATTGCGTAGATCACAAGTAATTGGAAGAGTAGGATAATGGAATCAACAAAAATTTTAAAATATCACTTTGGGTATGGAGTTTATTTTCATAGCAAAAGTAAGTGATAATTACCTATTTCTCGTAGGCGTGACGTCGACTTGGAAATGCTGCTCTTCAATAGTGGGTAGCAAGGAGGTGAGACGGTCTGTTGGACGAAGTACCTGCAACAACAAGAATACATCTATTATTAATACGTTCAAATACATATATGCACTCTCTACGGAATTAATACACAAAATGGATACAAGGAATCGTTATAAATGCTAATTTTATTATCTACCAAAGCTGGTCATACTAGTTTTGTAATTTAAGACGTAAACATTTTTGTTAAAATAATGAAACAAATATAGTGGATAGATGGATAAAATATGTTTAGAAATGTTAGCAAATCGGATTTCTAAAAATATATTATCAACTTTTCAACGCTTGGCTGTAGTCATCGCAACTGCTGGGATAACAAAAATTATGACGGATAATTACTAATACTATACATGTTCTCAGCTCTCAACATTTAATTAATATTATATTTCATATCGGTATAAAACTATTTCATCATCCTCATCATCAGCTCATATGTGTCCCACTGTTGGGATCGAGCTTCCTAGGTAATAGGAGAGGAATAGAGCTACTTAGACTGGTCAGAAGGGTTGGTATAAAGGTTCCTTTGCTTGGATTTTATATACTTAATGAGTGAATTGGAGAAATAGTTAACGTCATGCGTAAAAACTCTTTAAAAATTCAAATAAAATGGGCCCAATTAAAATTTTGTTTTCCTTGTGGTGAGTAAGAATACAATTCACCACTACACACATCTTACCCGTAGGTGACCGTAAGAGACGACTAAGGGATATAAAAAGCATATAAGATCTATGCAAGAAAAGGAAAACTAAACAAAACCCTATACCAACACGTCTGACCAGCGCGGTATAGTAGGTTAATTTCCCTCTCATTATGGAGGAGGCTCGAACCCAACAGTAGGACATATATGAGTGATGATGATAAATTTAATAGTAGGGGCACAATATGGACAGTTTATCTTTACAGCCATGGACCAGGCCATCCAGGATAGTACCGCACTCTCATACAAAATTGACATCAAGGAGAATATGCTTTTTTGTTTGGGACTAATCCCACCACACATTCCCACCACTGTAACTCCTGTAAGCCAGGATCCACAATGGTCTCCATAAAAGACACTGAGGTTTGACCCTCAGGAAGTCCCGGGAAACGCTTTTAATTGTCTTGGGACCCGCAACAAATTTAATTAGAAAAGAAAAACAGGAGGAGTTGAAGAATTTCCACTTCCCTCCTATGCAAAGCGGGAGACATGAAGCAAAATTGGCTAATAGGCCAATAGATAGAAGGATGTACTGACACGTGAAGCGTAGCAGTACAGCACCACGGATATGACAGAGCTTAAGGGGCCTATATGTGAGCCTTAGATTTGATTACAATAGTAGGTATGGCAGAAGCGCCTGAACGCACGGAAATTTTCTCGAGTTGCTACAAGGTCCGTATAATATATAACCCCCGACACGACTTGCAGACTGTCTAACATAAGATCGCGCTCGTTTTGCCAGAGACTGCACTCCCAGAGGATGTGATGGGCTGTTTGTTCAAAAGTGCAATTTGGTGTGGAACATCGACAAAATGGTGAATCTACTAGTTTAAAAAAGAATAATTTACTTTTAAAATTACCATGGCCTGTGAGGAATTGTGCTACATAGTGGTCAATTTCTAGCCAAACCTTCTCTAAACGCTCTCGAATAGATGGAAAGAATAGATATAGATGACGGCCCTTCGTTGATGAGTTCCACCTTTCCTGCCATTCGGTCAGGAGCTCCTCGTACACAACGCATTGCGGCGCAAAAAGTCTAGTAATTTTAATACGATCGCGCGGTAAAAGAAAATTGGTGTTCATATTTTCCCTGGTGGAATAATACAATGACGCGCGCCTTTGTATCTCTAAGTCGACCGGAAGTACACCTGCAAGTACTGGTAAGGCTTCGGTACTAACTGTTCTATATGCTTTACATAGGAATATTAATGCTAATCGTTGACTTTGGAGTAATTTACGGCGTGCCGCGCCTATCGTAGTTCTGTCAGCCCAGGCTGGGGCACCGTAACATATACACCCCAGATATGTGGCTGTATATATGATTTTAAGTGTATTAAAACAGATGCCCCAGGTAGACGTTGAAATTCTAGTAAGAGCATAAAAGTTTCGTTTTGCCTTTTCACCCACAGTTTTAATATGTTCAATGAATGAGAAGTTTTTTTCTAAGACTAGGCCAAGATAACAAACTGACTCTTTCCTTTTAACTGTCGCATTATTAAATCTTATGCGTGGCGTTGACTGCAAATTACCCTTTAATAAAAGATGATAAGTTTTATGAGGAGCGAAATTTAGCCGATTTCGTGCGCCCCATTTAACTATTAAATTAAGACATGTATTCGCCAATTTCTCAAGTCCGTCTCTAGTGTTCGATTGTATGAGTAGAAGACCGTCGTCAGCGTAGCCGATCAATGAGCAATTTTGAGGTAGAGGGAGCTCAAGAAAGTCATCGAACCCTAAATTCCACAGATATGGGCTTAACACAGATCCTTGAGGACAGCCCATCGTTAATGATTTAGGCACAGCATGGTGACCGAGTCTCAGTGTGGTTGAACCTTGAAGAAAGTAAGACTGTATAAGTTGGTAGATGTTTTTGAAGCATCCACGAGCCTTTAGTTTAAGTAGTAACATCGGCCACCAGGCGTTGTCGAAAGCACCTGAGATATCTAGGAAGATGCCTAATACATATTTAAAAACTGATGCCGTAACAGTTTTTCTAACGGCAATAACCGCATCAACAGTTGATTTCCCCGGGGTAAATCCAAATTGTCTAAGATTGAATGTGGGGCCACCTGGTAACAGACGAGGAACAACCAGGCGTTCTAAGAGCTTACCTAGTGATGGCAGTAGAGTAATTGGCCGATATGACTTCGGGTCGTCCGGCGGTTTATCACCGTGTTTCGGTATTATACGTATGAAGCCGCGACGCCATAAACGAGGAAAGATTCCTTCGGCTATACAACGATTGTATACTAGTAACATTGAGTCGGCTGATGTTCGACAAGCTTCTTTAATCATTTTATTTGAGATTTTATCTTCTCCGGAGGCTTTATTTAGAGGAAGAGCTTTAACAGTATTCAAAAATTCAGCTAGGGAGGGGAGATCAGACGTAGAGGATAGTGGTGGCAATGTAGCCCAAGCTCTTATTTGCGCATGATGTTCGGTATCAATTGCCACGTTGTCATCTGGTATTAACGTATTTATTAAAACCTCGGTGGTCTCCTCTATGCCCGCGGTGTGCTTATTATTTATTTTAATATTTTGTATGAAAGCTAGGTCAACCGATCGATTGGCTTTAAATTCGTGATATAATGGAGACCACGGACCCTGGTTTTCTAGTTTTTCCACTACTCTATTTAACAACGCATCTTTAGACTTTTCAACCGCAATCCGGTAACAAGACCTTGCAGTTCTGAGTGCAAGTGAGGACTCATCAAACGCTATTCCCGTTTTTCGTGACTTTTTGAGTTTATTATATTTCCTGCGTGCTCTTCGAAAACGTCTACGAAGTTCAACCAGTTCATTGTTCCACCAGTCACATCTTTTAGTATTGGGCAGAGATGTACGGCCCAGAGCTATATCGGCACAATATATTAAAGAGTGTGACATTATTTCCGCACTTTCTTCCGCGTTTAATTCTTTGCGAGTGAAATCCCTGGCACACGAGGCAAATAGAGAACTAAAGAATTCCCAGTTTGCTCCTTTACATTTATATCTAAAATTGTGACACTGGTTGGGAGGATCCTGTATCAATCCCGGTTTAAATTCGTACGCGATCAGGCGATGATCACTACACGACGCGTCCGGGAGGACGCGCCACCTATACAAGCAAACGTCTGCGCTTGAAAGCGTGACGTCAATAGAAGATTCGCCCATAGGGCTGCAAAATGTTGGTGGTGCATCGGGTGTATTGTGGATGGATAAGTTCATCTCAGCGATGAAATCTTCTATAGCACACCGTCGATCAGTATCGGTGTATCTCACCTTGCCATACCATAGAGTAGATGACGCATTAACATCAGCGCCTACTATCGTTTTCCGACCCATAAGGGATCGCAAGACATGGCGAAGATGGTGTAAGTGTGGACTAACTGGATCAGAATATTGAAAATAATAGCTCACAACGAAAACCCTACAGGATGGGGACGTGACCTCTGCGACAGCACAGTGTGACGTCATGAGATTTTGTAGTGACGTGACAGTAAATTTGGAACTTGCAACATAGATGCCGGCTCGTGCTTTGTTGTCAAATTGTACAACCCTATTACGCAAGCGAGTGCTGTTGTATTGCTCTTGTATAAGTACGATATCTAAATTAAATTCTATAACTAGACGGTCTAGCTCTGAGGTCGCCACCCTATCGTTATGGAGGTTTAATTGCCCAATATTCAAACTATCCATTTCTAATAGTTAGTATTGAGCACCAGTTGTTCTAGCTTCAGTTTGTAAGTGGGGCAATCTGACGCACCACAAGGATGATCATATGGTTTTTTAAATCGTTTGCAAGACGCACATTTAGGCTTAAAATCTTGTTAAGGAGGATAAAAAAGGATTAAGGAGAATATGCTGTTGTACTTCGTTCAGAGAGCAAAAGAACCGGTAGCCCAACTTTCTAAATGGGTTTTCATTGGTAGGCAGTGACCTAACTGTACCCCTGGTATTTGCAAAGGTCCATGGGTGGCAGTGACACTTACCATCAGGTGTGTTGCTTGCTCGTTTGCTACCATAAGCAATAAAATAAAATATAAGTATACCTTAAGATATGAATAAAACTAACCTTAAGCGTTCGTTCGGATAGTCGCCATACAAGTCTCTGACGTTGGTCTTTTCGGGCTTCACATCTCTCGTACCTGGATACAACATGTCGGACCCTCGCTCGGGAGACCGCCAGGGACGAATCACACATCTATTAATAAATACACTATTAAATTTGACTGAAATATTGATTTGACTACAAATGGAGTTATTAGGGCAGGGCCGGATCTACCACATGGCTTTTAAGGCTTCAGCCTAGGGTCCCGTGGATTCCACCAAAGACAAAGATCGGGTACCGGTGGCCCGCTCGCACGGTGAAGAGAGGAGTCCTTGCAGGGTGGGTCTATGGGATTGCGCACCATCTCTTCCGTCGCCCCGGATCGATTTGACGGAGCGCGACCACATCAATAGTCCACCGCAAGGGAGAAAAAAAAAATACGAGTCCCGTGGATTCAAAGGGTCCCTTTACTAAATCAAGTGAAAAGATTTGCCAAAGGATAGTGCATAAAGGTTGTTTTATAATTTGTCAATTTATTTACAAATGTGTTTAACAAAAGACTAAGGCATATTATATTATAATCATCATCACAGCCCATAATGTTCCACTGTTGGGCTCGGGCCTCCTCCATAATGGGAGGGAAATTAACCTACTATACCCCGCTGGTCAAACATGTTTGTATAGGGTTTTGTTCCTAGTTTTCCTTTTATTGCATAAATGTTATATGTGTTTTATACCCCTTAGTCGTCTCTTACGATCTCCCACGGGTAAGATATTGATGAATTGTATTCTTACTCCATCACTATATGGAAAAAAGTCAACATATACGTTTTTAGAGAGGCTCCATGTATCCTGGATGTTGATAGAATGGATGGATGTATGTATGTATGTATATATACTTACATGACAATGCATCTGTAGTTGTCTTGCAAAATCGTATAAGTAGTACGCATGTTCACTTTCTTCACTGTTAGATGTTGACCACTCCGCCAACTGAGGTTCTGTTAATAAATTAATTAAATCAATTAGACATACATACACGTTATCACGCCATATCCCTTGCAGGGTAGGCAGAGAAAACAGAGTGCCAGAGAACTGAAAATCATCAAAAATCTTTGCATACTTCACTCGCTTCCTCAACATTCATAATTCTCTTCATACACGCTCGCCGGTTTCGGAGACTCTTGACTCCACCTTCCTTCAGTACATGACCGATCTGGCCTAGGTAGGTGAGTCTCGGTCTCCCCCGGTACCTACATCCTTCCACTTTCGCACCTATGTTATCACATAATGGTGATGGATGACACACTCACCAAGTTTATGGTACAGCAAGACCAGCGCCAGTTCGCTGGTGCGTGTGTTCACGCAGGCAGCATCACACGACGCTATCTCCAGCAGCTGGACCAGCTCTTGTGCCTGTAACACACAAATATTACACATATATATACATATCATCACGCCATATCCCTTGCAGGGTAGGCAGAGAGAACAGAGTGCCAGAGAACTCTATCCTTGCAGTGGATGCGTGGAGTGGTGCATTATACATATACAAACAATATGTTGCCATGAGGGCTGAGCTGTGTTGTATAAGTGAGCTACAACGTCACCTTTTACAACACCTTTGTGCAAAAGAGCTGTTTAATATTAAGAATATTAAACAGCTCTTTCAAAGCTTTAGTTCAAATATGGGGGGTCTTATAATAACTTTTACGAGTACTAACGTTATTCAATCCTGGTAGTGCGATGCCCAATTGTTGCGCGTGCACTATCAACATGTCCCGCAACAAACGCAGCCAATCCAGCGAGGAAACGTTGCAGCCGGCGGCTAGACTCAACTTGTCGACAATCACTCGAGACATGCGACACACGTCGCCAGCAGTACAAGCCGACTGGGATATTGATACTGAAATATAATAATATTTAATTAATTATTATATTAATAATATACAGGATGGAAGGGGACCGCTCCCGAAAACAAAGACAGGTGAACCTACTAGTCCTACTTGTTATGATAGGCTAGAATAAAAAATCGATTCGGATAAAAAAAATTCGCAACGACTCTTAAGTTTTTTTCACATTTCATCGTATTAGGACAGTGGCATGTAACGATAATTCCATAAAAAATACGTAACTATACTCAGATGGGAAAATATGCAATCTATTCAAAACTCACGATATGTTCGAAAGTTCAACGACCTCGCGTGGTGACAAAAAAAAATTTTTTTCATCCGAATCGATTTTTTTTCTAGCCTATCATTACAAGTAGAGTTACCTGTCTTTGTTTTCGGGAGCGGTCCACTTACACCTTGTATGTAATAATACAATTCACCACCCCTTATCTTACCCGTGAGTGATCGTAAGAGACGACCGAGGGATATAAAACGCAAACATCTATGCGAAAGAAGGAAAACTCAAAACAAAACTATACCAACACGTCTGGCCAGAGTGCGTATTAGTCATGCGCAATATGTATCACTGCGCTGAAAAGAGTGATACATATCTTTTCACTGTAAAGATATGTATCACTCATTTAGCTCACTTAGCTCAGTAGTCAACCACATTATTAAATCACTCCTCTAGCCCACTTTCAAAGATCGTTCACTTTAAATCTATCACTCAAATGAATCTATCGCTCATTTTTTCCATGATGGGCTTCGCTTTTTATTTAAATTACTCATTGTCGATAGTAAAACTTAATTTTTAATGTATATTAACGTACCACAAAAACACTTAAGCATACAGAGAATTCTATTTAGATTTCAATTATTAGAGAAAAAGGTTCTAGGGCGAACAATTTAGTGTATTTACTTACAGTTCCAATAATAATAACTAAAGCTAATAATTATTAAAATCTATATAAACACTTATCCGTGTAGTGACGGGGTAAAAATATATTTCACCACCCCCTATATTACTCGTGGGTAATCGTAAGAGACGCCCAAGGGATATAAAACGCATGTTATATCTATGCAAGAGAAGGAAAACTCGAAACAAAACCCTATACCAACACGTCTGACCAGCATGGTATAGTAGGTCAATTTCTCTTCTATTATGGTGTAGGCTCGAGCCTAACAGTGGGACTTAAATTGAGCTGAGATGGTGATGATGATGATATAAACACTTGCGCAAATAAATATACAGTTTTATTACTAAAAACGTCTACAAAAGTAAGTTTTATTCAACACTCGGTCACGTATTTACGAGATACCCCGGGAGCAACTAATTACCCATAAAAAGAATTTCAAAATACTTTATCGCTCTAGTATCATAATATCAAAATAACATTACTATAATAGTTGGTTATAATAAAACAAATACAAATCTATTTTCTAATAATAGTTATTAAACTTTATTTCTAAAGAAATAGAGTGTATTCTCTTTTGACAACTTAAACAGTGTGAAATATCATTCTGATTGGCGGGCCACGCAGCGCACCTATCTCGCTCATTTTTCGTTAGCTACTGAGAGTGAAACATTCTGCGATGCGAAGTGAGCGATGAGCTAGTGAGCTATTAAGCTAATGATATATTCGACGCTTAAGTGAGCGAGTGCTAGATTGTGTCTATGTGAGTGATATAGCTCTTTTATATCACTCGCTCAGGAGCTACACAACTTTAGTGCGTATAGTAAGTCAATTAGGAGAATTGACGCCTCCTACATATGGTAGGGATGGTCCCTACCATATGTAGGAGACTCAAGCTCAACAGTGGGACATATGTGGGCTGAGATGATAATGATATGATAATAATGTATATTTTTTCATTCTTGTTCCTTTAAATAAATTGACCATGTTTTAATGTAATACAAAAACCTAAAATTAGCATGCCTCATGGTAAATAAGGAAGAATTGTAAAATTTTACATTGTAAGATCATGTTTGTGAAATAAATGAAAGTTTGATATCTTTATCCATATTTTCAAAATAAATGAAAGTTTAATATTTTACCCATATTTCTAAAATAATTCGTTTATTTTTATTTTTATTTAGTTTTATATTTTACACATATTTGCAAAATAAATGAAAGTTTAATATTTTACCCATATTTGTAAATAAATGAGTGTTTGATATTTTACCCATATTTGCAAAATAAATGAAAGTTTTATATTTTGACCAAATTTGCAAAATAAATGAAAGTTTTATATTTTACCCATATTTGAAAAATAAATGAACGTTATATAATTTACACATATTTGCAAAATAAATGAAAGTTTTAAAAATCAAACACTTAGTTTCCGATGGTACTCACCAAGTTCCTCAATGGATATGCTCCTCTTGGTGTTTGTGTCATGAGCGTACTGTTCTAATGCGATGTTCATGCATGATACAGTGATGCAGGGCACATGGCATGGACGTACCTTCATCTTTGTCAGGAACCTGGTGAATGAAAAATGTATACATTTTTTTAAAGTGATTTTTAATCTCTTCACGGACAGAGGCGTGTACGTTGTAACGTGTATGTATTTTAAATTATTTCGAAATAAATTAAGTTTGTTTTTAATTATTGAATTATTTTCAATATAAAATGAGAGAATTACAATAAGGAATAAATTAAAGCGATGTATTTTTTTTTTGTATTTAAAAATATCGCACCTGATGAGGTTAAAGTAGGGCTTTGATTTACTCGTCTGTAACCTTTTGCGTGAAAGTTTGCGAGAATAAAACTTTAACCGACTGTCATTTCGTGTAGTCATCAAACATTTTGAAGTGAAAAGTGCTATGTAAATTATGTAATTTAAGCTTTGGCTAAGCAGCTGTTAATTAAAAACAAATAAAAAAAATCACAAGTCTTGTACAATAATTGTCTTCTTAACTTATAGAAAAAATATTACACTTTTTAGTATTGTGTAGATTATTCTTATCAATACATAGTTAACATTAATTGGGCGTTGACAACCAAATTACCAATACCTCTGAAATTTTTTGAATATTGCAAAAAAATTGTCCCATTTTGCTAATAATTGCCAATGTTAACGCGAATATTACGAATTTGAAATAGATTTGGACAATTAAACATTCTTTTAATCATTTTTACTAAGATAAAGCAAGCAACTACATAAAAATCAACACATAATTTCACTAAGAGTGTTCTAAGGGAACTTACCCATGTAAGTGCCCTTAGAACACTCTTAGTAAATAAAATCTAAGTAAATAACCACTCACCTATCGAACAAATTAATTGCATTGATGAGAACTTCGGCTGGTAAATCGTACCACACTTTAAGACAACGCAGCACATGAGCGGCGCCATCTCTAGCACCAGTCGTCACCTCACCACTCTGATACAACAACAAAAAAAAACATTTCATCAGCACTTTAATATCATTATTTTCGACTGCACAAATAGCGTAGCGTTTAAGATAAGGGGTTCGATTCCCACAGATGCTTTGAGCGATCCACAATTGTTGTTCCGAGTCATCATTCTCCTATTCTTATCTCAATTACTTGGGGTCGATACAATATGTACTCTTCTTTCATAGTACATATTGTAAAAGTTATTGGCAATGGTTTTATGACCGACCGCCTGCCAGACGTCAACACTACTTGTGAATGTAATTGTTGACCAAACGACATCAGATGTAGTTGGCCCAGGTAGTTATAAGGCTCTTAGTCGTCTTTTACGACATCCACGACCAAAGTAAGGGTTGGTAGTATTCGTAGCTGCTAGCACACCAATATAATATAATTAATATGTGTATTTATTGTATGGTCACACCCATACATACTCCCTGGGGCACGCTTCACGCTTATTATATTATTACTTCCTCTCCTACGGTCTAATCTTTCTTTTTTTTTTATTGCTTATGGCGGCAAACGAGCAGACAGCACACCTGATGGTAAGTGTCACTGCCGCCCATGGACCTTTGCCAATGGTATAGCTAGGCCGCTGCCTACCAATACAACCCTGAACCCACCCCAGTTAGGCTTCCGGCTCTCTTGCTCACCGAACGAAGCGCAATAGCACATTGCTATTACTCAGACGTCGATCTTCTGCTCAGTGTGGTACTACCCCGGACGGACCGGCCCGCGGCTGTAGGCAGAGAACTGTCCACAGCGTGGTCCTACCACAATACAAAGATTTGCACCGGGTGAGGTAATCTCCCTCCGTCTTACAAATTTTCGATCAGGTCACGTGTCCTGATGCGAGTTTTTTTTTTTCATTTCAAAAAGTCCGCGATGATATATTTCTATCTACTAAGGTAAACCATATATATCTTTACACATTGAAATAATGTGTTATTTTCGAAGCCATTTTAAATAAAACAGTATTACTCTTTATACAATTGAATATATTAGATACGTGGTGCAAATTGTCCTGTACAATAGATCATTAAAATGAATATACTTGTTAGGGATCATTCATAAATTATGTAAGACGTTTTTGTTGACTGAATATTATAACTTCTTACTATAGGCATTAGTGAACCTGACATTACGTAAGATATTAAATTGATATTAATTTTAGTCAAAACTGTGATAATAAGATTAATGTTATTGCAGTGAGTTAATGATACCTACTTGTAGTAAGAAGATTGTAAATAAAAGATATTTTCAGAATAAACGGAGTTATATTTGATCCATAGGGCGTTTTCTTACAAAAATTCTTACTAAGGGGCAGGGGGGAGTAGTTACGCCACCGAAGACAAAGATCGGGTACCGGTGGCCCGCTCGCACGGCGAATAGAGGTGTTCTTACAGGGTGGGTCTATGGGTTGCGCGCCGCCTCTTTCGTCGCCCCGGACCGATTTGGCGGGGCGCGACAACATCCATAGTCCACCACAAAAGAAAAAAAAAAAGGGGTGGGAGTAATTGCAATCTTATGATATCTTACAGTAGGGTTGGATGGAGCCAAATCATTCTTCAAAATCATTTACATAATTTATGAACGGCCCCTTATCGGAAATTTTAAACGCAGGTACAAAGCGACCATGTACCGAAGCGAAGGCGAGATGATAGTCAACTATTAAAACATTGTTCAATGCTCTAATGCGCGCGCGCGACCTTTAACTTTTTCCTTATATGGCAACCTGGGGGGGCACACTTAAAACATTACTTATTTTTACTGACCGTCGCGCCGCCTACAGGTTGTTTGTACAAACTTAACGGCTGCCATTTTGTCCTGTATGTCAAACGTTTGACAACTGAGAATTATTATTTTTTGTTCCTAGCGTAGGTACTTATTGTCATCAATCTATTTACGGTTATTGATGTACTTTCTGAAAATTATCTCAATTTTCATTGTTAAGCTGATATTATTATTGCTTCGTTATCAGCTGATATGTTTTTTTTATATTTCAGGGTAGCTTTCATAGTAAAAGAAAATTCTGTATAATTACACATACACATGTAGATATGTATATATATCACTTCAACTTTAGTTCACCGCGTAAACTCTGGGTAGCAGCACCTTCCATACATGCATATTTTATCATGGAGTTGCCACTCTTTTTCAGTTTAATAACTTTACTCTTTGATGGCAACGTTGGAAAACCTTGCAACACTGTCGTAAGACATACACTACCGTCCAAAAGTTTGGAAGCAGCAAGGTAAAATCGAATAAAACCAAACTAAGTCATTTAAATTTAAATGTATTGATAAAAAAATAAAGAACAAACAGAGTTTCTGTTTGTTCTTTATAACTCTTAACTTAAACAAAATAAAAAAATAATATACAATGGTAATTTAGATTAAATTTTAGCTTCATCAAAGTGTCCACCTTTCTCCTTTATAATCTTCTCACATATTCTGGGCATTCTATTAATCAATTTTTTAAAATAATCTTTATCTAATTTGTTCCATTCGTTCTCTAATAGCTGCCACAAATGTTCTGAGCTCGTAGGACAACGACTTTTCACCCTCCTGTCAAGTTCATCCCAAACAAGTTCAATGGGAGAAAGATCAGGGGATTGAGATGGCCATTGCATGATGTTTAAAATGTTTTCAGCTTTTTTCTTGTTTAAAAAGTTCTGGCACAATTTAGACGAATGCTTAGGATCATTATCCTGTTGAAAAATGAATCCAGAACCAATGAGACTTAGTCCACTGGGTATGGCAGAATCTTGGAGAATTTTTAAATAGCCTTCCTTGTTTAATTTTCCGGTTATCCTCACAAGATTGCCGGGTTTACTGTTGCCAAAACACCCCCAAACCATGACATTACCACCACCATGTTTGATGGTAGGCACTGTACATGCCTCTGAAGCCCTCTCTTCTTTTGACCGGCGTACAAAGACACGTCTATTGGATCCGAAAATCTGAAATTTTGATTCGTCACTCCAAAGGACATTTTCCCATTGTTCTATAGTCCAGTTTTTATGCGCTTTTGCCCATTCTAGTCTATTTTTCTTATGTCGATTTGTTAGTTTGGGTTTTTTAGCAGCAACACATCCTCTTAATCCCGCAGACAGTAAGCGTCTTTTAACAGTAGTTGTTGAAATGGGTGTTTCTCGCGTATCATTCAGAGCTGCAGTGATCTGTGGTGCAGTTAAGCGTCGATTCCGTTTAGAAAGAACTCTAATGAAGTTGTCCTCTTGATTTGTTGTGGATTTGGGCCTACCAGATCTCTTTCTATCTTCATTTTTCCCCGTTTCTTGTTTTCTAGCAAGGGTATAGTGGACACCTTTACAAGAAATTCCGAGCCTTTCTGCGATTTGACGTTCACTGTATCCTTCCTCGCGTAGAGTGCAAATAGCGCTTCGCTGTTCAAGCGTGATTTGCTTGCGTTTTGCCATTTTCAGAAGAAAAAATACGGTCAAAGTAGTAGCCGATATCTTTCGAATACAGACAATGTTAATATCACAACTTTCACGTGCCAATGCTCAAGTGCGACTGAATAAGGTCTAAAAAAGTTAAAACCAGCAAACATTATCAATAAAACTACACCATTGCATAGGATAAAGTAGCCGACGGATTAAGTCATAAAACACGTGTTTCGTCAATATTAAGGAATTCCGTAAAACTTGATGAATGTAGGATAATAATCCTTTTGTGTTTGTGTAGACAGTCGTAAAAGGTTGTAAAACTTAAGATTATTGCTAATTTTTACCGCTATTAGTCGGCATTTATTTGTTTTGTTTGAAAACAGGTGTGCTTCCAAACTTTTGGACGGTAGTGTATATACCGGGTGTAACATAGAATAGAGCAGCTGGTCAGAAGGGTGGTAGATAATGATAGTAGGAACACAAAACAAAAATTTGAATGGAAAATATCGATTCGTTAATGAATTAGAAGCATTTAAAATTTTCAATTCTGTCACCGCTATTTCTGTGAAACTGAATGAAATGTACCAAGTAAAAACTGTTACATACTCACACTTTCTTAAATATTCATTAGAACCTAAATAAATCAATGATAACATTTGCTACAGTATGAGAAACATTGCCTTTACAGACAGCTGATGAGTCAATGACCTCGACATTTTCCTTTCAAATTTTTGTTATGTGTTCCTACCATCATTACCTACAACCCATCTGACCAGCTGTGCCATTCTCTGTAACAGCCGGTATATATGTGGAGTTTTAGCGTGAAAAGGAAAAATATCATATGGTGGTCTTGTATTATATTCAATATTTTAGTGTTTTAACGTGTTATATTAAATAATTTTGTTTGGCATTTTATGTAATGTGATGCGGAGGAAGTACTGAGGCGTATTGAATATGATATAACAGTGTCTTACATACGTTTTCGTTATCCACTAAGGTTTCAAAAAGATAACTTTAACAGTGTGTTGAAGGCGACGATTTGACTTACTCACGGACTATGACTTTAAATGTCGTAAGCTCCAAGAAAAAAAGGCGTAAAAAAAGTGGTATGATTTCACTGCTGAAGGTGACAATTTGACTTAATGACTTTAAATGAAGTTAATTTTAAACAAAGATTTGGCTTAAAGGTCTTAGTAACTAAGCCATAAACTCCAAAAAAAAAAAAACACAAAGTTTAATATTTATTTTTTCATACATGTGTAACCATTTCATAGCCCGCCGCAAAAAATGCGAGCGAAGCTGCGAATACAACGCTAGTTAAAACTAAACACTAAGCCAATCGACCTCTATATACAATTTTATATATCTCGTAACCTTCGCTAGATGCTAATTTGTGAATATTTATTACAATGGCTTGTTTGCTGTAAATATTTTGTTTCGTAGCAACTTCTCTGATATTTGAACGTTGTAAATATTAAGAAACCAGTTGCTATTATAGAAGTTATTATTTTATTTAAAAACTGTGGGTTTCTACTGTCCTGTCATCTTCTTATCCTTCTTTTTTTTTTGTATTGGCAATCGGCTAGTTATACGAGCCATTATTGCCAGTATCTTTGTCTTCGATGGCCAGACGGACCGGTCTGCGACTTAAACAGGAGACCGTCAACATTGTGACACTACCTCTATTATACATACATACATAGCTTCACGACTGTTTCCCAGAGGGGTAGACAGAGACTATGGATTGCCACAAACCACGATCCTGGCATTCTTCCATGGCTCCATTCACACTCATAATAGTGATTGAATTAGGCAATACATGGCGGCAATCCATTATTATTATGAATTGGAGGAGAGGAAGGAAGACCCACCACTTTCCCACGCTTAATTCCTTTCTTGAGGTGTACGGTATATTGATTAACCGTGGGAAAGTGGTGAGTCTTCCTTCCTCTCCTCCATTTCATAATACTCATAATAGTCTTCATGCATGCTCTACAATTACGCATACTCTTAATATGACCTCTCGTAATACATCGCCAATTTGATCCAGAAAATTATGACGAGGTCTTCCCCTTGTATTCGTCCCATTCACGCTTGCTTTATATATTTTCTTCGTCAAACTCTCCTCACTCATTCTTTCTAAGTGTCCAAACCACCTCAGCATACCCTTTTTGATCTTTGTCACTACTTCTTCATTCACACCACAGCGCTCTCTTATAACACTATTCCTAATTTTATCTTTCAGGCTCACATCACACATACTACGAAGAGCTCTGTCTCTCTCTATTATCCTTACTAATATATAAATGTGAATGTAAGTTTATTTGTTACGCTTTCACGCTAAAACTACTCAACGGATCATCATGAAACATTGTACACATATTCTTGGAGGTATTAAAAGTAACATAGGATACTTTTTATTAAGAAAAAAATCAAAATTTTTATATGAAAAATAAAAAAATTGTTGGTCAAAAAATCTCAAAATCTAGCTTCTTCAACGCCATCTAGCAGTTCAGTAATGAAGTTCCAACCCTGAGTATTGTAATACCGTTGCACTGTATTACCGACGGTCAAAAATAAAAATAGGGGATCAAAAACTTTAGGAAAGTAACCTTTTACGCGGGCGAAGCCGCGGGCGGCAGAAGCTAGTATATTATAATTATCCTAACGTATTTGATCCTAATATAATGGTTATTTAAATCATAATAATCTAATTCAATGCCATAAAATTGGCATTGAATTATTAAAACTTCCGTAATAAAACTTGATTAATATCACTGCAACATAAAAAGGTTATTGCAATTCCAAGGCGATGCGATTTTCAAGCGGGGGACATTTTTTTCCTTTTTAACAAGTTAATTTTCCTTTTCAAAGCGCTTATATTAATTTAGTTTGTTGCTGTGTCGTAACGGCAACGAATACTACCAACCCTTGCATTGCTCTTGGATGTCGTAAAAGACGACTAAGAGCTTTATAACGACCTGGACCAACTCCATCTGATGCCGTTTGGTCAACATTTACATTCACAAGTAGTGTTGACGTCTGGCAGGCGGCCGATCATAAAACTATTGCCAATAACTTTTACAACATGTACTATGAAAGAGGAGTACATATTGTATCGATCAAGTAATTTGGATAAGAATAGGAGAACGATGACGAAATGTCGTAGAACTCGAAGCAGTATAGTGTTCCTTACCTCAGATTCAGCAGGTAGACACAGCTTCGGCTGGAACTTATGCTCCAGCAGCAGATACTCGTTGAGCCTGTTGTATAGATCGTGCGCCTCCTCTTCGGGGCTTCGTGTTCTAGTTGTGGACGTCGACGCTACCGGCGTAGCAGTCTCGACAGCATCCGGGTGCCCCGCGCCCGATCTCAACATTATCGGGATTATTGGCGCGAGTCGAGGGTGAATCGGCACCTGAGGTAACAGCATTCAACGGTTAGCGTGCCTAAAACTTTGTTTTTTTTTTTGGGAGTTTACTCCTTAAGAATCGATTTTCATATAAAGCACCCGGTATGAGAAAAATTTGAGGAGTAAAATCTAGTGATCGAATGACCTCGTTACGTTTTTGGTGCGCAACCTATTCTGCGCACCTTTCACTTTCTGACGTGAGATAATACTTCACTGAACAGTTTTAATAAATATAAATAAAAATATATATATTATTTTTAGTCAAATGAGCTTTTTTTGCGCATGTTTTGATAATCGTACTTAAGGAGTAAACTCCAGTCGTCCGTCGCAGCCTGACACACACACTTTTTGTTTTGGTAGGTAGGACTACCATATAGCCCCTTCACCAATTCAGTCTGCGTTAATTACATATTTGTAGTCTCTCGCAATACAAGGATCCTAAGTGCAGGGTTGGAGTTTAAAAAAAAAAAAGAAAAGTTATCGGACTTAGTCTCATTTTAATAAAATACAATTAATATCACTGTAGCAGCTCATATTTATCCCCAATACAGGGAGGAGTCTCATCCAAAATACGAATGCAATTGACCTACTATTCCACGATAATCAAATAGATTGCTACAGGGTTTTGGGTTCTTACTTCTCTTGCATGGATGTTATATGATTATTATCCGTTGTCTTTTTAGGCACCCACGGTTAAGATAGGGGGCGGTGAATTGTATTGCTTTTACTGGCCTCCTCAGTCACCACACGGAAATAGAAGAAATAATAAGGATAAATACAAACGCTTTGGTCAAATCACTTGCAATCACTAACAATTGTTGTCGATTAAGATTTTCATATTTTTTATGGTACTGGGAATATTTTTATAGGCACCAAGAGACAGGCTACATTATTCTATGAAGACCTTTTTATCCTTTTTAGAATATGTGCAAGGGTTTCATTTTTTAGTGTTTTGTCATAGATATAAAAAAGTGCGTCTCGGGACGCCCGATAGAAGTGATAATCTAAGCTGATCTATTTAATATTGAAATTGTTTAATTTGAGAAAAGCTTATTACCTAAATTTTACGTATATTAATATAATAATGCAAGGAATTTTATCCTTAGTTACAATTCTTGAATATGTACATTAGAATTTTGTGTATGTACATTATTAATGTCGTTATTTAATCCTATAAAGCGGCCAGACAGACTGGCGCCGTTACGCGTTACGTAACGAAGCGGTTTACCCTACTATAAGTTATCACTTCAATAAATGAGAATCATAACAAATCAAGTCCCGTGACTGAAGCTGAACATCAAACCCCTAATTTTAATCAACAGTAGCTTCATATATAATCTCCGGGATAGAATGATTAATTCTTTCACCATCACAGCCCATTAATGTCCCACTGTTGGGCTCAGGCCTCTTCCATAATGGAAGGGAAATTAACCTACTATACCGCTCTGGTCAAACGTGCTGGTATAAGGTTTTGTTTCGAGTGTTCCTTCTCTTGCATAGATGGTCCCTTAGTCGTCTCTTACGATCGCCCACGGGTAAGTTAGGTGAATTGTGTTCTTACTCCTTCACCAAACAGATAATTCTTTAGTTAGTGTTACCTTAAAAATAATGTGAAATAATCTTACCTAAGCTTGCGTTTTGCAGGAGCAATCAGCGGCTTCTTGTCGTTGTTTATGCCCGCACCGATCCCCCCACGGCTCGTCCCGACGATTTGAGCGACCGGGCGCGGAGGCCCTAGTACCTGACAATCGAGAGAGGGCTATATCAGCGCACTGCAGCCGTGATAGGCCGCTGAGCGGTGATTGGGTAATTTTGAGCAAGGTATGTATAGGTTCGGGAAGGAGTTACAAATTTGAAGACACAAAAAGACTAGGATTAGATCGTCTAAATATATTAAAGATATATCACTGAAGCGTACTATATTCTTTTTTTTTTATTTTTTTTTTATATAAATCACAACAGATCTGTATTAATTAGTAATTTATATAAATAATATATATTTATTTTGTTATAATTATATCAGAATAAAATCAAAGTTTTGAAAATATTAATACTTGATGATATCCTAGATCAAGGTCCAATGGACGAAATAAATATTTAAAAATGACAATTATAGCGAATACTGAATGGTAAATATTATTTAACGATAAACTAAAGCTTTTAAAGTAAAAAAATATGGCAATAGAGTTATTAGGTATAGTAGGATTTGAGGATTTTCGGATTAGGAACTCAAATCAAAGGTTACTAAAGACAATGTCTTGTTGAAAAACAATTGTTTAGCCACCTTTTGCGCCTCTCACAAAGCGTCAGATACAAAATACAACAGTGGTTGAACACCGCTGTAGGGCGGTACACTGTACTCTAACGAGATACAGCGACGATACAGTTTAAAAAAATATAATAAAACTATCAACCACGGTCTCTCCCTTGACCCTAGTATACACTGGGCAATACCGAACTGGTGTAACCCTTTATACTATATTTATGTGAACCCTTGAAGGTTCTATCGCTGCAAGCGACGTGGGCCTCTTGACAGGGATAAATTTAAAATCAAATTTCAATACAATAACCTGTAAAATATACAATGATGAAATTCGATGATGGGTGTGAATTTATTTTAAAAGTTTATCAACCAGTGCCTTTGAATTAATAATATTTTTGGCAGACGAAGCAATTTTAATATAAAAAAGAAATAACTAAAGGTTTCTAATGTGTAATACTGAAATATTAATTATCGCAATCACTTTCATCTTACATAAAACCAACCAATATTTAACTAATTGCTAAACCTAACACTTCAATCGATGTAAATGCAAATGGTAATGAAGCAGGGCTTCCGCACGCTAGAGAGGTCGGATGTGTAATGCCGTTTCTAGTCTCCGTAGCTGCGCGTTATATATGTTGCTCTACCCGCTTTTCGTTAATATTAATTTGACATCAAACAATATATATTCATTTCATCCTAATAACTTTATCTACATCTATAAAAGAAGATGTTTATATACACGACATCGCTGAACTCAGAAGGAATTTAACCGATCAATTTCTTTTCTAATTAAATTTGTTGCGGATCCCAAGATAGTTAAAAGCGTTTCCCGGGACTTGCCGAGGGCCAAACCTCGGTGTCTTATACGAAGACCATTGTAGGTTTTGGCTTACAGGAGTTACAGTGGTGGGAATGTGTGATGAGATTAGTCCCAAAAAAAACGATTATTATGAAAATTGTTATTATTTTATTAGAAGGCTTATATGCTATTCCCGTTAATGTAACTCGCCACCAGGCGCCGCTGTGTCGATGTGGCGCTATCGACTTCCATTAACAAACCAACGGGCTGGGTTTGCTAGTACCATCAATACTGAAAAACGTTTCATTTTTGGATATCAATTTGCCACAATAAAAGCAAATTGGTTCTATTTTTGCACGGTGATTTAAAATTGAACAGCATTTTGGTAGCCTATTCCTCTTGTGTATTTCTTCTATGGTATAATAACAGGCTCATAATTCAAATGCATAAAGTAATTTGAAATAATGTTGTCATAACAAATATATACCGAATCTAAATAGATATAATTAGCCAGCTTAATTTAGCGTTATATATTGTGGTCATAACGAAGTTGGACCACAATCTACCTAAATCGGTAACGAAATATTCGTAACGCGCCGATTTTTATTAATATACCAATTCTGCACTAAAGTTTGCAGGTTTACGAAACTAATTTAAATTCATCCGTCTCGCAACTATAATTTTTCTCCAAGAATTTACTAATTTTCATTCATCCATTCTTCACTTTTCGAAATTGGATTTGCCACGAATATTGTATTAATTACATTAGAAAATCGCCTTGGTGAGTTGCCCAAGAAAATTACTGCAAAATTCCCCGGTGCTCGCTTAGCCAGTTTTTAGGACGCCCACGGGAGAATACCTAAATGAACTGCCAACCAAGTTTCCATAACAATGAACATAATATAGTTATAACTACTTAATACAAATAAGACAAAGAAACGAGAATAACATCCAAAAAGATATTTTAATGTTAAAAATCTGCGATTTAGATGTTAATAATCTAAAAACTACAATCTCTAAGTCAAGACTTTCTAGTGAACCAAAATACGCAGTTTCTGTTTCTATATTTTCCTTTTCTTACGTAGATGTTATATGCGTTTTATATCCCTTAGTCGTCTCATACGATCACCCACGGGTAAGATAGGGGGTGGTGAATCGTATTCTTACTTCGTCACCACACGGAAAAAAGTCATTTATTCGTATGTACATAAACCCTTGTTTTCTTAAATTTGCCCTGATTCTATTGTTTTAAATTATCGAAAGTCGTCTGTATTTGCATCAGGTGTTTATAAAACCAATTGCTAATAAAAAAAACACGAATCAATATCACTGTTCATTATCTATCAAAACAATATTGTCCTCTGTAATATTATCATCAGCTATCTTCTCAATAGCATGACCTCTACAGAATTAATACACAAAATGGATACAAGGAATCGTTATAAATGCTAATTTTATTATCTACCAAAGCTGGTCATACTAGTTTTGTAATTAAATACGTAAACATTTTTATTAAAATAATGAAACAAATATAGTGGATGGATGGATGGATAAATTATGTTTAGAAATGTTAGCAAATCGGATAGCATTCTAAAAAAGTGTCATCAACTTCTCAGCGCTTCGGTGTAGTCATCCCAACTGCTGGGATCACAAAAATTATGACGGATAATTACTAAAACTATTTAAGTTCTCAGCTCTCAACATTTAATTAATATCATATTTCATATCGGTATAAAACTATTTCATCATCAGCTCATATATGTCCCACTGTTGGGCTCGAGCCTCCTACACAATGAGAGGGAAATGACCTCCTATATATCACGCTAATCAGGCGTGTTGGTAAATGGTGATGGTATCCCATGATTGACAATTAATTTTTCGCTCGTAATCAAGTTTTTATAAATAATCAACCATCTTAAATGCCAAATTTCAGTAATTTGAATATGGTTTTTTTTCGAGTTTTCCTTCTCTTTCATAGATATTATATGTATTTAATCGCTTAGTCGTCTCTTACGATCGTCCATGGTGAAGATTGGTGGTGAATTGTATTCTTACTGCGTCACCACATTTTATTTTTATTTTTTTTTCTTAATTTTTTTGTCACCACATAGACAAAAAATATTAATTGTTAACAAAAACCACGATGAAACAACGTGATATCGATTCGACCTTCTTACTATCATCCCCCACTTATCGGTTGAAATTACAATCATAACCTTCGGATTAGATATTAGAAATAATGTCAAGATTTGATATTGTTGACGTTTTCGCAATGGATATCATTGACTGCGCCGCCATGGTGGACTTTGGTATCCATAATTTCTGATATTAACCAATTGGTCAATTAAGTTGAAGAATTTATTTCAGCACGTCATCATTCGCCTACTCTTATCCCAATTACTTGGGGTCGATACAATATGTACTCTTCTTTCATAGTACATATTGTAAAAATTATTGGCAATAGTTTTATGACCGGCCGCCTGCCAGACGTCAACCTTCCTTGGAAATATAATTGTTGACCAAACGGCATCAGTTGGAGTTGGCCAAGGTCGTTATAAGGCTCTTAGTCGTCATTTATGACATCCACGAGCAAAGTAAGGGTTGGTAGTATACGTAGCCGCTACCACACAGCTAATTTAATTCAGCACATGAATCTCAATAAGGCTTAGGGGCATTAATACTGGCAACGGACGCCAAAGATTCGGTACTAAAGGCCGGCCACACGCCGCCATTTCGTCGCCCCGGAAAGGACAGCGTGAGTCCAGACCCATAGCCTGTCAAAAAAAATGGAGCTTGCAAATTTTGTATCCACTAAATTGCTTGAAAGCAATACAGTTGCTCGACAAAAAAATCCAAACAAATTCTTCGTTATGTCGTTTCTTTCTCTAAGTCTCTAGTTTCGGGTCGCACACAATCCATCAGCCATAGGCTGCCATACGTCCATTTTTTGACCTGAACCGATGAGGATAATGGCAGGCCCGACCCTATCTCATCGAATAAAGTGCAGTAGCAAATTGAAAGCGTCGTATTACGAGAGTGTAGTTAGTAACCGAGACGAGCCGAACTATTTTTAGATCCAGACGAAGAACTGTAGGAAGTGATGGCCCTTAAGTAAATATTTTAAACTCTTTTGCGTACATGATAAAGATTACGTACAATAATATTTATTGTTTATAGATACAGAGGGATTAAAGATCATTGGTCTGCAAAAAAAATAATGTTTTTGTCTATACCTAGATAAGAGTTTCGTAATAAACAAGTTTTGTTATTAAAGTATACTATCTTTGAAATAATTAAGTATACAATGAAAGATACAATGATCTGTAAAGGTTCTTTTCCCGCGTTTAAACGCTTATGACTGTCGCGCGCGGCTCATGCGACAATATAATAGCCAATATATGAAAATGTATGGCTTAACTTACGTCACTTGTCGCTTACGACTTTCGCGAGCCTCGGTAACGGCGCTACACATTTTCATATTTTCAGTATTGTAGCGTCGGCCGCGCGCGACAATCATAAGCGTTTCAACGAGAGCGGCTACGTTGAAACACGATTCACGGAAATAAACCTTAAGGAGTTTGGATAATTCAATCTACTATATAGAATTAGCTTTCGTTCACGGCATCGTTCGCGTGGTTTGTTGATACAAAGGTAGCCTTTGTCCTTCCACAGGCTTTAATTGCGCACTTGGTGTGTCTGAATTGTTTTAATTATGTTTTTGCAGAATTCTATTTGCTTTTCTCTAAAATAAAAGCAGCCTAAGTTACTTCCTATACTATCAGCTACCTACCCTTGGAAGTCCCGTTAAAATTGGTTCAGTCATTTCAAAGATTAGCCGGAACAAACAGACATACAAAGTAATTGATTTTTTTATGAAGGTACACTATATACTTTCGTATTAATTTAGTGAAAAGCTGTTAATTTAGTGAATATGTGATTACAAACATTTTTTTTTGCGTGTCTTAGTTGTTAGCCTCAGATGGCTATGACAACTTTACGCGGACTGTGGGTGAGTGCTGAGAGCTCTCTACCCGTGATTACAAACAGACATTTTGACATTTTAATTTTATTTATACGAATAGATAAAGCCTGCTTACTTTTAGCTGTGTGCCTGGTGATAAACATTGAAATAATAAAATTTTTTTTTTATATAACTTACAGTGACAAACTTTTACATGGAGTGGCGCAAAACGACACTCCACGTAAAATGGGCTTACTCTGTCAACACAAGGCACTTAATGATTCATCATCATCATAGCCCATGTATGTCCCACAGCTGGGCTCGGGCCTCCTCCGTAATGGGAGGGAAATTAACCTACTATACCGCGCTGGTCAGACGTGTTGGTATAGGGTTTTGTTTAGAGTTTTCCATATCTTGCATAGATGTTATATACGTTTTATATCCCTTAGTCGTCTCTTACGATCACCCACGGGCAAGATGGGGGGTGGCGAATTATATTCTTACTCCGTCAGCACACGGATAACTTAACAATTATAGAATAAAAAAAAAACAAATACCATAGAGTGAATAAACCCAACCGCCTTTTCCATTGCAACGGTCATGCACCATAAAAAAAAACACAACAATATGGCGTAACTAAGCAGACAATTAACATTGTTAATTAAAAGGAAAAGTTCTACGTAACTATTTTTACTTTCCCGTGTGTAGGAAAAGAAAGTGCTTCGAAGGGCCGGCTCGGCTCTCTCACTCACCGAACGAAGCGCAATAACACATTGCCATTACTCAAACGTCGATCTTCTGCTCAGTGTGGTACTACCCCGAACAGACCGGCCCGCGGCTGTAGACAGAGAACTGTCCACAGTGTGGTCCTACCACAATTAATTAACTCAACTCATATACGTCCAGCCTCCTCCATAATAGGCGAAAAATTGGCCTACTATACTACGCTGGTAAAAGTTGGTATAGGATTTTTTTTTCGAAGTTTTCTTCTCTTGCATATATGTTATATGCGTTTTATATCCCTTAGTCGTCTCTTACGATCACCCACGATTAAGATAGGGTAGATACGGTGAATTGTATTCTTCAGTATTTTTTTATAACTACCGTATTGCTCTAACTGATCGCAGCTCGTTTTGTGCGCTCAAAAAATAATAGCACGCATTATCACGATAATGAAAGACAAATGGAAAATAACTTAGAACGCACAAAAATATCTGATACGAAATATCTCTACGATATAAGGGAGATAATAAAAGGAAAACAGGCCAAGCATAAGTTGGCCTCAATCTTTATTATTTTTAAAGATAACCTGAACTAAAATCTGAATGTGTGGTGACAGCTTCGAGTACTACGAGCACTTGCATCAAGGGGCGGCTTTACCTATAGTGCAGGGGGTGCGGTGCACCCGGGCGCCGAGAGCCGCTCGGGATACATAGAGCTTCCGCTGTAACGCTCCACACGGAACGAGCACCCCGAACGCAGCCAGTGCCTAACCATTTATAAACGTAGTGGGTGCGTTATTTAACAGGTTTGGTTAGGTTGCTTTGTTGCCATGCTCACTGTAACTTCATAATCCGATCGCGTTTGCCTGGTTTTGTGTCAAAACAACGAGACTAAGCATGCGACAACGCATTCCAGCGAGGTTCGGAGTTTAGTCGAACGGGTTTAAGTATCAACTTATTCCACTTTGTACCCCATTTTAATACAAGAGGGCGCCAGGTTATTGATTGCACCCGGGCGCTACATGTGCTAGAGCCGCCCATGACTTGCATTGCCTTTGGATGTCGTAAAAGACGACTGGTTGAGGTAAGTGATGACTGCTCTAGTAGTGTACTCGTGATCGGATGCCGTTTACGAGATCTGGTTCAGCCATAATCTTTTATATTCTGTTTTAATTTTATATTATATCGTGACACTAATGGCATCACAATGGAGCTAATTCTTACTGATCATTTTGTACTACTTTGTTTTAAAAAATTAATAAAATAATAATAATAATAATAGACAAACCCGCAGAGTTTCTTGCCAAATCTTCTCAGTAGCGGTTACGTTCCAATCCGTTGTTAGTTTATTGTATTAATTTAAAATGTTATATTTTTTTTGGGGGCTGGGTTACGGTCGGCTCACTCTTCGTACCACTCCGTCCGGGGCGACAGAGGGGCGTAAGCACGCACACCCGTAACCCACCCGTGGCACGTCGCCTTCGTCGTTGGGCCGACCACCGGAACAGAGCGACTTAACATCAGTGGTCGGCCCGATGGAATACCTCCTGAGGGTTACCCTCTCCTCGACCGACGTCCCCATCCGGGGAGGACGTTGGTCTTTCCTCACACGGTCGGCCTCTCAAAAACTCCAATCAAACTCACATCTGATGTCGTTTGATCAACAATTACATTCCCAAGGAGGGTTGACGTCTGATAGGCGGCCGGTCATAAAACTATTGATAATAACTTTTACAATATGTACTATAAAAGTAGAGTACATATTGTATCGACCCCAATTAATTGAGATAAGAGTAGGAGAATGATGATGATAATGAAATTAATTTGAATTTACGGCACACATTGTCAAAATGTGTGATGAATTTTATTTTTACTCTGTCACCACACGAAAAATAAATTACGAAAAGCATCCGTATTCTATTTGCCGCGTACAAACACGACAATAGATATTTCCTTATCAGCTTTATATGTTAGGAATATAGAATGATAAGGCCCCAGATAAGGTATATTAGTCGTTTATTGAAATATTCCTGTATGATTTAAATAAATTTTACTGGATTTAAATGTTAAATATCGTTAGGACAATGGGGGAATTAGATTTAATGAGCAATTCTTGTATATATATATATATTCTGAATCTCGGAAACGGCACCAACAATTTTCTTGAAATTTAGGATGCAGAGGGTTCCGGGGACGACTAATCGATCTAGCTAAATTTCAATTGTAGAAAATATTGTTATGTCAATATTATCAGGCAATGACAAAATATAATTTTGCGTTGGCTGACAACTATTAAAATATGAAGGCCAATTTTGACGCTGTCATCTCAATTGGATGATCGAGCAGTTTAATCAAGGCCGGTTCGGATTCTGTTTCTCTTTTTTTATTACTTTTAGACTTTTTATTATTATTATTATTATTATTTAATTAATTAATTATATTTAAATATATCCTCAAAACACACTAAAAAGATAATAACGAGCGAAAGCTCGGTCATCCAGATATTTAGAATAAATGATAATACATACCACACGATAGGTTTTCTATCAACTACATACATACATATCATCACGCCATATCCCTTGCAGGGTAGGCAGAGAGAACAGAGTGCCAGAGAACTCTATCCTTGCATACTTCACTCGCTTCCTCAACATTCATAATTCTCTTCATACACGCTCGCCGGTTTCGAAGACTCTTGACTCCACCTTCTTTCAGTACGTGACCAATCTGGTAGGTTAGTCTCGGTCTCCCCCGGTACCTACATCCTTCCACTTTCGCATTGTATATATTCTTAACCAGATATCAACTAAAAGAACTAAAAGCCTGACCATATATCTATCAATCAAACGTTCACTGTTGGAATGCCACTCAAAACGGTCCTGTGTCAATTGTATGCAACAGCAGTCACCACACGCCAAACAGTTTCCGGCTCTCTCACTCACCAAACGAAGCGCAACAGCATCATTTAGTGGTAGGATCATGCTGTTGACAGTTTTCTGTCTACATCCGCGGGCCGGTCCGTTTGAGGTAGTACCACACTGAGCAGAAGATCAACGTCTGAGTAATGGGCAATGTGCTATTGCGCTTCGTTCGATGAGCGAGAGAGCCGGAAGTCCAACTGGGTGGGTTTGGGGTATGAATTGGTAGGCAGCGGCCTAGGCCTATACCCTTAGTAACACTTACTATCAGGTGTCCTGCTTGCTCGTTTGCCACCATAACAATAAAAAAAGCATTGCAGCTGCTGTCGATTTACGCTTACTCATTCCGCGTCGGAGACTCGTAGCGTACGGACGTGCGCTGCCCGCTCTCCCACTCGCACCCGCGCCCTGCGGTCGTGCGTTCTCGTGTTTCGGCTCGCTCGTCGTGCCGTCTCGCTCTCTCGCGTTCGCGTCGTTGCAATTCGCGGAACTCCGAAGCGCTGCAGTGTACTCAAGTCTGGAAGCCGCAACCGGTACGAGTGTGTCGCGCTACGGCTGCCTGAACCGCGCTGCGGCTGCCAGACCGCCGAGTCGCCGCGGAGATTCCAGATTGCAACACCCATCCAACGGATTTCTTGTCTTTCTGAAGACATTGAAATCCGATTTCTATTAGTGACTTAAGTCCATTTGGCCCCTTCAGGGAAAAACCAACTTTGGTCCTCGGTTGAAACCTTACGGTGCCAACGAAGCCGAGTGAGGCAAGGCCCCGATTTGCCTGCCGAGCCCTTTTGGCGAAGGCTAACAATCGGAAGGGGTTAGAGCATCCGGCCTTGGGGGATCTCCTAGTCGGACCTAACCTACGGCACATCATCATTTTTCTGCGCGGGCCTAACAGCCCAAGCAGCTAGGGCCCTGTTCGCACAATAAGATCGGCAACAGGCTACAAGCTTAGGGCTCATTAATTAAGCACACATCCTCCCGACCTATACCCGGTTGGGAGGGAATATAGGCACACATCCCCGGGTCCACCCCCCGGGGAGTTAGTCGTTCCCCGCGATAATTTAATATCTTCCCGCGATAATCCAATTAATACTTTCTTAGCAGCCATGGCAGCTAAGAAAAGTATTACCATCGAGGACATCCTCTCCATCCCGGAGATTCAGGAGTCCCTCTTTCGTCACTTCGGCACCAGCGACCTAACGATCGCGCCGCCAACCCACCCTTCACGCGCCCGCTCGCTGTCTCCACCAGCCACATCGCACCAACCGCAACTGCCGGTTATCGAGGTGGCGATGGAAACAGAAGAGCCGTCACCATCCCCAGCCTCCTCGGAAGCAACCCTGCAACCGACGACAGTGACTTCATCGAAGTCCACTCTCGTAAGAGGCTCAAAAAGTCCTCTAACGACGGCCCTTCCAAGGCCCCCAAAATCCAGCCGACAGAATCGGCAGCCAAACCAGTGTCGTCTCCTACTGCTACGGCCGCCCCGGCCACCCCAGTAGCGTCGACCTCCTCCGCTCCTAAACCCAGCCCGGCCCCTCAGGCCCCCGCCAAATCACTTATCCCGCCGCCCCTATACATTAGGGACAAGGATAAGTAGTTGGCCATCCAAACGTGGTGTACTACACACCACGTAAATTACAAAGCGGCCAAGTCGACCCCAAATGGCATCCGGGTCGACCTGCGGTCCTCCGACGACCACCGCAAATTATCAAAGATGTTAGGAGATCAACAGATCCCCTACCATACTTATACCCTCCCCGAGGCCAAACTGTTACGAGCAGTAGTTCGTAACATGCCTCATGAAATCAGCACAGCAGAGATTCTCCAATCTCTGAAAGCTGACAATCTCCCGGTAGTCGAGGTACACCGCATGGTACGCGGTAGGGGAAGACTCCCCCTCAATATGTTATTAGTATGCCTTTTAAATACCCCAGAGGGTAAAGGCATATATAAAACTACAAAAATATGTGGGCTCTCCGGTGTAACCGTTGAGCCACCATATAAAAATGGCAACCTGGCACAATGCCATAAGTGCCAGCTATATGGCCATTCGTCGACTAATTGTTTTGCGCGCCCTAGGTGCGTAAAATGCCTAGACGACCACCACACCAGCCAGTGTGCGCGCCCTAAGGACCACACACTGTGCAAAGAACCGCCAGCATGCGTTCTGTGCGGAGAGTCCGGCCACCCGGCTAACTACCGCGGCTGCCCACGTGCACCGAGGCGGATAGTCCGGCAGCCACCCAAGCAGGCCTTATATTACAATAAGGTCTTTGTCCCAGCCCCAATCCCTACCCACAACGCGTGGGCCCACCCCTTGCTATCCAACAAGGAGGCTTTCCCAACCCTGCCCATCAGGCAGCCCAACCACCCACCACCACTGGTATCACAAACCCCCAAACCGCCTACCGCTAGGCCAAACCCTCCCCCCGTGGGCCATACAAAGCCTCAAGGCACAAAAACCGCGAAGCCGGTAGCCCCAGGCAACGCGCCTACAAAACCACCCCAGGGACTAGACCCGGACCTAGCCCTGGTTTTAAATTTCGCGAGTCTCATTAATCTTACGGAAATCCGCGAGATCGCAGCTGAGCTGAGAAGGAATGAAGGCAACAGCCTCGCCCTCCTCAACACAGCCGTTAGGTTCGCTCCCACCCTGGAGCGTCTCGGTTCCTTTAATAGCCGTTAATGGATAGGCACACTCCCGGTAGAGTCAAACCACGACACCTAAAAATAGGGACATTCAACGCTTATAGCCTCGCCCTCAAAAGGGACGAAGTAGGCACATTCCTTCGGGACCACCAGCTCGACATCTTGTTGGTACAAGAGACGTTCCTTAAACCATACAACAGGGACCCTAAAATTGCGAACTATAACATAGTTCGTAACGATAGGACAACCTCTACTATGGGTGGAACGCTCATCTACTACAAGAGATCGCTGCACTGCACACCTATGGATCCGCCCCCTTTGGCGTACATTGAAGCCTCCATCTGTCGGCTAGCCCTCACCGGCCATCAGCCGATAACCCTTATATCCGCATACCTGTCTCCTGACAAGGACACTCTTCTAGTCGAGAGCGATCTCAAGGCCTTGCTTGACTTGGGTGACGCCGTCATCATTGGCGGTGATCTTAACGCCAAGAGCACCTCATGGAACTGTCTCAGTTCCAACAAGAGGGGCAGGGCTTTAGAGACCTACGCCGACCGATTGGGATATGACGTCATAGCGCCATTAGAGCCGACGCACTTCCCACACAACATCCTACACAGACCGGATATACTCGATATTGTTCTTCTCAAGAATATAAGCCTACGCTTATGTTCAATCGAAGTACAACACGAGTTAGACTCAGATCACCGTCCGGTGACTCTAGAGCTCGCCTCCCGCTCCCCCGACCCTTCAGGTCAAAACAACACTATGACAAGGATGACCACCAACTGGGCTCGATTGCAGAAAGGACTGCAATCAACATCCTCGCCCCACCTTGATCAAATTCCAAAGGACATTAGGTCCAAGGAAGACACCTCTCAGGCAATCGATTCCTTAACGAGTCACGTGCAGTCAATTATCGACGACTGCTCACGGCGGGTACCAATTACGAGCGATCGTAGATGGCACCTGCCGGACGACGTCCGTGACCTGTTAAGACGCAAGAACGCCGCTACCCGCGCTTATGACCGATACCCTACAGAGGACAACCGCATTCGTCTGCGGTCCCTACAGAGGGAGGTCAAAAAAGCCATTCAAGACATGAGACAGAGCAAATGGGACGCCATGGTTGAGGAGCTAAAGCCCTCTCACCAAGCCTTCTGGCAGCTTTCCCGCTCACTCAAAAAGGACATAGTGTCCACTCTCCCTCCTCTCAACCGACCAAACCAGCCACAGGCATTCATGGACGATGAAAAGTCCGAATGAATGGCCGACTGTCTGGAACTTCAGTGCACGCCAAGTACACTATACCCCGACGACACAATTCATCACCGTACCATAAATAGTGAAGTGGAACGTCGTACCACTATCTCTCGTTCCTCTGAATACGACAACCCAGACGTACCTATTCCAGCAGTGACCAATGACGAGGTCAAATCTCTGGTCAAGGGTCTACACGCCAAGAAAGCCCCCGGTTCGGACGGTATCTCCAATAAAGTCATTAAGTTATTCCCTGCTCACCTCATTACCATTCTGTGCTGTATCTTCAATGCAGCACTGAACAATAACATCTTTCCCTCGCAATGGAAAGAGGCCGTGGTAATCGGAATGCACAAACCCGGCAAGCGACGTACCGAACCCAGTAGCTACCGCCCGATAAGTCTACTAAAAGGATTAGGCAAGCTTTATGAGCGCATAGTCCTTAGCAGACTTAGATCATTCGCCGAGGATAACAACCTCATTCCAGACACGCAATTCGGCTTCCGTGCGAGGCACAGTTGCGTACAACAGGTCCACAGATTGGTGGAATACACAAGTGGTCAGTTCATGATGAACAGATACACCGGTGTATTATTCCTAGACGTAGCGAAAGCATTCGATAAAGTGTGGCACGAGGGCCTCATTCACAAGCTTTATCGTCTAAAGATCCCAGATTATTTAATTTTAATTATACACGACTACTTGAGTCATCGCAGCTTTCGCTACAGGGTGGAAGGTACGCTGTCTACCTCCCACCCCATCAAGGCCGGCGTCCCTCAGGGATCGGTCCTCTCCCCATTCTTATTTACGCTATATGCTAGCGATATGCCCCAGTTTAACAGAGTCCATAAAGCGCTTTACGCTGATGACACCGCACTCTACTGTGCAGGCAGGACCCCGACAGCAGTAGTTAAAACTCTCCAAACAGCGGTTACCGCCCTAGCCAATTGGTTCAGGAAATGGAGAATCGAAATCAATCCAGAAAAGAGTCAGGCGGTCATGTTCACTCGCAGAACTGCCCGTTCCTACTCTATAGACAACATCCCACCCCTCCAGCTATTTAGCAAACCTGTCTCCTGGAGCAGGCAAGCTAAATACTTGGGTGTGACCCTTGATGACCGACTTAGCTTCGCTCCCCACATAAAGATTGTACGCGATCGTGCAGCCTTTGTGATGGGACGCCTCCACAGCCTACTCCATGCTAGGTCGAAACTATCCTTGAACAGCAAGGTCCGATTATACACCGCTTGCATACGGCCGATCATGACCTATGCAAGCGCAGTGTTCGCGCACACCAAGGCACACAGGATCCATAGGTTACAGACCTTACAGAATAGGTTCATGCGCCGAGCTACGGGAGCACCGTGGTTCATTCGTAACGTCGATCTTCACATCGACCTCGAACTGCCGACCATCAGGCAGTTTATGAAGCGGTGCTCCCAGAGCTACTTTGACTCTGCCACGACACACCCCAACCAACTAGTGGTTGGGGCGGCTTCCTACACCCCATCGCGTATCTCCAAAGTCCGACGTCCACGTCACGTCCTCAACGACGATGACGACGTTATTACGCTCGCCCAGACCAAAGCCTACGCCGCACGCGAGGCCATCGCGCACAAACATCCGCGTTTCCGTCCTCGACGTCGAGGTACGAAAACACGGCGAGCAAGAATCACCGACCCCAAGATGGACACGTCCACGTCCACCTTACCCCCAGCGACGCCCCGAGCCGAGGCCCGTTCCCCACAGGGGGAGCCCTCGGGCGAAGTCGCCTAATTCATGTCTATCGGGTTGAGAGCCTTCGGGCTCGCCCGCAGTCCGGTTAAGCTGTAAAAGCCTCTTCGGCTAACAGCTCGCAGTTGGTATGTTAAAAAAGTAAGCTGTCGATTTACTGCAAGTGTGGTACTACAACGGACGGATCGGTCCGCGGTTGTAGACAGAAATCTGTCAACTGTGTTATAACCCTGCTTCTATTATTCCCTACGTATTTGAAACCGTTATAAAGTTAATATACATATCGCAAATTAGGTCAATATCATTATGTATGCATATACCCAGCGAGGGCACTTATATATTATCAGTTTTAACATTTTAAATTAATACGATAAACTAATAACGGATCGGAACGTATCCGCTACTGAGAAGAACCGACAATAAACTCAGCGGGTTTGTCTATTATTATTATTTCTTTTCTGATTTATAAAAACCATAGTACAATATGCTTAGGGGCTATTCATAAATTATGTAAGGCGTTTCTGTTGGCTGAATATTATAACTTCTTACTACATGGGTTTAGTGAATCTGACATTACATAAGATATTAAATTGAAAATGACTAATTTTAGTCAAAACTGTGATAGATTAATAATATTAATGTTATTGCAGTAAGTTAATGATATCTACTTGTTGTAAGAAGATTGTAATAAAAGATACTTTCAGAATAAACGAAGTTATATTTGATCAATAGGGCTTTTTCTTACAAAAATCTTATTAAGAGGGGGGTATTTGCTATCTTATGATGTCTTACGTTGACTAATCCATTCTTCAAAATTCCTTACGTAATTTATGAACGACCCCTTAGTAAGAATTAGTAGTGTGATGCCCTTGAACCTAATAGTTGATATACAATGTATCCAACAAGCGGCACCCGATCAAAAATGAATAACTAAAACAGACATCACCCCTTTCAACCACCTTGGACGGAATGGAGAGACTCCACGCACGTATCTACAACATGCCTTTTTTTTTCCTTGCGAGAAAAAGTTTCCTATAAAATTTATAGGTAATTTCATGCTCTACAATTCAGTTACCATTATTTTTAATTTATCATTGACCATTAAATAAATATTTAGTAAAAACCATATTGTAAAAAGTTTGATTCGCTATAATTAAAAACCTATGTGTTATACAAAAAAAAGTTTCAAATAAAAAAGATGGTAAATATTATTATCTACAATAATGATCTCTACAATTTTTGACGTACGATGCGCGGTTCGCGAGATATTCAATAAAACGTGTTTTCCGAGATGGCGGCTGAAGTGAACCACCCCCCGCCGCGCCCACTTGGATTTACAATCAGGGGACAACCTTGAACATATTCCAAAAAAAAAAATACCAGGTCCCGTACGTTGCATTACAAACCTACTTTTTTTGCTACGGCGCTTGGATTAATTCTATTAAATAAAATCATAGTTATCTCTACATTATTCGACTGTACCCCGATAAGCTAGTGTTATTATAAATACACTCGTTCGCTAACGTAATAGTTTTACGTAATATAGAATTACGAAAACTTTAACGGTTCATTTCAAATATAAAAATAGTTTTACAGCTAATAAATTTTTAAAACAGTAAGCTGATTTCAATTCCTAAACATTATGATGACCTTTCCTTGTTGTGACGGAGTAAGAATACAATTTAACACCCCCCCCTATCTTAACCGTGGGTGATCGTAGAAGACGATTAAGTGATATAAAACGCATATACACTACCGTCCAAAAGTTTGGAAGCACACCTGTTTTCAAACAAAACAAATAAATGCCGACTAATAGCGGTAAAAATTAGCAATAATCTTAAGTTTTACAACCTTTTACGACTGTCTACACAAACACAAAAGGATTATTATCCTACATTCATCAAGTTTTATGGAATTCCTTAATATTGACGAAACACGTGTTTTATGACTTAATCCGTCGGCTACTTTATCCTATGCAATGGTGTAGTTTTATTGATAATGTTTGCTGGTTTTAACTTTTTTAGACCTTATTCAGTCGCACTTGAGCATTGGCACGTGAAAGTTGTGATATTAACATTGTCTGTATTCGAAAGATATCGGCTACTACTTTGACCGTATTTTTTCTTCTGAAAATGGCAAAACGCAAGCAAATCACGCTTGAACAGCGAAGCGCTATTTGCACTCTACGCGAGGAAGGATACAGTGAACGTCAAATCGCAGAAAGGCTCGGAATTTCTTGTAAAGGTGTCCACTATACCCTTGCTAGAAAACAAGAAACGGGGAAAAATGAAGATAGAAAGAGATCTGGTAGGCCCAAATCCACAACAAATCAAGAGGACAACTTCATTAGAGTTCTTTCTAAACGGAATCGACGCTTAACTGCACCACAGATCACTGCAGCTCTGAATGATACGCGAGAAACACCCATTTCAACAACTACTGTTAAAAGACGCTTACTGTCTGCGGGATTAAGAGGATGTGTTGCTGCTAAAAAACCCAAACTAACAAATCGACATAAGAAAAATAGACTAGAATGGGCAAAAGCGCATAAAAACTGGACTATAGAACAATGGGAAAATGTCCTTTGGAGTGACGAATCAAAATTTCAGATTTTCGGATCCAATAGACGTGTCTTTGTACGCCGGTCAAAAGAAGAGAGGGCTTCAGAGGCATGTACAGTGCCTACCATCAAACATGGTGGTGGTAATGTCATGGTTTGGGGGTGTTTTGGCAACAGTAAACCCGGCAATCTTGTGAGGATAACCGGAAAATTAAACAAGGAAGGCTATTTAAAAATTCTCCAAGATTCTGCCATACCCAGTGGACTAAGTCTCATTGGTTCTGGATTCATTTTTCAACAGGATAATGATCCTAAGCATTCGTCTAAATAGTGCCAGAACTTTTTAAACAAGAAAAAAGCTGAAAACATTTTAAACATCATGCAATGGCCATCTCAATCCCCTGATCTTTCTCCCATTGAACTTGTTTGGGATGAACTTGACAGGAGGGTGAAAAGTCGTTGTCCTACGAGCTCAGAACATTTGTGGCAGCTATTAGAGAACGAATGGAACAAATTAGATAAAGATTATTTTAAAAAATTGATTAATAGAATGCCCAGAATATGTGAGAAGATTATAAAGGAGAAAGGTGGACACTTTGATGAAGCTAAAATTTAATCTAATTTACCATTGTATATTATTTTTTTATTTTGTTTAAGTTAGTTTCTGTTTGTTCTTTATTTTTTTATCAATACATTTAAATTTAAATGACTTAGTTTGGTTTTATTCGATTTTACCTTGCTGCTTCCAAACTTTTGGACGGTAGTGTAACATCTATGCAAGAAAAGGAATACTCGAAACAAAACCCTATGCCAACACGTCTGACCAGCGTGGTATAGTAGATCAATTGCCTTCCCATTACGGAGGAGGCCCGAGCCCAACAGTGGGACATATATGAGCCGAGATGAAACATTATGAACGACAGATCAAACAAAGTATGTCAATCATGTAAAATAGATATATTTATATAGCTATCTTTGCAATATCTTTTTGGAGTTTACTCCTTAAGAATCGATTTTCATATAAGGCGCCCGATATGAGAAAAATTTGAGGCGTAAAATCTAGTGATCGAATGACCTCGTTACGTTTTTGGTGCGCAACCTATTCTGAGCACCTTTCACTAATATAATAAATGTAAATAAAAATATATATATTTTTTAGTCAAAATGAGCTTTTTTTGCGCCTGTTTTGATAATCGTACTTAAGGAGTAAACTCCAGTCGTGCGTCGGAGCTGACACACACACTTTTTTTATTTATACGGTGGTCTATGGATGCGTCCAGCCCCGCCAAATCGGTCCGGGGTGACGGAAGAGGCGGCGCGTGACCCCACAGACCTACCGTGCAACTCCTCTCTTCGCCGTGCGAGCAGGCCACCGGTACTCGCTCTTTGTCTTCGGTGGCCATCTTTGCAATATCCTCGGGCTGAGAATAATAACAAAGGATAGTTTGGTACGGCAAGTGTTTAAAAAAATGAAGGCCAAAATCCTGTTAGTGTGCAAGCGATTACACGATTACACACGCACACTACTATAAAATGGAACACAATGACCTTACACACTACGCAACGGGCCGACGTAGGGTGACATTTCTGTCACCAATTTCATGGCGTCAAATATTGTGCGTGGAATTGTTTTCCATTTCTGTGTCATTATTCTAAGACATTCGGGTAAGTTATGGGGGGTCGTGAATTGTATATTCTTATTCCATCTACCATATGAAAATAGAGCATTAAATATATTTTTTTTTTTTTTTTTTTTTTTTTATTGCTTATGGCGGCAAACGAGCAGACAGCACACCTGATGGTAAGTGTCACTGCCGCCCATGGACCTTTGCCAATGGTATAGCTAGGCCGCTGCCTACCAATGCAACCCTGAACCCACCCCAGTTAGGCTTCCGGCTCTCTCGCTCACCGAACGAAGCGCAATAGCACATTGCTATTACTCAGACGTCGATCTTCTGCGAGAGTGTGGTACTACCCCGGACGGACCGGCCCGCGGCTGTAGACAGAGAACTGTCCACAGCGTGGTCCTACCACAATTAAATATATAAACAAAATATATATATACGTTTATAATTCAAGGCGTCAAAGATAGAAAGCATATCTAGATAATACAAAGTTCAATGACCTCTAGATATAAACGTTCACGCATACCGTTCGTAAATTTCTACAAGTCGTTCTTATATATACATATATTTTTAAAACTAACGTCATGAAAACAGACGTAATAACGGCTCGCGGGATACGTTATTATTATAAAATGAAACATTTGAATTGACTTTGAAATAATGATACGAAAGCTTTTCGTGTTTAGTGGAATAATGATTTTTGATGTTTAAGCAAATATTACCACATTTTAGATTAAACTATTTTTAAAGATTTTATAGGTGTTTGTATTAGCCAGGCGAGCCACCGAAGATAAAGACCGGGTTCTGATGGCGCGCTCGCTCAGCGAACAGAGGTACGTGTAGGGCGTGTCTATGGGGTCGCGCGCCGATTCTCCTGTCGCCCCGGACGGATTTAGCAGGCTGTGAACACTCCATAGCTTGCCGCCAAAAAAAAGCACATATACAAACGCCCTGAATAACATACATACATATCATCACGCCATATCCCTTGCAGGGTAGGCAGAGAGAACAGAGTGCCAGAGAACTCTATCCTTGCATACTTCACTCGCTTCCTCAACATTCATAATTCTCTGCATACATACTCAGTATATGCTAGCTTAATAACAATCTCTAAACTATCGAACGTTTGCAGCGAAAGTGAAATGCAATGGGAATTGCGTTAGAGAAATTATTTCTCGAATTAAATTCAATTATGTTTCATACTTGGTTGAATTTAAATAAAGCAGTTTTCATCGATGTTAACGCGTGTGTAAAACTACAGAAGCAATTGCATGCGATATATATATATTTTTTAAATGCTGTTGAAATCTCTACGGAAAATCTGTGTAGTTAGGCTGACCGATCGCATTCGTAACGACGACGCAAGAGAGCGAGTAGGTATGAAATAGAGTATTGGTGTAAAGATGCGAAAGGGAATGCTCCGATGGTTCGGACATGTGGAAAGAATGCCGAACGAACGTCTGATTAAGAAGATATACAATGCGAAAGTGGAAGGATGTAGGTACCGAGGGAGATCGAGACTAACTTACCTAGACCAGATTGGTCACGTACTGAAGGAAGGTGGAGTCAAGAGTCTCCGAAACCGGCGAGCGTGTATGAAGAGAATTGTTGAGAAAGCGAGTGAAGTATGCAAGGATAGAGTTCTCTGGCACTCTGTTCTCTTTGCCTACCCTGCAAGGGATGTGGCGTGATGATATGTATGTATATATGTAAAAATAATTTTATTATTAATTTATTATTTGGAAGATGATCTCATATGTGAATGACAGACGTATCGTTATTCGATAAGGAAATCTAGAACTATTCTTTAAGTACCTAATCTTTTAACAAAAATATCATTATGCTTTAAAATGGGTGGTAAGGCAATAACTGAATGTTTGATAAGAGTGTTTGACTACAATGGTAATATTAGGCTGCGTCTTCGTTCGTGATCATCGTTTTTCATTATTTCTATTGCAAAGTAATAATCATACCCTGTTTTACGCCCTTGGGTAGGAATGTATACTCTGAAGTACTAATTTTTACAATGTTCCTTTTTAGTGACTACACATACGCAAACACAAATACACAAACACAAGACACTGTCTGGTATTTATTTTATACAAATCTTCAATTGAATAATAATTCTAATTATTTATATTATAGTCAAATGTATCAAAGCAAAATTCACACCCTATTTAGGAATTTTGTTTTCTAAGGGGCAGATTTTCAGATTATTTTCGCTCAATGTGACTGTACATCGCGAAATTAAGGCGCCGACTAGTATTTCTGTACTAATTTGTAATTACATAAGAAATCATGGAAAAGTATCACCGATTTTAATTCCCTATTTTATACCCTTGGTGGATGAAAATTGACAAATGCTGATTCAATTTCTTAAAAGGCCTCTGCGTGTTGGATCCATATGCCCATGTAAGCCTCCCTAAGTACCGGGCATCTTCCCTATGGAAGATCCCGTGAATAGAAAGGAGATACAAATAATAATAGATAATATTTATTTGCACAAAAATCATTACAAAAAATATTTTTATTAAAGAGTTATATGTGCTAATTTTGAAGACAATGGGTCAACTATTGAGGACTTTGCAGCAAAAGCGGGGCGATCCACATTTTTTTTTTCACCTCATCATCATTTGCCTGCCCTCATCCCACGCTAAGTGGGGTCGGCACAACATGTTCCTGCCCTCCATAATCTTCTATCAGCCGTCATATCTGCACTCACAACTTTCATACACATATCCTCGTTTACACAATCCATCCATCTCTTTTTGGGTCTCCCACGATTCTTACGCCCATCCACAAGCATATTGATAACCCTCCTTGTCACATGTCTTTCATCCCTCCTCATCACATGTCCATACCAAGATAATCTCGCGCTCCTAATCTTCTCTATCACTGGTGCTACTTTCAAACTTCCCCTAATATACTCATTTCGTATCTTATCCAATCTTGTTACCCCACACATCCATCTTAACATACGCATCTCAGTAGCATGCAATCGTCTCTCATCCGTCTTTTTCAATGCCCAACATTCAGATCCATACATAACGACAGGTCTAATGACACTCTTGTAGATTTTTCCCTTAAGTTTAAGGGGCATCCTCGCGTCACATATTGTTCCCGAAACCTGTCGCCATTTCATCCAGCCTGCATTCATTCTCCTACTAACTTCCCGGTCGATGTTGCCGTCATTTTGGAGAAGCGAGCCTAAGTATTTAAAATTTTTTTTTTCACCTATATTTTGAATAAAAATTAGGGCTATCGTTTGGTGCAAGAACGAGATAGATCCGATAATAAACAAGCGCCCTATATCAAAATTTGGATCTGCCACCCTATTTTGTTTGGTGCAAAAAAGTGGCATAAATTCGTTATTTGTTTTAAACATTCGTTCGTTTTTGTTTTTTTTTTGATCGTTTAACCATCCATGTGCTGATTAGTATTCTTGAAATAAAGACATACTTATATTTGTTTATTTTATTACCTACAATACAAAATAAGGTTATATTTTTCTTTAATTTTAGTGCATAACGGAGGCAGATCCAAATTTTAAAAAATCGTAGTTATTCTAAAACTTATTTATTTATCTTAAAAATCTTTATTAAAATATGTAAATATTTATATTTTATATTATAAAATTTAACTATACGACGTAAGTAAGTGTAACAATTGATTTTTTAGACACGTTTTATTTGCATACCTAAAAATTTGGAGCTGCCTCCTTTTTGCTGCAAGGTCCTCAATTATATTTTGAACCCATAAAAACTTTCCCACTGCATTTAACCGAGGCGGTTATTATATTTATTGGGGTTGAATTTTGTAAAAACCTTTCTGATGTCGCGTTTCTAACATTATAAACAGTTTCACAACAATAGGGCAAGTGAATCACTACGTAATATTGACGACCAAGCAAGTTACGTCACGCGTGTTAGACCAAATGGCAAGGGCTTGAAATACCACAGTTACGTAATGACGTTAATAGCTAAATACAAACAAAATAACAGTAAATATGTTTTGGTGCCAAGAATAATTTTGTATATTTATTTACAGTAATTGCTGTGTGGTAGGGGCTAAAAATACTATCAACCCTTATTTCGCTCGTGGATGTCTTAAAAGATTAGGGCCCATTCATAAATTATGTAAGACGTTTAGGATTGGGGGGTATTGTTGACTGTATATTATAACTTCTTACTATAGGCATTGGGTAATGAACATTACGTAAGATATTAAATTGAAAATTACTAATTTTAGTCATAACTGTGATAGATTAATAATATTAATGTTATTGCAGTGAGTTAATGATACCTACTTGTAGTATGATGATTGTAATAAAAGATATCAGAATAAACGGAGTTATGTTTGATCAATAAGGCCTTGTCTTACAAAAAATCTTATTAAGGAATAGAGGGGAGCAGTTGCAATCTTATTATGTTTTACGGTAGGGGCAAATCACTCTTTAAAATCCCTTACGTAATTTATGAACGGCCTCTTATGAGCTTTACATCGATCTGAGTCAACTTCGTCTGATGCCGTCTCCTCAATAGTTACATTCACAGTGAGCGTTGACGTCAAACAGACGTCAATATAATTATTGCCAAAAACTTTTTGCAATATGCACGATACAAGATCTTGACGTTGAAGAATTGCATCGACCCCAGGTAATGGTGATGATGATAATTAAATATTTAGTTATTCTAATTATAGATTTGGAACTCGTATAGATCCCACGGCCTGTCCATTACAATAAGAGGGAAATTGGCCTACTGTATTATGCTGATCAGACGTGTTGACACAAAGCTTTATTTCAAATCTCTTGCATTTATTATACGTATATTATATTTCTTAATCGTCTCTTACTCGCCCACGAACAAGATAGCGTTTTTAGGTGATATTGTCCGTAATTAACCATTTTTGTTGGGTTTAATCTCTTTATCTGCTCCTATTGCTCTAACTCCTATAGGCTAGGAGTTATAACAGTATCCAAAAGTAATACAGAGGTTTGACGCTCAAGAAGTCGCGGGAAACACTTTTAATCATCTTCGGACCCTCAACAAACTTAATTAAAAAAGAAAACCGAGGGTATTAGTGAAATTCCACTTCGCTCCGATGCAAAGTGAAATGAAGCAATATTGTCTCCATAATTAGTCATTAACACGAGGAACTACTAAAGTATTATTTCATCAGAATAGACAATCTAGAACATTTTGCAAAAGCCAACATAACAAGCTTAATAAAAACCTGATCTGTGGATATGATTATGTGAAATATATAAACAAAGAAAAATAAATAGACAAAAGTTTTGGAAAGCGACCTTATTCACAGATTCATAAAGAATAAATTACGAAACTAGATATCACCCATCTCATTCACACACGTTAATGCAAGACCAAGATTCGGCCTTGCATTTTGGACATTTTTTTTTGTGCGACTTAGTTGTTAGCCTCAGATGGCTATGACAACTTTACACGGACTGTGGGTGAGTGCTGAGGGCTCTCAAACCGATCCGAATTGGGCAATAATACGGTTTATTTATTTAATAAGTAGCTAAAAAAAATAACAAAACTCAAAAGTGAGATGCAGAAAATAGGGACAGCGACATCTATCGAGTCACACTACAATCCATCTGCATTCAACAGTGTCATAGGAAGTGTCTTTTAAGATGTCAATCTACTTGGGGGACTATTCTACACCAAAACTTCTAATTCGTGAACCTTACTTTCTTAACGGCTGTTGATTCGACAATTTATATCTCCTGCCCAATGCTTCGGTGTACTAATTCTTCGTGTATGATTCCATTGTCTAAACGGCAATGGTACAGATAAAATTTTCTAGAGATTAGATATACATTTTCTTGAGAGATGGTTAACAGAATTATTCAGATATGAGATTTTTAACTGAAAAATAGACGAGCAAATAACAAGTGATAATATTATTTTTATCAAACGAGATTATGAAACCTCAAATGTGACGGAAATCTTCAAAACCTATGGTTTATTTATATCTACTGGATTGGCACGTAATAGAGAATGATAAACTTGCATGTTTTTTTTATTTTGACAACACAGATGGCTAGATGGTTAATAATATCTTACCACGCCATGACGCGGGGTCGATTTCCACTCAATAAAATATTTTGTGAGATCAAAAAATCGAATTAAATGACTGCTCTATAAAAAATTCTATAGATGAAACCTAGGTAGATTGATTTACTCAAGAGGAACCCGCGAAGGAAAACCGCCGGTCCGGCCACCGAAGACAAAGATCGGGTACCGGTAGCCGGCTCGCGCGGCGAAGAGAGGCGCTTTGCAGGGTGGGTCTATGGGGTCGCGCACCGCCTTTTCCGTCTCCCCGGACCGATTTGGCGCGGCGTGACCACATCTATTGTCCACCGCAGAAAAAAAAACGGTAGATTGATTTATCTGGAAGTCTGAAACCTTTTAAATACTAAAACTTTAAGAAACCATTGCAGCCGTTTCCGAGATATTCAGTATACAGACATATTTGTATATTTCTGTATTGCTCCATTAGACATAAAATTTTAACACTACAGGTCCCGAAAGACATTAAAAACATAAAAAAACCGTTCAAAGTTAAAAACTACATATTTCAAAATTACCATATTAACTTATAATCTATGTCAACAAAATTTACCGTTAGAAAAAAAAAACAAGATGGCGTACCGAATGTTCCAAATACGAACTATAATGATAGTCTATTTCGGGACACTATTGGCCAGAAATTTAAATGGCGCAGTTATTTAAAAATAATTGCCGAGCCCGTTGGTCTTATTAAGTCTATGATTTACGTTTTGCATGTGTTTTTGTTTATGGTTAATACCTTTTGTCTGTTGCAAGACTCCCGGCAAGGTTCCTATTTAATATTCATGCATTACACATTGTGAAATGGGGACGCTAGTATTAATGGTTTTAATAATTTGTTATGCGGAATCATTGATCAATATAAAACATTGCTGTGACGCCATTTTTATAGAATTTCTAGACAAACCATATTCGTTCGCGTTTTTGGGCGTTCGAATTTCTTTTTTAAGAGAAGTAATTCCACCAGTGCTTCCCAAACATTATTCTGCCATGGTCTGGTAATTTGCACACAGCCCTTTCGTGCCACTATTAAGTGGGTAAAAGTATTAACTTTTAAACCTAATCTGGTTCCATTAGGTAAAATAATACACATTTAATAATAGTAAAAATGTAAAAAATACTACATACTTTGGTATCGCCTATTTAGTCACTAAATTCTAGTGCGACGTATGAAGCCGCTGCTTATTTTTTACCAAAGAATCCAAGTTCGCGGAAAATAACGAAAAATTTATCCTAAGGTCTGGTTATACTTCAAGTTGGTTTCTATATTGATTTTTAAGGTGAACTAGTGTCGAAAACCTCGGCGAGAATTTTGCGATCCGGTATTCTATTTGAATGGCCCGGTACGGGTCGCGACCCGGCTAATGGGAGACGCTGCTATACCAACACGTCTGACCAGCGTAGTGTAGGTCAATTTTCCTCTCGCTATGGAAGTGACTCAAGCACAGCAGTGGGGCAAATATGAGCTGAGATGATGATTTATATGTTCTCATCAGCTTACTGGGTCGACAAAAAACGGTGACCCAAAATTAACTACAGAGATGGCATATTGGTTACATTACCAATCTACCGTGCCAGTATCGTGGCTGCGATTCCCACACAGGACACGTCTTTATGCGATCCAAAAAATGGCCTTACCAGTCTGTGTGTAATTTATGTCCGTAAATTCTGTTTGCAAAGTTCCCCGCAATACAAGGATTATTTCCTTAGTGCAGTAACAGTTACGGTCCAAATTCCGATGGACATTATATTAATACAGCACGCTGCTTTTAGATCGCCTCCTATGATTCAAACGAGATAAACGTCCAGGTCATGGTCTGTCAAAAAACAAACCAGACAAGAGAAGGGCACGTCACCCGCCCTATAAATAGTTTAAATGATGTCAAATAGAAGTTTCGAGAAGTTGATGTCACATAGAAAGCCTTGAGCAACGGAAAAATACTGGGCAAGCGTCCATGCTCTTGAACTGATAGCTCAACTATTACTTAAAAACATGTAATTTTGTTTACGCAATAATAGCAAATAGTTTTGGCAAATGTCCCTTTTTTTCTCTCTCATTTCATTATTTCAATTAAGTAGATGGATGTAAATATTATGGCTGTGTGGTAGCGGCTGCGAATACTAGCAACTCTTAATATTTTACCCCTTAATTATTATTGTACACAAGGACCTAATGCTTTTTGGTCAACAATTACATTCACATGGAGGCATTGACGTCAGACAAGCGACCAGTCAAAAAGTTTGCAATATGTACGAGTACATATTGTGTCGACCCCAAGTAATTTGGATAAGAGGAGAATGATGGATGTAGAAATTATACCAATTCCACCATAACTTATAACGCTAGGAACACACTGAAGACAGTTTTCTTTCTAATCCGTCCGGGGTAGTACTACACTCGCAGAAAATCAACGTTTGAACAGAGGCAATGTGCTTGTTGTTAGGTACTTCGTTCTCTGAGAAAAACTTTCTAGATAGATTTTCGTTAGTACGCCGCTGGCGTAAAGTATTACAATAATTACTTTTCTATACTAGGGTTGCACGCACGCACGCGTTGCTGTGTGGTAGCGGCTACGAATACTACCAGCCCTTACTCTGCTCGAGGATGTCGTAGAAGAGGACTAGGAGCATTATAACGACCTGGGCCAACTCCATCTAATGCCGTTTGGTCAACAATTTCATTCCCAAGGTCATAAAACTATTGACAATAACTTTTACAATATGTACTATGGAAGAACATATTGTAACAACCCCCAAGTAATTGGGATAAGAGTAGGAGAATGATGACTAGGGTTACACGCAATCCGCGGCCTATCCGGTCATAACTCACACAGAAAATACTTCCAGTATACAAAATCATCGAATATTAATTAAATATTAATATTCAATAACTTTAGTAAATGAACCAAACATAGAACAAGTAGATAAGACACCATCGCGTATGTGGGACAGAAGGTTGTTGAGATGACGTCAACCACTTGGCGTCTGACCTTCGCAAAGACTAAAAGTTGACCAACATATTATACGCGTTTTATAATTAGTAACAAGCCTCGTCTCGATTTCGTGCGTGTAATATAAAGATTCTTTTTATATAAAACTAACATATAAACAAAAATCGGTGTGCTGATGGAGTAAAACTACAATTCATCACCCCCCTATCTTACACCTGGGTGATCGTAAGAGACGATTAAGGAATCCAAAACGCATATAACATCTATGCAAGAGAAGGTAAACTCGAAACAAAACCCTATACCAACACGTCTGACCAGCGTGGTATAGTAGGTCAATTTCGCTCCCATTGCGGAAGAGGCTCGAGCCCAACAGTGGGATATATACGAGTTGTTGTTGTTGTATGTTGTTGAGATGATGATAAACACACAAAAAGTGATTAATATGAATGGGATTTTGAATTCTTCGGATACCCGAAACCCTAACTTAATATGAATCAATGTGCTATTGCGCTTCGTTCGGTACGCGAGAGAGCCGGAAGCCCAACTGGGTGGGTTTGGTGTTTGTATAGGTAGGCAGCGACCTAGCTATACCCTTGGTAATTCAAAAAAGAATATTCTTTCCTTTTCAAACGAATTTTTTTTATTGCTCATGGTGGCAAACGAGCAAGCAGCACACCTGATGGTAAGTGACACTGCTGCCCATTGATCTTTTCTATACCAAGGCTATAGCTAGGCTGCTGCCATTATAATCCCCAACCCAACTCACACCACACCTATCTAAGATTTTCAGTTTCCAGTAAACAAAATCTCGCAAACCTTATGTATACTAAAAGATGTCGTGACATAGAATACATAGCCACAACTTATAAAAAAAAAAACTTAAAACTCTCTGCGTAGTCACGTAGGGTTGCAAAAATGTTGCCATAGAATTACGTTTACATTTCAACGACAGCGCACATATTAAAAAAAAAAAAAAAAAACAAGTCATACAAAATTAGACATTGTTACCATAGTGATAAAGTCTGTATTTGATTGAGCTTATAGCTGATATAATACGCGGCGAATGCAATATCGTCTGTGTTATAACATTGAGTGCGTACGTGACGAGCCTCGCATCGGATACGGAAAAAGTAGGTCGTAATTCCCCTTAAACAGATTTAGGAAAATTCTAAAAATAAACGCCCATGTGATCAACAAATGAGTGACTAGATAAATAAAATATGTAGGTAGTTTAATATAACCAAAGTGTGCGATGCAGAAAATAGGTATAGCCAATGATGGGTATAGCGACATCTATGGAATCGCCAAAGTTTCAGCTGTAATCCTTAGTAATATTATAAATGCGAAAGTAACTCTGTCTGTCTGTCGCTCTTTCACGCCAAAACTACCGAACCGATCTGAATGAAATTTGATACACAGAAAATCTAGAACCTGACAAAAGACATAGGCTGAAAAATTGTAAGGAAGTATCGTCATTTTTAAAGCCAGAAGCTTAAAAAATATTTTTAGGCTATTGATTAGATGTAAATAAATATGATATTAAAATTTTGTAGAAAATTTACTCTTAAGGGGTAAAATAAAAATAGGGGATGGAAAACTTTAGGAAGTAACCTTTTACGCGGGCGAAGCCGCGAGCAGAAGCTAGTATTTAATAGAAAAAGAAACAGTCGCAAGACTGCTTCGCGCCGAGAGAGGTGAAATTTAAATCTATGAAAAAAAAAAGCAATAACAAATATTGAATATAGTACAAGAGCAGCATATGACACTTTTCCTTTCCCGCTAAAACTCCGTGCTACATAAATTTTTAATGATTTACAATAGAGTAATTCTTCTTCTTCTTTTTATGTATTGGCAATCAGCTACTTATACGAGCCATTTTTGCCAGTGTCGAGTTATAATTATCTTCACGTTCTTAATCTCTTCAAGTTAGTCATTGTCTGTCAGTCAGTCGAATTGTCGCCATCAACACTGCTATGGTGACACTGTTAATGGTATGTTGTAGGAATTTTGATGGAAAACGAAAACGTTGTAAAGCACTTTTATATGATATTCACTACATCCCAGCTGTTCTGTCACATCATATTACATAAAACACCATAAAAATTATCTAATATAACACGTTAAAACACTAAGATATCGAATATAATACAAGAGCACAACATGACGTTTTAGATTCCCGCCAAAAGTCTCAATAGAGTAATTTCAGACAAAAAGAAAGTATGGCTGTATAAACTGAATTCCTTTGCTTAAAAATGGTGCATAGATCCAACTTCTAAACAATTTATATACTTTTAAAGGAATATTAAACACTTTAAAGTTTATTAATTCCTTGCATTTTTATTAAGCGATATTTTAACACATCGGTGATAGTTTCTTTTTTATTAATTTGTTTTATGTATGTTAGTAAGTTTTATCTAGAACAGTCACTTTGGTTCTAGTCTGTTTATTACGCAAAAAAAAAGTTTTGATATTTTAATTCAATATTATCGTTTTCAATAGTGGAATTGTAATCGACTATTCTGGTTAAGCCGCTAAAGTGAAATTAACATACATACATACATACCATCACGCCATATCCCTTGCAGGGTAGGCAGAGAGAACAGAGTGCCAGAGAACTCTATCCTTGCATACTTCACCCGCTTCCTCAACATTCATAATTCTTTTCATACACGCTCGCCGGTTTCGGAGACTCTTGACTCCACCTTCCTTCAGTACGTGACCAATCTGGTCTAGGTAAAGTAAAGTAAAGTGAAATTAACCTCTCCAAAAGCTTCCAATAGAAGTTTTCAGGCAAATCCAAAGTCATTTTTATTCAAAATATGTACTTAATATGTTACACATTATGGAAAAAAACACATAACGCATAATTGCCTACGCATTTCGCAAAAAAAAAAAAAAATATCAAAGAATAAAGGATTCTTCCCACTACACTACTTCATATACGCTTCATAAAGAGTCATACACTGTATCAAAATTTATAAAACTACTAGCTTCTGCCCGGGGCTTCGCCCGCGTAAAAGGTTACTTTCCTAAAGTTTTTGATCCCCTATTTTTATTTTTGACCGTCGGTAATACAGTGCAACGGTATTACAATACTCAGGGTTGGAACTTCATTACTGGGCTGCTAGATGGCGTTGAAGAAGCTAGATTTTAAGATTTTTTGACAAACAATTTTTTTATTTTTCACATAAAAATTTTGATTTTTTTTCAATAAAAAGTATCCTATGTTACTTTTAATACCTCCAAGAATATGTGTACAATGTTTCATGATGATCGGTTGATTGGTTTTAGCGTGAAAGCGTAACAAACAAACTTACATTCACATTTATATATTAGTAGGGATACCTGCTTGACCGTTCCTTCACCGACCAACATATTCGCGCATCGTGCACGGACCGTCAACAAATCGGCGAGTATCAATACTATCAATAGTAATCAATAGGGGTAGGATCACGCTGTTGCCAGTTCTCTGTCTACAGCCGCGGGCCGGTCCGTCCGGGGTAGTACCACACTGAGCAGAAGATCGACGTCTGAGCAATGGCAATGTGCTATTGCGCTTCGTTCGGTGAGCGAGAGACCCGGAAGCCTAATTAGGTGGGTTGGGGTTTATGTTGGTAGGCAGCGGCCTAGCTTTACCCTTGGTATTGCAGAGGTCCATGAGCAGCAGTAACACTTACCATCAGGTGCGCTGCTTGCTCGTTTGCCTAGAAAAGCAATAAAAAAAAAGAAAAAGAGTATATTTCGCCTTCACTTCAATGCTACTTTTTTTTTTCTTTTTTTTTTGCGGTGGGCCATGGACGTCGCACCCCGCCAAGTCGGTCCGGGGTGACGGAAGAGGCGGCGCGCAACCCCATTGACCCACCTTGCAAGCACCTCTTCTTCGCCGTGCGAGCGGGCCACCGGTACCCGATTTTTGTCTTCGGTGGCCCGCTCGGCCACTTCAATGCGCCTAGTAATCTGTTTAGTTTTTTCAGTGCCTGACACGTTATAGTGGGTAGACTCCATAAAATAGGTACTCGCCAAATAGTCTGATTAAAATACATACGTACCTATAAAAAAACTAACTTCGTCATTAGATAGTGATCTAATAACCAAAAAAAAAACCACTCCTGACCTTCGGACTCGAGTTTATGAGCAAAAAATATGTCAGTACATGTATATAGAGAGAAAAAAAAGACAATTCTATACTCCAGGCGATGGCGGTATGACGTCAGCACTTCAAAGGACGATACCCAAACTTTCCATCAATCAATCAGCTTACTGACATGGGAATATAATCGCCAACGGTTACCGGAAGAATATTTTCGTTTGTGTCTTTTCTATTAGTCGTTAGCCGCAGATGGCTGTCGCAACTTAACCCGGGATATGGGTGAGCTCTGAGGGCCCTCAATCCGGATATCCGAACGAATATAAAATTCATTTTTGGAACGAAGTTCCTTATCGCGCGTTGTGAAAGGGGGCTAGACGGAAAAAATTCTTACGAAAAGTTGTCACGACACTTTTTGCTATAGTAAGCTATTGTAAGCTGTGCGGCGTCGCTCGTCGGTTCTCTTATAGAAAGCAAGCCAGATATTTTCATTTCTATTTCGCATTGAACAGTGTGGTGTCGCGACGATTTTTTTTATAGATAGAGTGATTCAAGAGGAAGGTTTATATGTATAATATATGCATAATGTACTAGAGAAACACTGATAATTTTAGAGGTTTCTAATGTGATGTCGTAAATAAACACATTATTTTGCGCTTACATTGCAAACGCTGGCTGAACCCTACGAAATAGATCAAAATAAAGTACTACAGTATTATACAGCTTAAAAAGGCCTACAAAAAAGTCCGCGATGGTATATATCTATCTCTTAAGGATAACATACTATATCCATTTTAATACTTTAAAAAATGTTCTATTATAAAACGGTAATTGAAAAGCTATTTACACAAATACTGTATTAATCCTTATCATTTTAAATACATTAGTTGGCTTGAGCATTTCATGAAGATATTTTTTTTCCTTCAGACCATGCAAATTAAATCAATACCTTAAGAGATATAGCAAAATCAAAATAATGCGCAACGAAATTATTTTCGCCCGTGACCGGGCCGCGTGGCCGGCTCGCGTTCGAGCTCGGGGCCGAAAAGTTTTGGTAGTCTAGTGGAATTGTATATCCTATTATTAATATTATAAACGTGAAAGTTTGTAATAATGTATGGATGTGAACATGTTTGTTGCTCTTTCACGTAAAAACTACTGAACTGAATGGATTTTGATGAAATTTATAGTAATATAGCTTGCACATCAGAATAACACATAGGCTATAATTTATAAAGATATTTTGCAAATTGGCTAAAATATAACGATAAAAATCGCTTAAGGCAGAAAATAATTGTATAATTAAAATAGAACTTCGTTCCATCCGGGTGTCCCTTGACACCTCCGGTTTTTTTTTTATTTATGAACCCCTCAAAGGCTCTTGGATAATTGTCAATTTTAACATTACATAAATTCATTAAACTACCATCGGATCGCATCGTAACCGCTACTGAGAAGATCCGCCAAGAGACTTAGCAAATTTGTCGTCTTTTTCAACATCTACTAAGGAGGGTCCATTAAGGTATTAAATCGAGCCGAATCTTACTAAACTTCACTTGGGAGAGGCCCCCCTCTTGGCAAATATCACGTAATTTTTTTTTTAATTTTATTGCTGTACTTAAGATTACAGCAATATTTGCAAATACTAGTCCTTGCTAGTTTTAAATAAAAGTAAATAAGCAAATTGTATTTTCTTTTTTAAATAAAGCCAAAACTTTTATACCCAAGTACAAATTTTGAAAAATCTCACGTAAGATTGAGGTGTGGGGGGAGTTGATTAAGATCTTAAATAAATCTTAATAGGGTTTATTACATAGTAAATAATTATATTGTATTTTCTCTATAGAGCGTTTTGCCTCTATAGACGAGAAAAAAAAATGTAAGAACGAAGACAAAAAAAACGAGTTGAACAAGAAACTCAAGGTACGCAGTATATTGATATTTTAATACAGATAAAAAAATCTTCGGCGAGCGTCTATAAACGTCACGTACCAAGTGGTATAGTGGACGAAATGGGGACCTCAGATGCTGATCAGCGTAATATAGTAGGTCAATTTCCCCCCTATTCTGGAGGAGGCGCGATCCCAACAGCGAGACACGAGTACATTTCTATGAATTTATTTTTTAGTATACAAAAAGGTACCGGGGGAGACCGAGACTAACCTACTTAGACCAGATTGGTCACGTACTGAAGGAAGGTGGAGTCAAGAGTCTCCGGAACCGGCGAGCGTGTATGAAGAGAATTATGAATGTTGAGGAAGCGAGTGAAGTATGCAAGGATAGAGTTCTCTGGCATTCTGTTCTCTCTGCCTACCCTGCAAGAGATATGGCGTGATGATATGTATGTATGTATTCTTTAGTACAATGTTGGTTTAAAAGAAACCTTATCATTGTACAAACCGCATAAACGGCTGTCCACGGATAAAAACCAAGGCCTTTCCTGTTTAAACATATGTCCTAAATATTCAACTAGGTTATCAACTTAATACGATATTTCAAAGCAAAATATGAATTTAAACGGCCATTATTTTAAATTTTATCCGATATTAGCAAACCTAACCCCGTTGGTGTGTTTGTAGAAGTCGATATATCGCAGCGCCACCTGGTGGCGAGCTATATCAATAGGGTAGACATGCGCGAAACAGTACTTCGCGAAGTGATGTGATATGGCATTACATTTCGTGCCGAATAATATTACATTTTACCATCACTTCAAACATCACACATAACATTTCATGTCATGTGTGATGCGTAATGCGATAGCGCTCTATATATACGGCGGGCGGCGTCAAGAAATATAAGCCTTAACATTCTGAAAATAAAGCTCAAAATAAATATTGAATTGCCAGACACCGAACATTGCAGAAATACAGAACAGTACACGGGTGTTCGCGTCATGTTTAATGTGATGTGTGATGTTTAATGTGATGTGATGTTTAGTCGCGTAATGTGTAATATGACGGTACGCGGTCGAGTAATATTACATGTGATACATCACTCGCATTACTTACACATGTCTACAATAGGGATAATATATATAAACCTTCTCCGTCTCCATTTTCATAATGATCGGCGCAATAGTTTTTGAGTTTAGCGATGACATATATACAAACTATAAGAATTCGTCTTATCGTTTTATTTCTGTTCAAAGAGTCACTTTCTTTACAAAAATATTACGCTGTCATTTATATAATACGAAATCAAAAGCCACAAAGTATTATCCCCTATTTTACACCCTTAGAGGATGAAAATTGACCAACGCTAAAGCAAGAGTGAGTTTTAAATCCTCCAATTTCAACACAAATAAAGAAACTATTGTCAAAATTTCATTCATCTTTCCAGTTCCAGAAGTTTCGGCCTGCAATTGAGTTGATGTGTCAATCAATCAACTTGTGTATACCTATTTTATACTCTTAGAGGATGAAATATGAAAAATGCTGACTAAGAGTGTAAATAGTGGTTAAGATAACGGACCTTCCGTGCCAGTGTCATGGGTTCGATTCCCACGCAGGACAATACTTTGTGCGAACCACGAAGTGTTGTTCTCAGTCTGGGTGTAATTTGTCTGCGTTAATTGCATGTTTGTAAAGTCCCACCCGCAAAACAAGGATTAGTTCCTTAGTGCAAGTTGGTATCTTTGATTAAAAAAAAAAAAAGCTGAAACACGTTTTTTTGACAAGTTTGAATAAGTTACTATTTTTTACTATCTAGCTAGTTTTATCAGCGAATGTATTAGACTAACCAGAGTGAGGTGGCTATATATAGACATTGCTATATCTTAACTAATATTATAAATGCAAATGTAAATTTATTTATTATACTTCCACTCCTAAACCGTTAAACCGATTTGGCAAATTCTTACAATAATGGAAAGCTACATTATCAGAGAACTAACTTCTGCCCGCGACTTCATCCGCGTGGAATAGTCACTTTGGGCTAACGTTATCTTTAACTGGCATCTTCGTTTACGTAGAACGTAGATATTTTTTTCTCGAACTTTAAAAGAGAAACTATTCTATCATAAATGTTTTTTGGGAAACTTTAACCGTTTACGCAACGCACGCAGCGGAAGCTCTCAAAAAGAAAATTAAGCCCCAGATTTTGAAACATTTTTCATTGGTGTTCTGCTCCTATTGGTCTTAGTATGACGATATATAGCCCATGGCCTTCCTCGATAAATGAACCATCCAACACTGAAAGAATTTTTCAAATCCGGCCAATAGTTCCCGAGATTAGCGCGTTCAAACAAACAAACTCTTCAGCTTTATAATATTAAGTATAGATAGCATAGGTTATCTTTTATCCCTGCAATCTCACACGTACGGGCACTAAGTAAATGAAACTGTCAGAATTTACTAGTATATATAGATTGGTCCTAGTCTGACGATATATAGCCCATGGCCTCCTTCCTCGATAAATGAACTATCCAACACTAAAAGAATTTTTCAAATCTGGCCAATAGTTCTCGAGATTAGCGTGTTCAAACAAACAAACTTTTCAGCTTTATAATATTAAGTACAGATAGCATAGCTTAGCTTATAAGCCGTGTGGTAGCGGCTACGAATACTACCAACCCTTACTTTGCTCGTGGATGTCGTAAAAGACGACTAAGAGCCTTATGACGACCTGGGCCAACTCCATCTGATGCCGTTTGGTCGACGATTACATTCCCAAGGAGGGTTGACGTCTGGCAGGCGGCCGGTCATAAAACTATTGCTATAATAACTTTTACAATATGTACTATGAAAGAATAGTACATATTGTATCGACCCCAAGTAATTGAGATAAGAGTAGGGGAATGATGATGAGATAGCATAGCTTATCTTTTATCCCTGCAAACCCACATATACGGGAACCAATCAAGTGAACCTGTGAGAATTGACTAGTATATATAGATTGGTTTCACGCATATTTGAACAATTGTTCGACACTATATATTGCGCATTAACACTAAAATAACAAAACCTTGAATGTATCTAAATACATCGCTTAATGATAATTCTGCGCAATAACTTTCGTAATATTTAAAAACCGAGTTAGATCCAAGCATGTGCATCGCACAGGTGTGGTGATGGTGAGATATCCGACCTGTAGTGTCGTATGTAGTGGCTTCGATCTCAAACAGGATATTTCTTGATTTTTATAAAGAACTAGCTTCTGCCCGCGGCTTCGCCCGCGTAAAAGGTTACTTTCCTAAAGTTTTTGATCCCCTATTTTTATTTTCGACCATCGGTAATACAGTGCAACGGTATTACAATACTCAGGGTTGGAACTTCATTACTGGACTGCTAGATGGCGTTGAAGAAGCTAGATTTTGAGATTTTTTGACAAACAATTTTTTTATTTTTCATATAAAAATTTTGATTTTTTTTTTAATAAAAAGTATCCTATGTTACTTTTAATACCTCCAAGAATATGTGTACAATGTTTCATGATGATCGGTTGAGTAGTTTTAGCGTGAAAGCGTGACAAACAAACTTACATTCACATTTATATATTAGTAGGGATTGTTTCGAGTTTGGGTTGTTGTGTGGTAGCGCCTACGAACACTACCAACCCTTACTTTGCTCGTGGATGTCGTAAAAGACGATTAAGTGCCTCATAAAAACCTGGGCCAACTCCATCTGGGGCCGTTTGGTCGACAATTACATTCCCAAGGAGGGTTGATGTCTAAGAGGTGACCGGTCATAAAACTATTGCTAATAACTTTTACAATATGTACTATGAAAGAAGAGTACATATTGTATCGACCACAAGTAATTGGGATAAGAGTAGGAGAATGATGATGATGTTTCTTACTCTGTTTTCGTTAATTATGTTTTTAATGTCCTGAAGATCATATATAATGTGTTCAAAGATAATTTAATTAAATTTTGTAGAGAAGTCGGAAAAGTAAAAAAATATTGCCGACATAATCACCGTCTAGTATCACCCCCATATCAAAAATAAGCATAGCAAAACCTCCCATCTCACCCGTCTTTAGTGCTTACATAATATTTAAATGATGCCCTTTGAACAAGCGTGGTATAATACCAATGAAATTAGGTAACGTCGTAATAGAGTACGTTCGCTAAAGATTTTTTTAATAAAAGGGAAAACGAGCAATCAGCACACCTGATGGTAAGTGCCACTGGCGCCCATGGACCATGGATGGAAAAAAATGGTCAGCGGTCTAGCTGTATTAAGTATAGCAAATATTGACCATTTTTTTTTGTGTGTGTCTCAGTTGTTAGCCTCAGATGGCTATGACAACTTTACCCGGACGTGTGGGTGAGCGCTGAGGGCTATCAACCCGAAACTGCTGACCATCAACCAAATCCCACTCAAAAAATTATGCTACCGGCTCTCTCGCTCACAACATTGCCATTACTCAGACTCTCTTCTGCTCAGTATGGTACTACCCCGGACGGACCGACCCGCGGCTGTAGACAGAAATCTGTCAACAGTATGGGCACTATCACTAACTACGCTATCTATACATCATAAATAAATTATGAAATTATCATTCAATGACATTCACGTATTTATTAGTCTTAAATATATAAATGACGTATTTATTATGCGTCTACGTTTCGTCATTAGCTCATGGAGGCACACGTGATCGGTATTCGCTATAATATAAACAAAAAACTTAGTAAGATTCAATTTTTCTGCGCAAATTATTTCATTAATTAGTACATACATACATATCATCACGCCATATCCCTTGCAGGGTAGGCAGAGAGAACAGAGTGCCAGAGAACTCTATCCTTGCATACTTCACTCGCTTCCTCAACATTCATAATTCTCTTCATACACGCTCGCCAGTTTCGGAGACTCTTGACTCCATCTTCCTTCAGTACTTGATCAATCTGGTCTAGGTAGGTGAGTCTCGGTCTCCCTCGGTACCTACATCCTTCCACTTTCGCATTAATTAATTAATCATTTCATTAATCAATCTCAGCGTATAAGTTCCACTGCAGGAGCTCAAGCCTCCAACATAATGAGAGGGAAATTGACCTACTAACACGCTGGTCAGACATGTTGGAATAGAGGTTTTATATAGCACACCTGATGATAATTGTTCACGAAACTTCGCTATACCGTGGACCGTTCGGCAAATGTAGATAGAAACCTGTCAATTTGGCCCTACCATTACTAAAAATTACTGCTGTAAATAACTGCTAAAAGATATAACGCATATAACATCTTATGCAAGAGAAAGAAACCCTATACCAACACATCACAACGCGGTATTGTGGATTAATTTCCTTCCCATTATGAAGGAGACTCGAGCCCAACATCATTCCCCTACTCTTATCCCAATTACTTGTGGTCGATACAATATGTACTCTTCTTTCATAGTACATATTGTAAAAGTTATTGGCAATAGTTTTACGACCGGCCGCCTGTCTAACGTCAACCCTCTTTGTGAATGTAATTGTTGACCAAACGGCATCAGATGGAGTTGGTCCAGGTCGTTATAAAGCTCTTAGTCGTCTTTTACGACATCCACGAGCAAAGTAAGGGTTGGTAGTATTCTTAGCCGCTACCACACAGTTTACAGAGACTCGAGCCCGAGCGAACAGTGGGATATACATATTATATGAGCTGAGATGAAGGAAACAACGAGATATAGTCAATATTCTACCATTATACAAGGAAACCATAGTAAAGTAGGATGCCTCACGAAAATTTCAACATACGTGAAGTCACGAAACCAGTTATACGAAGCGACCATCTGTTTTGAAACATCTGCTGTCTGGTTTATAATATTTATTAACGGGTTGAGAGCCCTCAGCGCTCACCCACAGTCCGGGTAAAGTTGTCATAGCCATCTGAGGCTAACAACTAAGTCACACAAAAAAAAAAAAATTGGGGGGAGATATTTTTAATGTTAAATAATTATGACAGAGGTTTATATGTCTACCTAGCTCCTGACCGCGGCAACGCTCGCATAAATAGTAACTTTATTTTTTATATTGCTCTTAGTGGCATAGGAACAAGCAGGACATCTGATGGTAAGTCATGCTGCCGACCATGGATATAATACCAGGGTAAAGTTACGCCGCTGCCAGCTATTAGCTGTGTGGTAGCTGTTACGAATACTACCAACCTTTACTTTGCTCGCGGATGTCGTAAAAGACGACTAAGAGCCTTATAACGACTTGGGCCAACTCTTTCTGATGCCTTTTAGTCAACAATTACATTCCCAAGGAGGATTGACGTCTGTCAGGTGGCCGGTCATAAAACTATTGCTAATAACTTTTACAATGTGTACTGTGAGGGAAGAGTGCATATTGTATCGACCCCAAGTAATTGGGATGAGAGTAAGAGAATGATGATGAGTTACGCCGCTGCCAACTAAGCAATGAAGGTCGTATCTTAGCTAGTACGCCATCTATGCAGCCAAATATATGCCTCAATTGTCTTTTAAAATATTCACAACACACATCACAGCCCATATATATGTCCCCACTGTATGGCTCGGGCCTCCTCTATAATGAGAGGGAAATTAACTTACTATACCATGCTGGTCAGACATGTTGGTATAGGGTTTTGTATAAAGTTTTCCATCCCTTGCATAGATGTTATATGCGGTACATATCTCTTATCCGTCTCTTACGATCACCCACAGGTAAGATAGGGGATGGTGAATTGTATTCTTACTCCGTCACCACACGGGTAGACTAAGAAAGGGTGTGCGATATTCATACTACGTCATAAGAGATAAATGTCATAAAAATGTAATCATTTGCACAAAATGCAAAAAGATAAAAATTTAAAACACAGATAAATGATAATGCACATGTATTTCCATGTGCTGTGAATAATCTTCATATATATTTATTGCTATAATTGTTGATTTTTCATCATTCATCTCAGCTCACATAAGTCCCACTGTTGGGCACGAGACTCCTACATAATGAGAGGGAAATTAACCTACTATATCAAGCTGGTCAGACATGTTAATATAGGGTTTTGTTATGAATTTTCCGTTCTCTTACATAGATGTTATATATATGCGTTTTATATCTCTTAGTCGTCTCTTACTACCACCCACGGGTAGAATAGGTGGTGATTTGTATTCTTACTTCATCACCACATGATTTTATTTGTGGTAGGACCATTCTGTTGACAGATTTCTGTCTACAGCTTTAGGTTTAGTACTACACTCTGGCAGAAAATCCGTCCGAGCAATAGCAATTGGCTGTTGTGCTTCGTTTAATGAGCAAGAGAGCCGGTAGCCCAATTTTCTGGGTGGGTTTGGAATTATCCATTGGTAGGAAGCGGCCTTGCTCTACCACTGGTATTGCAAAGGTCGAGATGAAGTATGCCAGGAGCATAGATTGTGGCAATTTGTAGTCTCCGCCTACCCCTCTGGGAAACAGGCGTGAGGCTATGTATGTATGTAAAAAAACTTAATAGTTATCTATAATTAAATAAATAATGAATTATCAATATGATATTGTTAACAATATGAAATGTTATGCAACAAAAAGCATGTTCAAACATGTGATATTTTAAATCAATGACTAAGAAAATAGTTTGAAATCATACTAATAATCTCATTTTAGTTTGAGCTGTAGTTATTTGTAAATTCTTGCATACAAACTGCACAGATGACATAGAGGTTAAGATAGCGACCTTATGTGCTAGTGTTCGAGTTTGATTCCTACACAGTACAATACTTTGTGCAGTTCATTGTTGTTCTGTAGTCTGTGGTGTAATTTGTACATACATACATATCATCACGCCATATCCCTTGCAGGGTAGGCAGAGAGAACAGAGTGCCAGAGAACTCTATCTCTGCATACTTCACTCGCTTCCTCAACATTCATAATTCTCTTCATACACGCTCGCCGGTTTCGGAGACTCTTGACTCCAACTTTCATCAGTACATAACCAATCTGGTCTAGGTAGGTTAGTCTCGGTCTCCCCCGGTACCTACATCCTTCCACTTTCGCATTGTATATCTTCTTAACCAGACGTTCGTTCGGCATTCTTTCCACAATTTGTCTTCGTTAATTATATGTTTGTAAAGTCCCACCGCAATACAAGGATTATTTCCTTAGTGCTGGGTGGTTTCATTTATAAAACAAATCCTATGGGTACAGTAACGTATTATCAAATTAACAGTGCATCTTAAATTAATTCAAATACTATAAAGATTATTGGTGTGGTGACAGAGTAAGAATACAGTTCACCACCCCCTATCTTACCTACAAGTTCATAAGAGATGCCTAAAGGATATAAAACGCATATAACATCTATGCAAGAGAAGGAAAACTTGAAACAAGACCTTATACCAACACGTCTGACCAGCATAGTGTAGGTCAATTTCCCTCCCATTATGGAGGAGGCTGGAGCCCAGCAATGGGACATATATGAGCTGAGATGCAAGATGCCATGTATAATAAGAAATTTGGTAGCTTTGGACTTAATTGATGAAGTATACATGTTACGACAGGTTTAGTATCGGCTCCAGTACCATTACCTCGGACCAGAATACAGGTTTCATTTTCCAAATGTAATTATAGGTGGACCAGATTCTATAAAAAAAGGCACCAATTATATGTTTAACTACTAGAACAGCCAATACATAGAAAGGAATTGAAATAATCTAGAACATAAGATTATGAAATAGGAAACATAATTGAGGTAAATGGTAATATCTAACAATTAAAATGAAATTTGTAAATCTGGTAAACAATGTAGGTATATAAAATTATTTAAATTTCCTAGTGATTATTTCCTCTAATGATTAAACTACATCAGGTTTTAAATGATGAATCCAATAGTATATCTCTCAAGGTTAATAAAAATAAATTTATAGAAGTAACTGTAATCTACGTAAAACTTTTGATTAAGTTTCAATATTGTTATAAGAACATCAGATTTCACAAACAAATATGTCTAGCACACCTTAAATGCAAATAAAACGCATGCAAATAAGAAATTTCGCCATAAAAGACACTGGTTGACCTAAAAAGTACCAAAGTAGCAACACGGAGGTTATAATTTAACAAAGAACTTTTTCTACTAAATAGAAAGCATATAATGTAATAATGCGTATAAAATTGATAAATAAAACTCACCCGGATGCTTCCGTGGCGGGTTTTTTTATAAAAACCACCCTATATGAGATGATTTTTTTTATTTCACACCCTTCACGAACTAAATCAAGAATGCTTGACAGATGACTGATGGTACAAAGATGGCGTTCGAGAAACGACCATTACGTCATCCCGCGGGAAAATTTAAAAGACCGTTACATTACCCTTTATTAAAAAAAAATACTATTAAAATATGAATCGAATAGCAAAAAAAAAATTACTTACCTCATAAAAAGTGGTTTGATGTGTTGAATTAAATTATATCCGATTGAGTTTTGCTAATACATCAGAAATTTATTCAGTCCGATTTCTCGCCCTGTTGCCAGATTGCTATTGCGTCAGAAAATGTATAGCGTTCAAAATCACACATTTCAAAACACTGGAGCATAACTTTATTAACTTATGCACAAAATCTATCACAGATTTAAACTAAAACATTAATCTTGACAAAGGAATGTCTTTGAAAAATCAATTATTCTTATTAGAAAAGTCGTACGGCAGAACGGCAACGTCGCGTTTTTACACTTACGGAACAAAGAGTATTGAACTATATTTGCTTATTCAAATAAAAACAAGATTATCACAATAATTATGTACTTATTATATTAACTCGACTGATGATTTCAAAATATAAAATTTGACAACAAAATGGTAAAATCGATAGATGCGTTTTAGACAAGGTATAAAATTAACTGACTCGCTTTGAACTTGTTTTTGTTTCGCTTGTTCGGCGTTGTAAACAATTTTTTTTTTTTTTTTAGATTTATTAACGGCTATGGATACAAGTCCTTTAAGCCTATCTTATTTACATTTTACTTTACAGAATTATATTTCACCTATTGTAATATTTATAAAATTAAATAAAGTTTTGAAAAATAATGGTTCCCTTAATATCTCTTGCACATTCGTAGGCATACCCTTATTTTCACTATCACATATTTGGTTAAGTTCAGACACTAACAGCAAACGCTCTATTTTAAATTTCTGACACCTCATAACGACATGTTCGATATCGACACTCTGATTTATGCAACGGTTACATTTTGCTTCGGAGTTGGTGATTATTTTCAATTTAGCTAAATGGGCTGGTATTTTACTGTGACCAAATCTTAATCGATTTATTGTGGTTATGAAATTTCTATGACCTGCATTTTTATATGAATTGTACCAAGGTGAAGGCGGCGGGGATTCTTGGATTTTAGTATACCAACTTCCTTTACTACTACTTATAATTTGCCAGTAATTGTGCCATAAAATATTCAAGTCTTTCTTCAATTTCTCTTCATAGTCAGTGAATGGAATTTTTAGCAAAGTGCTGTGATCTTCATCGTAAGTGTCTCTAGTTGCCTTGTCTACAATTTCGTTTCCAGGCGAAATGCCACTGTGTGAAGGAACCCATTTAAATCCAACTGTTTTGCCTCTAACATTTAGTTCTAATATTATTTGTATAATATCAAATATAAGGTAATTTAAGTTTGGTCTCATTGAAATGTTATCTAAAGCTAGCAAGCAACTTAAACTATCTGATACAATTAAAAAATGGACACTATTTACAGTTTGTATATACAATAATGCTCTATAGATTGCATAGCATTCAGCTGTAAATATGCTACATAATGGGTCTATCTTAAAACATTTTGTTATGTTTGATTGTGGATCATAATATGCTGATGTAACCCTATTCATTTCTTTAGATCCATCAGTATACACTTTGTAAACATATGGTTGGTTATTTAAATACTCTAAAAATTCTATTTTATTATCAATCTTCTGTGTATCACTTTTAGTTAACTTTTTGGCTATACATTCAAAATCTATTTTATAAAAAGGTAGACTGTTGGAAAAGTACATATTTTTACAGAGTGATTTTATGTTTAACAATATAGCTAACATTTCTGGGATATGTTCAGATATCAACTGAGAAGCATTAATATTAATATTATTCATCAAATTTGTGGGCAGATTTTGACTAGGTAGAATTCTATTTATTAAAAAAGTATTATTAGTAGCTAACAATTTAAGACAGAACTTGTTAGCTATTTGTATTCGTCTAATTTTCAGGGGCACTATATTAGTTTCTGATTCCATTGCATTTATGGGTGTAGAGCACATAGCTCCTGATATAATTCTAAGTGCTTTATTTTGTATTGTGTCTAATTTTCTGAGGTAAGTCACATTTGTGTTCATATAGGCTAAAGCGCTATAGTCAAAATGACTCCTAATAAGGCTTTTATATAACATAGATAATGTTTTTGGATCAGAGCCCCAATGGACTCCAGTTAATGAGCGCAAAATATTAAGGGACTTTGAGGCATTTTTAATAATATAGTTGATATGATTTTCAAATTTTAGCTTTGTATCTAAACATACACCTAGAAATTTTTGATTAGTTAACCAAATCAATGGATTATTGTTATATATGATAGGATTAAAGTGTTCCAATTCACCTGCTTTTTTACTAAAAATCATAGCTCCACTTTTATTTACATTAATATCTAATCTAAGATAATTATAAAATCTATGGATTTGGTTAAGCCCATTGTTAAGAGTTTTTATGCCATTATTTACATTTTTATTTACAGTATATACAACTATGTCATCAGCAAATAATAGACACTTAACAGAGGGATCTATTAAATATCTATTGATTTGTGAAGTATACAAATTATACAATAATGGGGATATCACCGCCCCTTGCATGGTTCCTTTATATACAAGCCTAGGCCCATGTAATGTGTTATTAAACTTAATATACATTGTTCTCTCGTAAAGAAATGTGAATATCCATTTACACACTTTACCTGGTACTCCAACATCATTGAGAATCTCAATTAATACTAGAGGATTTACATTATCAAAAGCGCCCTTGACATCTAGAAAAGCACACACTGTATTTGAATGACTATGAAAACAATGTTTTATATCTGCAATAAGAGATGTAAAACTCTCACTGGCACTCTTACCTCTCCGGAAACCGAACTGTTGTACAGGTAAAATATTATTTCTTTCACTATAGTATTCTAATCTGAGTTTTAACATGCATTCAAATAACTTACCTACACATGATGACAGTGAAATTGGTCTGTATGAATTACAGTCATTCTCAGGCTTATCTGGTTTAAGTATGGGAATAATACATTGAGTTTTCCAACTTTCAGGGATAGTTTCTGATAGCCATAGAAGGTTATATATTTTAAGCAGAACAGTTTGAGCTTTTGGATGGAGGTTACTTATTAACTTATATGGTATGTCATCAAGACCTGGTGAAGTATCTTTTCTAGATTTAAGTGCTATTGTAAATTCCTGCATGGTAAATGGATTGGAAAGAAAGTAACTGTTAATGTTGCCAGGCATATGAAAAAAATGATTTAATTTGTTTTTGTCTAATTCCTTTTCAGGTGGAGAGTTTGGTGCGTACTTATTAAGAAATGAAGGGATCCACTCATCATTTTTTGGAGCCTTTCTATGTGTTATCCGTTTGAATCTACGGATATAGTTCCAAATTATGCTAACAGGTGTGTATCTATTAAATGATTCACATAACAGTTTCCAACCTAATTTCTTTTTCTCCTTAATTAATTTCTTTTTTATAGCATCAGCTTTTTTATATTCAATATAGTTCTGTATTGTAGGATAAAGTCTATAATATTTTAATGCCAATTTGCTTTTGCTAACTGCAACAGAACATTCATTATCCCACCAAGGAACGGGGCTTTTTATCATATGTGGTGTTTTATTTGTAATTTTGGGTATACATTCCAGCTTTAGTTTGTTAAGGATGTCACAGAAATTATTATAAGCTATTATGGAGGATTCTACATCAAAATTAAAATTATCAAATACATCTTTACTTTCAGAATGGTATTTGGACCAGTCAGCTTGCTTGTATATGAAACGTTCAACTGGAGGCCCTTCTATATATTTTTCTATGGATGTCTGGATATTGGTTATGGTAGGGAAGTGATAACTGCCCATTGGGTCATCATCAACTTTCCATTCACAATAAGGAGCTACTGTGGGACTTATGCATGAGATATCAATAGCAGAAGGATTATGATTAATTGTACCTACTGTTGTTGGTAAACCTGTATTAAGAATACATAGATCACATTCATCTAACAAGTTATATAAATCACTACCCCTGGAGTTTGTTGACAAACACCCAAAGGCAACATGATGTGCATTAAGATCACCTGAAAGCATAACTGGTTTAGGCAAATTATCAATAATATTCTTTAATTTTCTAAACTTAAAACGCCCACCCCTGGGGGGACTGTACGCGCATAACAAAGATAAATTGCCTATGCCTGTTTTAACAATAATTGCACTAGTTTGTAGGTAATCATAGTAAGGGGTATTAACCACCTTATATTTAAAAGTATTTTTTATTAAAATTGCTACTCCACCATGGCCATTTGGTCCATTCTGTTTTGTAATATCATATCCTGGAACACTAAAGTTACTTCCTTCTTTTAACCAGGTTTCATTTAATAAGCAAATATCTATGTTATTGTTAAATAGAAAGTTAATTAGCAAAGGTTTTTTATTGTTAACACTCTGGATATTAAACTGTGCTATTGTTATATAGGTCTTGACTACAGGACTATTGTGATCACTATTATTATCCATATTAAGTTAAATTAGAAAGAAAAACATCTTTTATTTTACTAATAGTTATTGGTTCCTGCCCAGAATTTGCTAACTGTACAAGTGATTTTACTATGGCATTTAAAATAATTTCATTATTGGTAATTTGTTCTAATTCATTTTTGTTATCATGTACATATGCAGTATTTGTTTTATTTACATAACTTTGTGGCTTTACATAAGGTTTATTTACATTAGAAACATTTTTTTGTATAAAATTGTCTTTCTTAACTTTTAAGGCTGGAAATTCTTTTTCGTTAATTACAGATTTGCTTACATCAGCATAGGAAATTTTATTTTTTTTATCAATAATTTTCTTAATTTTAATTGGACATTCCCGAGAAATAGCAAGGTGAGGTCCACCACAGTTAATGCAATTTAACGAGTCAGAATTATCGCAGTCTTTATATATATGATCACCAGCACAAATTGAACACTTTTGGATACTATTACATATTTTAGCAGAGTGGTTAAATTTAAAACATTTAAAACACTGTAGCAAAGGAGGAATATAATCAAATACCCTATAGGAGAATAAATCATATTGTACAGAATCAGGCAAAACATTGGATAAAAATGTAATACTAACAGTTTGTAATGGAACCCTTTCAGATCCCATTTTCTTGGTAAATCTTCTGATGGATATAATATCAAATTTGGATGATAATTTCGTATATAGATCTTTGTTTGAAATGTTAGTTGGCACATACCTTATGATACCTGTCTTTTCTATCTCTTTTGCTGGGATGTATGCCTTTAAATTATACTTTTCTAAAAAACTTATATTAAGCAGGAAGTTATTTGCATTATTGTGTTGGTTAAAATGTACTAGAATTTTGTTGGCGTTTATTCTATGCATGCTCTGTATTCCTTTTATATCAACTGAAAATATGTGGTTTAAATATATTGGACTTTTATTTCCTATTTTTTCCTTGATGTTGACACTTTCCACAAATACCTGATAAGATTGATACTGAGTACCTTCAGGGTAAAGCCTTTTATATCCAGTCTTTAAAAAAGGCCTATAGGGGTCCTCCGAAATTCCTCCACTTGTATCACCGCCCCCAGAAGCCAAAGCGGTGAATTTTCTTTTTCCAGGGGGTGGACCGGCCCCACCAGGACCTGGGTCCTCCTCCCCATCCATTTTATTAGAAAACTACTAATAAAAAAGTATTTTTTGAAATATTGTACGAAAAACCTGACTTCTTCTTTCGAAAGTTCCCGCCAGAATCCGTTGTAAACAATTGAGGGTCAGTGTTGTCACATCGCTGAGAATCTCTGTTTATTTCTACCATTTACCAATCATTTTGGAAATTATGTAACATACTCAATTAAATAATACGTTAATTCTTAAACACTTAGGGATAATTTTAACGTCATTATGGATAATTTTAACGTCATTATAGTAGCACAAGTTCTCAATACAAGGTCAGATAATGCGCAGGTCATAAGGGTCGTTGCCTTTTCTTTTGTCTTACACCTTAGAGATTACAACTCCGTTGGCTACAAGTATATTTTTTTTATTTTTAAAGACAACACCCCACACTTGGAAAATAATCCTTTACAAATTATACTCAGACTCATACAACAATTTGTATATCGTACAAAGTATTATCCTGCGTGGGAATCAAACTACTACTGTGAATCGGTTTCTTAACTGCTATAGCATCTGTACAATTAAACGTCTACTGTTAAATTGTCATTTATATACATAACGAATATCTTTCTACCGTCACAACCACGAGTGTTGTAAAATATATGAAAAATCGAGAAAGTAAAGAACAAATACAAATGCGATAAAATCTTTTAAAATAGGTTACAAGGGCACTTTTTATAAGTTACTGGCATTTAGAATAATTAGTTAATGTTAGATTATATAGGGGCAATTTAACTATCTCTTGGTCCCTACGAAAAAGTTCCAGACGATATCAATAAATTAAAAAAAAAATGGGAAAGTGGAAGGATGTAGGTACCGAGGGAGACCGAGACTAACCTACCTAGACCAGATCGGTCATGTACTGAAGGAAGGTGGAGTCAAGAGTCTCCGAAACTGGCGAGCGTGTATGAAGAGAATTATGAATGTTGAGGAAGCAAGTGAAGTATGCAGAGATAGAGTTCTCTGGCACTCTGTTCTCTCTGCCTACCTTGCAAGGGATATGGCGTGATGATATGTATGTAAAAAAAAAATTGTTGTCATACGTGGAGCCACGCTTGCCTAATATAGTAGGCCAATTAGAATAGATTTTAATTAGTTGTGGGTTCAAATCCTATTTTAAGTTTTTTATATTTTTTTTTGACGTCTTATAAATCGATAAACGCCGGCTGCACGCACAAATACTGACACTTTGCGCCTGAGCCGAGCGTGCAAGCGAGAGCGCGGAACAAGCAATAGAGAAGCACGTTAGGCCTAAGGATTTGGCATTTTAAGACTTTGACGTGAACTGTTTTGTCTATACTGTTTATAAAGTGAAGTGAAAAGTTAAAGTGTGGTTCCCATTGTTTATGTTTCTTCAATTCATAAAAAATATGCATTCCTCAAACAATGTTTTCTTATGATGTTCATCATTCTGTTACTCTTATCCCAATTACTTGAGGTCAATACAATATGTACCCTTCTTTCATAGTACATAATGTAAAATTATTAGCAATAGTTTTATAACCGGCTGCCTACCAGACGTCAACCCTCTTTGGGAATGCATTTGTTGACCAAACGGCATCAGATAGAGTTGGCATTAGTCGTTATAAGACTTTTAGTCGTCTTTTACGACATCCACGCGCAAATGAAGGGTTGGTAGTATTCGTAGTCGCTACCACACAGCTGTTTTCCTATGACGTTATCACTTAAAATTATCATCCGTAAGCCGACTTTATAGACAACCATATGTTTTTTTGTTAATAAAGATGTCATCGAATATATATTACTTTCTACGGTCTTGAACACTTTCTGTCTAGTGTCATATTATCCTAGCTTTTAAATTTCATTCTACTTCTTACAAACTTTTGTTTGTTTTAACACTCCTAATTCAGAAATTACCAGTTGGGATGAAAAATAATGTCGCATGTTATGTAGCCTATTTATTGAGCAAATTATATAATACATAACACAATACATACATAACTTTGAAAAATCCTATATGAGGGCTGAGGGAGCCAATTTCAGATCTCTATAGAGTAGTCAATTGATCTCTCACTCGACTGTTGCAGGTTTTACTACTTTATGTACGAGAATCCTGTGTCTTTATGTTTATCAGTAATTAAATCATATACTCAATTGTTCATAAAGAAATTTAGCTCATAATGTGATTTAGTTTAACTTCAAAAATAGAATAGTTTTTATCTCGATTGCAGTTATTTTTATGAAGAAAAATATGACAAAGGAAACGTTATGTACTTCGTAATATTCAGCTAGTTTCATAAAAATCTACTATTATAGAAGAATTTTTTGTTAACAAGAACATTTCTTCAAATTTCGTTCGTTAACACCTTCCTTGACCGATTTTTTTTGGAGATAAATCACATTCATAGCTTTTACAAAATTATACGTGATTACACATAACAAAGAGATATTATTAAATCTTTTTAAATATTTAGTAATGTGACACATTACGCTAAGTCTAACGCAATATCTTTACCCTAATACTTTACATCGATGCTAGAAAGCTGAAATGTAATAAACCCACAACCAAAGAGTAAAGTTATTAAATTGAAAAAGAGTGGCAACTCGATGATAAAATATGCATGTATGGAAAGTGCTGCCACCCAGAGTTTAGGCGGTGAACTAAAGTTGAAGTAATATATATACATAACTACATGTGTATATGTAATTACATAGAATTTTCTTTTACTATGAAAGCTACCCTGAAATATAAAAAAAAAACATATCAGCTGATAATTAAACAATAATAATATCAGCCTAACATTGAAACTTGAGATAATTTTCAGAAAAGTATCAATAACCGAAAATAGATCGATGACAATAAGTACCTACGCTAGGAACAAAAAATAACAATTCTCAGTTGTCAAACGTTTGACAGGCAGGACAAAATGGCAGCAGTTAAGTTTGTACAACCAATCTGTAGGCGGCGCGACGGTCAGTAAAAATAAGTAATGTTTTAAGTGTGCCCCCCCAGCCCACAACATTAAAATTATACATAGACTAGAATAAACCCTTTTAATTCTTTTTATTATTAAAAATTACTTTCGTATTTGTGAATTTAGAGTTGCCGTATTTGGATATTATCCAAATCGTTAGATTCACTTTTTTATATTACTATGTTTTTATTACGTCACGCGTCATTTACTCTATATATACCTTGCCTTATAGTTTCGATGTATTTAATACATTTATTTTAAAATCAAGTTAACATGAATTTGTTATTTATTTATGACTCAAAAATGTATTATTATATAATGGTCATATACTGGCCATAGCTGGGCTAAAGCCATTTTTTCAAAAGGAGGTAGGTAGATTAAATCGACATATTACGCGCGACAGACGGCGGGCGTTATATTAACATAACATTAATTAGCAGGCATCCAAACAGAATAAAGAATTGTACTGCGTGGAAATTGAATTAAAACGTATTTTGCAAGATTTTATACTTTATATTGTCAGAATAAGAAAACAAATATTATGATTCTACTAAATTTATATGTTCGAACATCACAAAATTTGTCCCAAATAAACAGGTTCATCTCAGCTCGTATATGTCCCACTGTTGGGCTCGAGCCTCCTCCATATGGGGAGGGACATTGACCTACTATACCATGTTGGTGGGGCGTGTTGGTATGGGGTTTTGTTTCGAGTTTTCCTTTCTCTTGCATAGATGTAGGCATGAAAGAGAGTATTGGTGTAAAGATGCGAAAGGGAATGCTCCGATGGTTCGGACATGTGGAAAGAATGCCGAACGAACGTCTGGTTAAGAAGATATACAATGCGAAAGTGGAAGGTTGTAGGCACCGAGGGAGACCGAGACTAACCTACCTAGACCAGATCGGTCATGTACTGAAGGAAGATGGAGTCAAGAGTCTCCGAAACCGGCGAGCGTGTATGAAGAGAATTATGAATGTTGCGGAAGCGAGTGAAGTATGCAGAGATAGTTTCTGGCACTCTGTTCTCTCTGCCTACCCTGCAAGGGATATGGCGTGATGATATGTATGTATGTATGTGTAGATGTCGTCTCTTACGATCACCCATGGGTGAGATATGGGGTGGTTAATTGTATTTTTACTCCGTCACCACACGTAAAGGTAAATAAACAGGTTATACGTGAATAAATAAAAAAAAAATAATAGTAAAAATTATTTATTGAATGAAATAAAGAGATCAGTAAATTTTACTGTTCTTCAAAGACAATGGAAGCACATTTTTTTATATACATTTCAAAACCGTACAGAATAAAAGGGCGGGAATTCAAATGTCAAAATTGACATATCAAAAAGGCTCACATTTTAAACATCAAATGTTAAATGCCTTACAGTCTGAAAACACGTCTTTTAAGTCTTGTTTTTTTTTTTTAAATAGGTATACCAGTTTTTTTTTAATAAAGATAAATATGAGATATATTGTGATGTATAAAGCAAAATATATAAAACAAAATTATGGGAACAGCCGAAATCATCACATTTGAGACATACTTATATATATACGTAAGAACTTTTTAAGGATATAATTAAAATTTCAACAATTTCATTCAACTTAGAACTAGCAATAGTTTCTTATTTAATGGATTTCATTAAAAATAAATGGTTAATCAACGTAATGTGTGTTATAATGACGTAAATTCCATTTCAGTTTATAAATCTACAAACGTAAAACATATTTTATTTATCATTTAGCAGTAAAATATTTCACATAAGTAAGAAATCCGCAATAAATGGCTAAATTTACTAATGAATTTTTTTTTTTTTTCAAAAATTATTTAATTTTTGTTAAATTAATTACACCAATTAATCATTCCGTATAATTAAACAGTAATTTGACAATATCCTAATGGACGTTTTTTTTTAAATAAAATTTTGATTAATGAAATATATCAGAATTACTAGTACCTATCAATCTATTTCCTAGTGCATATAAATTTAAAAATATATTTTGTTAGTTGAAAATAATAACTATGTATATTAATAATTAATGTCATGATTACATTTTGTTCTATTATTATTTTAATATGAACTTTTAAGGCAATTAATGATCAAAATAAGGTTTTAAAAAAAGTTTATTCATAAACAAAAACACCTTATCTGTCATTAATACCACAAATAACAAATTCATTATTGATATTAAAGTTATATGATTTTAATTTTAAAGTTAATAACGTTAAAATATATTTTTAATTATACGTATATTCGCGCCATTAAAATAACCTCAACTAACGATAGCAATCTATGGTCGGCGGGTGAATTTAGGTTTTCAGAAAAAAAAATTCAGATAAAAATTCCATCTTTTTTTTTTGTAAATAACATTTTTCACAAAGAATATAAGATAGACTTAATTATAGATTATATTTTATAATATAAAGATTTTATGCTTACGAAATGCACATAAACATTCATGATTGATTCAATATAAGCACGTCTTGTACAAGAAAAATATGTAAAATTATCTGTGGTTATGAAAGCATTTGGAAAAAAAAATGGCGCGAATTCATCAAGTCTAAAAATAAAAACTAGATCGTTCGACTACACAAATACACAACCATTTCGAAAAAATAAAATGAATTATATTCTAGATGTTATTTACAATGTTTTTATTTCAATATAAATCATACTCATATTCTATCTTATTCCCGTATTTATTTCAAAATTATAGAAAATTTTTTTTATTTCCTTAAGTGCAAATAATAACAAAAATATAACAATATATTATGTAAATAAAATAATGATATATTTATATATATATATATATATAGCAAAATTAAATGATTTTCTTGTAATTATTAGGTACTTAATGTAAGAATAACTATCAATTATGTCACAGAGTATAAAACGTTTCATTACGTTGGATTTCGTTAACGCAACAGATGTTTAAAGGCGAATTTGACGTCTTTGACGGAATACATCTTATTTTTTTTATTGAAACTGACAACAGAGCCATATAAAATTACATTTTTTTTATTAGTGGCTTATTCATGTTCACTGTCTGTCAGTAAGGCAATTTCTTACCATTAATTGGGCGCTGACAATAAAATTAACAATTCCATGAATATGAAAATACACGTAAACCAATGTTTATATCATATTCACAACAAATTAGCATTTTATCTGTATTATATTACATAATATACCATCGAAATAATGACTATATATAACATAAAATACAAAAATATTGAATAAAATTCAATAGTGCCACATGACAGTTTCATATTCCCGCCAAAACTGCAGACGGAATATAACTTCAGAATGTCTAAACTAGAAACAGTACACAGTTTTTAATAATACAAGATTGTTTTTTTTTTTTTTATATAATTATGTATTTATCTGAGCTGTGATTAAATCAATTGACATTCACAATTTCATATGGTAACATTTTCTTTCAATAACATCAAAAAATGTTGTCATTATAAATATGTCGATATTCGATATCGATTTATAAACGATTATAATTAATCATCAATCGATTTTAAAATCAGCGACATTTCTTCAAAAAGTCCAATATTTCTGGTGGATAATTTGGTCGTGAAGTTGATTTCGTTGCTGTTCGTGCCAAATCGATTGGCGCCTTATTGCTGTCAACAAAAAATAATAATTAACCCTTTACCGCATACAGTGCCAAATTTGTCACACTAACTTAAATTCGTTACGGAGGACTAGTGATGCCTTCTTTGTATCATGTTTGCCACTAATATGTCAGTTCATGGACTGTTTTACCGAAACACCAACAGATGGCAATTTTATTGTACTGCTTTATCATGATACTCGATCGGTAAAACAGTCGATGCCGCCATTTTGCACTTTCGTGAGTTTGCAAAGTTACGGAGAATGATTTCAAGTCATTTAAAGGATAAAATAATTAAGTGATTAACGACATAGAAAAATGGATACCCAACACTTCTATGGAAAGAAACGTAAGTAATGAAATGACTATCTTGATTATAATGTATTTCGAAGTTTGTGCTAAATTTGGAACAACATGCAATAACATGTTCTTTATTTTTTCAAATATGAAACATTATGCACTTCGGGGAAAATACATACTAAAATACTTATGGCCATATTTGGTACATCATGCATTAAGTAACTTGTTTATTATTTTATTACAGACAAAATGTCTACTCGACGTCGTGTTGTTACCTTTGTCCTGGACACTAGTGAGGATGAAGATATTTCAGATGATGATGAATATAGAATTCCTAAGTCTTTAGAAAGTGTATATTTACCAGAAAGTGAAGTAAGCAGTAGCGATTCTGATTCTGGTGATGAGGAACAAGCTATGAGGAATCAGCCTTCTTCTTCATCTTCAATGGTGAAAAAAACTAAGAAGGTTAAGGCAGTGTGGACAGATGAAGGCATTGAATATAATGAATCGAGTAACGTTTTTCTTGGATGTGAATCCCTTCCCGACGAAATTATGCAGCTAGAAACACCCATTGAATTTTTCAAGTTTCTTTTTCCATCGTCAGTGATAGACTTATTAGAAACTCAGAGTAATATATATGCAACTCAAATTGCACCAGAAAATTCGGCTGAAGTGACCGATGAAGACATTCGGAAATTTATTGGAATTTTAATTTATATGTCAGTAGTACACCTTCCTACCACGCGTCATTATTGGAAAGACGGGACATTTATTAAAAAGGTGGCGTCCGTAATGACATGCAATAAATTCGAGCAGATAAAAAGATTCTTACATTTTTTTGACAAAAATGAAGAGCGGAAGCCTGATGATCCCAATTATGAGAAGCTTCAGATAAACGCCCATTCTTGAATATATTACGCGATAGGCTTTTAAAAGTCCCGAAAGAAGAATTTTTTGCGGTTCATGAACAAATGATCCCTACTAAAGCTCGTAACATCAGGAATAAGACAGTACAATGCCAAAAAACCACATAAGTGGGGTTACTTAAATTACGTGTTGAGCGGATCTAGTGGATTTAGTTATGACTTTGAAGTGTTCTCGGGAAAGCATTCTGGGCCACCAGAAAATTGTTCAGATCTAGGAGTACCGGGAAATATCGTTCAAAGGTTGTTGCAGACCGTTCCAAAGAACTTAAATTACAAAATATTTGTGGATAACTGGTACACAAGTTTGCCAATAATGGCTACTTTACATAAATAAGGTTTCCTTCCTTTGGGGACCATACAGCTGAATAGAGCACCAGGTCTTGATTTGCAGAAAAAAAACCTTGATGAAAAGTGAACGCGGTTATTGTGCGGAGAAATCTACAATCGTAGATGACGTCCAATTATCGATTACTACTTGGGTCGACAACAAGGTAGTTAGCTTATGTTCAACTTATGTCGGCAAAGAACCAATGGCGACAGTTAATAGATTTGTAAGGAAAAATAAGACTAGAATTGATATTCCTTGCCCAAAGTCTATATCAATTTATAATAAATACATGGATGGTGTGGATTTGCTTGATTCAATGTTAGGCTTTTATGGAATTAAAATTAGGAGTGAGAAGTGGTATCATCGATTATTTTTCCATTTTGTTGACCTCGTCTGTGTCAACAGTTGGTTACTATGGAGACGACGTATGAAACAGAAAGATGATCAAGTTTATTTGCCTTTACTAAACTTCAAATTAATTTTGGCTGATATTTTAATGCAAGAAGATGCAATAGTGTTTACACCTACGACACGTAAGAGAGGACGCCCTTTGAACAAAGACATTGAGAATATCAATAAAATAAAAAGACGTCGTCGCCTGGATTTGCCTCCAATCGAAGTTGCAGTGGATGTATTTAACCACTGGCCGGAGTGGAAGTCCGATCGTCAAAGGTGCAAGATGGTGGGATGTAAGCAAAAATCCCAAATATATTGCCAAAAGTGCAAATGTTATTTGTGCCTGGCAAAGACCGTAATTGTTTTACTCAAATTCATACTATCTAAATTATTCTAATATATTCTTTAAAAAAAAAATTGTGTTTCAATTCCATTTCAAAATTATCTAAACTGCATGATGTACCGAATCTGGAACCATAATTTACATATGCTGTATTGCATGTTGTTCCAGATCTGGAACTAACGGTTTTTTGAACTGTAACTTTCCTGAAAGTACGTATTTTTTTATTTTTAAATTTTTCTTGAGTCATACTAAGCCTATAAAGAATCATATATTTTTTTGAAAAATATTAAAAATTTATGTTTTGAGCTTAAGTGTTATCCTATATTCTTGCAGGCTCATAAAGTTAATTATATTTTTGTAGTCCCCCACAATATAACGACTATTTCCTTAGTGAGAAAAATAATAAAATATAATTAGTAAATAAATATTTATAAATTTCCGTGTGGTGACGGAGTAAGAATACAATTCAACAGCCCCTATCTTACCCGTGGGTGATCGTAATAGACGACCAAGGGATATAAAACGCACGTAACATGTATGCAACAGAAGAAAATCTCGGAACGAAACCCTATCTATACCAACACTTCCGAACAGCGTGCTATAGTAGGTTAATTTCCCTACCATTATGGAGGAGGCTCGAGCTCAACACTGGGACATATACGAGCTGACATGATAATGAAATTATAAACTCACCTAAGGTTAGGCCAATGCGCCAAACTCTTCCAATCTTTTCTATCAGCTTGCTTGAACATCAGAAGAATTAATTGTAAATCGCAGCTTACGCTATTCACCGCTAGATGGAGTGCTGTGTCTTTGCCTTTTAGATCCTAACAACAAAAAAAAAGTTGCAATTTAATATAAAGATTTTTCATTCACCACATAGCAAGATTAAGAATGATTAAGAACTCACCCCGTCTGTTACTTCAAATCCTGCATGTTCTAATAGTACATGGACGGTATGAAGTCTGGGGAAAGAAGCACTGTGTTGGCTGCAGGCCACATGCAATGCTGTGTATCCTGAAATAAAATACAAATATAAATTATAAAATTCTCATATACAGGGTGGAAGGGGACCACTCCCGAAAACAAAGACAGGTAACCCTACTAGTCCTACTTGTAATGATAGGCTAGAAAAAAAAACGATCAGGATGAAAAAAATTTTTTTTTTCGTAAATATTTTTAAGTTTTTTTCACATTCCATCGTATTAGGACAGTGCCATGTAACGATAATTCCATAAAAAATACGTAACTATACTCAGATGAGAAATGACGCAATCTATTCAAAATTCACGATCATATGTTCAAAGAGTTCAACGACCTCGCGTGGTGAAAATAAAAATTTTTTTCTAGCCTATCATTACAAGTAGGACTAGTAGGGTTACCTGTCTTTGTTTTCGGGAGCGGTCCACTTCCACCCTGTATATGTCCCACTTTCTCTCTTTATATTGTCCGCGTTCCAAAGGAGGAAACATTTCCAACTCCAGCTTTTCTTCTATAATAAAATTTCTTGCAGGTTGTATGGCAACTAAAAGCATGCCCGAGGACTTCCCCAACGTCAAACCTTGGTGTCTTACAAGGAGACCATTGTGAATCCTGCCTTATAAGAGTCGTTGTCCCACATTCGAGCTTTAGCTTTCTCCAGAATAATAAAAAATACCTACTATATCACTCTGGCCAGAAAATGATCCATTTTTTGTGGAGTTTTCTTTCTCTTGTATAGATATGTGATTCTATATTGTTATTACCATGTGGTGAAGCATTAAAAAGAGAATTTACCCTTCCCTATCTTGTGCATGGGCCCTAAAAGACGTTGTCCACCACCAATTACGAATAAAGCGTACAAGAGCTATACAAAAGGATTAGAGCGAAACAAAAACTAATTCGTCATTAGATTAATTGTCAGCAAGAAGTCCATCATCACCTCAGCTCATTTATGTTCCACTGTTGGGGCTCGAACCTCCTCCATAATGGGAGGGATTGACCTACTATACCACGCTGGTCAGACGTAATGGTATAGGGTTTTGTTTAGTTTTCCATCTCTTGCATACATGTATTCATGTACTGAAGGAAGGTGGAGTCAAGAGTCTCCGAAACCGGCGAGCGTGTATGAAGAGAATTATGAATGTTGAGGAAGCAAGTGAAGTATGCAAAGATAGAGTTCTCTGGCACTCTGTTCTCTCTGCCTACCCTGCAAGGGATATGGCGTGATGATATGTATGTATGTATGTATGCATAGATGTTATATGCGTTTAAAATCCCTGAGTCGTCTTTTACGATCACAGGTAAGATAGGGGGTGGTGAATTGTATTCTTACTCCGTCAGCACACAGAAAAAGAAATCCATATATGGCCTTACATGGAAGCGAAGCCTGAATGCTAATATATGATATGAAGTGTATCATCACTGAATGTAGGCAGCAACTTAGCTATATCTCTAACATTGTTAAGGTCCACTGACAGCAGTATCTCTTACCATCAGGTGTGCTGCTTGTTGGTTTCCACTTTAAGTATTAAAAAAAAATACTCTTAGTCAATGCACTGTGTATTTTTCTATCATCATACATATTGGCAAATAGTTTTAACAATAGTTGTTATGACCACCTTTCTTACACAAACACTGCTTATGAATGGAATCATTCACCAGACAGCATCAAATAGAATTGATCCAGGTTGATATAGAAAGCTATCCATGTGGTGACGGAGTAAGAATACAATTCACCACCCCGTATCTTGCCCATGGGTGATCGTAAGAGAAGACTAAGGGATATAAAACGCATATAACATCTATGCAAGAGATGGAAAACTCGAAACAAAACCTTATACCAACATGTCTGACCAGCGCGGTATGGTAGGTTAATTTCCCTCTCATTACGGAGAAGGCCCGAGTCCAACAGTGGGACATATATGGGCTGTGATGATGATGATATAGAATTAGCGTAGGACGACCCCCTACTTGGTGGACTGATGCCATTATCAAGGTTACAGGAAACCGTTTGATGCAGGTGACACAGGACCATTGCAACTGGCATTCTCATGGGGAGGTTTATGTCCAACAGTGGACGTTTAAAGGCCGATGGATGGATGGAATATAGAATTATACAAAAGTACTTACCATCAGCGTTGTAGTGGTACAATTTGAACAGAGGTGGCTGATCAGGATATGGACGTACAATATCGCTTAGAACATCCGACCAGGTATCACCGGCGCGTGCACAAGCAATAACCAGGGTATCCCCAAGAGCATCCACCTGCAAACATAGTTTTTTTTTTTAATAAAAAATCAATAACTTATTTCATCATTCATCTCAGCTCATATATGTCCCACTGTTGGGCTCGAGCCTCCTCCATAATGGGAGGGAAATTGATATACTATACCAAGCTAGTCAGACGTGTTGGTATAGGGCAGGGTAGGCGAACCTTTATGCATCAATGTGCCATTTTTCTAAAAAATGTTTAATGGGGTCATTGCCGTGCCATCAAATAATTTTGACTTTCAGATTATTTGGAAAATAATTATAATAAATACTATCAAAACTCTTTATGAAATAAAGTAAACAAAAGAGGTACAGTTTGGAATGTTTTTATTACACGCATAAATTAAATTACTGTAAAATTAGTGTGACTTCTGTTGCTGCAGGTTAGATGACAAATAATTTGTGTTAGGGTTGTAAGATGTTACTTTTAGCAAAATGCATGCTGAACTGGATTCATCTGTCAAACGGTTTCTAACCGAGTTTTTAATGTTATTCATCTATGAAAATAATGACTCGCAGGCATAGGTAGATGGATTTTTTACACATGTTTTATGATCGGCGACGTGCCTAAAATATTGTGTCGCGTGCCATCAATGGCACGCGTGCCATCAATGGCACGCGTGCCATTGGTTCGCCTACCCTGGTATAGGGTTTTGTTTCAAGTTTTTCTTCTCTTATTCTATCTCAATCATTTATTTAACAAATTTATATTTGATAGAGTAAGAATACAATTCACTACCCTCTATATTATCTGTAGATGATTGTAAAAGATGACTAAGGGATAAAATATGCATATAACATCTATGCAAGAGATGGTAAACTCAAAGTAGAAAGTAAATAGTGGTAGACCCACGTTGTTGACAGTTCTCTGTCTACAGCCGCGGGCCGGTCCGTCCGGGGTAGTACCACACTGAGCAGAAGATCGACGTCTGAGTAATGGTAATGTGTAGCTGTGCCTCGTTCGGTGAGCGAGAGAGCCGGAAACTTAACTGGGGTGGGTTTGGGATTTTTCATTGGTAGGCAGCGGCCTAACTATATTCTAGTATTGCAAAGGTTCATGGGTGGCAGTAATACTTATATACAGGTGTGCTGCTTGCTCATTTGCCACCATAAACAATAATAAAAGGTTTATAATAAAATTCTTTCTTTTTTTATTGCTTATGGTGGCAAAGGAGCAAACAGAACACCTGATGGTAAGTGTTACTGCCGTTCATGGACCTTGGCTATATTAGGAGTACAGCTTGGCCGCTGCCTATCAATAACCCCAAGCCCACTCAACTGGGCTTCCGTCTCTCTCGCTCACCGAACGAAGCGCAATAGCACATTGCCATTACTCAGACGTCGATCTTCTACGAGAGTGAGTAGACAGAGAACTAACTGTCAACAGCGTTGGTCCTAACACTAAAACTTCATTAACTGTAGATTATAAAAATGGTCTATGAAGGAACTTACCTCATGAAATACACAGTCTTTCCCAGCGGCAAGTGTTGGGTTGCTCTTGATTGCGGTGCGAATGCATTGTACGAAGTATCTGGTGAGTAGTGGCTGATCAGGGCGTCGAAGGGCTGCTGCCTTCAGTAGTCTCAGACCGGCTGTAAAATAAAATTTAGATGTTAATATAACTCGCATATATGGCGTAGTGATAGATACTTTTTCTTTTTTTTTTTGCAGTGGACTATGGACGTGGTCTCGCTCCTCCAAATCGGTTCCGGGTGACGGAAGAGGCGGCGCGTGACCCCATAGACCCACCATGTAAACTCCTCTTCGCATCTCTGTGATCTTTTTTTAAGTCTGTTTGAGTTATTTGAGTCAGTTAATTTTATGTTCAAATTACTGAAATTTAACATTCGAATTACTACTCTTATCCCAATTACTTGTGGTCGATACAATACGTACTCTTCTTTCATAGAACATATTGTAAAAGTTATTGGCAATAGTTTTATGACCGGCTGCCTGCCAGACGTCAATCCTCCTTGTGAATGTAATTGTTGACCAAAAAGCATCAGCTGCAGCCGGCCCAGGTCGATATAAGGCTCTTAGTCGTCTTTTACGACATCCACAAGCAAAGTAAGGGTTGGTAGTATTCGTAGCCGCTACCATACAGCCTAAATTACTGAAATTTAACATGCTTGATTATTTATAAAAACTTAATTACGATAGAAAAATGAATGCCACATATGGGCCCTCGAATCCATACCTATTGGAAATTCGTTCCAATCGTGAAAATATAATACGAGCCAAAAATTAAATGTCATACGATAGCTCACGCTGGTGTAAGTGGCAGCGTGGTAACGTTCACCCATTCCCATGTGTGACGTTCATTTTTCGCTCGTAATCAAGTTTTACATACATACATACATATCATCACGCCATATCCCTTGCAGGGTAGGCAGAGAGAACAGAGTGCCAGAGAACTCTATCTCTGCATACTTCACTCGCTTCCACAACATTCATAATTCTCTTCATACACGCTCGCCGGTTTCTCATCAAGTTTTTATAAATAATTTTATGTTTATCCTTAATACATGGATTATTTCTTTAAAGAAAAGTGTTATACTTTTAAGAGAAAAAAAAATGGCAGCAAAATAGTTTTTCAAGATTTTTAAAGCAATTTAACCGAATTAAAAATTGTGTAATTTGATACAAATGTTATCAAATCAAATCATTTATTTTGCGAAATATGGGTATAAAATATTAGTTATTACAGGTATTCAATGTATCACCATATTTGACCGTCAAGCGGCATGCAAAAGAGCTAATGCCCTCAGAACAAATACAATATGTTTAGCCAATTGAAATAAATTACTTAATTATATAGTGTCAACAATAATAATAATGTCAACAATAATAATGGGACTCGTCTCCAGCTGGCCTTCATTGGCTGGCTAGAGTGGAAACCGAAGAGTGCCCGAAGGACTCTCAGCTCTGGCTTGCCTTAAACAGCTGATCAGAGAGGGGTCGCCAGAGCTACATGCTCGGGGGTGGAAGTGTAATTTTCAGGGGCATAATTACGGGGAAACCATGAGTTTGTTTATCGCAGACTCAATGGTGAAACCGGCGCCGCACCGCTCGACACCCCTAGCCACTTACACCAATGTTGCCCTCTGTTGCCCGTATGACTTGTGTGTCTGTGGCGACTATTTAGGGGGCCCATTCAGTGAGTTGGCGAGTCACCGTCTGCCACCGTTCAGCTCTTAACATGGGTTTGAAGGCAGACGACAGTTATAAATTCATAGATTTAGGATGAACCAGTCCACTAAACACCCACTCCCATATTTCATATATTAGATACCATCATCATACAATAGTTTTACACTTAGTGCTGGCATTCCACGTATGTTAAGTGCAGACGTGGAATGTCATCGGTAGGTGTCCCATCCCAATATTTAGATTAAATTTCTCCAAAGGCCTCTGCGTGTTGGATCCATATCCCCATGTAAGTCTCCCAAAGGACCGGGCATCTTCCCTATGGAAGATCCCGTGAATTAAAAGGAGATACATTAATAATAATAATAATGTCAGATAATTAAATAATATAAAACAAAAACATTACAACAATAAAGCAGTAATTACATATCAGTCAATTCAATTTATCATTTAAATAATCATTAATTGAATAATAAGCTTTCTCTAGAAGTACCTTTTTTATTTTATTTTTATATAGGTATATTAATATTAGTAATTTCTAGAACAGATTTAGGCAAATGGTTATATAGACGCGTTATGTGTTACTTATATTAACTTATACTTACTACTTACCGACCGCATTCGTAACGACGACGTAAGAGAGCGAGTAGGTATGAAAGAGAGTATTGGTGTAAAGATGCGAAAGGGAATGCTCCGATGGTTCGGACATGTGGAAAGAATGCCGAACGAACGTCTGGTTAAGAAGATATACAATGCGAAAGTGGAAGGATGTAGGTACCGGGGGAGACCGAGACTCACCTACCGACACCAGATTGGTCACGTACTGAAGGGAGGTGGAGTCAAGAGTCTCCGAAACCGGCGAGCGTGTATGAATAGAATTATGAATGTTGAGGAAGCGAGTGAAGTATGCAAGGATAGAGTTCTCTAGCACTCTGTTCTCTCTGCCTACCCTGCAAGGGATATGGCGTGATGATATGTATGTATGTATGTATATTAACTTAAGCCATTCATAAATTAGGTAAGACGTTAATTGTTGACTGAATATTATAACTTCTTACTATAGGCAGGGAGAGGGTAGTGAACCTGACATTACGTAAGATTATTAAATTGAAAATTACTTATTTTAGTCAAAACTGTGATAGATTAATAAGATTAATGTTATTGCAGTGAGTTAATGATACCTACTTGTAGTAAGATGATTGTAGTAAAAGGTAGTTTCAGAATAAATGGAGTTACATTTGATCAATAGGGCCTTTTCTTACAAAAAATCTTATTAAAGGGCAGGGGAGTAGTTGCCACCGAAGACAAGGATCGGGTATCGAAGAGATTAGTTTGCATGGTGGGTCTATGGGGTCACGCGCCATCTCTTCCGGCACCTATTTAGCGGTGCAAGACGCATCCATAATCCACCGCAAAAAAAAAGGGGAGTAGTTGCAATCTTATGATGTCTTACGGTAGGGGGGAGGGGGCCAAATCATTCTTCAAAATCCCTTACGTAATTTATGAACGGCCCCTTAGATGTCATTTAAAATTTAGGTATCTCCGGTGATAATAGTAAGAAAATATTCTACTCACTATCACCAGTGAAGAGTTGTATATCTTCGCTAAGAACTCGTTCGCAGATGAGACTGAAGAGGCAAAACTTCAGAGATTCCTGCTCCGAACCTCGACCAAGATTCAATATAAGATGGTGAAGTACTCTGTAAAAGAAAAAAATAACACGATATAAGTTTTTGTTTTAAAAATATTTAGTACTAGCTTCTGCCCCTGGCTTCGCCAGCGTAAAAGGTTACTTTCCTAAAGATTTTCATCCCCTATTCTTATTTTAACCCTTAATGGTAATTAATGCCATATTTACTTATATCTAACCAATGGCCTAAAAATAAGTTTCAAGCTTCTGGCTTTAAAAATGACGATAATTCCTTACAACTTTTCATCTCCCTTTACAATCCTTTTTTTGTATAACAAGTAGCTTATGTTCTTTGTCAGGTTCTAGACTGTCTGTGTACCAAATTTCATTTAGATCGGTTCAGTAGTTTTGGCGTGAAAGAGCGACAGACAGACAGACAGAGTTACTTTCGCATTTATAATATTAGTAAGGATTAGTGGGCCACACAGTTGACAGATTTCGCAGGCCGCTAAGGGTGTAGACAGAAAAGTTCGTCCGGGGTAGTATCTCTTGGGCAGTTTGATACCAATTGAGATAGTTAAACAGCTCGCAAAGCTTGTGGATTATGATATGCTCTATTAGGGCAGAACATACTGCATAATAAATGCCTAATAAGGCTTATGTATGAATGGAAGCCGAAGGATAAAATCTTGAAAAAACCTATCTTTTAAACATAGTTCTAAAAGAATGCCGTGACCAAAAGTGAAAAAGGGAATCAAGATGATTAATTCTCAGTACTTGGTTAGCATAACAAAATTTAGACATTAATCTTACGTCATTCTTAGACAAATCTGTGAGATAATCAAAATTACTCATTGCGAATCCTTGGTTAGCATAATTTTGGCATCATTTTGAGCGAAACCCGTGAACAAAAACATAAAAAAAAGCAATCAAAATGGCTGATTCTGTCCTTGGTTAGCGTAACAAAATAGACAATTATTTTGGCGTCATTCTTAGAAAAATTCGTGAGCCAAAGACAATCAAAATTACTCATTCCGAATTCGTGGTTAGCATAATTTTAGAACCAAACCAAACCCGTGACCAATAATAATAATAAAAAAAAACAATCAAAATGGCTGTTTCCCTGTCCTTGGATAACAAATGTTGACATTTACTTTGGCGCGAAATGCGTACCGCAATGCGGGTTAGGGCGTCCCCCGGAGGCGACGCGTACCGACCCGCCCCCGTCGGTACGAACATCGGCAGTTGCGGCGATGGGGGCCGCCACCCATCACGCCTTGCCCAGTTAGGCGAGTCGAGGAGAACGGAGTGCCGGGTGGGCACGTGGAATGTAAGAGGTTGTGTGGAAGGTAAGTTGCACGAGCTGATATCCGTCATGGCGGACAAACAGCTAGACGTGCTCTGTGTAACAGAGACCAAGCGAAGGGGCAGTGACGCCTGCCATCTTCCTGGTGGCGGGATGGCTCTGTGGTCTGGTGTACCACAGAGCGATCGAGCCAGCATGGGGGTAGGAGTGCTGTTGTCCTCTCGCTTGGCCTCAGGTGTGAAGGATTACGGAATGTATGATCCCAGACTTCTCTGGGTCCGTATAAAACTAGGTGTCACCAAGGTATTCATGGTTGTAGCATATGCTCCCGTAGGATCCTCGGTGGCATCAGACCTAGAGAAGTTTTGGGACAATGTTAGGGAAGTTCTGGATATGGCAGAAACCAGTGAACGCGTGATTGTATGCGGAGATTTGAACGGATGGGTGGGGACCAAGCGTCCCGACTATGAGGACGTACTTGGTCCATTTGGTGATAAGAGAGTGAACGACGCAGGTAGGCTCATAGCGGATGTATGCATGGAGAGAAACCTTATTGTGTCAAACACATTTTTCCAACATAAGGACATCCATATGTATACATGGAGAAGGAATGAACAGAAAAGCATAATAGATTTAATTTTGGTAGACAGTCGCCTCCGAAGCAAAATATTGGACGCAAGAGCCTACAGGGGCCCCACAGTCGACACGGACCACTATCTCGTTATTGCGAGATTTAGTGGTCTGTTCAGAAAGTGGAGGCACTGGCGAGAGCGTGTCCACTTCGGAGGGCTTGAAAGAATAAAGGTTGAAAGGTTGCAAGAAGAGTGTGTAAGAGAAAAGTATGCAGAGGGTGTCCGAGAACGGCTGACGATGGCAAGCCAGCCGCAATCGGACATTGAAGAATGCTGGAGAGTATTGAAAGAGAGTATGGTAGATACAGCGAAAGAAGTATGTGGAAGTTCAAAGAAGCATAGAAAAACAAATGGTGATGCATGGTGGGATGCGGAAGTGGCAGCTTCCGTAGAGCAAAAGAAGAAAGCGTGGCTGGACTATGTCTCTTCTTTGAATCTGAATGACAGTATGACTGAACAGAAGAAAGAAATATATCGGCAATGTAAGAATGACACCAAGGCCTTAGTGAAAGAGAAACGTGATAGAGCAAGTATGAGTGCAGAAGATAGGCTGACTAAAAACTTCGAGGGTAACACCAAACTCTTTTGGAGGGAGGTGATGAAGTCTCGGGGTGGTTGGTCAGCCTTCAGAATGAATAAAATAAGGTCTAAAGGTGGAGACATTCTTACACAAACACAAGACGTGTTAAGCCGATGGAGTGAATATTTTGGCGATATGTATGCGGATGCTACGGTTGGCGCCGGTGTTGGATGTGGTTTAGTAGATCAACATCCGACAACGGCGTCCTCCGATGGCATCAGTATGGATGAAGTTGAATGGGCGATAAGAAGTTTGAAAAATGGTAAGGCAGCGGGCATTGATATGGTGTCTGCCGAGATGATCAAGCTCGGTGGCTCTTGTGTCTGGGAGGCGTTCCTGTTGCTCCTCAATTTATGTTGGAGCTCGGGAATGGTTCCCAGGGACTGGAATAGCGCAGTCATCGTGCCTTTGTTTAAAAACAAGGGTTCACGTTATGACTGCGCAAATTACAGAGCCATAAGCTTGACCAGTTTGGCAGCAAAAGTGTATGGAAAAATTATTGAAAGGAGAATGAGGATGGTGTCCGATGGTTTACTGTGTGAGACACAAGGAGGTTTCAGGAGTGGAAGGGGATGCATGGATCAAGTGTTCTCTCTGCGCAACATTGTGGAGAAGCATCTGGCTCTAGGTCAGAGGGTTTTCTGCAGTTTTGTGGATCTGGAGAGAGCATTTGACACGGTTGTACGAAAGGAACTTTGGGACATTTTACCGGAGTATGGTATTAACGGTAAACTGCTACAGGCTGTGCAGTCCAGTTACATGGGCTGTAGAGCCTGTGTGCGGCTGGATGATGGAATGTCGCCTTGGTTTGACGTCAATATCGGCGTTAAGCAGGGGTGCGTTCTGTCAGCCAGGCTGTTTATCATATATCTGGATAAATGTCTCCAAAGGTTGAACGATATGAATGTGGGAGTCCAGATGGGCGACTCAGTGGTCACTGCTCTGCTTTATGCAGATGATGCAGTCCTGCTGGCACAGTCAGCGATTGACCTGCAGACCCTAGTCGACACAATGACAGAAGATTGTAAGAAAAGGGGTCTACGCGTGAATGTGAGCAAAACCAAAATAATGGTCTTTGAAAGAGATAAAACCAGAACAGATGTAAGAGTAACAATAGGTAATGATGTACTAGAGCAAGTGGATGAATTTGTATATCTTGGATGTGGATTTAGCCGAGATGGAAGGTACACCACTGATATAGAGCGAAGAGTGAATGCGGGAAATAGAGTGAACGGAGCGTTGGGGCAACTTCTCGGCAGCCACCACCTCAGCCAGAAGGCACGTGTAGCAATACATAACGCAGTGCTTGTCCCAACATTACTGTATGGAAGCGAGAGTTGGGTATGCAGAAAAGAGTATGATAGTAAAATTAATGCGGTCGAAATGCGATCTCTGCGGAAAATCTGTGGAGTTAGGCTGACCGACCGCATTCGTAACGACGACGTAAGAGAGCGAGTAGGTATGAAAGAGAGTATTGGTGTAAAGATGCGAAAGGGAATGCTCCGATGGTTCGGACATGTGGAAAGAATGCCGAACGAACGCCTGGTTAAGAAGATATACAATGCGAAAGTGGAAGGATGTAGGTACCGAGGGAGACCGAGACTAACCTACCTAGACCAGATCGGTCATGTACTGAAGGAAGGTGGAGTCAAGAGTCTCCGAAACCGGCGAGCGTGTATGAAGAGAATTATGAATGTTGAGGAAGCGAGTGAAGTATGCAGAGATAGAGTTCTCTGGCACTCTGTTCTCTCTGCCTACCCTGCAAGGGATATGGCGTGATGATATGTATGTATGTGTATGTACTTTGGCGCCAATCTTAAAGAAACGCGTGACCAAAAGTCAAAAATAGACAAAATGGCTGATTTCCAGCTCGTGGTTAGATTAAATTAAGACGTTATTTTTGGCATCATTTTGAATAAAATCCGTGACTAAAAATCCAAATGGCTGATTCGCAGCCTTCGCTCAGCATAATAAATTTAAACATTATTTTTGACGTCATACTGACAGAAAATCATAAATAAAAGCCAAAATTACAATCAAAATGGCTGATAGTTTCGCGGTCCTTAGTTAGCATAATAAATTTTCATATTAATATTAGCGTTATTAGAAAAACCCGCGAACAAAAATTAATAAGACAATATAATCGCTGATGCCTAGTGTTTCATCATCACAGCCCACAAATGTCCCACTGTTGGGCTCGGGCGTCTTCCGTAATGGGAGGGAAATTAACCTACTATACCGCGCTGGTCAGACGTGTTGGTATAGGGTTTTGTTTCGAGCTTTCCTTCTCTCGCATAGATGTTATATGCGTTTTATATCCCTTAGTCGTCTCGTACGATCACCCACGGGTAAGATATGGGGTGGTGAATAGTATTCTTACTCCGTCACCACACGGAAGAGTGTTTGCTTAGCATAAATTTAAACATTATTATTTGCCGCCGAGAGAAACCCGTAACCAAAATTCGAAAATACATTCAAAATGGCCGACCGATTCGCAGTCCTCGAGTTAGTCTATAATAAATTATTAATACACATTTTCCTCAGCAATTATCTTCTTCACTTTACGTCAATAGCAATAGTTTAACGATGACTTATAATAACGGAAAATTACTTGGTAAATATCATTTGCACAATAAAATTAACAAAATGCATAATTTAATAATTTTAAGGAAGTAAAATAGGTATAGTACCTAATATTTCAACATAGTACCTTATAAATAGGTACTATGTTGAAATATTAAAAAAAAAAAAGTGTGTGTGTGTCAGCTCCGACGCACGACTGGAGTTTACTCCTCAAGTACGATTATCAAAACAGGCGCAAAAAAAGCTCATTTGACTAAAAATAATATATATATTTTTATTTACATTTATTAAAACTGTTCAGTGAAGTATTATCTCACGTCAGAAAGTGAAAGGTGCGCAGAATAGGTTGCGCACCAAAAAAGTAACGAGGTCATTCGATCACTAGATTTTACTGCTCAAATTTTTCTCACACGGGCGCCTTATATGAAAATCGATTCTTAAGGAGTAAACTCCAAAAACTGTTAAAATTGTTTCATTTTTACTACAACGACGTGATGTAACTTGTCATGAGAAGGAATGAAGATAATATTGTGAGAAAAGTAATAAATGTTAATATTGAAAGCACGAAGTATAGATACAAGGAGTCCAAACGTAATGTTGAACGAATGGTCTCAATTTAAGGGATAAAATTTTTGCCGGTAGAGCGCGCCACTTTTCAAGAAGTACTCGTTTAAATCCTTAAGCGGAATGTTTTGTTGCTATTGACAACTCTAGTTTATAATTAAATTTAACATTCATGAGGTAACGTGTGTCTACGTGAAATATTAATAATAGCATCAGTACGTCATAAACTCTAGCGCAGCCAGTGGCACAAAAGAGAACTAAGATCTGGGTTCATTATTGTGTCCATGAATAGTATGGCAAAATCTATACCGTTCGGATTCCTTGTATCTATACTTCGTGATTTAAAGCTAAGGTAAGTGAAGACCAAAGACAAAATGGATGTAAAACGGCCCTTTAAGCACCCAGTTATAAATCTATCATCGTATTATTAATATTAACTACATAACTTATGTTATTATAGGAAGGTGGAGTCAAGAGTCTTCGAAACCGGCGAGCGTGTATGAAGAGAATTATGAATGTTGAGGAAGCGAGTGAAGTATGCAAGGATAGAGTTCTCTGGCACTCTGTTCTCTCTGCCTACCCTGCAAGGGATATGGCGTGATGATATGTATGTATGTAAATATGTTATTTTATCCATTATGTAAATAGCAAATACCCACAGTAGGTAGGTACAAGACAATAGTCTTGATAAAAAAAAAATCATCTATTTATATTTGCTGGTAGTATTTACTATTTGGCTATTTGGTTATTTACGAGTACTTCGGAGACCTAAATAGGTGAATACTGGTATGTCAAGGCAATAGTTTATCAACTGTATACGCAATAAACTTATGTTAATTATAGATCATCTAATCTAAGAAGTGCAATTTGACGTTTCGCATTTTTTAATACACGATAACCTTGGTCAAACGTATACACATGATTGCAAATAATAAATCTGAAATTTCAAAGAACTATTAAGTTATTTACATAATTAACGTTGCGGGTGAGCTTCTTGTACAATAATGTAATGTTGAAACGCGTAAAACTAATTTAAAATTAAAATAACATGGTAAATAGTAATTATTATTGACGATCTTACAATATCACGTCATAACGTTCTAAACAGTAGTGCTTGACAACTTCCAATTCACGAATATCTAAATAATCGGTAAAAATATTAGATTAATATATTTAATCGAATATAGATTTTGACAGAGATGTACGTTTCGACAATTTTATTGATAAGGAAATAATTATTAATGTTCGTGACGGTGATAATTCAAGTAATAGTAGTATTCTGAATAAATAGCTATTTTCAAATCCAGTTTTTGTTTTTACTTAACCTAATCCTACTACATACATACATATCATCACGCCATATCCCATGCAGGGTAGGCAGAGAGAACAGAGTGCCAGAGAACTCTATCTCTGCATACTTCACTCGCTTCCTCAACATTCATAATTCTCTTTATACACGCTCGCCGGTTTCGGAGACTCTTGACTCCACCTTCCTTCAGTACATGGTATGATGTATAGATTTTATGATGAAATAATTAAATTTGTTTAGTATTAATTTAGCACTTAATATTACATCTCCTTTTTTTAAAAAAATAAACCGATTATTAATTACAAAGAATTAATATCGATTTCTCATTAAAATCGGATATTTTAGATAGCGATTATTTGGTTCACATACCTAGACAACTTACTCTGACAGCTGTCAAAGTGCACTTCTTAGATTAGATAGACTATAGCAAAACGTATAGTGTCAATTAAAATAAATATCATTTTTTTGTGAAAGGAAAATATTGAAACGGCTCTTAAGGCTGATGATAAGGGGCTCAGTAAATAAGCACGCCCGCTTTAAGCAGCGCGGCTATTCGCTGTACGGACAATTGCAAAATAAATCGCTTTACCTAATCTAATTGTGTTTCTCACAAACAGCCACCCTACTCATTTTACAGCAGATTGTGTGAAGAATAAGATGGCTAGAAAGGGAATGAAAGTAGGGCCCAATGGCGGCAAATTTTTGGAGGCGCCAAAATTTTGGAAGTTGTGAATTAAACTTTTTTTAATAACTGTAAGACTAAGTTATTTTGCTTCTAAAGGAAGAATCCTTTTGTCATCTTAAAATATAAAAAATATTGTTAAAATAATTAATCTACTATTTAACAATTTCGTACTAAAAAAAATAGTTTTATATATAAGGCCGTTATAATGAGTTTAGGCTGCCATCAAACTTAAATCTGTCACTGAAACAACTATTATATCAAATTCCCTCTTTAGCACTTTTTCTGTATTACAATTACATAAATGATCAATATCATTTTCCGTGTGGTGACGGAGTAAGAATACTATTCACCACCCCTTATCTTACATGTGGGTGATCGTAAGAGATGATTAAGGGATATAAAACGCATATAACATCTATGCGAGAGAAGGAAAACTCTAAACAAAACCCTATACCAACACGTCTGACCAGCGCGGTATAGTAGGTTAATTTCCCTTCCATTACGTAGGAGGCCCGAATCCAGCAGTGGGACATTTATGGGCTGTGATGATGATGATGAAATGATCAAAACCAAATTATTCAATACAACACTATAAAACACTAAAAATATTGAATGGAATTTTAGAGCGCGAAGTGACTTCATATTCCCGCCAATTTCCATGTCAAACAATATTGGTGTTACAAATTTTTCGAAAAAAAAAACACTCCTATCCATTTCCCTCTCCATGGCATAGTTTTTTTTTAATTAAGTAAGTGTTCTTATTCTAATTTATCATCTACTCATAACACGCCAAGCTAAAGTAAGGTTTTTAGGCTTCACTTTGAATTTTCCCTTTGATATAAATTAATATGCTTTACGTAGTTTGCACGTATAGTAAGGATAAAAAGAAAGGAATGGATGACACATATTTTTAATTCGTCATCGCTGAGTAAAATTGAGGATAAGAATCCGCAGCTAGTGGTGTAAATGTGGCAGGATAAAAATTGAAATGACTCGTGAATCAGAGCTAAGGATCATCTCGAATATTACATATCCAATCAAAAAATAATCTTTAAATTGAATTTGGTAATTAATACTTACTAATATTATAAATGCGAAAGTAACTCTGTCTGTCTGTCTGCCTGTTTGTCGCTCTTTCACGCCAAAACTACTGAACCGATCTAAATGAAATTTGGTACACAGATAGTCTAGAACCTGACAAAGGACATAGGCTACTTTTTAATGCAAAAAAAGGGTTGTAAAGGGTGATGAAACGTTGTAAAAAAATTATCGTCATTTTTAAAGCCATAAGCTTGAAACTTATTTTTAGGCTATTGATTAGATATAAATAAATATTAGATTAAAATTTCGTAAAAAAATTACTCTTAAGGGGGTAAAATAAAAATAGGGGATGAAAGACTTTAGGATAGTAACCTTATACGCTGGCGAAACCGCGGGCAGAAGCTAGTTTGTCATAAATAAATCCAGTATGGTGATGTTCTGTCAGATGATGTATGAGTAAGAATACAATTCATCACCTTTCATGTCCATAGATGTCGTAGAAGACGAGTTAGATGTATATGTAGGTAATTTCGATGTAAGAGAAGGAGAACTCGATATGAAAGCCATGTGAACACTTCAGATCAGCGTTGTAAAGTAGGTCAAATTTCCTCTCATTGTGAAGGATGCTCTAGTACTAGAGTGGCACTTATATAGGATGTGAGGATGACGATATCGTAATGAGGTTAATAATTCGATGTTACCATCTCTAATTTTCAGATGAGGTCGTAAAATTGGTGGTAGATTTCGCGGGAATATGAAAGTGTAAAATTGAGGATAATTGGTCTTGTATTATGTTCAATATCTCAGTGTTTTAACGTGTTATATTAGATAATTTTGATGGAATTTTATAAATGTGATGCATAGGAAGTGCTAGGGTGTTTTAAATATAATATAACAGTGCTTTAGATATACTTTTATTTTCCACTAAAATTGCCAGAAGATACGATAAATAGTGTGGCTATGGCACTTAATAAATAAAGAATTGTCATATAAAAACACGTCATTAGCAACACGAGTTCATATTAGTATCCATCCATCCATCAGCCCCGTAAACGTCCACTGTTGAACATAGGCTTCACCACGAGAATGCCATTCAAAACGGTCCCGCGCTACTTGCATCCAACGGTTTCCTGCGACCTTGATAATGCCGTCAGTCCATCTAGTAGCGAGTCGTCCTACGCTGCGTCGTCCGATTCGTTGTATATCATATTAGTAGCTGCTGATCATTACAAAAATAGAGTTGCTGGCAAAATTCTGTGGGCGCCAATATAAAAAAAAAACATTTTACATTAAAAAATAATCAACTTACCCTAATGCGTTTTTAATATTCATTTGAGCAACGTTCACACACAAGTCTTTCCTTTCACCCACACTTATTTTCTCCATATGCTCTTGAAATAATTCTTTGCAACTTCTTCTTGTTAGTTGGCAACATTCTCTCTTAGAGAAACTCTTTGCAATCTCCTTCTGCATATCTTTAAATTGTTTCATAGTCATTGAAGAGATAGAAGAAGTTCGTGTGCGCTTGTCTGTGACTTCTTTCTCTTCTTCAAAATGTGGTATCGGTTGATAAACTTCATAGTCACTATTGTAAATAGGAGACATTTCAGGTGATATAGTACAATCTGAGTTAGATGGATAAAATGATGAGGATGAAGCTGACATTGGGCTTGGAATATTCTCAGATCTTGGTGGAGTAGGATATGTATATCCTGGAGATAGCATTGCATCATTTGAAGCATTATTTTCGTACGGCATGAGTTGAAGCGTTGTTTCTTGAATGATCTGATCATATTTTATTGGTATATTTAACATATCATTCAAAACAACGTTTGGCAAATCCATATTTTCTTGTATTAATTGTAAAACTTCATCATATTGTATAGTTCTCTCCTCAAGATCTTTCAAATAGTCAGGTTGTGTGTTTCTTTCGTCCGCCATTTGCTTTTCCGCCATGACGGGACTGGAAATTGGCGCGAATTCATGTTGTATGTCCCCTATGCATGTATCTTGATTTATAACCTCAATAAGATCGTTTATATCAGTTTCGTAATCTTTTGTGTGATTTTGAGATAATAATTGGCCTTTATGACAAGCCTGATTGATTTCAAATAAATCGTCTGGAAATAATTGATCATTGTTCACTATTACTTGGCCCCCTGTCAAAGTTTTCTTGTTTATTTGATTGATCTGAAAATAAGAAATTGTTTTATTTAATTTATGTATATAAAATACAAATGTTTATATTTATATCTGTTATAGAATTTAAAACTATCCAAAGCGATGCCGCAAACCAGTTTCATTAGAAAGACAATAAGGGGCCGTTTATAAATTACGTAAGGGATTTTGAAGAATGATTTGGCTCCCTCCCCACCTACCGTAAGACATCATAAGATTGCAGCTATACCCCCCAACTTAATAAGAATTTCTGTAAGACACGGCCCTATTGATCAAATATAACTCAGTTTATTCTAAAAATATATTTTATTACAATCTTACTTACTACAAGTAGGTATCATTAACTCACTGCAATAACATTAATCTTATTAATCTATCACAGTTTTAACCAAAATTTTCAATTTAATATCTTACTGTCAGGCTCACTACCCCCTCCCTGCCAATAGTAAGAAGTTATAAAATTCAGTCAACAGAAACGCCTTACATAATTTATAAATGGCCCCTAACGCGAAGATGATTTTGGATCAATAAAACAATTAATGTTGGGAGAGGCACGAGCCCAGTAGTGGGACGTGCCCGAGTGCTAATGAAATATTTTCACTTAGAGCAGAATTATGATGATTAAATTACAAAAAGACAGAGACAGACAAAACTAAACAAAAGCTTGTAAATATATTTCGCAGGGCAATGCCGATTGCTCTGTGGAAGCTGCTACGAATACAACCAACATTTACTTTGCTCCTGGATGTCGTAAAAGACAACTAAGAGCTTTATATTGACTTGGGCTAACTCCATCTGATGCCGTTTAGTCAACAATTACATTCGCAAGAACGGTTGATGTTAGACAAGCGGTCGGTCATAAAACTATTGACATTTGCAATATGTACAAGTACATATCGCGACGATTACAACTAATTGGGATAAGAATAAGATAATGGTGAGAGAAATGCTGTCAATTTGCCCTGGTGATCTTTTTAAACGGTTTTTAAGAAAATAATAGATGGATATTGTGTTCTTAATTAGTGCCAAGGAGATTTTTTTTATGCAATAAGGAAACAATCCTTGTATGACAGTTGACTTTAAAAACATCAAATTATCGGACACAAATTATATCTAGACTAGGAACAATTGATCCAATTTACAAAGTATTTATACAGCGTATGAATCAAAACTTTTTTGTTAACTCATTTGTATGAAAAAGAGTATTGGTGTAAAGATGCGAAAGGGAATGCTCCGATGGTTCGGACATGTGGAAAGAATGCCGAACGAACGTCTGGTTAAGAAGATATACAATGCGAAAGTGGAAGGATGTAGATGTACCGGGGGTGACCGAGACTCACCTACCTAGACAAGATTGGTCACGTACTGAAGGAAGGTGGAGTCAAGAGTCTCCGAAACCGGCGAGCATGTATGAAGAGAATTATGAATGTTGAGGAAGCGAGTGAAGTATGCACGGATAGAGTTCTCTGGCACCCTGTTCTCTCTGCCTACCCTGCAAAGGACATGGCGTGATGGTATGTATGTATGAATCAAAACCAAAATACTTGTTTTGACGCTGATATAAAAAGCATTTACGCATTCCTAATGTGACCAGACGTCCCGTTTTGAACGGGACTGTTCCTTTTTATAATAACGCGTCCCGGTGTCCCCGAAATGAAATCTGGGATGCAAAATTGTCCCGTTTTCGGAAATCGCGCTCTTTGTTTTCTTAAAAGTATTTTCTATAAGGAACAAATTGTGGATATACGAGAAAACCCAGTTATAAATTTCAATTCTCAAGAACATGTTGATAATTGAGGTGAATATAAAAAATTGTATAAAATGTTTGATTCTGACTTAAAATGTTCACTAGTTATTTTAGAACAAATTTGTTCCTCTGATAAATAATATACAACTAAATATTTTGGGTATATTTTTAAAATGTCCCGTTTTGAGTCAAATAATAAATGGTCACGTAACGCGTGCACCCAATTGAGAGTATTGGAGGGGTATGTGGGACTCGCCGGTGGTTTAATAGCCAACCGAAATACCCACTAAAAACTGCGAATCCAAAATACTGACAAATTTGATGGCACAGTCAATAGAAATAAAAAAATATACAACCATATTTTCCATGTTTCAAGTTTACCTTTATATTTTAATTATAATAAATATATGTATCTTAATACCGTTAGGATATATTAGAATAAGGAAAACATAAATAGTTGTAATAATGTGATTATTTTCATTTCCTTATGAATCACAATACAAGTTTTTGTTCATATGACGGCATCATCATCATCGTCTTATTCCTAGCTCAATTATTTGAAGTCTGTTTTTTCCATTATTACCAAATTATGCTTAACAGAATTTCATTCTCCTACTCTTATCCCAATTACTTGGGGTAGATACAATATGTACTGTTCTTTCATAGTACTTATTGTAAAAGATATTGGCAATAGTTTTATGACCGGCCAGACGTCAACACTACTTGTGAATGTAATTGTTGACCAAACGGCATCAGATGGAGTTGGCCCAGGTCGTTATAAAGTTCTTAGTCGTCTTTTACGACATCCACGAGTAAAATAAGGATTGGTAGTATTCGTAGCCGCTACCACAGAGCTATGCTTAACAAGATTTATTCCATGTATTTTTTTACGAGTTTCTGATAATTTGGCAATGTTGCAAGCAATTATGATTACGGAAGAGCTTTCGTTCTCCGGTTTGTTTCAGATAATAATATGAGTAGTGATGATAATTTAAAATTGTTCAGCTATCATATATATATATATATATATATATATATATATATATATATATATATATATGTGCGCCAAAAATGTAGGATAAAAAGGGGTTTTCTGTAAAAATGAACATCAAATGAAAAATTGAATTTAGAACGTACTTTTTTAAATACCACAGCATTTTATATATATATATATATATATATATATATATATATATATATATATATATATATATATACAGGGTGTCCCAAAATTCAACGATAAGCCGGCACCAGCAGGTGGACCTACATATGACTACTCGAGAACAAAAAAGAAAAAAATTCTACCTTGATTTTTTTTTTCATTACGACAAAAAAACCGATTTCTTTAAAAATCGTCATCTTTTATTATATTATTAAGTGCCATTGCTACAATTTTACAAGTAATTCTGTGATTTTTTTTGTATTGGCAAGGTAAGTAGCACTACTATCGATCACAACCATTAAAAATTCCAGAATATCTATAGTTTTTACACAAAAATCAACCAAAACTATGTTTTTTTCATAAATTATGTAAGATTTTGACTTTCAGCTCAATTTCACTCATCACAGTGAAAAAAAAAAGTATGGACACTACTGTGGCAAATAGTATTAAAAATTGGCGCAACTAACTACAATTCTAAAATGGTATAACATTCTAGGCAAACTAGCCACAAAAATATACTTAGGTGTACTATTTCAAAATAATAACCATATTTCGAAAATTGTTAGTGTTGATAGTAATCACTTCTACTATGTAGCCAAAATGTTTTTGTTGCAAGTTCTCAAAATTTGAATGAGACATGTGCGTAGTCCATAAGATAACATAAGTTAGACAGAGATAGATATAGAGAGATTAGAATTTACTATATTATTAAAATTACAATAAATGTTCGAATTGTTTGCCATTGGCAGTAATGCAGGCACGACATCGCCTTAAAAATGAACGTTTTATTTTTCTTGCATATCTGATTCTGTTCATGTGACACATGTCATGTGTCCACAGCCTGAATTATTTTTTGGCGAAGCTCGTCCAAGGTTGCAATGGGTTTTGAGTAGACTCTGTCCTTTAGACAACCCCAATAGAAAAAGTCCAGGGGATTTAGATCGGGTGAACGGGGTGGCCATAAGATAGGACCAAGTCGCCCGATCCAACGCCCTGGATACTCTTGGTCTAAGTACTCTCGCACAGGGCGGGCATAGTGAGCTGGGCAACCATCGTTTTGAAACCACATGTTTTGCAAATCACTTAAGGGCACGTCTTCTAATAATCCTGGTAACTCATTTTGTAAGAAGTTCAAATAGCTATTGCCATCTATGTTTCCTTGTAACTCAAAGGGCCCTATCACTTTTCCATTTATTATGCCCGTCCATAGGTTAACCTTAAATTGATATTGGGATTTGTCTTCTCTCACCAGGTGCGGATTTTCATTGTTCCAGCTATGAAGATTGTGAAGATTTAAATAGCCATCTTTCTTGCAGGTTGTTTCATCCGACCATAAAACTTTGTCTAAGAATTGGGGATCTTCCCTGTGTTTTTGCAGCATTACACGGCAAAATGCGACCTTGCTGCTTGTATGGCACGTACAGAGGTAGTTGTATCGCTTTCTATTTCATTGAGAACTTCTTCATCGTGTTCCGATCTAGGTCTTCCAGCGTTTCTCCTGTCAGATGGTATACGACCCTCCGAAAATGCTTGATGCACGTTAATAAATACGCGATAATCCGGATACCTTTGAAGAGTAGGGGTACCTTGCTCGATATATTATTTTAAAATTCAATAACCTTCAATCTACAGTTAACGAGATTAAGGAACAATTTAATGATATTCGTAATGCTCTGGATTTTCTTTCGGGTAAATATGATGACTTAAAAGTTCAAATAGACAAGATTCAGTCAGAAAATAAGGAGAACTTGGTATATATTCAAAGTTTAGAGGCAAAGTTGGAGTCTCTGGAAGATTATAATAAATCCACTAGTATAGAAATCAGAAATATTCCAGAATCTAAAGAGGAAAATAAATCGACATTGTCCAACATAATTATAAGTGCCGCTAAAACCTTAGATATTGAAATAAATATATCGGATATTCGTGATGTTTACCGTTTAAAACCAAAAATATTTTCAAAGAATAACATGATAAGCTCAATTGTGGCTAACTTTACAACAGTGCATACGAAGGAAGACTTACTCCGAGCATATAAAAATTATAATAGAAACCATAAAGAACATAGATTCAATACTAGTGACCTGCGACTAGTTGGTCCTGCTAATACAGTTTTTATCTCGGAACATTTAACGTCTAAGAAGAAACGACTTTTCTACCTTGCCCGTGAATATGCAAAGTCCAATGAGATAAAATACTGTTGGACGTCGTATGGGAAAATTTACATGCGAACACAAGACGGTCAACCTGCCACGAGAATCAACAATGAATCAGATCTTACTAAATTTAAAATTACTAAATGACTAAGCTTAAGTATGTTATTATATAAATTAATTTTTCAAATAACTGTTCTGAAAACAGTCTTAATAGCTTTATTATTGCATGTCACTTTTTCTTTTCATTTGTCTTACGTTACATTTTATATATACTCTTTAGAAAAAAATTTTATTACGCAGATACTAAATTATCAATACAATATCGCTAAACATAACATTACAGCTACAAAATCATACTCCTCACAAAATACATTGCCTTTGAATAGAAATGTAAAATTGTTCTCTGATTGGTCTCGAGTCTTTTTTCATACTCACATGTATACATATCGTTTTCACTTAAATTACAAATACCTAAATTTACAAAGAACATTGCAAATCTTAAAAGCTCCGTACTTTTATCTCAAACACATACGATGTAGGAGATGTTGGACTATGGTAGTTTTTATTTACAATAATATCACAATTAAAGGAGCAGCCAAGTTAAACAGTCATAATATGTTAGATATCTCATTGTGGTTATTTTCTGCCCTACAGGTTTCTTGCCATCACCTTCTATATATCCCAAATATTGTAAACGGCTTGTTAATTAAAGTCGTCTATATCAATAGAACTAATTATAGAAAAATTAGATGCTCATATCAAATTAACATCTATAATATTCGATAACATACAGAAAAATACATTTTATGTTGACTCAATTTCTGTATCAGAAGCGACTACATGCGATCTTGATAATTGCGTCCCGCCCAATATTATCCCGAAACATTATTTGAAAATATTAACTCAAAATATTAGAAGTATTTCGAAAAATATGTTAGAATTTTACACTATTCTCTCTAGAACAAAAACTAACTGGGATGTATTGGTATTGACAGAATGTTGGCTACCTAGTACACAATATATTTCTCGTCTACCTGGGTACATATACTTTAAGACTAATAACAACCTCACGCAAAATGAAGGGGTTGTGGTCTATGTGCGAGACGATCTTATAGTATCTGCCGAAGAACCTACCTTCAGGGATGCGAACTGTCTGCAAATAGAAATTGATAGCAACACTATTCTGTTGGCAATTTATCGCCCACCAGGCTATAGGAATATCAATAACTTTTTAATTTCTTTAGACATAAATCTAAGCAAAGTAGGAAAATACAAGAATATCGTGGTCACTGGAGATATCAATATTAACATCCATCAGCACTCTGAAGATTCTAACAGGTCTTCTTATTTAAATTTGTTAGCCTCTCATGGTCTGTTACCTGCACACACACTACCTACACGCCAACTGTCATGTTTGGATCACTTTTTTCTTAAATCCCCGTCACTGGCTTACACTTTAGTGGCTCACTCCGCTCTCACCGATCATGACACTGTGTTATTCTTCTTGCCTAAAGTTTCTACGAGAACATCCTTTAACAAATCATCTGTTTACATCAATCAAGATCAAATTGCTAAAGACTTAAAACTTTTAGATTTCAGTGAGATTTACAAATTAAGGAATGTGCATGTGGCGACTGACCTCTTGATTAAACTTCTCTTGCAGGTAATTGATGTAAATACTCAAATTGTGAAATTCCCAAATAGGAAAAAAATTAAAAAAGATTGGATTACTCCTAGACTTTTACGTTGCATGCGACACAGAGACAACTTGCACAAAAATAGTAAAAGATACCCGGATAATTTAGAGTTAAAATCAAACTTTAAAAAATATAGAAATTACTGTAACAGTCTAATTAAGTATGCGAAAATTGAACATGATAAGCAGGAAATTCGTGTTGCTTGCAATAACAATAAACAACTATGGACAGCTATAAATAATATTACAAACAGGACCATTAAAAAAGATAATGCAACTGAATTGTTAAGAATGTCAACTACACCTATTGAATCCGTAAATTTAATTAATAACTATTTCGCAAATATTGGCAGAAGTCTGGCTGAAAATATTAAATCACCTCTGCTGCCTTGTGCTGCCACGAGTTATAGCTCGACATCTATGGTACTTTTACTTACTGACGAAGCAGAAGTAACTCGATTAATTTTGTCCCTACGTAAGGGTTGTGCTACGGGGTGGGACAATATATCTAACAACATTCTAAAAGAACATATGACAATTATTGTAAAGCCACTTACTTATTTGTGTAATCTTGCCATTAGTACTGGTGAATTTCCAGGAGTATTCAAGCAATCAATCATTCGCCCAATTTTTAAAGGTGGTGATAGAAATTGTATTTGTAATTATAGACCCATTGCTATACTATCGGCTTTATCTAAGATTTTGGAACGAATTGTGAATAATAGACTAGTTGCATACTTGGAAAAATTTAATTTGTTATCTCCATCACAGTATGGTTTTAGAAGGAATAAATCTACGTCTGATGCAGTTCATGATTTAACTAACCATATCATTACGAACTTGGATAAAGGTCAAAAAGTGATAGGGATCTTCCTGGACATCTCAAAAGCATTTGATACAGTTTCAACGCCCTTACTAATTCGAAAGTTGGAATGCCTAGGAATTAGAGATATCCAACTTAAGCTATTTGAAAGTTATCTTAGTGATCGAATGCAGGCTGTAAGGGTAGATGATTATATAAGTGGCGAGCAGCTTATCACATTTGGTGTTCCACAGGGCAGTGTGCTTGGTCCAACACTTTTCCTCGTTTACATGAATGATCTAGGAAAACTTATTCTCCTCAATGGCAAAATTTTCTCGTTTGCTGATGACACGGCTATCATATTTAACGCTAATACCTGGGAAGAAGTTTATAAACTTGCTCAGCTAGGATTAGATTCCGTATCAGAATGGTTTGCAATTAATTCACTCACATTAAATACCGCCAAAACAAGTTATATACATTTTTCTTTAAAGTTGAGTAATACACCTTCACTCTTGACATCCACTTCATATACGCTTATAGCCCATACCTGTCAAAGTCCATTAGGCGGTGGATGTGATTGTACTCAGCTGCGCAAAAGTGATGATGTTAAATACCTAGGGATAATTATTGATAGTACTTTAAGATTTCGTGAACATATTAATCATCTCAGCAGCAGACTGCGGAAATTAATTTATATTTTCAAAACCTTAAGAGATGTAGCTGATGAAAGTATTTTGAGATCCGTGTATTATGCTCTTGCACAGTCATTGATATCGTATTGTATATCTTCCTGGGGTGGTGCATCGAAATCCATTTTAATTGAATTAGAAAGAGCACAGAGGGCCATTCTCAAGGTCGCCTTCAAACTACCTTTTCGATATCCATCATCGCTGTTATATCAAAAAGCAAATATTTTAACAGTTCGACAGCTGTTTATCCAGCAAGTTATTCTTCGACAGCATAGCCTCCTTAATTACAGACCCTCACTTTCTCGTCGTAAAAGACGTTTTAACCCAGTTGATAGTTTTTGTAATCGCATTACCACACAATTCTCGAAAAGGTTTTTTTATTTTCTTGGTCCCTACCTATATAATAAAATAAACAGAATTTTATCAATTTACCATCTTAATAAAATCAACTGTAAAATGAAGGTTACCAGTTGGATTAAAAAGTTAGGATACCTGGATACTGAGGAACTTCTTGATATTTCGATTTAAAGAGGTGCTTATGTTACTGTAATATAATGTAATGTTATGCTCTGTGACTTGCTGCCTACTGTTATGACTGCACAAGTATGTGTATACTTTACCACTACACTCCTTCAATATATGGTTATGTACATTAGTCACTGCAAATATTAAATAAACATTTGTTCATTCACATATATATCACTCACTACACATATAAGTACATACACATTGTTATAATATCACCCACTAAATATAGGACATTACATGTACATATTTTTATTATTATTTTTTTGTCACATATTATACACACATCTTGCAATGTTTTGAGATTGTTCTGTTGTATGGGTGAAATATGGAAAATTATTTAATTAATTAATTGGTGGGATAGGCGTACGGGTGGAGACCTGGTGACCTGAAATACAGGCTCTGAGCCTAGTTTAGGCACCAGTCTTGCTCAATATGTATCTTTTTTTTTTTTTATCCTAATCCTGCAGATTATTGTTTTCCTTTTGATATAATATGTATTGTGGTGAGAAAATAAATTATTATTATTATTATTATTATTATTATATATAATCTGCTAGCAGCGTTGACATTGCATCGGCATTCTCCATAAATTAGGTGCATATTAGCGTATTCTAACGCTGTATATGGTAGCGGCATAATGAATGCTAAACACTTGAAAATAAGGCAAAACTTCTTTAAAAAAACACAAAATCACAGTCTAAAATAATGCCAAGTCAGGTCAATTTCCAGGTCACTTAATTCAATCCAAAGTCGTTAGTACCAGAGCCACTTTAATTAAAACAGAACGGTGTGCAGTAAACAAAGAAGTAGAGCGTACTGACTTGCTGTGCTGCTGAGGACATTAATTACTTCTCTACCTGCATTAATGTTTAAAAACATTTGGGCTACATAGTAAAAGTAATTACTATCAACACTAACAATTTTCGAAATATGGTTGTTATTTTGAAATAGTACACCTAAGTATATTTTGGTGGCTAGTTTGCCTAGAATGTTATACCATTTTAGAATTGTAGTTAGTTGCGCCAATTTTTAATACTATTTGCCACAGTAGTGTCCATACTTTTTTTTTTCACTGTGATGAGTGAAAGTGAGCTGAAAGTCAAAATCTTACATAATTTATGAAAAAAACATAGTTTTGGTTGATTTTTGTGTAAAAACTATAGATATTCTGGAATTTTTAATGGTTGTGATCGATAGTAGTGCTACTTACCTTGCCAATACAAAAAAAATCACAGAATTACTTGTAAAATTGTAGCAATGGCACTTAATAATATAATAAAAGATGACGATTTTTAAAGAAATCGGTTTTTTTGTCGTAATGAAAAAAAAATCAAGGTAGAATTTTTTTCTTTTTTGTTCTCGAGTAGTCATATGTAGGTCCACCTGCTGGTGCCGGCTTATCGTTGAATTTTGGGACACCCTGTATATACAATCATTTGCAAAAAAAACGGGCGGTTTTGATTTTCATTCATATTTAAAAAGATACAATACCAAAAAGGTTTCAATCGTTTGTACACGTTACTGGCCGGTTTTAAAAATGCTGTGGTATTTAAAAAAGTACGTTCTAAATTCAATTTTTCATTTGATGTTCATTTTTACAGAAAACCCCTTTTTATCCTACATTTTTGGCGCGAAGTTCCAGAAGTTAACATCGACTTTCATAACTTTTATTCAATTTTTATCGATTAATTTCATATCCTTGACTGTCAAAGCTTTATTTAATGCTGTTTGGCTGTATCAAAAATGGTAGATAAAGTGGTAAAAGCTACCAAAATTATCGCGCTGCTTGAAGAGGGTTGCAGCCAATGTTTCGTGGCTAGGAGGCTAAATGTTAGTCGCTCGACAGTCCAAAGGACCTGGCAGCGATATCAGGAGACTGGTTCCGTCGAGAGAAGGCCTGGTTCTGGAAGAAAACCATGTACCCAACCACGGGATGATCGTTTTCTTGTGAGTCGCGCATTGAGAAATCGCAAATCTTCGTATGTGGATCTTAAGAACAACCTCCAAGAAGTAAGAAATGTGCATATTAGTCTATGGACGGTCAGGAGGAGGCTTCTCGCTGCCAATATACGCAGTCACCGCCCGGCCCGCGGCCCCAAATTACTCCGTGAGCACAGAGTTCACAGGCTTAGGTTCGCTAGAAATTGTGAATCATGGACTCAAGACGATTGGAATAGGGTTTTGTTCTCTGATGAAGCCAGGATATCTCTGTTCGGTGAAGATCGACGTCGGCGAGTGCTAAGAAGACAAGGAGAACGCTTTGCAGAGGCATGTTTCGAAGAAATCACACCTTATGGTGGGGGCTCTGTTATGTTTTGGGCAGGAATAAATTCAATGGATCGTACAGAGTTAGTCTTCATTGAAAACGGCTCACTGACTGGGCATCGATACATAACGGAAGTTCTAATTTCTCATGCACAACCCGCATTGGCCGCTCTAGGTGAAGACTCGATTTTTATGGACGACAATGCTCGCGCCCACCGATCCCGCGATGTTAATGCGTATGTGCAAGAGGTCGGCATTCGTCGTTTGGATTGGCCAGCTCGAAGTCCCGACCTCAATCCCATAGAGCATGTCTGGGACGTTCTGAAACGGCGTGTGAGATCAGTACACCCGGCTCCGCAGACCATCAGAGAGCTGAAGAATGTGATTACTGCGGAGTGGGAACGTATTCCGCAAGCAAGTATCCGGGATATACTCGCTAGCATGCCCAGACGAATTCAAGCTGTGATTTTAGCTAGAGGGGGTCACACTCGATACTAAACATTTATCTGCTTTTACTTTATTAAAGAAAAACAAACAAAAAAACTTTTTTATTTTTACTTCATGAGCATATGCACTACTAGCGAATATACACTACTAGCGAGGTTTAGCATTATTTCCCATAAATTGTATCTAAATTTTATGAAATACTGATGAAAACGATTATTTTCTTATTAATTTACCAAATTGTGTGGATAAAACTACCTATAATTATCAAACAAAGAAATATTAACATTTGAAATGGTTCATTGCTTAGGTGCCGTTTTTTTTGCAAATGAGTGTATATATATATTGCAACAGACTGGGCGTCTACTTGATGTCAGCATTCTTTGGTAATTGTTGACCAGTATGCATCATGGGTGATGGATTTGTCTCAGGTCTGTTTTAAGCTGGGCCACCGAAGTCAAAAATCGGGTACCGGTGGCCCGCTCGCACGGCGAAGAGAGAAGGTTTTACGGTGGGTCTATGGGGTCACGCGCCGCCTTTTCCGTCACCCCGGACCGATTTGGCGGGGCGAGACGCATCCATAGTCCACCAAAAAAAAAAAAAAAAATAAGCTTAAGGGCTTACGTTGTCATATACCATATCTACTGGCAATGTAATTATTGCTAGTACAGTCCAACCTCGATATAACAAACTTAAAAGGAATTAGAAAACATTTGTTATATTAAGTAAATCTTTATAATGAGATTCGTTATACAGAGGTTAGGATTTTTTTTTATTGTTTATGGTGGCAAACGAGCAAGCAGCACACCTGATGGTAAGTGTTACTGCCGCCCATGGACCTTTGCAATACCAAAGGTATAGCTAGGCCATTGCCTAGCAATAAAAACCCCGACCCACCCAATTGGGCTGCCGGCTCTGTCGCTCACCGAACGCAGCGCAATAGCACATTGCCATTACTCAGACGTCGATCTTCTGCTCAGTGTGGTACTACCCCGGACGTACCGGCCCGCGGCAGACAGAGAACTGTCAACAGCGTGGTCCTACCAGTAAATAATACAAGGAGAGTTAACGTCTGGCAGGCGGCCGGTCATAAAACTATTGCCAATAACTTTTACAATATGTACTATGAAAGAGGAGTACATATTGTATCGACCCCAAGTAATTGGGATAAGAGTAGGAGAATGATGATGAAGGTACGAACAATTAACCGCATAATTACGGTACGTAATTACTCATCTGTTTATAATTTTTACTGTTGTATATTCATTAATAAATAATATGTTTTATTATAAACAAAATTAAATGAAAATTATTTTCCTGAACCTGTCTGAGACATGTATGTATTTGATGTTATTGTGGTATTGTATTTTATTGATCAGTAGAATACTACAGAATACATATTATGTAAAGGATAGATCGACAAAAATTGTTTAAAAGCAGTCATGAGGACTGCCGACAGAAGTGAAAACTTAAACCTATGAAAATAATGAATAATATAAATAATTAATGTGGATGAATTTGTATATCTTGGATGTGGATTTAGCCGAGATGGAAGGTACACCACTGATATAGAGCGAAGAGTGAATGCGGGAAATAGAGTGAACGGAGCGTTGGGGCAACTTCTCGGCAGCCACCACCTCGGCCAGAAGGCACGTAGCAATACATAACGCAGTGCTTGTCCCAACATTACTGTATGGAAGCGAGAGTTGGGTATGCAGAAAAGAGTATGAAAGTAAAATTAATGCGGTCGAAATGCGATCTCTGCGGAAAATCTGTGGAGTTAGGCTGACCGACCGCATTCGTAACGACGACGTAAGAGAGCGAGTAGGTATGAAAGAGAGTATTGGTGTAAAGATGCGAAAGGGAATGCTCCGATGGTTTGGACATGTGAAAAGAATGCCGAACGAACGTCTGGTTAAGAAGATATACAATGCGAAAGTGGAAGGATGTAGGTACCGAGGGAGACCGAGACTAACCTACCTAGACCAGGTCGGTCATGTATTGAAGGAAGGTGGAGTCAAGAGTCTCCGAAACCGGCGAGCGTGTGTGAAGAAGAAGAGAAGTTCTCTCTGCCTACCCTGCAAGGGATATGGCGTGATGATATGTATGTATGTATTTGTAAAATAATGAATATTATAAATTAAAATAGAACAACAAGTACGTATTTCAGCTAATTTCACGACGCTCACACTGTTTACTTCGTTGCATAGCGAGAATATCACGCGCATGTGCTTGTTATCTACCGACTCACTCTTTCTCTCTCCTACTTTCTACCTTTGTGTATCTTTCTTTCTCTCTTGCGTTGGAATATTGGACGCTGCTGGTTGCTAACGCTCGCGTTAGCCTGTAACAGGTATACTACGCGCATGCGTTCGAGTGCCATTGCGTTAAACATTTAACGCAACCTTGTTGGATGTCGTATTAGAAGTTTCACTTCAAAAACATAAACAGTATTTTCTATTTATCTATCAACTAATGATTTAAAATTCGTTATATAGAGGTTTTTAACAAAAAATAATTATAATAAAAGTATATTTTTTTATTAAATCTTACAGATTGTTCTAGGAAATTTCGAAAAATACGTTAAATCGAAGCAGTCGTAATATTGAACGTTATAATGAAGTTAAACTATATTCGTAGCTGCAACCACAGAGTAAAGAATTTAATATGTTAACATTTCATTCACTCGCGGTGTCGTACAAGGCCTACTTTTAATGATTTAAATATACATTTTCTTCAAAGGACTATAATTAATATTTTCCTCATAAAGAAATAACGAATTATTTGCAAATAAATAGCTTCAAAACAACCAAAAGATTATAAATAAATTGCTTCATAACAGCCCACACTAAAAGATAAATCAATAACTCCAAACAAGTTTTTTTTTACCTCATAAATATTATTAGATTGAATGACGCAAAGCTTTTAAGTCTAAATTGATTTCCACGCCATCTGTTGAACGAATAGTGAAATAACAGCATACTTTGTTTATCTATTTATACATATAAAGTTTGTAGTTTTTATTATAAATAGATTTAAACTCAGAGGAAAATCAAGGTTATGTTTCATTGAAATCTAATGTTAGTGTGAAATGTTAAGGTCATTTAATGATAATTTTCAAATAAAGAGTGTTTAATAAAATTGAATTTAACGTGTAGAAATTCGCGGGCTAACTATGAAAAAAAAACTTATAAATTTATTTATTAAATAAAGTGTTTTTTCTAAAAACCGCACCAAATAAAACAAAAAATAACCATTTATCGCAATGTACTTACCAAACATACAAATTAGCAAGCAGCAATTAATTAAAATACTTCTTTTAAAGGAACGCACGCATAAGTCTAGCCGCCATTTTGAAGAGGCTCAAGATGGCGGCTACTTAGTAGTAATTCTTAAAACGTTCCGTTATAATACATGGATCTATTTAATATTCATTCAGTGATAAATGACGTCGGTTTTTTACATGGCGCATTTTAAAACAGAATACACGGAAAAGCGACAATGAATTTTATATATACCAGATTATCTATAATATATTATAATTATGATAATTCTTTACTCTTCGATGCTCGTTTATTGAGGAAACCTATGTAATATCACGCTACAAACATTAAGAACGGAGTATCAAAGAGAAACGTTGCAAAAACATGGGCAATTTAGCTTTCCTAGCGTGCTCCGCGGCTTATAGATGCCATTTTTTTTGTCGGCGGGCTATGGAGTGGTACCACCCCGCTAACGCCGTCCCAGACGACAGAAGAAAGGACCTGCCCTGCAATGTACCTATCGACATCATGTTGTTGGCCACCGGAATCCGGTCTTTATCGTCGGGGACCGCCTTATAGATAGATGCCTAAGACATATCTAACCTTCTTTTTTTTTGTTTATGTGACATAAATGAAGTTCTAATTGATAAAACTACTTTTACGGATTCTATCGCGTTTGTATTTGATTTTTAATTTCCCGACGTTTCGAACACTTTACAGTGATCATGGTCACGGGAGGACTCTGTATCACTGTAAAGTGTTCGAAACGTCGGGAAATTAAAAATCAAATACAAACGCGATAGAATCCGTAAAAGTAGTTTTATTTCAAATGTGTAATACTCGCGTAAACATTAGAAGTCATTATAGAACATAATTGATGTTACTAATATTATAAATGTGAAAGTTTGTAAAGATTATTTGATGTTTATTACTCGATCACATGTAAACTGTTGAACAGATTTGAATGAAAATATGGCCTATAGATGGATTATTTCCTGAATAAACACATACTTTTATTCTTTTGGGATTACAGTTCAACTTTGGAAAAGCTAAAAGATTTTTAGTAGGTTTATCTTAACTACTACTACTTTAATTCTAAAATAACTCATTGTGGAACATATTTTAAGTAATAATAAATGAAGCTGTGGAAATAGAGATAAGAAGAGTTGAGGTCAAGGAGGCGGCAGGTCATAAAACTATTGACGATCAATTTTGTAATGAGCACGATTAAAGAGGAGTACTTGCATCGCTCTTAAGTAATTGGGATAAGAGCAGGAAAATGATGACTTAGGTATATCCACAATCCACTTTTTTTTTTTTTTTATTAAAAACACCTCCCTGCACTAAGGAAAATAATCCTTGTATCGCGGGGGACTTTACAAACATGCAATTAACGCAGACAAATTACACCCAGACTCAGAACAATACTTTGTGGATCGCACAAAGTATTGTCCTGCGTGGGAATCGAACCCACGGCACTGGCACGGAAGGTCGGTATCTTAACGACTACGCCATCTGTGCAGTCAAATCCACTAGTTGTATAAAACCTATAATGTTATTAGAAAAATAAAACTACTCACTTATGAGATCAAATAAAGAAAACCATGTGGTGACGGAGTAAGAATACAATTCACCACCTCCTATCTTACCCGTAGGCGATCGTAAAATACGACTAAATGTGATTAGGCATAGAACGTCTATATAAAAGATGGAAAGCTCGAATTAAAATCCTATACCAAACTGTCTAACCAACATGATGATCATAACGGTCTACTAAGGTCAATTATCTTCATAATGTGAAGGAGTCAAGCCACAATGGGAGATATGAGCTATAACGATGATGATGAAACAATATAGAGAATCCAAGTAATGAAATTTCATGGGTTCGATGAAGCTTTTAAAAAAATTTAACGTACCTGTCGGAATGGATCATTTTCTCTTTGAGGATATGGGCAAGTACTAGGTAAGTAATCACTCAAATTTGTTCTTATTGGAGCTCTTTTTACAACAACAGTCTGTAATTTCTTCTCTTTCTTCTTTTCATCAACGAAAACGTTTAAATTCTTCAATCCATCTGTCAATTCATCAATTTTATCGGCACTCTCCGATTTCTCAGAGTAACCGCTGTCCGATGATTGTGAATGGATTCTTTCATTTCTGTGTTCCTCTATTACTTTATAACTGAAGTTCTCCAATTCATCGTCTTCTTCATTTGTTCCATTTTGTATTTCCTCCTTTTTATCTACTATATCGAGTTTTTGAAAGTTTTCAAGAACTGCGGCCATAGTATCCTTCTGCGGTTTTGTTTCTTGTTTAACTTCATTTTGAATTTGTAATTGATTAGTATTTTTCGGTTTCTCCTTCTTCTTTGAGAAGAAGAATTTGAAGAGTGTCTTCAATGGTCTTTTATCAGTGTTCTCCATAGGTACTGGTTTCGCGTTCGATACTGTGGCACTACCCATTATATTTTTCGTAAGTATTCATTTAAATTCCTGTAACAAAAACAAATGTACACGTTAGAAATTTAAACAGAAGATCTCAATAACTTAGGTCAACGCTATAAGTACTCTATTCCATCGTACACATTGCAAAATTTAATAACATTAAATCTATGACCAGCCGCCTGCTTGACATCAACACTTCTTGTGAATGTAATTGTGGACCAGTCTGCATCAGATGGAGTTAATCTAGGTCTGTGTTCTTAATAGTCTTTTACGATATCCACGAGCTATGTAAGGTTCGGTAGTATTCGTAGCCATTATCATACAGCACCAGAAATTTAAACAAAATATGATCCTTGAACCTTGAACAAAATATGGTCCTTTGCAAAATCCCACCACAATACAAGGATTATTTCCTTAGTTCTATGTTTTATCATATATATATATATTTAAATAAAAACTAATTAAATATTAAGTATATTAATGATACGATTATAATGATTTTAATCATCCAAAGGTCCCCAGGGGTCAAATAATATATTACATAATCTAATTGTTACTTGACCTTATCACGAAATTAAGTTGCAAGATAAAATTGGGTAATTTTGTAGAGAAGTCTTGATATTTTTTTTTATTGCTTATAGTGGCAAACAAGCAAGCTGCGCACTTGATGGTAAGTGTCACTGCCGCCCATGGATCTTTGAAATACCAAGGGTACAATTTAGGTCACGGCCTACCAATAAAAGCCCCGAACCCACCCAGTTGGTCTTTCGGTTCTCTCGCTCACCGAACGAAGCGCAATAGCACATTGCCAATACTCAGACGTCGATCTTCTGCTCAGTGTGGTACTATCCCGGACGGACCGGCCCGCGGCTGTAGGCAGAGAACTGTCAACAGCGTGATCCTACCACTATTAAATAACAACTATTGCCGAAATTTACAGGATTGTTTGAAATATTTTATATTTTTCCTGCATAGTAACTGAGTAAGGATACAATTCCCCATCTTTCTAACTTTTTCGTCGTAAAAGACAATTGATAGATATAATATTCGTAGATGTTCTACGCAAGAATAGGAAAACTGGACATTAAAACACTATAAAACACGTCTGATCAGCGTGGTATAGTAGGTCAATTGCCCTCATATTGTGAAGGAAGCTCGAGCCCAATAGTTGGACATATATGAGCTGAGATGATGAATTAAAACTTCTAGCATATCTATTCATCATTTTGATTGGTAAGTTCCAAAAAAAAGTTTTTTTGATTTTATTTACTCGCCGAGCTCCTATTCCTTGTTAAGCCCAAGGACCGCGTCATAAAAAGGCACGTTGCTTGAAAAGTAACGTTGTTATTTCCAAAAAAAAAATTGAAAAATATGATATAATTAGTTAAAAACGTTTTGTTATCGTTTATATTTTAATAGAAAAATGATATATCATCAAATTAAACGTCAAAACTCTGTGGTTGTCACAAGTGTCATTTTGATATTCCATGTTGAGCCGCCATTTTGATTGTTTAAATAATACTGTTTAAGTTTCGTGTAAAATTTGTTTGTCCTTTGATTAATGTGACTTTTCTCTTTAACCGAAGAATATGTAATAAATCTTCTTAATAACATAAAGTAATCTGTTCTTTTACTTTATAAAAGTATATCTTTACGTAAAATGTTTTAATATCATGGTTGCGTCAGAAGCAGATAAGTTTTTTTTATGAACACAGTTTTAAGAAAAACGGAGGCGTAATTGTTTATTTTATACGTCTTTAGATTATAGTTCACTCTAACTGAAATAACAATATATATTTAATACTTTAAAATGAGAAATTCTTATGTAATTCTATATAAGCAGAATGCTGTGTGGTAGCGGCTACGAATACTACCAACCCTTACTTTGCTCGTGGATGTCGTAAAAGACGACTAAGAGCCTTATTGCGACCTGGGACAATTCCAACTGATGCCGTTTGGTCAACAATTATATTCCCAAGTAATGTTGACGTCAGACAGACGGCCAGTCATAAAACTATTGCCAATAACTTTTACAATATGTACTATGAAAGAAGAGTACATATTGTATCGACTCCAAGTAATTGGGATAAGAGAAGGAGAATGATGAAAATGATATAGAATCTCAGCAACGAGTTAACGCCCGCCGACGAGGCGCCGATAAGCAGCCTTACGCGGGGCCCATAGAATAAAAGGGCCTCCGTCTTATTTAGGGCCACCCTGAGCCCCAGCGCCTCGATTCGCCTGACCATCTCCTCGGTGCCGAGAGTGGCCAGGCTCGCCGCCTCTTCGAGTGTCCTGCCCCGGTCTGTGACGAGCGTATCGTCAGCATAGCATATCAATCTCAGCCCGGGAGACTTCCTCTCAATTGTACAAGACGCCTTAGGGATATAAAACGCATATAACATCTATGCGAGCGAAGGAAAACTCGAAACAAAACCCTATACCAATATGTCTGACCAGCGTGGTATAGCTAGATCAATTTCCCTTTGTTTATGGAGGAGGTTCGAGCCCAATAGTGGGACATATATGAACTGAAATGAATAAAAAAAAAAATATTGTGAATTAAAAAAAAAATGCGTTTATAAAACCTTACAAGAATGTAAATAGGCCACAATTTAGGCACAAGGTCTCTGTCCCCATCAGGGAAAATATTGCTACAATCACATTTAAATTAAAACTTTATACTGACAGTAATCATTACTGGCTTCGCGCCAAAATAAAATGGCGTCTATAATTTTCAATATAAACAGGGAAACAGTATCTAGATAGATTGATGGCATTTTGAACAGTCGCAGGTAAACGGCAACGGGAAAAGGAAAGATGATGACCATTTTATTCTTATTTCATCATAAAAACGTTACGGACTTAGAATAATAAAAAAAAAGTATGTGTGTACTTATTTATTTACACGCGTCAGAAGTTATACTTCTATGGCGTAACAAAATAAAAATCTTTTCAAAATTTTCATCTTTCGTCTTATTCTACGTTTATAGAAAAAACGACACTAACAATAGAAAAGAGGTATTTAATACATTGAAAGTTTTATTATAACGCATTATCTAGTTAAAAAACTAAAATGTTGACTATAGCTAACTTCAGGGTGTAGGTCTTTCGTGACGGTGTGCACGTGCATCGTAAAAATTTGCATAATTTTTCCATAACGCGCCAAAAGAAGTACAACTTCAAAAACACAAAGCAGTCACGAGGACTGCCGAGAGAGATGAAAACCTATGAAAAAAAATAAAAATCGTGCCCCAGAGAGTATGTATGGGTGTGACCATACAATAAATACACATATTAAATATATTATACACATATTATATTATTACTTCCTCTCCTACGGTCTACTCTCACTCCGACTTACGAATTTTCGATCAGGTCACGTGTTCTGACGGGAGTTTAACATTTTTTACCCATCCTAAAAAAGTACACAACGCCGCTAAAGAAGTTTTCACGTCAAATATTACATTACTTTATCCGAAATAAAATTTTCCGTGTGGTGAGGGAGTAAGAATACAATTCAACACCCCCTATCTTATTCGCGGGTGATCGTAACGACTAAGTGATATAAAACGTAAATAACATCTATGCAAGAGAAGGAAAACTCTAAACAAAACCCTATACCAACACGTCTAACCAGCGTGGTTATTTTCCTTCCCATTACGGAGGAGGCTCGAGCCCAACAGTGGGACATATATGAGCTGAGATGATGACACGATGATTTGAAATAAAGAACTATTTTTACGGATTTTTTATTTATAGAGAATCAAGCATTCATATTTCACGGTGTAAGTATGATAAAATGCGATAAAATCCGTAAAAATTGTTTCATTTCAAATGTGCTTAAAAAAATATTTCATTTCAAATATGACGCGAATGAAACCAAGTAAATTGCAACCAGGTACAATTAAATTTTATGACATTGGTAGATTAGTTATTATATACTTAATTAAAGTTCTAATAATAAATTAAAACATATCTTTATCCTGTTTTTATGCAATATACAAAAATAAGGAAATAATAGTAAGTCTATTATCGTATATTTTAATTGTTTATTTTTTTTTTTGTACATTGCTCTGTGGTAGCACAAATACTACCAACCTTTACTTTGCTCGTTGATATCGTAAAGGACAACTAAGAACCTGGCACAACTCCACCTTTTTTTTTTGTGGCGGTGACAGACGGAGGGGGGGACTCGCCGGCCATTGATGTTGGCAGCCGGAATACCCACTAAAACTACAGCAGTCCCTTCCACGCTTTTACGGGATGCCGGAGAGATCGTCTATTGACATTATATCTCCGGCACCCCTACGCTAAGCCATCTGGCCACATCGTCCAGTCGACCGTAAAGGCGGTGGAGGTGCGCATAACGGTGCCTGCCTCTCCCTGGTCGCCACCGGAAGGGACAACTTCACCTGTTGCCGTTTGGTCAACAATTATATTCACAAGTAGTGTGGACGTCAGACAGGTGACCGGTTCATGGTTGGCACAGTCTTAAACCTCATCACGTATCACCAAGTGGTTAAAAAATTGCTAAAAAAAGATCACGTGATTAATGGACGTCCCCATACAAAAGATTCTTTCACGCTTGTTTTTTACGATTTACCAATGATACGTTTTTTTTTTGAAGTGAGAACTTCTTTAGCGGCGTTGCGCACTTTTTTGGGATGAGTAAAAAATTTTAAACTCGCGTCAGGACACGTGACCTGATCGAAAATTCGTAAGACGGAGGGAGAGTAGACCGTAGGAGAATCGGGTTGAGAGCCCTCAGCGCTCACCCACAGTCCGGGTAAAGTTGTCATAGCCATCTGAGACTAACAACTAAGACACACAAAAAAAAAAAAAAAACCGTAGGAGAGGAAGTAATAATACAATATGTGTTTTTATTGATTGGTCACACCTATACATACTCCCTGTTTTTTCTTTTGTGGTGGACTATGGATGCCTCTCGCCCCGCCAAATCGGTCCGGGGTGACGGAAGAGGCGACGCGTGACCCCATAGACCCACCATGCAAATTCCTCTCTTCGCTGTGCGAGCGGGATACTAGTACCCGGTTTTTGTCTTCGGTGGCCACCCGTATATACTCACTAGGACACGCTTTTTTTTCATAGGTTTAAGTTTTCACCTCTGTCGGCAGTCCTTGTGACTGATTTTTGTTTTTTTTTTATAACACTCATTTATGCAACGAAAATAATTTTATCACATTCAGGATTTGTATCCTATACAAAACATATTATCCTGTGGATAATCCGTTTAGATTTATTTGATTAATCCTACAGATAATTCGTTTAGTATATCTATTGATAGCTGTCTATTGATAACACAGCCCTACAAAAAAAGTTATATGTGCTATGAATCAGGTTATAACTTTTCCTATGTATATTAAACTGCCGAATTGATAATTGAAGTCAGAATTAAGATACTGTACCGTTTTTTCCGTGTGGTGACGGAATAAGAATACAATTCAACATCCCCTATCTTATTCGCGGGTGATCGTAACGCCTAAGTGATATAAAACGCATATAACATAGGCAAGAGAAGGAAAACTCTAAACAAAACCCTATACCAACACGTCTACCACCGAAGACAAAGGCTGGGTTCCGGTGGTTCGCTCGCAGGGCGTGGAGAGGTACTTATAGGGCGGGTCTATGGGGTCGTGCGCCGCTTCTTCTGTCGCCCCGGACGGATTAGCGGGGCGTGACCACTCCATAGCACGCCACCAAAAAAAAAAATGCCAACACGTCTGACCAGCGTGGTATATATAGTAGGTCAATTTCCCTCTCATTAGGAGGAGGCTCGAGCCCAACAGTGGGACATATATGAGCTGAGATGATGATGATGACCGTTTTTTAAACAATTTCAAAACTTTATTATTCTCGTTTAGCGTTTAATTCTGTTAGTTAACTACAGAATTATCGGCGTAGTCCTCACGCGGTGAGCCTCTACGGGTGGCGAATTAATCTTCGGTCCAACCACCCAGATCTATTCACTACACTCTAGCACTTCCTCTGCATCACATTACATAAAATTCCAATCAAAATTATTTAATACTAGCTTCTGCCCGCGGCTTCACCCGCGTAAAAGGTTACTTTCCTAAAGTTTTTCATCCTCTATTTTTATTATACCCCTTAAGGGTAATTTTTTTATAAATTATTAGTGTCATATTTATTTATATCTAATCAATAGGTAGCCTAAAAATAAGTTTCAAGCTTATGGCTTTAAAAATGATGATACTTCCTTACAACTTTTCATCACCTTTTTTTGCGTTAAAAGTAGCCTATGTCCTTTATCAGGCTCTAGACTATCTGTATACCAAATTTCATTTAGATCGATTCAGTAGTTTTGGCGTGCAAGAGCGATAGACAGACAGATAGACAGAGTTACTTTCGTATTTATAATATTAGTAAGTATATAACACGTTTCAAGTTCCCACCAAATCTTCGTCGCAATGGTTATATATTTTGAGAAAAATTAAAAAACAAAAAGTTCTAGACTAGTAATACAAAATTTTTCAAAACAAAATGGCCACCTTATAAGTGCCTCAAAGACCTTCAAACAACTATGATTATTATCTTTGAACGTTCTTATACTATGAGGAAATTTATTAAGGAAATATATATGTATTAATTCTATATTAACTTGGATTGGATTAATACCATGTACTCTGGAGGTCCTATTTCGTATATTCTAAAGGTAATAAATTCTAGAAGCTTCCGATAATAATATTAAACTCGCGTCAGGACACGTGACCTGATCGAAAATTCGTAAGACGGAGGGATCCAGACAGATCCTTTTGGCTGATAGTTTAATAAAATGGGTAGTATTAAAAATAAAATGTGTGCCTGTCGCGAGACGCCCGACAGAAGTAATAACTTAAACTAATCCAAGTTGAACTATATAATATTGAAATTGTTTAACTTGAGAGAAGCTTAGGTTATTACTTAAACATTATGTAAATTAATTTGCTGTGTGGTAGCGGCTACGAATACTACCAATCCTTACTTTGCTCGTGGATGTCGTAAAAGACGACTAAGAGCCTTATAACGACCTGGGCCAACTACATCTGATGCCGTTTGGTCAACAATTTCATTCCCAAGGAGGATTGACGTCTGGCAGGCGGCCGGTCATATAACTATTGCCAATAACATACATACATACATATCATCACGCCATATCCCTTGCAGGGTAGGCAGAGAGAACAGAGTGCCAGAGAACTCTATCTCTGCATACTTCACTCGCTTCCTCAACATTCATAATTCTCTTCATACACGCTCGCCGGTTTCGGAGACTCTTGACTCCACCTTCCTTCAGTACACGACCGATCTGGTCTAGGTAGGTTAGTCTCGGTCTCCCTCGGTACCTACATCCTTCCACTTTCGCATTGTATATCTTCTTAACCAGGCGTTCGTTCGGCATTCTTTCCACATGTCCGAACCATCGGAGCATTCCCTTTCGCATCTTTACACCAATACTCTCTTTCATACCTACTCGCTCTCTTACGTCGTCGTTACGAATGCGGTCGGTCAGCCTAACTCCACAGATTTTCCGCAGAGATCGCATTTCGACCGCATTAATTTTACTATCATACTCTTTTCTGCATACCCAGCTCTCGCTTCCATACAGTAATGTTGGGACAAGCACTGCGTTATGTATTGCTACACGTGCCTTCTGGCTGAGGTGGTGGCTGCCGAAAAGTTGCCCCAACGCTCCGTTCACTCTATTTCCCGCATTCACTCTTCGCTCTATATCAGTGGTGTACCTTCCATCTCGGCTAAATCCACATCCAAGATATACAAATTCATCCACTTGCTCTAGTACATCATTACCTATTGTTATTGCCAATAACTTTTACAATATATACTATGAAAGAAGAGTACATATTGTATCGACCCCAAGTAATTGGGATAAGAGTAGGAGAATGATGATTAATATGATAATTACATTATGATAGGAAAGATATATTTTATAATCAATTAAATATTTTTACAATTCTTGAATATGTACATTATAATTATGGGTATGTACATTATTAGTATCATTATGTAATCCTATAAAGCGGCCAGACAGACTGGCACCGTTATGCGTTACGTAACGAAGCGGTTTAACCTTCCATTTTTTTTTTGTGTCTGTCCCAGTTAACCCAGACTATGGGTGAGCGCTGAGGGCTCTCAACCCGGGTTACCCATTCATATTTTTTTTTTGTTGATAACCCAGTGGTCCTAGTGCTTTTACGCATCATCCCCCGGAATGGGGAATGTGGGACTCACTAGCCTCGGGGCTAGAATACCCACTAAAACATCCACTGCGATTGCTGTTAGCCGAGAGGGCTTTGACAGCTTAACCGGGCTATGGGTGAGCGCTGAGGGCTCTCAACCCGGCCCATCCATAAGTAGTTATCACTTCAAAAACAAAAAATGAAGCGCATGTATAGTGCGATGCAGAAAATATGAATAGCGACATCTATAAAGCCACACCAAAATCTCAGTCGCGGCTAATGCTGGGGCCACAGTAGCGGCTAACGTCAATGTCCAATAGCGCGATAATTATTGCGATAATTTTTAACGCGCCTAAGTGGGTGGCTACACTTGAACGGTCAACGTGAATGCTCATCATTGGCGATAAAAACGACGTCAATTTTACTTGAATTGAAGCAAGATGGACGTTGACAGAGTTCTGTATTTCATGAGTATAAATTTTTATTATTTGAATTTATTGAATCATTACCGAATGAAGGAAAAAAGGAAACGATTAAAAAGAAGATGGTGGATGATACAAATGCACACTGACACTGACGTAGTGTGGCCGCTGCATTGCATTAATTCTCTCGTTAATATCTTTGATGTACCGCGACTTGAGCTATTGCCGGCAATGTTAATGCCGTTGTCAAATTATCGCGTTAAGTCCTGGATACACCTACGGTTAACGTCCATTATCGCAATAATTAATGCCATTTCTCGTTAGTGTGGCCCCAGCATAAGTATAATGGGACCAACTATTCATATTATTGCATCATCAATCAATTTCATTTGACAGTTTTCCGTCTACAGTAGGTACAGGTTTCTGTCTGGGCCGGTCCGTCCGGGGTAGTACCACACTCTCGCAGAAGATCCAACGTCTGAGCAACGGCAATATGCTGTTGTGCTTCGTTCGGTGAGCGAGAGAACCGGACGATCAAGTGGGTGGATTTGGGGTTTGTATTGGTAGGCAGCGGTCTAGCTATACTGGTATTACAAAGGTTCATGGGCGGCAGTGACACTTACCATCAGGTGTGCTGCTTGCTCGTTTGCCACAAAAAAAAATCCTTCACAAGTGCAATGTTTGGAATTTATCCGACATTTTTAAGGAGAAGAAAAATTAAAGAAGAGAGTCGTTATATACAAACCAATGTAATATAAAAGTTTTAATGTACTCATCATCCTTTCGGGGTAGTACCACACTGTCGCAGAAGATCGACATCTGAGTAATAGCAATGTGCTATTGCGCTTCGTTCGGTGAGCGAGAGAGCCGGAAGTCTAACTGAGTGGGTTTGGGTTTTGTAATGGTAAACAGCGGCTTAGCTATAGCTTTGGTTCTGAGAGGATACTCGCGAGGGTAGACCGCCGGATGGGTCACTGAAGAATAGAACCCGTCCCAGTGACCCACCTGTACGGCGTCGACAGGTATATTGTAGGGCGGGTCTACGGGGTCGTGCGCCGCTTCTCCTGTCGACCCGGACGGATTAGCGGGGCGTGACCAAAATGTAGCCCACGGCCAAAAAAAAAAAGGGCCACCGAAGACAAAGATCGGATACCGATGGCCCGCTCGCACGGCGAAGAGAGGAGTTTGAGTCTATGGGGTCACGCGCCGTCTCTTCCGTCACCCCGGACCGATTTGGCGGGGCGAGACGCATCCATAGTCCACCACAAAAAAAAGCCCGCAGCCAAAAAAAAGCAAAGGTTTATGGGCGACAGTGACTCTTACCATCAGGTGAGTACTACTCAAAAACTTATTAAAAGAATGGACGGATTAGATTGTATGCTTTGTAATCAGAATATTACATAAAGTTTGAAAGTAAAACAAGTTTCTAGTTACCTACATTTAGCGTCCGTCTTTTAATTATACATAATATAACAGCTTTGTTTTTACTAAGGTTTTTTCTTATGTCAGGCTTTCACAGCTTAACTCGGACTATGGGTGAGCGCTGAGGGCTCTCAACCCGGAAAAAGCATTAAATGATATCGACCAAGAGTTCTCTCTGTGGGGAACGGAACTCGATTTGGAGCGTGTCACGGCCGCCGTCCTCAACGGCGAATACGATAAAATTAAGGCCTTGATGATTATTAATAAGTCTGGCAAATACATTTTATCTATTATGAGGGTTAGCAGTATTGTACAGCGCTGGCTAGTAATAGATCGGCGCCCATTTTCAGCTTCAAGAACAGAACGGTTTCAAATTGACCGAGAGCTCTCAACACTAAAAAAAAGTTATTCCAATCAAATTTGCTAATGAAGGGGTGTCGATTCCTTAACCAATGCGAGCCACCTAGGCTGTTATTTACTCTGCTTAATGGTTAATCATATTCAGATCAAGCATAAAAATATTATGTATAAAAACAGGAAAGAAATAAAAATAAACAATTTTAATCTAAATTTATGTCCGGCCACTGCGTTAAAAATAATAATATTAAAAAGATAACAGCTTTTAGACATTTCCTTATACACCTAGACGATGCTTTTGTTAAAAAGATCAACGCTCATTCAATCCCTTATAGAGTTGCCATAAAATTAAAAAAAAATATGCCAAAATAGGAGTGCATCTTACATTTTTGGACACAATTTATCCAAAATGGCGCTGTTGTTGCGGTTCTTTTTCTTCTTATGTATTGGCAATCAGCTACATATACGAGCTATTGGCGCCAGTGTCAAGTTATAAATATTTTCACGTTTTTAGTCTTTCAATTCAGTCGTTTTATAAGTCAAATTGTCACCATTAACAGTGCAATGGCCACACTGTTAATGGTATCTTGTGGGAATTTTGATGGAAAACGAAAACGTTGTAAAGCACTTTTATACGATATTCATTACATCCCAGTATTTCCGCCCATCACATTACATGAAATGCCATCAAAATTATCTAATATAACACGTTAAAACACTAAGATATCGAATATAAGACAAGAGCACCACATGACGTTTTCAAATTCCCGTCAAAAGTCCGTTGTTGCGGTTATCTGTGTTAATATATGACATAAGCAACGGACAATTAAACTTCGATTGCTGATGACTGCTATCATTTTCTTATCTTTGTCCGTGAAGTATATATCTTTGTCCACTCATTATTCATTTATTGAGTCAAAGAAACATATAGTATTATAATTAATTTACAAAAAGAAGAAATATTAACAATATCAACAATAAAGTTTTTCAATACGAAAGTGGAAGGATGTAGGTACCGTGGGAGACCGAGACTAACCTACCTAGACCAGATTGGTCACGTACTGAAGGAAGGTGGAGTCAAGAGTCTCCGAAACCAGCGAGCGTGTATGAAGAGAATTATGAATGTTGAGGAAGCGAGTGAAGTATACAAGGATAAGAGTTCTCTGGCACTCTGTTCTCTCTGCCTACCCTGCAAGGGATATGGCGTGATGATATGTAAGTTTTTTAATAAACATTAAGAAATTAGTAATTAATATATCAAACTTTTAGATGTTATATATATATAAAAAAAAAAAAGAAAATAGAAAAGGAATAGGTACATGAAATTACAAGTTATGACACAAATTTGGAAAGTTGAAATCTAAATGTGCTAAGTTTAATTAAAAATTTATAATTTTGTTATATTTAATACTAGTAATTATCCCTTACCCGCTTTCCACTTTTCTGGATTAGTAATCACTAATATATCATATACTAAAAAACCTTCAAAGAAACACGCTGCATCTTATGATATAAGTATTATTCTGATCGGTTCAGTAGTTTTCGCTGAATAACCGAACAAAAAACAGGCTCTCCATTTATTAGTATAGATGAGATAAGATTGTAATAGCTACAAGCATGTCTTATAATATGGGCGAATGACGTGATAATTGTTCACACGTGTCTGGAAAATAACTTTTAGCCATTTATTATTACTCTGTGTCATTTGGAAATAGCTCTTCTTCTTCTTATTTTTATGTATTGGCAATCAGCTACGTAAATGAGCCATTGTTGCCAGTGTCGAGTTATAATTATCTTCAAGTTTTTAGTGTCTTCAGATTAGTCATTGTCCGTCAGTAAGTCAAATTGTCGCCATCAACAGTGCTATGGCCACACTGTTAATGGTATCTTGTGGGAATTTTGATGAAAAACGTTGTAAAGCACTTTTATATGATATTCACTACATCTCAGCAGTTCCGTCACATCACATTACATAAAATGCCATCAAAATTATCTAATATAACAAGTTAAAACACTAAGATATCGAATATAATACAAGAGCACCACATGACGTTTTAGATTCCCGCCAAAAACTCCTGGAAATAGCTCAATTTTTGGTAAGATACTAATAAACTATATTAAATAATATAGTGCTTAATGCTGCATAAAAAATTACAACCAAATGTTTTTTGAAATAAAGCTATTTTTACGGAAGTCCAACCGTGATCATGAACCCTGTAAAGTGTTCAAAATATCGAAAATTTAAAAATCAAGTACAAATGCTGATAGAATCCGTAAAAAAAGTTTTATTTCAAACTAATTATACTGGCGTAAATATTAGATATCATTATGATAACCAAAGTATTTTGGTAGTGGGTCAAATTTGATATTGAATGTTCCTACACGGTTCATTTGTCCAAGTGCAGACAAATGATATTATCTGGCAGTAAAAATCAATATTTGGTAAGTGGCAAGATTCAGAATAAAAAATTGTGAATCGCATTAAGTATTGTTCTGCGTGGGACGAACCGTTATTATTTGTATGGAGGGTAAAAACTAAGGAGGACCATCTCAGTGTATTAAGAAGTGTCCATTGAACGGGAGCAAATTAAGGTGGCGCTATAGTAGCAAGTGGAAGAATTTTAAAAAGAGCGCCACAAATTTCATAGGTTAATAAGGTTATTGTTTATCAAATCACAGTTGACTACGTAACTCAGCACACTTCACTCTGCTTATTACTACTACATTCATATCATTTCCACTTGCTACACTAGCGCTATTTCGGTGAGTGTTCGAACAATAATTTGCTGTTTACAAGTGGACACTTTTTGGACTAATCCCCCATACAAGATGGTTCTCCTTAGTTTTTACCCTCCATAATTATTTGACACGATAGATCGGCATGCAAACTACTCTGTGGCAACACAATAAGCAATATTTTTTTTACTAATAATGGGAAGTATTCGCTTGTATCATTCCGTCGGGTTGAGAGCCCATAAAGCTCGCCCATAGTCCGGTTCAGCTGTAAAAGCCCCAACGGCTAACAACTCGCATTTGGTTTTTTAGTGGGTATTCAGTGACCCCTTCAGGGCCTGCGGGTCCCACATACACTGCCCGGGCGGGCATGCGAAAAATGCATTTTTAGCCACTGCGTTACCAAAAAAAAAAGCTTGTATCATTTAGTCTGTTTTAAAATAATTAAGATATACAAATTCATCCACTTGCTCTAGTACATCATTACTTATTGTTACTCTTACATCTGTTCTGGCTTCGTCTCTTCAAAGTAAAATTAATGCGGTCGAAATGCGATCTCTTCGGAAAATCTGTGGAGTTAGGCTGACCGACCGCATTCGTAACGACGACGTAAGAGAGCGAGTAGGTATGAAAGAGAGTATTGGTGTAAAGATGCGAAAGGGAATGCTCCGATGGTTCAGACATGTGGAAAGAATGCCGAACGAACGTCTGGTTAAGAAGATATACAATGCGAAAGTGGAAGGATGTAGGTACCGAGGGAGACCGAGACTAACCTACCTAGACCAGATCGGTCAGGTACTGAAGGAAGGTGGAGTCAAGAGTCTCCGAAACCGGCGAGCGTGTATGAAGAGAATTATGAATGTTGAGGAAGCGAGTGAAGTATGCAGAGACAGAGTTCTCTGGCATTCTGTTCTCTCTGCCTACCCTGCAAGGGATATGGCGTGATGATATGTATGTATGTATGTAAAATAATTAAGAATGGCAAGAATAAGTTGCTAGAGATAAATTTAAAACTGTGTGTATCACTGTGGATAAAATATCGATAAAAAATGGCGCCATTTATATAGTCATGCATTGGACACGTGAAACCAAACGTGTGTATGGTATTACAACAGGTAAACTTCAGTGGAAATGGTTGAAATATTGATTTCAAAATACCAAAATATACATATAAATCAGAGAGACTACATTTTTCCAAAATATTTTAAGTTGCAAAATGGATAATCGAAGTCAGAATTAAGGTCCGGTGTACCATTTTTCAAAGTGAAACTTCTTCAGGGAGAGAGGGAGAGAGCGAGCGCGAGCGAGAGTGAGAATACACGCTTTGGTTGATGTATGTAAACAAGATTTACAAATTAGTTTGCCAAAGTTTCACTTCTGATATGTGTACTTTACTTTGTACGCACGCATACTTTTTTTTCTACAGTTATATTATGTCTCAGAAGCGTTTGAAACTCTTTGCAGTTATAAAAAATGAGTGCAAAATATGTTTATTAACGTGATAACGTCCTTACAAACTTACAACGATAAACGCTGACTGCACGGTGTGCGGCGGAACGTGATGGTGGCACCACACTTCGCTATGTGTTATCCGTTATGCGCCTTATTCGCCGCATGCGACGAAGTGTGGAGGTCTCATTCGTCTGTATTTGCTTTACGCGCACACATAACGCATAAGCACGAATAGCAAATACGCGTATCCATCCACTTGTCGGTTTTTGCACACTAACTAACTTGGTACTTATACAACAGGTATTGGTCAGATGCATTGAAGTAAAAATAAGCTGCCGCCACAGTCAACACGTCCATTTTCTATTTATGTGTCGGCGTGCCAAATATTTGGCATGATGGTATGATGGCACGAAGTGTGGAGTAGCATGTTCGTAATAAAGTGTTTGTCAAATATTTGGGCAAATAAATAGTAGCCGCATAACGAATAACACATAGCGAAGTGTGGTGCCACCATGACACTTGAGCTTGACCGAACGTCATACTGAGACGAACGTGCAAGCGAGAGCGTGGTACAAATGATAGAGACGCACGATCGACTTAAGCGTTTTATCGAAAAAAAAAAACAACAGGCAGTCATGGGGACAGCCGATAGAAGTGAAAACTATTCATCATCATCATTTCAGCCTATTGCCGCCCACTGCTGAACGTAGGCCTCCCTCATTTTACGCCACAGAGTGCGGTCCTGTGCCGCCTGTATCCAACGACGCTCAGCAACCTTCACTAGGTCGTCTGTCCACCTATTGGGGGGGCGTCCCACACTGCGTCGTCCGGTACTATTAACTTAAGACTAATTGAAATAATAATAATTTACTAATTTTTATATAAAAAAAAAAATACTATCGAACATCTAGGAATCGGTTTACCACGCTAGTAAGATAACCTTTAAACCACAATGATACTCATTTCATGACATAAAGGTTAAATATTAAAAATACAATTAAAAATAAATAATGCCATACTTTTAAATGCAAATATTGATATGAATATTGAAAATATTTGAAAATAAATTCTTTATTTTCATTATTCATTTATCTATATGAAAACATTAAAATGTTCAATACTCACTTTTATATTGAACAGTAATCCTTTAATTAAACGATTACAATAACATCCAAACTATAAAACCACTTAAATAAAAACGCTGAACTTTCCACGTTGCCAATTTAACCTTACTTGTACAACACGGTCCACTTACGAATATAAATGTACTGCTATTATAGCATGTTGGTGACGTGAACTCATGAAATTATACCCATCCAAACGTCCAACGCGCACATGATACAGTCAGAGATATTTAACGTAATAGTGTATACGTGTACACAGGCCACTGCGCGTGCGCCAGTCTGACTACTCATAGCTATAGATATACTATTAGCATTAGCATGTCGGTGACGCGAACCTATAAGTGTTTCCCCTCCAAAAACGCTCAACGCGCCTAAAGAAGTTTTCACATAGCTATAGATATACTATTAACATTAGCATGTCGGTGACGCGAACCTATAAGTGTTTCCCCTCCAAAAACGCTCAACACGCCTAAAGAAGTTTTCACATAGCTATAGATATACTATTAGCATTAGCATGTCGGTGACGCGAACCTATAAGTTTTTCCCCTCCAAAAACGCTCAACGCGCCTAAAGAAGTTTTCACATAGCTATAGATATACTATTAGCATTAACATGTCGGTGACGCGAACCTATAAGTTTTTCCCCTCCAAAAACGCTCAACGCGCCTAAAGAAGTTTTCACATAGCTATAGATATACTATTAGCATTAGCATGTCGGTGACGCGAACCTATAAGTTTTTCCCCTCCAAAAACGCTCAACGCGCCTAAAGAAGTTTTCACATAGCTATAGATATACTATTAGCATTAGCATGTCGGTGACGCGAACCTATAAGTTTTTCCCCTCCAAAAACGCTCAACGCGCCTAAAGAAGTTTTCACATAGCTATAGATATACTATTAGCATTAGCATGTCGGTGACGCGAACCTATAAGTTTTTCCCCTCCAAAAACGCTCAACGCGCCTAAAGAAGTTTTCATATAGCTATAGATATACGATTAACATTAGCATGTCGGTGACGCGAACCTATAAGTTTTTCCCCTCCAAAAACGCTCAACGCGCCCAAAGAAGTTTTCACATAGCTATAGATATACTATTAGCATTAACATGTCGGTGACGCGAACCTATAAGTTTTTCCCCTCCAAAAACGCTCAACGCGCCTAAAGAAGTTTTCACTTCAAAATTAACATCTCAATTAAAACATTTGTATTATACAAAATAATGATAATTCATAAATTTAGTGATATTAATTCAATTTTTCATCATTTTTTTTTACTACGTCGCAGCGCAATTTTTCATCAATGTTTTCTTATTGACCTAACAGCCATCTGTTTTACATAGTTTTAATTAAATATTCGGGTTCCGTAGGTCCAGAATTCATTGTTTTTTATTTCTACGGTGTTAATACTTCTAAACTTGTGTCAATTTGTGAATATTTAAGTATAATACAGCCAGAGTACTCATCCAAAACGATCTAATTGACGCTAAACAAAAATAATAGCGTATTTACATAATTATATATAATGGTCTTTGAAAGAGATGAAGCCACAACAGATGTAAGAGTAACAATAGTTAATGATGTACTGGAGCAAGTGGATGAATTTGTATATCTTGGATGTGGATTTAGCCGAGATGGAAGGTACACCACTGATATAGAGCGAAGAGTGAATGCGGGCAATAGACTGAACGGAGCGTAGGGGCAACTTCTCAGTAACCACCACCTCAGCCAGAAGGCACGTGTAGCAATACATAACGCAGTGCTTGTCTCAACATTACTGTATGGAAGTGAGAGTTGGGTATGCAGAAAAGAGCATGAAAGTAAAATTAATGCGGTCGAAATGCGATCTCTACGGAAAATCTGTGGAGTTAGGTTGACCGATCGCATTCGCAACGATGACGTAAGAGAGCGAGTAGGTATGAAAGAGAGTATTGGTGTAAAGATGCGAAAGGGAATGCTCCGATGGTTCGGGCATGTGGAAAGAATGCCGAACGAACGTCTGGTTAAGAAGATATACAATGCGAAAGTGGAAGGATGTAGGTACCGGGGGAGACCGTGACTAACCTACCTAGACCAGAGACGGTCATGTCCTGAAGGAAGGTGGCACACTGTTCTCTCTGCCTACCCTGCAAGGTATATGGCGTGATGTTATGTATGTGTGAAGAATGACTCGATTAAAAGCATTAAATGGATACGTTATCTTATCAATGGACTGACACTCGTCATGATTATAACGGTGACTAACCATATTACATATTACCCACGTAATAATATAGAAAAGAATCAGACAAAGAATTATAAGATTATGATTCATCCTAAATTTACAACATCTCAAAATTTGACGTGAAGTAAATGAAATAATGTCGATAAAAAATAAAACTACGATTAAAAAAACAAAAGCGTGTACATAAGTACACACACACTTTTTTATATATACATATTTATAATGTTACGGAACCCTTCGTTGCGAGAGTTGGACTTATACTTGACTGTTTTTTTTTTTTAAATTTATATTTCCTCATATTTTTTTTTTATTTTGACGGCCATACCATAACTTGTTAAAAAAAAGAGCAGTTTAAAAAAAAGCCAAGCCGTCAATAGCATCACTCAATTAATATGATTTATCATTTACTATGCAAGACTATTTATAAGACTTTTGACGGGAATTTGAAAACGTCATGTGGTGCTCTTGTATTATATTCGATATCTTAGTGTTTTAACGTGTTATATTAGATAATTTTGATGGCATTTTATGTAATGTGATTTGCGGAAATACTGGGATGTAGTGAATATCATATAAAAGTGCTTTACAACGTTTTCGTTTTCCATCAAAATTCCCACAAGATACCATTAACAGTGTGGCCATTGCACTGTTAATGGTGGCAATTTGACTTAGACAACGACTGACTTGAAAGACTAAAAACGTGAAAATATTTATAACTCGACACTGGCACCAATAGCTCGTATATGTAGCTGATTGCCAATACATAAGAAGAAGAAGAAGACTATTTATAAAAACTCGTTTTGCGAATGGAAAAACGATTGCCTCGCGTGCTATTTGAGGCTACATCTACTGGAAATCCGTATCCTTCGAAACTTAGTTCTGAAGCCTGATGGATTTATTAACCCCGAAACCCCCTACATACTAAATGAGTGCCAAGATTCTGAAAATATAGAAATTTATATATTTCTCATTTAAAAATATTAGATAACAGTCTTAAAATTAGTGAACATAATATAGTAGTTTACGTGAATTTTGATGTTGCATCAATTTGGTTTATAGCGCCAAAATTAATGGTAGACTTGACTTACTGACCGGATGGTTCACTGAAGAAAATAACGCGTCCCAGTGACCCACCCACACGGCGCCGAGAGGTATGTTGTAGGGCGGGTCTACGGGGTCGTGCGCCGCTTCTCCCGTCGCCCCGGACGGATTATCGGGGCGTGACCGTACCGTAGCCCGTCGCCAAAAAAAAAAGGACTTGACTTACTGAGGAACAATGAGTATTAATAGGCAACTCAATATGAAGTATCAAAGAAAACGTGAAGCAAATTGTATAAGACTTGACTGTATGGGCTTTTATTCCCTTTGCCTGTTGAAAGGTATGAACAGAATTAAAACAAAAGTTATGACATACACCGCCCTTCTTCTTCTTCTTCGTCGTCTTTTATTTATCAGCTACTTGTACGAACCATTGCTGCCAGTGTCGAGTTACAATTATCTTCACGTCTTTAGTCTCTTCATGTTAGTCATTGTCCGCCAGTAAGTCAAATCGTCACCATCAACAAAGCTATGTCCAAATTGATTAATGGTATCTCTTGGAAATTATGATGGAAAACGAAAACTAAAAGCACTTGTATATCATATTCACTACATCCCAGCACATCCTACGTATCACATTACATAAAATGCCATCAAATTTATTTAATTTAACATGTTAAAGCACTAAGATACTGAATATAATACAAGATCACTACATGCATCGCATTCGTAAAGACGACGTAAGAGAGCGAGTAGGTATGAAAGAGAGTATTGGTGTAAAGATGCGAAAGGGAATGCTCCAATGGTTCGGACATGTGGAAAGAATGCCGAACGAACGTCTGGTTAAGAAGATATACAATGCGAATGTGGAAGGATGTAGTTACCGGGGGAAACCGAGACCAACCTGCCTAGACCAGATTGGTCAAGTACTGAAGGAAGGTGGAGTCAAGAGTCTCCGAAACCGGCGAGCGTATACACGCTTCTTCATACGAAGAGAATTATGAATGTTGAGGAAGCCAGTGAAGTATGCAAGGAAGAGTTCTCTGGCACTCTGTACTCTCTGCCTACCCTGCAAGGGATATGGCGTGATGATATGTATGTATCACTACATGACGTTTTCATATTCCCGCCATTTTATAATTTTGAACAGGGACTTTGGACTCGATATCGCATCTGGTAAATACCAGGTAGAAATCTATTAATTACTTAAAATGAACACAAATATAATATTTATTAATAGTTTTGTCAAATAATATGGACACGAGTTACGTAAGTTATTAAAAGATTATCGACCCACCATTGTTTCTTAGTGAGATTTTTTTAAACTGAGAATTAACATTTTAGAAAAATGGGAGGACGACGAGGAGTGGTTAGGACTAAAAATTAAGTTTTAGACAGGGTGTGTCTTAAGGCCACCGAAGGCAAAGATTGGGTACTGGTGGCTCGCACGGCGAAGAGAGGCGCTTGCAGGGTGTGTCTATGGGGTGCGCGCCGCTTCTACCGTCGTCCCAGAGCAATTTGGCGTGACAACTCCATGGCAACACAAAAAGGTGGGTCTTAAAATATTACTATAGAATTAATATTTTTTTATTACAGAGCACTTTAATTATTCGCACAGCGCGGTAATGGAAAATATAATTCACCACCCCTATCTTACCCGTGGCTATTGTAAAAGACGAGTAAAGAATTATAAAGGTGTATAAAAACTATGCAAAAGAAAGAAAAACTCGAAATAAAATCTTCTATGAACACTTCGGATCAACGTGTTATATTAGGTTTATTGCACGCCTCATAAGTGAAGCGTTGAGGTGATGCTCTACTCTCGATATATGAAAATCAAGGACTTTTCAAAACTAAAAATTACTGTATTTTTCTCACACTGCACTTATAGGATAATATTATCATACATATGTCAAAAAAAAACATTCGTTTAAACGTATTTAATATTGTTAAATAGCAATTATTTTGTTTAAAGTAAGAAAAAAGTTGACATAAAAATATTCGAGGACGTTCGGATGTTTACGTAGTAAGGATCTGGCACTCCCACGACCGTAAAAATTAATGTATCGAAGTTTTTCTTTTATTTTCCTCCTACTGTGGAGTAGGCTCGAGGCCCATCAGTGGGACATATATGAGCCGAAATAGTAGTGATTTTAATTATGTTCCTTAAATACTTTTGTATATACATAGAGCTGGATTTGTACATACATTTATTTATGTACATATTATTAAAGCGAGAAGAGCGTATGTGTCATTCTTCTCGTTTTTTTTTATTAAAAAACATATATTGTATTTCAAAACATACCCTACACTAAAGAAATAAGTCAAATCGTCACCTTCAACAATGCTATGATTACACTGTTAATCTTCTGAGAATTTTTAGTAGAAAACGAAAATAATTGTAAAGCACTTTTATATCATAATCACTACACTTAACTTCCTTCGCATCACATTCCATAAAATACCATCTAAATTATTTAATATAACACGTTAAAACATTAAGATATTGCATATAATACAAGATAAATACCCGACGCTTTCATGTTCCCATCAAACGTTCAAGGAATTCTATTATCTATATTCCAATATACATATTTTTATATACAAATACAGGTATCAGGTCAACTAGTAATAGATAAACTAAAAAAATATTAAACGCCATATTGGTCAACGCTTGGCAGACATATTGGCGAATGATGTATTTAGCGCGGGAATTCGCGGGTGAAGCGTTAATTTATAATATAGATAATATTAGGCACACAGCCAATAACAAGATTCACGTCCAATTAACTTTGGTTGGTGACATCACATTTTGCATGTTGATAAATTTTATACAAGGACGGCAAAGGTTAAAACGTTCTTTGTTTGTTATTTTCGGCAATGGGAATATTCCAATATAGATTGTTTTACCATTTTAGAAATAAATTAGCATATATTTAAACGAGAAATTCTTGTTTATTTCTATATTTTTAGAATCTAAACAACGGCAGTAGCGATTTTCATGATATTTTGTATGTAGTCGATTCGATTTATAGAAAATATCACTTTCTCAAACATGCTTGGAAACTTGAGCATTATTTTGACAACCATCTACGAGATTAATTGAAATTGCTGTACTAACGAAATACCTACATGCCAGCAGCGGCCGGCAAAAATGTATGAAAATCCATATCTGTCGTATTTTAGCGGCCAAATAAATATATATACATATATAAAATTATGGCAACCAAATAGGCAATTTATCAGTTATATTTAAATTTCGAACTGGCTTGAAAAAGAAAGCAGTTTGATAAAGAAAAAAAAACAAATGAACCCTTTAGCACGTGAAAAATGTTGTTCGTTGTTCGTCATGTATACAGTTCTACTTAGTTTTAATTTCCGCGCATTATTTGAGAAAAGCACTATACACTGTACCGGGGGAGACTGAGACTCACCTACCTAGACCAGATCGGTCGTGTACTGAAGGAAGGTGGAGTCAAGAGTCTCCGAAACCGGCGAGCGTGTATGAAGAGAATTATGAATGTTGAGGAAGCGAGTGAAGTATGCAAGGATAGAGTTCTCTGGCACTCTGTTCTCTCTGCCTACCCTGCAAGGGATATGGCGTGATGATATGTATGTACTATACAAGCCTTTTTTTTTGGCAGCGGACTATGGAGTGGTCACGTCCCGCAAAATCCGTCCGGGGCGACAGAAGCGGCGCACGACCCCATAGACTAGACCCGCCCTACAAATACCTCTCCACGCCGTGCGAGCGGGCCATCGGAACTATACAAGCCTTGGCCACAACTAGGAATTGCTTGACTTACGTATGTATGCCTCCGCTACGCCTCGGCCCACATTTACACTTTCGTCCATCAATGCCTCTTTTGCTAGCCGCTGCAGTAATGTACTATTTGTTAGTATTTTCAGCTAACAAAAAGACTATATTTATTTTCGTTATTATTGTTTAATTACGTTCAATAAATACTTCTAAATAACAGATTCCCAAGTACCATAATATATTTAAATAATATTCAAAACATTAAGTTTAAAAGTTGAATCTCCTATATGCAAACAAGATACTCAAGGATACGCTGTTCGATGTATTCCATCTCGCTCGCACGAGAACAATAAAAAGGGAGCGCGAATGTTTTGTATGCAACTAATATGTAGGCGTATAAATCCGTTTAGAAACCTACTTGTTATCTTTTTTTTGTAACCTTTGCGATTAAATTTCAATGAAAACAAGATGGCGGTGATATGTTGTTTTCGCGGTAATATAAAAACGTATGGCGATTTCATATTGAATACTAGCTGTACTAACTGCTTTCGTTATGTGGATTGAATATTTAATATTTTTTCTTCTTCATCTTCTTATGTATTGGCAATCAGCTATTGTACATATACGAGCTATTGGTGCCAGTGTCAAGTTAAATATATGCACTTTTATATGATATTCACTACATCTCAGTAGTTCCGCCGCTTCATATTACATAAAATGCCATCAAAATTATCCAATATAACACGTTAAAACACTAAGATATCGAATATAATACAAGAGCACCACATGACCTTTTCAAATTCCCGTCAAAAGTCTAAAATTCGTCTTTACATCTTCTATGATGATATTTGCAGTGATTTTTTTTTTTATTGAATGCTTTGTCTGATGGCGTCTACGAATACTAGTAAACATTGCTTAGTGGGTATTGTAGACTATTAATCCTTTTGTTGACATCACAGAGGTGGCTGGTCATAAAACTATAGTCAAAACATTTATAGTATGTACAAACAAAATAAAAGAACATATTGTTTCGACCTCAAGTAATTGGGATAAGAGCAGGATGACGAAGATCATTTCGGTTAAAAGGCCACGTTATCTCACAAGTGAAAAATATTAATATCCATAATACATCAGTCACGTTTTTTTTTAAATTTCAAATGTTGTTATGACAGCGACAACCGCGCAGAAAGTTTGACGGCCATTATTCTTCTTCTTCTTATGTATTGGCAATCAGCTACATATACGAGCTATTGGTGCCAGTGTCAAGTTATAAATATTTTCACGTTTTTAGTCTTTCAAGTCAGTCGCTGTGTAAGTCATATTGTCGCCATCAACAGTGCAATGGCCACACTGTTAATGGTATCTTGTGGGAATTTGATGGAAAACGAAAACGTTGTAAAGCACTTTTATATGATATTCACTACATCCCAGTATTTCCGCACATCACATTACATAAAATGCCATCAAAATTATCTAATATAACAACGTTACAACACTAAGATATCAAATATAATACAAGAGCACCACATGACGTTTTCAAATTCCCGTCAAAAGTCTTGTTTTAATTCTTATAATCGACGGCCATTATTAAACCTTTCTCGATATATTTTTTGACTTTTGACGGAAATTTAAAAACGTCATGTGGTACTCTTGTATTATATTCGATATCTTAGTGTTTTAACGTGTTATATTAGATAATTTTGATGGCATTTTATGTAATGTGATGTGCGGAAATACTGGGCGGTAGTGAATATCATATAAAAATGCTTTACAACGTTTTCGTTTTCCATCAAAATTCCCACAAGATACCATTAACAGTGTGGCCATTGCACTGTTAATGGTGACAATTTGACTTAGACAACGACTGACTTGAAAGACTAAAAACGTGAAAATATTTATAACTTGACACTGGCACCAATAGCTCGTATATGTACAATAGCTGATTGCCAATACATAAGAAGGAAGAAGAGATATATTTTTTTTAAATGCTACAGGTAGTTTCTAAGATTAACACATACAAATAACTCTTTTTTTACAATTTTATTAAGATTTTTAAGGTATGATACCTGTGCAAACAAGTTGACTCGACATTTTTTTTTTTTTAAAATATCTTTCCCTTTTTTAAGATATTAGCATGGTAATAACCCTGCCCCTCCGTCGATCTGGGTAAAAGGACTGTGTGACAGTACAAATAAAAAATGCAAAAAAAAAAACAGTATTTGTATTGTTTTTTTTTAATTGAATCATTTTATGGGAAGCTTTGAACTCATAGCAATCTTTTTGCGTAACGAAAAGTTCTAGACAGAAAAAGGAGTGTCAGCGACTGCTACTTGGAGTATTTACGCCATATTCCTCACACTTAAAATTGTCTGTTTTAAATTTTCCCTTGCCTTTCATCATCATCTCAGCTCATATATGCCCTATGCCCTATACACTGCTCCAGCCTCCTCCACACTAGAAGGCAAATTGACTTACTACTCCACGCTAGTCAGACATGTTGGTGTGGGGTTTTATTCGAGTTTTCCTTCCCTTGGATAGATGTTATAAGCATATTTTATCCCTTAGACGTCTTTTAAGATCACCCACGGGCAAGAAAGGGGGTGGTGAATTGTATTCATACTCCTTCACTCACACACGAAAGATTTTCTTTGGTTTCAGTTATCGGCAAGTGGTAAGACATACGCTCCTATAGTTTTTATAATTCTTACTAATATTATAAATGCGAAAGTAGCTTTGTCTGTCTGTCGCTCTTTCACGCCAAAACTACTGAACCGATCTAAATGAAATTTGGTATTCAGATAGTCTAGAGCCTCATAAAGGACATTAAAATGTATATATTATATTTATATACATATTAATGCAAAAAAGGGTTGCAAAAGGGATGAAAAGGTGTAAGGAAATATCGTCTTTTTAAAGACAGAAGCTTGAAACTTATTTTTAGGCTACTGATTAGATATAAATAAATGTGACATTAAAATTATGTAAAAAAAATTACTCTTAAGGATTAAAATAAAAATAGGGTATGAAAAACTTTGGAAAAATAACGTTTTACGCGGGCGAAGCCGCGGACAGAAGCTAGTCTGTATATATAAATAAAAGTATGTACCAACCCAGCTCTATGTCTAAAGTGTTTGATGTACATAATTACATATATTAAGTCTATAATAATAAAGTTTTAATTCTACTATATGCCTTTGCCAACCTGTCTAGTTATTTTCTCTAAAAGTTGTTATTCAATATAAATTATTAGGTGATTAATAATCGCTTCGAGAAAACCATAAAGTTGTTTACACAAAACCATTAAACTGGTTCTTTTTTTTTTCGTTTTTTGTATTGGCAATCAACTACGAGCCATTGTTGCTGTACATTTACAATTTTCTTTAAATATTTAGTTGTTTCATATTAGTCATTATCCGTCAGAAAGTCAAATAGTCGCCATCAACAATGTGTGGTTTTTTTATGAAACGAAAGCGTTGTCGAGCACTTTTATATCATATTCAATACATTCCAACAGTTCCTCCGCATCACATTACATAAAATGCTATCAAATTATTTAATATAACACGTTAAAACATTAAGATATTGAATATAAGTCCACCATATAACACTATCAGATTCCCGCCAAAGTTGCATTAAACTTGTTACAAAAACCATAACTACCTGCATAAAAATATAGAATTTGGATATTCCCCGATCCAATGTTTTATCGTTTAAACACAAGTCGGTACCGGTGGCCCGCTCGCACGGCGAAGAGAGGAGTGTTACGGTGGGTCTATGGGGTCACGCGCCGCCTTTCTGTCATCCCGGACCGATTTGGCAGGGTGTGATGCATCCATAGCGCACCAAAAAAAAAAAATGGTCAAACAGTTTAGACCTGCAGTTTTATATAGAGACTTCCATCTCTTGTAGTGATATTATACATATATTTAGACAAGCGAATGAAGCTCAATATAAGATTAAATTGTCTTAAATATTGCTTGAAATCTAGGGTCTCATTGATGGTAACCGATATTATTCGATTTTAGATTAATAGTCTTCAATTATATTACTTTACTGTACTAACTGTATAGCTGTGTGGTAGCGGCTACGAATACTACCAACCCTTGCTTTGCTCCAGGATGTCGTAAAAGACGACTAAGAGCCTTATAACGACCTGGGCCAACTCCATCTGATGCCGTTTGGTGAACAAGTACAATCCCAAGGAGGTTTGACGTCTGGCAGGCGACCGATCATAAAACTATTGCCAATAACTTTACAATATGTACTATGAAAGAAGAGTACATATTGTATCGACCACAAGTAATTGGGATAAGAGTAGGAGAAGGATGGTGATGATTATTATATTTTGGCGGGAACGTGAAAACGTGTTGGTCCATTATTATATTCATTATGTTAACGTTTTAGCTATTATATTATTAATGATATTTTATGTGATGTGATGCGTAGTTAGTGCTAGGATGTAATAAATATGATATAACAATGCTTTACATATATTTTCGTTTTCTAACTAAATTACCAGATGAAAAAATTAACAGGTTGACCATGGTACTGTTGATAGAGACAATTTGAGTTACTGACGGACAATGACTAACATAAAGATGATAATTTATAAATAAAAACATGGCATAAAGATTTTAGTACCTGTGCCATAAAATTCTTTACAAAAAAAATCTTATTATTATCTATGGTCGGATGTGGTTAACACCGGTAGAGCAATAAATTCACTATAACAGGATATAAAATGTATGCCAAATGTTTACTAATTATTTCGTATGCTTGATAGAAATTCCGCGTCCAAACAGATAAATCGTTTTCTTTTTATTGAGGAAGTTAGCAGACAAGCGCCATCGATGGTAATGGAACCTTATCGTGTAAGCAATGAACTTCAGAGTGAATTGTCAAGCGACATGTGAAATCTGTAATTCTTGTATCATTATTCTCCTACTCTTATCCCAATTATTTAGGGTCGATACAATATGTACTCTTCTTTCATAGTACGTATTGTAAAAGTTATTGGCAATAGTTTTATGACCGTCAGCCTGCCAGACGTCAACACTCCTTGGGAATGTAATTGTTGACTAAACGGCATTAGATGGAGTTGGCTCATGTCGTTATAAGGCGTCTTTTACGACGGGACGAGCAAAGTAAGAGTTGGTAGTATTCGTAACCGCTACCACACAGCAATCTGTAATTCTTGCATATTTCTATATATTCAGAATCTCGGAAACGGCTCTAACAATTTGCATGAGACTTAGTATGCAAGAGGTTTCAATGGCGATAATTCGGTTTAGCTTAGACATTTAGCACACTAAAAGAATTTCATAAAATCTTTCTTTCTTCTTAGTGATTGTGAGTTATTATTTTCTTAGTGATTTTTCTCGTCATCCTCCTCTTAACCCAATTACTTGTGGTCGGCGCGATATGCACTCTTCCATCGTTCATATAGAAACAGTTATTGGCAATAGTTTTGTGACCGCCTGCTTGATGTCAAGCCTTAAACCTCTTTGAGAATACAATTGTCAACAAAACGGCATCAGTTGGAGATGGCCCAGGTTCGTGTAAACTTCTAAGTTATTTTTTACAACATTCACGTTCAATGTAAGGGTTGGTAGTATTCGTAGCAGCTACCACACAGCGAAGTTCTCAGTGAATAACTGTTATCACAGAAAGAAATTACTGTCAAAGTCAACCAAGCAGCTTCTTATATAGATTTTCCTATCATTATATTACAAATTCAGTCATTGATAGATGAAAAATAGTTTTAATTTTCAAAGATAAATTTATAAGATACAAACAACAATAGCTTATATTAGGTACTGATTGCCGAAATAAATTGGAAAGAGGAAGAGGCCCGGAGATCTTAAAGACGATACGGCTATTAAATTCTAGACGTTTTTAGGGTCAATATCCGAGTTGAAAATTTCTAAGGAGTTTTCAAACTAGGCTGAAACGGCTCGTGTGATGTAGAAGAAATGAAGTCAAGTATTGGCACCAGTGGCCAGTTTTATGGCGATGAGGAAAGAATAAGGTGGATTATGAGATCGCGCCCAAGCATTGCGTCGCTCCGGTCGAAGGCTGGTGGTGTATAGAAAACGTGACCATTTATTCTTTGACTCAAAACGGGACATTTTAGTCGGGTTGTTAATTAAAAAAAAAAAAACACTTTTTAAAGGTATTCAGAAAAAGTTAGTTAACTTAAAAGTTATGAATTAAAAAATATACGCGAAATGTTTAGTTACCATATTTATCAGAGGAAAAATTTGCTTTAATGTAACTGGTGAAGAATTTCAAGTAAGAATAAAACTCTTGACACGTTTTTAAATTATTCAAATCCAACCTTTGCGCGGTTGCCGAAAACGGGACAATCCCGTTCAAAACGGAACGTGTGGTCACATTATGTATAGAACACAGCCTACCTCTAAAAAGACTGTTTAAGAATTTTCAGCAACTAATTTTAGATACTCGCGAGTATAAAACTTACAATTCAAATCCGGAGGGATTGGACGGTAAGAGTCGAGATAATAATCCGCCATAAAAAAAGATAGCAAACCGTCGTTTGCTTCAATTAATAAGTGTATAATGCAATGTGAAGCGTTAGTAGGTTAAGTGTTAAATAATATGTGAAGAAAATTACATAAGACTTGGCTGTATGGGCTTTTTTCCTTGTACCTGTTCGAACGGACGAATATAGTTCAAAATAAGTCTATGATTGTATTTCTATATTTTTTGTAATTCAATAAAGTCATCGAACTAAGGCCACGCGCTTTTACTTATTAAATAAGTAGTAAAAGATCAGATTATATTTTCTGTATTTTCAAGAAATATAAAATCATAAAAAAAAACCACTTTAATAATGTGTTTTTGCAATGGCGTACTAAAGGTGAAGCGTTAGTAGGTTGAATGTTAAATAATATGTGAAGAAAATTATATAAGACTTGGCTGTATGGGCTTTGCATCCTTTGCCTGTCTGAACAGACCAAAAATAAATCTATCACAATAATTCTATAATATCTTGTAATTCTTCAATAAAGTGATTCAACTAAGCGGTTTTATTACTTTCTCATTAAATAGTCACAGATCAAAATTGATTTTCTGCATTTTCAACAATAATAACATCATTAAAAAAAACACTAACATATTAAATACAAATTTAAAAGCAGCCACATGACAGTTTCAATGTTCCCGCCGAAAATGTTGTACCGTTATATGAACCACAGATAAATAAACACCAAATCGAACGAATAATTGGTTCAATTTAAAAATGGCACAAATAAAAACTAAAACGGAATGTACTACAATGAGGCAGGCGTCTACGTCGTGATAAAAACTAATTTCAACCGGTTCTCTTAGAAACTGGATGTGTCATGCTGTATTTTTATTAAAAAAAAAACAGATTTAAAGATGTCTCCAAGTCTCCATTAATATTGCTATTTCGTTTCTTTTTAAAAACAAAACGTTAAGATATCTCTAAAGGAATTGATATATTGCGATTTGAGGGAGTCGTGTTTTATTTTAAACTATTGTAAGTTTTTTTCTGGTAATTGTACTCAAACTATAAAATACGTGAAAATATTTCATTTCGCACGAGTTTATTTCTTTAGGATTAATTTTAATTCTTGTGATATTTTTTTACAGATTTACATAAACTTAGTGGTCATTCATAAATTATGTAAGATGTTTTTTTGGGGTTGTTGATCGAATATTATAACTTCTTACTATAGTCAGAGGGAGTAGTGAACCTAACATTACGTAAGATATTAAATTAAAAATTACTAATTTTAGTCAAAACTGTGATAGATTAATAAGATTAATGTTATTGCAGTGAGTTAATGATACCTACTTGTAGTAAGAAGAATGTAATAAAATATATTTTCAGAATAAATGAAGTTATATTTTATTAATAGGGTCTTTTACAAATATTCTTATTATCGTTTATCCTTTCATTGATGATTGTTATATTATCCTTTCATTGATCGGGACAACCTGTTTAAATTAAAACACTATAAACCTCTAACCACACCATCGGCAACACAAGAACTGTTGTGTACGCATCGGTGCCCCATGGACGTAGCATATGCCCTCCAGAACAACTACAATGGCATATACTCGTCAAATAAGATCATCAAATCCCTGAACATATATACATACGCCGACGCCGTCATACCACCAGACCTTCCTGAGACACTATACCTGTCGCACACCCAGGCAGAGAAAGAAATCCTCAACGAAAATGGATACGGCACCGGTGAGGGTTCCGAACTGCGTACCATCCACGAAGCACAGGGACTCGGTGCACCAAATGTCATTATCATCCAGACAAGAGATACAGTGCAAAAACTACACAACAGTATCCAACATGCCGTGGTTGCCATCTCCAGGCATACTAGATCCTGCACCTACTACACAGACACCCGTGAAGATGCCATCTGGAAACTCATGAGGAAGTCTATAGATCAGGACCCAAGTACTATACTGGAATACATTAAAAAGATGGCAATAAAACATAGAGACCTAAGGGTAATACAAGAGCTCGGATTGACATCACAATAAAGACCAACAATTCATACATGAAGTATACAAAGACATCATCACAAGTTCACAATAAATTAATAACGCAGAATCTCTTTAAAAATACATATAAACCATCATAAATGTATAATATCAAAGCCACTTCAAGAAAAATTGAATTATATAACTTCAACATAACGACTAAAATATACAACATAAAAAAGGCACGGACAAAAGTCTGTGGACCAACAATTTATATAATAAAAAAAAAAAAAAAAATCTTATTAAGGGGCAGGGGAGAGTATTTGCAATCTTATGATGTTTTACGGTAGGGGAGGAGGCCAAATCATTCTTCAAAACCCCTTACGTAATTTATGAACGGTGACTAATACTTATACCATAAGATACAGAGTGTTTCTGAGACGTTTTTAGTATATGATACTGTATACAGGGCGGAAGTGGACCGCTCCCGAAAACAAAGACAGGTGACCCTATTAGTACTACTTGTAATGATAGGCTAAAAAAACTCGAACAGGACGAAAAATTTTTTTTTTTTCACAAATATTTTTTTTTTCACATTCCATCGTATTAGGACAGTGCCATAGGGCACATACGCCTAGTGCACAGTAACGATAACTCGATAAAAACTACGTAACTATACTCAGATGAGAAAAGACGCAATCTATTCAAAAATCACGATTATATGTTCAAGAGTTCAACGAAATCGCGCGATGAAAAAAATTTTTTTTCCATCCGAATCGTTTTTTTTTCTAGCCTATCATTACAAGTAGGACTAGTAGGGTTACCTGTCTTTGTTTTCGGGAGCGGTCCACTTCCACCCTGTATATTACATATAAAGTACCTGTAAATTAATATTGCACATGGATTCTTGGAAAGAGATAATCGGTTAGTTTCGACTGCGTATAGCGTTATCTCTGTCGCACACTGACATGTGTGACGTTTATTAGTCGTTACGTATATAAGCTGAGATATAAATAAATTTAATATACACTACTTTTCCAAATTGCTTCTAATTAAATGTATTCCTTAAAAAAAGCTTTAGAGAAAATGATCAAAAATATACCTCAAAAAATAATGGCTAATAATTTGACATACCGTTAAGAGAATCATCTCCTTTTATGCATACCTAGAAAAAAAAAAAAAAAAAAATCAATAAACAAATTTAAGTGTATAATTATAGACACTTAGACATCTATACATAGTATAAGAAAAATCGCCGTCATTGTATGTACGCTTATATCTTTTAAACTATGCAACGTATTTTAATGCGGTTTCCATCAATAGATAGAGTGATTCAAGAGGAAGGTTTATATGTATAATACATGCATATTATAATAGAGAAAAGTTTAGAATTTAAAAGATTTATAATGTGATATCGTAAAAGACATTTTTATACGCTTTCATTACAAACGCTGGCTAAACCTTACGAGATATATCAAAATAATATACTAAGAAATTGTATATCTTAAAAGGATCTAGGTACAAAAAAGTCTGCGATAAAAAAATAAAGGAGATAGATATATACATCTCCTTTATTTTTTTCTTGCGGTGGACTATGAAGATTGTTGCGCGCCGCTAAATCGGTCTCGGGCGACGGAAGAGGCGGCGCGCAACGCTATAGACCAGGGGTCGGCAACCTGCTGCTCGCGAGCCACATGCGGCTCTTTGGATATGAAGTTGCGGCTCTTTAGTTCTATATACAAAAAAATATTTTACAAAGAAAATATTTAAAAATGGTATTGAATTGATTAATGAGGATTAGGCACAAATTATTGTTGGCAAATAAAAATTGTGGCTCTTTAAAAACTTTTAACTTTTATAAATTCTAATTTTTGGCTCTACCGACTGAAAAGGTTGCCGACCCCTGCCATAGACCCATCCTGCAATGCATCTTTCTTCACCATGCGAACGGGCCACCGGAACGTGATCGTTATCTTCGGTGGCTAGCCTCACTTACAGCATAAGAATAAAAAAAACTACGTTTAAAAAAACCGACTGCAAAAACTGAAAAGTACAAAATAACTTTAAATACTATCATTTGTATGTGCTATCTATTGATAGGTTTGAAATCGGTGCCAGGCCCTAAACAAAATTATAAACAGCTTAGGTACTTACTGTAATGAAATGCCTACACTAAAGATACCGATACCGGCACCGACTTCAAACCTATCAATAGATAGCACATACAAATTATAGTATTTTAAGTTATTTTGTACTTTTCAGTTTTTGAAGTCGGTTTTTTTAAACGTAGTTTTATTTTTATTTTATAATTTTTAGTGTTACAGACACACATAGGTTCTTTACATATTAGTAGCGGGGTTTGAGTTACTCGTTCATTTGTCGCATTCATACTTAATGCTAATTTTAGACTTATATGGTTTTCTCATGGATGCCTTAATCAGAACTGGACCAAATTGAAATGGGACCACACGGGAAGCACCAGCTTCCAAATAAAAAAAGAATCATTAAAATCGCTTTGCCCAGTCGAAAGTTATGAGCTCCTCCTTTTTTGAAGTAGGTTGAAAAACCCGTGTGCGGTGCGCTAAGTATTTACTTCAAAAATCACTGGTCGCCATCTTGTAATAAAGAATTAATCCATACATTGTGGATAAATATACAAAACATAAACAATTAACAGACTCGGAACAATCAATTTGTAATTAATTATAGATAAAGAAATATTTCATATATGTTATATATGCCTTTTAATATATCATATATATATATATATATATATATTAAATAATCCCTTTAGAGCGATCTAATTAACACTTAATAATAGGTAGGTAGCTATTTATAAAGTTTACATTAAAATCTAAACCGCAATTTTATAAATACCTACTGTATGCTGTGAGTCAGAAATGACTACATTTCAGTCAATACACCGTGGAATCTAATTGGCTGTTTTCCTGAAACGTATGTACTCAGTTAATCATTCTTAATGTCTCCACATAACTAAAAACATAATACATTGAAAAAAAAAGTCTGATAAATAGACGTTCTTAAGTTTGTCTGATATGCAACGGTATTGTTCCCAACATGCCTACGACATAGCATTCGAATTAAATCGCAATAATAGGTAAAAAAAATTTAGGCATTGTAGCTCGTAGCCCGCTCGCGTCCCGCACGCACCCCTTGCTTTTGATGCGCCCGAGCCGCGCGACCTTGGTCTATGTTTTAATAGGTCAGTTTGCAATTTTTTGCCAAACGGCTTAGACGTATATCATATGTTTATAACAAATCCCGAACGCGAGTGCTAGTAAGTGCGAAAAAATGACAAATCATTACCAGTATTCTGACGTAGAGTAACCACTCTGTCTAACCAGACATGGTTCGTTTTTATGCGATTGCTGGAGACAACTTGGGGAAGGCTAGATGCCTGTACGCTCAGCCAGAACACCTGGATTCGTTACGCAGATATGGCATTATAAATCCGCCTGTGCCTACTACAACAGCGATCATTTTATCAGCCACATAACGCCTACTAACCCACAGGCAGTTTTGAGTGCTTACACGTGCTCAGGCTAGAGGTAGGTGTCGCCGACATTCTGCTCGATTAGAAGAAGAAATTCTTGAGAAAATGGAGGCATGGTTTTAAAGTAATTAAAGAAAGTAGGTAACCAAGGTAAGAGCATTGACCGTAGGTTGATAGCTACGGTCGATGCTCTCAAACGACCGTAGGTATAACAAAATTATTAGACAAAACATGTTACAGTTATGCAAAAATGATATTTTAAGGAAACGTCCGGGATTGCAAATGACTAGAATTTATGTTTTTATTTTATTGAATAAATGCTATATTATGGTTCTATATCATTAACTGAGTATATACGTTTCGGGAAAACAGCCAATTAGATTCCACGGTGTATATAATTGGATCGTATTATTATTTCCATATCATCGTTGGTATAAAATTTATTATATAACTATTATTAAACAATTATGTCAACAATTTAGAAATTTAAATAAAAAACCGCGTAAAAAGTGAACCAAACTAGGTAAATAAAAAAAAACTGAAAAAACAAGCACTTAGATGTTCGGTGGTTTCGAATTCTATAATACACTAGCTTTTGCCCGCGTAAAAGGTTACTTTCCTAAAGTTTACATCCCCTATTTTTATTTTACCCCTTAAGGGTAATTTTTTTACGAAATTTTAATGTCATATTTATTTATATCTAATCAATAGCCTAAAAATAACTTTCAAGCTTCTGGCTTAAAAATTACGATACTTCCTTTTTATTTTTCATCCCCCTTTACAAACCTTTTTTTGCATTATAGAGTAGCCTATGTCCTTTATCAGGCTCTAGACTATCTGTGTACCAAATTTCATTTAGATCAGTTCAGCAGTTTTGGCGTGAAAGAGTGACAGACAGACAGAATTACTTTCGCATTTATAATATTAGTAAGGATTTATGAACCTTAAGCCAGTAACCAAGCCATAAACTCAACAATTGGCCTAAATCGTGTTTTTTTTTTGTTCGTCCATTCGGACAGGCAAAGGGATCAAAGGCCATACAGCCAATTTAATTTTTTTTTCATATATTATTCAATACTTCTTCATATTGTATATAGTCATTGTCCGTCACTAAGTCAAGTCGTTACCATTAATCGGGCGCTGATAACCAAATTAATGGTTTTCTTGGCAATTTTGGCAAAATATGAAAATACACATAAACCACTATTATACCATATTCACTACACTTCAGCACTTTAACTGTATCATATTCTATAAAATACCAGCAAAATTATTCAATATAACATTACAAAACACTAAAGAAATGAATATAATAGGTACAAGAGTGTTACATAACATTTTTTTTTTTATTGCTTATGGTGGCAAACGAGCAAGCAGCACACCTGATGGTAAGTGTCACTGCCGCACATGGACCTTTGCTATACCAGGGTATAGCTAGCCAGCTGCCTACCATTACAATCCCCAAACCCTGGGTGGGTTTCCGGCTCTCCCGTTCACCGAACGAAGTGTAACAGCACATTGCTATTACTCAGATGTCGATCTTCTGCTCAGTGTGGTACTACCCCGGACGGACCGGCCCGCGGCTGTAGACAGAGAACTGTCAACAGCGTGGTCCTACCACTATTATTACATTTCCATATTCGCGCCTAAAATCCTGCCCTATATCCAGGGGCGGCTCCAGCACATGTAGCGCCCGGGTGCAATCAATAACCTTGCGCCCTCTTGTATCAAAATAGGGAACTAAATGGAATAATGATAGTTACAACACGTTCGACTAAACTCCGAGCCTCGCTGCAATACGTTATCGCATGCTTAGTCCCGTTGTTTTGACACAAAATCAGGTAAACACGATCGGATTATGAAGTTACAGTGAGCATAGCGACGAAACAACCTACCCAAACCTGTTAAATAACGCACCCACTACGTTTATAGATGGTTAGGCACTGGCGTGTGGACCGTTATAGTAGAGGCTCTATGTGTCCCGAGCGGCTCTCGGCGCCCCCTAACTCCCGACGCCCGGGTGCACCGCACCCTCTGCACTTTAGGTAAAGCCGCCCCTGCCCTACATCGTTATTTTAACCCATATGCCATCTGTGCAATCATTATTATGTTTAATGTAACCACTGTGACATTTAGCCCAATGGAGACGGCAATAAGATTGTTTTAAATGAATTTGTCATATCAATACATTGAGGTCATATCAATAATTTTTTTTCATAGCAACAATTTGACACTCATTAAACATGGATGGAAACAATGATCACTTTTGGCGGGAATTTGAAAACGTGACGTGGTGCTCTTGTATTATATTCGATATCTTAGTGTTTTAACGTGTTATATTAGATAATTTTGGTGGCATTTTATGTAATATGAAGCGGCGTAACTACTGGGATGTAGTGAATATCATATAAAAATGCTTTAAAACGTTTTCGTTTTTGCATCAAAATTCCCACAAGATACCATTAACAGTCTGGCCATTGCACTGTTGATGGTGACAATTTGACTTAGACAATGACTAACTTGAAAGACTAAAAACGTGAAGATATTTATAACTCGACACTGGCACCAATAGCTCGTATAAGTAGCTGATTGCCAATACATAAGAAGAAGAAGAAACAATGACAGATTTAGTTTCGATGGCTTCTTAGCTTCAAGTTAATATAACGCCTATTGATATAGGCGTCATCATTCTCCTACTCTTATACCAATTACTTGTGGTCGATACAATATGTACATATTGTACAAGTTACTGGCAATAGTTTTATGACCGGTCGCTTGTCAGACGTCAACCCTCCTTGCGAATGTAATTATTGACCAAATTCATTTTTATTAACCATTTTCATTTTCCACCAAAATGCCCAGAAAATACAACCAACAATGTATGTATATATATAATGGCTATAAAACTATTTAAAGGAGACGATTCAACTTACAATGACCAATATGAAGAGATTAAAGATGTGAAGATAATTCGACACTGGCAACAATGGGCTCATATTATTGGCAATTCAATACAAAAAAAGAAATCCCGTTTCGTTTTAAATAACTAACATTTAATATTATAATCTCGTTACAAGTAATATAAAGTTTTCAAACAAGTAACAAACCTTATTACGAATATAAAAATAGTTATGACGCAATAATCTTTCATCTTGTGTCTTCTTGTTAATAAAATACCGTAAGGACATCGTTATCTTTGTCACGCTAAAGGCAATCGCACGCCTCGTGTAACGCTATTTTGTTAATAACAGTGTTGCCAGCTTCATAATTTCCCATGAATTAGTGGAATACATTACATTCTCCTACTTAACCCAATTACTTGGGGTCGATACAATATGTACTCTTCTTTCATAGTACATATTGTAAAAGTTATTGGCAATAAGTTCTATGACCGGCCGCCTGCCAGGTGTCAACCCTATTTGGGAATGTAATTGTTGACCAAACGGCATCAGATGGTATTGTCTCTGGTTGTTATAAGGCTTTTAGTCATCTTTTACGACATCCACGAGCAAAGTAAGTGTTGGTAGTATTCGTAGCCGCTACCACACAACACGTATAGGATATGAATATATCTCTTATTGTGGGGAGTTTCGCGCCCAGCAGTGGCACGTATATGAATTGAGGTGGAAAAAAAAAGAATATATTATTTTTTAAGAAACCTTAAATAGAATAATAAAATCATTTTTATATATTTTATCCGTGTGTTGAGGGAGTAAGAATACAATTCACTTATCTCTCCCTCTATCTTATCCGTGGCTGATTGTAAGAGACGACTATGGGATATAAAACGCATATAACATCTATGCAAGAGAAGAAAACATGAAAGAAAACCCTATACCAACACGTCTGACCAACGTGGTATAGTAGGTTAATTTCCCTTCGTCTATGGAGGAGGCTCGAGCCCAACAGTGGGACATATAATATGAACTGAGAGAGTACCAGCCAATGCCTTTCATTTGCTTGAGGAACTGAACTCGACTGCACAAATGGCGTAGTGGTTAAGATACCGACCTTCCGTGCCAGTTCCGTGGGTTCGATTCCCACGCAGGACATTACTTTGTGTGATCCACAAAGTGTTGTTCTGAGTCTGGGGGTAATTTGTCTGCGTTAATTGCATGTTTGTAAAGTGCCCCGCAATACAAGGTTTATTTCCTTAGTGCAGGGTGGTGTTTAAAAAAAAAAAAAAAAAACAAACTAAAACCGGCTGAGTTATCATGTGCTAACAGGAAGTGCGACCGCCATCTTGTGTTACAATTATCGCATAAGCCCCTACTATGTACATTCCAAAGTGGACATTTATAAGCTGATAAATAAATGAAGTACTGAGGCGCTTTATTTCAATTGAAGTGCAACTAAAATTTGGTAACAACGCCATCTACCGGATCAAATTATATTTACAAACCATCCAGGAACCCATTGAACACAAAAAAAAACCCAAAATCGATGGCCGTTGGTTCCGAGGTTATGAAGTAGGAATACAAAATGTTATCAGCCCTTACTTTAATGTTGGTGATCGTAAAAGACCAGTAATAACATGAAACACAGATCATCGATGTAAAAAGAAAGCTTCAAATAAACCCCACACCCATTTAATCAGCATGGTATAGTAGGTCAAATTCCTTCCCATTGTGGAGCAGACCCGAACCCAAAAGTGAAATCCCATATAGGACTAAGAAAAAAACACAAAGCAGTCATGAGGACTGCCGAAAGAAATGGAAACCTATGAACAAAAAAAAACAAATACAAAATAAAATTAAAAAAGCGTGACTATATCATAACCAGCCATAAAAATAACTATTAAAACTGAATAATTGATAATAATTAATAATAACAATTATTACATATATGCAAATTGAATATAGTAAACACAGCAGTGAAGAGCAGGTCTTTCTCGCTCGGGTACACTCGGCGGTCCCGAGTTAACCCGATCGCGCCTTTCACCTCAGAGCGTGACGGATAAGCTTCACTTAAAACCTCCAAAAAAATCTGTATACGGTTCAAAAGTAGTTTTCATTTTTAAAAAGAAGAAAATTACTATTATTACGATGGTTTAGTTTAGGGTAATTTTTTTAAAGTAGTATTAACGAGATTTTAGCTACAAAATTGGCAACACCATTTAAGATTTTTATATTCAGCTATCGATGTGATTCTGGTTTAGAAATCTTCGTTGTCAATAGATGGTTCGCATTTAGAGGTCATTGCACTAATGTTATTATATTTCTCCAGTTATTATAGATAGTTAAAATCTAGTCCATCAAATCTAAAATAATAATTTTATTTAATAAGTTTTAATCCTACTTTTACGGAAAGTACACTAAATGAAACATTTAAATTTTGCATGAAGATACCGTCACCACAGGACGATCTGTCTTTATCCCCATAAATAGAGAATGATTGTAAATAATGATTTTTAAATACCTTCTTCTTCTTCTTATGTATTGGCAATCAGCTACTTATACGAGCTATTGGTGCCAGTGTCAAGTTATAAATATTTTCACGTTTTTAGTCTTTCAAGTCAGTCGTTGTCTAAGTCAAATTGTCACCATTAACAGTGCAATGGCTACACTGTTAATGGTATCTTGTGGGAATTTTGATGGAAAACGAAAACGTTGTAAAGCACTTTTATATGATATTCACTACATCCAAGTATTTCCGCACATCACATTACATAAAATGCCATCAAAATTATCTAATATAACACGTTAAAACACTAAGATATCGAATATAATACAAGAGCACCACATGACGTTTTCAAATTCCCGTCAAAGTCCCAAAAGCCCTTTTAAAATACCTTTTCAACGATATCCCGTTTGACATAGTTTGTTGACTTTATTTTTTTTTTCATTTTTACAATATGGCGTCCAATGGTCGCCATATTGAATTTTCACTATCATCATATCTTTAGTGACACTCGCCGTACTAAGAGCAATCGATTGACGTGTGAATCATAAAAATCGCCACAGGCATTTGGTCTATATAGTGCTTCAAAGGAACAAACATACATACATAGATTGTTAAACACATTACCACTCCTTTGGGTCGCGCAGTCGTGTAAAAAGAGCCCGAGTTCATGAATATTTTTATTCCCCATACAAAGACAGAAACTATTCAAACAATTAGAGCAATACCGCGTAGAACATAAAAAAATCAATATGGCGTGTCTGTGGTTTTTATTATATTTTAATTATTTGAAACTATAATTATAATAACTGTTTACAACAAATAATCTTACCCATGGGTGATCGTAAGAGACGTCTAAGGGATATAAAACGGATATAATATCTATGTAAGAGAAAAAAAAATGCGTGCGTACAAAGTACACATTTCAGAGGTGAAACTTTGGCTAACTAATTTTTAAATCTCGTTTACATACATCAACCAAGCCTGTAACAGCTATACTACGCGCATGCGTTCGAGTGCCACGCATTCATTCGCTCGGTCTCTTCCTAGTCCCCCTCTCCAGGAGCGTTGAACGTTTAACGCAACCTTGTTGGAAGTCGCATTAGAAGTTTCACTTCAAAAACTTGAAACAAAGCTCTATACCAACACGTCTGACCAGCGTGGTATAGTAGGTCAATTTCCCTCCCATTATAGAGGAGGCTCGAACCCAACAGTGGGATATATAGGAGCTGTGATGATGATGACTTACTATACCACGCTGATCACACTAGGTTAGAGTTCTCTGGCACTCTGTTCTCTCTGCCTACCCTGCAAGGGATGTGGCGTGATGGTATGTATGTGTATCATACTAGGTATAGGTGGTTTTATTACGAATTTTCTTTCTTTTTCATAGATGCTGATGATGCTGTCTGCATATTATATTCCCAATTCTTTTCGATATCTACGGATAAGATAGCTGGTGAATTTTTCTTATTCTTTTTTTTACAGACAATCAGCTACTTATACGACCCATTGTTGCCAGTGTCGAGTTATAATTTTCTTATGTTTTTAGTCTATTCATGTTAGACATTGTCCGTCAGTAAGTCATATCGTCGCCATTAACCCCTCCCGCGATTTCGGGACACCGTTTGACCGAAAAAAAATTTGCTCAACGCGCTTTTAAGACACAAGTTTGACCCAATTAAACGTTCTACAATTAGCAATTGTTTTTAGCTCTGTATTTCACATTTCCTTGTAATATAGCAACAATAACAGTTTACGTAAAACCATAAAATTCACTGAACTTTTTTCAATAAAACAAAGCGCGGGGCACTCGAGAGCACCGCGAAGTCTGGCGCGTGAGGGATTAACAATGCTATGGCCACACTATTCATAGTATCTTCTGGGAATTTTGGTGGGAAAACGTTGTAAAGCACTTCTATATCATATTTACTAGATCCCAGCAGTTACTTCACATCAAATTACATAAAATGCCATCAAAATGATCTAATATAACACGTTAAAACACTAAGATATTAAATGTGATGAAGTCTTTTCTTCTTCTTCTTATATATTGGCAATCAGCTACTTATACGAGCTATTGGTGCCAGTGTCAAGTTATAAATATTTTCACGTTTTTAGTCTTTCAAGTTAGTCATTGTCTAAGTCAAATTGTTGCCATTAACAGTGCAATGGCCACACTGTTAATGGTATCTTGTGGGAATTTTGATGGAAAACGAAAACGTTGTAAAGCACTTTTATATGATATTCACTACATCTCAGTATTTCCGCCACTTCATATTACATAAAATGCCATCAAAATTATCTAATATAATACGTTAAAACACTAAGATATCGAATATAATACAAGAGCACCACATGACGTTTTCAAATTCCCGTCAAAAGTCCATGTGATGAAAGTCTTGTATTAACAAGATCACATGACATTTTCAGATTGCCGCCAAAAGTCCTGTGGTGAATTCTATTACTCTATTACCACATAGATTTTCTTTTTGGTTTTGTTCGTCCGTTCGGACAGGCAAAGGGATCTAAGCCCATAGAGCCAAGTCTTATTTTTTTTTATATATTACTATTATTGTCCATATATTGTTCATCATTTCTTCATATTGTGTCGCCTTAATAGTCATTGTCCGTCATTAAGTCAAGTCGTTACCACTAATCGGGCGCTGATAACCAAATCCATGTTTTTTTTAGGAATTTTGGCAAAATATGAAAATACACGTAAACCACTATTATACCATATTCACTACACTTTAGCACTTTAACTGTAACATATTCTATAAAATACCAGCAAAATTATGCAATATAACACTACAAAACACTAAAAAAATGAATATAATACAAGAGCGTGACATGACATTTCCACATTCGCGCCAAAACTCCTACCACATAGATAATATATGTATTCAATAGTTTTAAAATAGTATCCATAGAGAATAAATCTTAATATATATAAATTACGCGTCACGTTGTTTGTCCGCGATGGACTCCTAAAGTACTTAACTGATTATAATCAAATTTGCGCAGCATGTGTACTTTGATCCAACTTAAAAGATAGGATAGCTTTCATCTCAATTTATAGCAATATAATTTTAATGCAAATTATTTGTTTATTATTTGACAGTCACAATTATCTGTTATCTCCAAACGATTCTAACAGATGGCGGTATCTGTTGACTGGATTGAGTAAGTATTTAATAGATGGCGCTATGTTAAACGTAAAAACGTTTCATATAAGCTACAATTTATTAGCATAACAATCACGTGTTACTGTGGCTACCTCAGCCACAGCAACGCGTGGCCGGGTCTTCTAGTTGATTATATAATGTTATTTTAATGGATCTGACCTCGAAAACTAAACTTTGTTTTTATTGAGATAATCGTATTTTTTTGTTATTAAATTAACATCTAGTCATTGATTATATAAACGCATATATTTTTTATCTTTAATAAACAATTATTGAAAAGAAAAACAACTTTGTATCTTTAGGAAAAAAAGTAAACAGCGATAAAAAAAAGAACAAATCAACAGTACTAATTAATACGGAGCAAATGAGTCGAATTTATTAATAGGCTTTAGGCTCTCGTCTTCAACCTTTGAGTTCCATCATCAGACTAGCTCAGTACCATCATAAGTGGGTGTTTCAAATAGATCAAAAATACCAAATATTAACATTACATGCATTTAAAGATATTGGCACGAAGTATAGATATAAGAAGTCCGAACGGTATAGGCTTTTCCATTTTATTCATGGACACAGTAATAAACTCAGATCTTAGTTCTCTTTTCTGCCACTGGCTGCGCTAGAGTTTAGGACGTACCGATGCTATTATTATTATTATTACACGTAAACACGCGTTGGCTCGCGAATGTTGAATTTAATTATTGGAACGAAGTTCCTTATCGCGCGTTGTGAAAGCTGGGGGCTAGACGGAAAAAATTCTTACGAAAAGTTGTCACGACACTTTTTGCTATAGTAAGCTATTGTAAGCTGTGCGGCGTCGCTCGTCGGCTCTCTTATAGAAAGCAAGCCAGATATTTTCATTTCTATTTCGCATTGAACAGTGTGGTGTCGCGACGATTTTTTTTATAGATAGAGTGATTCAAGAGGAAGGTTTATATGTATAATATATGCATAATGTACTAGAGAAACACTGATAATTTTAGAGGTTTCTAATGTGATGTCGTAAATAAACACATTATTTTGCGCTTACATTGCAAACGCTGGCTGAACCCTACGAAATAGATCAAAATAAAGTACTACAGTATTATACAGCTTAAAAAGGCCTACAAAAAAGTCCGCGATGGTATATATCTATCTCTTAAGGATAACATACTATATCCATTTTAATACTTTAAAAAATGTTCTATTATAAAACGATAATTGAAAAGCTATTTACACAAATACTGTATTAATCCTTATCATTTTAAATACATTAGTTGGCTTGAGCATTTCATGAAGATATTTTTTTTCCTTCAGACCATGCAAATTAAATCAATACCTTAAGAGATATAGCAAAATCAAAATAATGCGCAACGAAATTATTTTCGCCCGTGACCGGGCCGCGTGGCCGGCTCGCGTTCGAGCTCGGGGCCGAAAAGTTTTGGTAGTCTAGTGGAATTGTATATCCTATTATTAATATTATAAACGTGAAAGTTTGTAATAATGTATGGATGTGAACATGTTTGTTGCTCTTTCACGTAAAAACTACTGAATGGATTTTGATGAAATTTATAGTAATATAGCTTGCACAACAGAATAACACATAGGCTATAATTTATAAAGATATTTTGCAAATTGGCTAAAATATAACGATAAAAATCGCTTAAGGCAGAAAAAAATTATATAATTAAAATAGAACTTCGTTCCATCCGGGTGTCCCTTGACACCTCCGGTTTTTTTTTAATATAAAATTCCAGAGCTGTCAATAGCAACAAAACTGTCCGCGTAAAGATTTACACGAGTATTTCTTGAAAAATGGCGCGCTCTACCGGTAAAACTCCTAAAAAAAAAAAGTGTGTGTGTCAGCCCCGACGCACGACTGGAGTTTACTCCTTAAATACGATTATTATTTACATTTATTAAAACTATTCAGTGAAGTATTATCTCACGTCAGAATGTGAAAGGTGCGCAGAATAGGTTGCGCACCAAAAACGTAACGATGTCATTCGATCACTAGATTTTACTCCTCAATTTTTTCTCATACCGGGCGCCATATATGAAAATCGATTCTTAAGGAGTAAACTCCAAAAACTTAAAGTATTTGTTTTGAAATATGTATCATAACAAATTTTACTAAATGAAATTATTATTAATTAACCTCTTATCTTAATTAGTAGTGGTTAACACAATATGTAGTCATCTAACATAAAAATATTGCAAATATTTTGACAATAGTTTTATGACCGATCGCGGGAAATCTGGGGCAAAGATAGATAGTTTGTAATAAACCTTTTTAAGGAGGGAAGTCCATGTAAACGCCTCAAAATCGGTCATTTTTGTAGTTTACTCCTTAAGAATCGATTTTCATATAAGGCGCCCGGTATGAGAAAAATTTGAGGAGTAAAATCTAGTGATCGAATGACCTCGTTACGTTTTTGGTGCGCAACCTATTCTGAGCACCTTTCACTTTCTGACGTGAGATAATACTTCACTGAACAGTTTTAATAAATGTAAATAAAAATATATATATTACTTTTAGTCAAATGAGCTTTTTTTTTGCGCCTGTTTTGATAATCGTACTTAAGGAGTAAACTCCAGTCGTGCGTCGGAGCTGACACACACACTTTTTTAATACTGTTTTTAGCCGTGATAAAATAATTTTGATTGTTTTTAAATTCTAACACATCTTTATATTTAATATCTTCGCTACTTTACAATACGCACTCCTCCTGCTTGTAATTTTGTAAATATTCGAGATATTTTTTTTTCGTCTCGTCAGTACACGCTCAACAGTGTAGGTACATTCAGAATATCGAAAAAAAAAAAAAAAGATTTTTTGAAATTTTTACATGGACTTCCCCCCTTAATACAAATGTGTCTTTTATTCATTCATTTCAGCTCATATATGTCCTACTGTTGTGCTCGAGCCTCCTACATAATGGGAGGGAAATTGACCTAATATAGCATAATGATAAGATGTGTTGGTATAGGCTTTTGTTTTCAGTTTTCCTTCATCTTTTTAATACAAATGTGTATCAGACACGAATCACATCATACCAATTGTATTAAATGAAAAATAAACCAACTAATACCACGCCATCAATGAAATCCATTAATATTTTTTCATGCTAAAAATTTGCATAAAAAAAAAATAACCAAACGAGATACCTCAAATTTTAAGAATGGATAGATAAATTGAATAAAAAAAACAATTCACTGTAAAATAAAATCTCTTGCAAACAGAATAAATAAAAAAAAAAGATCAATTCTCTATGCACAGATCTCGATTATCTATGGTACTGAAACGGTATCCGCATAAACAACAAAAAAAAAATATGGACCAAACATTTTGATTAACATTATTTTTATCTTTGATTTTGCGAGGCTATGGTTTGATTACAACTCGGCTGAAATAAATTTTTACAGCTTATAGTGGCAAACTAGCAAGCAGCACACCTGGTGGTAAGTGGTACTGCCGCCCATGGGCCTTTACAATACCAGAGATATAACTACGCTGCTGTCAACCAGCCAAAATCCACTCAAAAATTTGCCGGCTTTCTCATTTACCGAACGAAATGCAAAAACACATTGCCATTACTCAGACGCCAATTTTCTGCTCAGTGTGGTACTACCCCGGACGGACCGGCCCGCGGCTGTAGACAGAGAATTGTCAACAGCGTGGTCCTACCACTATTATATAAATTAATCTAATATAGATTATTAGAGGATGTAGGTACCGGGGGAGACGGAGACTAACCTACCTAGACCAGATCGGTCACGTACTGAAGGAAGGTGGAGTCAAGAGTCTCCGAAACCGGCGAGCGTGTATGAAGAGAATTATGAATGTTGAGGAAGCGAGTGAAGTATGCAAGTATAGAGTTCTCTGGCACTCTGTTCTCTCTGCCTAACCTGCAAGGGATATGGCGTAATGATATGTATGTATGTAGATTATTAGATTGGAACGCGGCCACAAATAGAGAAAATTTGCCAAAAAATCTCAACAAGACCGTCTTTTCTTGCATTGTAATATTGCAAAAGTTTTTACAATAACGACTGGCCATCTGTCAGACGTCAACACTACTTGTGAATGTAATTGTTGACCAAACAGCATTATAAGTTGGTACAGTTCTATGTTCTCTTAGTCTTCTTTCACTACATTCATGAGCAATTTAAGTACATACATATCATCACACCATATCCCTTGCAGGGTAGGCAGAGAGAACAGAGTGCCAGAGAACTCTATCCTTGCATACTTCACTCGCTTCCTCAACATTCATAATTCTCTTCATACACGCTCGCCGGTTTCGGAGACTTTTGACTCCACCAATTTAAGTGTTAGTAATATTCATATTATCCGTGTGGTGACGAAGTAAGAATACAATTCACCACCTCCTATCTTACCCATGGGTCTATAAGAGACGACTAAGGGATATAAAACGCATATAACATCTATGCAAGAGAAGTGAAACACGAAACAAAACCCTATACCAACACGTCTGTTCAGCGTGGTATAGTAGGTTAACTTCTCTCCCATTACGGAGGAGGCCCGAGCCCTACAGTGGGACATATATGGCCTGTGATGATGATGAATATTCATATAACGTAATTATAGTTCTTTTAAATAATAATAGCATAACTAATATACTTAGAATGAATTTAAAAAGATTTATTTGTTGAATTTCTGCGAATTCGAACAGTGTACGTACATGCTATTTTGGCTCAATGCCTAAATAGCGAACTCGCAAAAAAAAAAGCAAAACTATTTATCGAATCTGTTAATACAAGCCCAGGCAAGACATCGTCATTCTCCTACTCTTATCCCAATTACTTGTGGTCGATACAATATGTACTCCTCTTTCATAGTACATATTGTAAAAGTTATTGTCAATAGGTTTATGTCAGGCCGCCTGCCAGACGTCAACACTATTTGTAAATGTAATTGTTGACCAAACGGCATCAGTTGGAGTTGGTCCAGGTCGTTATAATGCTCTTAGTCGTCTTTCACGACATCCACGAGCAAAGTAAGTGTTGATAGTATTCGTAGCCGCTACCGCCGTTATATTTGATCAATAGGGACTTTTCTATCAAAAATTCTTATTAAGGGTGAGGAGTTGTTGCAATCTTATGATGGCTTACGCTATGGCCAAATCATTCTTCAAAATCCCTTACGTAATTTATGAACGACCCCTAATACTTAAACCATAAGATGCAACGTATTTCTGAGAAGTTTTTAGAATATGATATGTTAGTGATTACTTATCCGGAAAGGAGGGAAGCGGGCGGGGATATATGTACCAAACTATTGAGAATAACAGTTCAGATAAGATGTACACAAGGCTATTTTATACGAAGGTTTATTATATAGTTTAAATAAATAAAAATATCAACTTGCATGTCGTTTTATTTATCTCGTAGGTTATAAATTTTAATAATATACGTATTTTTGAGCCTTGTACTAATTATAAAATCGTAGCAAGGTAGGTTTTTTTTTTAAATACAAGATTTTTATTTTGTAGGCAATGGTAATGAACACACTGTCTTTTCCGTTCTGTATGAGAAAAGGTCGGACTTTTGGCGGGAATCTAAAACGTCATGTGTCTCTTGTATTATATTCGATATTTTACTGTTTTAACGTGTTATATTAGATATTTTTTATGGTATTTTATGTAATGTGATGTGACTGAACTGCTGAGATGTAGTGAATATCATATAAAAGTGCTTTACAATGTTTTCGTTTTCCATCACAATTCCCACATGGCCATAGCACTGTTGATGGCGACAATTTGACTTACTGACGGACATGACCAGGGTTGGGCAAATTCTGATTTTTATTAAAAAAATCAAAAACCATTGATTTTTTAAAAAAAATCATGATTTATTTGATTTTTTAAATTTGAACATAAAATTTGAACATTTTGATTCTTTGAAATTATTGTTAATTATTTTAATGTATAAGTCTAAAAATTATAATACAATTTGCGCCTCAAAAACTTGTGACAACGCATTTGTCGCGCTTCTTGCTTCTTGCAAGAAAATTCTTGTCGCGATTTGTTTTTCTTCTGTCCTATCCTATACACTCACTCACTATACAGTGCCGAGTGAGACACGAACGCGTTTGTTGTGCTTTTTGCAAGAATATTCCTGTCGTGTCGTGTCGAGGCTTGTTTTCCTTTTCAACCTATAAATTGACGTTCGCGCATTTCGCTAGTTTAGTTAAGTTAGTTAAGTGAAGTGAAAACATATAAATAAAGTAAAATGAGTGGAAGAAAAGAGGACCCAATATGGCAGTTCTATATTAAGACAACAAATCCAAATAAATTGGGGTGTAGGGCTATTTGTAGAATGTGCAAGAAAGATATTCAAGGGTTAGTCCAAAGACTTAAAGCACACCACGATGTTTGTAATTATCAAGAGAGGAATACAGGTAATTAAATTATTAATTTTATTTTATTTATATTTTAGGCATATATGATTGTTTTTTGTTTTTAAATGTTAGGTGAAATGTAACACGTGGCGTGGCCTTTAATGTAACTTTTTTAATGCGACCTTTCCCAGGTTAATTATTAAAGATTATCTTTACTCTTCTATACTTACTTAATTTTTAATTTTTTTCAACTTAAAAAAATAAATTTGCTTTTACATCTCTATTGAACATTTTAACTTTATTTTAAAATCAATAATTCAATACTATATCAATATATCATCAATTATAATTAATCAATATCAATTTTCAGTTGTTTTTTCTCTTTCCAGAGAGTCGAATGTCGCTTGACAGTTTTGCTAGCACATATATCATCTGCCTCAAGTTGTAGTTCACTCATGACGAAAGTACCAACACCAACAAGTCCAACAACTTTTGAGCCAGTCCAAAAAAAGAAAGCAATCGAAACTCAGCCTACCATGAGTACCATGAGTAGTTTTGTAATGCGGACTTCAACTGCTGAAAAACATAAAATTGACAAACAAATAGCAAAGGCTATTTTTGCTACTAATTCGAGCTTCAGATGTATTGAGAATTTAGAGGTGAAAAAAGCCATTCAGTTATTAAGGCCTGGTTATACACCGCCCTCGAGAAAAACGGTAGCAACAAGTCTTTTGGACGAAATCTATGAAGAGGAAAAAGAAAAATATTTCTCCTCACTTTCAGGACAGTCCGTAAATATGTCAATTGATGGGTGGTCAAACGTGCACAACGAACCAGTGATATGCGCAACGATAACCACTGAAGATGGACAAGCCCTCCTATACGAAACTATAGACACATCAGGAAATCCACATACTTCAGAATATTTAACTCAAATAGTTTGTGACCTGATTTCTTCATGTGAATTAAAATACAAGTGTACCGTAAAATCTTTTGTGACAGACAATGCCGCAAATATGACACTTATGAGAAAAACATTAGAAGAAAAAACGAACGCAAAAGTTATAACTTATGGCTGCTCTGCACATATTTTTAATTTACTGTGCAAGTACTTTCAAGTTAAAGACGTTATAGAACATGTCGTCCAAATTGTTAAATATTTTCGAAATAACCATTTGGCTAGAGCTAAATTCAGTCAAGCAGGAGGCAGCGCTTTAGTCCTTCCAAGCGATGTGAGATGGAAGAATCGGAGTGGGGAGCGTGAGGTTTTTTCGTTACGGAATTTCTGGATTCGGTCCCCGCGCTCAAGGCCCGCGATAGAAGCTATGCAATAGCTTAATATAAATAATCAAAATACTTTCTAGACACTACGTCAAGTCTGTGTTTAGTCACACATTTTTACCTCCAACCGGTGTAATTGAACATCTGCGGGCTTTAGTCTATAATCAAAGATGGCGTGACATTTAAATGTAGAATATTTTTGTTTATTGTGCTAATTCGATATTATTACCTATTTGTACACTTTAACAACAAAACATTTTACTTAGTTAAATAAAGAATTTTTATTCACATCCACATGTGCAAGTTTTGATTGGTATTATTCGAATTATCGTATTAACAACGCTGCTCTGTATACACCTACAGTCCATGATGGTCGCAGTCACACTAAAGTGAGTTGTACGGATTGCAGTACAGTTTAGTCGAACAAAGCAAGTGTTCGGAACGCGAAATCTAGTACGTAGTACATATATATCGATGATCCCAGCAGTTCCGTCGCTTGACATTACATAAAATGCCATCAAAATTATCTAATCATCATCATTGTCATTCTCCTACTCTTAACTCAATTACTTGGGGTCGATACAATATGTACCTACTCTTCTTTCATAGTACATATTGTAAAAGTTATTGGCAATGGTTTTATGACCGGCCGCCTGCCAGACGTCAAAACTACTTGGGAATGTAATTGTTGACCAAATGGCATCAGATGGAGTTGGCTCAGGTCGTTATAAGGCTCTTAGTCTACGTCTTTTAAGATATCCACGAGCAAAGTAAGAGTTTGTAGTATTCGTAGCCGCTACCACACAGCATAATGCTACCACAAAGCTTAAATATTTTCACGTTTTTAGTCTTTCAGTTTAGTCATTGTCTAAGTCAAATTGTCGCCATCAACAGTGCTATGGCCACACTGTTAATGGTATCTTGTGGGAATTATGATGGAAAACGAAAACGTTGTAAAGCACTTTTATATGATATTCACTACATCCCCGCTGTTCTGTCACATCATATTACATAAAACACCATAAAAATTATCTAATATAACACGTTAAAACACTAAGATATCGAATATAATACAAGAGCACAACATGACGTTTTAGATTCCCGCCAAAAGTCCTATATATTAATTACAAACAAATATTTATATTATTAGTATAGGCACCGAGGCAGATTAAGTCGCCTCGCTGGCTTACGCATTCCTATGTCATGTTTTACCTACTCTATAATAATTTATCCTATAATATGGTTATATGACTTTTAATATGTATAATACTTGCACGTACATATTTAATTAATTTACCTAAACTATATATTAAATTAATTATACTGAATTAAAGCTATTATAAATATATTAGTCACACAGGAAATCGAAGAAATATAAAAAGCCTCATTCCCTTTTTTGAATGACTTGTGCTCATTTCAAAGAGTCCTAAACTTTAAGTTACATTTTAAGCCAAAAACACATAGCAATCAGGTTTTCTTAACTAACTTGATTGAATTAAGGTCATTCAATCAAGTTAGTTAAATAAAGTGTAAAGATATGAAAGGGAATGCTCCATCGAGATATACATATAATCTCGATGGAATGCGCCGATGTTTCGGACATGTGGAAAGAATGCCGAACGAACGTCTGGTTAAGAAGATATACAATGCGAAAGTGGAAGGATGTAGGTACCGGGGAGACCGAGACTAACCTACCTAGACCAGATTGGTCACGTACTGAAGGAAGGTGGTGTCAAGAGTCTCCGAAACCGGCGAGCGTGTATAAAGAGAGAATTATGAATGTTGAGGGAGCGAGTGAAGTATGCAAGGATAGAGTTCTCTGGCACTACGGGTTGAGAGCCCTCAGCGCTCACCCACAGTCCGGGTAAAGTTGTCATACCCATCTGAGGCTAACAACTAAGACACACAAAAAAAAAAAAAAAAAAATCTCTGGCACTCTGTTCTCTCTGCCTACCCTGCAAGGGATATGGCGTGATGATATGTATGTAGTTAAATAAAATTAAAACTTATTCCTTTAAGTGTTACTTATGCATTAGGCGTCATTGATGAAACGAGCCTTACGAGTCCAATAATATAATTATTACATTTGTTAAACGAAACCATTAGCTATAAATATAAAAAAAAAACTGGTTTCAATATTCGATGTTTTATTTTGCCCGCCATAGCAACGTCTTAAAAGTGTCATGGCGTCCACACAAGTTTTGCGTTACGGAAAACACGCCAAGCAACATATTATATCTATATTGAGCGTATTTAATTATTATCTACTACGCATAAATAATATATACCTACTATCTTTACGATAAATGCTATATGCTTCTTCAACAATTAATCAACGACAACAATAGTGGATTATTGGATTATTGTCTTGGTTTTTTTATAGCAGTACTTACCCATAACACGTGATAGAACTTTTATAATTTTTTTACCCACTCCCTCCTTTCTTTTTTGGAACGAAGTTCCTTATCGCGCGTTGTGAAAGGGGGCTAGACGGAAAAAATTCTTACGAAAAGTTGTCACGACACTTTTTGCTATAGTAAGCTATTGTAAGCTGTGCGGCGTCGCTCGTCGGCTCTCTTATAGAAAGCAAGCCAGATATTTTCATTTCTATTTCGCATTGAACAGTGTGGTGTCGCGACGATTTTTTTTATAGATAGAGTGATTCAAGAGGAAGGTTTATATGTATAATATATGCATAATGTACTAGAGAAACACTGATAATTTTAGAGGTTTCTAATGTGATGTCGTAAATAAACACATTATTTTGCGCTTACATTGCAAACGCTGGCTGAACCCTACGAAATAGATCAAAATAAAGTACTACAGTATTATACAGCTTAAAAAGGCCTACAAAAAAGTCCGCGATGGTATATACACTACCGTCCAAAAGTTTGGAAGCAGCAAGGTAAAATCGAATAAAACCAAACTAAGTCATTTAAATTTAAATGTATTGATAAAAAAATAAAGAACAAACAGAAACTAACTTAAACAAAATAAAAAAATAATATACAATGGTAAATTAGATTAAATTTTAGCTTCATCAAAGTGTCCACCTTTCTCCTTTATAATCTTCTCACATATTCTGGGCATTCTATTAATCAATTTTTTAAAATAATCTTTATCTAATTTGTTCCATTCGTTCTCTAATAGCTGCCACAAATGTTCTGAGCTCGTAGGACAACGACTTTTCACCCTCCTGTCAAGTTCATCCCAAACAAGTTCAATGGGAGAAAGATCAGGGGATTGAGATGGCCATTGCATGATGTTTAAAATGTTTTCAGCTTTTTTCTTGTTTAAAAAGTTCTGGCACAATTTAGACGAATGCTTAGGATCATTATCCTGTTGAAAAATGAATCCAGAACCAATGAGACTTAGTCCACTGGGTATGGCAGAATCTTGGAGAATTTTTAAATAGCCTTCCTTGTTTAATTTTCCGGTTATCCTCACAAGATTGCCGGGTTTACTGTTGCCAAAACACCCCCAAACCATGACATTACCACCACCATGTTTGATGGTAGGCACTGTACATGCCTCTGAAGCCCTCTCTTCTTTTGACCGGCGTACAAAGACACGTCTATTGGATCCGAAAATCTGAAATTTTGATTCGTCACTCCAAAGGACATTTTCCCATTGTTCTATAGTCCAGTTTTTATGCGCTTTTGCCCATTCTAGTCTATTTTTCTTATGTCGATTTGTTAGTTTGGGTTTTTTAGCAGCAACACATCCTCTTAATCCCGCAGACAGTAAGCGTCTTTTAACAGTAGTTGTTGAAATGGGTGTTTCTCGCGTATCATTCAGAGCTGCAGTGATCTGTGGTGCAGTTAAGCGTCGATTCCGTTTAGAAAGAACTCTAATGAAGTTGTCCTCTTGATTTGTTGTGGATTTGGGCCTACCAGATCTCTTTCTATCTTCATTTTTCCCCGTTTCTTGTTTTCTAGCAAGGGTATAGTGGACACCTTTACAAGAAATTCCGAGCCTTTCTGCGATTTGACGTTCACTGTATCCTTCCTCGCGTAGAGTGCAAATAGCGCTTCGCTGTTCAAGCGTGATTTGCTTGCGTTTTGCCATTTTCAGAAGAAAAAATACGGTCAAAGTAGTAGCCGATATCTTTCGAATACAGACAATGTTAATATCACAACTTTCACGTGCCAATGCTCAAGTGCGACTGAATAAGGTCTAAAAAAGTTAAAACCAGCAAACATTATCAATAAAACTACACCATTGCATAGGATAAAGTAGCCGACGGATTAAGTCATAAAACACGTGTTTCGTCAATATTAAGGAATTCCATAAAACTTGATGAATGTAGGATAATAATCCTTTTGTGTTTGTGTAGACAGTCGTAAAAGGTTGTAAAACTTAAGATTATTGCTAATTTTTACCGCTATTAGTCGGCATTTATTTGTTTTGTTTGAAAACAGGTGTGCTTCCAAACTTTTGGACGGTAGTGTATCTATCTCTTAAGGATAACATACTATATCCATTTTAATACTTTAAAAAATGTTCTATTATAAAACGGTAATTGAAAAGCTATTTACACAAATACTGTATTAATCCTTATCATTTTAAATACATTAGTTGGCTTGAGCATTTCATGAAGATATTTTTTTTCCTTCAGACCATGCAATTTAAATCAATACCTTAAGAGATATAGCAAAATCAAAATAATGCGCAACGAAATTATTTTCACCCGTGACCGGGCCGCGTGGCCGGCTCGCGTTCGAGCTCGGGGCCGAAAAGTTTTGGTAGTCTAGTGGAATTGTATATCCTATTATTAATATTATAAACGTGAAAGTTTGTAATAATGTATGGATGTGAACATGTTTGTTGCTCTTTCACGTAAAAACTACTGAACTGAATGGATTTTGATGAAATTTATAGTAATATAGCTTGCACATCAGAATAACACATAGGCTATAATTTATAAAGATATTTTGCAAATTGGCTAAAATATAACGATAAAAATCGCTTAAGGCAGAAAAAAATTATATAATTAAAATAGAACTTCGTTCCATCCGGGTGTCCCTTGACACCTCCGGTTTTTTTTTTGCATGGTGGACCATGGATGTGGTCGCGCCCCGACAAATCAGTCCAGGCCGACAGAAGAGGCGGCGCGCAACCCCATGGACCCACACTGCAAACACCTCTCTTCGGCGTGCGAGCGGGCCACCAGTACCCACTCCCTCCTCCAAGATCGCTCGTGGTGTATACCACCAAATTAGTTCTCTCTTGTTTTCACGTCATCATCATCATCATCTTGCTCTTATCCCAATTATTTGGGGTCGACGCAATATGTCATCTTCCTCCATACAGTCATCTCTGCAGTCACTCCCTGTTTATCCATGTCATGCCTTACGCAGTCCATCCATCTTTTCCTTGGTCTTCCCTTAAATCCTTCAACATTCATATTTAAAACTTTCCTCACAACATTACTTTCATCCCGTCTCATCACCTGTCCATACCACGTTAACCTTTCACTCCTTAACTTTTCCGTCACTGGCGCAACTTTCAAACCTCCTCTTATATCTCTTGTTTTCACGTATTAAATCATTACTAAGCCTTTAAATAATTTTTAGTAATTAGAAAGTTAAAAAGAGCCGCTGGAGCTTGATGAGGAACGAATTTAGATTTTTGGCAGGAATATGTAATTGTGATGTGGTCTTGTAATGAATTGAATATAATATTCAATATCCTAGTGTTTTAACGTATTATATTAAATAATTGTGATGTAATATGATGCGGAGGAAGTGCTGGGATGTAGTGAATATGATATAAAAGTGCTTTACGTTTTGTTTACCACCAAAATTCCCAACAAAACCAATTATCAGTGTGACCATAGCACTATTGAAGGCGACGATTAGACTTGGTGACCAATGAAATAATATGAAGAGGCTGAAGCCGAGAATTGTAACTCGACACTGGCAACAATGGCTCATACAGCTGATTGCCAATACAAAAAAAGAAGAATTAAATCAGGTCGATTATATAAAAAAAAACCTAATGCCCTTGAGCATGGCACTTATTTTGTATTTGTAACCCAACAGAATTAATGACATTATCGCTACACTAGGCTGATGGGTGAGCTTTTACGTATGTTCCCAATAAAATCCATTCTTCTGGTAATTATTTAGTTATCTAATTGGAAAGGGAGCACTGGTGACATGTAGTATTCTAATTTCTCATCATCCTCTCGATTTATAGATACCCTGGGTTTGAATCTTCTCCGTAACTGGAGGGTAACTAATCTACTTTTCTATATTGTTGAGCTGTCTCAACAATATAGAAAAGTTTTTATATGATTTATTCTTTTCTAATCACATCAGTAATGTTACAAATAGCTAACAGAACTTTTAAACAGTTATTGCTTGTGGAAAAAAAACTAATAACTAGTTACAATTATTAGTTTTTTTTTGACCACCTGTACTAAGGAATATATACTCCTCATGACCTGACCTTGAACATCACAGAGTCATTATTAAAGTTAAATACAAGTTGAAAATTTTAATTTTCATTTCCTACGGCTTCTTATTCGGCTTACTGTCCTGCTACCATCCTGAATAGCCAAGTAGTAATACTATATACATCATGTGTAATCATCATTATAAATTGCTAACATAGTTTTACAATCAAATTCAGGGTTGGGCTGATTAAAATCAAGTGATTAAAATCACGATTAAAATCATGATTTAAATCGCTTGATTTTTAAAATTAAAATCATAATTTAAATCTTTTTTTTTTCCTTTTTATTCAGAACCAGATAAACAACATAACATAAAAGTTTTCTCAAAAATCAAAAGAAGTATCTGCTTTTAGCAAAAACAACAAAAAAGAAGTACATAATTCCAAATTCTTAAACTAAACGTAACACCTAAATTTTATTACCGTATATTTTCAGTCTATTCATTTTCGTTATACAATTTAAACAAAAACACGAGTTTTCCTCCTTTTTCTATGCCTAATAATCTTATCTTATATCTTTAAACGAGCAAATCTTCTATATATATATATATATACACTAGTCACAAAAATTAAGGGATATAAAAAAAAAATCCAAATTTTTGGGTTATTTTTAACGAGCTGTAACTCCGAGGAAAATGGTCGTACAGAAAAAATAAAAAAAGTAAATTGTAGCTCCAAGTGTCTAGTTTTTAGATACGACTATAAAAAAAATTTTGTCATGTCCAGGTCTGGAGAAATCCTAAGAAAACTACCAAAAAAAAAATTTTCAAATTTATTCTCGTCTAAAAAAAGGTCCACGGGCTTCAAAAAAATTTTTTTGATTGTTTCGTTCAAAAACTCTTTTAGAGAATTTAATACTCTTTAATTTGACGTATTCAAAAAGCCTGTACAACGATTTGTCGCGGAGTTATCGTCAATCAAAGCAAAAAAGATCTTTTTAACTTTGATAATCAATATGTCTTGAAATAATGACTGATCTTTTTTTTTCAAACTTCTTAAACAGTTAATCTTTTTGATCAAAAAAATAAGGATTTTAGAGAGAAAAAAAAATTTCCATTGAAAAAATTAATAAAAATCACAAAATTGCTCATAATGGTGATTTTTGCAAAAACAAAGAATTTGAAGCTTCGCGGCACAATGAAAAAAAAATCGCAGCGCTTTGAATTTTTGAGGGATTTTAGGGGACACTTTGAGGTTAAAAAATTACCGACGACATCTTTCGTTCATCCATTTTATCCAAAGTTATACCAAGTTATCCAAATATCCTTAATTATGCGAATTTTTGTCTTTTTTTTCAGTCCGAGTTTTCAATTCAAAAAATTTTTTTTTCTAAAATATGTTTACATTTTCTTATAGAAAATATTGTGCAGTTTTCAAAACTTTCCTTCAATTTTCTATACAGTCATTATTTCCGGCGTTATTGATTATCAAAGTTAAAAAGATCTTTTTTGCTTTGATGGACGATAACTCCGTGGCAAATCATTGTACAGGCTTTTTGAATACGTCAAATTAAAGAGTATTAAATTCTCTAAAAGAGCTTTTGAACGAAACACTTAAAAGAATTTTTTTGAAGCCCGTGGACCTTTTTTTAGACGAAAAAAAAAAATTGAAAAATTTTTTTTTGGTTATTTTCTTAGAATTTCTCCAGACCTGGACATGATAAAAAAAATTTATAGTCATATCTGAAAACTAGACACTTAGAGCTACAATTTGCTTTTTTTTATTTTTTCTGTACAACTATTTTCCTCGGAGTTACAGCTCGTTGAAAATCACCCAAAAATTTGGATTTTTATTTTATATCCTTTAATTTTTGTGACTAGTATATAATCTGGATCTCGGAAACGGCACCAACAATTTTCATGAAATTTGGCATATAAAGGGTTTCGGGGGCGATTAATCGATCTAGCTAGGTTTCATTTCTAGAAAATATTGTTTTTTCTGTATTTTCAGGCAATAAAAAATATAATTTTACATTGGCGGCAAACTATTAACATATGAAGGCAAATTTTGATGCTGTCATTAAGAACAGACGTAGCTCAGTTAGAACATAGTCTAATCCCAACAAAACAGAGCACGGTTCGGATCCTTAGTTTCCCTTTTTTCACTTTTTGCCTTTTTATTTTTTATTTTATTTTATTAATTATTAACATTTGCCCGCGTCTTCGTCCGCGTAGATGACGAAAATGGTTCTAATAGTTTTTTTTTTTTGTTTTTTACATTATTTATTTTATTATAATTTATAAATTATTATGTTTAAATGTTTGTGTACTTATAATATATCTTTATTATAGTGCAGGGTATAAAAAGGTCCAATAAACACGACAATAAAATGAAATTTTGGTATATATTATGGACACGAGGCTTTTTTCTTAGGAGGCTACGTTTTGAACGTCGACTTCTGGTACCACTTCCTTGACATCTGTGGCCAGCCCGACGGGTTATCCTTTCGGGTATCATCACCATAGACGCCCCGGCAACAAACAACTGCGATGCCGAAGCGTCGCCCTCACGAGGCTGACCTTTCTACGGGTTACGGACTAATACCCGGTCCATGCACCCGCGACACTACACCAACTACAGTACTTCTTTGTAAACAATATGTTTTGTTTTTCTTTCAGATTGAAATGAGAATTACCAGGCTACTCTCTGAGTTTACTCTGAAGTATGTCACATACAACTGCCCATGGGAGAAGCAGCTTTCTCTCAAGTCTACTCCCGCTATCTTAAGAATTTGACCTCGACCTTTGTTTACGGTCATTGCGAAGTAGACTTTGATGGCAAACTGCTCTCTCTGAAATTCGAAGAGGTATTTGGAGAATCTTAGAATGTTTTTTCTTGCAAACATTGTATAATTTTGACGCGTCAGCTCTCAATTTTAAGATGTGAGCTGGGATACCGGGAGGCTTTGGTGTATTCAGGAACTCGACCGGTTGTTTAAGGCGGGGTTTATCACTTATTCAAAGGATTTACTTTGATATTTGACCCTTTCGAATGTTTTCAAATATTTGCAAGTAAATGGTTTAAAGAAATCAAAACGACCGTAGTAGCGCACATAGGTACGTTATGGCGTCTCACGACCCATCTGATCAGCATCAATATGCTGTCTCTGTGCCGTATCTTATTGATTGTTCTTAATATAACTCAACCTTTCCGTCTCGATTTTTGCAAAACTTCGCTGTCCGTCCGTCCGTCTCTCTGTCACCAGGCTGTATCCCATGAACCACGATAGTTAGACAGTTGCAATTTTCACAAATGATGTATTTCTGTTGCCGCTATAATGACAAGTACTAACAAACAAAATAAAATAAATACTTAAAGGGCTACAATACAACAAACGTGATTTTTGCTCCTTTTTGCTTGATATTTTTTTAAGTTTCTATTTTTATTTTTTGCCTTTTTGATTTGTTTTCTCATTATTTTATTACATTTAAATATATCTTCAAAAAACACATTAAAAAGAAAATACCGAGCAAGGCTCGGTCATCCAGATATTCTGATTCTAATATCCGAGTGTGCAAGACCAAAAGAGCTAAATACGCGTTCTACTGAAGCTGAAGAAGCAGTTGCACACAGGAACTGTTTTATTATTGGCAACTGTTTCAAGATTTCCGGCTCATCATTTTGTGATAACCGCCATTGTAGTCAGTTTACATTTTTTATTACTTCGTCCGAAAACATAACTTGCTTAAATGGAGCACTGCGGGCATTTAACTTTATTACTAAAGGTAACCGTCCATTGTTTTCATGTAACTCTTTAATTGTTTCTAAAGCTATATTCTTTTCTTCTTATGTTAACTGGTATTTTGTTTTTTGTGGATTCAACATATACGCTATAAAATGATATAGCGTTAGTGCTTGCTTATATCGATTATTAAATTGTTGTGTTTTTTGTAATGGTAATTCCACAGATTCATCAAAGATATATTGTAAATGTTTCCACTGCTCTATAGTATCTGCGATAGTAGCATTTTTCCTCTGCACAGTATCAAGAGCAACTGATATAGATTTTAAAATGTTTAAATAATCTTGCGCTCCATGTTTAATCGCAATATCGCCTGACGCTGCCGGCTGTCGCGAGGGCGATGGTCGACAGCGTCAGGAACTGGGACGCGGTCGCCGCCTTCTGCGAGGCTGTTATCTCGCAGAAGGAGACGGCGGAACGAGTCCGGGAGGATTCCCGTGACCCGGGCCGCCGTCAGCGGCTGGGGCGGCGCAGGCGCGAATACCTGCGCCTGATGCCGCCCTAACCGAGGCTTCGGGTGATCGGACCGGGGAATTGTCCGGTCACCCGACGTGAGGCCACCGCGTGAGGACGACGCCTCGACGGCGAAAGCTGTCGGGGCGTCGACAGGAGAGGAGCCCGAGAGGGCATACCGCTGAGCGGGCCACCGAAGACAAAAATCGGGTACCGGTGGCCCGCTTGCACGGCGAAGAAGAGGTGCTTGCAGGGTGGGTCAATGGGGTTGCGCGCCGCCTCTTCCGTCACCCCGGACCGACTTGGCGGGGTGCGACGTCCATGGCCCACGGCAAAAAAAAAAAAAAAAAAAAAAAAATGTTTAATCGCAATATTTGAAACTTTTCGGTAAATAGTGGAATCAATCTCGTTTTTATTTTCTTCGCAGATTTTTAATATGATGTCCCACTGAGTGACATACATCTCTAAGCAGTTGCCAAAGCTATTCCATCTTACATCGCTTGGAAGGACTAAAGCGCTGCCTCCTGCTTGACTGAATTTAGCTCTAGCCAAATGGTTATTTCGAAAATATTTAACAATTTGGACCACATGTTCTATAACGTCTTTAACTTGAAAGTACTTGCACAGTAAATTAAAAATATGTGCAGAGCAGCCATAAGTTATAACTTTTGCGTTCGTTTTTTCTTCTAATGTTTTTCTCATAAGTGTCATATTTGCGGCATTGTCTGTCACAAAAGATTTTACGGTACACTTGTATTTTAATTCACATGAAGAAATCAGGTCACAAACTATTTGAGTTAAATATTCTGAAGTATGTGGATTTCCTGATGTGTCTATAGTTTCGTATAGGAGGGCTTGTCCATCTTCAGTGGTTATCGTTGCGCATATCACTGGTTCGTTGTGCACGTTTGACCACCCATCAATTGACATATTTACGGACTGTCCTGAAAGGGAGGAGAAATATTTTTCTTTTTCCTCTTCATAGATTTCGTCCAAAAGACTTGTTGCTACCGTTTTTCTCGAGGGCGGTGTATAACCAGGCCTTAATAACTGAATGGCTTTTTTCACCTCTAAATTCTCAATACATCTGAAGCTCGAATTAGTAGCAAAAATAGCCTTTGCTATTTGTTTGTCAATTTTATGTTTTTCAGCAGTTGAAGTCCGCATTACAAAACTACTCATGGTACTCATGGTAGGCTGAGTTTCGATTGCTTTCTTTTTTTGGACTGGCTCAAAAGTTGTTGGACTTGTTGGTGTTGGTACTTTCGTCATGAGTGAACTACAACTTGAGGCAGGTGATATATGTGCTAGCAAAACTGTCAAGCGACATTCGACTCTCTGGAAAGAGAGAAAACATAACTGAAAATTGATATTGATTAATTATAATTGATGATATATTGATATAGTATTGAATCATTGATTTTAAAATAAAGTTAAAATGTTCAATAGAGATGTAAAAGCAAATTTATTTTTTTAAGTTGAAAAAAATTAAAAATTAAGTAAGTATAGAAGAGTAAAGATAATCTTTAATAATTAACCTGGGAAAGGTCGCGTTAAAAAAGTTACATTAAAGGCCACGCCACGTGTTAGATTTCACCTAACATTTAAAAACAAAAAACAATCATATATGCCTAAAATATAAATAAAATAAAATTAATAATTTAATTACCTGTATTCCTCTCTTGATAATTACAAACATCGTGGTGTGCTTTAAGTCTTTGGACTAACCCTTGAATATCTTTCTTGCACTTTCTACAAATAGCCCTACACCCCAATTTATTTGGATTTGTTGTCTTAATATAGAACTGCCATATTGGGTCCTCTTTTCTTCCACTCATTTTACTTTATTTATATGTTTTCACTTCACTTAACTAACTTAACTAAACTAGCGTAATGCGTGAACGTCAATTTATAGGTTGAAAAGGAAAACAAGCTTCGACACGACACGACAGGAATATTCTTGCAAAAAGTACAACAAAAGTGCCTCACTCGGCACTGTATAGTGAGTGAGTATAGGATAGGACAGAAGGAAAACAAATCGCGACAAGAATTTTCTTGCAAGAAGCAAGAAGCGCGACAAATGCGTTGTCACAAGTTTTTGAGGCGCAAATTGTATTATAATTTTTAGACTTATACATTAAAATAATTAACAATAATTTCAAAGAATCAAAATGTTCAAATTTTATGTTCAAATTTAAAAAATCAAAAAAATCAAATAAATCATGATTTTTTTAAAAAAATCAATGGTTTTTGATTTTTTTAATAAAAATCAGATTTTGCCCAACCCTGATCAAATTGATAAAAACTATTTAGTGAAAACCTTTGGAATACAAGCATTAATTCCTTAGCATAGAGTGTAATTTAAAAAAAAAATGTAACATAAGTATTTGTATAATCTGGATAAAGATATATGAGATTCTAGATACTCTCCAATCAAACATGCAAACATTGAAAGTATTGGTTTATTGAATATTCATTTTAATACAGAGATAATTAATGATTTGAAACTGTGAGAGATATAGTTAAATTGATTCATCATTCTCCTACTTTTTTTTTAAGCTATTGCATAGCTTCTATCGCGGGCCTTGAGCGCGGGGACCGAATCCAGAAATTCCGTAACGAAAAAACCTCACGCTCCCCACTCCGACGGGCAAGGAGGTGTGGCTTGAAGGCCGTGCATCGTCTAACGTCGTTTCAGTTCGGCAGTCTTCGACACGGCGTTGTGTGCGATTAGACGTATTGTACGACTCTACGTAATAAATTTCCAATCATCTTGGCTGGCGATTTCAACATTAACTTCGCTGATAAAAAATCAGAGCGGTTGACAACTTTTCTATCAAAAACATTGAATTTGAAAATGAATAAAGATCCACAAGAGTCCACAACAAAATATGGGACCACCATTGACGCGGTATTTTCTAGGTATTTAGAGGATATTAAGTCGCAAACTTATGTTTCTTATTTCAGTTATCATAAACCTATAGTTTCAATGATAAATATTCCTGAATAACCAACAGCTACTGTAAAATAATAAAACCCACATGTATTGTAAAATAATAAAAATATTTTAAATAAACAATATTAACTTTTTTTATTTATTTAATAATAGAAAAATTTGTTTTCTTATCGGTCACCACGCTCAAAAAGTGTAACTTGAATTAATATCAAAGAAAAAGCAATACTGCATGAATAAAATAAATAAATAAAAAAAAAATTATAATTGCATAAGTTGATACAAAATGCTATGCAATAGCTTTACCGCGGCAGTCCCCGAGTGCCACACGTCTTTTTTTAATTTTGTTTTTATTAGATAAATTGTTGGTCCACAGACTTTTGTCCGTGCCATTTTTTACGTTGTATATTTTAGTCCTTATGTTGAAGTTACATAATTCATTTTTTCTTGAAGTGGCTTTGATACATTTATGATATTGATACATTTATGATGATTTATATGTATTTTTGACGAGATTCTGCGTTTGTGAACTTGTCATGATGTCTTTTTATACTCCATGTATGAATTGTTGGTCTTGGTCTCTATTGTGATGATTTTCTCCTACTCTTATCCTAATTACTTGGGATCGATACAATATGTACTCTTCTTTCATAGTACATATTGTAAAAGTTACTGGCAATAATTTTATGACCAGCCACCTGCCAGACGTCAAACCTCCTTGGGAATGTAATTGTTGACCAAGCGGCATCAGATGGAGTTGGTCCAGGTCGTTTTAAGGCTCTTATTCGTCTTTTATGACATCCTCGAGCAAAAATAAGGGTTGGTAGTATTTGTAGCCTTTACCACACAGCTATTAAAGTTATATAAATATATAAATTGATTCAACAAACTGAATTAAAAAAAATCAATTAGACTAAATTAAAGTTAATTTTCCGACCATCATCATCATTATGTAAGACGTTTAGTTGGGGTGTTGACTGAATATTATAACTTCTTACTAGGCATGGCATGAAAATTACTAATTTTGGTGAAAACTCACATATCACATGTGATTATTAATAAGATTAATGTTATTGCAGTGAGTTAATGATACCTACTTGTAGTAAGAAGATTGTAATAAAAGATATTTTCAGAATAAACGGAGTTATATTTGATCAATAGGGCCTTGTCTTACAAAAAATCTTATTAGGAGGCAGGGGGGAGTAGTTGGCCACCGAAGACAAAGACCGGGTACCGGTGGCCCGCTCGCATGGTGTGTAGAGGTACTTGTAGGGCGGTTCTATGGGGTCGTGCGCCGGTTCTTCTGTCGCCCCAGACGGATTTAGCGTGAGGGGCGTGATCACTCCATAGTCCGCCGCCAAAAAGAAAAAAAGGGGGGGGGAGTAGTTGCAATCTTATGATCGATCTTACGGTATCGGCCTAATTATTCTTTAAAATCCTATACATAATTTATGAACGGCCCCTAATCACATTTTAAAAGATCTATTGAGCAATGTACGGTTTATTAGTATAAAGTTTATTTTTTAGGCCGATAATGGATTAACATGTGTCATTCAACCCCGCCCAAGACGGAGGTGGTAGTCAACAGGTGTCAAAGAAGAGATGACTAAAGAATGCCATCAACTGCAATAGAAGAGAAAATATAACTAAAACTAAAATCATCAAGCCGGATACTAATCTGTTTCTTTAATGCTTAAGTTAATGATCTTCAGAATGAACTGTCAAATGACCCATTAAATTGCTTTAATCTATCTAATGGTACCATTATTTAAACAAATATGAGTATAGATATATAATTATATCTTTATATGTGTATCATTGTACATATATATATTCATATTTTTCACATATAGTTGTATAATTTAATTAATCAAGGCAGATTTCATTGGTAGCTTGACAGTTAACTCTTGAAGTTCATTGCTAATAAGAATCCCCATTATTCACCTACTCTTATCCCAATTACTTGGGATTGATACAATATATATAAGAGTATATACTCTTCTTTCATAGTACATATTGTAAAAGATATTGGCAATAGTTTTAAGACCAGCCGCCTGACAGATGTCAACCCTCCTTGGGAATGTAATTGTTGATCAAAGGGCATCAGATTGAGTTGGCCCAGGTCATTATAAGGCCCTTAGTCATCTTTTACGACATCCACGAGGAAACCAAAGTGAGAGTTGGTAGTATTCGTAGTCGCTACTCATTGCTAATAAGAATATGCTCATAGAAAAACATAACTCATCAATCTCTTTATCAATTTTGTGTATCTACAACCACATTTTTTATAATTATGGGACTAAAATTTCATGTAATAATAGAATCGGAAAACAATGTGTTACAGGACTGATAATAGTATAACAATATATAAATAATAATTGTATTATATATAGTATAATAGTATAACAAATTTAAAAAAAAATGCTAAAAGGTTTTTTTTTGCTCACACACACCTTTTTGGTGGCTAAAAGATTTCTTAGCCATTTTTTTAAATTGAAAAAGCATGAACATTCTCCTGGGGTATTCCTAAAGCTAACAAGCTACATAAGTCTCTCTTGCCTTTTCTGGCACTTAAGTTTCTATTTCTTGTTAGATAAGTTTATTTCAAACAGTGAATGTCAAAAGAATGATGAATTTTCATAAAAAAATAATTAATGTGTTTTTTTATAGCAGTATCTATGAGGTCACAACTTTGATATCATATTAGTGATATTGAATGTTACTCATAATTATGTTTATGGTAAGATACTATTATTTTACTGAGACTTCAGATAATAAGTTGACTTAGATCATATTATTGAACTAATAAATATAGTGCACCTTTTTATTATCATTTAAGTATGATTATCATCATAAGTTTAGCAGCAAATCAGCCGCAAAACTGATTAAAATACTTAGATAACCATTCAAGGTGAAACTTTTCAACCTTAAAAATTATTGCATATAAATTCTATATATATATTGTTTAATAAGCCATAATTAGAATAATATTAAGATTTTATGACGCATTTTATAAAAACATGCAAGTAGTAGATACAACTATTTCTTGGAACATGAAATAAAATATCCAACACCAATTCACATTTTCATTCAATGAACACCTTTCACCGCCAAAAATAAAGTACAAGTAGCACTTTAAAAGTTTTTTATTAACTTTTTAATTATTTTTTAGACCATATGCTCTATTCAGCCAGACATTTTCGTTTAACTAGCCATTTTAAAACGAAAAAAAAAGTGAAGGTCTAGTTAATGTGGGGCACTCACCTTAGCTCAGAATAAGATGTTTTTTCGATAGATTTCAATAAAATCCAATAATAATATTCACTCACAATGTTTTAATAATAGTCACAACACAAAATCCACACAATCAAAATTAACACTGCGTTATGAGATAAAGGTAGCGCGCGAATTCCATGAAGTATATTGTTATTGCAAAATAATTTTCGCGATACACTTATCACGTTTAGCTTCGTGCGCACGAGTGGGGGGGAGTGTGCCGTGCGATTTTTGCACTCTTTACCTATTAAGCAGAGTTGCCAGAACTGTACGTATAAATTTCCTCCTAAGTCAAAAATATGATCTTTGGATCATGAATATATCAAAATATTTTAACAAAATATTAGTTTAATTTTGAATAATATTAAAATTATTCAGTCAATTTATCTTCATAACCAACAACCAACTTACCACCTATTTAATTTGTTATTAAATAAAAATACCGTGTGTGGTTGTCTTTTGAATATTGTTAAGCTCATAATCCTGTTGATATGAAAATTTGTTCAATTCAACATACGTGATTTATTAAAGTGAAACTTTTATTACATCACCTCAAACTTTTTCGTCCATATATTGCATGTCGCGTGACAGTCGGCCACGGAATAGGGGTAAAGTGAAATGCGCTTGACAGAGCAGCCGAGGCCAATATGGCGGCGCCTATGGTTTGCATAAGCTGACCGTGTAGTGTATAGACAATTACTCATTTGTGGAACTGCTCTACGCTATTTGTTTGTTTTTAATATATGTATATCATCTAAATAATAGAATATGTATGACGTACTCATATTTCACTTTTAATACATACAATTAATCTTATTTCTTGAAAAGTTTACTTGGAGGAAATATATTTTTACTTCGAATCAGACCTAGAAATTTTATTAGTCACATCATCATTCTCCTGCTTTTATCCCAATTACTTGGGGTCGACGAAATTATATATATATATATATATATATATATATATATATATATATACTGGCTGGCTCATAGCGGATGTATGCATGGAGAGAAACCTTATTGTGTCAAACACATTTTTCCAACATAAGGACATCCATATGTATACATGGAGAAGGAATGAACAGAAAAGCATAATAGATTTAATTTTGGTAGACAGTCGCCTCCGAAGCAAAATATTGGACGCAAGAGCCTACAGGGGCCCCACAGTCGACACGGACCACTATCTCGTTATTGCGAGATTTAGTGGTCTGTTCAGAAAGTGGAGGCACTGGCGAGAGCGTGTCCACTTCGGAGGCCTTGAAAGAATAAAGGTTGAAAGGTTGCAAGAAGAGTGTGTAAGAGAAAAGTATGCAGAGGGTGTCCGAGAACGGCTGACGATGGCAAGCCAGCCGCAATCGGACATTGAAGAATGCTGGAGAGTATTGAAAGAGAGTATGGTAGATACAGCGAAAGAAGTATGTGGAAGTTCAAAGAAGCATAGAAAAACAAATGGTGATGCATGGTGGGATGCGGAAGTGGCAGCTTCCGTAGAGCAAAAGAAGAAAGCGTGGCTGGACTATGTCTCTTCTTTGAATCTGAATGACAGTATGACTGAACAGAAGAAAGAAATATATCGGCAATGTAAGAATGACACCAAGGCCTTAGTGAAAGAGAAACGTGATAGAGCAAGTATGAGTGCAGAAGATAGGCTGACTAAAAACTTCGAGGGTAACACCAAACTCTTTTGGAGGGAGGTGAAGAAGTCTCGGGGTGGTTGGTCAGCCTTCAGAATGAATAAAATAAGGTCTAAAGGTGGAGACATTCTTACACAAACACAAGACGTGTTAAGCCGATGGAGTGAATATTTTGGCGATATGTATGCGGATGCTACGGTTGGCGCCGGTGTTGGATGTGGTTTAGTAGATCAACATTCGACAACGGCGTCCTCCGATGGCATCAGTATGGATGAAGTTGAATGGGCGATAAGAAGTTTGAAAAATGGTAAGGCAGCGGGCATTGATATGGTGTCTGCCGAGATGATCAAGCTTGGTGGCTCTTGTGTCTGGGAGGCGTTCCTGTTGCTCCTCAATTTATGTTGGAGCTCGGGAATGGTTCCCAGGGACTGGAATAGCGCAGTCATCGTGCCTTTGTTTAAAAACAAGGGTTCACGTTATGACTGCGCAAATTACAGAGCCATAAGCTTGACCAGTTTGGCAGCAAAAGTGTATGGAAAAATTATTGAAAGGAGAATGAGGATGGTGTCCGATGGTTTACTGTGTGAGACACAAGGAGGTTTCAGGAGTGGAAGGGGATGCATGGATCAAGTGTTCTCTCTGCGCAACATTGTGGAGAAGCATCTGGCTCTAGGTCAGAGGGTTTTCTGCAGTTTTGTGGATCTGGAGAGAGCATTTGACACGGTTGTATGAAAGGAACTTTGGGACATTTTACCGGAGTATGGTATTAGCGGTTAACTGCTACAGGCTGTGCAGTCCAGTTACATGGGCTGTAGAGCCTGTGTGCGGCTGAATGATGGAATGTCGCCTTGGTTTGACGTCAATATCGGCGTTAAGCAGGGGTGCGTTCTGTCAGCCAGGCTGTTTATCATATATCTGGATAAATGTCTCCAAAGGTTGAACGATATGAATGTGGGAGTCCAGATGGGCGACTCAGTGGTCACTGCTCTGCTTTATGCAGATGATGCAGTCCTGCTGGCACAGTCAGCGACTGACCTGCAGACCCTAGTCGACACAATGACAGAAGATTGTAAGAAAAGGGTTCTACGCGTGAATGTGAGCAAAACCAAAATAATGGTCTTTGAAAGAGATAAAACCAGAACAGATGTAAGAGTAACAATAGGTAATGATGTACTAGAGCAAGTGCATGAATTTGTATATCTTGGATGTGGATTTAGCCGAGATGGAAGGTACACCACTGATATAGAGCGAAGAGTGAATGCGGGAAATAGAGTGAACGGAGCGTTAGGGCAACTTCTTGGCAGCCACCACCTCAGCCAGAAGGCACGTGTAGCAATACATAACGCAGTGCTTGTCCCAACATCCCATTGTATGGAAGCGAGAGTTGGGTATGCAGAAAAGAGTATGATAGTAAAATTAATGCGGTCAAAATGCGATCTCTGCGGAAAATCTGTGGAGTTAGTCTGACCGACCGCATTCGTAACGACGACGTAAGAGAGCGAGTAGGTATGAAAGAGAGTATTGGTGTAAAGATGCGAAAGGGAATGCTCCGATGGTTCGGACATGTGGAAAGAATGCCGAACGAACGCCTGGTTAAGAAGATATACAATGCGAAAGTGGAAGGATGTAGGTACCGAGGGAGACCGAGACTAACCTACCTAGACCAGATCGGTCATGTACTGAAGGAAGGTGGAGTCAAGAGTCTCCGAAACCGGCGAGCGTGTATGAAGAGAATTATGAATGTTGAGGAAGCCAGTGAAGTATGCAGAGATAGAGTTCTCTGGCACTCTGTTCTCTCTGCCTACCCTGCAAGGGATATGGCGTGATGATATGTATGTGTATATATATATATATATATATATATATATATATATATATACAGGGTGCCGATTTAATTAGTAGAATCCTTGAAGGGGGTGTATCAGACCATGATACACTATCCAAATCAGTAGAAAAAAATAGTACCTAAGTTTTGATTAAATTGCCATACTGATAAGCGGTCAATACACTTGTACTATAAAAAGTTCAATGTAGGCATATACTCATGCGTGTGACACTGAACTAGTAGGCAAATAGACCCGCTCGCGCTGCGCTCACCGCCGCACAGCTGGGTCGAAATGTACCTACAGGTCAATGTACGGTGACAAACCTACTGTTTTGATAAGAAACAAATCACTTTATCTCGGGATTGGGCAGAGCTAGGAGTCTGTAACTAACTTTAATGTTTTTTATGGCGTCATTCCTACCCCTAGTTTAAGTTATTCTACTAATAAAATCGGCATATATATATATATACACCGTGGAATCTAATTGGCTGTTTTCCTGAAACGTATGTACTCAGTTAATCATTCTTAATATCCCCACATAACAAAAAACATAATACATTGAAAAAAATGTCTGATAAATAGACGTTCTTAAGTTTGTCTGATATGCAACGGTATTGTTCCCAACATGCCTACGACATAGCATTCGAATTAAATCGCAATAATAGGTAAAAAAAATATTTAGGCATTGTAGCTCGTAGCCCACCCCGTCCCGCACAAAAAAAACACCAAATAAATGAATATAATACAAGAGCGTGACATGGCATTTCCATATTCCTGCTAAAACTCCGTATTTTATTGAATTTAAGTGTTGAAATATTCACCACTATAGCATTACAGTCAAAATCTCATAATTATTTAATTGAGTACTCATCAAAATTATAGGGGTACTCAATTAAAAAAGTATGTATTGCTAATTTTACAAAGCGACGTCAATGTTATTGGGCAATTAGAAGCTCAGTTTATAATGAGGATAACGGAATGATGTGCGGTGCTTAACTTAAGAATAATCTATCTAAAATGATACTAATTTTACGAAAGTAATCTCTTTTAGTTTTTAACATTTCTAGTTTTAGTATTTTAAGGTTAAATAGCTGCTTCAACATGCAAAAGAACAATATTCGAGACTGTCTACAAAATAAAATTCAGCAATTCAAAACTGTTCTAATATTATGAACATATTAGTCAAAACATTAAAAAACTGTTCCACGTCTGTATATACTTCTCTAATAAAGCATAAATTCCTGTCTTAATTTAAATACCTTAGCTCTGTTTGAGACAGCCAACGGTTTCTCCGACTCTTTAGTATTATTTTTCCAAGTACATTTAGAGCAAGATTTTACTTGAGTTGACAAGAGCAAAGAAACAAATACTCTCAATAATAAGATTCTTTTGGAATTGATGTCGTATTAACTGGTTCCATCATTGCAGTGAACGTCTATACTTCATCATCATCTCAGCTCACATATGTCCCACTGTTGGGCCCGAGCCTCCTCCATTAACGAAGGGAAATTGACCTACTGTACTACCAGGCCTACGTCACTCCATGTACTTACGCGCTATAATTGCCTACCGCTCGGCGGGCCGTTTGCGGACCAAATACAGTGCGGTTTTCGCAAGCGAAGCGTATGCACGTTGTTAAATTTTATTCTTTCCATTCGTTTGTATGTGTACCTACGATGGCGTCTGGTGCCTTATGTGCAGTAAATGGGTGCAAATCAAGTAAAAAAAAGGGGTAAAAAAAATTGCTACATATTTGAAGTCCCACATTTAATTAAATGTATCAGGAATAACTTACTGACAAATAATTTTGTACACGATGAAGAAAAAATATCTGGGGAACCAATCTAACTAATCAGGCTATGCAAGGATTTGAAGAAAGAAGGCATTCATTTTATGTTTACGAAACGCTTACATCAGGATTGCCTAGAAAAATTTTTGTCACTGCCCTCAACAGGGTGGTAATTGTCGAGACCCTACACCGATACAGTTCATGAGGGCATTCTCAAAATTATTCCTTTAAAATATGCTTGTTTTTTGTGACTTACCTGTTAGCCTCAGATGGCTATGACAACTTTAGCCGGACTGTGGGTGAGCGCTGAGGGCTCTCAACCCGGACGAACTCATGCATTTTATCGAAGAGGCAGCCCTGTGATTGCTGTGGGATCGCGAGGTGCGAAGCAATTACAATTGTACGCTTGAGCATTTAGGCACATTTTAGCATGCAGCAGTTGCTGACGCGACAGAGTAGGCTATTATAGCAGTAGGTATTGGTAATTTTCTACCGAGTGAAGTATCTGTTATTTATTAATCTGTGGTACGACGCTGGTCAGACGTGTTGGTATAGGGTTTTGTTTCGAGTTTTCCTTCTCTTGCATAGATGTAATATGCGTTTTATATCCGTTAGTCGTCTCTCACGATCACCGGTGGATAAGATAGGGGTGGTGAATTGTATTGTTACTCACCGTCACCACACGGAATATATACATACGTACGGATACTTAAATTTACTTAAAAAACTAAGTTGATGTTAAGCTTTGTAAGTATTGTATAAAATGTGTGCTATGTGATACACTTTCGCAGAAGATCGACGGCTGAATAATGGCAATGTGCAATTGCGCTTCGTTCGGTGAGCGAGAGAGCGGGAAGCCCAACTGGGTGGGTTTGGAGATTGTAATGGTAGGCAGCGGCCTAGCTATAGCCTTGGTTATAGCAAAGATCCATGGGCAGCAGTGACACTTACCACCAGGTGTGCTGCTTGCTCCTTTGCCACCATAAGCAATAAAAAATGCTATTTGTTCAACGATTACATTACATTACATTATATATATATATATATATCCCTACTAATATATAAATGTGAATGTAAGTTTGTTTGTTACGCTTTCACGCTAAAACTACTCAACCGATCATCATGAAACATTGTACACATATTATTGGAGGTATTAAAAGTAACATAGGATGCTTTTTATTAAAAAAAATCAAAATTTCTATATGAAAAATAAAAAAATTGTTTGTCAAAAAATCTCAAAATCTAGCTTATTCAACGCCATCTAGCAGTCCAGTAATGAAGTTCCAACCCTGAGTATTGTAATACCGTTGCACTGTATTACCGACGGTCAAAAATAAAAATAGGGGATCAAAAACTTTAGGAAAGTAACCTTTTACGCGGGCGAAGCCGCGGGCGGAAGCTAGTATATATATATATATATACACCGTGGAATCTAATTGGCTGTTTTCCTGAAACGTATGTACTCAGTTAATCATTCTTAATATCTCCACATAACTAAAAACATAATACATTGAAAAAAAAAGTCTGATAAATAGACGTTCTTAAGTTTGTCTGATATGCAACGGCATTGTTCCCAACATGCCTACGACATAGCATTCGAATTAAATCGCAATAATAGGTAAAAAAAATATTTAGGCATTGTAGCTCGTAGCCCACCCTGTCCCGCACGCACCCCTTGCTTTTGATGCGCCCGAGCCGCGCGACCTTGGTCTATGTTTTTATAGGTCAGTTTGCAATTTTTTGCGAAACGGCTTAGACGTATATCATATGTTTATAACAAATCCCGAACGCGAGTGCTAGTAAGTGCGAAAAAATGACAAGTCATTACCAGTATTCTGACGTGGAGTGGTTAGACATGGTTCGTTTTTATGCGATTGCTGGAGACAACTTGGCGAAGGCTAGATGCCTGTACGCTCAGCCAGAACACCTGGATTCGTTACGTAGATGTGGCATTATAAATCCGCCTGTGCCTACAACAGCGATAATTTTATCAGCCACATAACGCCTACTAACCCACAGGCAGTTTTGAGTGCTTACACGTGCTCAGGCTAGAGGTAGGTGTCGCCGACATTCTGCTCGATTAGAAGAAGAAATTCTTGAGAAAATGGAGGCATGGTTTTAAAGTAATTAAAGAAAGTAGGTAACCAAGGTAAGAGCATTGACCGTAGCGTAGGTTGATAGCTACGGTCGATGCTCTCAAACGACCGTAGGTATAACAAAATTATTAGACAAAACATGTTACAGTTATGCAAAAATGATATTTTAAGGAAACGTCCGGGATTGCAAATGACTAGAATTTATGTTTTTATTTTATTGAATAAATGCTATATTATGGTTCTATATCATTAACTGAGTATATACGTTTCGGGAAAACAGCCAATTAGATTCCACGGTGTATATATATATATATATATATATATATATATATATATATATATATATATATATATATATATATATATATATATACTAGCTTCCGCCCGCGGCTTCGCCCTCGTAAAAGGTTACTTTCCTAAAGTTTTTGATCCCCTATTTTTATTTTTGACCGTCGGTAATACAGTGCAACGGTATTACAATACTCAGGGTTGGAACTTCATTACTGGACTGCTAGATGGCGTTGAAGAAGCTAGATTTTGAGATTTTTTGACAAACAATTTTTTTATTTTTCATATAAAAATTTTGATTTTTTTTAATAAAAAGCATCCTATGTTACTTTTAATACCTCCAATAATATGTGTACAATGTTTCATGATGATCGGTTGAGTAGTTTTAGCGTGAAAGCGTAACAAACAAACTTACATTCACATTTATATATTAGTAGGGATATATATATATATATATAATGTAATGTAATCGTTGAACAAATAGCATTTTTTATTGCTTATGGTGGCAAAGGAGCAAGCAGCACACCTGGAGGTAAGTGTCACTGCTGCCCATGGATCTTTGCTATAACCAAGGCTATAGCTAGGCCGCTGCCTACCATTACAATCTCCAAACCCACCCAGTTGGGCTTCCCGCTCTCTCGCTCACCGAACGAAGCGCAATTGCACATTGCCATTATTCAGCCGTCGATCTTCTGCGAGAGTGTATCACATAGCACACATTTTATACAATACTTACAAAGCTTAACATCAACTTAGTTTTTTAAGTAAATTTAAGTATCCGTACGTATGTATATATTCCGTGTGGTGACGGTGAGTAACAATACAATTCACCAACCCTATCTTATCCACCGGTGATCGTGAGAGACGACTAACGGATATAAAACGCATATTACATCTATGCAAGAGAAGGAAAACTCGAAACAAAACCCTATACCAACACGTCTGACCAGCGTGGTACCACAGATTAATAAATAACAGATACTTCACTCGGTAGAAAATTACCAATACCTACTGCTATAATAGCCTACTCTGTCGCGTCAGCAACTGCTGCATGCTAAAATGTGCCTCAATGCTCAAGCGTACAATTGTAATTGCTTCGCACCTCGCGATCCCACAGCAATCACAGGGCTGCCTCTTCGATAAAATGCATGAGTTCGTCCGGGTTGAGAGCCCTCAGCGCTCACCCACAGTCTGGCTAAAGTTGTCATAGCCATCTGAAGCTAACAAGTAAATCACAAAAAACAAGCATATTTTAAAGGAATAATTTTAAGAATGCCCTCATGAACTGTATCGGTGTAGGGTCTCGACAATTACCACCCTGTTGAGGGCAGTGACAAAAATTTTTCTAGGCAATCCTGATGTAAGCGTTTCGTAAACATAAAATGAATGCCTTCTTTCTTCAAATCCTTGCATAGCCTGATTAGTTAGATTGGTTCCCCAGATATTTTTTCTTCATCGTGTACAAAATTATTTGTCAGTAAGGTATTCCTGATACATTTAATTAAATGTGGGACTTCAAATATGTAGCAATTTTTTTTACCCCTTTTTTTTACTTGATTTGCACCCATTTACTGCACATAAGGCACCAGACGCCATCGTAGGTACACATACAAACGAATGGAAAGAATAAAATTTAACAACGTGCATACGCTTCGCTTGCGAAAACCGCACTGTATTTGGTCCGCAAACGGCCCGCCGAGCGGTAGGCAATTATAGCGCGTAAGTACATGGAGTGACGTAGGCCTGGTAGGACAGTAGGTCAATTTCCCTTCGTTAATGGAGGAGGCTCGGGCCCAACAGTGGGACATATGTGAGCTGAGATGATGATGAAGTATAGACGTTCACTGCAATGATGGAACCAGTTAATACGACATCAATTCCAAAAGAATCTTATTATTGAGAGTATTTGTTTCTTTGCTCTTGTCAACTCAAGTAAAATCTTGCTCTAAATGTACTTGGAAAAATAATACTAAAGAGTCGGAGAAACCGTTGGCTGTCTCAAACAGAGCTAAGGTATTTAAATTAAGACAGGAATTTATGCTTTATTAGAGAAGTATATACAGACGTGGAACAGTTTTTTAATGTTTTGACTAATATGTTCATAATATTAGAACAGTTTTGAATTGCTGAATTTTATTTTGTAGACAGTCTCGAATATTGTTCTTTCGCATGTTGAAGCCGCTATTTAACCTTAAAATACTAAAACTAGAAATGTTAAAAACTAAAAGAGATTACTTTCGTAAAATTAGTATCATTTTAGATAGATTATTCTTAAGTTAAGCACCGCACATCATTCCGTTATCCTCATTATAAACTGAGCTTCTAATTGCCCAATAACATTGACGTCGCTTTGTAAAATTAGTAATACATACTTTTTTAATTGAGTACCCCTATAATTTTGATGAGTACTCAATTAAATAATTATGAGATTTTGACTGTAATGCTATAGTGGTGAATATTTCAACACTTAAATTCAATAAAATACGGAGTTTTAGCAGGAATATGGAAATGCCATGTCACGCTCTTGTATTATATTCATTTATTTGGTGTTTTGTAGTGTTATATTGAATAATTTAGCTAAAATTTTATGGAATATGATACAGTTAAAGTGCTGAAGTGTAGTGAATATGATATATTAGTGGTTTACGTGTATATTCGTGTTTTTCTGAAATTTTCAAAGAAATTACTAATTTGGTTATCAGCGCCCAATTAATGGTAACGACTTGACCAACTGACGGACAGTGACTATTAAGGCTACACAATATGAAGAACTAACAAATAATAGGCAGTATGGTCGACTGATTATAGCCTACCGATAAGGGCGAATAAATAAATAAAAAAATATTTGGAGGTTAGACTGTAATTAGCTAAAAACTAAAAGCAAAATAGATAATAATTAAAAAATCCTTTTTATCAAAAAACTCCCATAATACGACTCATCTTTAATTTAGTTGTAACATTACATGAATTACATACCAGATTATAAATACTCATGCGTCATCTGTGGGGGAAAAGGTTAGCAATACATATATCTATATGCGAATAAAAAGGACAGGTATATTAACAGACATGGCAGATAAAAATTCCTATTTGTATAATAGAAAGTTGTAGGGAATAAATAAACAAAAATACCGCCAGAAATATATGACTACTGAATTGAGGACTCTTAACGGTTACGTATAGCCGCCGGCAGAATCGTGTAAGCCATCAAAGGCTAGCAATTAATCACATATAAAAATCTCTGTCTGTTTAATTGGTAAATAAAAATCAAAACACTTTTCTACGAAACACTGTGGCAGGTTTTAATTGCAGTTGCCCATTCTTCTTGTTCATCTGTGTAGGCAATCAGCTACTTATACGAGCCATTGTTAAGTTACAATTCTCTTTAGTGTCTAGTTCAATTTCAATGACATTAAATAAAATGTCATCAAAATTATTTAATATAACACACTAAAACACTCAGATATTGAATATAATACAAGAACACCACATAACACCATTCCCGCCAAAAGTGCGGTTGCTTCACAAATTATTGTTTTTTTTTTTGAAGACAGTGCGACATCAACAAAATACCACACAATAGGTCTTTTGGGATCGAATCTATAACGTGAATCACTCAGTGAAACTGTAACAGTGAAGGAAATTGTAAATAAATAATGTGTAAATGTATTAAAAAAGAATTTACATACATACATACTATCACGCCATGTCCCTTGCAGGGTAGGCAGAGAGAACGCTGACCGATAGTACATGAGTCCTATCCTATCGGTTCTAATGACATGATTATGCAATCGAATCTATAGTAACATGTGCGGACATAATTTTAATCGGCTCCAGTCATTCAAGATCCATATTTCGTAGTTCATAGCTCCTTCAAATTTAGTATTTTGAAGGAGCTATAAACTACGAAACACAATTTATTTTTAGGTACCGTTTTTTTGTCAGTAATTGTCGGAATATAAGTTGATTTACCCTCATACTTGACAAGACAGGTTTAGGATAACTAAGATACCTATATAGACGACGACGATATATAGAAGAATATTTAGACGCATGCATGATGCCCACTTTATTACTCGGTCGTCGGAACGATTCGGTCATCGGAACGACTCGGTCGTCGGAACGACTCGGACCTATGGAACTATCTCAGCCGTGTGGTTGGATTGGAAGTAATTGGAACTAGATCGTTCCGGCAAAAGACATAGTTCTCGGAACTATTACGCTCCGGAACTACTCATCTCTACTCAACATTCATAATTCTCTTCATATACGCTCGCCGGTTTCGCAGACTCTTGACTCCACCTTCCTTCAGTACATGACCGATCTGGTCTAGGTAGGTTAGTCTCGGTCTGCCCCGGTACCTACATACTTCCACTTTCGCATTGTATATCTTCTAAAAAAGAATTTAAAACAATTATTATTCATTATATAAAATTATGATTTTTTTATTTAATTAACCACAATAATATTTAATTTATATATTATCTATGTTTTTAGTTTAAGTTAAAATAACAGACCTCAGATTTGATTTCATCCATCCATCACAGCCTAGACGTCCACTGTTGGACATAGGCCTCGTCGCGAAGATGCCACTCAGAACGGCCCAGTGCTACATGCATCTTGCGGCTCCTTGGGATTTTCGAGATGTCATCAACCCATCTATTGGGGTTTCATCCTACGTTGCGTCATCCGATTCGTAGTCGCCACTCCAGAACCATTCTTTCAACAGTAGTTCAACTAGCACTTTACAGCGTTCGTGGTTACGGCATGACAGTACTCCCAAGACCATGAATGCTGTAATGTTTGAAACAATAATCGAACTAAAAATACTTTTCTTTCAAAAAACATCAATGTTATGTCATTTATATTACTTAAGGTGTTACCTAAAACTTAGAGATCGTTTGTGAAAATAGTATGCTCAGTGTCGTAAGTAAATAGGTATGTAAATTTTGTTTTCATTAAATTCCTGACCTTCTAGAGTATATCTTGGCAATGAGAGTCGCCATACTTTTTGCAGTAACATTACGCAATATGTGTAATATCCTTTTTATTGGACGAACATAGATATTAAATTGTTAATAATAGCGTAAATTAAAAATAAGAAAAACAAATACAAGGTAATTTTACGCGTGAAGTTCTACATATTGAAAAAAAAAAGAATGCAAATAGGAAAATGCGATAAAAAGAATTTGCGCAAATCGAAGTCTCGCACCGACAATACCCGAGCATTGTGATTGGTTGCCGAAGTATGACGTGATGATATTCGTGATTTTTAGTATATTGCTCCATCTAGTTTCATATCGTGGAACATGGGGCGACAATGTAGACAGGCAATTTGGAAATATAATTTTGAATAGAAATAATGTAATATACTTCAGTCAGAACTCAGAAGATTTATTTAATATTACATATACCTGTGAAAAACCATGTACGTATGAGATATGTGACGAATATTTTAATCAGAAGATTAATTATCACATATTCACACATAAAAAAACATACCTATAGCTGTTTTTTGTTGCATCCAAAAATATATATAAGTACATATATAGTTGTTAAAACTGTATAAATTTAGAAGAAATAACTTGTTAGTTGTATTTTATATAATAACAAAGTCATTATTATTGTTTTAACAGATGCTAATTATTACCAGACTGTTTTAGACAGTTTTAGTGCTTCGTGTGACGTCATACAGGTAGTGAGCGACAGGAACAATGCTATACGACGCAGAAATTACTCGATTATCTCTTTCCAAGCGCCATTGGGCTATACCTACTTATTATCACAGTTATGATAGTTTTAAAAAAGAGAAATTACTTTAATAATGCACAGAAATAGTAGGATAAAATCTTTTATTATTATGTCTAAGCCCCACAAGAGCGCTTACATATTGTCAATTTTAATATTTAAAATGAATACAATAAACTAGCTACGGATCGGAACGTAACCGCTACTGAGAATATCTGATAAGAAACTTGAGAGCTGGGGGGGCACAGTTAAAACATTACTTATTTTTACTGATCGTCGCGCCGCCTACAGATTGTTTGTACAAACATAGCTGCCATTTTGTTGTAATTGTCAAAAGTTTGACAACTGAGAATTGTTATTTTTTTGTTCCTAGCGTATGTACTTATTGTCAATAATCTATTTTCGGTTATTAATGTTCGTTCTGGAAATTATCTCAATTTTCATTCTTAAGTTTATACTATTGCCGTTTCGTTAACGGCTGATATGTTATTTTTATATTTCAGGGTAGGTTTCATAGTAAAGAAAAAAAAAAATTGGTTGCCTGTAAAGTCGGTATACGGGCGAAAGTTTTACGTGACAACGACTTTGAGTGGTAAAATAATTTTAATGTGAATATTCATTCGTATAGTAGGAAGAAGGATGAAATAATAGTAACAATTTAAAACATTTATTTATACAAAGAATTATATTTAAAACATTAATTTATACAAAGAATCTCGCACTGAATTTCATATTAACAAAATTTTATTTTTACCTTTACACATACATACGTATTTATATACAAATATACATACAATACTCTTAGGCGGGCTAACCATGCCCGAGTGGAAGGGACGCGTGCCTCTCACTCGCTCTCATTGTGAGCGCATAACGTGAGCGGAGCGTAACGCAGTTTCTTGAAGTGTCACCCGGCAAACCAATTTATAAGACGTTGTCACGTCAAAATCCTATATAATTACATACACACAATATGTAGATACGTAGGTATATATGTATATTACTTCAACTTTAGTTCACCGCCTTAGCTCTAGGTAGCAGCACTTTCCATACATGCATATTTTACCATCGAGTTGCCACTCTTTTTCAGTTAATATAATTTTACTCTTTGCTTGAGAGGTTTGTCTATTATTATTTATTTCTTTACGGACTTTTTTTAATAAAAAATAGTAGGTACAACATGTTTAGTGAGAATTAGCCCCAGTGTCTTGTCATTTAAACTACGACATAATATAAAATACAAATACAATGTAAATATTTATGGCTGGACAAGATCCCACAAGCGGCTACCAATTACGCGAATTAACTGCTAGAGCAGTTATTTAATTATGCATTACATAAGAAATGCTTCAGAGACAAGACTAATCTATGCGATATCCGTTTAGATACCAGTAAAAACTAGTAAATTGTTTTTGGTTTACAACTACGAAGCTTCTGCAGATTTCTTCACATCTGTTCCCGCGTTTTTTATGATAGAAATATATGAACTTTATGATGTTTGATAGAAGAATGAAGCAGAAGTTTGTTTGAAAGCAATAAATGATTGCATAATTTGAGATTTAAACCCATATTTGTTAGAAATTAGTTTTAATCATGTTACTACGTGGCTTATTACGATATAAAATTCTCACTCGTAAATGGCGTCTTTAAGAAAGAGATTCCACATGTCATCTATCGGTAAACATTTATACAGTCCGATTGCATATCTACTTTTACCTTTTTTTGCAGTTAGAATCGTATGAAATGATAACACAATCAGGGGCGGCTTTACCTATAGTGCAGAGGGTGCGGTGCACGCCACGAGCCACCACGGGACACATAGAGTCTCCACTGTATCGCTCCGCACGGAGCGGGTGCACCACCGTACGCAGCGATTGCCTAACCATTTATAAACGTAGTGCGTGTGTTATTTGACAGGTTTGGGTAAGTTACTTTGTCACGGCGGCCATCGTTCATACGTGGCTGTCCTCACCACCCCCAGCGGACAAAGTGGACGCCGAGGCTTGGCGCATACGCAGTGCGGTACGACGTCGACCTCCGAGGTAGGGAGTCAACTGGTGATCCCCAAGGCTGGCGAACCTTCGTGCGGCGCGCATTATTGGCTGAAGGTCCTACCCCCGCAGCTGGCGGCGTCACCGCAACGGTGAGCGGGACGGTCAGCTGTATGAGCTGTATCGCAGTGCGCGGACTGCCTTTCGGCTGGCCGTCCGATCCGACGAGGACGCAAGTTGACAGGAGATACTGGACGGTCTCGACCGTGATCCCTGGGATCGCCCCTATCGCGCGTTGCTGAACGAGCTTAGCATGCACGCCCTACCCCCTCACCCTCACCGAGACCCTCCAGCCCTACTCCGCAGGGTGCTCGAGGAGCTTTTTTCGCAGCATACGGAACACACGCCCTCAGTCATGGCTTCGCCAGATCACGACCGGGGGGCCGACGACAGTGTTGCGCCCATGACGGAGTCGGAAGTGGGGACGGCTGTAGCGACGATTCGTTCCGCCACCACGGCCCCCGGCCCGGACAGAATACCCATCCGCCTGTTGACGTTGCTCCTCGAGAACCTGGAACCACGCCTCAAGCGACTGTAAAAAGCCTGCCTGGCGGCTGGACAATTCCCTGAGTGCTGGAAGGAGGGTAGGTTGGTTCTCCTGCCAAAGCCGGGATGGCCTCCGGATTCGTCGTCGGCCTACAGGCCTATCGTGCTACTGGACGATGTGGGCAAGCTGTTGGAGCGTATCCTCGCTGCCCGATTTGTCCGGCACCTGGTCGAGGTGGGGCCCGATTTGTCGGACGCTCAATTCGGCTTTCAAAGGGAGCGTTCGATCATCGGGGTTCTTCTGTGCCTGAGGCAGACGGCCGCGGAGGCTGTAGCCGGAGGAGTGCTGTTGGCGGTGTCGTTGGACATCGCCACCGCATTCAATAGTCTGCCATTCAGCTGCACCAGGTAGGCGCTCCGATACCACAGGGTGCCCTTGTACCCGAGGCGGCTGGTGGCAGACTATTTGGAGGGTCGCAGTGTCCTCTGCGTGGAGAGACAGGTCCCGCAGGAAATATTGTGCGAACGCCCATGATGTGCGCTGTTCCACAGGGGTCGGTGCTGGAGCCGACTCTGTGGGACATCGGTTACGACTGGGCGTTGAGAGGGAGTCTCTTCCCCGGGCTGGGCTTGATATGCTATGCTGACGACACTGCCCGTCATTGCCCGTTGGGTTACGCGGCTGGAAAGACATAGACACGGTGTTGTTATCGTTAAAGCCCTCCACCCCGTACTGATAGAATGGATGGAGCGGTGGCACGGAGTCCTCTCTTTCCGGCTGGCTCCGTCCTGCCAATAGTGCAGCATTGGCGAGGACACGGCGCAGCATACGCTCAAGGTCTGTACGAGCTGAGACCGGTGACCTCGTCGCTGTCATCGGTGTCGACCTGGCGCTGCCGGCGGTCGTGAAAGCGATGGTCAACAGCGTCAGGAACTGGGACACGGTCGCCACCTTCTGCGAGGCTGTCATCTGGGCCTGATGCCGCCCTAGCCGAGGCATTGGGTGATCGGACCGGGGACCAGTCCGGTCACCCGAAACGAGGCCACCGCGTGAAAAGGATGCCCCGACGGCAAAAGCTATCGAGGCATCGACTCGAGAGGAACCCGTGAGGGTAAACCGCCGGGCTGCCCACCGAAGACAAAGATCGGGTACCGGTGGCCTGCTCGCACGGCGAAGAGAGACGCTTTGCAGGGTGGGTCTATGTGGTCGCGCGCCGCCTTTTCTGTCGCCCCGGACCGATTTGACGGGGTGTGACCACAGCATAGTCCACCGTAAAAAAAGGGTTGCTTTGTCGCCATGCTCACTGTAACTTCATAATCCGATCGCGTTTACCCTTGTTTCGTGTCAAAACAACTAAGACTAATCATGCGACAACGCATTCCAGCAAGGTTCGACGTTTAGTTGAATGTGTTGTAACTATCAACCTATTTTGTTCACGCATTGTAATACAAGAGGGCGCCAAGTGATTGATTGCACTTGGGTGCTACATGTGCTAGAGCCGCCCCTGAACACAATACAATTAAATAGATTACTGAGATTTAATGTGTAAGGTTGTCAATAAAAAAAAAAGTTTAAGGTACTCAATCATTAATTTCTACGTCATTACGTTAAAGTCATCGTTACAAACACGAAGTGTAGATACAAGGAGTCCGAACGTAATGTTAAACGAATGGTTTCAATTTAGAGAACAGAATTTTTGCCGGTAGAGCGCCACTGTTCAAGAAATACTCGTTTAAATCCTTACGCGGGAGAAGTTTTGTTGCTATTGACAGCTCTGGAATTTGATATTTAAATTAATTAAATTCAACATTCGCTAGCCAACGCGTGTTTACGTGTAATAATAATAATAGCATCGGTACGTCCTAAACTCTAGCGCAGCCAGTGGCAGAAAAGAGAACTAAGATCTGGGTTCATTATTGTGTCCATGAATACTATGGAAAAGCTTATACCATTCGGACTCCTTGTATCTATACTTCGTGATTACAAATGTTAGAGTAATCCCAAGTAATCCGTCAGCCATTTTGTTAAGTGTAAATATTGTCAAAATATGTTTCATTAATCATAAATAATCATCATTTCAGCACATGTACCTACACCCCACTGCTGTGCTGGAGTCTCTTTCCAAATAGGAGGTAAACTATCAAACTACAGATGGGCTGGTAGGGGTTTTTCTTTTTATTTTTATTGCTTATGGTGGCAAATGAGCAAGCATGCCGCCCATGAACCTTTGGAATACCAAGTGTATAGCTAGGCCGGTGCCTACCATTACAATCCCCAAACTCACTCAGTTGGGCTGCCGGCTCTCTCGATCACCGAACGAAGCGCAATAGCACATTGCCATTACTCAGACGTCGATCTTCTGCTCAGTGTTGTACTACCCCGGATGGACTGGCCCGCGGCTGTAGACAGAGTAGGGGTGTCCACTTTGAAAAAACATCGATGTTTTTTTCGATTCGATAAATCGAAACTGTACATCGATGTCTTTCGATGTATCGAATGAAAACATCGATGTTTTTAAACATCGAGTACTTTTTCTAAAGTCATATCAAAAGTGTTACTTCTAAAAAAAAAAGGTCCTTTTTGTGGCGTTTATACCTATTCCACAGTCTCTTATAAAACCGATTTCTAAAAAAAAAAAGGTCGTTTTTGTGGCATTTACTGGTTATCATCGTTTCGATGTTTTACGAAAAAACATCGATACATCGAGTATTTCGATAGCTCTTCAAAACATCGGATCGATTCGATGTATCGCATTGTAAACATCGATGTTTTCGATGCATCGATGTATATCGAATATCCCTAAGACAGAGAACTGTCAACAGCGTGGACCTACCACATTAAAGATTTCGAGTTTTCTTCTCTTAAAATATAACTTAAGATTACTTACTTTTGAATATAATTAATTTTGAATTCATCATTATCAGCTCGCACATCTCACTGGGTTCGAGATTACTGCGCAATAGAAAGGAAATTGACTTACGCTTACCAGATGCGTTAGTTCCTATATAGTTTTAATTCGTTTTTTTTTCTGGCATGCATGGTCATATAAATATGATTATCTTTCAATCATCTTTTACGATATTCTCATGCAAGATAAGTTTTGCCAATTTATAATCTTTCTGGAAAGCTACAAGGAAAATTTTAAAGTAATGAAATCGCCAATGCAATTAAATATGGTATCTAAAACAAAGAATGCTTTTATAAATATATTTATTAAAAAAATATGAATACAATAATAAATAGTGTATTTTTTTTATACTTAGCTGTGGCAAGGGTACAGATAGGTGTCAATTACTCAAGATTTACTAAACTATTGTTCTGTATAATTCAGTTAGTTTTTGTACCAAGCAGTATTAAGAAAGTATTAGGACTTTGTAATCGTGCAAAAAGAATCTTAAAATGTTTATCAGGCTAAGGTATTTTAGATTCTGCCTATTAATATGTATAAAATATATATTTTTATATTTCACCATGCACTCTAAAAAATGTCATTAGACTACGTAACGTTTTATAAATACTGGTATATCATTTTGATCTTCGTAACAGTAGCATACTCTGGTTTTTATTGGTCTTCTTGGAAGTACAGACGCTGACACAATTGGAACCAACGTCTCGGTGAGTCCTAATTCGATGATATTTGTTTCATCAGTATCAGATTTCCAAAGCCCAGATCCGGAGTTACTATTGCTTGATGTATTTGATTGGGCGGAGGTACTTTCTTTTCCGGTGGAAACATTCGCTCCAGATTCACCGTTAGCTTGAGATGCTGATCCACAAGGTCCAGAGTTACTATAGCTTGATGTATCTGATTGGGAGGAGGTACTGTCTTTTCCGGTGGAAGCATTAGCTCCAGATGAACCATTGGCTTGAGAATCTGATTCCCAAGGACCAGAGTTACTACTGGTTGATGTACCAGATTGGGTGGAGGTATTTTCTTTTCCGGTGGAAGTATTGGCTCTAGATGAACCGTTGGCTTGAGAATCTGATTCCCAAGGACCAGAGTTACTACTGGTTGATGTACCAGATTGGGTGGAGGTATTTTCTTTTCCGGTAGAAGTATTGGCTCCAGATGAACCGTTGGCTTGAGAATCTGATTCCCAAGGACCAGAGTTACTACTGGTTGATGTACCAGATTGGGTGGAGGTATTTTCTTTTCCGGTAGAAGTATTGGCTCCAGATGAACCGTTGGCTTGAGAATCTGATTCCCAAGGACCAGAGTTACTACTGGTTGATGTACCAGATTGGGTGGAGGTATTTTCTTTTCCGGTAGAAGTATTGGCTCCAGATGAACCGTTGGCTTGAGAATCTGATTCCCAAGGACCAGAGTTACTACTGGTTGATGTACCAGATTGGGTGGAGGTATTTTCTTTTCCGGTGGAAGTATTGGCTCCAGATGAACCGTTGGCTTGAGAATCTGATTCCCAAGGATCAGAGTTACTACTGGTTGATGTACCAGATTGGGTGAAGGTATTTTCTTTTCCGGTAGAAGTATTGGCTCCAGATGAACCGTTGGCTTGAGAATCTGATTCCCAAGGACCAGAGTTACTACTGGTTGATGTACCAGATTGGGTGGAGGTATTTTCTTTTCCGGTAGAAGTATTGGCTCCAGATGAACCGTTGGCTTGAGAATCTGATTCCCAAGGACCAGAGTTACTACTGGTTGATGTAGCAGATTGGGTGGAGGTATTTTCTTTTCCGGTAGAAGTATTGGCTCCAGATGAACCGTTGGCTTGAGAATCTGATTCCAAAGGACCAGAGTTACTACTGGTTGATGTACCAGATTGGGTGGAGGTATTTTCTTTTCCGGTAGAAGTATTGGCTCCAGATGAACCGTTGGCTTGAGAATCTGATTCCCAAGGACCAGAGTTACTACTGGTTGATGTACCAGATTGGGTGGAGGTATTTTCTTTTCCGGTAGAAGTATTGGCTCCAGATGAACCGTTGGCTTGAGAATCTGATTCCCAAGGACCAGAGTTACTACTGGTTGATGTACCAGATTGGGTGGAGGTATTTTCTTTTCCGATAGAAGTATTGGCTCCAGATGAACCGTTGGCTTGAGAATCTGATTCCCAAGGACCAGAGTTACTACTGGTTGATGTACCAGATTGGGTGGAGGTATTTTCTTTTCCGGTAGAAGTATTGGCTCCAGATGAACCGTTGGCTTGAGAATCTGATTCACAAGGACCAGAGTTACTACTGGTTGATGTACCAGATTGGGTGGAGGTATTTTCTTTTCCGGTGGAAGTATTGGCTCCAGATGAACCGTTGGCTTGAGAATCTGATTCCCAAGGACCAGAGTTACTACTGGTTGATGTACCAGATTGGGTGGAGGTATTTTCTTTTCCGGTAGAAGTATTGGCTCCAGATGAACCGTTGGCTTGAGAATCTGATTCCCAAGGACCAGAGTTACTACTGGTTGATGTACCAGATTGGGTGGAGGTATTTTCTTTGCCGGTAGAAGTATTGGCTCCAGATGAACCGTTGGCTTGAGAATCTGATTCCCAAGGATCAGAGTTACTACTGGTTGATGTACCAGATTGGGTGGAGGTATTTTCTTTTCCGATAGAAGTATTGGCTCCAGATGAACCGTTGGCTTGAGAATCTGATTCCCAAGGACCAGAGTTACTACTGGTTGATGTACCAGATTGGGTGGAGGTATTTTCTTTTCCGGTAGAAGTATTGGCTCCAGATGAACCGTTGGCTTGAGAATCTGATTCACAAGGACCAGAGTTACTACTGGTTGATGTACCAGATTGGGTGGAGGTATTTTCTTTTCCGGTGGAAGTATTGGCTCCAGATGAACCGTTGGCTTGAGAATCTGATTCCCAAGGACCAGAGTTACTACTGGTTGATGTACCAGATTGGGTGGAGGTATTTTCTTTTCCGGTAGAAGTATTGGCTCCAGATGAACCGTTGGCTTGAGAATCTGATTCCCAAGGACCAGAGTTACTACTGGTTGATGTACCAGATTGGGTGGAGGTATTTTCTTTGCCGGTAGAAGTATTGGCTCCAGATGAACCGTTGGCTTGAGAATCTGATTCCCAAGGATCAGAGTTACTACTGGTTGATGTACCAGATTGGGTGGAGGTATTTTCTTTTTCGGTAGAAGTATTGGCTCCAGATGAACCGTTGGCTTGAGAATCTGATTCCCAAGGACCAGAGTTACTACTCGTTGATGTACCAGATTGGGTGGAGGTATTTTCTTTTCCGGTGGAAGCATTAGCTCCAGATGAACCGTTGGCTTGAGATGGTGATCCCCAAGGTCCAGAGTTACTACTGGTTGATGTACCAGATTGGGTGGAGATACTTCCTTTCCCGGTGGAAACAATGGCTCCGGATGAACCTTTAGCTTGTGATTCAGAATTATAAAGTCCAGAGTTAGTTGATACATCTGATTTCTTCCTATTATTTGAATTCCATGCATTTTCTTGAGATACATAAGGAGATGCTAAGGGGCGTCTGTTTATATCAAAGTTATTCCAAGTCTCCGATCCCCATGGCTTTACAGGCCGGGGTTTCGGACTCCATTGATTCCATGGTCCGGTTTGCCACTGTTCTGGATGCCATGATGTTTCACCCCAGACACCATATGGCCAAGGCACTATTCTACTATCTTCAGAATCAACACGCCAAGGACTAGTGGTGCTTCTGGTTGCTGTTTCTGACAGGGATGAGCTTCTTGTATTCCCAGTGGAGGCATCAGCTGCAGATAGACCCCTACCCTGAGAAGTAGAACCCCAAGATCCAGAGGCACTATTGTCTGATGTATTTGACAGAGTAGAGCTTCTTGCGTTTCCGCTAGAGGCATCCGCTGCTGTTAAACTGTTAGCCCCAGCGCTATAACCACTCGATCCAGAACCAGTGCTAGATAATGTATTTTTTATATCAGTTATTTCAGGTATAATTTTAGGTGCACCATTGGATCCTGGCCCAATGGGCCAAGGTCCCCAAGGGGATGGACCCCATGGAGTAGTGAGCCATGGCAATTGAGACCACGAAACAGAAGCCCATGGTCCTTGGATCCAAGGTGGCAAGGTCGGTGCATCGCCCTTGTCTTGATTTACCACCGAGTCTGCTCTAGATAATCCATTAGCATTAGAATATGCACCTACAGGTCCTAACCCATTGCTTGTCGTAGAGCCTGTTTGAGTGGTACTTCTCGTTTGCCCGCTGGAAGCATCAGCTCCTGATGTAGCAGTTCCGTCAGAATAGTAACCTAATGGTACTCTTCCACTGTTTGTCGTAGAGCCTGATTGAGTGGTACTTCTTGTTTTCCCGCTGGAAGCATCAGCTCCTGATGTAGCAGATCCGCCGGAATAATAACCTAATGGTCCTCTTCCACTGTTTGTCGCAGAGCCTGATTGAGTGGTACTTCTTGTTTTCCCGCTGGAAGCATCAGCCCCTGATGTAGCAGTTCCGCCAGAGTAATAACCTAATGGTCCTCTCCCACTGTTTGTTGTAGAGCCTGATTGAGTGGTACTTCTTGTTTGCCCGCTGGAAGCATCAGCTCCTGATGTAGCAGATCCGCCAGAATAATATCCTCTTCCACTGTTAGTTGCAGAGCTTGATTGAGTGGTACTTCTTGTTTGCCCGCTGGTAGCATCAGCTCCTGATGTTGCAGTTCCGCCAGAATAATAACCTAATGGTCCTCTCCCACTGTTTGTTGCAGAGCCTGATTGAGTGGTACTTCTTGTTTGCCAGCTGGAAGCATCAGCTCCTGATGTAGCAGATCCGCCAGAATAATATCCTAATGGTCCTTTTCCACTGTTAGTTTCAGAGCCTGATTGAGTGGTACTTCTTGTTTGCCCGCTGGTAGCATCAGCTCCTGATGTTGCAGTTCCGCCAGAATAATAACCAAATGGTCCACTCCCAGTGTTTGTTGCAGAGCCTGATTGAGTGGTACTTCTTGTTTGCCCGCTGGAAGCATCAGCTCCTGATGTAGCAGATCCGCCAGAATAATATCCTAATGGTCCTTTTCCACTGTTAGTTTCAGAGCCTGATTGAGTGGTACTTCTTGTTTGCCCGCTGGAAGCATCAGCTCCTGATGTTGCAGTTCCGCCAGAATAATATCCTAATGGTCCTTTTCCACTGTTAGTTGCAGAGCCTGATTGAGTGGTACTCCTTATTTGCCCGCTGGAAGCATCAGCCCCTGATGTAGCTGTTCCGCCAGAATAATAACCTAATGGTCCTCTCCCACTGTTTGTTGCAGAGCCTGATTGAGTGGTACTTCTTGTTTGCCCGCTGGAAGCATCAGCTCCTGATGTAGCAGATCCGCCAGAATAATATCCTAATGGTCCTTTTCCACTGTTAGTTGCAGAGCCTGATTGAGTGGTACTTCTTGTTTGTCCGCTGGTAGCATCAGCTCCTGATGTTGCAGTTCCGCCAGAATAATAACCTAATGGTCCTCTCCCACTGTTTGTTGCAGAGCCTGATTGAGTGGTACTTCTTGTTTGCCCGCTGGAAGCATCAGCTCCTGATGTAGCAGATCCGCCAGAATAATATCCTAATGGTCCTTTTCCACTGTTAGTTGCAGAGCCTGATTGAGTGGTACTTCTTGTTTGCCCGCTGGAAGCATCAGCTCCTGATGTGGCAGTTCCTTCAGAATAAATGCCTAATGGTCCTGTTGCACTGTTTGTCGCAGAGTCTGATTGAGTGGTACTTCTTGTTTGCCCGCTGGTAGCATCAGCTCCCGATGACGCAGTTCCGCCAGAATAATAACCTAATGGTCCTCTCCCACTGTTTGTTGCAGAGCCTGATTGAGTGGTACTTCTTGTTTGCCCGCTGGAAGCATCAGCTCCTGATATTGCAGTTCCGCCAGAATAATATCCTAATGGTCCTTTTCCACTATTAGTTGCAGAGCCTGATTGAGTGGTACTTCTTGTTTGCCCGCTGGAAGCATCAGCTCCTGATGTTGCAGTTCCGCCAGAATAATATCCTAATGGTCCTTTTCCACTGTTAGTTGCAGAGCCTGATTGAGTGGTACTTCTTATTTGCCCGCTGGAAGCATCAGCCCCTGATGTAGCAGTTCCGCCAGAATAATAACCTAATGGTCCTCTCCCACTGTTTGTTGCAGAGCCTGATTGAGTGGTACTTCTTGTTTGCCCGCTGGAAGCATCAGCTCCTGATGTAGCAGATCCGCCAGAATAATATTCTCTTCCACTGTTAGTTGCAGAGCCTGATTGAGTGGTACTTCTTGTTTGCCCGCTGGTAGCATCAGCTCCTGATGTTGCAGTTCCGCCAGAATAATAACCTAATGGTCCTCTCCCACTGTTTGTTGCAGAGCCTGATTGAGTGGTACTTCTTGTTTGCCCGCTGGAAGCATCAGCTCCTGATGTAGCAGATCCGCCAGAATAATATCCTCTTCCACTGTTAGTTGCAGAGCCTGATTGAGTGGTACTTCTTGTTTGCCCGCTGGTAGCATCAGCTCCTGATGTTGCAGTTCCGCCAGAATAATAACCTAATGGTCCTCTCCCACTGTTTGTTGCAGAGCCTGATTGAGTGGTACTTCTTGTTTGCCCGCTGGAAGCATCAGCTCCTGATGTAGCAGATCCGCCAGAATAATATCCTAATGGTCCTTTTCCACTGTTAGTTGCAGAGCCTGATTGAGTGGTACTTCTTGTTTGCCCGCTGGAAGCATCAGCTCCTGATGTGGCAGTTCCTTCAGAATAAATGCCTAATGGTCCTGTTGCACTGTTTGTCGCAGAGTCTGATTGAGTGGTACTTCTTGTTTGCCCGCTGGTAGCATCAGCTCCCGATGACGCAGTTCCGCCAGAATAATAACCTAATGGTCCTCTCCCACTGTTTGTTGCAGAGCCTGATTGAGTGGTACTTCTTGTTTGCCCGCTGGAAGCATCAGCTCCTGATATTGCAGTTCCGCCAGAATAATATCCTAATGGTCCTTTTCCACTGTTAGTTGCAGAGCCTGATTGAGTGGTACTTCTTGTTTGCCCGCTGGAAGCATCAGCTCCTGATGTTGCAGTTCCGCCAGAATAATATCCTAATGGTCCTTTTCCACTGTTAGTTGCAGAGCCTGATTGAGTGGTACTTCTTGTTTGCCCGCTGGAAGCATCAGCTCCTGATGTAGCAGATGCGCCAGAATAATATCCTCTTCCACTGTTAGTTGCAGAGCCTGATTGAGTGGTACTTCTTGTTTGGCCGCTGGTAGCATCAGCTCCTGATGTTGCAGTTCCGCCAGAATAATAACCTAATGGTCCTCTCCCACTGTTTGTTGCAGAGCCTGATTGGGTGGTACTTCTTGTTTGCCCGCTGGAAGCATCAGCTCCTGATGTAGCAGATCCGACAGAATAATATCCTGATGGTCCTTTTCCACTGTTAGTTTCAGAGGCTGATTGAGTGGTACTTCTTGTTTGCCCGCTGGAAGCATCAGCTCCTGATGTTGCAGTTCCGCCAGAATAATATCCTAATGGTCCTTTTCCACTGTTAGTTGCAGAGCCTGATTGAGTGGTACTTCTTATTTGCCCGCTGGAAGCATCAGCCCCTGATGTAGCAGTTCCGCCAGAATAATATTCTAATGGTCCTCTCCCACTGTTTGTTGCAGAGCCTGATTGAGTGGTACTTCTTGTTTGCCCGCTGGAAGCATCAGCTCCTGATGTAGCAGATCCGCCAGAATAATATCCTCTTCCACTGTTAGTTGCAGAGCCTGATTGAGTGGTACTTCTTGTTTGCCCGCTGGTAGCCTCAGCTTCTGATGTTGCAGTTCCGCCAGAATAATATCCTAATGGTCCTTTCCCACTGTTAGTTGCAGAGCCTGATTGAGTGGTACTTCTTGTTTGCCCGCTGGAAGCATCAGCTCCTGATGTAGCAGATGCGCCAGAATAATATCCTCTTCCACTGTTAGTTGCAGAGCCTGATTGAGTGGTACTTCTTGTTTGCCCGCTGGTAGCATCAGCTCCTGATGTTGCAGTTCCGCCAGAATAATAACCTAATGGTCCTCTCCCACTGTTTGTTGCAGAGCCTGATTGAGTGGTATTTCTTGTTTGCCCGCTGGAAGCATCAGCTCCTGATGTAGCAGATCCGCCAGAATAATATCCTAATGGTCCTTTTCCACTGTTAGTTGCAGAGCCTGATTGAGTGGTACTACTTGTTTGCCCGCTGGAAGCATCAGCTCCTGATGTTGCAGTTCCGCCAGAATAATATCCTAATGGCTCTTTTCCACTGTTAGTTGCAGAGCCTGATTGAGTGGTACTTCTTGTTTGCCCGCTGGAAGCATCAGCTCCTGATGTAGCAGTTCCTTCAGAATAATTGCCTAATGGTCCTGTTGCACTGTTTGTCGCAGAGTCTGATTGAGTGGTACTTCTTGTTTGCCCGCTGGAAGCATCAGCTCCTGATGTTGCAGTTCCGCCAGAATAATATCCTAATGGTCCTTTTCCACTGTTAGTTGCAGAGCCTGATTGAGTGGTACTTCTTGTTTGCCCGCTGGAAGCATCAGCTCCTGATGTAGCAGTTCCTCCAGAATAATTGCCTAATGGTCCTGTTGCACTGTTTGTCGCAGAGTCTGATTGAGTGGTACTTCTTGTTTGCCCGCTGGAAGCATCAGCTCCTGATGTAGCAGTTCCTCCAGAATAATTGCCTAATGGTCCTGTTGCACTGTTTGTCGCAGAGTCTGATTGAGTGGTACTTCTTGTTTGCCCGCTGGAAGCATCAGCTCCTGATGTAGCAGTTCCTCCAGAATAATTGCCTAATGGTCCTGTTGCACTGTTTGTCGCAGAGTCTGATTGAGTGGTACTTCTTGTTTGCCCGCTGGAAGCATCAGCTCCTGATGTAGCAGTTCCTTCAGAATAATTGCCTAATGGTCCTGTTGCACTGTTAGTTGCAGAGCCTGATTGAGTGGTACTTCTTGTTTGCCCGCTGGAAGCATCAGCTCCTGATGTTGCAGTTCCGCCAGAATAATATCCTAATGGTCCTTTTCCACTGTTAGTTGCAGAGCCTGATTGAGTGGTACTTCTTGTTTTCCCGCTGGAAGCATCAGCTCCTGATGTAGCAGATGCGCCAGAATAATATCCTCTTCCACTGTTAGTTGCAGAGCCTGATTGAGTGGTACTTCTTGTTTGGCCGCTGGTAGCATCAGCTCCTGATGTTGCAGTTCCGCCAGAATAATAACCTAATGGTCCTCTCCCACTGTTTGTTGCAGAGCCTGATTGGGTGGTACTTCTTGTTTGCCCGCTGGAAGCATCAGCTCCTGATGTAGCAGATCCGACAGAATAATATCCTGATGGTCCTTTTCCACTGTTAGTTTCAGAGGCTGATTGAGTGGTACTTCTTGTTTGCCCGCTGGAAGCATCAGCTCCTGATGTTGCAGTTCCGCCAGAATAATATCCTAATGGTCCTTTTCCACTGTTAGTTGCAGAGCCTGATTGAGTGGTACTTCTTATTTGCCCGCTGGAAGCATCAGCCCCTGATGTAGCAGTTCCGCCAGAATAATATTCTAATGGTCCTCTCCCACTGTTTGTTGCAGAGCCTGATTGAGTGGTACTTCTTGTTTGCCCGCTGGAAGCATCAGCTCCTGATGTAGCAGATCCGCCAGAATAATATCCTCTTCCACTGTTAGTTGCAGAGCCTGATTGAGTGGTACTTCTTGTTTGCCCGCTGGTAGCCTCAGCTTCTGATGTTGCAGTTCCGCCAGAATAATATCCTAATGGTCCTTTCCCACTGTTAGTTGCAGAGCCTGATTGAGTGGTACTTCTTGTTTGCCCGCTGGAAGCATCAGCTCCTGATGTAGCAGATGCGCCAGAATAATATCCTCTTCCACTGTTAGTTGCAGAGCCTGATTGAGTGGTACTTCTTGTTTGCCCGCTGGTAGCATCAGCTCCTGATGTTGCAGTTCCGCCAGAATAATAACCTAATGGTCCTCTCCCACTGTTTGTTGCAGAGCCTGATTGAGTGGTACTTCTTGTTTGCCCGCTGGAAGCATCAGCTCCTGATGTAGCAGATCCGCCAGAATAATATCCTAATGGTCCTTTTCCACTGTTAGTTGCAGAGCCTGATTGAGTGGTACTTCTTGTTTGCCCGCTGGAAGCATCAGCTCCTGATGTTGCAGTTCCGCCAGAATAATATCCTAATGGCTCTTTTCCACTGTTAGTTGCAGAGCCTGATTGAGTGGTACTTCTTGTTTGCCCGCTGGAAGCATCAGCTCCTGATGTAGCAGTTCCTTCAGAATAATTGCCTAATGGTCCTGTTGCACTGTTTGTCGCAGAGTCTGATTGAGTGGTACTTCTTGTTTGCCCGCTGGAAGCATCAGCTCCTGATGTTGCAGTTCCGCCAGAATAATATCCTAATGGTCCTTTTCCACTGTTAGTTGCAGAGCCTGATTGAGTGGTACTTCTTGTTTGCCCGCTGGAAGCATCAGCTCCTGATGTAGCAGTTCCGCCAGAATAATTGCCTAATGGTCCTGTTGCACTGTTTGTCGCAGAGTCTGATTGAGTGGTACTTCTTGTTTGCCCGCTGGAAGCATCAGCTCCTGATGTAGCAGTTCCTCCAGAATAATTGCCTAATGGTCCTGTTGCACTGTTTGTCGCAGAGTCTGATTGAGTGGTACTTCTTGTTTGCCCGCTGGAAGCATCAGCTCCTGATGTAGCAGTTCCTCCAGAATAATTGCCTAATGGTCCTGTTGCACTGTTTGTCGCAGAGTCTGATTGAGTGGTACTTCTTGTTTGCCCGCTGGAAGCATCAGCTCCTGATGTAGCAGTTCCTTCAGAATAATTGCCTAATGGTCCTGTTGCACTGTTAGTTGCAGAGCCTGATTGAGTGGTACTTCTTGTTTGTCCGCTGGTAGCATCAGCTCCTGATGTTGCAGTTCCGCCAGAATAATATCCTAATGGTCCTTTTCCACTGTTAGTTGCAGAGCCTGATTGAGTGGTACTTCTTGTTTGCCCGCTGGAAGCATCAGCTCCTGATGTAGCAGATGCGCCAGAATAATATCCTCTTCCACTGTTAGTTGCAGAGCCTGATTGAGTGGTACTTCTTGTTTGGCCACTGGTAGCATCAGCTCCTGATGTTGCAGTTCCGCCAGAATAATAACCTAATGGTCCTCTCCCACTGTTTGTTGCAGAGCCTGATTGAGTGGTACTTCTTGTTTGCCCGCTGGAAGCATCAGCTCCTGATGTAGCAGATCCGCCAGAATAATATCCTAATGGTCCTTTTCCACTGTTAGTTGCAGAGCCTGATTGAGTGGTACTTCTTGTTTGCCCGCTGGAAGCATCAGCTCCTGATGTTGCAGTTCCGCCAGAATAATATCCTAATGGCCCTTTTCCACTGTTAGTTGCAGAGCCTGATTGAGTGGTACTTCTTGTTTGCCCGCTGGAAGCATCAGCTCCTGATGTAGCAGTTCCTCCAGAATAATTGCCTAATGGTCCTGTTGCACTGTTTGTCGCAGAGTCTGATTGAGTGGTACTTCTTGTTTGCCCGCTGGAAGCATCAGCTCCTGATGTAGCAGTTCCTCCAGAATAATTGCCTAATGGTCCTGTTGCACTGTTTGTCGCAGAGTCTGATTGAGTGGTACTTCTTGTTTGCCCGCTGGAAGCATCAGCTCCTGATGTAGCAGTTCCTCCAGAATAATTGCCTAATGGTCCTGTTGCACTGTTTGTCGCAGAGTCTGATTGAGTGGTACTTCTTGTTTGCCCGCTGGAAGCATCAGCTCCTGATGTAGCAGTTCCTTCAGAATAATTGCCTAATGGTCCTGTTGCACTGTTTGTCGCAGAGTCTGATTGAGTGGTACTTCTTGTTTGCCCGCTGGAAGCATCAGCTCCTGATGTTGCAGTTCCGCCAGAATAATATCCTAATGGTCCTTTTCCACTGTTAGTTGCAGAGCCTGATTGAGTGGTACTTCTTGTTTGCCCGCTGGAAGCATCAGCTCCTGATGTAGCAGTTCCTCCAGAATAATTGCCTAATGGTCCTGTTGCACTGTTTGTCGCAGAGTCTGATTGAGTGGTACTTCTTGTTTGCCCGCTGGAAGCATCAGCTCCTGATGTAGCAGTTCCTCCAGAATAATTGCCTAATGGTCCTGTTGCACTGTTTGTCGCAGAGTCTGATTGAGTGGTACTTCTTGTTTGCCCGCTGGAAGCATCAGCTCCTGATGTTGCAGTTCCGCCAGAATAATATCCTAATGGTCCTTTTCCACTGTTAGTTGCAGAGCCTGATTGAGTGGTACTTCTTGTTTGTCCGCTGGTAGCATCAGCTCCTGATGTTGCAGTTCCGCCAGAATAATATCCTAATGGTCCTTTTCCACTGTTAGTTGCAGAGTCTGATTGAGTGGTACTTCTTGTTAGCCCGCTGGAAGCATCAGCTCCTGATGTAGCAGTTCCTCCAGAATAATTGCCTAATGGTCCTGTTGCACTGTTTGTCGCAGAGTCTGATTGAGTGGTACTTCTTGTTTGCCCGCTGGAAGCATCAGCTCCTGATGTAGCAGTTCCTCCAGAATAATTGCCTAATGGTCCTGTTGCACTGTTTGTCGCAGAGTCTGATTGAGTGGTACTTCTTGTTTGCCCGCTGGAAGCATCAGCTCCTGATGTAGCAGTTCCTCCAGAATAATTGCCTAATGGTCCTATTGCACTGTTTGTCGCAGAGCCTGATTGAGTGCTAGTTCTTGTTTGTCCATTAGAAGCATCAGATATAGCAGGTCCAGTGGCCTTTGGATATGAACCTAAAGCTCCTATGCCACTATTTGCTGAGGAGTCAGTTGAAGTAGTAGCTTGGTTTCCATATGATGGAATCGAAGAGATTGATCCACCAGTAACTGACACTGTAAAATATAAAATTGTTCATTAAAATCAACATTTACATTTCCTTTAAAATAAAATTGTTTATACGGATTTTATCTCGTGTGTATTTGATTTTGTTTTTGTCTGACGTTTCATATATTTTATAGCTTTCGTGATCATGGGAGGACTATCTTCTATTCTCAGTTCATATATCAGCAAGTATTGAGCATGGGCCTCTTCTAGTTGAGCTGAATTATTTAACCACGCTAGCCAGAAGGTCAAGTATATTCGAAATTGCTATAATAGAAAATTTTATCTGGTCGAAAAATTAGGAGATATTTAGCATATTCAAATTGGTTATTTAAGGATATCCAAATTGTATAGACGGTATCGCAAGAGCGGAAGTGACCGCTGTGGTTTTAGCTGGTATTCCGGGCGAGCAGGCGGCTGGTTAGTCCCACACACCTCCCCGTCTGCCACCGGCGGGGAGTGTAAATGCATTTCAATAGCGTAACCAAAAAAAGAGTAATCCAAATTGATTATTTTGTAAGAAAACATTAAATAAAACAATTAATATCAACTCATTTGTATTCTTCTTTAAAGTCATCATCATAAGCTGACTTTAATCCCAATTTAATAGGGGGAATATCCTAATTCACACAATCCATCCATCTCTTTTTAATTCTCCCAAAATTCCTACGTACAATCCGACATTCATATAATATACTACTAAATACTCTTTGTCACATCCCTACTCTTTGTCACATCCCTACTCTTTGTCACATCCCTCATATACACCTTCTATGCTGCTAATCTTTTCTATAACTGGTGCCCATTTATAGAAAAGATTAGCAACGTAGTTGCGCTAGTGACGGAAAAGTTAAGGAGTGAAAGATTGACATGGTATGGACATGTGATGAGACGGGATGAAAGTAATGTTGTAAGCATTATTATTTGAAGGCTTAAGCGGCTTAAGGGGTAAGGGAAGACCGAAGAATAGATGGATGGACTGCGTGAAACATGACATGGATAGACAAGGAGTGACCGTAGAGATGACGATAGGGTTGTATGGAAGGAGAAGACAGCGACGACCCCAAATAAATTGGGATAAGAGCAAGTTGATGATGATGAAATGGTGCCCATTTTAGACTTCCCCTAATATATTTATTCTTTAAAGTGATAAAATCAACTTACGTGGTATAACAGTTGCTGGTTCAAGTATCACTGGGAGGTTCCAGAGTCCCGGTAGAGTTATCAAAGGTTCTTGGATTACACCAGGGGTTGATATTATCCCTCCTGTTAATAAATAATTCGGTGTAAAATTTTGGAAACGAGGTTAGATTACTTTGTGATAGCGGCTACGATTATTACTCCTTAATTTGCTCGTGGATTTCCTAAAAGACAACTAAGAGCTTCATATCGACCTGGACCAACTCCACTTGATGCCATTTGGTCAACAATTACATTCATAAGTAGTGTTGATGTCAGACAGGCGGCTGATCATAAAACTATTGTCAATAACTTTTGCAATATGTATGAGTACATATTGCATCGACCCCAAGTATTTGAGATAAAATCAGGAGAATGATGATGGTAAAAAAAGTTAGATTACTATTTACCAACCTCATTCTTGTCCGGGGGTAAAACTAAGAGTTATACAGATAATATTATCGAGCGTGTATGAAGAGAATTATGAATGTTGAAGAAGCAAGTGAAGTATGCAAGGATAGAGTTCTCTGGCACTCTGTTCTCTCTGCCTACCCTGCAAGGGATATGGCGTGATGGTATGTATGTATGTATGTAGATAATGTTATTGCTTATGTTGGTGAAAGAGTTAGCAGCATACTTGATGGTAAGTTTTACTGTCGCCCATGGACATTTGCAATACCAGGGGTACAATAACGCGTTGGTTAACTTCGATTACGTTGACAACTACATTTTGTAGCTACCATCGTTTTAACCGACTTCAAAAAAGGGTTCTCAATTCGTTTGTATTTTATTTTTTTATGTTTCTTACCTCATAACATATGACTGGGAAAAGCGATTTTAATGATTCTTTTTTTATTTGAAAGCTGGTGTTTCCCGTGTGGTCCCATTTCAATTTGGTCCAGTTCTGACAATGGCATCCGTGAGAAAACCGTATAGGTTTGAAATTAGCATTAAGTATGTGTGCGACAAATGAACGAGTAGCTCAAGCCCCGCTACTAATAGAATAACCTATCTGTGTCTGTAACACTAAAAAGTAAAATAATAAAAACACTACGTTTAAAAAAACCGACTTCAAAAACTGAAAAGTACAAAATAACTTAAAATACTATCATTTGTATGTGCTATCTATTGATAGGTTTAAAGTCGGTGCTGGTATCGGTATCTTTAGTGTAAGAATTTCATTATAGTTATTATTGTTTAAAATTTTGTATTAGCGGCCGTTCATAAATTACGTAAGGGATTTTGAAGAATGATTTGGCCCCTTGCCCCATATTGCAAGACATCATAAGATTGCAACTACTCACCCCTGCCCCTTAATAAGAATTTTTGTATGAAAAGGCCCTATTAAACAAATATAACTCAGTTTATTCTGGAAATATCTTTTATTACAATCTTCTTACTACAAGTAGGTATCATTAACTCACTGCAATAACATTAATCTTATTAATCTATCACAGTTTTGACTAAAATTAGTAATTTTCAATTTAATAACTTACGTAATCTCAGGTTCACTAAACCGCCTATAGTAAGAAGTTATAATATTCAGTCAAACAACTTCGCCACCCCCAAAAACGCCTTACATAATTTATGAATGGCCCCTTATACCGTATATTTATGTTTTTCGCGTGTCTGATATTTTGTTGATGGTACATAGCTATTCTGATGTCCAAGGAGATCGATTAGAGTTTCGGTATACACAATTCCGTAGAGGTCCGAACCCTACTGAGGAACGTATCTGGATTATGAAGATATACATACCTTGATTAGTGCTTGAAGATGATCTCGAACCGTGATGGGAGCTGTGCTTGGTAGATGAAGTTGAAGTTGTGGAACCTCCAACTTTTCCTAAAATAATAAATATTATATGTATATTCTAGTTGTGTGGTAACGGCTACGAATACTAACACCCCTTACTTTGCTCTTGGATGTCGTAAAAGACGACTAAGAGCCTTATAACGACCTGGGTAACTCCGTCTGATGCCGTTTGGTCAACAATTACATTTCCAAGGAGGGTTGACGTCTGGCAGGCGGCCGGTCATAAAACTATTGCCAATAACTTCTACAATATGTACTATGAAAGAAGAGTACATATTGTATCGACCCCAAGTAATTAGAATAAGAGTAGGAGAATGATGCTGATGAGTTTAGTAGTTTTTTTTTTATCGCGATCTGGAAATCTAAACGTAACAATAATATAGAGATCCACTAAGTAGACTAACGACATTTTAAAGCCATAAAAAAATCGTTCAAATAGATTAGACGATTAGAGTTTTATTGTCTAATCTAACAGTGGACTTCTGCGGACTGATGGATGGAATGTTCGATCACGTAATTCTAATTCTTCATTTCTATATGAATACGGCGCCTGAGTTTGAAACCCTGAAGACTGATTTGATCTAAATTACGATCATCCATCAGCCTCTTGATTTTCTTACGAGTTTTCGTAGAGCCCATATTTGACAGAAACTAGCCGACTAGAGAATAAATCCTTATGTATCTCAGTTTACATATGAGTTAAATTATTTAGGTTTCAATAAAAATTACTTACTATTATATGGCGGAAGCTCCAAAACGGTATCAGCAGTACTAGAATCAGTAGATTCATCAGAATCCTGAGATGCGCTTTGGACGCTACTGCCATCAGCAGCGATAAATTGGGACCGTTTAGCATTATAAGTTTTACTAGCATCATTGGCTTTAGTGAAAGAACTTTCAGATCCATCTGCTCCTTTGGTAGCACCGCTAAGAGCACTCCCTGTATGCGAGCTACTTTGTTGATTTGCATTAGTATAAGTACCTGCGGCTGACTTGAGGTATGTATTGCTGTTATTTTCAGAGTTTGCTTTAGAATTTGAGCTGGTTAACGTACGAGATCCTGAGGCGTCACTTTGAGCGTAGTTATTCGAATCATTCGATGCATCAGATTTCTGAGAAGTGTTCTGGATGCTTCTACCATAGGCAGAGTCGGATTGTATCTGTCTAGCGTTGTAACTCTTACTTGCGTCTTTAGATTTAGTGAAAGAACTTTCAGATCCATCTGCTCCTTTGGTAGCACCGCTGAGAACGTTGCCTGTATGCGAACTACTTTGTTGGTTTGCATTCGCATAAGTACCTGCAGCTGACTTGAGGTATGTATTGCTGTTATTTTCGGAGTTTGCTTTAGAATTTGAGCTAGTTAACGTACGAGATCCAGAGGCGTCTCTTTGAGCGTAATTATTCGAATCAGCCGATGCATCAGATTTCTGAGAAGTGTTTTGGATGCTACTTCCATAGGCTGAGTTGGATTGTATCTGTTTAGCGTTGTAACTCTTACTTGCGTCTTTAGATTTAGTGAAAGAGCTTTCAGATCCATCCGTTCGTTTGGTAGCACCACTGAGTGCGTTGCCTGTATGCGAACTTCTTTGTTGATTTGCATTAGCATAAAAACCTGCAGCTGATTTGATGTAGGTGTTGCTAGTATTCTCGGAACTTGCTTTTGTAGCAGAATTGGTTAAAGTACGGGATCCAGAAGCATCGTTTTGGGCGTAATTACTGGAATTACTATCGCTATCACTGTTATCGGTATTCGATCTTATGACTATTGGTTCTGGTGCTGGAAACAACAATAGATTGATTGATGATAGATGCTTTTATTTATTTACTCTGAATAATTAATATCTTAGTGACAAGAATCTTACGATTTAATTTTTTTTAGCGTCGTTCTTTGTTGAGAACACTGACAGACACTAAAAAGACTTAGAATATCAAGCAAAAGTCAGGTTCTTTTTAATTTAGTGTAAATGATTTGCTTACGAAGGTGGAGTCAAGAGTCTCCGAAACCGGCGAGCGTGTATGAAGAGAATTATGAATGTTGAGGAAGCGAGTGAAGTATGCAAAGATAGAGTTCTCTGGCACTCTGTTCTCTCTGCCTACCCTGCAAGGGATATGGCGTGATGATATGTATGTATATGTATGATTTGCTTACAGATATAGAAGGGAACATTATGTAGAAATCTGAAGATTTCCTTTAGGCATTATTACTGGACAATTGCTGAAATTGTACCTAAAGGGTTGCAACAGAAGGCTAATCGTATAGCATATTTTATAACTAAGACTGTATATTCTTAAGAATATTTAGAATTCAAGTATTGGAGAGCACAGCATTTAAGCTCGTTTATGATGGTCAGATTGTGGAGAAGGCAAAATTCTGATGATTAGACAAAAATAAAGAGAACTCTAAGTAATTTGAGGATAGTACATTTATATTCTGACTTTAAGCGAGACCTCTTATTTCGTAGTTAACACTAACAATAATTATTTCATTCCTTTTCTTCTCCACCAAAGGCTTAGACTTTTTTTTATTAAACAGCACACCTGTAAATGATACTGCCGCTTATGGACCTTTGTAATATCAGAAGTACAGCCAGGCCGCTGCTTACCGTAAAAAAAATGCTCTTCATAAACCTTGTTAAAAAGAATGACATGTCATAGCGCTTGGGAAACCAGGCAACAGGTAATTCATTTCACATCTAGCACGTAAGTGAGAGAAATGATGGCTGAAAACGTACATTTAAAAACCATAATGTTTCTAGATGACATAGACGGTGTCGGTCGGTATCCGATATAGGGAAATCAGCAGAATTGGTGTAACCGACATAGCACGAAGGATAATCAGGCTGAAGAGGTAATGGGCAGACCACATCGCTTGAAGCGAGAAGAAAGGTTCTAAAGTGGCGACCACGTACTGGACGACGCAGTGTAGGACCACTAGGTGGATCGACGACCTTGCGAAGGTTGTTGGGCGTTGTTGTATGCAAGCGGCACAGGAGCGCACTCTGTGTCATAACATGAGGGAGGCCTACGTCCAACAGTGGACGACGAAAGTCTGAAATGACGATAATGATATAGGTATAAAAATACGTGCCACCGACCCTTTACCAATGAAGGTCATAAAACCGGCTGAGGGATCACAAGGAGAATGAGCAATAGTCTTCTGGGAAACTATTTACACTAGCTGTTACAATCAACCTGTCTTTATCTTCTTTCTAGAGGTCTATACTTAATAATGAACTTTGATTCACATAATGGCTTTATAAATTGCTTACCAGAAGGAGCGGCCTTTGCACTCAGCACCTGAAATATAAATAGAACAGTCATGAGGAGCGATAGAAGTGAAAACTTAAAACTCTGAAAAAACTATTTTCCCTATATATAATACTAGCGACCCGCACTCAATTCGCACTTTCATACATACATACATACATAGCCTCACGCCTGTTTCCCTGAGGGGTAGGCAGAGACTACGGATTGCCACAAACCACGATCCTGACATACCTCCATCGCTTCATTCACACTCATCACAGTCTTCATGCATGCTCTACGATTACGCGTACTCTTAGATTAAGAGTCACCAGACCTTTCACTAACACATCTTCGATTTGATCCAGGAAAGTACGACGTGGTCTTCCCCTTGTAATCGTCCCACTCACACTCGCTTTGTATACTTGTTTAGTCAACCTTTCTTCACTCATTCTTTCCACGTGTCCGAACCACCTCAGCATACCCTTTTTTATCTTTGTCACTACTTCTTCATTCATACCGCAGCGCTCTCTTATAACACTATTCCTAATTTTATCTTTCAGACTTACACCACACATACTACGAAGAGCTCTCATCTCTACAGCATTTATGCTACTTTCATGTCTTCCCTGCCAAATCCAGCTTTCACTGCCATACATGAGAGTGGGAACTAACTTTCGCTACATAGAATTCCTTTCGGAGAAGGAATTTCTTAAAATCCTAATAAATCTGACCTTTACCGAGCAGAAAGAAAGTCCACACTAAACTCCAACTATGTAGGGGCAGTATTGAAAAATGTGGATTTTTTGGGTTAACTACTAGTCTAGCAAAAAACGACTAAGAGCTTTATATTGACCTGGGCGAACTCCATTTGATGATATCTGATCAACAATTACATTCACAAGTAGTGTTGGCGTCTGGCAGGCGGCCGGTCATAAAACTATTGACAATAACTTTTACAATATGTACTATTATGAAAGAGGAGTACATATTGTATCGACCCCAAGTAATTGGGTTAAGTAGGAGAATGTAATGTATTCCGCTAATTCATGGGAAATTGTGAAGCTGGCAACACTGTTATTAACAAAATAGCGTTACACGAGGCGTGCGATTGCCTTTAGCGTGACAAAGATAACGATGTCCTTACGGTATTTTATTAACAAGAAGACACAAGATGAAAGATTATTGCGTCATAACTATTTTTATATTCGTAATAAGGTTTGTTACTTGTTTGAAAACTTTATATTACTTGTAACGAGATTATAATATTAAATGTTAGTTATTTAAAACGAAACGGGATTTCTTGAAAGAGGAGTACATATTGCATCAACCAAGTGATTGGGATAAGAACAGTAATCATTAGATAATGATGATTTAATTAAATATTTCATCTCAGCTAATATATGTTCCACTGTTCGGCTCGAGCCTTCAACAAACGGGAGAGATATCTGACTTAATATGCCACGCTTTCCGTGTGGTGACGGAGTAAGAATACAATTCATCACCGCCTATCTTACCCGTGGGTAATCGTAAGAGACGACTAAGGGATATAAAACGCATATAACATCTATGCAAGAGAAAGAAAACTCGAAACTAAACTCTATAGGTTTGGTATATCGACACGTCTGACCAGCGTGGTAGGTATAGTAGGTCAATTACCCTTCCATTATGGAGGAGTCCTGAGCCCAACAGTGGGACATATATGGGCTCAGATGATGATGATGATATCACGCTGGTCAGACGTGTTGGTATAGGGTTTTATTTCGAGAATTTCTTCTCTTGCATTAATAATAATAATGCATAGATGTTATATGCATATTTTATCCCTTATTTATTTTTTACGATCACTTACAGGTAAGATTAGGGGGTAGTGAATTGTATACTTATTCAGTCACCACATAGAAAACTGGAATCTTTACTAATATTATAAATGCGAAAGTAACTCTGTCTGTCTGTCTGTCGCTGTTTTTCGCCAAAACTACTGAACCGATCTAAATAAAATTTGGTACACAGATAGTCTAGAGCTTGATAACGGACATAGGCTACTTTTTAAATAAAAAAGGGTTGTAAAGGGTGATGATAAGTTGTAAGGAATTATCATCATTTTTAAAGCCAGAAGCTTGAAACTTATTTTTAGGTTATTGATTATATATATATAAATATGACATTAAAATTTCGTAAAAAATTTAACCTTAAGGGCTAAAATGAAAATATGGGATGAAAAATTTTAGGAAAGTAACCTTTTTGTGGGCAAAGCCTCGGGGAGAAGCTAGTATAACATAATTTCTAAGCAAAGCAAATCGCAGACAATATGTAGCAAGTTAGTATAAAATAACTTACACTCAAAAAGCACAGACACAATAAAAACTTTATCAGGATCATATTGGACCCTATGGATCGAACTGATATCGATGGTATCCATCATCAGGTATATATACCATCGTAGCCTATTACCTTATAACACTTGAATCAATATTGCATTGATAATATAATAATTTATTAGTTCTATAAACCTTTTCAGAGGGCGTTTGTAAACAAATATGGCGTTTTATGTTTTAAATGCAACGTCTTATGATTTATAGAGTTTATTATTATGCAAAAGATTGTGTAAACCTTTTCACATCTTCAGAAGATAAAAATTTATTAGACATACATATATATCATCACGCCATATCCCTTGCAGGGTAGGCAGAGAGAACAGAGTGCCAGAGAACTCTATCCTTGCATACTTCATTCGCTTCCTCAACATTCATAATTCTCTTCATACACGCTCGCCGGTTTCGGAGACTCTTTACTCCAACTTCCTTCAGTACGTGACCAATCTGGTCTAGGTAGGTGAGTCTCGGTCTCCCCCGGTACCTACATCCTTCCACTTTCGCATTGTATATCTTCTTAACCAGACGTTCGTTCGGCATTCTTTCCACATGTCCGAACCATCGGAGCACTCCCTTTCGCATCCTTACACCAATACTCTCTTTCATACCTACTCGCTCTCTTACGTCGTCGGTACGAATGCGATCGGTCAGCATAACTCCACAGATTTTCCGTAGAGATCGCATTTCGACCGCATTAATTAACTGACCGCACTAATTTTTAAAATATATTAGATTCTTGAATTAATCAGATTACACCAAAAAAAAATATAATTTAAATCTGTCTAATCGGTATTTTTTTTTATCCCAATCAAGTCTTATGATACCCAGGATAAAGCAAGGGATTTTGAATTATAATATTACTGTGAGGTATTTTATTTTATATACCTACGAAATCTTAAGGATTTACATATTTCAAGTTCATTTCATTGATTTTCATTTCAGGTCCTATATATCTAACTCGAGCCTCATTCATAATGGGAGGGAAATTGACTTACTATACCGCGCTGGTCAGATGTGTTGGTATAGGGTTTGGTTTAGAATATTCTTTCTCTCACATAGATTAATATGCATATTATATCCCTTAGTCGTCTCGTACCCACGGGTAAGATAGGGGGTGGTGAATAGTATTCTTACTCCGTCACCACACGGAAAATTCAGGAGTGATAATCGATCTAATTTCGTTATATCCCTACTAATATATAAATGTGAATGTAAGTTTGTTTGTTACGCTTTCACGCTAAAACTATTCAACCGATCATCATGAAACATTGTACACATATTCTTGGAGGTATTAAAAGTAACATAGGATACTTTTTATTAAAAAAAAAATAAAATTTTTATATGAAAAATAAAAAAATGTTTGTCAAAATATCTCAAAATCTAGCTTCTTCAACGCCATCTAGCTGTCCAGTAATGAAGTTCCAACCCTGAGTATTGTAATACCGTTGCATTGTATTACCGACGGTCAAAAATAAAAATAGGGGATCAAAAACTTTAGGAAAGTAACTTTTTACGCGGGCGAAGCCGCGGGCAGAAGCTAGTAGGTCTATAAAGGGAAATGAACTAATTAAAGGGAAACAAAATTGTTTTCATTATTCTAATTTTTAATATATATTTTCTAAAAAACACAATTTATAATATCAAAATATAACTAGCCAAATTTATTCGTCTAGATATTAAAAATAATACACAAAGAAAAACACGAATGAAGTATTCATTCCATATAATATTTTTGCATCATCTTAAATTTCAATCATAAAATTCTTATATAAACCACTCAAACAAATTGACTGATATATCAACATCGTTCCGAAACTATCAAAACTAGAAACATGGCATTTTCTTACAGAATATTGGCGAAGTTGCGGCCAAAAGGCAACAGAAGCCATTCATCATGCTAAGAAATGCTTTTATGACATTCAACCCCAAAGAGGATGAAACGTAATGACAAAGTTTGTGTTAGAACAGAAAAAAACACGTGTAGGTATGTCTCGGTACGCCCGACATAAGTTAATAACTTAAACTAATCTAAGTTAAACTATTTAATATTGAAATTTTTTAACTTCAGAGAAGTTAAAATTACTTGAATTTTATGTACATTAATATGATAATACAAGGAAAGGTTATTTATTAATAAAATCTTTTATTGATTATAAAATATTTTTGTATTATTAGTTAACAATTCTTGAATATGTACATTAGAATTTTGTGAATGTACATTGTTAGTATAATTATTTAATCATATAAAGCGGCCAGAGAGATTAGCGCTGTTACGCGTTACGTAACGAAGCGGTTTACCCTCCCATAAGAAGTTATCACCTCAAAAAAATACGGCGAAGAGAGGAGATTTGTATGGGTCTGTGGGGTCACGCGCTGCCTCTTCCATCACCCCGGACCGATTTGGCAGGGCGAGACGCACCCATAGTTCACCGCAAAAAAAAAAAACAAAAAAAAGGGCTGACGTCCCGCGTCTGAAGCCACCCAAGTTGAGGCAGCGAGGGTATTGAACCGGGGATTAGTCTATAACCCTAGGGAACTGCTGAAAGTTGACGGGTCGTTGACTCGTGTTGATACCTGAAATTGTGACTTACTGGACGGGCTACCGATGATAAGGGCCAGGTACTCGTACACCGCTCTAGACGAAATGGGCGGGTTGTAACCAAGCTTTAATTTTCTAAAAAAAAAGCAAAAGCAATTAAAATTAGGAACCAAATTTTGATATACTGCCTTGATTTCTTACAGAGTTCAAAATTTAACACAAATAAGTACTGGCCATCGTTATTTTTGTAATGTGGAGAATCGTTAAAAAGGTATATTCTAAAAATCAACTCCTCAGAGGATATATTGTTCCCTAAGGGTGTAAAATTAGACCGAGCTTCGCCCGAGATTGTACCTGAAAGGGTAAATCTACTCGTCTACCGATGACTAGAGCCGGTTACCGGTGGCACTTCCAGATGGCTCTAGAGAGGAACACGGATGGCAAGTAATGAGATAAACCATACTTTCCGTTGCCCCGGGTCAAAAAAAGGATGTAAAATAGTCATCGTCATTATCACAGCCCATTTATATTTTACCAATGTTGGGCTCGGGCCTCCTCCGTAATGAGAGGGGAATTTACCTATTATACCACGCTGGTCAGACGTGTTGGTATAGGATTTTGTTTCAAGTTTTCCTTCTCTCGCATAGATGTTATATGCGTTTTATATCACTTAGTCGTCTCGTACGATCACCCACGGGTAAGATATGGGGTGGTGAATCTTACTCCGTCATCACACAGTAAATAGGTAACATACATGATTTCTACACGGGTGAAATCGTAGGCAAAAGCTAGTTAATTGTATAAAAATATTTACAATAAAAATAAAGCTTATATTTGCGTAACGAATTGCCACTTTATATGTGCATTATTTATTATATTTAATCAAGTGTGTAGTTTAATGAAAAAATATATACAATATATATATATATTTATTTTTAAATGTATAATGCAATTTTTATTGTTTTAAATCATGCGTCACTGGTTTTATTGTATTTAGTTATTGATTATATAGTTGCATTAACTTTATTTAGTTATAGGTTTTGCCTGCGGCTTCGTCCGTGCGATTTGTAGACAAAAAGGTAGCCTATATCCTTCCCCAGGCTTCAGTCGCCCACTCGGTGTCACTCGGCATCTATCAATGATTTTAGTTTTTTTTTTTGCATAACTCTATTTTTCTAAAATAAAGGTAGCCGAAGTTACTCCTTATAAGATTAGATAACTGCCAGTGAAAGACTTGTTAAAATCGGTCTAGCCGTTTCAGAGATTAGGTGGAACAAATAGACAGAGAGAAAAATTTTAAATTGCTTTTTTTTATGCAAATACCGTATATAGGTACCTACTTTCATATGCACTTAGTGAAAAAGATGTGTGGTAGCGGCTACGAATACTACCAACCCTTACTTTGCTCATGGATGTCGTAAAAGACGACTAAGAGCCTTATAACTACCTGGACCAACTCCATCTGATGCCGTTAGGTCAACAATTACATTCACAAGTAGTGTTGACGTCTGGCAGGCGGCCGGTCATAAAACTATTGTCAATAACTTTTACAATATGTACTATGAAATAAGAGTACATATTGTATCGACCACAAGTAATTGGGATAAGAGTAGGAGAATGATGATAGCTGCTTGCTTGACGCCAACACTCCTTGTGAATTTAATTGTTCAAACAGTATCAGATGTAGATTGTTCAAGTCAATATAAAGCTGTTATTCATCTTTTATTAATTAAACCCACGATTAAAATAAGGGTACCGTTGAAGCCCTCCAGCTTATGCTGATTGAATGGATGGAGCGTCAGCACGGAGTCCTCTTTTTACGACTGGATTAGATTTTCTTGGGGATGGTTGGACCTGTAGACGGTTACAAAGAGAGAGACGACTCCATTCTGCCAACAGTACGGTAGTGACGAGGATACAGTGCAGCATATGCTCGAAATTTGTACGACCTAGGCTGAGCAGCACCGTGGGATCGTTGATACCATCAGTGCCGACCTGACGCTGCTGGCTGTAGTGAACATGATGGTTGATAGCGTCAGGAACTGGGACACGGTCGCCGTCTTCTGCGAGATAACGGTCTCGGAACGGATAAGGAAGCGGTGGAACGAGTTCGGGAGGACATTCTCTACGGAGACCTGGGCTGCCGCAGGTGCCTTAGGTGGTGCAGGCGCGTCTAACTACGCAACGGGTGATCGGACCGAGGATTAGTCTGGTTGCCCGGAGTGAGGCCATACCGTGTGAGGACGACGCACGTCAAGACTTATTGGTCGAGATGGCAGGTCGTCGACTCGAGCAGTTACCCGTCAGGGTAAACGTAATCTGGTAGGCAGGCGCGGCTCAAGCACATGTAGCGCCTGGGTGCAATCAATAACCTGGCGCCCTCTTGTACCAAAGTGGGTGAACAAAATGGAATAGGTTGATGGTTACAAGCGGCTTTCAGCTCCCCCTAACACCCGGCGCCCAGGTGCACCGCACCCTCTGTACTATAGGTAAAGCCGGCCCTGCAGGTAGGATTGGCCACCGAAAACAAGCCCAAGTTGATAAGTTACATTGAAGGTCGGGTCTATGGCTTTGCACGCCATTCTTTTTATCACCCCGGACAGATTTAGCGGGATGTCACTACTCCATAACCCGTCGCCAAAAAAAAACATAACATAGGGGGTGGCAAATTATATTCCTACTCCGGCACCATATGGAGAGTTAATGTGGTTTCCATTGTTTATGTATGTTCAATTCATAAAAGTATGCAATTTTTCATCAATGTTTTCTTATGACGTTATCACGAAAATCTGTCGTCCGTAAACTAAGGTTTAGGGGCCATTCATAAATTATGTAAGGCATTTAGGGGGTGGGGGGTTGACTGAATATTATAACTTCTTACTATAGGCAGGGGGGTAGTGAACCTGACATTACGTAAGTTATTAAATTGAAAATTACTAAATTTGGTCAAAACTGTGATAGATTAATAAGATTAATGTTATTGCAGTGAGTTAATGATACCTACTTGTAAGAAGATTGTAATAAAAGATATTTTCAGAATAAACGGAGTTATATTTGATCAATAAGGCTTTTTCTTACAAAAATTCTTATTAAGGGGCAGGGGGGTGAAGTTGTAATCTTATGATGTCTTACGGTATTGAGTTGGCCAAATCATTCTTCAAAATTTCTAACGTAATTTATGAATGGCCTCTCACGATTTGCAAACAGACAACTATTTGTTTTTTGCCAATATTTTCTATATATAACTTTTAATTTAGTTGTAGATTAGAATTAATTGTTTTACGTACAATTAATTTCAATTAACACAAATAAGATTAAAGAAAATGGCCGTTAACGTTAAATTAATTAAATTTCGTACGAAAATAGATTAATTAGTGTTCAACGTAGTTTACTTAAAATGTTTAAAAAAAAAGAGAGTATTTTTTTATTCCTTATGGCGGCAAACGAGCAAGCAGCACACCTGATGGTAAGTGTCACTGCCGCCCATGGAGCTTTGCTATACCAAGGGTATAACTAGGCCGCTCCCAAACCCTCCCAATTGGGTTTCCGTCTCTCTCGCTCATCGAACGAAGCGCAATAGCACATTGCCATTACTCAGACGTCGATCTTCTGCTCAGTGTGGTACTACCCCGGACGTACCGGCCCGCGGCTGTAGACAGAGAACTGTCAACAGCGTGGTCCTACCACAATTAAATTACAATATTATAATACCATAATATTTGGTCATTTAGTAAATAATCATTCTCTTACTCTTATCCCAATTACTTGTGGTCGATACAATATGTACTCTTCTTTCATAGTACATATTGTAAAAGTTATTGGCAATAGTTTTATGACCGGCCGCCTGCCAGACGTCAACACTACTTGGGAATGTAATCATTGACTAAACGGCATCAGCTGGAGTTGGCCCAGGTCGTTATAAGGTTGGTTGGTTGGTCGTATAGTAAATATAGTTCGTAACATTTATGAATAGTAAATAATATTAATCAAAATATTCAATTTTAAATCACAACTCAATATAATTTATTATCACATATATAAAACGCATTTGTATGAAACTAAAACACTTGTTGTGAATGTAGAAACTAGAAAGAGGTTCTATAGCAAACAAAATAGATTTGTTGGTAGCTTTTTTTTCGAGACTTAATGAGCGGTTTAGCGGCCAACTTCAACTTGTTTTACTTTTGTGTTACAGTGACGCGCGCATCTTAAAATATCACTCTCATATTTTTTTCATAACTTCAAAAAAACAACCCAAATTGTATTTTCACATCGTCATTGTAAGGAGTATTGTTTTAAATAGGTTTTTATTTCTATATATGTAAATACAGAACAGATTGACAGTACAAATTGGCATCTGATGGCGTTTACGTTTTTAGATTTGTTTCAATTTGCGCTTAATGTCCCTAATACTTAGGGGAGAATAGGGATATAGGAAAGTAATAGAAAGAAAAAATAAATACGTAATAATATTTTACAAAATTTCTAATGTTTTGTCAATAATATTATCTGTTAGATTTTTGTTTATATATTTTATTATAGGTTGACATTTTACTTATTTGTCAATTAATATAATTTTTGGCGGGAATGTGTGAAAATGGCGGCTATTAAATTTGATTCAATATTTTAATGTTTTTATTAAGTTATATTACACATTCAGCGCCTACAAAATAAATAAAAATAATAGCCGGGTGCCGAAACTTTTTAAGGCGAATTTTGATTAAGTACATATGAATGTTCAAATTACTGAAATTAAGCATTTAATATGCTTAATTATTTATAAAAATCCGATTACGAAGCGAAAAATGATGTCACAAGTGGGATTCGAACCCGCGCCTATTGGGATTCCGGCCCAATCGTGCTGCCACTACAGTAATCGGGTTTTTATAAATAATTAAGCATATTAACAGTATTTAAGCAAAATTTCAGTAGTTTGAATAACAAGGTTTGTGTCATCGTTTAATACAATTCTAACTGCAAAGTTTGAAGTATTAAGCCTATAACAATGTGTAAACATTGTCGGGTAGATGGCATACGTCACCTTAAGACGTAAATATGATACGAAGCGAGATTTGCATGTCCTACAATAGTTCACGGTGGTGTAGTGGCAGCACGATTGGGCCGGAATCCCAATAGGCGCGGGTTCGAATCCCGCTTGTGACATCATTTTTCGCTTCGTAATCGGGTTTTTATATACATATGAATGTTTGAAATATGGGTTTTTTTTAGTGATAGTGGTGGCAAACGAGCAAGCAGCACACCTGATGGTAAGCGTCACTGCCGCCCATGGACCTTTGCAATACCTAGGGTATAACTATACCACAAAATAAAAAAGTATCTTTGGGAGTGACAAAATCATATCCAGCCGTCAAAAAATAACTGGGTACTAGAAGCTATTGAATAATCGATAATAATTAATAATAACAATTATCTTAATATATATATAAATTACGTGTTACGTTGTTTGTCCGCGATGGACTCATAAAGTATTTAACCGATTTTAATCAAATTTGCACAACATGTGTAGTTTGATCCAACTTAAAAGATAGGATAGCTTAAATCTCAATTTATAGTAATATTATTTTATTGCAAATTATATGTCTAATATTTGACAGTCAAAATCATATGTTATATCAAAATGATTTTAAAAGATGGCGGAATCTGTTGACTGGATTCAGTAAGTATTTAATAGATGGCGCTATGTTAAATGTACAAACGCTTCATATAAGCTAAAATTTGTTAGAATAAACAAAAAGTGTTACTGAGGCTAACCTAAGCCACAGCAACGCGTGGCCCGGTCTGCTAGTTACATATAAATTGTATATAGTAAACACAACGACACAGCAGTGAAGAGCAGCTGACTGTATCTTTCTCGCTCGGGCACACTCGGCGGTCCCGAGTTCAACCGATCGAGCCTTTCACCTTAGAATGTGACGGATCAGCCTCACTTACAGCTCATAAAAAAAAAATCTGTGTGCGGTGCACCAAAACAAGTTTTCACTTCAACAATTTTGTTAGTATTTTATGTAGTAATACAGAGGAAGTATTGAAATGTGTATATGATATAATAGTGATTTTTACTTTTATTTTCATTTACTGTGAAAATTCCTAGAGGAATCATTCAGTTGGTTGTCAGCGCCTAATTAATGATAATTAACTTACAGACGAAATACTATTCAAATAATCAGATTCAGTGGCCGCCTCAACGACGATGGGGAGGAATGCGGTAGGTTAGGAGACCACACGCCAACCTTTTGTCACCCCGGACGGAACTGATGGCGCATGTCCAGACCATAGCCTGTTAAAAAAAAGACATTACCATTATAAGCTTATCGATATATCGATGACATTCACATATTTTTGGAGTTTACTCCTTAAGAATCGATTTTCATATAAGGCGCCCGGTATGAGAAAAATTTGAGCAGTAAAATCTAGTGATCGAATGACTTCGTTACGTTTTTGGTGCGCAAACTATTCTGCGCACCTTTCACTTTCTGGCGTGAGATAATACTTCACTGAACAGTTTTAATAAATGTAAATAATAATCGTACTTAAGGAGTAAACACCAGTGCGTAGGAGCTGACACACACATTATTTTTATTCAAAAGAGATGCTTAAATAAGTTAGGTATCTCTTTTTAATAAAAAAAATGTGAATGTCGTTAAATATCAGTATTTGAAAAGTCCAGAGCGATCAACTAAATAACTCAATATTGAAGAAATACCCGTATCAACTATATTTACTTGTTCAGTAGACCAACGAAGATAAGAATTGGATGTGTGTGATGGTAGTCCTCAAATGGGGTATACAGAGGTTGAGGTGGCGTTTGCAAAGCGGGTTCCAGTTTTTATGAAACTTGTACTATTCTTTGTGTTGTTTCTGAGTGTGTTTAATTATTAATCTTGGCTTGGGCTGAAAATCAACGGCTGGGGTGTACCTGCACCCCCGGCCACAAGTTGAGCCTAATAACATTTTGTTTTTACTTTTATTACGTATTTGTTATTTTCTTTTTCATATTTATAATGTAATTCTATTTTTCCTTTGTAAAAAACAAATAAAGATCTTTTCTTTCTTTTGAGGGCTTTCACATTGTGATTTGATGGGCTTGCAACAAGCTAGCTGTTAGGTAGGATAGGGAAAACTCACGAGGTGTACTAATTCTAAATTTTTACGATCTAAATGTAATTTCCATCCATCTATCAGTCCGTAAACGTCCATTATTGTACATAGGCTGTACGAGCCAAAATTGCTCACACAGCGATTTACGTACTATAAGTACTACTACCTAATAAATATGAAGCAGTCGTAAACAATCCTCAGTAATGCACAAACGTGTGTAGTATTACTATTAACATTACGAAAGGTGTGACTTAGATACACCGGGGGTTACCGTAAACTACGGCAAACTCCAAAACATCTTGGTCCTTCGAGCCTTGGTCCTTCGAGCCTTGGTCCTTCGAGCCTTGGTCCTTCGAGCCTTGGTCCTTCGAGCCTTGGTCCTTCGAGCCTTGGTCCTTCGAGCCTTGGTCCTTCGAGCCTTGGTCCTTCGAGCCTTGTTCCTTCGAGCTACGCTAAGTATCAGCAACTAACGAATCAGCGCCGGGGTTACCGTAAACTACGGGAAAACCCAACCATATGCCTCCCCACGAGAATGCCATTCAAAACGATCCCGCGCCACCTGCATCTAACGGATGCCTGCGACCTTGATACTGTCGTCAATCCACCTAGTTGGGGTCGTCCTACGCTGCGTTGTTGCCTAAATGTAAATTAGATCAGATAAAAATTGATTTTACTAGCGAAAATTATTGCCATATGTGGAATTTGTGCCAACGTCTAATGAATATGCGTTCCAACCGACCAATTAGAAGAGCATAGGAGTTTCATATGATAACCAAATTGTTACTCGTATTGCCGTCTTTTACAGAAGATGTTTCACATACCATCTATTAGGATTTTTTTTGTATATTGTTCTAAATTATTACGAATACTACCGACCCTTACTTTGCTCGTGGTTAAAGACGACTAAGAGCCTTATAACGACCTAGGCCAACTTCATCTGATGCCGTTTGGTCAACAATTACATTATAATGGTAAATTCTCAAGTAGTGTTGACGTCTGGCAGGCGGCCGGTCATAAAACTATTGCCAATAATTTTTACAATATGTACTATGAAAGAAAAGTACATATTGTATCGACCACAAGTAATTGGGATAAGAGTAGGAGTATGATGATGACCTCAGAACTTTCCGTGTGGTAATGGAGTAAGAATATAATTCACCACCCCTGAATTATTACACTAACTTTTCACTTAAAATTCGTCTCTCATATAATTAGAGAAAATACATACATACATACATATCATCACGCCATATCCCTTGCAGGGTAGGCAGAGAGAACAGAGTGCCAGAGAACTCTATCCTTGCATACTTCACTCGCTTCCTCAACATTCATAATTCTCTTCATACACGCTCGCCGGTTTCGGAGACTCTTGACTCCACCTTCCTTCAGTACGTGACCGATCTGGTCTAGGTAGGTTAGTCTCGGTCTCCCTCTGTACCTACATCCTTCCACTTTCGCATTGTATATCTTCTTAGAGAAAATAAAGTACAAAAATTGGATAACGTTTGTATTTGAACAGATAGTATTCCCTGAAGCTTGAAGTATTAAATATTTCTGAATGTTGATAATTGATGATCCAATTAATATCTAGTCCCAGGACCTGGGCTCATGAGGAGCTTGATATGACTTCTGATGCAAACCTATATTCTTTATATGGTTACATGCAAAACCACATCAAAATTAATCCAATTCTTTTAGGAGTTACAATGCCAAAAGCAGATTTGAAAAACTCCTCTTTTTACGTCAAAGTTTTCAAACATTTGTATTTTAATAATAATTAAAACTTTAAAAATATATATCATTATCATCATATGTCCCATTGTTGGACTCGTCTCCTTCGTAATGGAAGACAAATTGACCTATTATACCACGCTGGTCAGACGTGTTGGTATAGGGTTTTGTTTCGAGTTTACCTATAGATGTTATATGCGTTTTATATCCCTTAGTCGTCTCTTACGATCACTCACGGATAAGATATGGGGTGGTGAATTCTTACTCCGACACCACACGGAAAAAACTATAAAGTGTTCAAAACATCGGTTAGATCAGTATTGAATCCATAAATAAAAAAAATACGGTATCCATTGAAAAATTAGATTTGCTGTCGAATAATGGATCCCGACTGTTCAGTTGTTGTTTTCCATTATTAAAATATATTTTATTTTCTGCAATAGTATTCATTCAACAATACATACATACATACATATCATCACGCCATATCCCTAGCAGGGTAGGCAGAGAGAACAGAGTGCCAGAGAACTCTATCCTTGCATACTTCACTCGCTTCCTCAACATTCATAATTCTCTTCATACACGCTCGCCGGTTTCGGAGACTCTTGACTCCACCTTCCTTCAGTACATGACCGATCTGGTCTAGGTAGGTCATTCAACAATATATTATAGAATTCTAGACCACCGGACATCTAAGTGCTTGTTTTTTTCTTTTTGGTTTTTTGTTATTGTGTACGTAATTTGGTTCACTTTTTACGCAGTCGGATTTTTTGATTTTTTTTTAATATTTTTATTTTATTTTATACTTTTTAGACTGTTAAACACAATACCACTCCTTTGCGTTGCGCAGTCGTGTAAAAATAGTTTTATTTCATCTAACATAGTTTAAAAATAAAACTAATAGAATTATTTTAACGTTTCCCTATTCTTGTGGAGCAAACCTACCCTTATTAGCATATAATTTACATAAACCAGTCCGTATATAAACCAAACGACTCTCTCTTCAAAGCATCAGTTCCCAATCAACCATCAACATGATAACATTCCAGAAAATCAGTTTTGTCTTCGTCGCAGCAGCTCTGAGCTGCGTCCTGGCGACGGGAACTGATATTAAGGTAAGCTAAAATTCAAGTTTCTTATTGGCTTTTGGTAATCTTTTTAACTACCTACCAATTATGATAAGACCACGCTGTTGACAGTTCTCTGTCTACAGTCGCGGGACCGGTCCGTCCGGGGTAGTACCACACTGAGCAGAAGATCCACGTCTGAGTAATAATAATATATTATTGCGCTTAATTCAGTGAGCGAGGGAGCTGGAAGAGCAACTGGGGTGGGTTTGGGGTTTGTTTTAGTATGCAGTGGCCTAGCTATACCCTTGGTATAGCAAAGGTCCATGAGCGGCAGTGACATTTACCATCAGGTAGCACCCCTGCTCGTTTGTCACCATAAGCAATTAAAAAAAAAAACTGCAACGTTTGAAGCATTAAGTCTGTACAATGTGTAAACATTGTCGGGTAGATGGCACACGTCTCTTTAAAGACGAAAATATAATACGATACGAGAATTGAATGTCCTACAAATAGTTCACGGTGGTGTAAATGGCAGCACGATTGGGACGGATTTCCAATAGTTGTGGGTTCGAATCCCAGTTGTGACATTATTCGCTCGTATTCGGTTTTTATAAATAATCAAGCATATTTAATGCTAAATTTTAGTAATATGAATCTTTAACTGATTTCAAAAAGGAGAACATTCTCAATTCCACTGTATTTTTTTACGTATATTACCTCAAAACTTAGCTGTGTGGTAGCTATAGGCTATGAATACTACCAACCCTTACTTTGCTCGTGGATGTCGTAAAAGACGACTAAGAGTCTTATAACGACCTGGGCCAACTCCATCTGATGCCGTTTGGTCAACAATTACATTCACAAGAAGGGTGTTAGATTCACGGATGGATTCACGTCTAGCAGGCGGCCGGTCATAAAACTATTGCCAATAACTTTTACAATATATACTATGAAAGAAGAGTACACATTGTATCGACCACAAGTAATTGGGATAAGAGTAGAAGAATGATGATGACCTCATAACTTTCCGTGTGGTAATGGAGTAAGAATATAATTCACCACCCCTTATCTTATACTTGAGTGATCGTAAGAGACGACCAAGGGTATAAAACGCATATAACATTATATGCAAGAGAAGGAAAACTCTAAACAAAAGCCTGTACAACACGTCTGACCAGCGTGGTATAGTAGGTCAATTCTTCTCTTATTATGGAGGAGGCTCGAGCACAACAGTGGGTCATATACGAGCTGTTATGATGACCTTAAAACTTTCTACGGGATGAACCAATCTTGATGATTTTTCTTTTATTTGAAAGATTTCAATTTAGTTTACTGGTTTTGAAATTCTTGAATCCCTTTGTCGTAAATATTCTTACTCCGTCATCACACAGAATATTATAAACTTTCTTTTTTTTTTATTAGAAAAATATCAATATAAATATATACAATGCGAAAGTGGAAGGATGTAGGTCGCGGGGGAGACCGAGACTAACCTACCTAGACCAGACCGGTCATGTACTGAAGGAAGGTGGAGAGTCAAGAGTCTCCGAAACCGGCGAGCGTGTATGAAGAGAATTATGAATGTTGAGAAAGCGAGTGAAGTGTTCTCTGGTACTCTGTTCTCTCTGCCTACCCTGCAAGGGATATGGCGTGAAGATATGTATATATGGATTATCTAAATGATAATGCGTAATGGTTATGAGCAGCTCCTCTCTCAGCAATTACCCTTTTAATGTTTATCTCTTACAGCGTTCTGACGCTGATCCTCACTGTCGTCTGATACTCTTGTATTATTTGTATTGTCTTAATTGTACAGTGTAGCGTATTTTGCCTAACGAGTTATGTATTTATTTATCCAAGCTATTTGTTTCAAATTTATAGATTATGGTGTGGTCATGCTCACTGAAAAGGTCTCTGCTTGCGGTAGCTACGTGGAGCAGGTCTCTCCCTTCCCTCCAATGTGGTTGATGGGCGTGATGGCTGCTCTAATAGTTAACTCGTGATTGGGTGCCGCTTGTGGGATCTGGTCCAGCCATTTTGTTTTTTTTTTGTTTTATAAATATTCTTAGTTTAATTTTGTGTTATATACAAAATTAAAAAAAAAAATGAATCTTTACTCGAAGGGCATATCACTGGAGCTAACATAAATTAAACATGTAACCAAACTCTTTCGTGAAAAAATATAATAAAAAAAAAAAAAAAAAATGACGAGTCCACTGAGTATCTTGCCGGATCTTCTCAGTATGTGGCTGCTTTCCAATCCGGTGGTAGATTAATTAAATTTAATTTGAAAAACAATGTAAAATTGACAATATGTAAGTGCCCCTATGGGGCTTATGCAAAATAAATGATTTGATTTGATATGTAAATATATAAATAGTTAACTAATATATTAAATTTGCTTTTTTTCTCTTTTTATACAGGATGCAGGACAAGACAGAGGCGCTTATAACGATAGAGGTGGTCAATTATGGTTTGGACCAAGATTAGGCAAGAGATCTTTGAGGATGTCAAGCGAAGAGAACAGGTAAACCTCCAGTTCTTATTGAAATTAATTCACTGCGGTATTTCTTGTACGCTAATATATAAACGTTTTCCCTTCTTCTCTATTTACAATGGAAAGGAGATTGATCTAATTTACCACACTGCTCAAATGGGTTATTAAATTTTTTAATTTTAAGTAATTTTTTTGGATATCTGCAATAATTTTTTTGCTTAATTGTATTTATTTATTCATTACAATATGAAAACCTGTATTTCTGTTGCTTGTCTTCTATCCGTAGAACTCCTTTATGGGACATAGGACTCTCTACGAGAATGCCATTTAGAATCATCCTATACAACTTGCATTTAAAACTCTGCAACGTTTGATATGTCGTCAATCTATTTAGTGGCTGGTGCAGCCTGCACTGCTATCATTCGAGTGGTTAAGAATTTATCCCAATAGTTTTTGTTCGAGAAACGATGTGGCTTACTTATTACACCTTCATAATTCTGATTCTTCAGGCTATGTCGGATATTCATAGATAAATAAATATTATTCATAGTCCTCTCCATAGCACGCTCAAAAACTTATTTGGATATCATGTACTGTGCATTATCGCTGGTAACAATTAAAAATGATCAATTAAAATTTTATTATAAGCTAATTTAGTTATTATTTTCTTTACATAGGCAAGCTTTCTTCAAACTTTTGGAAGCGGCTGACGCCTTGAAATTTTATTACGACCAGTTACCTTATTATGAAAGTCGTCATGCGGATGAACCAGAAACTAAAGGTGAGTTTTTAAGAGATAATATTTAAAACAATGTAGAAAAACATTATCTTATGACCTAGGTCGAACTAGGATAATGATCGAGTGACTTAAGTCTGTTATACGCAGAGAGCCAGATCCGAAATAAGGAAATTCAAGGATAATTGGATGAAACCAACGTTATTCATCATAATTTTAGCTTATATAACTCTGTTGGGATTCAGTTTTTTTTCTACAATATATCACGCTGGTCAGATAATTGGTATAGAAAATTTGTTATAGCTTTCTGTCTACAGCCGCGGGCCGGTCCGTCCGGGGTAGTACCACACTGAGCCGAAAATTGATGTCTGAGCAGTGACAATATGCGTGTACTTCTTTCGGTGAGCGAGAGAGCCCAACTTTCTAGGTGGGTTTGGCGTTTTCATCGATGGGCAGCGGCCTAGCTATACCCTTGGTATTGTATAGGTCCATGGGCGGCAGTGACACTTACCATCAGGTGTGTTGCTTGCTCGTTCGCCATCGTATCTGCAATAAAAATATAATCTCTCAGTAATTTGGATGACAGGCTCGTGTCATCGTTTAAATACAATTTTAACTGCAAAGTTAGAGTATTAAAATCGTTACAATGTGTAAACATTATCCGCTAGATGGCACACATCTTTCATAAAAACAACGAAATAATACGAGCCAAAAATGATTGTCATACGATAGCTCATAGTTGTCTAAGTGGTATTGAAACGGATTTCCAATAGGCGTGGGTTCGAGTCCCACATGTGACAATCATTTTTGTTTGTTAACAAGTTTTTATAAAGGTAGTTTTATTTGGAATGCATCTTCTCTTGTATACCACCGTCCCTTTAGTCATTTTTATAACATCCACGGACAAGATAGGGGGGTGGATATTGCTCCATCATCTCAGCTCATATATGTGCCGCTGTTTGGCTCGAGCCTCCTACATAATAGGATGGAAATTGACCTATTATACCACGTTGGTCAGACATGTTGGTACAGGGCTTTCTTTCGAGTTTTCTCATTCTCTTGCATAGATGTTATATGCTTTTTATATCACTTAGTCGTCTCTTACGATCACCCACGGATAAGATGGTGGTGATTCTTATTCCGTCACCACAGGCTATAATCGTTGAAGTAGAAATGTAGCTACGTCCAAAGACGGGTAGACAAGCAGACTTGCTTAGAGTTGTAAGGAACTAGAATTCGTGTTTAGATACGGCCAGTATCACTCTGTATGGCTTTTGTGTTGGTTTTCATCCAGCAGTGGATTAAGAAAGGCTATGTGATCATTGTGCATCACAGAGAGAACCATAAATAATCTGCTAACTATGTAGTAATAGTAAGATATAATTTTATTGTAATTGATGACATTATTATTCAAATCAAATCAAATCAAATCAAATCATTTATTAATTTGTATAACATAGGTAATATAAGATGTCAGGTGATAAAATTTTATGATGGAGATCACTATGTCATGCCGATAGGCGTACAAATTTTGTTAATAATTAGTATTTATACATTAAAATTCAGATAACAATCAAATTAATTTTCCATGGCAAAATAATTAAAATTAGACAATTCTAAATTAGATTCCAATGCATAGTCAATGTTAAAATTGAAATTATTTTTATAATGTCATATAAATTCATCATTTAAATATTCGTCAATACTATAATAACATTTCTTGGTCAATAATAATTTTAGTCTTCTTTTAAAATGAGTGGTGTCAAGGGACTTCGTTTCTTCTGGTAACTTGTTATAAACACGTGGAGCCATACCTAAGATACTTTTTCTTGCTAAGGCTGTTTTGCATTTAAAAGTACCTAGCAGGTTTTTATACTGACTACGTAATGGAACATTTCTTGAAGTAGAGTATTCAGCAAACATACTTAGGTTATTTTTTATTATTTTATTTTTGTGATTATTATTGTTGTTATTGCTTTATTATTGTCTTGTTTTTGGTTATTGTATTATTATTATTAATTGCTATGGATATATGGTCCGAAATAAATCATTATTATAATTATTATAATCAATCCGGCAACAGAAAGAAAATAAGTTAATTATCTTTAAAACTTTTTCACAGTAACGAAGAAAGTTATTTTCACACCAAAACTCGGTCGCAGCCTCTCGCCTTATGAAGAGAAAATTTACGATAATGTGGAATTTACACCTCGACTTGGCAGAAGGTTAACAGATGATATGCCAGCTACACCGCCAGACCAGGAAATGTACGTTTTGAGGAATTTATTTAGCAGTACAGATGACCCTGTATAGCTTTTATGCGCTATAAAACGAAGATAAATGTGGTTCTTTTTTAATTGCAATACATCCAATTATTGCAAATATGAATATATAAATAAAAAAAATATATTAATAATATATATCAAATATTCATCCAATTACTGCGAAAGTGGGAGAATGTAGGTACCGGGGGAGACCGAGACTAACCTACCTAGACCAGATCGGTCATGTACTGAAGGAAGGTGGAGTCAAGAGTCTCCGAAACCGGCGAGCGTGTATGAAGAGAATTATGAATGTTGAGAAAGCGAGTGAAGTATCCAAGGATAGAGTTCTCTGGCACTCTGTTCTCTCTGCCTACCCTGTAAGGGATATGGCGTGATGATATGTATGTGTGTATTGCAAATATGTGCCGTACTGCTACGTTTATCGTAGCTGTGCACTTCTTTACTTATTAGCTGACTAGTCATTTTGTTTTCCTGTCTCCCGCTTTGCCTGGGAGGGAAGTGGAATCACTCTTTCCAACTCCTCTTTAAACATTTTCTAATTAAATTTGTTGTGGGTCCCAAGACAATTAAAATCATATCCCGGGACTGGCTGAGGGTCAAACCTCGGTGTCATTTATGGAGACAATTGTGTATCATGGCTCACAGGAGTTACAATGGTAGGAATGTGTGGTGGGATTAGTCCCAAAAAATAATCTAATTATTCAGGCAAATACCCGCATTTTTAAAGTTAAAATATAGGACTAGTTTCAAACGTTCACAGCGGGATTGTTGACATATGTCAGTTTGTGTGATCCAAGGCATTTGAGACCTGGTAAAAACTCGTTATGATGACACAAGTTGGGCCTTGTAACGTTATTGTTAATACAAAATCCATTTTTGTCTTTTATATAAAATATTTTTTAGTATAAACTAGTTTCAGTGTAGTACTAGGTCAAAGTGACCTTGTATTAACATGAGTATACCTACGAAACTGGAATTTAGTAGCAAATCTTAATTACATATTCATTTCTTCTCTCTAACTTTTTTTTGAGGGCAAACGCACGCAACTTCATAACTTACCATTTTGCATTGCATTTACCTCCGTTACGCCATATGGGCAAGATCACTTCTTTTCCAAAACCAAATCATAGTTAAGTTCTTCGCATCACAGAAAAGTTTTTTTTTCTTAGTCATACTGCAAGCATGACAAGGACAAGGCATTTTAGACCTGGTGCCACATTTAATGTATTAAGATTAGCAATTTCTTAAATGTTTCGTGCTATCGTGAATTGAAAGAAACAAAATGCCTGGATTATTTAAATCTGTACTAGATAAATAATAATTATTTATAATGCCTTTGATTCAGATACCGTCCAGACCCTGAGCAAATCGACAGCAGAAACAAGTACTTCTCTCCAAGACTTGGTAGAACAATGAATTTCTCGCCGAGACTTGGCAGGGAATTGCCTTACGGTAAGCATATAATATATAAAAAAAATGTCGCATTTATTATTTTACATAATTTTCAAATTAGTGAAATTTTGCATCTAGCTAGGTTATTTAAAAAAAAACTAATTACTAGCGAAAAATTAATGTCATAGGACTCGAACTCACATCTACTGGCATACCGTTCAATAGTCTTACCACTTAAGACAAGTGTGATCGGTACATATGCTATAAAAAAAAATCTTGTGAATGTTATATAATATTTGTTAATGTTTATTTTCATGTTCTGTCAAAATTCTCAAATAAAGCATTAAGTTGGCTGTCAGCGCCCAATTGTAATGATTCAAAGGATACTTATGAAAGAATCGCTTAAAATATTTGTGCGATATTATTTATAACGACCTTGGCCAACTCCATCTGATACCGTTTGGTCAACAATTTCATTCCCAAGGTCATAAAACTATTGCCAATAACTTTTACAATATGTACTATGAAGGAAGAGTAAACATTGTATCGACCACAAGTAATTGGGATAAGAGTAGGAGAATGATGATAATTGCAATAGGTTTGGTTGTCTAATCTGTAATAGTATATTCAGCTGATAAAATTTGTGTCCATGGTCATGACTAAATATTATTAAAAAAATATATTTATTTTTAAGGACCTCTTTTAGAACTTACAGTATTAAAAATTTGTTATTTATTTTCCAGAAATGTATCCCGAAAAGATAAGAGTGGCAAGGAGCACTAACAAAACGCGATCGACATAATTACGAAGCAACAATGAAACGCTAGGCATAACCTAAAAAAAAATGTATATTAAAAAAACAAATTTTGGACGAAATAACATTACGAAATATATCTATAATTATTATTAATAAATAATTTTAAGATATAAATAAATTAATAAATGATTTAAATGATATAATAATGGTTTTATTATCTTAAACTATATCAGACATTAAGGCATAAATTCTTTTGTTTCGGAGAATTTTACAAACAATTAACGAACTCAAATAAATACTCATCACACATCATCATCATCACAGCCCATAATTTTTCCACTGTTGGGCTCGGGCCTCCTGGGAGAGAAAATAAGTTACTATACCGCGTTGGTCAGACGTGTTAGCATAGGGTTTTGTTTCGATTTTTCCTTCTCTCGCATCGATGTTATATGCGTTTTATATCCCTTAGTCGTCTATTACGATCACCCACGGGTAAGATATGGTGTGGTGAATAGTATTCTCACTCCGTCACCACACGGGAAAATAAATACTCAGACCCGGAATAATAATATGTCAACCGCACAAAGAATAAACATGGCGATCGAAACAACAAAACTTGTGAGGTCCTGACTTAGTAGACCAGACCTAATTAAGTAATGCAGGGGCATTGGAACGCTTACTGAAGTGCTTTTGCCATCCAAAAAAAAGGCCGGATTTGCAGGGCTTGATACAAGCCAAGCTTAAGTTAACAGCTATCTGTATAATGTGTAAACATTGTCCGGTAGATGGCACACGTTACCTCTAAAAAGATGAAAATATAATACGAGCCGAAAATTGAATGTCATACAACAGTTTACGCTGGTGTAAGTGGTAGCACGATTGGAATGGATTTCGAATAGGTGTGAGTTCAAATGCAATGTGTGAAAATCATTTTTCGCTCGTAATCATACATACATATCATCACGCCATATCACTTGCAGGGTAGGCAGAGAGAACAGAGTGCCAGAGAACTCTATCCTTGCATACTTCACTCACTTCTTCAACATTCATAATTCTCTTCATACACGCTCGCCGGTTTCGGAGACTCTTGACTCCACCTTCTTTCAGCACGTGACCAATCTGGTCTAGGTAGGTGAGTCTCGGTCTCCCCCGGTACCTACATCCTTCCACTTTCGCTCGTAATCAAGTTTTTATAAATGCTATCTATGATTTATATTTAAAAATAAAAATATAAAAGAAGCTTGCTTTACGTGATCAGCGGGCTGGCCTATATTTTACACAAAATTGCCATTCAACGTGGTAATGCTGCCAGCTTTCGATTTCTGATTGCGCCTTTTGATTTTTTTATTCCTTATTTTATTTTCTTCTATTTTTCTGTAAATATTTTAATTTAAAACTTAACGTTAAATGTACATATTAATTAAATATACTACTTTTAATACATTAAAAATATAATTAAAAAAAAGAGGCCTAAATTTCAGTTGGATGACAAGTTTGGGCTTATACTTAGCCTAAGTCATCTGGGGTGACGTTGACGGGACAATTCTATTTTCCCGTTGTCTCCAATCAAAATAAAAATGTTCCCCTTTGCTTAGATCAATATCAAAATATTCCAATTGGTAGAAACGAAAACAATTGTAAAATTTATATGAATCAAGCTCAATACACCGCACAGTTCTGTATCATATTACGTAAAATGCCATGAAAATTATTTAAAAAGACACTTAAAACCACCACACGCTTTCACATTCCCGTCAAAAGTTACCACTTACCATCAGGTACATTGTTTGTTCATGTGCCACTATACACAATAAAAAAAGTACTTTAAAAAAGTAATTTTGTTACTTCACTTTATTTCCCGCCGATTTATTTTTATCACAGATAATAAAAAAAAAAATTAATACATTTTTTATTTATAGAGCACTAGTAAAATGTTTTTGTTTTATTTGATACTATGTAAGTAAGTTTTTTTTATTATAATTTATTTGAAATAAAAGCTTTTAGGTATCACTAAACGAGATTTGAGAGAAAATTTCAAGGCCTTGCAAAAGATAAAAAATAAAATGTGGAGAGGAGTGAGAGAATGAGTGAAGAGTGAGTGAATTCTACTCGGCTGGGTAGCGTTTGGAAAACTTAAGACGAAATTCTCATAAAATATCCTCAGTATGTTTTCAGGACTCGTCTATGATCAGAATCATTTTCTGTATGAAAATAAGCGAAAATTTGATAATAATAATAATATTACATAGACAATATAATTCGTATTTTCCAGGTTATTTTACAAATATACCAAAATCAGCCAGTTATGTAATGATCGCTGCCAATATAGATGACTTTGGAGCCCTAGCCAAGAAGTTCATGCCAGAAAATAAGGCTGATGAAATACTAGCTACTGATACAAATTTAAATCTACGTGCCAAAGAAGGATATGATTCTATTGAATTTAATGTCAAAACTGAAGAAAATCAACTAACTAGCAGAACTTACTCAAAATCAAAAAAGAGAATTAATAAAATAAAGCATGAATTAAATCTAAATGATATAATTGACGAAGTAAAGGAGAGACTTCGCAACGAATTAGCATCAATGGCTGCAAATATCAACAAAAAGAAGAAGAAATCGAAAAATGTTTCCGATAGAGAAACAACCCTCACTACTAAATCACCGATAAGGAACAAGATAGATTTAACTGATCTTACTAAAGCTGAAAAGAAGACAAATGCAGCAAATAATTTACAAGGTAGGTATTTAAAACAGTCTAGATATGATAAAGATAATGAAAGTCGAGATAAGAAACATAATAAAAAACATGTTAAAGCACTAAAGCCAGATAGTAGATACGTAGCCGAGGTATTTGTTGCACCCCCGCCAAAATATTTACATAAGGAAAAAAAGATTAGCAGCTTGCAGACACCAAACGTTCAAAACAAATTAAAACAATCAAAATATTCTTCCGATGAAGTAATTAAAAAAGAAAATCAAGACAGAGAACGATTCAGCGATGAAAAACGCAATGAAAGACAAAAGTATAAAATAAGACCAGTGAAACGTAAAAAACAGTTGATCATTAGAGATAAAAAGCAACGCAAAAGAAATACTACACAAGAGAGTACAACTAGTAAAGAAAATCTTATCCGACTTAATGAACAAGATAAAGTAGAGAATTTATTTGAAATTATTGATATGATTAATAAAAATGACAGTTATGAAGATTATGCGACACCAAAAAAAGATTACAGTTCGGAGGAGAAAATAAATACAAAATTGAATAAGAAAAACAATTATAAAAAATTCAGTGACTTATGGCTACCGTCTACTAGAAAACATAAGGACGATCTTATTGTTAAGGATCAATTTGATACATTAAAATATAAAAATAATAATAAAAAGAAAATTTTCACTGCCGATAATGATAAACCTAACAATAATAACGCAAATAAAAAGAAAAGGATATATGCTCAAAAACAAAATATACATAATCAAAGTAATTTAAAACGGCAGCATGGTTTGAATGTGCCTATAATAGCACAAATACCACATTCACCGATGGAATCTAATCAAGATATTGAGCATGCCATAGAAACATATGCTCAACAATTAAAAAAAGCTACAATAAATGAAGACGATAATGATGAAACACAACGTACTGTAACAGAAGAATTAAAAGCGAGAACGGAAAGCATTGCATTCGTAGATGAAAATAATCAAAAACTATCAAATGATAAGAATATGAAACTTGTAACAAATAGAAAAATTAATAGATCATTCCATTTACCAAAAAGTGGTACTGTTATACCAAAAAGAGATTTTTATAAATTTAGTAGTCCAAATTATTTAGCAAAGCTACCTATAATTGGTGAAAAGTATAAATTTAATGAACCAATACCAGAAGAAGATAGAGAACCCGAAGTCTTGAAACCTATTGGAAATCCACTGGCAAGTATTAATGGAAAAGTACTGCTGACATAAAGTACTTAGGTATTGTTGATATTGAAACGGAATTGTCATAACGAAAGCAGAATCGGAACAGGATCTAGAAGCAAAATAAATTCAATGAAAAAAATATTGTTTAAAAATGGAATTCTCAATAAAATTGATTTTTCAAGTTAATTAGTATTAAAGTTAATATAAGTATATTTTTTTTTGGTTTTGTTCGTGCACACAACTGCACTGCATTTCGTAATGCTTAAGATGATAACTACAAATCTAACGATTTAGATTTTCGCCACACATTTGAGGACGAAGCAGAAGAAGCAATCTTTTATTAAAATCAAAATTTACACAATAAAAAATAACGCACATTTTTTATTTTATAAATAAAATTTTAGCAAAGAACTGTGTTGCTATTGCTGAATCTGACGATGGTGACCAGAATTGATAGTTAAAATAAAAAATATGATATTAATAAAAGTTTTAAATTTTATTAGTGGTAGGAACACGCTGTTGACAGTTTTCTGTCTACAGCCGCGGGCCGGTCCGTCCGGGGTAGTACCACACTGAGCAGGAGATCGACGTCTGAGTAATGGCAATGTGTTATGTGTGCGAACGAGCCGGTAGCCCAATTGGGTGGGTTTGGGGTTTGTATTGGTATTGACATTGCAAATGTCCATGGGCGGCAGTAACACTCATCATCAGGCGTGCTCTTGCTCGTTTGCCACCATTAGCAATAAAAAAAATGAAGCGACAGGTTTGAATAGGATTATGATTAATTCTTACCATTTACTTTTTTTTTTTTCTTTTTTTTTTTGCGGTGGGCTATAGACGTGGTCGCGCCCCGCCACATCGATCCGGGGTGACGGAAGAGGCGACGCGCTTTGTCTTCGGTATTCGTTGACCAGCCTATAGTAGGTAATGTCTACTAGTTTGAAAGAGGCTCGGAGTAGTGGGATAATAGTGAAACTCCAAAACTTTAAGATTATAATTTAATATATAACTGCCTAGTCCCGGCTTCATACTTCAGCGCAGCTGTCGTCTTCAGCATCGGCTCCTAGGCATTGCCTTCTAACCAAACCACCTTTAGAGTATGATAATGCTCTTGATGTTTTCGTGGATCCTGAAAAATAACAAATAAATTAATTAATAACTTGTTTATTAAAAGTCCCCAATAAAAAGTCCCTAATATACTGTTTTTGACATTTTAGTACGCCTCATAAGCAAAGCGTTGAGGTGATGTTCTACTCTCGACATATGAAAATCAAATTTTTGTTCTGTTTGTCCTTTCGGACAGGCAAAGGGGACAAATCTCATACAGCCATTAGTTCGTTTGCAATGCTTGCAAACTATGTTTTGCGCTACGTCGAGAATGGCGTGAAATATCAAAGTATTTATTTTTCTTTCATTTATGGCTTAGATTAATTTATATAATGCGTGCACTTCTGGATTTTTCCAACTGTTTCTCCTATTCGACTCCGATAGATTGATCTAAGGACGGACGTATACTAAAAACAAGTAAAATTTTCTTATGTACCAGCACCGGCTATTTAAAAGGTTATAAGTTTCCTTTCCTGGTCCTGATCTTGGTCTAAGGGGTCTCTAAATCTTCAGATGCACGCTATGATATGGAAACCCTTAAAATCGAAATCATTTGTAAACTATTTTTCAAAATAATCCAAAATATATTCAGATGATTATTGAGACATAGTTTGTGCTTCTAAGTGGCTATACCAGACAATGCCAAGTGCAAGTGCCTATTCCACAAGGACACATACATATTATACATTCTATTTGGAATTAATTCATTAATCTACGGACCAAATTGGAAAGTAGCCACAAGCTGAGAAGATTCGACAAGAAGCTCCACAGGCTCGTTATTATTTTGCTCACTTTGTATAAATATAAAGCATATTTAGTAAGTATTAAGCCCTTTGTATCAGGGTAATTTTTTTTTTTAAATACATACATATCATCACGCCATATCCCTTGCAGGGTAGGCAGAGAGAACAGAGTGCCAGAGAACACTATCCTTGCATATTTCACTCGCTTCCTCAACATTCATAATTCTCTTCATACACGCTCGACGGTTTCGGAGACTCTTGACTTCACCTTCCTTCAGTACATGACCGATCTGGTCTAGGTAGGTTAGTCTCGGTCTCCCCCGGTACCTACATCATTCCACTTTCGCATTGTATATCTTCTTAACCAGACGTTCGTTCGGCATTCTTTCCACATGTCCGAAACATCGGAGCATTCCCTTTCGCATCTTTACACCAATACTCTCTTTCATACCTACTCGCTCTCTTACGTCGTCGTTACGAATGCGATCGATCAGCCTAACTCCACAGATTTTCCGTAGAGATCGCATTTCGACCGCTTTCATTTACTTTCATACTCTTTTCTGCATAACCAACTCTCACTTCCATACAGTAATGTTGGGACAAGCACTGCATTATGTATTGCTACACGTGCCTTCTGGCTGAGGTGGTGGCTAGCGAGAAGTTGCCCCGATGCTCCGTTCACTCTATTTCCCGCATTCACTCTTCGCTCTATATCAGTGGTGTACCTTCCATCTCGGCTAAATCCACATCCAAGATATACAAATTCATCCACTTGCTCCAGTACATCATTACCTATTGTTACTCTTATATCTGTTCTTAAATATATAATTATTTTTTAAAGATTTATTTTTTAAAGATATAATAAAAAACAAAAGCAATTATGGCTGGACCAGATCCCACAAACGGCACCTAATCACGAGTTAACTACTGAAGCAGCCAATTTGGACTTATTGCGCCCCCCTTTTAATTCCTTTATTTTATTTCTATTACAAATACATATAACCCTATTTAATAATATCAATAAATTTCTATTTCCTCTGTTTAATGTTTTATTTTATTATATAATTTGCTTTGATTTCGTATAGATTTGATTTTCAGTGAAGGTGTGCGATAAAAATCTCGCCCAGAGCGCTGGAAATGCTAAAACGCCACCGCCCTATATTTTGCGATGCTATTTTGCTCGATATCTTATGGTAAAATCAAAACCTTTGTTATTACGCTATTCTAAATGCTACCTGCTTTTGCTATTCATAGCTGGATGAATTTAGGGGGCTTTCTTTTGCCCAACCTGGCATTCAAAGAGCTTCGTCCATTATTAAGTAGAACTAACTCTCGAAAAATTTTAATACTAAAATCGTTGTATTACCTGACAGTTCAGAGGTTTGTACACACGGTGGTCTGAATATCCTGGCCTGTTGTAGCAGGTTCGACGCATCACCCATATCCAAATGCCAATTATGAAATAAATTCTTGACACCATTTTTTAAAGTTTGAAAATTTGATACTATATCTGTTTTATTAAAAATATTAAATGAAATGTATCCCCATATTCTTATGCTGATTCATCATCATCATCACAACCCATATATGTCCCACTGTTGGGCTCGGACCTCCTCCCTAATGGAAGGAAAATTAACCTACTATACCGCGCTGGTCAGATGTGTCGGTATAGAGTTTTGTTTCGAGTTTTCCTTCTCTTGCATAGATGTTATATGCGTTTTATATCCCTTAGTCGTCACTTACGATAACCCACGGGTAGGATAGGGGGTGGTGAATTGTATTCTTACTCCATCCCCAAAGGGATATATGCCGATTACTAGTATAGCATTCAAATTGAAAATCTATTTTTTTTTAATGTATGTGTAAACCCCAAGGGGAGGAATTTAGAAATTGTCAATTTTAAATATCATCATCATTCTTCAACTCTTATCGCCAATTACTTGGTCGAAAAAATATGTACTCTTTTTATAGGCACATATTGTAAAAAAAATTGGTAAAATTTATATGACTACCCGCCTGCCTGACGTCAACCTTCCTTGGGAGTGTAAATTATGATCAGTTGACAACAGATGGAATTAACCAGAGATCTATATAAAGACACGTTAAAAGGATTCATTTTGAAATGTAGTGTTAGGATTTTTTACTTTGAATATTACAAAAATACATATAAAAATAATAACGTAATTTACGAGTTTTAAGAATAAAGTTATGGTTATAATGCAATAATTAATTACTGAAGTATCACCTATCAGGTGCATAAACTAGGAACTAGTCTACCACCCTGCAGAGGCCGATCGCGGGAGGGCACAAGAAAACTATTGTTTATCAATGAATATGACTGTGGAAAGGATAAATAATCTGCCATGCAACGTGAATGTGTGCAAAATGGCGATGGGGGGTGGAATGAGTGGGTTATGGGGTCACACGCCGCCCTTCCATCACCGTGGATGGCAAGCCTACCCAAACAATATAAAGCTCTTAGTTGCCTCTTAAGACAAACATAACGCTAACGTTTACAGATAGGGGATAGTGAATTGTATTCTTGCTCCTTAACTATGGGGGTCCATTCATAAATTATGTAAGACGTTTTTAGTGTTTATTGAATATTATAACTTCTTACTATAAGTAGGGGAGGCAGTGAACCTGACATTACGTAAGATATTAAATTGGAAATTACTAATTTTAGTTAAAACTGTGATAGATTAATAAGATTAATGTTATTGCAGTAAGTTAATGATACCTACTTGTAGTAAGAAGATTGTAATAAAAGATATTCTCAGAATAAACGAAGTTATATTTGATCAATAGGGCCTTTTCTTACAAATATTCTTATTAAGGGACAGGGGGAGTAGTTGCAATCTTATGATGTCTTACGGTAGGGAGGGAGGAGGCTAAATCATTCTTCAAAATCCCTTACGTAATTTATGAAAGGCCCCTATACAGAAAAAGAAAAAAAAAATCTTTCTTTTTGTCAACAATTCTTTTGAATTATAACTACGTAGAAATTAAAGCCTCTAAGGTCATTATTATTTTACCTTTAGTTATATGAGTCATTAAAAGCTGGATGGCTTTTTCATCCCATTGAAATAATCGAAGACGAAGATTGCTGATTTGATACAGCACCGAATACACGTCGTCTTGTGTATCAAGATTAGTGTCCACAGATAACAGATGTATTAATCTGGAAAAAATATTTATAATGATTATATACCATAATATACCCAACCATAATATACCATATTCTCGTATCTACAGCCGCGGGCCGGCCCGTCCGGGGTAGTACCACACTGAGCAAAAGATCGACGTCTGAGTAATGGCAATGTGTTGTTGCGCTTCGTTCGGTGAGCGAGAGAGCCGAAAGCTCAACTAGGGTGGGTTTGGGGGTTTGCAATCGTAGGCAGCGGCCTAGCTATATCCTTGGTATTGCAAAGGTCCATGGGCGGCAGTGACACTTACCATCAGGTGTGCTGCCTGCTCCGTTGCCACCATAAGTAATAAAAAAACCGATCTTTATAAAGTCATGGGAAAACTCGAACCTCAGAATACTTTAAAACTTTCATGTTAGCGGGAAAACCTGGTCTTTCGAACATATTACAAGAGTTATTGATTCTCCCGTAAAAATAATCGCTTTAAAGTCTTCGAAAAGTCGGACATGTAGAAATTAAATGCAAACGCGATAGAATCCGTAAAAATAGTTTTATATCAAAAATAATGTACCTATGTAAAAGTTCGCTCAATGCGATACCAGGTCTAAATGGCCTTGTCTTGCTTACGATGCAAGAAAAACGTAGATTTCTCTGTGTTGTGGAGGGTGTAATTTTAATTTATTATAGTCATCAGTCATTCTCCTACTCTTATACCAATTACTTGGGGTCGATACAATATGTACTCTTCTTTCATATAACATATTGTAAAATTTACTGGCAATAGTTTTATGATCGGCCACCTGCCAGACGTCAACCCTCCTTGGGAATGTAATTTTGGACCAAACGGCATCAGATGGAATTGGCCCCGGTCATTATACGGCTCTTATCACATCCACGACATCCACGAGCAAAGTAATGGTTGGTAGTATTCGTAACCGCTATCACACAGCTAATAATTAATTTGTTAGTGTAGTGAGGATAAGGAATGAATATATATATATATATATATATATATATATATATATATATATATATATATATATAACGTGCTTCTAAACCATAGTTCACATATCTTTGCACATCAATCACACACATCAAAATCTTGTTATCTTAACACAAGGTCACATTGACCGTGTATTTCATATTCAATTGCATCTTAAAACAAGGTCAAAATGATTGTGTATCATCATTTATAGTTGTATCTTAATACGAGGTCAATGGGACCGTGTATATATTGTATATACGTATTGTAACAAAAAGTGCTTATTCAATTAGATATACAATTGTATCTGCATGCAAGCTTTAACCTTAATTAAGATACACATTTTCATTTCCGTATGGTGACGGAGTAAGAATACAATTCACAACCTCCTATCTTACCCATGGGTGATCATAAAGGACGACTAAAGGATATAAAACGCATATAACATCTATGCAAGAGAAGGAAAACTTGAAACAAAACCCTATACCAACACGTCTGACCAGCGTGGTATAGTAGGTCAATTTCTCTCCTATTATGGAGGAGGCTCGAGCCCAACAGTGGGACATATATGAGCTGTGATTATGATAATGATACACATTTATATATTAATACAAGATCAAGATGACCTTGTATTAAAATACACTTACAATGGTTCAGTATAAGTTATGCAACGGAACTGACAGCAATCAGGAGAATGCTCCAGTGACCTCTTAGCCATTATTACGACTTCATGAAAATACTAGACGTACTTACGTATAAAAGAAAACTTCAAATTACTGAAATTTAACATTTAGTATGCTTGATTATTTATAAAAACCCGATTATGAGCGTAAAATGATGTCACAGGTGGGATTCGAACCCACACCTATTAGAAATCCGTCCCAATCGAGCTACCATTTACAGCACCGTGAACTATCGTAGGACATTCAATTCTCGCATCGTATTATATGTTGTTTACACATAGTACACACAATAGGTCATGGTTGTGACTTACACAATACGATTGGGATGGATTTCCAATAGGTGTGGGTTTGAATCTCAATTGCGACATCATTTTTCGCTCGTAAGCGGGTTTTTATAAAATTACCTTAACCTTGATTAAGATACACATTAATATATTAATACAAGGTCACAATGACCTTGTATTAAAATACACAATACACTTACAATAGTATTAATTATACAACGGAACTGACAGCAATTAGGAGAATGCTCTTGTGACCTCTTAGCCATTATTACGACTTCTGCAAAATGCTAGACGTACTTACGAATAGAAGAAATCTTACCTCAATACCACAGTATCATTTGTACCCACAGTTTTAACCGTATTATTGCAAATTAAAGAATCTGTTATATTAGCTAACAATGCAGTCAAAAGCCATAGACAATGAATATGTTTAACTGGTGTGTTTAATTTGTAATCCAGTCCTTCCCATCTCCTAGATTTAATAATCTGTGTCAGTTTTTTTCTTTTATTTATTGGCCTGTGAACATTAAAAATACTCAAATCATCATCACAGCCCATATATGTCCCACTGCTGGGCTCGGGCCTCCTCCGTAATGGGAAGGAAATTAACCTACTATACCGCGCTGGTCAGACGTGTTGGTATAGGATTTTGTTTCGAGTTTTCTATCTCTTGCATAGATGTTATATGCGTTTTCTTCTTCTTCTTCTTCTTATATATTGGCAATCAGCTACGTATACGAGCTATGCCAGTGTCAAGTTATGAATATTTTCACATTTTTAGTCTTTCAAGTTAGTCATTGTCTAAGTCAAAGTGTCGCCATCAACAGTACAATGGCCACACTGTTAATGGTATCTTGTGGGAATTTTGATGGAAAACGAAAACGTTGTAAAGCACTTGTTGTGTATATTCTGCTGGTTTTGTTTTATTTGCAAGGAAACGACTTGATTTTGTTAAACGTATGTATTGCTTCACAGTTCGATTACAAGTTAGAAGTGTTGCATGCATAGAAAAAGAGTACAAGTATACAGACTTAGAGAATATAAGATAATGTTACCATCATAAATTCATAACACAGACTATCTATGCATTTGATATCGACTAATTATACTCATTCAACAGCACTTTTATATGATATTCACTACATCCCAATTATGCCAAATGCCATCAAAATTATCTAATATAACACGTTAAAACACTAAGATATCGAATATAATACAAGAGCACCACATGACGTTTTCAAATTCCCGTCAAAAGTCTCGTTATATGCGTTTCACCATATATCCCTTTATCGTCTCTTACGATCACCCACGGGTAAGATATGGGGTGGTGAATTGTATTCTTACTCCGTCACCACAACATTTATTTTCAAAATGTTTAATTTTCTTTAAAGTTACAAAACTGATGTTACACATGTTAGGGTCACCGTGGACAGTACTCTGTCTACAGCCGCGGGCCGGTCCGTCCGGGGTAGTACCACACTGAGCAGAAGATCGACGCATGAGTAATAGCAATGTGCTATTGCGCTTCGTTCGGTGAGCGAGAGAGACGGAAGCCTAACTGCGGCCTAGCTGTATTATATATTGCAAAGGTCAATGTGCGTTAGTAACACTTACCATCAGGTGCGCTGTTTGTTCGTTTGCCACCACAAGTTTAAAAATATCTGATTTAAAAAACTTTATTTTTGTTTAACGACAAATTAAAAATCAAATACTAACGCACGATAGAATCCGTAAAAGAGCTATGTGGTAGCGGCTATAAATACTACCAACCCTTACTTTGCTCGTGGATGTCGTAAAAGACGACTAAGAGCCTTATAACGACCTGGGACAACTCCACCTGATGCCGTTTGGTCAACAATTACATTCACAAGTAGTGTTGACGTCTGGCAGGCGGCCGGTCATAAAACTATTGCCAATAACTTTTACAATATGTACTATGAAAGAAGAGTACATATTGGTATCGACCACAAGTAATTGGGATAAGAGTAAAAGGAAGATGATCATTCATTCTCCTATGAGAGAGAATGATGATAAAATCTGTAAAAAAAGTTTTATTTCAAAAAGATTTAACTAAATAAAACCATTTAAAAGTTTATTTTACCTCACAGGATTGATTTTGTATTTCGTAGTATTTGTTTTATTACTTTTTTTACTAATTTTCACAGATTTCTTGCTTTTAGATATATTTGTAAATTTTCTTTGTTGCATAATAGGAGTTATGGGCTTGAAATTATTAGTATTGTCATCGTAATCATCATTCTCTTCATTAGGCCAGTCTATTCCTAATGAAGGTATATTCCCAATAGCTCGTTGTTCCTCTTCTATTTGCTTCTTAAGTTTCGTTTCAAGAATTTTAATTCTATCACGTACATTCAATTTAATTTCTGTATCATCATTTTCAGTTGATTCTTTTAAAATGGCTGTGAGAGGTTATTCATATATAATAGTATTAATTTTTATTCTATTTCCAAGATTCTGGAACTTCGTTTTCAGACCCATCAGCATTCTACTTTTATTTAATTAAGTGGACGTGATATCTCGTATACAGGGTGTAAGGGGACCGCTCCCGAAAACAAAGACAGGTAACCCTACTAGTCCTACTTGTAATGATAGGTTATAAAAAAATCGATTCGGATGAAAAAATAATTTTTTTTTCACCACGCGAGGTCGTTGAACTCTTGAACATATGATCGTGAGTTGTGAATAGATTGCGTCTTTTCTCACCTGAGTATAGTTACGTATTTTTTATCGAGTTATCGTTACATGGCACTGTCCTAAGACGATGGAATGTGAAAAAAATTTAAAAATATTTGTGAAAAAAAAATTTTTTTTCATCCTGATTGATTTTTTTGTCTAGCCTATCATTACAAGTAGGACTAGTAGGGTTACCTGTCTTTGTTTTCGGGAGCGGTCCACTTCCACCCTGTATATTGCAAAAGTTATTGTCAATAGTTTTATGACCGGCCGCCTGTCTGACGTCAGCACTACTTGTGAATGTAATTGTTGACCAAACAGTATCAGATGGAGTTGGCCCAGGTCGATATAATAAATAGCTTTTCGTCTTTTGCGATAACCATGAGCAATGTAAGGATTTTTTTGGCATGTATTCGCGCCACCGCTGCCACCATTTCTGTCTCCGTTGCGGTCGGAACACTTTCGTGGTTGGCTTTCGGTTACTGTCTGGAAATACCATGACCGGGGGCGTATGCTTTGCCCGTTGTGGGAATACGTCCTCGACAACCCTAGTGAGGAGATCGGGCTGGAGTCATTATTTATAGAATAATTATCATTTCATTTCAAAATGATTATCCGTCAGTAAGTAAAATCGTCGCACTGTTATATTATATTCACTACACCCCAGCTGGGTGTGTAGTGAATATGGGTCTTACTCGTAGGTAAGTAAGTAAACTAAGTGATATAAACCGCATATAATATCTAGCAAGAGATGGAAAACTCGAAACAAAACCCAACACGCCTGAATAGTACGTTGATTTTCCCTCCCATTATGTAGGAGGCTCAGACCCAACAGTGGGACATATATCAGCTGAGATGATGATTGTTATATGGCAAACTTAATAATCATCAAATAAATCCATTCGTTCTTCGTTAAAAATGTTTAAGTATATTATTATAAAAGAAATACTTACAAACGCCCATTAAAAATATCAAAACATATTTTAAAAACATTTTTACAATATTTACTGTTTAAATATAGTTATTATTATTTTTTTATATTACATTATTAATAAATAAATATTATTTGTACGAAATAGTAATTGATTATAAGTAAAAACACCGCTTGCTCGATTGAAGTTTTAATTAAAACTTTATTGATTAAAATTATTGAAGCGTAATTTAAACAAACAAAAAACTAACCATAAATTTTCATTAACTGAAGAAAAGATATGATTATTTACAAAACTTTTTATTAAAATGAAGACGACGAGAGACGGGGTAAGAATTAACCACCCTCTCATTTACTAGTGGTTATCGCAAAATAAGATTAACAAATATAATTGCTCGTTTCGTACTGCGAAGTTTTGAGATAATATTCTGGTTAAGCCTCAACATAATCAAATAATAACACGAATTAAAAATGTCTCTATTTTATTTCTGTTGTACTTTTTGAATAATTAAAATATACACAAGTCAAAAATAAACCACTGACGATATTTTTTAAGGATTTTTTATTTCATTTCATAGAGGATTTTTATTTTATTCAGAGTAGGTAGGTATTGCATAAGTACTTACCGGACACGTGGTCTTTGGTAAGTACCCGCACAGAATTTGAAGAGAAGGGGCCCCAGGATGTCACGAGTGTGGTGCACAAGTAGACGATGCGCGTCCAACTCTGGATGTATGCCTAGGGGACATAGCACCACGTCCTATCGACGGTCTTTAGGAGAGAACTGTCGTTGTCGCTCATCATCTCGAAGATGCTTGACAGCGACAGGTGCTAGTCGTCGATGTCCTCCTTTTGTGAGGCCATCATGAAAAGGAAGGAGGCCGTGGAGTGGGAACGCGAGCTGCGTCCGCTGACTCGCTCCGCCGCCGGCGAATGGGAAGGAGGAGGCGCCGTTAAAGCCGCCAGAAGGCCAAGCGTTGGGTTGCCAGGGATCGAATGTCAGTAGACGACCTCTCCGGCGCCCCGTAAAAGCGCGGAAGGGGCCGCTGTGGTTTTGGTGGGTATTCCGGTCGAGTTTCAGTTGGCTGGTGAGTCCCATACACTCCCTGTCTGTCACCGACGGGGGATAGCGCGTAAATGCGTTTCCACAGTGATAACAATAAAAAAGGGTCCTATTGCATCAACCACAAGTAATTGAGATAAGCTGGATGAATTTTTTTTTTTATTTCAAGCGGGCAAGCAGCACACCTGTTGGCAAGTGTTATTGCCGCACATGGATTGCCATTACTCAGACGTCGATCTTCTGCTCAGTGTGGTACTACCCCGGACGGACCGGCCCGCGGCTGTAGACAGAGAACTATCAACAGCGTGGTCCTACCACTAATAAATTATTTTTTGATCACTATCTTAATATATATAAATTACGTGTCACGTTGTTTGTCCGCGATGGACTCATAAAGTACTTAACCGATTTTAACCAAATTTTCACAGCATGTGTAGCTTGATCCAACTTAAAAGATAGGATAGCTTAAATCTCAATTTATAGTATATTATTTTATTGCAAATTATTTGTCTAATATTTGACAGTCAAAATCATATTAACCAATAGCGTGTATGTTTTGTCGATGTCCCTTTCTCTCTCGCTCTCTCCCTCCTCTCGCTCCATAGCTATGTGCGTTATGTAACGTTCGCCCAAAGAGTAAAGTTATTAAATTGAAAAAGAGTGGCAACTCGATGATAAAATATGCATGTATGGAAAGTGTTGCCACCCAGAGTTTAGGCGGTGAACTAAAGTTGAAGTAATATATATACATATCTACATGTGTATGTGTAATTACATAGAATTTTCTTTTACTATGAAAGCTACCCTGAAATATAAAAAAAAACATATCAGCTGATAATTAAACAATAATAATATCAGCCTAACATTGAAACTTGAGATAATTTTCAGAAAAATATCAATAACCGAAAATAGATCGATGACAATAAGTATCTACGCTAGGAACAAAAAATAACAATTCTCAGTTGTCAAACGTTTGACAGGCAGGACAAAATGGCAGCAGTTAAGTTTGTACAACCAATCTGTAGGCGGCGCGACGGTCAGTACTCAGTAAAAATAAGTAATGTTTTAAGTGTGCCCCCCCAGCGTCCGCCCTATCTTACTCTCCCTCAATCTTTCTAGCTAGCTCTCTCCCACCTTTCGCTGCATGACACAGTGCGTGATGCGACGTTCTCTTTATCTCACTCTCTCTCGATCTTACTCACGCTTTCTCCCTATTCTCGCTCTATGGCTATGTGCTTCATGCTACATTCGCCCTTTCTCACTCTCTCTCAATCGCTCTTTTCCTCTTCTTGGACAAAACGTGTCACATTTTCGTGTCTCGTTTCATCTGTAAAAATTTTACCCTCATGCGCAAAGAAGTTTCAGTTCAACAAGAGAAATTGTTTACGTACGCCAAATTCAAAATTTATTTCAACTCTTTCAATATCATAGAGTATCTACAGTATAATATTATCCGTGTGGTGACGGAGTAAGAATACTATTCACCACCCTCATATCTTACCCGTGGGTGATCGTACGAGACGACTAAGGGATATAAAACGTATATAACATCTATGCGAGAGAAGGAAAACTCGAAACAAAACCCTATACCAACACGTCTGACCAGCTTGGTATATTAGGGCAATTTCCTTCCCATTACAGAGGAGGCCCGAGCCCAACAGTGGGATATATATGAGCTGTAATAATGATGATAAAACATAAACAGAGTAAAAATACAATTACTTATTAAATTAATATTGTTAATAAAAAAAACAGATGGTTGTCTGTAAAGTTGATTTACGAACAATCACTTTTACTTGATTACGTCATAAGAGAGAATTGATGAAATATTGTATACTTTTATGAATTGAACAAAGATAAACAGTGGCAATCACAACAATTTTTCATTTCACTCCATAAAAAAAAACTACGATTAAAAAAAACCGACTTCAAAAAATGAAAAGTACAAAATAACTTAAAATACTATCATTTGTATGTGCTATCTATTGATAGGTTTGAAATCGGTGCCAAGCCTTAAACAAAATTATATACAGCTTACTTACTGTAATGAAATTCCTACACTAAAGATACCGATACCGGCACCGACTTCAAACCTATCAATAGATAGCGCATACAAATTATAGTATTTTAAGTTATTTTGTACTTTTCAGTTTTTGAAGTCGGTTTTTTTATCGTAGTTTTATTTTTTATTGTTTTGTTTTTAGTGTTACAGACACACATAGGTTGTTCTATTAGTAGCGGGGCTTGAGTTACCTGTTCATTTGTCGCACACATACTTAATGCTAATTTTAGACTTATATTATGGTTTTCTCATGGGTACCATTGTCAGAACTGGACCAAATTAAAATGAGACTAAACGGGAAGCACCAGCTTTCAAATAAAAAAAGAATCATTAAAATGGCTTCGCCCAGTCAAAAGTTATGAGGTAAAAACATAAAAAAAAATACAGACGAATTGAGAACCTTCTCCTTTTTTGAAGTCGGTTAAAAAATCACGTCAAATTCTTACAATGCATGAACGCTTAAGCCAATCGTGTCTTAAGTCTATCGCTCGTTTCGCGCTCTCGCTTGCACGCTCGGCTCAGACAGAACGTGACACTTTTTCATGCGTGTAGTCAGCGTTCATCGATTTATTTATTCATCAACATTTAATTTATTAAATTATATATTGAATATCGATGTATCTAGATTAAAAATATTGTCTACTAATCGATTAATTTTTGAATAAAAAAATCGGCCAAGTGCGAGTTGTACTCGCGCACGAAGGGTTCCGTAAAACTAAAAAAATATTTATGCAGAGTTTTTTTTATATTAATTCAAGTTTTTTTTTGTGCTGTGTGGTAGCGGCTACCAATACTATCAACCCTTACTTTGCTCGTGGATGTCGTAAAAGACGACTAAGAGCTTTTAACGACCTGGGCCAACTCCATCTGATGTCGTTTGGTCAACAATTACATTCCCAAGGAGGGTTGACGTCTGGCAGGGGGCCAGTCATAAAACTATTGCCAATAACTTTTACATTATGTACTATGAAAGAAGAGTACATATTGTATCGATCCCAAATAATTGGGATAAGAGTAGGAGAATGATGATGATGAATTCAAGTTTTTTTTTCTTTGATATTAATTCAAGTTACACCTTTTTTTTTTTTTATGCTTATGGCGGCAAACGAGCAGACAGCACACCTGATGGTAAGTGTCGCTGCCGCCCATGGACCTTTGCCATTGGTATAGCTAGGCCGCTGCCTACCAATACAACCCTGAACCCACCCCAGTTAGGCTTCCGGCTCTCTCGCTCACCGAACGAAGCGCAATAGCACATTGCTATTACTCAGACGTCGATCTTCTGCGAGAGTGTGGTACTACCCCGGACGGACCGGCCCGCGGCTGTAGACAGAGAACTGTCCACAGCGTGGTCCTACCACAATATTATTAAAACTACTAATTTTTAAAACATTTAATGTACACGTTTTTAAACTATTTTATTTATAATATTATATTATTAAATTATTATAAATAAATTTTGCAAAAATAAATAGCAAAAAGAGCTCGGCGGCGGTGAGATTCAAACTCATGCCTACGGTGTCTTAAGCCAGCGCCTTAGACCATTCGGTCACGCTGCCTGTTCATTGTCAGTGCAAAATGAACTGCTGCTTGTTAACCATACACGTTCAGGAGAAAAGGGGTAGTGAGTTTAAAATGATTAAAAATATTTTTTTTATATGATGTACTCAAATTACTGAAATTTTTTAGCATTTAATATGCTTAATTATTTATAAATACCCGATTACGAAACGAAAAATTATGTCACAAGCGGGGTTCGAACCCGCGCCTATTGGGAATCCGGCCCAACCATGCTGCCACTTACACCATCGTGAACTATTTTAGGACATGCAAATCTCGAATCATATTATATCTTACGTCTTCAAGGTGACGTATGCCATCTATCGGACAATGTTTACACATTGTATAGACTTAATACTTCAAACTTTACAGTTAGAATTGTATTAAACGATGACACAACCTTGTTATTCAAATTACTGAAATTTTTAGCATTTAATATGCTTAATTATTTATAAATACCCGATACGAAACGAAAAATGATTTCACAAGCGGGGTTCGAACCCGCACCTATTGGGAATCCGGCCCAACCATGCTGCCACTTACACCATCGTGAACTATTTTAGGACATGCAAATTTCGAATCATATTTTATCTTACGTCTTCAACGGTGTAAGTGGCAGCATGGTTGGGCCGGATTCCCAATAGGTGTGGGTTCGAAGCCCGCTTGTGACATCATTTTTCGTTTCGTATCGGGTATTTATATGATGTAATCAAAAATTTACAGTTTTCACAATTTTTCCTTAATCTGTGCATTAAGACGTTGCTTCGTTCCTAATTTAAAGATTCTGAGTTCACGGGAAGTACCCTGTAGGTTTTGATTCCCTTGCGAGTGTCGAAAATTTGCAGAAATTTGCGACATAAATAGCTGTATCTTTTGATTGCGTTAGCTTAAAAGTTTGATTTTTTCTCAGCTCTAAGGGACAGTAGACCTGCGTATTTGATATAAATTTCAGCTTCATACCTCCACGCGTTCCTGAGAAAAAGAGTCTTGACAGACAGACAGACGGACAGACGGACGGACGGACAACAAAGTGATCCTATAAGGGTTCCGTTTTTTCCTTTCGAGGTACGGAACCCTAAAAAAAGAAAATACTTAAATAATAAACGTAATCAAATAACAGTTTAATTATGATCTCAGCTCTTTCCTGTTAGTGGTAGGGCCACGATGTTGAGTTCTCTGTCTACAGCCACGGGCTGGCAGGTCCGGAGTAGTACCATACTCTCATAGAAAATTAATGTCTTACTCAGACATGACAATGTGCTATTGCGCTTCGTTCGGTGAGCGAGAGAGCCAGAAGCCCAAGTGGGTGGGTTTGGGATAGTAATAGTAAGCAGCAGCCTAGCTATACCCTTGGTATTGCAAAGGTCCATAAGCGGCAATGATACTTACCATCAAGTGTTCTGCTTGCTCGTTTACCACCATTAGCAATAAAAAAAGGATGCTCATATACATCCCGCTGTTGGGGTCGAGCCTCCTTCATCATTATGGAGGAGGCTGGACCCCAACAGGCGTGGGTCCAGGTCAGGCGTGTTGGTATAGGGTTGTGTTTCAAGTTTTCCTTCTCTTTCAAAGATATTATGTGAATTTTTAATGATATCTTGTGGGAATTTTGATGGCAAACGAAAACGTTGTAAAGCACTTTTATATGATATTCACTACATCCCAGTAGTTCCGCCGCATCACATTACATAAAATGCCATCAAAATTATCTAATATAACACGTTAAAACACTAAGATATCGAATATAATACAAGAGCACCACATGACGTTTTGAAATTCCCGTCAAAAGACCTGGCCTGCTTCTTTTTCTTCTTATATATTGGCCATCAGCTATATATACGAGCTATTGGTGCCAGTGTCAAGTTATAAATATTTTCACGTTTTTAGTCTTTCAAGTTAGTCATGCTCTAAGTCAAATCGTCGCCATCAACAGTGCTATGGCCACACTCAGGGCCGGCTTTACCTATAGTGCAGGGGGTGCGGTGCACCCGGGCGCCGGGTGTTAGGGGGCGCCGAGAGCCGCGCGGGACACTTAGAGACGCTACTGTAACGCTCCAGACAGAACTGACACACCGTATACAGCGAGTGCCTAACCATTTATAAACGTAGTAGTATCGTTATTTGACAAGTTTGGGTAGGTTGCTTTGTCGCCATGCTTACTGTAACTTCATAATCTGATCGTGTTTACCTGGTTTTGTGTCAAAACAACGAGACTAAGCATGCGACAACGATTCCAGCGAGGTTCAGAGTTTAGTCGAACGGGTTTTAAATATCAACTTATTCCATTTTGTTCCCCATTTTAATACAAGAGGGCGCCAGGTTATTGATTGCACCCGGGCGCTACATTTGATAGAGCCGCGTCTGGCCACACTGTTAATGCACCCCATCTCGGCCTACCAACGCCGCCTCCGACGTCGAGTTACTTGCGGTTGAGCTGACAAAAAGCATCGGGGACGCCTTGACGGCCTCCAGAACCCCAGCGCCAAACCAAGACGGTAGACGCCACATCCCTATGCGCATTAGGAACCTGATTGCCGCCAAGCGACGACTACGTAGACAGTGGCAGGACACCAGATGCCCTTTTTTTTTTTTTTTTGGGGGGTGGGCTACGGTCGGCGCACTCCTCGCACCACTCCATCCGGGGTGACAGAGGGGCGTAAGCGCGCACACCCGTAACCCACCCGTGACGTCGCCTTCGTCGTTGGGCCGACCACCGGAGCAGAGTGACTTGACGTCAGTGGTCGGCCCGACGGAATACCCCTGAGGAGTACCCTCTCCTCGACCGACATCCCCCCCTCGGGTAGGATGTCGGTCTTTCCTCACGCGGTCGGCCTCTCGGCGGGTGACGGACTAATTCCCCGATCCAGTCACCCGCGGCCTCGGCTAGGGCGGCATCAGGCGCAGGTAATCGCGCCTGCGCCGCCCCAGTCGCCGGCGGCGGCTCGCGCCGTCGAGGAGACGCTCCTCGCGCACGCGCTCCGCCGCCTCCTTCCGCGAGACTACTGCCTCGCAGAAGGTTGCGACCGCGTCCCAGTTCCTGACGCTGTCGAGCATCGCCCTGGCGATGGTCGGCAGCGTCAGGTCGGCACCGATGATTGCGACGAGTTCACGACGCTGCTCTGCCCAAGCGGCACCAACCTCGAGCGTATGCTGCGCCGTGTCTTCGTCGCAATCGCAGTGGTGGCAGGACGGTGTACTCTCCCTCCTGACGACCTTGTGCAGGTATTTGGCGAAGCATCCATGCCCCGTCAAAACCTGCACCAGTCGGAAGGAGAGCACCCCGTGCCGCCGTTCCAACCACTGCATCAGCACCGGCCGGAAGGCCTCTACGGTCCGCACACCGAACCGAGGCCTCTCCAGCCGGACTGCCCAACGGGCAATGACATCTAGGCGGGCGTCAACGCGCCAGGCGGTGAGTTCCCTCAAAGAGACCACACCGCCCTCCGCGCGCACCCCCGACACCCGCCGATACAAATCGGCGAGCATTTCCGCCTCCAGGTCCCACGGGGGACTCCCGGCCAACAGGCACGCTGCCTCCGTCGCCACCGTGCGGTACCCGCGTACAGCCCTGACCGCCATGGCCCTCTGTGGTCGCCACAGAAGAGCCCTGAGTCGGACGGTCAGGGACCCCGCCCACACCGGTGCGCCGTACAGGGCCATCGACCGGACGACCCCCGTGTACAGCTGTCGGCACGTAGCGCTCGGTCCGCCCACATTCGGCATTAGCCATGAAAGGGCGGACGCCGCGCCGACGAGCCGCGGAGCGAGCCTGCGGAAATGCTCCCGAAACCACCAATGCCCGTCGAGCACCAGGCCCAAATACCTCATATGGGCCCGGATGCTGATGTCAACCGAATTGACGGTGATCGAAACGCCGATGGGAGGGCCCATGCGGGGCCCATGGAACAAGAGGGCCTCCGTCTTGTCCAGGGCCACCCTCAACCCCAGCGCCTCGATCCGCCTGACGATCTCTTCGGTGCCGAGAGTCGCCAGGCCTGCCGCCTCCTCCAGCGTCCCACCGCGGGCTGTGACGAGCGTGTCGTCGGCGTAACAGATCACGCCCAGCCCGGGTGGGAGGCTCCCTCTCAACGCCCAGTCGTAGCCGATGTTCCGCAGGGTGGGTCCAAGGACCGACCCCTGTGGGACACCGCACGTCATGGGCGTTCGCACAACGTCCCCTACTCGGTTGGTGTAGAGGACGCTGCGCCCCTCCAGATAGTCTGCCACTAGCCGCCTCAGGTAAACTGGCACTCCGTGGTATCGGAGCGCCTCCCTGATGCAGCTAAATGGCAGACTATTGAATGCGTTGGCGATGTCCAGGGACACCACCAACAGCACTCCTCCGCCGGCGACGGCCTCAGTCGCCACGGCCCTCAGGCGCAGCAGAGCCGCGATCGTCGAACGACACCAGATGCCCTAGCATAAAGTCAGACCTCAACCGACTAACGGAAAGAGTGCGGACCGAGTTGCGGGCCCACACCACCGAAAGTTGGGAGCGCGTCATCGAGGCAGCGAGCAACGACTGGAGCTCAATACACAGACTCTGTCGCAGAGTAGCGAACGCCCCAACTCCGGTGCGGCCCTTGCTTCACAGCGACGGGACCCTCAGGTATAGGGCAGCAGACCGTTCAGATATCTTTGCCGAACACCTAGAACGCCTCTTTTCTCCGAACCCGACCACGGAAATCGACCACGCCTTGGCAGTCGAGCTCCACCTTCGGGATTATCTTGCCGCCCCCTTAACAACCAAGGAAGAACCTATAGTCTTCTCACCCGGCCTCGTACTGCGAGCTATACGCCGGACGAAACTGAGGAAGGCGCCAGGTATGGATGGGATACCGAACGCAGCGCTGCGCCAGGTGCCACACCGAGCAGTGGCGGCTGTGACGCGCCTGTTTAACGGTATTCTCCGTACAGGCCACTTTCCCACCGCCTGGAAGGAAGGCCGGGTGGTAATGATCCCGAAACAGGGGAAGAATACGTTGAGGCCGGCAAGTTACCGCCCAATCACATTGCTTTCAACAATCTCGAAGGTGTTTGAGCAGCTCCTCCTTCGACATCTGACTCCGCACATCACGCCAAGGCCGGAGCAGTTTGGGTTCCGGTCGGAGCAGAGCACAACCATGCAGCTGTCGAGAGTACTGCACTGGATCACGGTCGCTCGCAACAAGCGTGAGCATGCCGTCGCAGTACTCCTCGATATGGAAAAGGCGTTCGACCGTGTTTGGCACTCCGGTCTGCTGTTTAAGCTGTCCACGTCATCGACACCCCGCCGCATCGTGAAGGTGGTCTCCACTTTCCTTCAAGCCCGAACCTTCAGAGTGGCGGTGAAGGGGTCCTGTCCCCTCCCCGCCGAATCACAGCTGGCGTCCCACAGGGCAGTTGCCTGTCGCCTGTGTTATACTCGCATTATACCGACGATTTCCCAACCGCCGACGGCACTGACATAGCCCTCTATGCTGATGATGCGGCACTAATTACAACCAGCATCAGACCACATCATGCAGCCATTAAGATGCAGCGCTCGCTGGATATTCTTCCTGACTGGCTGTCTAAATGGCGGCTGTCGGTTAATGTGGGGAAAACACAGGCGATCGTCTTCACCAGGAACCTTGGCCACCCACCGCCACTCAAACTACACGGGCAGGACATACCATGGACAAACACGGTAAAATACCTGGGGATCACTCTGGATCGCCTTTTGACCATGACTCCCCAGGTAACCCACGCTGCTTCTCAGGCCAAAGTAGCCCGTCACCTACTACGGCCTGTCCTCTCTTCCCACCTCCCGCTTAAAAACAAGCTGACGGTATATAAATTATATATCCGCTCCCGCCTGACGTACGCGGCCCCAGCATGGTTTGCTCTCGCTAGCGAGACAAACCATGCCAGGCTCTGCGTAGTCCAGTCCACCTTGCTCCGTACCGCCACTTCGGCGCCTCGCTACGTAAGGAATGCCACCATCGCTCGCGATCTCAAAATGGAGTCAGTAGACGACTACGTGAACCGTCTCTCCACCAACTTATTTCGTCGGGCCGAGACATCAGCCTGGTCCCACATCCGGGACCTAGCTCCATGCCACGCTCGCCCCCCGGACAGATACCGTCTCCCTAGGGAACTAATTAGCTCGCCGCCGTAACTTCGTTTACGGCGTGCTGATGCAACATAGCCTCTACTTCTATCCACATTTCTATTTCTCTTTCATCTCATTCTATCACCCATCTCTGCCTCTCCTTTCTATTCCTACTAAGACTCCAGGCTCGCCTCCCAGCGGGCCCTCAGGGAGACTCATAATCTCCTGCATAAATCGGAAGTCCCGAGCCTGCGCCACCCCCCCCCCCCCTCTCCTTGGCATTTGTCCGCACTTAACCAAGTGCGGGCATTATGCTTGGGGAGCGGGGGTGCGCAGGCCTCGAGACTAAACAACTAACCAAAACTTTTGACTCCACCAGATCGTCTGCGGCCCCCTCGTATTGTCACCACTGCCGTCGCTGGTCGCTCGGAGCTGGACCTCCCTCGGGTTAACCGGGGGTCTCGTCTGGCTCGGGCGACCGCCGCAGTGGTGTGAAGCACGAGGGAACCGCCGCGGATACATCGACCCCAAACACCGACGGCTCGTAAGTCGTCGCGAAGATAACCACAGGCAAGGGGCCACCCAGCCCCGGAACTGTATCCACGCGCCCACTCCAGGGTGCTGTGAAGACCACGAACTGTTAATGGTATCTTGTGGGAATTTTGATGGAAAACGAAAACGTTGTAAAGCACTTTTATATGATATTCACTACATCCCAGTAGTTCCGCCGCTTCATATTACATAAAATGCCATCAAAATTATCTAATATAACACGTTAAAACACTAAGATATCGAATATAATACAAGAGCACCACATGACGTTTTGAAATTCCCGTCAAAAGTGAACGTTTTAGATTCCCGCCAAAAGGTCTATTTTTTAAACTCAGAGGCAAAATTGACACATGCAATGTCAAATTCACAAATTATAACGATGCCAGGTTTTTTAAGAAGTGGTGTACCTACGATATCGGTATATTGAATAATAAGATTTTATATTTATTAGACCATTAACTTCAAATTTTTCTTTTCCAAAGCGTATGATTAAAGATCACATACGTGCACGTGGCGGCACGTTGTTATTACTGCACTCGCCAACCGATGCTAATTTTTTTTTAAATTGTCTTCGGTTGGCGAGTGCAGTAGAAGAAATATATGAGGTTATATGCCTAACCAAATTCTTAAAATGCAAGAATTATTTTAATTTACATATGCTTAGGGCGATCGTGCCTCCCTATCTCTTATTCCACGCTCGGCTCAGGCGGAACGTGACACTTTTTCATGCGTGCAACCGGCGTTCATCAATTTAAAATTTGTCTAACCTACTTCTTTTACAAAGCCATATTGAGAAGTAGCACTTAGTGGACATTAATGTACCATCGTAACATCAGACTTTCTTAAAAGGTCTAACTACTGGATTAAAATCGCCTTTTGGCAAGGGGAGACGACTAGTAGTGTCTTATATTGGACGCGAAGAGGATTTCATAAATGATTAAATATTAGTATTTGAAACTAAAAAGTGCTAGATGTTTACCACAAGGAGATAAATGCCGAACAATATGGAGATTGGCTAAAAAATATTCTCCCCAAATTAAAAAAGAACGTGATTCTTGTTATAGGCAATGCTCCATACCACACCAAGAAAATGAAATCGTTAAATACTTCTAATTGGTGGAAAGGACAAATTCAAGATTGGTTAAAATAAAAAAAAAAATACTATGAAGAGACAATTCTAAAACCGGCATTAATCGAAATTACCAGAATACTCAAAAAATCTCATGAAAGATATGTAGTTAACGAGATAGCTGCTGAACAAGGTTTTACTATTTCGCGACTACCCCTTCAGCCCAAGCTCTCGGTCTGGGCTCATCATGTAAGTGAGTATATCGTCACATCATTTTATAAGAAGAGTTTCGTCAAGTGACCCTACAGCGGTAGTAAGCCTGTACAGCTAATTACGATTAAAATACTACCTGGGCCATATAATGGATGGCATTATCGAAAGATTTATCATAGAAGTTGATAGCGAGGAGTCTGATAATTCAGAATATTATTCAGTCAGACGTGGAGTCATTATTTGAATCCCTAAGTAATTAATTTCACATTTTTGATTATTAACGCAAATCGACGTTAATGGCACATCACTATTTAGAATTGCAAAAAACTGGTAACCCACGTAACGTCAGTTTAGTCTGCTGAAATCGTCTAGTATCTCTTATTAGTCTGTGGCTAAAATTAAAAAACGGACTATAGGGGATTTCCTCCCAAATTTAAGACAGAAAGTCTATACAAAGAGGTTTAATGAAATATTTTTAAGATTATCAAAGAAATTAGAGCGTCTTTAGGAGGTTTTGACTTTAGTTTGGGGCTAAATATTTTGAAAAGTTTGTTGCTCTGCTCTTATACTTCAAACAGTTTGTTGGGTCTGGTGTTTATTGCACGTAATTAATACTTAGAGTTATCTTATAAAGTGAAATATGTGTTCTCATAGAAGTTCCTTCGATGGTTATATTACCGAAATACCTTTTATTTCGGTAGATAATTTTGAAAATCATAATCGAAGTGCATATTTTCTTAGCCATTATCACGGTGATCATGTAGTTGGCTTAAAAGCATCTAATTTTCCTTACAAATTGGAAAAGAATAAAGCTTTTATTTATGCTTCGGAAGTCACCATCGCTATTATACAAAATGAAGTCATCCGATTATCTCCTTATTTGAAATCTTTATCTCTTGGTAAGTATTGATTTTTTATCTGTGTGGTGACGGAGTAAGAATACCATTCACCACCCCCTATCTTACCCGTGGGTGATCGTAAGAGACGACTAAGGGTATAAATATAACATCTATGCAAGAGAAGGAAAACTTGAAATAAAACCCTATACTAACACGTCTGACCAGCACGGTACAGTAGGTTAATTTCCCTCCCATTACGGAGGAGGCCCGAGCCCAACAGTGGGACATATATGGGCTGTGATGATGATGATGATGATGAAGTATTGATTTGTGACTATTCTTTATAATTTAATTTCATTTTTTTTTTATGGCTAACGAGCAAGCAGCACACTTGATGGTAAGTGTCACTGCCGCGTATAGACCTTTGCAATACCAAGCGCATAGCTAGGGCGCTGTCTACCAATACAATCTCCAAACCCAACCAGTTGGGCTTTCGGCTCTCTCGTTCACCCAACAAAGCGCAATAGCACATTGTCATTACTCAGACGTCGATCTTCTGCTCAGTGTGGTACTACCCCGGACGGACCGGCCCGCGGCTGTAGACAGAACTGTCAACAGCGTGGTCCTACCACTAATATATCTATTGTATTAGTATTAAATTTTGTATATTTTGACATTTTAGATGACTTTACAGTGCTCAGGTCACAAAAGGACTCGGCTAGTTCTCATTGTAAAAGTTATTGGCAATAGTTTTATAACTGGCCGCCTGCCAAACGTCAACTCTCCTTGGGAATGTAATTGTTGACCAAACGACATCAGATGAAGTTGGCTCAGGTTATATGGCTCTTAGTCATCTTTTACGACATCCACAAACAAAGCAATAGTTGGTAGTATTCGTAGCCGCTACCACACAGCGTCAGTCAACACATGGAAAATATATCTTATAAATCATTCATCTATACTAATATTATAAATAGGAATAATTTGATTGTTTGTTTGAATTGAATAGGCTCCGAAGCTACTTGACTGATATGAAAAATTCTTTCACTGTTGGGAAGCTACACTATCCCCGGTGAACATAGGCTATATTAAATTTTCAAAAAAGTTAGGGACTCATACTAAAACTACAACAATGTAACCCAAGGTGTGAAAAAATTACCAAAAATCTTCCTTACATCGCGTGCGCTGCAAAAACTATTGATTATAGAACAAAATAATGTACTACGACTTTGCAGAACATATAATTATCTACAAAAAATATCATGATAGCATATGTCTAACTATTATAGTTATGTCACAATAAGTGTTTTTTCATTTTAAATAATATATACAAATGACATCTCTATAAAAGTTCTTTTATTTATACTTTGGTATTAATCCTTAACAAAATAAATGACTTCATATTTTGGTTAATACCCGTGCGAAGCCGGGCGGGCTGTATATAATATTATAAACAATTTTCAGGTAGAAATACAATTACTGTGAACGAAGATGGCAAAGAAATTTATTTAAATGTTATTGCATTACCTGCTGGTCACTCATTAGGTTCTATAATGTTTCTATTTGAATATACACAAACAATTTTGTACACGGGAGACTTCAGAATAACTCCAAACAGTATTACAAAGTATACACATTTACATAAAAATGGTGAACCAATTCATATAGACACTTTATATATTGATACAACATTCCAAAATGTATCATCATTTCCTAGGAGATCAGAAGTGGTTAGTAATGTGAGAGTACACGTTGAAAATTGGTTAAATAAAAGTGAGAAACATCGTGTAATATTTATAACTTCAGCGAATTACGGCTATGAGAATATTTGCAATGAAATTTATTCATCAACGAATATCAAAACTTATATACGAGGAAAATGGAATATATTTAGGTGAGTATCTGTTTTTAATGTTTTCCATGTTATCCATGTGGTAATAGAATAAGAATACAATTCACCATCCATATATATATACCTATATGTAAGAGACGATTAAGGGATATAAAACGCATATAATATCTATGCAAGAGAAGAAAAACTCTAAACAAAACCCTATACCAACACGTCTGACTAGCGTGGTATAGTAGGTCGACTTCCCTCCCATTATGGAGGAGGAAACTCGAACTCGAACCCAACAGTGAGACATATATAAGTTAAGATGATAATGATCTGTTTTTACTTGCACGGTGACAGAGTAAGGATGAAATTCGGCACAAGTGTATGATAAGCTTGCTAGCAGTACCTAAGAGTTGATTTTTAACTTATCACTGAATTATAATCATCTCGGCTCACAAATATCCTATTCCTGGGTTTGAGCTTCTTCAACAAATGGAAGAAAATTGACTTACTATAACCACAAGGGGTTTAGAGGTTTTACAGTTTTCTTCTCCTATATACTTATTATCTTCATATAATGGAATACCATAGTCATCTTTTACAATATCCTATAATTCACCACTCCTTTTTCTGGCCATAGAAAAAGACAAGAATGTAGGTATTATCTGCAAGGACTTACAATTTTACGCCAACCAACCGGTTTAGTAGGTCTAGGTACTAGCGTGGTTTAGTAGGTCATTTACTCTTCCGTTGCGGGGGAGGTTTGAGCTCAGCAGTGGGATATATGAGCTGATGATAAAATGGTAGTAATGTTCTTTGTATTCAAATTAACATTAAGTGTTTTGCTGAATGAATTTGGTTTTCGTTATTTTGATTTGATTTATTTGTTATGGTGGTTAGTCATGTCTGCTGAAGCGTCTGCTTGCGGTAGCTACGTGAACCTGTCTTTCTTTCAAGGTAGGGTTGCCACCTCTAAAATTTGGCAACCAGCACAAGACGCGTGAAAACCCCGAGCCTAGAACCCAGACATGTCCACAGGTTTATCCAGTTCGTCAGTTAATCGCGACGTGCTGGCACAGTGCGTGTGTTGCCTGTGACCCAAGACTTTAAATTTTTAAGCCTGGACTACAAATAAAACTCGCACGGCATGCCCTCTAAACTAGAACAAATCCGGCGTAACCCGGACGGATAGCAACCCTAATTCAAGGTGATTGAAGATTGAACCATTACTCCGATGGTTGCTCTAATGGTTAATTTGTGATCGAGTGCCACTTGTTATATTCTGATTCAGTGGTATCTTATTGGATTAAAGTAAAATTTTAAAATTCACAACATGGTGGCCGTCCATTAAACACGTGAGGTTTGAAAGGGGAGGGGGAGGAGTTTGACAAAAATCACGAAGCCCTAAACCTACATAGTCACACCTCACCATGTATCACCAAGAGGAAGGGGGAGGTTAAAAAATGCTAAAAGAACGATCACGTGATTAATGGACGTCCTCATGTTAGTATCTTCACAAGGTTTAAATATAAAAATATATTTTCAATTTTAATATAATCTGTTTTAAATGTTTTTCTTACAGCCAGTTCCCTAAGGAAATGTATGGAATAACAAATGACGCATCATCAAGGATTCATTTGATAACAAAATATGCCCAGAATTATCAAAAAATATCAACAGATTTATTTATTTACTTTTCCGCTATGAAATGGGGGCCAGTTGTATCCGAGGAAAATTTCATAAATGTCAAGGAATATAATGAAATTGATGTGTGTTTTTCAACACACTGTGGTCGGGATGAATTACTTAATTTTATTAATTATTTACAACCAAAAAGAGTTATTGGTTTCCCTGAACCATTTGATAACAGACCAAACTCAACTCCAACTAAAATTAAACCAGATGTGCTTTCAATAGATATAACACCTTCAAAAAGAATAAAAATTGATAGCACAATTGATGAGAGTGCTTTAAGTAAAAAAGTTAAGCAAGATGTGAAGAAAAGAATGTTTGATTGGTGATATCATGAAGTACAGATACATGGAGGCCGAACTTAATGTTGAACGAATGGTCTCAATTTAGGGGGACATAAATTTTGCCGATAGAGTGCGCCACTTTTCAAGAAGTACTCGTTTAAAACCTTACGCAGGAAGTTTTGTTGCTATTGACAGATCTGGAATTTTATATTTAAATTAATTAAATTCAACATTCGCGAGCCAACGCGTGTTTACGTGTAATAATAATAATAGCAGCATCGGTACGTCCTAAACTCTAGCGCAGCTAGTGGCAGAAAAGAGAACTAAGATCTGGGTTCATTATTGTGTCCATGAATACTATAGAAAAGGTTATATATATATAGGCCCTTGGGACTCCTTGTATCTATACTTCGTGGGTAATATTTCAGTTATCTATGAAGAAGGCCAATCCTATAAAAAAAAATATCTACTTAAATAATCTATGGATTTTCTGCTTCTGTTGTATCTGTGTATATTAAAAGTCATCAAAATCTGTCAATGTTATATTGACAGATTTTGATGACTTTTTTTTAGTAGGCATAGGGTACATGGTCTTTTAAGCCTTTTTAGGTTAATTGGCTGTTAATAGGATTTTTTTTTGGATTTATGAAACCTAAAATAAGTTATTATTTTTAATATACATATATTTATAATTACTATTCTGTTGATATGTATTTTTTTTAAACATAGGCAAAGATTTTGATATTTCTAGATTATTGCCTGTTCTAGATCTGTAATGTATAAATGTTTTTTGTATTTAAAATGTAATTTAGTTTTAATGAATTTTATTGTGATATTATTATACCAAAACATATCGGCTGTGAAATTTTATATATAAAAGAAAAATTGTACTATAAAATTATAATTTTGAGAAAATTTATGTCATTTCTTGTATTCACAAATAAACTAGATATGCAAGTAGATTTGCTTGTTCGATGAAGTTATTTAATACTATTATTTTTATTTTAAATCATCATCATCATCGCAGCCCATAAACGTCCCACGGTTGGGCTCGGGCCTTCTCCGTAATGGGAGGGAAATTAACCTACTATACCGCGCTGGTCAGACGTGTTGGTATAGGGTTTTGTTCCGAGTTTGCCTTCTCTCGCATAGGTGTTATATGCGTTTTATATCCCTTAGTCGTCTCGTACGATCACCCACGGGTAAGATATGAGGGTGGTGAATTGTAGTATTCTTACTCCGTCACCACACGGAATTTATTTTAAATACAGTATCCTAATATTGGTAATGGTAAAATGAATGAAATGAAAGATATGAAGGATAAATCTGTGAATGAAAGTTGGAATGATATAGCTAGTTGTATTAGGAGTACGGCTAAAGTAATACTAGGAGAAACGAAAGGGAAGGGTATAATTGATAGAGATACATGGTGGTGGAATGAAGATGTACAAAAGATTCTGAAAGAAAAGAAGGAAAAGTTTAAAGCGTGACAGAAAGAAGATAATGAAAGATTGAAGAAAGCGAAAAATATTGAATACAAGGAATGTAAGAAAAAAGCTAAACGGGCAATAGCTACAGCGAGAACCCAGGCCCAAGACAGAATTTATAATTCGTTAGATGGGCCTCGAGGACAAAAGGCGCTGTACCGTATTACGAAAGCCCGAGAGGAACGAGCGAGAGATATTAGGCATGTCAAGTGCATGAAAGATGGAGATGGTAAAGTTTTAATAAAAGACGAGGAAATAAGGCAGCGTTGGAAGGAATATTTTGAAAGATTAATGAATGAAGAGAATTTATGGAGTGGAGAGTTAAAAGATGTGCCTGAGAACGTCGGTCTAGTAAAAGAAATTACAATAGATGAGGTAAGAAAGGAAGTGATAAGTATGAAAAACGGAAAGTCTGTAGGGCCGGACGGTATACCAGTGGAAGTATGGAAAGTTTTGAGTGAGGATGGATATATGTGGCTGACTTTGTTCCTCAATAAGTTGCTGCAGGATGAAGTAATTCCCAATGAATGGTGCAGTAGTGCGCTAGTGCCCATTTTTAAAAACAAGGGTGATGTTCAGGACTGCGGCAGTTATCGGGGAATAAAGCTCATGTCACATAGTATGAAAGTGTGGGAAAAAGTGGTTGAGAAGCGATTGCGAGAAGAAAGTAAGATCACCCAAAACCAGTTCGGTTTTATGCCGGGCCGCGGGACAACGGATGCCATATTTGCACTGCGCCAACTGTGCGAAAAATATCGTGGTGCACATAAAAACTTGCATATGGTATACGTTGACCTCGAGAAGGCCTACGACAGGATACCGAGGACAGTTTTGTGGTGGGCACTGAAAGAGAAAAGTGTGCCTGTGAAGTATACTAGGTTAATCTGTGCTATGTACCAACGATCTAGGTCGTACGTAAAATCAGCGGCTGGAGACTCCGACGAGTTCAGTGTGCAGGTGGGTTTGCACCAAGGGTCGGCGTTAAGTCCTTACCTCTTCTTGTTGATAATGGATGCGTTAACATCGGAGATACAGGAAGAGGCACCCTGGTGCATGCTATTCGCTGATGACATTGTTCTCGTCGGAGAAGAAGGACTTGAGGTACAGAGCATGCTGGAGAAGTGGCGCTGTAAATTGGAGAATGTTGGCTTGAAAATCAGCAGACCTAAAACAGAGTACATGTTCTGCGATTTCGGCGGTCTCTCCAATTTTACACCCATATCTCTAGATGGAGTACCTATACCAGTATGCTCGGATTTTCGATACCTCGGTTCTCTTATCCAAAGCGATGGCGACCTGGATCGTGCGGTGAAACACAGAATGGATGCGGGATGGATGAAATGGCGGCAGGTCACGGGTACAGCATGCGACCCCAAAGTACCCCCTAAATTAAAGGGTAAAATATATAAAACCCTAATAAGACCTGCTGTACTGTATGGATCAGCATGTTGGGCGATAAAAGCGACGGATGAGAGACGACTGCATGTAGCGGAGATGCGAATGTTGAGATGGATGTGTGGTGTGACGAGATTAGATAAAATAAGAAATGAGCATATAAGAGGAAGTTTGAAAGTTGCGCCAGTGACGGAAAAGTTAAGGAGTGAAAGGTTGGCATGGTATGGACATGTGATGAGACGAGATGAAAGAAATGTTGTGAGGAAAGTTTTAAATATGAATGTTGAAGGCTTTAGGGGTAAAGGAAGACCAAAGAAAAGATGGATGGACTGCGTGAGGTATGACATGGATAGACAGGGAGTGACTGCAGAGATGACGTCTGATAGGACTGTATGGAGGAAGATGACATATTGCGTCGACCCCAAGTAATTGGGATAAGAGCAAGATGATGATGACAGTATCCTAATATTCATAGCACATCAATCATAATTTCTGTCATATCACCAGTTGTTATGATACGATACCTCGATGGTCATTGCTAATGGTACTTTTGTACGGCTGAAGTAAAAGACCGCGTACCAGTGACCCACCCGCACGGCGTCGAGAGGTATATTGTAGGGCGGGTCTACGGGGTCTTGCGCCGCTTTTCCTGTCGCCCCGGACGGATTAGCGAGGTTTGACGTACCGTAGCCCGCCGCCAAAAAAAAAAAAAATGGTACTTTTGCCTTATTTACTAACATTTATAAACACTACTTAGGGGCCATTCATAAGTTATGTAAGACGTTATGTTGACTGAATATTATAACTTCTTACATAGGCAGGGTGGTGGTAATGGGCCACCGAAGACAAAGATCGGGTACCGGTGGCCCGCTCGCACGGCGAAGAGAGGTGTTTGCAGGGTGGGTCTATAAGCCTAACCCCGCCTCTTTCGTCAGCCCGAACCGATTTGGCGGGACGCGACCACGTCCATAATCCACCACAAAAAAAAAGGGAGGGGGTAGTGAACCTGACATTACGTAAGTTATTAAATTGAAAATTATTAATTTTGGTCAAAACTGTGAAAGATTAATAATATTAATGTTATTGCAGTGAGTTAATGATACCTACTTGTAGTAAGATGATTGTAATAAAAGATATTTAAAAAATAAACGGAGTTATATTTGATCAATAGGGCCTTTTCTTACAAAAAATGTTATTAAGGGGGGAGGAGTAGCAATTTTATGATGTCTTACGGTAAGTGGGAGGAGGCCAAATCATTCTTCAAAATCCCTTACGTAATTAATGAACGGCCCTTAGCTTCTATATGTCGCAGTTTTATATAATACTAGCTTCTGCCCGCGGCTTCGCCCGCGTAAAAGGTTACTTTCCTAAAGTTTTTGATCCCCTATTTTTATTTTTGACCGTCGGTAATACAGTGCAACGGTATTACAATACTCAGGGTTGGAACTTCATTACTGGACTGCTAGATGGCGTTGAAGAAGCTAGATTTTGAGATTTTTTGACAAACAATTTTTTTATTTTGCATATAAAAATTTTGATTTTTTTTTAATAAAAAGTATCCTATGTTACTTTTAATACTTCCAAGAATATGTGTACAATGTTTCATGATGATCGGTTGTGTAGTTTTAGCGGGAAAGCGTAACAAACAAACTTACATTCACATTTATATATTAGTAGGGATGGTCTATAATCTTTCTCAGGCTATTAGATACAAGATTTTTTGCAATCCCACTGTTAGTGCCTGATAGTAGCGCATACAAACAAACTCTTCAGCTATATAATAGTAATTACCTCAGTTCATATACGTCCCATTGCTGGGCTCGAGTCTGCAGCACAGTAGGAAAACTGACTCACCTATTGGAAATCCGTCCCAATCGTGCTGCCATTTATACCACCCGTGTACTATTGTAGGACATTCAATTCTCGCATCGTATTATATTTTCGTCTTTTTTGCCCACGGATGAAAATGCTATAATTTCATTTTTGATGACTGCCACAGAAGATTTTGTAAAGGAGTGTTGGCTATTGTTTTCTAAACACGTTAGTTACCACACGGACCGATTTTATTGCAAATAGAATCTAATTGGCAACACTAAATGCGATAACAGCGACGCTGTCACCGTATCAGATAAGTTTGTGGCACTATATTAAGATTTTGAATACAATACAACGGACTTTTGACGGAAATCTGAAATCGTCATGTGGTGCTCTTGTTTTATGTTCGATATCTTAGTGTTTTAACGTGTTATATTAGATAATTTTGATGCCATTTTATGTAATGTGATGCGACGGAAGTACTGGGATGTAGTGAATATCATATAAAAGTGCTTTACAGCGTTTTCGTTTTCCATCAAAATTCCCACAAGATACCATTAACAGTCTGGCCATAGCACTGTTGATGGTGACGATTTGACTTAGACAATGACTAACCTGACAAGACTAAACGTAAAAATAATTATAACTCGACACTGGCGCCAATAGCTCATATAAGTAGCTGATTGCCAATATAAAAACAGAAGAAGAAAAATACAATACAAGACTACCACATGACACATATTCCCGCCAAAAGTCCCAAGAGGGTATTTTTAAAGATGACACTGGAACGGCTATCAAAATTATACTTTTATTTCGTTACTAAACATAAATGAAGGATTACATCATCATCTTCATCATTACAGCCTATGCCCGTCCACTGCTGGACGTAGGCCTCCCTCATGTTACGCCACAGAGTGCGGTCCTGTGCCGCTTGTATCCAACGACGCTCAGCAACCTTCACAAGGTCGGCTATCCACCTAGTGAGGGGGCGTCCTACACTGCGTCATCCGGTACGTGGTCGCCACTCTAGAACCTATCTTCCCCAGCGGTTGTCGGTTCTTAGAGCGATATGGCCTGCCCATTGCCACTTCAGCGTGCTAATTCTTCGTACTATCGGTTACACCCGTTCTTCTGTGGATTTCCGTATTACGGATTCTATCACGCAGAGAAATCCCGAGCATAGCCCCCTCCATAGCACGCTGAGCGACTTTGAGCCTGATTATGAGGTCATTGAAAGAATAAAGGATTACATTCTGTGATAAATATATCAAAAAACAAAAACAACGATATAGTTTTAAACATGTTATATTTCTTTATTTAATATTTGTTATTCATTCATTTCTTTTCTCCACATTATGTTGAAAATTTTGATAAGCTATGGCCGCTTTTCGAGTGTAATAATTAATAAATGACTGTATTTGTTCGGATTTTAAAACTTTCAATAATTTGTTAAGAATTGTTGTATTTAATTTTAATACAATCGATGGTTTCTCGCCTTTGAGTTTAATTCAAAGAGTAAAGTCATTAAACTGAAAAAGAGTGGCAACTCCATGATAAAATATGCATGTATGGAAGGTGCTGCTACCCAAAGTTTACGCGGTGAACTAAAGTTGAAGTGATATATATACATATCTACATGTGTATGTGTAATGCTAGGAACAAAAAATAATAATTCTCAGTTGTCAAACGTTTGACATACAGGACAAAATGGCACCAGTTAAGTTTGTACAAACAATCTGTAGGCGGCGCCACGGTCAGTAAAAATAAGTAATGTTTTAAGTGTGCCCCCCCAGGTTTAATTATTTATGGATCTAAAATAAAATCAAGTAATTATTTTTGCTGCCTGTAGGAAATCTTTAGTAATATCGTATTTTCCCGTTGCCTTTCCGTTCTTTAATTGTTTCAGGGCCGTATTAATATCGTACAAGCTGACGTCCAGGCTTTCTTCGATATAATTTTTCGTTTTTTTTTTTAATTTTTTTATAGACCCACTAAGTAAATAATCCTTGTACCTATTGCGGGGCACTTTACAAACATATAATTAACGCAGACAAATTACACCACAGACTACAGGACAACACTTTGTGGATCGCACAAAGTGTTGTCCTGCGTAGAAATTGAACCCACGACATTGGCACGGAAGGAACCGTCCTTCCGTGCCAATGTCGTGGCACGGAAGGTATTGTGGTTCATCAATGTATTGTGGTTAAGATACCGATCTTAACCACAATACATCTGCGCATAGTACCAAATTACTTAGTTTGGATCTTGAAACCGACAAAAGGGTTCTGGGATAATTTGTACAACTGCCTATAGAATCTTTCAACCTCTCCTAAGATCACACTCTGGGATGAAATGGCAGTGCCGTCATCGGTCTTAAGCTTATTCATTTGCCTTTGCACGATAGACAAATCACATGCAACCTCTTTCAAGCCACGGTTCCTTTCTATTACTTCTTCAATACGCTATGTATCGAATCGGCGAATGTCGCGTCGCACAAATTCGGAGATGCGGCTGTTTAACTACCTATATTTGGACCAATTGGCTCAAGACTGCACCGTCATTTTCTTTCTCCTCTCCGTGAGCTTGAGAGTCTGGTCAGAAAGCTTTTTAGGTCTGATTTCGTGAGGGATCTTAAAAAATTGGATTTGAACGTGTGAAAAGTTTCCACGAACATGTTTCTCATATTGTTCGAGGATTTGTACTCTTCCAGGCATTGAAAGCGATTGTGTAATTCGAGCTAAAAGATTTCAGGGTTCTAGTATTGGATAGGTATTCGGAGGTTGGAGGGTAGATCTCATCAAGCATGACCGCTTGACTTTCGAAGAGAGATTCATACTCATACCATCTCAGTTTAACCTTGGTCATCATAGAGACATCACTGTATATTTTTTATTTATTGCCAGCTAAGACGAAGTCTCATTATTATTACACATAAATACTAACACTCGAAAATATTCTCGTTTACTTGAGTCATCTTGTTCACTGCTTTCACTTGCTTTGTAGCGAGGACCAGATTTTTTATAAGTAAGATCCAATATTTTTTTTGCAATATTGTCCACAAGATTCGGTGTTTCCTCCTGCGATATAATATTTTTTACGCCTGACAACACTACGCTTTCTATAGATCTGCTATCTGTCATTTTGCTGTCAGATTGAATGTCTGTAGTTTTGGTTCCCAATTTCATTTTATCATTTCTCTTTTGTGTTAATTTATTTTTTAATTCGTCAACTTTCTCATTAGGTAATGTTTTGTGGATCAAAGCGTCAATTTTTGACACGCTTTCGTTTTGTTTTCTTACTTGTAACAGAACGTATGAATGTACGAGACATGAAGATGCTAAAAAAAAGGATTGCCTTAAATTTAAATATTGAAAAAACTGTGAACAAAATCCTTTTATATTAAAAGAGAAAATGTAGTTACCATACTCTCCGTTGTTTTGTTAGCAACGGGATGGTATGGAGCATGACATGACATGCACACACCATCTTCAAAAACAGTACTATGGTGTCGATGTCTTCGGTAATCTGGGAACAAATCATAATCAAACAACGTCCATACGTTCCACTCTTATTTAATATTCTTTTTCATAATGGAGAGGAAACTTAATATCAAGCTGGCACGCTGGCAAAAAAAATAGATCAATACTCTCTTGTAGAAGCGAGGTCCTCGCGCTTTCCGACTAGTTACCGTAAGCGTACTTGTAGCACACCTGTGTCTGTCTAGTTTTTTTAATATGACTTTACACATAAGAAACAAGAAAGACATATTATTTCTCTCTAACATAAAATATTAATAATGATTACCAACTAAGATATTTACCTATTATTATTATTATAAATCCTATCATTTTCTTTCAGTGTTACCAATAGAAAAAATAATCGTAAAATTTTTAATAGTCTAGATAAACATGTGTTGCCTCGTAAATATCGATTGTAATTTTATCATTAATATTTTTATGAGATTTAATTAATTACATATCGAATCTAATAGTCGCTTTTTACTAACGACCCCCAAATTTTAGATAACGCCTAGGACGATACAAATGACGTATGAAATCAATGTCACTGGTCAAATATGGCGCCTAAAACCTTAACTTTGTTTAACTTAACATAAAAAAGCGTGCTTCTCGGTACGCCCGCCAGAAGTGATAACTTACACTATAGTCTTTAAAATATAGCTTGATCTCTGTGACAGTTGTCACTAGTGCCGGACGCTTACGATGTAGTCCGTATTTTTGTCGATATAATTTCTTATTTCTTAAAATTATTTGCCACTGCAATTGAAAAATAATGTATATAAATCTTATTGAATTTCAATCAAATGGATGGGTGAATTGATCAAAAATGTAAAACAATCTATGATAATTTTATTGAATTGAAATCAATGGATTTTATTTAATTTAAACTAAAGCTGTTAATTATTTACTTTTATTATTCGAAAGGAGTGCATACAAGTTCATCGTCACTATCATCATTATCGCTAGGGCATTCCTGTAGGTTGATCATGAGTTCTTGGTCATTGATTATTTCATGAATCGTGTTTATTTTATAAAAGAATTTATATTTTTAATTTAAAAATCGTCTTAATATTATAACTGGTGTCTGAATACTAAATTAACACAATTTTCTTATTTTATAGAGTAACCAAGTGGTTTATATATGTAATAATTTGGTTTTACTTGTTTTATAAATAATTAATAAGAATGTTATCGATTTACGTTTATCGATTGTCCCATCTCTATCTTTTTCTTAGTTCAGCATGACCTTGTATTTGCGTAAGCGTTATATTTATATAAAATGGTAACTAAGTATTTTAAAATATATGAGGTACAAGTTTTGGTGTAAATATTCATATTTTTATATTCATAATTCAGTTGAGATATAACTGGCACTTAAAGAGTGAAAATATAAGCGATCGTACTGGTAGGACCACGCTTTTGACAGTTTTCTGTCTACAGCCGCGGGCCGGTCCATCCAGGGTAGTACCACAATCTCACAGAAGATCGACGACTGAGTAATGGCAATGTGCTATTGCGATTCGTTCGGTGAGTGAGATAGCCGCCAGCCCAACTGGGTGGGTTTGAGGATTTTATTGGTAGGCAGCGGCCTAAGCTACACCCCTGGTATTGCAAAAGTCCATGGGCGGCAGTGACACTTACCAACAGGTGTGCTGCTTGCTCGTTTGCCACCATAAGCAATAAAAAAAAATTACAAAATAAAATTGTAAACATGACGCGTATTCAAAATTACTTCATCGGTTTTGTATCTATCTGTCACAGAGATCAAGCTATATTTTAAAGACTATAATTTAAGTTGAACTATTTAATATAGAAATTGTTTAACTTGAGAAAATAAGCTTTTCTATTATACTTTTTTTTTTGAGTGGGTTACGGTCGGCGCACTCCTCGCACCACTCCGTCCGGGGCGGCAGAGGGGCGTAAGCACGCACACCCGTATCCCACCCGTGACACGTCGCCTTCGTCGTTGGGCCGACTACCGGAGCAGAGTGACTTGACGTCAGTGGTCAGCCCGACGGAATACTCCCTGAGGGGGTACCCCTCTGGGAGTATTCCTCTCTCTTCGACCCTCGCAGGGAGGACGTCGGTCTTTCCTCGCGTAGTCGGCCTCTCAGCGGGTATTATACTTAACTTAAGGTTATTACTTAAATGTTATGTATATGATAATAATATGATAATCTAAGGAAAGGTTATTTATTAATAAAATATTATAGCATCACAACTTAATACGGATAGCGCTGTGGGAAAGAGTGAGAGAGGAGTCTGCCTACCACTGCCGTATGCGTGAGAGAAAGGGAAGCCAGACAAAATGGCGCCGTTACGCGTTACGTAACGAAGCGGTTTACCCTACCATAAGAAGTTATCACTTCAAAAAATAATTACTATCATTTATATTGCCTTAGGCGTTACCTAATAATTAGGAATCATCGGTGTCAAGAGGAATAACTTTAATATTATCCAATCATCTCATCATTTTAGCTTATATACTGCTGAGCTCGACTTTCTTCCTAAATAGAGGGCAAATTGACCTACTATTATTTTTTTGGCGGCGGGCTACGGTACGTCACGCCCCACTAATCCATCCGGGGCGACAGAGAGGCTGCGCACGACCCCGTGGACCCGCTCTACAACATACGTCTCGAAGCCGTGCGGGTGGGTCACTGGAACGCGGTCTTTTTCTGCAGTGGCCCACCTGGCGGTCTACCCTCGCGAGTATCCTCTCATGTCGACGCCCAGATAGCTCGACCAATAAGTTTCGCTATCCGGGCGTCGTCCTCACGCGGTGGCCTCGCTCCAAGGGCGACCGGACTAGTCCCCGATCTGGTCACCCGCTGCCTCGGCTAGGTGCTGACCTACTATACCACGCTGATCGGACGTGTTAGTATAGTTTTTAATTTCGAGTTTGCCTTCTTTTTCAGAGATGTTATATACATATTATATCCCTTAGTTATCTTTTGATATCACCCATAAGCAAGATAGGGGGTGGTGAATTGTATTATAACTCCATAAACACACGGAATAATTACATAAAATAATTAAAAACCTATAAATTTCATAATTAATATATTTTACGATTAATCAATGTACGTAGTGATATTTTCAAATTAAAATCTTTAATAATGCACAGAGTATTAGTTATCATATTTGGTAAATATATTTTATTTAATTAAACGAACTATTAAAGCTATTATTTGTTGAATAGTTAATGGCTACGAATATTACCAACCCTTACTTTGCTCGTGGATGTTGTAAAAGCCGACTAAGAACTTTATAACGATCTGGGCCAACTCCATCTGATGCCGTTTGGTCAACAATTACATTATCAAAGAGTATTTAGGTCAAATAGCCGGCTTGTTATAAAACTATTATCAAAACGTTTTGCAATATCATCATTCTCCTACTCTTATCCCAATTATTTGAGGTCGATACAATATGTACTCTTGTTTATATAGTACATATTGTACAAGTTATTGGCAATAGTTTTATGACCGCTGACAGACGTCAACACTACTTGTGAATGTAATTGTTGACCAAACGGCATCAGATGGAGTTGGCCCAGGTCGTTATAAGGCCCGGACGGAGCTCCCGCGTTTCCGCGGTGGGCTGTGGGTCGTCTTGACAGGGACCTACTGGCGGAGGCGGCCATCGTTCACACGTGGCTGTCCTCACCGCCCCCAGCGGACGGGGTGGACGCCGAGGCTGTCCGCATCCGCAGTGCGTTAACGCAGATCTGCGATGCGGCCATGCCCAGAGTGCGGCGGCGTCTACCTCCGAGGCAGGGGGTCTACTGGTGGTCCCCAAGATTGGCGGACCTTCGTGCGGCATGTATCAGAGCCCGAAGGTCCTACACCCGCAGCCGGCGGCGTCACCGCGACGCTGAGCGGGAGGGCCAGCTGTACGAGGCGTACCGCGATGCGCGGACGGCCTTTCGGCTGGCCATCCGAGCCGCCAAGGACGCGAGTTGGCAGGAGATGCTGGACGGTCTCGACCGTGACCTCTGGGGTCGCCCGTATCGCGCGTCGCTGAACAAGCTTCGCGCGCAGGCCCCCCCCCCTCACCGAGACCCTCCAGCCCGACTTCCTCTGTAGGGTGGTCGAGGAGCTGTTTCCACGGCAGTCGGAACACACGCCCCCGGTCATGGCCTCGCCAGAACAAGACCGGGAGGCTGACGACGAGAGTGTTCCGCCCGTGACGGAGACGGAAGTGGGAGCAGCTGTGGCGCGGATTCGTTCCGCGACCACGGCCGCCGGCCCGGACGGAATACCAGTCCGGGTGCTGACGTCGCTCCTCGAGCACCTCGAGCCTCGCCTCAGGCAGCTGTACAACGCCTGTTTGGTGTCTGGGCGGTTCCCTGAGTGCTGGAAGGAGGGGAGGTTGGTTCTCCTGCCAAAGCCGGGACGGCCCCCGGATTCGCCGTCGGCCTACAGGCCCATCGTGCTCCTCGACGATGTGGGTAAGCTGCTGGAGCGCATCCTCGCTGCCCGCATCGTCCAACACCTGGAGGAGGTGGGGCCCGATCTGTCGGACGCTCAATTCGGTTTTAGAAGGGGGCGCTCGACCATCGGGGCCCTGCTACGACTGAGGCAGACGGCCGCGGAGGCTGTCACCGGCGGGGGAGTGCTGTTGGCGGTGTCGCTGGACATCGCCAACGCATTCAATAGTCTGCCATTCGGCTGCATCAGGGAGGCGCTCCGATTTCATGGGGTGCCCTTGTACCTGAGGCGGCTGGTGGCGGACTATTTGGAGGGGCGCAGTGTCCTCTGCGCGAGTCCCGCAGGGGACATTGTGCGGACGTCCATGTCGTGCGGCGTTCCACAGGGGTCGGTTCTAGGGCCGACTCTGTGGGACATCGGGTACGACTGGGCGTTGAGAGGGAGTCTCCCCCCCGGGCTGAGCGTGATATGCTACGCTGACGATACGCTCGTCACAGCCCGGGGCAGGACACTCGAAGAGGCGGCGAGCCTGGCCACTCTCGGCACCGAGGAGATGGTCGGGCGAATCGAGGCGCTGGGGCTCAGGGTGGCCCTAAATAAGACGGAGGCCCTATTGTTCCATGGGCCACGCGTAAGGCCGCCAATCGGCGTCTCGCTAGTCGTCAACTCCGTCCACATCAGCATCCAGGCCCATATGAAGTACTTGGGTCTGGTGCTCGACGGGCGATGGTGGTTCCGGGAGCATTTTCGCCGAATTGCTCCCCGGCTGGTCGGCGCGGCGTCCGCCCTTTCGCGGCTCATGCCGAACGTGGGCGGACCCAGCTTCGAGGGCCGACGGCTGTATGCGGGGGTGATCCGTTCTATGGCCATGTACGGCGCACCCGTGTGGGCGAGGGCTCTGAACGCCCAGCTCAGGGCTGTTCTGTGGAGACCCCAGAGAGTCATGGCGGTCAGAGCCATTCGCGGGTACCGCACGGTATCGACCGAGGCGGCATGCCTACTGGCCGGGACACCCCCGTGGGACCTAGAGGCGGAGATGCTCTCCGACCTCTACCGGCGGGTGACCTCACTGCGCGACGAAGGTGGCTCCCCATCGCTGAGCGAGATAGCCACCTGGCGCGAGGACGCCCGCCGAGACGTCATCGCCCGTTGGGCTACGCGGCTGGAGAGGCCTAGACACGGTGTCGTCACCGTCGAGGCTCTCCGGCCCGTACTGATGGAGTGGATGGAGCGGCGGCACGGAGTCCTCTCCTTTCGACTGGTGCAGGTGTTGTCGGGGCACGGATGCTTCGGCTTTTACCTGCACACGGTCGCGCAAAGGGAGTGGACTTCGTTCTGCCACCATTGCAGCAGTGACGAGGACACGGCGCAACACACGCTGGAGGCGTGTCCGGGCTTTGACCGGCAGCGCCGTGACCTCGTCGCTGTTATCGGTGCCGACCTGGCACTGCCGGCTGTCGCGAGAGCGATGGTCGACAGCGTCAGGAATTGGGACGCGGTCGCCGCCTTCTGCGAGGCTGTCATCTCGCAGAAGGAGGCGGCGGAACGAGTCCGGGAGGAGTCCCGCGACCCGGGCCGCCGTCAGCGGCCGGGGCGGCGCAGGCGCGAATACCTGCGCCTGATGCCGCCCTAACCGAGGCCTCGGGTGATCGGACCGGGGAATTGTCCGGTCACCCGACGTGAGGCCACCGCGTGAGGGCGACGCCCCGACGGCGAAATCTGTCGGGGCGTCGACGAGAGGAACCCGCGAGGGTAAACCGCCGGGCGGGCCACCGAAGTTAAAATCGAGTACCGGTGGTCCGCTCGCACGGCGAAGAGAGAAGGTTTTACGGTGGGTCTATGGGGTCACGCGCCGCCTTTCCGTCACCCCGGACCGATTCAGCGGGGCGAGACGCACCCATAGCCCACCAATAAAAAAAAAAAAAAAAAAGGTCGTTATAAGGCTCTTAGTCGTCTTTCAAGACATCCACGAGCAAAGTAAGGGTTAGTTGTATTCGTAGCCGCTACCACAAGCTAAAAAAGTTTTGCAATATGTATAGAATTCAATAGAATAGAATGTAGAAAAAAAAACAGTTACCTAAATTAACCATTTAATTGAAAACTTAATAATAGACGAAGTTGTCGAAAATATATGACATATGTATTTCCATCTCACCATCAGTCAGTCTCAGCTCATATAAATATGTCCCACTGTTGGTCTTGAGCCTCGTCCATAATGGGAGGGAAATTGACCTACTATACTACGCTGGTCAGACGTGTTGGTATAGGGTTTTATTTCGAGTTTTCTTTCTCTTGCATAGATGTTATATACGTTTTATATCCCTTAATCTTCTCTTACGATCACTCACAGGTAAGATAGGGTGGTGGTGAATTGTATTCTTACTCCGTCAACATACGGGCACATACATAAATCTCACTGTTGAACTCGAGCCTGCTTCTGTATTGTATATTTTCCAATTTTCTTCTTATACCACGCTGGTCTGATGAGTTGATAGGGTTTTAATTTTACCTATATTTTAAGACAACCACGGACAATAGAGAGTGGTAATATGATAACGAATTGTATTCTTACTCCGTCCCCACAATGTTGAAAATATATTAATTTATTTTGTTTTTAGTGTTGCCATATATTTTTTATGGTAAAGCTTTAGCGATAAATCAAGAAAATAATACTACTAAAATGAATGATTCTGATCAGCTACCTTCGATAGCTCAAGATGATATAAAAGGTCATATGATTCGTAAAAGTTATTACGCGCCCAACATAAATAAAAAAAGGGTAAAATTTGGTAGAAAAAATACTTTTTCTAATAAAAATATAGATGGAAATAAATCGTTGGATAAAGTCATTTTGGCTTTAAATGCTAGCCTTGAAAATATGTTTAAAAAATCTAATCGCCGATCTGATTTGCTATCTAAATATGTAAAGAAATTAGTTGACTATTTGAAAGTGAATTCTGGACCGGTGCTTAGGGCTGCCGATGAAAAATATAATATAAGTAAGTATATATTTTTATACATATTTCTTCAAAACGTGTCTCATGACAACTTTTAAGAGCTGTGACGATTTAGATATATTGTTTTTAATATGTTCATATAGATTCTCCTTCTTCTTCTTCTTATGTATTGGCAATCATCTACTTATACGGGCTATTGGTGCCAGGGTCGAGTTATAAATATCTTCACGTTTTTAGTCTTTCAAGTTAGTCATTGTCTAAGTAAAATTGTCGCCATCAACAGTGCTATGGCCTCACTGTTAATGGTATCTTGTGGGAGTTTTGATGGATAACAAAAACGTTGTAAAGCACTTTTATATGATATTCACTACATCCTAGTAGTTCCGCCGCATCACATTACATAAAATGCCGTCAAAATTATCTAATATAACACGTTAAAACACTAAGATATCGAATATAATACAAGAGCACCACATGACGTTTTCAAATTCCCGTCAAAAGTCCTTCATATATATTCAAGAATGGTTTAAACTGATAAATCAACTTAATAGTTGGCGTTGCCGTCGATTTTATTTTATTTAGATTTGTATGGAATAGTGTTTTTGGGATGGTAATTTTTTTTTTCATTTTATACGTTATAACGTTTTATAAATCAATGGACGCCGGCTGCACGCACGAAAAAGTGTCACATTCCGCCTGAGCTGAGTGTGCAAGCGAGACTGTGGAACAAGCGATAGAGACGCACGATCGGCTTAAGTATTCTTGCATTTTAAGAATTTGACATTTAGCTGTTTATAAAATGAAGTGAAAAGTTAATGTGGTTTTCATTATTTATGTTTGTTCAATTCATAAAAGTATGCAATTTTTCATCAATGCTTTCTAATGACATTATCACGTAAAACTATCGCCTGAAAACCAACTTTACAGACAACTATCTGTTTTTTTTATTTATACGAAACAACTGCCAGACCAGCTAGTTTTCTTTTTATTTTTTTTTGGAAAATTTAGGCAATTTACCTATTTGAAATAAAACTATAGTTACGGATTCTATCGCGTTTGTATTTGATTTTTAATTTTCCGACGTTTCGAACACTTTACAGTGATCATGGTCACGGGAAGACTAAGGTGTCTTACGTCCAATATGTCATTGTTATTACAGAAATTTATATCTACCCTATAAGATATGCCTCAAGATTAGTGTTGCTCAAATGCAAGACAAGCAGCAAGGGTCTCGCAGTACTTCCTCAGCATTTTACGACTTCTTTGGCAAAGCAAAGGTTGTCAATACTTTGTATTCTCAATTTTTTTTTATTGCTTGTGGTGGCAAACGAGTAAGCAGCACACCTGATGGTAAGTGTCACTGCCGCCCACGGACCTTTGCTATACCAAGGGTATAATAGCTTAGGCCGCTGCCTACCAATAAAAGCCCCAAACCCACCCAGTTCGGCTTCCGTCTCTCTCGCTCACCGAACGAAGCGCATTAACACATTGCCATTACTCAGACGTCGATCTTCTGCTCAGTGTGGTACTACCCCGGACGGACCGGCCCGCGGCTGTAGACAGAGGACTATCAACAGCGTGGTTCTACCACTATTAAATCAATACCAGTACATGAGAGAATAATTTGATGTTATTTTAAACAGTCTCATGATAGATAGGTGTGATTATAGCCCCACTCCCGTTAAGTGGTATGTACCTAATTATAGATAAGTGTACTTCTTACCCGACTGCAAAGGAGTGGTATTGTGTTTAACAGTCTATGTATGTATGTTTGTATGTTCCTTTGAAGCACTATATATACCAAACGCCTGGGCCGATTTTTATGATTCGCACGTCAATCGATTCCTCTTCATCCGGCGAGTGCCACTAAAGATATGACGTTATTGAAAATTCAATATGGCGACTACTGGACGCCATATTGTGAAAATTAAAGTCAACAAACTATATCGAGTGGGGTATCGTTAAATAGTTATTTAAAAATCATTTTTAGGTTTCTCTCAACATTTTTCGATTTGACTGGCCGTTTAGGATCTATATCGATTTAAAGTTTCGTAACAACCTTTCTCACATATAGGTTTTTTAGACAATAGAAATTTACGATGAAAAGACGAAAAATTCATATAACTGGATGTGGATGGAGATATACTGAAGTATCTAGTAGGTATATTGTCCAATATACCATAGGTAGTCCTACCTAAAGTATCTAATGTCTGACGCGGTCACCCATCTCCAATTTCTAACGATTTAGTACTCAACTTCAATCGAAAAACTATATATAGTTAGGTACTTACCTACTTATTAATAAATAAGATAACTATAGCTACCTAGGTATTTATAACTAAAAAGTATAAAATAAAAAAAAAAAGATTAAAAAAATCAAAAAACCCGACTGCGTAAAAATCGTCCCAAACTCGTCACCAAAACTACGTACATAATAAAAAAACTGAAAAGAAAAAAACAAGCACTTAGATGTCCGATGGTCTAGAATTCCATAATATATTATGGAATAAATACTATTGGAGAAAATGAAATATATTTTAATAATAGAACATGACAACAGAACAGTCGGGATCCTTTATTCGACAGCAAATCTAATTTTTCAATGGATTCCAGTTCTATGGCATGTGCTTAAAACAAATGATTCTGTGTTATTCTAACAGCGAGAGTTGCAAGATTTGTGAGACTCTTGCTGTAAATGTTGGTCTTGCATTTGGGCAACGTTACTATCGGAGATTCCCATCAATCAGCCAAAACTTTTATTATGTTGGGGCTGGCGGGTATACGACGTAATAGCGAGGCGCTTCTATCCTTACTAATATTATAAATGCGAAAGTAACTCTGTCTGTCTGTCGCTCTTTCACGCCTAAACCACTGAACCGATCTAAATGAATTTTGGTACACAGTTATTCTAGAGCCTGATAAAGGACATAGGCTACTTTTTAATGCAAAAAAGGATTGTAAAGGGAGATGAAAAGTTGTAAGGAAATCGTCATTTTTAAAGCCAGAAGCTTGAAACTTATATTTAGGATATTGATTAGATATAAATAAATATGACATTAACATGTTATAAAAATTTACCCTTAAGGGGTAAAATAAAAATAGAGGATGAAAATCTTTAGGAAAGTAACCTTATACGCGGGCGAAGCCGCGGGCAGAAGCTAATAGATTATAATAATAATTAATATTTCTTTTTTTCAGAATTTGAAGTAGTAGAATTGAATGGCAATAAGCCAACGGTGAATATAGATATCAATCCAGATACTATAATGAAAATAATCAATGATTTAGTAAAAACCGAAACCATAGTTACGTATTTTGATAATTTTGTCGGTCAATTCGCTGATATATACAGGTCAATGCAGGCGGAGCCAGTAAATGAAAAAGAAATTTAATTATGTATATCTTTTTAAATAAAGATATTATATGATGTATATGTTTTAATTATTTTTACATTGTTCGTAAGGAGCCGTCCATTAATCACGTGAGGTTTGAAAGGAGGGTGGGCGAGGCGTTTGACAAAAATCCCGAAATATCATAAGGGGAGGGGAGTGTAGTAAGATATTGCGTGTGTTTATGTTTTCGTCAAACGCTGAGATTTCTAAACTGAAAAGTGGCGTGTAGTGTGACTTTGACTTGGCGTTGCCATAGGTGATCTGTATAAAGACCTTTTGCGAAGTATAAAAAAGAAAAAAACCGAGAATATAATGAGCTGTGGGTTACTTCTTTGTAGGTACTAAAAATTCACGTGATTTTTTATTTTTTTGGGGTGGGCTACGGTTGGCGCTCTCCTCGCACCACTCCATCCGGGGTGACAGAGGGGCGCAAGCACGCACACCCGTAACCCACCCGTGTACCTCGTCTTCGTCGTTGGACCGGCCACCGGAGCAGCGTGAACTTGTCATCAGTGGGCCGGCCCGACGGCATACCCCCTGAGGGGTACCCTCTCCTTGAGCGATGTGCCTCCCTCCGGGGAGGACGTCGGTCCCTCCTCGCGCGGTCAGCCTCTCGGCGGGTGACGGACTAATTCCCTGATCCAGTCACCCGCGGCCTCAGCTAGGGTGGCATCAGGCGCAGGTAATCATGCCTACGCCGCCTCAGTCGGTGGTGGCGCCTCGCGTCATCGAGGAGACGCTCCTCGCGCACGCGCCCCGCCGCCTCCTTCCGCGAGACTACTGCCTCGCAGAAGGCTGCGACCGCGTCAGCGATTCTCGGCAGCGTCAGATCGGCACCGATGATTGCGACGAGTTCACGGCGCTGCTCTGCCCAAGCAGCACAAGCCTCCAGCGTATGCTGCGCCGTATCCTCGTCGCAATCGCAGTGGTGGCAGGACGGTTTACTCTCCCTCCTGACGACCGTGTGCAGGTATTTGGCGAAGCATCCATGCCCCGTCAAAACCTGCACCATTCGGAAAGAGAGCACCCCGTGCCGCCGTTCCAACCACTGCATCAGCACTGGCCGGAAGGCCTCCACGGTCCACACACTGAACCGAGGCCTCTCCAGCCGGACTGCTCAACGGGCAATGATGTCGAGGCGGGTGTTGACGCGCCAGGCGGTAAAAATAAAAAAAAATCACGCGATGTTGGTGTTTTTCATAGTCTTAAACCTCATCATGTATCACCAAGGGGAAGGAGTGTTAAAAATTCTAAAAAAAAAGATCACGTGATTAATGGGCATCCCCTAAATAAATCAAAAATAAAAAGAAATGGGTGCGTGTACTTATATACGCGCGTAAGATTGTAAGAAGTTATATCTATTTCTTTGGCATTATTAAAAAGTAATTTTTAATATGCAAAATAATTGCATGCAGCAAATAATTAATTACAATCTATACATATAATAAAAATGTAACGGGTCGCTGTCTGTACATGGAAGATATATGAAAAAAAATATTACTGGGACCTTTATCAACACTAATAGAACACAAAACAATAATTTTTAAAATTTTTGTCTGTTTATCTGTTTGTCTGTGTCGCTAATCTCAGAAACGGCTTATCCGATTTAGACGCGGTTTTCACTAATATATTGTGGTAAACTTCACTTAACATTTAGGCTTTATTTTATGTCAATTGGTTTATAAAAAAAAAAGTTATGTCAATTTAAAAAATGTTAAGAGAAAAAAATCTTTATCGATTTTTTTCAAATTACGTACAAATTATCTTCAGTAAAAATAAATAAACACGTGTTTCAGCATTTGTTGATTTTCACCCTCTGGGGGTGTAAATTAGGCCTGCAAAGCGGGTTAGACGACTCATTAAATCATTAGCGCCAAGCCGATATTATTGAAGCTGGCAACTTGAAATGTTGACTGTCGTTTCTTTATATGACGTAGAGATTTACTAAGAAAGGATTTTACGAAATTATACTCCTAAGGGGGTGGAGCAGAGTGGCAAAGTTTGTATGAAGAGAAAAAAATCTTTATTGATTCTTTTCAAATTACGAGTCGAATCAAATATTCTAGGGTAATATCCAGCGACCCGTGTGGCGACGGGATAGAATACAAGTGTCGCCACCCCTTGCTTGCCCGTGGGAGTCGTAAAAATCGGCTAAGGGTCCACCAGGAGAGAGGGCAGCAGCTCTCTCCTGGGATACGTATAACACCACACTGCGATCGCCAACCCGCCTGCCAAGCGTGGCGATTATGGCTCAAAACCCCTAATGATAAGCACAAATAAAAAAACGGCCCCCAGTCACGGCAGCTCCACTATCCTACGGGCTCATTGTGGTAGCGGGCCTGGTAGCGATGGAGTAGGGGGTGCTAAAAATCCCCGGCAGCGATCCGGCTACCAATCAAAACGACCCTTGGCCCTGGTAACACACAACATTCGGACACTCAGGACCGACGAAAGGGTCATCGAGCTGGAAGAGGAATTGAGCAAAATCCGCTGGGACATTGTAGGATTATCAGAAGTGCGAAGAGAGGGCGAGGGCACGATAATCCTCCGGTCTGGAAACTTGCTCTTCTACCGGGAGGGAGATCACCCGTCCCAAGGCGGTATAGGGTTTATCGTTCGCAAGTCTCTTGTAGGCAACGTGGAGAGGATCGAGAGTGTGTCGACAAGGGTAGCATACCTTATACTCAGAATTACCAAACGGTATTCGTTGAAGGTCATACAGGTATACGCACCGACCTCGGCATACTCCGACGACGAGGTGGAGGTCTTTTACGAGGATATCTCGAAAGCCATACACGCGTCCAAAACCCACTTCACGGTGGTTATGGGAGACTTTAACGCGAAACTAGGCAAAAGGAGTGATGATGAGTTGAGAGTAGGGAAACATGGATATGGACAGAGAAACCAGAGGGGCCAGAAACTGGCTGAATTTCTGGAGAAGGAAAGCCTCTTTATGATGAATTCCTTCTTCAGAAAGCAGCCACAAAGGAAATGGACCTGGATTAGCCCCGATGGTTCAACAAAAAACGAGATAGACTTCATCTTGTCGGACAAACGACATATATTTAATGATGTCTCAGTGATCAGCAGGATTAAAACTGGGAGCGATCACCGAATAGTACGAGGCTCATTAAATATCCATACGAAAGTCGAACGGTCACGCTTGATGAAGTCTACCCTCCGACCTACACCTGTCCAATACCAGAACCTCGAAAGCTTTCAACTTGAACTACACAATCGCTTCCAATGTCTAGACGAGTGCGAATCTCCGAACGATATGAACAACAGGTTCGTGGAAACTGTCCACGCGGTTGGGTCGAAGTTTTTCAAGACTCACCGCGCCAATAGACCTAAAAAACTTTCTGACCAGACTCTCAGGCTCATGGAGCGGAGAAAAGAAATGACAGTACAGTCTTCAGCCGATTGGTCCGAACACAGGCAGCTTAATAGGCAGATCTCCAGGTCTGTGCGTCGCGATATTCGCCAATTTAATACGCTCCGTGTTAAAGAAGCGATAGAGCGGAATCGTGGCTCAAAAGTGTTCGCACAAGATCTGTCTATTGGGCAAAGCCAATTGACTAAGCTGAAGACCGATGACGGCACTGTCATTTCATCCCAGGGTGAGATCTTGGGAGAGGTCGAAAGGTTCTATGGACAGTTATATAAATCATCCCGAAGTCCTGTTGTCGGCTTGGTCCAAGATCCCAGATCCAAGCTAACTCGGCACTATACCGAAGAAATCCCGGACATTAGCTTGTGCGAGATCAGAATGGCTCTCGAACAACTACGAAACGGTAAGGCACCGGGAGATGACGGAATTACGGCAGAGCTACTGAAGGCAGGCGGTAAGCCGGTTTTAAAAGCCCTTCAAAAGCTATTTAATTCCGTTATCCTCGGGGGCGACGTTCCAGAGTCGTGGATCAGGAGTGTGGTGGTGCTGTTCTTCAAGAAGGGCGACAAAGCTCTTCTAAAGAATTACAGACCCATCTCACTCTTGAGCCACGTCTACAAGTTGTTTTCGAGGGTCATTACCAATCGACTCACGTGCAAGCTTGATGACTTCCAGCCGCCCGAACAAGCTGGCTTCCGAAAAGGCTATAGCACCATAGACCATATTCTCACGCTTCGGCAGATTATCCAGAAGACCGAGGAGTACAATCGGCCTCTGTGTATAGCGTTTGTGGACTATGAGAAAGCCTTTGATTCAGTCGAAACTTGGGCGGTGCTGCAGTCCCTTCAGCGGTGCCAAATCGACCATCGTTATATAGAAGTGCTGAAGTGTTTGTATAGGAACGCCACAATGTCAGTCCGTATCCGGGATAAGAGTACGAAACCGATCCAGTTGCAGAAAGGCGTGAGACAGGGAGATGTCATCTCTCCGAAACTGTTCACCACTGCACTGGAAGATGTCTTCAAGCTCTTAGACTGGACCGGACTAGGTATTAACATTAACGGCGAATACATCACTCACCTTCGATTTGCAGACGATATCGTCGTTATGGCAGAATCCATGGAGGACCTTGGCACCATGCTCAACGATCTCAGCAGGGTATCCCAACTGGTGGGGTTACGAATGAACATGGAGAAGACGAAAGTCATGTCAAATGCCCATGTCATTCCTGTACCGGTCCTAGTTGGCAATGCGATTCTCGAAATTGTCGATCATTATGTTTACCTTGGACAAACAGTCCAGTTAGGTAGATCCAATTTCGAGAAAGAGGTCAGCCGACGAATCCAACTCGGTTGGGCAGCGTTCGGGAAACTTAAGAGGATCTTCTCGTCCAACATACCTCAGTGTCTGAAAACACAGGTCTACAACCAGTGTGTGTTACCAGTGATGACTTACGGCACGGAAACGTGGTCCCTAAATGTAGGCCTCATAACCAAGCTCAAAGTCGCTCAGCGTGCTATGGAGCGAGCTATGCTCGGGATTTCTCTGCGTGATAGAATCCGTAATACGGAAATCCGCAGAAGAACGGGTGTAACCGACATAGCACGAAGAATTAGCACGCTGAAGTGGCAATGGGCTGGCCACATCGGTCGAAGAACCGACAACCGCTGGGGAAAAAAGGTTCTAGAGTGGCGACCACGTACCGGACGACGCAGTGTAGGACGCCCCCCTACTAGGTGGACAGACGATCTAGTTAAAATTGCTGGGCGTCGATGGATGCAGACGGCACAGAACCGCACTCTGTGGCATACCATGAGGGAGGCCTATGTCCAGCAGTGGACGACGATGGGCTGAAATGATGATGATGATGATGATGATGAATATCCAGCATTTGTCAATTTTCACCCTCTGGTTGTGTAAATTAGGCCTGTGAAGCGGGTTGAACGACTCATGGTAATGAGTCGTTCAAACGTTTGGCGGTAGCCAAGCCGAAACTATTAAAGCTAGATAGACATTAAATTTTGAAGCACGTTTTTATTTATGACATGGAGATTCAATATGAAAGGATTTTATGAACTCCGCCCCTAAGGGGGTGTAACAAAGCGGCAAAGTGTGTATGGGGAGAAAATTTCTTTATCGATTCTTTTCAAATTACGTACAAATATTCTTCGGTAAAAATAAATAAACACGTGTTTCTCTCTCCCTCTCCATCAACCCCGCACCAGTGCCGTTGTGGCGACCAGTTCCGGCGTGAGAGCTCACACGATACACATAGTAGACGACAATAGGTTCTTGCCTAATGGTTTAAGATACAGGTTAAGTTTAGCTTCAAAAATGTTCACTCTATAACTCAAATAATAAATCATATCTAACGAGGTCGCAACTCTGTTGCTGAAACAAAACAGTCAAATAAAGGGTGGCGATAATTATATTTTTATCCCATGGTCATACCGTAAATAGTATATTAATGGCAATATAATTTGTAGAATGAATAGAACTTTGAACCACCTTTTTCTTTAGTGACCGGCTATGGTATATAGACACACGCGCGCCGTACACATACATCTACGTTGTGCGGGCGGGCCACCGCAGCCGGGTATCATCTCGAGTCAAAGCCCTCATGCAGTGAACCTAAATGCAGGTACTCATGCTTGCGCCGCCCAAAGCACCGACTGTAGAGCGTGTCAACGTAGAGTATTTTCCCTCGGACCCACCCTATTGCCTAATTCCGTTAGACAACTAACTCGCAGAATCAACACCTCAACGCATCCCAGTTTCTGTCGCTGTTGATTATTATCCTAGCGATAAACCTTCAACACCTTGCATTGCTTTTTCTATTTAACTCTGTCAGAGATGACTACTGCGTGGACGAAGTCGCGGGCAAAAGCTAGTAAAATAATAAAAAGACTGGAAAAGGATAGTATATATTTTTATCACTAATATTTATGAATAGTAAATAATATTAATCAAAATATTCAATTTAAAACACTACTGAATATAATTTATTAGCACATATATAATTAGCACTTGTATGGCAAGTAAAACATGTGTTGTGAATGTAGAAACTAGAAATAGAAACATTTCTATTATGTTGATAGCTTTTTTTCGAGACTTAAATGAGCGGTTTTGCGGCCAACTTCAACGTGTTACGATTGTGTTACAGTGATGCGCGCGCATCTTAAAATTTCACTCTCATCATTTTTTTCATACATACATACATACATATCATCACGCCATATCCCTTGCAGGGTAGGCAGAGAGAACAGAGTGCCAGAGAACTCTATCTCTGCATACTTCACTCGCTTCCTCAACATTCATAATTCTCTTCATACACGCTCGCCGGTTTCGGTTTTTTTTTCGGTCGGTCGGTTTTTTTCATAACGCACCTAAAGAAGTATAACTACAAAAACGACTAAGGACTTTACATAGATTTCGGTCAATTACATCTGATGCCGTTTGGTCAACAATTACATTCACAAGAAGTGTTGACGTCTGATATTCGGCCGGTCCATGCTTCACTGGTCAGACGTGTTGGTATAGGGCTACAGGGTTTTGTTTCAAATTTTCCTTCTCTTGTTAGTTACTACACGAAACAAGTAAGTAGGTAATGGCAGTGGTATTCTTATAAAAATCTGTACAAAGTGAAATCTAAGTAAGTGGATTCTGAAGAGACACATCTTTTTTATCATTTTAAAGAGGATAGCCCTCTTTATATTATTTTGTCTTATCAGAATATTTATTATTCAAACTCTTTCCATCCATCAGCCCGTAAACGTCCACTGTTGGACATAGGCCTCCACACGAGAATGCCATCTGTAACGGTCCTGTGCCACCTGCATCCAACGGTTTCCTGCGACCTTGATGAGGTCATCAGTCCACCGATGTCCTACGCTGCGTCGTCCGATTCGTGGTCGCCACTCGAGAACCTTTTTTCCCCAACGGTTGTCGGTTCGTCGAGCGATGTGGCCTGCCCATTGCCACTTCAACGTGCTAATTCTTCGGGCTATGTTGGTTACACCCGTTCTTCTACGGATTTCCGTATTCCGGATTTTATCACGTAGATAAATACCGAGCATAGCCCTCTCCATAGCACGCTGAGCGACTTTGAGCCTTTTTATGAGGCCGACATTTAGAGACCACGTTTCAGTGCCAAAACTCAATCAAACTCTTTAGTTTTATAATAATAAATATAGATTGAATCTAACTACACTTGTGAGGAATTAAAAATGATCTATATTGCCTTTATTATCCCCGTGGAAGTCGTAATTCCTAGTTGTGGAATCTCTGATTTATTCTAATTGTACTCTGTCTTAAGTCCCAAAGAAAACGAGAATTGGTTTGCATATATTTTGCTAATTAATAATTCGATGTTTGTTTTATTATCGTGATCTATTTCTGTAATTGTGAATTGCAATCCTCATGGTAAGTGTTATTGCTTATGGATTTTCAAAATATCAGGAGTAGTCAGGTTTCTGTCTACCGTAAAGATCTTTTCGCTTACCGAATGAAGCTTAATTATAAATTGTTTCTACAGACTTTGTATAGTGAGTGTGATGCTATGACGAATAAATACATTTCCTTTCTTTAAAGACGAACAGATACATTTATGAATGAATGATATACGAAAATATTTTGATTGGCACGTGAAAGTATTATGTAATGGTCTTTCTTATTCAATATATTAGTATTTTAAAGTGTGATATTAAATAATTTTGATGGCATTTTATGTAATGTGATGCGGAGAAAGTGATTGGGTGTAATGAATATGATATAACAGTGCTTTACGTGTCTTTTCATTTGTCACCAAAATTTATAGAAGATATCATTAACAGTGCGGCAATGGCACTTATGAAGGTGTCGATTTGACTTACTGACGAACAATGACTTTAAATGAAGTGATGTTTTATAAAAAAAAGACTTATCAGCCACTACAAGAAAAGAATAAGAGTTATAAAAATGAAACAAAAGATCAAGAATACATTTTTATTATAAATCGTGTAATATAAATAATATTTTTTATTACATTTTATAAAATTAAAATTCACTATACAATTTACACAGCTATTAAGATTTTAAGTTCTTTTTAACACTCAATATCGGAGACTAAATCTTTTTTCATGAGTCGCAGGCGACTAAATCTCTGTTCCTGAGTTGTTGGGGACTTATTTAAACACAATTTTATTTTTTATTGTGGTAGGACCACGCTGTGGACAGTCCTCCGTCTACAGCCGCGGGCCGGTCCGTCCGGGGTAGTACCACACTCTCGCAGAAGATCGACGTCTGAGTAATAGCAATGTGCTATTGCGCTTCGTTCGGTGAGCGAGAGAGCCGGAAGCCTAACTGGGGTGGGTTCAGGGTTGTATTGGTAGGCAGCGGCCTAGCTATACCATTGGCAAAGGTCCATGGGCGGTAGTGACACTTACCATCAGGTGTGCTGTCTGCTCGTTTGCCGCCATAAGCAATAAAAAAAAAAAAAAAAAAAAAAAACAGCACCTATAAATAGACTAAGAACAGATATTTAAGGACCGCTTTAGGTAATATGCGTAAAACTCCTGTGAAAAGGGATTCATTTGGCGAACTAAGGGACGTCCATTAATCACGTGATCTTTTTTTAACATTTTTTAACCCTCCCCCCTTAGTGATACGTGGTGAGGTTTAAGACTATGACCCCCCTCCTCCACCAACATCACGTGAATTTTTAGTACCTACAAAGACGTAGCCCACAGCTCATTATATTCTCGGTTTTTTGCTTTTAAATACTTCGCAAAAAGGTCTTCATACAGATCACCTACTTTAAACTTCGTTCGTTGCCTGGCAACGGCAAGTCAGAGTCACATTACACGCCGCTTTTCAGTTTAGAAATCGCAGCGTTTGACGACAAAATAAATACACGTAATGTCTTACTACACCCCCCACCCCCCTTGTGATATTTCGTGATTTTTGTCCCTTTCAAATATCACGTGATTAATGGATGGCCCCTAAAAGATTTGTATTACATACAAATATTTGGTCCAAGTGTATATCTAGCTTGTTTCTTTTGTTAATTAATATTAATAAGTAATAGACATTGAATCTTAAATAGAATAATACCAGCCATCTTGATTTCACATTTATATCTTGCTTTATCTGTCTTTATTTCATCATCGGTGAGTTAAACTTAGTCCCCCGCAACTCAAAGACTTATGCATGTTTTCATCAACTACACCTAATTTTTAGGTAACACCTAAGACAATTAAAACAAGAATGGCTAGTACATCAATCTATAATTGAAGTTGTGCTATATAGACTTAAAATTTAGGTGCCATTAGTGAAAACATCTGTTTACGAAAATTTTTTAGCGCGATGTATCATTTAAAAAAAAAAAAGGAATGACAATTTAATAATTAAAGCACCAAATTCTTAATTACTATATTTACAATAAGTACTATACAATTAAGTACCAATTCGTATAAACTAAAAGACCTCGAAACATCCATTACAAGCATAAATCTACAAGGTCTGAGTTATTAGATTTTCAAACCAAAACGGCTACTATGTGAAACTTATCTTTACTTCTTATAGTAGAATAAAATATTTTATACAGCTTCCGTTGTCCTATGCATAGAATTAAGCTATTATTTCTAATAGGGATGATTATACTATAGTTTTCTACGGGCTATTTTAAGATAAGAACAAAATGTGCTTTGTGGAGACTTACGAAGTATAAAGTCACATAAAAGACGTTTGGTTTGAAAGTTTCACTTTTAAGAATCATGTTACAATTTCAGACTCATTTTAAATTATGTTGCTAAATAAAGTAACAACTAAATTAAGATTATTATTCTTATTTTGATGATTTTCAATATATTTTTTTATTTCACATTTTGTTTATGCTTAAGTATAAAACTCATTTTGAATAAAAATAGGCTATAAATTAGACTAGGTGATATAATTCTTTTACTTTAGTTATAAAATTAGAATTATTTAATCGAAATAAAGTACAATTGTGTCAAATAAATGGCTAAAACATTTCACGTAAACCCGTTCTCGCTTTTAGCGAATAGGATTTAGTTAATACAGCTTGCAACTTAATTATTTAAACAATTGGAAATGATTCGCCCGAAGAACACACAATCCAATTTTGATTTAATTAAAATTAATTTTTGTTCAAAAACCTGGCAGCATTCTGGTAAAGACAAAAATGATTAAATAATACTAAAATCATATACTAAAGTCATAGCTATCGTAAGACATTTAGTTCGATGAGACTAAACTAAATTTTAGCAATATTATTAATTTAGTCTATCAGAACTAAATAAGTTATTTTGAATTTATGAATCTAATTAAACAAAATCATCAAAATAAGAACAATAATTTATTTTAATAATAAAAAAGTAAATATAAATAAATTTATGGCATTTAATAGAAAAAAAAAATAAGTTAGTACAATTATATTACATACAAATAGATCTGATTTTTGTTTCACAATTGTAGAAAAAAAAATGTTTTAATATTTTTTTTTCTACAAATTATGTCTGTAGTTTTAAAAATAACAGAAAAAAAATAGGCAATCCATTCTTGCGTTCCAAATAAAGTATTTCGAATAGATTTTTAATGTATGTAGGTTCAAATCTTACATATGAAAATAAATTTTCTCCTCTCAAATATTTTTTTAAATTCTATGATAAAGAAATTGATAGAGCATAAAATCGGTACCTATTAGATAAAGAAGTATATTAAGTTAATAACAATTAATTATTAATATTTACATTTGGTCAAGTTAAGTCACGAATCGACTACAAGAAAGTCTCTTAAGTCCAAATTTGATGGTAAGGTTAAGTATCTTTGTGTATAAAGAAGAATTTCTTTCTAGATTTTATTATTGTACACGATATAAGATTTGGTGCTGTGTGGTAGCGGCTACGAAGACTACCAACCCTTGCTTTGTTCGTGGATGTTGTAAAAGACGACTAAGAGCCTTATAACGACCTGGGCCAACTCCATCTGATGCCGTTTGGTCAACAATTACATTCCCAAGGAAGGTTAAAGTCTGGCAGGCATCCGGTCATAAAACTTTTACAATATGTACTATAAAAGAAGAGTACATATTGTATCGACCCCAAGTAATTGGATTAAGAGTAGGAGAATGATGATATAAGATTTTTTTACATTTTGACTGCACAAATGGCATAGTGGTTAAGATACTGACCTTCCGTGCCATTGCCGTGGGTTCGATTCCTACGCAAGACAATACTTTCCGCAATTCACAAAGTGTTGTTCTAACTCTGTGGTGTAATTTGTCTGCGTTAATTATATGTTTGTAAAGTGCCACCACAGTACAAGGATTTTTTTCTTTTGCAGATTGGTTTATTAATAAAAATCTGTAAAGAGACTCTTCAACTTAACGTAGGTAACGATTTATTCTAAGAGAAAATCTGATAAGTACAACACATTTGAGAATATAAACTAATTTACCGAGATTTAGTTGGTTTTTAGGGTTTTATATTGCTTATGGTGGTAGACGAGCAATCAGAACACCTGATGGTAGGTGTTACAGCCATCCATGGACCAATGAATACCCCAAACCCACCTTGAAGGTTAGGATGCCGGCTCTCTCGCTCACCGAAAGAAGTGATAGCACATTGCCATTACTCAGACGTCGATCTTCTGCTCAGTGTGGTACAACCCCGGACGGACCGGCCCGCGGCTGTAGACAGAGAATTGTCAACTGCGTGGTCCTACTATTGGGGAGATGTGCTAGGCTATTTATAAAAAAAATATATCAAAAAAAAAATCAATCACATTTTTCTACAATACCCTGTAGCTAAACTAGCGCCATTTCGTCTAGCAAGTGGCAATTTATAGAACCATTATCTCTTATATACATTTTAATCGATACGTTTTTAATTTAAGATCAGAATAAAGATATTTTCCGAACTATCATAATGCGACTTTTGGCGAGAATTGAAAACGTCATGTGGTGATTTTTGTATTATATTCGATATCTTAGTGTTTTAACGTGTTATATTATGATAATTTTGATGGCATTTTATGTAATGTGATGCGGAAGAAATGCTAGGGTGTAGTGAATATCATATAAAAGAGCTGTACAAGGTTCAACAGTGTAGCCACTGTTGATGACAACGATTTAACTTACTGGCGTATAATGACAAACCTGAAGAGACTAAAGACGTGAAGATAATAATTCGACGCTGTCAACAATGGCTCATATAAGTAGCTGATTGCCAATACATAAAGATACTTTCCCTTATCAATTAACTACAAATTTTTCAGAATAATAAATCTAATTATTGCAACAGAGAATTAAAATTTATATACAAAATTAATTTTAGACTTGATTAAAAGAAAATTTCTTGTAGTCATTATAAATATATTTGAAATTAAACTTTTAATTTAGTTTTGATTAAACAGACAAAAAGAACGAGTGTGATGTAACTGGCTAAGCGAGATAGAAAGATGTGTGCCTCTCTTTTACTCCTACAGAATTTTATTTAGAAATTATACAAACCTCTCTCTCTTTTCATCTTTACTAACTTATATCACCCTTCAAATTACTGAAATTTAGCATTTAATATGCTTGATTATTTATAAAAACTCGATTACGAGCGAAAAACGACACAAGTGGGATTCCAAACTACACCTATTGGTAATCCGTCCCAATCGTGCTGCCACTTACATCACCGTGAACTATTGTAGGACATTCAATTCTCGCTTCGTATTATATTATCATTGTCGTGTAAATGGCACACGGCTCCTTAAAGACGTAAGGGTTCAAATTCCACTTGTGACACTATTTTTCGACCGTAATCGGGTTTTTATATCACACTCTCAACTTACGTTCGCCTCGCCCGATCACACTTTTCGTAACACTCTCGTCAAATCAAGCGTGCGTAAAGATATTTTACTTTAAAAATATATTTCAAAAATGAAAATACGCTTTTATTTATTCTGTTTCATAGATTATTATACTAATTATCCACTGCACTTAGAAAAATCAATGGCGAGTACGTATAAGTACGCCACAGAAATCGCTTAAAGTTTAATTTCCCGCGATTTTTTCATTAAACGATATTATTGTAAATCAGAATTTTGCAAATTCCTACCATAAAAATTTCACTTCATAATATTTTAAAATCAATTATAAAGATTTTGTTCAATAATCTTTTAAGTAATTATTATAATAAGTTTTTATTTTGATTTTATAACTCATTTTTTTTTAATAATTGTTATATATACATTTTGCGTAGATAATTTACAGTTTTTATTACTGTAAATTTACAATTTTATTTAATTGTTTATATACAATATTATATAGAATCAAAAATACACAAATTTATATTTCACCGTTACAAAATTTAATGGTATTTTGATGACAAATTGTTACCAAAATGTAGAGCGAAAACAATATTGATTAAAAGTTTTAAAGATTAACCACAATTTTTGACGTGATAACCTCTTATAAATCATTAAACATCGGCTGCACGGACGTAAAAGTGTCCGTCTGAGTCGAGCGTGCAAGCGAGAGCGAGGAACGAGCGATAGAGAGGCACGATCGGTAAGCGTTCGGCTTGTGACACACCTATCTCTCTTCCACTCCATCGGCCGCGTCCGAGCAGAAAAGAGACAACGGCAGCACACAACCTACAGGTGAACTATTTTGTCTGTTCATAAAGTGAAGTGAAAAGTTAATGTGGTATACATTATATAATTCATAATTTTTATCAACGTTTTCTTTTGATATTATCATCTAAAATTATTGTCTATAAATCGATTTTACAGACAAACAACTGTATATTTTTTTCGATCAATACAGGGTGGAAGTGGACCGCTCCCGAAAACAAAGACAGGTGACCATACTAGTCCTATTTGTGATGATAGGCTAGAAAAAAAATCGATTAGGATGAAAAAAAAATTCTTTTCACCACGCGAGATCGTACAACTCTTGAACATATGATCGTGAGTTTTGAATAGATTTCGTATTCTCTCATCTGAGTACAGTGACGTATTTTTTATGGAATTATCGTTACATGGCACTGTCCTAATACGATGGAAAGTGAAAAAAAAATTTTTTTCTAGTCTATCATCACAAGTAAGACTAGTAGAATACCCTGTCTTTGTTTCAGGAGCGGTCCAATTCCACCCTGTTTATTGAGAAATATAGCACGTATAATTGTGCACGTTGGGATAAAGATAGGAAAGATATCATAATTTCTCTTACACCTAACTTAAAATTATTCTTACAATATTATAAATACATATTAATCATTATTTTATACAGCAGTCGGCGACATTGTATCGCATTTTAAGCAAATATTTTTATAATTATCATAATATACAGGATGCTGATTTAATTACTTAACTTAAACTAGGTGTAGGAATGACGTTATAAAAAACATTAAAGTTAGTTGCAGACTCCTAGCTCTGCCCAATCCCGAGATAAAGTGATTTGTTTCTTATAAAAACAGTAGGTTTTGTCAGTGTACATTGACTTGTAGGTACATTTCGACCAGCTGTGCGGCGGTGAACGCAGCGAGAGCGGTACTATTTGCCTACTAGTTGAAAGTCACACGTATGAGTATATGCCTACATCGAATTTTTATAGTACAAGTGTATGTCACCGCTTATCAGTATGGCAATTTAATCAAAAGTTAGGTACTATTTTTTTTTACTGATTTGGATAGTGTATCATGGTCTGATACACCCCCTTCAAGGATTCTACTAATTAAATCGGCAACCTGTATAATTAAATATTAAAAAAAATTACAATAACTTATTTTTTTTTCTCATTTTGCGACATTTCCATGACATAAAGAATATATAAAGTATCCGGCGATTAATAGTATACATCGATCTTTAGAAAGAGACAAACAATAATAGGCTTCGTAGTGTTGTCTCTCTCGCACAACTACATGTGTGACGTTTGCCAGTCGTTATAAGAGTTCGTATATAATATTATCAGACACATTATTTATAATAAATGACTTTTATATACAAATGATAAAGAAACGACTAATTGTTTCGAATTTAAGTACAATATAGAGCATGAAATAAATCTCATTTCTCTTTGGGGGCGGTCCATATTCAGTCACCGCCTCCATAAAAGGGCGGTATTAACTTCGTACAACTCCTTTATCAATCTTACTTGTACGGGCGGACCAAATACCGAATTTTTAGTGATTTTTCAATACTCTATGGAAAATTATTTACTAGAATTTTGAGCAGTTTTTTTAAATTGATATTTTATTAATTAAAAATATATATTGCCATCTCTTATTTCGTCATAAAAACCGATTAAGTAGCCATCAATGTTATAAGTCCAGGGATTTTTAAAAAATTAATACGCCAACAGCGATTCCTAAAACGTGGCGTTTATGGCATTTATCACCTTTCGTTTAGAGGTCTTATGTCCAACGGTGGACGTAAATAGCTTAATAATGTTGAATCAAATATTAATCTTAATTTTAACAATAATTGAAATGACTCGAATTATATACGTCCCACTGCTGGGATAAATCCTCCTTAACATTTGAAAGGCAATTGACCAACTTATACCACGGATAATACTTGGTATAATAATTTGAAACAATTTAAAGTCTTTACAATTTGACTAAACCACACACATTAAATTTCAAAGTCACAGTAAAAAGTTTCTTATCGCTATGGAAGTAATTATTGTCGCAAGTAACTTTAACGGTGATAAATTTGTCGCACCACAAGTTAGAACGTCATTCGTATATAAATTCGGAGGTAATGGTTCCTCACCGCCTTTGCAATATTCGTTTCTCGACTGTAAAAAAAAAATAAGTTAAGAACCCACCATGGCAAGACTGTAAAAAAAAAAACAAATAATAAGATAAGAACTCATGCCAATTGTAGTGGATTCAAATTCTCAAGCTGGATAATACTTTGCGTGATCCACAAAATATTTATCATCATCTCAGCTCATATATGTCCCACTATTGGGCTCGAGCCTCCTCCATAATGGGAGGGAAACTGACCTACTATACCATGCTGGTCAGACGTGTTGGTATAGGATTTTATTACAAGTTTCTCATCTCTTGCATAGATGTTATATGCATTTTATATCCCTTAGTCGTCTCTTACGATCACCCACGGGTAAGATAGGGGGTGGTGAACTGTATTCTTACTCTGTCACCACAAGATATTATTCTGGACATAATGTTTTCAAATTACTGAAATTTTTAGCATTTAATATGCTTCATTATTTATAAATACCCGATTACGAAACGAAAAATGATGTCACAAGCGGGGTTCGAACCCGCACCTATTGGGAATCCGGCCCAACCGTGCTGCCACTTACACCATCGTGAATAAACATTGTCCGATAGATGGCATACGTCACCTTGAAGACTTAAGATATAATATGAAGCGAAATTTGCATGTCCTAAAATAGTTCACGATGGTGTAAGTGGCAGCACGGTTGGGCCGGATTCCCAATAGGTGCGGGTTCGAACCCCGCTTGTGACATCATTTTTCGTTTCGTAATCGGGTATTTATACATAATGTTTTCGTTAATTTTATATTAACGACCTAATAAAAGGTTGAAAAAAGTCCTAATAAAAGGATTGTTTCATTAGTAGCAAGGTGTTACCTCTACTAAAAATAAACATATATTATATGTGTCAATATCCCTTTTCTTTCCCGTAGAAGTTATAAAATTTGTGTAAAGGCAATAGTTATATGACCGGCCCTATGTCTGACGTCAACACTACTTGTGAATGTAATTGTTGACCAAACGGCATCAGATGGAGTTGGTCCAGGTCGTTATAAGACTCTTAGTCGTCTTTTACGACATCCACGAGTAAAGTAAGTGCTGGTAGTATTCGTAGCCGCTGTCTATATAATCTATCGCCATCAAAATATAATTATTCTGTTCATAATTAATTTTAACAACAATTTATGTAATGTTATACAGAGGAAGTGCTAAAATATAGTAAATATGATATAACAGTGCTTCACATATGTATTTTATTGCTACACTAAATTTCTTAGAAGAAATCATTTATTATCGGGACCACTGAAAATTCGTTCAATTTATTATCATTATTGAAGGTGACAATATGACTTACTGACGGAAAAATACTTTAAATGATGTGACAATTAATAAATAAAGGCTGGGTGTATAGATCTTTTTAGCCACGTCATAAATATATTTAAAATATGTTATTGATAACTTACAGCGAACTCTTCTGCGCACATTTCTCTACAAGGCGGACAAACTACACCCCCTTTGTGGAGCCAACCTTTCTTTATTATACGGACCTGAAGCACCTGGCTTGCATGGAAGCACGTGTAAGAGTAATTCCCCACCTGAAAGAAGACATTAAATCATCATTCTCCTACTCCCATCCCAATTACTTGTGGTCGACACAATATGTACTCTTCTTTCATAGTACATATTGTAAAAGTTAATAGTTTTATGTCCGGCCGCCTGTCACACGTCAACCCTCCTTGGGAATGTAATTGTTGACCAAACGGCATCAGATGGAGTTGGCCCAGGCCGTTATAAGGCTACCGCTGGACGACACGAAGGCACGGCAACCTGTCCTTCAGGCTGACGCAGGTACTTACCGGACACAGGGTCTTCGGTAAGTACCTGCATCGAATTGGACGTGAAGAGCCCCTGGATGCCATGAGTGTGGCGCGCAAATCGATGACGCGCGTCACACCTGGAGGTATGTCCCGCCTGGGGGCCTCAGCGCCGCGACCTGTCGGCGGTCATTGGAGCGGACCTGTCGTTGTCAACCGTCATCAACAAGATGCTTGACAGCGACAGGCACTGGACGTCGATGGCCTCCTTTTGCGAGGAAGTCATCTCTGCAAAGGAGGCCGCGGAGCGAGAACGCGAAGCACTCGCGTCTGCCTGTCTCTTAGTCGTCTTTTACGACATCCATAAGCAAAGTAAGAGTTGGTAGTATTCGTGGCCGCTACCACACAGCTCAAAGAGATTTTAAATAAATATTATTTAAAAAAAAACTATATATTAATAATAATACTAATTATTATTATCTAGTTATCTTTATCACAATAAAGGCAATCGCAGGCCCCATTAAAAATTATTTTATTAAAAGCAGAATTGCCAACTTCAAAGTTTTCCCATAATTTAGTGGAAAAATCATAAAGGAAATGGTAGAAATTTTAAGTCTATGACGCTCCTGATGATTATTTATTGGTATTGGATCAAAACTATACAAAACATTGTAATATTTGAACCTAAATTTTTGTTTAATATGATTTTTTTATGATTAAGACTTTTTTGCGATGACAATTTTAAGAGACAACTTGTTTAGACTTGCTATAAGTGTAAGTGTGCGATAGAGAAGTCATTTAATCTCTTTTTTATCACAAACTTGAGAAGAATGAGAGATACAATCTTTTCTCTACCATAATAATGTCTAATAAAGAAATGTATATACAAGCTCAGCTCTATATAAACACGGTGACATTTATGTCGTCTTACAAAAGCAGTTCAGCTAACGTATCCAGTATCTACTATTCATTCGTACAATTAAAAGGTTAAAAAAATATATTTACTGGAATATTTTTTACTAAAGATTATTATAAATAATTACTAATTAAAATAGCAAGAGTAATTAAAATAAAACAGCATGTAGAGAGCGGTAGGCTACCAACTCGACATAACCTACGTACTGTGTAGGTACTACCTAGACGTAGGTCCGTTTTGGCATAGCAGTCCACGTGGACTAATTTTAGCCAATCATTATCATGCGGAAAGCCGTATGATTTCTTTTGTTTAAAATGTAAACATTATATATACAGAGTGTTACAAAATATTAACTTTAATTTATTTTATTTTGTTATTTTTTTATCACTACCACTATTGAACAATTAAATATGTTAGATATGTTTCTTGGGTCAGATACTTTTATGGCACTCCTTTTGTAAGACGATATAAATGTCACGGTGTATACAAATATGTTTGATGTACATAATTAATTACATATGTTTATACGGAACAAACAACAAGTTTCATTTATATTGTATGCCTTTACGACTTATCTAGCTTACTTTTCACGTAAGAACGTCTTATAAATCGTCTGAGCCGAGCGTGCAAGCGAGACAACGGAATAAGCGATAGAGAGGCACGATCGGCCTAAACGTTCTTGCAGACATTGACGTGAACTGTTTAAAAAGTGATGTGAAAAGTTAATGTGGTTTCCATTATTTGTTTTGTTTTTTTATGACGTTACCATGTAAAACTATCTTCCGTAAACCGACTTTACAGACCAACATTTGCTTTTTTTAATTGCAAATAATTCCATCGTGAAAGTTTTAAAAAGGTTATAAGGCTTACCACAATATGTAATCGTCCACTTTCGCATTTATATTTGTAGCAACCCGAACCCCAGTGTTGCCATTCTCTTATCTGTAAAAACAAGTACGATTCATTATAATCTTAGCTCATATATGTCCCACTGTTGGGCTCGAACCTCTTACATAATGAGAGAAAAATAAGAGAATTATCCACAGCGGGGTCCTACCACTATAAAGTAGAAAGAAGAAGTAACGGCGATGTCGATTTTAATGAAATTCAGTATGCATGGAAGTCGCGAGAGTTGTAGATTTATCACCTAGCTAGATTGATTATATTAGCTAGATTTCATTTATAGAAAATATTGTTTTGTTAGTGTTTTTAGGTTATAAAAAAAAATTGCTGATTTTTTTGTTTTTTTTTTTTTTGTGTGTCTTAGTTGTTAGCCTCAGATGGCTATGACAACTTTACCCGGACTGTGGGTGAGCGCTGAGGGCTCTCAACCCGTAAAATTGTTGATTCAAAACTATTAGAATATAAAGGAAAATTTGGTCGCTGTCATTGAGAATAGACATAGCTCAGTTGGGAAGTCGAGCTGTCTTATCCTAACAGCCATTGGTTTTTCTCTTAATATTATTTTCCTTTCATTAATTTTTAATATTTTTTTTATATATAAAAATATTTATAAAACCCGATTACGAAGTGAAAAATGATGTCACAAGCGGGATTCGAACCCGCGCCTATTGGGATTCCGGCCCAATCGTGCTGCCACTACACCACCGTGACTAATTGTAGGATATGCAAATTTCACTTCATATCATATTTACGTCTTAAGGTGACGGTATGCTATCTACCCGACAATGTTTACAATCATTTTTCATTTCGTAATGGGTTTTATAAATAATTAATTAACCATATTAAATGCTAAATTTCAGTAATTTATATATAAAAATATTTCAAAAAAAATTACTTTGAAAAGAAAATACCTTAATTTATCTATTAAGAAACACTATTATTTTTTGCGTAATGTAATATTATTATTGTTACGTTACGGCCCAGCGTAACCGGTCAAAAATCGTAACGCCATTCTCTGTAACGATGTTAAATAAGTTTCAATTGAAAACATTACCTGTCTACAAGACTTCTGCTCCCAAACTTTATCGCTATGATCAAAACATTTTGAATGAACGCCATAATTCTCCAAAGCAAAGTTAACATCGGCATCTGTAATTAAATAAATTTAATATTATAATATTTCCCATGTGGTGACGGAGTAAAAATACACTTCATCATCATCATCTCAGCTCACATATGTCCCACTGTTGGGCTCGAGCCTCCTCTATAATGGGAGGGAAATTAACCTACTATACCGCGCTGGTCAGACGTGTTGGTTTAAGGTTTTGTTTCGAGTTTTCCATCTCTTGCATAAATGTTATTTGCGTTTTATATCCCTTAGTCGTTTCATACGATCTATATACTATATGGATCGAATAACTTGTTCATTTAGCTTAAATTTTCTTTTTTGAAAAGTTCGATACAACTACTTCTCGCTGAGATATCGAACTTTGAATGCAAAAGTATCTTTTTGTCTTTAACCATCAATATCTCAGCAACCACTGATCACACAAGAAAATTAAGTAGGGTTTTGAAATTTTTAATAAATTTCCTACAAAAATCAGGTACAATTATTTGAAAAAAAAAAAAATATTTTTATTCTTTACATTCATTTGCAAAATCAAGAAAAAAGGTCTTTTGGTGGCGTTTGGGATAATCAAGGCTAAGTTGGAAATATCGATAAAATCAGTAATGTTGAGTGAGCCTTACAGTATACAAAAACCCCACAAAGTTTCAATTTAATCCATCGAGCCATTTTTTTTTGTTTTATTCGATCAAATTTTTGAAAAAATATTAAAGTGGCACGATTTTGACTTTAAACGGTTACAATCTTTAACAAAATGAAAAATTTATTAAAAAAAAAAAATACTGCTTTTTAGCGTTGTAAGAGTTCACGAAAATTGACGATAAGCAATTTCTGAAAAGCGTGTAGATCCAGTTCGAAATTCGATTGAGTATATCAACTTTATTTTAAATTTAAGTAAAATTTTAATTCAGCTGAAGTTTAAAAATCACGAAAATCGTGGAATGCAATACCAGAATCGCGTTATATATAGCAAATATTGTTCTTTTTATAGATTTTGGAGTCACTAAAAAAAATTCCAAAATTATTCAGAAAGATTTTTTTTTAATTTTTTATTGATTTTTTTTCCCATAAATTTAAACATTTTAATCAATAAAAATGCATAAAAATCTGAAATGAAACATTTTTTTGTATTTTGTTAACTTTAAAGTTTTTTGCATTTTGATCATTTAAAGTCAAAATCGTGATACTTTAATTTATTTTCAAAAGTTCGATCGAATAAAACAAAAAAACGGCTCGATGGCATTGATGTATTAAAAACCCAAGATACACAGTCAACGTCTCAAAAACGTCCGCATAAAAAGAGCGCACAATTTAAAATTGTGCGCTCTTTTCAAATAGTCTTGCGTCGCTCGCGTCTCTGTGCACTCGTTAAAATGGCCGAAGTGTTTGTTGAGAAATTGTAAAAATATTACGTCAAGAACGTTAAAAAAGGATGGGATATCGTATTTTCGGTAAGTAAAAGAGTTTATTAATTTGTTTTTGTTGTTTTTATGACTAAATATAGGAAGCAATATGTGATTTTAATTTAATTTGTCTAAAACTTCACTCATAGGTCCAAGTATAATACGGCAAATTTCAATGGCCGCTTTTTCAGTGTAAGAACGACTATTACACAGCCTTTTATTTTAGTCGCATAATCCAAACGACCCTGTTCTTATTTAATGGAGTTATATTTTTCCACTAGTGTAGATGGCGCTGAATTAAATAAAATGATGAAATAAACTCACTAGGAGTGTTCTCCTCGTAGGAACAGCGGCTGCCTCTAACCAGAACGCTCTTATGTCTCCATGTAAACTCTTGAAGGTATGGGCAGTAATCAGCTAGAGTTACAGAACCTCCATAGTGGGCTTCTTCACCTGGTAGAACGTTGGGTAGGATATCGAAGTGCTGTGCTTTTTCAGTGTAAGAACGACTATTACACAGCCTTTTATTTTAGTCGCATAATCCAAACGACCCTGTTCTTATTTAATGGAGTCGATTTTTTTTATTGTGTTTAATTTTTTAATTAATAAATTTATTCACTTTGAACTTTTTTGTATTTAGTTTTTAATAAGTATTTATACGTGAGAAAAATAAAATTAGAAGAAAGAAGTTACGTTAGAAAAGTAAATATATTATGATAATAAATGGCCGAGTACCTATAGACTGGTGTCAGGCGGTAATTGTACCTCTCTACAAAGGGAAAGGTTCACGGCAAGATTGTAGAATCTACAGGGGCATAAGCCTCCTTAGCATTGTCGGCAAACTCTATGCGAAAGTGTTGATTGAAAGAGTAGTGAAAGTGACCGAAAAGAAAATATGGGATGCACAAGCGGGTTTTCGAAAGAGTATGGGTTGCACGGATCAAGTTTTCTCTTTACGATGCATGGCGCAAAAATTTTTGGCTAAAGGTCAGAAAGTCTTTTGCGCTTTCATTGATTTAGAGAAGGCTTATGACAAAGTGAGGAGGAATGAACTGTGGTCGGTACTATCTATGTATGGGGTAAATGGCCATCTTATTCAGGCGCTGAAATCCATTTATAAGGATTCCAGAGCCTGCGTAAGGATAAACGGGTCCTACACTGAATGGTTTAACATTGATAAAGGTGTCAGACAGGGATGTGTAGCGTCACCGTGGCTGTTTAACCTATTTATGGATAGCTGTTTACAAGATTTGAAAAATAATGAATGTGGTTTAAGAATGAATGAGTTACTCGTCAAATGTCTTCTTTATGCCGATGATCAGGTTTTACTTGCATCGTCGGCTGAAGACTTACAGGCGATGGTAACTACTATGCATGATGCTTTTGAAAGAAAAGGTATGAAAGTAAATGTAAGTAAGACGAAAGTAATGGTCTTTGAAAAGGATAAATGTATGACGGAATGTAATATTTTTATAAATGGTGAGGGATTGGAACAGGTGAAAGAATTTGTATACTTGGGTGTACTGTTTACTAGTGATGGTAAAAATGATGAAGATGTTGAAAGACGAGTAAATGCTGGTAATAAAGTGAATGGGGCATTGTACGCTTTTATGAAAAGTAGGAATGTATCTAACAAGGCACGCCTAGCTGTACATAAGGGAGTATTAGTTCCCACTCTCATGTATGGCAGTGAAAGCTGGATTTGGCAGGGAAGACATGAAAGTAGCATAAATGCTGTAGAGATGAGAGCTCTTCGTAGTATGTGTGGTGTAAGTCTGAAAGATAAAATTAGGAATAGTGTTATAAGAGAGCGCTGCGGTATGAATGAAGAAGTAGTGACAAAGATAAAAAAGGGTATGCTGAGGTGGTTCGGACACGTGGAAAGAATGAGTGAAGAAAGGTTGACTAAACAAGTATACAAAGCGAGTGTGAGTGGGACGATTACAAGGGGAAGACCACGTCGTACTTTCCTGGATCAAATCGAAGATGTGTTAGTGAAAGGTCAGATTAAGAGTACGCGTAATCGTAGAGCATGCATGAAGACTGTGATGAGTGTGAATGAAGCGATGGAGGTATGTCAGGATCGTGGTTTGTGGCAATCCGTAGTCTCTGCCTACCCCTCAGGGAAACAGGCGTGAGGCTATGTATGTATATATGTAATATAGTTCTTAATCGAATTCCAGAAGGAAAAGGGGTCGTCTATACGAAGTTATTTTTAGAGTTCGTAAATATTTATTATTATATCGATTAATTAGGGGAAAACTTATGGGTTCGCGACATACTGCATGCTAATGACAGAAGTGTCGTTCTAGCCCAACATCACCTTTAAAACTTAAAAATTTCAATTATATCGGCAGCCTTCATGACTGCTTAGTTTGTATGACATACATACATACATATCATCACGCCATATCACTTGCAGGGTAGGCAGAGAGAAGTTTGTATGACGCTTTTTTTTAATTAAAGAAGGTTGTTTTCGATTTTGTAGGTAATTTAAGTATCGGGTATAAATTACGGGTGACTATTGAACAAGACGAGTTATTTTATTTGCATATTATTATTATATATCATTGATGTTCACATGTCCTACCCAAAAATATATTTACGCTCAGATAAAAGTATAATTATGGGTTTAGAACACAATTTAACTAACTCTTAAAAATTAAAATACTAACTCGATGTCTTATAATAAAAAAATATACAAATATTCGTCTTCACTCCATGTCCTGTCCTGCCGGCTAACTTCGGTTGTAAAAATTTTATTGTTTATTGTACACTGCTTTGTAATAAAAACTTTAAACAATGCGCGTAAGGTTGAAATTGCAAAAAATATGTTTATAGCATAACTATAACTACGTAGGTATAATTGATGAGCGTTTCGTGACAGTTTTGAGTATTACTTTTGTTTGAGGCTGTGCATCTTGGGTTTCTGATACATCAATGCTCGATGGATTAAATCGTAATTTTGTGAAGCTTTTGTATATATTGAACTGTAATAAGCACATTCAACAATACTGGTTTTGTCGATATTTCCAACTCAGCGCCTGATTATCCCAAAAGTCACCAAAAGCCCTTTTTGTCTTGATTTGGCAAATTAATGTAAAAATTTTTTTTTTTTTTCAAATAACCGTACCTGTTTTTTTGTGGAAAATTTGTTCAAGATTTCACAACCTTCCTTATTTTTTTTGTGCAATCAGCGGTTGCTGAGATATTGATGGTAAAGACAAAAATATACATTTGCATTCAAAGATCGATATCTCAGCGAGAAGTAGCTTTATTGAACTTTTTAAACAAGCAAATTTAAGCTGAATGAACAAGTTATCCGATCCATATAGTGGTTAAGTTGGAAAAAGAAATTCCAAGATCGTAGAACAAAAATGAGAACCGAAAAAAAATATTTTTTTCGGTATTCATCAGGATTGAGCAAAACACGTTGCTTGAAAAAAAAATTCATCATAAGATCTTAAAACTAGAAACTTTGAGCTATTAAAACTCCTTTTTTTAAAATTCCAGTACGACAATTTTTAAGGGAAATACCAGCCACTTGAAAAACCTCAAAAAATTTGTATTTTTTTTTTGATCCCTTATATTTTTCCACTAGTGTAGATGGCGCTGAATTAAATAAAATGATGAAATAAACTCACTAGGAGTGTTCTCCTCGTAGGAACAGCGGCTGCCTCTAACCAGAACGCTCTTATGTCTCCATGTAAACTCTTGAAGGTATGGGCAGTAATCAGCTAGAGTTACAGAACCTCCATAGTGGGCTTCTTCACCTGGTAGAACGTTTGGTAGGATATCGAAGTGCTGGAAACAGAATATTCATTATATCAGCTCTTATAAGTCCCACTGCTGGGCCCAAGCATTCTCCACAATAGAAAGGATTTTTTTATTGCTTATGGTGGCAAATGAGCGAGCAGCACATCCGATGGTGTCAGTTGGACCTTTGCAATACCAAGGGTATAATAAGCCAGGCCGCCTACTAATACAAACCCCAAACCCACCCGGTTAGGCTGCCGGCTCTCTCGCTCACCGAACGAAGCGCAATAGCACATTGCCATTACTCAGACGTCGATCTTCTGCTCAGTGTGGTACTACCCCGGACGGACCGGCCCCGCGGCTGTAGACAGAGAACTGTCAACAGCGTGCTCCTACCACTAAAAATTTACCAACTGTACCATGCTAGTCATGCTAGAGGGTTTGATATCGAGTTTTCAAAAACCAGGAGGAGGTGAAAATATCTACTTTCTTCTTCTACATATGAAGCGGCAGACAGGAAGCAAAATCTTATAATAAGTCAATGAATAAGAGGATATGCAGCCATGAGAAGCGCAGCAGTACAGCACCAGCTGTATGACAGAGCTCGAAAGGCATGTATGCCTTAAAATTGATTATAAATTGATAGGTAAACCCCCAGGCTCAAAAAGGTCCTGAATACGTCACGATATAAAATAAAAAACACCAAGCAGTCATGAGGACTGCCGACAAAAGTAAAAATTTAAACCTATGAAAAAAATAACAAATAAAAAAAAAATAAGCGTGCATACCGTAGCCAGCCGTCAGAAAAAATATTTTGGAATGGTTAGGGAATAAATTCGCAACGAATTGCTTTATTTCATCATCATCATCATCATCACCGCCCATAAATGTTCCACTGTTGGGCTCGAGCCTCCTCTATAATGGGAAGGAAATTGACCTACTATACCGCGCTGGTCAGACGTGTTGGTATAGGGCTTGTTTCGAGTTTTCCTTCTCTCGCATAGATGTTATATGCATTTTATATCACTTAGTCGTCTCTTACGATCACCCACGTGTAAGATAGGGGGTGGTGAATTGTATTCTTACTCCGTCATCACACGGATAGCTGCTTTATTTATCAGTATAAAAGTACTATCATTTATGTAGTTAAATACAATATTCTCCTACAGTCTACTTTCCCTCCGTCTTACGAATTTTCGATCAGGTCACGTGTCCTGACGCGATTTTAACATTTTTTACCCATACCAAATAAGTGCACAACGCCGCTAAAAACGTTTTCACTTCAAAAATAGTTATAAAATTTATAACTATTAATATCTCAATTACCTGATAAGCCCTTGGCAATATGTTGTCATGACGGACCAAATTGCAAAGTACCACAGCATCCCTTTTAGAAGAACACTCAGTTCTTAATGGATTTCCTTTGATTCTTTCGCAAAACGGCGATATATTTTTTCTTCTGTAAAAATAACGAGAGCATTAAATTTTTTGGTAACAAGATTAAGGAATATATAAGTATATATTTATGTCCCACTGCTGGGCTACAAGAACCACTTCTATAATGAGAGGCAAATTGACCACACACAAGGGGCCGTCCATTAATCACGTGAGGTTTGAAAGGGGGCAGGGGTTTGACAAACATCACGAAGTCCTAAACCTTCATAGTCTTAAACCTCACCACGTATCACCAAGGGGGAGGGGGGGGTTAAAAAATGTTAAAATAAAGATATGCTGGTTCAACGTATTGGTATCATGTGGGTTTTCGTATCTTCTCTTGCATCGATGTTTCCTGCATACCATAATTAATCGTTTTTTACGAGACCTTCGAATAAGAAAAGAGCTGGTGACTAGTATACCTACTCCATCATCAGACGGATACCTTGTCAGCCACTAAATAATTATTAATATAATTAACTTACACAATCGTAGAATTATCCGTGGCGTTGCTTGTAAAAAATTTAAGAGATTCAATTTATCTGTATCATAAAACCTTTAATTAAAAGAACAAATGACCCCATTATTAGTAAAAAGTGACCCCATTATTAGTAAAAAAGTGACCCCGTTTTAAGTAAAATATTTGTATAAACTTTAAATGAATTTTAACATAATAAATGTCCATGCCTCTGCTCAATGAAATTTGAAAGTCTTACACTAGTATAATTATCCTTAATATTAATGAATGAAATGACCACATCATCATTCATTCTCTTACTCTTATCCCAACTACTTGGGATCGATACAATATGTACTCCTCTTTCATAGCACATATTGTAAAAGTTATTATATAGAGCCCCACAAATATATAACAAAATGTATTCTGTTGGTATGCAGAACTTAAGTAACTACCACTTTAAAAATCATCTACAAACCTTAATCAGTAACATGGATTACAATAAAGTAGAATCATTTCTCAATATTTATTTCGCTTGACTACACATACACCCAAACGCACCATCAAAGATGCACGCATGCACACACACGCACGCACGCACACCACACCATACCACGTACATGCACACTACACGTACACAGTACACACACCATACACACACACACACACGTTAAAGTTTCTAAGGATTTTTTTTATTATTATTTTTTTTACCACATATATAACCTTAGATATAATTATGTCACAGCAAATTAATTTTATGTCTACGATTTATGTAATTCGGAAAGGAACTGTCTCTTGAGACACAGGTAGTACCTAATTCAAGAGGCAGGGATACCCATGTATAAGTGTCAAATGTATCTGTTTTCAATAAAGATTATTATTAGCAATAGTTTTGTGACCGGCCGCCTGCCAGACGTCAACCCTCCTTGGGAATGTAATTGTTGACCAAACGGCATCAGATAGAGTTGGCCCAGGTCGTTATAAGCCTCTTAGTCGTCTTTTACGACATTCACAATCAAAGTAAGGGTTGGTAGTATTCGTAGCCGCTATCACACAGCGTAATGAAAATGACCCCATTTGAAGTAAAAAGCAAAGTATTTTTAACGTTAGTCTAGAGGAAAAACCTATTTAAATACTATAAAACTGTAATAATATTATATCTTTCACAGTATTCAAATTGTATACTCTTAAAGACCCCAATTGTAGTAAATGCTACTATAAGATTATATGAGTTCATGATTGATGAGTACCAAATAATATGTCAGTGTATATATATGAAAGTGATCTTTAAATTACATTAGGTATTACCTAAATTTAAAGTTTAATTGGTATCACCAATTGAAAAAGATGAGATGAGTACCAAATAATATGTCAGTGTATATATATGAAAGAGATCTTTAAATTACTTTAGGTATTACCTAAATTTAAAGTTTAATTGGTATGACCAAGAGAAAAACTTTTACTAAAAAGCAATTAGCGGGTAGTCGTTGTTCCACAAAATTTGCTGTAAAAGTGACCCCATTTTCAGCAAAATAAAGAAATCAAATGACCCCAGTTGTAGTAAAGTTAATCTAAAGCAAATATGCTAAAAAGTAATGAACCCAAGGCGGGTTTTACCTCAACCTTTGAGTGTTGAGCCACTGCTTGCAGGATGCCATGGCGAACCTGCATCCGAGACCCTTGCCCCAGTGGAGTGGAGCAGCATGCTCATAATCCGCCCGATACCAGCCCGTATCTTCCATCATGGCGAAGGTTATACGACTAAACACAGAATTTTGTGTATGGGTTCCAGTCATAGCTTCGTTCTGGGAAAAGAATATTATTTTTAAATTCGAAATCAAAGGGAAAGAATAATGTCATGAGCGGTTCGCACAAAGTTTAGTACTGCCTGAGAATTGAACCCTTGACACTTGGCACAGTGCTCCATATCTTAACCACTACACCATCTGCGCAATCTTAATTAAAATCGAAAATAAAATATATACACGTATAGCTCCAATAAAATGGTTGTATTACCTCAAAGACACGTTTTTCCCAATGAGTAAGAGCCGTACCATCACCACCCTGGTCTTCTAACTCAGCACCTTCAAGTTCGGAGCAGTTAAAGTGATCTCTCACCTGAAAAAAGCCATATCTCATGTATTACTATTACAAAATTGAGGACTATTTACTGTACTCCAAAAAATCTTATTGTGTAAAATTGAATATTTTATCGAGAAAGATTTTAAATTTATTTAGTACCTACTATATTATATTGGTGAGACTATTTATCGAGAAAGATTTTAATTTTATTTATTTACACCGTGACATTTATATCGTCTTACAAAAGAAGTGCCATAAAAGTATCCGACCAAAGAAACATATCTAACATATTTAATTGTTCAGTAATGGTAGTGATAAAAAAATAACAAAATAAAATAAATTAAAGTTAATATATTGTAACAATCTGGTTATAATGTTTACATTTTAAACAAAAACAAAATCATACGGCATTCCGCATGATAATGATTGGCTAACGTAATTAGTCCACGTGGACTGATATTCCAAAGCGTACCTACGCCTAGGTAGTACCTACACAGTACGTAGGTTAAGTCGATTAGGTAGCCTACCGCTCGCTACATGCTGATCTCTTACTATTTTAATTAGTAATTATTTATAATAATTTTTAGTTAAAAATATTCCAGTAAATATATTTTTTAACCTTTTAATTGTACGAATGAATAGTAGATACTGGATACGTTAGCTGAATTGCTTTTGTATGACGACATAAATGTCACCGTGTTTATATGACGCTTCTATATCAACATATCAGCTCATATATGTCCCACTGTTGGGATCGAGACTCCTCCATAATGAGAGGGAAATTGACCTATTATAAGCTGGTCAGGCATGTTGGTAAATAGATTTGGTTCGAATTACTGATATTTAGCATTTAACATGCATTGATTATTTATAAAAACTTGATTACGAGCGAAAAATGATTGTTACATACGGGATACGAACCCACACCTATTGGCAATCCGTTCCAATTGTGCTATTGTCATTTGTGTGTCCCATATGTGACATTTTCGCTCGTAATGAAGTTTTTATAGATTTGTTTCGAGTTTTACTTCTCTTAATATGAACACTGAAGCACTTAAATTACTTTTAACTAGGATGAAGTCCCAAGCAGATGTTAATAAACAAAGTTCTTACTTCTTTCACAACTCTTGGTGTCACAAGCATGTTGAATGTCCTCTCCATATATCCACCTCGTATCATCCAGTTTTTTCTTGTAATATTTTTGACCACACGATTTGACCATTTGTGAATTTGCAACCTGGATATATATAATATATAATGAAATAATAGTTATTTTTAGATAAAATTGTTTTCTAACTCAGATATCAGATAGAAAAGCGACGGATGAGAGACTGCTGCATGTAGCAGAGATGCGAATGTTAAGGTGGATGTGTGGCCTGACCAGAATGGATAAGATAAGAAATAAGCATATAAGAGTAAATTTAAAAATGGCGCCAGTGACGAAAATCTTGGTATGGACACGGGATGAAAGTGATGTTGTGAGAAAAGTTTTAAGTATGAATGTTGAAGGCTTTAGGGGTAAGGGAAGACCGAAGAAAAGATGGATGGATTGCGTGAAGCATGGTATGGATAGAAAGGGAGTGAACGCAGAGATGACATCGGATAGGATTGAGCGGAAGAAAAGGACATATTACATCGACCCCAAGTAATTGGGATAAGAGCAAGGTAATGATATCAGATAGAAAAGCTTAAGTTTATTTACTTACTCTTCATCTAAAGGTGGGTTGCCAGTATCTGGACGTCTTTCAGTCAATGGTTCACCATATTCGTCCCTGTAATAGATTGTAATTCATTGTTTCAACATTTCAACTCATATATCGCTTGCCCAGAAGAATAATGACACAGTAAGTGTAGCACGGTTGGGCCGGACTCACAATAGGTGCGGGTTCGAATCCCGCTTGTGACATCATTTTTCGCTTCGTAATCGGGTTTTTATAAATCATTAAGCATATTAAATGCTAAATTTCAGTAATTTGAATAACAAGGTTGTGTCATCGTTTAATACAATTCTAACTGCAAAGTTTGAAGTATTAAGCCTATACAATGTGTAAACATTGTCGGGTAGATGGCACGCGTCACTTTAAAGACGTAAATATGATATGAAGCGAGATTTGACTGTCCTACAAGTGAATGCGGGAAATAGAGTGAACGGAGCGTTGGGGCAACTTCTCGGCAGCCACCACCTCAGCCAGAAGGCACGTGTAGCAATACATAACGCAGTGCTTGTCCCAACATTACTGTATGAGAGCGAGAGTTGGGTATGCAGAAAAGAGTATGATAGTAAAATTAATGCGGTGGAAATGCGATCTCTGCGGAAAATCTGTGGAGTTAGACTGACCGACCGCATTCGTAACGACGACGTAAGAGAGCGAGTAGGTATGAAAGAGAGTATTGGTGTAAAGATGCGAAAGGGAATGCTCCGATGGTTCGGACATGTGGAAAGAATGCCGAACGAACGCCTGGTTAAGAAGATATACAATGCGAAAGTGGAAGGATGTAGGTACCGGGGGAGACCGAGACTAACCTACCTAGACCAGATCGGTCATGTACTGAAGGAAGGTGGAGTCAAGAGTCTCCGAAACCGGCGAGCGTGTATGAAGAGAATTATGAATGTTGAGGAAGTGAGTGAAGTATGCAGAGATAGAGTTCTCTGGCACTCTGTTCTCTCTGCCTACCCTGCAAGGGATATGGCGTGATGATATGTATGTATGTATGTACAAACCTGTGATGATATGTATGTATGTATGTACCTTAAAGATGAAAATATAATACGATGCGAGAATTGAATGTCCTACAATAGTTCACGTTGGTGTAAGTGTACGATTGGGCCGGACTCCCAATAGGTGCGGGTTCGAATCCCGCTTGTGACATCATTTGTAATCGGGTTTTTATAAATAATGACACAAATCAAAAAAGCTAAATTTTTCAGGAGAGTCAAAATATGTATTTCCTTTTTTTCAGGTCGGTTCAGCAACGATTCCAAATGCACGAACATCAGCATAATATCCTTAACAATGACGACGAAGAGTTGATAGAGAGAACTTATAATATTAACACCCCTCCACCGTCAATAATTTAAATATAATGAAAATTGTAATTTTTAGAGTTGTGACACTATTCTTCTGGGCAAGCGATATGTCCCACTATTGGGCTCAATCCTCCTTCAAAATAGAAGGGAACGTGATCTATTATACCACGCTGGTCAGACGTGTTGGTACCTATACCAGCCTCAGTTTTATTACGAGTTTTCTTCAACTAAATATTCATAATGATATCTAATATTTACACGAGTATTACACATTTGAAATAAAACTACTTTTACGGATTCTATCGCGTTTGTATTTGATTTTTAATTTCTCAACGTTTCGAACACTTTACAGTGATCATGGTCACGGGAGGACTGAGGTGTCTTACGTTCAAAAGTCATCATTATTTCAGAAATTTATATCTACCCGCTACAGTCATCATCATTCTCCTACTCTTATCCCAATTACTTGGGGTCGATACAATATGTACTCTTCTTTCATAGCACATATTGTAAAAGTTATTGGCAATAATTTTATGACCGGCCTGCCAGACGTCAACCCTCCTTGGGAATGTAATTGTTGACCAAATGGCATCACATGGAGTGGACCTAGGTCGTTATATGGCTCTTAGTCGGCTTTTACGACATCCACGAGCAAAGTAAGGATTGGTAGTATTCTATCTACCCGCCACAGTATTAGCTATTAAAAGTTTGACTCACATTTTAATACAAATCCATTGCCAAAGAAAACGATTCTATATGTAAAAATGTTTGTATAGTTTATGATCAGTTATATTAAACATTTAATTTATGATAATTATTATATTGTAGCAATTTATTAGTTTAAAAATCTAACAAAAAAAAAACTATTAAGCTACCACCAGATTGGAAGGCGGCCACTCTGAAAAAGATCTGACCAGAAAACTTAGAAGGCATAACACTAATTTTATTACTAATTTTTAGATGCGGCTTATTTTATATTCATCATTCTCCTACTCTTATCCCATTTATCTGGGTCGATACAATATGTACTCTTCTTTCATAGTACATATTGTAAAAGTTATTGGCAATAGTTTTATGACCGGCCGCCTGCCAGACGTCAACACTCCTTGTGAATGTAATTGTTGATCAAGCGGCATCAGATGGAGTTGGCCCAGGTCGTTATAAGGCTCTTAGTCGTCATTTACGACATCCACGAGTAAAATAAGGGTTGGTAGTATTCGTAGCCGCTACCACACAATTATATTACTAAACTAAATATTCTTTCAGGAATCCATCATCGAGATATGTCCACTATTAGATATACAACAACACAAGATATTACAATAACCGCTAATGATAGAATAATTAAAGATTGCATTCTGAGTTTCTGAGAAGAAAGCTTTTTAACGCGTCAATCGCCATGTCAGACATATATGTCTGACGTACGCGATTTGGGAGAATGCCACATGAATCACAGATGTCCGACGCAAACGATACATTTGCATTATCTTTCGAAAGTTTGGCCATCAAGAACAAAACCTGAAAATTTCTTGGCTTACTACAAACGGTTTGTCGAGAAAAAAAGTTTTAATATAGGGCCATGTCAGTCACATGTGTGTGACATAAAAAAAATAGTGTTTTCCCGGGAATTTTGACAAAAAATATTTTTTTTCTGATACATTAAGTTTCCTTGATACATTTTTAACTAAATTATCTAATAAAGTTATCATGGCCCATGTGAATTTTTTTCTGATATTATCGTGGCGATTAACGTGTTAAGGCAGGCGCAGCAAAATGCTGGCATTCAACCTCATAATTTACTGGTATTCTGACGAACTACCGATGGCCAATTGTCTTCGGTTACCTACTCCGTCATGAGTCCCATCTATCAACGCCTTGGCTTTACTGGTTGCTGTCAGAGCATCGTCCTCTCCCCTGATGCACATGTAGCAATTTTTTACAACCGGGCAAATAGAGTGGTGATATTTTTTTATATTAACCATTCGACGTCGTCCAGTTCTTATCTCAATTACTTGTGGTGGATGGAATATGTCATCCATCGTAGATTTAGCAAAATTTTGAGAAGTTTTGTGTATAAAAACCCGATTACGAGCGAAAAATAATTGTCACAAGTTGGATTCGAACTTATTGGAAATCCGTTCCAATCGTGCTGCCACTTACACCACCGTGAACTATTGTAGGACATTCAATTCTCGCATCGCGTTATATTTTTTAAATTTCAGTAATTTGAATAACATGGTTGTGTCGTCGTTTAATACAATTCTAACTGCAAAGTTTGAGTATTAACTCTGTACAATGTGTAAACATTGTCAGGTAGATGGCACACGTCTCCTTAAAAGATGAAAATATAATACGATGCGAGAATTAAATGTCCTACAATAGTTCACGGTGGTGTAAGTGGTAGCACGATTGAAACAGATTTCCAATAAGTGTCGGTTCGTATCCCACTTGTGACAATAATTTTTCGCTCGTAATCGAGTTTTTATAAATAATCAAGCATATTAAATGCTAAATTTCAGTAATTTGAATAGTTTTATGATCGGCCACCTGCCTGACATCAAACACTTCTTGGGAATATAATTGTTGATCAGCATCCGATTTTATCGTCTTTTACTTATATTACTCGTGAGGACACCCAACATAAAAGTTGATTGGTAGTATTTGTAGCCACCATATTAACAAGATATAATAATCATCATCATCATCACCATCACAGCTCATACACGTCCCATTATTGGGCTCGAGCCTCCTCCATAATTTGAGGATAATTGACCTACTGTACCACGCTGGTCAGACGTATTGGTATAGGATTTTGTTCAGAGTTTTCCATCTCTCGCAAAGATGTTATATGCGTTTTATATCCCTTAGTCGTCTCTTACGATCACCCACGGGTGAGATAGGGGGTGATGAATTGTATTATTACTCCGTCATCACAAGGATATGGTGAAGGTTGATAATATACTAATAATAAATCTACATAAAGTTACCTGTAAAATGCGAAGAGTGAAACACTGAAGCCCAGGGCGTGTAGCATCTCATGCTTAACAGTCGACAGCACAGAAGGCAGATCTCTATATTTCGTTGAAAGTTCTCCAGGACAAAAGTTAGCGTGACCGGCTACTGGCCTGGAAAGAACGAGACAATATCTTTAAATATAAAAATACGTGTAGCACTCGGGGACTGCCGCGGTAAAGCTATTGCATAGCATTTTTTATCAACTTATGCAGTATTTCTTTTCTTTTTTATATTAATTCAAAGTATTTTTTTTTCTTTGATATTAATTCAAGTTACACCTTATAACATTTAAAGTACACGTTTTTAAACTGTTTTATTTATATCATTATTATATTATTATAAATAAATATTGCCAAAATAAATTGCAAAAAGAGTTTGACGGCAGTGAGATTCGAACCCACGCCTACGGTACTTAAAACCAGCGTCTTAGACCACTCAGTCACGCTGCCTGCGTATACTCAATGCAAAATTAACTGCTGCTTTTCAACCATACAATCTTAGGTTTTATTTTCGTTACGGAATTTCTTAATTCGGTTACCGCGCTCAAAGCCCGCGATAAAAGCTTAGCAATAGCTTGAAAATGTTTTTATTTATTTAAATTTCATCTCACTCCAAATATGTTCAAGCATTCTACAAAATAGGAAGGATTTTGAATTATTAGCATGCTGATAAGATGTATTGTATTGGTACAGATGATATATGTATATTATATCCCTTAATCGTCTCTTACGATCACCCACAGGCAAGATAGGGGATGGTGAATTGCATTTTTACTTCATCCACAGACGGAATTTTAATTGGACAGAAATGCATTTATCAAAGTTTCAAAGGTGGTTTCCTCGCTTTTTTATTATGCTTATAATGGCAAACGAGCAAGCAGCACACCTGATGGAAGTGTCATTGCCGCGCATTAGCAATAGCAAGGGTATAGCTTAGGCTACTGCCTACCAATAAAATCCCCAAACCCACCCAGTTGGGCTGCCGGCTCTCTCGCTCACCGAACGAAGCGCAATAGCACATTGCCATTACTCAGACGTTGATCTTCTGCGAGAGTGTGGTACTACCCCGGACGGACCGGCCCGCGGCTGTAGACAGAGAACTGTCAACAGCGTGGTCCTACCACTATACATCTGAAGGTTTGATCATGCTGCTAATAATTTTCTATTTACAGTCAAGTGTCTTCTTATCCAGGTTAGTGCCACACTCTTACAAGAATGGTAATCATAGTTTGGGTAGTAGAAATTTGCTATTTGCACAAGGTTCGATGATCGAAAGAATTTAAAAAACAATAGGCCAATTGGTAGAAGCACGCTGTTGACAGTTCTCTGTCTACAGCCGCGGGCCGGTTCGTCCGGGGTAGTACCACACTGAGCAGAAGACCGACGTCTGAGTAATGGCAATGTGCTATTGCGCTTCGTTTGGTGAGCGAGAGAGCCGGAAGTCCAACTGGGAGGGTTTGGAGATTGTAATGTTAACATAAGTAATAAAAAAAAGTTCAGGCGCTTAAATCTTTTAGACAGCGACCAGGATAAGCGCCTAGCATTGCGGAAGTCCAAGATCGGCAATTATCACTATCAATTAGGCTGTTTCATCAGCCACCAAAGGATTTTAAATTCCACCAGTACAACCAGTTCTACCTATTTTATCATCATCATTGCAACTCGTATATATGCTACTAGGTTCGAGATTCCTCCGCAATGGGAGGGTAATTGACCTACTATACCACGCTATTTTTGATATTCCCTCCTCATTAACGCGCCGTAACGTTTCTTCGTATCCCCTTCCCCCTCCCTGAAGATTACGTAACACCCAAGTGACCGTTTTTAAACGTATTTGCGGCAATAATAAATAAAAGAGATTCCAAACTCGCAATACATGTGTATACCGTTTATTCATCACTAGTTTCTTACCGAGGCTTCGCCCGCGTAAAAGGTTACTTTCCTAAAAATTTTCATCCCCTATTTTTATTTTACCCCTTAAGGGTAAATTTGTACTATATGTTAATGTCATATTTATTAATATCTAATCAATAGCCTAAAAATAAGTTTCAAGCTTCTGGCTTTAAAATTGACGATACTTCCTTACAACTTTTCATCTCTCTTTACAACCCTTTTTTGCATTAAAAAGTAGCCTATGTCCTTTATCAGGCTCTAGACTATCTGTGTACCAAATTTCATTTAGATCGGTTCAGTAGTTTTGGCGTGAAAATGCGACAGACAGACAGAGTTACTTTCGCATTTATAATATTAGTAAGTATCTAAAAAATAAAATTTGTTTGCCAACTTGGGAAATTTTAATTCCCTAGTTATTTATGTAATAAAAAAAAAAACAATGTTACGTAACGCGTTGTTTGAACACCCTCCCGGCTATGTATATTGTAACATTTTACAAGACCGACCCCTCCCCCCAAATTGCGTTACGTAATACTTGAAGGTAGGGTAAATTGCATTTTTACTTCGTGACCAGAGCTATTATAGTAATTAACTGACCTGTCCAGGGCGGATTCTTGCTGGCAATGGGATGCGTATGCTACAGTCAGACCTCTCTTGCACCTCTCAGTTTCCACGGCACTTACATACAGTACAAAATCGGTGTCTTCCACACCTAAAGGCTCTGTTTCTGATAATACTGAAATATAAGAGATTTATCAGCTGTGTGTATTTTATTTTAGCATTGAATAAGACTGTTGAATCTCATATGTGACAATAATTTTCCGCTCGTAATCTGGTTTTTATAAATAATCAAGCATATTAAATGCTAAATTTCAGTAATTTGAATAACAGGGTTGTGTCATCGTTTAATACAATTCTAACTGCAAAACTTGAGTATCAAGTCTGTACAACGTGTAACAATGTCGGGTAGATGGCACACGTCACCTTAAAGACGTAAATATAATACGATGCAAGAATTGAATGTTCTACAATAGTTCACAGTGGTGTAAGTTGTAGCATGTTGGGCTGTTGTTTTTTATCTTTTATAAAAATAAGATAAAACGCACTATTTTTTAATATTTTTTGGATATATATCCGTTTAATAGTGATAGGCTCACACTGTTGACAGATTTCTGTCTACAACCGCGGGCCATTCTGTCCGGGACAATACTTCATTCTCGCAGAAAATCTACGTCTGAGCAGTGGCAAAGAACTGTTCCGTTTTTTTCGGTAAGCGAAAGGGCCGGCAGCCCAACTATTTGAGTGGGCTTAGGGTTTTCATTGGTAGGCAGCGGTCTGTATTCTTGGTATTGCAAAGGTCCATGGGCGGCAGCAAGCCCTACCATTAAACGAGGATATACAATAGGGAAAAAACGAAATCTCAAATGAAAATCAACTTCTCATATTGTTATTTATCAAATTACTTCCGAACAACTATAACTCCAGGTTCCAAAATGCTCCGACAGCTTTCGCCCGACGGCGAAAACTGTTGACGCGTCGACACGAGAGGAACCCGCGATGGTAAACCGCCGGGCGGGCCACCGAAGACAACGATCGGGTACCGGTGGTCCGCTCGCACGGCGAAGAGAGGTGTTTGCAGGGTGAGTCTATGGGGTTGCGCGCCGCCTCTTCCGTCGCCCCGGATCGATTTGGCAGGGCGCGACCATGTACATAGCCCAATGCAAAAAAAGGGTTGCAAAATAGCGTCCATAAACGACACCGAAGTTTGATCCTCGGGTAGTCCCAATACTTTTAATTATCTTGGAACCCGTAACAAATTTGATTAGGAAAGAAAACAAAAAAGAAATATCCAATTATTAAGACAAAGCCCGTTTTGCAGACACGAAGCAAAGGTTTCTGATAAGCCAATAAAAAAGTTTTCTAAACACTAAGGAAATAATCCTTGTTATACGTGTGTGACTTTCCAACCATGCAACGGCACTGGCAATAAAGGCAGCTTTGATAAAAGAAGCAGTACAGCACCACAAATACGACAGAGCTTAAGAGGCCTTATACGTATACCTTAAGATTCATAATCATTCTCCTGCTCTTATCCCAATTACTTGGAGCAATATATACGCAATATATACCCCTCTTCCTACATATATATACAAAGGTTATTGGCAATAGTTTTATGACCGGCCGCTGCCTGACGTCAACCCTCCTTGGCAATGCAATTGCTGACCAAATGGCATCAGATAGTGTTTGCCCAGGTCGATATAAAAGCTCTTAGTCGTCTTTTACGACATCCACGAGATAAGTAAGGGTTGGTAGTATTCGTAGCCGCTTTCGAACAGCAATGCCACATGTATGCCACACGTCTGCCTTAAGATTGATAGCAGTAATAGGCATGGCAGAAACGCATAAATGCACTGAAATTGGTCGATATAAAAGCTCTTAGTCGTCTTTTACGACATCCACGAGATAAGTAAGGGTTGGTAGTATTCGTAGCCGCTTTCGAACAGCAATGCCACATGTATGCCACACGTCTGCCTTAAGATTGATAGCAGTAATAGGCATGGCAGAAACGCATAAATGCACTGAAATTGCCTCAAGTTACTCCAAAATCTGTATAATATGCTACAATAGACGTGATTTGATGCAATTTGTTCTTTTTTCGTGATGAATCCAGTCCACTATCCGTGCACTCCGTCCGCGGTGACTAAGAAGCAGAGTGCGACTACATAACCCGCGGTATTTCGCCATCGTCTAACCCCCTACCGTACTAGACACCAAGTAACTATGGGTTTTGTACGCTTCCAGATACCGTTTGCAAAATATCTAAGATTGATATATTCGTAATTTTATAAAAAAAAAGTAAACTTACGAGGATCATCATGTTTTTCTTCATGTATTCCATTCCACTCCAACTCAGTGGGGAGGTCGTCGTCTCTATGACGAGGTAACGCCCTACAATCATGTCCTGTCCTATTGCAAACATAGCAGACCTGTAATTATTAAAAAATATATGACCCACATGTCTGTACGACACCGCGTCTAGTTTTTCTTTCTCTGATCGTACCCGACACCTAACGTCCAGTACCAAAACGTAGAACAGAACCAGCTGCAGCATCAAAACTTGCTGTATTCTGTGTATCAACTTCTCTTCTATTCTAACCTTTGTTAAGGTTACAATCATCATCATCATCATCATCTCAGCTCATATACAGGGTGGAAGTGGACCGCTCCCGAAAACAAAGACAGATGACCCTACTAGTCCTACTTGTAATGATAGGCTAGAAAAAAAAATTATTCGAATGAAAAAAAAAAAATCTTTTTCGCAACGAATTTTGAGTTTTTTTCACATTCCCTCGTATTAGCACAGTGCCATGTAACGATAATTCCATTAAAAATACGTAACTTTACTCAGATGAGAAAAGACGCAATCTATTCAAAACTCACGATCATATGTTCAAAAGTTAAACGACCTCGCGTGGTGAAAAAAAAAACATTTTTTTTTCATCCGAATCGATTTTTTTTCTAGCCTATCATTACAAGACTACAAGTAGGACTAGTAGGGTCCCCTTCCACCCTGTATATCCCACTCTTGGGCTCGAGCTTGCCCCATAATGGGAGGGAAATTGACCTAATATACCACGCTGGTCAGACGTGTTTGTATAGAATGTTGACCCCCTAGTCATCTCTTACGATCATCCAAGGTTAAGAAAGAGGGTGATGAATTGTATTCTTACTCCATCACTACACGCAAAAAAGGTTGGCAGGGAATTATAATAGGCGACCAATTTGCCTGAAAGTATTTGACTTACATTAAGGTGTTCTTCTGGCACCGTGACCTCCCCACATTTAGTGTCGATACTACAGCTATCTATGCAATGTGACCTTCCACCTCTGACGAACACTTGGCGAGTCGGGCATTTTCTGTAAAAAAAAAAAACCTAAATATCAACTTTCATTTAGACTTATGCTGGTCACGGCTGGAAGGGCCTCCCTCATACATTGCCACAAAGTGCCATCCTCTGCCATTTAGGCGTCCTCACTTCATTTGATAGGTACGCGCTCTTCATTGGAGAACCTTTCTTCTTCATCGGTTTATCTTTCGTCAAGATATGACCTATCCATTTAGCGTGTTAATTCTTTTTGCTATGTCGATTATGCGTACTTTTTTACCGTACTAGGAATATTTCTAAAATAAAGCACGAATTTAGTCCTATCCTGGGCATATTTGGCCACCGAAGACACAGCTCGGGTCCCGGTGGCCCGCTCGCTCGACGTGGAGAGAAACATATAGGGGGTTCTATGAGGTCGTGCGCCGCTTCTTCTGTCGCCCCGGACGGAGCAAGGCATGACCACAACATAGCCTGCGGCCTAAAAAAAACCTGGTCACAATTAAAACATTACTTATTTTTATTGATCGTTGCGCCGCCTACAGTTTGGTTGAACAAACTTAGCTGCCATTTTGTCCTATTTCTCAAAAGAACCAATGAGAATTATTATATTTATGTTCCTAGCGTCTGTAGGTACGGTAAAAATTGTAGATCATAAAATTATCTACAAGAAAATGTATCAATACATTTTTCCTATAACATATACCCGAAAAAGATGTTGATGAGAAGCAACTGAGTTGTTAATATCAAAATTACATTACAATTGTAGAGATGTAGGTACTCGTATATACGTGGCGTACTCATGCATATAATGACGATTACAACTTTTTGAATCGTTTTATCTCAAAAATGGTGGCTTGTAGGAAATATAAAACTTACCGTTCTGCTGAAAATCGTGAAAACGCATTTTTTTGACCTTGAATTTTTTTCCATACAGGGGAAAGATAGGGAACTTTCAAATTTTATTTTTAATCATATTTTAAACAATCTTACTGATTTTCAGCTTGTTGGGAATTTATGTAGCTTCGAATATCTAAATTGACCGGACTAACAGGCAATTTACTATTTTACAAGACTAACACAAATTAAAAATCAAATACAAACGCGGTAGAATCCGTAAAACTAGTTTTATTTCAAATGTGTAATACTCGCGTTACTCCGAAGAATACAATTCACCACCCCCTATCTTACTCGTGGGTGATCGTACGAGACGACTAAGGGATATAAAACGCATATAATATCTATGCGAGAGAATGAAAAATCGAAACAAAACCCTATACCAACACGTCTGACCAGCACGGTATACTAGGTTAATTTCCCTCCCATTATAGAGAAGGCCCGAGCCCAACAGTGGGACATTTATGGGCTCTGATGATGATGAATACTCGCGTAAACACTAGAAGTCATTACTGTCTGCGTTAATTATATGTTTGTAAACTATTGTAAAGTCCCATCGCAATACAAGAGTTATTTCCTTGGTGCAGGATGTGGTGTCTTTTGAAAATTGTTCCGTCCGTCTCGGAGGCGGGATTGGTGACAGTGGCGCGAATGCGTACCAAGACCACCGCTCCCGACCTAGACGTGGTACCCGACCGGGCGCTGGCACTGGTCCTCGAGCACCTGGGTCCACACCTCAGGAAACTGTACAATGCGTCATTAGCGTCTCGGCAGTTCCTTGGGTGCTGTTGATACTCCTGCCGAAGTCGGGATGGTCTCCAAAATCGGCCGCAGTCTAACGGCCGATCGTGTGTTGCTGGACGATGCGGGTAAGCTGTTGGAGAAGATCCTGGCAGCACCTTAGCAAGGTCGGCCCGATCTGTCGGACGCGCAATTCGGTTTCCGGAAGGTGAGTTCGACGATTGCGGCCTTGTTGCGCCTAAGTGCTGTTGGCGGTGTCTCTAGACATCGCCAACGCATTCAATAGTCTGCCATTCAGCTACATCAGGGAGGCACTTCGGTATTACGGGGTGCCTGTATACCTGAGATGCTGGTGGCAGAATATTTGCAGGGGCGCCGTATCGTCTATAAGAACCGAGTAGGGGACGTTGTGCGAACGCCCAAGTCGTGTAGTGTTCCACAGGGAACGGTCTTGGGGTTCACTTCGTGGAGCATCGACTACAACTTGGCGTTGATAGGTAACCGCCCGCCCAGACTAGGCGTAATCTGTTACGCCGACGAGAGGCCTCGATTCAGTGTTCTAGTATGACCGTCGAGGCCTTCTGGCTAGTGCTGATGGAGTAGTTAGGTCGGCAGCACGGGGTTTTTTCCTTCCGATTAGTGCAGGTCTTGACGGGGCACGGTTGCTTCGGCAAGTACCTGCACACGGTCGTGAGAAAGGAGAGGACACCACCCTGCCAACTGTGGCCTGGGCAGAGCAGCGCCGTGCACTCGTTACAATCATCGGTGCCGACCTGGCGCTGCCGGTCATCGTTAAAGCGATGGGCAATGGGATCACGCGCCGTCCTTCCGTCGCGCCGGACGGAATGAACGGCATGGGTCCAAACCATAGCCAGGCAAAATAGAGTGTGGTTGTCTTTAAAAAAAAAAAGCAGATGTTTGTCTGTAAATTCGGTTTACTTACGATAATACTTTATCACGTAGATAACATCATATAAAATAATATTATTGAAAAAATGCATACTTTTATGAATTGAATAATTATTATCACTGAATTATCGTTATTTTTGTATAATACAAAGAAGCAATTAATTGAAAAATACTAAATGTGGCACTCGGGGACTGCCGCGGTAAAGCTATTGCATAGCATTTTGTATCAACTTATGCAATTATATTTTTTTTTTTATTTATTTATTTTATTCATGCAGTATTGCTTTTTCTTTGATATTAATTCAAGTTACACTTTTTGAGCGTGGTGACCGATAAGAAAACAAATTTTTCTATTATTAAATAAATAAAAAAAGTTAATATTGTTTATTTAAAATATTTTTATTATTTTACAATACATGTGGGTTTTATTATTTTACAGTAGCTGTTGGTTATTCAGGAATATTTATCATTGAAACTATAGGTTTATGATAACTGAAATAAGAAACATAAGTTTGCGACTTAATATCCTCTAAATACAATACGTCTAATCGCACACAACGCCGTGTCGAAGACTGCCGAAGCCGAACTGAAACGACGTTAGACGATGCACGGCCTTCAAGCCACACCTTGCCCGTCGGAGTGGGGAGCGTGAGGTTTTTTCGTTACGGAATTTCTGGATTCGGTCCCCGCGCTCAAGGCCCGCGATAGAAGCTATGCAATAGCTTAATTACAATATTTTTCAATTTATTAACATTTATATTATTTATTTTTCCCATGTGGTGACTGAGTAAGAATACAATTCACCACCTATCTTACCCTATCTTACCCGTGGGTGATCGTAAGAGACGACTAATTGATATAAAACGTATATAATATCTATGCAAGAGATGGAAAACTCGAAACAAAACCCTATACCAACACGTCTGACCAGCGTGGTATAGTAGGTCAATTACCCTTCCATTATGTAGGAGGCTCGAGCCCAACAGCGAGACATTTACGAGCTGAGATGATGATAAAGAACATTTATTTGCCATTATTCAGATTAGACAGCTCGATTCCCCAACTGACCTATGTCTATTCTCAATGACAGCGGCCAAATATGCCTTCATATTCTAATAGTTAACAGCCAACGAAATAATCTTTCATTTGCTGAAAATACTGACAAAACGGTTTTTTTCTATAAATGAAACCTAACTAGATCGCGCCTAATATGAGTATTGTATCTCTTAGTCCCAGCTGTGAAGTAGCGGCTTCGAATACTACCAACTCATAATTTGCTCGTGAATGTCGTAAAAAACGACCAAGATATGCCCTATAAACGAAAGCGAAAACCGAGCCGAAGCCTTATAACGACCTGGGCCAACTACATCTGATGCCGTTTGGTCAACAATTACAATCACAAGTAGTGTTGACGTCTGGCAGGCGGCCGGTCATAAAACTGTTGCCAATAACGTTTACAATATGTACTATGAAAAAGGAGTACATATTGTATTGTCCCCAAGTAATTGGGATAAGAGTAGGAGAATGATGATGATTAGTCCCCTTTTACGTTCACCTACGGACAAGATATGGTGTGGTGTATTGTATTCTTACTCTGTTACTACACGGAAAATATCTCAAGCACAAGTATCACTGCACTTTCACCTTAAGGTTCATTTTAGTACATCACGACTGCGCGCAATCGATCGCGTGCGACTGTCGCGCGCGTATCACACATAAATAGCCAATGTATGGCGCAGCTTACGTCATTCGTCGCTTACGACTGTCGCGAACCTTTGAACCGGCGCCATACATCTTTATACTTTGACTATTGTCGCATCGGCGACAATCGTTCGCGTTGAACCTTTGGATAATGAAAATTGACACTTCCAGAAACACGTTTATTAAATTTTTTATTGAAAATTTATTGTAACATAAATTGATAACAGTGGATACATTTCTTTTCGTTCACATACTCCATTTGTGGTAGGACCACGCTGTTGACAGTTCTCTGTCTACCACTATCTGGGTAGTACCACACTGAGCAGAAGATCGACGTCTGAGTAATGGTAATGTGTGTTGTGCTTCTTTCGATGAGCGAGAGAGCCGGAAGTCCAACTTAGATGGGTTTGGGGTTTTATTTGGTAGGCAGTGGCCTGGCTATACCCTTGATATTACAAAGGTTCATGGGCCGCAGTGACACTTACCATCAGGTGTGCTGGATTCTTGTTTGCCACTAAGAGCAATAAAAAAAATGCATGCGTACAATGTACACATGTCAGAAGTGAAATTTTGGCAAAGTAATTTTTAACTCTCGTTAACATACATCAACCAAGTCTGTAACAGGTATACTACGCGCATGCGTTCGAGTGCCACGCATTCACTTTCGATCTGTGTCTTTCTATTCCCCTCCCCCAGAAGCATTGAACATTTAACGCAACAGTGCTTTCATACCCCCTCCATGGTGGCGTTAAACGTTTAACACAACCTTGTTTTGGCAAACTAATTTTTAAATATCGTTTACATACATCAACCAAGCCTGTAACAGGTATACTACGCCGCATGCGTTCGAGTGTCACGCATTCACTTTCGATCTGTGTCTTTCTATTCCCCTTCCCCAGAAGCATTGAACATTTAACGCAACAGTGCTTTCATACCCCCTCCATGGTGGCGTTAAACGTTTAACACAACCTTGTTGAATGTCATGTTATTTCATTCATTCACTTGAATACTACCAACCCTTAATTTACTCGTGGATGTCGTAAAAGAGCTTTATACTTGGGGCAACTTTACCTGATGCCGTTTGGTCAACAATTACATTCACAAGTAGTGTTGACATAAGATAAGCGACCATAAAACTATTGACAATAACTTTTGCAATATATATGAATACATATTGCGAACACATATTATAAGCTGTGTGGTAGCGGCTACGAATACTACCAAACCTTACTTTACTCGTGGATGTCGTAAAAGACGACTAAGAGCTTTATAACGACCTGGACCAACTTCATCTGATGCCGTTTGGTCAACAATTACATTCACAAGTAGTGTTGACGTCTGGCAGACGGCCGGTCATAAAACTATTGCCAATATCTTTTACAATATGAAATAAAAAAACCGACTTCAAACACTGAAAGTACAAAATAACTTAAAATACTATCATTTGTATATGCTATCTATTGATAGGTTTGAAATTGGTGCCAAGCCCTAAACAAAATTATAAACAGCTTAGGTACTTACTGTACCTAATGAAATTCCTACACTAAAGATAGCGATACCGGCACCGACTTCAAACCTATCAATAGATAGCACATACAAATGATAGTATTTTAAGTTATTTTGTACTTTTCAGTTTTTGAAGTCGGTTTTTTTAAACGTAGTTTTATTTTATTTTTTACTTTTTAGTGTTACAGAGACACAAAGGTTGTTCTATTAGTAGCGGGCTAGAGCTACTCGTTCATTTGTCGCACTCATACTTAATGCTAATTTTAGACTTATATGGTTTTCTCATGGATGCTATTATCAGAACTGGACCAAATTGAAATGGGACCACACGGGAAGCACCAGCTTTCAAATAAAAATAAGAATAATTAAAATCATTTTGCCCAGTCGAAAGTTATGAGGTAACAAACATAAAAAAAAATACAGACGAATTGAGAACCTCCTCCTTTTTTGAAGTCGGTTAATAATAGTATACCGGGTGTAACAGAGAATGGTGGTCAGAAGGGTGGTAGGTAATGATGGTAGGAACACATAATAAAAAATTGGAGGGAAAATCGATTCGTTAATGAATTAGAAGCATTTAAAGTTTTCAATTTTGTCATCGCTTTTTCATTGAAACTGAATGAAATATTTTCTTTGAAACTGAATGAAATGTAACAAGTAAATGATAAATAATCTATGTAGCAGATTATTTATACTCATAATTCCTTAAATATTCATTAGAACCTAAATATATCAATGACTAGCTTCTGCCCGCAGCTTCGCCCGCGTAAAAGGTTACTTTCCTAAAGTTTTTCATCCCTTATTTTTATTCTATACCTTTAAGGTAATTTTTGTACAAAATGTTAATGTCATATTTATTTAAATCTAATCAATAGCCTAAAAATAAGTTTCAAGCTTCTGGCTTTAAAAATGACGATACTTTCTTACAACTTTTCATCCCCCTTTACAACCCTTTTTTTGCAATAAAAAGTAGCCTATGTCTTGTATCAGACTCTAGACTATCTGTGTACCAAATTTCATTTAGATCGGTGCTGTTGTTTTGGCGTGAAAGAGCGACAGACAGAGTTACTTTCGAATTTATAATATTAGTAAGGATTGCTTTTGCTGCAGTATGACAAACGTCGCTTTTACAGAGAGCTGACAAGTCAATGACCTAGACATTTTCTGTTCAAATTTTTACTATGGGTTCCTACCATCATTACCTACCACCCTTCTAACCAGCTGCTCCATTCTCTATTACACCCGGTATATTGTATCGACCCCAAGTAATTGGGATAAGATTAGGAAGAATAATGACATATTCCGAATCCCAAGTAATTGGGATAAGAGTAGGAGTATGAAGATAAATAAAAACTAATTCACATGTATATAACATTTTATCATATACTATTATAATCTTATCGAAAAGATAAATGGCTATTCGATATCAACTGCGTATCAAATATGGCCGTCAACGTCCGAAATATGTTGAGAATTATTTAAATAAATACAAGAAAACAAAAAAAAAAACCTTCTATTTATGTGATATTTCGTTGTTATTGTTTATAAACAACAATATTGGATCGCAAGGTATGTTTTATTTGTTGTTTATTTATTATTTTATAATTTGATTTAAAATATATTATTTATAAAATATGTTATCGAGAAATTTCTTAAAGTATTAAATAATATGAATATCCGCGTTGTAACTTTTGAAGAAGATAGTTTTCTTTTAGTTGTATGACAATGCTGTTGACAGTTTTCTGTCTACAGCCGCGGGCCGATCCGTCCGGGGTCCATAATCTCGCAGAAGATCAACGTCTGAGTAATGGCAATGTGTTATTGCGCTTCGTTCGATGAGCGGGAGAGCCAGAAGCCTGAATGGGTTTGGGGTTTGTATTGGAAGGCAACGGGCCTAGCTATTACCCTTGGTATAGCAAAGGTCAATGGGCGACAGTGAAACTTACCAATCAGGTGTGCTGCTTGCTCGTTTACTTCGTTTGCCACAATAAGCAATAAAAAAAAGGGTCGTTATTAGCGATTATTTATTTGTTTTAGGTCTGTTATAAGATCAGAAGGGATAAAATTAAATAAAATCTTTTAAAAAAACATTAGTAATCAACAAGATAACTATCTCAAACGTATATATTATTCCTAGGATTAAATTCTAATCTAATATCTATAAACGAGCAATTCTTGTGTATATTATCTGATTCTCGGAAACGGCGCCAACGATTTTTATGAAATTTTGCATGCGAAGCGTTTAATCGATCAAGCTTTTTTTTCTTTTTTCTTTTGTGAGCTATGGAGTACTCACACCCCGCTAAATCCGTTCGGGGCGACAGAATCGGCGCGGCCTCTCTTCGCCGAGCAAGCGGGCCACCGGAACCCGGTCTTTGTTTTCGAATGCCCGCCCGGCGGTAATCAATCTAGCTAGGTTTCATTTTGTAGAAAATATTGTTTTGTCAATATTTTCAGGCAATGAAAAATATATAATTTTTCATTGCTTGAAAATAATATAATTTTTCGTTGAACTATTAAAATATGAAGACAAATTTTGAAGCTGTAATTAAAAATAGACATAGCTCAGTTGGATAATAGAGCGGTCTTATCTAGACTACGCCAGTTCGGATCCTTAGTTTCCCTTTTTTTATTAGTTTTTGCCTTTTTTCGTACATTAAAGCTGTGTGGTAGCAGCTACGAATACTACCAACCCTTACTTTGCTCGTGTATGTTGTAAAAGACGATTAAGAGCCTTATAACAACCTGGGCCAACTCCATCTGATGCCGTTTGGTCAGCAATTACATTCCCAAGGAGGGTTAACGTCTGGCAGGTGGCTGGTCATAAAACTATTGCCAATAACTTTTACAATATGTACTATGAAAGAAGAGTACACATTGTATCGACCACAAGTAATTGAGATAAGAGTAGGAATGATGATGCCTTTTTTTGTACTTTTATTAATATAATTATTTTTATTATATTTAAATATATCTTTCAAAACACACTAAAAAGAAAATACCAGTCATGGTCATCCAGATATTATCTTTCAAACACATATTTTTACATTCGTACTTCTATACTTTTAAAATATCGGCAACGGCTGCAGAAATTTCCATAAAATTTGGTATGCAAGACGTTTGTGGGGCGATATATCGTCGATTTACCTAGGTTTTCGTTTATAGAAAACAATGTTTTCTCAATGCTTTCAATAAAATATATTTAGAATATGAAATTAAATTTGAGTACTGTCATGAAGAATAGAAATATCTCAATTGGGTTAATTAAACAATTATAAATTAATTCGTATACGTTAATAATATGTTTGTATAGTCCCACCCGCAATACAAGGATTGATACAAGTGCAGTTTAAAAAAAAAACCCAATAGATCTATTTTGGTGAAAACAGTAAACCTCTTGGAAATCCGTTCCGATCGTGCTGCCACTTACATCACCGTGAACTATTTTAGGACATTCAATTCTCGCATCGTATTATATTTTCGTTTTTAAGGAGACGTGTGCCATCTACCCGACAATGTTTATACATTGTACAGGTTTATTACTTCAAACTTTGAAGTTAGAATTGTATTAAACGATAACACAACCCTGTTAATTAATTCGAATCCCACTTGTGACTATCATTTTTCGCTCATAATCGGTTTTTTTTTATAAATAATGAAGCATATTAAATGCTAAATTTCAGTAATTTGAATAGTAAACCTCGTCTTTATTAGTCTAATCAAAGTCTTATACTGGGATAACAGTGTCCTCGTAAGAGATATGACGCCATACTCCTCAGGCTTATCAGAATATGGTGCGAGAGCACAGCGTTTCTTTTTTTTTTTGGACGCAAGCAATTTGAACATATTCTAGATGATTCACCAGAGCCTGTACTGTATCACTTTCCTTTCATCATTAGATTGACTACCGGACAGATTCCTTGAGGTCCGTGCTCCATACAGAGTCTGATGATATCTCAAATGAAAAATAAGAATAGATACTCCAATTTTGACTGCTGTTACATGGTTAATAGCAAAAGACGGTTAAGAGCTTGATATAGAATTGGGTCAACTCCATCTGATGCCGTTTGTGCAACAATTACATCAAGGAGTGTTGACTTCAGACAAGCGGCTGGTTATAGAACTATTACCAATACATACTTACATATCATCACGCCATATCCCTTGCAGGGTAGGCAGAGAGAACAGAGTGCCAGAGAATTCTATCCTTGCATACTTCACTCGCTTCCTCAACATTCATAATTCTTTTCATACAAGCTCGCCGGTTTCGGAGACTCTTGACTCCACCTTCCTTCAGTACGTGACCAATCTAGTCTAGCTAGGTTAGTCTTGGTCTACCCCGGTGCCTACATCCTTCCACTTTCGCATTGTATATCTTCTTAACCAGACGTTTGTTCGGCATTCTTTCCACATGCCCGAACCATCGGAGCTTTCCCTTTCGCATGCTTTGCATTGCCAATAACTTTTGCAATATGTAAGATGGAAGAAGAGTATATAGTGCGACGACTCCAAATAATTGGGATAATATTGATTTTTCAGATGTCACACAATCAGCGGTATCAAGGATATCCTTATGTGAATCCAATAGTCACAGATGCGCCATCCATTGCAGCTGCAGATGCATCCAAATGGGCCAATCTACCTCGAAAACCTATCAGTACTACTCGTCCAACTGGCGTTGGGGCTGCCAAGGTACTTTTTTTTAATTTTTTTATCAAATTCGTCGTTTAATAAAAAAAAATACCAATGATTTCATCGTTTATTTAGTACAACTCGAAATACAACAACGTATCAAACCGTCTAATCAACGGGGTATATTAGGTTCGTCTCCTTTCTATTATGGAGGAGGCATACGCCCATCTGTTCAAATTCATTTATTATGTATAAAACCTGCGAGGGCCTGCTTCATAATGGATGTTGTAAAAAAAAAAACTTATGTTTTACAGCAATCAAACAATAGTCCATCTTCAAGCGGTTACCGTCCCCCTGTGCAGCCAGCTATTGAAGATGAAGAGGAAACGCCAGTGGTGTATATAGATTTGCCATCGAACAGCGGTAGTTACGTCTGTCAGAGTATTGAGAGTCCAGATGAAAGGGAGCCAGATTATTTACAGGTAACTAAATGAGTCGCTTTTGATGAAGATTTGCTCTTTTAAAGATATAAGATAAATAGTTGTAAATGATTTCCAGAATACCATCCTCTATGATCCATTTGACAATAGACGGATCAATATGAAAGAAGACTCCGTGTCCGAAGAATCATCGATATCAGAAGCAGCAGAACCATCTGTGGGCCCATCATCTTCTGTAAGCTATATGAGAAACGATTCAAATAATTCATGGCGGGACGATAGTGGACCATCTTCTTCAAGTAAGTATATTAGATTTTTTTTCAATTACCAATTAATATTTCCGTGTGGTGATGGAGAAAGAATTTAATTTTCCACCGACCTATTCGAAATATTGTGACCATATATTATAGTGTTTCGTTGTAAATTTTATGTGATTACATTTTTAAGTGTCATTTTAATATGAGTACACCACTTCACAACTCGATCTAAATCTTCTTGTAGTAGCTCACAATCAAGAACTCTATTTTTCTTCCATATTTCAAATCAGCCGCATATAAGAAGAAAAGAAACTCAGAATGAATAAAGCATTCAGAAAGATCGTTAATAAACGTATTAAATAATAATGGGGCTAAATGTGATCCCTGTGGGACACTTGAGGTTATAGCACAAGTTAACAACTTAAAACCGTTAAGGACTATATAAAACTCTCGCTCTGTTAAGTAGGATGATAACTATTCTAACAGATAGCCAGTTATTACTGGCTGTACCGTTTGCTGATAGTTTTGAGATCAAGATAGATTGGAACATACTGTCAAAAGCTTTGCTAAAATTTGTGTTTATTACATCATATTGTTTATTAGCAAATTAGCCAGTTTTGTAGACCTTGATGGAACAAATTCGTGTTGGCACTCATTGATGTTGTCCATCGTTAAAGATATATATGTATTTATTAATTATATATATTCCCAAAAGGGTTGACGTTGGAGAGGCGGTAGATCATAAAACTATTGTCAATTACTTCTGCAATATATGCGATGGTACATATTGCGTCAATCTCAAGTAATTGTGTTAAGAGCTTGATGATAATAATATATTTTTTTTAATTCTATATTATTTTACAGACCTGCAATCACCAAATACAAGGGTGCCTAATATCCCAGCGCTCATGGAGAAGGAATCAAGCCTGTATGGTGGCCATGATTCCGATGGATTTCCACGCTCACCTATACCGATCTCAGATTTTCCAGAACCACCACCAGCTTATACGGAGGTAGATTTGAGATTAAATATACCATCACCAGCCGTTACACCGAGCCCCCAAGTGATGACTCCGGATCAACCAAGAACACAAGTCATCGTGCCAACTCTAGGTATGATATTTTCTTTATACTCTCAGTAACATAACATCGAGGTTGACCCTCAGAAAGTCCTAGAAAACGCTTTTAACTCTAATAAATTTAATGTTGTTTTGTGATATGTGGTGATGTCTGTGAAAGAGATTTACGAAATTCAACCCTAAAGGGGGCGTTTAATTAAATTCAGAGAAATTTTTAGTAGTTGTAGGACCACGCTGTTGACAGTTCTCTGTCTTTCAGCCGCGGGCCGGTCCGTCCGAGATAGTACCACACTCTCGCAGAAGATTGACGTCTGAGTAATGGCAATGTGCTATTGCGAATCGTTTAGTGAGTGAGAGAGCCGGAAGCCCAATTGGGTGGGTTTGGGGTTTATATTGGTAGGCAGCGGCCTAGCTGTACCTCTGGAACTGCAAAGGTCCATGGGCGCCAGTGACACTTACCATCAGGTGTACTGCTTGCTTGCTTGCTCGTTTGCCACCACTAGCAATAAAAAATAAAGTAAAAGGAAGGGCAACTAATAATATCAAAATAAAATTTGCCTAACGATTCTCTGTCAAATATACTTACTTACAAATGACTGTCAGATATTGACAAGTCAAGCGGAAATAATGAAACAAAATATTTGCTGTCATATTATTCAAAATGGCTGCCAAATATTCGGTTCGCTTGCTTAGTTAGTTACGTATTGACATCTATAGAATATTTTTAACATAATTATAATATGGCGTCAATATTTATTTGTACGCGTATTTATTTATTGTAAGTTTTAGAACTGACTAATGTATGTGGTGACGGAGTAAGAATACAATAACCACTATTTTACCCATGGGTGATCGTAAGACACGACTAAGGAATATATACCAGAAAAGGAAAATTGAAAATAAAATCCTATACCAACACGTCTGACCAGCGTGGTATAGTAGGTCAATTTCCCTCTCATTATGGAGAAGGCTCGAGCCTAACAGTGGGACGTATAGGAATCGAGATGATGATGATGATGCTGAAGTCTTAGAGCATTGAGTAATAAATCTGTATATAGAATTAGTTGCTGCGTACGGTTACAAATACTAACAACCCTTACTTTGCTCGTGGATGTCGTAAAAGACGACTAAGAGCCTTATAACGACCTGGGCCAACTCCATCTGATGCCGTTTGGTCAACAATTACATTCACAAGTAGTGTTGACGTCTGGCAGGCGGCCGGTCATAAAACTATTGCCAATAACTTTTACAATATGTACTATGAAAGAAGAGTACATATTGTATCGACCCCAAGTAATTGAGATAAGAGTAGGAGAATGATGATGATTCCGGGTTGAGAGCCCTCAGCGCTCACACATAGTCTCTAGGTAGCTAACACATAGAGTAGGATTCGTAGCCACACAGCTGTTAGGCGTTAAGAAAATATGAAGTAAAAACTAATTTGCGATAGGAAAAATGATTACCCAAATTGCAGAAGCCCAATGCGGCCATGGTATTGCAAAGATTCATGTGCAGCATTAATACTTACCATAAACTGACAATATAAAAATCAATCGCACAATTTTTTATTTGTCTAATTCCAGATCCTGTTAGACCTGTGGGGGTAGTGAATTTCAATCGCAAATATCTAACCTGCCACCATTGCAATACCAGAATACACACGCTGGTAATCAAAGAAAGTGGCTATGTCACATACACCATAGCACTTTTCTTATGTATATTTTTGTGAGTATTATAACTAAATTACCTAGATTTATTATTTAATATGCTAGGTTAGGCTTCCGTGTGGCGACGGAGTAAGAATCCAATTCACCACCCGCTATCTTACCCGTGGGTGATCGTATGAGACGACTAAGGGATATAAAATGCATATAACATCTATGTGAGAGAAGGAAAACTCGAAACAAAACCCTATACCAATACGTCTGAGCGCGGCATAGTAGGTCAATTGCCCTCCCATTATGGAGGAGGCTCGAGCCCAACAATGAGACATTTAGGGGCTGTGATGACGATGACGATACATACATACATATCATCACGCCATATCCCTTGCAGGGTAGGCAGAGAGAACAGAGTGCCAGAGAACTCTATCCTTGCATACTTCACACGCTTCCTCATCATTCATAATTCTCTTCATACACGCTCGCCGGTTTCGGAGACTCTTGACTCCACCTTCCTTCAGTACGTGACCAATCCTGTCTAGGTAAGTTAGTCTCGGTCTCCCCCGGTACGTACATCCTTCCACTTTTGCATTGTATATCTTCTTAACCAAACGTTCGTTCTTTTATTATTTAATATACTATGTTAATTATAAAAAAAATTGTTAACGAGCGAAAAATGGATGGTTACATATGGGGCTCGAACCTACGCCTATTGAATGTCTCTTTCAATCGTCTTTATAGTTAGACAAGTGTGAGCTGTGGTATGACAATCAATTTTTGGTTGAGTATTATATCTTGTGATGTTAATATGGTGGCTACTAATACTACCAATACTTAAATCGCTCGAGGGTGTCGTAAAAGCCGATTAAGAACTTTACACCGATCTGCATCAACTGATCTGAATAAGATTAGCCGGGCGGTCATAAAACTATTGTCAATCATTTTCGCAATATGTTAAATTCATTTTGAATATGATTACAGCATTTAATTTGAATTATTATCCTCTCATCATCATCTCAGCTCATATATGTCCCACTGTTGGGCTCGAGCCTCCTCCATAATGGGAGGGAAATTGACCTACTATACCACGCTGGTCAGACGTGTTGGTATAGAGTTTAGTTTCGAGTTTTCCATCTCTCGCATAGATGTTATATGCATTTTATATCCCTTAGTCGTCTCTTACGATTACCCACGGGTGAGATATGAGGTGGTGAATTGTATTCTTACTCCGTCACCACACGAAGAATTATATATTATTATCGTTATACAGTTGAATCCGTTTATTATACACATACATACATATCATCACGCCATATCCCTTGCAGGGTAGGCACAGAGAACAGAGTGCCAGAGAACTCTATCTCTGCATACTTCACTCGCTTCCTCAACATTCATAATTCTCTTCATACACGCTCGCCGGTTTCGGAGACTCTTGACTCCACCTTCCTTCAGTACATAACCGATCTGGTCTAGGTAGGTTAGTCTCGGTCTCCCTCGGTGCCTACATCCATCCACTTTCGCATTGTATATCTTCTTAACCAGGCCTTCGTTCGGCATTCTTTCCACATGTCCGAACCATCGGAGCATTCCCTTTCGCATCTTTACACCAATACTCTCTTTCATACCTACTCGCTCTCTTACGTCGTCGTTACGAATGCGGTCGGTCAGCCTAACTCCACAGATTTGCCGCAGAGATCGCATTTCGACCGCATTAATTTTACTATCATACTCTTTTCTGCATACCCAACTCTCGCTTCCATACAGTAATGTTGGGACAAGCACTGCGTTATGTATTGCTACACGTGCCTTCTGGCTGAGGTGGTGGCTGCCGAGAAGTTGCCCCAACGCTCCGTTCACTCTATTTCCCACATTTACTCTTCGCTCTATATCAGTGGTGTACCTTCCATCTCGGCTAAATCCACATCCAAGATATACAAATTCATCCACTTGCTCTAGTACATCATTACCTATTGTTACTCTTACATCTGTTCTAGTTTTATCTCTTTCAAAGACCATTATTTTGGTTTTGCACACATTCACGCGTAGACCCCTTTTCTTACAATCTTCTGCCATTGTGTCGACTAGGGTCTGCAGGTCAGTCGCTGAATGTGCCAGCAGGACTGCATCATCTGCATAAAGCAGAGCAGTGACCACTGAGTCGCCCATCTGGACTCCCACATTCATATCGTTCAACCTTTGGAGACATTTATCCAGATATATGATAAACAGCCTGGCTGACAGAACGCACCCCTTTTTTTTTTTTTTTTTTATTGGTGGGCTATGGGTGCGTCTCGCCCCGCCAAATCGGTCCGGGGTGACGGAGAAGGCGGCGCGTGATCCCATAGACCCACCGTAAAATCCTCTCTCTTCGCCGTGCGAGCGGACCACCGGTACCCGATCTTTGTCTTCGGTGGTCCGCTCGGCGGTTTACCCTCGCGGGTTCCTCTCGTCGACGCCCCGACAGATTTCGCCGTCGGGGCGTCGCCCTCACGCGGTGGCCTCGCGTCGGGTGACCGGACAATTCCCCGGTCCGATCACCCGAGGCCTGGGTTAGGGCGGCATCAGGCGCAGGTATTCGCGCCTGCGCCGCCCCGGCCGCTGGCGGCGGCCCGGGTCGCGGGAGTCCTCCCTGACTCGTTCCGCCGCCTCCTTCCGCGAGATGACAGCCTCGCAGAAGGCGGCGACCGCGTCCCAATTCCTGACGCTGTCGACCATCGCCCTCGCGACAGCCGGCAGCGCCAGGTCGGCACCGATAATAGCGACGAGGTCGCGGCGCTGCCCGTCCCAGCCCGAGCATTCCTCGAGCGTATGTTGCGCCGTGTCCTCGTCACTACTGCAATGATGGCAGCCCGGAGTCCACTCCCTGTACACGACCGTGTGCAGGTATTTCCCGAAGCACCCGTGCCCCGTCAACACCTGCACCAGTCGGAAGGTGAGGACCCCGTGCCGCCGCTCCATCCATTTCATCAATACGGGCCGGAAGGCTTCGACGGTCACGATACCGTGTCTAGGCCTCTCCAGCCGCGTAACCCAACGGGCGATGACGTCTCGGCGGGCGTCCTCGCGCCAGGTGGCTATCTCGCTCAACGATGGGGAGCCACCCTCCTCGCGCACTGAGGTAACCCGCCGGTAGAGGTCGGAGAGCATCTCCGCCTCTAGGTCCCACGGGGGTGTCCCGGCCAATAGGCACGCCGCCTCTGTCGACACCGTGCGGTACCCGCGAATGGCTCTGACCGCCATGGCTCGCTGTGGCCTCCACAGAACCGCCCTGAGCTGGGCGTTCAGAGCCCTCGCCCACACGGGTGCGCCGTACATGGCCATCGAGCGGATGACCCCCGCATACAGCCGTCGGCCCTCGAAACTGGGTCCGCCCACATTCGGCATGAGCCGAGAAAGGGCGGACGCCGCGCCGACCAGCCGGGGAGCAATCTGTCGGAAATGCTCCCGGAACCACCATCGCCCGTCGAGCACCAGACCCAAGTACTTCATATGGGCCTGGATGTTGATCTGGATGGAGTTGACGACTAACGAGGCGCCGGTTGGCAGCCTTACGCGTGGCCCATGGAATAATAGGGCCTCCGTCTTATTTAAGGCCACCCTGAGCCCCAGCGCCTCGATTCGCCTGACCATCTCCTCGGTGCCGAGAGTGGCCAGGCTCGCCGCCTCTTCGAGTGTCCTGCCCCGGGCTGTGACGAGCGTGTCGTCAGCATAGCACACCAAGCTCAGCCCGGGGGGGAGACTCCCTCTCAACGCCCAGTCGTACCCGATGTCCCACAGAGTCGGCCCCAGAACCGACCCCTGTGGTACACCGCACGACATGGGCGTCCGCACAATGTCCCCTGCGGGACCCGCGCAGAGGATACTGCGCCCCTCCAAATAGTCTGCCACCAGCCGCCTGAGGTACAGGGGCACTCCATGGAACCGGAGCGCCTCCTTGACGCAGCTGAATGGCAGACTATTGAATGCGTTGGCGATGTCCAGCGACACCGCCAACAGCACTCCCTTGCCGGCGACAGCCTCCGCGGCCGTCTGCCTCAGGCGTAGCAGGGCCCCGATGGTCGAACGCCCCCTCCTAAACCCATATTGAGCGTCCGACAGATCGGGCCCCACCTCCTCCAAGTGTCGGACGATGCGGGCAGCGAGGACACGCTCCAGCAACTTACCCACATCGTCGAGAAGCACGATGGGCCTGTAGGCCGACGGCAAATCCGGGGGCCGTCCCGGCTTTGGCAGGAGAACCAACCTCCCCTCCTTCCAGCACTCAGGGAACCGTCCAGACGTCAGACAGGCGTTGAACAGTTGCCTGAGGCGAGGCTCGAAGTGCTCGAGGAGCGACGTCAACACCCGGACTGGTATTCCGTCCGGGCCGGGGGCCGTGGTGGCGGAGCGAATCCGCGCCACTGCCGCCCCCACTTCCGACTCCGTCACGGGTGGAACACTCTCGTCGTCGGCCTCCCGGTCTTGATCTGGCAAAGCCATGACCGGGGGCGTGTGTCCCGAATGCCGTGGAAATAGCTCCTCGATCACCCTACAGAGGAAGTCGGGCTGGAGGGTCTCGGTGAGGGGGGGGCCCTGCGCGCGAAGCTTGTTCAGCGACGCGCGATACGGGCGACCCCAGGGGTCACGGTCGAGACCGTCCAACATCTCCTGCCAACTCGCATCCTTGGCGGCTCGGATGGCCAGCCGAAAGGCAGTACGCGCACTGCGGTACTCCTCGTACAGCTGGCCCTCCCGCTCAGCGTCGCGGTGACGCCGCCGGCTGCGGGTGTGGGACCTTCGGGCACTGATACACGCCGCGCGAAGGTCCGCCAGTCTTGGGGACCACCAGTAGACCCCCTGCCTCGGAGGTAGACGCCGCACCCTGGGCATGGCCGCATCGCAGATCTGCGTTAACGCACTGCGGATGCGGACAGCCTCAGCGTCCACTCCGTCCGCTGGGGGCGGTGAGGACAGCCACGTGTGAACGATGGCCGCCTCCGCCAGTAGGTCCCTATCAAGACGACCCACAGCCCACCGCGGAAACGCGGGAGCTCCGTCCGCCCTGTGACCCCTACCGGGTTCCCGGGGGGAGACCTCCATCCGGATGTACCGGTGGTCCGACAGGGTCTCCGCCTCCTCCAGGACACTCCAGTTCCTTACCCGTGGCGCGACAGTGGGGCTAGCGAACGACAAGTCCACTATCGACCCGCCCTGCTGCCGCACACACGTGTTCACTGAGCCCCTGTTAACAACACAGAGGCCCAGTGAAGCCACCCACTCAACGACCGCCCGTCCGCGGTCGTCCGTCATAGGGGACCCCCATGCCGTGGATTTGGCGTTGAAGTCCCCCAGGACCAGGACGAGGCCCGGTGCCAGTCGCCGTATCGAAGCCTCCAAGGTGGTGAGGGAGGCCCTGAAATCGTCCATTCTCCTGTTAGGGGAGAGGTAAACGCTGTATAGTGTGACCCCTCCCCATTCCGCAGCGACAAATTCTTCGCCCCTATCCAAAAGGGATAAGGACGGGAAGTGCCGCTGCGTTGAGACGACGATTGCCGCAGTTCCGTTTCGGCTGACCACCCAATTGGGGCGATCAGGCACGACGTACGGTTCCGCGACTACGGCTGCACCAATCGACCACTCCGCCATGGATTGCAGGAGGAGATCCTGCGCTCCGGCGGAGTGGTTGGTGTTGGCCTGCAGGAGGTGAATGGATTCTGCAGCCATTAGTGGGCCGTATCCATCACCTCCGCCTCGCCAGTGGGCGATCGGGCCGCGCTAGGAGCGGGAGCGGCCGTGGTCGAAAGGCCGCCCCGCCCCTTTGGGGCCGAAGCAGGAGGTCTGCACGCCCCAGAACCCATGCGGTGCTTGGCGGGCTTATTGCCCGCCGCACACGCGGGGCAGTGGGGCGGGGCGGCGCAAGATGCCGCCACGTGCCCGGTCTGACCGCAGCGGAAACACAATCCGCCGCAGTCGAAGCAATTGGTGCACGTCGGTCGAGTGTGTCCGACCGCCATGCACTTATAGCACCTCGCAGGCCGGTGCTCAAGCACGGTTACCCGCGCCGAGCTCCAGCCCACGAGGAGCCTGCCTGAGCCGGCCAGTTGCCTGACCGACTCCACCGGGCACTGCGCCCAGGCAGCACCTACGCCACCCGGACCGGGACGAATGGCACCGACCCGGACGGTGTCTATGGGACACCCGGTTTTCGAGGCAATAGCCTCCCGGATGTCTTCCACCGTCACGGAGTCGTCCAGACCCGAAATGCGCATTTCGGCGCACTTGACGGGCCTGGCGATCCTGATGCCACCCTCCTCGGCGAACAGACCTCGCAGCTTCTCAGCTACGCTGTCAGCCGTCTTGGCGCCCTCGGCCCCTGGGAACTCGAGGATTCGAGCCCCCGTCCGGGCCTTGCGGGTCCTGGCTTCGACGCCTCCAATATCGGAGACGTCTAGCTCCCGCCGGGCCTTCCTCAAGACGGCCTCGTAGCTGAGGCCCTTCTCGGCCGCCTCAGGCAGCACAGTGATCACCACTGCGGCTGTCTTTGGCGGCTTGAGCCCCTTGCGCGACCTCTTCTTCTTGTCGCCAGCTCCTGCCTTGGGAGCGGAGACCTCAGCGGCGCGCTTGGCCTCCGCTCTCCTTCTTTGGCCGCGACTCCTTCTATCGCGCTCGGCCACCTGCCAACCCTCTTCGGGTACGGCAGTCGTGCCAGACGCGGAAGGCCTTGTCGCAGCCTCGCTGGTCGTCGCCGGCGGTTTCGTTGCGGGCGGCTTCAGCGGTCCGGCAGGAGGCAGCGCCGTCTTCCTCCTCAGGGCAGGTCCCTTCGGAGCGGGGCCGGGGCCTTTGGGCTTAGGCCCGGCCGCGGCCGCGGCGTAGCTCCCCACGCGGCCACCCTGACAAGGCAGCGGGGCGGGGGCTGGTGCCGTATGTGGCCGCTTATCTGCGGCAAGAGGCGGCCGGACACGTGGTTCTGTAGGCAGCCTTGCCTCCAGAACGGCGAAGCGCGCATCGACAATTTTGCCCACTGCGTCGATTATCGCGCGCAGGGACTCATCCGGCAATCCCCCCACCGCAGGCAGCGGGGTTGGCATCGGGGTCGGCAGCGGGGTCGGCGCCTCCGGTTGAGCCTCCACCGGGGCCTGCTCCGAGACGTTTGGCGACTTTTTCGCCGCGGCGCGAGTCGTCCTCCTCGCTACCGGGACAGGTGTCGGCTCGGTGGCCGTGACGGCTTCAGCCGGCGGCGTGCCCTCCGCAGCGGGGGGCGTCCTCCTTGCCGCAGGGACGGGTTTCACCGCGGCAGCTGTTTTGTGCGCCTTGGCCGACGGCTTTGGCGCAGGTGGTAGGAACTGCGCCATATGGGCCCGCAGGTCGGCCATGTCTTTGGCCAACATGCGGTTTACCTGACGCAGCGACTCCAGCTCGGACCCCAACTGGCGGTTCAGGTCCCGCAGGCCTGAGACCTCGCCACTAAGGCGGGCATTTTCAGCCTGCAGATCCAGGGGGCCGTCGCTCGCAGCAGGCACCGCCTCACGCCGAGGAGTCACCGACCTTCTTCCTGCTACTGCGGCCCCTCGCCCCCTGCGAGAAGCCGGCACCTTCGGTGGAGGCATGATGGTCCCGCTCCCCTCGGAGTCGGCGCCCGAGCTGCCTCCCTTGCTCAGGGGGCGCTTTCGCACCTGCGAGGGGAGGGCCTCCTCCCTGGTCTTCTCAGCCGCCGCCACAGGACGCGGCGACGACTTAGCGGGGGCTTTAGCGTCCGACCCGCTATCTCCTCTGGACGGCCCTGCGGATATACCGCCCTCGTCCATCTTAGCGGCAGATCTGCTGCCCTCATCCACGGACGGCTCTGCGACGTCACTGTCGCCCTCGTCCGTAGACGGCTCTGCAGCATTTCTGCCACCGTCCTCCTTTTCAGCGGCGGCAGCCTCTCTCCGCGCACGCCGCTCCTCCATCCTCCTCTTATAGCTGGAAGCCTGCCCCCGGCTCTTCCTGGGCGACTTCCGCTTCACTTTTTGGGCCTCCACGATTTGTGCCGGGCCCTTGGCGGACGCCTCAAGTCCTGAGGACGAGGCGTCGTTGTCAGTTTTTCTTTGGCTTGACAAGGCCGTGGTGTGAGAATCACAAGGATTCCCGTCGGTTTTTAAATGTTTTAAAGTTTGCGTATCCATTGTGAATCCCACGAGAATGGGAGATACATTACGTCGACCCGGGCAGAGATCCCTATACCCGGGCAAGCCTACATTTACCAACCAGGGGGTCAGCCGGTGCCCTGGCTGGAGCGTGCTAACGACAGAACAACCCATCTGCCATGCATCTTCTCGCCGCACGCCAGAACTTAAGATTCTGGGTGATTTCCGAGTCCGAATGTTACTTCGAACTCTTTATAGAGGTTGTCTTCCTCGCGGTCCGGGCGGTTAAGCCAAGACCCTCGCTCCTGAAACTAAGACAAGCAAAGAATCAGGTTTACGATGTGTGGGCGGTGGCAAGTGCCTGCCCAGCCCTCAAATGAATGAGTGACTGAGCCCGTCCCGATATTTCGCGTCCTATAACCTCTACTACGACTGTAGTAGAGTAAGGAGCGAAATCGCGCAGATATTCGCTACGGACGACAGTACAACAGAAGAACTGGGGACCGCCGCCCGCACCCAGGGTACACCGCGTGGAGGTTTCTGGGATAGTACCCCACCCCTGCTTAACGCCGATATTGACGTCAAACCAAGGCGACATTCCATCATCCAGCCGCACACAGGCTCTACAGCCCATGTAACTGGACTGCACAGCCTGTAGCAGTTTCCCGCCAATACCATACTCCGGTAAAATGTCCCAAAGTTCCTTTCGTACAACCGTGTCAAATGCTCTCTCCAGACCCACAAAACTGCAGAAAACCCTCTGACCTAGAGCCAGATGCTTCTCCACAATGTTGCGCAGAGAGAACACTTGATCCATGCATCCCCTTCCACTCCTGAAACCTCCTTGTGTCTCAAACAGTAAACCATCGGACACCATCCTCATTCTCCTTTCAATAATTTTTCCATACACTTTTGCTGCCAAACTGGTCAAGCTTATGGCTCTGTAATTTGCGCAGTCATAACATGAACCCTTGTTTTTAAACAAAGGCACGATGAATGCGCTATTCCAGTCCCTGGGAACCATTCCCGAACTCCAATATAAATTGAGGAGCAACAGGAACGCCTCCCAGACACAGAAGCCACCAAGCTTGATCATCTCGGCAGACACCATATCAATGCCCGCTGCCTTACCATTTTTCAAACTTCTTATCGCCCATTCAACTTCATCCATACTGATGCCATCGGAGGACGCCGTTGTCGAATGTTGATCTACTAAACCACATCCAACACCGGCGCCAATCGTAGTATCCGCATACATATCGCCAAAATATTCACTCCATCGGCTTAACACGTCTTGTGTTTGTGTAAGAATGTCTCCACCTTTAGACCTTATTTTATTCATTCTGAAGGCTGACCAACCACCCCGAGACTTCTTCACCTCCCTCCAAAAGAGTTTGGTGTTACCCTCGAAGTTTTTAGTCAGTCCATCTTCTGCACTCATACTTGCTCTATCACGTTTCTCTTTCACTAAGGCCTTGGTGTCATTCTTACATTGCCGATATATTTCTTTCTTCTGTTCAGTCATACTGTCATTCAGATTCAAATAAGAGACATAGTCCAGCCACGCTTTCTTCTTTTGCTCTACGGAAGCTGCCACTTCCGCATCCCACCATGCATCACCATTTGTTTTTCTATGCTTCTTTGAACTTCCACATACTTTTTCGCTGTATCTACCATACTCTCTTTCAATACTCTCCAGCATTCTTCAATGTCCGATTGCGGCTGGCTTGCCATCGTCAGCCGTTCTCGGACACCCTCTGCATACTTTTCTCTTACACACTCTTCTTGCAACCTTTCAACCTTTATTCTTTCAAGCCCTCCGAAGTGGACACGCTCTCGCCAGTGCCTCCACTTTCTGAACAGACCACTAAATCTCGCAGTAACGAGATAGTGGTCCGTATCGACTGTGGGGCCCCTGTAGGCTCTTGCGTCCAATATTTTGCTTCGGAGGCGACTGTCTACCAAAATTAAATCTATTATGCTTTTCTGTTCATTCCTTCTCCATGTATACATATGGATGTCCTTATGTTGGAAAAATGTGTTTGACACAATAAGGTTTCTCTCCATGCATACATCCGCTATGAGCCTACCTGCGTCGTTCACTCGCTTATCACCAAATGGACCAAGTACGTCCTCATAGTCGGGACGCTTGGTCCCCACCCATCCGTTCAAATCTCCGCATACAATCACGCGTTCACTGGTTTCTGCCATATCCAGAACTTCCCTAACATTGTCCCAAAACTTCTCTAGGTCTGATGCCACCGAGGATCCTACGGGAGCATATGCTACAACCATGAATACCTTGGTGACACCTAGTTTTATACGGACCCAGAGAAGTCTGGGAGCATACATTCCGTAATCCTTCACACCTGAGGCCAAGCGAGAGGACAACAGCACTCCTACCCACATGCTGGCTCGATCGCTCTGTGGTACACCAGACCACAGAGCCATCCCGCCAACAGGAAAATCGCAGGCGTCGCTGCCCCTTCGCTTGGTCTCTGTTACACAGAGCACGTCTAGCTGTTTGTCCGCCATGACGGATATCAGCTCGTGCAACTTACCTTCCACACAACCTCTTACATTCCACGCGCCCACCCAGCACTCTGCTCTCCTCGACTCGCCTAACTGGGCAAGGCGTGATGGGTGGCGGCCCCCATCGCCACAACTGCCGATGTTCGTACCGACGGGGGCGGGTCGGTACGCGTCGCCTCCGGGGGACGCCCTAACCCGCATTGCGGTACGCATATCGAGCCGGATTAGCAGTCTAATTAGACTGGCAGGGGACGCGAACGAGCACGCTCCGGACTATGCCCCCAAAATTTTATTAAAACGCCGCTTATATTGACCAACCGCTTAATATGACGTTATTGCACAGCCTAGTTTGGTTTACATATAAATTCCTTTATGAAAAAAACGGACCTAACTGACTGCTTATAATAACATGTCGCTTATTATGACCTGTTTTTTAAAAATTAAGAATTTGACTAACATGTTTCCTGATCTATTCGCCCGTTTTCGTTGCCCTCGTCTCCCCCTTCGCTTGGTGTGCGCATTGCACGTGGCTCATTTTTATTTTGTTTCTTAATGACAGTTACGAGTCGATAGTTGAAGATTGTTAGTGATTTGCGAACAAAATGGCATCAAAAAGCTTTTTGATAAAAGTGATACCATTTAAATAATTTGAATGGAAATATTATAAATAAGAGAGAAATTATATTCAGCCTAGAAAATCGTGATTCAAACTTATCTCTTACTAATTTGGAGTCAGTCATTCGAAAATATGAATGATTTTCAATAACAAGAACCAGATTAAAGAATCATTTAATTCGATTCAAAGTGAGAGGAGGTTCTTTGAAAGAATTCCGACAAGTTCATTTTGATCAAGTGTTAATTCAGCGGTTAATTTTACAAGTTTTTCTGTTTATTAAAACAAAATTATATATATGTACCTAAAAAAACTAAAAAGTTATGCATTTTCTGAGGACTTCCGCTTTGTATGACGTCCGCTTATGACGTATTTTTCACTTCCCTTCAATCCTTAGTCTAGCCTGATAAAGGACAGGCTACTTTTTAATGCAAAAAAAAGGGTTGTAAAATGGGTTGAAAAGTTGTAATGAAGTATCGTCATTTTTAAAGCCCGAGTAACTTATTTTTAGGCTATTGATAAAAAATAAATATGACATTAAAATTTTGTAAAAAAAAAATACTCTTAAGGGGTAAAATAAAAATAGGGGATGAAAAACTTTAGGAAAGTAACCTTTTACGCGGGCGAAGCCGCGGGCAGAAGCTAGTAGATTATAATAAACAGATTCCACTGTGTATATCGAAATAAAAACCTACGCATGATAAAATAATTGCGGTATTATGCTGGGGTATCAGATGGAAGGTGAGGCAGGCGAAAAGAGCCTCTTACAAAGAGCCACCCGAACGGGCAGACAAGTGAGGGCAGTAATAAAGGCGTAACCACAATTTGGTATTAAATAACAAAATGGCTTTAGCTAAACGAAACTCGTATAAAAAGCGAAACTAGAGCGGTTTGCTATTAACCAATATCAGCGTGTTTCTATCTGAATCGTTTAATGGCAGTCGCGTTCCAATCCAATTTTAGTTTATTGAATTAATTTACATACATACATACCATCACGCCATGTCCTTTTCAGGGTAGGCAGAGAGAACAGAGTGCCAGAGAACTCTATCCTTGCATACTTCACTCGCTTCCTCAACATTCATAATTCTCTTCATACACGCTCGCAGGTTTCGGAGACTCTTGACTCCATCTTCCTTCAGTACGTGACCAATCTAGTCTAGGTAGGTTAGTCTCGGTCTCCCCCGGCACCTAAATCCTTCCACTTTCGCATATTAAGGCATAAGATAAGATAAATTATTAATTTATTAATCCTATATACATTTCTTTCAGAATGCCCTTGGTTATCCTTATATACTTCACCGACTTTTTCAAGCATAAAAATCATTATTGCCCTAATTGCAACAAGTTAATTGGATACCAGATGCCTCTATTTGGAAACCAGGTATGATTTGTATCTATAATTCCATCCCCTAAGATTAGAGTATACCTATCTAAGCAGTGGTACCTCCATACTGTTGACTGGGGTACTGAACTGTACTGTACCACACTCTAACAGAAAATCGTCGCCTGAGTACTGTCGGTGTATGGTGAGCGAGAGACTCGCCTCAGTTTCTGAGGTGGATTTTTGTTGTTAGGCAGCGGCCTAGCTATGCCGCTGTATATTTATTATTGCTTTTGGTGACAAACGATCAAGCAGCACACCTGATGGTAAGTGTCACTGCTGCCCATGGACCTTTGCAATTCCAAGGGTACAGCTAGGCCGCTGCCTACCAATATAAACCCCAAACCCACCCAGTTGGGCTTCCGGCTCTCTCGCTCACCGAACGAAGCACAATAGCACATTGCCATTACTCAGACGTCGATCTTCTGCGAGAGTGTGGTACTACTCCCGCGGACCGGCCCGCGCCTGTGGACAGAGAACTGTCAACAGCGTGGTCCTACCATTACTAAATTTGTAAAAATCCATGACTGATGCTGATACATGATAATACTTATGAAATGCACTTGCTACTGTTATTAAAAAAATACAACCGCTTCTTGATCGGACAGGAAATTAATCCATCTTCTGCACTAGTTAACCGATTGCGTGAAGGCGACGACTCAACACTATCTGGGTCTTTGATTGGAGTAAGTACCTACTAAAGGGACCACCAATGTCAAGGACTCTATTAATACAATAGTTTAAGGATGCTACACCCAATTCAGAAAGTTTTGGCTGAGTTGGGGCCAGTCCATGGTCTATCCAAAAAAGACTAGATCTGGTTAGATTGTTTAGAGATTTCACCACTTAGCTTTACCAGGCAATATAGCTGGTATTACTTAGAGTATCTTGGGGATGGATACATGAATATCAATACCCCCCCTATCTTACCTATGGGTGATCCTAAGAGACGACTAAGGGATATAAAACACATCTAACATCTATGCAAGAGAAAGTAAAACTCGATGCAAAACCCTATACCAACACGTCTTACCAGCGCGGTATAGTAGGTCAATTTCCCTCCCATTACGGAGGAGGCTCGAGCCCAACAGTGGCACATATTATGAGCTGAGATGAGATGAGATACATGAAAAGAATACTAGCCGGGGATCTCTTCGAAGCCTTGATAGAAAAGGCTGGCTTGATGTAACTCCAATCAGTTCGACAATCCGACTGCATGTAGCGGAGATGCGAATGTTGAGATGGATGTGTAGTGTGACGAGATTGGATAAAATAAGAAATGAGCATATAAGAGGAAGTTTGAAAGTTGCGCCAGTGACGGAAAAGTTAAGGAGTGAAAGGTTAACATGGTATGGACATGTGATGAGACGGGATGAAAGAAATGTTGTGAGGAAAGTTTTAAATATGAATGTTGAAGGCTTTAGGGGTAAAGGAAGACCAAAGAAAAGATGGATGGACTGCGTGAGGTATGACATGGATAGACAGGGAGTGACTGCAGAGATGACGTCTGATAGGACTGTATGGAGGAAGATGACATATTGCGTCGACCCCAAGTAATTGGGCAGAGCTGGGTCGAAATGTACCTACAGGTCAATCTCCGCTGACAAACCTACTGTATTGATAAGAAACATATCACTTTATCTTTGGATTGGGCAGAGCTTGGAGTCTGCAACTAACTTTAATGATATGACGTCATTCCTACACCTAGTTTAAGTTATTCTAGTAATAAAATCGGCACCCTGTATAGATATTATATTTATAAATATAAATCTAATGTATAAAAAAGCTTTACAGCTTTGAACACTATCAACTCTTAGAATACTCATGGAAGTACTAAAAGACATAGCTTAACGTAGACCTGGGCCAACTCCATCTGATGCCGTTTGGTCAACAATTACATTCACAAGTAGTGTTGACGTCAGGCAGTCGTCTTCTACACGTTGCGTACAACCCTCAAGTAATTATGATTAGAGCAATATGATAAATTTCTAACGTATTTTTTTTTAATTTTCAGATGCACCTGGTCACTGATTAAACGAAGAATTAAAATTGCTATATTTTGATGAATTTAAGTTGAAATGTTTTGCTAAAAAATATATACTTGTAAATAATAAATAAAGTGTGCCGTTTTGGTACGCCCAACATAAGTGACAATTAAAACTATTCTAAGTTGAACTATTTAATATTGAAATTATTCAACTTGAGAAAAGCTTAGGTTATTACTTAAATTTTATGTATATTAATATGATAATGTAATGAAAGGTTATTTATTAATAAAATCTTATAACATCACACCTTAATACGGATAGCGCTGTGGGTTAGAGTGGGAGAGGAGCCTGCTTACCGCTGCCGTATGCGTGAGAGAAAGGGAAGACAGACAGACTGGGGCCGTTACGCGTTACGTAACGAAGCGGTTTCCCCTTCAATAAGAAGTCATCACTACAAAAATATAATTTGCAATATGACAAACTCTGTCATATTTTATTATTATATTATTTATTATTAATATATAAAATAAACATATCTATACATAAAATAAAATGACATAAACTATGTCTCTGTTTATATATAAAAAAAAATTACAGATTTATAAAATAAAAGTCATCATCATCATCATCACAGTTCATATATGTTCCATTGCTGGGCTCGGGCCTCCTCCATAATGGGAGAGAAATTCACCTTCTATATCGCGCTGGTCAGACGTGTTGGTATAGGGTTTTGTCTCGAGTATTCCTTCTCTTGCATAGATGTTACATGTTACATTAATCAAATTTGCACAGCACGTGTAATTTGTTCCAACTTAAAAGATAGGATAGCTTCCATCTTAATTTATAGTCGCAATATTATTTTATTGCAAATTATTTGTCTATTATTTGACAGTCACAATTATCTGTTATCTCCAAACGATTCTAACAGATGGCGGTATCTGTTGACTGGATTGAGTAAGTACCTTTTTAATACATGGTGCTATGTTAAACGTTTCATATAAGCTACAATTTATTAGCATAACCATCACGTGTTACTGAGGCTATACCTTAGCCACAGCAACGCGTGGCCGGATCTGCTAGTATTATGTAAAAAATAAATATGTTTACTATGGATTTTAATTGTAAGCCTACTTAGGAGATATATATATATATATAAACCGTCAGAAACTTTCTCGTTTAAAAGATCTAAGCGTACATACTATGGCGGTGACACTATCTCTGTGACATTTGTCAGTCGAACAAATGCGAGAGTGTATGGTGCAACGTACTTATGACGGGAATCTGAAAACGTCATGTGGTGCTCTTGTATTATATTCGATATCTTAGTGTTTTAACGTGTTATATTAGATAATTTTGATGGCATTTTATGTAATGTGATGCGACAAAAGTGCTGCGATGTAGTGAATATCATATAAAAGTGCTTTACAACGTTTTCGTTTTCCATCAAAATTCCCACAAGATACCATTAACAGTGTGGCCATTGCACTGTTAATGGCGACAATTTGACTTAGACAATGACTAACCTGACAAGACTATAAACGTAATAATAATTATAACTTGACACTGGCACCAATAGCTCGTATAAGTAGCTGATTGCCAATACACAAAGAGAAGAAGAAGAAGAAGGTATAGTGCAACATTGTCCATTGGGGTATTACCACACTCTCGGAGAAAATCGACATCTCAGTAATGGCAATGTGCTTTGTGCTTCGTTCGGCGATCGTAAGAGCCAGAAGCCCTACTTTCCTTATCAGGTCTACTGCTTTCTAGTGTTAATAAAAAAAAAAGACAAGTGGTTCTTGATCAGACCAGGGTTCATTTATGTTCTGGTGAACCGATTGCCTGAAGATATTTTGACGCTCTGTTGCTGGTACTTTGACGAGAGTATGTACCCACTAAAGAGATCACCAATGCCAAGGAATCGGTTCATACAAGAATTTATAGGATAGTAAACTCGATCTTGAAAGTTATGGCTGGGTTGGGGCCAGTCCCTAGCTTATCCAAAACAATACTAGATGTGGTTAGATAAGTTAGAGATCATCACTTAGCTTTTCCAAGAAATATAGCTGGTATTACTTAGAGGATAGATAGATTTAAGATTAAATATTATAATACATAATTATTACTATTATTATAGCTGTGTGGTAGAGTCTACGAATAATACCAACCCTTACTTTGCTCGTGGATGTCGTAAAAGACGACTAAGAGTCTTATAACGACCTGGGTCAACTCCATCTGATACCGTTTGGTCAACAATTACATTCCCAAGTAGTGTTGACGTCTGGCAGGCGGCCGGTCATAAAACTATTACCAATAACTTTTACAATATCTACTATGAAAGAAGAGTACATATTGTATAGACCCCAAGTAATTGTGATATGAGTAGGTGAATGATGAATTACTGTAAATAGAATCTTAAGATAAACAAAACTGAGAAGGAATCGGATGAATGCGGATTAAGGTTTACTCTAATTACAACAGAGCCTTGATAATCCGTATCCGAAATAAACCTGTACCTCTATAATCCCAACGTGAACATCCTTATCCATCAGGTTTGCCCATATAAATACGATTTTGTATTTAAATAAAACAAGGAATTATAATATTGGACTGAGAATTTATTTCAGGTATAGTTTTTATATTAATAGTTTTTAATTACAGATGACTATAAACGTATGTATGGGTAACCTCAAAACTATTTGTGAATGTAATTGTTGATCAAACGGCATCAGGCCCTGGTCGATATAAAGGTCTTCACCATGAGCAAGGGTTGGTAGTATTCGTAGCCACTACTATACAACTCAAATACGTTATACTTAAAGCTATATTATATATATATATAACGGCACTTGCGTTTATTGCACGTGCTAAAACATGTTACAACGTGTTAACATATTCACTGACCACGCCTCCTAGCGCGTCATGCATTCCCCGCCACGCAAACTTGTTATAAAAAGAGGCGAGCGCGCGGTTTAGTCAGTCTAAGCCCGCGAGTGCCACGGTGCACATGTCGTGCGCTAGTCGTGTAATTTATTTGTTTGTCTGTTTAATCAGTTTAAGATCGAGCGTCTTCCGATACCGTAGCAGGGTTCATCTATTTCGCTTGGAAACCATGCGGTCCACGACTGCACGTTTCCGACGATCATTTCTCCTACGTACGTGCGAGATCTGTAGTGAACTATCTGTTGCCGTATTTCCCAAAGGAAGAACTGCTGCTCATTCTTTTGGTGAACTCCTGGCCAAGGATTCCACATGCAAGTAAAAGAGTAGTGACAATTGTGATCTTGTCCCGTAGTCACACGGGGAAGTATTATCTATCAGTTACTATGTCATTCTTAGTGCTACTGAACTGATAGCAGTTTACTGTGTCATCCTGTACCATGTAGTTGTTTGTGCAAAGGCGATGGCCTGGGACTGCTTTGTGGGTTCACTTAGTGTAAATTGTAATTGGTATATAGTTGTGAAAGTAATTGTGATTACTTGCAGTACGAGAATTTACGACTTTGTATCCACATTATTGTTCCTTATGTCTGACATATTTCCTACATATATATATACACTCATTTGCAAAAAAAACGGGCACCTAAGCAATGAACCATTTCAAATGTTAATATTTCTTTGTTTGATAATTATAGGTAGTTTTATCCACACAATTTGGTAAATTAATAAGAAAATAATCGTTTTCATCAGTATTTCATAAAATTTAGATACAATTTATGGGAAATAATGCTAAACCTCGCTAGTAGTGTATATTCGCTAGTAGTGCATATGCTCATGAAGTAAAAATAAAAAAGTTTTTTTGTTTGTTTTTCTTTAATAAAGTAAAAGCAGATAAATGTTTAGTATCGAGTGTGACCCCCTCTAGCTAAAATCACAGCTTGAATTCGTCTGGGCATGCTAGCGAGTATATCCCGGATACTTGCTTGCGGAATACGTTCCCACTCCGCAGCAATCACATTCTTCAGCTCTCTGATGGTCTGCGGAGCCGGGTGTACTGATCTCACACGCCGTTTCAGAACGTCCCAGACATGCTCTATGGGATTGAGGTCGGGACTTCGAGCTGGCCAATCCAAACGACGAATGCCGACCTCTTGCACATACGCATTAACATCGCGGGATCGGTGGGCGCGAGCATTGTCGTCCATAAAAATCGAGTCTTCACCTAGAGCGGCCAATGCGGGTTGTGCATGAGAAATTAGAACTTCCGTTATGTATCGATGCCCAGTCAGTGAGCCGTTTTCAATGAAGACTAACTCTGTACGATCCATTGAATTTATTCCTGCCCAAAACATAACAGAGCCCCCACCATAAGGTGTGATTTCTTCGAAACATGCCTCTGCAAAGCGTTCTCCTTGTCTTCTTAGCACTCGCCGACGTCGATCTTCACCGAACAGAGATATCCTGGCTTCATCAGAGAACAAAACCCTATTCCAATCGTCTTGAGTCCATGATTCACAATTTCTAGCGAACCTAAGCCTGTGAACTCTGTGCTCACGGAGTAATTTGGGGCCGCGGGCCGGGCGGTGACTGCGTATATTGGCAGCGAGAAGCCTCCTCCTGACCGTCCATAGACTAATATGCACATTTCTTACTTCTTGGAGGTTGTTCTTAAGATCCACATACGAAGATTTGCGATTTCTCAATGCGCGACTCACAAGAAAACGATCATCCCGTGGTTGGGTACATGGTTTTCTTCCAGAACCAGGCCTTCTCTCGACGGAACCAGTCTCCTGATATCGCTGCCAGGTCCTTTGGACTGTCGAGCGACTAACATTTAGCCTCCTAGCCACGAAACATTGGCTGCAACCCTCTTCAAGCAGCGCGATAATTTTGGTAGCTTTTACCACTTTATCTACCATTTTTGATACAGCCAAACAGCATTAAATAAAGCTTTGACAGTCAAGGATATGAAATTAATCGATAAAAATTGAATAAAAGTTATGAAAGTCGATGTTAACTTCTGGAACTTCGCGCCAAAAATGTAGGATAAAAAGGGGTTTTCTGTAAAAATGAACATCAAATGAAAAATTGAATTTAGAACGTACTTTTTTAAATACCACAGCATTTTTAAAACCGGCCAGTAACGTGTACAAACGATTGAAACCTTTTTGGTATTGTATCTTTTTAAATATGAATGAAAATCAAAACCGCCCGTTTTTTTTGCAAATGAGTTTATATATATATATATATATTACTAGCTTCTGCCCGCGTAATAGATTACTCTCCTAAAGATTTTCATCCTCTATTTTAAGGTCATATTTATTTATATCTAATCAAGCCTAAAAATAAGTTTCAAGCTTCTGGCTTTTAAAAATGATAATACTTCCTTACAACTTTTCTTTTTCCCCCTTTACAACCCTTTTTATGCATTAAAAATTAGTCTATGTCCTTTGTCAGGCTCTAGACCATCTGTGTACCAAATTTCATTTAGATCGGTTCAGTAGTTATGTCGTGAAAGAGCGACAGACAACCAGACAGAGTTACTTACGCATTTATAATATTAGTAAGGATAATATTTGCATTTGATAATATATGCGAAAGTGGAAGGATGTAGGTACCGAGGGAGACCGAGACTAACCTACCTAGACCAGATCGGTCATGTACTGAAGGAAGGTGGAGTCAAGAGTCTCCGAAACCGGCGAGCGTGTATGAAGAGAATTATGAATGTTGAGGAAGCGAGTGAAGTGTGCAAGGATAGAGTTCTCTGGCACTCTGTTCTCTCTGCCTACCATGCAAGGGACATGGCGTGATGATATGTATGTATGTATAATATTTGCATTAATACGTCACATAAATGGTCATAGTCATGGGACCATGATGACTGAAATGAATTTACTACCTATCCTAACATGTCTATTGTAGTTTACATTTCAAGAACATGAAAAAGATGTAGTGATATTTATGCTTTTGCATACTTGCATAGATATTATATGTTTACGATCATCTCACGTGTAAAATAGTTGGTGAATTGTATTCCAACTCCGTCATCACACGGATAACGAAGATAATGTCGTATATTATTTTAAAATTTTCTGACTATACATTTTTAAATTTTCTAATGAGAAATCCGTTTCAAATTTTCTAATAAGAAAGAAATTCGTTTCAAATTTTCTAATCAGAGATACGTTTCAAATTTTCTAAAGTGCGTAAAAAAAATTTCATTCGATACGTTTAAAATTTTCTAAAGAATTTCGAAAAGTTTTCGTTTCAAATTTTCTAAAGAATTTCGAAAGGATTTCGTTTCAAATTTTCTAAAAAAAGTTCTCAATTCAAACAAAAGAAAATACACTTACCTATTTAATTTTATAGGTCCACCAGTTTTTCTGACCTTCAAAGCTTTCTCCCAAAACGAGACGGCTTCTGGTAGTATTGTATTCTGAAAGATGAAATGGACTTATTATTATGTTTTACTTATGGGTTAACATTTATCCTTATCAATCCTAAAAGCATCACCATCATTCTCCTGCTCTTACTCCTGCTCCCAATTACTTGGGGTCGACGCAATATGTAATTCTCTTCCGACATATTCCAAGAGTTATTGGCAATAGTTTTATGACCGACTGCCTGTCTGAGGTCAACTGTCCTTGGGAATCTAATTGTTGACCAAACGGCATCAGTTGGCGTTGTCCCAGGTCGATATGGAGCTCTTAGTCGTCTTTTACGACACCCACGAGCAAAGTAAGAGTTGGTAGTATTCGTAGTCACTACCACACAGTGAAAGCATCCTAAAAGCATCATCATCAGGTTTAAATCCAGCTGTGTAGATAAGGGGACGTCCATTAATCACGTGATCTTTTTTTTAACTCCCCCCCCTTAGTTATACGTAGTGAGGTTTAAGACTATGAATCCCCCTTCCCCACCAACATCACGTGAGTTTTAGTACCTACAAAGAAGTAGGCCCACAGCTCATTATATTCTTGGTTTTTTGCTTTTTTATACTTCGCAAAAAGGTATTTATACAGATCACATACTTTAAACGACTTCGTTTGTTGTTTGGCAACGGTAAGTCAGTCACACTACACGCCACTATTCAGTTTAGAAATCGTAGCGTTTGACGAAAAATAAATACACGTGATATCTTACTACAACTTGCTTTGCTCGTGGATGTCGTAAAAGACGACTAAGAGCCTTATAACGACCTAGGCCAACTCCATCTGATGCTGTTTGGTCAACAATTACATTCCCAAGGAGGGTTGATGTCTGGCAGGCGGCCGGTCATAAAACTTTTGCCAATAACTTTTCCAATATATACTATGAAAGACGAGTACATATTGTATCGAGCCCAAGTAATTGGGATAAGAGTAGGAGAATGATGATGATCTTACTACAACCTTGTGATGTTTCATGATTTTTGTCAAATATTTTCAAACCTCACGTAGTTAATGGACAGCCCCTAACCTGTAATAGCTTATTTACGTCCACAGCTCGGCTTGAAACTTTTTTTATTGCTAATTGCAGAAAACGAGCAAGCAGCTCACCTGACGATAAGTTTTAATACTTCCCATGGACATTTGCATTACTAGTAGTACAGCTAAATTGCTGAATTAAAATCCCAATAAATTTAGACTACCAGCTCTCTCGCTCACCGAACGAAGAGCAACAACACATTGCCATTACTCAGACGTCGATCTTCTGCTCAGTGTGGTACTACCCCGGACGGACCGGCCTGCGGCTGTAGACAGAGAACTGTCAACAACGTGGTCCTACCACTATTGCTGCTTAGTGGAAGGTAAATTGACTATATCAAGTTAATCAGACAGATTCGTTTAGGCAAAAACAAAGTATTCACTTTCAAAAATAATATAACAGCTGACAATAGTCTTATGAAAAGTAAGGATTTTTTTGGAGTTTACTCCTTAAGAATCGATTTTCATATAAGGCGCCCGGTATGAGAAAAATTTGAGGAGTAAAATTTAGCGATCGAATGACCTCGTTACGTTTTTGGTGCGCAACCTATTCTGCGCACCTTTCACTTTCTGACGTGAGATAATACTTCACCGAACAGTTTTTTGCGCCTGTTTTGATAATCGTACTTAAGGAGTAAACTCCAGTCGTGCGTCGGAGCTGACACACACTTTTTTTTTTATTGATAACGCAGTGGTCAAAATGCTTTTATGCACTAACCCCCGCCCATTACAGACGGGGAGTGTGGGACTCGCCAGCCTCGGGGCTGCAATACCCACTAAAACGTCCACTGCGGTTGCTGTTAGCCGAGATGGCTTAACCGGACTATGGGTGAGCGCTGAGGGCTCTCAACCCGGTAAAAAAAAGTAAGGATACGTTGGATCCTATTTAAGGGCTCGAGCCTCCATCTCAGTATGACGAAAATCGATCTACGATACCACTCTCGTCAGCCGAATTGGTATAGGGTTTTGTTTCGAGTTTTCCTTCTCTTGCATCATCATCATCTCAGTCCATATATGTCCCACTGTTGAGCTCGGGCCTCCTCCATAATGGAAGGGTAATTGACATACTATACCACGCTAGTCAGACGTGTTGGTATAGGGTTTTGTTTCGAGTTTCCCTTCTCTTGCATAGATGTTACATACGTTTTATATCCCTTAGTCGTCTCTTACGATCACCCACGGGTAAGATAGGGGGTGGTGAATTGTATTCTTACTCCGTCACCACACGGAAAAGATTCTCTTTGAATAGATATGTATATTATATCATTTAGACATCTTTTACGAGCAAGATATAGGAAAAAAAACCGGAGGTGTCAAGGGACACCCGGATGGAACGAAGTTCTATTTTAATTATATAATTTTTTTCTGCCTTAAGCGATTTTTATCGTTATATTTTAGCCAATTTGCAAAATATCTTTATAAATTATAGCCTATGTGTTATTCTGATGTGCAAGCTATATTACTATAAATTTCATCAAAATCCATTCAGTAGTTTTTACGTGAAAGAGCAACAAACATGTTCACATCCATACATTATTACAAACTTTCACGTTTATAATATTAATAATAGGATATACAATTCCACTAGACTACCAAAACTTTTCGGCCCCGAGCTCGAACGCGAGCCGGCCACGCGGCCCGGTCACGGGCGAAAATAATTTCGTTGCGCATTATTTTGATTTTGCTATATCTCTTAAGGTATTGATTTAATTTGCATGGTCTGAAGGAAAAAAAATATCTTCATGAAATGCTCAAGCCAACTAATGTATTTAAAATGATAAGGATTAATACAGTATTTGTGTAAATAGCTTTTCAATTACCGTTTTATAATAAAACATTTTTAAAAGTATTAAAATTGATATAGTATGTTATCCTTAAGAGATAGATATATACCATCGCGGACTTTTTTGTAGGCCTTTTTAAGCTGTATAATACTGTAGTACTTTATTTTGATCTACTTCGTAGGGTTCAGCCAGCGTTTGCAATGTAAGCGCAAAATAATGTGTTTATTTACGACATCACATTAGAAACCTCTAAAATTATCAGTGTTTCTCTAGTACATTATGCATATATTATACATATAAACCTTCCTCTTGAATCACTCTATCTATAAAAAAAATCGTCGCGACACCACACTGTTCAATGCGAAATAGAAATGAAAATATCTGGCTTGCTTTCTATAAGAGAGCCGACGAGCGACGCCGCACAGCTTACAATAGCAAAAAGTGTCGTGACAACTTTTCGTAAGAATTTTTTCCGTCTAGCCCCCTTCACAACGCGCGATAAGGAACTTCGTTCCAATAAATTGTATTCTTACTCCATTTGAACTGTTAAACTTGGTACCACCGTCAACGTTTTACTAATGTAACACTCGAAACCATAGCAGGGTTCATTCATTTCACCTGGAAACGATACAGTCTTTGATTGTAGGTTTTCAGCGATCATTTCTCCCACGCACTTGCAAGATTTGGAATGAACTACCTGATGCTGTGTCTCGTTTGCTATTATATGTCCTTCTTCAAACGAGGTTTAAAAAGAGCATTTTCTTCAAGGTTGTCAACAGCTTGTGCCCCCTGGTGTTGCTAAGGTCATTTGTACAGTAATATAACTTACTGTCTTGCATTTGGGCAACACTAGGTCAAACACTCTCAAAATATTCGAAGAATCATCATCAACCTGCTCTTATCCCAATTTATTTGGGGTCGACGCAATATGTCTTCTCCTTCCATACAACTCTATCAGACGTCATCTCTGTGGTCACTCCTTGTCTATCCATGTCATGTTTCACGCAGTTCATCCATCTTTTCTTCGGTCTTCCCTTACCCCTTAAGCCTTCAACATTCATGCTTAAAGCTTTCCTCACAACATTACTTTCATCCCTTCTCATCACATGTCCATACCATGTTAATCTTTCACACCTTAATTTTTCCGTCACTGGCGCAACTTTCAAACTTCCTCTTATATGTTAATTTCTTATTTTATCCATTCTTGTCACACCACACATCCATCTCAACATTCGCATCTCCGCTACATGCAGGCGTCTCTCATCCGTCGTCGACAAAATATTCGATGAATATGAATGATAAATTAGGAAAAGTAAAAATAGAACTTACATTTATCATAATAAACTTCTCTTCTTCTAACCTGAAACAAAAATAAAATATAAGTCACACTTCTCCTGCCTTGCCTTTATCCATGTAATGCGAGTAAGAATACCTTATCTTGAATGCAGATGTCGTAAAAGACCATTTACCGTGTGGTGACGGAGTAAGAATACAATTCACTATCACCTATCTTCATAAGAGACGGCTAAGGGCTATAAAACGCATATAACGTCTATGCGTAAGAAGGAAAACTCTAAACAAAACCATATACCAACACATCTGACCAGCGTGGTATAGTAGGTCAATTTTTCTTCCATTATGGAGGAGGCTCGAGCCCAATCGTGGGACATATATGAGCTGAGACGAAAAGATCATTAAAGTATATAATATGCATATACCGCACCGCCTATACAAGAGAAGGAAAACTCGAAATAAAATCCTATATCAACCACGTCTGACCAGCGTGGTATATTGGGGGAGACCTAGCTGAATAGTGGGACTATATGAACTAAAATATCCTCATTCCACGTTAAATAGTATCCAATATGCTCTTACTTGCCATAAGACTCCTTTCAGCTGTCATATTACATTTGAAATGAATAACTTTAAGCTGTGTGGTAGCGGCTACGAATACTACCAACCTTTACTTTGCTCGTGGATGTCGTAAAAGATGACTAAAAGCTTTATACTTGGGCCAATACCATCTGATGCCGTTTGGTCAACAATTACATTCCCAAGGAGAGTTGACGTCAAACAGACGGCCGGTCATAAAACTATTGTCAATAACTTTTACAATATGTACTATGAAAGAAGAGTACATATTGTATCGACCACAAGTAATTGGGATAAGAGTAGGAGAATGATGACTTCTTTAAGCGCACTTTATTTTATAGGTATTAATGAGAATGAAACGGAAAAAATTTTAATGTGCGATATAAATTATATAACAAGTATATAGATAAATATGTTTAGAATTAAATATTAGATGGTCTAAGATCCCAAGTAATATCGACCTTTACCAATTTTTGGATGAAAAACATATAATCATCATTTTCCTACTCTTATCCCAATTACTTTGGGTCAATACAATATGTACTCTTCTTTCATAGTACATATTGTAAAAGTTATTGGCAATAGTTTTATAACCGCCCGCCTGCCAGATGTCAACCCTCCTTGGGAATGTAACTGTTGACCAAACGGCATCAGATGGAGCTGGCCCAGGTCGTTATAGCGCTCTAGTCGTCTTTTACGACATCCACGAGCAAAGTAAGGGTTGGTAGTATTCTTAGCCGCTACCACACAGTTATGAAAAACATATAATATGAAACTAAATGTATCTCGATGGTATAAGAATGCGAAAGTGGAAGGATGTAGGTACCGGGGGAGACCGAGAGTAACCTACCTAGACCAAATTGTTCACGTACTGAAGGAAGGTGGTGTCAAGAGTCGCCGAAACCAGCGAGCGTGTATGAAGAGAATTATGAATATTGAGGAAGCGAGTGAAGTATGCAAGGATAGAGTTCTCTGGCTCTCTGTTCTCTCTGCCTACCCTGCCAGGGATATGGCGTGATGATATGTTTGTATGTATGTATGTAAATGTATCTCTAAATATTTCAGTAACCTATAGAAGAAATATGGCGTAAGAAATATACAGAACTGTACATTATTATGTACATTTATTTATATACAAATTGTGAAAGGCATATATGTCTTGTTCTTCTCCGATTCTCAAACGCAAGCAATCATTGCTGTCATCGACACAATGTTTGCAAAGAGTTTTCATCACATAAAAAAGGTTGCCGACTTTAAAAATATTATAAATTTTATTTAATTAATTATAAGATTGTAATATAATTTATAGTAATTATAGATATTTTTTAGAGGTTTGATACGCGTTTCACAGTTTTCTGTCTACAGCCGCGGGCTGCTACGTCCGGGGTAGTACCAAACTCTCGCAGAAGATCGACGTCTGAGTAATGTCAATGTGCGCATCGTTCGGTGAGCGAGAGAGACGGAAGCCCAACTGGATGGGTTTGGGGTTTATATTAGTGGCAGCGTCCTAACTATACCCTTGATATTGCAAAGGTCCATGGACGACAGTAACACTTACCATCAGGTGTGCTGCTTGTTTGCCACCATAAGCAATAAAAAAAAAATAGGTAAACATGAGCATGTATTTTACGGCAACCCTATTAGGATTTAATCTATCAAAATATATTAAATTTGTTAAAATATGTTTTTCATTCAGTACATATATGGGTGAAGCTTGCTAGTATACTGGATCCTGAACTAAGCTTCTTAATTGTGTCTAGACGAAGTATATAAATAGAATTAATATCTGAATTTTAATAGAATCAGGTTAGATTAAATCATCAGGTGTGACGAGAATAGACAATATAAGGAATTAGTTTTTGTTTTAAAACCGTCCACAGCTACTGATATTGCGTATTAGATTGAAATATAAATGAAAAAAACACAAAGCAGTCATGAGGACTGTCGGACAGAAGTGAAAACTTAAACCTATGAAAATAATGAATATTATAAATTAAAATAGAACAACAAGTACGTATTTCAGCTAATTTCACGACGCTCACACTGTTTACTTCGCTGCATAGCAAAAAAACCACGCGCATGTGCTTGGGATCTACCGACTCACTCTGTTTCTATCTGCTACTTTCTAACTTTGTGTATATTTCTTTCTTTCTCCCTCTTGCGTTGGAATATTGGATGCTACTCGTTGCTAACGCTCACGCTGGCTTGTAACAGGTTTACTACGCGCATGTGTTCGAGTGCCATTGCGTTAAACGTTTAACGCAACCTTGTTGGAAGTCGCATTAGAAGTTTCACTTCAATTACGACGATTGAAATAAAACTATTTGTACAAAGTTTATCGCGTCGTATTTGATTTTTTAATTACCCGCCGAGAACACTTCACAGCATTTACGGGTCGATTAAGGTGTCTCAGGTACAAAAAAGAAATGGGAGATGAGAAGTTATCTTTGGCATCATTAAATAATAGTTCTTTAATTGCATGGATGGTGGGATCTGGTCCAGCCGTGGTTATTTTACATTCTATTTGAACTATTGGGTTCGCAGGGCATCACACTGGAGCTATTTCTTATTACATATGTGTGTACCATTTTTTGTATAAAAAAAATTTAAAAGAAAAAACAATAATAGACTAACCCGCTGAGTTTCTTGCCGGCTCTTCTCAGTAGTGTTCTACTTCCGATCCGGTGGTAGTCAATTGAATTAATATAATATGTTAAAACTGACAATATGTAAGTGCCCTCGCAGGGCCTATGCATAATAAATGAATTTGAATTTTAATTTGAACATGCAAATAATCAATTACAATAAAATAATAAAAGGAAAAGAATATTAATCAAAATATTAAATTTAAATCACAACTGAATATATTTTATTAGCACACATATATAATTCGCACTTGTATGAAACTAAAATACGTGTTGTGAATGTAGAAACTAGAAAGAGGTTCTATTTCTATTTTGTTGGTAGCTTTTTTTGCGAGACTTAATGAGCGGTTTTGCGGCCAACTTCAACCTGTTACTTTTGTGTTACAGTAATGCGGGCGCATCTTAAAATTTCACATACATACATATCATCACGCCATATCCCTTGCAGGGTAGGCAGAGAGAACAGAGTGCCAGAGAACTCTATCCTTGCATACTTCACTCGCTTCCTCAACATTCATAATTCTCTTCATACACGCTCGCCGGTTTCGGAGACTCTTGAATCCACCTTCCTTCAGTACGTAACCAATCTGGTTTAGGTAGGTTAGTCCCGGTCTCCCCCGGTACCTACATCCTCTAGGTATCAGTATGTATATCATAAAAAACTATTATCAAAATTTTCACAATATACATGATGACAGAAGAATAATAAGTAATTTGGGATAAGAGTAGGACGAAAAAGAAGATGAATCGACTCCAAAAGAACTTAATGATAGATAAAGTAAAGAATATGAAGATAAAAACTCACCTATAGACGGAATCATCATAAAATATGCTTATCCTAAGTGGTTGATCTATGCTTCGCTTTTTTACTAAATGCGCTGGTTCTATATGCACTCCTCGTATTACCTGGAAAAAAAAGGAAACATATTATTATCAAGTATTATAAATATAGCAATAGGTATATTGCAGCTTATCCGGGTGGTGACGGAGCAAGAATACAATTCACCACTCCCTTTCTTAACCGTGGGTGATCGTACGAGACGACTATGGTATATAAAACGCATATCACGCCTATGCGAGAGAAGGAAAACTCGAATCAAAACCCTATACCAACACATCTGACCAGCGTGGTATAGTAGGTCAATTTCTCTCTTTTCATTATGTAGAAAGCTTGAGCCTAACAGTGGGACATATACGAGCTGAGATGAGATATCAGAAAGGATAAACCTCCTGGTAGGCCACTTGAATGGCCAATTAGATTAATTTTCCGTCCAATGATGGAGTAAGATTATAATTTGCCACTCCTTTTCTTGTCCTTGGATTCCTAAAAGACCACTGGTCTGGTCTATATTCATTTTAATGATAAATGGCCATTTTGATTCACATTAAATGCAACACGTATTTAATTAAATAAGAAATTCTATATTTATAAAGTTCAAAATAACATTTAAAATTATCTAAAAGGTAAGACGAAAATTAGAAATAAGCTGGCAACACAACGAATCGTGCTTGGATTTGGCGGTTGGAGCGGGCGGGCATTCAAAACTAGCGCTCGCACCGAACGGATGTTTCTTTTGGAATATTACGTAATTGTGATATAATTTACATAAATGTTTTTTGAAACTACTATCATTACCATTACTGCTCGAAGCTACCTACTATATTGATATGCGATAAAGATGTGTGCCCACTGAGATTAGAAGGTGAACCTCTGATCTCAGTTTGCCGAAAAAAATAATTATAATTTTCTATAAATTACTCTAATAAATTTTGCTCGAGTTGATCATTATTTATATCGTACTCCAAAAATGATTCCTTAGTCGATGATAGCCGACTTTACCCGAACTAGCGTCACATAGCACGAGCGTGACGTCTGAATAACCGCAAAAGGAAGTGGACAGCGCGAGTTAAATTACCAAAATTGGCGGAGAGGTTTTTAAAAAACAAACAGTAGTATCTTTAGTGATGCATGAAACAGAACTGTAATTATTTCGAAGAGAATTACAGAGATGGGCATACTAATTGATAACGTGATATTTAATTATGATATGGTTGCATTACGCCAACGTAAGTCCTGACCTTCAAAAAACACCAAAAACCCGGCAGAATTGCCGCAATATTTGAAGCAACATTCATATGGTTCAAAAGTCATATGGTGACCCCCAAAAAAAGAGATAAGATGGATTGTGCGAATGAAGATCATCATCATTCTCCTACTCTTATCGCAATTACTTGGGGTCAATACAATATGTACTCTTCTTTCATAGTACATATTGTAAAAGTTATTGGCAATAGTTTTATGACCGGCCGCCTGCCAGACGTCAACCCTCCTTGTGAATGTAATTGTTGACCAAACGGCATCAGATGGAGTTGGCCCAGGTCGTTATAAGGCTCTTAGTCGTCTTTTACGACATCAACGAGCAAAGTAAGGGTTGGTAGTATTCGTAGCCGCTACCACACAGCTTTTATACCTATATCTTCATTGTGTAAATGAAGATATGGGTATAAAAGCCCTAAGTGTAAATATGACGGCTTATCAGAGTCTATGGAAGGTAAAAACTGTGCTGTTCCCACCTAATATGGGATTAGGGCTGGGTAATCATCATCATCACAGCCCATAAAAGTCCCACTGTTGGGCTCGGGCCTAATCCATAATGGGAGGGAAATTAACCTACCATACCGCGCTGGTCAGTCATGTTGGTATAGGGTTTTGTTTCGAGTTTACCTTCTCTCGCATAGATGTTATATGCGTTTTATATCACTTAGTCGTCTCGTACGATCATCCACGGGTAAGATATGGAGTGGTGAATAGTATTCTTACTCCGTCATCACACGGAGAACGGGTAATAATGAATTGAAATTTATATGATAATATTATTGATCTTGACTCCCAATGAAGAAATAAATTGTATCAATTAAAACAACAACTTATCTTACAGTTTTAATTATCATATATTACTGTAAATATCTGAATCAAGAAATATACAGGGTGGAAGTGGATCGCTCCCGAATACAAAGACAGGTAAACCTACTAGTCCTACTTGTAATGATAGGCTAGAAAAAAAATCGATTCGAATGAAAAAAAATTTTTTTTTTCACAATGAATTTTAAGTTTTTTTCACATTCCATCGTATTAGGACAGTGCCATGTAACGATAATTCCATAAAAAATACGTAACTCTACTCAGATGAGAAAATACGCAATCTATTCAAAACTCACGATCATATGTTCAAGAGTTCAACGACCTCTCGTGGTGAAAAAAAACTTTTTTTTTTCATTCGAATCGATTTTTTTTCTAGCCTATTACAAGTAGGACTAGTAGGGTCACCTGTCTTTGTTTGCGGGAGCGCTCCCCTTCCACCCTGTATATTACTGTAAATATCTGAATCAAGAAACATATAAGACGTAGGTCGTAAAATTATTAGCGCAATTGTCTTTAATTGAACATAAAAGTACTTTTGTTTATCTGGAACAGAAGCTTTAATACGCCACACAATTGAACGTTTTCTGTCTATAGGACTGGTCCATCCGGGGTAACACACTTGCAAAAAAAGTCTGAGTAGAGGTTTTTTTTTTTTTTTTTTTTTTTGTGTCTTAGTTGTTAGCCTCAGATGGCTATGACAACTTTACCCGGACTGTGGGTGAGCGCTGAGGGCTCTCAACCCGCTCTGAGTAGAAGTAATGTACTTTTACGCTTTGTTCAGTGAGCGAGAGAGTTGAAATCTCAACTGAGTGGGTTTGGGGTTTGTATTAGTAGGCAGCGACGTAACACTTGCCACGAGGTGTGCTGCTTGCTCGTTTGCCACCATCCCCACTAATATATAAATGTGAACGTAAGTTTGTTTGTTACGCTTTCACGCTAAAACTACTCAACCGATCATCATGAAACATTGTACACATATTCTTGGAGGTATTAAAAGTAACATAGGATACTTCTTATTAAAAAAAAATTAAAATTTTTATATGAAAAATAAAAAAATTGTATGTCAAAAAATCTCAAAATCTAGCTTCTTCAACGCCATCTAGCAGTCCAGTAATGAAGTTCCAACCCTGAGTATTGTAATACCGTTGCACTGTATTACCGACGGTCAAAAATAAAAATAGGGGATCAAAAACTTTAGGAAAGTAACCTTTTACGCGGGCGAAGCCGCGGGCAGAAGCTAGTAAGGAATAAAAAAAACAAGTAAGGGTTGGTAGTATTCATAGCCACTTAATTATGTTATATTAAATCATATTGTTGGTAACGCAGTGCTTGTCCCAACATTACTGTATGGAAGCGAGAGTTGGGTATGCAGAAAAGAGCATGAAAGTAAAATTAATGCGGTCGAAATGCGATCTCTTCGGAAAATCTGTGGAGTTAGGCTGACCGATCGCATTCGTAACGACGACGTATGAGAGCGAGTAGGTATGAAAGAGAGTATTGGTGTAAAGATGCGAAAGGGAATGCTCCGATGGTTCGAACATGTGGAAAGAATGCCGAACGAACGCCTGGTTAAGAAGATATACAATGCGAAAGTGGAAGGATGTAGGTACCGGGGGAGACCGAGACTAACCTACCTAGACCAGATTGGTCATGTACTGAAGGAAGGTGGAGTTAAGAGTCTCCGAAACCGGCGAGCGTGTATGAAGAGAATTATGAATGTTGAGGAAGCGAGTGAAGTATGCAGAGATAGAATTCTCTGGCACTCTGTTCTCTTTGCCTACCCTGCAAGGGATACGGCGTGATGATATGTATGTATTTTGTTGGTATTTTATGCAATGTAATACAGAGAAAATACTAAAGTGTAGTGAATATGATATAATATTAATTTACATCTATTTTCATGTACTGCCAATATTACAATAATAGAAGTTATAACTTTATTTTTCAGCACCGGACGAATTTTTATTATGAATAAGCTACATATTGATGTAGAAATAGAATATAATATCTAAGTTATGAAGGAAATTATATTGTTAATATACAGATTGTTAAGCTAACAATGTAGTCGATTGAAATACTCGGTATCCAAGGTCATGAAGAAATATTATTAAAGAAAATAGTGATATTATGGTATTAATATTTCAATTCTTTTCTTTCTGATGGTAAGAGTAACTGCCGCCCATGGAACTTTGCAATACCAAGGGTAAGCCACTGCCTACCAATACAAACCCCAAACCCAACCAGTTGGGCATCCGGCTCTCTTGCTCACCAAACGAAATAAAGTTAAATAAATGAAGTTAATTTACAAACAAAGATTTGGTTTAAATGTTACTTAGACCTTTAAGCCAAATCTTAAAAACCAAGGCATAAACTGTAAGAAAATAAAGCAATCAGCTAGTTATACAAGCCATTGCTGCCAATGTTGAGTTATAATTTACTCCAAGTTTTTAGTCTCTTCGTGCTATTTATTGTCCGTCAGTAATTCAAATCGTTGCCATCAACAGTGCTATGAACACTCTGTTAATGATATCTTCTAGGAAATTTAGTGGAAAACATTGTAAAGCACTTTAATATCATATTTAATACATCCCATCACTTCCGTCGCATCACATTACATAAAATGTCATCAAAATTATCTAATATAACACGTTAAAACACTAAGATATCGAATATAATACAAGAGCACCACATGACGTTTTCAAATTCCCGCCAAAATAACGTTATAACTTTTTAAATTCACATGCAAAAGAGTTATGTACCAATAAGAAATACTTTCAAACTGCTGTATGTTAGCGGCTACGAATACTACCAACCCTTACTTTGCTCGTGGATGTCGTAAAAGACGACTAAGAGCATTAATACGACCTGGGTCAACTTCATCTGATGCCGTTTGGTCAACAATTACATTCACAAGTAGTGTTGACGTCTGACAGGCGGCCGGTCATAAAACTATTGTCAATAACTTTTACAATATGTACTATGAAAGAAGAGTACATATTGTATCGACCTCAAGTAATTGGGATAAGCGTAGGAGAATGATGAAGAAATACTTTCAAATTTGCCAGCCTATAAAATAATTTGATTACCATAAAATTAATTTAGTAATTTCGATAACAAAAATATATTTCTATTACGATAAAGTTGGAAAAGTTTGTTTGTTTGAATACTCTGACTGAATTTCCAAAAATATCTTATTTTATTTGATAGCATATTCATCGAGAAAACTTCAAAAACTTAATATATAACGCTAAAATAAGTAATATTAGTAAATAGGGTAAAATTTGGTGAAAAAAAAAATCAGTCGATGTGGTTATAACATCCGGTGACATAACAAAAATGAATGTTGTTAATTTTGATATCAATCGTCATCATCATCATCACAGCCCATAAATATCCCACTGTTGGGCTCGAGCCTCCTCCATAACAGGAGAGAAATTGATCTACTATACCGCGCTGGTCAGATGTGTTGGTATAGGGTTTTATTTTGAGTTTTCCTTCTCTAGCATAGATGTATATATGTATTTTATATCGCTTAGTCGTCTCTTACGATCACCCACGGGTAAGATAGTGGGTGGTGATTGGTATTCTTACTCCGTCACTACACGGAGAATTTATAACACTAGGGGATTTAATATATAACGCTGAAATAAATAATAGCGAAGCATTGTCTATATAATATTAGTAAATAGGGTAAAATTTGGTAAAAAAAATCAATGTGGTCATAATATCCGATGACATAGCGATTAATTAATTTTTTTATATCATATGGGTGTACAAACAAATCATTATTATCTTTTTATCTCAATTACTTGGTGTCGATACAATATGTACTCTTCTTTCATAATACATATTGTAAAAGTTATTGGCAATAGTTTTATGACCGGCCGCCTGTCAGACGTCAACCCTACTTGGGAATGTAATTGTTGACCAAACGGCATCAGATGGAGATGGCCCAGGTCGATAAAAACAAATCGTTAAACTAAATAAGCGAAGTAGCTGGCGACTGATATTATTGAAGTAAAACTTCTATCCTTAAAGTAAAACTGCTGAAAGAAGGTGGAGTCAAGAGTCTCCGAAACCGGCGATCGTGTATGAAGAGAATTATGAATGTTGAGGAAGCGAGTGAAGTATGCAAGGATAGAGTTCTCAGGCACTCTGTTCTCTCTGCCTACCCTGCAAGGGATATGGCGTGATGATATGTATGTAAAACTTCTAATGCTAACAAGGTTGCGTTAAACGTTTAACGCAATGGCATTTGAACGCATGCGCGTAGTATACCTGTTACAGGCCAGCGCGAGCGTTAGCAACGAGTAGCGTTCAACATTGCAACGCAAGAAGGAAAGAGAAAGAAATATACAAAAAGGTAGAAAGTAGGAGAGAGAAAGAGTGAGTCGGTAGATCCCAAGCACATGCGCGTAGTATTCTTGCTATGCAGCGAAGTAAACAGTGTGAGCGTCGTGAAATTAGCTGAAATACGTACTTGTTCTATTTTAATTTATAATATTCATTATTTTCATAGGTTTAAGTTTTCACTTCTGTCGGTAGTCCTCATGACTGCTTTGTGTTTTTAGGGTTCCGTACCTCAAAAGGAAAAAACGGAACCCTTATAGGATCACTTTGTTGTCCGTCCGTCTGTCTGTCCATCTGTCTGTCTGTCAAGACCCTTTTTCTCAGGAACGCGCGGAGGTATAAAGCTGAAATTTATATCAAATACTCAAGTCTACGGTCCCTTAAAGCTGTGAAAAAATTAAACTTCTAAGGCAATGCAATCAAAAGATACCGGCGTTTTTGTCGCAAATTTTCGACTCTCGCAAGGGAATCAAAACCTACAGGGTAGTGCCCGTGAACTCAGAATCTTGAAAGGGGAATGCCCATTTTCGGTATCGCTTGATGCATCTAATTTTAAACTGTGACACGAGTTCATGACATGGAAAATCTTAGTTAATTATTAAAATAATTTTATCACGTATTGTGGAGTCTCACATTTGCCGGGTTTATGCACGTGTAATACATAATAGTCTTTTTTTGTATCGTAGTTTTCCGTTGAATAGATTTTTGTTGTAGCAACATTATTACACAGATAATTATGATTAATCGATCAATCGATGTTCTACTGATCTAATAAAGTATCGATTAAACATAATTATTTGTGATTATTAACAGTTCATAACAATAATATTTTTATACAACGAAAAAAATGTATTTATTAGAATATAATTTATTTTATCGACTGTACGAAACTAAACACAGCTTTTTGTTAGCCAATGTAACAAAATGTTAGCTTTGAAACATTAAAAACTAGGTGAAATATGAGATCGTATTTATCATAAACAGAAAAACTTACAAAAATATTTCGCCTTCTGTCTTATTGTGAGTGAATACTCGTGTTTGTATATCAGTATGAAAAATCGAAGTAATAAACGTTATCGATTTTTGATGTAAATCTTTTTATTTTAGTAACACTGTAACCGTACTTGTCAATCTTATTATGTTTGTTGTTCGCGGCTAAACAGATTGGATTGTTCAGTTTGTTTTTTTGTTACTGTTGATTTGTGTATTGTTACATTAACTGCACGTATTTTGAGAAAAGACTCTTTAAATATATACTTTTTTACTAATTGTGAGATAGAGACTCCTTGTAAAAAGTGATTGTGAGTGTGTAGTGTACAACATCACCGCTATGGCAAGCTCCGTTCGTCGGTGTATTAACTGTTTCCTTCGACTGCAGCATGGAAGTTGGCAGTCGTTGAGAGAAGTGAACGATGATATCTACACTATTCTATCAGCTTGGATTTCACCCAGTTTGGTAAGTCATTTTTACGACTGCGCCATTTGTATACAACATAATGCTGGTTTTGTTGGGTACGAAGGCTAATGTATATTGTTTTTTCAGATTTCACGTGATGGCATTATTTGTAATGAATGCTTTGCTGCTCTCCAAGCCGCACTTTCATCTGGCTCAGGCCAAACTCCTGTGTTGGGCCATCGAAGCGTATGTTTTGTATGTGGAACATCAATACTTCGTGTGAAATCAATTAGAGTACCTGCCAATAGTGAAGAAAGGAATATCATTCTTAATCGGATATCTCCACATCTGGTATGTAAACAAATCAAATGATTAAGTATTTATATGTATATGCCAGCTTTGTTTATCAATTATCCCTTTGCTTTAAACATCCTCTCCTAATTAGATATCATTTGAAATGATATATAGTACAGTTTCAATACTTTTGTGATTAATAATCAGTAATCTAGTTTAAAGGTTTATTTGATAATGTTATTAGTTTTTAAATAAATTAAACACCTATTCTCCTAAATAATATTGTATATACAAGACAATACATTTATTTACAAAATCTTGCATAACTGTAGTGTTGACAAGTAATTGCTGTCAATAGGCAAGTGTCTATATTATATTTGTATATATACATATATATATATATATATATATATAAGTTACATATTAATCCTTACTGTTAACCAATCCTAACTTTTAATTTTTCTTGTTCAGATACATCATTTGGATAGAGTATGCCGAGCATGTTGGATGGCAGCTAAGAGGACCATACAACGGCATTTGCAATATGATGCTCATCATATGAAACAGCCTGATGATGAACCTGGACCCAATATTGAAGTTCCTGCACCAAATGCTGATGAACCTGTACCTATTGTGGAAGTTGCTGCACCGGATGTAGCAGTACCTGTAGAAAATAATGATCCACCCGTATATGGTGACGAAAACATTGCTGTACATATTCCTGACCCACCAGCATTACCACAGCACAACCTATACCAGCCCCAAAGAAGGCAACAACTGCCAAAAATAACATCACAGACATATAAACGTGCAGCTGCATCAACTAGACATTGTGTTTTTACTAACTGTGGAAATACTGAAAGGCTATTAATACCTAGAGCATTGAAAGAAGAAGTTTTGAGCCGCTATCGAATTTATGTACCCCAAAGTGCTCGGATCTGTAACTTTCATTTGCATAATGACTGCTGGAATGAGTTACAAGTCAATTATTCTGACTTCACTGGTCCTCAAATGGATAACCTACTACTTATGTAAGAAAGACTGTCAACAAAGCAGATTAATTTTAGTAATGTCCACATGATCCAACCTAACTTATGTCATTACTGGTTAGGTCTAAATGCTGTACAGTTTTATGAACTAATGATCAATATTCCACAATTACACAATGAAGTGCCAGATGCTAGTGTAGCACTGTGTATTTATTTAACTAAACTAAGAAGTGGAGACAGTAATGAGAGGTTGTGTGGCCTATTTAATATGCCGAGAAGTACACTCGAGCGGTACATGAATAAAGTGCGAGATGTTATGACATTGCATTTAGTACCTCATTATTTGGGTCTCAGTCATATGACTGTTCAAGAAGTGGCAGCAATCAATACACTTATACCTGAGGGGTTCTATGGAAACCTAGCGATGCCTGCAGAGACCAGACCAGCCATTACTATATGTGATGCTACATATATCTATGTCCAAAGTAGTAGCAACTATTTGTTCCAGAAACAGACATACAGTTTGCATAAATATACCAACCTAGTGAAACCATTCATGATTGTATGCTGTAACGGTCACATATTAGATTGTTTGGGACCATATAAAGCAACAACCAATGATGCTACAATTATGAGAACAGAATTTAGCAGGTCCGATGGACCTATGCGTCAATATTTTAGAGAAGGAGATATTTTTATCCTTGACAGAGGCTTTAGAGATGTAGTGACACACCTACAGGAATATGGATATCAAACACATCTACCTGAATCCTTATTGGAGGGCCACCACCAACTCACCACAGAGCAAGCCAACAAATCACGTTGTGTCACAATGTGTAGATGGGTTGTTGAGATTGTTAATGGCAGATTGAAACAAGATTTTAAATTGTTCAGACAGGAGTATTTCAATACAGCTATAAAACATCTCATGGAGGATTTCAGGATTGGTTGTGCTCTTGTTAACAAGTTTCGCCCTGTCCTTGAAGACAAACCTGTACACAGGGAATATTTAGAAATAGCCCGGCAGAGATTAAATGTTCCTAATCATCTAGCTGATGTAGTTGAAGCAGAACATTTGAACAGGAGACGCATAGGATTTATTAATATAGATGAGAACCATCCTCACTTGAATGATTTTCCAAGGCTAACAATAGATGACTTGAAAAAATTAGCTCTTGGCACATACCAGCTCAAGCAGGCAAGATCATACTACGGAGAACACGTACGACAAAATGGCATATACACTGTGCAAATAAATAATGTCATAGAAGACGACATACCGCTTGTTCTGGGTGTGAACAATTATATAATTCGTGGCAGAATCAAATCCAGACACGTAAGCAGCCGTTCATACTACACATATCTGTTAATAAATAGAAATGAAGACACAGTTAATACACTGAGAGCCATCTCTGGCTACTATTGTAGCTGTTTGGTGGGCAGGCGTACAGTTGGCTGCTGTGCGCATGTGATGACCATTGCCTGGTATTTGAGCTGGGGACGGCATAATGATATCACTGCACCAGCGCCATTTTTAGATGACATTTTTGAAGAATACACCTACGAAAATATAGAATAAACCATGTTGTTTTAATAAAGCTTTATTTTGATTAAAATGAGTATTTATTTGATTGTGACTAATTATACCTACACAACCGTAATGTATAGGCTATTTTTCGACAGTTCTTTTAGCAAAATATAGGTAGGTACTTAGTTTCCTCCTACTGGAATATTTGTTACTATAAATAACTTTGTAGCGTGTAACGCACACACCTACACTATGCTGACATTAGCATTTTAGTATGTACTAGTTAATAAGTAAGAACGCTAACGAAATGAAATCAGTCAGTCGGACAGTCGGTCTTGTGACTCATTAGAATAAAGAGTGCTTTGAGAACTCGTCGTCGTTGGTATTTCCTGACGTTCACCCCTAAAAATATAGGCTTAGAACCCCATATCCTCTAAAACTTCTTAAAATATGTAGTAATAATACATGTCATGCATATCTATTTATATTTTATAAGTAATAGCATAGATGCTAATCTTCATACTATTTAAAAGATAAGTAATAAGTTTTTAACTACAAAGTTCACCCCTCGATTTCTCAGAAACCCGGTAAATTACCCATATGATGTTTATTTTTATTTAAACTACATACTAATACGAATCTTAGACAGTGGTTTTCATCTTGTCACTGTAATATTTATACCGATACTATTTTCCTTAGTCACTTGGGCATTCCCCTTTGGTACGAAGCAAAGACGTTGCTTAGATAGCACAGATAAAGGAAAAATTGCGAAAACCGTATATTTTTAATTACATCATATAATAAAAATATTTTTAATAATTTTAAACTTACTACCCCTTTCCTCATGAACGCGTAGAGGTATTAAATTGAAATTCATATCAAATACTCAGATCTATAAGACCTTTAAGTTGTAACAAAATCAAACTTCTATGTCAACGCAATCAAAAGAAACAGCAATTTGAGCCGCATATTTTCAAACACGCAACTCAACAAGGGAATCAAAACCTAAAGGGTACTTCCAGTCGACCTAGAATCTTGAAATTTCGCATGAAGCAACGATTTATGGCATATATAAAGGAAAAATTCCGAAAACCTTAAATCTTTAGTTACATAAAATTTTTGTTTTACATACATACATATCATCACGCCATATCCCTTGCAGGGTAGGCAGAGAGAACAGAGTGCCAGAGAACTCTATCTCTGCATACTTCACTCGCTTCCTCAACATTCATAATTCTCTTCATACACGCTCGCCGGTTTCGGAGACTCTTGACTCCACCTTCCTTCAGTACATGACCGATCTGGTCTAGGTAGGTTAGTCTCGGTCTCCCTCGGTACCTATCCTTCCACTTTCGCATTGTATATCTTCTTAACCAGGCGTTCGTTCGGCATTCTTTCCACATGTCCGAACCATCGGAGCATTCCCTTTCGCATCTTTACACCAATACTCTCTTTCATACCTACTCGCTCTATTTTTGTTTTAGTTTTACGGAACCCTTCGTGCGCGAGTACAACTCGCACTTGTTTTTTTTGTTATAAAAATTCAATTCTCTAACTTATCAGACATCCTATTGTAGTAACTACTAAAGGAAGCCTTTATATTAATATCTTTTGAGCAAATAACTACAATAGAAAAATAACTATAAAATCATTTGCAAAGCTTTATGGTCACATTTGGTTTGTACTTTTTGTAAAATTCCAAATATAGTTATTAGATATTCGAGCATTTCTTTGGCATGCTATGAACTGGACATATCTCAGCTATTCCGTTAGGGGCCGTCCATTTTTTTTTTTTATTTTTTTTATTATGAGTATGTTATACCACAGACTTTTTGTCCGTGCTCTTTTTATATTTAATTTAATTGTTATGGTGGTTTGTTTATAAAATTAATGTTCTTGAAGTGGCTTTATTACAATTGGATAAAGCTTGAAGAGCGCAATTAATGTGTCATAGATGTTGAGCGACAATATGTCTTTTAGGGTTTCTTCTTGGCGCTGGTGGTCTTGTTGTTGGTGAAACCCTTCTATTTGTAGATGTTTCTCTCCTCTGTGATGTTGTGATGATGATAATAATGTCTGTGACGTTTTATTTTGTGTGACTTTGGAAGTCGGAAGAGGGGCCGTCCATTAATCACGTGAGGTTTGAAAGCGGTGGAGGGGTTTGACAAAAATCATGAAATATCATAAGGGGGAGGGTGGTACACCACCCTCCCACGTGATGTCTTACTACAGTAAGATATCACGTGTATTTATTTCTTCGTCAAACGCTGAGATTTCTAAACTGAAAAGCCGTTGCCAGACAATGAACGAAGTCAACAATTACATTCACAAGTAGTGTTGACGTCTGGCAGGCCGCCGGTCATAAAACTATTGCCAATAACTTTTACAATATGTACTATGAAGGAAGAGTAGGTACATATTCAAATTACTGAAATATACCATTCAATATGCTTGATTGAACCCCACCTGTGACATCATGTTTCGCTCGTAATCGGGTTTTTATAAATAATCAAGCATATTAAATGCTAAATTGCCGTAATTTGAATAACAGGACTGTATCATCGTTTAATTCAATTCTAACTGCAAAGTTTATTGTGTCTGTACAATGTGTAAACATTGTCGGGTAGATGACACACGTCACCTTAAAGACGAAAATATAATACGATGCGAGAATTGAATGTCCTACAATAGTTCACGGTGGTGTAAGTGGCAGCACGATTGGGACGGATTTCCAATAGGTGTGGGTTCGAATCCCACTTGTTCATTCATTCTTCGCTCGAAATCGGATTTTTATAGAGTACGTATTGTATCGACCCTAAGTAATTAGGATAAGAGTAGGAGAATGATGATGATTTTGATTATATTTTTTTTTTCATTGGGAGTTATAGCAGGGTGTGCTTATACGATGTTCCAAAAAATAAAGAAAAAATTGGAATTTTAACCACTAAACCATCTCGTTCAATCATTACATATTGTATTGCTAGAATAGCCAATAAAATATAACGATTATTACATAAATTTTATTTCACATAACAATCTAACAGAAACTTTCGAAAAACAACTATTGAAATCCCTACTAATATATAAATGTGAATGTAAGTTTGTTTGATACGCTTTCACGCTAAAACTACTCAACCGATCATCATGAAACATTGTACACATATTCTTGGAGGTATTAAAAGTAACATAGGATACCTTTTATTAAAAAAAAATCAAAATTTTTATATGAAAAATAAAAAAATTGTTTGTCAAAAAATCTCAAAATCTAGCTTCTTCAACGCCATCTAGCAGTCCAGTAATGAAGTTCCAACCCTGAGTATTGTAATACCGTTGCACTGTATTTACCAATGGTCAAAAATAAAAATAGGGGATCAAAAACTTTAGGAAAGTAACCTTTTACGCGGGCGAAGCCGCGGGCAGAAGCTAGTAATTTATAATAAATCATTGCTATTATATTAAGATGGAAAACTCTATCCTTATCCTATTGGTGATCAAATACCAAGCATTATTTATGCAGTTCTGATGAAGATTGATGATTATATGTGATTGTATTTCACGATATGTTGTGTCTTTGCATTTATATTTTGATAATACAACGTAAGTAACTTCATTTATTTTCTTATTAATAAGCTAAGGGGCCATTCATAAATTATGTAAGACGTTTAGGGGTAGGGAGGTGTTGACTGAATATTATAAGTTCCCCATATCTTATCCGTGGGTGATTGTACGAGACGACTAAGGGATATAAAACGCATATAACATCTATGCGAGAGAAGGAAAACTCGTAACAAAACCCTATACCAACACGTCTGACCAGCGCGGTATAGTAGGTTAATTTCCCTCCCATTACGGAGGAGGCCCGAGCCCAACAGTGGGACATATATGGGCTGTGATGATGGTGATGATGACTATAGGCATTAGTGAACCTGACATTACGTAAGATATTAAATTGAAAATTACTAATTTTAGTCAAAACTGTGATAGATTAATAAGATTAATGTTATTGCAGTGAGTTAATGATACCTACTTGTAGTAAGAAGATTGTAATAAAAGATATTTTCAGAATAAACGGAGTTATATTTGATCAATACAGCCTTTTCTTACCAAAAATCTTATTACGGGGCAGGGGGCAGTAATTGCAATCTTAGGATGTCTTACGGTATTGGGTCGAAGCAAATCATTCTTCAAAATCCCTTACGTAATTTATGAACGGCCCCTAAGAATACTATTTACCATTTTAACCTTTACTTTTCTCGTGGATGTCGTAAAAAAGGACAAAGAGGTTTATATCGACCTGGACCAATTCCAACTGATGCTGTTTGATCAACAATCGCATTCCCAAGGAGGGTTGATCACAGACATCACTGCGTTCATCAATTCCCTTGCTAAACATGGCGATTGCATCCCCTCATTTGTAGAGACGGCATACGTCTAGCAAGGGACAGGCAAAAGCAGAATGAATGATGATAATTATAATAGTGGAAGTTTTCACAACAGTAAGATATCTATGAGCTCAGAAATTAGAATATCAGCTGAATTAGATTGAACTCAAGTATAATCTATAAGGTTTTGGAACAGTATAATAAATAATAGTAAAAAATTGTTTTGATTGCAGCAAATAATCTTTACGGTTCAATTCAACTAATAAATAATAGAAATAAACATAACGCTACATTTGGAAATGATGATAAATTCATATATAATAATGCACATAATGACGTTATTAAACAAAGGCTAGATAATTTCGTTATGCACAAACGGAAAACTAATTTCTTTATACCTGGATATCATATAAATAAACACAACAAATATATAGATAGTAGAATCCCTACAGATGTAGCAAATATTAGACTAAAGAAATATCAAGATTTTACTGAACACCCAGATACATCGAATCAACATAATTATTTTCATGATGATCAAGATATAAGAGATAACATTTTAAATAATCATCAACAAATATTAAGAGAAAATTCAATAGATGAAAATTATTTCATCGATGGAAGCAACAAGGACAGCGTAGAAAATATAAATAACAATGACAAATATATAGATAGCAGAATCCCTACAGAAGAAGCGAATATTAGACCAAAGAAATATCAAGATTTTACTAAACATCCGGATACATTGAATCAACATAATTATTTTTATGATGATCAAGATATAAGAGATAATATTTTAAATAATCATCAACAAATATTAAAAGAAAACTCAATAGATGAAAATAATCCCATCGATGCAAGCAACAAGAATAGTCTAGATATTCCAAATAATACAGAGAGCTTTTCATATGACTTTGATGTAGATAGCTTAACAATAAATCAGAAAGCAAAATTATTACATATATTAAGAACACAAAGAGACCTTATAATGCGTATAAACAAAGTCGACAAACAAGACGAAGTAAAAAGGAAATGGTATGAAGATTTTAATGATATTATCGATGAAGTAGAACAGAAACAGAAGGCTGCTATGAAATTGAGTAATTACACAAGATTTACGTTTGAAGAACCTTCAACTACTAAAATTATTGTTACTAGAACTACTGAAACCACTACTCCTAAACCTTCTACTATTGTATCTATAATTAATGAAGTTGATATCAAAATGGCTTTAAAGAATAACCCATTTGTGAGAAGGATTTTGAATATGGCAAATATGAAACGGCAAAAATATATTAATCAAAATTTAATTAAAAATAACGATAAAAAACAAGGATAATGTGAAATATCCTTTTAAACGGAAGAAATATAGAAAGCAGAAAAGCACGAAACCGGCGAGCGTGTATGAAGAGAATTATGAATGTTGAGGAAGCGAGTGAAGAATGCAAGGATAGAGTTCTCTGGCACTCTGTTCTCTCTGCCTACCCTGCAAGGGACATGGCGTGATGGTATGTATGTATGTATGTAGAAAGCAATGATGATGAAGAGCCTAGAAAAAGACTCAATACATATCTAAAAAATAAACCTGCAATATAATAAGAGAAGGAAGACTCTGAAGAGAAATATGGGAATTTATGCAAACTGTTTGTCCAGGATAGCGTAGTTTTTTCTGTTGGCAGCTATAGTTTGCACACTCGTCGTCCATTCAGTGACGGAAGAGCGGCGCGTATTCCCTCCCCCAGTACCTGGCGGATTATCCTTTCGGGTACCATCCCTCATCGACTCACCGGCAGCTAGCCGCAGCTAACGTCGACGTCCTCCCGTGGTCAGTGTCTCTGCGGGTGACGGACTATTCTCCGAGGGTAGTATAGCTGAGATATTGATGATGAGTTTGGTACAAGGTAAAAAGGTAGCCCGAAATCCAATTGGCAGAAGTTTTGTTTCAGTAACAATCTTTATCTTTATTTAAAGATAAAGACTGTTACTGAAACAAATATTCCCAATATATATAATACCCTCTAAAACAATAACAGTACAAGACTGCTTGCATAATTCTAAACGCCAACTTCATCGTCGCCATCTTTAAATTATTTTTTTCTTTAAAACATACTAAATTAAATTACTGGAATTTAGAAATTTAGACGGTTTCTAGTATTCCATCACACAGATCAGCCGGTTCTATTCCAAGAAAATGGCGACACATTTTAGCCCACTACAGTTGATATGTCAGCCTTGTAATTCTACATTGCAATATTTGCATATATAAAAATTCGCTATGCAATATGGCTGGTAAATATAAATAATTTTGTATAAAAATTTATAGTTTTCTAGAGAAATGTCGTGACTAAAACGGTCATATATATTTAGTACCATAACAAAATAAACATTGAAACAATAATCACAGATAAAATATCCACTGCAGAAATGACGAAATCAAAATATGGATTGATTCGTTGAGCGTTTAGTTATTTTGTAGAAATCATTACTAAAACCAAAATTATTTGGAACGAACTTAACTCAGTATTTTCTTTTTAATGTTTTTTTTTATTGCACTTGATTGGAAACCAGCAAGCAGCACACCTGATGGTAAGTGTCACTGCCGCCCATGAACCTTTGCAATACTAATTTTCTTTGCAATGCTAGGCCGCTGCCTACCAATGAAACCCCAAACCCACCCAGTTGGGCTTCCGGCTCTCTCGCTCACCGAACTAAGCGCAATAGCACATTGCCATTACTCAGACGTCGATCTTCTGCGAGAGTGTGGTACTACCCCGGACGGACTGTTAACAGCGGCATCCTGCCACAAATAATAATGAAAAAGGGCAAACAAGGACCAGACTGGAGTTGTTTGGATTAGATTGCTCAATTTCTCAATTGAGCTATGTCTGTACTCAATGACAGCGGCCAAATTTCCAAAAAAATTTCAATATATGTTCTAATAGTTTTCAGCCAAAGAATATATTTCGTTATTGACTGAAAACACTGACAAAAAGATATTTTCTATAGATAAACATAGCTAGAGTGATATATCACCTCTAAAACTTCCTGCTCGTAAAAAGATATTAAATATAATTATAAATATTTACAATATCTTATTGTAATTTAAACAAAAAAATAAATAAAGGAAGAAATTAAAAGAGACAAAGATAACAAAAATAAATTAAAAGAATAATTTAGACAAAAAATAAATAAAATAAAAGAGAGATTATTGTTTTTTAAGATGGTTAATATTAAAAATGAATTTCTAGGTAATTATATTATGAAAAATTATCATTGAATTTCTATCAAAATCATCATCATTCACCTACTCTTATCCCAATTACTTGGGGTCGATACAATATGTACTCTTCTTTCATAGTACATATTGTAAAAGTTATTGGCAATAGTTTTATGACCGGCCGCCTGCCAGACGTCAAGCCTCTTTGAGAATGTAATTGTTGACTAAATGGCATCAGATGGAGTTGACCCAAGTCGTTATAAGGCTCTTAGTCGTCTTTTACGTCATCCACAAGCAAAGTAAGAGTTGGTAATATTCATAACTGCTACCACAAGTACATACATACATATCATCACGCCATATCCCTTGCAGGGTAGGCAGAGAGAACAGAATGCCAGAGAACTCTATCCTTGCATACTTCACTCGCTTCCTCAACATTCATAATTCTCTTCATACACGCTCGCCGGTTTCGGAGACTCTTGACTACACCTTAATTGATTAATTTATTAATTCATTATTAATCCAAATATAATAACTAATGATATAGCTGATAGATATATATATATATCTCTGTAATAACGATGACCTATTTCACATGAGACACATTAATCCTACTTGAACGCTATAAAATGTTCAATCAAAAACAAACCTGTTAGCATCCTTAAAAAAATAGTTTTATTTCAATCAATTATCTTATAAAATAAAATTCACAATAAAATTTTCAACGAAAACATTTAAATATATATAAAAAAATGATATATTAGCATACCGACGCCATTATATAATACAAAAAATTATTCAATAGCCATAACTCTTATAGATTATAACATTATTCAACGAATCTTAAACAAGCTGTGAAAACAGATTCGTTTATTTAAATTGACTAGACATATTATCAATAGTGACAGGACCACGCTGTTGACAGTTCTCTGTCTACAGCCGCGGGCCGGTCCGCCCGGGGTAGTACCACACTGAGCAGAAGGTCGACGTCTGAGTAATGGCAATGAGCTATTGCGTTTCGTTCAGTGAGCGAGAGAGCCGGCAGCACAACTGGGGTGGGTTTGGGAATTGTTTTGATTGGCAGCGGCCTAGCTATACCCTTAGTATTGCAAAGGTCCATGGGCGGCAGTGACACTTACCATCAAGTGTGCTATCTGCTCGTTTACCACCATAAGCAATAAAAAAAAACATATGGCGTAGTGGTTAAGATACTGGCATTCCGTACCATTGAAGTAAGTTCGATTTGTAAGTAGAACAATACTTTATGCGATTTACAAAGTGTTGTTTTGAGTCTGGGTGTAATTTGTCTGCGTTAATTATATGTTTGTAAAGTCCCCCACAATACAAGGATTATTTCCTTAGTGGGTGGGTGGTGTCTATTTATATAAAAATAAAAACAAAATTAGAAATGGAAGCGAGTGAAGTATGCAAGGATAGAGTTCTCTGGCACTCTGTTCTCTCTGCCTACCCTGCAAGGGATATGGCGTGATGATATGTATAAATGTATATAGAAATGGAAAATATGAAGATATATCCATCACTTTCTTCCATTTAATATACCAAACACCTCAAGAAAAGAATATTGGATAGGATCTAGATAGGAAATTCCTAAATGCGTGATTGTGTTTGAAGCCAAAGACGTCCTGTGGCGAAACACGTCATCATCATTTTCATAGCTCACATATAAACCACTGTTATGCTCGAGCCTCCTTCATAGTAGGAGGGAAGACCTAGTATACCAAGAGAAGGAAAACTCGATACAAAACCCTATACCAACACGTCCGACCAGCGTGGTATAGTAGGTCAATTTCCCTCCTATTATGAAGGAGGCTCAATCGCAACAGTGGGACATGTATGAGTTGAGATGATACCACGCTTGTCAAGCGTGTTGGTATAGGGTTTTGTTTCGAGTTTTCCTTCTCTTACATAGATGTTATATGCGTTTTATATCCCTTAGTCGTCGCTTACGATCACCCATGGATAAGATGGGGGGTGGTGAATTGTATTTTTACTCCGTCATCATACGGAATGAATAATTGAAACAAATTAATAACATTTTAATTTAAATAAACGAATATGTTTTCACAGCTTGTTTAAGATACGTTGAATAATGTTATAATCTATAAGAGTTATCGCTATTAAATAATTTTCTGTATTATATAATGGCGTCGGTATGCTAATATATTATTTTTATATATAAATTTAAATGTTTTCGTTGAAAATATATAATGAATTTTATTTTATAAGGCAAATATTCGAAATAAAACTATTTTTTTATGGATACTATCACGTTTGTGTTGGGTTTTTTTAATTTCTCTTTAGCTGTGTGGTAGCGGCTACGAATACTACCAACCCTTACTTTGCTCGTGGATGTCGTAAAAGACGACTAACAGACAGCCTTATAACGACCTGGGCCAACTACACCTGATGCCGTTTGGTCAACAATTACATTCCCAAGTAGTGTTGACTTCTGACAGGCGGCCCGGTCATAAAACTATTGCCAAAAACTTCTACAATATGTACTATGAAAGAGGAGTACATATTGTATCGACACCAAGTAATTGGGATAAGAGTAGGAGAATGATGATGATGCATATTATTTTTTCAACTTTTCCGTCACTGACGCATCTGGCAAACTCGCAAACTCCTCCGGATACAATTCACCACCCCCTATCATACCCATGGGTGATCGTACGAGACGGCTAAGGGATATAAAACGCGTATAACATCTATGCAAGAAAAGGAAATTTCGAAACAAAACCCTATACCAACACGTCTGACCAGCCATATAGTAGGTTAATTTCCCTTCCATTATGTAGGAGGCTCGAGCTCAACAGTGGGACATATATGGGCTCTGATAATGATGATGACATTGTCTTAATCTACATATTCCTATTATCGTTAACGACTCTCACGGTCAAGATACAGAGTAATCAATTGTATTCTTATTCCGTCGCAACATTGTAAAAAATAAAATAACAAAATCAAAATACAAGAGTATAATTAAACGATTCAAATCTTACATAATCTATAATATTAATTAAACATAACCACACATCGCTATTTTGACATTTTCAACATCGGTCAAAGGTCGAATGGTATACCGGTTTTTTTTTTATTAAAATATTTTCACTACTGCTATAATGGCCATGTATTTGAAAGTATAATTGATAAACTATGCATAGTATAAAATAAAGTTGCTACCGTTGTATGTACGCTTAGAACTTTTAAACTACGCAACGTATTTTAACGCGGTTTTCGTCAATAGATAGATTGATTCAAGAGGAAGGTTTATATGTATAATACATGTATATTATAGTAGTAATAATGCTGTGTGGTAGCGGCTACGAATACTACTAACCCTTACTTTGCTCGTGGATGTCGTAAAAGAGGATTAAGAGCCTTATAACGACCTGGACCAACTCCATCTGATGCCATTTGGTCAACAATTACATTCACAAGGATGGTTGACGTCTGGCAGGCGGCCGGTCATAAAACTATTGCTAATATTTTTTACAATTATATGTACTATGAAAGAAGAGTACATATTGTATCGACCCCAGGTAATTGGGACAAGAGCAGGAGAATGATGATGATGATGCATATTATAAAGCGAAAAATATAACTAAATTAATGAAATTCCATTCATCTAGCGGCGCTAACTGTACAACTATCAATAATTAGGTACGGTATGTACCTTACTACTTAACGGGAGTGGGGCTATAATCACACCTATCTATCATGAGACTGTTTAAAATAACATCAAATTATTTCGCCGTGTACTGGTATTGAGAATACAAAATGTTGACAAGTTTTTCTTTGTCAAATGAATAGTAAAATGCTGTCTAAGGCAGCACTGCGAGACTCTTGCAGCGAGTCTTAGTCTTGCATTTGGGCAACACAAATCTGATTATCATATGAAGTTGTACCAAGTCAATATTAAGCCTTTAATAGGGACAGGAACGAGCAATGTAAGTATTCATAGCCATATTCACAGCCTTTCAAAATTTAAATGTGCTTAACAAAAAGCATTTTTTTTTTATAATTTATGGCTTGGTTACTAAGACTTTTAAGCCAAATCTTTGTTTATAAATACAACTCACCACCCCCTATCTTACTCGTAGGTGATCTTAAAAGATGACTGAGGGATGTAAAACGTATATAACATCTATGCAATAGAATGAAAACTCGAAACAAAACCCTATTCTAACACGTCTGACCAGCGTGGTATTGCAGGTCAATTTCCTTCCCATTACGTAGGAGGTTCGAGCCCAACAGTAGGACATATATGAGATGATGATAATAATTACTATGGCCTTTAAACCAAATTTTTGTTTATAAATTAACTTAATTTAAAGTCAAGTCAAATAGTCGCCTTCAACAGTGCCATGACCACACTATTTAAAGGTATATTTTTGGAATTTTAATGTAAAACGAAAACATATGTAAAGCATTGTTATATCATATTCACTACACCTCAGCACTTCCTTCGCATCACATTACATAAAATGCTATCAATATTATTTAATATAACAACGTTAAAACACTAAGATATCGAATATAACACAAGAGTAACACATGACATTTTTCTTTTCCCGCTAAAACATTACGTAATAGTACCACAGATAATCTAGGACAATCTTCTATAGCAAAAACAACACGCTATTACATGAGAAGTTAACCATTAAGAATTATATAACACAATGAGAGCGTTCTAACGAGTTATAGACATCTATTTAGATTTTTTTAAACACGCGAATCGTGCTCTATGGTTCCGTGTTGGTTCTATTTCAATAGCTGAACTACGGCTGGTGATTAACTTACTTTATATTGAAATAGTGGTAGGAGCACGCTGTTGACAGTTCTCTGTCTACAGCCACGGGCCAGTGCGTCTGGGGTAGTACCACACTGAGCAGAAGATCGACGTCTGAGTAATGGCAACGTGCTATTGCGATTCGTTCGATGAACGAGAGCCGGAGCCCAACTGGGTGGGTTTGGGATTTGTAATGCTAGGCAGCGCCCTAAGTGGAAATTCTTTGGCAAACTTATTTTTAAATCTCATTTACATACATCAACCAAATAGCGTGTATTTTCTCTCGATCTCCCTTCCTCTCTCTTTCACTCGCTCTCTCCCTCCTCTCGCTTAATGGCTATGTGCGTTATGTGACGTTCGCTTTATCTTACTCTCTCTCAATAACAAAAACGCCCCACATTTTCGTGTCGCGTTTCATCTGTAAAAAATTTAATCTCATGCGCGCAAAGTTGCACTTGCAAAAACGCAAAAACGTTGAAAGAATTAAACAATTTCATTAATTTTGAATAGTGGTAGGACAACGCTGTTGACAGTTCTCTGTCTACAGCCGCGGGCCGGTCCGTCCGGGGTAGTACCACACTGAGCAGAAGATCGACGTCCGAGTAATGGCAATGTGCTGCTGCACTTCGTTCGGTGAGCGAGAGAGCCGGAAGCCCAACTGGGGTGGGTTTGGGGATTTTATTAGTAGGTAGCAGCCTAAACAAGGTCCATGGGCGGCAGTGATACTTACCCTTCAGGCGTGCTGCTTGCTCGTTTGCCACCATAAGCAATAAAAGAAAATATAACAAAAAATCCTACAATTCGGAATTCAGTAAGCTAAGCTATATTGTAGTAGAAATTTCGATCTTATTATATCGGTAAGTAGCAAATTTGAAGTTTAACAAGCTTATAAAATGAATTAGCGACGGTTTAGTACCAGACCAATGGACAGAAATCAGGGTTGAAAGCTATGCGAGAGTTAATTTTATAATTTTTATTAGCAAATTCAACAGCATATCACCCAATCTTTTGGAAATAAATACATACATACCATCACGTCATATCCCTTGCAGGGTAGGTAGAAAGAACAGACTGACAGAGAACTCTATCCTTGCATACTTCACTCGCTTCCTCAACATTCATAATTCTCTTCATACACGCTCGCCGGTTTCGGAGACTCTTGACTCCACCTTCCTTCAGTACGTGACCGATCTGGTCTGGTCTTTTGGAAATACGGGGATAAAATATCGCCTAAATATACTCGCTGATAATACACTTTTCTATTGGTGAAAGAATTATTAAAAGGAGAGAGCCGGCAGTCCAACTGGGTGGGTTTGGGATTTATATTGGTAGGCAGCGGCCTAGCTATACCCTTGGTATTGCAAAGGTGCAACAGTGACACTTACCATCAGGTGTACTGCTTGCTTGTTTGCCACCATAAGCAAAAGAAAAAAATATTTTAGTGGTTTTAAAATATCTCCATGGAATATCCACGAAGAGATATCCCGTAGTGCATTATTTTTTTCTACTGTCAATAGTTTTTTTTTCTCAGCACCACTTGAAGAATTTACATGTAATATTACTGCCTGATAATTCAGTTTTTTATTAGCGGCAAAATAGTTAAAATTAGTCAAGTAGTTTCGAAGCCTATTACATTACAAACAAATAAATACATTTTCCTCTTTATCTATATATATAAAAGAAGAAGCTGACTGACTTAATGACTGACATATCAACGCAGGGCCTAAACTATAAAGGTTAGAAACTTGAAATTTTGCACAGGTGTTCCTTTTATAACGTAGAGGAGCACTAAGAAAGGATTTTTGAAAATTCACCCCCTAAGGGGGTTAAAAGGTGGTGCAAAGTTAGTATGAAACTTTGCCGTTTTTGAAGTTATTTGAATGAAAATCAGAATTTACTTTTAAGGGGTAAAATAAAAATAGAGGATGAAATACTTAAGGAAAGAAACCTTTTCGCGGGCGAAGCCGTGGGCAGAAGCTAGTGAATAATAAAAAAAAATATACAGATATACACAAAACATATTAATAATAAGGATAATTTGTACAAATAAACAAAAAACAAATATGTAATTATCCTAATGGAATGTAAATAATATTTGTCACATTTGGCAGGGGGATTGGCGAGCGCAAATGGTGTTAAAAGCTTCATATTCAAGTGATAATGTATGGCATATACGATTGAACACCTTTCATACCCGTAGCTCATCATCATTCTCCTACTCTTATCCCAATTACTTGTGGTCGATACAATATGTACTCTTCTTTCATAGTACATATTGTAAAAGTTATTGGCAATAGTTTTATGACCGGCCGCCTGTCAGACGTTAACACTACTTGTGAATGTAATTGTTGACCAAACGGCATCAGATGTTGTTGGTCCAGGTCGTTATTTGGCTCTTAGTCGTCTTTTACGACATTCACGAGCAAAGTAAATGTTGGTAGTATTCGTAACCGCTACCACCTTTCGTACTCGTAGGTGTCGTACAAAACAACTAAAGTATTTAAAATACATAATATCTAGCTGATCGTACTTTACTCAATATTTCCTTTTTAGTATTTATTAAGAAATATATTTACATACAAAAAAATAATAAAATAATTTAAAATAAAATCGGCCAAGTGCCACTTGTGCTCGCGCAAAAAGGGTTCCGTAAAGCTAAAAAAATAAAAACAAGTTTATTGTAAGGGAGCCCCCTTAAATATTTATTTTATTTTTAGTATTTGTTGTTATAGCGGCAATAGAAATACATCATCTGTGAAAATTTCAACTGTCTAGCTATCGCCGTTCTTGAGATACAGCCTAGTGACAGACTGACGGATGGACGGACAGCGAAGTCTCAATAATAGGGTCCTGTTTTTACCCTTTGGGTACTGAACTCTAAAAAAGCGGGAAACTCAGGATCAAACCGGAGCTATCTTTTTTCTTGTTTTTTTTTTTTTTTTGTAGGCTATTGTCTGAACACACGCTGACCATTCCGACCGGAGCGACGGAAGGTCAGCGCGTGGCCTCATAGTCCACAGTATGCCGTCCCCAGCGCCATTAGGCCGGCCACTAATACCGCTTACTTGACATCCGTGATCAAACCGGCGAGTTTTATGACCGGCCGCCTGTCTGATATTATTTTGGTTGATAGCCAAGAACCTAGCTGTACCCTTGCCATTTTAAAAGTCTTTCAAAACTTACCATCAGTTACGCTGCTGGCTCGTTTACCATCACAAGTAATACAGTGAGAAAATACATCATCTCAGCTCATATACGGGTCATTGAACTATTATACCACGCTGGTCAGACGTGTTGGTATAGGGTTTTGTTTCGAGTTTCCCTTCTCTCGCATAGATGTTATATGCGTTTTATATCCCTTAATCTTCTCTTACGGTCACCTACGGATGAGATAGGGGGTAGTGAATTGTATTCTTACTCCGTTACTACACGGACGGAGAAAATACATGCGAATTCGGATTTAATTCCATTAAATTTAAATCAAAAATTGTAAAATTGGGCGCTGAATTAAAAAACAGCAGTTTTCTTTCCAATATCTCATCAGAACTTCGAGTTTCAGACAGCCCTATATAACTGAATGTCAATGCCATGATACCAACTCTTGTTCACAGCTGTTTAGGTCATTGAACTCGCAAATGATTTCACTTTTGTGCACTGATTAAATACTTTTAAGTATTGCAAAGCTGCGTTCGTCGTCGAATGGTTTTGCGACATTCGAACAAAAAATATGTGTTGTTTTATTTTTATTACTTTAATACGAATATTACTAAGCTTTACGTTGCTCGTGGATGTCGTGGAAGAGGATTAAGAGATTTACTATATAGACCAACTCCATCTGATGCCGTTTGGTCAACAATTACATTCACAAGGAAGGTTGACATCAGACAGGCGGCCGGTAATAAATAATTATTGCCAATAACTTTTACTCAGGCGGCTGGTGGCAGACTATTTGCAGGGGCGCAGTGTTCCCCGCAGGGGACATTGTGCGGACGCCCATGTCGTGCGGTGTTCCGCAGGGGTCGGTTCTGGGGCCGACTCTGTGGGACATCGGTTCCGACTGGGCGTTGAGAGGGAGTCTCCCCCCCCGGGCTGAGCGTTATTTGCTATGCTGACGACACGCTCGTCACAGCCCGGGGCAGGACAATCGAAGAGGCGGCGAGCCTGGCCACTCTCGGCACCGAGGAGATGGTCAGGCGAATTGAGGCGCCGGGGCTCAGGGTGGCCCTAAACAAGACGGAGGCCCTACTATTCCATGGTCCCCGTGTGAGGCTGCCCATCGGCGCCTCGTTAGTCGTCAACTCCATCCACATCAGTATCCAGGCCCATATGAAGTACTTGGGTCTGGTGCTCGACGGGCGATGGTGGTTCCGGGAGCATTTTCGTCAAATTGCTCCCCGGCTGGTCGGCGCGGCGTCCGCCCTTTCTCGGCTCATGCCGAACGTGGGCGGACCCAGTTTCGAGGGCCGACGGTTGTATGCGGGGGTGATCCGCTCAATGGCCATGTACGGCGCACCCGTGTGGGCGAGGGCTCTGAACGCCCAGCTCAGGGCGGTGCTGTAGAGGCCACAGCGAGCCATGGCGGTCAGAGCCATTCGCGGGTACCGCACGGTGTCTACCGAGGCGGCATGCCTATTGGCCGGGACACCCCCGTGGGACCTAGAGGCGGAGATGCTCTCCGACCTCTACCGGCGGGTTACCTCAATGCGCGAAGAGGGTGGCTCCCCATCGTTCAACGAGATAGCCACCTGGCGCGAGGACGCCCGCCGAGAAGTCATCGCCCGTTGGGCTACGCGGCTGGAGAGGCCTAGACACGGTGTTTTACCGTCGAGGCCCTCCGGCCCGTACTGATGGAGTGGATGGAGCGGCGGCACGGAGTCCTCTCTTTCCGGTTGGTGCAGGTCTTGTCGGGGCATGGTTGCTTCGGCAAGTACCTGCACACGGTCGTGCGGAGGGAGTGGACTCCGTCCTGCCACCATTGCAGTAGCGACGAGGACACGGCGCAACATACGCTCGAGGTATGTTCGGGCTGGGACGGGCAGCGCCGTGACCTCGTCGCTGTCATCGGTGCCGACCTGACGCTGCCGGCTGTTGCGCGAGCGATGGTCGACAGCGTCAGGAATTGGGACGCGGTCGCCGCCTTCTGCAAGGCTGTCATCTCGCAGAAGGAGGCGGCGGAACGGGCCCGGGAGGATTCCCGTGACCTAGGCCGCCGCCCGCGGCCGGGGCGGCGCAGGCGCGAGTACCTGCGCCTGATGCCGCCCTAACCGAGGCTTCGGGTGATCGGACCGGGGAATTGTCCGGTCACCCGACGTGAGGCCACCGCGTGAGGACGACGCCTCGACGGCGAAAGCTGTCGGGGCGTCGACAGGAGAGGAGCCCGAGAGGGCATACCGCCAAGCGGGCCACCGAAGACAAAGATCGGGTACCGGTGGCCCGCTCGCACGGCGAAGAAGAGGTGCTTGCAGGGTGGGTCAATGAGGTTGCGCGCCGCCTCTTCCGTCACCCCGGACCGATTTGGCGGGGCGCGACGTCCATAGCCCACCGCAAAAAAAAAAAAAAAGGGGGGCTGTTCATAAATTACGTATGGAAATTTAAGGAACGATCTGGCCGTTGGGTCGTAAGACATCATAAGATTGCAACTACTCCCACCTGCCCCTTAATAAGAATTTTTGTAAGAAAAGGCCCTATTGATCAAATGTTTCCGTTTATTCTGAAAATATCTTTTATTACAATCTTCTTACTACAAGTAGGTATCATTAACTCACTGCAATAACGTTAATCTTATTAATCTATTACAGTTTTGACTAAAATTTGTCATTTTCAATTAATTATCTTATGTAATGTCAGGTTCACTACCCCCTCCCTGCCTATAGTAAGAAGTTATAATATTCAGTCAACAAATAAACGTCTTACTTACGTTATGAATGGCCTCTAGGTTGTTTTTCCCGTATTTTCAGACAGTGAAAAAATAAAACTATTAAAATATGAAGGCAAATATTGAGCGCTGTCATTGAGAATAGACATAGCTCACTTCAGAAATCAAGCTGTCTAAAGAAACCAGCACCACTTCAATTCTTTGTAGCTCCTTTTTACCCGACTGAAAAGGAGTGGTATTGTGTTTAACAGTCTATGTATGTATGTATGTTTGTATGTTCCTTTGAAGCACTATATATACCAAACGCCTGGTCCGATTTTTATGATTCGCACGTCAATCGATTCCTCTTAATCCGGCGAGTGTCACTAAAGATATGACGTTATTTAAAATTCAATATGGCGACTACTGGACGCCATATTGTGAAAATAAAAAAAAAACAACAAATTATATCGAGTGGGTTATCGTTAAATAGGTATTTAAAAATCATTATTAGTTTTCTTTCAACATTTTTCGATTTGACTGACCGTTTAGGATCTATATCGATTTAAAGTTTCGTAACAACCTTTCTCACATATAGGTTTTTTAGACAGTAGAAATTTACGATGAAAAGACGAAAAATTCATATAAATGGACATATATTGAAGTATCTAGTAGGTATATTGTCCAATATACCATAGGTAGTCCTACCTAAAGTATCTAATGTCTGACGCGGTCGCCCATCTCCAATTTCTAACGATATTGTACTTTACTTCAGTCGAAAAACTATATATAGTTAGGTACTTACCTACTTATTAATAAATAAGATAACTATAGCTACCTAGGTATTTATAACTAAAAAGTATGAAATAAAAAAATGATTAAAAAAATCAAAAAACCCGACTGCGTAAAAAGTCACCAAAACTACGTACATAATAAAAAAAACTGAAAAGTAAAAAACAAGCACTTAGATGTCCGATGGTCTAGAATTCCATAATATATTATTGAATAAATACTATTGCAGAAAATGAAATATATTTTAATAATAGAACATGACAACTGAACAGTCGGGATCCATTGAAAAATTAGATTTGCTGTCGAATAAAGGATCTAGCATTTACCCTGCAAGGGATATGGCGCGATATGTATGTATGTAATTATTCTTTATATATTGATTAAAAGTGGTGGGAACACGCTGTTGACAGTCCTCTGTCTACAGCCGCGGTTCGGTCCGTCCGGGGTAGTACCACACTGAGCAGAAGATCGACGTCTGAGTAATGACAATGTGCTATTGCGCTTTGTTTAATGAATCATAGAACCGGATGCCCAACTTTCTGGGTGGTATTGCAAAGGTCTATGAGCGGCAGTATCACCTACAATCAGGTGTGCCGCTTGCTCGTTTGCCACCGTAATAAATAATAATAATAACTTGAGGAAGTAAATACGCATAACATCCGAACTAGTGGAGGTGAACTAGTACTACGGAGAGTGTTAATGACCTTTAATACGTCACATGCTAATAGGGTTGACACTTTAAAAATATAATAACAAAATATATATATATATATATATATATATATATGTATATGTAAGGTTCCATTACATTACACAATAAAATGGTATTATTAAATAATTATAATGGCAATAGTAGTGCGAGAATTATCTATTCTAAATTAGTCGGTAGATCACATTGATTGCGCTGGCCACACTTTTACGGCACTTGGTAGGAAAAATCGTTCGAAGAAGACACTGAGTACTGGGCTTGGCTAGCGAAAGGTTAAAAGAGTATAAGCCAGTGCTATTCGGAACAACTCTAGTGTTTATAAATCAGTTTGGAAGAATAAATTTAATCTAAAAGGAATCATTCTTATTATTGAAGAATACTACCGCTTTTATATTATATATAATATAAAAAAAATGTAGGTATAAAATATTAATGATTCCGTGTGGTGACGGAGTTAGAATACAATTCACCACCCCCTACCTTACCTGTCTAAGAAATAATAAGTAAAAATCTATGCAAGAGACTGAACCTACACGCCTGACCAGCATCATAAGCTGTGTGGTAGCGGCTACGAATACTAACAACACTTACTTTGCTCATGGATGTCTTAAAAGATGACTAAGAGCTTTATAACGATCTGGACCAACTCTGTCTGATGTCGTTTAGTCAACAATTACATTCCCAAGGAAGGTTGACGTCTGGCAGGCGGCCGGTCATAAAACTATTGCCAATAACTTTTACAATATGTACTATGAAAGTAGAGTATATATTGTTTCGACCTCAAGTAATTGGGATAAGAGTAAGAGAATGATGATGATGATAATGACGAAATAAATTTCCCCATGGTATATCATAGAATATTAAGGGACGAAGATTTACTTAGTGATAATGAAGGAACATAATGCCACCACCTCGAGTCTTCTCTACAATGAGATGTGCGTGGCGTAGTAGATCAACTACGCCACGCTGATCAGACCGATTGATATAAAATTTGAATTCGAGGATTTTATCTACAAGATAGGGGGTAGTGAATTCTATTCTTACTACGTCACTCCTGTTCTGATAAGTGATCACCAACATATCATATACTAAAACCTTCACCGAAACACGCTGCATCTTATGATATAAGTATTATTACGATCGGTAGGATTTAACATTAAAGCTAATTATTACTGATCACGTTGTACTATTTTCTTTATAAAAAAATCAGAAAAGAAATAATATTAATAGAATAAGAGTTTCTTGTTTCATTTCGGATCTTTTTAATACCGGTTACGTTCCGATCCGGTTTTAGTTTATTGTACATACATACATACATAGCATCACGCCATATCCCTTGCAGGGTAGGCAGAGAGAACAGAGTGCCAGAGAACTCTATCCTTGCATACTTCACTCGCTTCCTCAACATTCATAATTCTCTTCATACACGCTCGCCGGTTTCGGAGACTCTTGACTCCACCTTCCTTCAGTACATGACCGATCTGGTCTAGGTAGGTTAGTCTCGGTTTCCCCCGGTACCTATATCCTTCCACTTTCGCATAGTATATCTTCTTAACCAGACGTTCGTTCGGCATTCTAGTTAGTTTATTGTTATTTATTATTATTGTTTATTATTATTAATTCCATTAGTTTATTGTATTAATTTAAAATGTTAAAACTGATAATATGTAAGTGTCATCGTAGATCCTTACTAATATTATAAATGCGAAAGTAACTCTGTCTGTATGTCGCTCTTTCACGCAAAAACTACTGAACCGATCTAAATGAAATTTGGTACACAGACAGTCTAGAGCCTGACAAAGAACATAGGCTACTTTTTAATGGAAAAAAAAAATGGTTGTAAAGGGGAATGAAAGGTTGTAAGGAAGTATCGTCATTTTTGAAGCCAGAAGCTTGAAATTTATTTTTAGGCTATTATTTAGATAAAAATAAATATGACATTATCAGGCTGTAAAAATTTACTCTTAAGGGGTAAAATAAAAATAGGGGATGAAAATCTTTAGGAAAGTAAGCTTTTACACGGGCGAAGCCGCGGGCAGAAGTTAATACATAATAATTGAATTTGAATTTGGTACAGTAGCTTTCGCAATATAACCAAACAAAAAACTGGCTACCCATCTATTAGTATAGATAAAAGCCTTCGACATTCACGCATAAAACTTTCTAATTACTTTCAATATAATATTAGTTAATTGAAAATTATGAAATGCAAAATATTCAAATGTAAAAAAAAAAAGAAAACGTACATTTACTTTTTTTATATAATGCACATTGACAACCCTAATAACAAGGCGTTCTTAAATGTGTACAATCGAGTACAAAAATGATTATTATCATTTTTATTTTAAAATTTCTTCGAGGCAGCACTGGAAAAAGATTTGGTTTCACATTCGAAAGTGTCAGCTTCACGACCTTCAAGGCAATTGCCCCAATCATTTTGTATTCAACTAAATTCTTTCAACCACAAACCTTGCTGCCCATACCGTTCTTTACACGGTATTTTATTTATTTATTTATTCGGCGAGACCAACAGCTTAAAATAATAAAATTTTGTTACAATATTTAAGATACATAAAACCAATAACAGGCCTTCACACATTAAGCTTCATAATTAGCAATGAAAAGAACAATACATTTGTGTTGCATTATTAATTTTTCGTAAATTTATCTTAAACAAATTCACCTATCGATATATTACTGCTTGCTCGTTTACCAATATAGGCAAAAATGCGTGCGTACAAAGTACACATATCAGAAGTGAAACTTTGGCAAACTAATTTTTAAATATCGTTTACATACAACCCAATGAAATCAATCAAGCCTGTAACAAGTATACTACTCGTAAGGTTTTGAGTGCCACGTATTCACTCTCGCTCTGTCTCTTTCTATTCACCCTCCCCAGGAGCGTTGAACGTTTAACGCAACAGTGCTTTCATACCCCCCTCCATGGTAGCGTTAAACGTTTAACGCAACCCTGTTGGAAGTCGCATTAGAAGTTTCACTACAATAAAAAAAATGTCATCAATAAAGATTTTCAAAAACACAGCGTCACACTAGCCGAGCGTGACTTGAGTCGTAATTCAAAACCCACAAAATGATAGGCTTATATATTTTATGGGGCTTAAAGATTTTTACTTCATCATCATCTCAGCTCATATATGTCCCACTATTGGGCTCGAGCCTCCTCCATAATGGGAGGTATTTTTTTTGTGTGTCTTAGTTGTTAGCCTCAGATGGCTATGACAACTTTACCCGGACTGTGGGTGAGCGCTGAGGGCTCTCAACCCGATTTAAAGGGAGGGTAATTAATCTACTATATATACCACGCTGGTCAGACGTGTTGGCATAGGGTTTTGTTACGAGTTTTCCATCTCTCACATAAATATTATAAGCGTTTTCATATATTAGTCGTCCCGTACGATCACCCACAGGTAAGATAGGGGGTGGTGAATTGTATTCTTACACCGTCACCACACGGAGAAAATAAATAAAATATTTAATTCAAAACATTTATATGTATAACAGTACTAAAATCAAGGGGAAAAAACCGGTCACAACTTCCACATAAGCCGTGTTAGTTTTATATGTGTTAAAAGTGCATTTGCAACTCACAAAACTGGTTAGAAAAATATATATATATATATATATATATAAATAAATATTGGCTAAAAGGTTGACGAACTTTTGGTGGGAATTTCTTCTACTTTTTTTGTATTGGCAATCAGGTACTAAATACGAGTCCATTGTTGACAATATAGAGGTACAATTTTCTTTACAAAATATTAGACATTGTCCGCTCGTAAATTTGCTATGTGGCAGCTGCGAATACTACCAACCCTTACTTTGCTCGTAGATGTCGTAAAAGACGACTAAGAACCTTATAATGACCTGGGCCAACTCCATCTGATGCCGTTTGGTCAACAATTACATTCACAAGTAGTGTTGACGTCTGACAGGCGGCCGGTCATAAAACTATCGCCATTAACTTCTACAATATGTACTATGAAAGAAGAGTACATTTTGTATCGACCCCAAGTAATTGAGATAAGAGTAGTAGAATGATGATTGTCCGTTGACTACACTGGTAGTGGTATATTCTGGTAATTTTCGTTGAAAACGAAAAAGAAAGAACGAAAAAATATTTATTACTCCTTCGCGGAAAGGACATACAATGTTTTATATTAGCAAATGTTTGACAAAAATTGAAAAATAATTATTATAATATAAAAAAAATAAAAAGCACTAATTCATAAAAGCACAAAAGTAAAAATACAATACCAAAAAAAAGACATGTAAAGCACTGTTATAATTTATTAACAACACTTGAGCATTTCCTCTGTATCACATTACATAAAATGCCATCAAAACCTAAAGATATTGAATATAATACAAGACTACCATAAATAATATGGTTCACCACCCCATATTTCGCCCATGGATATCGTGAAAAACGACAAATGGATATGGAAATATACAAGCAAACCCAGCCAGGCGTTGCTGTGGATGAGGTAGCCTCAGTAACACGTGGTGGTTATGCTAATAAATTGTAGCTTATATGAAACGTTTGTACATTTAACATAGCGCCATCTATTAAATACTTAATCCAGTCAACAGATACCGCCATCTGTTAGAATCGTTTGTAGATAACAGATAACTATGACTGTCAAATAATAGACAAATAATTTGCAATAAAATAATATTGCGACTTTATAGTCGCAATATTATTTTATTGCAAATTATTTGTCGATTTATATCGAGATGGAAGCTATCCTATCTTTTAAGTTGGATCAAACTACACTTGCTGTGCAAATTTGATTGAAATCGGTTAAGTACTTTAGGAGTCCATCGCGGACAAACAACGTGACGCGTAATTTATATATATTAAGATAAGAAGAAGAAGAATATATCAGCTCATACACATACACGTCCCACTATTGGGCTCGAACCTCCTCTAAACGGGAGGGATATTAACCTATTTTACCACGCTGGTCAGGTGTGTTGGTATTGGGTTTTACTTCGAGGTTTCCTTCTCTTGCATAGATGTTATATATTTTTTTTTATTGCTTTTGGTGGCAAACGAGCAAGCAGCACACTTGATGGTAAGTGCTACTGCCGCCCACGGACCTTTAGGGCCGCTGCCTACCAATATAAACCACAAAACCCACCTAGTTGGGCTGCCGGCTATCTCTTATATGCGTTTCATATCCCTTAGTCGTCTCTTACGATCATCCACGTGTAAGATAGGGGGTGTTGTATTGTATTCTTACTCTGTCACCACACAGAAATAGGCGATAATATTAAAAGGATAATTTTAAAATGACTGAAATTTAGCATTTAATATGCTTGATTATTTATACAAACCCGATTGCGAGCGAAAAATGATTGTCTGAAGTGGGATTCGAACCCAAATCGTATTATAAGTTCGTCTTTAAGGAGAACAATGTCTGATAGATGGCACACGTCTGAATACGATGCGAGAATTGAGTGTCCTACAATAGTTCACGGTGATGTAAGTGGCAGCACGATTGGAACGGATTCCCAATAGGTGTGGGTTCGAATCCCACTTGTGACAATCATTTGTCGCTTGTAATCGGGTTTTTATAGGATAATTTTATCTGTGCAGACGAATTTAGCTCATAATAATAAAACTGGCGTCATACTGCCCGACACCCCACTTAATATAGGGGTGAGTGTACTCACCCCTATATTAATCCCCATAGCGTGTCTGCAGTCGAACGGTATTACCCATTGCGGCCGTTTAGGGGACTCATCTAATAACTTGACGTCACAATAAAAGTTCAATGATATTTATTATTAAAGACAATTAGTTTCTTGCTGGATCCTTTCAGCAGCGGTTTAGTATAATGTCGTCTCTCATTGTATGTACGCTTATATCTTTTAAACTACGCAACGGATTTTAATGCTGCGTCCATCAATAGACAGATTGATTCAAGAGGAAGGTTTATATGTATAATACATGCAGTTTCAAATATATATATAATATGAAAAAACATCCAGTAAAAATATAAATTTGAAAATGGGAGCCAAGACTGCTTAAATGGCGTGATTAAGATACCAATCTTTCATGTCAGTGATGTGGGTTTAATTCCCAAGCAGGACAAAACTTTGTGCGATACACAAAGTGTTGTTTTGAGTCTGGGTATATATATATAATTTGTCTGCGTTACTTGTGGTCGATACAATATGTACTCTTCTTTCATAATACATATTGTAAAAGTTATTGGCAATAGTTTTATGACCGGCCGCCTGTCAGACGTCAACACTACTTGTGAATGTAATTGTTGACCAAACGGCATCAGATGGAGTTGGCCCAGGTCGTTATAAGGCTCTTAGTCGTCTTTTACGACATCCACGAGCAAAGAAAGGGTTGGTAGAATTCGTAACCGCTACCACACAGCAGGCCACTGCCTACCAATATGAACCCCAAATCCACCTCAGCCATCCGGCTCTCTCGCTCACCGAGTTTTCATTCTCATGCATAGATGTTATATGCGTTTTGTATCCCTTAGTCGTCTCATACGATCACCCACGGGTATATATACGGGAGGGGTGGTGAATTGTATTCTTACTCTGTCACCATACGGAATAGGAAGGAAGAAGGAATTGGGGAAGGGCATCATACTGCAGCTAATTCTTACTAAGCATGTATCTTAATTAAAAAAAATCAGTAAAGAAATAATACTATAAATAGACAAACTCGTTGAGTTTCTTGCCGAAACTTCTCAGTATCGGTTACGTTCCGATCCGTTCTTAGTTTATTGTATTAAATTAAAATGTTAAAACAGACAATATGTAAAAGTGCCCCTCGCAAGATTATACATAATAAATGAATTTGAATGGGTACCAAGTAAAAACACAATCTGTTCTGCTCTTCTCTGAATTATTTGGGGTTGAGACAATACGTCCTCTTCTTTAATACAGCCCTATCAGACGTAATTTATGTGATCACTTCCTGTCTATCCATGTCATGTTTCACACAGTCTATACATCTTTTCTTTGGTCTTCCTTTACCCCTAAAGACTTGAAGGCATTCACTAGTAAAACTTTCCTTACAATATTACTTTCATTCCATCTCATTACATATTCATATCAAGTCAGGCGTTCAGTCTTTAGTTTTTCCGTCACTGGCGCAGTTTTTAAACTTTCTATTATACGTTATTTTATCCATTCTCGTCACGCCGCATATCAATCTCGTCATTCGCATCTCTGCTACATGCAGTCGTCTCTCATCCATCCATTTTTTTGACGCGATAACGTTTTATAAATTGATGGACGCTGCACGGACGAAAAAGTGTCACGTTACGTCTGAGCCGAGCGTGCAAGCGAGAGCGCGGAACAAACGATAGAGAGGCACGATAAGCCTAACCGTTATGGATTTTAAGAATTTGAATGGACTGTTTATAAAGTGAAGTGAAAAGTTAATGTGGTTTCCATTGTTTATGTTTGTTCAATTCATAAAAGTATCCAATTATTCATCAATGAAAATAAGAAATATGACGTTATCACGTAAAATTATCATCCGTAAACTAACTTTACAGTCGGTCATCTGTTTTTTCTTTATTTATAAATATTTTTCAACATTTACTATTAACACTCCACTCCTATTAGTAAAAGCATAATGTTATATAGCCTATAGCCTTCCCCGATAAATGGTCTATGCAATAGTAAAATATATTTTCAATTCGAACCAGCAGTTCCTGAGATTAACGCCTTTAAACAAATCCTTCAAACTTTATAATATTAAGTATAGATTAGGAATTTTCGATTAGAATTTCATAGTCTGATTAATAGTTGCTAAAAAACAAAAATCAGAATGAGATTCGAATTCCAATATATGTTTTATTTGGACGTGAGACAGTATTCGAAATGTCGGGAAAATAAAAATGAAATACAAACACTGATAGATATCCATAATGGATTTTCATAGAAAAAGTATATTTCAGAAACTTGCTTGGTAATTTTAGCATTATTTTGACAACCTCCTACGAGATAAATCGAAATTGCTGTACTGACTAAATACACGCGAGCAGCGGCCGGCAAAAAATGTATGACTCGCGTAAACTTCAGAAATGTTAATATTATTCAATATATTAATTCAATTGAATCAATATTAGAGTCAAGGTTAAAAATAACGTTGCGTTATGAATCCAGTAGTTGCTTATACACAAATCAACTGATGAATTGCTACATTTAGTTTATTAGTTCAGAAATTAGTTGGCTAATTTGCATATTTCAGTGATTCTCAATCATATACATGTATGACCCCTCAAATAATTGTCCCCAACAAACTGATATCACAAAATATCACTCACAACTGAGGCTGCTAGGACCGCAGCGTCCTAACTACAAGAACCATGTTTTAAAATATGCAGGGAATTAAAATTAAATTAAATTCAATTTAATACATACATACATATCATCACGACATATACATTGCAGGGTAGGCAGAGAGAACAGAGTGCCAGAGAACTCTATCTTTGCATACTTCACTCGCTTCCTCAACATTCATAATTCTCTTCATACACGCTCGCCGGTTTCCGAGACTTGACTCCACCTTCCTTCAGTACATGACCGATCTGGTCTAGGTAGGTTAGTCTCGGTCTCCCCCGGTACCTACATCCTTCCACTTTCGCATCGTATATCTTCTTAACCAGACGTTCGTTCGGCATTCTAGTTAGTTTATTGTTATTTATTATTTATTATTATTTATTCCATTAGTTTATTGTATTAATTCAAAATGTTAAAACTGATAATATGTAAGTGTCATCGTAGATCCTTACTAATATTATAAAGGCATTCTTTCCACATGTCCGAACCATCGGAGCATTCCCTTTTGCATCTTTACACCAATAATCTCTTTCATACCTACTCGCTTTCTTACGTCGTCGTTACGAATGCGGTCGGTTAGCCTTACTCCACAGATTTTCCGCAGAGATCGCATTTCGACCGCATTAATTTTACTTTCATACTCTTTTCTGCATACCCAACTCTCGCTTCCATACAGTAATGTTGGGACAAGCACTGCGTTATGTATTGCTACACGTGCCTTCTGGCTGAGGTGGTGGCTATTCAATTTAATCGTTTATAAAAACCCGATTACGAAGCGAAAAATGATGTCACAAGTCATTTTTCGCTTCGTAATCGGGTTTTTATAAATAATTAAGCGTATTAAATGCTAAATTTCAGTAATTTCAATTTAATCGATTTGAACGTAAGTCGAAAATGTACTTGTGCTGCCATCTATTATTAAGAGCTTGTAAACAATTTTAGGCCGCTGTGTGTGTGTTTTGTAGATTAACGTTTTTAAATTACGAAATTTCAATTAGGTTAAAATTTGCAAAACTGCAGTTGGGTCACTCTGGTTCTAGCAGCCTCAATTGTGATGTTACTTTGCTCGTGAATGTCGTAAAAGACGACTAGGAATTTCATATAAATTAAAGCCAATTCTACCTGATGCAGTTTTATCAACAATTACATTCACAAAGTGGGTTGAAGAATTTTGAGAATTTTAATAGAAGTATTTTCATTTGATAATAGAGTAATAACAGGGGCTCATAATTCATCATCCTTTACTATTATCAGCACTAAGAGTTATCGTAAAATAGGATTAAACGATAAAAATAACTCAAAATTATTGGCAAAGAAGAATTTTAACAGAAAATTGTACACTTTCCACTTCTGGGATATTGCCACCTTCATAACTAGAGAGAAATTAACCTATTATATAAATGCTGGTCAGTAAATTTTAGTTTTTTTTTATATTTCATTAGCTTAGAAAACAAAATAAGCTATCCAAGCCAAAACACAGCCCACTCAACATAAGAAGGGGTATTATGTAAGATTATGAGGTTGTACACCATCTCTTCCAGCCAAAACGGTTTGAGGGGGCGTTTGACACATCCAATCTCTAAAAAAAGATAGAATGACTACACTTTGAGAAACTCTGTAATAAATTATACAATATGCGTGCTTGCAAACAAGTTTAATTACTAATTCAAAGACTTAATCAACTCTTTTTTTTTTTTATTGCATTTCTAAACGCTGAAGTTATTTCGAAAGCTTTCATATCTGCTGTTTATCGTATCGTGAAATCAAATGTCAATCTTAAATTGATTTTAGTGATGAAGGGCCATTCATAAATTATGTGAGGCGTTTAAGGGGTTGACTGAATATTATAACTTCTTACGATAGGCAGTTTTTTAGTGAACCTGATATTACGTAAGTTATTAAATTGAAAATTACTAATTTTGGTCAAAAATGTGATAGATTAATTATTAATAAGATTAATGTTATTGCAGTGAGTTAATGGTACCTACTTGTAGTAAGATGATTGTAATAAATTTGATCAATAGGGCGTTTTCTTACAAAAATTCTTATTAAAGGGCAGAGGGTAGTAATTGCAATCTTATGATGTCTTACGGTAGGGGGAGGTGTCAAATCATTCTTCAAAATCCCTTACGTAATTTATGAACGGCTTACACTTACATATTATCAATTTTACATCTTTTTTAAAATCTATTTAAATCTTTTATAAAAACCGATTACGAAGTGAAAAATGATGTCACAAGCGGGATTCGAACCCGCGCCTATTGGGATTCCGGCCCAATCGTGCTGCCACTACACCACCGTTACTAATTGTAGGACATGCAAATTTCACTTTGTATCATATTTACGTCTTATGGTGACGGTATGCTATCTACCCGACAATGTTTACACATTGTTATAGGCTTAATACTTCAAACTTTACAGTTAGAATTGTATTAAACGATGACACAACCTTGTTATTTAAATTACTGAAATTTAGCATTTAATATGCTTAATTATTTATAAAACCGATTACGAAGTGAAAAATGATGTCACAAGCGGGATTCGAACCCGCGCCTATTGGGATTCCGGCCTATTGGGATGCTAAAGACGTAAATATAATACGAAGTGAACTTAAGACGTAAATATAATACGAAGTGAAATTTGCATGTGAACCCTTAAGACGTAAATATAATACGAAGTGAAATTTGCATGTCCTACAATTAGTCACGGTGGTGTAGTGGCAGCACGATTGGGCCGGAATCCCAACAGGCGCGGGTTCGAATCCTGCTTGTGACATCATTTTTCACTTCGTAATCGGTTTTTATAAATAATTAAGCATATTAAATGCTAAATTTCAGTAATTTAAATCTATTTAAATCATCAGATTTAAGATATTTTTAGGGGCCCGTACCTCAAAAGAAAAAAAAACGAGACCCTTAAAGGATCACTTTTTTGTTCATCCGTCCGTCCGTCTGTCTGCCTGTCTGTCTGTCAAGACTCTTTTTCTCAGGAACGCGTGTAGGTATCAAGCTGAAATTTATATTAATACTCAAGTCTACTGTCCCTTAAAACTGTGAAAAAATTAAACTTTAAGCCAATGCAATCAAAAGATACAGGCGTACAGGCGCAAATTTTCGACACTCGCAAGGGAATCAAAACCTACAGAGTATTTCCCATGTACTCAGAATCTTGAAATTTGGTCGGTAGCAACGTCTTATAGCACAGATAAAGAAAAAATTGAGAAAACCGTAAATGTTTAATTACATCATATAATAAAAATATTTTTAATAATTTTAAACTACCCTTTTCCTCATGAACGCGTAGAAGTCTTAAATTCAAATTCATTGCTTATGGTGACTAAATGAGCAAGCATTATATCCGATTGTAAGTGTTATTGTCGCTCATGAACCATTGAAACACCTTTTTTTTTTCTTTTTTCTTCGCAAGGTGGGACCATGGATGTGGTCGCGCCCCGGCAAATCGGCTCGGGGCGACGGAAGAGGCGGCACGCAACCCTATGGACCCACACTGCAAAGCACCTCTCACCTCTCCGGGCCACCGGTACCCGATCTTTGCCTTCGGTGGCCAACCTTTGAAACACCTGGGGTACAGGTAGGGGGCTGCCTACAAATAAATACCTCAAACCCACCCAGAAAGTTACATGGCTTTCTCGTTCACCGAACGAAGCACAAGTGGCACATTGCCATTGATCAGATATATTGATGCTTCAAAAATAAGATATATATTATGATATACTAGCGACCCGCCCCGGCTTCGCACGGGGAGCAGAGTATACATGCCTAATGTTTTTTTTGTCATATAGTCGTATTCGCTGGTTGCGTCGATTGTATTGCATCGCGTAACTGTTTGAATTTCTGGATCAGCAATAAAATAAATCTGCAAGAACTTATGGTCTTCTGCTGCGGACTGCGGTTGTCGTTACCTAATATGGCGAGACTTCCTCTCGCTTCCGACAGATGGCGCAGTTAGGGTTATGTTAGTAACGTGAGAAAATAGATAAAAACAATCTTTAGAGCGTGTTGTATATCATAGTAAAATTTTAGCTGAATCGATGCAGACCATTTTGAGCTTTTGAAGCATACACAAACCAACTTAACATTTTTATATATATAGATAGATAGATATTGGGATATAATTTGGCGAAAGGTCAGATTAAGAATATACGTAACCGTAGAGCATGCATGAAGAATGTGATAAGTGTGAATAAAGCGATGGAGGTATGTCAGGATCGGACAATCCGTAGTGCTCTGCCTATCCCTCTGGGAAACAGGCGTCAGGCTATGTATGAATATATGTATATTTTATACTAGCTACTGTGAGTTTTTCCCGTGTGGTGACGGAGTAAGAATACAATTCATCACCTCCTATCTTACCCGTGGGTGATCGTAAGAGATGTCTAAAGAGATATAAAACGCATATAACATATATGCAAAAGAAACAAAACCCTATACCAACACGTCTGACCAGCGCGGTATAGTAGGTAAATTTTACTCCCGTTATGGAGTAGGGTCGAGCCCAACAGTGGAAAACAGACAGAATATAACCTGACATGATGATGATATGACTGTGACTTTTCCAAAATTAATCTAATATCTAAATATCTATGATCTATTAATCTTCCTTCATCATCATCATCACAGCCCACAAACATCCCACAGTTGGGCTCGGGCCTCCTGCGTAATGGGAGGGAAATTAACCTACAATACCGCGCTGGTCAGACGTGTTGGTATAAGGTTTTGTTTCGAGTTTTCCTTCTCTCGCATAGATGTTATATGCGTTTTATATCCTTCAGTCGTCTCGTACGATCACCCATAGTGTAAGATATGGTGTGGTGAATAGTATTCTTACTCCATCACCACACGGAAAACGCGCGATTAGCATTTCAAAATCATCAAAAACTTTCACATTCATATTAATAAGATTCATACTCCATTTTATCAATCGAAAGATCATAAAGTTTTAAATCATAACGACACATATGTATCAACGAACTGAGTTCGGTCAATAATTAAAACGGCAACGTCAATGAATTGGAAAGGCGTGCCACTAATAAATTATTAATCAAAATAGGCATAATAAATTAAATTTCTAAACATAATGAAAAAACTAAATTAAAATTAATTAACATTGAAAAAAGGGAGGGCAGACATAGAATTAAATTAATCAATTTAATATAGACTTTTTGGTGAATAAAACGTTCTGAAATCATTTTTGAAATAAAAGAGTGATAGGACCACGCTGTTGACAGTTCTCTGTTTACAGCCGCGAGCGGGTCCGTCCGGAGTAGTACCACACTGAGCAGAAGATCGACGTCTGAGTAATGGCAATGTGCTATTGCGATTAGTTCGGTGAGCGAGAAAGCCGGAAGCCCAACTGGGGTGGGTTTGTATTAGTAGGCAGCGGCCTAGCTGTACCCTTGGTATTGCAAAGGTCCATAGGCGGTAGCGACACTTACAATCAGGTGTACTGCTTGCTCGTTTGCTACCATAAGCAATAAAAAAAAGGTAATATAAAAATGGATTGTGAATTACATAATTACTCCGTCACCACATGGAACAAAATATCTATAATTTAAATAAAATTATTACCATATGTTAGATTCGGATCTACTTAAGGGCTTTTTCCAGCCCAGGACACCGTAACCACAAGGGGCCAATAATTATTTTAAGTAAAACCATCATTCTGCTACTCTTATCCCAATTACTTGGGCTCGATACAATATGTACTCTTCTTTCATAGTACATATTGTAAAAGTTATTGGCAATAGTTTTATAACCGGCCGCCTGCCAGACGTCAACACTACTTGTGAATGTAATTATGGATCAGGCGGCCTCAGATGGAGTTGGTCCAGGTCGTTATAAGGCTCTTAGTCGTCTTTTACGACATCTACGAGCAAAGTAAGGGTTGGTGGTATTCGTAGCCGCTACCATACAGCTCTTAAAACTTAAAGTAAAATATGTAACATTAAAACTAAATTCAATTACAAGATTAGTAATTCTATAATTAAACCTTCTAACAAACGAAACGTGGAAATTTCCTTTCCGATTGTTCTCGAGAATCGTATATATAGAAAACAAATACAGAACAATCATTTTAAACGTTGGACTAAATAATTTATTAATTGTCATTTAACAATAATATGAATACTCTCTAGTATTGGTGTAAAGATGCGAAAGGGAATGCTCCGATGGTTCGGACATGTGGAAAGAATGCCGAACGAACGTCTGGTTTAGAAGATATACAATGCGAAAGTGGAAGGATGTAGGTACCGAGGGAGACCGAGACTAACCTACCTAGACCAGATCGGTCAGGTACTGAAGGAAGGTGGAGTCAAGAGTCTCCGAAACCGGCGAGCGTGTATGAAGAGAATTATGAATGTTGAGGAAGCGAGTGAAGTATGCAGAGATAGAGTTCTCTGGCACTCTGTTCTCTCTGCCTACCCTGCAAGGGATATGGCGTGATGATATGTATGTATGTCATTTAACAAAGAATTTTAATTGTGAAGAACAAATAAAAGAACTTGTAGCAATAAAAAACTAGAAACACTTTCCGTGTGGTGACAGAGTAAGAATACAATTCACCACTAAAGCTTCGTTTTTTTTTTTCTTTTTTGTCGACGCTGTGGAAATGCATTTACGCGCTAAACAAGACCCGCCGGTGTCGAGACGAGGGGAGAGTTGTACGAGTACATATTGCGTCAATAAGAGGCCGTTTATAAATTACGTAAGGGATTTTGAAGAATGATTTGGCCCCCTCCTCCCCTACCATAAGACATTATAAGATTGGAACTACTCCCCCCGGCTCCTTAATAAGAATTTTTGTAAGAAAAAGCCCTATTGGTCAAATATAACTCCGTTTATTCTGAAAATATCTTTTATTACAATCTTCTTACTACAAGTAGGTATCATTAACTCACTGCAATAACATTAATCTTATTAATCTATCACAGTTTTGATTAAAATTAGTAATTTTCAATTTAATATCTTATTTAATGTCAGGTTCACTATAAACCATCCTCTGCCTATAAGTAAGAGGTCATAATATTCAGTCAACCAAAAACGTCTTACATAATTTATGAATGGCCTCTAAATAAATTGGGATAAGAGCAGGAAAATGAGTATGTAACTTAAACAGTCACGAGGACTTATTTGAAACTAAAACATACTCGAAAGAATTATATACTTACTAATATTATAAATGCGAATGTAACTGTCGGTCTGTCGCTCTTTCACGCCAAAACTACTGAACCGATCCAAATGAAATTTGGTACACAGATATTCTAGATATCTTTTTAATGCAAAAAAAGGGTTGTAAAGTGGGATGTAAAGTTGTAAGGAAGCAATAAAGCCAGAAGCTTAAAACTTATTTTTAGGCTATTGATTAGATATAAATAAATGCTGCTGTACTGTATGGATCAGCATGTTGGGCGATAAAAGCGACGGATGAGAGACGACTGCATGTAGCGGAGATGCGAATGTTGAGATGGATGTGTGGTGTGACAAGAATGGATAAAATAAGGAATGAACATATAAGAGGAAGTTTGAAAGTTGCGCCAGTGACGGAAAAATTAAGGAGTGAAAGATTGACATGGTATGGACATGTGATGAGAAGGGATGAAAGTAATGTTGTGAGGAAAGCTTTAAGCATGAATGTTGAAGGCTTAAAGGGTAAGGGAAGACCGAAGAAAAGATGGATGAACTGCGTGAAACATGACATGGATAGACAAGGAGTGACCACAGAGATGACGTCTGATAGAGTTGTATGGAAGGAGAAGACATATTGCGTCGACCCCAAATAAATTGGGATAAGAGCAGGTTGATGATGATGATTAGATATAAATAAATATGACATTGACATGTTGTAAAAAAGTGGATGAAAATCTTTAGGAAAGTAACCTCTTACGCGGGCGAAGCCGCGGGCAGAAGCTACTTATTATTATAATTTCAAATTTGTTAAGTGTTGTATAATATATATGAATATTTATTTTTAAAAACATCTCATTTGAATAAATTATGACCGCTTGTTTGATTTTTAAATGAGATTCATTATTCAGTATTTTTAAACACAAAATTTATTATGCGCCATTATCTAAATGATCTTTTGAAATGTTCTAGAATGTGAAAACCGTTCATCAGCGTTGTTCTTTGTAGATGGTAATATATAGTTTGGTTATTAATATTATCAACATTCTCTTGCTTTTATCCCAATTAGGATCGATATCTATGTACACGTTATATTGCGCCACCTGTTTGACGTCATCACTACTTGTGAATGTAATTGTTGACCAAACGGCATCAGATGGTGTTAATCCAGGTCGATAAGAGTTCTGAATCGTCTCTTACGACATCCACGGGCAAAAGGTTGGTATTATTCGTGGTCGCTACCACACAGCAAAACAGGTTATCATTCTTAATATATATAAATTACGCGTCACGATGTTTGTCCGCGATGAACTCGTAAAGTACTTAACCGAATTTAATCAAATTTGTACTGCATGTGTAGTTTGATCCAACTTAAAAGATAGGAAGTTACCATCTCAATTTATAGCCGCAATATTATTTTATTGCAAATTATTTGTCTATTATTTGACAGTCACAGTTATCTATTATCTCCAAACGATTCTAACAGATGGCGATATCTGTTGACTGGATTGAGTAAGTATTTAATAGATGGCGCTATGTTAAACGTACAAACGTTTCATATAAGTAAAGATAAAAACGATATCCACCAGCAATGTAAAGATTTAGTAGAATTCTCCAAATATGTTTCATTATTTCTATACATAAGCTGGCAACCCTAAAGGCAATATGTCAAAAGCGTAAAATTACGCCATCACAATACACGCTACACGTCATACAAATTTAGTAATTCTATAGAAATCCTTCATCTTTCTTGACTGTTACTAAAACTAATGCTTTGAACTAATTGGCGTTATTTTTTTTTTATTTTATTTTGTATTTACAAACTAATATATTTTATTTTCATTTGACAAAAATCACGAAATATAATCATAACAAGGGGGATGGTGGAGTGTAGTAAGATATCACGTGTATTTATTTTTTCGTCAAACGCTGCGATTTCTGAACTGAAAAGCAGCGTGTAATATGACTTTGACTTGCCATTGCCAGACAATGAACGATGTTTAAAGTAGGTGCTCTGTGTAAAGACCTATTTGCGAAGTATAAAAAAGCAAAAAAAAACTGAGAATATAATGAGCTGTGGGCTACTTCTATGTAGGTAGTAAAAATTCGCGTGATATTGATGGGGGAAGCATAGACTTAAACCTCACCACGTATCGCCAAGGGGAAGGGGTTTAAAAAATGCTAAAAAAAGATCACGTGATTAATGGACGTCCCCTAATGAGAGGGAAATTGACCTAATATACCACGCTGGTCAGATGTGTTGGTATACTCCTGAGATACTTAATCTGTGGCTTCTACTCTTTATAAGGACTCTTTATTTATTAATCTAATTATTTTAGTATAATCAACATACATATCGTCACGCCATAACCCTTGCAGGGTAGGCAGAGAGAACAGAGTGCCAGAGAACTCTATCCTTGCATACTTCACTCGCTTCCTCAACATTCATAATTCTCTTTATACACGCTCGCCGGTTTCGGAGACTCTTGACTCCACCTTACTAGACTAACCTAGTCTCGGTTTCCCCCGGTACCTACATCCTTCCACTTTCGCATTGTATATCTTCTTAACCAGACTCGAGTAGCGATGGAACAGGCAGAGCAAATTAGTACATAGTATTATTATATATTTCTATAGTAGTAAATTAAAGTATAATTAACTACATCGATATTTAGTTATTCTTTATAATAATGTCAGTTTGGGATTCAGATTAGTACTTATATTCTGTGCGTGACTACGCGCAATTTCACCGTCATGGTTCTATATGAAAACTAGCGCTGCTGCACCGTCTAGGTACAGCCTATGCTGACTAACCGTCTGCCTGACGTCAACACTACTTGTGAATGTAATTAAAAAAAAAAAAAAAAAAAAAAAAAAATCACATTTCAAACATTTTATTTATTTTCCGTATGGTGACGGTATAAGATTCATCATTCACCACCCCATATCTTACCTGTGGGTGATCGTACGAGACGACTAAGGCATATAAAACGCATATAACATCTATGCGAGAGATGGAAAACTCGAATCTTATACCAACACGTCTGACCAGCGCGGTATAGTAGGTTAATTGCCAAATTGAACCCAACAGTGGGACATTTATGGGCTGTGATGATGATGAAGAAACATTTTATTGCATATAATTACAAATCAATGACCATTCAGGACACGAAACGTGAAATGCAAATAACTAGCCATTATTAGAGCGTGATATGTCGTGTTGATATGCGGATATATTCATATTTCTATCAGTATGGCCAAATTCGTTAGTAGGACCAAGCTATTGACAGTTCTCTGTCTACAGCTGCGATCCGGTCCGTCCGGGGTAGTACCACACTGAGCAGAAGATCGACGTCTGAGTAATGGCAATGGGCTATTGCGCTTCGTTCAGTGAGCGATAGAGCCGGAAGCCCAAATGGGTGGGTTTGGGGATTTTATTGCTAAGCTATAGCCTTGGTATTGCAAAGCTCCATGGGCGGCAGTTACACTTTCCATCAGGTGTATTGGTTGCTCGTTTGCCACCGTAAGCAATAAAAAAGCAAAGCAGGACTCTTTTGAGTCTCGCAAGTCTTGTAACTCTCGCTGTTAGAATAACACAGAGTCACTTGTTTTGATAGAAATGAAAAATCCAACTAAATTACTGAAATTCCATTCATCTAGTGTCACTAACTGTACAACTATCAATAATTAGGTACATACCACTTAACGGGAGTGGTGGCTATAAACACACCTATCTATCATGAGACTGTTTAAAATAACATCAAATTATTACCCCGTGTACTGGTATTGAGAATACAAAATGTTGACAATACTTTCTTTGTCAAAGGAATCGCAAAATGCTGTCTAAGGGAGCACTGCGAGACTTACAACGAATCTTGAACCCACAACAATACTTAAATTCTGAATTAATTAATTTTAGTAAGATAAAGTAGGCCGACATTCAAAATATCAATAGTAAAATTAGTATTATGCCTCCTGAGTTTTCTTGCCGGATCTTTCTCAGTGTAGCCGCGCTCCGATTCGGTGGCAACTGCATAGTCTTGTTAGTTTTTCTAAAATTGTAAATTGCCACAATAATAATTATCATAAATTGAATGTTTTAATAATAACAGACCATAAACAATGTAAAATTTTATACAGGTTGGTGATTTAATTAGTAGAATCCTTAAAGGGGAATCAGACCATGATACACTATTCAAATCAGTAAAAAAAAAATAGTACCTAACTTTTGATTAAATTGCCCTACTGATAAGCGGTCAATACACTTGTACTATAAAAATTCGATGTAGGCAACTAGTAGGCGAATAGTCCAGCGCTCGCTGCGCTCACCGCCGCACAGCTGGTCGAAATGTACCTACAGGTCAATGTACGGTGACAAACCTACAATTTTGATAAGAAACAAATCACTATATCTTGGGATTGGGCAGAGCTAGGAGTCTGCAACTAACTTTAATGTTTTATATGACGTCATTCCTACACCTAGTTTAAGTTATTCTAATAATAAAATCGACACCCTCTATATAGAATCATTTTCTTTTTGTACTGGCAATGAATTTGTATTAGTTGGTAGTATTTGACAATCGCCAGCACACAACTGTTTGTTAGGACCACACTGTTGACAGTTCTCTGTCTACAGCCGCGGGCCGGTCCGTCCGGGGTAGTACCACACTGAGCAGAAGATCGACGTCTGAGTAATGGCAATGTGCGCTTCGTTCGGTGAGCGACAGAGCCGGCAGCACAACTGAGTGGGTTAGGGGTTTGTTTTGGTGGGAGCGGCCTAGCTATACCCTTGGTATTGCAAAGGCCCATGGGCGACAGTGACACTTATCATCAGGTGTGCTACTTGCTCGTTTACAACCATAAACATTAAAAAAAATCCAATACCTTTATGTACCTTTAAATTACTGAAATTTAGCATTTAATATGCTTAATTATTTATAAAACCGATTACGAAGTGAAAAATTATGTCACAAGCGGGATTCGAACCCGCACCTAATGGGATTCCGGCCCAATCGTGCTGCCACTACACCACCGTGACTAATTGTAGGACATGCAAATTTCACTTTCGTATCATATTTACGTCTTAAGGTGACGGTATGCTATCTACCCGACAATGTTTACACATTGTTATGGCGCGGGTTCGAATCCCGCTTGTGACATCATTTTTCACTTCGTAATCAGTTTTATAAATAATTAAGCATATTAAATGCTAAATTTCAGTAATTTAAATAACAAGGTTGTGTCATCGTTTAATACAATTCTAACTGTAAAGTTTGAAGTATTAAGCCTATAACAATGTGTAAACATTGTCGGGTAGATAGCATACCGTCACCTTAAGACGTAAATATGATACGAAGTGAAATTTGCATGTCCTACAATTAGTCACGGTGGTGTAGTGGCAGCACGATTGGGCCGGAATCCCAATAGGCGCGGGTTCGAATCCCGCTTGTGACATCAATTTTCACTTCGTAATCGGTTTTATAAACCTTTATGTACCACCTAAATTTTAGATAAAATAAAACAGGTTAAGTTTCAATTTACGCGTTCCAATTTGTGGGTTTCCTCTGTAAATTTAGGCCATGTAAAATGAAATATAATTATTAATATATAATTAAAATTACTTTGGCGTGAAGCTTATTTAATCAGGGCGAGCCATTTTGAGACAAAATCCTCTTAAAAGCGATACAATTACCAGTAGAGACCTTTTTAATACACGTATTAAATATAAATTTTCTAATTATACTACAAGTTTCGCTTGCTTTAGCTGTGTGGTAGCGGCTACGAATATTGCCAACCCTTACTTTGTCCATGGATGTCGTAAAAGACGACTAAGAGCCTTATAACGACCTGGGCCAACTACATCTGATGCCGTTTGGTCAAAAATTACATTCACAAGTAGTGTTGACGTCTGGCAGGCGGTCGGCCGACCGATCGACCTCAAGTAATTGGGATAAGAGTAGGAGAATGACCATGATGACTAGAAGCTTCGCTTGCGTATATTAGATACAGTGCCTGGCGATAAATGTTGTACATCGAGGCTTAGAAAGAGATAATCGACTAAACTCGGCTTAGTATAGCTTTGTCCCTGTCGCTCACTACCTGTGTGATGTCACACGAAGCACTAACAATCTGGTATCTACCAAGCTGTTAAAACAATTATACATTTTTGTTTTCTAATAAAATAGAACTTCTGCAACATATTTTTCCTAAATTATACAGGGTGTAAGGGGACCGCTCTCGAAAACAAAGACAGGTAACCCCACTAGTCCTACTTGTAATGATAGGCTAGAAAAAAAATCGATTCGGATGAAAAAAAACTTTTTTTTTTTCACCACGCGAGGTCGTTGAACTCTTGAACATATAATCATGACTTTTGAATAGATTGCGTCTTTTCTCATCTGAGTATAGTTACGTATTTTTTATCGAGTTATCGTTACATGGCACTGTCTTAATACGATGCAATGTGAACAAGACTTAAAATATCTGTGAATTTTTTTTTTTTTATCCTGATCGATTTTTTTTCTAGCCTATCATTACAAGTAAGGCCAAGTAGGGTCACCTGTCTTTGTTTTCGGGAGCGGTCCACTTCCACCCTGTATAATAGTGATAATTTCTTATGGAAGGGTAAACCGCTTCGTAACGCGTAACGGCGTCAGTCTGGCTTCCCTTTCTCTCACGCATACGACAGCGGTAGGCTGACTCCTCTTCTCTCACTCTAACCCACAGCGCTAGCCGTATTAAGATGTGATGTTATAAGATTTTATTAATAAATAACATTTCCTTACATTATCATATTAATATACATAAAATTTAAGTAATAACCTAAGCTTATCACAAGTTAAACAATTTCAATATTAAATAGTTCAACTTAGATTAGTTTTAAGTTATCAATAGGCTGTGTGACCATTCCATAGCCCGCCTCTAAAAAAAAGAAGAATAGGCTATCGTATAGTATAAGATTTATTAGAATTTATTTGTGTTTGAGGATGTAGGATGTAGGTACCGGGGGAGATCGAGACTAGATATCAAGAGTCTCCGAAACAGGCGAGCGTGTATGAAGAGAATTATGAATGTTAAGGAAGCGAGTGAAGTATGCAAGGATAGAGTTCTCTGGCGCTCTGTTCCCTCTGCCTACCCCGCAAGGGAAATTGGCGTGATGATATGTATGTATTTTGTAGTATCTGAAATTAGAGCGTACAAACACACTCTTCAATTTTATATAAATGTAATACAGATACTTCTCTAATGAAAAATACTTTCAGCATATTTTGTTGTGACTATTATTTAAAATGTTAAAAGGCGTTGAGTATCCGAATTAATAATACTTGAGTAAAATATTTATTCGTTTGAAGTTTTTAAATATTTTCAAAAGATATTTGAAATAGTTCTTATATTGTTACAAATATTATATGAAATATTATTTAAGAAATCATCCATGTGATAAAGTTTTAAAATACAATGTTTGCCTCTTAGTTTAATTGATTTCGTGCACTTTTCATAAACAGTCTTCTAGATTAGACCGAGTCAAGAGTCTCCGAAACCGGCGAGCGTGTATGAAGAGAATTATGAATGTTGAGGAAGCGAGTGAAGTATGCAAGGATAGAGTTCTCTGGCACTCTGTTCTCTCTGCCTACCCTGCTAGGGATATGGCGTGATGATATGTATGTATATGTCTTTTAGATTATATTGTATCAATCATCATCGTCATCATTCTCCTACTCTTATCCCAATTACTTGGGATCAATACAATATGTACTTTTCTTTCATAGTACATATTGTAAAAGTTATTGGCAATAGTTTTATGACCGGCCGCCTGTCAGACGTCAACACTACTTGTGAATGTAATTGTTGACCAAACGGCATCAGATAGAGTTGGTCCAGGTCGTTTTATGGCTCTTAGTCGTCTTTTACGACATCCACGAGCAAAGTAAGGGTTGGTAGTATTCGTAGCCGCTACCACACAGCTATTATATTATTATATTGTATCAATGTATTACATTTTTTTCAATTACATATTCTTCGTTACTCTACCAGTGCTCTCATCTTCTGGACTTGAGATAGAAAAATATCTATTTATTTTAGACACAATAAATACTCTACCGAAGCAGCTAAACAAAATATAATATTTTTTATATATAAGATACATGTTTGAAATAAAAAAAACTATTGATACGAATGCTATCGCGTTTGTATTTGATTTTTAATTTCTCGACGTTTCGAACACTTTACTGCACTCATGGTCACGGGACTATTGACTGACTGTTACCTGAATCTTTTGCGTTGCCCAAATGCAAGACTCTTACCAGTCTCGCAAATCTTACAAACTCTCGCTGTTAGAATAACACAGAGTCACTTGTTTTGATAGAAATGAAAAAGCCAACTAAATTAATGAAATTCCATTCATCTAGTGTCACTAACTGTACAACTATCAATAATTACGTACATACCACTTAACGGGAGTGGGGCTATAATCACACCTATCCATCATGAGACTGTTTAAAATAACATCAAATTATTTCCCCGTGTACTGGTATTAAGAATAGATTTTTTTTTAATTCTAATGGTGGCAAACGAGCAAACACACCTGATGGTAAATGTTACTGCCGCCCATGGACCTTTACTATAGCAAGGGTATAAGCTAGGCCGCTGCCTATCAATACAAACCCCAATCATACCTAGTTGGGCTTCCGGCTCTCTCGCTCACCGAACGAAGCGCACTAGCACATTGCCATTACTCAGACGTCGATCTTCTGCTCAGTGAGGTACTACCCCGGACGGACCAGCCCACGGTTGTAGACAGAGAATTGAGTACAACATGGTCCTACCACTATTAAAATATTGACAATCCTTTCTTTGCCAATGGAATCGTAAAATGCAGGAAGCATTGCGAGACTTTTACAGCGAGTCTTGGTCTTGCATTTGGGCTAACACTACCTAAATCCGTAAAATTTTTTTTTTTTTTCAAATAAAATGCAACACTCGCGTCAACGTCACTAATCATTATGTACATGTCCTCAATTGAGACTGCCAAAATTTTTATTTTTTGCCAATTAGTTTAAAATTTGTTTGCTCTCTAATTTTAATGTTTCACGTCTGTTAGCCATTCCGCGAATATTTTATTATCTATACGAAAATATATAATCAAACTAGTTTCTGCCCGCGTAAATGGTTACTCTCCTAAAGTTTTTCATTCCCTATTTTTATTTTACCCCTTAAGGGCAATTTTTTTACAAACTGTTACTGTCATATTTATTTATATCGAATCAATTGCCAAAAAATAAGTTTCAAGCTTCTGGCTTTAAAAATGACGATACTTCCTTACAACTTTTCATCCCCCTTTACAACCCTTTTTGTCATTAAAAAGTAGCCTATGTCCTTTGTCAGGCTCTAGACCATCTGTGTACCAAATTTCATTTAGATCGGTTCAGTAGTTTTGGCGTGAAAGAGCGACAGACAGACAGAGTTACTTTCGCATTTATAATATTAGTAAGGATTAACGCTCTAGATAACACAACAAGATGAAAATAAGCGATATATATCACGCAATATTTACGATCTCAGTTATTAAAATGTGAAAACTAACAGCCAATATGGCTGCCTATGGCCAGTTGGCGGGAAAGTTGACGTATGTCATTTTTAATTCTGCAACTTTTTCTTAATTTATTTGTCTATGATTATTCATGAGGTTGATTTAATTGATTGGCTGTTTCTTTCGCATACGTTTGTAGTATAATGTTTAATATTGATTTATGATACATTTATTCATTGGCTAAATAAATTAATACGATCGAAATGAGATCTCTACGGGCTGACCGATCGCATTTGTAACGGCGACGTAAGAGAGCGAGTAGGGATGAAAGAGAGTATTGGTGTAAAGATGCGAAAGGGAATGCTCCGATGGTTCGGACAAGGATGTAGGTACCGGGGGAAACCGAGACTAACCTACCTAGACCTGATTGGTCGCGTACTGAAGAAAGGTGGAGTCAAGAGTCTCCGAAACCGGCGAGCGTGTATGAAGAGAATTATGAATGTTGAGGAAGCGGGTGAAGTATGCAAGGATAGAGTTCTCTGGCACTCTGTTCTCTCTGCCTACCCTGCAAGGGATATGGCGTGATGATATGTATGTGTATGTATTCATTGGCTAAATTAGCAGTTATTAAGATATATTTTAAAGAGAATGCCAAATATTATCTGAAGTTATGTCTTAATGAGAAACTTTTTTTTTAAATGTCAACGCAAAAGGGTCGTTATAAGTTTGACGTAATCTGAGTATCTCTGTGTCTGCCTGTGACATTTTGATGAGGTTTTTTTTTTATTCGAACGCTGACGTAATCGAAATGATTATTAACTAGAATATATGGAGATCTTTTTAGATTTTTGATAAACATCAACCAAAAACTTCTAACGAAAATTTAGATCTGATTGATTTGAAATTTGGTATAAATTTTGGGAGAATTTTCAAGATATTCGATTCTAGCTAGTGCTGTTGACAGTTCTCTGTCTACAGCTGCGGGCCGGTCCGTCCGGGGTAGTACCACACTGACCAGAAGGATCGACGTCTAAGTAATGGCAATGTGCTATTGCGCTTCGTTCGGTGAGCGAGAGGGCCGGAAGCCCGACTAGGTGGGTTTGGGAATTGTAATGGTAGGCAGCGGCCTAGCTATACCCTTGATATAGCTAAGGTCTATGGGCGGCAGTGACACTTACCATCAGGTGTGCTACTTGCTCGTTTGCCACCATAAGCAATAAAAAAACACATGCTAGTATTAGTACCACCAGGGTAGTCCCACAATCTCGCAGAAGATCGACGTGGCATGTTATAGTCTAAATGGTATACTCATTTTTTCTCAGAAACTTACAGCAGGTTTAGTTGTGGTAGAATTAAATTGTGGACAGTTTTCTGTCTACAGCCGCGCGCTGGTCCGTCCGGGGTAGTACCACAACTCTCGCAGAAAGTCGCCGTTCAAACAATGGAAATTTGCTGTTGTGATTCGTTCGGTGAACGAGTGACTCCGAGGTTGGTAAGAAGTCCCACCGAAGTTAAAATCGAGTACCGGTGGTCCGCTCGCACGGCGAAGAGAGAAGGTTTTACGGTGGGTCTATGGGGTCTTTCCGTCACCCCGGACCGATTCAGCGGGGCGAGACGCACCCATAGCCCACCAATAAAAAAAAAAATAAAAAAAAAATAAAAAAAAAAAAAAAAGGTTGGTAAGAAGTGGCCTAACCCCGGGTATAGCAAAGGTCCACTATCGTAATACTTTTCATCAGATATGCCATTTGCTCATTTGCCACCATAAGCAATAAAAAGGATATATAAATAAAATACAATTAGAATAAAAATGAAGATAAAGTTAGGTATTATAAGGATTATACAAGGCTTCTGTACGTAAGTAATAGGGGCTCCCCGACGCGGTAGTACTCATTTTAAAAACATAAGTACTTTTAATTAAGTTAAAAGGCAAAGAGAGATATTGGATTATATTTACATTTTAGAGTTTTGTAATTTAAGTAGATACTTTAATATCTATAGAGTATTGTTTATGGTTTTAGGAATTTTGGCGGGAATATGGAATTTTACTTTCAATATAACACTATAAAATACTAAGCTATGTGGTAGCGGCTACGAATACTACCAAGTCTACCAACCCTTAGTTTCCTAATGATTGTCGTAAAAGACGACTAAGAAAGAGCCTTATAACAACTTGGGCCAACTCCATCTGTTACCGTTTGGTCAACAATTACATTCCCAAGGAGGGTTGACGTCTGGCAGACGGCCGGTCATAAAACTATTACCAATAACTTTTATAATATGTACTATGAAAGAAGAGTACCTACATATTGTATCGACCCCAAGTAATTGGGATAAGAGTAGGAGGATGATGACTATAAAACACTGAAATACTGAATTTATGTATGCCATATATACATTTTCTGTGTGGTGACGGAGTAAGAATACAATTCACCACCCCCTATCTTACCTGGGTGGGTGATCGTAAGAGACGACTAAGGGAAACCCGAAATAAAACCCTATACCAACATGTCTGTTCAGCGTGGTATAGTAGGTCAATATCCCTCCCATTATGGAGAAGGCTCGAGCCCAATAGTGGGACGTATACGAGCTGAAATGATATACATTTTCACATACCCGCCGAAACGTATCACTATGGATGTATACAGCAATCATAGACAATAGTGATGTAATCGAATAAAACACACACAATAAACCATTCGCATAGCGTCCAATGTCGATGAAACTATTCGCAATATTGCGTGACAAGGATCACGAATTTACTTATTGGATGCTTAAGATGGTAATGGGTTTTATCAACAGAATGTACCTATTAAATCTTTACATAAATACGAATACAAAGTGTCATGGCTCCCTTCCGCCCCATGGTATCTTTTGAGAGATAATTGGGGTCGTAAATTAGGCAAATAGATTATTTAAACAGTGTAACACAGCTGCCCGTTGTATGTACGCTTAGATCCTTTAAACTAAGCAACGGTTTTTAATGCAGTTTACATCAATAGATAGATTGATTCAAGAGGAAGGTTTATATGTATAATACATGCATATTATAATATAGAAAAGTAGAAAATTTCAAAAATTTTGATATTATATCTTAAAAATGAAATGTTTATGCGTTTATATTTCAAACGCTGGCTAAAACTTAAAAGATAGATCAAAACAATGTACTACGAAATTGTATATCTTAAAAATATCTACAAAAAATCCGCGATGGTATATCATCATCATCATCATCATCACAGCCCATACATGTCCCACTGTTGCGCTCGGGCCTCATCCGTAATAGGAGGGAAATTAACCTACTATACCGCGCTAGTCAGACGTGTTGGTATAGGGTTTTGTTGCGAGGTTTCCTTCTCTTGCATAGATGTTATATGCATTTTATATCCCTTAGTCGTCTTTTACGATCACCCACGGATAAGATAGGGGGTGGTGAATTATATTCTTACTCCGTCACCACACGGATATATATCGATGGTAAATATCTGTCTCTTAAGGATATCCCACAGCACCCATGTTTATACTCTACATTTTACTAATATATAACACGTTATTTACGGAGCTATTTCAAACAATAACAGTATTATTTATTATACAATTAAATACATTAGATACGTAGTGCATTTAATATAGATTAAAATTGCCATTTACAGTATATCATTAAAATTAATATTTTAGAAGTTATCAAATATTGAAAATGGGGAATCAAAGTAGGCAATGAAAGAGCTATACCCTTGATATTGCAAAAGTCCATGTAGCAGTAACACTTATCATCAGGTGTGCTGCTTGCTCGATGCCACCATAAGAGGCCGTCCACTAATCACATAAGCTTTGAAAGGGGGGAGGGGTTTGACAAAAATCACGAAAAAAAAATCAAAAAACCAAGAATATGATGAACTGTGGGCTGTTTCTTTGTAGATACTAAAAATTCACGTTATGTTGGTGGGGGTGGGGTATCATAGTCTTAAACCTCATCACCAAGGGGGAGGGGGGTAAAAATTCTAAAAAAAACGATCACGTGATTAATGGAAGTCCCCTAAGCAACATAAAAAAAACTGGGCATTTGAATTTCAATAAACAACGATTAGAATCCAATTCCACACATGTATTTACAAGGCAATATTACAACATAGAGAAATATCTCGAACCCGCAACAAAGGCGACGCGATTCCGAAATCATTATTTGCTTTTTTAAGCCACAAGGTTATGGGTGAAAATTTCGTGTGAAATGCCATTATATCTTGGTTCGGTTATTATGTTTTTTTTTCATGCTTACAACACTTCATGAGAATTATAGGAAATCGGATGTGAACTTGTATAGTGTAAACAATTATATTTCTATCATAAACTATATGCCCCAAAAGACATTGCTCTGTGCAATTAAAAAATTGACAGCCTTGAAATTGATAACAGCGCCATCTACTAACAGACTCTAATGTGTTATGATTTCTAATGTTTACGCGAGTAGTAGAGAGTTGTTCCGTGTGGTGACGGACTAAGAATACAATTCACCAACCCCTGTCTTACCTGTGGGTGATCGTAAGAGACGACTATGGGATATACACCGCATATAACATCTATGTGAGTGATGCAAAACTTGAAACAATACCCTATGCCAACGCGCCTGTCGAGCGTGGCATAGTACGTCGATTTTCCCTCACATTATGGAGGAGGCTCGAGCCCAACAGTGGGACGTATATGAGCTGAGATGGTGATGACGCGAGTATTTGAAATAAAATGATTTTTATGGATTCTATCAGCTTTTGAAAATGATTTTTAATTTGCCCGACGTTTCGAACACTTTACAGCGGTCATGGTCACAGGAATCAGTCGTAAGTTTTCAAACTTGATTCCTCGTGTGGTATCGAGTTAAAAAATCAATTTCATAGCCCAAATTTATACTACCCAATGGGACTGATCGAAACTCTGAAATGGCTCATCACATAGTTACTTTTATTGAAGTGATAACTTCTAAAACGAATTCCAACAAGGTTGCGTTAAACGTTTAACGCAATAGCACTCGAACGCATGCGCGTAGTATACCTGTTACAGGCCAGCGCGAGCATTAGCAACGAGTAGCGTCCAATATTCCAACGCAGTAGGAGAGAGAAAGAAAGTGAGTCGGTAGATCCCAAGCACATTCGCGTGGTATTCTTGCTATGCAGCGAAGTAAACAGTGCATGAGCGTCGTGAAATTAGCTGAAATACGTACTTGTTGTTCTATTTTAATTTATAATATTCATTATTTTCATAGGTTTAAGTTTTCCCTTCTGTCGGCAGTCCTCGTGACTGCTTTGGGATTTTTCTAAACCATCATTCTCCTACTTTTATTCCAATTACTTGTGGTCGATACAATATGTACTCGTACATATTGCAAAAGTTATTGACAATAGTTTTATGACCGGCCGCCTGCCAGACGTCAACACTACTTGGGAATGTAATTGTTGACCAAACGGCATCAGATGGTGTTGGTCCAGGTCGTTATAAAGCTCTTTATCGTCTCTTTATCATAGGATGGAAGACCAGTAGTCGGCTCAATAGCGATGGAAAGACAAGAAAGGGTACACAGTTCGTTATGGTATCGCACGCCCTTCCGTCGCTCTGGTCAGATGTATCCAGACCTTCTACCCGCCTAAAAGAAACAGACATCTCCATCCTCCTGTGATCATAAACGCTGAAACTCATACGAATTATTGGGAAAGTCAAAAGCATAAACAAAACGTAATTAAAACCTCTTACAAAGCCATAGAAATGTAATTCTGGTAAATTCGTATGAATCATTATTTATTTTCATATAATAACCGCGATATTAGATACATAATAATTTTGCGAGCGTAATTTATATTATAATAAGGAAAATATAAATAAAAATATAAGATATTGTTCTCAGAAATACAGGTCGTTATCTGCTCGCTCTTATCCCAATTACTTGTGGTAGAAACAATATGTATGCTTATAACAACGTAATTAATTTTTAAAATTATATTCTTTAGGCGCATTATAGCTGTGTGGTAGCGGCTAAAAATACTTACAACCCTTACTTTGCTCGTGGATGTCGTTAAAGACGACTAAGAGCCTTATAACCACCTGGGACAGCTCCATCTGTTGCCATTTGGTCAGCATTTACATTCCCAAGGAGGGTTGACGTTTGGCAGGCTTTTACACTTTTGACTTTTACAATATGTACTATGAAAGAAGATTACATACTGTATCGACTCCAAGTAATTGGGATAAGTCATCGTTATTACAGAAAATTTATATCTACCTTTGGAAGTAAGACACCTTAGTCCTCCCATGACTTTTTTTTTTTTTTTTTTGTGTGTCTTAGCTGTTAGCCTCAGATGGCTATGACAACTTTACCCGGACTGTGGGTGAGCGCTGAGGGCTCTCAACCCGTCCTCCCATGACCATGATCACTGTAAAGTGTTCGAAACGTTGGTAAATTATAAATCAAATACAAACGCGATAGAATCCGTAAAACTAGTTTTATTTCAAATGTAATACTCGCATATATATCAGAAATTATTACTTTGATAAGTGCGTTATGTTTAAAGCTTTTTTTTTGCTTAAATGGTCACTATTAGTTAGAAGTTGTGTGGTAGCCGGGACGAATACTACCAACACTTGCTTTGCTCATGTCATCTGGTCAATAATTACATTCAAATGGATAGTTGACGTAAGACAGGCGGCGGTCATAAAAACTATTGTCAAAACTATTTGGAATAAAGGACCGAAAACATTTAACAGTGTGTTAAAACTCGAACTCACCTGCGTGTAAGATGGTGGTGAATTCTATTCTTACTTCACCACACGGAAACTTTATTATCAATTAAACGTTTTACATACAGACATACATATCATCACGCCATATCCCTTGCAGGATAGGCAGAGAGAACAGAGTGCCAGAGAACTCTATCTCTGCATACTTCACTCACTTCCTCAACATTCATAATTCTCTTCATACACGCTCGCCGGTTTCGGAGACTCTTGACTCCACCTTCCTTCAGTACATGACCGATCTGGTCTAGGTAGGTTAGTCTCGATCTCCCCCGGTACATCCTTCCACTTTCGCATTGTATATCTTCTGAACCAGACGTTCGTTCGGCATTCTTTCCACATGTCCGAACCATCGGAGCATTCCCTTTCGCATCTTTACACCAATACTCTCTTTCATACCTACTCGCTCTCTTACGTCGTCGTTACGAATGCGGTCGGTTTTAAACTTATAAAAATATTTTTTAAATATATGTATTAATAAATCTAATAATTAAATTTATAAAGAAAACACATAAATACCTATTTGTATTAATTTTCATTATTTAATCTGTAATGTACTTGAAATATAGATACAGATACAATAGAACTACTTTCACTCTCCATAGATGTAACAAAACGTTACGTAATGTGAGATACGATTCGCGCCATTTTAAACGTCATTCTTAGCGAAAGTCATTTGCGAAAAAAAATTATACAGCTATGTTATTATATATTTTGACTTGATTGGTTATCATTTTGCGGTTTTTTTAAAGTGAAATAAATATAAAATATAAACAAAATTATTCTATTACGGATGTAAATATATATTTTACTAGCCCGCGGCTTCGCCCGCGTAAAAGGTTACTTTCCTAAAGTTTTTCATGCCCTATTTTTATTTTACCCCTAAAGGGTAATAATAATTATTTTTTTACAAAATTTAATGTCATATTTATTTATATCTAATCAATAGCCTAAAAATAAGTTGCAAGCTTCTGGTTTTAAAAATGACAATACTTTCTTACAACTTTTCATCCCCCTTTACAACCCTTTTTTGCATTAAAAAGTAGCCTATGTCCTTTGTCAGGTTCTAGACTGTGTACCAAATTTAATTTAGATCGGTTCAGTAGTTTTGGCGTGAAAGAACGACAGACAGACAGACAGAGTTACTTTCGCATTTATAATATTAGTAAGGATATTTCGTGTAGATAGAAAAGTACTTAAGTTGTTTTTTGTCTTCTTTTTGTTTGTATTGGCAATCAGCTACTTATAAGAGCCATTATTGGCAGTCTTAATCATCATCACAGCCCGTAAATGTCCCACTGTTGGGCTCGGACCTCCTCCGTAATGGGAGGGAAGTTAATCTACTATACCACGCTGGTCAGACGTGTTGGTATAGGGTTTTGATTCGAGCTTTCCTTCTCTTGCATAGATGTTATATGCGTTTTATATCACTTAGTCGTCTCTTACGATCACCCACAGGTAAGATAGGGGGTGGTGAATTGTATTCTTACTCCGTCACCACATGGATAATATATATTGCCAGTATCCTGTTATAATTTTCTTCAAGTCTTTAGTCTCTTCAGAGAGTCATTGTCCGTCAGGAAGTTATATCGGCGCCATCAACAGTGCTATGACCACACTGTTAATGATATCTTCTGTGAATTTTGATGGAAAACGAAAACGTTGTAAAGCACTTTTAATATCACATTCACTACATCCCAGCAGTTCCTCCGCATCACATTACATAAAATGCCATCAAAATTATCTAATATAACACGTTAAAACACTAAGATATTGAATATAATACAATACCACCACGTGGCGTCTTTAGACTCCCGCCAAAAGTCCGAAGTTGTTCTTAGAGGCTGAATGATATTTCCTACTGGCCATCATCATCAACTTGCTCTTATCCAAATTTATTTGGAGTCGACGCAATATGTCTTCTCCTTCCATACAACCCTATCAGACTTCATCTCTGTGGTCACTCCTTGTTTATCCATGTCATGTTTCAAACAGTCCATCCATCTTTTCCTCGGTCCTACCGGACTGGCCACAGGGGTAAAATAATCGGTACCAGTGGCCCCGGATAACAAAGGGGAGGGAATACGGTGGATTATTGCATCACCTTTAACGTAGCCATAAAAAAAGGCTGAAGTAAATCTGATTTAGAGTCAAAACCATGCATTTTGTTGTTTTATTTTCTTTTCTATTTCTTTTCGTTTTAGCAGTAAGTTAATGTCATGTCACGCTCTTGTATTATATTCATTTCTTTAGTGTTTTGTAGTGTTATATTGAATAATAGCTTTAGCCCGCGACTTCGTCCACACAGAAGTCATCTCTGACAGAGTTAAATAGAAAAAGCAATGCAAGGTGTTGAAGGTTTGTCGCTAGGACGATAATCAACAGCGTCAGAAACTGGGATGCGGTCGCCGCCTTCTGCGAGTTAATTGTCTAACGGAATTACGCAATAGGGTGGGTTCGAGAGAAAATACTCTAGGTTGACACGTTCTATCGTCGGTGCTTTGGGCGGCGCAAGCGTAAGTATCTGTATTGAGGTTCACTGCATGAGGGCTTCGACTCGAGATGATACTCGGTTGCGGTGGCCCGCCCGCACAACGTAGATGTACGTGTACGGCGCGCATGTGTCTATATACCAAAGCCGGTCACTAAAGAAAAAGGTGGTTCAAAAATCTGTTCATTCTAAAAATTATATTGCCATTAATATACTATTTACGGTATGACCATGGGATAAAAATATAATTATCGCCACCATTTATTTGACTGTTTTGTTTCACCAGCAGAGTTGCGACCTCGTTAGATATGATTTATTATTTGAGTTATAGAGTGAACATTTTTGAAGTTAAACATAACCAGTATCTTAAACCATTAGGCAAGAACCTATTGCCGCCCACTATGTGTATCGTGTGAGCTCTCACGTCGGCATTGGTCGCCACAAAGACACTGGTGCGGGGTTGATGGAGAGGGGAGAGAAACACGTGTTTATTTATTTTTACCGAAGAATATTTGTACGTAATTTGAAAAGAATCGATAAGGAAATTTTCTCCCCATACACATTTTACTGCTTTGTTACACCCCCTTAGGGGCGGAATTAATAAAATCCTTTCATATTGTATCTCTATGTCATAAATAAAAACGTGCTTCAAAATTTAATGTTTCTAGCTTTAATAGTTTCGGCTTGTCTACCGCCAAACGTTTGAACGACTCATTACCATGAGTCGTTCAACCCGCTTCACAGGCCTAATTTACACAACCAGAGGGTGAAAACTGACAAATGCCGGATATTACCCTAGAATATTTGATTCGACTCGTAATTTGAAAAGAATCAATAAAGATTTTTTCTCTTCATACAAACTTTGCCACTCTGCTTCACCCCCTTAGGGGTATAATTTCGTAAAATCCTTACTTAGTGAATCTCTACGTCATAAAAAGATACCACAGTCAACATTTCAAGTTGCCAGCTTCAATAATATCGGCTTGGCGCTAATGATTTACTGAGTCGTCCAATCCGCTTTGCAGGCCTAATTTACACCCCCAGAGAGTGAAAATCAACAAATACTGATACACGTGTTTATTTATTTTTACTGAAGATAATTTGTACGTAATTTGAAAAAAATCGATAAAGATTTTTTTCTCTGAACATTTTTTAAATTGACATAACCTTTTTTTTTATAAACCAATTGACGTTAAAATAAAGCCTAAATGTTAAGTGAAGCTTACCACAATATATTAGTGAAAACCGCGTCTAAATCGGATAAGCCGTTTCTGAGATTAGCGTGCACAAACACACAGACAAACAGACAAAATTTAAAAAAATATTGTTTTGTGTTCTATTAGTGTTGATAAAGGTCCCAGTAATATTTTTTTTCATATATCTTCCATGTACAGACAGCGACCTATTACATTTTTATTATATGTATAGATTATGGTGGTATTTTATGGAATATGATACAGTTAAAGTGCTGTAGTGTAGTGAATATGGTATAATAGTGGTTTCCGTGTATTTTGATATTTTGCCAAAATTCCCAAAAAAAAAACCATTGATTTGGTTATCGGCGCCCGATTAATGGTAACGACTTGACTTACTGACGGACAATGACTACTAAGACTACACAATTGAAGAAGTATTAAGTAATATATGAAAAAAAAAGTAATACTTGGCTGTATGGGCTTTGACACCTTTGCCTGTCCGAACGTACGATCAAAATAAAAAAAAATTAATACGAGTCCCGCGCTGTCAACAATCAGTGTAAAGTTAATTTATAATCTCTGAAACTTTTGACGGGAATTTGAAAACGTCATGTGGTGCTCTTGTATTATATTCGATATCTTAGTGTTTTAACGTGTTATATTAGATAATTTTGATGGCATTTTATGTAATGTGATTTGCGGAAATACTGGGATGTAGTGAATATCATATAAAAGTGCTTTACAACGTTTTCGTTTTCCATCAAAATTCCCACAAGATACCATTAACAGTGTGGCCATTGCACTGTTAATGGTGGCAATTTGACTTAGACAACGACTGACTTGAAAGACTAAAAACGTGAAAATATTTATAACTCGACACTGGCACCAATAGCTCGTATATGTAGCTGATTGCCAATACATAAGAAGAAGAAGAAGAATTTATAATCTATATTCAATACATCTTTGGTTTCAAGTCATTGCTTGTTATTCATCATCTTTAGTAAAGCGATAGATAGGTACTGCATTGTAAGTTATCTCACGGCATTGAGATAGATTATGAAAACATGTTTATTTCATATTTAAATGTACTTTATAGTTCGCTGTGTTGTAGCGGCTACGAATATTACCAACCCTTACTTTACTCGTGGATGTCGTAAAAGACAACTAAGAGACTTATAACGACCTGGGCCAACTCCATCTGATGCCGTTTGGTCAACAATTACATTCACAAGTAGTGTTGACGTCGGGCAGGCGGCCGGTCATAAGGACCACCGAAGACAAAGATCGGGTACCGGTGGTCCGCTCGCACGGCGAAGAGAGAGGATTTTACGGTGGGTCTATGGGATCACGCGCCGCCTTCTCCGTCACCCCGGACCGATTTGGCGGGGCGAGACGCACCCATAGCCCACCAAAAAAAAAAAAAAAAAAAAAAAAAAAAAAAAAGGCGGCCGGTCATAAAACTATTGCCAATAACTTCTACAATATGTACTATGAAAGAAGAGTAGGTACATATTGTATCGACCACAAACAAGTACCTAATTGGGATAAGAGTAGGATTATGATGAATGATTACTTTAGTACATTTTATGCATTATATTATACAAAATAATCATAAATTAATTAAACATCCTAATATACTAGAAATTGAATATGAAACCGCAATATGATAATTATCTAATTCCCGCTAAAACTTTGTACTTTTTTATAGATACAGAGTGATAACCAATTTAGTCATGCAAAGGTTTTTTAGACCAACATCTAACATATTTTACAATAGAATCGAATAGCAATAAAAGATTAAAATCACGTAATAATTCGGATTTTTTTTATCCAAATGTATTTTATCTGTAACGACAAATCCTATTCGTTAAAGATTTCTAAATTAATGGTACTGAATAAGATCGTACCACGAATTTTTTTTTTTGGTAAATCCGTCATGACATAAATTATAAAAATATATTGTAAATATATATCCATTATATATATTATCCGTGTGGTGACGGAGTAAGAATACAATTCACCACCACAATCTTACCCGTGAATGATCGTATGAGAAGACTAAGGAATATAAAAAGCATATAACATTTATTAGGGATGAATCGATACTACCGAGTACTCATATGGTATCGATACTACTACTTGTAGTACATAACACTAACATTAGATTAGATACTGAGTAGTGGTATCGATAGGGATCGATCGATACTACCGAGTACTCATATGGTATCGATACTACTACTTGTAGTACATAACACCAACATTAGATTAGATACTGAGTAGTGGTATCGATAGGGATCGATCGATACTACCGAGTACTCATATGGTATCGATACTACTACTTGTAGTACATAACACCAACATTAGATTAGATACTGAGTAGTGGTATCGATAGGGATCGATCGATACTACCGAGTACTCATATGGTATCGATACTACTACTATGGTATCGTATAAGCAGTGACTCACCCGCACGGCGTTGAAAGGCGTATGCTGATAACCGCAAACCTCCAAAAAAAAAACGTGGTGCGAGGTACAGGTAAATACGCCTCCATTGTCTAAAGTAAAGTACGGCAATATTCTCTCGTTTACTTTGTGTATTGCAAATTTATCAGTACTCAAAAGTATCGATACTTTGATCCGATACTTTTATCGAGTACTAGTATCGAAAAAGAATAGTATCGTTTCATCCCTAATATCTATGCAAGAGATGGGAAACTTGCAACAAAACCTTATACCAACACATCTGACCTGCGTGGTATAGTAGGTAGTATACCCTCCATTAGGGAGGAGGCTCGAGCCCAACAGTGGGACATATATGAGCTGAGGTGATGATGATGATTATAAATATATCTTAAATATCCAGAATAATAAACCTACCTACCCTAGCCTATTCAAACCTATTCAAAAGCTAATTTAGTCTATAATTCATTCTCTTTACCTATAGGCATCACCTATATTCAAATAATTTACTATATTTTTTTTTTTTTTTAAATTAAATCCTGCATGACAGGATTTGAAGCTGGAATCTCACAATCTCATCCCCCTAGAACAATGATCCGTCATTGAAAATTTAAATAAGATATCAATATTTAATAGGGCGATAAATCTATAATAAAATTAGCAATTGGCTGAATGTCGTTTACCTTTGCTCGTGTATTAATTAACGATACATAAAGATTTCTCTATGCCTCATTGTTTATTCCATAAAAGTTTTGCGCAACCAAATTTTATACATATCTAAATCATTTTGTAATTCAATTACTATTTAAACGCCATCTTTCTTTAAATAAATAAATTTTGAAATATGTTACGTTTGATTTTTAAACAATTTCTTATTTAGTTTATAACGATTTCATTTTTTTCTGCTGTTTGGTAGCGGCTACGAATACTAGCAACCCTTACTTTGCTTGTGGATCTCGTAGAAGAAGACTAAGAGCCTTATAACGACCTGGGCCAACTCCATCTGATGCCGTTTGGTCAACAATTACATTCCCAAGGAGGGTTGACGTCTGACAGACGGCCGGTCATAAAACTATTACCAATAACTTTTACAATACGTACTGTGAAAGAAGAGTACATATTGTATCGACCACAAGTTAATTGGGATAAATGTAGAATGATGATGGGTTTTTTTTAACATATGCATAGTTCTTTTTTTAATATTTGACAAATTACATCCATACTCGGGACAACAGTTTGTGGATCAAACAAAGTATTATCAAACGGCGCTGGTACGTTCATACCTCAACCACTACATCATCTGTGCAGTCGATCTATTTTATTTATATATTCTTTCTTCGATATCATCATTCCAGAAATATCTTCCACAGCTGGGCTCCAGCCTCTACAATAGAATAGAATTTGACCTATACCACCCCGCGTTAGACAATTACGTTGGTGTCGGGCTTAATTTCGAGTTTCCCTTCTCTTGCATAGATTATAACCCTTAATCCTCTTTTAATTAATCTTTCTTTTTTTTTAAAGAGCGAGTAGGTATGAAAGAGAGTATTGATGTAAAGATGCGAAAGTGAATGTTCCGATGGTTCGGACATGTGGAAAGAATGCCGAACGAACGTCTGGTTAAGAAGATATACAATGCGAAAGTGGAACGATGTAGGCACCGGGGGAGACCGAGACTAACCTACCTAGACCAGATTGGTCACGTACTGAAGGAAGGTGGAGTCAAGAGTCTCCGAAAACGGCGAGCGTGTGTGAAGAGAATTATGAATGTTGAGGAAGCGAGTGAAGTATGCAGAGATAGAGTTGTCTGGCACTCTGTTCTCTCTGCCTACCCTGCAAGGGATATGGCGTGATGATATGTATGTATGTATGTACAAAACCTATGGCAGATATTAAATGGTGAATTGTATTCTTACTCCGTCATTAGTGTTGCCCAAATGCAAGACTGTTGTAATTCTTGCAACTCTCGCTGTTCTGTACAACTATCAATAATTATGTACATACCACTTAACGGGAGTGGAGTAGACTTGGGTAGCTCCTGAATGAGAGATACAAATGAACTAGCCCTTTGATTTCAATCTAGCTCACATTAGCTCAGTAAATAGTTCAACGGCTCAATCGGCTCTTTTACTCGCGTCCTCATGTCATGCGATCAGTCGACGACCGAAAGTGCCCGATCTACGCCGAACAGTAAAAGTATTGAGCATGTTCCGATATGCATTGTGACTATTGCGAGCACTAAACGTATAAGTTATATGTTTAACGAAGACAAAATATTTAAAAAAAAATTAAAAGTTATATTTAAAAAAATAATATTCATCTTTGAATAACAATATTCAATAATAATAATAGTTATCAGTGCAAGCTGTCGCTGACCGCAGTCGATTCTGTCAGCGCATTTAATGAAAAGCTGTTTTAACCATTTAAATAACAAACAGACCTTTCAATTTTTTGGAACGAAGTTCCTTATCGCGCGTTGTGAAAGGGGGCTAGACGGAAAAAATTCTTACGAAAAGTTGTCACGACACTTTTTGCTATAGTAAGCTATTGTAAGCTGTGCGGCGTCGCTCGTCGGTTCTCTTATAGAAAGCAAGCCAGATATTTTCATTTCTATTTCGCATTGAACAGTGTGGTGTCGAGACGATTTTTTTTATAGATAGAGTGATTCAAGAGGAAGGTTTATATGTATAATATATGCATAATGTACTAGAGAAACACTGATAATTTTAGAGGTTTCTAATGTGATGTCGTAAATAAACACATTATTTTGCGCTTACATTGCAAACGCTGGCTGAACCCTACGAAATAGATCAAAATAAAGTACTACAGTATTATACAGCTTAATAAGGCCTACAAAAAAGTCCGCGATGGTATATATCTATCTCTTAAGGATAACATACTATATCCATTTTAATACTTTAAAAAATGTTCTATTATAAAACGATAATTGAAAAGCTATTTACACAAATACTGTATTAATCCTTATCATTTTAAATACATTAGTTGGCTTGAGCATTTCATGAAGATATTTTTTTTCCTTCAGACCATGCAAATTAAATCAATACCTTAAGAGATATAGCAAAATCAAAATAATGCGCAACGAAATTATTTTCGCCCGTGACCGGGCCGCGTGGCCGGCTCGCGTTCGAGCTCGGGGCCGAAAAGTTTTGGTAGTCTAGTGGAATTGTATATCCTATTATTAATATTATAAACGTGAAAGTTTGTAATAATGTATGGATGTGAACATGTTTGTTGCTCTTTCACGTAAAAACTACTGAATGGATTTTGATGAAATTTATAGTAATATAGCTTGCACATCAGAATAACACATAGGCTATAATTTATAAAGATATTTTGCAAATTGGCTAAAATATAACGATACAAATCGCTTAAGGCAGAAAAAAATTATATAATTAAAATAGAACTTCGTTCCATCCGGGTGTCCCTTGACACCTCCGGTTTTTTTTTTATGTATACATATATACATATTTTAAATCTCATCTTGCGATCACCGATCAAAATTTACATGCCATGAACATGTAAATTTTGATCTTGATTTGATCATATCAAGCTTATCGCTTAATGATCGCGTAGTTCAGAAATTGAACTATTCAAAAGAGTTAGAGCCGTGAACGAGTTGAAATGAAATGAGCTAACTCAATAACAAAGCTCTCTTGATTTAGCTCATCAATGAACTCAGGATATATATGAGCTAAATGAACTAAAATAGCTAAAAGAGTGATATAGCTCTTTTGATCAAAAGAGCTCTATATCTCTCTTTTCTTTTCAGTGAGCCGTTTTTCGCATCTCTAGAGTGGAGCTATAATCACACCTATCTATCATGAGACTGTTTAAAAAAACATCAAATTATTTCCCCGTGTACTGTTATTAAGAATACAAAATGTTGACAATACTTTCTTTGCCAAAGTAATCGTAAAATGTTGTCTAAGGGGGCACTACGAGACTCTTGCAGCGAGTCTTGGCCTTGCATTTGAGCAACACTATCCGTCATACAAAAGAAAATCTACGTACAATTATGTGATTTACTACAATTTTAGTGACAATACGAGAAATTGAAAATTAAAACAAGATGATGAATTTCAATATGGCGATCAAAATAAATTGGAGATTGGATAAAATCCAATCAAACTCGTATTAGATATGCGTGTATAGTTTTAATAAAAAAAAATGCATGAAAGTGAAAAATATAAAGTGGCGAATATTAAAATGCAGAAATTCGCGAATAAATAGGTTTCTCATGGGTTAGAATTATACACTATATGTTCCAGTTTTGATAAATAAGTTCTTCTTCTTCTTATGTATTGGCAATCAGCTACTTATACGAACTATTGGTGCCAGTGTCGAGTTATAAATATCTTCACGTTTTTAGTCTTTCAGGTTAGTCATTGTCTAAGTCAAATCGTCGCCATCAACAGTGCAATGGCCACACTGTTAATGGTATCTTGTGGGAATTTTGGTGGAAAACGAAAACGTTGTAAAGCACTTTTATATCATATTCACTACATCTCAGTACTTCCTACGCATGACATTACATAAAATGCCAACAAAATTATCTAATATAACACGTTAAAACACTAAGATATCGAATATAATATAAGAACACCACATGACGTTTTCAGGCTTTTTTTATTGCTTATGGTGGTAAACGAGCAAGGAGTGCACCTCGATGGTAAGTATTACTGCCACCCATGGACCTTAACATCATCAGGAGTACAGCTGCCTATCAATGAAAACGCCAAACCCACCCAGAAAAACGTGCCGAACGAACGTCTGGTTAAGAAGATATACAATGCGAAAGTGGAAGGAGACCATATCAGGACCGGCTCACGTAGTAGCTAAATTATTAATAATACTAGCTTCTGTCCGCGGCTTCGCCCGCGTAAAAGGTTACTTTCCTAAAGATTTGCATCCCCTATTTTTATTTTACCCCTTAAGGGTAATTTTTTACAAAATTTTAATGTCATTTTGTTTTATATCTAATCAATAGCCTAAAAATAAGGTTTAAGCTTCTGGCTTTATAAAATAACAATACTTCCGTACAACTTTTCATCCCCCTTTACAACCGTTTTTTGCATTAATAAGTAGCCTATGTCCTTTCTCGGACTTTAGAATATCTGTGTACCAAATTTCATTTACATCAGTTCAGTAGTTTTGGCGTGAAAGAGCGACAAACAGACAGAGTTACTTTCGCATTTATAATATTAGTAAGGATTATTTCTCCTTAAGCGAAATACGAACGAAATCGAAAAACTAGTAACAATATTTATTAAACGAAACACAATTCATTACTTGCAAATATCTATATTTTAATATACATTATTAGAAATGTCAATTTCTATAGCTACCAACATAAAGAAAATTTCACAATACGAAATATTCTTCTTTTTTTTCAAATCTATGTCGCGTCAAACAATAAGGTCAAGCTCGAAACGTTTAGTAAGTATGCTAGAAATCTCTTTGGTATTCTTTTATTTATTTTTTTATTATTATTCACAGTCTCTTTGACATTGGAACGATTCGACATAGCAGTAGCGCTGTCTGTGATACTTATTCAAATCTATATTGAAAAATAACAACCAATTGGAGCTTAATACGAAAAATTGATGTTTTGAAATTTTTAATTGGCAAAAAAAAACTAAGCAGAACCAATTATATCAGATATAACAAAATCACAGATAAAAATATTTACTTTTGAGACCATTTACCGTGGTATTGTTCTGTCTACAGCCGCGGGCCGGTCCGTCCGGGGTAGTACCACACTCTCGCAGAAGATCGACGTCTGAGTAATGGCAATGTGCTATTTCGCTTCGTTCGGTGAGCGAGAGAGCCGGAAGCCCAACTGGGGTGGGTTTGAGGGTTTGTAATGGTAGGCAGCGGCCTAGTTTGGGGCGTCGGGGATCGAATGTCAGTAGACGATCTCTCCGGCGTCCCGTAAAAGCGCGGAAGGGGGCCGCTGTGGTTTTAGTGGGTATTCCGGTTGGACTAGCCGGCCGGCGAGTCCCACACTCCCTCCCGGCACGACATCGGCGGGAAGGGGTAACGCGTAAATGCGTTTCCACAGCGTAATAAAAAAAAAATAAAAAAAAAAAAAAAATATAAAAAAAAAAATGGCAGCGGCCTAGCTATACCCTTGATACTGCAAAGGCGTTTTCATTGATAGGCAGCTGTACTCCTGATGATGTTAAGGTCCATGGGCGGCAGTGACACTTACCATCAACTGGCTGTGCTGCAAGCTCGTTTACCACCATCCTTACTAATCCTTACTAATATTATAAATGCGAAAGTAACTCTTCTGTCTGTCGCTCTTTAACGCCAAAACTACTGAACCGATCTAAATGAAATTTGGTAAACAGATAGTCTAGAGCTTGAAAAAGGACATAGGCTACTTTTTATGCAAATAAGAATTGTAAAGGGGGATGAAAAATTGTAAGCAAGTATCGTCATTTTTAAAGCTTGAAACTTATTTTTAGGCTATTGATTAGATATAAATAAATATGACATTAAAATTTTGTAAAAAATGTACCCTTGAGGGGTGAAATAAAAATAGTGGATGAAGCACTTTTGGAAAGTAAACTTTTACGCGGGCGATGCCGCGGGCAGAAACTAGTAAGCAATAAAAAAAAATGAGAAATGTCTTGTCTTCATAGAAGATTACATCAGTTTTATATTTGACGTAATATAATAGAGACATTACTGCTAATGTCACTTAAGACAGTCCGTTGTGTTAGAATGCGGTCAGGAGTACATCATAATTATAACCAGGGTTGCCAACTTTTAAGAGAAAAATATTTATTGAAATGATAACTTGGCCACCGAAGACTAAGATCGGGTACCGGTGGCCCGCTCGCACGGCGAAGAGAGGAGTTGCACGGTGGGTCTATGGGGTCACACGCCACCTCTTCCCGTCACCCCGGACGGATTTGGCGGGGCGAGACCACATCCATAGTCCACCGCAATAAAAAAGAAAAAAAGTGATAACTTCTTGTGAGGGGGTAAACCGCTTCGTTACGTAACGCGTAACGCCGCTAGTCTGTCTGGCCGCTTTATAGGATTAAATAATGATGCTAATAATGTACATATATATACAAAATTCTAATGTACATATTTAACAATTGTTAACTAAGAGTACAAATATATTTGATAATCAATAAAAAGATTTTATTAATAAATAACCTTTCCTTACATTCATCTCAGCTCATATATGTCCCACTGTTGGGCATGAGCCTCCTCCATAATGGGAGGGTAATTGACCTACTATACCACGCTGGTCAGACGTGTTGGTATAGGGTTTTGTTTCGAGTTTACCTTCTCTCGCATATATGTTATATGCGTTTTATATTCCTTAGTCGTCTCGTACGATCACCCACGGGTAAGATATGGGGTGGTGAATAGTATTCTTACTCCGTCACCACACGTTCCTTACATTATCATATCAATATACATAAAATTTAAGTAATAACCTAAGCTTTTCTGATGTTAAACAATTACAATATTAAATAATTCAACTTAGATTAGTTTAAGTTATTATTACTATCGCACGTCTCGAGACAAGCATACGTTTTGTTATTTTTAAAAACACCACCCAGGAGTAAGGAAATAATCCTTTGTATTCCGGGGGCGATTTACAAACATATAATGAACGCAGATAAATTACATCCAAACATAGAACAACAGCTTTGGATCGTACAAAATATTGTACCGCGTAGAAATCGAACCCACGGAACTGGCACTGGAAGGTCGGTATCTTAACCATTAAGCCATCTATGAATTCCTTTAGAAGGTATAATACCACAGATAGACACGTCAAAATTAAATGATAGATGCTTTTTGGGTCGCGGATTATAAAAAAAAATACTTCTTTGGCGTAACAAGATAAAAATATTTTCAAAGATTTTATCTTTCGCCTTATTCTACGTTTGTAGAAAAAACGACACTAACAATAGAAAAAAAGGTATTTAATATATTGAAAGTTTTATTACAACGCACTGTCTAGTTAAAAAAGTAAAATGTTGAATATAGCTAACTTCAGGGTGTCGGTTTTTCGTGACGGTGTGAGCGCGCATCGTAAAAAATTACTCTCATAATTTTTCCCAAACGCGCCAAAAGATGTATAACTTCAAAAATGTTTACTTAATACGTATGTTTTGAAGATTGATAATTAAGATTTCACATTATTTAATGCAATTAAATTAATTATTTAAATTAAATTAATTAATTATATTACAATTAAATTAATTACAATGCGAAAGTGGAAGGATGTAGGTACCGGGGGAGACCGAGACTCACCTACCTAGACCAGATTGGTCACGTACTGAAGGAAGGTGGAGTCAAGAGTCTCCGAAACCGGCGAGCGTGTATGAAGAGAATTATGAATGTTGAGGAAGCGAGTGAAGTATGCAAGGATAGAGTTCTCTGGCACTCTGTTCTCTCTGCCTACACTGCAATGGATATGGCGTGATAGTATGTATGTATGTATGTATCAAGTATTGTCAACCCTAGTTGATAAAATGATGATTAACAAAACAAAAATGATAATAAAATAAACGACGCTGAGAATTCGGCCGGATCTTATGTCGTCTCGCGGATAAATTAATTTACGTAATGCATGACTAATAATTACTGAGTCGTTATATATTTCATAAATATTAAATTTCATAATAATATTATTGTTTCTTAGTATAAGGTACTTTCCTTGTGGTGATGCAGAGAAAACCTAATTTTTTATCCTTCGATTACATCTGTATTTACGCTTAGATCTTTGAAATTACGCAACGTATTTGAATGCGGTTTCCATCAATAGACAGAATGATTCAAGTGGAAAGTTTATATGTATAATACATGCATGTTATAATAGAAAAAAATCGGCCAAGTGCGAGTTGTACTTGTGCACGAAGGGTTCCGTAAAACAAAAAAAAAGTGATTAGGTTTTGATTCCCTTTTTTTTTTGGTGGACTATGGATGCGTCTCGCCCCGCCAAATCGGTTCGGGGTGACGGAAAGGCGGCGCGTGATCCTATAGACCCACCGTAAAACTCGTCTCTCTTCGCCGTGCGAGCGGACCACCGGTACCCGATTTTTGACTTCGGTGGCCCGCCCGGCGGTTTACCCTCGCGGGTTCCTCTCGTCAACGCCCCGACAGATTTCGCCGTCGGGGCGTCGCCCTCACGCGGTGGCCTCACGTCGGGTGACCGGACATTCCCCGGCCCGATCACCCGAGGCCTCGGTTAGGGCAGCATCAGGCGCAGATATTCGCGCCTGCGCCGCCCTGGGTCGCGGGAATCCTCCTGGACTCGTTCCGCCGCCTCCTTCCGCGAGATGACAGCCTCGCAGAAGGCGGCGACCGCGTCCCAGGTTTTGATTCCCTTGCAAGTGTCGTAATTTTCGGCATAAACGCCTGTATCTTTTGATTGCATTGGCTTAGAAGTTTAATTTTTTCACAGCTTTAAGGGACAGTAGACTTGAGTATTTGATATACATTTCAGCTTGATACTTCCACGGGTTCCTGAGAAAAAGGGTCTTGACAGACAGACGGACGGACAGATGGACGGACGGACAACATAGTGATCCTATAAGGGTTCCGTTTCTTCCTTTTTGGGAACGGAACCCTAACTGAGTACTTCCAGTCGACCTAGAATCTTGAAATTTCACATGAAGCAATGTTTTATAGCACATATTTTAAAGGAAAAATTCCTAAAACCTAAATTTTTAGTTACATCACATATTTCTTTTAGTTTTACGGAACCTTTCGTGTGCGATTACAACTCGCACTTGGCCGATTTTTTTTTCCCTCACAACATTAGTTTCATCCCGTCTGATCAAATGTCCATACGATGTCAACCTTTCACTCCTTAACTTGCCCGTCACTGGCGCAACCTTCGTCAATTCAATCACTTCATATTTCAAAAAAAAACGCATCAACTAAAGGTGTAGGTTTCCGCGAGGATAAACCGCCGGGCGGGTCACCGAAAACAAAGACCGGGGTTCCGGAGGCCCACTCGCTTGGCGTAGAGAGGTACATGTAGGGCGGGTCTATGGGGTCGCGCGCTGCTTCTTCTGTCGCTCCGGACGGAGTGGCGGAGTGTGACCTTTCCATAGCCCGCCCCAACAAAAAAAAGGTGTGGGTTCGAACACCATATGTAACAATCATTTTGGCTCGTAATCAAGATTTATTGTTTTCTTTCCGTCACTAAACTTAATCGAACTTGAGACGTCGATTAATTGTATATTTACCGGGTGACTACGCGGTTAGTATTACTAGAACATGGTACATACTTAATGTGACCAGACGTCCCGTTTTGAACAGGACTGTCCCTTTTTATAATAACGCGTTCCGGTGTCCCCGAAATGAACTCTGGGATGCAAAATTGTCCCGTTTTCGGAAATGGCGCAAAAATTTGACAAATCGAGCTGGCCGGCTAGGCGCGAGCGGTGTACAAGCACGTACGTTGACTTATTTGTTTTACAGATTTTTCGTTCTCTCATTTCTAGCTATTTGTTTTGTTAAGAGTATTTTCTATGAGTAACAAATTGTGGACATACGAGAAAATCTAGTTACAAATTTCAGTTCTCAAGGCCATGTTGATAATTAAGGTAAATATAAAAAAATATGCGTGCGTACAAACTACACATCAGAAGTGAAACTTTGGCAAACTATTTTTTAAATCTCGTTTACATACATCAACCAATAGCGTGTACTCTTTCTCACTCTCTCTCTCTCTCTCTCTCTCTCTCGTGGCGCGTTCCTCGTGTCGCGTTTCCTCTATAAAAATTTTACCCTCATGCGCGCAAAAAGTTTCTTTTCAAAAAAAAGATGGCGCGTAAAAAATGTGACGGTAAATTTTTTTCCAACGCCAATAAAGAAGTTTCACTTCAAAAAATCGTGTCAAATGTTTGATTCTTACTTAAAATGTTCACTAGCCATTTTAAAATAAATTTGTTCCTCTGATAAATAAAATACAACTAAACATTTCGGGTATATTTTTTAAAATGTCCTGTTTTGAGTCAAATAATAAATGGTCACATTATACATATTAAGTATTGATGTAGATGAGGATGTAGGTACCGAGGGAGACCGAGACTAACCTACCTAGACCAGATCGGTCAGGTACTGAAGGGAGGTGGAGTCAAGAGTCTCCGAAACCGGCGAGCGTGTATGAAGAGAATTATGAATGTTGAGGAAGCGAGTGATGTGTACAGAGATAGATTTCTCTGGCACTCTGTTCTCTCTGCCTACCCTGCAAGGGATATGGCGTGATGATATGTATGTATGTAAGTATTGATTAATATTCTTACAACGTAACTTTGAAATACTTAGATCACGCGTATTAAATATCCTTGAAGTTTCACTTGCTTAGAGCCATGATTGCGGTTTACTTCGCTATATAGTTATATATTTATAAAAACTTGATTACGAGCGAAAAAATATTGTGATACATAGGATTCGAACCCACGTCTATTGGTCTCTAAATCCATTCCAATCGTGCTACCACTTACACCAGCGTGACCTGTTATTATCACAGTAAATTTTCGAAATGCGAAAATTTTTGAAAAGCAAATATTTTCGACAATCGAAATTTTCGAAAAGCGAAAATTTTCGATGAACAAAAATTGACTGTCATAATAACAGGTCACGCTGGTGTAAGTGGCAGAATGGGATTGAGAGCCCTCAGCGCTCACCCATAGTCCGGGTAAAGTTGTCATAGCTATCTGAGCTTAACAACTAATTACTGAAATTTTTAGCATTTAATATGCTTAATTATTTATAAATACCCGATACGAAACGAACAATGATGTCACAAGCGGGGTTCGAACCCGCACCTATTGGGAATCCGGCCCAACCGTGCTGCCACTTACACCATCGTGAACTATTTTGGGACATGCAAATTTCGAATCATATTATATCTTACGTCTTCAAGGTGACGTATGCCATCTATCGGACAATGTTTACACATTGTATAGACTTAATACTTCAAACTTTACAGTTAGAATTGTATTAAACGATGACACAACCTTGTTATTCAAATTACTGAAATTTTTAGCATTTAATATGCTTAATTATTTATAAATACCCGATATGAAACGAAAAATGATGTCACAAGCGGGGTTCGAACCCGCACCTATTGGGAATCCGGCCCAACCGTGCTGCCACTTACACCATCGTGATACACCATGGTGTAAGTGGCAGCACGGTTGGGCCGGATTCCCAATAGGTGCGGGTTCGAACCCCGCTTGTGACATCATTTTTCGTTTCGTATCGGGTACTTAACAACTAAGTCACACATAAAAAAAATAGTAAGTGGCAGCACGATTGGAACGGATTTTCAATAGGCGTGGCTTCCAGTTCCATGTGTGACAATCATTTTTCGCTCGTAATCAAGTTTTTATAAATAATCAAGCATATTAAATGCTAAATTTCAGTAATTTTAGTTATATATTTAGTACTAATAGATAAATCTTCTTTAATTTTTATTTGTTTTAACATAAAACCAACAAATTATAATAATCAAATTCTAGATTTTAAATAAAACTACCTTTCCACTCATTGTTTTATAAAATATAAAATTTCATCATTAAATTATTCCAAGGGAACAATATTACCGGGATAGAAAGATAATCCAGTAAATGTAGGCCAATTTTCATCAAAACGTTTTCAATAAGGGTGAAGCCAAACGAGCGTAATTTTTAGACTTATCAGTTGGTTTCATACAAAAGTCCAGTTCGTGGCACACGGCGACGAAAAATGAGTTGTGTGCCGACACACGCATACTCCGACCGAAATGAGCTCACGGGGGGTAGGCTAGTATCATGTATATATTAATTTAGTTATAAAAGGTTTTAAGAGTTGTAATAATTCTTGAAAAACATGTAGTAGCAAATGATGGTAATTTTGAAATTTATCTGTAAACGTTCATGTAAGGTGTGAGCACTGTCCAAGCATCAGTCTTCCACTATTAAGTGAATTTACCCAGTTTCTTTTTCTGGCATTATTGTCTATGTATTCTAGGTATGCTTCACAAAATTTGTCAAAAATTAGGTGTCGGTATGATCGATTTTATACAATTTCTTTTTTAATTTCCACAGAAAAGTGTCTTTTGGGTCAACCAGTTTAATACAGCTAAAAAATACAGCAATGTCAAATTATAACTAGCCTAGCGACTATAACAAAAAAAGATAATAGCATAATAATAGCCTATAACTTGTTTCTTTTTTTTTAAATTATAATAGGCACTTAACGTTAGGTGTTTAAAAAAAAATCTTACTCAACATTTTTTTACGCAATCGATTTTAATAGCGAGTTGAATAAATTTGTCATTATTTTAATTATTATAATAAATTTGCAATAATATGAAGAAAAAAATACATATTCTTAGTTTTAAATTATCCTTACTAATATTATAAATGCGAAAGTAACTCTGTCAGTCTGTCGCTCTTTCACACCAAAACTACTGAACCGATCTAAATGAAATTTGGTACACAGATAGTCTAGAGCTTGATAAAGGACATAGGCTACTTTTTAATGCAAAAAAAAGGGTTGTAAAGGCGGATGAAAAGTTGTAAGGAAGTATCGTCATTTTTAAAGCTTGAAACTTATTTTTAGGCTATTGAATAGATAGATATAAATAAATATAACATTTATAAAAATTTGTAAAAAAATTACTCTTAAGATGAAAACCTTTAGGAAAGTAATCTTTTACGCGGGCAAAGCCGCGGGCAGAAGCTAGTAGAAAATAAAGATTTCAAATCGAAGACTCTGAGAGTGAAAATGGTCGAGTCAATTAAAAACTTGTTCATAAAAGTTTCTAGAAAACAATTTTTGATAAAGATAATAAAATACCAATTGTAATTCTAAAAACGTGATTTTATTAATACTTTTTTTTTTTGGTTCTGTTCGTCCATTCGGACAGGCAAAGGGATCAAAGCCCATACAGCCAAGTCTTATTTAATTATTTTTCATACATTGTTCATCATTTCTTCATATTATGTAGCCTTAATAGTCATTGTCTGTCAGTAAGTCAAGTCGTTACCATTAATCGGGTGCTGAAAACCTAATCAATGATTTTCTTTGGGAATTTTGGACAAATATGAAAATACACGTAAACCACTGTTATACCATATTCACTACACTTCAGCACTTTAACTGTACCATATTGCATAAAATACCAGCAAAATTATTCAATATAACACCACAAAACACTAAAGAAATGAATATAATACAAGAGCGTGACATGACATTTCCACATTCGCGCCAAAACTCATTTTATTAATACTTAGAATTTGTGTTGCCCAAATGCAAGACCAAGACTCGCTGCAAGAGTCTCGCAGTGCCCCCTTAGACAGCATTTTACTATTCATTTGACAAAGAAAGTATTGTCAACATTTTGTATTCTCAATACCAGTACACGGGGAAATAATTTGATGTTATTTTAAACAGTCTCATGATAGATAGGTGTGATTATAGCCCCCACTCCCGTTGAGTGGTATGTAACTAATTATTGATAGTTGTACAGTTAGTGACACTAGATGAATGGAATTTAATTAATTTAGTTGGATTTTTCATTTCTATGAAAACAAATGACTCTGTGTTATTCTAACAGCGAGACTCGCAAGTCTTCTATTTGGGCAAAACTACTAAGAATTGATTAAGTTAAAGATTTCGCTTTAGAATGTTTAATTATGTGATTTACAGAACTTAAACTTCGTTATAAGTACGAGATTTTTTTAGGTTAGCTAACCACCGAAGACAAAGATCGGGTACCGGTGGTCCGCTCGCACGGCGAAGAGAGAGGATTTTACGGTGGGTCTATGGGGTCACACGCCGCCTTCTCCGTCACCCCGGACCGATTCGGCGGGGCGAGACGCACCCATAGCCTACCAATAAAAAAAAAAAAAAAAAAAAGGTTAGCTAGCCTCTAGCGTTCTCTATAATCTTAATATATATAAATTACGCGTCACGTTGTTTGTTCGCGATTGACTCCTAAAGTACTTAACCGATTTTAATCAAATTTGCACAGCATGTGTAGTTTGATCCAACTTAAAATATAGGATAACTTCCATCTCAATTTATAGTCGCAATATTGATTTATTGCAAATTATTTGTCAATTATTTGAGTCACAATTATCTGTTATCTCCAAACGATTCTAACAGATGGCGGTATCTGTTGACTGGATTGAGTAAGTATTTAATAGATGGCGCTATGTTAAACGTACAAACGTTTGATATAAGCTACAATTTATTAGCATAACCACCACGTGTTACTGAGGCTACCTTAGCCACAGCAACGCGTGGTCGGGTCTGCTAGTAGGAATATACACTATACCACGCTGATTCAAGCATGTATATATAGGGTTTTATTTCGACATTTTCTACTCTTGTATAAATGTTATATTCATAGTATATCCCTTAGTCACCTTTTTCGACACCCTACACGTGCTACACCAACACAAACGCTAATGATTCCTAATGTTTACGCGAGTATTACACAATTGAAATAAAACTATTTTTAACGGATTCTATCGCGTCTGTATTTGATTTTTAATTTACCAACGTTTCGTATACTTTACAGAGTTCATGGTCACGGGGAGGACTAATACTCATCTTTGAACAAGTCATCATTATTACAATAATTACGAGATTCGAAATGTTGGTGAATTAAAAAATCAAATGCTGTGTTAGAATATCTGTAAAAATTGTTTTATTACAAATGTCAAGTGATATGTCAGTAAATTTAGTGTTCTTTGTGGTGACGGAGTAAGAATACAATTCACCATCCCCCTATCTTACCCGTGGATTGTAAGAGACGACTATGGGATATAAAACGCATATAACATCTATGCAAGAGAAAGGGAAATTGTAATAAAACCTTATACCAACACGTCTGCCACCGAGGACAAAGGTTCCGGTGGCGAAGAGAGACGCTTTGCAGGGTGGGTCTATGGGGTCGCGCGCCGCCTCTACCGTCGCCCCGGGCCGATTTGGCGGGACGTGATCTTTCCATGGCCCACCGCAAAAAAAAAATACTAACACGTCTGACCAGCGTGGTACCTATAGTAGGTCAATTTCCCTCTCATTATGGAGGAGACTCGAGCCTAATAGTGGTACGTATATGAGCTGAGATTATTAGATTAGTTAGTGGTCTCTTACAATCACTCACGGATAAGATAGGGGTTAGTGAATTGTATTCTTACTCCGTCACCACACGGAACTCTTATAATATTAATATTTAAATAATTTACTTCAGCCAGCAGTCTCTAGACTGCCATGGTTTTATACTAAAACATTTTCATAATCTTTTTCCTACATTTATAACTCTACTCTATATTTATGTGTTAATCACGCTTCTGTCAAACGCCCGCCATTTTCATCGTTGTATTGTTTAAAATCACTTTTTTATTGATTATGGTGGCAAACGAGCAAGCAGCACACCTGATGGTAAGTGTCACTGCTGCCCATGGACCTTTGCTATGACCAAGGCTATAGCCAGGCCGCTGTCGACCATTACAAAACCCAAACCCACCCAGTTGGGCTTCCGGCTCTCTCGCTCACCGAACGAAGCGCAATAGTACATTCCCATTACTCAGACGTCGATCTTCTGCTCAGTGTGGTACTACCCCGGACGGACCGGCCCGCGGCTGCAGACAAGAGAACTGTCAACAATGTGGTCTTAATACTATTAAATTTTAGTTATATTTTGAGGTTATAGGATCACATTGATGATGGTTTTCTGCCTACAGCCGCGGACCGGTCTGACCGAGTAGTACCAATGTTCTGTTGCGCTTCGTTCAGTCAGCGTGAGAGCCGGAAGCACAACTTTCTGGGTAGGTTTGGGGTTTTTTATTGTTAGGTTAAATTTTCACTGATATTGCAAAGATTTGCTCATTTGCCATCATACAATAAAATAATTAAAGGTGGAAAAGGATAGGATATTTTTTTCTTTTCATAATTTTGTCTAAACACTAAGAAAAGTTAAATAATAATAATAATAATAAGCAGACGTGGAATGTCATCGGTAGATGTCCCACCCCAATATTTAGATTAAATTTCTCCAAAGGCCTCTGCGTGTTGAATCCATATCCCCATGTAAGCCTCCCAAAGGACCGGGCATCTTCCCTATGGAAAATCCCGTGAATTAAAAGAAGATATAATAATAATAAACATTATGAGCACCAACATCTCACAAAATCTGGTCAAATTATAGAAGCTTTAACACATAACGAAGCATATAAATATTTAGGTTACAATCAATCACAACAGATAATACACAAAGATATAAAACAATCATTAGACAAACAATTCAGGCAAAGACTAAACATAATTTTACGAAGTCACCTTAATTCTAAAAATACTTCTAAAGCCATTAACTCATTCGCTATCCCTGTTCTCACATATTCATTTGCTATAATTAACTGGAATAATACTGAATTAAAATCTCTACAAAGAACTATTAACACTAATATGACCCAACATAGAAAACACCACCCAAGATCTTGTATTCAGAGACTAACATTCCCCCGAACTGATGGAGGACGAGGAATAATCGACATATTAAACCTACATAATAAACAGATAACCAACTTACGAAGATACTTTCACAACAAATCCCTAACTTCATCTTTACACAAAGCCGTAGTTCAGAATGACAAAAAGATTACCCCACTTAATTTAAGCGACAGAGCGCCACAGAAAAACGAAACAATCATAGATAGGCTGACTAAGGTAAATGAATGGGCTCAAAAGACTTTACATGGGCGCCATCTTAATGACCTAAACCAACCAACCGTCGACAAATTAGCGCCGAACGAATGGCTTAGGCAAGGGGAATTGTTTCCTGAAACGGAAGGGTTCATGCTTGCGATTCAAGATCAAGTCATAGAAACTATGAACTACAAGAAACATATAATGAAGTTGTCAAATTGTTCCAACGACTCCTGCAGAAAATGTAAAGGCGCCCCCGAAACCATCCAGCATATAACAGGAGCATGCAGAGCAATAGCCCAAACTGATTACAAACACCGTCATGATCAAGTAGCAGCAATCATCCATCAATCACTGGCACTGAAATATAAACTCATAACAGAAAAAACAGTTTACTATAAATATACTCCACGAACTATATTAGACACAACTGATTACAAATTATACTGGGACAGAACTATATTAACAGATAAAACAGTACATTTCAACCGCCCAGATATAACACTACATGATAAAAAAAGTGAAATAGTATACTTGATTGATATAGCAATACCTAACACACATAACCTTTCATCCACCCATACTGAGAAACTAACCAAATACACTGATCTAGTTATTGAAATAAAATCACAATGGAAAGTTAAAACAGTTAAAATCATACCTATTGTTTTGTCATCTACGGGAGTCGTACCACACACTTTACATACAAGCCTAAAACTCTTACACATTCATCCACTCATTTACATCACATTACAAAAAGCAGTCATACTAAACACTTGCAGAATTGTCAGAAAATTCCTATCTATAGACACCTAGAACTACCGCTCTCGTGCTTGACTACGGTCCGCATGAAAGCGTGATATTAACCCCTTTAGGGAGAAAAAAAAAAAAGGTTCATAAATAATAATAATAATAAAAAGAAGTCATGAGGACTGCCGCCAGAAGTCAAAACTTAAACCTATGAAAATAACGAATATTATAAATTAAGAAATAAAATAGAACATCAATTAATTTCACTTCAAAATCTAAAAATCTCTTCTTTTACTTTTATTCTGACTGTAAACTCCAAATTATATTTTGAAAATATATTATTGAATCGTCATTTGACATTTCCAAAAAGCTGTGTGGCTATGAATACTATCAACTCTTACTTTGCTCGTGGATGTCGTAAAAAACGCCTAAGAGCCTTATAACGACCTGGGCCGACTCCATCTGATGCCGTTTGGTCAATAATTATATTCACAAGTAGTGTTGACGTCTGGCAGGCGGCCGGTCATAAAACTATTGACAATAACTTTTGCAATATGTACTATGAAAGAAGAGTACATATTTGAAATAAAACTACTTTTACGGATTCTATCGCGTTTGTATTTGATTTTTAATTTCCCGACGTTTCGAACACTTTACAGTGATCATGGTCACGGGAGGACGTACGTGAGAGTACACATTGTATCGACCCCAAGGAATTGGGATAACGGTAAGAGAATGATGATGATGATGATTTGACATTTCCAAAAAATGTCCGCCATAATTCCAATTGAATGACATTGACAATTTTCTTGACGCTATATTTGCCCGCCAAAATTTTTATTACACATCAAGTAATATTACCAGATATTTACGTTATAAAATTTACAATTAAATATTAAATGTGCGAAATCGTGTGTAAATAAACATGTATGTATGTTTGGCCCTGACCGCGAGACGATCACGACAAGAAGTCAAGACCAACCATAAATATTTTTTTTTTGTTCAGTTCGTCCATTCGGACAGGCAAAGGGATCAAAACCCATACAGCCAAGTATTTTTTTTTTCATATATTATTTATCATTTCTTCATATTGTGTAGCCTAATAGTCATTGTCTGTCAGTAAGTCAAGTCGTTACCAATAATCGGGCAATGATAATCGCCAGTTGAAAAGATGAACATTTTGTTAATAACAATTGCGAAGAATACAAAAACTGGAGGTGACGGCTTCGAATACCAACAATCCTTACATTGCTCGAGGTTGTCGTAAAAGACGAGTGAAAGCTATACGTAGACCTGGGCCAACTACATCTGATGCCATGATCAACAATTGCATTCACAAGGTGAGGCAGGCGGCCAATCATAAAACTATTGTCAATACATACATACATACCATCACGCCATATCCCTTGCAGGGTAGGCAGAGAGAACAGAGTGCCAGAGAACTCTATCCTTGCATACTTCATTCGCTTCCTCTACATTCATAATTCTCTTCATACACGCTCGCCGGTTTCGGAGACTCTTGACTCCACCTAACTTCAGTACGTGACCAATCTGATCTAGATAGGTGAGTCTCAGACTCCTTCCACTTTCGCATTGTATATCTTCTTAACCAGACGTTCGTTCGGCATTCTTTCCACATGTCCGAACCATCGGAGCATTCCCTTTCGCATCTTTACACCAATACTCTCTGTCATACCTTACTCGCTCTCTTACGTGTATTCATTGTCAATAACTTTTGCAATATGTGCGATAGTAGTAAATATTGCTAAGACCAGAAGCAATTGGAATGACTAGCAATAGAATAGAAAGTTAAATAATACTGTCTTTATATTATCGACAATTAAATAATATCGCGGAAGAAACGAATCATGCCTACAAAGCCTTAGCCACACCATTCTATACTCCAAAAAAATATATGCAAGAAAATAAAAAAAAAAGTACCTACGTAAATATTTTTACATTTCTCATTTCCTACAAAAGAAACACCAGAAACGGCTTTTTTTATATTTAAATTTATCGCACTCTTCTGGTTTCAGTGATGTAGAACCTTATTAAAATAAAAAAACATGGATTTCAAGTACACGTCATAAAAAGTTGTAATATATTCTATCTTGAAATTGTAAACAGTTTAATTATAAATTATTTCGCGATAAGCATCATTTTCATTATTTTGGCTTAGGTACTTATATTTTAAGTGCCCAAATATATTCAAAATTTTGTCGTGTAATGACGAAGAGAAGGCAGACTAGAAATAAAAACTCCCTTGTTCAAAATGCGTTAATGTCACTTGTGTTAAAGAAGGCAACTCGCAGCTGGAACGTACCTAAACAATGTTAAACATACTGAAAAAAAAAAAAAAACATAATTACGCAGGATATTTAATTGTGAATGAATTCGGGGTTTTAATTAATTTAATAATAATTTACTTGTGAGAATATTTACGCTATTTAATTTTTATTAATTTATTAATATAAAAACATTGAGAAAGAAATCTTTTTAATTGTCACTTTTCCCGCGTATTCAAAATGGCGGATGAGAAACACTTGTTTCTTTAATGCCCTAATTTCGACCGGAGCATAATTAAAGTGATCTTGACTTCCCCTAGACCTACATCCCAATATTTTTCATACATAATTTAGTTAGCATTTGCGTGTTCTCATTAACACCAACTGGAGCACCACCAATCCAATCGCTCGGCAACAATTTTTGTTAATAATCTTCAAACGAATACTTTTATACAGATAATAAAACTTCAAACATAGCTTTACAATCACGGCATCATCATCATTCTCCTACTCTTATCCTAAATACCTGAGGTCGATACGATATGTTCTCTTCATAGTACATATTGTAAAAGTTATTAGCAATAGTTTTATGACCGGCCTCCTGCCAGACGTCAACTCTTGGGAATGTATTTGTTGACCAAACGGCATCAGATGGAGTTGGCCTAGTTCGTGGGCTCTTAGTCGTCTCTTACAACATCCACGAGCAAAGTAAGGTTTAGTAGTATTCGAAGCCGTTACCAGCTTTACAATTTACAATCACGGCATATAATTATTTATATCAATAAAATAAACTGTTATTATTATCTATTGCTTTTGTATGTAGTAATATGTGGCGGCCATTATGTCCGTAGTATTTTAACATCTCAATTACATTAACTATTACAAAATATCTCTTAATGTAATAATATACACGATTTAATGCGAATAAAACAAATATTTATTTATACAGTCTCTAGACTTTTATAAATACGAAACGATAAAGTTCAATAGCACAAAAGGTCTTTGTGAAGCTTAAACAGTCTACCTAGGTAGGTCACACAAAAACCTGTTTTAATTTATTTCAAAACTAAATCCTTCATTACATTCCGTGACGCTATTTATCATGAGTATAATGTATTTTATACGAAATAACAACCTGAGTTATACATTCATTTGGAATTATCGCATATTCAAGTATTAATTTTAATAAATAAACGTATGTAGCCTAAGACAATATAGAGTTAATAACGAAATTACATTTCCAAGGAGCCAAATAAGGTATATGAATTATTTATCCTGTTTATTTTATTTCCCTTATCAATACGGATAATGGTATGAGAATATGAATAAAAATGTATAAAATTTATAAATATGACGCCATTTTGTATCATAAATGAAAGACCATACATTTTAATTAAATTCCTTATAGGCATAGGAATTACGTGTTATGCCTATAATAATTTATTTTTCATTTGCCTTTCATTATATAAAATGTTAGTAAATAGTTATTTATGTACTGAAATGAATTTTCAAGTGGTTTTTCATATCAGTTAAATGTACCGTGAAGACTGCATCGAGTCAAATTGAACCAATTGCATACGAATTGCATTATTTCGCGTGCTACAATCAATTACATTGTCATATCTGACATAAGCAATCCGCATCGAAATAATTATTATAAGGTATTAATGTTTCCTAAGTATTTATGTTTCCTCAATAAGTTTTTTTTTTTGTAGCATGTCGGACGAGGTACTTTCCTCATATTAAAATGGTGTTAATATTAAAATTGCTATCGCCCCCAATGCCTCCATCAAAGGCCGTTGCCTAGGTCAAGAAAAAAAAATAATAAATTTAAGGCTATCTGCGTGGAGAGATAATTCGAAATGGCAATCGATGTAGATACCTATGTAAATATAATAATATTTCAAGTTCTACAATACATAGTACACGGCCTCACGCTTGTTTCCCAGAGGGGTAGACAGAGACTACGGATTGCCACATGCCACGATCCTAACAAACCTCCATCGCTTAATTGACACTCATCACAGTCTCTATGCATGCTCTACGCCTCTACGGTTACGCGTACTCTTAACCTTTCGCTAACACATCTTCAATTTGATCCAGAAATGTACGACATGGTCTTCCCCTTGTAATCATCCCACTCACACTCGCTTTGTATACTTGCTTAGTCAAACTTTCTTCACTCATTCTTTCCACGTAGCCAAACCACCTCAGTATTCCCTTTTTAACCGACTTCAATAAGGAGGAGGTTCTATGTTTCATTGTATGTATTTTTTTTTTATGTATGTTCAACGATATTTTTGTCAATTGTGGGCCGATTTTCAAAATTCTTTTTTCTTTCTAAAGGGTACACTCCAGAGGTGGTCCTATTATCACCAAGTCATGATCTGATGATAGGAAGTCATGGAAATCGGGAGCAACCCTCAAATTTTATAGGCACATATTACGTGTCTCATATATTTTCAAAAGCTCTTCAAATATTTGCATCTGGTAGTGATAAACTCATTTAGGTGAGCTGATGATGGAAGGTAAATCTCCTTAACGGTTAGGAGTTGGATGATAATTCTTTCAATATCATACGCACGCATAGACTTTTAGCTATATTCTTTCAAGTTAACTCTCGAGGTGGTCCCATTGTCACCAAATCATGATCTGATGATGGGAATTCTTGGAAATCGAGGGCAACCCTTAAATTTTATAGGCACATATTACGTGTCTCATGTATTTTTCAAAGCTATTCTAATATTTGCATATGGCAGTGAACATTTCATTTAGGTGAGCTGGTGATGGAAGGTACATCTCCTGAACGGTTAGGAGTTGACGGATAATTCTTTCAATATCATAGGCACGCACAGACCTTTAGCTGTATATTATAAAGTAGCGCTAAGTAGCGCAAAGTTAACTCCCAAGGTGGTCCCATTGTCACCAAATCATGATCTGATGATGGGAATTCTTGAAAATCGAAGGCAACCCTCAAATTTTATAGGCACATATTACGTGTCTCATGTATTTTTCAAAGCTATTCAAATATTTGCATCTGGTAGTGAACATTTCATGTAGGTGAGCTGGTGATGGAAGATACATCTCCTTAGCGGTTAGGAGTTGGAGAATAATTCTTTTAATATCATACGCACGCATAGACCTTTAGCTGTATTCTTTCAAGTTAACTCCCGAGGTGGTCCCATTGTCACCAAATCATGATGTGATGATGGGAATTCTTGGAAACCGAGGGCAACCCTTAAATTTTATAGGCACATATTACGTGTCTCATGTATTTTTCAAAGCTATTCAAATATTTGCATCTGGTAGTGAACATTTCATGTAGGTGAGCTGGTGATGGCAGATACATCTCCTTAGCGGTTAGGAGTTGGAGAATAATTCTTTTAATATCATACGCACGCATAGACCTTTAGCTGTATTCTTTCAAGTTAACTCCCGAGGTGGTCCCATTGTCACCAAATCATGATCTGATGATGGGAATTCTTGGAAACCGAGGGCAACCCTTAAATTTTATAGGCACATATTACGTGTCTCATGTATTTTTCAAAGCTATTCTAATATTTGCACCTGGCAGTGATAATCTCATTTAGATGAGCTGGTGATGGAAGGTACATCTCCTTAGCGGTTAGAAGTTGTAGGACAATTCTTTCAATATCATATGCACACATAGAAAATTTTAACTGTATTCTTTCAACTGTATTTCCTTTAACTGTATTCTTTCAACTGTATTTCCTTTAACTGTATTCTTTCAACTGTATTTCCTTTAACTGTATTCTTTCAAGTTAATCACGTAAGTTAATAATGTAAGGTACTACTCCATAACGATTAGGAGTTAGGTAATTCTTTATGTTGCCGATATATGATCTTTGTTACGTAGGTAGAAAATTAAATACCAAGCTGGAAGGATGGACCTTTATCAATTCACCTCTCTCAAAGTCGAACTGTTGTAAATGTGTATCATCATCAGGACTTAAGCTTCTCTCATATTTCGCCACAAATTGCCGAACTTTTATTCTCCAGCAATTATCGGTTCGTAGAGCGATGTGGCCTGCCCATTGCCTCTTTGTGTGCTAATTCTTCGTGATATGTCGATTACACGCGTTATTCTATGGATTAGCGTATTTCGAATCCTATCTCGCACAGAAACGAGCGAACATACCCCGTTCCATAGTACGCTGAGCAACTTTTGAGTTTTGTTACGAGACCCACATTTAGGGACCACATTTTCATGTCATAAATCATCACTGTTCATAGATTTGTGCCTTCAGACACTGAGACATGTTGGGTAAGAAGATCCTCTTAAGTTTGTTAATTTTTCACCCTGTGTGTATTTCATTAAGCTTATTGTTTTTTGTTAATTTAAGCTTGGCACCGACTTCAAATCGTGTTAGTGGGTTTCTAGCATACATTGTAATTATATTTTATAAAATCTAATACATAATTAGAATTAGACAAGAATTAAATAGTTCATCTTATTTTTCGGTTTTTAGTGTTTTAAATAAGTATAGTTTTTGGCTGATCTTATTTTGAAGTCGGTTTACATTTTTTTTAAAGTTTAATTATTAATCTTTGTCGCTACTTCTTTATTCACACCACAGCGCTGTCTTATAATACTATTCCTAATTTTATCTTTCAGACTTACATCACACACGTTACGAAGAGCTCTCATCTCTACAGCATTTATTCTACTTTCATGTCTTCCATGCCAAATCCAACATTCACCGCCATACATGAGAATGGGAACTAATACTCCCTTAAATACGACCCTTATGTGTTTGAAGTTGTTATTTTAAATAGTTTTAATGCCATGCCAGAAGGCACGTGTAGCAAAACATAACGCAGTGCTTGTCCCATTACTATATGGATGCGAGAGTTGGGTATGCAGAAAAGAGCATGAAAGCAAAATGAATGCGGTCGAAATGCGATCTCTACGGAAAATCTGTGGAGTTAGGCTGACCGACCGCATTCGCAACGACGACGCACAGTGATCAATTATTAGATATTAGGTGGATAATATTCAAATTTGACATTGTGAGGGTATGTAAAACAAATTATCTCTATGCGATTGGGGGTACTTACCTCATATTATTGTTTAATATGAACGGTTGAAGGTAAGTCATTACTGAGATATCAGCTAGTGAATGCAGTGTTCTCGCTAATTGTATTGATTTGTTCAATTTACTTCCTGTTTTCGCGCACAATTATCTATTTGTTGTGACTTAACAGTGCATTATAGCGCATCAATAAATATGGTACACATTAATAAAGGTATGTGCTTCATTTTGTATAACACTTAGTAGCTGTTAATTGTTACAGTAATTTAGGAAGAAATATTCAAAATTGAACTAAAAATTTAACATTTTTTTATGTTTTAAAGCCTGTATCTTACGAGGAACATATTAGAACATAGACATTTTTACACTAGTAGATAATTGGAAGTCTATAGTATAATATTCAATTAAAAAAAATACCCCAAAGTACCCCTGCCTGAACAAACTTTTCATTTATACAGGAAACGGTGGTACAGTTAGAAATGCCGATTTGTTTAATTATTTCAAAAAACACCCGCCAATTAAACCTGCAACTAAGAAATCTAAAGATATGTTATTGAACTATATTTATGAGGTTATTGGAGTATCAGATTTGACAACACAACAACAAAATGAGTTACGAAATTCAGTACATAGCTTTTGTTTATCAGCTTCCAGAAATTGGATTAAGGTCGGCAAAGATGTTTCCAAATTTGAAAAAATATCAGGATTGGTTGTCTAAATCCACAATAACATCTGGAGATCATAATATTGAACAGCCTTCAACTTCTGGGTCTGTAGGTAGAGGACGCCCGAAAAAGGATTTCATGGATTTAGGTGAGAGAACTAAGCGTAGAAGGTTAAAAGACAAAATATCATCCAGAAGTGAAGAAGAGTTGTGCCTAGCAGCTGAGATGAAACTTCATTCAGTCGGAAAACATAGGGCTGCTTGCCTGTGAAGTCGTGGCAAGTTCGGGGGGAAGAAAATAAACAGATTGTTGCCAATAAAAAAGAGAATATACAAGAACAATTTAAAGAAAAACTGAGGGTTTTCTGCAGTTTTGTGGATCTGGAGAGAGCATTTGACACGGTTGTACGAAAGGAACTTTGGGCCATTTTACCGGAGTATGGTATTAACGGTAAACTGCTGCAGGCTGTGCAATCCAGTTACATGGGCTGTAGAGCCTGTGTGCGGCTGGATGATGGAATGTCGCCTTGGTTTGACGTCAATATCGGCGTTAAGCAGGGCTGCGTTCTATCAGCCAGGCTGTTTATCATATATCTGGATAAATGTCTCCAAAGGTTGAACGGTATGAATGTGGGAGTCCAGATGGGTGACTCAGTGGTATCTGCTCTGCTCTATGCAGATGATGCAGTCCTGCTGGCACAGTCAGCGACTGACCTGCAGACCCTAGTCGACACAATGTCAGAAGATTGTAAGTAAAGGGGTCTACGCGTGAATGTGAGCAAACCAAAATAATGGTCTTTGAAAGAAATGAAGTCAGAACAGATGTAAGAGTAACAATAGGTATTGATGTACTAGAGCAAGTGGATGAATTTGTATATCTTGGATGTGGATTTAGCCGAGATGGACGGTACACCACTGATATAGAGCGAAGAGTGAATGCGGGAAATAGAGTGAACGGAGCGTTGGGGCAACTTCTCGGCAGCCACCACCTCAGCCAGAAGGCACGTGTAGCAATACATAACGCAGTGCTTGTCCCAACATTACTGTATGGAAGCGAGAGTTGGGTATGCAGAAAAGAGTATGAAAGTAAAATTAATGCGGTCGAAATGCGATCTCTTCGGAAAATCTGTGGAGTTAGGCTGACCGACCGCATTCGTAACGATGACTTAAGAGAGCGAGTAGGTATGAAAGAGAGTATTGGTGTAAAGATGCGAAAGGGAATGCTCCGATGGTTCGGACATGTGGAAAGAATGCCGAACGAACGTCTGGTTAAGAAGATATACAATGCGAAAGTGGAAGGATGTAGGTACCGAGGGAGACCGAGACTAACCTACCTAGACCAGATCGGTCAGGTACTGAAGGAAGGTGGAGTCAAGAGTCTCCGAAACCGGCGAGCGTGTATGAAGAGAATTATGAATGTTGAGGAAGAGAGTGAAGTATGCAGAGATAGAGTTCTCTGGCACTCTGTTCTCTCTGCCTACCCTGCAAGGGATATGGCGTGATGATATGTATGTATGTATGTATTATTGTAATTCCAAGTTAAAATATTTGTGTCATCCTAAATTGTAATTATTGATCACAGTGCGACGTAAGAGAGCGAGTAGGTATGAAAGAGAGTATTGGTGTAAAGATGCGAAAGGGAATGCTCCGATAGTTCGGACATGTGGAAAGAATGCCGAACGAACGTCTGGTTTAGAAGATATACAATGCGAAAGTGGAAGGATTTAGGTACCGGGGGAGACCGAGACTCACCTACCTAGACCAGATTGGTCACGTACTGAAGGAAGGTGTAGTCAAGAGTCTCCGAAACCGGCGAGCGTAGGTATATGAATCCATGACAAAACCATTTTTACGCATTTTATCGCTTTTTCTTCTGATTTTAACCAACATTTCGAACATTTTCCAGCGTCCGCTGGAAGGAAAGTCTTCCCTCGAGCATGAAAGCCATATGAAATTCCGTAAAAATATTTATATTTTAATGTGTAAAAATCAGAAAGTATTATCTGGTAAACCTACCTAATTTTAGTGGGTAACCAAAAAAACCGAAATTATTTCATCCATTCAGATATTTAGTTAAAGGGTTTTAAATTAAAATACCACCTAGCCTTGGCCTGAAGAGTAAAGATGAACTTCCGGCCCATATACATTAGAATAACTGACCCATAAAATAATCGACAATGAAATTTTATGAAATCTCTAGTTACCTTCATTACAATCAAAACGAGAATTATTGACGAAAATAAACAACATAACCTATAAACATTTAGTTTTAATTGAAACAATGTCATTGAGTAAACGGACAAAGCGTTTATTTAATTAGTTTTAAGTAAACAAAAGGATCGATAAAAATAAATTATACAATTCGATTCGCAGATGTTTGAAGCCATAGAAATTTTATAAATAACCTCAATTTGTTATAATGTTAGTAGTGAAAATAGTAATTTTTAAACAAATAATTACTTACTTCGTCTGCTTTTGGATGTTCGTGAGTGCAGTGAACATTTTTATGTTCACTTATTGAGTAACAGATAACGTAGTCTAAGCAAAATAGCACAAAACATATCACAAAACTAACATTCGAAAACATTGTAGGAGTTTCAAAGCGATATACCACTCACTAAATACAATTAAAACTGTTTGTTTACATTTTAAATTCTATATAAACTAATTGTACGTACACTCGCCAAGAAATTCGCGTCGTAACTAAATGATGTTAGATATAATAAAAATGAATGGATAAATAACGCAGAGCGAAGTGAGGCACAACATAACAGCTGATGTCAACCAGCCATTTTATAACTACTGTTGCATCTCTTTCTTTGATATACATTTACTATTTGCAAGAATGAGACGGAGTTATATGAAGCTAAACATTATCAATCGGTTGATTATTCAGGGTTCATGATGTCATGTTCATCTTTTAGTAAAATCAGCGATTGATTTTTCTATATACATACATAGATTACTAGAATCCCCTTTTATGTACCTATTTATAAATAGTGAGTTGTTATTTCATAATAATTGGGCTAAAAGAGATTTAGCTTTAGATGACTGGAGTGGATTATTAATCAATGTTGAAAATATACCTACTTAAGTATCTGGTAAAAGTTTAAATATCCAAATGATAGGTACAAAACATATTTCGCAGATGTTTTTACTGATTTCAATTGTACTTAATATTTAAATACATCCATTTCTTTGACGCAAGTCAATGTTTTATATCACTAAGTAATCGATCAATGTAATTTCTATTTAAAACACTTGACACAACGAAAACTAGGTAGGTAGGTACTTGAGAAAATGTCAGAAATAGGTACATAATTGAACACTGCGACTTCTGTGCCTTAGTATAGGTCTCAAATTGTTTAATTTTATACTAGGCTGAATGGGCTAGATCGCCGTACATCTATTCTCAACTATACGATGAATTTGTAAAAAAACGTCGTAAAAATTTGAATACTAACAATCTTACAATAATTAATAATATTTGTTCATGGCAAGCGATGTATTAGTCACATATCCACAAGCATACACAGTCAAATGTACACGTTCATCTCATTCTTTTTTTTTTTTTTTTTTTTTGTGTGTCTTAGCGTGGGTGAGCGCTGAGGGCTCTCAACCCGTGTTCATTTCATTTGATTTCATTTCGTTTTATTTGACTGCACAGATGGCGCAATGGTTAAGATCGACCGACCTTTCGTGCCAGTGCCGTGTGTTCGATTCCCACGTGGGACAATGCTTTGTGCGCTCCACAAAGTATGTTCTGAGTCTGGGTGTAATTTGTCTGCGTTAATTGCATGTTTGTAAAGTCCCCCGCAATACAAGGATTATTTCCTTAGAGCAGGTAGGTGTTTTATATAAAAAAAAAAACTTCTTGTAAATGTAATTATTGATCAAACAGCATCAGATGGAATTAACCCAGGTCTTTATAAAGCTGGCCACCGAAGACAAAGATCGGGTACCGGTGGCCCGTTCACACAGCGAAGAGAGGTGTTTGCAGGGTGGGTCCATGGGGTTGCGTGCCGCCTCTTCCGTCGCCCCGGGCCCATTTGCCGGGGCGTGACCACATTCATGGTCCCAAAATGCGAAAAAAAAAAAATGTCTTTATGAAGCTCTTAATCGTTTTTTACGACATCCACGGGCAAAATAAAGGTTAGTAGTATTCGTAGCCCCTACCTAACAGCATAAATCCACTGTAATACAAGTTTGTAATCGCCAGAGAGAGCCGGAAGCCCAACTGAGTGGGTTTGGGGTTTGTATTGGTAGACAGCGGCCTAAGTTATACTCTTGGTATTGCAAAGGTCCATGGGCGGCAGTGACACTTACCATCAGGCGTGCTGCTTGCTCGTTTGCCACCATAAGCAATAAAAATAAATTATGCGTGCGTACAAATTACACATAACAGAAGTGAAACTTTGGCAAACTATTTTTTAAATGTCGTTTACATACATCGACCAATAGCGTGTACTCTCTCTCTCTGCAATCTCGTGGTGGGGGTAAGTCCGTTTAAACGACATGCTATCCCTACTCCGCTGGGAAAAGTACTCTTCGTTTCGAGGCAAGTAAAAAATGGCGCGTAATCGAAAAATGTGACGGTACATTTTTTTCCAACGTCGATAAAGAAATTTCACTTCAAAAAATAAAGAATCGATGCCTTATTGGGCCCTAAAAGCCTTATAACTAAGCTTAAGCGTGCTATGGAGCGGTCTATGTTCATCATTACTCTGCGAAATGGAATCCGAAATATAAAAATCCGGAGAGTTTTGGCGCGAATGTGGAAATGTCATGTCACGCTCTTGTATTATATTCATTTCTTTAGTGTTTTGTGGTGTTATATTGAATTATATTTGCTGGTATTTTATGCAATATGGTACAGTTAAAGTGCTGAAGTGTAGTGAATATGGTATAATAGTGGTTTACGTGTATTTTCATATTTGTCCAAAATTCCCAAAGAAAATCATTGATTAGGTTATCAGCACCCGATTAATGGTAACGACTTGACTTACTGACAGACAATGACTATTAAGGCTACATAATATGAAGAAATGATGAACAATGTATGAATAATAATTAAATAAGACTTGGCTGTATGGGCTTTTATTCCTTTGCCTGTCCGAATGGACGAACAGAACCAAAAAAAAAAATATAAAAATCCGTAGAAAAACCAATATAACAAACGATGAAATGGCAATGGACAAGTCACTAGAAAGAAATGTCGCAGACACACCTGTCCATCTACCAGATAATTCAGTGAAAGTTCAGTTCACCCGTTACGAGAACAAGGTACCGAAATACGAAATCAAATCTCCATTCATTAATACAAGCAATAAATTTATTGGCAATCTAAATGCCATACTGACAAGCATGTTATATCATACTTGTGTTATTTGCGATTTGAACTCGAGACCTCTGAGTGACAAGTATTTGACCCCCCACTCCGATATCATTGCTTTATTACCTAATAACTATTACTTAATATTTACTGAAGATGATATTCGATAAAGACATTTACACATTGCAATGTATCATTTTGAATTTGTTACATACATATCACGCCATATCCCTTGCAGGGTAGGCAGAGAGAACAGAGTGCCAGAGAACTCTATCATTGCATACTTCACTCGCTTCCTCAACATTCATAATTCTCTTCATACACGCTCGCCGGTTTCGGAAACTCTTGACTCCACCTTCCTTCAGTACATGACCAATCTGGTCTAGGTACGTAAGTCTTGGTCTTGAATTTGTTTTGACGTGCTAACATCTTTTAAATAGATGAAAAGCTATATAGTAGCAGCTACGAATACTACCAACCCTTACTTTGCTTGTGGATGTTGTAAAAGACGACCAAATCTGATGCCGTTTGATCAACAATTACATTCCCAAAGAGATTTGACGTCTGGCAGGCGGCCGGCCATAGCCGGCCGACAGAGAACTGTCATTTAGCGTGTTCCTATCACTACTACGTATATTTTGACGCTGTTACGCTCAATTATAAATAGGCATAAAGGGTCGTTCATAAATTATGTAAGACGCTTAGGTGATTGTTGACTGAATATTATAACTTCTTAATATAGGCAGGTGGAGAGGGGAGTGAACCTGACATTACGTAAGATTATTAAATTGAAAATTACTAATTTTAGTCAAAACTGTGATTGATTAATAAGATTAATGTTATTGCAGTGAGTTAATGATACCTACTTGTAGTAAGAATATTGTAATAAAAGATATTTTCAGAATAAACGGAGTTATATTTGATCAAGATTACTTATCTTACAAAAAATCTTATTCAAGGAGCAGGGGGGAGTAGTAGAGAGAGTAGAGTAGAGTAGTATCTTTTTTTTTTTATTGCTTATGGCGGCAAACGAGCAGATAGCACACCTGATGGTAAGTGTCACTGCCGCCCATGGACCTTTGCCAATGGTATAGCTAGGCCGCTGCCTACCAATACAACCCTGAACCCACCCCAGTTAGCCTTCCGGCTCTCTCGCTCACCGAACGAAGCGCAATAGCACATTGCTATTACTCAGACGTCGATCTTCTGCGAGAGTGTGGTACTACCCCGGACGGACCGGCCCGCGGCTGTAGACCGAGAACTGTCAACAGCGTGCTCCTACCACAATACATACATCCTACCACAATACATTATGATGTCTTACGATATGGGCCTATATACGGTACGGGGCAGAGGGGGCCAAATCATTCCTCAAAATCCCTTACGTAATTTATGAACGGCCCCTATGTAGTCTGTAATGTTCTTATCTAACACATTTCTAATATGAAATAATGTAATGACAGAGTATCGTCCCGTCACATTTAAATCTATACATTTTGTTTCCTCGTGTGACGATGAAAAAAAATATAATGTCATATTTTCTTGACTGCGATTGTAGTAAAAAAATGACTAAGAAGGATATATAGATACCTATCTAATAAAAATATTTTCTCTTCTAATATATTTTTCCATGTAGTGACGGAGTAAGAATACTATTCACCACCACATATCTGACCCATGGGTGATCGTACGAGATGACTAAGGGATATAAAACGCATATAACATCTATACAAGAGATGGAATACTCGAAACAAAACCGTATACCAACACGTCTGACTAGCGTGGTATAGTGAGTCAATCTTCTACTATCGTAGAGGAGGGTCGAACCCCAACAGTGGAACGTAAATGAGCCGAGATAATAGTAATTAAATAATTTTCTGCGCAATTTTGTCTACCTGTTGCCGTTATTAATATCGAACAATCAAAATCACATTTGTTGTATGGGAGCACATATTTTTTAGTATTTGTCGTTATAGCGGCAACAAAAATACATCATCTATGAAAAATTCAACTGTCTAACTATCACGGTTCATGACAAGGTCGTACCCAGGATTTCAGATAGGAGGGGGCAGCTCATATGATGGTCATGATGGTCGGTCGGGTATATTGAACACTTGCCAGGAAAATTGACGTTTATTTTATGTTCTAGGAGGGGGGGGGGGGCTGAACAAACCCCCCCCCCCTGCCCCTACCTGGGTACGCCCATGGTTCATGAGATACAGCCTGGTGTCAGAGAGACAAACAGCGGAGTTTTAGTAATAGGTCCAGTTTTACCTTTTCAGTACGGAAGCTTTCTTTTTCTTCACGCATTGGAAATGCATTTACGCATTATCTGGGTGTGTGGGCCTCGGCAGCCGACTTCTCGACCGAAATACTCACTAAAACCACAGCGGTCCCTTCTACGCTTTTACGGGGCGCCGCGCGCCGGAGAGATCGTCTATTAACATCCCCGACACCCCAACGCTAGGCCATCTGGCCTCGTCCAGTCAATCGTTAAGGCGGTGGAAGGAACTGCGTGTAATGGCGCCTCCTTCTCCCTGGCCGCCGCTGCTCTGTGGAAGCAGATGCCTCGCGTTCCCGCTCCGCGGCCACCTTCGAAAAGATGACCACCTCGCAGAAGGAGGCCATCAACGTCCAGCACCTATCGCTGTCAAGCATCTTAGAAATGATGGTCAAACAACGACAGGTCTATTCCTATGATCGCCGACAGGTCGTGGCGCTGAGGCTCCCAGGCTGAACATACCTCCAATGTGTGGGTTTGGAAACCTAGAAAGAATAATCTTTATTCCTCTTTAACTTTTCTAATTAAATTTGTTGCGGGTTCCAAGACAATTAAAATCATCTCTCGGGACTGTTCGAGGGTCAAACCTTGGTGTCATTTATGGATACCATTGTGGATCCTGGCTTACAGGAGTTACAATAGTGGGAATGTGTGGAGGGATTAGTCCCAAATAAAAAAAAAAGAATAATCTTTATGTCTAAATTGCAAGCTACTTGAGTTAAAGAACGTTTAAATAATTGTTGACATTGAAGAAAGACAAGTATGTATTGAGAAAGTTAGCCAAGTCGATAAACCGCCTTTCTAGATACAGATGTATTTATAACAAAGAAAAAATAAGTATACTTAGGGGCCATTCATAAATTATGTAAGGCGTTTGGGGAGGTGGATTGACTGAATATTAACACTTCTTATTATAGGCAGTGGGGTAGTGAACTGACATTACGTAAGATATAAAATTGAAAATTACTAATTTTAGTCAAAACTGTGATAGATTAATAAGATTAATGTTGATGCAGTGAGTTAATGATACCTACTTGTAGTAAGATGATTGTAATAAAATATATTTTCAGAATAAACGGAGTTATATTTGATCAAGAGGGCCTTTACTTACAAAAATCTCTTATTAAAGGGCAGGGGGGAAAAGTTGCAATCTTATGATGTCTTACGGTAGGGAGGAGGGGTAAATCATTCTTCAAAATCCCTTACGTAATTTATGAACTGCCAGTTATATTTTAAAAGTCTATGTATCTATATTACAAAATTGAATTACGAGTAAAGAATTTTTGACAGGAATTATGGTAATATTATGTGGCGCTTCTACATTTACTTCACACTAGAAGAGAAATTGATCTACTACCACGCTGGTCAGACGTGCTGGTATAGGGTTTTATTTCGAGTTTTTCTTCTCTTGTATACATCTTATGTGCATATTATATTTTTGACTGCACAGATGTCGTAGTGGTTAAGATATTTTTTTTTTAATTTATTTAATCCATAAAGAAAATACATTTTTTTTTTTTTTTTAATTTATTTAAAGGGCTTTGTCGCTACGCGACTACATCGCCCTGTAAGACACTGTACAAAGATCAACAAAATAATATATGTAAATAAAAAAAATAAAAAACAATTAAAGTTGACGAAATTAAGGTCTTTGCAGACCCAACTCCGCCAACCTGTATAAAACAATAGCTTCATCAGACTCTGGGGCGGACAACATACTATTACATATTCCCACATCAAAAATTTTACTTCTATTGAAATAGTGCCTTCTATATCCCTCGTTCCGAACACACTCCATCAGAATGTGCTGTATATCTTCCAGCACCCCACAGCTATTGCATATTGGTGATTCTGTTTTTCTCATTAAGAATGAAAACATATTCGATGGAATGTGCCCAGAACGAAGTCTAAGAGCAGTCACTAATACATTGCGTTTTAGTTCACTGTTGCCGAACCAAGGATATTTAAGAATATGTGGTTGGATAGTCCTGTACCATATGCCTTTTTCTATAGAACGCTTATCAAAATATTCTTGCCAAAGTATTCTACACTGCTCTTTAATATGTCTAACGTAATCTGAGGATAGAGGAGTCACCCCCAGAGGAATTCCATCCACAATCGCCTGTCTGGCTAATAAGTCAACAACCTCATTCTCTTGCAACTGAATGTGAGATGGAATCCACTGCAGACGTATTTCCCTATGCTCAGCTTGTAAGTTTAAGAGTGATTCCAATATGCTGTAGGCAATCGGGACACCTCTCGCCGCGTGAGAGGTACACCGAGCCAAGTGTTGCAGAGAGCTTTTTGAATCCGTAAGGACTACAAACTTACTATAGTTTATTGACTGAATGTAAGCCAAAGCTTCTGCTATAGCAATTAATTCAATGTGCATAATCGATATATTTGAATCAATCTTAAACTTCACATTTAAATTCTGAATAGGATCAAAAAAGGCAGCACCTCCAACAGTACCATCCTTAGATCCGTCGGTAAAAATTTTGTAGTGGTTTACGTAATATTGATTTATATACTTAGTACACATGCTGAGGAGAGTGGGATTATCATATGAACGCTTTGCCCGATCAATTGTTGGTATTGAGTCAATTAGAACTTGTGATAAATTAAAATTACTCATCCAAGTCTTCAACGTAAACATTTCCGGTTTAAAACTAGTATGAATAGGGACTGAACTAAATTCATCATGGATAGAAACTAGCAGGGGTAGCTTTTTGTTGTGCCAATAATGTGATCTAATACAATTTCAAAGTTCTTGAAGAATTAAAACTGTGTTATTTGATGATAATGATTTTGCTTTAAACCAAAACTTTGCTGCCAAATATCTTCTTCGGTATTGGAGGGGAGGGAGACAAAGGTCACTCTCCATTACATGAATCGGTGAACTGCGAATATAGCCTCCTATGACGCGTAAAGATTGATTTTGAATTTTATCTAATTTAAATAAGTTTGTTTTGCAGCTGTTGTCGTATAAAAAACTAGCATAGTCTATTCTATTGCGAACTATATTAATATACAGGCGTCTTAAATGATTTTGGTGAAGTCCCCAGCCTGAACCAGCTAAAGCTTTCAATATATTAATTAATTTTGAAACTCTCTGTGATGTTTCTGAAATATGTTTGCCCCATCTCAGGCGACTATCCAACCAAAGCCCCAAATATTTAAATTCTTTTACCATTGGTAAAGCAACATTATTAACAGTAAAATTAACATCTTTATTGTATCCACCCTTTTTAAATATGCAAATTTTGCTTTTTGATATAGATATATCCAATCCCAGGTTTTTCAACGATATAATTAACTTCTCACAAGCCATTTGTAGTTCTCCGAGCGCTAATTCTATTTTATCATTTGAAACGTACAGTACAAAATCATCGGCGTATTGTGAGATTTGGACATTCTGAATACAACTACATATATTAAATGTCGCAATATTGAACAGTAGTGGGGATAGGGGATCCCCTTGAGCTATTCCCCGCCCCGTAGATCTAACATAATATTTATTATTTATCGAAACGTTCAATCGTCTATCATTTAAAAAAGACCAAAGATAGGAACAGATCTTAGAACCCATTCCCAAATGATCTAGGATGTTTATAAGACATGACACATCAATATTATTATAGGCGCTATCTATATCGACAAAACACGCAGCACTTATTTGATTTTTTGAAAACCCTACCTGAACATAGGAGACTAAACGTGTGAGGTTGTCCAAACAGGAGCGTCCCTTGCGAAACCCTATCATTTGTTCAGGGAACAATTGTTGGCTCTCCATGTACCATTCTATTCGTTTTACTAAAATATTGTGAAATATTTTGCATAGGCAACATATAAGAGAGATAGGTCGTAGCGCAGCCGTACTGAAATTTTTACTAGCTTTGGGAATAGGTACAATCTTAATATCACGCCATTGTGTGGGTACCTGCTCAGAAGATAAAATTCTATTATAAAGATATAGCAAAACATTATAACCCCTGGGAGGTAAGTTTTTGATCATGGAGAAGGATATATCATCACTTCCAGGCGCGGTATCGTTTTTCTTAATAGAATTAGTTAATTCTTGCAGCGTTATTTTAGCTTCTAGTTGAATATTACTGGAATATAATTTCGGTCGAGGAGGATTAACAAAGTCCGGGGTTAATTCATTTAACAACTGTTCAACTTTTTGTGGATCAAAATTATGATTGCTATGATTAGTATTATGCCCCTTCAACCATTTCATTTTTCGCCACATATTGGAAGAGGAAGTAGTTTCATCTATAGACGTACAAAACTTTTGAAAAGAGCGAGATTTAGCTGAGCGAGTCAATTTCTGTGCATTACGTATTTTATCTTTTAGTAGTTCTGAATTCACAGGTGATGGACAGCGCCTAAATTTTGCTAAAGCTAATCGCCTCTCCGCGACTGCCCTCGATAATGACGAATCCCAATAAGGTTTAGGAGAAAACTTATCGTTAATGTGTTGTGGTATATTTATATATGGAATACATAATTTTGCAGCCGACTGTAATTCTTTTTCGAAGTCATTATAAAATGTTTGTACATTATCTGCAATATTAAAAGTGAGAAATGATGTTTCTAGATGTTGTTTATACGCTGGTGAATTGTATTCTTACTCCGTCACCACACGGAAATATGCGAGTATTACAAATTTGAAATAAAACCATTCGAACATATTACAGTGATCATGTTCACGGGTGGACAGGGTGCACTAAGGTGTCTTACGTCCAATAAGTCATCTTTTTTTACAGATATTTATATTTGACATACAATAAGTTTAAAAGAAGTGATACCTTTATTAATTAAAAAAAAAATTGCGTAAAGGTAACCAAATAATAAAATCCCTTAAAAAAAACTGTCTTAAAATTTTAAATAGAGCGAAGAACACACTTCGGACTTTTGGCGGGAAACAAAACGTCATGTGGTGGTATTGTATTATATTCGATATCTTATTGTTTTAACGTGTTATATTAGATAATATTGATGGCATTTTATGTAATGTGATGCGGCGGAACTGCTAGGATTTAGTAAATATGATATAAAAGTGCTTTACAACGTTTTTGTTTTCCGCCAAAATTCCCACAAGATACCATTAACAGTGTGGCCATTGCACTGTTGATGGCGACGATTTGACTTAGACAATGACTAAACTGAAAAGACTAAAGACGTGAGGAAAAGTGTAACTCTACAATGGTAAAAATGACTCGTAGAAATAGCTGATTGTCAATATAAAAAAAAACACAAAGCAGTCATGAGGACTGCCGACAGAAGTGAAAACTTAAACCTTTCATAGGTTTATAATAGGTAATAATGAATATTATAAATTAAAATAGAACAACAATTACGTATTTCAGCTAATTTCACGACGCTCACACTGTTTACTTCGCTGGATAGCAAGAATACGACGCACATGTGCTTGGGATCTACCGACTCACTCTCTTCCTCTCTCCTACTTTCTACCTTCGTGTATCTTTCTTTCTCTCTCCCTCTTGCGTTGGAATATTAGACGCTACTCGTTGCTAACGCTCTCGCTGGCCTGTATTGCGTTAAATGTTTAACGCAACCTTATTGGAAGTCGTATTAGAAGGTTCACTTCAAAAGAAGAAGAACACACTTCGCCACCGCTGCGGTCCGTTCTGCTTAATAGTTATTTTTTTCATTCACACTGGCTGTTTTATACACTTACCAAAACCATAACTTTTGGAGATTTTGGCGGGAATCTAAAACGTCATGTGGTGCTCTTGTATTATATTCGATATCTTAGTGTTTTAACGTGTTATATTAGATAATTTTTATGGTGTTTTATGTAATATGATGTGACAGAACAGCTGGGATGTAGTGAATATCATATAAAAGTGCTTTACAACGTTTTCGTTTTCCATCAAAATTCCTACAACATACCATTAACAGTGTCACCATAGCAGTGTTGATGGCGACAATTCGACTGACTGACAGACAATGACTAACCTGAAGAGATTAAGAACGTGAAGATAATTAACTAATAACTAATTAATAACTCGACACTGGCAAAAATGGCTCGTATAAGTAGCTGATTGCCAATACATAAAAAGAAGAAGAAGAAGAAGAACCATAACTTTTTTTATTGTAATATTTTTCTTTTCTATTTTGAACCTTTGGTCTGAGTATTTGCCATTTCCATCCACCCAACAGCCCGTAAACGTCCACTGTTGATTATAAGCCTGCCCACAAGAATGCCATTCGAAACGATCCTGTGTCACCTGCATCCAACGGTTTTCTGCGACCTTGGTAATGTAAACAGTCCATCTAGTCGGGGGTCGTCCGACGCTGCACCGTCAGATTCGTGGTCGCCACTCCAGAATCTTTCTTCCCCAAAGGTTGTCGGTTCGTCGAGCGATGTGGCCCACCCATTGCTATTTCAACGTGCTAATTCTTCGGCCTATATCACTTACACCACCGTGAACTATTGTAGGACATTCAACTCTCGCATCGTATTGTATTTTCATCTTTAAGGAGACGTGTGCCATCTATCCGACATTGTTTACACATTGTACAGACTTAATACTTAAACTTTGCAGTTAGAATTGTATTAAACGATGACTACACAACCTTTTTATTCAAATTACTGAAATTTAAGGTGGAGTCAAGAGTCTCCGAAACCGGCGAGCGTGTATGAAGGGAATTATGAATGTTGAGGAAGCGAGTGAAGTATACAAGGATAGAGTTCTCTGGCACTCTGTTCTTTCTGCCTAACCAGTAACCTGCGAGGTATATGGCGTAATGATATGTATGTATGTAATATGTATGTACTGAAATTTAGCATTTAATATGCTTGATTATTTATAAAAACTCGATTCATTTCATCTCAGCCCACATACGTCCTACTGTTGGGCTCGAGCCTCCTCCACAATGGGAGGGAAATTGACCTATTATAACCACGCTGGTCAGACGTGTTGGTATAGGGTTGTTTCGAGTTTTGATTTTCTCTTGCATAGTTGTTATATACATTTTATATCCCTTACTCGTCTCTTACGATCACCCACGGGTAAGATAGGGGGTGGTGAATTGTATTCTTACTCCGTCAACACACGGATCACTCGGAAAACACGATTACGAAAGAAAAATGATTGTAAGCAATTACCATACATACACTATTCGAATGAAACATATGAGAAATAAACAATAACATTTGTGCATTTTAATACGAACATACATAGATACGAGTATACATAATGTCCGACTTTCATATACATTGTCATTAAAACACACGTAATATTACAAAACATGGCCACTGTGTCATACGAGTATGCGCGCTAAATGCGTAATTACTCATTTTAACACTAGCTATTTCAATAGCTTTGTTTATTTGGATAATATATTTATGTTTTTTAAGTTATACTTCTTTTGGCGGGATAAGGAAAAATGATGAGAGTAAATTTTTACGATGCGCGCGAACACCGTCAGGAATAATCGACACACCCTGAAGTTAGCTATAGTCAACATTTTAGTTGGACTTTTGACAGGAATTTGAAAACGTCATTTTTTTTTTTTTTTTTTTGTGTGTCTTAGTTGTTAGCCTCAGATGGCTATGACAACTTTACCCGGACTGTGGGTGAGCACTGAGGGCTCTCAACCCGTTGAAAACGTCATGTGGTGCTCTTGTATTATATTCGATATCTTAAGAGACAATGAACCGACATGACTGACGACTAAAATATAAATCTATTATAATTTTTTAAACTTATTTTACTTGACATTGGCGAAGTTGTGGTTAATCACTCACAGAGGCCATTCATTAAGAAGAAGAAGATATCTTAATGTTTTAACGTGTTATATTAGATAATTTTGATGGCATTTTATGTAATATGAAGTGGCGGAACTACTGGGATATAGTGAATATCATATAAAAGTGCTTTACAACGTTTTTCCGTCAAAATTCCCACAAGATACCATTAACAGTGTGGCCATTGCACTGTTAATGGCGACAATTTGACTTAGACAATTACTATAGTCTATCTAATCTAAGAAGTGCATTTGGACAGCTGTCAGAGTAAGGTGTCTAGGTATGTGAACCAAATAATCGCTATCGAAAATATCCGATTTTGATGAGAAATCGATATTAATTCTTTGTAATTAATAATCCGTTTATTTTTTTATTTTTCAAAAAGGAGATGAAATATTATGTGCTAAATTAACACTAAACAAATTTAATTATTTCATCATAAAATCTATTCATCATATTTAGTAGGATTAGGTTAAGTAAAAACAAAAACTGGATTTGAAAATAGCTATTTGTTCAGAATTTATAGTATTACTTGAATTATCACCGTCGCGAACATTAATAATTATATCCTTATCAATAAAATTGTCGAAACGTACATCTCTGTCAAAATCTATATTCGATTAAATATATTAATCTAATATTATTACCGATTATTTAGATATTCGCGAATTGGAAGTTGTCAAGCACTACTGTTTAGAACGTTATGACGTGAAATTGTAAGATCGTCCATAATAATTATTATTTACAATGTTATTTTAATTTTAAATTAGTTTTACAAGTTTCAACATTACATTATTGTACAAGTAACTCACTCGCAACGTTAATTATGTAAATAACTTAATATTTCTTTAAAATTTCAGATTTATTGTTTGCAATCATGTGTATACGTTTGACCAAAGTTATTGTGTATTAAAAAATGCGAAACGTTCAAATGCACTTCTTAGATTAGATGAACTATAACTTGAAATACTAAAAACGATTATTTATAACTTGACACTGGCACCAATTGCTCTTATAAGTAGCTGATTGCCAATATACAAAGACAAGAAAAAGAAGAACATTTTAGTTTTTTAACTAGATAATGCGTTATAATAAAACTTTCAATGTATTAAATACATTTTTTTCTATTGTTAGTGTCGTTTTTTTTCTACAAACGAATGGTCTCAATTTAGGAGACAGAATTTTGCCGGTAGAGCGCGCCACTTTTCAAGAAATACTCGTTTAAATCATTACGCGGGCAGTTTTGTTGCTATTGACAGCTCTGGCATGTTTTGTTGCTATTGACAGCTCTGGAATGTTTTGTTGCTATTGACAGCTTTGGAATTTCACATTTAAATGAATTAAATTCAACATTAGCGAGCCAACGCGTGTTTACGTGTCGTTTATAATAATATTTTAATATATTGTCGTTTATAAATTCGTGTTTGTTTATAATAATATCGAGAGTAGAGCATCATGTCAACATTTCGCTTATGAGGCGTTCAATAGCATCGGTACGTCCTAAACTCTAGCGCAGTCAGTGGCAGAAAAGAGAACTAAGATCTGGGTTTATTATTGTGTCCATGAATACTATAGAAAAACCTATACCGTTCGGACTCCTTGTATCTATACTTCGTTGGTTAGTGATTCGACGGCAACCGTAGATTCACGAGACCTGAAATAACCTACCATTTTAACATAATATTATATAATATCTATGCTTTTGATGTTTTTTAATGTTTACACGAGTATTACACATTTGAAATAAAAATATTTTTACGGATTATATCGCGTTTGTATTTAATTTTATTCGGACGTTTCGAACACTTTACAGCATTCATGGCCACGAGAGGACTTTTTTAATAATGAAATTTATTAGCTGAAACGCAGCGTGTGGTGTGACTTTGACTTGCCGTTGCCAGCCAACGAACAAAGTCGTTTAAAGACCTTCTTGCGAAGTATAAAAAAGCAAAAAACCGAGAATATAATGAGCTGTGAGCGACTTCTTTGTAGGTACTAAAAGTTCACGTGATGTTGGTGGGGGAGGGGGGTCATAGTATTAAACCTCACCACGTATCACCAAGGGGGAGCTCGGGTTGAGAGCCCTCGGGCTCACCCACAGTCCGGTTCAGCTATAAAAGCCCCAACGGCTAACAGCTCGCAGTTGGTTTTTTAGTGGGTATTCAGTGACCCCTTCAGGGCCTGCGAGTCCCACATACCACGTACGGGCGGGTATGCGAAAAACGCATTTTTAGCCACTGCGTTACCAAAAACAAAAAAAAAACCAAGGGGGATGAGGGGGTTAAAAAATGCTAAAAAAAGATCACGTGATTAACGGACGTCCCCTTAAATACGATATGGCACAGATGGTGTAGCGGTTAAGATATCGACCTTCAGTGCCACTGCCATAAGTTCGATTCCCAAACAGGGCAAAACTTTGTGTGATCCACAAACTGGTGTTCTGTAGTCTGTGATGTAATTTGTCTGTGTTAATTATATTTGTAAAGTCCCACCCGCAATACAAGGATTACTTCCTTAGTGCTGAGTGGTGTTTAAAAAAATATTAGGAAACCTCTTCATTTACTGTTACTACATATATGTCCCACTGTTGGGCTCGAGCCTCTTCCATAATGGGAGGGAAATTGACCTAATATATCGCTGATCAGACGTGTTGGTAGATTTAATTTTAATTATATTTCTCAATATAAATGGAAGCAAATAATAAGAAAAAGCAATAAAAAAATAAAATTTTATTACACAAAAAGAAACACCAATATTACATTACATCTAAATATCAAATAATAAATAACAAAAAAAAACACGAGTTTTATTTAAACCCATTTTTTATTCAACAACTTCAAAATCATTTCACAGTAATTCAATGAAATACTTCTGATATTACATATTTCAAATAAAATATTATTTTTTAGGAATTGGAGGACTAGGGGGGGTCAGGAATGGTCACCGAAGACAAAGATCGGGTACAGGCGGTCCGCTCGCACGGCGAAGAGAGGCGCTTTACAGGGTGGGTCTATGGGGTCGCGAGCCGCCTCTTCCGTCGCCTCGGACCGATGCAGGCAGGGCGTGACCACATCCATAGTCCACCGCAAAAATAAAAAAAGGGGGCAGGGTGTCAGGAATATTAAAAAATATTCAATACATCGGGCAATAAAAAAATAAATAATTTTAATTCATATTGAAATGACATTTCTCTCCTTTGAAAAATCACTAGAATGCTGAACAAACTATGGAAACTCATAACAATAATTGTGATCGCCAAATCGCCAACCAAGCGTGGCGATTATGGTATCTTAGCTCATATTAATCCCACTCGAGCCTCGTCCACCATAGGAGGGTAATTGATCTACTATACCGAGCTGATCAGACGTGCTGTGGGTTTTATTTTGACTTTCTCCACTATTATTCCTTCAGGGGGAAGGTATTCATGACTGGACCGTTCCATGCAATGACGGTATATCAACGTGGGTGTTTATCTTCCCAACCTGCTCCACCATCTCCTGAGAGACAATGAAAACGTTACCTACCTACCCCAAAAAAAAATAATTTTACCTACCTATCATAAAGCTATTTATTATAAAAATCCCATTTATATAAATAAAATACACCTCATTTTTGGGAAATAATCTATAATTATGAAGTGATAAAATCATGAAATATGAACTTGAGCGAAACCAAGCTCAAGTACGTAAGGGTCAGCCATTAATTATGTAAGGTCCCAAAAAAAAAGTAATTAAACTAATTCTTATATTGTTTTATTAGATCAGAATGAATAGATATTTTTAATGAGATAAATCTTATGATTATGTCATATAATAGATATTTAAAAAAACACGTTTTTGTTAATTTTCATCCCCTAAGAGGTTTTAATTTTACATTATTATGATTGCTATTAAATTAAAAATTAACATACTACACAGCGTCTTACGTTTGTGATTTCCCTTTTCCCTAAAATTACTGAAACTAAATATTATAAGTTGTGATTTCTCTAGGATTACTGAAACTAAATATTCTAAGAAACAACTCCTTTTGGAAGATATCCCTATCTAGGGGTACAAAATGTGCAGTGAGTTTTATTTAATATTTATTAACCACACTAAATAAATAACGTCACATAAGATTTTAACGAGGACGAAGTCGCGGACAAAAGCTAGTTTACAATGATTTAATATTTCACTAATATGACTGATAAATATAAAAATAAAAATTGCGCAAGAAGTTCGATTAAGTGACCAAGAAACTCTATGTGTTTACATGAAAATAGGTTGAGGTTAAAAGTAACCAAAATCTTACGTAATTAATGAATGACCCTCTTATAACTTAAAAATATAATCCCACTAATTTCTATAAATACACAATTCTTCTGTACATGTCAATGAGTTCCTAAACAGCTGTATCGATTTTGATAAAATATTTTCCATCCGACGGTTTCAAGATTGATTTAGACTGAATATTGGACCCAGTAGGTGACGCTGCGATTGATTTATATATATATATATTTTTTATTTTATTCAGTTTTGAGCAGAATAACATATATAAGTTACATCTTAAGACATTGCAGCTGATATTTTTTCCTTACTATATTGAGTAGCACATAATTTCTTAAAGAATTCCTTTGAAGTATGACATCTTGAGCTAACACAGTGCGGACATCTGAAATATTATAAATGATTAAGTTTTATTCATCATTATTTCATCATCAACTAAGCTGATATATATCCCACTGCTGGGCTCAAGCCTCCTAAATAATGGGAGGGAAATCGACCTACTATACCACGCTGGTCAGACGTGTTGGTATAGAGTTTTGTTTCGAGATTTCCTTCTCTTGCATAGATGTTATGTGTTCTATATCCCTTAGTTGTCTCTTACGATCACCACGATATGGGGTGGTGAATTGTATTCTTACTCCGTCACCACACGGAAGAAGATTTATTAGCATTTCAAATCATTCTCCAGCTCTTATCCCAATTACTTGTGATCAACGCCAATATGTAATCTTCTACCGTTATACATATTGGCAAAAATTATGCCAATACTTGTTATGACCACCAGCCTGTTTGATGTTGACATGTGAATGTAATTGTTGATCAGACGACATCAGATTTAGTTTGCTCAAATCTTTAATAATCGTATTTTACGACATCCATGAGCAAAGTAAGGGTTGGTAGTATTCGTAGCCGCTACCGTTTCTTTTTTTGGCCGCGAGCTACGGTGCGTCACGCCCCGATAATTCGTCCAGGGCGTGCGTCCGGACTAGCGTGGTATATTAGGTCAATTTCCCTCTCATTACGGTGAAGGCACGAACGAGCCCAACAGTGGGACATATATTAGCTGAGAATACTTCACTACAATATATGGACAAGGTCTTTAATGCACGATATCTTAAAAGAAATAAAATGTTATCAAGCCTATCATATAAGCTTATATACGTCCATCTCTGAGTTCCTTCCTCCTCCTGAAGCCTCTTCCATAATAAGAGGGAATTTGACCTACTATACTACGCTGATCAGACGTATTACATACATACATATTATCACGCCATATCCCTTGCAGGGTAGGCAGAGAGTACAGAGTGCCAGAGAACTCTATCCTTGCATACTTCACTCGCTTCCTCAACATTCATAATTCTCTTCATACACGCTCGCCGGTTTCGGAGACTCTTGACTCCACCTTCCTTCAGTACATGACCGATCTGGTCTAGGTAGGCGAGTCTCGGTCTCTCCCGGTACCTACATCCTTCCACTTTCGCACAAAAATCCACTACAAACGTTTGTAATCAACTACAAACGTTTGAACGGAGAACTGATCAAGAATTACAATACTACCCTCACTTCTCACAAAAAGACTTACCTAGTTAAGAATTGCTTAGAGATTTGCTGACCGCTCTTCAAATGATTACCAACCACATCAGCCAATGCGTCTATGAAAGTGGGGTGATCATTTGGTGCCGCAGCTCTTTCAATTTGGACTACACCAGCCTGAAAAAAAAAATTATGGTGTTTATTATTATGGTTTCTTTTCTGTGTGGTGACGTAGTAAGAATACTATTCACCACCCAATATCTTACCCGTGGGTGATTGTACGAGACGACTAAGGGATATAAAACGCATATAACATCTATGCGAGAGAAGGAAAACTCGGAATAAAACCCTATACCAACACGTCTGTACAGCGTGGTATAGTAGGTTAATTTCCCTCGCATTATGGAGGTGGCCTGAGCCCAACAGTGGGACATTTATGGGCTGTGATGATGATGATATGGTTCCAAAAACAGATTGTGATGGGTTTAAAGACATCACCAATGGGTTTATAGATAGAGTCTACCACTCGTAGTTTATTATAAATCACTAGCTTCTGCCGGCGGCTTCACCCGTGTAAATACTTTTTTTTCTTTTTAGGTGACTTCGTTGTTAAACGCAGATGACTATGACAATTTTATCCAGACTATTAGGTGAGCGCTGAGGGCTCTCGACCCTAACGTTTCATAAATAATAAAAATAAAATACGAGCCGAGAATTGAATGTCATACGACAGCTCATGCTGGTGTAAGTGGCAGCACGATTGTAATGGATTTTCAATAGGTGTGGGTTCGAGTCTGGTGGCAACTCCAACATTAGTATTAAGACAGTTTTTGTATGGCAACCCTTTCTCTGCCAAATATACCGATTGTGTAACTATATGTGCTCATAAATTAAAACTGATTTTGCAAGTTTTTAAGTTTTATTTTACGCATCTAACATCAGCATCAATAATACAGTCCACGCTCGCTACAGAGACCCATGTGCGACAATCATTTTTCGCTCGTAATCAAGTTTTTATAAATAATCAAGCATGTTAAACGCTAAATTTCAATAATTTGAAATAATATGTAAAACTTTGCTAAACAAAGTTTGCCTTCCAACCGGACCAAAACTTCTTTTCGTGGAGGATGTCGTGGCTTTTTATTTAATATTCCTATATTCCACATGAACGTGGAATATCATATTCCAATTCAATTAAACATGTTAAGGCATGAAAGCTTAACGACTCGCCCTCGCTTCGCTTCAATTAGGGGACGTCCATTAATCATGTCATCTTTTTTTTAGCATTTTTTAAACCCCCCTCTCTCCCCTTAGTGAGATGTCGAACGATTTTTTCCCCCCCTCTCTTCCCCAATCTCAAGTGAGATTTTTAAAAACTTGTACTTGAGTATAAAGGTTTTTTACTTTCATTTAACTTCATTTTGACGTAACTTACACCATTTTCTGATAAAAAAAAAAAATAATATTTGTCAAGACCTCCCCCGCCTCCCCTCTTTCTCCCAAGTGAGATTTAGTAAGATTCGGCTCGATCCCCTTCCCCTTGCATACATCACGTAATTAATGGGGACGCCCCCTTAGTAGATAGATATATACTATCGCGAACTTTTTTGTTGATATTTTTAAGATATACAATTTCTTAGTATACATTATATGATATATCTTGTAAGGTATCCATAGTTTGCAATGTAAGTGTACAAAAATATATATTTTTTACTATATCACACACACAAATATTTAAAATTCTCGTATTTTCTCTATAATAATATATGTCGACGCGAGACTTAATGACCTAACAACTTCATAAGCTTGAGTGACATTTGAAGATGCTGATTATGCCTATGTTTAGTTTAATAAGATTATTTGATAATGACTGTGTTTCCGAGTTGTGATTTTCTTCGGTTTGTGTAAAATAAGTAATTTTAGTTTATATTTATTCCGGATGTAACCAAAGAGTAAAGTTATTAAATTGAAAAAGAGTGGCAACTCGATGATAAAATATGCATGTATGGAAAGTGCTGCCACCCAGAGCTTAGGCGGTGAACTAAAGTTGAAGTAATATATATACATATCTACATGTGTATGTGTAATTACATAGAATTTTCTTTTACTATGAAAGCTACCCTGAAATATAAAAAATAAAACATATCAGCTGATAATTAAACAATAATAATATCAGCCTAACATTGAAACTTGAGATAATTTTCAGAAAAATATCAATAACCGAAAATAGATCGATGACAATAAGTACCTACGCTAGGAACAAAAAATAACAATTCTCAGTTGTCAAACGTTTGACAGGCAGGACAAAATGGCAGCAGTTAAGTTTGTACAACCAATCTGTAGGCGGCGCGACGGTCAGTAAAAATAAGTAATGTTTTAAGTGTGCCCCCCCAGGATGTAACGAACCGGCGACCATTAGGCGCAAATATCGTTTAACAATAACTGAACCATTAACGTTATTCCTATCTCTATTTTAAAACTATAACCAAATGATTTTTAACGCCTTTTAGTTCAGTTTATAATAATTACAGCACTCAATTTAAAATTAATGTAAAGGAATTGCAATGAATGTGTTTTGAGTTACTTTTAATTTGGCAACCGTTTTTTAAATGTAATAATAAAACTTAGCTTTCTATTTATGTTGATTTAAAGAATTAATTGAATTAAATTACATTCTAAACTAAATCCATTAATAATACGGAAATACATTCGAGTAACGTATATAACTTTAAACCGCCATTTGCAATATCTTCCTGTGCTGTAAAATCGTCGTGCAGTGACATTGTTGGAGAAGTCTTGCTCGAGGAAGTTTGTGCCAGAAATACGTGTGAGTACATATTGATGGTCATTTAATGGCTGACGTCACTGTTCCTAAAGGCTCTGCTGGTGATCGGGATTCGTTATATACATGTATTATACATATAAACCTTCCTCTTGAATCACTCTGTCTATTGATGGAAACCGCATTAAAATCCGTTGCGTAGTTTAAAAGATTTAAACATACAAATGGCGGCATATTTGTTTTAATAATAACGTTATATAAATCGATGAACGTCGGCTGCATTGAATTGCCACGATCCGCCTGAGCCGAGCGTGCAAGCGAGGGCACGAAACAAGTGATAAAGAGGCACGATCAGCTTAAGCTTTCATGCATTTTATATAGTGAAGTGAAAAGTTAATATGGTTTCCATTGTTTATATTTGTATAATTCATAAAAGCATTCATTTTTTTAAAATTAAACCTTCTTTAGAGGTGTTGTGCACTTTTTTGTGGGGTAAAAAATGGTAAACTCGCGTGACCTGATCGAAAATTCGTAAGACGACAGAGTAGACGGTAGGAGAGGAAGTACATCAATGTTTTCTTATGAAGTTATTACGTAGAATTATCCGTGAACCGACTTGCTTACCTCTTTGGCGACGTCATGACAATATTCTATATCCAGTTCGTGCAATGTTTCAATATGTTCATTCACAAATGCAATAGGCACCAATATTAAATGCTTCTGACCTTGTTTCGAATATGCCTGAGGACAAATAGATATATTTTAATCATCATTCTCCTAATCTTATCCCAATTACTTGGGGTCGATACAATATGTACTCGTCTTTCATAGTATATATTGTAAAAGTTATTGGCAATAGTTTTATGACCGGCCGCCTGCCAGACGTCAACGCTCCTTGGGAATGTAATTGTTGACCAAACGGCATCAGATGGAGTTGGCCCAGGTCGTTATAAGACTTTTAGTCGTCTTTTACGACATCCAAGAGCAAAGTAAAGGTTGGTAGTAGGGGTGTGCGAATAATTCGAACTTACGAATTATTCGTTCCGAATCGAATATTAATATTCGATTCGAAACTCGAATCGAATAATTCGAAATTTCGAATTATTCGGAAGTTCCCGAATAATTCGAAAAATTTCGAATTATTCGAATAATTTCGAATTATTCGAAAAAATTCGAATTATTCGAATAATTTCGAATTTTTCCGAATTATAATATTATTCGCAAATTTTTATTGTATTTTAAATTCGGAGTTTGTTATGTTCGATATTCAAATATGACATTAATAATTAATAAATATTTTATTTAAACCATGAAATATAACTACATGAATAGAACAATGAGTATGAACATTTGCTACAAATTTTTGTTTAAAAATAATAAATACGATACTGAATCTGGTGATAATGAAGTTCGTTTATCAGATACAATATCACCAGCAGTGGAAAATAATCTTTCACTTTCAGCAGAAGTACAAGGTATTCCTAAATATCTTCTCGCCATAAGTGATAATCGGGGATATTTATTTTTTTCGAATTATTCGAAATTTTTCGAATTATTCCATTTTTTTCGAATTATTCGTCGAATTTCGAATAATTCGAAAATTCGAATTATTCGATTCGAATCGAATATTAATATTCGATTCGATTCGATTCGAACGATATTCGCACACCCCTAGTTGGTAGTATTCGTAGCCGCTACCACACAGCATACAGAAAACAAACAGATATATTTTAATCATTCCATATATTTTTCTTTAAGACATCACCCAGCACTAAGGTGGGACTTTACAAACATATAATTAACGCATTTAATTTACGTGTGGTGACGGAGTAAGAATACAATTCACCACCCCCTATCTTACCCGTGGGTGATCGTACGAGACTACTAAGGGATATAAAATGCATGTAATCTCTATGCGAGAGAAGGAAGACTCGAAACAAAACCCTATACCAACACGTCTGATTAGCGTGGTATAGTAGGTTAATTTCCCTTCCATTACGGAGGAGGCTCGAGCCCAACAGTGGGACATATATGGGCTGTGATGATGATGAATTAACGCAGACAAATTACACCCAGACTCGGAATAATACTTTCGATTCGATCGAACCCATGGCACGGAAGGTCGATATATAAACCATTACGCCATCTGTGCAGTCGCAGTTATTTTTATGTTTGCACAATCTCAGCCAATGGTAACCGAAATTTCTTTGCAAATTATTATACAGGAGATTTTTTTGATAAATTGATTTAATTATATATAATTTACAGGAAATATCGTTTTCATATTACTGAAATTTAGCATTTAACATGCTTGATTATTTATAAAAAAAAACTTGATTACGAGCGAAAAATGATTGTCACATATGGGATTCGAACTCACACCTATTGAAAATCCGTTCCAATCGTGCTGCCACTTAAACCAGCGTCAACTGTTGTATGACATTCAATTTTCGCCTCGTATTATATTTTCGTCTTTAAATCCCATGTGTGACAATCATTTTTCGCTCGTAATCAAGTTTTTATAAATATCGTTTTAACTGAAAACTTAGAATACGTAGACAAATTTTATTTAGGTGCTGTCATTTTGAATAGACATAGTTAGGTGATCGAGTCGTTTAATCGAATCAGACGGCTTGTATAAGGATTTTTCGAAATTTCCTTCTCTTAATTATACTTACATAGATTTTATCATCATCATCATCATCACAGCTCATATATGTCCCACTGTTGGGCACAGGCCTCCTCCGTAATGGGCGGGAAATTGACCTACTATACCGCGCTGGTCAGACGTATTGGTATAGGGTTATGTTTCGAGTTTTCCTTCTCTCGCATAGATGTTATATGCGTTTTATATCCCTTAGTAGTCTCCTACGATCAACCACGGGCAAGATATGGGGTGGTGAATTGTATTCTTACTCCGTCACCACACGGGTAATCCCAAATAGATAATTAAAATCATCTTACCTTAATAGCATCATCAGTATATGGTTGTAACCAGGGCAGGGGTCCAACTTTGGATTGCCAGACGAGCCTGTACGGATTGCTGGTACCTAACTGCTTCATAGTTCCCGCTACAGTGGCAGCCACCTCTTGAGGGTAAGTGTCTCCACGAGAAACAGCCTAGAAGTATTAATAACGGTTCAATCAACTATTCTCTTCGTCTGAGTTCAGAGAAGGTGGCAAAGTATAAGTGAAGAATTCCCAATGTCATGGACAATTCAAAATCTTTTATCTATACATAAAAATAAAAATGTCTGTTTGTAATTACATATTAATAGCTTTTCACAAAATGAAAGTATTTTACTTAAATAGAAAAAAAAACTATTTTTTTAATTTTTATTGTCTTTATTTTTAGTTACATAAAAAAATCTAATCTTGACATGAACTATTTTATTAACTGTTTATAACGTGAAGTGAAAACTTAATGTGGTTAATTGTGTTATATGTAAATGTACAATATACATGCATATCATATTCCTTAGGCGTCTTGTTTTAATCAACTGTTTATAACGTGAAGTGAAAAATTAATGTGGTTAATTGTGTTATATGTAAATGTACATCATATTCCTTAGGCGTCTTGTTTTAATCAACTGTTTATAACGTGAAGTGAAAAATTAATGTGGTTAATTGTGTTATATGTAAATGTACAATATACATGCATATCATATTCCTTAGTTGTCTTGTTTAAATCAACTGTTTATAACGTGAAGTGAAAAATTAATGTGGTTAATTGTGTTATATGTAAATGTACAGTATACATGCATATCATATTCCTTAGTCGTCTTGTTTTAATCAACTGTTTATAACGTGAAGTGAAATGTACAATATACATGCATATCATATTCCTTAGTTGTCTTGTTTAAATCAACTGTTTATAACGTGAAGTGAAAAATTAATGTGGTTAATTGTGTTATATGTAAATGTACAGTATACATGCATATCATATTCCTTAGTCGTCTTGTTTTAATCAACTGTTTATAACGTGAAGTGAAAAGTTAATGTGGTTAATTCTGTTATATGTAAATGTACAATGTACATGCATATCATATTCCTTAGTCGTCTTATACAACACATACGGGCAAAGTAGGGAATGGCGAAGGTGTACTAGACAAATGGAAGAGAAATGAAAGAAAAATAAGTAAAACTGTAGAACTTTGTTAAACAAAGTATGGACTCCGTCATAACTTGAATTACATTATGATACTAACCTTCAAAGGCAGACTATGCGCTGTGAAGAGTATCAGCACATTATCTCTTATATCCTCACTGAAGAGCTTCAATTTCTCATGGATCCTCTCAGCGAAAACCTTGGCCAAGTATTGGTTGGTCGCCCATCTTTCTATCAAACTGAATGTCATTTTGGATGGGAGCGGTCTGTAAAAACACAATTGGATTCCTTATAGTTACAGAATTTCATCTCCGCAGTATGTTTTTTTTTTATTGCTTGTGCTGGCAGACGAGCAAGCAGCACACCTGATGGTAAGTGTCACTGCCGCCCATGGACCTTTGCAATACCAAGGGTATAGCTAGGCCGCTGCCTACCATTACAATCACCAAACCCACCCAATTGGGCTTCCGGGTCTCTCGCTCAACGAACGAATCGCAATAGCACATTGCCATTACTCAGACGTCGATCTTCTGCTCAGTGTGGTACTACCCCGGACGGACCGGCCCGCGGCTGTAGACAGAGAACTGTCAACAGCGTGGTCCTATCACAAATGTTGAGGTATACTAAACGCCATAGTTCAGGTTATTCAAGCAGGTTGGCGATCGCGTTTGGTGTTAAAGTGATAGTATCCACTCTCTTGGTGAAACCACAGCCAGCATTTACTCGCAAAGTAAATAAAGGACACATTTCTTAATCCATTATCACAAAAGGGAGCATTCATGTATGTACTTATGTTTAGATGCCAACCTACTATGTTTGGGTCTTGGGTTTGATTCCTACATAGGACTTTGTGTAATCCATTGCTGTTCCAAGTCTGAATGTAATTTCTGTACATTAATTATAAAAACCCCGATTACGAGCGAAAAATAATTGTCACAAGTGGGATTCGAACCCACACCTATTGGAAATCCGTTCCAATCGTGCTGCCACTTACAGCACCGTGAACTATTGTAGGACATTCAATTTTCGCATCGTATTATATTTTCGTCTTTAAGGAGACGTGTGCCATCTAAGTTTTTATAAATAATCAAGCATATTAAATGCTCAATTCCAGTAATTTGAATAACAGAGTTGTGTCATCGTTTAATACAATTCTAACTGCAAAGTTTGAGTATTAAGTCTGTACAATGTGTAAACATTGTCGGGTAGATGGCACACGTCCCCTTAAAGACGAAAATATAATACGATGCGAGAATTGAATGTCCTACAATAGTTCACGGTGGTGTAAGTGGCAGCACGATTGGGACGGACTGCCAATAGGCGTGGATTCGAATCCCATTTGTGACAATCAATTTTCGCTTCGTAATCGGGTTTTTATAAATAATCAAGCATATTAAATGCTAAATTTCAGTAATTCTGTACATTAATTAAATGTTCGTGAAGTCAAACCACAATAGAAAGATTATTTCCTTACGAGCTGGGTTAGGTCATTTATAAAAATAACTGTTATTATGAAAGTGATAGGGGGCTCTTCTTATGAACTTGACTGCACATATGGTTTAGTGGTTAGGACATTGACCTTCGTGCCAGTGTCATGAGTTCGATTCCTATGCATGACAATATTTTGTTCAATCTATAAACTGTTGTTCTGAGTCTGGATGTAATTTGTTTGCGTTAATTATATGTTTGTAAAGTCTCATTCGTGGATTGTTTCCTTAGTATGGGGGGTGATGTGATTAAATAAAAAAAAAAAAAAAAAACTTTTCTGGACGGATGGATTGAGAATACATTTAATCACCTTCTGTGCTGTCATTTTGAATAGACATAGGTAATCGAGTCGTTTAATCGAATCAGACGGCTTGTATAAGGATTTTTCGAAATTTCCTTCTCTTAATTATACTTACATAGATTTTATCATCATCATCATCACAGCTCATATATGTCCCACTGTTGGGCTCGGGCTTCCTCCGTAATGGAAGGGAAATTGACCTACTATACCACGCTGGTCAGACGTATTGGTATAGGGTTATGTTTCGAGTTTTCCTTCTCTCGCATAGATGTTATATGCGTTTTATATCCCTTAGTCGTCTCCTACGATCAACCACGGGCAAGATATGGGGTGGTGAATTGTATTCTTACTCCGTCACCACACGGGTAATCCCAAATAGATAATCACATTCGTGGATTGTTTCCTTAGTATGGGGGGTGATGTGGTTAAATAAAAAAATAAAAAAAACTTTTCTGGACGGATGGATTGAGAATACATTTAATCACCTTCTATCTTGACCGTTAATATTATATAATATGCATATAACATCTATGCAAGAGAAGGAAATCTGGAAATGAAACCCTATAGCAAACGATTTCACCAGATAGATTTAGTAGATCAATTTCTCTTCTAATTTGGTGGACGCTGAAATCCCAGCGGTGGGACATATATCTGCTGGACTAAGATGATGATTCATATTCATCAAGATGAGATATGGACCAACCATTTTTGTTTTTTTTTTATTTTTCGCTGTGTGGTAGCGGCTACGAATACTACCAACCCTTACTTTGCTCGTCGATGTCGTAAAAGACGACTAAGAGCCTTATAACGATCTGAGCCAACTACATCTGATACCGTTTAGTCAACAATTACATTCCTAAAGAGGGTTGACGTCTGGCAGGCGGCCGGTCATAAAACTATTGCCAATAACTTTTACAATATGTACTATGAAAGAAGAGTACATATTGTATCGACCACAAGTAATTGCGATAAGAGTAGGAGAATGATAATGATGATGATATATATATTTTTTTGTTTCAATTTTGTATTTAACTTCTAAAAAATTAATCTTTACTTGAAGGGCTGGACTGGAGCTAATATAGACTAAACATGTATCCAATCATTTTGATTAAAATATGTAATTTAAAAAATGACAGGCCCGCTGATCTTCTCAGTGTATGGCCACTTCCCAAACCAGTGGTAGATTAATTTAATTATAAAAAAATATCAGATGAAAAAAAAAAATATTTTTCACCACGCGAGGTCGTTGAACTCTTGAACATATAATCGTGAGTTTTGAATAGATTGCGTAACTTTCCGCAGATGAGGAAAGTCTCATCTGAGTAAAGTTACGTATTTTTTATGGAATTATCGTTACATGGCACTGTCCTAATACGATGGAATGTGAAAAAAACTTAAAATTCGTTGTGAAAAAAAAATGTTTTTTCTTCCTAATCGATTTTTTTTTCTAGCCTATCATTACAAGTAGGACTAGTAGGGTCACCTGTCTTTGTTTTCGGGAGCGGTCCACTTCCACCCTGCATATAAAATTGATAATATGTAAATGCCCTTACCTATGCATACAATTTCTTTTTCATACCTCTGTTTATAGAAATCCGCTATGGCGTTCAAACTGGAACCGGTTGTGGCACAACTGTATTGTGGATATTGGGAGAAAATAACCACTCTTTCGACACCATCTCTGTAGAAAAAAAAAAGGGAAATTTAATTTTTAGTGTTTTCTTTATTGCTCATGGTGGCAAACGAACAGACAGAACACCTGATGGTAAGTGTCACTGCCGCCCATGGACCTTTGCAATACCATATAGCTTAGGCCGCTGCCTACCAATAAAATCCCCAAACCCACCCAATTGGGCTTCCGGCTCTCTCGCTCACCGAACGAAGCGAAACAGCGCATTACCATTACTCAGACGGATTTTAAACCAACTCAATTTGATGCCGTTTGATCAACAATTACATTCACAAGTAGTGTTGACGTCTGACAGACGGCCGGTCATAGTAACTATTGACAATAACTTTTACAATTGTATTGGCCACTAGTAATTAGGATTAGAGGAAATTGATGATCTTTATCCCCAAAGGTATAAGTAGAGGACAGAATAAATCCAAATCTTGTCATATAATGTTAGTTCTATGTAATAGCGAAAGAGTAGTGTAATAGAGAAAGAAAAAAAGAATGGTAAACTCGAGTCTCAATTATATATTTTTCTTTCCAAATAATATTTGTTCAGACCGCATGTTCACGACCCATGTAAGAACCATTTCCGTAATGTCGCCTAACTCGACAAATGGCGTAGTCGTCGAGTTAGATCACGATATGGTTTCATTACGGCAATCAATATTTATAATATTTTTAATAAAATATTTGTGTGATCAGATCCTTCCTTAGCATTTTTTTTTCAGTCTAAGTGACATGTTATTTCAGTGTCCGTAACTTTTTGCGGTCTTTATTGAAAAGTGTAAAACTTTTTTTCAGATTCATATACAGAGTGGAGACGTCAATACGACAATAAATGAAAACACCGTCAATACTAGTGTATTGGAGTATTTTGAAACTATTAAAAAAGTCCTCGCATGCATATTTAAAAAACAATTTTTTCAAACAAACTTTTTATCATAAATATTGAAACAAAATAGAACACCGTTTGTAAATATTAGTTCACTAACCTGTGGTCGGCAAGCGGCGAGTGACCTTGTGGTATCATATGTTACAACTTCGAAACGTAGGTAAATACATACACTTAATGTTTGGGCGATATTCATTCTCACTCGATTATTTTATTAAAATAATCACGATAACTTTAATAATTCACTTGGTCGTTAAACTTTTAAATTTTCGATATGTGCGCCATGGACCCGAACGCACAAATTATATCGTCTTAAAATATTATTTCGAACTCTTGTTAACAGGTCGCCATTGACGGCGATGTATTTTAACTGGTCGAAAGATCGTACAATTCCTTTTTTTAAGTTCTCCACATTATCAACCTCTGTCAAATTTGCGAGAAAAATAATTTAAAATTTGTTCATCTAGGGTGACTCTTACACGCGAAGGAGCACTATCCATATGAGGCAGTAAGGATTGATTATCCCGTAACCTCTGGACAGCTTGCACAATAGTCCGGCCATTGGTAGAACAAACACGTGTGTTTCCATATCTCTTTCGGTACGTACGTATGGTTAAAGCTGCATTTCCGTGATATTCTCCATAAATTAAAATCATATCTGTATACCCGAAGCTGTGTAATTATAACGAGGCATTGTAAATTAGAAAGAAATACTATTCTAACACAAAGTAAGCGTCTAATTACGCACATTCACGTCACAGGATCACGATGGCACACTGACCTACAGACCTATTATAATAGTTTTGAACATGAGACCGAGGTCTTCTTTCATTAAGCCGCATTAGGTAGTTTTAAATTTCTCATCTAAGTCTGATGACACGGTTTATATGTATGGATCTTAAGATTTAGGAATAAGGTATAATATGCATTGATTTGTATTACGTTTGGGGAAGACTTGAACTGGTAAACATGGCGATATGTAGGTACTAGTTTCATATTAGTTTATACCGATGCGGCGCGGGAGCTCACTGATCTCTTAGTGATAGGCGAATAATTTTAATTTTTATACAGAGTGTGGAAATTGTTAATAATACAAAGTAATGTGCTGCGGCTAAACTATACGACATATTGTATTCAAAGTTTGTATACAGGCTGGGTAAGTCATCAGATACACTAGATTAAAATTATTGTCGTATGGTCGTCTCCACCTTGTATACTATTTGAAATAAAACTACTTTTACGGATTCTATCGCGTTTGTATTTGACTTTTAATTGCCCGACGTTTCGAACACTTTATAATGATCATGGTCACTAGACATGTGTAAGTAATGCGAGTGATGCATCACACGTAATATTACCCGACCGCGTACTGTCATATTACACATTGCGCGACTAAACATGTCATGACATTAAACATCACACATCACATTAAACATGACGCCGAACACTTGTGTACTGTTCTGTATTTCTGCAATGTTCGGTAATTTGGTAATGGTTATCTATCTCTCAAATGCACCGTGTGTCTTTTCGGGAGAGTGAGAGGGATAGAACGACTAGACCGCGCTGCGCCTGCTGTCGATAAATATTTATTTTGAGCTCTATTTTTAGAACATTAAGGCTTATGTTAAATGAAATATCATGTGTGATGTTTGAAGTGATGGTAAAATGTAATATTACTCGGCACGAAATGTAATGCCATATCACATCACTTCGCGAAGTACTGTTTCGCGCATGTCTAATGGTCACGGGAGGGCTGAGGTATCTTACGTTCAAAAGTCATTGTTATTACAGAAATTTATATCTACCTGCTACAGTATCAAATATTAAAAATCAAATACAAACACGATAGAATCCGTAAAAGTAATTTTATTTCAAATGTGTTATACTCGCGTAAACATTAGAATTCATTTCATACACACTATTTTAATCACAGTTACACTTTTTTCGGTCTCACTAAGCATTTTCGGGCTTAAAGATATTTCTTACTATCTCTATTAAATAGATACAATGTATAATCATTGTACAACATAATACGAGCTACAGTTTGATTGTTATATGATAGCTCACACTTGTCAATGTGGTAGAACGATTGAACGACGAACAGATTTCCAATAGATATAGGTTCCAATTCCATATGCCACAAATATTTGTCGTTGGTAAATAAGTTTTTATAAATAACTTAGCATGTTAAATCACAATTATTTAATATCTCTATTACAAATTACGGACATATCTTGGAACGTGTGATAGTAAAATCTATGAAGAAGAACAAAAAGAAACAAGAATCAAAATATACTCACTCTTCAAGCTGCTGGAATGTATCTTCTGTGAATGGTGGTACATATCTGAAAGCCACATAATGCTTATAAGGCGCCCACTGAGGTAGTCTCTCATTCAGCGCATCGGTTAGCAACTTGCCTGTGGACAAAAACATAGATACGAAAACATTACGGTAATTATTATAACTTATAACGACCTGGACCAACTCCATCTGATGCCGTTTGGTCAACAATTACATTACCAAGGGCGGTTGACGTCTGGCAGGCGGCCGGTGGTAAATCTATTACCAATAGCTTTTACAATATGTACTATGAAAGAAGACTACGTATTGTATCGACCCCAAGTAATTAGGATAAGAGTAGGAGAATGATGATTATAATTATTATAACTAGTAACTGGAAAAGAATTTAACTTTATTTAAACCAAATAAAAAACATTATGGTTATCTATAAAATCGGTTTACGTATGATAATTTTATGAGCTAACGTCCATAAGAAAACATTGATGAAAAATTGTATACTTTAATTAATTGAATAACCACATTAATTTTTCACTTCATTTTATAAACAGAATTAATTATATATTTTATCTGAATAATATTTATGATAATTTTATGAGCTAACGTCCATAAGAAAACATTGATGAAAAATTGTATACTTTAATTAATTGAATAACCACATTAATTTTTCACTTCATTTTATAAACAGAATTAATTATATATTTTATCTGAATAATATTTAAACATATAAATATCAACAGTTTGAGTTATTCCACGTCCCTCTCAGGGAAAACGGGAGATATAATAATAATAATAATAATAAAGTTTATTTAATCAGTATGAAAGCTAAAGTACACTTATCCTTAATACTAAACAAATGTAAATTATATAAGATACTTCTACGTGTTACATTGGTACATTATAAGTGTGTACTTTTATACATAACAATTTGAGAGGCTTAAATTTTTTTGTCATTATCCGGAAGTATTTCTTATATCCTTTCACTTTGCAATCTTTACGTTCTTTATAAAAATATATCAGATTATAATTTTAATTGCATTTAATTTGGCAAGTAACTGTATATACTGTTTATCTGAAGGCACTAAACTCGGAAATGTCTAGAAAGATTTGAAACAATAGTTAAAAACCTTCTGATTTATAATAAATGTCTTGAAATCGGGTACATTTATAAGAACAAAACAAATTGATTGTCTCATGAATTACTTGTTGAATATATTTTGAATATATTTTTATCGTAAATCTCAATTAATTATAGAATAATGAAATAACTAAAATTATAGATTTATATATCAATTAGTTTTTGAAAATTGTAAAATACTCCTCTAAAATTTCATTTTTCAAGATAACACATTATTGAAGCAAAGAGGCGATATATGCAACTATAAATTCTGATGATAGCGAATCTAACATTTTCTTTTAATATGATATTTTAAAGAATGAAATTTGATAAATATTGGAAAAGTGACATTAATCAAAACGAACCAATTTTACAGTAGACGCAATTTAAAGATTTTTTAATAATCAAAATGGCGGTTTAGCGTAGTGTAACAAAGCTCAAGCTCAAGTAATCAAAGTGACACTAGTGACGGCAAAGAGTTTTTGACGATTAATTTCATGATGTGTTATTTTTTTTTTAATTTAAAAAAGCTTTTACAAAGAAAGAAGAAAGAAAGAAAGAAATATTTTTAATATGACTGTTAAAACAAAAACATTATGAAAATGTATTGAGATGGATTAGGGTACGAATTGAAACAGTATTTGTTTAAAAAATTTCCAAGTCTATACAAATTATTGATATAAAAATACAATATTAAGATGATCGAGCTCGGTTCGGTATTCTCCCTTTAATTTTTAATATATTTAGAAAATGAAAAATATATTTGCCGAAATAATGATATAATAAAATTTAAAAAAAAAAAGAAATCACCGGTGCCTTCATACGGACTAACTCTGTATTTCAAATTTATTAATATATAAACGAATACCTCAATCAAATAACATTATTCTAGTTAAGAAATTCAGCATTGATAATATTCCACTTATCAACAGAAATGACGACGGTTTATCTTACCTTTAATCAACCAATGCATTAATTATAACATGCCTGTTAGCATGACAATTAAGATATTTAACAGTAATTTGTATTTACATTTAACATTTGTATTTACAAATAATGTTGGTGTACAGAAAAAGTTCTTTACCTCCCGCGCTAGTCGAAACTGTGTTACGGCAAGGTGAGATCCTCTCTCATTACCGACTCTAATCTTAAGCTTGCAAGATTCTTTTTGCAGTAATGTTTTGCAGTTCATAATATTCTGAATAATAAGGTAGGACTTACAAAAACGGTGTAAACAAGTAGTATAAGCAATATTAACGGATACATTTTTTATTTTTATTTGGTACTCTTAAAGTGTGTATGCTATATATAACTAATAAATACACATAACAGAGTATAAAGTTAAAAATTATCGCTATAAGTATCTTTATGCAGTGCATATTATATACCTTCTAAACAAAGTAAAAAATCATAGCAGATATGCAGTACGCATGTATCCATATATATATAAACTCATGTAGATATATATATACTAAAATATAGTTACTTTTATAATTATGTATTTTAGAGTTTTGCGTTGCAGTTATAGTTTATAGCTAAAATTTAGTTTTTTCTAATATAATAATAATGTTAAAGCATACATGACACATACACACATATACACATACATACACATCCATACATATACATACGCATACATACATATATATAAATATATATATTCCAATCATACACTACATATATTACGTGATACAATAAAAGTCTATAAATATTACAACACTCATTTATACGAGTACTTGGATCAACTCTTCTGTCTGTTCGTAGTTGGCGTTACACAAAAACTCATTTAATATCTTTCCGCATTTAAATCTCGTGTAATCCTTAATACATTTATGTTTACTTATGCGATTATATAACAGTGGGGCCAAAAAATAAGAAAAACACTGAGCAAACGAAGTTCTACATTTAGGAACATCATACACCTCATGTGCTCTCCTAGCAGATAGGTTGATACGTCTTTTTTGAGAATGTTGCTTCAATACTATGTTTTTAATAAACAGCTGACGAACACTTAACACATCGAATTCTCTGTACAACATTGCCGTGGGATACCTAAACCGCTTAAAATTTATGACCTTAATGATACATCGCTGCGCCCTTTCTAATTTTATAAGATGACTCTTTCTAGCGCCACCCCAAGCTCTGATACCGTAAGTTAATATTGACTGACATAAAGTTAAGTTGACAATTTTGGTAGTTTTTTCATCTTTTAGATTTCTAATTTTTTTACATATAGATAAAAGTTTACGTATACGAGATTTTAGATTACTTATGTGTTGTTTCCAATTTAGATTTTTATCAATTTCAATACCTAGGTATCTTATTGAATCTGTGGAAGATAAGGTAAAGCAGTTGCAATCATTTTCAAAACATTGAGAGGAGTGAGCTCTTAATGTATAATCGGAATGTGGCTGTAAGTTATCTTTTATGCTAAATGTGATGTATTTAGTTTTTTTAAGATTAAGAGTAAGTAAATTAAAATCAAGCCATTCCATTAACTTACGTAAACCCTTTTCTGCCGACGATTGCACCTGAGTCCATGTTGATTGTTGAACTAGAATTACCGTATCATCAGCAAATGTTATAACTCTACCGTCAGGTATTTCAATATTACAAAGGTCATTAATGTAGAGTAGGAATAGAGTAGGTCCCAGTACTGAGCCCTGTGGGACACCAAAATTTATCCCTAATCTAGAACTAGTCATATCTCCCATTTTTACAACCTGAGTACGATTATACAGATAGTCTCTAAACAGGTTAAGCGGTATACCTCGAATACCGACAGCTTCCAACTTTTGTATCAATAAGGAGGTGGAGACGGTATCGAAAGCTTTGGCAAGGTCCACAAAAATACCTACACATTTCAATTTACGGTCAAGATTACTTGCTACCTTATTTACCAGTTCATCAATTGCATCTAATGTGGATTTGTTTTTTCTGAAGCCAAATTGATTTACGGACAAAATATTATTTTTTTCTAAATAATTTATCAGCCTATTGTTAATAATTTTTTCTAGGATCTTAGCTATAGTAGGTAAGAGTGAAATTGGCCGATAGTTTGATATGAGGTCTCTTTCTCCGGACTTAAAAATAGGGACAACAATGGATTGCTTTAACATATTTGGGAATCTACCAGCAGATAAACACATGTTAAATATATATGTCAGAGGTTTAATAAGTACATCTCGGCATTTCTTGATAAAAATGGAAGATATGCCATCCCACCCTGTGGCATTAGTATTTTTCAATGTTTTAATAATTTTACATACCTCCAATTCGTCAGTTTCCAACAACATAAATGAATTCAAAGGAGTATTGTTACCCTTAAATTTTGTAACAAGATCATTCTCTTTTAAGTGTAATTTTTTTAAAATATTATTTGACATACTGGTCCCCATGCTAACAAAATAGTCATTGACATAATCAATCGATTTTTGGGGCGTTTCCATTATTTTAAATAATTCGTGTGCAGATTCAGTTTTATGTCCTGTATTCAAATTACATACACGTTTTACAACATTCCAAGTTTTTTTAATGTCATTATTACAGGTTTTCAGATCAAGTCGGTCGTGCTCATTTTTTAATTCGTGGAGAATTTTACTACAGTGATTTCTGTAACCTTTGTAGTATTTTTTTAATTCTATATCGTTCGGTGACCTCAAATGTTTCCTATGTAATTTATCCCTAAATCTTAAGCATCTTAAAAGACCCCGCGTGATCCATGGCTGAAAAATACGCTGCCTATTGGACACTAACCTCTCACTAGTACTCTTGCCAATAGTATTTGATATCACTTTTATAAGTTCTTCGGTTGCCTGATTTGGATCTTTCATTGAAAGAAGATCCAACCAATCATGCAATTTAAGCAAGGTATAAGCTCTGTCATAGTTAATGTTCTTAATTTGTTTTTGGGTATTTCTAGTACATAGTTGATTTGAAGATATATTTAAGTACATACAACTGTGATCAGTGACCGAGGACTGACAAATAATTGACATAATTCTTGTATTAGACTTTATAAAACAATGATCTAGACATCTCTCAAGGCGTGTAGGAAGTAAATGAGTAGGTAAGAGGCAGTGAGTGGCCATTAGATCCAAATAGTCATCGCACCTTATATCATTGTTATCGGAACTGATGTCAACATTAACATCTCCGGTTAAGCAAAGATTAGGTATGTATTTAAGATCAGTTAAAAGTTTATCCAGTGAATCCAAAAAGCTGGCAACCGAGAGAAAAGAAGGTGATCTATAAATACAAACAAATGCATGACTATTATCTATTTTCACAACTAGACAGTCCGCATCATTAATATCTGGCTCATATACGTTAACATTTTCTAAATCAGACCGCATATAGACGACTACCCCGCTACTTTGGTTAATATGCTTAACTGTTCGAAAGACTTTGTAATTATCAATTACAGGCATGGAATCGGTGTCTCTTAGCCAACACTCTGTAAGTATAATAATGTGGTAATCTACACCACTTCTAGCCATAAACACTCTAAAATCGTCGAAATTTTTGTATATGCTCCGTATATTTTGTACGATTATTTTAAGAGAAGTTTCAGTTCCAAGTTTGTATAGCATAAAGGACTCCGGTTCCTCAACCAAAAATGAATCACCGATGTTGACATAGTTATCAACCTCGGCAATAACCTCATTTAGACTATTACCCATAGTCATGGTACACAAAAAAGATTATAGTATAGTATTTTCGGTTAAGTTTAGGAGTCACAATTTTTTGTAATGGTCTTGTAATCAGATGAGTGTTGTACGAAAGTAATGAATATAGATTATATGTGGTATAATAATATTTTACATAATAAATATAGAATAAAATAAGTGCATATCGAAGTTGTATTGTGTAACTCTGCTTAGGTAATAAATAGATCATAGATACAATTATACACAAAGTATTATTTCCTAACTGTAGCCTAGACAAAAGAAATTTGAAGTATGTACTGAAAAGTAAAAACAGTAAAAACAATAAAACATACCATAACCTACAACTTAATAATCTTAATATCATAGAATCTAGTCATTCTGAAAGCTTTTTTATTTGACTTAATGATTTCAAGACAATGGCAGGCTGTCCATCTGCTTTTCTTAATAAAATATTTCCACGTGATGTCCAGCAGTACTTATAAGATCCATTTTTTACTAAAACTCGAGCAGACGATAGAATCTTCTTAGTCATATGGGTTAAAGCTTCAGATATATATACTCTAGAACCAGCTCCACTGAATCCTAAGCTACCAGCAGTTAGTGGTCTATCTTTATTTTCCTTATTGTACCTTTTTACAGCTTTTAATAAAATTTCCTTTTCTTTTCCGTCTTGGTACTCTATAACTATTGGTCCAAAATTTTTACCTTTTCTATATATGTTTGCCTGAGTATTTATGGGCTTTAAATCTAAGATATTGTAGACTCCATTCACAATACTGTGTACATCTTTTCCTACAGGTGGAATATTTCTTATTTCTACCATATTCTTGATTGATTGTTTTTGCAACACATTTAATTGAGTTTCTAGCTCATCTATACGATCTACTGCTGCTTCATACTTGGTTTCGATAGTATACACTCTATTCAAAATTTCTTTGAAATTTGTAGCGCTTATCTCCAACAATTCCCTAATCTGTTCATTTGATTCTAAAATCTTACTATTCTGTGCCTTTATTTCTGTTACTTCAGCATTTATCATTTCTTGAAACGAAAACATAAGGAATTTTTTTAGATCCGTATATTGTTCCTGATCGGGATTTTTTCGTTTCCTCACGTTGACATTTCGAATAATATCTTGGTCTTGGGATTTAACGGAAAGATCTGGATACGATGCAAATTTGATGGAATGTCCAGATGTTGGTGTACGCTGCATTTTCTCTGATTAATTTACTTGTACTATAAGTTGTTATCAAGAGAATTTTATAGATATACATCTATAAAATTCTCGCGCACCTCGTTTTTAATAACGTAATATTATACTTATGACTTCAATGTAAAGGCGAATATCGATTGTTAGCACTTGTAGATCACAAAAATACGTCTTGCTTGGATAATATGACTGACGAGAATGATGAGATATGAAGCATAATTGACTAATAAGACATTAAATAAGAGGATTTATAGAACTAAAAGAACAGCAGTACAGCACCACAGATATGAGAGACTGAAAGGTCAATATGTGAGCCTTAAGATTCACTGATATAGTTAAGTATGGCAGAAATCAGCTTCATCTCGGCTCATATATGTCCTACTATTGGGGTCGAGCCTCCTCCGTAACGGAAGGGAAATTGACCCCTATGCTGGTCAGACATGTTGGTATAGCGTTTTGTTTCGAGTTTGCCTTCTCTTGCATAAATGTTATATGCGTTTTCTATTGGGGCTCAGGGTGGCCCTAAACAAGACGGAGGCCCTACTATTCCATGGGCCCCGTGAAAGGCCGCCTATCGGCGCCTCGATAGTCGTCAACTCCATCCACATCGGTATCCAGGCCCATATGAAGTACTTGGGCCTGGTGCTGGACGGGCGATGGGCGTTTTGGGAGCATTTCCGCCGAATTGCTCCCCGGCTGGTCGGCGTGGCGTCCGCCCTATCACGGCTCATGCCGAACGTGGGCGGACCCAGCTTTGAGGGCCGACGGCTGAATGCGGGGGTGATCCGCCCGATGGCCATGTACGGCGCACCCGTGTGGGCGAGGTCTCTGACCCTCCGGCTGAGGGCTTTTCTGTGGCGCCCTCAGAGAATCATGACGGTCAGAGCCATCCGCGGATACCGCACGGTGTCGACCGAGGCGGCAGGCGTGTTGGCCGGGACACCCCCGTGGGGCATAGAGGCGGAGGTGCTCTCCTACCTATACCGGCGGGTGACCTCAGTGCGCGACGCAGGTGGCTCCCCATCGCTTAGCGAGATAGCCACCTGGCGCGAGGATGCCCGCCGAGACGTCATCGCTCGCTGAGCTACGCGGCTGGAGAGGCCTAGGCACGGTGTTCTTACCGTAGAGGCTCTCCGGCCCGTATTGACGGAGTGGATGGAGCGGCGGCACGGAGTCCTCTCTTTCCGGTTGGTGCAGGTGTTGTCGGGGCACGGGTGTTTCGGCAAATACCTGCACAAGATCGTAAGGAGGGAGTCGACTCCGTCCTGCCACCAGTGCGGCAGTGACGAGGACACGGCGCAACACACGCTGGAGGTCTGCGTGACCTGGGCCCGGCAACGCTGTGACCTCGTCGCTGTCATCGGTGCAGACCTGACGCTGCCGGCTGTCGCGAAAGCGATGGTCGACAGCATCAGGAATTGGGACGCGATCGCCGCCTTCTGCGAGGCTGTCATCTCGCAGAAGGAGGCCGCGGAACGGGTCCGGGTGGATGCCCGGGACCCGGGCCGCCGCCAGCGGCCGGGGCGGCGCAGGCGCGAGTATCTGCGCCTGATGCCGCCCTAACCGAGGCTTCGGGTGATCGGACCGAGGAATTGTCCGGTCACCCGACGTGAGGCCACCGCGTGAGGACGACGCCGCGACGGCGAAAGTTGTCGGGGCATCGACAAGAGAGGAACCCGCAAGGGTATACCGCCGGGCGGGCCACCGAAGTCAAAGATCGGGTACCAGTGGCCCGCTCGCACGGCGAAGAGAGGAGTTTGCAGGGTGGGTCCATGGGGTTGCGTGCCGCTTCTTCTGTCGCCCCGGACGTTTTTGTCGGGGCGCGACCACATCCATGGTCCACCTTGCGTTAAAAAAAAAAAAAATGCGTTTTCTATCGTTTAGTCGTCTTTTACGATCACCCACAAGTAAGATAGGGGGTGGTAAAGTATATTCGTGTGGTGACGGAGTAAGAATACAATTCACCACCCCATCCTACCCGTGGGTGATCGTACGAGACGACTAAAGGATATAAAACGCATATAACATCTATACGAGAGAAGGAAAACTCGAAACAAAACCCTGTACCAACACGTCTGACGAGCGCGGTATAGTAGATTAATTTCCCTCCTATTACGGAGGAGGCCCGAATCCAGCAGTGGGACATTTATGGGCTGTGATGATGATGATGATGAAAGTATATTCTTACTCCAACACCACACGTAAAATACTGGTGATTTGGTCTACAAAATACATTCAAGCATGTTGAGTTCTCTTACCCTGCTTATTAGTCCATTTAAGTATGGGAGAACCACCGCCGATTTCCTGATATTTCTTCTGAACCTCCTCTGTTCTTCTTGAGGCTATCCAAGGTCCAAGTTTACTCTGTACCGGCAGTTGGATCATATCTCGGTCTGTCATTATACGATGAAGATAACCTCCCACCTGTAATTAAGTTAAAATCATTCTTAGCTCAGGGTGTTATAAGTTTGTGTGTCTGTCTGTGGCATAACTTCTAAAAGAATCCATCCGATTATGATGCGATTTTTTTATTGCTTATGGTGGCAAACGAACAAGCAGCACACCTGGTATGGTAAGTGTTACTGCCTCTCATGAATCTTTGCAATACCAAGGGTATAGCTAGGCCGCTGCCTACCAATACAAACACGGGTTGAGAGCCCTCAACGCTCACCCACAGTCCGGGTAAAGTTGTCATAGCCATCTGAGGCTAACATCAAGACACACAAAAAAAAAACCAATACAAATCACAAACCCATCCCAGTTGGACTTCCGGCTCTCTCGCTCACCGAACAAAACGTATATTGCCATTACTCAGATGTTGATCTTTTGCTCAGTGTGGTACTACCCCGGACGGACCGGCCCGCGGCTGTAGACAGAGAACTGTCAACAGCGTGGTCCTACCACTATTAGATATAAGATATTCAGATAATATTTATGCAGAAGAAGGAAATGCGATCTCTACGGAAAATCTGTGGAGTTAGGCTGACCGACCGCATTCGTAACGACGACGTAAGAGAGCGAGTTGGTATGAAAGAGAGTATTGGTGTAAAGATGCGAAAGGGAATGCTCCGATGGTTCGGACATGTGGAAAGAATGCCGAACGAACGTCTGGTTAAGAAGATATACAATGCGAAAGTGGAAGGATGTAGGTACCGAGGGAGACCGAGACTAACCTACCTAGACCAGATCGGTCAGGTACTGAAGGAAGGTGGAGTCAAGAGTCTCCGAAACCGGCGAGCGTGTATGAAGAGAATTATGAATGTTGAGGAAGCGAGTGAAGTATGCAGAGATAGAGTTCTCTGGCACTCTGTTCTCTCTGCCTACCCTGCAAGGGATATGGCGTGATGATATGTATGTATGTAGTATACATCACCAGAAGGCACAAGAATATCTATCATTTTGCTACAGCTGGTATGCACAGCTGGTCAAACTTAAAACCACCAAACAAAGCATACTTATTTAAAAGCAATTATTTCAATATTAACTATTGCAGTGAAATTTTTAACGGCAAGTCTTTGAAATTTTATACCACAAATAAGCGATTATGAATATCATCTTTTGCTTTGCTCGTGGATGTTGTAAAAGACGATTAAGAGCTTTATATCCACCTGGACCAGCTCCACCTGATGCTGTTTGGTCAACAATTACATTCATAAAGAGGGTCGATATCAGTCAGGCCGGTATAAAAACTAATGCCAATGATTTTTGCAATATGTATGAGTCATCATTCATCATCATCATTACAGCTTATCGCCGTCCACTGCTGGACGTGGGCTTCCCTTATATTACGCCACAGAGTGCGGTCCTGTGCCGCATGCATCCATCGACGCCCACCTTCACCAGAGCGTCTATCCACCTAGTGGGGGGACGTCTTACACTGCGTCGTCCGGTACGTGATCGCCACTCGAGAACTATTCTTCCCCAGCGGTTGTCAGTTCTCCGAGCGATGTGGCCTGCCCATTGGCACTTCAGCCTGCTAATTCTTTGTGCTACGTCGGTTACACCCCTTCTACTGCGGATTTTCGTATTTTGGATTCTATCTCGCAGAGTAATCCTGAGCATAGCCTACTCCATAGCACGCTGAGCGACTTTGAGCTTCGTTATGAGGCCTACTTTTAGGGACCACGTTTCCGTGCTGTAAGTCATCACTGGTAACACACACTGTGTTTGCAGACACTGAGGAATGTAGGATTTGAAGATCCTCTTAAGTCTTCCGGAGGCTGCCCAACCGAGTTGGATTCGTCGGCTGACCTCTTTCTCGGAATTGGATCCATCAAGCTGGACTGTTTGTCCAAAGTAAACATAATGATCGACAATTTCGAGAATCGCATTGCCAACTAGGACCAGCACAGGAATGACATGGGCATTTGACATGACTTTCGTTTTGTCCAAGTTCATTCGTAAACCCACTAGTTGGGACCTGCTTATATCGTAGAGCATGGTACCAAAGTCCTCCATGGATTCTGCCATAACGACGATATCGTCTGCAAATCGAAGTTGAGTGATGTATTTGCTGTTAATGTTGATGTTGAGTCCAGTCCAGTCTAAGAACTTGAAGACATCTTCCAGTGCAGTTTGGGAGACACAATGTCTCCCTGTCTCACGCCTTTCTGCAACTGGATCGGTTACTACTCTTAACCCGGCTACAGACTGACATTGTGGCGTTCCTATACAAACACTGCAGCACTTCAATATAACGATGGTTGATTTGGCACCGCTGAAGAGTCTGAGTACCACCCAAGTTTCAACTGAATCGAAAGCTTCCTCAAAGTCCCTAAATGCTTAACACTGAGGCCTAGATAGATTATTCCTTGTAATACAAAATTTTACTTTTTCAAAAGGAAAATATATAACACATGCATACATACATACATACCATCACGCCATATCCCTTGCAGGGTAGGCAGAGAGAACAGAGTGCCAGAGAACTCTACCCTTGCATACTTCACTCGCTTCCTCAACATTCATAATTCTCTTCATACACGCTCACCGGTTTCGGAGACTCTTGACTCCACCTTCCTTCAGTACATGACCGATCTGGTCTAGGTAGGTTAGTTTCGTTCGTTCGGCATTCTTTCCACATGTCCAAACCATCGGAGCCCTTTCACATCTTTACACCAATACTCTCTTTCATACCTACTCGCTCTCTTACGTCGTCGTTACGAATATTACCAATATTAACATATAGATGTCAGACCTGGACAAACACACCAAAACAAAATCGAAAATTGATTACATGTCAAAGAGCCATGGAGAGGAGTATTCTGGGTTACACAAAAATAGACAAGAAAATAGCAATAGATATAAGAAATATTACAAAAATTGAGGATGTTATAACTAAAATCAGAAAACTCAAATTGAGGTGGGTGGTTCACATGATGAGAGAGAATAGAAATAAATGGACAAGAGATGTAACAGAATGGACCCCTAGATTTCACACAAAGAGGAAAAGGGGAAGACAAAGAAAACGCTGGTCTGATGACATCAAAAACACTGTGAGTTCACTATGGTACAGAATTAGTAAAAAAAGAAAAGACTGAAAAGAGCTGGAGGAGGCCTTCGTGTCACAAAGACACGCCGACATCTAATAGCTAATATATATATAGGTTTTAAGTATTTACTGTAAACATTATGTATTTAAATTATGATGGCAATAAAGGCTTAATAATAAAAAAAATACACATATCAGAACTGAAACTTTGGCAAACTATTTTTTAAATCTATTTTACATACATCAACCAATAGCGTGTTCTCTCTCTCTATCTCTCTAGTGGGGGTCAGATAGTGGGGATGCTACGAAGAGTCGCACAAAGAGGAGACCAAGAATGTCTAATGTGTTCTATCTTATTCTCTCGCCGGCTGAATCCTATACATTTATGGGATTGTGTCTCTATGGATTTATTTTTTCGTTTCATCGAGTTTAAAATCACGATTTTAAAGAAGTTTCACTTCAAAAAAAATAATAATGTAACCAATACTCCACCTGATCTATGGTCTCCGGTCCTCCCATATTCAGCATAACAATCGCAGTCTTAGGTTTCCTGGATGTTTCTACGGTACTGAATGCTGCTGTCATACGAGGCAGTGCGCTTAGTTTTCGGCGACCTACAATAATATATTAATAATGTACATACATACATACATATCATCACGCCATATCCCTTGCAGGGTAGGCAGAGAGAACAGAGTGCAAGAGAACTCTATCCTTGTGTACTTCACTTGCATCCTCAATATTCATAATTCTCTTCATACACTGGTCTAGGTAGGTTAGTCCCGGTCTACCCCGGTACCAACATCCTTCCACTTTTGCATTGTATATATTCTTAACCAGACGTTCGTTCGGCATTCTTTCAACATGTCCGAACCATCAGAGCATTCCCTTTCGCATCTTTACACCAATACTCTCTTTCCTACCTACTCACTCTCTTATGTCGTCATTGCGAATGTGACTGGTCAGTTGTCATCGGTATATTAATAATGTCATGACTCTATTAGCTGTAAGCTATACAGCTGTATTACTACTTCTGATCAGAATGCAGTTCGATTCCCAGATTGAACAAATTATATGATTTTCTGTCAGCTTATTCTCAATTTTAAAACTATAATTAGCATTTTATTCAGCTATTAGAAGAGGTTTCATTATTAGATTAAAAAATGTGTTTAATATAATAAATAGAATAACAAAAAATTAATACTTGTTACTATTATATTCAAATTATTTCTAATTCTAAATAAAAATAGCTTAATAAAATGTAATTTAGATATTTTAAAATAATTACGTGAATAGTGTAAGTCCAATATTAAAGATATCCTTTGCCTAAAATAAAAATACGCCTCAAAATAAATTAAATTCGTAGGCTTCAAAATTAAAAAAAAAAAAACAAATTACGTAGCAACAATATCCTATCTATAGGTAAGCACTTGATAAATACAGTAATTAATGGTTATTAGTGTATCGAAAAATGATTAGCAGAATATGTTAAAGTTAGGTACGAAGGCGAAGTAAAGAAACATTATGTTTATACTTACATAATATATTCAACATATTGATAAATAGGAATGTTTAAATCACTTATTTTATTTGTTATTCTAAATACAGTATATAAATGCCCAAATTTATATTAATTTTCATCAAAACCTTGTCCTATTTACACATATTAACTACCGGAATTTCAGATTTCAGGTTAATAATTGACATTAATGACACTTTGATAAAGTGCTGCCAGCGATAATTTTAGAGTAGTTAGTTAAAGAGTAAGAAATTTATAGTAGTTTTAAAGAGTAAATCACATAAAACATTTTTTTTTCTCATATTTTATTTTATTATATCTTTTTCGTAGATCGGGAATGAAATTGCTACCGTTGACAAATACCAGGTGGCAGTGGCTTATCCCCACTATTCCCCACAGCGTAGATAGGTATGTGTATTAGACATGAAAATGATTGCTACTTTCATTTAATTTTCATTTGGTGAAATTATCTTTTTTTTTCACAAGTGAAATTTCATATCCAATGATTTTTTTTTGCAATGCTCTAATGTCACACTTACTACTACTACTTACATACATATCATCACGCCATATCCCTTGCAGGGTAGGCAGAGAGAACAGAGCGCCAGAGAACTCTATCCTTGTATACTTCACTCGCTTCCTTAACATTCATAATTCTCTTCATACATGCTCGCCGGTTTCGGAGACTCTTGACTCCACCTTCCGTCAGTCATGATCAGTCATGACATTCAGTACATGACCGATCTGATCTAGGTAAGTGTGTCTCAGTCTCCCCCGGTACCTACATCCTTCCACTTTCGCATTGTATATCTTACTACTACTGCTATTACAAATGCAAGCAATACTGCTATTGCAAAATGATTTATGATTAATGGCCCTACAATATGAAGTAGATCTTTGGCGGAAACACACAGATGGTTTTTTTTATGTTAATTTTATAAAGTGATGCTAATTTAAGTGTCATTTATTAATTTCAATGCCACTTTAATTAAAGAATAATTACAAAAATACAAATAAACCGAAGTCATGAATTCATACCTTCTAGATTGTTTCAAAAAGTCTATGATTTGTTTTATAGAATGGCCACTATTTTAAGTATTATACTAAAACCGGACATCAGTGAGGACGATGACTGACTGACTTTGCGTCCGATTGTTTTTATACTGTAAGAGCGGTTCTGCACTACATCGGATCCGAATCCGAGAAAATATGGCTCGTCGTAGCCGTAGAACTATTTCTATGGTAATTTACGCACAACATTCGATCTTCGTCATCCGGTTTCTTTCCGTCATTCTAGAATCTCCATGCCGGAGAAGATTTTTGACGGACCGATGTAGATGTAGCCATAGAATTATTTATATGAACGTACGTCTACGTTCTTCGTACGTACAATTATTGCCAGAAGTTGACGTCGATTTAAAGGACTCATGATCAACGACGTGAACACTCTGCTGTGGCGTAAAATGTAAATGTGGCGTAAAATCCTATAATTCAGTCCGAGTTTTCTAGATCCATATTTTCACGGGTTAGGATCGGACAAGTGCGTAAGAAATATCCGAATTCGATCAGAGTTTTCTAGATCCATATTTTCTTGGGTTAGGATCGGACAAGTGCGTAAGAAATATCCGAATTCGATCAGAGTTTTCTAGATCCATATTTTCACGGGTTAGGATCGGACAAGTGCGTAAGAAATATCCGAATTCGATCAGAGTTTTCTAGATCCATATTTTCACGGGTTCGGATCGGATTCGGATCGGACGTAAAGCGTAACCGCTCTAACGGTTGATGAAAAATCATTTCATATGATTTTAAAGGCGATTATCTAGTGTTACGTATGAAAAATCATTTCATAATATGAAACATATTATGTTTTTCATATATAAAAAAACATTATTATGTTTTTAATATATAAAAAACATTATATATAAAATATATAAAAAACATATGTTTTTTCACTTGCTACTTGTGAATTATGCCATGCTTAATGTGTATGCTTACGGAGTTGCGCACCATACCTTTAGTCGTCCCGGATTGGGTGGGGTGTGACTATCCCATTACTGTCCCCAAAAATTATGATGATGATGATGTTAATAATGTGTATTCTAATCGCGTGTACATTTAACTTGTCAGAGCTAGTCAATGCCATTCTGAGTTTTTAAAATGATATAATCTTATAGACAGGGATACCAGGAGTAAAGTCAAATTGCTGCTTTTCATGAAATAAAGCCCTTTTTAAACGTCGGTTACAGAAGTTTTTCTTCATGTGTTATTATTTTTCATTATGCTCAGGAAACATTACATTCTAGAGACTGCACGTGTGTTGGAGATATGAACGCTGAAACCTACAATCGAAACCGATCATTTCTAGGTGGTATGGCTGTCGAGTAGTAAGATGAGAGAAAGGAGACATTGGTAAAATTTAAAATAGCTCCTTAAAGCACTCCCCAAAATTTCGATAGCGCAAACAGAAAGTTTACCTACTGCTTAAATTCTTCCGTAAAATTAGGCAGATAGATAAATATTTATACCATTATATAAATGTATTGAAATATTTAGGTATGCAGAAAAGAGCATGAAAGCAAAATTAATGCGGTCGAAATGGAAGGATGTAGGTACCGGGGGAGACCAAGACTCAACTACCTAGACCAGATTGGTCACGTACTGAAGGAAGGTGGAGTCAAGAGTCTCCAAAACCGGCGAGCGTATATGAAGAGAATTATGAATGTTGAGGAAGCGAGTGAAGTATGCAAGGATAGAGTTCTCTGGCACTCTGTTCTCTTTGCCTAACCTGCAAGGGATATGGCGTGATGATATGTAAAGTATGTATGTATGAAATGTTTAGTTATTTTGAAAGAAGTGTCTAAATATATCTGTTCATCATATTATTCTACTTATTGTTCAGTTAGAATACCTTATAGTCTATCTAATCTAAGAAGTACACTTTGACAGCTGTCGGAGTAAGTTGTCTAGGTATGAGAACTAAATAATTGCTATCGAAAATAAACGATTTTAGTAAGAAATCGATATTGATTCTTTGTAATTATTAATCGGTTTATTTTATTATTTTTCAAAAAGGAGATGAAAAATTAAGTGCTTAAAATAATAAACAAATTTAATTATTTCATCATAATGTCTATTCATCATAATTATTAGGATAAGGTTAAATAAAAACAAAAACTGGATTTGAATATAGCTATTTATTCAGAATCACTACTATTACTTGAATTATCATCGTCACGAACATTAATAATTATTTCCTTATCAATAAAATTGTCGAAACGTACATCTCTATCAAAATCTCTATTCAATTAAAATATTAATCTAATATTTTTACCGATTATTTGAATATTCGTGAATTAGAAGTTGTCAAGCACTACTGTATAGAACGTGATGAAGTGACATTGTAAGTTCGTCAATACTAATTACTATTCACCATGTTATTTTTATTTTAAATTAGTTTTACGAGTTTCAACATTACATTATTGTACAAGAAAGTCACCCGCAAGGCGAATTATGTAAATAACTTAATAGTTCTTTAAAATTTCAGATTGATTGTTTGCAATCATGTGTATACGTTTGACCAAGGTTATTGTGTATTAAAAAATGCGAAACGTCAAAATGCAGTTCTTATATTAGATGAACTATAGTCATTTTTTTTAATACGATTTCACTTAACAGTCTAGTAATATATATATTAATAATATTTACAGTAGAATTCTAACAAAAGAGGTAAACACACTTTCTTATGAAGTCTGTGGAGTTACTTACTGTATTTACATCTCCAATGTCAAAGTATTAATTTACCTAGGTATTGTTTAGTAACTCTAAAGTGATTTTATTGCATTTTATTAGCTTTCCTATTATTGATTTCATTACTTATATCCAAAAATGACGTGTCGTAACGCTTCACACGCAGGCAGCTGGTATACTGAAAATGGTAAGTGAATTTAAGAATATTATTTTTACATTAAAGATATATTTATAACAAATTGTGAAAGTTAAAATTAACCAATTAGTGCATTTGGAACGACATAAAGGGTGTCAGAGGGTATCGAAAAGTCAAAAGGTTATTGACCTTTGTCTTCGAAATGATAGTAGTACATACCTATAATTAAACTCTTTTGTCTCAGTGTATATGAACAGTATTCAATGTACTTTGCGATTCAAAATTTCAGATCTCTTTATATTAAATTAGCTATTACTTACTATAAAAATTTTAGCTGCATTTTAATTAGATACAATAGTCTCTATTACTATACAAAGAATATGCGATCATAATAAACATTTTGAAACTATTTTTATCTTTCTTATATAAGAGTTAAAATACATCTTATTTTATGATTAGTTTTATAGACTATAAAATTCTTTTGTGCATAAAACTTTTATGATTTATCTTTAATAAGATCATACGTTGACTTTTCTTCTCTTGACTAGCATACTGATTTGTTGTGATACGTTCAGAAACACGTTATTTTAAATATTTTATTTTTAATCATTCATTAATAATTAGATTCTATTTTTCTAATATTATATAATACACGCTTAATAGTTTATTACAATTAACTTAAGAGGATATTCATAAATTAATTTCGTACTTTATACGTCATAGTACGATATATTCAATTTATATCAACTACGGAACGCAACCGGAAGTTTCTGTTGTTGCTATGACAGCTTGACAGCCATTTAAAAACCAATGTCAAACGATCGTCGCTATTTACATTTGTCGTTACTTGTATTTTCAATAATTATTTATTTAAAAGATGACTGATAGAACAAAATCTGCCGTTGTTGGAGATAAAAAATTAAAAATAAAGCGTCAATCGTCAGCGAGTGTGCCCACTGCGTCACGCTTAAAATCTCTTTCGAAAGAGAAGCCTGTTGTTAGCAGATCGAAGAAAATTGATCACGATACTACAGTATTTAAACAAGAACCAATTTTACCGGATTTTGATAATGAACACCGCCAAATTGCTTATAGTCGATTTATGCGTGCGATGTTAGAAGAATGTTTAATAGAAGAGAAAATAGAACGGGAGGAAACACAAGTTGATTTGCAAATGACACAGTTGGCGGAAAGATTTCAGAAAACAATGGTACAGTTGGATAAAACGAACAGACGGCTCAAGGATATATCATTCATTGTTGAACAGAAAAGGTGAGTCACACAATTCGGTTCCTTTTGGCAGTGAAATGGCTTTTGTTCATAATTTGTATCTGTTTTTGAAGTGGAAACTTTTTTAGGTATATCGTGTACTTCATCATCATCTCAGCTCACAGACGTCACACTATTGGGCTCTAGTTTCCTCCATAATGGAAGGGAAATTTCTAATTGTACCATGCTGGTCAGATATGTTGGTATAAGGTTTTGTTTAGAGTTTCCCATCTTGTGCATAGATTTTATGTGCGTTTTATATCCCTTAGTCGTCTCTTACGATCACATACGCGCAAGATAGGGGGTGGTGAATTGTATTCTTAGTACGTCACCACATAGAAAATTTTGTATTTATTTTGTGGATATGATGCTGAGTCATACATTCCTGATCGTGTAAATGACTTAGTATAAATACTCTTAGTTACTACAGGCAAAATTTAACAAACAAAATTTAAATACACTTGAAATTTTATGTTTTGTATATGGTATTACTTTATGAATATAAAAACATAATGAAATAATTGTATTACATATATGTATGTCTCTTGTCTTTCTGTGTATTGACGGAGTAAGAATACAATTCACCACCCCCTATCGTACCCGTGGGCAATTGTAAGAGACGACTAAGGGATATATAACGCATATAACATCTATGCAAGAGAAGAAAAACTCAAAACATAATCCTATACCAACACGTCTGACCAGCGTGGTATAGTAGGTCATTTTCCTCCCATTTTGAAGGAGGCTCGAGCCCAACAGTGGGACATATATGAGCTGAGATGATTTATATATATATATATATATATATATATATATATATATATATACATACATTCTTAGCAGCCGGAGTGGGTCTCTCCGTGCTCTTCAGGTGGTTGGGTGGTTGAGACGAGTGTTGGCTGTTCTAGTAGTTAACCTGTGATCGGGTGCTGCTTGTGGGACCTGGTCCAGCCATATTCTTTTACATTGTGTTTGAAATTTACATTATATTGTGGTTCGAAGGGAATCAAACTGGAGCTAATTCTTCTTCAACATGTACTAATTTTTATAAGAAAAAGTTAGGAAAGGAATAATAATAAACAAACTCACTGAGTTTCTTGCCGGTTCTTCTCAGTAGTTGTTATGTTCCCATCTGGTTTATTGTATTAATTTAAAATGTTAAAATTGACAAATGTACAGGGCTATGGTTTTATATAAATTTTTGTAAACATGAAGTAAAAAAAGTTTGAAGATCAATAAATTTAGTCAGACTGATATTAATCTGAATCCCATGCCTAAGTTTTTGAAGCATTAGACCTAACTGTTTGTGGTCAAAGGTTAGATTTGACCACCTCTCTTGCCTTTGTTACAAAGCATGGTATTTTTAAAAGTCACATAGCTTGGATACTTTCCTAAAGATATTAAGTAATATGGTGCTTAAGTAGCTTTTTGTGTGATTTATATTCATTTCTTTTTTCCACAGATTACTCGATCTTAAAAATAATGATTGCGAACAATTCTACAAAATGACAGAAGAGTCGAATGCTCAAAATGTTCTTGAAGACCTATCAAATGCAGAACAAAAATCTCTAGATAAAATTGAACTTCAAAACGTCGACTTTGGTTATGACAAAAACTCTGGACATAAACAACTTTTGGATGCTGTCAATGACGCCATTGAAGGTTTAGAGAAGATTAAAAAAGAATCTAACTTAGATGCGAGCAAGTTTGCTGAATATGATAAGTCCAAGCAAAATATTGAGGATTTGGAGAAAGATAAATTTGATTTGGAAAGTCTGAAGTCTGAATTTGAAGCAAAATTTCCTAAATTAAGCGAAAAATTGATTAGAGATGCGTCTGAAAAGATTGCCAGAATGATTGAAAATGATGGTAATGATGATGATGATTGAATAATAACAGTTTTTTTTATATATTTTAGGATATTTTTGTATAAAGTATGTTTGTAGTATAATAAAATATAGTAATATTTGTATTTCAAAGTATTATTTATTGCTTTTAGAGTTAAAAATTTGTGAAGACTTCCAACTCTTAAATGAAGATGTGAATTAAAACTATTTTTAAGAATTATATAGTGTTTTATTTGTTTTTTTTAACTGCCTGATCTCTCGAAACACTCCAGAGTTCATGGTTACAGGAGGAATAAGGTGTTTCACATTCAACAAGTCATATCGTTATTATAGATATTTTTATTTTTTTACTACAGTATTGGTATTAAATCTTGATCAATATTTTCGATAGAAATTAAAAAAAAAATATTGCCAGAATGAAAGTGTGGTATTACTGCAAGTGTGGAACTATCCTGGTTGAGTAGATTCTTTTTTGTTTTATTCGTTTGTTCGGACAGGCAAAGGGATCAAAGCCCATACAGCCAAGCCTTTTTTTCCATCTATTACTTAATTCATATTGTGTAGTCTTAATAGTCATTGTCTGCCAGTAAGTCAAGTCTTTACCATTAGTCGAGCGCTGGGAACCAAATCAATGGTTTTCTTGGGAATTTTAGCATATGATTGAGTAATAAATGCAATTCCGCGTATAATAACGGGTTAAAATAATATATATAATCACCACTTTCCACCACAAGAAGGTGTAGCAGCAATCTCCTGAGAATTTTTAATATTATAATGATTTCTCTAATGTTTACGCGAATATTACATATTTGAAATAAAACTACTTTTACGGATTCTATCGAGTTTGTATTTGATTTTCAATTTCCCGACGTTTCGAACACTTTACAGTGATCGTGGTCACGGGAGGACTAAAGGGTCTGTCGTCCAAAAGTCATCATTACAGAAATTTATATCTACCCGCTACAGTATCAGTTATTAAAAGTTTGACCGACATTTTAATACAAATTTATTGCCAGTACAAAAAGAAAATGATTCTATATGTAAAAAAAACCATATTATTTATGATCAGTTATTTATTAAACATTTAATTTATGATAATTATTGTGGCAATTTATTAGTTTAAAAATCTAACAAAAACTATTAAACTACCATACCATCTTACAATATTGCTTTTTCATAAAGTACAAAAATTGAAAATAATATTTATTTTAATTATTCAGGCAGCGAATTGACACGGCAATTGGATTTGTGGTTGTCGAAAGCGGATCTCAGTCATGGACCGGCGAGGGCAGTCATCGCACCGTAAGCTTATTTATTTTTTTACACTATAAAGTGCAAGAAAAATATTGTTGTGAGCCCATAGATTTACGATCTTTTGTTTTTTTTTGTATCGAGTTTCTCCTCTCTTGCCAGTGTCACCAATTTAGGGGTTTCCCCCCAAATTTAGGGGTAAAAAAATTGCAATGGGTTTTTTTAGAGGGAAAAATGTTTAGGGGTTTTTTAGGGGGAAAAAATGCCGTTACCGTCTAATGAAAAGATTCTATCATAATGGAGGAAATACTATTAAATATGGATTTTTAATAAATTTATATAATTACTCGAGATCGGTGATATTTTATCATTACTATTATTATTATTAAATGGTTATAAATAATAGTTATTCTTATGATAATAACCATAAATAAGTTTTTTTTACACCACTTGTAATTATTTGAAATAAAAATAATTAAAAATTAAACGTTTTAATATTAGATAAGAACCTACATTTTTCAAATTGTCAGTTAGGGGGTTTCAGGGGTTTTTGAGTTTACTCTTAGGGGGATAAAATTTCAAGTGTTGGCGACACTGTCTCTTGCATAGATGTTATATACATATTATATTCTTTAGTCGTCTTTTACGACACCCATAAGCAAGATAGTGGTGACAGATGTAATATGAACTAAATTTTTGTGTTTGTATTTGAAATTGTAAATTGTTGCGTGTTTATTGTAAACTATAAATAATTGCGGTTGTATTGTAAATAGGGATTGCAATCCGGAAACCGAATCCGGTAATCCAGCGGAACTGGTGTCATAAAACCTTCACCGTATCCGGTATCTGTAAATCGGATCCGTTACCAGTAAACCGGATACGATGTTGCATAAATAGGCACTTTAAATGCTTTGCGCGTGGTTTTCATGCGTGCGAGTCGTTGGACGCTGAGTCGCCCGAGCCCTAGTGGGCGCCTCCTCGCTACGCCAGGACCTATGTTGATAATCTGGATAAAATTACCTAAATAAAAGAAATCTTTAGCTATATAATATTAATAATTAATAATATATTACAGACATGCTGGCTATTCATATTGTGGAGCGTGTGCAGCCTTCGCTTATAGACAAATTAGTCCAGTTGTTGTGTAAGTATTGTTCTATTTAGTTTAGTAATCCATGTTTGTAGGAGACTAGTTAACTTAAACCGATAGGACCACGTTGTTGACAGTTCTCTGTCTACAGCCGCGGGCCGGTCCGTCCGGGGTAGTACCACACTGAGCAGAAGATCGACGTCTGAGTAATGGCAATGTGCTATTGCGCTTCGTTCGGTGAGCGAGATAGCCGGAAGCCCAATTGGGTGGGTTTGGGTTTTATATTGGTAGGCAGCGGCCTAGTTATACTCTTGGTATAGCAAAGATCTATGGGCGGCAGTGACACTTACCATCAGGTGTGTTGCTTGCTCGTTTGCCACGACTAGCAATAAAAAAAGAACTTATTATTTACGACGCTGCTGAATTTCAGTGTATTAGTATCATTTTTGAACTAGATGCCTCAATATTAAGTTGACCAGCCCCCCTTTTACTCAGTTGCGCAGTTTTCAATCATTGTCTGTGTTAAAAAATTTTCTTTTGTGATTTTTTTTTTATTTAATTAAATCATAGCTTTAGTGATTCTATGTTTTATATACATTTATTCGTCCGTGTAGTGACGGAGTAAGAATACAATTCACCACCCCCCTATCTTACCCGTGGGTGATCGTAAGAGACGACTAAGGGATATAAAATGCATGTAACATCTATGCAAGAGAAGGTAAACTCGAAACAAAACCCTATACCAACACGTCTGACCAGCGCGGTGTAGTAGGTTAATTTCCCTCCCATTACGGAGGAGGCCCGAGCCCAACTGTGGGACATATATGTGCTGTGATGATGTTGATACATTTATTTATTTTGTTAAGCAGTTGTTAATATTATTAATCATTCGTTCCTTCCGTGAAAGAAAATTAGTATTTTCTTTTTTTCTCTTTTTTTTATTTTGGGTTTTTCTTCTCTAGCAGTGATGTTATCCTCTCATTTCGTTTTGAATTATTTTAAGATATTCATAGAAACGGAAGAGGAGATTAACTGTATCCTTACTAGTTTTGCAACGGAAGTCATAATGGAAATTGATATATGAATTAAATAACGGCAATAGAATCTTAAACTGATACAAAAATGTCAATAAAAAAAATAAAATATTGCAATTTTTAGTTTATGATAATAAAGCTTAAGTTTTGCTTTATTTTTACCAAATATAGTAAACCCGCTTGTGACATCATTTTTCGTCTCGTAATCGGGTTTTTATAAATAATTAAGCGTATTAAATGCTAAATTTCAGTAATTTGAAAATATAGTAAAGTCTCTATAAAAACCCAATTACGAGCGAAAAAAAGACGAAAATATTATATGATGCGAGAATTATGCTAAATTTCAGTAATTTGAAAATATAGTAAAGTCTCTATAAAAACCCAATTACGAGCGAAAAAAAGACGAAAATATTATATGATGCGAGAATTGAATGTCCTACAATAGTTCACGGTGGTGTAAGTGGCAGCACGATTGGGACGGATTTTCAATAGGTGTGGGTTCGAATCCCACTTGTGACAATCATTTTTCGCTCGTAATCGGGTTTTTATAAATAATCAAGCATATTAAATGCTAAATGTGAGTAATTTGAATAATAAAGTTTCATTGAAATTTCTGTTATAAGAGTTGCGATAAACAGAAATTTAAGTCAAAAAAACCTGTAGAATTTTTGCAATTATGGAAGCTGAAGTAAAAATCAATTGTATCACTATTTCTTCCATCGTCACGCGAAAATAACATGGATAATTATATTATTACATACATATCATCACGCCATATCCCTTGCAGGGTAGGCAGAGAGAACAGAGTGCCAGAGAACTCTATTTACTTCACTCTATATACTTCACTCGCTTCCTCAACATTCATAATTCTCTTCATACACGCTCGCCGGTTTCGGAGACTCTTGACTCCACCTTCCTTCAGTACATGAGCGATCTGGTCTAGGTAGGTGAGTCTCGGTCTCCCCCGGTCCCCGGTCTTATCTACATCCTTCAACTTTCGCATTGTATATCTTCTTAACCAGACGTTCGTTCGGCATTCTTTCAAGTTGTATATTATTCTTTTACAGGAAACGAATATTTATCCTTGGACCCTCCCATCATGTCCGACTCAGCGGTTGTGCGCTTTCCTCGCTCGACAAATACCAGACACCATTATATGATCTCACCATCGACAAACAAAGTGAGTATTTATTTATTTATGTAGGAATGGAAGGGAACAATTTTTTTGCGAGAGACGAAACGTAAGTGAATATGTGAGCAAGAGAGGGAATGAAAGAGGGAGAACGGATATAAATGGCGGAGGATGGTTATACGAAATAAAGACGTAAGGTGTATTTTAATTTTTAATTAAATTCAATTATCAATTCAACGGTGTTTACTTTATTTGAAATTTTATACCCAAATGTAGTAAATCTATACCCAAAATGAGACTAACTCTCGTTCAATTATTACGTAAACAGATTTTCAATAATATTTAATTTTTAATAAAGTTTAAGTTCTGTAGCCATTAGAAGTTTCTAATAAATAATTAAAACAAATTATTTATTATGCGTAAGCCCCTTAAGGGGGACTTATATACCTATTGTTAATTTATCATCTTTTTTTTTAAATAAATTTAAATTATTCTACCGTCGTATCTATACAGAGTGGAGACGTCAATACGACAATAAATGAAAACACCGTCAATACTAGTGTATAGGAGTATTTTGAAACTATTAAAAAAGTCCTCGCATGCATATTTAAAAAACAATTTTTTCAAACAAACTTTTTATCCTAAATATTGAAACAAAATAGAACACCGTTTGTAAATATTAGTTCACTAACCTGTGGTCGGCACGCGAGTGACCTTGTGGTATCATATGTTACAACTTCGAAACGTAGGTAAATACATACACATAATGTTTGGGCGCTATTCATTCTCACTCGATTATTTTATTAAAATAATCACGATAACTTTAATAATTCACTTGGTCGTTAAACTTTTAAATTTTCGATATGTGCGCCATGGACCCGAACGCACAAATTATATCGTCTTAAAATATTATTTCAAACTCTTGTTAACAGGTCGCCATTGACGGCGATGTATTTTAACTTGTCGAAAGATCGTACAATTCCTTTTTTTAAGTTCTCCACATTATCAACCTCTGTCAAATTTGCGAGAAAAATAATTTAAAATTTGTTCATCTAGGGTGACTCTTACACGCGAAGGAGCACTATCCATATGAGGCAGTAAGGATTGATTATCCCGTAACCTCTGGACAGCTTGCACAATAGTCCGGCCATTGGTAGCACAAACACGTGTGTTTCCATATCTCTTTCGGTACGTACGTATGGTTAAAGCTGCATTTCCGTGATATTCTCCATAAATTAAAATCATATCTGTATACCCGAAGCTGTGTAATTATAACGAGGCATTGTAAATGAGAAAGAAATACTATTATAACACAAAGTAAGCGTCTAATTACGCACATTCACGTCACAGGATCACGATGGCACACTGACCTACAGACCTATTATAATAGTTTTGAACATGAGACCGAGGTCTTCTTTCATTAAGCCGCATTAGGTAGTTTTAAATTTCTCATCTAAGTCTGATGACACGGTTTATAAAGACTTAGGAATAAGGTATAATATGCATTGATTTGTATTACGTTTGGGGAAGACTTGAACTGGTAAACATGGCGATATGTAGGTACTAGTTTCATATTAGTTTATACCGATGCGGCGCGGGAGCTCATTGATCTCTTAGTGATAGGCGAATAATTTTAATTTTTATACAGAGTGTGGAAATTGTTAATAATAATGTGCTGCGGCTAAACTATACGCCATATTGTATTCAAAGTTTGTATACAGGCTGGGCAAGTCATCAGATACACTAGATTAAAATTATTGTCGTATGGTCGTCTCCACCTTGTATATGATGGTGGTACCACACTTCGTTATGCGTTATTTGTTATGCGGCTACTATTTATTTGCCCAAATACTTGAACCCAAACACTTTACGAACATGCTACTCCACACTTCGTGCCATCTAGCCCAATATTGTGGGTGGTGTTTAGAAAAAAAAAAAAAAAAAATATTTGGCACGCCGACACATATGGAATGAATGACAACATGAACGAATGAACGAAGTGTGGCCACTCGACACACATATTCGGCTTATTTGTGTCCTTTGAAGTGTGCAAAAACCGACAAGTGGATGGATACGCGTATTTGCTATTCGTGCTTATGCGTTATGTGTGCGCGTAAAGCAAATATAGACGAATGAGACCTCCACACTTCGTCGCATGCGGCCAATAATGCGCATAACGAATAACACATAGCGAAGTGTGGTGCCACCATGAGGCTGCTAGAACCAGAGCGGCTTAACTACAAGAACTATGTTTTACAATCATCATCATCATCACAGCCCATAAATGTGCCCCTGTTGGGTTCGGGCCTGTGGTGAATAGTATTCTTACTCTGTCACCACACGGAGAATGTTGTACAATATGGAGGGAATTAAAATTAAATTCCATTTAATCAGTTTGAACATAAGCCGAAAATATACTTGTGCTGGCATCTATTGTTAAGAGCTTGTAAACAATTTTAGGCCGCTGTGGTTTTGTAGATTAACATTTTTAGATTACGAAATTGCAATTGGGTTAAAAGTTGCAAAAATGCAGTTAGACCATTCTGGTTCCAGCGGCCTCATATCGGATAAATATAAGTGGCAATGGGCAGGCCACATCGCTTGACGAACCGGTAACCGTTGAGGAAGAAAGGTTCTCGAGTGGCGATCACGTATCGGACGTCGCAGTGTCGGTCTCAACCAGGTGGACCGACGATCTAGTGAAGGTTGCTAGGAGTCGTTGGATGAGAGTGGCACAAGACCGCACTTTATGACGAAATATGAGCGAGGCCTTTTTTTTTTTTTTTTTTTGTTTGTGGAATATGGATGCGTCTCGCCCCGCCAAATCGGTCCGGGGTGACGGAAAGGCGAAAGGCGGCGCGTGACCCCATAGACCCACCGTAAAACTCCTCTCTCTTCGCCGTCTTTCGGTTGGCTTGTCTTCGGTGGCCAAATATGAGCGAGGCCTACGTCCAGCAGTGGATGACAAAAAAGTTGAATGCTGATGACCATCGGATCGGAAAGCGGTCACAAACTAAGCTTTTGTGTCATTTGTGCAGTTTAATTGTAAATTAAGGGCGTGAAATATTACCACGGGTGTACAAGTTGGTATAATTTTTAATTTCCTCTTTCAGTATATACGGAATTAGAAGCTACACGTCAATTCGAATGGATGGACGTACAGACGGATGAGGATGAACATTCTATTGAGATGCATCTGCCATATATAGCTAAAGTTATGGAAGAGTGAGTATATAATCGACCTGTTAATACGAATATACAGGGTGGAAAAAATCGATTCGGATGAAAAAAAAATTTTTTTCACAACGTATTTTAAGTTTTTTTCACATTCCATCGTATTAGGACAGTGCTATGTAACGATAATTCCATAAAAACTACGTAACTCTACTCAGATGAGAGAAGATGCAATCTATTCAAAACTCACGATCATATGTTCAAGAGTTCAACGACCAGGCATGTTGAAAAAAAAAATTTTTTTTTTATGCAAACGATTTTTTTTCTAGCCTATCATTACAAGTAGGACTAGTAGGGTCACCTGTCTTTGTTTTCGGGAGCGGTCCACTTCCACCCTGTATAGTTGCAACTCACAAGAATATTATATTTTTAGCCAAGTACCGGATGTTGCATCAAAAACTTAATTGAATGATTAAAGCTTATTCGAAAATTAATTAAAGCCTATTTGAAAATATATTAAAACTCATTAAAAAATTATTAGATAAAGCCTATTCGAAAATTGATTTAAGCTCATTCGCCAATTGATTTAAATCCACTAAAAAATACTAAAGTATATTCGAAATTTGATTAAAGTCCATTCGAAAATTGATTAGTTCCAATCTAAAATTAACTTCATTCCAAAATTGATTAATTCCATTTGAAAATTGATTAATTCCATTCCAAAATGGATTAAAGTCTATTAAAAATTGATTAATTCCATTCGAATATTGATTAAAGCCCATTGAAGATTGAAGCACAAATATTATAGTCATGACCTTGCTTTCTCACTGCAACAGTTTAATAGTGACGGATGAGGAATGTGTGACAGGAATACCAAAATTTGATGAGAGATAGATAAAAGTGCAAGATTATATTAAAGTTTATGAATAGAGTGGTCACCGCTCCTTCCTTTCCTGCGTGTGATCGTAAAATACAATTAAGTGACACAAGCAGATAACATCACTGCTAGAGTTGGGAGACTCGAATTAAAATCCTATGCCAACCCGCTTGATCAACGTGGCATGACCAGAACCAGAACCAATAAAGGTCACCTACCAGAAATAATACTTTTTTTTTGTTTTCTTTTCAGATTCAAAACGGCCTTCACGATAATACCAATTCTTGTTGGTTCTTTATCACCAGAGAAAGAAGCTAAATATGGTGCTATTTTTGCACCATATTTGGCTGATCCCCAAAATCTTTTCGTGATTTCATCAGATTTCTGTCATTGGGGATCCAGGTAAACTGTTTTTTTATTCTTTGTATTTTTTTGGAACTTGAAAATCAGACGGTATACGTCTGATTTGAAACTCCACGAAAAGTAATTGGGATAAGAGTATGGTAATAATGATTACGGGAGGGACAAATAACAAATGGTTAAAAATATTAACTTAACATTGAAGAAAAATTGCATACTTTTTATGAATTAAACAAACAATGGAAACCACATAAACTTTTCACTTCACTTTGTATATAAAAACAAATACTAACAATTGAAACGCATTTTTTTTTAATTATAAGAAATTTTTCTTTTACAGATTCAGATATACTTGGAGAGATAATTCGAGAGGTCCAATCTACCAAAGCATTGAATGGTTAGATAAACAGGTGGGTTTTAACACAGCCTTAGTTATTAAGAGGATATGGGAGATAATACATTGTACGATACACGAATTGTTTCGAGTCTGGGTGTTAGTTTTGTCCGTTGTTTTTTTTTTGTATTGGCAATCAGTTGCTGATAAAAGTCCAATGTTGCCAGTGTCGAAATTTTAGTACGGCAAGCCATTATTTATAAATTATTACTTTATTTATTTATTTAAAGTGATTGTCCGGCATTGAGTCGAATAGTTGCCTTCAACAGTACCATAGCGAAACTGTTAATGGTATTTTCTTGAGAAATTTGGTGAAAAATTAAAATATAAAGCACTGTTATATCATATTCACTACAGCGCAGCACTTCATCAGCATAACATTACAAAAAAGGTAATAGAATTATTTTAATATGATACTTTAGGATACTATGCGCTGTGTGGTAGCGGCTACGAATACTACCAACCCTTCACGTGGATGTCGTAAAAGACGACTAAGAGTCTTATAACGACATGTTTCAAAATCACCTGATGCCGTTTGGTTAACAATTACATTCCCAAAGAGGATTGACGTCTGGCAGGCGGCCGGTCATAAAACTATTGCCAATAACTTTTACAATATGTACTATGAAAGAAGAGTACATATTGTATTGACCCCAAGTAATTGGGATAAGAGTGGGAGAATGATGTTTTAATGATAAGACTATTAGTTATTATATGTTTCCAGGGTATGGACATCATTGAGACAATGGAACCTCGGGCTTTCACTGAATACCTGAACAAATATGGTAATACTATATGTGGTAGACATCCAATTGGAGTTCTCCTACAGGTAAGCATATATTTTACATACATATATATCATCACGCCATATCAGAGGCAGAGAGAACAGAGTGCCAGAGAACTCTATCTCTGCATACTTCACTCGCTTCCTCAACATTCATAATTCTCTTCATACACGCTCGTCGGTTTCGGAGACTCTTGACTCCACCTTCCTTCAGTACGTGACCATTCTGGTCTAGGTAGGTGAGTCTCTGTCTCCCCCGGTACCTATATCCTTCCACTTTCCCATTGTATATCTCCTTAACCAGACGTTCGTTCGGCATATATTTTGCTATCTTAAAACTCTTTTAGGTCAAAATTGTAGAAATACCAATTGGAATCACCAGTTCCCCTCACCAAGTGCACCGGTCACGCCCTTATAATGATAAAGGGAGGCCTATATAGAGGATAAAGAGAGGATAAATGATATATTTTTTTCTATAAAACATATTTTGTCAAATTTCCTTTGATGGAGTGACGTGCATATAACATCTATGCAAGAGCTTTCTCTTGAGGAATAGGAATACTCGAAAGAAAATCCATTCGATAATAGTGATTGGTTCAATTTCTCTCCTATTGTGGAGGAAGCTTGAGCCCAGCAGTGGGACATATATGAGCTGAGTTTAATTGCTTTTGGAAGTGGATTTCTAAAAGTTGAGACTCAGTGGGGGTCATGACCCCCACAAGGAGGTAAATTCTTTTACTATACCCACAATGGTGAAACGTGTTGATATTGGGTTTTGGTTCCAGTTTTCCTGCTCTTGCATAGATGTTATATGCATAATATACCACTTAGTCATCTCTTACAATCACCCACAGATTGGGGGTGGTGAATTGTATTCTTACTCCGTCACCACACGAAGATTATTTAAAATTAATTTATTTAATTGTTGCAGGCCATTGCGAAACTTCGCAGCCAATCGAATTCACCACGGATGTTAATGAAATTTTTAAAATATGCTCAATCTTCTCAATGTATGAATATGCAGGACTCTTCTGTGTCTTACGCCAGCGCATCACTCGTTTTCGAGTAGATTTCATCCCTCCATCCCTCTCTCTTCGGATGACTGCTATTCTTTATATATATATTTATCTGTGAAAAATCACCCTTCATAATACGCATAGTGAATGAAATATATTGTTACCATACAATTTATAATTTAGCTGTCTTTCTGGTGAGAGCGAATAGGATTTTAAAAAGCTATAGAGCCTCATCATACTGGAATATATTTTGTAAAGATTTCTGTTGACGCTAGTATACACATTTGAAATAAAACTATTTTTACGGATTCTATCGCATTTGTATTTAGCTGTGTGGTAGCGGCTACGAATACTACCAACCCTTCTTTGCTCATGGATGTCGTAAAAGACGACTAAGAGCCTTATAACGACCTGGGCCAACTCCATCTGATGCTGTTTGGTCAACAATTACATCCACAGGTAGTGTTGATGTCTGACAGGCGGCCGGTCATAAAACTATTGCCTCTACTTCTACAATATGTACTATGAAAGAAGAGTACACATTGTATCGACCCCAAGTAATTGGGATAAGAGTAGGAGAATGATCATATCGCGTTTATATTCGATTCTTAATTTCCCGACGTTTCGAACACTTTAGGGGACGTCCATAAATCACGTGATCGATTTTTAGCATTTTTAATGGGGTGATACATGGTGAGGTATAACACTATAAAGGTTTAGGACTTCGTGATTTTTTTTGCAAACAAATCCACCCCCCTCCCCTTCAAACCTCACGTGATTAATGGACGGCCCCTTGCAGCGTTCGTGGTTAACGCTGTAACACAATAAACGCAATAGATTCCATAAAAATTGTTTTGTTTCAAATGTGGTTGATTACATACCATGACGTGGATTCGATATGAAAATTTATTAAAATAAAATTTTATTTATAATTTCGATTTCTGGCTGTAATTCGCTGTTCCCTTTTTCATCTTATTTGATGTAAAAGGAGGAATATATTGTTTTCTTACTCCGTCTTATTGGCATAGATAATTCTAATTATATATTTATGAATTTTAAAGATTTGACTAGTTTATTATGAAGGGTAATCAGATTTAGAGGACTTGAAGCGAATTAAAAAAAAATAAAAATACTTAAAATGCTCTATGACTGTCACACTAAGGTTGTATTTTTGTAAAAAAAATGTAGTTATCTATTGCATAAGGAAAGTTTCTTGCGTATTACTTCTATTTCTATTAACTGCTTAATACCATTTTAAAAGCCGTAATCCAATTCTACTGGATTTTAGTGTGTTTCATTGAATTTTTCTTTTATCTATATTATTTCGAATAATACTTACTTTTAGTAGCGTTTCTCAAACTCAAACCAAGACACCCTAATTCAATTTCTTAGACAACAGAAATATGTCTTTTTATATCTCTTTAATATTAAACATATGACAAATACTGAGTATTTTCATTTTTTACTGAAATTTAACATGCTTAATTATTATAAAAACTTAGTTACGAGCGTATAATGAGTGTCAGACATGGGATTTAAAGACAAAAATATAATACGAGGCGAAAATTGAATGTTCGCGCTGGTGTAAGTGGCAGCACGATTTGAACGGATTTCCAATAGGTGTGGGTTCGTATTCCATGTGTGACAATCATTTTTCGCTCATAATCAAGTTTTTATAAATAATCAAGCATGTTAAATGGTAAATTTCAGTAATATGAAAACGATATTTCCTATAAATGATACATTTTTCGCTCGTAATCAAGTTTTTATTTTCATTCGTATTGAAATATGATAAATCATTCATTTTAAACAAACTACAAGCGTTTTGGTTTCAAGCGTACTTTATATTTCTTCTGGTAGTTTTTGCTGACTGACCCCTTGGTATTGCAAAAGTTTGAAGTATCAATTATCATATAATAGCTACTTTATTTTCATATATTTACAAATATTTGCAAAATTATAAACAAAAGGTAGTATTATAAACAAAAGTAATTATTATATATCCTATGAATTAATGGCTAATTTTGGTACACTTTAGTCAATTTAGAGCAGCACTGGAGTTTTTAGTGAAATTAATTGCATGTACTGTTACGTCTATTTAACGAGGGCATTAATCTATCAGTCCTCAACTTTGAGAAACTCTGCCTTACAGAATTGTGAATATTTTATTGCGTAAATTTACTTCTTTTTACTTAATTTTCACGTATACCTTGAAAAGTATTAAGATAAACAAATATATACATATTATAAACATTAGGTTTTTGTTTTGTGTTATAGCGATGAATAGTTTAAGTACTCCCTATAATTTAGGTTATACTGCACTTAGATTGGTTAAATGTCTCAAATAAGTACCTATATACATATTTATCGCATTTAATAAACATTTTAATTTTGCTACAAGTTACTGTGTTTTATTTTAAACTATGACCCTAAAAACTCGCGAGATATCACCGGTGGGTTCGTTAACTTGATGGTTTGTGTCCATAGAATATAAAAAAAATATGGTATACGGTTAGGGTTGCCACCTTTTTTCTTTGCAAATAAAGTACATTGGTTGTTATGGGTACATAAAAAAAGTACACAGTACCAAAATAAAGTACAATTTATTTATATTTATTAATGTTTAAAAACATATTTTTTATTTCATTTTGCCTTTACATTCATTTTGTGGATCATTAATTAACTAATCACCATGTTCAATTTCCTACTGATTTTTATTATTCTGCAATAGTTTATTTATCTGTTTTGTTTCATTTTTTTAAACATTTTTTCGATGTAACATATTCACTATCTATTTGCTCCGTTTCACTATCGAAGTTGTGCTTGAAGGTGTATGAGGAGTATTCTTACCCATGATTTACCATAGCATAAATCTATGAAACTTTAAATCGTATTCTTAGTGCACTCAAACCGTTTCGCACAAAATCACCAAGAAATTGACATTTGGGGTTAAATTGCGTTCAGAAATTATTAAAAACGATGTACTTAAGTGAAGTGGCGCTGGCGAGTGGCGGTTAATTTCGTTAATGAAAAAATACCTACGACTAAACTTTACAAAATCCCAAAGAATTCATATAATACGAAATAAAGTATTTTCGTATACTTTATTGTTCCCATAAAGTATAGAGTACATTTATCTAAAATAACGTACAATACTTTATAATAAAGTACAGGTGGCAACCCTATATACGGTATACTCCTTGCTTGCGCCAGATTCGAGAGATATATTTTATGTATCCTACAAAGATATATATTGTATTCTATTAAAAATCAGCTGCTAATATGACCCAATTGTTGCCAGCCTGTTTAGAGATTGGCCGGCCCAATGGCGATGAGGACGGAATACGGTGGGTTATGGGGCTACGCGCTGCCCTTCCGTCGCCCCGGACAGAGCGGCCGGCGTGTGTGTGTCAGCTCCGACGCACGACTGGAGTTTACTCCTTAAGTACGATTATCAAAACAGGCGCAAAAAAAGCTCATTTGACTAAAAATAATATATATATTTCTATTTACATTTATTAAAACTGTTCAGTGAAGTATTATCTCACGTCAGAAAGTGAAAGGTGCGCAGAATAGGTTGCGCACCAAAAACGTAACGAGGTCATTCGATCACTAGATTTTACTCCTCAAATTTTTCTCATACCGGGCGCCTTATATGAAAATCGATTCTTAAGGAGTAAACTCTAATAAACTCCAAAAAAGAAGCCTGTTTAGAGTTACAATTTTCTTCTCAAATTATTAGATTCTTCACATCTTTAGTGTTTTCAAATTAGTTACTGTAAGTCAGTAAGGCATATTGTCGCCTTCAACAGTGCTATAACCACATTATTGCACGCCTCATAAGCGAAGCGTTGAGGTCTGGGAGAGCACAGTTAAAACATTACTTATTTTTACTGATCGTCGCGCCGTCTACAGATTGATTGCACAAACATAGCTGCCATTTTGTCCTGATTGTCAAAAGTTTGACAACAGAATTGTTATTTTTGTTCCTAACGTATGTACTTATTGTCAATAATCTATTTTCGGTTATTGATGTTCTTTCTGGAAATTATCTAAATTTTCATTGTTCGGTTTATACTATTGCCGTTTTGTTAACGGCTGATATGGTTTTCTTTTTATATTTCAGGGTAGGTCTCATAGTAAAAAAAATCCTATATAATTATATACACACATGTAGATACATAGGTATATATGTATATTACTTCAACTTTAGTTCATCGCCTAAGCTCCAGGTGGCAGCACTTTCCATACATACATATTTTATCATCGAGTTGCCACTCTTTTTCAGTTAATATAATTTTACTCTTTGGTTGAGGTCTTGCTCTACTCTCGATATATGAAAATCAAGTACTTTTCAAACCTAAAAATGATTGTATTTTTCTCACACTGCACTCATAGAATAATATTATCATACATATGTCAAGGAAAACATTCGTTTAAACGTATTTGACATTTTTAAAAAGCAATTATTTTGTTTAGTTAGAAAATAGTTGATTAAAAAAAATATTCGAGGACGTCTGGATTAAATATTCTGGATTTGGCACGATCACGACCGTAAAAATTAATGTATCAAAATATTTCTTTTTTTTTAAAGCTTCATAATTCCAACGCGCTGTTTGCTTTCGAAAATCGCTTGGTAATTCTTTGTCGCTTAATTGCAATTAATAAAAAAAAAACTAAACTGCTTAGTCATTATAATAGTGTATGTTTATTTATACCACAGACTAGTAAGGGATACTACGTATGATATACGTCATGATGACCTTATCAAAATTGGGTCCGTTCTGGGGGGGCACACTTAAAACATTTCTTATTTTTACTGACCGTCGCGCCGCCTACAGATTGGTTGTACAAACTTAACTGCTGCCATTTTGTCCTGCCTGTCAAACGTTTGACAACTGAGAATTGTTATTTTTTGTTCCTAGCTAAGTACCTATTACTTATTGTCATCGATCTATTTTCGTTTATTGATATTCTTTCTGAAAATTATCTCAAGTTTCATTGTTAGGCTGATATTATTATTGTTTAGTTATCAGCTGATATGTTATTTTTTATATTTCAGGGTAGCTTTCATAGTAAAAGAAAATTCTATGTAATTACACATACACATGTAGATATGTATATATATTACTTCAACTTTAGTTCACCGCCTAAACTCTGGGTGGCAGCACTTTCCATACATGCATATTTTATCATCGAGTTGCCACTCTTTTTCAGTTTAATAACTTTACTCTTTGGGTCCGTTTAAATGTTTTTTCGTCGATTCGGACAGGCAAAGGAAACAAACCCCATGCAGCCTATTGCAAACGAACAGCTATGTTTAGCACTACGTCGAAAATGGCACGAAATTTCAAGTTTTTTTTTTTCATTTTCATTTATAGCATTGACTAAATAGTAAATGATAAGTAATATAAAAAATACATTTAAACGAATGTTTTTTCTTGACGTATGATAATATTATTCTATAAGTGCAATGTGAAAAAAAATACAATAATTTTTAGGTTTGAAAAGTACTTGATTTTCATATATCGAGAGTAGAGCAAGACCTCAACGCTTCGCTTATGACGCGTGCAATAGATAAAGAAAGCGGAGCTTTTTAAATAATGACGATTTAAATGTTATCTACTGTCAAAATTTTTTTGTGACAAATCAATCAAAGAGTATTTCAATCAAATATTTTCAACAAATGGACTGCAATAAAAATCGTCAAAAAGCTATAAATTTCGATAAACACAAATCATGGTATAAGGTTGATATAGACGGTGATTTTATAACAAAATATCAAGCTAATGAAAATAAGGATTATTCTAGGAAATCTATGAATAGTTTCAATAAGATATCTAGTCCTAGACCCAGAAGATTAAAAGGAAACTATTCAGAGCCTGATAAAGTTCCTAGAACTATATTTAATTTGGGTATACATTTTTGTGTTTCCTTATTTATGTTGTTGACAGCATATTGTGGATTCTCTTATGTAATGCCTTCAAGATTGATATTAAGAAATCTTATCACATTATCTCGAGAATTAAAAGATTTTTAATGTTCATTGAGATCTAGTGTGGATTCTTAAATAGAAGTAATCCAGATTTCTCGTAATATGTAATCTTTTTCGCGGTAATAGGATGTGAGAGACGTAATAAGATAAATGCAAATAAGAGAAAATAAGATGAATACAAATCCAGATATTATTAATAATATTAATAGATTGAAAATTAAAGAGATTGTGATCAATATGAAATTCCATTTCAGAAATATAGCAAAGGTTTTTTTTTGAGAATTTACGAACCATGATTTCGTAATGATTGTAGTTTTTTTGTCATTTTTTTTAGATTATGTAGTGAGTGTTATACAATATACGTATTTATTTATATTAGTTACAATTTGTTTGCGGTTTGTTTTAGATAAATTATAATATGTAAAGTTTTTCAGCATTTTTTGTCATTTCTATTTATTTATCAAGATTAGGAACCGTCCATTAATCATGTGAGGTTTGAAGTTGGGTGGGGCGTTTGACAAAAAAAATGCTAAAAAAAAGACGTGATTAATGGACGAGTCCTTATTATGCCTGTCATCGTCAGCATCCTCTCTCCTAATTACTTATCAACGTAATATGTACTCTTCTTCCATCATAAATATTTCGAAGTTTTGGCAATCGTTTTATGTTGCCTGATATGAATCAAATTGGCAATGAAATTGTTGATCAGACGGCATCAGATATAGGCTTAAGTTGACATAAAGCTCTTAGTGGTCTTTTACGACATCCATTAGCGGTGTAAGAGTTGGTAGCATAATATATTATATCAGCAACAACAGGAAAGACTGGCGACCCCATAGCCACTCCATCTACTTGCTTATAGAATTCATCATTCCACATTAAATAGCCAGTCATTAGGCATTGACGTAACAGTTCAGCATATTCCAAGGCCATATTATTGTTGTCTGCCATTTAGCTGCATCAGGGAGGCGCTCGGAGTGCCAGTTTACCTGAGGCGGCTAGTGGCAGACTATCTGGAGGGGCGCAGCGTCCTCTACACCAACCGAGTAGGGGACGTTGTGCGAACGCCCATGACGTGCAGTGTCCCACAGGGTTCGGTCCTCGGACCCACCCTGTGGAATATCGGCTACGACTGGGCGTTGAGAGGGAGCCTCCCATCCGAACTGGGCGTGATCTATTACGTCGACGACACGCTCGTCACAGCCCGCGGTGGGACGCTGGAGGAGGCGGCACGCCTGGCGACTCTCGGCACCGAAGAGATCGTCAGGCGGATCGAGGCGCTGGGGTTGAGGGTGGCCCTGGACAAGACGGAGGCCCTCTTGTTCCATGGGCCCCGCATAGGCCCTCCCATCGGCGTTTCGATCACCGTCAATTCGGTTGACATCAGCATCCGGGCCCATATGAGGTATTTGGGTCTGGTGCTCGACGGGCATTGGTGGTTTCGGGAGCATTTCCGCAGGCTCGCTCCGCGGCTCGTCGGCGCGGCGTCCTCCCTTACATGGCTTATGCCGAATGTGGGCGGACCGAGCGCTACGTGCCGACAGATGTACACGGGGGTCGTCCGGTCGATGGCCCTGTACGGCGCACCGGTGTGGGCGGGGTCCCTGACCGTCCGACTCAGGGTTCTTCTGTGGCGACCACAGAGGGCCATGGCGGTCAGGGTTGTACGCGGGTACCGCACGGTGGCGACGGAGGCAGCGTGCCTGTTGGCCGGGAGTCCCCCGTGGGACCTGGAGGCGGAAATGCTCGCCGATTTGTATCAGCGGGTATCGGGGGTGCGCGCGGAGGGCGGTGTGGTCTCATTGAGGGAACTCACCGCCTGGCGTGTCGACGCCCGCCTAGACGTCATTGCCCGTTGGACAGTCCGGCTGGAGAGGTCTCGGTTCGGTGTGCGGACCGTGGAGGCCTACCGGCCGGTGCTGATGCAGTGGTTGGAACGACGGCACGGGGTGCTCTCCTTCCGACTGGTGCAGGTTTTGACGGGGCATGGATGCTTCGCCAAATACCTGCACACGGTCGTCAGGAGGGAGAGTACAACGTCCTGCCACCACTGCGATTGCGACGAAGACACGGCGCAGCATACGCTCGAGGTTTGTGCCGCTTGGGCAGAGCAGCGTCGTGAACTCGTCGCAATCATCGGTGCCGACCTGACGCTGCCGACCATCGCCAGGGCGATGCTCGACAGCGTCAGGAACTGGGACGCGGTCGCAACCTTTTGCGAGGCAGTAGTCTCGCGGAAGGAGGCGGTGGAGCGTGTGAGCGAGGAGCGTCTCCTCGACGGCGCGAGCCGCCGCCGGTGACTGGGGCAGCGCAGGCGCGATTACCTGCGCCTGATGCCGCCCTATCCGAGGCCGCGGGTGACTGGATCGGGGAATTAGTCCGTCACCCGCCGAGAGGCCGACCGCGTGAGGAAAGACCGACGTCCTACCCGAGGGGGGGACGTCGGTCGAGGAGAGGGTACTCCTCAGGGGTATTCCGTCGGGCCGACCATTGACGTCAAGTCACTCTGCTCCGGTCGTCGGCCCAACGACGAAGGCGACGTCACGGGTGGGTTACGGGTGTGCGTGCTTACGCCCCTTCTGTCACCCCGGATGGAGTGGTGCGAGGAGTGCGCCGACCGTAGCCCACCCCCCCAAAAAAAAAGGCCATATTATTGTCAGATAGCTTCTTAGTTACAGTTTTGATGCCATCTTCAACAGAATAGGCAAAGAGTAGCGTTTGTGCGATTTAATGAAAACGATCCCGGTTTTGAAGATTTTTCCGCGGCTAATATATGATGAAATGCGATCTCTGCGGAAAATCTGTGGAGTTAGGCTGACCGACCGCATTCGTAACGACGACGTAAGAGAGCGAGTAGGTATGAAAGAGAGTATTGGTGTAAAGATGCGAAAGGGAATGCTCCGATGGTTCGGACATGTGGAAAGAATGCCGAACGAACGCCTGGTTAAGAAGATATACAATGCGAAAGTGGAAGGATGTAGGTACCGGGGGAGGCCAAGACTAACCTTCCTAGACCAGATCAGTCATGTACTGAAGGAAGGTGGAGTCAAGAGTCTCCGAAACCGGCGAGCGTGTATGAAGAGAATTATGAATGTTGAGGAAGCGAGTGAAGTATGCAGAGATAGAGTTCTCTGGCACTCTGTTCTCTCTGCCTACCCTGCAAGGGATATGGCGTGATGATATGTATGTATGTATGTGTAATATATGAGGAGTGACTGATGTTTAGGTTGGGCTCGTACCGTTTGAGAATTGTAAGATCGTATTGCTACAAGCATATGCGTATGAATGGTTTATCATTATCATCATCATCATGTAGGTATGAAAGAGAGTATTGGTGTAAAGATGCGAAAGGGAATGCTCCGATGGTTCGGACATGTGGAAAGAATGCCGAACGAACGCCTGGTTAAGAAGATATACAATGCGAAAGTGGAAGGATGTAGGTACCGAGGGAGACCGAGACTAACCTACCTAGACCAGATCGGTCATGTACTGAAGGAAGGTGGAGTCAAGAGTCTCCGAAACCGGCTCGCCGGTTTCGGAGACTCTTGACTCCACCTTGCCTTCCACTCCGTGTATGAAGAGAATTATGAATGTTGAGGAAGCGAGTGAAGTATGCAAAGATAGAGTTCTCTGGCACTCTGTTCTCTCTGCCTACCCTGCAAGGGATATGGCGTGATGATATGTATGTATGTATGTATCATCATCATCTTAGCTCATATATGTCGCTCTGCTGAGCTTGAGCCTCCCCCGTTATTAGGAGGGAAATTCACCTACTATACCACGCTGGTTAGACGCAGGGCCGGCTTTACCTATAGTGCAGACGGTGCGGTGCACCCGGGCGCCGGGTGTTAGGGGGCGCCGCATCGGGTGCCTAACCATCTATAGTCGTAGTGGGTGCGTTATTTGACAGGTTTGGGTAGGTTGCTTTGTCGCCATGCTTACTGTTACTTCATAATGCGATCGCGTTTACCTGATTTTGTGTCAAAAACTTTCAACCTATTCCATTTTTTTCACGCATTTTGATACAAGAGAGCGCCAGATAATTGATTGCACCCGGGCGCTGCGTGTGCTAGAGCCGCCCCTGGTTAGACGTGTTGGTATAGGGTTTTGTTTCGAGATTTATTTTGCTTGTATAAATGATTTATGCAATTTATATACCTTAGTCCTCTCTTCGATCACCCACCGGTAAGATAGGAGGAGGTGATTTGTATTCTTATTCTGTCAACACACGGATAAATGGTGTATACACTATTACAAATGAACCGTCACCAGGAAGTCCGTGCGAGGCAGTTGTACACTTACATTTTAGTAGACCCCACGCAGATTGGAAGAAATAGCATTCAACAGTATTACTGCTCGTGTATACACGGTCGTCGCAATGTCGGAAGCTCATGTTGTAAACGTAGTAGTATTTTTATAAAACCTGATTACGAAGCGAAAAATGATGTCACAAGCGGGATTCGAACCCGCGCCTATTGGGATTCCGGCCCAATCGTGCTGCCACTACACCACCGTGACTTATTGTAGGACATGCAAATTTCGCTTCGTATCATATTTACGTCTTAAGTTGACGGTATGCAATCCACCCGACAATGTTTACACATTGTTATAGGCTTAATACTTCAAACTTTGCAGTTAGAATTGTATTAAACGATGACACAACCTTGTTATTTAAATTACTGAAATTTAGCATTTAATATGCTTAATTATTTAATTATTCGCTTCGTAATCGGGTTTTATAAATAATTAAGCATATTAAATTTTTTTTTTTTTTTTTTTATTGCTTATGGTGGCAAACGAGCAGACAGCACACCTGACGGTAAGTGTCACTGCCGCCCATGGACCTTTGCCAATGGTATAGCTAGGCCGCTGCCAACCAATACAAACCCCGAACCCTCCCCAGTTGGGCTGCCGGCTCTCTCGCTCACCAAACGAAGCGCAATAGCACATTGCCATTACTCAGACGTCGATCTTCTGCGAGAGTGTGGTACTACCCCGGACGGACCGGCCCGCGGCTGTAGACAGAAAACTGTCCACAGCGTGGTCCTACCACAATTAATTGCTAAATTTCAGTAATTTAAGTAGTAATTTAAGCATATTAAATGCTAAATTTCAGTAGTAGTACTTTTCATAATGGGCAAGGCATTAAAAAGTGATAAACGCGTCTGCAGCCTTTTTAGAAGAATTAATTTTGAAACTTTTTGATCAAGCAGAATAAAAATACTATTTATGTAGAACTAGATTTTATTTATGTACCTTTTGTGTTGTTTTGCCTCTTGAATCTGTTCAAAGTATTATCGAAATCGGTCCAGTAGTGGTTAATTCTTTACAAAAAAAGCTTTAAAAATACTGTATTTGATGTTAGATGAAATATTTTTTTTCTCTGTTCTGCCATGGCCTACAAGAGTGCAGGTGCTTACCGGACACGGGGTCTTCGGTAAGTACCTGCACAGAATTAGAAAGCAGGGCCCCCAGGATGTCACGAGTGTGGCGCGCCATTAGACGATGCACGTCACACTCTGGAGGTATGCTCCGCCTGGGGTCCCCAGCGCCACGTCCTGACGGCGGTCATTGGGAGAGACCTGTCACTGTCAACCATCATCTCGAAGATGCTTGACAGCGACAGGTGCTGGTCGTCGATGGCCTCCTTTTGTGAGGCCATCATGGAAAGGAAGGAGGGCGCGGAGCGGGAACGCGAGGCGCTTGTGTCCGCTGACTCACTCCGCCGCCGGCGACCGGGGAGGAAGACGCGCCGCCTACAGATTGTTTGTACAAAGATAGCTGGCATTTTGTCCTGATTGCCAAAAGTTTGACAACTGAGAATTGTTATTTTTTGTTCCTAGCGATGATGTACTTATTGTCAATAATCTATGTCCGGTTATTGATGTTCTTTCTGGAAATAATCTCAATTTTCATTGTTAAGTTTATACTATTGCCGTTTTGTTAACGGCTGATATGTTTTTTTTTTATATTTCATGGTAGGTCTCATAGTAAAAAATATCCTATATAATTACATACACATATGTAGATACGTAGGTATACAGTATGACTGGTAAAAGACTGTACATATCGAAGGAGACGATAGATAATGGTCACATGTAACCAATAAAAATATAATAAGAAGGTAATATTAATTAACTAGATAGTAAACCTCAACAATATTAGTGTGTCAGGATTCTCAAAAAGATGGTCACCTTCTCAACATTTCTCGATACAAATCAATCGCACCTCGTACACTGCCATTTGGTCGAGCATATGCAATTTTCCAACACTCTTAGTGAAAATAACACATTCTATCACACTTCACACATAAATAGTCACGGTTAAAATCAAAGCGCGGGCAATTGAAAGACGCGTAGGTTAACAAACACGGAAATGCAAAACACCTGATACGGCGCACGCGCTCTGACTGATCAGCTGAGCACAGACGGACACTGACCCCGGGGACATCCCTCGGGTGAGCGGGGCAGAGTGTGCGCGGGAGCCACTACTTAGCACTGTTGTCAAGGTCACGCGCTCGGCTAATTACTATTTTAATGTAATTTCAATATCTATGCGGAGGTGTACGTAAATAAATATTTTTATAGGACAATTAGTTCAAAATTTAAGTATCAATTTTTTTTACATATTCGGTATCAGAATCGAGTACTGAATACCCTCTCTCAATATGTACAATCTTTTACCAGTCATCCTGTATATGTATATTACTACAACTTTAGTTCATCGCCTAAGCTTCAGATAGCAGCACTTTCCATACATGCATATTTTACCATCGAGTTGCCACTCTTTTTCCAGTTAATATAATTTTACTCTTTAGTCAACCCGCGTCCCCCTCGAGCAAGTAGGGAGTAATGACAGTTATATTTTTATTCTGTCGCTGCAATAGGTTCCATTATGATAGAATTCTACAATTATCTGCCCCAGCTGTCATGGTCAATGAATTTATAGAACTTCCATCTCGACTTTTGACGGGAATTTGAAAACGTCATGTGGTGCTCTTGTATTATATTCGATATCTTAGTGTTCTAATGCGTTATATTAGATAATTTTGATGGCATTTTATGTAATGTGATGCGGCGGAACTACTGGGATGTAGTGAATATCATATAAAAGTGCTTTACAACGTTTTCGTTTTCCATCAAAATTCCCACAAGATACCATTAACAGTGTAGCCATAGCACTGTTGAAGGTGACGATTTGACTTAGACAATGACTAACTTGAAAAAACTATAAACATAATAATAATTATAACTTGGCACTGGCACCAATAGCTCGTATAAGTAGCTGATTGCCAATACACAAAGAGAAGAAGAACTTCCATCTCTAACGACAGATAATTAAAAGTAACGTACAGTGGGTTGCAAAAGTATGTATATTCTGCGGCCGACAGGCGGAGTACTATAATTTTGATCTAGTATTGGTCACTTATCCGTGTAGTGACGGAGTAAGAATACAATTTACCACCCCCTATCTTACCCGTGGGTGATCGTAAGAGACGATTAAGGGATGTAAAACGCATATGACATCTATGCCAAAGAAGGAAAACTCGAAACCAAACCCTATACCAACACGTCTGACCGTGTGTTGGTTAAGTCCCCAAAGAAGGAGGCCCGAGCCCAACAATGGGATATTCATGGGCTGTGATGATGTTGCTGATCATGATTGGTTCAAGAATAAAATATTTATTCTAGGCTCTATCAAAGGTTTATTAAATCATCATTATAATTCTCCTACTCTTATCCCAATTACTTGGGGTCGATACAATATGTACTCTTCTTTCATAGTACATATTGTAAAAGTTATTGGCAATAGTTTTATGACCGGCCGCCTGCCAGACGTCAACACTCCTTGGGAATGTAATTTTTGAGCAAACGGCATCAGATGGAGTTGGCCCAGGTCGTTATAAGGCTCTGGTCGTCTTTTACAACATCCACGAGCAAAGTAAGGGTTGGTAGTATTCGTAGCCGCTACCACACAGCTAAGGTTAAATTAAATAAAAAGACTATTTAGTAAAATATAAATTTAATGTCAGTGTTACATATATTCATATATAATTATAACAATAAAAAAAACATAATTAAAAAAAAAAAAAAAAAAACAATTTAAAGTTAGTTGATTTTATTTACAATATTTAAATGGATATATATATTATGAGAAAATATTATTTTTTCACAATAAGACGTATGATATTCTATTAAAAAGGAAGAAAACGAAATACGTAATTTTTTAGGTTAGCTGGAATTGTTAACCGCTGTGTGGGATAATGAACATCCAGGGTTCAATTTTAACGAGGGCTCAGAAAGTCCGTGGTGATTTACACTAAAATCTTAATATATATAAATTACGCGTCACGTTGTTTATCCGCGATGAACTCCTAAAGTACTTAACCGATTTCAATCAAATTTGCACAGCATGTGTAGTTTGATCCAACTTAAAAGATAGGATAGCTTCCATCTCAATTTATAGTCACAATATTATTTTAATGCAAATTATTTGTCGATTATTTGACATTCTGTATCTGTTATCTCCAAACGATTCTAACAGATGGCGGTATCTGTTGACTGGATTGAGTAAGTATTTAATAGATGGCGCTATTTTAAACGTACAAACGTTTCATATAAGCTACAATTTATTAGCATAACCACCACGTGTTACAGAGGCTACCTTAGCCACAGTAATGCGTAGCCGGGTCTGCTAGTGTTATATATACTTAAGTGATAAATAATTACAATCTATTCAAAGCTGTAGAATATCTTATTCATAACAAATTTTGAATCTATATTAAATTGATAATAATTATAGCAGAAAAATCTTTTATTTTGTTATTAATTTTCTTTTTTTATGCACTCGGGCTTGCTACCTAACATAAACCTACCCGCAATACTCATGGTTTACTGAAAAAGCGAAAGGTGGATTTATTATACATGTTGAGAGTTGCCATACTGTACTATATTGTTTGCAACCAATAAAAAAATGAATAAAAAAATGGAGGAAGACTAAAGACTGAAATACACAAATGGGGACTGGTGTAAAATATAACAACGGCTGACAGATCATCAGTCGAACGTCCAATAGAAATATCTTGAGAAATTTATTAATACTATCTGCTAAGCTTGACAATTTTGATATTAAACCCCATTTGAGACCACTTACATCACGCAGTGGACATATATATGGGTTGATGAATGAAATTCTTCACAATATAGTTATATCAAATCGTCATTGGATATTCCCTGGTATATGGGAATGGGTCTTTACTATCGGAATTATGCCGGGTAAGCCATTAAAGTTATAGTTATAGCACTATTTATGTCCTCAATGTTTTATTCAAGGGGCGAATGCAGTCGCTGGGCGGGTTGTGAGCCTCTCATCTGCCCTTTCGTCACCTCATCCCACCAGTTAGTTAATTGGAATTCAGAAACATAAATAAAACTGTTTAACATATTCTCGCAACGATTACTTAAATTAATTTGATATTAAACTATTATTGTATAATTAATACTATATTTTACTAAAAAAAAACCGATGCGAAAACTTAGTACAGTTATAAAATGTGTTCTTTCGTTTATTTGTAGCTCTCTGTTTCGTTAAGACTACGCGTTCACTTCAAGATTGCCGTTACCTACCATCCCACATCCCTACCTCGTGCCGCAAACATCTCCCGCTCAGTACCGCTAGCAACGGTATTATATACAGGCTGGAAGTGGACCGCTCCCGAAAACAAAGGCAGGTGACCCTACTTGGCCTTACTTGTGATGATAGGCTAGAAAAAAAAATTTTTTTTTTTCGAATGAATTTTAAGTATTTTTCACATTCCATTGTATTAGGACAGTGCCATGTAACGATAATTGCATAAAAAATACGTAACTTTACTCAGATGAGAAAAGACGCAATCTATTCAAAACTCACGATCATACGTTCAAGAGTTCAACGACCTCAAGTGTGAAAAAAAAATTTTTTTTTTTCATCCGAATCGATTTTTTTTCTAGCCTATCATTACAAGTAGGACTAGTACGGTTACCTGTCTTTGTTTTCGGGAGCGGTCCACTTCCACCCTGTATAGATATAGGTATACAATACATATTTATAAATTTTACTAAATACAAAATTAAATAAAGAAGAAAATAAATAAAGAAAATGTTAATAAATTAATTATTATTATGAATAATATCATTCTTCTATTCCATGAACATCGGGCTAGAAGTGGATGTAGCGGAAGGGGTCATTGGCTCATGAACCCTCCTGGGTCTAACTGAATGAGATTTTAGTTCCATTCATACATAATCATCAATAATATTATTCTTCTATTCCATAAATATCGGACCAGACGTAGATGAAACGAAAGAGGCCATGGGGTCATGACCCCTCCTGGGTCTAACTGTATGCGATTTTAGCTATATCCAATGGTGCCTTACAACACTGAATCAGACTGAATTAACTAATGATATAAAGAAATTTAAACAAAAAAAAAAGAATAAGATATAACTAAAACTAACAAAAAAAAAAAGAAAAATAAATAACAATACAAAAAAAGAACAAGATATTTTAAATAATAAGTTATTTTAATGAATTGCAAACAAAATATATGTTTTAAAAATAAATCTGTTTTTTTTTTAAATTTTAATATACATTTAAAAATTAAACTATTTTGTCTATACGATATCAATGGACACCGCCGCTTGTCGATGGTTTATCTGTAACAGAAAAAAATACAGTTATTTATATATTTTTAAGCGTGATTGTGATCTAAGCTCAAATATATCCCACTGCTGGGCTCGAACCTCCTTCACAGTGGGATAGAAATTAACCTACTATACCACGCTGGTTAAAGGAGTGGGTATAGGGTTTTGTTTCCAAGTTTTCTTGCAGTGATATTATCAGCATGCATCCCTTAGTAGTATTTTTTCATGACCCCACGAGAATCCAAGGGGGTCATGAATGATATTATTACTCTGTCATCGTACAACATTATTATGAAATAGAAATTCAATTAGTCTAACCGACTTTAAGTGTTCCTTTTATTCGCACCACATTTATGTGGGACTCCTAATAGGATTTACAGAGCTATACAGTGAGACCAAAGTCCTAGTGGGATAAATCCCAACGGGGCTTACAGAGTTGTGGTGAGATATAAGTTCTAGTGGAACTTATAAAGCCCTGTACTATATATTTATATACTGGAACTTCCCAATGGGAGTTATGTCCTACTTTAGGGGGCTCGGGCCTGATCGATTTTGACAATGTTCAGGATTGGTTATTTTTCCACAATATGAATAATGCCTTAAAAATCGCATTTTGTTTTTTTTATTACTAAAATTCTGAAAATTTTACCTGCTTATTAAAGAAATTTGTAAAAAAATGCTATATAGTATAGATATCTTCTAAACGTAAATAAGAGACTAACCAAATTACTGAATTTTTTAGCATTTAATATGCTTAATTATTTATAAATACCCGATACGAAACGAAAAATGATGTCACAAGCGGGGTTCGAACCCGCACCTATTGGGAATCCGGCCCAACCGTGCTGCCACTTACACCATCGTGAACTATTTTAGGACATGCAAATTTCGATTCATATTATATCTTACGTCTTCAAGGTGACGTATGCCATCTATCGGACAATGTTTAGACTAACCATTTGTGCATTGCACCATATATTGTCCTAGGAATCGAAACCATAACATTTAGCACGGTAGTTCGATAATCGAGCCGTATGTGCATTCATAATATATAAATAAAAAGTTAATTACCTGTTATTATAACAGTTGCGTCCTGAAACAAAAATTAATATAAATTAATCCACATATAATTGGCAGGTTTTTTAACATATTTCCAACCCCCTTATATTTTAGTGGGAGTTGAAAAATAGACTGAAGAATCACCACGCAAAAGCTTATAATGTCAAATCATCATTCTCCAGCTCTTATCTCAATTGTGGTCGACGCAACATGTACTCTATTATTGTATATATTGCAAAAGTTATGGTAACAGTCATTATGAACACTCGCCTGCATAACGTCAAACACTATTTGGGAATATAATTATTGACTCAGCTGGGGTCAATTCTCAATTTAATAATATAGTTCCACTGTAATACAAGGATTATTTCCTTCATCATCATCACAACCCATATATATCCCCACTGTTGAGCTCGGGCCTCCTCCGTAATGAGAGGGCAATTAACCTACTATACCACGCTGGTCAGATGTGTTGGTATAGGATTTTGTTTCAAGTTATCCTTCTCTATTATTTATATTATTTTCTTAGTGTAGAATAATTCTCAAAATCTTTATTTGCAACAATTTTTTGTAAAATCCACTTCTATATTTTTTTTTTTTGGGACATCCCACCACACATTCCCACCACTGTAACTCCTGTAAGCCAGGATCCACAATGGTCTCCATATAAGACACCCTCGGGAAGTCCCGGAAAACGCTTTTAACTGTCTTGGAACCCGCAACAAATTTAATTAGAAAAGAAAAACAGGAGGAGTTGAAAAAATTTCACTCCCCTCTTATGCAAAGCGGGAGACATGAAGCAAAAATTGGCTAATAGGCCAATGGATAAGAGGATGTACTGAGACGTGAAGCGCAGCAGTACAGCACCACGGATATGGCAACGCTTATGGGGCCTATATGTGAGTCTTAACATTCATTGCAACAGTAGGTATGGCAGAAGCGCCTGAACGCATGGAAATTTTCTCGAGTTGATACAAGGTCTGTATAATATACTACGCCAGACGTGATTTTCAGACTGTCTAACATGAGATCGCGCTCGTCCACTTCTATATATATATAAATATTCTATATGGTAAGAATATAATTTTATTAGTGACGGGACCACGCAGTTGACAGTTCTCTATCTATAGCCGCGGGCCGGTCCGTCCGGGGTAGTACCACACTGAGCAGAAGATCGACGTCTGAGTAATGGTAATGTGCTTCGTTCGGTGAGCGAGAGAGCCGGACGCCCAACTGGGTGGGTTTGGGGTTTGTATTGGTAGGCAGCGGTCTAACTATAGCCCTTGGTATTGCAAAGATCCTGCTTGCACGTTTGCCATCATAAGTAATAAAAAACACATTTGATCACCTCTTATCTTCCCCATATCTTAACAATGGAAGAAGTACTCGAAATAAAACTCTATACCAACACGTCTGACCAGCGTGGTATAGCAGGTCAATTTCCCTCCTATTATGGAGGAGGCTCGAGCCCAACAGTGGGACATATATCAGCTGAGATGATGATAAAAAATATTTATTCTTTAATTAATGAATGTGTATTTACTTGCGATCTTGTTCTCTGAACAGTCATGCTTTGCTGTGGGATGGTGGAGTCTGGTTGGACACCGAGAGCTGAATATATCTCTCGAAGCATCAGCAGCATTGTGTCTTCCGATTCCCTGATGATAAATAAAGAAAAATAATTAGACAGGATGATAATTATGTACATCAAATACTTTTGTAGAGATATACAGCTGGGTTTGTACCATACATATATTTATATACAATACTAGCAGACCCGGCCACGCGTTGCTGTGGCTAAGGTAGTCTCAGTAACACATGGTGGCTATGCTAATAAATTCTAGCTTATATGAAACGTTTGTATGTTTAACATAGCGCCATCTATTAAATACTTACTCAATCCAGTCAACAGATACCGCCATCTGTTAGAATCGTTTGGAGATAAGAGATAATTGTGACTATCAAATAATAGAAAAATAATTTGCAATAAAATAATATTGCGACTATAAATTGAGATGGAAGCTATCCTATCTTTCAAGTTGGATCAAACTACATATGCTGTGCAAATTTTATTAAAATAGGTTAAGTACTTTAAAAGTCCATCGCGGACAAACAACGTGACGCGTAATTTATATATATTAAGATTATATCAAAGAGAGAAGCCCATGTGTCTTACTCTTCTCAAATTCATGAGAAAAATGGTTAAGCGACTTCTATATCGCGTAATCATGCGTATTCGTTATTACAATACGAATACGCATGAGTATGTGCTCATGCACATATATTAGACGCCAAATACGCATGAGTACGTATATGTCTTTATACGACGAATACGCATGAGTATGTGCTCATGCACATATATTAGACGCCAAATACGCATGAGTACGTATATGTCTTTATACGACGAATACGCATGAGTATGTGCTCATGCACATATATTAGACGCCAAATACGCATGAGTACGTATATGTCTTTATACGACGAATACGCACGAGTATTTCAAATTCAAATACAAACCATTTATTATATATAAACCCTGCGAGGGCACTTACATATTGTCATTTTTTACATTTAAATTTAATCTAATAAACTACCACCGGATCGGAATGAGACCGCTACTGAGAAGACCCAAGGCAAGAAACTCAGCGAATTTGTCTAATTATATTATATCCATGTTATTTATTCGTCAATATACGACGAATAAGCATGAGTACGTATTCGTCACATTGCGACGAATACGCACGAGTACCCGATATAGTCGCCTGAGCTCTTTCTCGCGAATATTTCGTCACACAAAAAACGGATCACAATTTTTATGTTCTGAACTAACTTTTTATAATAACAACAATAATTTAAAACAATTTTAAGGTGTACACAAAATTATTTATTTAGCATATGGAATGCTATTGCATATTTTTAGCAACGATACTTAACTTTTAGGTATTACCTACGACAAAATAACATAACAGAATGACAAATAATATAGAAATTTGTAAATTGAGATTAGGTATTAACTAAGTAGTAGAAACTAGCAAAATATTTTTTTTTTCATATAAATTAGTAATACTTTTAAGAATAAAATATTTAGGCGATAGAAATTACATGTAACATTGTTATTAGGTTGATATTTATATCGCTTTAAGTGGTACCTAAATTAGGGATCCATGATAAAAATGGGAACAGCAAAAATTCCGTGTGGTGACGGAGTAAGAATACAATTCACCATCCCATATCTTACCCGTGGGTGATCGTACAAGACGACTGATGGATATGAAACGCATATAACATCTATGCGAGAGAAGGAAAACTTGAAACAAAACCCTATACCAACACGTCTGACCAGCGTGGTATAGTAGGTTAATTTCCCTCCCATTACGGAGCTCGGGCTCGGGCCTCGAGCCCAACAGTAGGACATTTATGGGCTGTGATGATGATGATGATGAGATGATGAAATTACTCACCAGTAACCAACGTGACTGCTCATAGCGAATAAATATTCATTGATCATCTCCAAAGGTGCTTCTTGGAGTACATAGTCCACTCTTCGACCAGCATTCAAACGGCCCAGCATTTCTGGCGTTGACTGTGTAAAAATTACAATCTTTATACTTAAGTGTCACTTAATATTTAGGAATCTATTAAAATTGCCCATCACCTATACATTCATCAATGAATTGGATCAATATTGGACATAAGTCCTTTTAAAATTGTTATACCAATCGCCATTTTTGATAGTCAAATTGGGCGATTAAATTAAGTGCTATAAATGTACTAAAACCTCGCTATTATCCATTTTTTTTTCTGGTTAGGGGACGTCCACTAATCACGTGATAATTTTTTAGCATTTTTTCAAACCTCACGTGATGAATGGACGGCCACTTATCCTACCTAATCGGTCTTTTGGTCTTCTAAGGATCTAAAGATTAATTTTATTTGTAATATCAAAAAATAATGAAAATAAACAAAAAAAATATATTGGTTTATGTGGTGACGGAGTAAGAAAACAATTCCCTATTCCCTATCGTGCCCGTAGTAGGTATTACTTAAAATTTAGGGCTTGATGGTAAAAATGGATATGAGTATTTAATAAATAAAAAGTACGGCCGGTAAGAATACAATTCACCATCCCCTATCTTACCCGTGGGTACGAGGCCACCACAAGGTAGGGGACCTTACACGTGGGTGATCGTAAGAGACGACTAAGGGATATAAAACGCATATAACATCTATGCAAGAGAAGGAAAACTCGAAACAAAACCCTATACCAACACGTCTGACCAGCGTGGTATAGTAGGTCAATTTCCTTCCCATTACTACACAGACTCGAACCCAATAGTGGGACATATATGAGCTGAGATGATGATGATATCGTTTATCATCTCAGCATCATCTACGTGAAAAAAAACGTCATATTTGTCGCTTTGGGGATAGGATTGCTACGCTTATACAAATTTTAAAAAAGGCAACATCTCTTACCAATTCTCTCTCCTTCGCCAACTCCTCTTTACTTGGGTCGCATAACAATTCTCTATCTAAATTTTCTTCTACCACCTAAAAAATATAATATTAATAATTTCATATTTATTACGTATATAACTAAAACTGTAACCTCGCAACGGTTATACCATTTGTATACTTTGCTAAACATATGCTCATACTTTGTTAAACATAGGTTTTTTAAGTGCAGAATAAACGCGACGGTATCAACTGATATATTTTAATAAAAATATGTACCTATTTTTCGTCATCAGAAGAAAAAATAAAGCTCAAAATGGTGTTTCAAACATATGTTCAAATTAGTATCTCATCATCATTCTCCTACTCTTATCCCAATTACTTGTGGTCGATACAATATGTACTCCTCTTTCATAGTACACATTGTAAACGTTATTGGCAATAGTTTTATGACCGGCCGCCTGCCAGACGTCAACGCTCCTTGGGAATGTAATTGTTGACCAAATGGCATCACATGGAGTTGACCCAGGTCGTTATATGGCTCTTAGTCGGCTTTTACGACATCCACGAGCAAAGTAAGGATTGGTAGTATTCGTAGCCGCTACCACACAGCTAATTAGTATCTATAGACTGAAAAAGATTTTATTAATATTAAATCAGGCCAAATATTCGATTATTCCGGTACACTTATGCTCGAACATTCGATTATTCGGACTCACTTATGCTCGACTATTCAATTATTCGGGTTCACTTATGCTCGACTGTTCGATTACACAGGCTCACTTATGCTTGACCATTCGATTATTTGGGTACACTTATTGCTCGACCATTCAATTATTCGGGCTCACTTATGCTTGAGTATTCGATTATTCGGACACACTTTTGGTCGGTTATTATTCGAGCACATTTATTCCTAATCATTTCATTATTCGGACATCATTTCATTATCCGGTTGAATATTCTGTTATTTGGAAACGTTTCACCATGATATGGCATTTGCTTAGGATTTTGCTTATTTGCAGGCAGATTCAGAAACCATACGTAACCAGTTAACATTACTACAAAGTAAGAAAATCTATATACGCTCATCTGGTCAACATAATTAAGGTAGACAAATAATATCTCACAGTACAGTAAAGTCATGTGAATTAGGGGGCTTTAAATGAGCTGAAAAGAGAGAAAAAATAACGAAAGACCCTCTCACGGACCGACAGAGGATGGTCCCTAAAAAGGCAACCTCTCTCCGACGCCAGAACGGTAATGGCGCGATGTTCCAAATCAAAACCTGTCAAAAAAAAGTACTCACCCTCTCCAGGGTCCCATCTGTTGGCTGCGCCTTCCATTTGTTCCAAGTGCTTCGCAGCGATTCCATCAACTTCTGCTTGATGTCAGCTCCGACTCTAGCCATTGTATCTTTGAGTTCTAGAAGATCATTGAAGTATAAAGAAATATTAGTGGATTGCGTCATCACTCATCAATTTTCTGGGGGAGTTGTAAAAGCCGCTTGAATTAGCAGCAGGAGAATAGCAATACTCCTTTCCAGAACTTATAATACCAAATTAAAATACTCTCCAGGGAAATTTTAGGGCCACGCTGTTGACAGTTTTCTGTCTACAGCCGAGAACTGATCAGTCCCGGGTAGTACCACACTCTCGCAGAAGATCGACGTCTGAGCAATGGCAATGTGCTATTGCGCTTCGTTCGGTGAGCGAGAGAGCCGAAAGGCCAACTTTTTGGGTGGATTTGGGGTTTTCATTGGTAGGCAACAAGTCTAGTTATATCCTTGATATTATAAAGGTCCATGGGTGGCAGTGTCACTTACCATCAGGTGTGCTGCTTGCTCGTTTGCCAACATAAGCAATTTAAAAATGCACCAAATTTCCTGTTTGAGACAGAAAAGTTACCCTCGTAATGACATGTCAAGTTCAGAATGAAAGCGACTGAAATATTTTAAAATATGGAGATAAATATACAGGACGACTTAAAAACGGATATCCTATGACCTGACGAATACATAAATACGGTAATATAATAGTTAAAACTAGAAGATAGAAGAGAAGACCGAAGAATTCATTATCATCATCTCGGCTCATATATGTCCCACTGTTGGGCTCGAGCCTCCTACATAATGGAAGGGAAATTGAACTACTATACCACGCTGTTCAGAAGTGTTGGTATAGGGTTTTGTTTCGAGTTTTCCTTCTCTGAAGATAACATATTCGCGCCTATATTCAACCAGTACTACTGTGTGGAAGCGGCTACGAATACTACCAACCCTTACTTTGCTCGTGGATGTCGTAAAAGACGACTAAGAGCCTTATAACGACCTGGGCCAACTACATCTGATGCCGTTTGGTCAACAATTACATTCACAAGTAGTATTGACGTCAGACATGCTGGCGGTCATAAAAACTATCATCATAACTTTTGCAATATGTACGAGTACATATTATAAGTAATTGGGATAAGAGCTGGTGAATGATGATGATTGAACCAGTATGATTCTACCCGTAAGCGCATTTTTTTACCGCACCAGGAGAATTATTAGAAACAATTATTTTGAATAACTTAATATCCCTTTGGGGTGAGATTCCTACGTCAGTTAGACTTAGGCAGATAAATATATGGGTAAACCGGATAATGAAGAACAGACTCACCCAAATGCATTCTCTTCCTGCCTTTATGATGTGGTATCAGATACGGTTTCAATTCCTTCAGTCGAGAATTTATCAGGGGTTCAATTCTGTTAAATCAAAATGTAAGTAACAATCGCATGACATAAAAAAAGAAATTCTATCGAACATAATTAAGACGAATCCAATATTTGACAAGGTTCTTGGTTTATGGTAATCCGTAGTCTCTGTCAACCCCTCTGAGAAACGGGAGTAAGGCTATATATGTATGTATTTATAAATTGTAGTTAAAAACTATCTGGATCGAATCAGTAGGTACATTAAAAATCAGATGGTTGTCTATAAAGTCGATCTACGATAAACATAAAAAATGTAACCACATTAACTTTTCACTTCATTTAGTAAACATATTAAAACTATGGAATACCTGTAAGCTATAGGATCGTATGGGTGAAATATATTGAAGAAATTCTTGCAGGTGGGCAGGCAGAAGTCGCTGCCCAATGAATCCACACCCCGGATACACTCGAAGATAGCTGGAACCAACAATAAAAAATTAAATAATCCGTGGGGACTTTAAAAATATACAATTAATTGACACAAAATTAGGAAACGTATCTATAAATCTAACCAAGATTTCGTCTTCTACTTCCGAGATCCATCATCAAAATATCTCAGCGATACTTTATGCATTTAAGAGCTGATTGAAACTCCTGTAGCTAAAAACTAGATCACGCAACAACGAAAAAACTCCCACATCTTAATCGGTGTATTCGTTTAGGAGTTACCATACCACAGACAGACACACAGACAAATCAAACATCTAACATTTCTCTTCTCGCGTCCGATAAAGGCACATATATATTGTTAATCAATTCATATTGCCTAGCATCTACTCGGAACGCGACCCTCAAACTCAGAAGACCCGTCAAAAATTCAGCAGACTCTTTCACAGTCTTCTAAGTATCAGCTCCAGTATTTAGAACAACAAAATATTAAGCTATTGCATAGCTTTTATCGCGGGCTTTGAGCGCGGCGACCGAATCAAGAAATTCCGTAACGAAAATAAAACCTAAGATTGTATCGTTGGAAAGCAGCAGTTAATTTTGCACTGACTATACGCAGGCAGCGTGACCGAGTGGTCTAAGGCGCTGGTTATAAGCACCGTAGGCGTGGGTTCGAATCTCACCGCCGTCAAACTCTTTTTGCAATTTATTTTTGCAAAAGTTTATTTATAATAATTTAATAATATTATAAATAAAACAGTTTAAAAACGTGTACTTTAAATGTTTTAATAAATAGGTGTAACTTGAATTAATATCAAAAAAAAAATACTGCATAAATAAAAAATAAATAAATAATTATAATTGCATAAGTTGATAAAAAATGCTATGCAATAGCTTTACCGCGGCAGTCCCCGAGTGCCATTTCTTTTTAACCGACTTCAAAAAGGAGGAGGTTCTATTTTTCATTTTTTGTCAAAACTGCCCACGACTGACATCCAATCACCAGTTATACGTTTCTATAGCTCATGCTGCTTCTAGATCTTTGCAATATCAGAGATACAGCTAGGCAGTTGCCAACCAAACAACTCATCCAGATATTAGGGCATCCAGCTCTTACATTCACCGAATGAAGCTCAAAACCAGTGCTCAGATGTCGGCTAAATAATAATACTTACCTATTGGACTTCCAAGGGCATACAGCGCATCAGGTTCGAAGTCCAGACAAGGATATTGAAGGTGCGACTGGCAGGTTCCAGCCGATCCGTTCACATAGCTTTTGTTGGATAGATCTCTTGTAGGTGATTGAACCTGAGGACAAATATATAGATAAAAACTTTTTGACGTGATAAAGTCTGCACGAAAATGTGTCACGTTCCATCCCAGCCGAGCGTGCAAGCGAGAGCGCTGAACAAGCGATAGAGATAAGCGTTCTTGCATTTTAAGAATTTCACATGTACTGTTTCGTCTACTACTTATAAAATGAAGTGAAAAGTTGATATGGTTTCCATTGTTTATGTCTGTTCAATTCATAAAAGTATGCAATATTTTATCAATGCTTTTTTTCTTGATGTTATCACATATATTTCTATTATACTATCCGTGTGGTGACGGAGTAAGAATACAATTCACCACTCCCTATCTTCACCGTGGGTAAGAGAAGACTAAGGGATATAAAACGCATATAACATCTATGCAAGAGAAGGAAAACTCGAAACAAAACCCTATACCAACACGTCTGACCAGCGTGGTATAGTAGGTTAATTGCCCTCCCATTACGGAGGAGGCCCGAGCCCAATAGTGGGACATATATGGGTTGTGATGATGATGATGATGATGAAAGTGCCCTGTAATACAAGGATTATTTCCTTAGAGTAGGATGGAGTTAAAACAAATATATGTAAACTCACCCCTGGCATCTGATGGCACAGCAGATCGTAGAGTATGACGCTGCCAAGAGAATGTCCTCCCAAAGATACACCCCCTTTAAAGCTAGGATTTCTTGATTTAAACAATTTGTATATGCGATTCAATTCCTGACAAACCGTATCGGTTATGGTCTGTGAAAGAAATGCCATGTAAATAAAAATTTTACTGTACAAATATCGCTCAAGGTCAGTGGATTCGAATGCCACACAAGTCTATAAGCTATCACTAAATGATTGTCCCGAGTCTGGATATAATTTATTTTCTTTAATTGTATATTCGTCGAAAGAAAGATAATCCTTTTGTTTCATTGCTATGCCCTTGGATAAGATTAATCTTACTTATTTTGACCTTTCCTCTTTTTCAGTGGTTACTTTAATACATATTTATAAGTAACTCTTCATACTCTTTCGATATCAAGGGTAAAAAATGGAGGCTTAAAATTGAAAAAAAAAAGTCCTTGAAACAGTCGCCAAATAAAATTCAAGGTTAAATTGAACGTCACCTTGAAAATTATAAATGATCTTAACGTGTTTTTCATGTTACGATTACATGATCAGTCCGAGATTTTTAACACCTTCATGGACATATGTGTACGTTTGGTTTATATTTTCAATTTTCATTTCAAGGACGATTCGATACATTTATTTAATGAGTATTCAAAATTTCATGCAATTTTTTTAACTTATTGATATTTTTCAATATAAAATAAACAAAACACGATAAAGAAAAAATATATTCGTGGTTTTTAACTTAAAAAAAATTTATCCCTCAAGGGGTTTAAAAGGTTTCCATATTTATTCATCATCCTGCATATGAATAAAGGTGCGTGGTGGTGGCTAAGTATCCTACCAACCCTTATATCGACCGTGGAAGTCGTAGAAGACGACTAAGAACTGCGTAGACCTGTACCATCTACATCTGATGCCGTATATTCAACAATTATATTCACAAGAAGCGTTTGACATCAGGCAAGCTGCCGATCATAACAACTATTGTCAAAACTTTTGCAATATATAATGGAAGAGTAGATACCACTTGACTCTTAATTAACCTCTTACCTGACAGAAGACGGGGCTGGTGTAGAACAGGACATCCAATACGGTGTCGTTGGTGAAGTTGCGAAGACGAGGAATGCTATCCAAGGTGATTTGAGACAGACGTCGGTCTACTCCCATCTCGCCAGAGTGGAGAGTTGCATGCCAGGATATCGGTAGCACCTGAGAATGATGATTTAAATGCCAATAATTATCACCACCCTTGTAATACCCGGCAAAAAGCTATGGGATCAATATGGAAGTGAGCAGCAACGCTTCTGGGCAACCCATCACAAATTAATTAAGTTGCATTTTTGTGGTAGGACCACGCCGTTGACAGCTGTTTGTCTACAGTCGCGGGTCTGACCGTCCGGGGTAGTATCACACTCTCGCAGAAGATCGACGTCTGAGTAATGGCAATGTGCTATTGCGCTTCGTTCAGTGAGCGAGAGAGCCGGAAGTCCAACTGGGTGGGTTCGGGGTTTGTATTGGTAGGCAGCGGCCTAGCTAGCAAGGGTATATCTTGGTATTGCAAAGCTCCATGGGCGGCAGTGACACTCATCATCAGGTGTAATCCAATAAAAAAAAAATAAAAAAAAACAACCTTTATTGCTACACTTATCATGGTAATACCAGCTAATACGGTCCCACTGTTCGTCTAGAGTCTCCTCTTTAACTGAAAAGAAATTGACCTAACATACCAGGCTGTTCAGACGTGTTGGTTGAGCAATTTATTTTAAATTTTCCTTCTCTTGCATATATGTTATATGCTCGTGGATGTCGTAAAAGACGACTAAGAGCCAACGCCATCTGATGCCGTTTGGTCAACAATTACATTCACAAGTAGTGTTGACGTCTGGCAGGCGGCCGGACATAAAACTATTGCCAATAACTTTTACAATATATACTATAAAAGAAGAAGAGTACATATTGTATCAACCACAAGTAAATGAAATTAATTGTAAATGTCAGTTACGCATACAGCAAAATAATTTCTTTTAGAAAAAATATATTCTCACCTCAACTCTGCTTACCACACCTTGGTCGTATGAATTTCTGTAGTGTGATTGCACTAATTGTAAGCTTGTAGCTCTGAAGTCTTCAACTATGAATCAAAAATAATATATATTTAAATAATCCTGTGATAATAATACTTACGTATATACAGGGTGAAAGGGGAGCGCTCCCGAAAACAAAGACAGGTAACCCTACTAGTCCTACTTGTAATGATAGGTTAGAAAAAAAATCGATTCAGATGAAAAAAAAAAATTTTTTTTCACCACGCACCTAGCGTGAACGCGCGTTGAACTCTTGAAAATATGATCGTGAGTTTTGAATAGATTGCGTCTTTTCTCATCTGAGTAAAATTACGTGATTTTTATGGAATTATCGTTACATGGTATTGTCCTAATACGATGGAATATGAAAAAACTTAAAATTCATTGTGATAAAAAAAATTTTTTTTCATCCGAATCGATTTTTTTTTCTAGCCTATCATTACAAGTAAGTGTCTTTGTTTTCGGGAGCGGTCCACTTCCACTCTGTATAGTATAAAATAAAATGGCTACCTTTCTTGTATGTACGCTTAAATCTTTTAAAATACACAACGGATTTTAATACGGTTTTCATCAATAGACAGAGTGATTCAAGAGGAAGGTTTATATGTATAATATATGCATATTATAAAAGAGAAATGACAAGAATTTAAACGATTTGTCATGTGATGTCTTAAAAGACATATTTTTATGCCCTTACATTGCAAACGCTGATTAAACTTTATGAGATATATCAAAATAATATACTAAGAAATTGAATATATTAAAAAAGTCCGTGATGGTATAAGTTTACATACATACATATCATCACGCCATGTCCCTTGCAGGTTAGGCAGAGAGAACAGAGTGCCAGAGAACTCTATCCTTGCATACTTCATTCGCTTTCTCAACATTCATAATTCTCTTCATACACCCTCGCCGGCTTCGGAGACTCTTGACTCCATATTCCTTCAGTACGTGACCAATCTGGTCTAGGTAGGTTAGTCTCGGTCTCCTCCGGTACCTACATCCTTCCACTTTCGCATTGTATATCTTCTTAACCAGACGTTCGTTCGGCATTTTTTTCCACATGTCCGAACCATCGGAGCATTCCCTTTCGCGTCTTTACTATATATATAGTATATGTTTATCTTCTTTTTTTGGGTAGGCTATGGTCCGGACACTCGCCGCCCGTTCTGTCCAGGGCGATGGCAGAGCAGCGCGTGGCCCCATAACCCATCGTATTCCCTACCCATCGCCATTGGGCCTATCACTAAAATATTTTTCTCCTAAGAATAACCTGCAGAAGCCGTGTTTATTTTTTATATATTAGTAAAAAAAATATATTAGTTATTTACGAAGATGGCAGAAAAAAGAAATTTAACTAATTTCAGATTGCATTGTTGGAGAAACGAATTATTCACCTAATTTAAGATTGGTATTTTGAAAAATGATTAATTTAAATAAAATAAGATTGGATTGGATTGTTGGACTTATTATTAATTTAACTAATTTAAGATTAGATTGTTTGAAAAATGATTAATTTAGCAAATTTAAGATTCGATTGTTTGAAAAATGATTAATTTAAGATTGGATTGTTAGAGAAATTATTAATTTAACTAATTTAAGATTGGATTGATTGAAAAATTATTCATTTAAATAATTTAAAATTGGATTATTGGCGAAATTATTAATTTAGCTAATTTAAGATTAGATTGATTGAAAAAGGATTAATTTAGCTAATTTAAGATTAGATTGTTTGAGTAATGATTAATTTAGCTAATTTAAGATTAAACTGTTTGGGAAATGATTAATTTAGATAATTTAAAATTGAACGATTGGCGAAATTATAAATTCAACTAATTTAAGATTTCATTGTTGGATTAATTTAAAACCTACGTCTAAGGGGCCGTCCATTAATCACGTGAGGTTTGAAAGGGGGGGATGGGTTTGACAAAAATCACGAAGTCCTAAACCTTCATAGTCTTAAACCTCACCGCGTATCACGAAGAGGGAGGCGGGGTTAAAAAATGCTAAAAAAATGATCACGTGATTAATGTACGTCCCCTAAGCAGTAGCAATGCGCTATTTGCACTTCTGTGAGTGAAAGAGACACACACCCAGAAATTGGGATTCTGAAGAATCCCAATTTCTGGGTGTGTTTTAACTACTCCTGGTATTGCAAAGGTACATAAACGACAGTGACACTTATCATCAGATGTGCTGCTTGCTCGTTTGCCACCGTAAGCAATAATAAAAAACAGATTAATTTAAGTAATTTAAAATTGGGGTTTGAGACTTACCAACTTCTTCAACGGAACGGAAACGCATATCGCAGGCTGAACCAACACCATGACACAGGAGAAGCAAATGGTCAATGCTTGAAGGTTCAGCGTCTTCTATTTCAGAGTCATCATGACCACGTCGAACGACCCGCGGACGGGATGTTGACTGCTGCAGAAGGGACGGACAATTTATAATATTCCTTATCTTTATATATATAATACTTCTTTCCGAACATCTGAACTAAGTTTGATGGAATTTTTGTCCATGCTCAAATGGATTCACGCATGGTTTGGATTGAAAATTGGACCCAATAGGTGGCGTCACGATCGATTTAAAGGTATTCGATGTGAAACTTGAAATTTTGAGCTGCGACTTTTTATGAGACGAAAAAGAGCGAAGTGACAGCTATATAGAGGAGGAGCCTCGAGCCCAAGAGTGGGATATGAATTGACATGATGATAATGATTCAATAGACGGTGAAGGAAATTACAGCAGATATGAAGCTGTACATCATCTTGCCATTGTCCCGGATGCTTTAGGCGAGGTGAGGTGAGACCAAAAGCCAAAAAACTAAAAGAACCTTTCATGATCCCCTTTTTCGTACTTGACTGGGTTTTTGTGTAAAGAAATTTCCTAGGAATAAACTTTCATGTCATATTATCTCATATGCTTTCCACCGCTGGCATAGAGCTTCCTCTATAATGGGAGGGAAATTGACCTACTATATCACGCTGGTCAGACGTGTTGGTATAGGGTTTTGTTTCTTTTGACATATATATTATCTGCATATCGCTTAGTCGGCTTTTACGACACCCACGAGTAAGAGAAGAGGCGGTGAATTGTATTTTTACTCCATCAACACGAGTTTTATTTTGCTTATACTCCAAAAAGATCCCCAAAAACCTTTCCACTTCTAATTACTCTTGTGGTCAGTTCAAGAATAAAATCATCACCTGTCCCTCCCCCATTGGAGTAGAAAGAACCACCAGATAATTAAGAAAATGGAGAGTAGCAATTCCCTATGAACCATAACTTCGATCGCTATACCAACTATCAACCTTGGCGATTCTATTTTTTAGCCTGATACGTTGATCTACTGTAACTCTTTCTCTGTTCTACTAACGATTTTCTCTTGCTGCTTTTTATATTCTCCAGCGCCGTGAACGAAGAGTATGAGGTGGTCAATCTTCTCTGGTTGATCGCTTGATACACGGATCTTAGGAGGGTTGCGGTAGACCCGTTTACCGAAGGTAAACAGCTGTGATAGCTATATCATAAGGATGCGGTTAGGATGGAATGAGGATGTATAAGGATTTTTAAGGATTAATTAAATAAACAAGTAACTATTGAATAATAAATTGTATTGCTAGTTAAATATGATAAGGATGTAAATAAAGGATTTAGGACTAGCTGAGTCGCGCAATTTTGTCTGCGTCATATAAAATAGAAGGTTAGAGAGTGTGGGTTATAAGTACCTATAAATGGTTACCCTTGCAATGGAAACTCTCAAAAGGAATCATTCTCTTCGTTTTCGCAACATTTTCCAATAATGCTCAGCTTCTTTTGGTTGTAGCGTGATGTTACATAGCCTGTATCCTTCCTCGATGAATGGGCTATCCATTACTAAGAGATTTTCTCAATTCGTACCAGTAGTTTCTGAGATTAGCACGTACAACCATATCAAGTCCACAGCTTCATAATATTAAGCATAAAGTAGTTATATATTTTAAATATATATTTTTCGTGCGGCGACGGAGTAAGAATACAATTCACCACCCCCTATCTTATCCGTGGGTGATCGTAAGAGACGACTAAGGGATATAAAACGCATATAACATCTATGCAGGAGAAGGGAAACTCGAAATAAATCGCTACATCAACACGTCTGACCAGCGTGGTAGTCGCTCGCCGTAGCTTCCGTCGCTAGGAACGGTTCAGACGAGTCGAACCTGCATCATAGCTTGCCACAAAAAGACAGATATACCAACGTCTGATCAGCGTGTTATAGTAAGCCAATTTCCCTCCTATTATGGAGGAGGCTCGAGCCCAAAAGTGGGTCATATATTTTGTATATAAGCTTGCAATTTAGCTTGACAATATAAACTAAATCCCAGCCGTGGCTGTGACCAAGCTAGTAGTGTTTTTAAAGATTGCTTCCCCCTCTATGGAGCAAGTGATTAAGCTTGAGCAAAAAACTTACCGGTGGTGAGCTGAACGCGTCGCTGTGCAGGAAATGTACCATGACACTGGGGCCATGCATCACGACAACTTCCCCATTTGGGAGTAGCAGACGTCTATGCCATTCGCCAGTGGTGACGCCATGTTGATATTCGATCTGGATTAAAAGTATAAATTTAAGTAAAACTAAGAAAAGGTGGAGAGGGTCAAAGAGGAGATTCTCCAAGATAGCACACACCAGCGTCAGCGGCACAGGTGCAAGTACTTGCCTGATGCCGTTCAAGCTGTGATTGTAATACACTCCATCACGACAAGGAGTTTAGAGTATTAAACCGGAACAATGTGTAAATATTTTCTACTAGATGGCGTTGTAAAAGGTCACATGTAAAGAGGAAAATGCGAGTTACAATTTGGTTATTATACCTACCCACACTGGTCTAATTGAAAAGTCGGTTTGAACGAATTTAAATAGATCATCATTCTCCTACTCTTATCACAATTACTTGGGGTCGATACAACATGTACTCTTCTTTCATAGTACATATTGTAAAAAGTTATTGGCAATAGTTTTATGACCGGCCGCCTGCCAGACGTCAATCCTCTTTGGGAATGTAATTGTTAACCAAACGGCATTAGGTGGAGTTGGCCCAGTTCGTTGTAAGGCTCTCAGTTGTCTTTTACGACATCCACGAGCAAAGTAAGGGTTAGTAGTATTCGTAGCCGCCACCACACAGATATTTTTTTTTTTTTTAATTCCCGCAAGGTGGACCATGGATGTGGTCGCGCCCCGACTAAACGTCCGGGGCGACAGAAGAGGCGGCACGCAACCCCATGGACCCACCCTGCAAACTCCTGTCTTCGCCGTGCGAGCGGGCCACCGGTACCCGATCTTTGACTTCGGTGGCCCCCACCACACAGCTCTAGAATTTGTAATAGATATCGATACGAAAAATCATTATATTTCGCTCGTAAATAGATTTTTATAAACATCTTTTTTTTAGCACGTTATATACAGGCAATTATCGGGGAATAAAGCTCATGTCACATAGTAATTGAGAAGCGATTGCGAGAGGAAAGTGAGATCACCCAAAACCAGTTCGGTTTTATGCCGGGTCGTGGGATAACGGATTCCATATTTGCACTGCGTCAACTATGTGAAAAATTTCGTAGTGCATACAAAAACTTGCATATAGTATTCGTTGACCTCGAGAAGGCGTGCGACAGAATACCAAGAACAGTTTTGTGGTGGGCACTGAAAGGGAAATGTGTACCTGTGAAGTAGATAAGGTTAGTCTGTGCTATGTACAGGCGATGTAGGTCGTACATAAGATCACCTGTTGGCAACTCCGATGAGTTCAGTGTTGGGGTGGGCCTGCATCAAGGGTCGGCGTTAAGTCCTTACCTCTTCCTGTTGATAATGGATGCATTAACATAGGAGATACAGGAAGAGGCACCCTGGTGCATGCTTTTCGCTGACGACGTTATTCTTATCCGAGAAGATGGGCTTGAGGTACAGAGCATGCTAGAAAAATGGCACTGTAGATTGGAGAACATTGGCTTGAAAATCAGCAGAACAAAAACAGAGTGCGTGTTCTGCGATTTCGGCGGTCTCTCCAATTTTACACCAATATCTCTAGATGGAGTACCTATACCAGTATGCTCCAACTTTCGATACCTCGGTTCGCTTATCCAAAGCAATGGCGACTTGGATCGTGCGGTGAAGCATAAAATTGACGCGGGATGGATGAAATAGCGGCAGGTCACAGGTACCATATGTGACTTTCAAGTGCCCTTAAAATTGAAAAGTAAAATATACAAAACCTTAATAAGGCCTGCCGTATTGTATGGGTCAGCATGTTGGGCTACAAAAGCGACGGATGAGAGACGGCTGCATGTAGCAGAGATGCGAATGTTAAGATGGATGTGTGGCCTGACGAGAATGGATAAGGTAAGAATTGAGTATATAAGAGGAAGTTTGAAAGTGGCTTCAGTGACGGAAAAGTTGAAAAGTGGACGCCTGACTTGGTATGGACATGTGATGAGACGGGATGAATGTAATGTTGGGAGAAGAGTTTTAAGTATGAATGTTGAAGGCTTTAGGGGTAAGGGAAGACCGAAGAAAAGATGGATGGATTGCATGAAGCATGATATGAATAGAAGCGGAGTGAACGCAGAGATGACATCGGATAGGATTGAGTGGAGGAAAAGGACATATTGCGTCGATCCCAAGTAATTGGGATAAGAGCAGGGTAAGGATGATGATGATACAGGCTGAAAGTGGACCGCTCCCGAAAATAAAGACAGGCGACCCAACAAGTGCTACTTGTAATGATAGGCTAGAAAAAATCGATTCGGATGAAAAAAAAAAATATTTTCAACGAATTTTAATTTTTTTTACATTCCATCGTATCACAGTATAGTGCCATGTAACGATAATTCCATAAAAATACGTCACTTTACTCAGATGAGAAAAAAGGCAATCTATTCAAAACTCACGAGATCATATGTTCAAGAGTTCAACGACCTAGCGTGGTGAAAAAATTTTTTCTTTCATCCGATTCGATTTTTTTTCTAGCCTATCATTACAATTAGGACTAGTAGGGTCACCTGTCTTTGTTTTCGGGAGCGGTCCACTTTCACCCTGTATATACAGGGTGGAAGTGAACCGCTCCCGAAAACAAAGACAGGGTATCCTACTAGTCCTACTTGTGATGATAGGCTAGAAAAAAAATCGATTCGGCAGAAAAAAAAACTTTTTCACCCACGATAAGTCCTTCATCCCTGGAACATATGATCGTGAATTTTGAATAGATTGCGTCTTTTCTCATCTGAGTAAAGTTACGTATTTTTATGGAATTATTGTTACATGGCACTGTCCTAATGCGATGGAATGTGAAAAAAAATTAAAATTCGTTGAAAAAAAAATGTTTTTTTCATCCGAATCGATTTCATCACAGACATGTTATGTGTATGGCAACGTAAGTATGGCAACGTAAATTGACACACACATTGGTAGTAATGGCAACGTAAATTGACACACCAAGAGTTGGAGTGTCGAAAATCTAGTTAGTAAAATACTCACCTCCAGTTTTTCAGCGACGGCTTCCGTATATGGCACATACCTTGGATCTGTCGTGCCTTTGTAGAACCAACTACATCTGAAATAGCCGTAAAAAATATTATTCAAAGTTACAAGGTTCAATTCCCACTCAATCAGAACAACAATTAGTGAATCTCATAAAATATTCTCATTTAAATTACTGAATTTCAGCATTTAACATGCTTAATTATTTATAAAAACTTGATTACGAGCGAAAAATTATTGTCATATAGACCTGCGATTCGAGCCCACGAGATCACACCTATTAGAAATCCGTTCCAATCGTGCTACCGAACACACGAACGTGAAATGTGTTGTATGACATTCAATTTTCCCCTCGTATTATATTTTTGTCTTTAAACGAGACATGTGCCATCTACCCGACAATGTTTACACACCAAGTTTTCGTATATTTTTTTTTTATTACTTATAGTGGCAAACGAGCAAGCAGCACACTTGATGGTAAGTGTCACTGCCACCCATGGACCTTTGCTATAACCAAGGCTATAGCTAGGCCGCTGCCAACCATTACAATCCGTAAACCCACCCAGTTGAACGAAGCGCAATAACACATTGCCATTACTCAGACGTCGATCTTCTGCTCAGTGTGGTACTACCTCGGACGGACCGGCCCGCGGCTGTAGACAGAGAACTGTCAACAGCGTGGTCCTACCACGTATAAATATTGTCATGCTTGGGAAAGGACATCATGAAAATCGACAGTGAAAGTCACTGTTTAGTATTAAAAAAGCATTAGTCTTTTTGAAGTGAAAACTTCTTTAGGCGCGTTGAGCGTTTTTGGAGGGGAAAAACTTATAGGTTTTTATTTTTATATAAAAATTAGAAAATTATTATTATTTCAATTAGTCTTAAGTTAATAGTTTTCACTTCTATCGGCAGTCCCCATGACTGCCTGTCGTTTTTTTTTTTTTATAAAATCATCAAAATCATTTTTCACTTCGTAATCGGGTTTTATAAATAATTAAGCATATCAAATGCTAAATTTCAGTAATTTTAGCATTTGTCTTATTACCTTCTAACATTAGTCGGTTTATCGATCCAGTAAACGGGTATTCTAAGTCTACCAACGATGTTCACATCGTATCTTCCACCATCTGTAGGTACTAGGGTATTCTCGTTCAGTTCCGCTGGAAAAAAAAACATTAAAATCTAAATAGCTCTTATACACCCTCACTCTTAAGTATCGTAGGCTTGTCCATAATAAGAGGTAAATTGACCTACTATATCCATCCATCCATCCATCTCAGCCCATATATGTCCCACTGCTGAGCTCAGGCCTCCAAAACATTCAAGAGGGAAATTGACTTTACTATACCACGCTGGTCAGACGTGTTGGTATAGGGTTTTATTTCGAGTTTTCCGTCTTTGCACAGATGCCATGTGCTTATTATATCCCTTAATCGTCTTTTACGATCACCCACGGGTAAGATATTGGGGGGGTGGTGAATTGTATTCTTACTCCGTCACCACACAGAAAGATCAGACAAATGACCTACTATATCACGCTGATAAGATCGTTGATATAGGGCTTTTATTTCGAGTTTTCCTTCTGTTACGTAGATGTTATATGCATATTATATCTCTTAGTGTTACCACAAAAAAAAAATAAAGATATTTTCAGAATAAACGGAACTCCGTTTATTCTGAAAATATCTTTATTTTTTTTTATAATTAAATTAAATATAATAAAAAGCAAAGATTCTAGATTGCACATACAATGTAGTGGTTAAAACACCGACCTATAGGTCAGTATTTTAACCTAGGTGCAATCATATTGGCTCGAAATGTTATGAATAAAAATTTTAACATCTCTGATGATCTGAGAGGGAAATCGCCAAAGAAATTTCTGTACCAAAACGTTTAATCGGCGTGAAACTATTAGGTCAATTGCCCTCCTATTGTGAAGGAGACTCGAGCCCAACACTGGGACATATATGAGCTGTGATGATAATGATTGCATTATATGTACTTCATAATGACAAAAAATATTAAAGTAATAATACGACGATAAAGACTGGGTTCCAGTAGCCCAATCGCACGGCGTGGAGAGGTAAATTGAGGGGCGAATCTATGGGGTCGCGCACCGCTTCATCTGTTGCCCTGGACGGAATTAGTAGGGTATGACAGACCACAGCCCATTGCAAAAAAAAGGCAGTGAGATTCGAACCCACGCCTACGGTGCCTAAAACCAGCGCCTTAGACCACTCGGTCACGCTGCCTGTGTAATATCAGTGAAAAATTAACTGCTCCTTTTCAACTATACAATCTTAGGTTTTATTTTCGTTACGGAATTTCTTGATTCGGTCGCCGCGCTCAAAGCCCACGATAAAAGCTATGCAATAGCTTAAGAAAGAAAAGAAGTGTGTGTGTACTTATGTACACGCGTTAGAAATTATACTTCTTTGGCGCAACAAGATAAAAAATCTTTTCAAAAATTTCATCTTTCGCCTTATTCTACGTTTGTAGAAAAAACGGCACTAACAATATAAAAAAAGGTATTTAATACATTGAAAGTTTTATTATAACACGTTATCTAGTTAAAAAACTAAAATGTTGACTATAGCTAACCTCAGGGTGTCGGAGTTCGTGACGGTGTGCGCGCGCATCGTAAAAATTTACTCTAATCTATTTCTCCAAAAAGTAGAGGAGGACCAATATATACTCACGACTCAAGAGTGTTGTCTCCAGAGCCCTGGAGTCTACCACAGAGAATCCACGCCATATAGACTTATCTTCAACATCGACACGATAGAACCAATGGTGTTTTACTGGTGAATATTCAGAACTAGAACGATTCTGAAAGATATTAAAATTTTAGATTATATTAGTAACTAGATTGGTTATGTGTGGTAGCGGCTACGAATGCTACCAACCCTTACTTTGCTCGTGGATGTCGTAAAAGACGACTAAGAGCCCTGGGCCAACTCCCTCTGATGCCGTTTGATCAACAATTACATTCACAAGGAGGGCTGACATCTGGTAGGCGGCCGGTCATAAAACTATTGCCAATAACTTTTACAATACGTACTATGAAACAATAGTACATATTGTATCGACCCCTACTATTTTTTTTTATGGCTTATGGTGGCAAACGAACAAGCAGCACACCTGATGGTAAGTGTCACTGCCACCCATGGACCTTTGCTATAACCAAGGCTATAGCTAGGGGTCTTTGGTGATAACTGGCATCAATCGCTTGCACATATTACAAAAATGTAAAAACACCAAGTCAGTCATTAACTCATTATTGATATTGAAGCAAATATCTATCTATTAGAGCAACAGAAAGCAAAACGACACGTTCGTGAATTTTTGTCTGTCTGCATGTTTGTAGACGCATAACACAAAAATTACTGTAACTGAATGTAATTTTCACTGATGTATTGCAACAGGATTAACTTAAAATATGACATCATCTAGGATGAAAAATAATCAATTTCAAAATAATAAATGCGCCAAGTTATGAAAGCAAGTAAAGAGGCAAAAACCAAGGATTGAAACCTCAGGTATTTACTCGCATATAAGTAGTGATATCTACAATATACTTTTGTAGAGAACGTATCTAATACAAAGTCATCATTCTCCTACTCTTATCCCAATTACATGTGGTCGATACAATATGTACTCTTCTTTCATAGTACATATTGCAAAAGTTATTGGCAATAGTTTTATGACCGGCCGCCTGCCAGACGTCAACACTACTTGGGAATGTAATTGTTGATCAAGCGGCATCAGATGGAGTTGGCCCAGGTCGTTATACGGCTCTTAGTCGTCTTTAACGACATCCACGAGCAAAGTAAGGGTTGGTAGTATTTGTAGCCGCTACCACACAGCTTATACTAGGTAAACTGCTACTAACTAGGTATCTAATACTAGGTAAAACATTTTTATTCTCGTCCGCCCTCCGGTATCCACCCGTAGTATACTCCAAAACTGCCTTAAATAATTTTCACTTATAAGTTAATATGGTTTAATTTTTTTTTGGTAAAAAATTTAGAAAATACGCCTTTCCTTATAAGCCGTTAATAGAGTTTCAATTTTTTTTCGTAAAAAAAGTTAGAAATAACGCTTAATTTTTAGAAAGATTTCATTCAAAAATTCCGTGTAGTGACAGAGCAAGAAATAATATTCACCACATTTCCTGCTCGTGTTTGTCGCAAAAGACGATGAATGTATATGATATGTAGATAACTTAGATGCAAGAGAAGGAAAACTCGAAATATAATCCTATATCAACCAGTCCAATCAGCATAGGATATTATATTAACTTTGTCTCTCATTACGGAGACTTGAGCCGAATAGTAGAATGTAGATAAGATGAGAATAAGTGACTAATTGACTGCACAGATGGCGTAGTGGTTCGTGGGTTCGATTCCCAAGCAGGACAATACTTTCTATGATCCACAGAGTGTTGTTCTGTAAAAAATTGAAAGATATACAATATTTTTTAAAAACCTATCTTTCTTCTAGGTGTTGTAAAAAGTGACTAAGTGATACAGCAGGTAACAATGTTCAAGAAAGCTCATGCCTCGATCATGAAGAACTAATTTCTACCTAGATACAAAGTCTGGAAAAGCTGAATAAGAGCGTAGACAAATCTCTAGACGCATTCATTGATGACAAAATCTCGTCAATAGTATTAATAATTATAGTTTTTTTTTAATTGGTGGATTACGGTAGACAGCAGAACAGCGTTAGGTCTACGAAAAAACAGAGAAATTTGAAAAAAAAATAAAGGAGGTGACGTAAAAAATTTTTTTTTATGCGTTTACATATCAAACGCTTGCTAAAGCTTACGAAATATATCAAAATAATGTACTAAATTAAACTTTAAAAAAAATGTAAACCGACTTCAAAATAAGATCAGCCAAAAACCATACTTATTTAAAACACTAAAAACCGAAAAATAAGATGAACTATTTAATTTTTATCTAATTCTAATTATGTATTAATTTTTATAAAATATAATTACAATGTATGCTAGAAATCCACTAACACGATTTGAAGTCGGTGCCAAGCCAAATAGGTATACTATATCGCATTCAAACCATGCCGCGCTTGTGACTGAAGTGATTGAACGCGCAAGCGCTTAAGCGATTTATTCCATACGGGCAGACGTCGTTGTGTCAAATGGTATTAAATTTGTGGCGTTATAGCGTTCTGAATACATCTTAAAATTCTTATTGCCTTTAATCATTTGGTTTTATTAAAATTTTTCACCTTGTGTGTATATTATTAAGCCTATTGTCTTTTTGTTAACATTAGCTTGGCACCGACTTCAAATCGTGTTAGTGGATTTCTAGCATACATTGTAATTATATTTTATAAAAATTAATACATAATTAGAATTAGACAAGAATTAAATAGTTCAACTTATTTTGTGGTTTTTAGTGATTTAAAAAAGTATGTTTTTTGGCTGATCTCATTTTGAAGTCGGTTTACATTTTTTATAGTTTAATTATTTTTGAATTTTTAGTGTAAATAATCGCAGTTAAGTAATAATTTTAACTAGTTCATACAAATTAAATTATTTATTAAATATAGCACTCTGAGTAGATCGACTAAAAATGCACATGGCACGAAGAAGAATAGAAGTAGGGAATCAAAATAAAAAAATAAAGAACGTGTTTCGAAAAAATGGAAACGAAATGCTGTATCTCGTTGCCAATGGTTTAGATTTTACTGTTTCAATCAATTCGCGTATACACCATACGTGCTATCGATGCGTCAATCAGATACTACAAACATCCAAGTGATGTAAATAATTGTGACGGTTTGATGCAATTGTTAAAACTAGACAGGCTCCAGAGTCAAGGTAAGATACAATATCTCTGTCATTAAGGACTTGGTAAGCGGGCAATAGGAATAATATCCAAACTTGTAGGCTTCCCCTTCGTTGTGACCAAATTGAAACAGGCTAGTTACCTGATTTGGTTTTTATAAAATTTAATGACCACAAAAGTGAAAGACAGTGACGGGTTAGTTGCCATAGCGCCTGTGTCAACCATATATCAGACAACGAAAGGTTAAGTGATAATGAACGGAAAATGCTTCCGCTAATCCTCTGTTGGGCGGTTACGGTACATAAACTCCAGGGTACTTTACAAAGCCTTAAACAAAGCTGTCATTGAATTAGGCAAAAATAAAATTGCCAATGATCAGTTTTATATTGCACTGAGTTGTGTAAAGACTCTAGAGGGACAGCTTTTTGCGACTTAGGGTCTAATAAACTACTCAAAAGACTATACCAGGAGAGGGTTGCCCTTGATTTCCAAGAATTCCCATCATCAGATCATGATTTGGTGACAATGGGACCACCTCGGGAATTACCTTGAAAGAATACAGCTAAAGGTCTATGCGTGCGTATGATATTGGAAGAATTATCCTTCAACTCCTAACCGTTAAGGAGATGTATCTTCCATAATCAGCTCACCTAAATGAGTTTATTACTGCCAGATGCAAATATTTGAAGAGCTTTTGAAAATATATCGTCACCGACTTCAAATCGTGTTAGTGGATTTCTAGCATACATTGTAATTATATTTTATAAAAATTAATACATAATTAGAATTAGACAAGAATTAAATGGTTCATCTTATTTTTCGGTTTATAGTGTTTTAAATAAGTATGGTTTTTGGCTGATCTTATTTTGAAGTCGGTTTACATTTTTTTTAATTAACAATACAGTATTACTCCTTATACAATTAAAAACATTAGATACGTTGTACATTTAATGTAGTACAAACTTGTCCCTTACTTTTTTATAGTTTATATAAAGAATTATTTCGTACTACCTGCAATTAAATTTCTTTAGAAAATTAATTTCAAACGAATTTAATGCTAGCTATACTTAAAATAATTGGCAACTAAAAAATAACTACCTCACTTATCCCAGCAACACCTTCATTGTTCTCTTCAGTCATCGGAGTACCATCAAAATGGACCGTAACAGATCTTCTATTTGTACTGGCAACATTTTCCATTTTGGGCGCAGTATTACCAGAACCTTTGCTATCATTCACAGCTGTTCTTACTTTAAAACTTTTATCGTATATAAGATTAAGACAATACCTACAATTAGACAAATAGTCTAGATATTTATCATCAAATTCCACCAATGGTTCCTTATTTTCGGGTATTACAGTATCGTATTCTACAGTAAAATAATTTACATGTCGAACGACTTGGTCAGTTGATACAGCCAAATTTTGAATAGATGTTAAATCTTTGATTAAATCTTCGTATTTATCATTATTTATTTCATGTCTGTAATGATTCTGACTCTGGCTTAATTCAAAAAAAGATTTTGCATGATCAGTTTTAGGGGGTGAACTGAAATAACTAGCTAATCTATTAAAGTTATCGGTAGAAGGAATGGTAGTTTCTGTGAAAAAATTCATTGGATCTGACAGATCAGGATTATTTGATTTTTCATCACACGACATTTTTCTAACGGTGTCTGGAATAGTTGTGCTAATAGGGGTACGTTCAAAATGCGGACGTATTTCGGACGTGCTGGGTTTTTTGATGTTAAATGGAATAGTTCCTGGTGTTTTAGCTTCTGCAAAAGATAGTGTTTTTGAACTATCCAGAATTGGGACTTCTGCGGCACCAAAAATATTTGATGCTTTTGGTATCTCAATCTCACCAGAGCCAAACAGATATGATGTTATCGGCATTTTGGCTTCTTCTGTAACAGAAACATTTGTTACTACTGATGTTCTCGGTTCACCAGCACCAAAAATACTCAAAGACTCTAAGTTTTCCTTCTCATTAGATCGGAAAGTATATGTATGCTTGGGCATTATTATCTCTCCAGACGAATATATTGATGGTGCTTGGGACATTTTTAACTCAGCAGCACTGTATGTGGTAATTGTTTCTGGGATATCATTTAGGCTACTTCCACCGCCAAAAGTAGTTTGAGAAAAATAATCCACTTTATCGTCTACTATATTAGACACATTTTCTTCAACATTAAAACCCACAGACATCATGTTAAAAGTATTAATATTACTTTGAGCAGTACTGAAACTAATTGAATCTGACGTCACTGTTTGTGTTGTTGTATCTGGTAAAATCTTCACTGTATCTTTAATTGATTTAGCTAAAGCTAATCTTTTCCTAAACTCTTCTTCAAAACCCGGTGGTATGCTAATATGGGGCGAATGCATCGTATTTTTATAATGAGTTTCTGCTGCATAATTCCCTGTGTCAAAATACGATGCCATACTAATGGGATGAATTGGTAATTCAACATGTTTTTGCATTTCTTTCAGCTCATCTAAATCAGATACCTCTTCCATTTTCTTAAATTTTTCTACTCTATTCGTAAACGAATCTGGGTCACTTTCCTCTGTTTTTTCTCTTTTATATTCTATTTTATCATCATCTGTTTCAGACGGTTCAATGACAAATTCTTCGTATATAGGGAAGTCTTGTTTTGCATCTAATTCTATTGATTGGACGTCTAAGACAGCTTCATCAGCCTTCAAATCTTCAGCCGGTGGTGCTGATGGTATACTCATTTGTCTAGGTAATAAGTCTTCTTGATGTTTGTATTCAGCCTTCAATTCGTCACTTGAATTAGCGGGTACATTCTCAGCTAACAGGGATTCGCCAAAAAGATCGGTCGGCTTCAGGTTATAGCTATAGTCATGTTGACTCAATAAATCGGTATCGTATTTTTCAGTAGTCCATCCATGATTCAGCACGGTAACCTCACTATCATCTAAATACTGAACCGCGGACTGTGCGTGTATTGTTTCTATAGTATCTTCACTTATATGTGATATTTCTTCAGATTGACCGGCATCGAACTCTATCCTATCTATATTAACACCTTCTGTTAAAGGAACCTCAACAGCATTCGATAGCTGTAGGGGGGAAGTTAGGTTTTCAATTAATTGTGTAGTTACATCTTCCAAATCTGCTTCTTTTTCTTCTGGTTTACTTACTTCCCTGCAAGTTTCACACATGTTCAAGTCGGTAATATTTGAAACATCTGACGCCATAACAATGTCATCTTCAATGTGTTTATTTTTTCTATCTACTGAATCCATATTCAATCCAAGGTCTTCTGATTTGCTCTTATCATATAAACTTGGCTTCTTATCTAATGTCATACCTATATCATATTTCTCACGCTTTTGATCATTAGTAAAAAAACAAGAACTTGAAATTTGAGCATCGAGTTCATCAGTATCTACTGCATCTTTTATAAAAAAGCCACTACTTGAATTTGTATCTAAAATATCAATATTTTTATAATCTCTACGTTTTTCATTTTTTTCTACTGGCTCTCCAGTAATATTTTCAAATAAACTCATGTTTAAATTTTTATCCCTAATGTCTTTGCTTTTAATTATTTCATATAAAGGGGAACTTATTTCATTTTTGCTTTCAATACCCTCTTTAGTTTTGTCAGCAATAATAGTAGATAATCCAAATAAAGGTACTGAAGATACGGCTAGTAACGGAGTATCTACTTTAGCCAAAGATTCCAATAAATTATTTTTCACAGACGGTGCCGTAGCTTTGATTTCTTGCGTTATTTTCGGGAGACGTTCAGTAATTTTATCTTGTTCTTCTGCTTGCTTGCTAAGTGCTATGTTAGGAGATGAATTTACTTGTTGAGTTATATAATTGGAAATATCATATTTTTTACTATCATCCATCGATACTTTTCTATAAGGTTGTGATTGTAAGTCATAAGTAATAGCCTGAGTAGATGTATTGAAAGTATTACGTTCTACCGAAGTTGCCGGATCATAACAGTAATTATTTGATATATCAAACATAATATTGGGATCGGCAATAAGTGCACTTGGTTTTGCATAATTAACAAAAGTATCTTTATATGGTTCATAGTTATGGGAAGGAATTATTCCTGCGAGCTGGTTCAAAGGTACTCCCACTGCTTGCGTCATTCTTATTATTTCAGATTCAGATGATGATGGGTTATCTTTTAAAATATGGATAGCATCTTTTTCATTTGTTGTTTCATCTTGTTTCTCAATATATTGTAATAGTTGTGATTTTTCACTAGTGCTAATATTTGAAGTTAATGTTGTTTCTTCAAGCGAAACACTCTTCTGAAAATTTATTGGATTGTATTCAAATTGTATGTTATCACTATTTTTACTATTTTTATTTACATATTTAATATCTACATGTGTTGGTTGCTCCAAACCGCTATTTTCATGACTATAAATTGTGGGCAACGAAGCTTGATTTAAGTTTTGTGTTTGGATACCATAAATATTTTCAATAATGGGCTCATAAGGGGTATTAGAGTCTAGATGTTTCGGATCATGTTGTGAGAAATATGAATGAGAATATTCTTGATAGCTTTGGACACGGGTAGGTTGGTCCGCCTGATAACTATAACTATGTGGTTGGCTGTCCTGAATATTAGGGACAAATATTTCAAAGTTATGGGTTTGATATTGCGTCGGATAATAAGTAACATTTTGCTGCGTAGCCTCATCGTCTTTTCTAATGGCATTATAAGCTGGATCAAAAAATGTGGTTACGCTATTCTGAATCTTATTTATATCTATGCTACTCAGTTTGGACTTTAACGATCCAATGATTCCAAATCCTTTAGATTCTTTAGATTCATCAGTTTCATAATCGCCTGTTGTTGGTCTACTACAATCAAAAGCTGTATTATAATGTTGACTGAAATTTTGAGATGGTTGAGTCCTGTCATAGTTCGGGTATGTGGGTTGTTGATCTGGATAAGGTAATTCACTATTTTTCGCAACAGATGTTATATCAAATGGGGTATGTTGGGTAACAGTTTCTGTTTGCTGGTTAATATCAAATAATGGTGCATTTTGGTCTCGAAGCGACTGCTCAGGCGTGAACAAAGCTCCTTGGAATGTTCCAGATTCAACTGTAGGTATAATGGGTTTTATACTATTACTTATAGAATCCATTCCTTCGATAGGTCCTGAATAATACTGTGGTCGTTTTTTTATCATCCTAAAATTTGATGCTGTTATAGCTTTCGGTGGTTTGATTAGAGATTTCGTTGATTCAGATAGAGAGTCTTGTATTGTAGATGTGTTGAACAAAGTCGGTGGAAGATTAATAATATCTGAAGGAAGTAATATTTCTGTTGTCGTAACAGGTGGTATTGGCCCCAGAGGTATATTGATTGCAGAATTGGTTGTCGAAAATAAGCCTGATGATGGTGGTTGCTTGAGTATTGATTCTGGATTTGACGAGGCTATACTTGAAAATAGTGGTATAGATGGTACGGTAGTCTGTTTAGATGTAGAAACTGGTATCCCAGGTATAAGTACGTCTGGGGTAGTTCGTTGTACAAAAGGATTGAATACAGCTGTTTTCATTTCGGATAGCATTTTTGTTTGATCCACATGTTTTTGTGAAGGGAATATTTGTTGAACTGGGGAACTTATTACAGATGCTGTTTCTTGAAGTTCTGGCGGAGCGGATTGATTAACACTTGTAAATATTTGAGAACTATATATCGGTTCTTGTGAAGTTGAATTGTCAATTTTATATGTGTATGCCTCTGGGTTAGACGTCGATTCAAAATTCGGCACAAATATATGACTAACATCACTTGGCGGGATTGCTTGTTGTTTTATAACAGGATTGTTAGACCCTATTCGTCTTGCTACAGATGGAGGCAATACGTTCTTTCCAGTTTGGCTATCTCTTCGCTGCGAAGAGAACATTGCAGGTGGAGGTATTACAGGCATATTATTCTGAAAATTAATGGGCGGTGTATCAAACATTTTCTCTTTGTTTTCTATGGGCAAAAATACTTTGGGTTCATTATCTCTTGCTACGGCATTATCCGGGTTCAAAGTGTATGAGGGTTCATTTACATTTTCCTGTCTTTGTTCCACAACTACGTTTGAAGATTCCTGAGGTAATATTACTTTGTTTTCTTCGATTTCTCTGTTAATCTCTTCATTTGGAATGAAATAAGAAGGTACATTTTGAGCCATCGAGTTAAATACGATCGGCTGTGATTCTTTTGTCCACAAACCTGGTATTTGTGCATATTTTTTCTTTGTTGGCAGTCTGAAGTTTGTAGTACCTGTAACAAATTAAGGATATATGTAAGATTATTTATAATTTATCATTTTATATGGCCGACGGATACGAGTTCGTAGTTGATGGTATGCATTTTTTAGAATAGTTCTGGTGCCACCTGCCCTGGTTCTTTTTTAAACAGTTTTTACAACATATTGTATGCTTAACCCATCATCATTCAGATTCCGTGAAACTGAAGGTCAAAATAATAATGGGCTAATAATATTTACCATACATATAATTAACCACATAAAATTGTATCAATGGCAACCTGAACTGACTATACTGTTAATAAAGTCTGAACTGAACGCTAGTTTCAATATGAGCTCTATTGATTTATGTGCACTTGACCTCTACTAATTTACATTGCTCTTTTCTGATATGGATCTTTTACTTTTTGAACTGGCAATGATGAATTTGAATAATACAAATTGTATTAAAAAAAAATGTGGGTCAAAATTTAATAACTAATACTGTAGTGTAGACATGCGCGAAACAGTACTTCGGGAAGTGATGTTATATGGCATTACATTTCGTGCCGAGTAATATTACATTTTACCATCACTTCAAACATCACACATGACATTTCATTTAATATAAGCCTTAATGTTCTAAAAATAGAGCTCAAAATAAATATCGACCGCAGGCGCAGCGCAGTCCAGTCGTTCTATCCCTCTCACTCTCCCGAAAAGACACACGGCGCGTTTGAGAGATAGATAACCATTACCAAATTACCGAACATTGCAGAAATACAGAACAGTACACGAGTGTTCGGCGTCATGTTTAATGTGATGTGTGATGTTTAATGTCATGTCATGTTTAGTCGCGCAATGTGTAATATGACAGTACGCGGTCGGGTAATATTACGTGTGATGCATCACTCGCATTACTTACACATCTCTACTGTAGTGGGTTAGATACAAATTTCTGTAATAACTATGACTTATTGGACGTGAGGTACCTTTATCCTCCCGTGGCCATGATCATTGTAAAGTGTTCGAAACGTCGGGAAATTAAAAATCATATACAGACGCGAATAATTTTATTTCAAATGCTGCACAGATGGCGTAGTGGTTAAGATACCGACCTTCCCAGCCAGTGCCGTGGGTTCAATTCCCACGCAGGACATTACTTTGTGTGATCCACAAAGTGTTGTTCTCGTCTGGGTGTAATTTGTCTGCGTTAATTGCATGTTTGTAAAGTCCCCCGCGATACAAGGATTATTTCCCTTAGTGCAGGGAGGTGTCTTTAAAAAAAAAAAAATGTGCAATACTCGCGTAAACATTGCAAATTATTAAGTTTCGAATAATTTTATATAGGCTCGGTATCTGTTATGAGACAGGTTGTGTCAGGTATTCTACTGATCACGGAATCGGTTTCTTCCTGGGATGATGGTGATGACGATGATACCTTCGTCACGGTGACGAGGCCTGACTTCCTGGGGAGTGTCCGATTGGCAGAAGAGGGGTTTGCGCCGGAACGGCATGTTCGGCCTGAAGGTCTCGGTGGAGGTAAACGAGGCACTCCTATTTCATGGCCAGAGTCCCCGAGGAATACACATTGGCGTGTCTGGTGTTGCCATTGATCTCGCCGGCGCCCCGTAAAAGCGCTGTGGTTTTAGTGGGTATTCCGGTCGGGCTTCAGCTAGCCGGTGAGTCCTATACTCCCCTACTGGGGATAGCGCTTAAATGCGTTTCCACAGCGACAAACAAGAAAAATCACTTAGCCTTTTCCTTTTACATTCACTTAAATATCCAATATCCGTAACTGAAAATATCCGAAACTAGATCGATTAATCCAAAATTATTGTGTGTGTGCGAAAGCGGAAGGATGTAAGTACCAGGGGAGACCGAGACTAACCTACCTAGACCAGATCGGTCATGTACTGAAGGAAGGTGGAGTCAAGAGTCTCCGAAACCGGCGAGCGTGTATGAAGAGAATTATGAATGTTGTGGAAGCGAGTGAAGTATGCAAGGATAGAGTTCTCTGGCACTCTGTTCTCTCTGCCTACCCTGCAAAGGATATGGCGTGATGATATGTATATATGTACTAAAACTCTTTAGTACATATATACAACAAATTTCCTAGATAATAAACTGGGCCCAGTAAATAAAATTATTTATAAATGCAAATTAATACCTATAATTGGTTCCTACTTGTAAGAGATGCAATTAAATATACAAGTTATTATAAAGCCGTGTACACACTGTGGAAATATTTATTGAAATATATCACCATACTGCTCCCATAGCTGTGTGGTAGCGGCTACAAATACTACCAACCCTTACTTCGCTCGTGGATGTCGTAAAAGACGACTAAGAGCCTTATAGTGACCTGGTTCAACTACATCTGATGCCGTCAGGTCAATTATTTCATTCATAAAGAGTGTTAACGTATGGCGGGAGGACGGACGAATAGTGGTAGGACGATGCTGTTGACTGTTCTCTGTGCACAGCCGCGGGCCGGTCCGTCCGGGGTAGTACCACACTGAGCAGAAGATCGACGTCGGAGTAATGACAATGTGCTATTACGCTTCGTTCGGTGAGCTAGAGAGCCGGAAGCCCAACTGAGTAGATTTGGGGATTGTAATGGTAGGTAGCGGCCTATCTATACCCTTGGTATAGCAAGGTCCATGGGCGGCAGTAACACTTACCATCAGGTGTGCTGCTTGCTCGTTTACCACAATAAGCAATAAAAAAAACACCCGATTACGACATACATACGTCACCTTGAAGACGTAAGATATATATGAATCGAAATTTGCATGTCCTAAAATAGTTCACGATGGTGTAAGTGGCAGCACGATTGGGCCGGATCCCCAATAGGTGCGGGTTCGAACCCCGCTTGTGACATCATTTTTCGTTTCGTAATCGGGTATTTATAAATAATTAAGCATATTAAATGCTAAAAATTTCAGTAATTTGAATAAAAAAAAACAGTCAAAAAAACTATTGAAAGTAGCTTTTGCAATATGTATGATGGAAGACAAGTACATATTACGCCGACCGCGAGTAATTGGTGTCGATACAATATGTACTCTTCTTTCATAGTACATATTGTAAAAGTTATTGACAGTAGTTTTATAAGCGACTGTATGATGTTAATTCACCTAAGAAATGTAATTGTTGACCAAATGGCATCAGATGGAGTTGATCCATATCTATATAAAGCTCTTAGTTGTCTTTTACGACACCCACGAACAAAGTAATGGTTGGTAGTATTCGTAGCTGCTACCACATCTCAAATAACAAGCTGCCGACATAAAAACACCAAAATAAACAATATTGGCCCAGGTTGAGTTCTTAGCCTTTAACGAGACGGAAAATTTTAGATAAAAGCTTATACTAAAACCATTGACCAAATTGATGGAGGCTGTAGCCCAATAGTGGGACATATACGAAATGAGATGATGAACAAAAAAGAAAAGCAATTAAAAACATTATTTAAAAACTTAAATCATATTTCAAACATACTAAATCAGAAACAAAATTTATCAGTGAATAATCGAGTTTAGTTTTGATACAATGTTGCCAGGTAGATAGAGCAACTGCTAAAATGGTAGATACATAAAATTATGATAGCTAACGGACATCGAGTAGAAGCTGGATCTAGTTGTAACACGATCGTACGTAATTTATTAGAAACTAAAGATATAAATGAGGTACAAGTTTGAGGAAGCGAGTGAAGTATGCAAGGATAGAGTTCTCGGGCACTCTGTTCTCTCTGCCTACCCTGCATGGGATATGGCGTGATGATATGTATGTATGTATGTATGTACAAGCTTTTACGATGATGATATATAGAAATAAATAAAATGAAATATCTCTTTGTGACTTAGCTTGCGTGGCATTTATAGGCTTTTCCGTGTGGTGAAGGAGAAAAAATACAATTAACCACCACCTATCTTGCCCGTGGGTGATCGTACGAGACGACTAAGGGATATAAAACGCCTTAACATCTATGTGAGAGAAGGAAAACTCTAAACAAAACCCTATACCAACATGTCTAACCAGCGTGGTATAGTAGCCGGGCGGGCCACCGAAGACAAAGATAAGGTACCGGTGGCCCGCTTGCACGACGAAAAGAGGTGTTTGCAGGGTGGGTCCATGGGGTTGCGCGCCGCCTCTTTTGTTGCCCCGGATGGATTTGTCGGGGCGCGTCCAAATACATGGGCCACCATGCGGAGAAAAAAAAGAAAAAAAGCGTAGGTTTATTTTTATTACCTCACAATATGGAGAGTTATTACCTCACATTATGGAGGAGGCTCCAGCCTAACAGTGGGACATATATGAGCTGAGATGGTTATGATTAATCATATTTTCTTTGGTAGACGTTCAGAACAATATTATACAAAAAAATTCGCGGACCAGACTAGGTAAACGGATATTTAAGCATATCCATAATTATCCATCTAAATTTTAAATACTTTCCAAAAACATATGCTGTGATTCAAAATTTGAATATGGGAAACTTGGTATATGCAATTTCAGAAATCAATACAGACAGACAAACCAACTTCAAAATAATATATTCGACGTCAACCAAGCACTCATAGGGCATAATTCAAAAACTAATGATCAAATCTTAATCAAATGCAAATGGGACCACATAGGAAGGACCAGCTATCAAATTAAAAAAGAAACATCAAAATCAGTTCACCTTGAAAACAGTTCTGAGAACACATAAGATGATACAAAATTGAGAACCTCCTTATTAAGTCTATTAAAAGGAATTATTTAAGTCAAAACAACAAGTATTTTAAAGCGAAAAATGACCGGATACTTGAAGTACTACAAAAAAATAAGGGACCACAAGAGTTCATTTGCGTACGTGTAAAAAAACACACGCACTTATTTGGACAAATTGAATGGTTACTGTAATTTAGCATTGACCTTTGTCTAATGTCATGGCGATAAACCGTGGGAAAACATGGAGTTTAAATATTAATGCAACAACTGTTTTCGTATGGTGAGCTTGAAAAACCCTTCTTTTGGAGTGATTTATTTTTATTTGAGGCTTTGAAGGTCTGATCTACATAGTAAGAGAGTTTCATGAAAGAAGAGTACATATTGTATCGACCCCAAGTAATTGGGATAAGTGTAGGAGAATGATGATGATTTCATAGTACATATTGTAAAAGTTATTGACAATAGTTTTATGACCGGCCGCCTGACATAGTAAGAGAGTTTCATGAAAGAAGAGTACATATTGTATCAGAGAGTTTCATGAAAGAAGAGTACATATTGTATCGACCCCAAGTAATTGGGATAAGTGTAGGAGAATGATGATGATTTCATAGTACATATTGTAAAAGTTATTGGCAATAGTTTTATGACCGGCCGCCTGCCAGACGTCAACCCTCCTTGGGAATGTAATTGTTGACCAAACAGCATCAGATGGAGTTGGCCCAGGTCGTTGTAAGGCTCTTAGTCGTCTTTTGCGACATCCACGAGCAAAGTAAGGGCTGGTAGTATTCATAGCCGCTACCACATTTGCGTCGCCGTAGATGATGATGTAAAATCACCACGCCTGACAGGTGCAAAATAAATAAATAAAATACTTATATTAAAATCCCTTCTATACATAGTACAAAATAAAATCGCCACTTGTCTGTACGACCTGTGACGACCTAGTCGTTATATTAGTCTTAGGTATCTTTTACGACATCCACGAGCAAAGTAAGGGTTGGTTATATTCGTAGCCGCTACCACACATCTTTAATTCAATAAAAAATAAAACATATATCGCCACAAAATTTACCCTATTTTGCACACATAGAAGATGAAAAATTAAAAACGTTAGAATACACGTTTATTTATTTTTACTGAAGAATCATCATTCATCATTCAGCTCTTTGTCATCCACTGCCGTAGGCCCCATTATATTTCCCCACAAAGTGCGGTCCTATGCCACCCGCAACCAACGACTCCCAGCAACCTTCACCAGGTCGTCGGTCCACCTGGTTGGGGTCAACCAACACGTGACGTCCACGTGGTCGCCACTGAAGCGCGCGCGAAGAATATTTGAGCTTAATAAAATTAAAAGACAATGGCATCTCTTACAAACTTTAAGACTGAGTATTACTTTCTTTAAAGTGAAATTTCGCAAAATCCTTCTTTAGTACATCCTATTTTATAAAAATTCTTTGTAAAAATAGCAATAACTAGTTTCAGTAGTTATGATTCAGCATTGATGAGTCTTCCACCTATTCTCTATTTACTAGGTGAATAAATAGATGTAACAATTTGCTTCTAATATTATATAAACTAAACCTAATAATAAAAAAATTATATACTCACCACAAACCGGCGGTTCCTTCGGAGGAGGAGCGACTTCTTTAACCACATCTTCACTACTCATCATTGGTACACTCGGAACATTTATATCCAACCCTTGATATTGATTTAATCCCGGAGCCTGACCTCCTTGAAACTGAACATCTTGAAAACTTTGAGGCTGATTCCTATGCAACTGGCTTGGAGTCTGTCCTACTTGAAATTGAACATCGTGATAGCTATGAGCCTTATCATCAGGAGTCTGTTCCCTACTCTTCATATTCCACATATTAGAGAAGGAGCTGAATACAGCGCTTGCAACGTGAGGCAAGACGTTCGGTAGTTGAGAAAAGTTCTGTGCAATATCTGCCGTTAAACTTTGTTGGACCTCCACTGTTTTATCATCATTCAAGTTTATTTCTTCTAAATTTTCTTCAGTTGCTGCCAAATTCGCATTTGGATCAGGATGGCTGTGTATCGGTGCGCTAACGTATCTCGTGCCTTGTAACCTAGCAAAGTATTCATTCACGTCAAAATCATCTTCAGATTTTGCAGAAGCTTTCGACACGGTTGATATTGAGCGTTCAGGATTATTGTCATAATGATGACTTATATGGCTGTCTAAGGTATGTGGGTATGTAGAAATGGAAGATTGAGGTGGTAAGACATATTGTTGGTTAAAATTCGAGTCAGTTGACTGTATTTTTATGGGCTCATTTTCGGTGTTCGCCAGGGTTTGAGTGTGGGACCCGCTTGTATCTGCAACAAAATAAAACATGTGTCATTAAAAATATAAAGTGAAAGTGAGTTTATTAGACATATTGTTGCAATATTTTTGTTACTTTACATATTAACTTGTGTAATGCAACGACAACGACCTGTCGACAATGACATAAAAAGTAATATGTACGTTAATTTTACAATACATTAATAGCAAATATGTTGTAACGACCCAAGTAGCTAACTGCCGTACATTGAGGATCTTTAGTTTTATTTCTGGAGAGGAAAATCACATTTTTATTATCTCGAGTCTTATACGTCCCACTGGACTTGAGCCTCCTCCAGAACAGAAAAGAGATTGATCTACTATATAACGCTGGTCAGACGTGTTGACTACAACTTTTATTTTAAGATTTCCTTCTCATGCATAGACGTTATTTATATATAAGGAAACGTACCCATATTACGTTGCAATTTTTTAATAATTTTAACCATACATTAAAGCTAGTTCATATTTTGAGGCCGTTAATTGAATATTATATTTTTTTAAGCCCTCAACAATTCAAAATCGAGATATCGGAGAAGAGACGATCAAACTTGTGTTGCGATGATTTAAAAAAAAAAAAAAACACTAACTCGAATTCTAGATCGCAACCAAAACTGTCCAGCGTGGATATCGAACCCATTACACTCGGGACAAGATATCATTATTTTTATTTTTGACCATTGCACTATCTGTGTCGTCGTTTATTAAATATTAACTAATATCGTTAAGTTTAAATATCAATGTAGATAAAAGCGTTTGAAATAAAACTACTTTTACGGATTCTATCAGCGTTTGTATTTGTATTTAATTTGCCCGGCGGGCGTTACGTACACTTAACAGTGATAATGGTCACGGCTGGAATAAGATATTTTACGTACAATAAGTCATCGTTATTACAGCAATTTATATCTACACTACTACTATTAAACTGATGTTTTTTTTTATTGCTTCTGGTGGCAAACGAGCAAACAACACACACCTTTTTTTTTTTTTTTTTTTATTGGTGGGCTATGGGTGCGTCTCGCCCCGCTGAATCGGTCCGGGGTGACGGAAAGGCGGCGCGTGACCCCATAGACCCACCGTAAAACCTTCTCTCTTCGCCGTGCGAGCGGACCACCGGTACTCGATTTTAACTTCGGTGGCCCGCCCGGCGGTTTACCCTCGCGGGTTCCTCTCGTCGACGCCCCGACAGATTTCGCCGTCGGGGCGTCGCCCTCATGCGGTGGCCTCACGTCGGGTGACCGGACAATTCCCCGGTCCGATCACCCGAGGCCTCGGTTAGGGCGGCATCAGGCGCAGGTATTCGCGCCTGCGCCGCCCCGGCCAGCAAACAACACACCTGGCAGTAAGTGTCACTGATGCCCATGGACTTTTGCTATACTAGAAGTAGGAGTCCCAAACCCAACCATTGTTGGGCGTCCGTCTCTCTCGCTCACCGAACGAAGCGCAATAGCACATTGCCATTACTCAGATGTCGATCTTCTGCTCAGTGTGGTACTACCCCGGACGGACCGGCCCGCGGCTGTAGACAGAGAACTGTCAACAGCGTGGTCCTACCACTATTTAAATAACTATACAGCTGTTTTAATAACTGCTACTTTATAAACAGTTGCCAAAACTGTTCACGTAAAATTATTAAAATGCAAGAACGTTTAGGCCGATCGTGACTCTTTATCGCTTGTTCTGCGCTCTCGCTTGCACGCTCGGCTCAGGCGAAATGTGACACTTTTACGTGCGTGCAGCCGACTTTCATCGATTTATCACGTCAAAATAACAGTTAATAAAAAGTACCTTCCGTCACCAGCTCACCTAAAAGAGATTATCCATGCCAGATGCAAATATTTGAATAGCTTTTGAAATTACATATATGAGACACGTAATATGTGCCTGTAAAATTTGAGTGTTGCCCTCGATTTCCATGACTTCCCATCATCAGATCATGACTTGGTGACAATGGGACCACCTCTTAAGTATACCCTTTAGAATAAAATATAATTTTGAAAATCGACCCATAATTGACAGAAATTTCGTTGAACATACATAAAAAAAAAATACATACAATGAAACATAGAACCTCCTCCTTTTTGAAGTCGGTTAAAAAATGAAAAACCAACAAATTGGTATTCTCATTAAGATATATTTATGCAAATTTTTAAATATTGCACATGACAAAATTTCAAGATAAACACGGTTTATTTACACACACTTCACTTCGCTGAATTTTGCAATATTTGTATTAAAAATCTAACTGTGAGGTTTTTTTTTTTATTTTGCGCTGGGCTACGGATGCGTCTCGCCCCGCCAAGTCGGTCCGGGGTGACGGAAGTGGCGGCGCGTGACCTCATAGACCCACCATGCAAACTTCTCTCTTCGCCGTGCGAGCGGGCCACCGGTACCCGATCTTTGTCTTCGGTGGTCGGCTCATATACGTCCTACTGTTGAGCTCAAACTTCCGCCATAATAAAGTTTTATATCCCTTAGAGGTCATTCATAAATTATGTAACAGGTTTTGGTGTCGACTGAATATTATAACTTCTTACTATTGGGGTATAGTGAACATTACGTAAGATATCAAATTGAAATTTATTAATTTTGATCAAAACTGTGATATATTAATAAGATTAATGTTATTGCAGTGAGTTAATGGTACCTACTTGTAGTAAGATGATTGTAATAAAAGATAATTTCAGAATAAACGGAGTTATATTTGATCAATAGGACCTTTATTTACAAAAATTCTTATTAATGGGCAGGAGGCATTTGTTTTTTTTTATACACCACCCTACACTAAGGAAATAATCCTTGTATTGCGGGGGACTTTACAAACACGCAATTAACGCAGACAAATTACACCTAGACTACAGAACAATACTTGGTGGAGCGCACAAAGTATTGCCACGTGGGAATCGAGCCCACGGTATTGGCATTGAAGGTTGGTATCTTAACCATTGCGCCATCTGCGCAGTCAATCTATGCATTGGGTTGTAGAAGCAATCTTATGGCCAAATCATTCATCAAAATCTCTTACGTAATTTATGAACGGCCCCATTAATCGTCTTTTACGATCACCCACGGGTAATATAGGGAGTGGTGAATCGTATTCTAACTCCGTCACCACATGGAAAACTCACTTTCACTCGCTCATTATTTATGTGATATTCATGCGAAGGCTTTGTGGCATTAATTCCGATCTATAAACTCCATATTTGAAATAGAGATATCGTTAAGCCAATAGTTGTTATGACCGGCCGTCTGTCAGACGTCAACACTACTTGTGAATGTAATTGTTGACCAAACGGCATCAGATGGAGTTGGCCCAGGTCGTTATAAGGCTCTTAGTCGTCTATTACGACATCCACGAACAATTTGGATTGTTAGTAGTTGTGGCTAATAGACAGCAACCTGGTATATCTTACCATAACTGTCTGATATGTTAATTAAGGCCATGCTGTTGCCAGTTATCTGTCTACAGCCGCGGGCCGGTCCGTCCGGGGTAGTACCACACTGAGCAGAAGATCGACGCATGAGTAATGACAATGTGGTATTGCGCTTCGTTGGATTTTTTTTTTGTATTGCTTATGGTGGCAAACGAGCTCGGACCGAATTGTCCGGTCACCCGACGTGAGGCCACCGCGTGAGGGCGACGCCCCGATGGCGAAAGCTGTCGGGGCATCGACGAGAGAAGAACCCGCAAGGGTATACCGCCGGGCGGGCCACCGAAGACAAAGATCGGGTTCCGGTGGCCCGCTCATACGGCGAAGAGAGGTGCTTGCAGGGTAGGTCCATGGGGTTACGCGCCGCCTCTTTTGTCGCCCCGGATCGATTTGTCGGGGCGCGACCACATCCATGGTCCACCCTGCAAAGGGAAAAAAAAAAAGAAAAGGGTGGCAAACGAGCAAGCAGCACACCTGATGGTAAGTGTCCCTGCCGTCCACGGACCATTGCAATACTAAGGGTATATAGCTAAGCCGCTGCCTACCAAAACCAGCCCCAAACCCACCTAGTTGTGCTTCTGTCTCTCTAAATCACCGAACGAAGCGCAATAACACATTGCCATTACTCAGACATCGATCTTCCGCGAGAGTGTGGTACTACTCCGGAAGGATCGGCTTGCGGCTGCAGACAGAGAAATGTCAACAGCGTGGTCCTACTACCAGATAAGGGATTTGGGTTAGGTTAGTAACATTTTTAATTACAAAGGTCTACGGGCGGCAGTTACACTTGCTATCAGGTATGCTGCCATAAGTAATAAAAAAATAAAACCATTCCCTATCTTAAGTAACGATTGTGCAATTAGGTTTAAAAGTCGCACCTTTTTTAAAAGTATGCCTGCCCAAGTGTCGAACTTTAAGGTGCGTATGATAAATATGGTTCGTAATATATATTGTAAGTGGGTTTTGTATTATGCAATAACAATAATACCTCGACCCGGTTTCGTACGAGGAATCATTGCGAAATACTCGTATCCTATTTTAACTATAATACCTCGGTAGTTTCTTTTTAGTGTGTTTTATAGTTATCTAAATATAATAAACATACATACATATCATCACGCCATATCCCTTGCAGGGTAGGCAGAGAGAACAGAGTGCCCGAGAACAACATTTGCTTTCTCAACATTCATAATTCTCTTCATATATCTTCATAATGCGATCTCTTTTTTTTTTTTGGCGGCGGGCTACGGTACGTCAAAGCCCGCTATTCCGTCCGGGGTGACAGGAAAAGCGGCGCAAGACCCCGTAGACCCGCCCTACAATATACCTCTCGATGCCGTGCGGGTGGGTCACTGTCTTTTTCCTCAGTGGCCCACCCGGCGGTCTACCCTCGCGGGTATCCTCGCTGATGTCGACGCTCGGACAGTTTGCACCGTCGGTGCGTCGTCCTCACGCGGTGGCCTCGCTTCCAGGGCGACCAGACTAATCCCCGGTCCGGTCACCCGCTGTCATAATGCGATCTCTACGGAAAATCTGTGGAGTCAGGCTGACCGATCGCATTCGTAACGACGACGTAAGAGAGCGAGTAGGTATGAAAGAGAGTATTGGTGTAAAGATGCGAAAGGGAATGCGCCGATGGTTCGGACATGTGGAAATAATGCCGAACGAACGTTTCTGGTTAAGAAGATATACAATGCGAAAGTGGAAGGATGTAGGTAACGGGGGAGACCGAGACTAACCTACCTAGACCAGATCGGTCATGTACTGAAGGAAGGTGGAGTCAAGAGTCTCCGAAACCGGCGAGCGTGTATGAAGAGAATTATTCATAAATATAATAAAAATAATTAATAATATAATATAAAAAAAAAAACTTGGCAAAAGAAGTGGTAGTCCTCCCGTGATTATAATCACTGTAAAGTGTTCCAAACGTCGGAAAATTAAAAATCATTTATAAAAACCCAATTACGAGCGAAAAATGATTGTCACAAGTGGGTTTCGAACCCACACCTATTGGCCTATACAATGTGTAAATATTGTCGGGGATAGATGGCACATCTTATCCATAAAGATCCTTATCCGATCCTTAAAGACGTAAGTAAATATTATTATATTTATATGGTAGGGTAAATTTTTTACGATGCGAGAATTGAATGACCTACAGTAGTTCACGGTGGTGTAAGTGGCAACACGATTGGGACGGATTACCAATAGGTGTAGGTTCAAATCCCACTTGTGACATCATTTTTCGCTCGTAATCGGGTTTTTATAAATAATTACATACATACATATTATCACGCCGCATCCCTTGCAGGGTAGGCAGAGAGAATAGAACTATTGGGAGTCTGGCCCAATCGTGCTGCCACTTACACACCACCGTGAACTATTGTAGGACACTCAAATCACGCTTCGTATTATATTTACTCGCTTCGTATTGTGTGGGTTCAAATCCCAATTGTGACATCATTTTTCGCTCGTAATCGGGATTTTTTTAAATGATTTATAAATAATTAAGCATATGAAATGCTAAATTTCAGTAATTTGAATAAAAAATCAAATACAAACGCTGATAGAATCCGTAAAAGTAGTTTTATTATAATAGCTTCTGCCCGCGGCTTCGCCAGCATAAAGGGTTACTTTCCTAAAGTTTTTGATCCCCTATTTTTATTTTACCCATTAAGGGTAAATTTTTTACAAAATTTTAATGTCATATTTATTTATATCTAATCAATAGCCTTAAAATAAGTTTCAAGCTTCTGGCTTTAACGACGATACTTCCTTACATCTTTTCATCCCCCTTTACAACCCCTTTTTTGCATTAATATGTAGCATAGGCTAGGTCCTTTATCAGGCTCTAGACTATCTGTGTACCAAATTTCATTTAGATCGGTTCAGTAGTTTTGGCGTGAAAGAGCGACAGACAGACAGAGTTACTTTCGCATTTATAATATTAGTAAGGATGTATAAATACACGCGTAAACAACAGAAACCATAATTGGCAAAAGAAAATGAAAACTAAGAATCCAAACCGAGCGCCGGTTTGTTCGGATTAGATTGTTCAATTTTCCAATTGAGCTAGGTATTCAGAAAGAAAGAAAGAAAGAAAGAAATCATTTTTCACTTCGTAATCGGGTTTTATAAATAATTAAGCATATTAAATGCTAAATTTCAGTAATTTAAATAACAAGGTTGTGTCATCGTTTAATACAATTCTAACTGTAAAGTTTTAAGTATTAAGCCTATAACAATGTGTAAACATTGTCGGGTAGATAGCATACCGTCACCTTAAAGTCGTAAATATGATACGAAGCGAGATTTGCATGTCCTACAATTAGTCACGGTGGTGTAGTGGCAGCACGATCGGGCCGGAATCCCAATAGGCGCGGGTTCGAATCCCGCTTGTGACATCATTTTTCACTTCGTTATCGGATTTTAATAGCTTTCAGTTAAATAATATTTTATCGTTGCCTGAAAATATTGATCAAACAATATTTTCTATAAATGAAAGCTAGATCAATTAATAGTCCCCGGAACCCCCAGCGATAAAGAGAGCCGTTGTAGATAACATTAAACACTCTGGCCCTACAACTACAAAACTTAAATATGAAAAATAAAAAAAAACTGGCAAGAATAAAATATTTTTTTTTTGTTGTACAAATTATATAATGTACAGATTATCCGTGTAGTGACGGAGCAAGAACATAATTCACCACACCCTATCTTACCCGTGGGTGATCGTAAGAGACGATTAAGGGATATAAAACGCATGTAACATCTATGCATGACAATGAAAACTCGAAACAAAACCCTATACCAACACGTCTGACCAGCGTGGTATAGTAGGTTAATTTCCCTCCCATTACGGATGAGGCCCGAGCCCAACAGTGGGACCTATATGGTGATGATGATGAGATAAAAAAAAACGCTAAATAATAAAACTGCTGTGTGGTAGCGGAAAACGACTAAGAGCCTTATAACGACCTGGGCCAACTCCATCTGATGCCGTTTGGTCAACAATTACATTCCCAAGTAGTGTTGACGTCTGGCAGGCGGCCGGTCATAAAACAATTGTCAATAACTTTTGCAATATGTATAAGAATATAATGCGTCGAACACAAGTAATTGGGATAAAGTAGGATGACGATGATAATTAAAAATGATAAAAGAATTAAAAATCGGCCAAGTGCGAGTTGTACTCGCGCACGAAGGGTTCCGTAAAACTAAAAAAATATTTATGCAGTAGTTTTTTTTTTAATATTAAATCAAGTTTTTTTTTTGTGCTGTGTGGTAGCGGCTACGAATACTACCAACCCTTACTTTGCTCGTGGATGTCGTAAAAGACGACTAAGAGCTTTTAACGACCTGGGCCAACTCCATCTGATGTCGTTTGGTCAACAATTACATTCCCAAGGAGGGTTGACGTCTGGCAGGGGGCCGGTCATAAAACTATTGCCAATAACTTTTACATTATGTACTATGAAAGAAGAGTACATATTGTATCGACTCCAAGTAATTGGGATAAGAGTAGGAGAATGATGATGATGAATTCAAGTTTCTTTTTTCTTTGATATTAATTCAAGTTACACCTAAATTAGTAGATAAAAATTAGTAGTTTTAATAAATATCAAAACTACTAATTTTTAAAACATTTAATGAACACGTTTTTAAACTATTTTATTTATAATATTATATTATTAAATTATTATAAATAAATTTTGCAAAAATAAACAGCAAAAAGAGCTCGGCGGCGGTGACATTCCAACTCGTGCCTACGGTGTCTGAAACCAGTGCCTTAGACCACTCGGTCACGCTGCCTGTTCATTGTCAGTGCAAAATTAACTGCTGCTTGTTAACCATACACGTTCAGGTGAAAAAGGGTAGTGAGTTTAAAATAATTAAAAATATTTTTTTATATGATATAATTAAAAATTTACAGTTTTCACAATTTTTCCTTAATCTGTGCTATAAGACGTTGCTTCGTTCCAAATTTCAAGATTCTGAGTTCACGGGAAGTAAGTAGGTTTTTATTCTCTTGCGAGTGTCGAAAATTTGCAGAAATTAGCGACATAAATAGCTATATCTTTTGATTGCGGTAGCTTAAAAGTTTGATTTTTTCACAGCTCTAAGGGAGAGTAGACCTGAGTATTTGATATAAATTTCAGCTTGATACCTCCACGCGTTCCTGAGAAAAAGAGTCTTGACAGACAGACAGACGGATAGACGGACGAACGGACAACAAAGTGATCCTATAAGGGTTCCGTTTTATCCTTTCGAGGTACGGAACCCTAAAAATAAAAAGAAGGGAAAATAACAAAAAAGGTAAAATCAAGAATCGACAACATCGTCGTACAATTGAGAATAAAATTTCATCATTACCATAAAGAAGTTCGTCTTAGGCTCAAGGATTACATCACAACTCGAAGAGAATTCAACAGCGAGGGTGACAAAACGTCGAGGAGAAAAGGTACCGAAAGGGAAACTCATCGAACGAGCCCCTTTAGTCAACAAATCGGTGATAATACTTCGTTCAATAGGCAACGCAGGGAAATATCGCAAACTATCAAGTGCCACGTCGTTCTTTACATCTAATCGGTTGAATCACGCAAAGTTTACTGAAGAGTAACGCGGAGGCTCAAACATTTTATCTGTACCACACCTGCTGACATCCTGGACACATTATATCACGCATTCGAGTGTTTGTCTAACAAAGATTACGAGGAAAACAACTAAAGTCATACAAGTTGCGTTACTTGTATGACCTAATAATGAAAACATAAAATAAAGGTTTTAATGGCTTTTCCTCGTATCCAATGTGGTGACGGTGTATTAATACAATTCATCACCCTCTATTACGGCCGTGGGTGTCATAAAAGTCTATATGAATATAATATGAAAGAGAAGGAAAACTTGAAATAAAATCTTAGACCAACCCATCTATTTACCGTGGTACAGTAGGCCATTTTTCCTTCTAATGTGAAGGACGCTCGAAAGTAGCAGTGGAACGTATAAAAGCTGAGATAATAATGATGATGAATGTGGTGAAGAATTAAGAATAGTATTCTATTCTTATTGCCACCACCCTTAGCATTTTCGTGAGATTTGTCTATTCACAGCTTCCACGTTCTTTCATGTTATACTTCTTAGGCGCGTTGCGAAAAAATAATGAGTGAAATTTTATAATGCGCGCGCATCGCTGTAACACAAAAGTAACACGTTGAAGTTGGCCGCAAAACCGCTCATTAAGTCTCGAAAAAAAGCTACCAACAAAATAGAAATAGAACCTCTTTCTAGTTTCTACATTCACAACACGTGTTTTAGTTTCATACAAGTGCGAATTATGTATGTGCTAATAAATTATATTTAGTAGTGATTTAAATTGAATATTTTGATTAATATTATTTACTGATCGTAAATATTAGTGAGAAAAATTGTCCTATCTTTTTCCAATGCTTTATGCAAAATAATTAATTACAATAAAATAATAAATTTTATTGTAATTAATTATTTGCATGCAATAAAAAACTATTTTTTAATTATGCCAAGGAAGAGTAACATAAGTTGACGCACCCAATTCTATTTTTTTTTTTTAAAACAAATTGCACTAAGGGAATAATCCTTGTATTGCGGAGGATTTTACAAGCGTGGAATTAAAGCAGACAATTTACACTCAGACTCAGAACACCTTGTGCATCGCATAAAGTATAGTCCTGCGCGGGAATCGACCTCACGGCACTGGCACCGAAGTTCGGTATCTTAACAATTACGCCATCTGTGCAGTCAAATAGGTATTTTTTTGTCATGTGTTTTAACTATAAGCCACAGATGGCATTAACAGCTTTACTCGAAGTGTAGGTTAGCGCTGAGAACTTTCAACCCGATAAAGTTTTAATTCCATTGCTAAATTTGTATCTTCCGCAAATGAGAGACGAGTGGTCTACTATACCAAACAAATCAGAAAGTATTATAGTTTTAAGATTATTTTGAAGCAATGTTATCTGCGTACAACCTTTTAATAGATTTTTTCGTTGGTAATTGATAAGGAAGGGGCTGCGATCATAGTATTCTTAATTAGTCAATATATGGATCGCTTTCTTACAAAACATTACATTAAATTAGCCGCTCTTATCCTTGTTTAAAATTAAAATTGTGTTTGAAATTTAAAAGGCTGGCAGCCTTTTAAATTTTCATTTATAAACATAAAATCTTTCCGTGTGGTGACGGAGTAAGTATACTATTCACCACCTCATATCTTACCCGTGGGTGATCGTACGAGACGACTAAGGGATATAAAATGCATATAACATCTATGCGAGAGAAGGAAAACTCGAAACAAAACCCTATATCAACACGTCTGATCAGCGCGATATAGTAGGTTAATTTCTCTCCCAATACGGAGGAGGCCCGAGCCCAACAGTGAGACTTATGTGGGTTGCGATGATGATGATGATGATGATAAAATAAATGATCATCATCTCATCTAGCATATGTCCGACTACTTAACTAGAGTCTCTTTTAGAATAGTAGACAATTGCGCCTAACTATTTTACGCTGATCAGGTCAGTTTTTTGTTAAGTTTGCCATATTTTGCACAAATGTTATCTGTAAACAATATCTATTACTCGTTAGAACACCCACATGTAAGATGGTTGAAGAGGGGTTGATGAGAAGGGACAATAATAATAATATATTTTAGAGAACTTCATTGGGATATTTTAAAGAGACCATGTTTACTACAGATTCAAGCTCTATTCAAGGCGAGTGGCGCCAATAACTGTCTTACTATCTACTAGTACACTTGACCGCGTGCAGTACAAATTAGTTTTGAATACGTGAGTATAATGACAATGAAAGCGCTCGTTACATAACTAAACCTGTTCTAAGTGTTGGACCGTATTATGAGCCTCTTAAATCTAAGTAAAATTGATTGTTACGGCTTACTAAATAGATCCGGGTATCTTTATTGTACAATTCAATCTGAAAACGAATATTGCATTTAGATTCAAGGCTAGCTAATGACACCTTTTACTAAACATGTCGAAGAAATTCCTTTAAAATAGTTAGGATTCCTCAAGGTAACATAGTGGGGTCCTTAATATTATGTTTATATTTAATTACTCTAAAATAAAAATATTGTTTATTATCATAATGGCGATGCAATTTAGAATAAAACAGTAAGAGTGAAAGAGAAAGAAATAATTATAGTTATAGTACTACTGGACAGTAGCATGCAAAAGCGAAACATAATATATAGAGGTAACATTGATAAATTTGTAAATATAATTTCTAGATGGAAAACATTAAAGACGATAATATATTATACAATTGAATTAAATCCATTGCAACATGTCAATGAAACGAAGTGAACAGATTTAAAAGCGTGAATTGTAACAAAAACATTATTATTTAATAATTTATTTCACAAAACTTCAAGTAATATAAAATTTTATTGACTATAATAAAGTTACGAGTATTTTAATAAAAAATGCTCTTATTGCAATAGCGAATTTTAGTGTAGGATTTTCAGTTTTAAACTAATAGCCAGCATTTCACTAGTACACAGCGTGTTGATAAGTATTAGTACAGCATTAGGTAATATATACTGTACTAGCTTATATTTAAGTTACAAAATATCAAATCACATTTGATATCTGCATCCCAGCTGATATATCCCGTTGCTGGGATCGATCTTCCTCCATAGTGGAAAGGACATTGACTATTACCACGCTGGTCAAACGGCTTAGTGTAGGGTTTTGTTTCATCAATTAACTTCCGTCGTTTTAACTTGACTCTCACAGGGTTGGTGAATTATATTCGTACTCCATAACCACAAGTCATGGTACATTATAATTTTTTAGTTTCTGTGAAATCTATTGTAGATTTTTTTGTAACCTCTCAGGCGAGTAAGCAGCACATTTGATAGTAAGCGGTAATTACTGCCAATACACTTCATCAGTATTAGAGATACAACTAGGATGTGGCTTACCAGGATACATCATATTCAGTTCATTACAGAAACTAAATACCATATGACCTTATTCAGGCACTCGGGCTAAAACCCTGATGTAACTTAAAATGGTGGTGATATCATTTATTCAATGTCATCATCGTCATCATTACAGACCATATATATATATACAGAGTGGAGACGTCAATACGACAATAAATGAAAACACCGTCAATACTAGTGTATAGGAGTATTTTGAAACTATTAAAAAAGTCCTCGCATGCATATTTAAAAAACAATTTTTTCAAACAAACTTTTTATCATAAATATTGAAACAAAATAGAACACCGTTTGTAAATATTAGTTCACTAACCTGTGGTCGGCAAGCGGCGAGTGACCTTGTGGTATCATATGTTACAACTTCGAAACGTAGGTAAATACATTGGGCGCTATACTATTCATTCTCACTTGATTATTTTATTAAAATAATCACGATAACTTTAATAATTCACTTGGTCGTTAAACTTAAATTTTCGATATGTGCGCCATGGACCCGAACGCACAAATTATATCGTCTTAAAATATTATTTCGAACTCTTGTTAACAGGTCGCCATTGACGGCGATGTATTTTAACTTGTCGAAAGATCGTACAATTCTTTTTTTTAAGTTCTCTACATTATCAACCTGTGTCAAATTTGCGAGAAAAATAATTTAAAATTTGTTCATCTAGGGTGACTCTTACACGCGAAGGAGCACTATCCATATGAGGCAGTAAGGATTGATTATCCCGTAACCTCTGGACAGCTTGCACAATAGTCCGGCCATTGGTAGTACAAACACGTGTGTTTCCATATCTCTTTCGGTACGTACATATGGTTAAAGCTGCATTTCCGTGATATTCTCCATAAATTAAAATCATATCTGTATACCCGAAGCTGTGTAATTATAACGAGGCATTGTAAATGAGAAAGAAATACTATTCTAACACAAAGTAAGCGTCTAATTACGCACATTCACGTCACAGGATCACGATGGCACACTGACCTACAGACCTATTATAATAGTTTTGAACATGAGACCGAGGTCTTCTTTCATTAAGCCGCATTAGGTAGTTTTAAATTTCTCATCTAAGTCTGATGACACGGTTTATATGTATGGATCTTAAGATTTAGGAATAAGGTATAATATGCATTGATTTGTATTACGTTTGGGGAAGACTTGAACTGGTAAACATGGCGATATGTAGGTACTAGTTTCATATTGGTTTATACCGATGCGGCGCGGGAGCTCATTGATAGGCGAATAATTTTAATTTTTATACAGAGTGTGGAAATTGTTAATAATACAAAGTAATGTGCTGCGGCTAAACTATACGACATATTGTATTCAAAGTTTGTATACAGGCTGGGCAAGTCATCAGATACACTAGATTAAAATTATTGTCGTATGGTCGTCTCCACCTTGTATATATACCACGCTGGTCAGACGTGTTGGTATAGGGTTTTGTTTCGAGATTTCCTTCTCTTGCACAGGTGTTATATGCGTTTTACTTCCCTTAGTCATCTCTTACGATCACCCACAGGTAAGATAGCGGGTGATGAATTGTATTCTTACTCCGTCATCACACGGAAGAATGTATCTTATCATATCCATAAGATTAAATGCATGTTCCAACCGTTTACAGCCTGATCTGCTATCAAAAGAGATTGAAATCCAAATCTACGAGATTAAGTAACAAAAGATTTTCCTAATTGAAGAACGAATCGTGTCTGATTATGATTTCGTAACGAAATAATACTGATAATGGAATAAAACGTGACAAAATATAAAATTTACGACAAAAACTAATGTGATTTTAATTTAATGTCACAAGTTTATTGCGATATTCAATAATGCAACCTCTCACTTTATAGTATTAAAAAAAAAAAATCTCGTAATAATGACTTTTGATGTCTACTACCGAGTTCAATAATCAGACGAAAGTGTACTAATTGTACAATACTAAATTAAGCAAAACTGACTATCGTTTGTGAAGAATATACCATCAGCTCTTGACTTTGTCGTAGAAGTCATAGAAACTGGCTAAGGTAGCAAACCTTATGGTGATTTAAGATAATGGGCAGTAGCTTTCTCCTGGAAAATTTATATTTTTGTACATCAATTGTGATCGCCAACCTAACGGGCGTGACGATTTGGCTTTATCACTTTTTAAAAAGATCAGGTTTCAACCTTGGATATCGACAGGCAGATAAAAATGTGTTTGTCTGATGCATAATTCAGATCTTGAGAAGAAGTGTACTTCAAAGTAAAAGCATTAGAAAGAAAAAGATGAAGAACACATATAATAACAAGAAGACACGGCAAATTATGAGTATCCACTCTGGCTTATAATACAAAAGTTTAACAAAATGAAAAATCGTCTTCACAACAGTAACTGGATGGATGGTAGGACAACTCTAAAGCTACTGCTCAGATAATGATCAAATTTAAATCAAACAAGATTGAAAGTATCAGCTTTGAAATAAAATTAGAAGCATCAAAATCAGTTCAACTAGGAAAAAAAACACAAAGCAGTCATGAGGGCTGCCGACAGAAGTGAAAACTTAAACCTATGAAAATAATTAAATTAAAATAGAACAACCAGTACGTATTTCAGCTAATTTCACGACACTCACACTGTTTACTACGCTGCATAGCAAGTATACCACGCGCATGTGCTTGGGATCTACCGACTCACTCTCTTTCTCTGTCCAACTTTTGTGTATCTTTCTTTATCTCTCTCTCTCTTGCGTTGGAATATTGGACGCTGCTCGTTGCTAACGCTCATGCTGGCCTGTAACAGGTATACTACGCGTATGTGTTCGAGTACCATTGCGTTAAACGTTAAACGCAACCTTGTTGGAAGTCGCATTAGAAGTTTCACTTCAAAAGTATTGAGGTAACAAACAATAAAATATAAATACAGACGTAAATAAGCTGATAGATGAAATATTTACCTTGGAGCATAGTGGTATATGATCGAGCCTCGTTAACTTCAACAATTCAGTTAACAATGTTTATATATTAATTCTAGACAGATTAATTAACATAATAATTATACGTGACTGATACTATTAGCACAGCCGTTTCATATTGTGACTCAAATATTATTTAAATAAATGAATAAAAATATCATACAAGTTAATTAAGCGTGAAACATATGGGTTATTGATATAATAGCCATAAATCTTACAAACATATTAAATTAACTTGTGTCTGCAATAGTTTTTGTTTCATATATATTTTTAAGTTTGCTGTTAGCGGCTACGAATACTACCAACCCTTACTTTGCTTGTGGATGTCGTAAAAGACGACGAAGAGCTTTATAACGACCTGGGCCAACTCTATCTGATGCCGTTTGGTCAACAATTACATTCCCAATAAGTGTTGAAGTATGTCAGGCGGCTGGTCATAAAACTATTGCCAATAACTTTTACAATATGCACTATGAAAGAAGAGTACATATTGTATCGACCCCAAGTTATTGTGATAAGAGTAGGATAATAATGAATGATGATATATTTTTAAGTTAATCATTATCACATCATTTTGGCTCATGTATGTCTTGGGTTTGAGCCTCGAACACACTGGGAGGTAAATTGACTTACTATACAATGCTCGTCAGACGTGTTGGTGTAAAGATTTATTTAGAATTTTCCGTCTTTCACATAGATGTCATCTGCATATAATATTTCTTTGTCGTCTTTTACAATACCCACGTGTAATATAGGTTATGCTGCATCGTATTCTTACTCCATGACCACACAGAAAAGCAAGTATTCTAATACAAGTAAAAAAAAAACAGTAACAGTTTTCACCAAGACCTAAATTTTAAGTAATCACGTTGATTGATAACATTCAACATGCAACAGTGATTTGTAATGAAACGAAGAAGATACAGTGTTCATGGTAACGGGAGGTCTCCATGACTATGAACAACGTAAAGTGTTCATCATCGGATAATTAAATAACAAATACAAACAGCGGATAGAATCTGTAAAAATAGTTTTATTTCAAATGTGTAATACTCGCGTGAACATCACAAATCATTATGCAACACTGATGTTTAAATTGCAATAAGTGTCACCTAAAATTTAGTTATCATTGGTGAAATTGGTGATAGAGTAATTTACGTTAACGATAATACCATTATGAAAGAGAGGTACCATTATGATACGAAAGACAGTATTGGTGTAAAGATGCGAAAGGGATCCTATCTATATATATCTCCGATAGTTCGGACATGTGAAAAGAATGCCGAACGAACGTCTGGTTAAGAAGATATACAATGCGAAAGTGGAGGGATGTAGGTACCGGGGGCGATCGAGACTAACCTACCTAGACCAGATTGGTCACGTACTGAAGGAAGGTGGCGTCAAGAGTCTGCAAAACCGGCGAGCGTGTATGAAGAGAATTATGAATGTTGAGGAAGCGAGTGAAGTATGCAATGATAGAGTTCTCTGGCACTCTGTTCTCTCTGCCTACCCTGCAAGGGATATCGCTTGATGATATGTATGTATAATACCATTATGGCTCATAGTACAACTAATCCTTTTACTTCAAAGCAAACAATGACTATATTAGTAAGTAGAAGTAAAGATAATCACCGCGCCCGTAAAAGCCGTACCCTAACTAACATCCTGTCTTGAAAATGACTAACAACCAACAGTAAAGCAATTTTTCTTCTATCCAACCCATATCGCTAGGTGAAAACTTAAGAATACAATCTTAAATACAGCAATCATAAAAGATGATAAAGTGTTACGATATGAAAATAACACTGATGTAGAAGATGGAAACTCGAATCAAAACCCTATACTAACACGTCTGATCAGCGTGGTATAGTTGATCAATTTCCGTTTATATATATATATATATATATATATATATATGCACTGAACGAAACATCTAATATACATTCTATAATTGAAATTGAGTCTTGCCAATTCCTCTGACAATCCTTCAGAGAATTTTTGCCGACTTCTAACGGAAGCCTGCCACATTATGTTCTTATTCTATCATTACCCAAGGTAATAATACTGAAAGGTGTGATTGAAGATAAAATTTTCCAAGTCCTTTCGTCCTTCTTCTTCAAATAAATTTGTTGCGTGCCCTAAGACAAGTAAAATCGTTGCCAGGGACTTGACAAGGATCAAACCTCGGCATTATTTATAAAGTTAGCTAAAGAAATTACAATTGTGTCCCAATAACACACGTAAACTATATGCCATTGGTACATTTTAACCTCAATCACTAATCAAAGAAACTGTTATCGAAAAAAAAGAAAGTATTATACTTAAAAAGAAATCTTATCACAATTGCCAAATATAGAAACGAACTAAAAATTTATATATAAACAAAAATGACGACTTGTGACATAAAACCATCCACCATTGATCATAAACGAAACACCTGCGCACAAGCAGCCACCAGCCAGTGTGTCTCCGATACTTGTGCCGGACGGTCGGTATTAAAAAAAAATAATTAAAAAACTCATTTTTAAAAAGTACAAATTCAAAAGAGTGTCGTGATTCGAAAACAATATACGTTTGTGTGCGTGTGATATTTTTGTTTTGAAAGTGCATTAGTGTGTGTTGTGTTCTATATTTAAACATTTGGAGGGAAGCTTTTTGAAAGCTGTACACAAGTTAGTTCTTTGCCGTACTTTTATTAATACATGAATACGAGCCTTTTGAGTATATACGTATATACAATTCTTTTATTTATTTTTTATAGCATTCATTAAACACGAAACGTTGACACAATTATTATTATAAATTAACTATATCTTTAAAATCAAATACTTTCAAACTTTAGTTTCGTTACAAAATATTATGTTTTCTATTAACCAATAGTTATTTTAATATTATAAGTACCTTATATATAGTAAATGTCAAAATTGATTACGTTATTTTATTTATTATAGGACAAGCAAGCATTTGAATAGATTTAAATTAATAATATATACCTTACAATATGTTGTTGTAATTTTCCGTGTTGTGACGAAGTAAGAATACAATTCACCACCTCCTATCTTACCTGTGGGTAAGGCGTAAGAGACGACTAAGGGATATAAAATACATATAACATCTGTATAAGAGTAGGAAAATTCAAAACAAAATCCTATATCAACGCGTCTGACCAGCGTGGTATATTTTGTCAATTTTCCTCTCATTTTGGAGGAGCCGCGAGCCCAACATTGGGACATCATATATGTCCTGAGAAATGATGAATCCGTAATTAAAGTGACCAAATATTACCGGAGAATAAAACGGGACCCTATTACTGAGATTTAGCTGTCCGTCAGGCCGTCCATCATCAGGCTGTATCTCATGAACCGTGACAATTAGACAGTTAAAATTTTCACCGATTATATATTTCTGTTGCCACTATAACAAAAAATATTAAAAAAAAAACCAGAATATTTTCGGTTTTTATAGAAAATGTTGCGGAAGCCTTCGTGCGCGACTACGACTCGCACTTGGCACGTTTCTCTATATAGTCTATATATTATTATTATTTCAATATCTGATAAAAAAAAATCATTCCCTTTGCAATATTGGTTTAAAATATCTAAACTAAACGACACCTAACATTTAGGAATAAACTAATTCATAAACATCCTTCATTAAGAAAATATATCCCTGAACATTTTTTTTTATTGCTTATGGTGGCAAACGAGCAAGCAGTACATCTGATAGTAAGTGTCCCTGCCATCCATGGACCTTTGCAATAACCAAGACTATAGCTAGGCCGCTGCCTACAATTACAAACCCCAAACCCACCCAGTTGAGGTTCCGTCTCTCTCGCTCACCGAACGAAGCACAATAGCACATTGCCATTACTCAGCCGTCGATTTTCTGCTCAGTGTGGTACTACTCCAGACGGACCGGCCCGCGGCAGCAGGCAGATAACTATCAACACCGTGTTCCTACCACTATTAAACTGTACTGCGGATAAACTTTAAAAACACAACGAATACTATATAAGAAATAAATTGAATGGAAAGAATGCCGAACGAACGCCTGGTTAAGAAGATATACAATGCGAAAGTGGAAGGATGTAGGTACCGAGGGAGACCGAGACTAACCTACCTAGACCAGATCGGTCATGTCCTGAAGGAAGGTGGAGTCAAGAGTCCCCGAAACCGGCGAGCGTGTATGAAGAGAATTATGAATGTTGAGGAAGCGAGTGAAGTATGCAGAGATAGAGTTCTCTGGCACTCTGTTCCCTCTGCCTACCCTGCAAGGGATATGGCGTGATGATATGTATGTATGTAATACTATATACGTTTACATACAGTACAAGCATTATAAAAACAATTATACCGCGTGAGAATCGATCTCATGAATGACACTGGTCTATGGAGGTCGGTACCCACTAACACCACTTCGGCATTCGTGCAGATTTACTATTAATGTTGCCCAAATGCAACACCAAGACTCGCTGTAAGTCTCGCAGTGCTCCCTTAGACAGGATTTTACGATTACTTCGACAAAGAAAGAAGTATTGACAACATTTTGTATTCTTAATACCAGTACACGGGGAAATAATTTGATGTTATTTTAAACAGTCTCATGATGGATAGGTGTGGTAGAGGCTACGAATACTACCACCCCCTTGCTGTGCTCGTGGATGTCGTAAAAGACAATTAAGAGTTCTATATCGACCTGGGCCAACACCACCTGATGCCGTTTGGTCAACAATTACATTCACAAGCAGGGTTGACGTCAGGCAGGCGGACGGTCATAAAAGTATTGCCAATAACTCTTGGAATATGTAGGAAGAGGAGTACATATTGCGTCAACCCCAAGTAATTGGGATAAGAGTTGGAAAATGATGATGATATATAGGTGTGATTATAGCCCCACTCCCGTAAAATGGTATGTACATAATTATTGATAGTTGTACAGTTAGTGACACTAGATGAATGGAATTTCATTAATTTAGTTAGATTTTTCATTTCTATGTAGATTTCTCATTTCTATGAAAAAAAAAAATTATTTGTTCTAACAACGAGAGTTGCAAAACTTGCGAGACTCGCAAGAGTCTTGCATTTGGGCAACACTATTTATTATAAAAGCAAAGAAACTTATAAATAAAATTATGGCGAACTTATTACTCGCGTGATGTCTGAGTAAGGATACAGTTCACCAATCTCTTATATTATATGATAAGAGATTAAGTGTCGAAAAGACGATAAATCTATGCAAGAAAAGTTAAAACTGGAAATAAAACCGTATACTAACAGATACTGAAGGACGGTGTGAAGTCAAGAGTCTCGAGGGTGAGGGGTGTATGATGAGAATTATGAATGTCGAGTAAGCGAGTGAAGTATGCAGGGATAGAGTTCTCTGGCACTCTGTTCTCTCTGCCTATCCTGCAAGGGATATGGCGTGATGGTATGTATGTATGTACTAACAGGTCTGGTTACCGTGATAGAATACGATAATTTTCCATCCATCAAATTGTCTCATAAAGAATTTATGATATGGAAAATTCACAGCGTGAATTTGGAATACCAAAATTTCGCAAATTATTCTAACACTTTACAATTTACGATGTATATTATAATGCCCAAAGTCACGCCATAAAAAGAAAAATATATAGATAGAAACACTTTCGCAAAAATAAAAACAAACTAAACACCAATTTATCGAATTCTCTCATCATTCTCCTACTTTTATCTCAATTACTTGTGGTCGATAAAATATGTACTCTTCTTCCAGAGTACATATTGTAAAAGTTATTAGCAATAGTTTTATGACCAGCCGCCTGCCAGGCGTCAATCCTCTTTGGGAATGTAATTGTTGACCAAACGGTATCAGATGTAGTTGGTCCAGGTCGTTACAGGGCTCTTAGTCGTCTTTTACAACATTCACAAGCAAAGTAAGGGTTGGTAGTATTCGTAGCCGCTAACCACACAACATTATAATTCATCGAACTCTCTGTTCGTATACAAAATAAAATTATTATTATTAAGTAGTGCATCTTTTCGCATTTTATCTTTAATTTCGCGACATTACGCATTTTATTATTACGCGAGCACCTGCTCTTCCCGTAAACGATAAAATCCGTATTATTATTTTTTAAATTCAAATGTATAATCGCGTAAACAATAGAAATTATAATATCTCCATTTTATAGACGAATAACGTAAAAAAACTAATTCCTTGAATTTGAATACAGTTGTTGATCTATGCATATAAATTTAATAAATAATCAAGCATATTAAATGCTACATTTCAGTAATTTGAATAACAGGGTTGTGTCATCGTTTAATACAATTCTAACTGCAAAGTTTGAGTATTAAAACTGTATAATGTGTAAACATTGTCGGGTAGATGGCACACGTCTCCTTGAAGACGAAAATATAATACGATGCGAGAATTAAATGCTTTCAATAGTTCACAGTGGTATAAGTGGCAGCAAGATTGGAACGGATTCCCAATAGACGTGGGTTAGAATCACTTTTCGCTTGTAACCAAGTTTTTTTTTAATAAAAAAAAAACAATAAATCTGATCACAAATATCAAAGATAGATCCTGTGTTGACAGAGTAGTAAGATATCACGTGTATTTATTTTCCCGTCAAACGCTGAGATTTCTAAACTGAAAAGTGGTGTGTAGTGTGACTTTGACTTGCCGTTGCCATAGGTGATCTGTATAAAGACCCTTTTGCCTTTGCAAAAATAAAATAAATATAAAAAAGTAAAAACCGAGAATATGAGTTGTGGGCACTTCTTTGCAAGTACTAAAAATTCACGTGATGTTGGTGGGGGGGTAAGGGAATCATAGTCTTAAACCTCACCACGTACCACCAAGCGGGAGGGTGGGGTTAAAAAATGCTAAAAAAAAAGATCACGTGATTAATGGACGTCCCCTTGCAAGCTGAGACGATGTTAATAACACAAGTAAAACAGCGGGTATAACAAATTTATAATACAAGGCCTTATTACTTAATAACATTCGTGTTATGCATAAAATGCAAGGAAAAAAAAACTACAACATTTAATTATTTTAAATATCCGTTATGATAACACAAAGATTTAATTAAAAAAAAAAATAATAATGCTTTTTTTTTGGTGTTTTTAGCTGTTAGCCGCAGATGGCTTTGACAGATTTATGCGGACTTTAATAATAATGTTATTTTTACATGAATAACATTAGATAGACCTTAAAACTCCGACTGGACGTGGCCAAAAGGCCAAGCGTTGGAGCGTCGGGGATCGAATATCAGTAGACGATCTCTCCGGCGTCCCGTAAAAGCGCGGAAGGGGGCCACTGTGGTTTTAGTGGGTATTCCGGTGGAACAGCCAACCGGCGAGTCCCACACTCCCTCCCGTCTTGACACCAGCTGGGTTGGTTAGCGCGTAAACGCGTTTCCACAGCGTCAAAAAAAAAAAAAAAGATAGACCTTAAATGTTAGAATATTATGTACTTATGCTGGCAAACGAGCAAGCAGCATACCTGATGGTAAGAGTCACTACTGCCCATGGACCTTTGCAATACCAAGGGTATAGCTAGGCCTATCAATACAAACCCCAAACCCACCCAGTCGGGCTTCCAGCTCTATCGCACACCGAACGAAGCGCAATAGCACATTGCCATTACTCAGACGTCGATCTTCTGCGAGAGTGGTACTAACACAGACGGACCGACCCGCGGCTGTAGATAGAAAACTACAGCGTGGTCCTACCATTATGTACAAAGGAAACTATTTTTATGGATTATTTATTAGTTTGTATTTGATTTTTTAGTTTCCCTACGTTTTGAATACTACAGCGTTCATGGTGACTGGAGGACTAAGGTATCTTACGTCCAACAAGTCATCGTTATTACAGAGATTTATATCAACAATTACATTCCCAAGGAGGGTTGACGTCTGGCAGGCGGCCGGTCATAAAACTATTGCCATATAACTTTTACAATATGTACTGTGGAAGTAGAGTACATATTGTATCGACCACAAGTAATTGGGATAAGAGTAGGAGAATGATGATGATGATGACACGACACCGAATTAAAAAAAAAAAATCTTTTCCGTGACCATGGCTATCATGAATTTAGGTATTGAAATTATCGAGAGTGACATACACTCATTTGCAAAAAAAACGGGCACCTAAGCAATGAACCATTTCAAATGTTAATATTTCTTTGTTTGATAATTATAGGTAGTTTTATCCACACAATTTGGTAAATTAATAAGAAAATAATCGTTTTCATCAGTATTTCATAAAATTTAGATACAATTTATGGGAAATAATGCTAAACCTCGCTAGTAGTGTATATTCGCTAGTAGTGCATATGCTCATGAAGTAAAAATAAAAAAGTTTTTTTTGTTTGTTTTTCTTTAATAAAGTAAAAGCAGATAAATGTTTAGGATCGAGTGTGACCCCCTCTAGCTAAAATCACAGCTTGAATTCGTCTGGGCATGCTAGCGAGTATATCCCGGATACTTGCTTGCGAAATACGTTCCCACTCCGCAGTAATCACATTCTTCAGCTCTCTGATGGTCTGCGGAGCCGGGTGTACTGATCTCACACGCCGTTTCAGAACGTCCCAGACATGCTCTATGGGATTGAGGTCGGGACTTTGAGCTGGCCAATCCAAACAACGAATGCCGACCTCTTGCACATACGCATTAACATCGCGGGATCGGTGGGCGCGAGCATTGTCGTCCATAAAAATCGAGTCTTCACCTAGAGCGGCCAATGCGGGTTGTGCATGAGAAATTAGAACTTCCGTTATGTATCGATGCCCAGTCAGTGAGCCGTTTTCAATGAAGACTAACTCTGTACGATCCATTGAATTTATTCCTGCCCAAAACATAACAGAGCCCCCACCATAAGGTGTGATTTCTTCGAAACATGCCTCTGCAAAGCGTTCTCCTTGTCTTCGTAGCACTCGCCGACGTCGATCTTCACCGAACAGAGATATCCTGGCTTCATCAGAGAACAAAACCCTATTCCAATCGTCTTGAGTCCATGATTCACAATTTCTAGCGAACCTAAGCCTGTGAACTCTGTGCTCACGGAGTAATTTGGGGCCGCGGGCCGGGCGGTGACTGCGTATATTGGCAGCGAGAAGCCTCCTCCTGACCGTCCATAGACTAATATGCACATTTCTTACTTCTTGGAGGTTGTTCTTAAGATCCACATACGAAGATTTGCGATTTCTCAATGCGCGACTCACAAGAAAACGATCATCCCGTGGTTGGGTACATGGTTTTCTTCCAGAACCAGGCCTTCTCTCGACGGAACCAGTCTCCTGATATCGCTGCCAGGTCCTTTGGACTGTCGAGCGACTAACATTTAGCCTCCTAGCCACGAAACATTGGCTGCAACCCTCTTCAAGCAGCGCGATAATTTTGGTAGCTTTTACCACTTTATCTACCATTTTTGATACAGCCAAACAGCATTAAATAAAGCTTTGACAGTCAAGGATATGAAATTAATCGATAAAAATTGAATAAAAGTTATGAAAGTCGATGTTAACTTCTGGAACTTCGCGACAAAAATGTAGGATAAAAAGGGGTTTTCTGTAAAAATGAACATCAAATGAAAAATTGAATTTAGAACGTACTTTTTTAAATACCACAGCATTTTTAAAACCGGCCAGTAACGTGTACAAACGATTGAAACCTTTTTGGTATTGTATCTTTTTAAATATGAATGAAAATCAAAACCGCCCGTTTTTTTTGCAAATGAGTTTATATTAAATGTAATTAAATCAACAGGAATAGGCTCACGTTCAGATCCATTATATCAATTAGGGTCCGGGGCATATCTTATGCTCATCATCAGGCTGAGTGCGCAGCCGCGTATGTGCGCCCTCCGATCGCACTAAAGGGCCTTTCAAATTATGTAAGATGTTTAGGGGTGTGGGGGTGTAGAATGAATATTATACATACATACATATCATCAAAGTTGGAAGTATTAAGTCTATACAATGTGTAAACATTGTCCGATAGATGGCATACGTCACCTTGAAGACGTAAGATATAATATGATTCGAAATTTGCATGTCCTAAAATAGTTCACGATGGTGTAAGTGGCAGCACGGTTGGGCCGGATTCCCAATAGGTGCGGGTTCGAACCCCGCTTGTGACATCATTTTTTGTTTCGTATCGGGTATTTATAAATAATTAAGCATATTAAATGCTAAAAATTTCAGTAATTTGAATGACATATACACTTTGTACTTTGTACGCACGCATTTAAATACCGCTGAAGAAATAGTTCTTGTATTGTAGTGGGACTTCAAAAACATACAATTAACGCAGACAAGTTTGTGAATCGCACAAAGTATTGTCCTGCTTAGGAATCGAATCGATTCTTAAATACTACACCATCGGTGCGATCAATATTAATATTATATCAAATAAAAGTACAACAAAAACATATCGACACAAGTATCCGCAATTTTGTTTTAGTTTTTTTTTTAAACAAAGATACAGATTCAACCATAAAAGAATAAAAAGACTACGGAATTTTGAACATTTTACCTGATATAAAATTTGGTCAAAATATTTAAATCGGTCAAAGTTTCTCAAGTAACTATAATAATTTCGGCTGAGGCATCGTTTGATTGCACAGATGGCGTAGCAGTTAAGATTACCTTCCATGCCAGTGACGTGGATTCGATTCCTTGGTCCAACAATACCGAAACAAAAGCTATTCTTACGGATTTTCATCGCGTTTATATTTGTCGAAACTTTGAGCGATTAAAAATCAAATATAAACGCTAATAGAATCCGTAGAAATAGTTTTATTTAAAATGTGTAATAAACGCGTAAACATTAGAAATCAGAAGCTTATTAAGCGGACTGAAAAGTAAGTATCAAATAAGTTCTATTAAGATTGGTAACGAAAAACTTACTGTGTGGCAGCGGCTACGAATACTACCAACCCTTACTTTGCCCGTGGATATCGTAAAAGACGACTAAGAGCCTTATAACGACCTGGACCAACCCCATCTGAGGACGTTTGGTCCACAATTACATTTCCAAGGTTGACGTCTGGCAGGCGGCCGGTCATAAAACTATTGCCAATAGGTATATTTAGTTATTGCATCGACCCCAACTAACTGGGATAAGAGCAGGTGAATGATGATTAGAAACGGCAAACATGGGATGCGAGTAGCAGATAATTGTATAGAATAATTTCCCTCTCATTATTCAGGAGATCCGAGTTCGATAGTAGAACTTATATGAGCTGAGAAGAAAAAGAATAAAATGTAACTTTGAGAAACTTCAGTATAAAGTCAATGACCTATGCGCTTCATTCAACCTAATAACCGAAAGACCGGAATGATATCATAATGCAAACTGAACCCATTCTTTATTTTTTTATTAAATGCGATGCGAGAATTGACTGTCCTAAAATAGTTCACGGTGGTGTAAGTGGCAACACGATTGGGACGGATTACCAATAGGTATGGGTTCGAATCCCACTTGTGACAATTATTTTTCGCTCGTATTCGGATTTTTACAGAAATGGTATCTATGTCCGTTATAAACTTTGAAACCATCCAACTGATATGAACCAAATTGGTTTTATTAGATAGGCGATAAAGCAAGGATGGTTTTAGACCAGTGAAACAAATGCATAGGAGAGGTGGCGCTGCAGTAATTTTAAAGAAGTTTCTTTTGACACATTATCTTGGTTTGTTTGAATTTAGTTTACATCTTCTACATGTGGGATTGATTTCAAACTTTGAACTCTTATCAAGGACCAATTTATCTCAGCTGATATATGTCCCATTGTTGGGCTCGAGCCTCCTCTGTGGTGGGAGGGAAAATAATCTACTATACCGTGCTGGTCAGACGTGTTGGTATAGGGTTTAGTTTCGAGTTTTTATTCTCTTGCATATATGTTATATGCGTTTTATATCCCTTAGTCGTCTCTTACGATCACCCACGGGTAAGATAGGGGGTGGTAATTTGTATTACTCCGTCACCACACGGACAAAGATCAATTACAATGCAATAATTCACATATTTATTTTTTTATATCCGTGACTGAGATTTAGTCGTCTTACGATAGATGGCGCTATCCCAATTTTCTGCATCGCACTTTTTAATTTGGTTATCTACAAAAGCTTGGTTTTTTTTTAACAATTTTTTTTTTAATTACCGAACAACGTCCATTGGGTCAACAAATAAATTATATTAAAAATACAATACGTTTAAATATTAAACCAAATGATGCAATCTATAAAACCATTATAAGGAAAATTCATGTCAAGGTCCTCCTAACCAAAGTACGTGAGCTAATTTGTTTTTTTTTTTAAACATGAATTAATAACATTACGAAAAGGATATTATTATTACTTAGGGGCCATACATAAATTAAGTAAGGCTTTCTTTTGGGAGAGTGTTGACTGAATATTATAACTTCTTACTATAGGCAGGGGGGGTAGTGAACCTGACGTTACGTAAGATATTAAATTGAAAATTACTAATTTTGATCAAAAATGTGATAGATTATGGTCTGTCTAATCTAAGAAGTGCACTTTGACAGCTGTCTGAGTAAGTTGTCTAGGTATGTGAACCAAATAATCGCTATCGAAAATATCCGATTTTACTGAGAAATCGATATTGATTCTTTATAATTAATAATCGGTTCATTTTTTATTTTTCATAAAGGTGATAAATAAATAAAGTGCTAAATTAGTACTAAGCAAATTTAATTATGTCAGCATAGAATCTATTCATCATATTTAGTAGGATTAGGTTAATTAAAAACAAAAACTGGATTTGAAAATAGCTATTCATTAAGAATTACTACTATTACTTAAATTATCAGCGTCGCGAACATTAATAATTATTTCCTCATCAATCAAAGTGTCGAAATGTACATCTCTATCAAAATCTCTATTCGATTAATTGTATTATTCTAATATTTTTACCGATTATTTGGATATTCGTGAATTGGAAGTTGTCAAGCACTACTGTATAGAACGTGATGACGTGACATTGTTAGGTCGTCATTAATAATTACTATTTCCCATGTTATTTTTATTTTAAATTAGTTTTACGAGTTTCAACATTAGATTATTGTACAAGAAAGTCACCCGCAATGTTAATTATGTAAATAACTTAATAGTTGTTTAAAATTTCAGATTTTAAGAGATTTTGAGAGTTTACAATCATGTGTATACGTTTGACCGAGGTTATTGTGTATTAAAAAATGCAAAAAGTCAAAATGCACTTCATAGATTAGATGAACTATAGTAAGATTAATGTTATTGCAGTGAGTTCATGATACCAACTTGTAGTAAGAAGATTGTAATAAAAGATATTTGCAGAATAAACGGAGTTATTTTTGATCAATAGGACCTTTTCTTACAAAATTTTTTATTAAGGGGCAGGGCGAAATAGTTGCAAACTTATGATGTCTTACAGTGGGAGGGGTAGGGGCTAAATCATTCTTCAAAATCCCTTACGTAATTTATGAACAGCCCCTTACAAGTTTAACAATCATTACAAAACGTCGATAGGAGAAATGCCATATTAAAGATTTCTGCTGTATGGTGACGGAGTAATAATACAATTCACCACCCCCTATCTTATCCATGGGTGATCGTAAAAGACGACTAAGGGATATAAAACGCATATAACATCTGTACAAGACAAGGAAAATTCGAAACAAAATCCTATTGTAGACAGAAAACTATCAACATAAGGCCCCAGCAATATTAAAAATATAATGGATATGTAATCACATAAGCAATTTACATAAGTATTCTCTCATAACCTTGATTTGAAGACTAATAGAGGAAACCATAATTCATAATTTATTGCCCTACCAATAAAAGAGCTGACGTATGATTAATTTTCTATAAACTTGTCGCTAACTAAAGCGATAGAAGAACTATAATTAAATATTTGGTGTGGTGACTGAGTAAGAATACAATTCACCACCCCCTATCTTACCCGTGGGTGATCGTAAGAGACGACTAAGGGATATAAAACGCATATAACATCTATGCAAGAGAAGGAAAACTCGAAACAAAACCCTATACCAACACGTCTGACCAGCGTGGTATAGTAGGTTAATTTCCCACCCATTATGGAGGAGGCTCGAGCCTAACAGTGGGATATATATGAGCTGAAATGATGGTCGGTCATGTACTGAAGGAAGATGGAGTCAAGAGTCGCCGAAACCGGCGAGCGTGTATGAAGAGAATTATGAATGTTCAGGAAGCGAGTGAAGTATGCAAGGATAGAGTTCTCTGGCACTCTGTTCTCTCTGCCTACCCCGCAAAGGACATGGCGTGATGATATGTATGTATGAAATGATGATTGAATATATTAGCATTGAAACATGGTGACTTAAGAATACGATTCAATACCCTCCCAGCTTACCCGTGGGTGTTGAAAAAGACTAAGGGATATAATATGGAATATGAAAACAAAAGTTGTGTAAGGGAACTCTTAGTTAAGATACTTACATCGACCTGGACCAACGCCACCTGATACCGTTTAGTCAACAATTACATTCACAAGGAGGGTTGACGTCTGGCAGGCGGTCGGTCATAAAACTATTGCCAATAACTTTTACAATATGTACTATGAAAGAAGAGTACATATTGTATCGACCCCAATTAATTGGGATAAGAGTAGGATAATGATCCACTAATTTAAGCTTACGCAGCTCCATGATATCTCTAAATTAAATACCCGATCATCCCACTTCTGTTGTAATATTCGTATCGTTCTTTCGCAGATTTATAATTTCCTCAAGGTTTCCTATTTAACACGTAAACTGTGCATGTTTATCGTTGATCAGTATATCCAAACATACTGAGGTCGTTTCATATAATGTATGAAACCATTCTAATAATTTAAATAATTATAAACGGAAAAAAAAACTACGAAACAACCAAAGAAAACGTATTAAAAATAAATTAGATTAAAGGTCGAAAACACTATTATTATATTCTACGTCCTTAAATACTATTATAAAATTGAGTAAACTATTAGTTTTTATATACACGCTCATATTAACTTGATTCATAATTATAACGGAATTTTTGAATGTGATTCAGTACTTTAAAAAAATCGGATTAATTTGAAAATTTGCACACTTGTTAACGACTTAAATATTTTATTCCATTATCCTTATAAGATTAGGGGTTTTTTTTTATGTAACTCGATAGATGGTGCTGTTATAATTTTCTGCATCGCACTATTTATTATTTTATTTACAAAAACTTATTTTCGTTCTTTTAAACTTAAGTTCATTACGGGTTGAGAGCCCTCAGCGCTCACCCACAGTCCGGGTAAAGTTGTCATAGCCATCTGAGGCTAACAACTAAGACACACCAAAAAAAACTTAAGTTCACGCGTTGAGAGCCCTCAGCGCTCACCCACAGTCCGGGTAAAGTTGTCATTGCCATCTGAGGCTAACAACTAAGACACACAAAAAAAAAACTTAAGTTCACGCGTTGAGAGCCCTCAGCGCTCACCCACAGTACGGGTAAAGTTGTCATAGCCATCTGAGGCTAACAACTAAGACACACAAAAAAAAAAACTTAAGTTCACGCGTTGAGAGCCCTCAGCGCTCACCCACAGTCCGGGTAAAGTTGTCATAGCCATCTGAGGCTAACAACTAAGACACACAAAAAAAAAACTTAAGTTCACGCGTTGAGAGCCCTCAGCGCTCACCCACAGTACGGGTAAAGTTGTCATAGCCATCTGAGGCTAACAACTAAGACACACCAAAAAAAAAAAAAAATACAGTCCGGTTAAGCTGCAATGCCCTATCGGCTAACAGCGAGCGCAGTGGATACGTTTTAGTGGGTATTCTAGCCCCGAGGCTAGCGGGTCCCACACTCCCCGTTCCGGGGGATGGTGCGAAAAAAACTTAAGTTCACTATTACTAGTGGTAGGGTCTACACTGTTGACAAATTTCTGCCCGCAGCCGTGGTCCGGTAGCAGTACCACACTCTCGCAGAAAATCGACGCCTTAGCAGCAGCAATGTACTGCTGTGCTTCATTCGGTGAGCGAGAGAGCCGTAAGCCCATCTTTCTAGGTAGTCTAGTTGTACCTCTGGTATTGCAAAAGTCTCTGGGCGTCAGTAACACTTACCATCAAGAGTTGCTTGCTCGTTTGCATCAAAAGCAATAAAAAAAAAGTGTGTGTGTCAGCTCCGACGCACGACTGGAGTTTACTCCTTAAGTACGATTATCAAAACAGGCGCAAAAAAGCTCGTTTGACTAAAAATAATATATATATATATATATTTTTATTTAAATTTATTAGAACTGTTCAGTGAATTATTATCTCACGTTAGAAAGTGAAAGGTGCGCAGAATAGGTTGCGCACCAAAAACGTAACAAGGGCATTCGATCACTAGATTTTACTCCTCAATTTTTTCTCATACCGGGCGCCTTATATGAAAATCGATTCTTAAGGAGTAAACTCCAAAAATTAAACAAAACGGTTCCTACTTATAATATACTATTTTCCTTACGTTTTTTTCAATAGTGGTACGATCATGCTGTTGACAGTTCTCTGTCTACAGCCGCGGGCCGGTCCATCCGGGGTAGTACCACACTGAGCAGAAGGTCGACGTCTGAGCAATGGCAATGTGCTATTGCGCTACGTTCGGTGAGCGAGAGAGCCGAATGCCCAATTGGATGGGTTTGGGGACTATATGGGTAGGCAGCCTAGCTGTACCCTTGGTATTGCAAAGGTCCATGGGCGGCAGTGACACGTAACATTAGGGGTGCTGCGTGATCGTCTGCCACCATACGTAATAAAAAAGATTCATTATATTCACATTCAAAGAGTCCTCTACGACATCCACGAACAAAAGGGTTGGTAGTATTCGTAGCCACTACCACAAAGCACCAATGAACAATATATATATATATATATATATATATATATATATATATATATATATATATATATATATATATATATATATATATATATATATATATATATATAAAAAGATAATGTGAAGCAATTCCAATCCAATAATTAAATTAGGTCACCATCACGTTCAAATATTTCCATTACAAAAAAAAAAAATTCCTTAGGTGAAACATAAGAAACCAAGAAAAAATTCGTAAAAAAAATAATATGACAGGGACATGTAAAAAATGTACCGTTTTCTACATTCGCTTTAAAAATTACGAATTCTTGGTAACATGTCACATCTTGGGACATTGCTTTGCAGTAAAAAATAAAAATTTGTGTGTCCTTTTTATGAGGAAGACAGTTTAAAATTCTACGTTTTACATACATACATATCATCACGCCATATCCCTAGCAGGGTAAGCAGAGAGAACAGAGTGCCAGAGAACTCTATCATTGCATACTTCACTCGCTTCCTCAACATTCATAATTTCTCTTCATACATGCTCGCCGGTTTCGGAGACTCTTGACTCCACCTTCCTTCAGTACATGACCGATCTGGTCTAGGTAGGTTAGTCTCGGTCTCCCCCGGTACCTACATCCTTCCACTTTCGCATTGTATATCTTCTTAACCAGACGTTCGTTCGGCATTCTTTCCACATGTCCGAACCATCGGAGCATTCCCTTTCGCATCTTTACACCAATACTCTCTTTCATACCTACTCGCTCTCTTACGTCGTCGTTGCGAATGCGGTCGGTCAGCCTAACTCCACAGATTTTCCGTAGAGATCGAATTTCTACGTTTTATTAAATAATTTTTAATACTAATAATAAGAATAACATGTGTTGTTAGCCTTACTACCCTTCCCAATGTCGCAAGTGTAAATAACAGAGATTTTGTGTATCTATATTACCTATTGTATTGTGTCAAACACATTTTTCCAACATAAGGACATCCATATGTATACATGGAGAAGGAATGAACAGAAAAGCATAATAGATTTAATTTTGGTAGACAGTCGCCTCCGAAGCAAAATATTGGACGCAAGAGCCTACAGGGGCCCCACAGTCGACACGGACCACTATCTCGTTATTGCGAGATTTAGTGGTCTGTTCAGAAAGTGGAGGCACTGGCGAGAGCGTGTCCACTTCGGAGGGCTTGAAAGAATAAAGGTTGAAAGGTTGCAAGAAGAGTGTGTAAGAGAAAAGTATGCAGAGGGTGTCCGAGAACGGCTGACGATGGCAAGCCAGCCGCAATCGGACATTGAAGAATGCTGGAGAGTATTGAAAGAGAGTATGGTAGATACAGCGAAAGAAGTATGTGGAAGTTCAAAGAAGCATAGAAAAACAAATGGTGATGCATGGTGGGATGCGGAAGTGGCAGCTTCCGTAGAGCAAAAGAAGAAAGCGTGGCTGGACTATGTCTCTTCTTTGAATCTGAATGACAGTATGACTGAACAGAAGAAAGAAATATATCGGCAATGTAAGAATGACACCAAGGCCTTAGTGAAAGAGAAACGTGATAGAGCAAGTATGAGTGCAGAAGATAGGCTGACTAAAAACTTCGAGGGTAACACCAAACTCTTTTGGAGGGAGGTGAAGAAGTCTCGGGGTGGTTGGTCAGCCTTCAGAATGAATAAAATAAGGTCTAAAGGTGGAGACATTCTTACACAAACACAAGACGTGTTAAGCCGATGGAGTGAATATTTTGGCGATATGTATGCGGATGCTACGGTTGGCGCCGGTGTTGGATGTGGTTTAGTAGATCAACATTCGACAACGGCGTCCTCCGATGGCATCAGTATGGATGAAGTTGAATGGGCGATAAGAAGTTTGAAAAATGGTAAGGCAGCGGGCATTGATATGGTGTCTGCCGAGATGATCAAGCTCGGTGGCTCTTGTGTCTGGGAGGCGTTCCTGTTGCTCCTCAATTTATGTTGGAGCTCGGGAATGGTTCCCAGGGACTGGAATAGCGCAGTCATCGTGCCTTTGTTTAAAAACAAGGGTTCACGTTATGACTGCGCAAATTACAGAGCCATAAGCTTGACCAGTTTGGCAGCAAAAGTGTATGGAAAAATTATTGAAAGGAGAATGAGGATGGTGTCCGATGGTTTACTGTGTGAGACACAAGGAGGTTTCAGGAGTGGAAGGGGATGCATGGATCAAGTGTTCTCTCTGCGCAACATTGTGGAGAAGCATCTGGCTCTAGGTCAGAGGGTTTTCTGCAGTTTTGTGGATCTGGAGAGAGCATTTGACACGGTTGTACGAAAGGAACTTTGGGACATTTTACCGGAGTATGGTATTAACGGTAAACTGCTACAGGCTGTGCAGTCCAGTTACATGGGCTGTAGAGCCTGTGTGCGGCTGGATGATGGAATGTCGCCTTGGTTTGACGTCAATATCGGCGTTAAGCAGGGGTGCGTTCTGTCAGCCAGGCTGTTTATCATATATCTGGATAAATGTCTCCAAAGGTTGAACGATATGAATGTGGGAGTCCAGATGGGCGACTCAGTGGTCACTGCTCTGCTTTATGCAGATGATGCAGTCCTGCTGGCACAGTCAGCGATTGACCTGCAGACCCTAGTCGACACAATGACAGAAGATTGTAAGAAAAGGGGTCTACGCGTGAATGTGAGCAAAACCAAAATAATGGTCTTTGAAAGAGATAAAACCAGAACAGATGTAAGAGTAACAATAGGTAATGATGTACTAGAGCAAGTGGATGAATTTGTATATCTTGGATGTGGATTTAGCCGAGATGGAAGGTACACCACTGATATAGAGCGAAGAGTGAATGCGGGAAATAGAGTGAACGGAGCGTTGGGGCAACTTCTCGGCAGCCACCACCTCAGCCAGAAGGCACGTGTAGCAATACATAACGCAGTGCTTGTCCCAACATTACTGTATGGAAGCGAGAGTTGGGTATGCAGAAAAGAGTATGATAGTAAAATTAATGCGGTCGAAATGCGATCTCTGCGGAAAATCTGTGGAGTTAGGCTGACCGACCGCATTCGTAACGACGACGTAAGAGAGCGAGTAGGTATGAAAGAGAGTATTGGTGTAAAGATGCGAAAGGGAATGCTCCGATGGTTCGGACATGTGGAAAGAATGCCGAACGAACGCCTGGTTAAGAAGATATACAATGCGAAAGTGGAAGGATGTAGGTACCGAGGGAGACCGAGACTAACCTACCTAGACCAGATCGGTCATGTACTGAAGGAAGGTGGAGTCAAGAGTCTCCGAAACCGGCGAGCGTGTATGAAGAGAATTATGAATGTTGAGGAAGCGAGTGAAGTATGCAGAGATAGAGTTCTCTGGCACTCTGTTCTCTCTGCCTACCCTGCAAGGGATATGGCGTGATGATATGTATGTATGTATATTACCTACTAGCTATCTCCCATCCGTTTCCCACCTTTCCTGATAAGTAATCACCAACATATCATATACTATAAAAGTGGTAGGACCACGCTGTGAACTATATGTCTATAGTCGCGGCCCGGTCCGTCCGGGGTAGTACCACACTCTCGCAGAAGATCGACGTCTAAGTAATGGCAATGTGCTATTGCGCTTCGTTCGGTGAGCGAGAGAGAGACGGAAGTCCAACTGCGGTGGGTTTGGGGTTTGTATTGATAGGCCTAGCTATACCCTCGGTATTGCAAAGGTCCATGGGCGGCAGTGACACTTACCATCAGGTGTGCTGTCTGCACGCTTGCCACCATAAGCAATAAAAATCAAATTAAAGGAGTGTTTTCATCAAATGTGGTAAACAAGCAAGCAGCACATCTGTTGGTAAATGTTAAAATTGCTCATGGGCCTTCGAAATACCAGAGGTGCAGCTAAGTTGGGTTTCCGACCCAAAAGTACTACAGCACATTGCCATTACTCATACGTCGATTTTCTGCGAGATTGTGGTACTACCCAGGATGGGCTCACCGACGGCTGTAAACATAACTGTCAACGAATACTAAACCATACTAGTAGTTTTTTGTGTGTTGACGGAGTAAGAATACGATTCACCATCCCCTATCTTACCCGTGGGTGATCCTAAGAGATATAAAACGCATATAACATCTATGCAAGAGAATGAAAACTCTAAACAAAACCCTATACCAACACGTCTGACCAGCGTGGTATAGTAGGCAAATTTCCCTTCCCATTACAGAGGAGGCTCGAGCCCAATAGTGGGACATATATGAGCTGAGATGAGATACTAAACCATACCAGTTGATTTGATACAAGCGAATCGGCAAAGAGAAGAAAAATAAATACATTTATTTTGTTCTCGTTAAAAACTAACAAAAATAAACATAACTAAAAGAACTAACTTTTGATACAAAATAACATTAACGAGAAAAAAAAATGCTATATGCATCAGCTTTTGTTGTTTTATTCTTATAAAATAACACTGATATTCTGCAAATACCTGGTACATTTTAAGGAAACTATACAAATGCGAGTGACATGTGTACAACAGGTTAAATATGAAAAATATATGTATAAATATGAAAAAAAGGTATAAATATGAAAAAAAATGGTATAAATATAAAAAAAAGATATAAATATGAAAAAAAATGGTGTACATACATACATACATATCATCACGCCATATCCCTTGCAGGGTAGGCAGAGAGAACAGAGTGCCAGAGAACTCTATCTCTGCATACTTCACTAGCTTCCTCAACATTCATAATTCTCTTCATACACGCTCGCCGGTTTCGGAGACAAAAAAAATGGTATAAATACGAAAAAAAGGTATAAATATGAAAAAGAAAGGTATAAATATGAAAAAAAAGGTATAATATGAAAAAAAAAGTATAAATATGTATGAAAAAAGTTATAAATAGTGAAGAAAAAGATATAAAAATGGAAAAAAAAGGTATAAATATGAAAAAAAAAAGATATATATAAATATAAAAAAAGAAAGTATACATATGATAGCCAATGGTTATTTTACTAAGAGACCACTTACAAAGATAAATGTTTCTTATTACTAAACTCTGTCAACAGTTTACTCAATAGCCGAAGTGTTTTCGAGCGGTCACAAACCAAACAACTTATACATTCTATGAAGATTTTAACACATAAGAATAATAAACAAAATAACCACACATGCCATTGGCAAACACCATAATATTATGGGTAAATATCTTTCAAAATAACTCATCAATGTCTCAATCATTGCTATTAATCCCTGAAGCAGTAAACAAGTTTTATTTATTTTTATAACCGACCATCTCTCTGATGACAACACTACTTGTAAATGTAATTGAGGCTGCGATAACCAGAGCGGCCTAACTACAAGAACCATGTTTTACAATATGGAGGAAATTAAAATTCATCATTCTCCTACTCTTATCCCAATTACTTGTGGTCGATACAATATTACTCTTCTTTCATAGTACATATTGTAAATAAAAGATATTGGCAATAGTTTTACGACCGGCCGCCTGTCAGACGTCAATTGGTCCTTGGGAATGTAATTGTTGATCAAACGGCATCAGATGGAGTTAGTCCAGGTAGTTATAAGACTCTTAGTCGTCTTTTACGACAACCACGAGCCAAATAAGGGTTGGTAGTATTCGTAGCCGCTACCACACAGCACTATAACACATATAATCGATTTAAACATAAACAGAAAATGTACTTCTGCTGCCATCTATTGTTAATAGCTTGTAAACAATTTTAGGCCGCTGTGGTTTTGTAGTTTAACATTTTTAGATTACGAATTTTGCAATTAAGTTAAAAGTTGCAAAAATGCATTTAGTCCACTATGGTTCTAGCAGCCTCAATTGTTGATTGGACATCATCAGATGTAGTTGGCCCAGGTCGTCATAAGGCTCTTAGTCGTCTTTTACGACATCCACGAGCAAACAAAGCGTTTGGTACTATTCGTAGCCGTTACCATAGAGCAATTTATACCAATATTTTCAATTATTTCTAATGTTTACGCATTACAAATCCTTACTAATATTATAAATGCGTTAAGAAGATATACAATGCGAAAATGAAAGGATGTAGGTACTGGGGGAGACCGAGACTAACCTACCTAGACCAGATCGGTCATGTACTGAAGGAAGGTGGAGTCAAGAGTCTCCGAAACCGGCGAGCGTGTATGAAGAGAATTATGAATGTTGAGGAAGCGAGTGAAGTATGCAAGGATAGAGTTCTCTGGCACTCTGTTCTCTCTGCCTACCCTGCAAGGTACATGGCGTGATGGTATGTATGTATGTATAAATGCGAAAGTAACTCTGTCCGTCTGTCGCTCTTTCACGCCAAAACTACTGAACCGATCTAAATGAAATTTGGTACACAGATAGTCTAGAGCCAGACAAAAGACATAGGCTACTTTTTAATGCAAAAAAAAGGATTGTAAAGGGGGATGAAAAGTTGTAAGGAAGTATCGTCATTTTTAAAGCCAGAAGCTTGAAACTTATTTTTAGGCTATTGATTAGATATAAATAAATATGACATTAAAATGTTGTAAAAATTTACCCTTAAGGGGTAAAATAAAAATAGGGGATGAAAAACTTAAGTAGAGTAACCTTTTACGCAGGCGAAGCCGCGGGCAGAAGCTAGGAGTATATAAACCTTTAAAACCTTCTCCGTGGAAAAAAAAATACATATACATATCAATTCTCATAATGATCGGTTAAATAGTTTCTGAATTTAGCGATGTCATATATACAAACATCATTTTTTATAGATACATATATAGAAGATTTTAACAAAGAAAAAAAAAACCGACTTCAAAACGACGTAGTCGAGAATCAACCAAATATACATTATTGAGGATAACTCAAAAACTATATATATTAACTAAATATACGATAAATTATTAGATAATAACTATATATACGATTTTGATCAAATTTAAATAGAGCCATATTTGGATCACCAGCTTTCAAATAAAAAAATAATCATCAAAATCGGATCACTGTTTTTATGCGTTGGACTATGGATGTGATCTCGCCGCGCCAAATCGGTCCGGAGTGACGGAAGAGGCGGCGCGTGACCCCATAGACCCAACATGCAAAACTCCTCTCTTCGCCGTACGAGCGGGCCACCGATACCCGATCTTTGTCTTCAGTGGCCCAGAAAAAAGTTCTGAAGTAACACAACGAACACACTTGTGAAGGTTAAAAAATAATAACAATATCAATTAGACACGTAACAGGTTCAAAACATAGATAAAAAACACCTGTTTAGCTTAATATAATAATAATAAGATATATATATATATATACGACAGGTCTGTCGGTCCGTTAGTGGAATAACAATGCGATCATCAAGGACACCATTATGTATGCAGCCGTCAACTGTTCCGGGAATAAACGATACATACATATTTCCTTCAAACCCTTACCTTTTATCATCCGTGCGGGTGACGGATAAAGAATACAATTCACCATCCATCTATCTTACACGTGGGTGATCGTACGAGACGACTAAGGGATATAAATCTAACTAAGGCATACAACATCATATATATATGACTAGCATTCCCTTTCGCATCTTTACATCAATACTCTCTTTCGCACCTACTCGCTCTCTTACGGCGTCGTTGCGAATGCGGTCGGTCAGCCTAACTCCACAGATTTTCCGTAGAGATCGCATTTCGACCGCATTAATTTTACTTCCATGCTCTTTTCTACATACCCAACTCTCGCTTCCATATAGTAACGTTGGGACAAGCACTACGTTATGTATTGCTACACGTGCCTTCTGGCTGAGGTGGTGGCTACCGAGAAATTGTCCCAACGCTCAGTTCACTCTATTTCCCGCATTCACTCTTCGCTCTATATCAGTGGTGTACCTTCCATCTCGACTAAAGCCACATCCAAGATATACAAATTCATCCACTTGCTCCAGTACATCATTACCTATTGTTACTCTTACATCTATTCTGTACTACAAAACTACAAAATGTAACTAGAAAATCTAATAAATATAAAAGCACCGCTATATCACATTCACTAAACTTTAGCACTTTCTCTGCATAACATTTCATTAAAAAAAAATGCTTAATTTATTTAATACAACCCGTTAATATTCTATATTAGATTATTGTTAAAAAGTTAAAGTGTTTGTTTATTTGGTCATTTTTGACATACATTTATCTATAATACAGTACATTTTTAGGAATTTATGTGAACATAGTTATTTCCACAAATTGAGTAAGTTATGAGTTACTTTATTTCAATAATGTAACAATGTATACATATTGGTTCCCATGAATATATCTAATTAATTATTTTTTAACTTTTAGCACATTTATCTGCTAAATTACCATGACTGTTTACAATAAAACCGTTTAACTTAATTTTTTTTACATACCTACATATCATCACACCATATCCCTTGCAGGGTAGGTAGAAAGAACAGAGTGCCAGAGAACTCTATCCTTGCATACTTCACTCGCTTCCTCAACATTCATAATTCTCTTCATACACGCTCGCCGGTTTCGGAGACTCTTGACTCCACCTTCCTTCAGTACGTGACCAATCTGGTCTAGGTAGGTTAGTCTCGGTCTCCCTCGGTACCTACATCCTTCCACTTTCGCATTGTATATCTTCTTAACCAGACGTTCTTTCGGCATTCTTTCCACATGTCCGAACCATCGGAGCATTCCATTTCGCATTTTTTTTTTACCTCTTTTTATTTAAATATTAGCGAACAGAAAAATAAAATAGGCAACATAGCTTTTCAGATCGATATCTTAACAGCGCCATCTATCCAATAAACGACTAAACGCCGATAAATAGTTTAAAAACACACACAGACGGACAAATGCAAAAAAAAAAAACCATAATCATATTACGCCATAGGGCCGTTTATTTCCGTAACGCACTTTCCCTTGGACATACAAAAACTTGTTTGATTTTTTTTTTCTTTATCAACCGAGCCGATTGTGTGCCGATGGTCGCTAATTTATTGTCTGTGGTTATGCAAAAAGAAAAAACAATTATCTTTAAAGGTTTACATTTTTATCGAAGAGAAACTCCATAAAAAAACCAGCTATTATCCGGAATCCGTGCCAATCGTCTCGGATTTCCAATAGGTGTGGGTTCGAATCCCACTTGTGACAATCATTTTTCGCTCGTAATCTGGTTTTTATAAATGATCAAGCATATTAAATGCTTATTTATTGCAGTAATTTGAATAACAGCTATCATGATTAATATTAGATATATTTTTGATAGAAACATTACATTTATATTCGATTCTAGATGTTGGACTACGAATACTACCAACCCTTACTTTGGTCGTGGATGTCGTAAAAGACGACTAAGAGCCTTATAACGACTTGGGCCAACTCCATCTGATGCCGTTTGGTCAACAATTACATTCACAAGTAATGTTGACGTCTGACAGACGGTCGGTCATAGAACTATTGCCAATAACTTTTGCAATATACACGACGAAAGAAGCTTACATTGCCCAATCAGGATCAGAGTAGGATGAAAATAATGATGAAAAAAAGAACAAAAAAAAAGAAGTCATTCTTTTCTTCTAGAAAGAGTCCAGTCTCCTTACCGTTTAAGATAATGAAATTAAAAGCAATCTGATGGTTTTAATTAGTTTTTAATCTATCAAATGTGATTCTAATAACCATATATGTTTAAACGGATTGGAAACTTCATATCCGAAATATTTGTAATTTCTGTTATTACGCTTTCAAATATCCCCCCTTTAATATACTATAAGATAATAGTGGTAGGACCGCGCTGTTGACAGTTCTCTGTCTACAGCCAGCCGTCGGGGCGGGCCAGTCCGTCCGGGGTAGTACCACACTGAGCAGAAGATCAACGTCTGAGTAATGGCAATGTGCTATTGCGCTTCGTTCGGTGAGCGAGAGCGCCGGAAGCATAACTGGCTGGGTTTGGGGTTTGTATTGGTAGGCAGCGGCCCGAAAGGTCCATGGGCGGCAGTGACACTTACCATCAGGTGCGCTGCTTGGTCGTTTGCCACCAAAAGTAATATAAAAAAAAAAACTATACTTTATTTAACATAAATAAATATTTAAATGAATCACGTACAAGATGTAACGCGAGATATTACAATTTAAATACGTGCGAATGTGTTTGTTTGTCACTTCACAAAAGGACATGCCGCATAAAGATATAAAAACTACCGTACGCCGTGGGAATTGGTCCTTTTTTTTTTTTTTTTTTTTTAAAGTTATACTTCCTTGAGATGCGCGCGCATCACTCTAACACAAAAGTAAATCAGGTTGAATTTGGCCGCTAAACTGCTAAGTCTCGCAAAAAAAGCTACCAACAAAATAGAAATAGAACCTCTTTCTAGTTTCTACATACACAACACGTGTTTTAGTTTCATACAAGTGCGAATTATGTATGTGATAATAAATTATATTCAGTTGTGATTTAAATTGAATATTTTAATTAATATTATTTACTTTATTTATACGCTAGATATTAAATAACGTTATTATTAAGAAGATATATTTTAAGAAGAATGTAACAAAAGATATTTTCAGAATAAACTGAGTTATATTTGATCAATAGGGCCTTTTCTTACAAAAAATCTTATTAAGTAGCAGGGCAACTATTCCTAGTTGCAATCTTATGATCTCTTACGGTATAGAGGGAGGAGGCCAAATTGTTCTTCAAAATCCCTTACGTAATTTATGAACGGCCCTTAAAGAAGTTTTTGCTTCAGAAAAAAAGGAGTTGGTAGTATCTATATCCCTAGCCACAAAGCAACAAAGATAATCCTTGCTAATATTATAAATACGAAAGTAACTCAGTCTGTCTGTCGCTCTTTCACGCCAAAACTACCGAACCGATCTAAACGAAATTTGGTACACAGATAGTCTAGAGCCTGATAAAGGACATAGGCTACTTTTTAATGCAAAAAAAGGGTTGTATAGGCGGATAAAAAGTTGTAGGAAATTGTGGCCATTTTTAAAGCTTGAAACTTATTTTTAGGCTATTGATTAGATATAAATAAATATGACATTAAAATTTCGTAAAAAAATTTACTCTTAAGGGGTAAAATAAAAATAGGGGATGAAAAACTTTAGGAAAGTAACCTTTTAGGCGAGCGAAGCCGCGGGCAAAAGCTAGTTCTATATAATATATTGATATAACATTGTAAAGCGTAAGAAAAACCTTCATAAATATATATATTTTTTATTACAATTAGTACGTGTTAAATGTAATAAAGAGCTTTGACATTGAAAAGAGTCCGGATTGCATTTTAAAACCACATGTGCGCTGAATAAACTGTTTTAGTACAAAACAAAGCTGAATAAAGCGCTAGATTATTTGAAAATATCTACGCTCATATACACTACTAGAAAAAATTAAGGGATCAAAAAAAAGATCCTTATTTTTGGGCAATTTTTAACAGGCCATAACTTCGAGAGAAATAGTCGTACAGGAAATCAAAAAAAAGGAAATTGTAGCTCCAAGTCTCTAGTTTTTGGATTGGAAGTTTAAAATTTTGTAACCTCCGCGGTTTTTGGGTAATCGTAGAAAAACCAGCAACAAAAAAAACTGAAATTTTTTTGTGTTTTTTTTTTCGGTCTACGGGCGTAGAAAAAATTTTTCCAACTTAACTACTATATCTATCAGATAACTTGTTTATTCAGCTTGAATTTGCTTTTTAAAAAGTTCGATACGATCATTTCTCGCTGAGATATCAAACTTTGAATGGAAAAGGATCTAATTGTCTTTAACCATCAATATCTCAGCAACCAATGATCGCACAGAAAGTTAAAGGTGGGTTTGAAGAACTTGAATGAATTCTCCTTAACGACTAGCCATTGCTTTTCCGAAAAAAAAGTTTTGAGCAAAAATGTGGAAAAATTTCGGAAAAACAATTATTTTCTCATTTTTAAAAATTATAAGCTTTTCAGAGCAAAAAACGTGATCCTTTAATTTTTTCAAAATTTCGACCGTTTGAAACAAAAAACCGGCTGGCTGAATTAATTTGGTTTTTTGTAGGGTTTTTGTGGACATATTGAACTGTAAAAGTTACACTTAACATTAGTGGTTTCCTCAATATTTTCGATCTAGCGCTTGATTTTCCAAAAAACCACCAAAAGCCCTTTTTTTGTTGCATTTTCAAATTAATGTGACAAAAAGAAAAATTTTTTTTCCGGACATGCAATGGCTAGTCGTTAAGGAAAATTCATTCAAGTTCTTCAAACCCACCTTTAACTTTCTGTGCGATCATTGGTTGCTGAGATATTGATGGTTAAAGACAATTAGATCCTTTTCCATTCAAAGTTTGATATCTCAGCGAGAAATGATCGTATCGAACTTTTTAAAAAGCAAATTCAAGCTGAATAAAGAAGTTATCTGATAGATATAGTAGTTAAGTGGAAAATTTTTTTTCTACGCCCGTAGACTGAAAAAAAAATCAAAAAAAAATTTGTCATTTTTTTTGATGCTGGTTTTCTACGATTTCTCAAAAACCGCAGAGGTTACAAAATTTTAAACTTCCAATCCAAAAACTAGACACTTGGAGCTACAATTTCCTTTTTTTTTTATTTCCTGTACGACCATTTCTCTCGAAGTTACTGCTTGTTTAAAATAGCCCAAAAATTTGGATTTTTTTTTTTGATCCCTTAATTTTTTCCAGTGTTCTACTGCCGCCTCGAGTCTCTTCCATCATCATTCTCCTACTCTTATCCCAATTACTTGAGGTCGATACAATATGTACTCTTCTTTCATAGTACATATTGTAAAAGTTATTGACAATAGTTTTATGACCGGCCGCCTGCCAGACGTCAACACTACTTGTGAATGTAATTGTTGACCAAACGGCATCAGATGGAGTGGGCCCAGATCGTTATAAGGCTCTTAGTAGTCTTTTACGACATCCACGAGCAAAGTGAGGGTTGGTAGTATTCGTAGCCGTTACCACGCAGCATAAGGCTCGAGTCTCTTCCATATTAGGAGGGAAATTTACTTAATATACTAAATTTGATGTATTATTCCAAGCGAAGACATCACCTAGACAAAAATATCCCATATGTTAGTCCAGGAAATGATTTATCCGTATGACAATTTTCATTCAAATCTATTCAATAGTTTACGCGTAATCTAGTAACAAACATACAAACATTCTTTATAAACTTTCACATTTATAATATTATTAAGATTTTTATTCTCTTGCACAGATGTTATATGAATTTTTATTTTTTTTTAAATTTATTACTTATGTATAGATTTTTAAACGGAGAAAAAATTATGTTTTGAGCTTCATTCTTTTATCTTTATGAAAGTCACCACCATGCACTAAGGTAATGATCCCGGAATTACGAGAAGACTTAACAGACATATAATTAACGAACAAAAAATTACACCCAGACTCCTGACAACAATATGTCGATCGCACAAAGTATTATCCTGCGTGAGAATCGAACCTACGACACTGGCACTGGGTAGATCGCTATTTTACCCATTACGTCATCTGTGCAGACTAAATAGAGTTTCAGCTTGATATCCATCAGTCGCCTTTGGAGATCCAAAGACGAGATAAAGGATGGCCAATTGTATTCTCCGTCGCCATACAAAATGCTATCTTAGGTACTTATATTCCCTTGAATATATGTTAAAATCATTACATATGTATAACATGATGACATTGACCGCTATGACAACCGCACTACCTTTAAACACCATAAAAGCGATACAACATTTGTATTTATTATCAGATGATCTGCGCAACTTCCTCTGCGTCACATCAAAGAAATAGAGAAGGTTAGGGTCATAGACAGAAATAAACTGAAACAAATGCGATTGAAACTCTAAAAAAAAATTAATTTTCTCTCCCAGTTTATGCAACATTTTTCATTAATACTCCGCTCGTATTGGTCGTACCGCGATATTATATAGCCTACCTGGATAAATTAACTATCAAACACTAAAAGAACCGTTCAATTCGTACCAGTAGTTCTTGAGATTAGCGAGTACCTACAACCAAACATACTTAAAAGATTAAAGTGGGTTAAAATTCAAAGCGGAGTGGAATCAAAGAACCTCGCCGTATCGCAGCTCAGGTCCAGAGCATTGGGACTAGTATAATCTGAGAAAGAACAACCGCCCATTTTTAAAGAAGCCACACGCAAACATCTAATATAAAATTTCCGTGTGGTGACGGAATAAGGATACGATTCACCACCCCCTATCTTACCCGTGGGTGATCGTAAGAAACGACTAAGGGATATAAAAGGCATATAACATCTATGCAAGAGATGGAAAATTCGAAACAAAACCCTATACCAACACGTCGGACCAGCGTGGCATAGTAGATTAATTTCCCTCCCATTACGGAGGAGGCCCGAGCCTAACAGTGGAACATATATGGGCTGTAATGATGATGATGAAAATAAATCTAAAGAAGGAGCACCATCATAATTTTTCTGACAGCCAAGGGCACGGACACAAACTACGCGTACCGTTTTTTTTCTTACAAACACCACGCTTGGTCACATTTATTACAATTCACAAAGCGTTAGCGCTTTTTAAACTTCACAGGTGGCTAGCTACACCGATACATAGCAAGATATCAGTTGATTTAAAACGGATTTAATCGTAATTACAGCTATAAACGTAACACTTAGCGTCACGCGGCAAATGTCATATTAATAAGGGCAAATTTGAGCCAGATTAATTATTTTTATGTCTTCCTGTTTGCAAATAAAAAAAACATTTAAAAGTATATTAATGACTCGTTACGCGTAAACTAGAATGGGAGGTACAAGAGCTTGGCGTATACTACGAGTAATCATCAAGCGATGATTTTGACGAGCGAAAAGGATTGTAAAACACACACGCTCATACGCACACACACACACACGCACACACATACAATAGATTCACGGGTATAACAGAAAATCAGCGCTGTACTTGTGACAGCAGAAGCTGAGCAAATTCCCTTTGCCTACAAGATTTAATTTTGTTTTATTATTACTGTTTGTTTTTAGTTTAAGTTCTAAAAAGGCAATAAATTATTATGATTATTAAACATAGGTCACGTAATGTGGGTACATTCCTTACCACCACCTTGGCACCAATTGTGGTCGCCAACACGCCTTGTAAACCATGGAGATTGTGACATTTAAAGACTTATAGTGGTAGTTTATATTTACTTCAATAGTGGCAGGACCACGCTGTTGACAGTTCTCTGTCTACAGCCGCGGGCCGGTCCGTCCGGGGTAGTACCACACTGAGCAGAAGATCGACGTATGAGTAATGGCAATGTGCTATTGCGCTTCGTTCGGTGAGCGAGAGAGCTGGGCGCCCAAGTGAGTGGGATTGGGGATTGTAATGGTAGGCAGCGGCCTAGCTATACCCTTGATATAGCAAAGATGCATGAGCGGCAGTGACACTTATCATTAGTTGTGCTGCTTGCTCGTTTGCCACCATAAGCAATAACAAAAAAAAAAACTTATAAACAGTAGAAACCCATAGCCAGATGGATCTGCGAATGGATATTTTAAACCACTGAACCAAAACAGCAAAAATAAGTGTCGAACTAAAAAGTTATCACGCGAAAAACACGTGCGCATGTTTATTTTTTTCGATCCCTCAGATCTAGTTTAAAATACGCTGTTTTAATATATGTAAAAAAAAATAATTACATATTATGATATGAAAAAAAAAAGTGTGTGTGTCAGCTCCGACGCACGACTGGAGTTTACTCCTTAAGTACGATTATCAAAACAGGCGCAAAAAAAGCTCATTTGACTAAAAATAATATATATATATTTTTATTTACATTTATTAAAACTGTTCAGAGAATACTTCTCTCTATCTCACGTCAGAAAGTGAAAGGTGCGCAGAATAGGTTGCGCACCAAAAACGTAACGAGGTCATTCGATCACTAGATTTTACTCCTCAAATTTGTCTCATACCGGGCGCCTTATATGAAAATCGATTCTTAAGGAGTAAACGCCAAAAATAAACAACAAAAAAATATAGGTCTTTTGAGTGATCTGACATTTTGGCATCACTTTTAAACGGCTTATGATACATTTTCAATAACGTCGCCTAAATTATAGATCATATCTAAAGCATTAGAAAAGCAATAATAAACCACTGTTAGGCTCGAGCCTACTCCATAATGGGAGGGAAATTAACCTACTATACCACGCTGGTCAGACGTTTTGGTATAATTATTCTCTTGCATAGATGTTATATGCGGCAAATATGACTGCACAGATAGCGTAATGGTTAAGATACCGTCCTTCCGTACCATTGTCTTGGGTTCGATTCCCACGTGGGACAATGGTTTGTGTGCTCCACAAAGTAATGCTCTGAGTCTGGGTGTAATTTGTCCGCGTTAATTGCATGTTTTTAAAGTCCCACCCGCAATACAAGGATTATTTCAATAGTGCAGGGCGGAAGGAGAACAGAGTGCCAGAGAACTCTATCCTTGCATACCTCACTCGCTTCCTCAACATTCATAATTCTCTTCATACAAGCTCGCCGGTTTCGGAGACTCTTGAAATGTATAATAATCGCTTAAACATTAAAAAACGTTAATTTTAATCGTACATATTGCAAAAGTTATTGAAAACAGTTTTATGACCGTTCCCTGAATGACATCAACCCAACTTGTGAATGTAATTGTTGACCAAACGGCATCAGATGTAGTTGGCCCAGGTCGTCGAGTCGTCTTTTAAGACATCTACGAACAAAATAAGTAATATTCGAAGCCGCTAAGCATGGCCCTCATATTAGATTCCAAAGCAAAAAATAGTACAGTCTTGTATACGAATGACATTGTCGAGTCTCGATCTTATTGACAAGAAACCGGTTCTCTAATTATAACATTTGATATAATTATTTATCAATACATACTATCGAAGGATATTTTTTTAAATACTGTAGAGTAAATAAATAAAATCTGTATGGCCGGAGATTATCTCGGTAAATTTTTCAGTAAATCGTGTTTTTTTTTAAAAAATATAATTAGTCAGGTTCGGACATGTGGAAAGAATGCCGAACGAACGTCTGATTAAGATATACAATGCGAATGTGGAAGGATGTAGGTACCGGGGGAGATGGAGACTAACCTACCTAGACCAGATTGGTCACGTACTGAAGGAAGTTGGAGTCAAGAGTCTCCGAAACCGGCGAGCGTGTATGAAGAGAATTATGAATGTTGAGGAAGCGAGTGAAGTATGCAAGGATAGAGTTCTCTGGCACTGTGTTCTCTCTGCCTACCCTTTTTTTTTTTTTTTTTTTTTTTTTACGGTGGGCTATGGACGTCGCACCCCGCCAAGTCGGTCCGGGGTGACGGAAGAGGCGGCGCGCAACCCCATTGACCCACCCTGCAAGCACCTCTTCTTCGCCGTACGAGCGGGCCACCGGTACCCGATCTTTGTCTTCGGTGGCCCGCTCGGCGGTATGCCCTCTTGGGCTCCTCTCCTGTCGACGCCCCGACAGCTTTCGCCGTCGAGGCGTCGTCCTCACGCGGTGGCCTCACGTCGGGTGACCGGACAATTCCCCGGTCCGATCACCCGAAGCCTCGGTTAGGGCGGCATCAGGCGCAGGTATTCGCGCCTGCGCCGCCCCGGCCGCGGGCGGCGGCCCGGGTCACGGGAATCCTCCCGGGCCCGTTCCGCCGCCTCCTTCTGCGAGATGACAGCCTCGCAGAAGGCGGCGACCGCGTCCCAATTCCTGACGCTGTCGACCATCGCTCGCGCAACAGCCGGCAGCGTCAGGTCGGCACCGATGGCAGCGACGAGGTCACGGCGCTGCCCGTCCCAGCCCGAACATACCTCGAGCGTATGTTGCGCCGTGTCCTCGTCGCTACTGCAATGGTGGCAGGACGAAGTCCACTCCCTCCGCACGACGGTGTGCAGGTGCACCAGACCCAAGTACCTCATATGGGCCTGGATACTGATGTGGATGGAGTTGACGACTAAAGAGGCGCCGATGGGCAGCCTCACACGGGGCCCATGGAATAAAAGGGCCTCCGTCTTGTTTACGGCCACCCTGAGCCCCAGCGCCTCGATTCGCCTGACCATCTCCTCGGTGCCGAGAGTGGCCAGGCTCGCCGCCTCTTCGAGTGTCCTGCCCCGGGCTGTGACGAGCGTGTCGTCAGCATAGCAAATAACGCTCAGCCCGGGGGGGAGACTCCCTCTCAACGCCCAGTCGTAACCGATGTCCCACAGAGTCGGCCCCAGAACCGACCCCTGCGGAACACCGCACGACATGGGCGTCCGCACAATGTCCCCTGCGGGGCTCGCGTAGAGAACACTGCGCCCCTCCAAATAGTCTGCCACCAGCCGCCTGAGGTACAGGGGCACTCCGTGGAACCGGAGCGCCTCCCTGATGCAGCTGAATCTCTCTGCCTACCCTGCAAGGGATGTGGCGTGATGGTATGTATGTATGTATATTTAGTCATTCAAAAATAAATAAAGTAATAATGAAAAAAAAATCATTATGATCTCAGCTTATATATATATCCCACTGTTGGGCTCAAGCTTCCTCCATAACGGGAGTGAAATTGACCTACCTGCTATACCACACTGGTCAAATGTGTTGGTCCAGTTTTATTACGAGTTTTCCTTCTCTTGCGTAGATGTTATATGCATTATATAACATTTATTCGTGGGTGATTTTAAGAGACGACGAAGGGATATAAAACGCATATAACATCTATGCAAGAGAAGGAAAACTCTGAACAAAACCCTATACCAACACGTCTGACCGGCGTGGTATAGTAGGTTAATTTCCCTCCCATTATGGAGGAGACTCGAGCCCAACAGTGGGACATATATGAGTTGAGATAATGAAGAAATAACACGGAAAAAGCTGGATTAAAAAAATCAAAGCGTTCATTTTTTTTTACTTGGCAATAATTATGAGGTCATCATAGTAATATGACCTAGGACCTTAATGGTAATGAGGTGGATTTTTTGCTTCAATACAATGGGCAACCGCTAAAGCTTGCCAAGCATAATAATTAGCAATATAATCTTATTGAGGGGAAGACCCAGCAACAAAAATTATCAATAAAAAACTAAATGATATTTTAGTCCGTTTTTTTTTTTGATCAGATAACTTTTTGCACGTCAGACAAGCGGTGAATTTCTTTTTATTTTTGGTAAATATTGCTTTTTGTTTTGGGAAAATATCTGTACTTGCTTTTTGGTCGGTTATACAGTGTAAACTACAGAACCGATTGTAACAATACTTATACCATAAGATGCGGCGTGTTTCGGTGAAGGTTTCAGTATATGATATGTTGGTGATTACTTATCAGGAAAAGTGGGAAACGAACAAGCGACAGCTAGCTTTACAGATATTAACAGATGTTCAAAGAGTTTCGGTATATATTTTGATATAGATTACGTACTGATGAAACATGTTTTTATGCACTATCTCCATAATAATGATATGAACTGGTTATAGTGGTTATTTAATTTGGAAAAAAATATGAAAATTCTTTGAAGAAATAATTATAAAAAAAATTAAATACAAACTCTGTGAAATTAATGCAGAGAGTATTGGTGTAAAGATGCGAAAGGGAATGCTGCGATGGTTCGGACATGTGGAAAGAATGCCGAACGAACGTCTGGTTAAGAAGATATACAATGCGAAAGTGGAATGATGTAGGTACCGGGGGAGACCGAAACTAACCTACCTAGACCAGATCGGTCATGTACTGAAGGAAGGTGGAGTCAAGAGTCTCCGAAACCGGCGAGCGTGTATGAAGAGAATTATGAATGTTGAGGAAGCGAGTGAAGTATGCAAAGATAGAGTTCTCTGGCACTCTGTTCTCTCTGCCTACCCTGCAAGGGATATGGCGTGATGATATGTATGTATGTATGTTATTTCTTTACTGGCTTTTTTATAAAAAATTGCACATGTTTGGTAATAACTTTAAAAGTGGTAGGACCACGCTGTTGACAGTTCTCTGTCTACAGCCGTGGGCCGGTCCGTCGGGGGTAGTACCACACTGAGCAGAAGATCGACGTATTAGTAATCGCAATGTGCTATTGCGCTTCTTACGGTGAGCGAGAGAGTAGGTCTAGCGATACCCTTGATATAGCAAAGGTCCATGGGCGGCGGTGACACTTACCGTCAGGTGTGCTGCTTGCTCGTTTGCCACCACAAGCAATAAAAAACTAACAACTCAAATACAATGTAAGATATTATGTCTGGAACAGAAATGCAACTAATATAATTTTAAATACTAGAAGCGATAAAACCGAGTTTTAACAAATTTTACCCTTTTGTTTGCTGACATTTACAACCACTGCTCAGCTCCTATTAGTGGCACAATTATACGCTATACCCTATAAACTCACTCGATAAACAAGCTATCAGATAAAATAACATTTATTCAAATCCAACTAGTATTACACGAGATTAGCTAATACAAACAGACAAACGAATTTTTTCACACTTTAAATAACATAGGTTTCTGGTTATCCTTAATTATATTGTAAATCGCCGTAATTTGAATCTCCAAATAATGTGTGGTTACGAAAAATGACCCAAAGGTTTGGTTGCAATACATAATTACGTCTCAATTGGTGCCTTAATGAAATAAAAACGTGAAACCAGATCCCAAAGGGAAGGCATGGACATTATTTATTAAAAATTACATTATAACAACTGGTTTTATTTTGTACAGTCGTCATGTCCGAGGATGATTTTTTTTCCGGGTGGAGACATTTTAACAATTTTATGAATTATTGTATTTATATCTAAATATATATTTTTCTAAAAACATTAAAAAGAAAACATCGAGCTAAGCTGGATCATCATTTCCGTGTGGTGACTGAGTAAGAATACAATTCACCACCCCCTATCTTACACGTGGGTAATCGTAAGAGACGACTAAGGAATATAAAATGCATATAACATCTATGCGAGAGAAGGTCAACTCTAAACAAAACCCTATACCAACACTTTTCCTTCCATTGTGTAGGAAGCTCGAGTCCAATAGTGGGACATGTGTGAGCTGAAATGATGAATGATGATGAAGCTGGATCAACCAGTTTTTTTTTACGTAATCATTAATTTCGTAATTTTTGAAGTAAAAACTTCTTTATTGGCGTTGTGCACTTTTTTGGGATAGCAAAAAAATGTTAAACTCGCGTCAGGACACGTGACCTGATCGAAAATTCGTAAGACGGAGCGATAGTAAAAATATTCAAAAATATATAACATTAATTAATTCATATATAATTTAATTTTTTTTATTATATAATTCTTATTTTATAATTCGTATTTTTTTTTATTCCTGTACTTTTAATTGGTATACAACAAAGTGTTATTGTATTCAACTCAAGCAAAGCAACGGACGTAACTAGTTTAAAAAAAGTGTGTGTGTCAGCTCCGACGCACGACTGGAGTTTACTCCTTAAGTACGATTATCAAAACAAGCGCAAAAAAAGCTCATTTGACTAAAAATAATATATATATATATTTTTTACATTTATTAAAACTGTTCAGTGAAGTATTATCTTACGTCAGAAAGTAAAAGGTGCGCAGAATAGGTTGCGCAACAAAAACGTAACGAGGTCATTCGATCACTAGATTTTGACTCCTTAAATTTTTCTCATACCGGGCGCCTTATATGAAAATCGATTCTTAAGGCCAATAAATAAACTCCAATAAATTATATCCCTCAAGATAATATCCGCTCATAAAATAATACAATAACATTTTTAAACGAATTTGTTATTTCAATGGTTGCCATGACAATGGTGATTGTCTAGTCACATATTAAAAATATCCCGTCCACATCGATTTTGATTTGTTAACATTTATAATTATTATCACAGGGTTGTGTTATATATTAATAACCTTCTTTTATAAACGGAATATAACACAATAAAGGGCCGTTAATAAATTACGCAAGGGATTTTGAAGAATGATTTTCCAAATACTGTAAGTCATCATAAAATTGCAACTACTCGCCCCTGCCCCTTAATAAGAATTTTCGTAATAAAATGCCCTATTGGTCAAATATAACTCCGTTTATGCTGAAAATATCTTTTATTACAATCATCTCACTACAAGTAGGTATCATTAACTCACTGCATCAACATTAATCTTATTAATCTATCACAGTTTTGACTAAAATTAGTAATTTTCAATTTAATATCTTACGTAATGTCAGGTGTACTACCCCCTCTCTGCCTATAGTAAGAAGTTATAATATTCAGTCAACACTGATAAAACGCCTTACATAATTTATGAATGGCCTCATAAGTTTTTATCAAATGCAAGTGGTAGTTTCTAAAATTAGCGTATTTAAAAAAATAAACGATAATGCATATATTTTTTTTTATTGTTTGTGGTGGCAAACGAGCTAGTAGCACACTTGATGGTAAGAGTTACTGTTGCTCATTGACCATAGTACAGATAAGCAGCTGCCTAACAATGAAATCTCTAAAACCAACCCAGAAAATTGGGTTGGCGTTCTCTCGCTCACCGAACGAAGCGTTCATGCCCATTGCTCAGACGTCGAATTTTCTGCGAGAGTGTGGTACTACCACGGAAGGGACCGGCCCGCGGCTGTAGATAGTAAACTATCAACAGTGTGGCCCTCCCACTATTATAGAGTTACTACTATAATGCTGAAAACTTGGCTTGAAATTATACCTAAAAATACATATTATGTCTTCTTTACAGGACTCCAAGAGATTTGTTTGAGGCTCGAATAAAGAAAATGCGATAGAAGTTCCAAAATGGCAACGAAATCGTTCACACTGATAGTCATTACAAATCTCATTATAACAGTTTTCTGCCAAGAGCATGTTACACCAGAGGAATTCAAGTATCTACATGAAACAGAAGAATTTCCAGAAGACACAACGCCACATTACGAATACGATGACGATATTAGAACGACAACATTATCACCGGCAGATGAATTCAGAAACACTGGTTATCAAAGCAGACCAATAGAAGACGAAAGAATTGATAGAGATGATGTCAGAAGAAGGGATTACGAGAGTGATTATAGATATAATAGAGCTGATATCGATAATGATAGAGCTGGTGGTATAAATAACTCTGTAGTAGAAAGAAATGATAGTATAGAGAATACTACAGATGATATTTCTATAGATGTTACACAGTCTGGTCCGAACAATGATGTTGATACAGAACATACAAACTTCGCTAATAACATTGATATAGACACTAAGGTAAGTGTAAACACTGTTAGAATTAAACACAAAGATCTCCGATTAGATCTAAATCCAAATCAGGCAAATAGTTTGCGGCAGATATTAGCTGGCGTAATATTTGTTTTTATTTGACATTATTCTATGTGGTGGCAGCTACAAATACTAGCAATCATTACATTGCTTATTGATGTAAAGAGTTTTATATCGATAACTTAATCTGACACCGCATGGTCAACAATTGCTTGCCCAAAAATAAGAAGTCACAGAACTATTGCCAAAATGGTTGTAATATTATATGTACGATAGAAAAAGACCCCCAAAAAATTAGAATGAGAACAGGATGATGATGATTAATGGAAATAGGTCTAAGTAAGTTTGTGATGAATTTTATGGGAATTGAAACCATATAAAAAAAGCTACCGTATTTTTTTTGCGGTGGGCTATGGTGTGGTCACACCCCGCTAAATCCGTCCGAGGCGACAGATGAAGCGGCGCGCGACCCCATAAACCCGCCCCGCAATGAACCTCTCGACGCCGTGCGAATAAGCTACCGGAACCCGGTCTTTGTCTTTGATGGCCTACCCTGCGGTTTGCCCTCCCGGGTATCCTATCGAGTAGATGCTTCGGCAGATTTCACCGTCGGGGCATCGTCCTCACTCGATAACCTCACTCCGGGCGACCGGACTAATCACCGGTCCAGTCAACCGATGACTCGGCTAGATGGCATTGACGAGAAATTAAGATGTATTTGTTTTTATTATTACGCTTAGAAGCTGACTTATTCTACATATTCAAAACTGTTGTCAATAAAGACAGAACGATGACATTATTTCATTAAAATTCACTTTTGTCCAGGAAACTCCTGATAATAATCTTTTAAATTACATAAACCTTACAGTTTCCTTTATCAGATTTCCTTGTCTTGCTGTAACTGTATTATCAGATTTTATATTATCCTTATTTGCTTTTTTTACGACTAAAAACAGACTAAGTGCGAATTTGATTCGCTCATGTAAGATTTCATATCGTCATCCAATATTTTTAAAAAATCGTAAAGGAAAAAGCATAACAGAAATATATAACACAAAGACAATTATTTGTCAGGCGATTCAATCAAGAATAAATAAATAAGATATCAAAATAAAAAATCTTATCCAAACTTAACAGTCTTGTAATTGCTTGAGTCTAAAGTGTATTTTATATTCCAGACAGAAACAATACCAGTACAGACCACAATGAGACCCGTTGATGAAGAAACAGTACCAAGAGTTCAGGATACGGGTGACGAGATGGAGATGCCTGGATCAAGGATTCCTAAAGCAGATAACGGTAAATTCATGATCAAAAGTCTTTTATGGGGAAGAATAATGGAGATTCGATCGCAGTGACTGGACTTTTGACTCGTTTCTTTCTTTTTAATAACATTTAACAAGAATTGTAGGTCCCATTATCCTCATTTTTCTTATCCCATTCCATCCCTATTTCATAATGCAATAAAACAAATAAGAATTACTATATCTTTGAAAATAGTTTCAGTGGAGACCATATATTAGAAAGTACAATGACTAAAGCTTAATTCTTTGGTTCTGCTTCCATAACATTCACGATCTTATTATTATTAGGTAACTAGCTTCTGCCCGCGGCTTCGCCCGCGTAAAAGGTTACTTTCCTAAAGCTTTTCATCCCCTATTTTTAGTTTACCCCTTAAGGGTAAATTTTTACAAAATGTTAATGTCATATTTATTTATATCTAATCAATAGCCTAAAAATAAGTTTCAAGCTTCTGGCTTTAAAAATGACGATACTTCCTTACAACTTTTCATCCACCTTTACAATCCTTTTTTGCATTAAAAAGTAGCCTATGTTCTTTATCAGGCTCTAGACTATCTGTGTTCCAAATTTCATTTTAATCGATTAAGTAGTGTTGGATTGAAAGAGTGACAGACAGACAGACGGAGTTACGTTCGCATTTATAATAGATATTAGTAAGGAAGTTTAGCCGAGATGGAAGGTACACCACTGATATAGAGCGAAGAGTGAATGCGGGAAATAGAGTGAACGGAGCATTGGGGCAACTTCTCGGCAGCCACCACCTCAGCCAGAAGGCACGTGTAGCAATACATAACGCAGTGCTTGTCCCAACATTACTGTATGGAAGCGAGAGTTGGGTATGTAGAAAAGAGTATGAAAGTAAAATTAATGCGGTCGAAATGCGATCTCTGCGGAAAATCTGTGGAGTTAGGCTGACCGACCGCATTCGTAACGACGACGTAAGAGAGCGAGTAGGTATGAAAGAGAGTATTGGTGTAAAGATGCGAAAGGGAATGCTCCGATGGTTCGGACATGTGGAAAGAATGCCGAATGAACGTCTGGTTAAGAAGATATACAATGCGAAAGTGGAAGGATGTAGGTACTGAAGGAGACCGAGACTAACCTACCTAGACCAGACCGGTCATATACTGAAGGAAGGTGGAGTCAAGAGTCTCCGAAACCGGCGAGCGTGTATGAAGAGAATTATGAATGTTGAGGAAGCGAGTGAAGTATGCAGAGATAGAGTTCTCTGGCACTCTGTTCTCTCTGCCTACCCTGCAAGGGATATGGCGTGATGATATGTATGTATGTATGTATTAGAAAGGATTTAATGTCACACTTATGTTAGACAGCTACCGCTGTCATATGCGCGCACACACAAATGAATAAAGAATAACGGCGTAGTATCACGGCATGACCACATTTGCCTTAGTACCTACCTAACCCAATCTATCATTTCCAGTAGTCGACATAATTTTACTGCCAAGGCGCGCAAAAAGATGTTTCATATCACAAAATTTCAATACCTATCTATTATATACAGGTATAGTATGTTATTAACAAATCGATAGTGCTATCAAAAATACAACAATCATCAACGATGACTGCTCTCACGTCTTTACTTGTGTGGCGATCATAGATTTCTTGCCATATTTCTGTAGTGCGCCCGGTTGCTGCTGACCACAGCACTGCGCACTCTTATCGTTCTAACTTTTGAAACATTGTACCAAACGATACGCGGTAAAAAATAAAAAAATATCTACTTTAAATATCGAAAGCAATAAAATCATTTGTTTGCACAAGAATCAATTTGTTAGTATAAAATGTGCATCGGCAATAAATACCAAATTATTTAGAATTTTTAATTTACTATTTTAACGATAAATGCTTAAATATTAAAAGTAGATATATGCTGTCGCGGACTTTTTGTAAAACTATTTAAGAGGTACATTTCTACTATACATAACATTTGTCTAACTTTCAAGATCTTTGCAGCGTATGCAAAAATAACTCGCAGATGGGCGATTTTTTCGGTCTTAAGCGATTTTTATCGTTATATTTTAGCCAATTTACAAAATATCTTTATAAATTATAGCCTATGTGTTATTCTGATGTGTAAGCTATATTACTATAAAGTTTCATCAAAATCAATTCGGTAGTTTTTGCGTGAAAGAGCAACAAAGATGTTCACATCCATACATTATTACAAACTTTCACGTTTATAATATTAGTAGGAAGTAGGATAGTAGGATGATCCCACAACACAAAATCATAATCATAGCTGATAGAAGTTGAGATCAACAAGATTCTCTCGAGTTTCAATCTCAGTAAATGCCGACAGACGCTTTTAATATACCTGGAAACCGTAACAGGCTTAATTAGAAGTTAGAAAGATTGATCTCATTCAATTCTTAAAGTATAAAATAAGGGACATTACAAAATTCGGGAGACAGAAGACAGGAATCGACTGATTATTCAATTTTGTTGCCTGTTTCATCCTGAATCATTCTTTTCCAACTTATTTTCTTTAACGTTTCTAATTAATTATGGGTTCGAAGACTATTAAAATCATCTCTCGGGACATTTGGGACTCAAACCACGGTGCCATTTATGGCAATATATATTTTGAATCCCAGCTCATAGGAACTCCTATATATTGTAACTACAATGGTGGCAATGTGTGATGAGGTTAGTCCCAATATAAATAAAAGTGTTATTAAAATAGTATTAAACAAATGTAATCTTTCCAGATCCAGAGCGAGTTTTCCCCCAAATGGACATCACTCCAGCGCCATCAACTCGGTCGATAGTCCGAGGCTGGCTAGAAGACAGCTGGATTAGGGCACCTATTGGCATCCTGGTGCCGTTGAGGGCTGCAGCGTTGAGCAGGGCGTTGGCTGTTTGGACTGATCTAAACGCGAACCCGTTGAACCTATCGAGGGTTTGTTTCATGGCGTATGATGAGAATGGTAAGTCCATTAATCATCCATTCTTTTTCCATTACCAGACTTTCAGAGAGAAAAAATTGATTATATTTAAGTTCTTTTTCATATCACTTGCCTTCTGTGTGGTAGCGGTTTTCCCCGCTAATCCCTCCGGGGCGACGGAAGAAGCAGCGCGCGGCCCTGTAGACCCGCCCAACAACGTATCTAACGACGCCATGCGCGTGGGCCACCGCAACTCGGTCTTTGTATTCGATTGTGTGGTAGCAGCTACGTATACTACCAACCCTTGCATTACTCGTGGATGTCGTAAAAGAAGACTAAGAGCTTTGCAGCCAGGATGACCTAGTAGTATTTTTATGTAGCCTAAAGTCAGCAGTAACTCGCTAGCATTGCACTATTCCCATCACTTCCAATATATATTTATTTATTTCCATCATCACCTTATTTAATGGTCTTGGCAATAATCCTTGAATAGCGAGGGACTTTACGACCATCACCATTCATCATCACAACAGCTCATATATATCCCACTGTTGGGCTCGGGCTTGCTCCGTAATAGGAGGGAAATTAACCTACTATACCATGCTGGTCAGACGTGTTGATATAGGGTTTTGTTTCGAGTTTCCCATCTCTTGCATAGATGTTATATGCGTTTTATATCCCTTAGACGTCTCTTACGATCACCCACGGTTAAGATGGGGGGTGGTGAATAGTATTCTTACTCCGTCACCACACGGGAATTTAACGAATAAAAAATTACGTGTTTTTGGATGGCACATAAGATTTTTGCTATACGAGATTTGGCGCTATAGATTGGTATATTAACCACTAAGCTAAAAGTGTAATAATTATAACAACATAACCGATTCATTCGCGTGATAATCTTGTCAATACGATCACGTATTTCGTGCGATAAACGGTGGCGGATCTACCCGACAGTAGAGTAACCATTCTTTAAGATAAGATGAGGATAATTTACCGTTATATCTGTTTTATCATTTTAACTAATATTTTAAATGCTGCCTGTATGTGTGGTAGCGGTTAAGAATACTATACCAACCCTTACTTTGCTCGTGGATGTCGTAAAAGACGACTAAGAGCTTTTATATCTACCTGGGCCAACACTACCTGATGCTATTAGGTCAACAATTGCATATCAAGGAGGGTTGACGTCTGGCAAGCGGCCGGTCATAAAACTATTGCCAATAACTTTTACAATATGTAGGAAGAGGGGTACATATTGCGTCAACTCCAAGTAATTGGGACAAGAGCAGGAGAATGATGATTATAAATGCCGTCTGTCCGGGTGGTGACAGGGTAAGAATACAATTCACCACATCTTATCTTGCATGTGGGTGATCGTAAGAGACAACTAAGGGATATGAAATGCATATAACGTCTATGCAAGAAAGGGGAAATCTCGAAACTAAACACTATACCAACACGTTTGACTGGCGTGGTATAGTAGGTCTATTTCCCTCCTATTGTGGAGGAGGCTCGAGCCCAACAGTGGGACATATATGAGCTGAGATGATGATGATTATAAATGCCTTCATCGTCTTCATTCTCCTCCTCTTATCCCAATTATTTGTGGTCGATGCAATATGTACACCTTTTTCATCGTATATATTACAAAAGTTATTGGCAATAGTTTTTATTACGGTCGTATACTTCACTTTTGGTTGTACGAGCTAATCTCAGGCACTACTGGTTCAAAATAAAAAAATATTGTAGTATTGGATAGCTTATTTATCCAGGAAAGCTATAGACATATAACGCTACGACCAATAGGAGCAGAGCAACAACGAAAAATATTGTATAAAGTGGGCAAATAGATTTCTTTTACAAGTTATCGTTGCGTGCGTTGCGCGTTATAGATACCCAGGAATGGAAGTCTTTTTAACCCTCTCTCTTTTTTATATGACGCAAACGAAGTCGCACAAGCTAGGTAGTCAAAGATAAAACTGCTTGACCATAATGAATTCTAATATTTACACGAGTATTATATATTTGAAATTTACTATTTTTACATAAAGGGAAGACAAGATGCGAAAGGGCATGCTCCGATGGTTCGGACATGTGGAAAGAATGCCGAACGAACGTCTGGTTATGAAGATATACAATGCGAAAGTGGAAGGATGTAGGTACCGAGGGAGACCGAGACTAACCTACCTAGACCAGATCGGTCATGTACTGAAGGAAGGTGGAGTCAAGAGTCTCCGAAACCGGCGAGCGTGTATGAAGAGAATTATGAATGTTGAGGAAGCGAATGAAGTATGCAGAGATAGAGTTCTCTGGCACTCTGTTCTCTCTGCCTACCCTGCAAGGGATATGGCGTGATGATATGTATGTATGTACTATTTTTACGGATTCTATCATTTTCTAACGGGGGTACGTCCTCCGGTATAATAAACGCTACGTGTTCGAATCTTCGATAAATTAAAAAATGTATTTGACAAACGCGATAGAACGTATAAAAATAGATTTATTTCAAATCTTAGACTAATAAATTATGAATGTTGAGGAAGCGAGTGAAGTATGCAAGGATAGAGTTCTCTGGCACTCTGTTCTCTCTGCCTAACCTGCGAGGGATATGGCGTGGTGGTATGTTTATATGTATGTTAGACCAAAGTTTAAGTTAAACTAAAAAAAGTATCCTCAAACTTTATTCTAACACTATGGTTGCCCTACACATCAGAATACCACGATAAAAAACCCCATTATGTATAACCCAGTATAGTTCAAGGAATATCTATTTAAAACGAAAGATACACTTAACATTGAATCTTCTCAATCCGGAATTGAACATGCGACGTAAAACCAAATGAATACGTGCGCGTCCTTCATTCAACGCGTTGCGCTTAAATACATTTTGACGACGGAGTGAGAATACAAAGTGTCATCTATCATACTTTAATTTTATGATCAAGGAAAATGATTAAGATAATATTTTGTACTTTTTTATTGCTTATAGTGGCAAGTGTCCCTGCCGCTCATGAACCTTTGCAATACCAAAGGTATAGCTAGGCCGCTGCCTACCAATACAAATCCCCAAACCCACCCCAGTTGGACTTCCGGTTTTCTCGCTCACCGAATGAAGCGCAATAGCACATTGCCATTACTCAGACGTCGATCTTCTGCTCAGTGTGGTACTACCCCGGACGGACCGGCCTGCGGCTGTACACAGAGAACTGTCAACAGTCCTATCACTATTAATAGGTAAAATAGTAGCAAAAATCACAAATTCTTATGTAAACCCCTCCTGAAAAGTTCTTGGTTATATAACAAAATCTTAACGTTAGAATATTATAGAAATTTAAAAAAAAACATCCAATTTATACATATTTTACAAAATTTGCAAATATTTTTTTATTTCTCTATTCCGTATGTGTACTAGTCTCGAGCCGCCTCCATAATGGGAGGGAAATTGACCTACTATACCACGCTGGTCAGACGTGTTGGTATAGGATTTTATTTCGAGTATTCCTTCTCTTGCATTGTTTTATCTAGTTACATTCGTAAGTCGTTTAATAAAACACCCACGAGGGCGGTAAGAGCGGCTACCGAAAACAAAGATCGGGTACCGGTGGCCCGCTCTCAAGGCGAAGGTGCTTTGCAGGGTGAGTCTATGGTGTCGCGCGCCGACTCTTCCGTCGCCCCTGGAACGATTTGGCGGGGCGTGACCACAGCATAGTCCACCGCAAAAAAAAAAAACGGATTATAAGACAATAAGACGGATCGTATTCTTGTTCCACCACAAGAATTATTTCTTTGTATTCACGAATCACTTGAGCCTACATTTAATAATTACCTCAAAATTGACGAAAAATTTCTTACCTGCAACAAAATAACATGAACATTATTAATCAGTAATGAAATATACATTTAAAAAAAAAACATGCTTTAATTCCGCACAAAAAAAAATATAAAATGGCCTCTTTTCTTCAATATAATTTCTTAATAAAAATAACATTTTAGAGGAGTGTTTTTCACGTTTCATATATTTGTATATAAATTTTATGGTTCGGACATGTGGAAAGAATGCCGAACGAACGTCTGGTTAAGAAGATATACAATGCGAAAGTGGAAGGATGTAGATACCGAGGGAGACCGAGACTAACCTACCTAGACCAGATCGGTCATGTACTGAAGGAAGGTGGAGTCAAGAGTCTCCGAAACCGGCGAGCGTGTATGAAGAGAATTATGAATGTTGAGGAAGCGAGTGAAGTATGCAGAGATAGAGTTCTCTGGCACTCTGTTGTCTCTGCCTACCCTGCAAGGGATATGGCGTGATGATATGTATGTATGTGTATGATTTTAATTATTTAATTATTCTATAATTAAATCATATATGATTTAAATCAGATTGACGATAAAAAAATATTCATTACAAACAAAATTTTTTTAAAATTTGAAGAAGACACCTCTAAAATGTCATTTTTTAAGATAACACATTATATTCAAGTGAAGAGGCGAAATATCCATTGAAAATTTGAGTGAACCCTTAACTGATTTTTCAATTAATTTTAACTAAGAGTTAAAACTCTTACTGAGTTTCTCATCATCATCATCACAGCCCACACATGTCCCACTGTTGGGTTCGTGCCTCCTCTGTCAGCGCACATAACCTACCACTATACTGCGCTAGTCAGATGTGTTGGTGTAGGGTTTTGTTTCGAGTTTTCCTTCTCTTGCATAGATGTTATATGCATTTTATATTCCTTAGTCGTCTCTTACGATCACCCACGGGTAAGGTATGGGGTGGTAAATTGTATTCTTACTCCGTCACCACACGGATAGTTTATTAATTAATTTTGACTAACATTTAAAATTCTTATTGGTTTTTTAATTAATTTTGACTAACAGCTAAAACTCTTACTGATTTATTAATTAACTTTGAATAAGACCTAAAGCTCCTAATTAGGTTTTTAATTAATTTTATAATGAAATTAATCTGGACGATTACCAAAACTTATACGAGGTTTCAGTCTTTCAGAATATCAACTGTAACCCATCGCAAAATATTTAGTTTTGCATATATGTGTTTTAATTTAAATAATAATAATGCGAATCGAATCTCTTGTTATCGCAGTTTCTTTGCAGTCTCCCGACCATTGTAATAAAATCATTACGCACTAGTTATACCCGCTGCTTAACTGCCTGGCCTAACTGCATTATTGCAACTTTTAATCTAATTGCAATTTCGTAATTTAAAAATGTTGATCTACAAAGCAGCGGCCTAAAATTGTTTACAAGATCTTAACAATAGATGGCAGTAGAAGTACATTTTCGGCATATGTTCAAATCGATTATATTTAACTTAATTTTAATTCCCTACATATTGTAAAATATGGTTCTTGTAGTTAGGCCGCTCTGGTTCTAGCAGCCTCAATTATCATCATCATCAAAACTTGATTACGAGCGAAAATTGATTGCCACACACTGGATCTGTATAATGTGTTAACATTATCGGGTAGACGTCACATTTAAAGACATAAAAAATATGTGATAAAACAGCTCACGCTGGTGTAAGTGGTAGCACCATTAGAACGGATTTCCAATAGGTGTGGGTTCCAATCTCGTGTATGACAATAATTTTTCACTCGTAATCAAGTTCTTATAAATAATCAAACATTTCAAATGCTCAAATTTCAGTAATTTGCATACCATTTTCATACCAGCAATGTATAGATCGGTAATGATCGTAGCCGCAATCACGTATTTTTACAAAATTTACATAATAAACATTGAATTTTAAACTACTTTTTCATGTGGGTTCGTAAGTGTTCGGAGTAAGAATACAATTTACCACCATACTAAAATATTTGTTATTAGACATCGGTCTCTTGACATCTCTCTTCGCTTCGGTTCTGTTGCTCGCTTTCACGCCTAAACTACTGAACCGAACTAAATGAAATTTGGTACAAAGATAGTCTAGAGCCTGACAAAGGACATAGGCTACTCTTTAATGCAAAAAAAAAGAGTTGTAAAGGGGGATGAAAAGTTGTAAGGAAGTATTTTCATTTTTAAAGCCAAAGCTTGAAACTTATTTTTAGGCTATTGATTATATATAAATAAATATGACATTAAAATTTTGTAAAAAATTTTACCCTTAAGGAGTGAAATAAAAATAGGGAATAAAAATCTTTAGGGATGTAACCTTTTACGCGGGCGAAGCCGCGGTCAAAAGCTAGTTGTCTATAATTACAAAAAAAAGATCAAACGAACACAATTGTCCCAATATAATTGAAAAGTGTAAGGAAGGAAATTTTATCAAAAGTGGCGTCATATTAGCAATTTGGGACACGAATTGACGGTGACAACTTCTATACAAAAATATATCACTCCTCTCTTTTTAACAGCTGTTAATCTAAATATGCAAATTAAATAGAGGTCATTGTCTTTAGATGGAATATAATTTTAAAACATATACCGCTCAAGGTCAAACTTATAAAAACAACGCTATAACATCGAGTCGTATTTTAAAAATACAAATTATCACCATAACTTTAGGCGTGAAAATTGTTTAAAATACATACACACATACATATCATCACGCCATATCCATTGCAGGGTAGGCAGAGAGAACAGAGTGCCAGAGAACTCTATCCTTGCATACTTCACTCGCTTCCTCAACATTCATAATTCTCTTCATACACGCTCGCCGGTTTCGGAGACTCTTGACTCCACCTTCCTTCACTACATGACCGATCTGGTCTAGGTAGGTGAGTCTCGGTCTCCCCCGGTACCTACATCCTTCCACTTTCGCATTGTTTATCTTTTTAATCAGACGTTCGTTCGGCATTCTTTCCACATGTCCGAACCATCGGAGCATTCCCTTTCGCATCTTTAAAATTTAAAATAAAAGTTTAAAATAAGCTTAAAGAAATGTGAGTTATATACGGATGTTTCATATTATCATCATCTAATTCTGAAGCAGCCTATAAGTTTAATTGAGTTTGTTATGTTAAGTTTTAAGTAGTATGTAACTTATTGATATACGACGGGACTGGCATGTACATTTGTATAAAAGTCCCTAACAATAAATAAAGAGAAAAAAAAGTGTGTGTGTCAGCTCCGACGCACGACTGGAGTTTACTCCTTAAGTACGATTATCAAAACAGCCGCAAAAAAAGCTCATTTCACCAAAAACGTAACGAGGTCATTCGATCACTAGATTTTACTCCTCAAATTTTTCTCATACCGCGCGCCTTATGTGAAAATCGATTCTTAAGGAGTAAACTCCAAAAGCTTAAAGAAATAACCGAGACGGCAGCATTCATTTTCTGTTTTGGAAAAGGTTATGATCCGTTCACAACTAACCCAAAGTGCCTGAGACGACTGAAGAAACGGGATGTCACCCCATAAACTAACAAGTACCACCTCTATGCCATAAGAGGACGTCCATTAATCACGTGATCTTTTTTTAGCATTTTTTAATCCCCTTGGTGATACGTGATGAGGTTTAGGACTTCGTGATTTTTGTCAAACCCCCTCCCTGAGGTTTGAAAGGTCAAACCTCACGTGATTAATGGACGGCCCCTAAGGCTAGGCCATGGACACAAAGTTCTCATCATCGTAGTGCTCCTCTGAGAAATATAAACGTCTATGTAATTCTGAATTTTAATATTCACGCGATTATTACTACACATTTGAAATAAAACTATTATTACAGACTAGCTTCTGCCCGCGGCTTCGCCTGCGTAAAAAAAGGTTACTTTCCTAAAGTTTTTGATCCCCTATTTTTATTTTTGACCGTCGGTAATACAGAGCAACGGTATTACAATACTCAGGGTTGGAACTTCATTACTGGACTGCTAGATGGCGTTGAAGAAGCTAGATTTTGAGATTTTTTGACAAACAATTTTTTTATTTTTCATATAAAAATTTTGATTTTTTTTTTAATAAAAAGTATCCTATGTTACTTTTAATACCTCCAAGAATATTTGTACAATGTTTCATGATGATCGGTTGAGTAGTTTTAGCGTGAAAGCGTAACAAACAAACTTACATTCACATTTATATATTAGTAGGGATAGGGATTGTATCAGTTTTTGTATCCGTGTGGTGTCGAAGTAAGAATACAATTCACCACCCCCTATCTTACCCACGTTTGATCGTAAGAGACGACTAGATGATATAAAATGCATATAACATCTATGAAAGAGAAGGAAAACTGTAAACAAAACCCTATACCAACACGTCTGACCAGCGCGGTGTAATAGGTTAATTTACCTCCCATTACGGAGGAGGCTCGAACCCAACAGTGGAACGTATATGGGCTGTGATGATGATGCTGATGATGTTTCGAACACTTTTTACTTCTTCGTCTATCTTTTTGTACTGGCTTAATAACTAGTTCTGTAGCGGTTAGATATAAATCTCTGTAAGAACGATGATATGAACAATGTTTGAATCATCATGATAGTTATAAATCTGTGAGAAACTTATTTCCTTTAGATTATTTTAGATTTATTAATTAAAAGAAGAAAGAACAAGAATAAAAAATATGCTTGTGTATTATGATAAAAGATTAAGATACGAAAGCAGATAACACAGCAAGAGAAGCTAAATTTCAAACAAAACCCTAAGTCATGTGAAATGCTCCGATGGTTCGGGCATGTGGAAAGAATGTCGAACGAACGTCTGGTTAAGAAGATATACAATGCGAAAGTGGAAGGATGTAGGTACCGGGGTAGACCAAGACTAACCTACCTAGACCAGATTGGTCACGTACGTGAAGGAAGGTGGAGTCCAGAGTCTCCGAAACCGGGGAGCGTGTATGAAGAGAATTATGAATGTTGAGGAAGCAAGTGAAGTATGCAAGAATAGAGTTTTCTGGCACTCTGTTCTCTCTGCCTACCCTGCAAGAGATATGGCGTGATGATATGTATGTATGTACTCTAAGTCAAAACTCATCATCATTCTTCTGCTCTTGTCCCAATTACTTGGGGTCGACGCAATATGTACTCCTCTTCCTACATATTCCAAGAGTTATTGGTAACAATTTTATAACCGGCCCCCTGCCTGACGTCAACCCTCCTTGGGAATGTAATTGTTTACCAAACGGCATCAGGTGGTGTTGGCCCAGGTCTAAATAAGGCTCTTAATCGTCTTTTACAACATCCACGAGCCAAATAAGGGTTGGTTATATTCGTAGCCGCTACCACACAGCTTCCCTAAAACAAAACTATTCGATCAAATTGATATAATCAATTCCCTTATGCTTATATAGGAAACATACGCCGAACAGTGGGAAGCTAGTATACTTTAAAGTTGCGATAACAATCACATAACCGATCAAGTGAACGCAAACCATACTATAACTAATAAACATAATAATTGATATTATGTAAACGAAATTAATTTCGAACGGACATTACACGCAAGCGGTTACGAAATCTATATTCGGAGATAGGCTGATGGTTTAAGTACAATGCGTATTAAAATGCACAGGTGGCTTAGTGGATTTATGGTGGTGACATGTAACGAATATCATAGGTTAAATTATCAGGTAGAGCTTTTATTAGTGGTAGGTCCAGTGCTGACAATTTTCTGTCTACAGCGGCACATTCGTCAGCAGTGGCTATACGCTGTTTGCGTTTCGTTGGAGAGCCAAAGAGCTGGACGCAAGTTAGTTGGGTTTTGGTTGGTAGGCAGCGGCCTAACTATAGCCCTTTTTTTTTTTTTTGGGGACTATGGATTCGTCTCGCCCCGCCAAATCGGTCTTACACTCATTACATATACACATGGCATAGGTACATTTCTTATTCTTAATCTAGTTTCAATGTCAATTATATATTTCTAACATTAATTCATTTTTATATAATTATAATTCCTTAGCTTGACTTGTTATCTCTAATCTATAAAAGAGAATTTTTGTATATATGATATCGCTAATCTCAGAAACCATTTGATCGATCATTATTAAAATTGGTGTGTATATGTAATTTTTCACGGAGAAAGTAAGTTTATATATTATCCCCATTGAAGTAACTCACCACCAGATGGCGCTGTGATATTTTGACGTCTACAAAAAACCAATAGGCTAAGTTGGCTAGTACTATCTAACTTAAGAATAATAAATTTAACATTTTGAAGTGAATCTTTTTTAAAGGCTTTGAAATTATATGACGAAACGTGGTCGGGTTCACCACTGGTCGAGGAGTGGAAGCAGTATATCATTAGCGGTCGAGTATTGAAGAACGAGATACACGCTTTTCTATCTACCATATTATTGTATATAAATTAATGTATGTACAGACCCAGTTCTACGTCTATACAAAAATGTTTGATGTACATTATTACATATGTTTACATTGTACAATATAAAAGTTAACACTTCTATAGATCGTATCTTTACGAACACCCTGTCTAGTTTTTAATTGTTTACAGAATAATTTATATTGATTGATTGAATGAAAGATCATAAATATGCAATAAATTAATTTAATGTCTTTAAAAAAATATGATTAATGTACACATACGCTAAAAATTCCAAGCCTTTGGTGATCAGACAAAGAATGGTTCTACTAATCAAAACTCAGCAATAGAAGTCAATATATAAATCACTGATTTAAAACATTAAAACAAGCGTGTCATCCCTACGCATATATAAACGATGTTTCTAATGAAACCACTTAAGAAAGTGCGAACCTATACATTACCAGACGGCAATAACATCTAATCATTCAAATCTACCGGTCGTAAGATATTTTTTATAAACCAACCGTCTGGTTTTTGCTTGATCGCCAACTGGGGCGCAACGGTATAGATTTACATAACCAATGCAAGGTTATACCTTTCCAAACTTTAAATAAATCGATACTTTGCATTGCTTTGATCAATCAAAGCAAACTTGGGTTTCTAAAAATCAAACATTACTGTAATCGTTTGTGCTTATTGCTTGTGTCTCGTCATTCATCCGGGTTGATTACAAATTATATACAGTTTCAACATTTTGAAACCAATAAAGAACAATGTTAAGCTTTTTACTGTTTCGATGATAAAAAATGCGAACATTTGTTTGAATTTATTTCGGAATCCTCAAGGAGCATCCTTGGAACCTCCAATTTTAAATTATTATTTTTTTAAATATCGATTGATATCCAAAATATATAATTATCTGTGTGATGACGAACTGAAAAATATATCCACCACTCTATATATTGCCCTTCGGTGTAGTAAAATACACAAGGTGTATAAATATGCATCTAACATCTATGCAAAAAAAGGCAAACTCAAAATAAAACCCTAAATCAACACATCTGACCAGCATGGTTAAGGCCAATTACTCTCGCATTATGGAAAAGGCTGAGCCCAGCAGTGGGATGTATATGAGCTGAGATGATGACGATGATGAATATGTGATGGGTTTGGAATACAATATATAATCATGAATACAATATATCATCATATATATCCCGCATTCGTAACGACGACGTAAGAGAGCGAGTAGGTATGAAAGAGAGTATTGGTGTAAAGATGCGAAAGGGAATGCTCCGATAGTTCGGACATGTGGAAAGAATGCCGAACGAACGTCTGGTTAAGAAGATGCGATACAATGCGAAAGTGGAAGGATGTAGGTACCGAGGGAGACCGAGACTAACCTACCTAGACCAGATCAGTCATGTACTGAAGGAAGGTGGAGTCAAGAGTCTCCAAAACCGGCGAGCGTGTATGAAGAGAATTAAGAATGTTGAGGAAGCGAGTGAAGTATGCAGAGATAGAGTTCTCTGGCACTCTGTTCTGTCTGCCTACCCTGCAAGGGATATAGCGTGATGATGTATGTATGTATGTATATAATCATCCATCCCATAATTGGCTATAGGAGACGTTAAAATCAGCTGAAGGTTGGGGTTGGGGTCCCTGGGAAACTTATAAAAATTATTAGCCAAGAAGTTGACCAAACATAGCCATTATGGCATTATACCCCCTTAAAGAGATCTACGTCCACCAATCCATGATAGGTTAATAGATGAACAGAAGTAAAGAATATGTACACTTTTACTGTCGTCAAAAGTTTTGACAATAGTTTTATAACCGGCTGTCTATCTGACGTCAACACTACTTATGAATGTAATTGTTGATCAGACGGCATCAGGTGTAGATGGTCCAGGTCGATTTAAAGCTCTTGATTTTGAGTTGAGTTGGTAATATTCGCAGCCGTCACCACAAATCAAAACATATTTGTTTTTGCAGGTATTAGCTGGCGTTCAAAACACAATTTGCATCCAACGAGTTTTAAGAATCACGAAAAAACAGTTACCGAAGCGCTTTCAAAGTTACTACTTAAATATCAGGTATTTTTTATATTTTTTTCAAATGATGACGGAGTAAGAATACAAATCATCACCCCACCTTAACCGTGGCTGTCGTAAAAGACGATTAAAGGATATAATATAGATATAACATCTATGCAAGAGAAGAGTAACTCGTAATAAAGCCATATATCAATACATATAATCAGTGGTATAGTAGTTCATTTAACCTCTATTTTTAAAGAGGCTCGAGCCCAGCAATGGAATATATATGAGCTGGGATGATGATGATTCTATAAGAAAAGATATACATACATACATACATATCATCACGCCATATCCCTTGCAGGGTAGGCAGAGAGAACAGTGTGCCAGAGAACTCTATCTCTGCATACTTCACTCGCTTCCTCAACATTCATAATTCTCTTCATACACGCTCGCCGGTTTCGGAGACTCTTGACTCCACCTTCCTTCAGTACATGACCGATCTGGTCTAGGTAGGATAGTCTCGGTCTCCCTCGGTACCTACATCCTTCCACTTTCGCATTGTATATCTTCTTAACCAGACGTTCGTTCGGCATTCTTTCCACATGTCCGAACCATCTCCCTTTCGCATCTTTACACCAATACTCTCTTTCATACCTACTCGCTCTCTTACGTCGTCGTTACGAATGCGATCGGTCAGCCTAACTCCACAGATTTTCCGCAGAGATAGCATTTCGACCGCATTAATTTTACTTTCATACTCTTTTCTGCATACCCAACTCTCGCTTCCATACAGTAATGTTGGGACAAGCACTGCGTTATGTATTGCTACACGTGCCTTCTGGCTGAGGTGGTGGCTGCCGAGAAGTTGCCCCAACGCTCTGTTCACTCTATTTCCCGTTCAAATGAAAGTCCTATTTGTCACATCATTGGCGTTCTTGTCTAATAAAACACGCAGTGCATGCAACAATAGTCGTCCCTAATATCGTCTTTACCATAACGCGAGGCTACCGTCGAGGGTGTCCATTCTGACGAGGATGCCAAAAATCCGTAATATGAATTTATACTATCCAAAGTGCTTTTTTAATTATCCGTGTGGTGACGGAGTAGGAATACAATTCACCACCCCCTATCTTAACCGTGGGTGATTGTAAGAGACGACTAAGGGATATAAAACGCATATAACATCTATGCAAGAGAAGGAAAACTCGAAACAAAACCTTATACCAACACGTTTGACCAGCGCGATATTGTAAGTTAATTTCCCTCTCATTATGGAGGAGGCCCGAGCCCAACAGTGGGACATATATGGGTTGTAATGATGATGATGATCCAAAATGCTATTTCTATTTCAGATAAGTACCTATATAGTAAAAATTGGATGAATGTGGATTCTGCCTTATAGGCGTTACAATGGTGGGAATGTGCGGTGGGATTAGTGCCAATAAAAAATAAAAAAAGATACTAAAAAAAAAACAATTATAATCAATTTCACTTCGTAATCGGTTTTATAAATAACAATTATAATCAACAGCCACCACACCAGCCAGAAGGCACGTGTAGCAATACATAACGCAGTGCTTGTCCCAACATTACTGTATGGAAGTGAGAGTTGGGTATGCAGAAAAGAGTATGAAAGTAAAATTAACGCGGTCGAAATGCGATCTCTTCGGAAAATCTGTGGAGTTAGGCTGACCGACCGCATTCGTAACGACGACGTAAGAGAGCGAGTAGGTATGAAAGAGAGTATTGGTGTAAAGATGCGAAAGGGAATGCTCCGATGGTTCGGACATGTGGAAAGAATGCCGAACGAACGTCTGGTTAAGAAGATATACAATGCGAAAGTGGAAGGATGTAGGTACCGAGGGAGACCGAGACTAACCTACCTAGACCAGATCGGTCAGGTACTGAAGGAAGGTGGAGTCAAGAGTCTCCAAAACCGGCGAGCGTGTATGAAGAGAATTATGAATGTTGAGGAAGCGAGTGAAGTATGCAGAGATAGAGTTCTCTGGCACTCTGTTCTCTCTGCCTACCCTGCAAGGGATATGGCGTGATGATATGTATGTATGTATGTAATTATAATCAATTTAAAAAAAACTATAATAAACTGCACACATGGCGTTGTAGTTAAGATACCGATTTACCAAGCCAAGCATGGGTTTGATTCACCCACAAGACAAATACTTTGTGCGATCCACAACTTGCTATTTAAAGGCTGTGTGTAATTTGTGTGTAGAAAATTGTATGTTAGTAATGTCTTTTCGTAACTCAAAGATTATTTCCGTAGTGCAGTTGTTTTGGAAAAAATTTCTTTTTTGGGTGTGGCCATCAGTTCTCTCCTGGGAAACTTAAAAAAATAACTGTAATCGTTAAATTCCGTGCAAAACCTAGCAATTATTATTTCATCATGAAGAGAAGCTTGAGGGCCTAATCAGTGGATGGGTGAATGAATTATATCCTACGATATGCTGCACGTATTTTTTTTTTTTTTTTTGTGTCTGTCTTTTAGCTGTTAGCCGCAGATGGCTGTCACAGCTTAACCCGGACTATGGGTGAGCGCTGAGGGCTCTCAACCCGGACTATCTAGTTTTTATATTGATATTCTCAACAGGGCGTGAATACGGATTCAAGAGCTGATGGCACTATGAGAGCCCTGACCGGCGCTGCTAAACTGGTGCCTTATGACAGCGCACTCTTTGTATTCACTGATGAGGGTGCAGGCGATCCCCAACGACTACCCTTAGCACTAAGAGCTGTCATCGAGAAAAGGCTTAAGGTAATTTTTATTTGTGTGGTCACATATCTTGCCCGACATGATTTAATTTATTTCGACAACCAAAAATTGTAGCCAACACGCCTGCTAAAAGCGATGATTAACCCCTCACGCGCCAGACTTCGCGGTGCTCTCGAGTGCCCCGCACTTTGTTTTATTAAAAAAGTTCAGTGAATTTTATGGTTTTACGTAAACTGTTATTGTTGCTATATTACAAGAAAATGTGAAATATAGAGCTAAAACAATTGCTAATTGTAGAACGTTTAATTGAGCCAAACCTGTGTCAAAAAAGCGCGTTGAACAAATTTGGTATAATTGATTGAATTAGGCGATACATGGCGGCAATCCATTATTATTACAAAATGGAGGAGAGGAAGGAAAACCCACCACTTTCCCACGGTTAATCAATATACACCTCAAAAAAGGAAGGAATACGGGATGGGATCAAGGTGGAATAGGATATAAGGCAATCTTATTCCTGTGATGAGAGATGGGGGAGAAAGACAGAGAGAGCTATTGGTTGAAGTATATAAACGAGATTTAAAAATTAGTTTGCCAAAGTTTTACTTCTGATAAATTTACTTTTTTTTTTTGGGATTTTGAATGGGAAATGCTATTATCGTAATGTTCCCTTTTGAATAACGTTTACGTTTCTGGAGTAAACTTGACCAGAACTTGTTGTAAAGTATCTTATACAGACCTCAAAACTATCCGATATTATTCCAAAAAAAAAATTATAAGTTAGGTTTCGAGATATATTTTCATAACATTTCTAAACAGACAAGAGGGTATTCCTCTTAGAGATGACTATTTGGAACTACATACATATATGCACACCGTCACGCCATATCCCTTGCAGGGTAGGCAGAGAGAACAGAGCGCTAGAGAACTCTGTCCTTGCATACTTCACTCGCTTCCTCAACATTCATAATTCTCTTCATACACGCTCGCCGGTTTCTGAGACTCTTGACTCCACCTTCCTTCAGTACGCGACCAATCTGATCTAGGTCGGTGAGTCTCGGTCTCCCCCGGTACCTACATCCTTCCACTTTCGCATTGTATATCTTATATATTTGGAACTATGTACGTAGATTCATCAATGAAATGATTACTTTCAGGTATTCACGCTGTGGACAAATCCAAATTTTGCAGTTGTAGAAAATGAAGATGGATTGCAGGCCCTACAAAACATATCCAGGCATACGGAAGGGGAGTTCGTGCCATACCCCCTACAAGTCATAGTAAGTTCATCATAAACAGTCAATTAAAGAAACACTTTCATCTAATTTACGAACATTTTAACTTCACTGATCATCATAATCATCACAGCCCATATAGGTCCCACTGTTAGGCTCGAGCCTCCTCCGTAATGGGAGGGAAATTAACCTACTATACCGCGCTGGTCAGACGTGTTGGCATACGGTTATGTTTCGAGTTTTCTTCTCTTGCATAGATATTATATACGTTTTTATATCCCTTAGTCGTCTTGTACGATCACCCACGGGTAAGATATGGGGGTGGTGAATTGTATTCTTACTCCGTGACCACACGGACTTCACTGATAGCATCAAGTATTTCGGAGTGTCTTTCAATTCTCACGAAGAAAATTTTTTTAAAAAAAAAACCATTGGTAGAAGAGTACATATTGCAATGATCACAAATAATTAGGATAAAAGTAGTCATCATTCTCCTACACTTATCCCAATTACTTGGGGTCGATACAATATGTACTATACTTTCAAAGTACATATTGTAAAAGTTATTGGCAATAGTTTTATAACCGGCCGTTTGTCTGACGTCAACACTACTTGTGAATGTAATTGTTGACCAAACGGCATCAGATGGAGTTGGCCCAGGTCGTTATAAGGCTCTTAGTCGTCTTTTACGATATCCACGAGCAAAGTAAGGGTTGGTAGTATTCATAGCCGCTACCACTCAACATACGCAAAACTAATTGTATACGTTCTGAACTAATCACCGTTCGCCGAATATCTATGCAATAAAACTTTCTTTATCATTATGATAATAATAAACGTTATACGATTATTATTTGGCTTACGGTTTTACGTTGAAATCTATTTGGCCTGTAGTTTTTTTTTTTTTAAACTTTCTAAATAATTTTAACGACGTGATTTTAGATAATTGTTATTCAGTATTCGAAAGGTGCCGTTTACTGTCTTTGGTGTGTCAATTTTTTTTCTATATAGATTTGGTTTTTTGATTTAGTTGCGTAGGCTTTTAAGCTGAGAGTTTTATTTTTAAAATAATGTATACAATAATGTTGCCCAAATGCAAAACCAAAACTTGCAGAGAGTCTCGCAAATCTTGAAACTCTCGCTGTTGGAATAACAGGGTCATTTGTTTTGAGGCACATGACATAGAAATGAAAAATCCATTTAAATTAATTCATCTAGCGGCGCTAGCTGTACAACTATCAATAATTAGGTATATACCACTTAACGGGAGTGGGGCTATAATCATACCTATCCATCATGAGACTGTTTAAAATAACATCAAATTATTTCCCAGTGTACTGGTATTAAGAATACAAAATGTTGACAAGCCTTCCTATGCAAAAGGAATCTTAAAATGCTGTCTAAGGGGGCACTGCGAGACTCTTGCTGCAAGTCTTGCATCTGGGCAACACTAGTGTACATCCAATTGTTATTTGAGGCTGCTAGAACCACAGTGGTCTAACTGCATTTTTGAAACTTTTAACTTAATTGCAATTTCGTAATCTAAAAATATTAATCTACAAAACCACAGCGGCCTAAAATTGTTTACAAGCTCTTAGCAATAGATGGCAGTACAAGTACATATTCGGCTTATGTTCAAATCGATTAAATTTAATTTAATTTAATTTTAATTCCCTCCATATTGTAAAACATGGTTCTTGTAGTTGGGCCGCTCTGGTTCTAGCAGCCTCAATTCATCTCAGCTCATATATGTCCCACTGTTGGGGTCGAGCCTCCTCCGTAAGGGGAAGTGAAATTGACCTATTACACCAGCGTGGTATCAGCGGATCAGACTTATTGGCATAGGGCTTTGTTACGCGTGGCCCCATAACCCAACGTATTCCCTCCGCATCGCCATTGGGACCGCCCACTCGTACCGAATCCTTGACGTCCGCAACCAACCCAGCGGAGGAAAAAATTGCTCGTTTAAAGATATTATATGGATTAAATAGATATTGTTCGTGTGGTGACGGAGTAAGAATACTATTCACCACCCCCATATCTTACCCGTGGGTGATCGTACGAGACGACTAAGGGATATAAAACGCATATAACATCTATGCGAGAGAAGGAAACCTCGAAACAGAACCCTATACCAATACGTCTGACCAGCGCGGTATAGTAGGTTAATTTCCCTCCCATTACGGAGGAGGCCCGAGCCCAACAGTTGGACATTTATTGGCTGTGATGATGATGATGATAATGATGAAATAGATATTGAATAAATTTCCTAGTATTTCACGTAATATTCATACAGAGAAAATGCTAAAGTATAGTATTAAAATACAATAACATTTGCAGGACATAGATACATCGAGTAACTTGGCCGGTGAAACGGAATTGGAGCAATGGAATCCCGACAATAAGCAAGGGAGGCGTGGAAAATTAAATCACGGCGTGGATGTTGAAAAATTTGACGTAAGTCTTGAAGTTATGGTTGATTTAAATACATACATACATACATATCATCACGCCATATCCCTTGCAGGGTAGACAGGGAGAACACAGTGCCAGAGAACACTATCCTTGCATACTACACTTGCTTCCTCAACATTCATAATTCTCTTCATACACGCTCGCCGGTTTCGGAGACTCTTGACTCAACCTTCCTTCAGTACGTGACCAATCTGGTCTAGGTAGGTGAGTCTCGGTCTCCCCCCGATACCTACATCCTTCCACTTTCGCATTGTATATCTTCTTAACCAGACGTTCGGCATTCTTTCCACATGTCCGAACCATCGGAGCATTTCCCTTTCGCATCTTTACACCAATACTCTCTTTCATACCTACTCGCTCTCTTACGCCGTCGTTACGAATGCGATCGGTCAGCCTAACTCCACAGATTTTCCGCAGAGATCGCAATTAAATATTCACTTTGGATTTATTTCATTCTATTAAAGACATTACTTTAAAAACTATCAGGACACAATAGGAGATCCAGTTTATTACAAACCTTTGTCTTAAAAGTGGAGAGATGGATGGTAAAAATTGAACAGTTTTAATAAATTATTTTTCCTGTGGTAATTAAGAAAGAATACAATTCACCACCCCCTATCTTACCCGCGGGTGATCGTACGAGACGACTAAGGGATATAAAACGCATATAACATCTATGCGAGAGAAGGAAAACTCTAAACAAAACCCTATATCAACACGTCTGACCAGCGCGGTATAGTAGGTTAATTGCCCTCCCATTATGGAGGAGGCCCGAGCCCAACAGAGGGACATTTATGGGTTGTGATGATGATGATGAATTAAGAAAGAATACACGTAATAGACGGCTAAGGGGTAAAATATGACTATAACATCTATGCAAGAGAAGGAAAATTGGAAATAAAGATTTACACTCGATATAAAAATATATCTCAACAGCATGGTATAGTAGGTCGCCCCGGACGGAGTGATGCGAGGAGCGCGCAGACCGTAACCAACCGCAAAAAAAAAAATCTTTAAACGAGCATTTTTCTCTCCGCCGGGCTGGTTGCGTACGTCAAGTATTCGGTACCAGTGGCCGACTCAATCGCGATGGTGAGGGAATACGTTGGGTTATGGGGCCACGCTTTCAATTCCCCTTACGGAGGAGGCTCGGGCCCAACAATGGGACATATACGAGCTGAGATAATAATGAAGGGTGCCAATGATTCAGACATACATACACATACATACATATCATCACGCCATATCCCTTGCAGGGTAGGCAGAGAGAACAGAGTGCCAGAGAACTCTATCTCTGCATACTTCACTCGCTTCCTCAACATTCATAATTCTCTTCATACAAGCTCACCGGTTTCGGAGACTTTTGACTCCACCTTCCTTCTTTATCGTCAGTTATGTATTGCTACACGTGTCTTCTGGCTGAGGTGGTGGCTGCCGAGAAGTTGCCCCAACGCTCCGTTCACTCTATTTCCCGCATTCATTCTTCGCTCTATATCAGTGGTGTACCTTCCATCTCGACTAAATCCACATCCAAGATATACAAATTCATCCACTTGCTCTAGTATATCATTACCTATTGTGATTGATTGATGATTCAGACAATTTGGTATATATACATTTAAAATATCAATTCACTTTAAACGTGTATTCTTTACAGCTATTAGTCGTGCGCCGCGGCGGTGGTCAAGCCATATCTTTGGGAGTACCAGTAGAGAATGGAATAACCGCTTTGAGAATCTTCATTGAGGGTGCCGTGGAACATGCTGTACTTTATCCACCTAATGATGGTTAGTATTGTCCCACAAATGATCTAGAAAAGCTTACTTCTGCGAGCAGTAGAAATTGGTTAACCTCTCACGCGTCGAGCTTCGTGACGCTCCCGAGTGCCCCGCGCAAATAGTTCTCAGAGATAGTTCATGAAAGTCAAGTCATATATGCTCTTTGACTGCATTAAGTTTTGATTGGTTGATTTAAATAAAGTCCTAAAAACAATTGCTAATTGTAGAGCGTTTAATTGGGTCAAACCTGTTTCCCAAAAGCGCGTTGAGCACATTTTTTTTGGGTCAAACGGTGTCCCAAAATCGCGTAAGGTTTAGGTTAAGAGTTTCAACAGTTGGCAGCAGTTTTATTCTGGGAAATCAGGCAATTGTGACGATAATCGCGAATAATGAAGTCGATATAACTGAAGCCTAGTAATGATATGTTTATACACTTTGATAAACATACATGTTTAAGGGTTGACACACGCGATAAAATTATGGCTCAGTTGCCAAATCTATATATATATATAAATAAAATTTAAATGTCTGTTTGTAGCCCAACTGGGTGGGTTTGGGGATTGTAATGGTAGGCAGCGGCCTAGTAATACTCTTGCTATAGCAAAGGTCCAGGTACCATCAGGTGTACCGAAGACAAAGATCGGGTACCGGTGGCCCGCTCGCACGGCGAAGAAGAGGTGCTTGCAGGTTGGGTCAATGGGATTGCCCGCCGCCTCTTCCGTCACCCCGGACCGATTTGGCGAGGTGCGACGTCCATACCCCAAAAAAAAAAAAAAAGTACCATCAGGTGTGCTGCTTGCTCGTCTGCCACCATAAGCAATAAAAAAACAAAAAATTTAATAAAATATCTGTCTGTCTATTTGTTCCTATATTTTTTATATTAAAATCTCCTGTATACTAATTTTCATGGAAATCGCTGGTGTCATTGTTGACATTGTATATATAGAAATTACTAAAGAAACTTATTCCGGCTAATCACTGAAACGGCTGGGCCGATTTTAACGGAACATTCACTGCCATGTAGCTTATATTACAGAGCTAACTAAGGCATACTGCTTTTATTTAAAAAAAAAATGTAATAAAGATCTATGAAAACGAAATTAAAACCAATGAAAGACGCTGAGCGAGACCGAGTCCGCGATTGTAGCCTGAAAAAGGACATAGGCAACCTTTGTATCAACAAATCACGCCGGAGAAGCCACGCTTGAAAGCTAATCATTTATAATTTAATAAAATTTAAAAAAAAAAGTGTGTGTGTATTTATGTACACGCATTAGAGATTTTACTTCTTTGGTATAATAAGATAAAAATCTTTTCAAAATTTTATCTTTCGCCTTATTCTAACAATAGAAAAAAGGTATTTAATACATTGAAAGTTTTATTATAACGCATCATCTATTTAAATAAAGTTTATTTAAATATCACAAAAAAAACTTAAATTTTGACTATAACTAACTTCGGGGTGTCAGTTTTTCGTGACGGTGCGCGCGCGCATCGTAAAAATTTAATCTCATCATTTTTCCCTAACGCGCCAAAACAAGTATAAATTAAAAAAAAAACTAATAAATGCATCGGAGTCACGTCATACACACACTTAAACTTCAACCTTGTACTCACAAAAGGGCATTAGCAGAACAATACAAATTGCCGTTGAAAATTACGATGCCCTGATAAAATTACTGTGGTCATTGAAAAATAATCATATCATCCGGTTGTCCTAACACAATCACTTGCGACAGGATGATTATAATTTTTATTACTGGTGATTTGTTAATAAAAATGTAGCCTATGTCCTTCCCCAGGCTTCAGTTGCGCAACTGCCGGTCGGGCCATCGAAGACAAAGATTGGGTACCGGTGGCCCGCTCGCATGGCGAAGAGAGGATTTTGCATGGTGGATCCATGGGGTTGCGCGCCCCCTCTTCTGTCGCACCGGACTGTTTTGTCGGGGCAAAAAAATAAAAAAAAAGCTTCAGTCGTGTACTCGATGTCACTCGTCGACTCTGAATAGTTTTAATTATGTTTTTGAGGTACTCTTGTTTTTCTAGAATAAAAGTAGCCTATGTTATTACTAATAACATCAGCTATATGCCAGTGAAAGGCCCGGTAAAATCGGTGCAACCATTTCAGAGATTAGCCGGAACAAACAGGCAGACATAAAAATTATAAAATCATTTTTTTATGAAAGTGCCGTGTATATTTTCATATACATTTAGTGAAAAGTTGTTAATTTGGAATAACAAAGAGACATTTCGATTTTATTTAATATGTATAGATTAACCAAACATATGCAGTACCGGACAAATTAAATAAAAAAACGACACTCAGAATTCCTTAAAATCAATTACAGCGCCACCTATAGGGTCTTAATGCAAATTTTTTGTGGTCTAAAGATATCTTTGAGTTATCACATCGGTTGGATGATTTCCAAGTCTACAGCGGACAAGGGTAGGAAAAAAAAATGTTTTAGGGTGGTGATTCTCGGCCTGCTGTGAGGTAACGGCTACGAATACTAACAATTGGAATACATCGTTATTATAAAATAGAAGAAAGGGAAAGGAGATCTGCCTCTTTACTATAGCTATGCAATATACCGCACACCGCTAAAAAGAAGTACAGGAAAAATCAGGGTGGAATAGAATCTAAAAAGTCTTCATACTCCTATGCAACGAGCCAGCCTCCAGAAACAGAAAGACGCATTTGAACCGTTCTCTGGAAGTCTCATTTAGAATTTAACTCTGTTTCCAATCAATATTCAGAGTTCTGCCGCAAATTCCAAATTGAAGTTCTGGAAGTTACTCTTAATATAAGAATATCAAGACTTCCTTATAATCTATTCCACCTTGATCGTGTCTCGTATTCTTTTCTCTCTTTTTTTTTTCTTTTTTATTTTACTTGTGTGTCTTAGTTGTTAGCCTCAGATGGCTATGACAACTTTACCCGGACTGTGGGTGAGCGCTGAGGGCTCTCAATCCGTAATTCTTTTCTCGGTTGATATGTGCAGTATATTGGATTAACCACGGGAAAGTGTGATGTGGATCTGCGTTCCTTTCCTCCATTTCAAAATAATAATGACTTTTCGCCATGTATTACTTAATACAATCTATACTAATAAAATGAAAATCGGTTTTTTGTTCGAATATATTGCAAAAACTACTGAACCGATCGGAATAATACATATACCATAAGAAGCAGCGTGTTTCGGTGAAGGTTTTAGTATATGATATGTTGGTGATTACTTATCCGGAAAGGAGAGAAGTGGGTGGGAGACAGTTATCTAGTCATATATTTAAGCATTCTTCGTTTAAAGTTCGAATAAAAAGCTCTGTCATTTTCTATCCAGCCCCACAAATCGATTTGTACAACGTGACATCTGTGTCAGCGTTCTCTCCATCATCAAGAACTGAAGTTATATCACCGAGGGATATTTATTTGGTGTTCCCTGGCAACAAATTGGATTTGGATACGTGAGTATTGAAAAACGAAATAGAAAAATTAATAGATATTATGTCTTGTTTCTTTAGAATTACTTAGAGACGATTGAGGGATACTAAAAGACCGGTTGGAATACTTCACACCATTTGTGACGGATTTATTACGTATATAACTGTCATTTTGCAACGTTATGTACCTTTTTTTTTTTTTTTTTTTTTTTTTTTTGGTGGGCTATGGGTGCGTCTCGCCCCGCCGAATCGGTCCGGGGACGGAAAGGCGGCGCATGACCCCATAGACCCACCGTAAAACCTTCTCTCTTCGCCGTGCGAGCGGACCACCGGTACTCGATTTTAACTTCGGTGACAACGTTATGTACCTACACATTAGCAAACTTATATTCTAATAGGTTAATATAGGCGAGACAATTAAAATTTTGAATACAAAAGATTAATTTTGAAAAACATTTACTTATTTTTCATCATTAGATTGGTATATTATCTTCAAAATGAGGAAGCAAATATTAATATTGTTCCTGTATTATGGAAAATATTACATATACACCAATAAAAACCATTATTATTTTCCGTGTGGTGACGGAGTAAGAATACAATTCACCACCCCAAATCTTACCCGTGGGTGATTGTACGAGACGACTAAGGGATATAAAACGCATATATACAGCGCATATATAAACCGCATCTATGCGAGAGAAGGGAAAACTCGAAACAAAACCCTATACCAACACGTCTGACCAGCGCGGTATAGTAGATTAATTTCCCTCCCATTACGGAGGAGGCCCGAGCCCAACAGTAGGACATTTATGGGCAGTGATGATAATGATGATGATTATATTATTGTTGCTCGATATCCGCGACTCCATTGTGCGCGCCCGTCAGAATATGGTGTAGCATTCTGTCTACTGTACCATAAGCTGAGACGAGCACCATATTTTGGCCTCGTACATATTCGATTCCTTAGTTTTTAGTTAGTATTTCTTTCGTTTGTGTCTATATTGAAATTTCTTTCTTTCTTTAGATAGTAAGGTAATTTTACCTTGGTGTGTGGTAGTGGCTACTAATACTAACAACTCTTACTTTGCTTGTGGATGTCTTAAAAGACTAATAAGAGTCTTATAACGACCTGGGCCAACTCCACCTGATGCCTTTTGGTCAACAATTACATTCACAAGTAGTTTTGACGTCAGAAAGGCGGTCGCTCATAAAACTATTGGCAATAACTTTTGCAATATGTAAGATGGAAGAGGAGTACATATTACTTCGACCCAAGTAATTCGGATAAGACCAGGAGAATGATATGCTGTAAGATAATTTTACAGTAAGAGAAGGAAAGTCGGAGATAAAACCAATCATTCTCACCGACGTTGTATAGTAGACCATTTTCCTTCCCTTCTCTGTGATTATCAAAGTTTCTGCAGAGTATGACGGTTACACTATGTCATCTACTTTACAAGCTCACCTAACTTTAGTAATGCTGAGACGCATCCCGGTTTGCTTGTAATTAAGAGGCTACGATCTAATCATACCAGGCCTTAGCCATCTGGTGCGGCAAAAGATTGATGCCTAATCTGCCGTATATCTCACTGCAACATAAATAATGGCTCACTGGAACCAATTCCTTTATTTCGACAGCCCATTTTTATTTTTACGGTGGACTATGGATTCGTCTCGCCCCGCCAAATCGGTCCGGGGTGACGGGAGAGGCGGCGCGTGACCCCATAGACGCACCGTGCAAATTCCTCTCTTAGCCGTGCGAGCGGGCTACCGATACCCGATCTTTGTCTTCGGTGGCACTATTTCGACAGCCCATCGGGGTACTCCTTTTGATGTTCGAGCAAGAAAGCGCCAAAACGTTGCCATGAACTAATCTTGCTAAAGATCAGATTAATGCATAAAGACATCTCATTCATAGGTTATCAGTGCTCCCAGCAGCCCAGTCGAGAGCAGACTCGGCCTCCGCCTTCGTAGGTATGTGGCACTTGAGCGTGAGATGTGACTCCTGCGACTACAGGCTCTGCGTATCAGCCAGAGCCCAAATTCACTTTGAAGTAGAAGCCGATACGTTGAGTAAGTTATTTTTCATTTTTCTTTAGGATAAACTTTAATCATTTCACAGCCAAAACCGTCCAGAACAGAAAGCAATCTACAATATGCCGAACACTATCGCTTTAGAGCCATTTGGACTGGCCACTTGTATCTAATCCTTTCATCAGTGTACTCTTTTTATTTCATTTAAGTTATACTTCTTTAGGAACGTTACGAAAAAAAAATAATGAGTAAAATTTTAAGATGCGTGCTCATCACTGTAACACAAAAGTAACAGGTTAAAACTGGTCGCTAAACAAGCCTCGAAAAAAGCTACCAACAAAATAGAAATAGAACCTCTTTCTAGTTTCTACATACACGTGTTTTAGTTTCATACAATTGCGAATTATATATGTGCTAATGAATTATATTCAGCAGTGATTTAAATTGAATATATTGATTAATATTATTCACTATTCGTAAATATTAGTGAAAAATAAAAAATCCTATCCTTACATACATACATATCATCACGCCATATCCCTTGCAGGGTAAGCAGAGAGAACAGAGTGCCAGAGAACTCTATCTTTATCCTTTTCCAGTCTTTTTATTATTTTATTGTAATAAATTATTTGCATACAATTAAAAACTAATTTTTAATGATGGCAAAGTATAACTTCTCACCCGTTACATAAGTTACTCGCACTCATTTTTCTTTTATTTATATTTTTTAACGTGCTTAAGAGTCTAATATCAACCTGGACCAGCTCCATCTGATGCCGTTTGGTCAACAATTACATTACCAAGGAGAGTTGACGTCTGGCAGGAGGCCGGTCATAAAATCTATAGCCAATAACTTTTTGCAATATGCATGATGGAAGCAGAGTACATATTGTATCGACCCCAAGTAATTGAGATAAACCGTGTGGTGACGGAGTAAGAATACTATTCACCACCCTATATCTTACCCGTGGGTGATCGTACGAGACGACTAAGGGATATAAAAACTCATATAACATCTATGCGAGAGAAGGAAACTCGAAACAAAACCCTATACCAACACGTCTGATCAGCGCGGTATAATAGGTTAATTTCCCTCCCATTACGGAGGAGGCCCGAGCCCAACAGTGGGACATATATGGGCTGTGATGATAATGAAGTAATTGGGATAAGAGCAGGAGAATGATGATAATATATATTTTAAGCTGTAGACTTAAAGGACAGTGAACTCGTTAAGTTTTTTTTTTTGTTACTTAAAAGAAACATGTCCGAATTACTTTCGGCGATATAGAAAAAAAAACACAAGTATAATTCTCTTAGAGGCAAACGTATAAGACATACAAAAAGCTTGTTAGATTGATAATTTAAGAGAAAAAAAAAAACTTAAATATATATAAACAGAGAAACCGTCAAATCATCGGACTTATGTCATTTTTTTATTAGTGCTCGAGTATATAATTTAATTAAATAAATCGTCATCTTTCTAAAAATTGATTGCACATATGGCGTAGTGGTTAAAATACCGACCTACTGTGTTATGGTTTCGACACCCACACAGGACAATACTTTGTTCGATCAACAAAGTGTTTTTCTATAGTCTAGGTGTAATTTCTCAGTGTTAATTATATGTTTGTGAAGTCACACCCGCAATACAAGGATTATCTTCTTTATATATATACTAGCAGACCCGGCCACGCGTTGCTGTGGTTAAGGTAGCCTCAGTAGCACGTGGTGGTTATGCTAATAAATTGTAGCTTATATGAAACGTTAGTACGTTTAACATAGCGCCATCTATTAAATACTTACTCAATCCAGTCAACAGATACCGCCATCTGTTAGAATCGTTTAGAGATAACAGATAATTGTGACTGTCAAATAATAGATATATTATTTGCAATAAAATAGATAATATTGCGACTATAAATTGAGATGAAAGCTATCCGATCTTTTAAGTTGGATCAAACCACACATGCAATTTTGATTAAAATCGGTTAAGTACTCTAGGAGTCCATCGCGGACAAACAACGTGACGCGTAATTTATATAAGTATAAAGATATATATAATTCTTGTGTACGTGTGTATGTCACGGAACTGCTCCTAAACGGCTGGACGGAATATCTTGAAATTTTTTGTGTGTGTTCAAGTAGATTCGAGAATGGTTTAGATTCGCACCGTTGTCGGTATGTCAAACGGCTGGTCCGATTGAGATGCAATTTTCTATGTATATTCCAATGGGCTCCTGATGATGATTTCAAAACAAAATTGGACCCGGTAGGTGGCGCTGCTATCGGCACATCGCTTAAAGCTTTTCCAGGCGGGACAGCTGGTATAATATATATAAAAAAAATATATTTTCACTATCGACCCGCCTTTGCTTAGCTTCTGCATTTATTTGGTCGCTGTGTCCTAGCAATTTAATACCTCTGATCATTTCTAGGATATTAATTTTAATGATATACTGTAAAAGGCAAATTTAATGTACTATTAAATGCACCACGTATCTAATGTATTTAATTACATAAGGAGTAATACTGTATTGTTAAAAATGGCTTCGTAAATAACACATTATTTTTAAGTTACTGTTGTTTATCCTTAGGAGGTAGATATATACCATCGAAGACTTTTTTGTACATCTTTTTAAGATATACAATTACTTAGTACATTACTGCACGCCTCATAAGCGAAGCCTTGAGGTCTTGCTCTACTCTCTCGATATATGAAAATCAAGTACTTTTCAAACCTAAAAATGACTGTATTTTCTCACATTGCACTTATAGGATATTATCGTACATATGTCAAGAAAAAACATTCGTTTAAACGTATTTGATATTTTTAAAAGCATTTATTTTGTTCAAAGTAAGAAAATAGTTGATTAAAAAAATATTCGAGGACGTCGGATAAAATATTTTGGATCTGGCACGATCACGACCGTAAAAATTAATGTATGAAAAAAATATTTTTTTTAAAAGCTTCATAATCGCAACAAGAATTCTTTGTCGTTTAATTGCAATTAATAAAAAAGGTAAACTGCTTAGTCATTAGTGTATGTATACCTTATGAAAATTGAATTCGTTTACATTTTTTGTTTGTCCATTCGGACAGGCAAAGGTATCAAATCCCATACAGCCTATTGTAAACGAACAGCTATGTTTAGCACTACGTCGAGAATGGCACAGAATGTCAAGTTTTTTTTATCCTCCATTTTAATTTATGACATTGACTAATAGTAAATGATAAATAATATAAAAATTATGAGGCGTGCACTTTTGGATTTTCCAAATTATTTTGTTATATCTCGTAAGGTTTAAGCCAATGTTTGCAATGTAAGCGCATGAAAATATGTTATTTACGGCATCCAATTTTCGATTTTAAGAGAAGGTAAACTCGAATTAAAACTATACCACCAACACGTCTGACCAGCGTGGTATAGTAGATCAATTTCCCTTCCATTATGGAGGGGACTCAAGCCCAACAGTGGGACATATATGAGCTGAGATGAAGCAGGGTATAGTACAATCTTACTTTCGATCTTTAATCGATAGTTATTTTTTAATTCGAAATAATACTTATACCATAAGATGCGGCGTATTTCGGTGAAGGTTTTAGTATATGACATGTTGGTGATTAATTATCAGGAATAGGGGGAAAACGGGGGTGGAGGGAGACAGCTAGTATACTTAAAAATAACTTACATAAGTTATTTAACTAAACAATCAACTATATAACTATATATACAAATAAGCAGGTGTTAAAAACATTAAAAAAAAATCAACATAGGATATTAAGGCATAATACACATTAGATTTTTTTTTTTTTTTTTTTTTTTTTTTTAAGATTCAAACCCATCACATATGCCATTCATCATCATCTCAGCTCATATATGTCCCACTGTTGGGCTCGAGTCTCCTCCATAATGGGAGGGAAATTGACCTACTATACCACGCTGATCAGACGTGTATAGGGTTTAGTTCCGAAATCTTCTGATACTTAAATGCTTATTTTACCTTTAGCCGTCTTTAAAGATATCCATGGACAAGATAGAAGATGGTGAATTGTATTGTTATTACATCACCACGTAGATGAGGTTATCTGGTGCCATATTATTTTTCTATCCAACTATTAATTCTTGAGATTAGGCGCGTAGAAAAAACAATTTTTTTTTTTAATAGTAACAAGCTATTAACATCTTTTTTTTTGTGTGTGTCTTAGTTGTTAGCCTCAGATGGCTATGACAACTTTACCCGGACTGTGGGTGAGCGCTGAGGGCTCTCAACCCGTAAGCAATTAACATCATCATTCTCCTACTTTTATCCCAATTACTTGTGCTCGATGCAATATGCACTCATACATATTGGAAAAGTTATTAGTCCAATCGAATTGTTGATTGGACCCAAGAAAAATTATAAGTAGAATTTTTCCTTCGGCATTCGTTAGGGGGGGTCACTGGGAGTCTACATTTCGGTTTTCGAATTCCCAGTGGTCTTGGATTTTCCGCCATCTTGATTTTAGGGTTTTTTTTTTTTTTTTTTAAGTTGTTCATCATTTTGAGGATCGATAATTTTTCGATTCACACACGAAAAGAAAGGGTGATTTTTTGTTTATTGAATAACTCTTTTTTTTTTCAATTTTACACGAACATTTATTGGTGGTCATCACCAAAGTTGTTCGAAAGTAAATATCCAACAATTTTTGTTCTTATCAATTTTTCTGTGGAATCGATATTTTTCGATATACACCAGAGAAAAGGTGGGGGTGAAATTTTATTATTGCATTATCACGTTTTTTTGTAATTATTTGTTTGAAATTGAATTTCCTACAATTTCTGTCCTTATCAATTTTTTCGTAGGATCGATATTTTTCGATTAACATCCGAAAAGAGGGGGTGGAATTTTTGTTTGTCGAATAACTCGTTTATTATTAATTTTACACGAAAAGTTGTCAGACAGAGTTACTTTCGCATTTATAATATTAGTAAGAATCAAGCGTAATAAAAGCTAAATTACAGTAATTTGCCTAGCTTATTAATACCCTATCTTCATTTGAACCGACAATTGGTACCTATAACTCGTTCGCTAAACAATGTATCCAAAGCCTTATATTTTTTTTTTTAAACAATAAAAAAAATAGAGGTAACCATAAATAAATATGAGTCAGAGAATCACTTGGCATATTCATGGTCAATGAAATAATAACATTATGAAAACATTATTTAATATCTATAATTAAAACGAAGCAACAACGTGACAACTTTATTTTTTTTAATTCCTATATCGGCTAAAGGCGTTATTAATGATACGTATATTTGTTCCCCGTGTTGTGAAGGGAAAAGAATATAAAGGTCATCACCCCTTACTTGCCGCGATCGCCAATCCGACTGCCAGGCGTGGCGATTATGGCATTATTATAAAAACAAATCATCATCATCATCACAGCCCATAAATGTCCCACTGTTGGGCTCGGGTCTCCTCCGTAATGGGAGGGAAATTAACCTACTATACCGGGCTGGTCAGTCGTGTTGGTATAGGGTTTTGTTTCAAGTTTTCCATCTCTTGTATAGATGTTATATGCCTTTTTTATCCCTTAGTCGTCTCGTACGCTCACCCACGGGTAAGATATGGGATACATATAAGAAATATATAAAAACAAATATGAATGTAAAAATAGTCACGCCCCCCCACTCACGGCAGTTCCGCTAAAGATCGCAGGAAACCGTTGGATGCAGGTGGCACAGGACCGTTGCGAATCACTCTCGTGGGGAGGCCCATGTCCAACAGTGGACGTTTACGAGCTGATGGATGGATAGATGGATATTTGTATGGCAACGAGAACAAAGGTGCGGATAAAACGCCTGAATCTAAAATTCTACATCTCTAAGATTTTATAATGCACCACAGCCTCCCCCTTGGTGATACGTGGTGAGGTTTAAAACTAAGAACCCCCTCCCCCACCTGCATTTTTAGTACCTACAAAGAAGTAGCCCACAACTCATTATATTCTCGCTTTTTTGCTTTTTTGTATTTCGCAAAAAGGTTTTTATACAGATCACCTACTTTAAACTTCGTCCGTTGCCTGGCAACGGAAAGTCAAAGTCACACTAGACGCCGCTTTTCAGTTTAGAAATCGCAGCGTTTGACGAAAAAATAAATACACGTGATATCTTACTACACACACCCCTCCCTCATGTGATATTTCGTGATTTTTGTCAAATCCCTCCCTTTCAAACCTCACTTGATTAATGGACGGCCCCTTAACATAATAATGGGATTAATTTATTGATTACTAGCAGACCTGGCCACGCGTTGCTGTGGCTAAAGTACCCTCAGTAACATGTGGTGGTTATGCTAATAAATTGTAGCTTATATGAAACGTACAAAACGTTTAACATAGCGCCATCTATTAAATACTTACTCAATCCAGTTAACAGATACCGCCATCTGTTGAATCGTTTGGAGATAATTGTGATTGTCAAATAATAAACAAATAATTTTCAATAAAACAATATTATTATAAATTGAGATGAAAGCTATCCTATCTTTTAAGTTGGATCAAACTACACATGCTGTGCAAATTTGATTAAAATCAGTTACGTACTTTAGGAGTCCATCGCGGACAAACAACGTGACACGTAATTTATATATATCAAGATGATGGCAAACGAGCTAACAGCACACCTGATGGTAAGTGTCACTGTCGCTTATAGCTAGACGACTGCCTATCAACCAAAAACCTAGAATTTGGGCTCCTGTCTCTCTCGCTCATCGAACGAAGCGCGACAGCGCATTGTCAATACTGAGACGTCGATCTTCTGCTTAGTGTGGTACTACCACGGACGGAACGGCCCACAGCTGTAGACAGAAAACTGTCAATAGCGTGGCTAATAAAAATATACATATATTAAATATTATATGCTCCGATGGTTCGGACATGTGGAAAGAATGCCGAACGAACGTCTGGTTAAGAAGATATACAATGCGAAAGTGGAAGGATGTAGGTACCGGGGGAGACCGAGACTAACCTACCTAGACCAGATTGGTCACGTACTGAAGGAAGGTGGAGTCAAGAGTCTCCGAAACCGGCGAGCGTGTATGAAGAGAATTATGAATGTTGAGGAAGCGAGTGAAGTATGCAAGGATAGAGTTCTCTGGCGCTCTGTTCTCTCTGCCTACCCTGCAAGGGACATGGCGTGATGATATGTATGTATGTATGTATATTAAATATTCACGTTAGCCCATAACAAAAAAATAAACGCGCTACAGACCGGTTCGTAAAAAAACATCAGCAAGAAATGAATCATTAACCAAAACGTGGGAACGCCCACTTGCCAACTGCTTCCAGCTACGCTCCAAGCCGAAGTCTGTACCTAAAATACCTTTTTTTTTTTCCTTGTGGTGGACTATGGATGTGGTCGCACCCCGCCAAATCGGTCCGCGGCGACGAAAGAGGCGGCGCGCAACCTCATAGACCCACCTTGCAAGCACCTCTCTTCGCCTTGCGAGCGGGCCACCGGTACCAGATCTTTGTCTTCGGTGATACCTAACATGCCTAAGGGTGATTTGGTTTAAAAAAATCGGTTTAAGAATTCTCAGCGCTCAACCATAGTCCGAGACATATTACACCATATAAGGCTAAAAAATCAGTCACCTTGTGTGCCAATCCCAAATTTAGAATACTGGATAACCAGCCTCTCATTAATGATTTTTGATGTTTACGTTCCCTGTCTACAGCCGCGGGCTGGTCCGTCCGGGGTAGTACCACACTGAGCAGAAGATCGACGTCTGAGTAATGGCAATGTGCTATTGCGCTTCGTTCAGTGAGCGAGAGAGCCGGACGCCCAACTAGGGTGGGTTTGGGGATTTTATTAGTAGGCAGCTGCTTAAGCTATACCCTTGGTATTGCAAAGGTATAAGTATATATTTGATCTTGCGGTAGCGGGAGTCCTGGTAACACAGGTTTTTTTATGTTAAAAAACCTACTTCAGGCACTAGTCTCTCACAAAGGTTGTTTACTGTGATGAAGTACTTATATATAAATTAGATCTAAGCTAACCTTGTGAAGAGGAAATAAAATTATATTATTATATACTAGTCCGATTTCATAAATTTAAAGGCTTTAAATGCAAATCAAAATCATTTATTACGTATAAACCCCTGCGAGGGCTGCTGGGCTGCTTACATATTGTCAATTTTAATATTTTAAATTAATACAACAAACTAACAGCTGTGTGCTATCGACTACGAATACTACCAACACTTACTTTGCTCGTGGATGTCGTAGAAAACGACTAAGAGCTTTATAACAACCTGGACCAACTCCACCTGATGCCGTTTGGTCAACAATTACATTCACAAGTAGTGTTGACGTCAGACAGACGACCGGTCATAAAACTATTGCCAATAACTTTTACAATATGTACTATGAAATAAGTGTACATATTGTATCGACTCCAAGTAATTGGGATAAGAGTTGGAGAATGATGAATGATGAAAATAAACTAACAACGGGTAGGAACGCAACCGCTACTGAGAAGATTTAGCAAGAAAGAATTTCTCTATTATTATTATTTGTTAACTGTTTTTTTTTTTAATAAATAATATAATATGTTTAGTAAGAATTAGCGGTGACCAGTTTGATATCCTTCGAAGGCAAGAGTTCATATATGTTTTGAAAGCTAATAAATATATATCATCACCATGGACTGTATTTTTACGTGGAATGATATCGTACGGTATATAACACTTGAAAACACCTGAAGATTCAAAACAGATAATTTAAAAGATTAACTAATTCAAAATTCAAGCACTTATTAATTACTTGTAGTACAAAACCTGTTAAATAAACATTTAAAAAATCTTATGATCATTAAAAGTTGCAATTAAGACCAAAGGCCTAATCGCTATCATTGCAAAATAAAATAATAAAAAAACAAAAACAAAGCGCATGCATAAAATTAACAACTAAAGAGTCCATACAGTAAGCCCGAAAATAAACACGAATACATAAAGCAAATTAAAACATGTAAAACCTTTTACAAACAAAATGTTTCTCGACAGTATCTGTACACTGCATAAACCCTTGCGCGGCATGCAAAAAAATAATAAAAAATATAACCTCTAAATGTCACGTTGACAGGTCCCGCGATAAGATGGCGTCGCACCTTTAGTAAGCCAAGGACACTTGCATACAGCCAGATACCAAATTTAAATGTCGTATTCTTCCAAACATAGACTAACCAGTTCTGTATTGATTTTTTTTACGTATTCACATATTGCGTCAGGTCATGGAATCGATTATTCTGCCAAATATTCTTTTTTCACAAATGCAATAATTATGTTTTTACGATAACATTAGTTACACGGTAGTAATAGCAGTTATTATGAATTAGCCAGAGTTGTTCAGTGTTGCATGGTTTTAATTAAAAAGTTTTGTCGTAACTTTAATAATAGACGTTGCATAAATATATTGCAATAAAAAATACCTAAAACTTATCGCTTAACGTAAATACATATGCCTATATTGTGCAAAAATTAAAATCTTCAAGAAAATACTTTTATAATATACAATAATAATAAAAAAAAATAAAAAACATGCACATCTAGTTTAATTTTTGTGTTTAATAAATAGAAGTTTACTCTATAAAAGAGTTATGAAATATCATAACTCACTAAAAACTTTTTAATGCTAAAAAGACCAGTTCTACTTATTAAACAAGATGGCCTTGTTTGTCGTAACTTTTTTTCTTAAGTGTTTTTGAACTCAGTAAATAATAAATACGAATCTTAATGTATTTCATTGACAGAAGTTAATTTATGTATTTTTGTTAATTTTATTTAATATTATTCATATATCGCTGTAATAAAATATTGTCAGTAACTTAATATACAAATAATTATATATTTAGCCGTAAAAATCCTCAAAGTTCCTCTTGCTATAGCTGATTTTAGCTGTATCATAAAACCAAGTCATACTCAACATAATTACAACGCTAATTTATTATAAAAACGATGAAATATAAACGCCAAGTATACAAATTCTTATAATATTTACAAAAAAAAATACAATCAAAGAACCATTGATGGAAAAAATTCAAATTCAAAATACTTATTCCATTTACAAAATAGAAAAGGTTACCGCTTTTTTTTTAAATTAGAATTCGTAACTAAAGCAAAGGAAAACCTTGCCCGTTCGCTATTAACTATCTGTGGACACTTTTTTAATTCTTTTTTTTTAAATTAAAAGTAAAAAAAAACACTTGAAATAAATCACTACAATACGTATCTAAGCACTCGCGTCCATCATAATCGCGTTATAATTATAAACTAAAGTACACAACAGAATGATTACACGATATCGGTTAATTTTTAATAGGGTTCTCACTGATAAGAAATTATTATTTTTTATTTGACATCATTATTAAATATACGAGTATTTCTATAATACAATTATAACCCACTCTTTTAACCGTCATCATCAGCTCATATATGTCCCACTATTGGGCTCGAGCCTCCTACATAATGGGAGGAAAATTTACCTACTTTTATATACCTCGGTCGTCTACGATCACGACGGTGTTGACTGAATGAACATTATAACTTCTTACCCTATGCTTAGCTGCAGGGCCGGCTTCACCTATAGTGCAGAGGGTGCGGTGCACCCGGGCGCCGTGTGTTAGGGGGCGCCGAATGACAGGTTTGGGTAGGTTACTTTGTCGCCATGCTCACTGTAACTTCATAATCCGATCGCGTTTACCTGATTTTGTGTCAAAACAACGAGACTAAGCATGCGACAACGCATTCCACTGAGGTTCGGAGTTTAGTCGAACGTGTTGTATCAAGTGTTGGATGCGGATTTAGCCGAGATGGAAGGTACACCACTGATATAGAGCGAAGAGTGAATGCGGGAAATAGAGTGAACGGAGCGTTGGGGCAACTTCTCGGCAGCCACCACCTCAGCCAGAAGGCACGTGTAGCAATACATAACGCAGTGCTTGTCCCAACATTACTGTATGGAAGCGAGAGTTGGGTATGCAGAAAAGAGTATGATAGTAAAATTAATGCGGTCGAAATGCGATCTCTGCGGAAAATCTGTGGAGTTAGGCTGACCGACCGCATTCGTAACGACGACGTAAGAGAGCGAGTAGGTATGAAAGAGAGTATTGGTGTAAAGATGCGAAAGGGAATGCTCCGATGGTTCGGACATGTGGAAAGAATGCCGAACGAACGCCTGGTTAAGAAGATATACAATGCGAAAGTGGAAGGATGTAGGTACCGAGGGAGACCGAGACTAACCTACCTAGACCAGATCGGTCATGTACTGAAGGAAGGTGGAGTCAAGAGTCTCCGAAACCGGCGAGCGTGTATGAAGAGAAATATGAATGTTGAGGAAGCGAGTGAAGTATGCAGAGATAGAGTTCTCTGGCACTCTGTTCTCTCTGCCTACCCTGCAAGGGATATGGCGTGATGATATGTATGTACACTACCGTCCAAAAGTTTGGAAGCACACCTGTTTTCAAACAAAACAAATAAATGCCGACTAATAGCGGTAAAAATTAGCAATAATCTTAAGTTTTACAACCTTTTACGACTGTCTACACAAACACAAAAGGATTATTATCCTACATTCATCAAGTTTTATGGAATTCCTTAATATTGACGAAACACGTGTTTTATGACTTAATCCGTCGGCTACTTTATCCTATGCAATGGTGTAGTTTTATTGATAATGTTTGCTGGTTTTAACTTTTTTAGACCTTATTCAGTCGCACTTGAGCATTGGCACGTGAAAGTTGTGATATTATCATTGTCTGTATTCGAAAGATATCGGCTACTACTTTGACCGTATTTTTTCTTCTGAAAATGGCAAAACGCAAGCAAATCACGCTTGAACAGCGAAGCGCTATTTGCACTCTACGCGAGGAAGGATACAGTGAACGTCAAATCGCAGAAAGGCTCGGAATTTCTTGTAAAGGTGTCCACTATACCCTTGCTAGAAAACAAGAAACGGGGAAAAATGAAGATAGAAAGAGATCTGGTAGGCCCAAATCCACAACAAATCAAGAGGACAACTTCATTAGAGTTCTTTCTAAACGGAATCGACGCTTAACTGCACCACAGATCACTGCAGCTCTGAATGATACGCGAGAAACACCCATTTCAACAACTACTGTTAAAAGACGCTTACTGTCTGCGGGATTAAGAGGATGTGTTGCTGCTAAAAAAACCCAAACTAACAAATCGACATAAGAAAAATAGACTAGAATGGGCAAAAGCGCATAAAAACTGGACTATAGAACAATGGGAAAATGTCCTTTGGAGTGACGAATCAAAATTTCAGATTTTCGGATCCAATAGACGTGTCTTTGTACGCCGGTCAAAAGAAGAGAGGGCTTCAGAGGCATGTACAGTGCCTACCATCAAACATGGTGGTGGTAATGTCATGGTTTGGGGGTGTTTTGGCAACAGTAAACCCGGCAATCTTGTGAGGATAACCGGAAAATTAAACAAGGAAGGCTATTTAAAAATTCTCCAAGATTCTGCCATACCCAGTGGACTAAGTCTCATTGGTTCTGGATTCATTTTTCAACAGGATAATGATCCTAAGCATTCGTCTAAATTGTGCCAGAACTTTTTAAACAAGAAAAAAGCTGAAACCATTTTAAACATCATGCAATGGCCATCTCAATCCCCTGATCTTTCTCCCATTGAACTTGTTTGGGATGAACTTGACAGGAGGGTGAAAAGTCGTTGTCCTACGAGCTCAGAACATTTGTGGCAGCTATTAGAGAACGAATGGAACAAATTAGATAAAGATTATTTTAAAAAATTGATTAATAGAATGCCCAGAATATGTGAGAAGATTATAAAGGAGAAAGGTGGACACTTTGATGAAGCTAAAATTTAATCTAATTTACCATTGTATATTATTTTTTTATTTTGTTTAAGTTAGTTTCTGTTTGTTCTTTATTTTTTTATCAATACATTTAAATTTAAATGACTTAGTTTGGTTTTATTCGATTTTACCTTGCTGCTTCCAAACTTTTGGACGGTAGTGTATGTATGTATGTTGTATCAACTTATTCCATTTTGTTCCCCATTTTGATACAAGAGGGCGCCAGGTTATTGATTGCACCCGGGCGCTACATGTGCTAGAGCCGCTCCTGCTTAGCTGAGTAGGGAATCTAACATTACGTAAGTTATTAAATTAAAAATTTACTAATTTTGATCAAAACTGTGATAGATTAATAAGATTAATGTTATTGCAGTGAGTTAATGATACCTACTTGTAGTAAGAGTACATACATACATATCATCACGCCATATCCCTTGCAGGGTAGGCAGAGAGAACAGAGTGCCAGAGAACTCTATCCTTGCATACTTCACTCGCTTCCTCAACATTCATAATTCTTTTCATACACGCTCGCCAGTTCCGGAGACTCTTGACTCCACCTTCCTTCAGTACGTGACCAATCTGGTCTAGGTAGATTAGTTTCGGTCTCCCCCGGTACCTACATCCTTCCATTTTCGCATTGTATATCTTCTTAACCAGACGTTCGTTCGGCATTATTTCCACATGTCCATCGGAGCATTCCCTTTCGCATCTTTACACCAATACTCTCTTTAATACCTACTTGTAGCAAGAGCATTGTAATAAAAGATATTTTCAGAATAAACGGAGTTATATTTCATCAATAAGGCCTTTTCTTACAAAAATTCTTATTAACGGGCAGGGAAGAGTAGTTGCAATCTTATGATGTGTTACGGTAGTAGGGGAGGGCGTCAATTCATTCTTCAAAATCTCTTACATAATTTATGAACAGCCCCTTGTCTTGCTTATAAGTGCCGTGAAAGACGCAAGCAAATCTTTGAAAGAGGTTGATAATACGAAAATCTTAGTATAGATTATTACACGTCTGATCAGCGTGGTATTATAGGTCAATTTACCTTCTATTGAGGAAGAGTCTCGAACCCAGCATGATGATAAAATAACATTCAAACATTCTTAATACCTTAAATTTGATTCAGATATATACCGGGTGTAACAGAGAATGGAGCAGCTGGTCAGAAGGGTGGTAGGTAATCAAGATAGGAATACATAACAAAAATTTAAAGGGAAAATGTCGATTCGTTAATGAATTAAAAGCTTTTAAAATTTTCAATTTTTTCATCGCTTTTCTTTGAATCTGAATAAAATGTACCAAGTAAATGATAAATAATCTGTTATATACTCCTACTTTCTTAAATATTCATTAAAACTTAAATAAATCAATGATTACGTTTGCTACAGTATGACAAGGCGACGTCGCCTTCACAGACAGCTGATGGGTCAATGACCTTGACATTTTCCCTTCAAATTTTTGTTATAGGTTTCTAACATCATTACCTACCACCTTTCTGACCAGCTGCTCCATTCTTTGTTACACCCGGTATTGGTGCTATGCAATGGCTGCAAAGAATATTACCATCTTTTAAATTATTTTTGGATGCCGTGAAACAAGACTAAAAGTTTTACTTTGACTCGCCTCCATCTGATGCCGTTTGGTCAACAATTACATTCACAAGTAGTGTTGACGTCTGGCAGGCGGCCGGTCATAAAACTGTTGACAATAACTTTTGCAATATATACGATTAAAGAGCACATATTGCGTCGATCAGAAACAAGAAAAAAATAACAGAAGAATAATGATGATGATGACCTTACAGTATGAGAACCAAACCATTGACAGTTTTCTATCTACAGCCGCGGGCCGGTCCGTCCGGGGTAGTACCACTTACGCAAAGAAAAAAAAAACGACCTCTGAGAAAATGTTCTGTTGTTCGCTAAAGCCTGAAACCCAATTTTGAGTAGGTTTTGGGTTGATATGCAGCGGCCTCCCGTGAGGTGACTGGGTAAGAATACAATTCACCACCCGCTATCTTACATGTGGGTGATCGTTAGAGACGACTAAGGGATATAAAACGCATATAACATCTATGCAAGAGAATGTAAACTCGAAACAAAAACCTATACCAACACGTCTGACCAGCGTGGTATAGCAGGTCAATGATCTCTCCCATTATGTAGGAGGCTCGAGTCCAACAGTGGGACATATATGAGCCGAGATGATGCAGCGGTCTAGCTATAACCCTGATATTGTAAAGATACACAGGCGGCAGTAACATTTACTATCTGCTGTGCTGCTTGCTCGTTTACCATAAGCAATAAAAACGGTATCTTGTAAAAAAATATTATCTATCACACATGATTTTGGCAGATAAGATTCGATAAGTTCTAATCGCCATGCTGTACAAATTGTTATACAATTTAATTAAAGCAAATTTATTTGATAACATACGTGAATAGGATAAAACGTATATCCTGTTTGAATCTAGTGCTAGGCAAACTGGAAATTAACTGATATCAAGATCATGGATCATTGCCGTGACGATTATGTAGCTTTTAATAAAAGAAAAACTTCGATACATTAATTTTTACGCTCGTGATTCTGCCAGATCCAGAATATTTTTTCCGACGTCCTCGAATATTTATTTTAATCTAATATTTTCTTACTTTAAACAAAATAATTGCTTTTTTTCCGTGTGGTGACGGAGTAAGAATACATTTCACCACCCCGTATCTTACCCGTGAGTGATCGTACGAGACGACTAAGAGATATAAAACGCTTATAACAGCAAGAGATGGAAAATTCTAAACAAAACCCTATACCAACACGTCTGACCAGCGTGGTATATATATATATATATATGGTCTGTAATGATGACGATGATGACATTGAATAAATGATATCACCACCATTTTAAGTTACATCAGGGTTTTAGCCCGAGTGCCTGAATAAGGTCATACGGTATTTAGTTTCTGTAATGAACTGAATATGATGTATCCTGGTAAGCCACATCCTAGTTGTATCTCTAATACTGATGAAGTGTATTGGCAGTAATTACCGCTTACTATCAAATGTGCTGCTTACTCGCCTGAGAGGTTACAAAAAAATCTACAATAGATTTCACAGAAACTAAAAAATTATAATGTACCATGACTTGTGGTTATGGAGTACGAATATAATTCAAAAAAAAAGGTAAAGGTAAAATTCCCTCCTATTATGGAGGAGGCTCGAGCCCAACAGTGCGACTGTGATGATGAAGATCATGGAACCCAAGCATCATTATTACAGAAGTACTAGCGGACCTGGAACACTTCCTTCCGCTTAACAGTTAATGAATGAGATGAGCAGATTTTAATTAAATCAAAATTATTACGTGATTTTTTTTAATTATGATAATAAATATGAATAATCATCATCATCATCACAGCCTATATATGTCCCACATGTGGACTCGAGCCTCCTCCATAATGGGAGGGAAATTAACCTACTATACCGCGCTGGTCAGACGTGTTGGTATAGCGTTTTGTTTCGAGATTTTCTTCTCTCACATAGATGTTATATGCGTTATATATCCCTTAGTCGTCTCTTACGATCACCCACGGGTAAGATAGGGGGTGGTGAATAGTATTCTTACTCCGTCACCATACGGAAAATGAATAATACATAAATTTAAAAAATCAAGTATTTTAATAACGTGCCAGCAAGACGAAGAAGTACCTTGTATTATACGACATTTTTCTTCATGCGTCCCACCGCAATACAATTATTTTTTTAGTTAAAATCGTAACATTATATGATTGAACGGCATTCTTTCCACATGTCCGAACCATTGGAGCATTCCCTTTCGCATCTTTACACCTGTACGGTATGCACAGCCTGCAGTGGACTGTATGAAGTAAGTTTACTGAACTAGGTGAGGAACTGATATTATCCTATCCCTGCAAGCCGCGAAGAAGTAATTAAAAAATACTCCACCAACCTTTCATCCACTTTCGCCGAGGGCAGTAGTGTCGTCGCAGTAGGCTCGCCAAACCGCGCAGTCAGCTTCACTATATTCTATACAACTATGCAGTTCACAGCACCACAAAACACTATTATGGTGGTTCCAACAGTTCCGTTAAACAATGTCCTACCAAGGATTAAGCAGGTGCGGCAATTACGAATACACCGAGTGGCACAACCGCCTGGCGGACCGAGTTGTGTCAAATCTTCTACTCAACTGTCATAACGACGGTTGCAGAATCGAAGTTGTGAAGTTTCTCCAAATACCCTCCACATAACTTGCAAGGACCGAACATACCCCTCACCGAATTCAACATGATGAATTCCCCATTCTAAATTAAAGAGCAAGTAAGGGATATACAATCCACTAACCTATGTAAACAAAACACATAGAATAAATAAACCTTTAGTGAGGTATATTTTTGAAAAAAAAGAATAATAATAATTAATTAATCTAGATAAACAATAAAATTTAACCAAAAAAAAAAAAATAAAAGGTAATTAATTTGCATACGGTAATGGACAAATTTTATTCACCGGTCTCTTAATTAGACCATTTTTAGTTCTCAAAGTAACTACACGAATAATGCCATCAACGCCCTCGTGTGTTGTTTCAATTCTACCAAGAGGCCACTGCAATGGGCGCGTCAAATTTGATTTCAGTAAAACTAAATCACCAATCTTTACGTTAGGAGGTGAGGCAAACCACTTCTCTCTTTGTTGCAGAGTATGAAGATAGTCATTTGACCAGCGCTTCCAAAATAACTGTGATATTTTTTGAATTGACTGCCAACGAGATAATCTATGTTGAGGAACGTCCTCATAATTATATTCAGGCACAGCCACTAAGCTTTGTCCTATCAGGAAATGACCAGCAGTTAATACATCGAACTCGTTTGGGTTTTCAGATAGTGTACATAAAGGGCGTGAGTTTAATACAGCCTCTATTCTGCAGAACACAGTTGACAACTCTTCCAGAGTGAGACTTCTATCACCTACAATACGTTGTAAAATGTGTTTCGTACTTTTTATCCCGGCTTCCCAAAGTCCACCCATGGAAGCTGCGTTAGGAGGATTTGTCCTCCACTCTACTTGCCGCGCGGTTAATCCTACGAGTACCTCGTCATGAATCTTATTACCATTTAAAAATCTAAGTACCTCCTTGAGATGCTTGGCTGCCGATACATAATTCGTCCCGCAATCGGAATATAAACAAGTACTTAATCCGCGACGGGCCACGAAACGGTCATATGCAGCTAGAAAACATTCAGCTGATAAATCAGTTAACACCTCGCAGTGTACTGCTTTTGTTGAAAAACATACAAATAGGCATAGATAAGCCTTGTATATTTTTGCGTTACGACGTGTACTTTCTTTTACAAGGAATGGACCACTTATATCTGTACCTACATGGCTGAATACCTTATCAACCTTAAGTCGGGACATGGGCAACGTACCCATTTGAGGTTGTAATGCAGTAGGTCGGCATTTAAAACACACCTTACACTTTGTCAGTACCGATCGAATGATGCTACGAGCACCAACGAGCCAATAGTTTTGACACATTAGACCTTGTAATGTACGAGGCCCTACGTGTAGGTATTTTACGTGCAAATATTCGATTAATAATTTACTTGTACGGCATTTTGGTAGCAAAACCGGGTGCTTCGTATTGTACGGAAGGTCAGATTGTGAGATACGACCCCCCACCCTGAGGACTTTATTTTCAACGAAGGGTGATAGTTTACGTAAAGAGGCTACAAACTTACCCTTTTCTAACGCTACTATTTCAGATTCAAAGTGATTTTGTTGAATAATTCTAATAATTGAATCATGACCTTTGCGCAACTCAAAGGTCGTTAGAGGGCCTAAAGACCGATTTGAAATTTTACACTGAAGATTTATAATAAATCTATGACACCATGAAATAATACGCTGTAATTTATTAAAAGAAGAACACTTATTAAATATTTCTTCAAGGTCATTTTTAATTTCAACCTTTAGAGAAGAATTAAAACTAAATGTTGCACTATTTGATTTAAGTTCGGGAATCTTGAAGTTATGATTTAATAAATATGGTTTTATAGGCCACTTTTGTTGGTTATCATATAGCCAATCGGGGCCGTGAATCCACTCTGTAGCTCTTTCCACGAAGTGAGCAGGCAACGTTCCACGTGAACATATGTCTGCAGCGTTATTTTCGCCCTTCACGTGATACCAACAACTAGGTGGTACTGCGGCAATAATGCGACTAACATGGTTAGCCACAAAAGTTTTTAACGTGTATGGTTGTGTATGTATCCAAGCCAAAACATTTTTCGAATCGCTGAGCGCAAATATAGAAACAGATAAATTATTATCGCTTAAGTTTTGTACGACAAAACTTACAACCTTCGATAGCAGCACGGCTGCTTCGAGTTCGAGTCTAGGTATAGACAAGAGTGGGTTTAACGGCGCAACCTTTGACTTACTAGTCAGCAGTCGAACCTTCACTTCACCTATATTGTTTATACTACGTATATATAAGCACGTTGCGTATCCACGGGATGACGCATCGCAAAATGCTATTAATTGTATTTCACTAAAATTAGGTATTAAGATGTGACGCTCAAAACGCAATTCAGTCAAAAGTGGTAGATCGGAGATGAATCGATTCCACTGTGAGCACGGCTCAGGTGGTAGTTGCTCATCCCATGCGACTCCCATCTTCCAGAGATCTTGCATGATACACTTTGCGACAAACGTACATGGTGAAATAATACCTACAGGATCGAATATGCTCGCCAGTAGTTTTAAAACTGATCGTTTGGTCTGTTTATTATCAGTCATGTTATAGGAAAACGCAAAACTGTCACAGGCAGGTAACCATGTCAACCCTAACACCTTAAGGGAGGATGATAACGTATCATCTTGAAAATCGATGGTTACAACTTGATTTGACTGCATATGAGTAAGTAACTCGGGACAGTTGCTAGCCCATTTTCTTAAATCAAAGCCACCACTTTTAAGAAGTGTCAGCAAATCATCCTGCAACGTGCAGGCCTGTTCTAATGATGGGCAGGACCATAATTCGTCATCAACGTAGAAGCCTTGTTTGAGCACCTTTGCAGCCTCTGTACGCGGACGTTCAGCATGAGTGAGCTCATCCTCAGCTAGCTGATGCAGCGTGCGCACAGCTATGTAAGGTGCACTACGGAGACCGTAGGTATTCGTTCGAAGTTCGAAGACGCGAACTGGCTCCGTTGCAGATTCTCGCCAAAGAATGTGCTGGTACTTCCTATCAGCAGGATCAATCAGAACAGCCCGATACATCTTTGACACATCAGCAGTGAAACAAACTTTATATAACCGAAAGCGAATTATAATCTTTAGTAAGTCTGGATGTAGTTTTCTACCTGTCAAGAGTGCATTGTTAATTGAAATACCATTCTTAGGTTGTGCTGAACCGTCGTAAACAACGCGCAGAGGTGTACTTACGGACGATGGACGCAGAACACAATGGTGCGGTATATAATATCCTGACTGCTCAGGACCTTGATATAACGCCATGTGTCCAAGAGATTCATACTCTCGCATGAAGTCAACATAAGACTTATGAAGGTCTGGCGATCGCGCCAGGCGGCGCTCGACCTGTTTAAGCCTAGTTATAGCCACATCATAAGAATCACCAATAGGTGCATGGTGTGGGTTTAATAAAATGGGAGAAACATAACGACCATTCTCATCACGACAGTGTTTTTCTGTGTACATTTTTTCGGCTAACTCCTCCATAGGATCCGTTGGAACTTCACACGGTAAAGATTCCAACTCCCAAAACCGTTTAAGTGTATCATTTAAATAATTATTTTCAATTGTGTACGACACAAATGACGTTGCACACGGTACAACATCGAGACTGCTAGAGCAATTTTTTAACCCTAGTCTCCCAGTTATGACGTAACCAAATATGCTCCCCAATGCCACTGGTACATCTTTATTTATTATAAATTTTGTCCCGTCATAAATATAGGGAAACACTTCACCCGATAAAATAATGTCAATCGGGGACGTTGTATAAAAATACGGATCAGCTAATTGTAAATCTTTATACTTAGTAATCAACTTATCGGGAATAAGTACGTTTGGCAAATCGGATGTAATTTTAGGTAAAATTACAGCATCAATGTTAAACACCGGCGTGTTATTGTAGCGCGGCTGAATAACACACGAAGCCATTCCATAATTTTTTACATATTCGCCACCTAGTCCGAAGATATTATATGGACATTTATTAGCTGATAATCCTAACCGTTGAAAACAATCTAACGTAATAAAATTACTTTGCGCCCCAGAGTCAATTAATACGCGCACGGGCTGATAATTATTAAACGCGTTCAAAACATTCACAACAGCTGTTCCCAAGATAACTGTACAGTTAGAAGTATGCGTAGACGTCAGATGACACACCGTACTGATAATTGATTGTTCGTCTCCCTTGCACGGCGCAGGAGCGGTCTCAGTCGAAATCAGCTGATTCGAACACGGTTTGTTATTATCTATCGCGCTAACTTCACGATGTAACAGAACATGATGCGGTAAATTACAGATTAAACATTTAAAATTACTTTTACACGCCTTAACGGTATGATTTGATTTTAAACAATTATGACATAATTTTAATTCATTCGCACGGCGAATACGTTGCTCATTAGACAATTTACGAAATTGTTCACAACGGAAAATCATATGATTACTATCACAATGTACACATAAACCCTTTAACCCAGAGCGTGTAGAAGATAGCGAATGCTTTTTTGTATCCTTTTGTCGCGAATCATTTTGTTGATATTTATTAGAATACACATTAGAATATGACGCAGAATGATCTAGAACTTTTATTTGATTATGTATAAATAATGCTAATTCATCGAAGGTAGGAATGGAATTTTGATCTAATTTTTGTTCAAAATATTTTCGAGTTTGTGGATCTAATGCCCTTAACGCAATATGACACATTACATAACTGCTTAAATCTTTAATATTAAGTGCCTGTATTGCCTTATACGAATGTTCGAAGTTCTCAATAAACATGTTCAAATCAGCAGACGATTCCTTGCGTAACGGTGAAAAGTTTAACATTTTATCTAGGTACCTACCAACTAACAATCTATTGTCTCGATATTTATCAATTAAACTCTGCCAGACGAGATCGTAGTTATTGGCGGATATCGGTACACTTTTAACCATATTTAATGCAGAACCTTTCGTGCAAGACAATAGATAATGAAATTTATCAATTTTTGGAATGTGCGGCTGATCATGTACTAACGAGCAAAATGTTTCATAAAATGTATTAAAATTCTCAATATCCGAATTAAATGTAAATAATTCAAGTTTAGGCAGGCGAGGGCGGGACTCCATGGTAACCAAGCGATTCTCACCGTTATTGCCGATGCGTGCCGAGCTATATTTCGAAGCACATAATTTCACTCGAAAATATAGTTCATCAAAACTTTGTAACTCTTGACTTCTAAGTATTGACTCAGAATCAACTAAAAGTTCTTGTTCGAATATATCGAATATTATTTTTTCGAATGAACTACGTAGGTCACTAATTTCAGAGACGTGCAATAAAAACAATTCTTTCGTATCAGAATTCGATAAATCGTGGGACATATCATATACCTTTTGCATTTGTGAAAACAAGAGTTGTTTTCGTTGAATTAACACGGTTAATTCTTTGGGTAATGGATTTTTCTTATCACTAGAAGTTTTTGCTTTAGGTGCCGCCATCTTGTGAAACAACACACGTAGCCCAATGAAATTATAAAATTAATAATATATTACTTTCACTAATACTTGTTACCTATACAATTTAATTATATAACACTTAGCTGAATAATTGTACGACAAAATAATTTATGTGTTTTGTTTATATTGTATACTTCGTATAGTGGAGAAAAGTAAAGTACATAAGATATGTATAGAACGTCTACACAATGAAATTATAATTTCATTAAATAATGGGGAATAAGAAGTAATTGGCACGGCCAATATAAATAAATTATATGCTAAGAACGTCTTAACATATATGATATTTATTGGGAGGTATTCTAACACGGTTAGAAATAACGGTACAGAACGTCTGTACTGTCTAAATACCTGGGAATTACGAATTCCTAGGTGAGGTATGAGACCTTAGGAGCGGTATCCTGGGTCGAAGTGACCAAAAAAAGACTGTACGGTATGCACAGCCTGCAGTGGACTGTATGAAGTAAGTTTACTGAACTAGGTGAGGAACTGATATTATCCTATCCCTGCAAGCCGCGAAGAAGTAATTAAAAAATACTCCACCAACCTTTCATCCACTTTCGCCGAGGGCAGTAGTGTCGTCGCAGTAGGCTCGCCAAACCGCGCAGTCAGCTTCACTATATTCTATACAACTATGCAGTTCACAGCACCACAAAACACTATTATGGTGGTTCCAACAGTTCCGTTAAACAATGTCCTACCAAGGATTAAGCAGGTGCGGCAATTACGAATACACCGAGTGGCACAACCGCCTGGCGGACCGAGTTGTGTCAAATCTTCTACTCAACTGTCATAACGACGGTTGCAGAATCGAAGTTGTGAAGTTTCTCCAAATACCCTCCACATAACTTGCAAGGACCGAACAACACCAATACTCCCTTTCATACCTACTCGCTCTCTTACGTCGTCGTTACGAATGCGATCGGTCAGCCTAACTCCACAGATTTTTCGTAGAGATCGCATTTCGACCGCATTAATTTTACTTTCATGCTCTTTTCAATCTCATCACTTTATCATAACACGCCTGAAGAAGTATAACTACAAAAAATGTTCTATATAATAATCAGCTTCGAATCTGTTAAAAATATGTTACGAATTCAATATTGCCAACCCTAATCGTATGCATAGCCGACCTCGTCGTATCATAAATAAGGAAGAACAACACCGGGTCTCGGGTCTTGGGTTATCGATGCCAATCGATATCTGTTCTAATGTATCGTGACGTCATCATTAGAAGCTATTAAAACAAAATAGAAACTATGACTTTTTGTCGCACTATATGTCATTTTACGCAAACAAACAAAAAAGAAAAAAACAACTGTAATCGTGGCCAGTGACGTCATAACTCAAACACAAGTTTTAATATGTTCTTCACAAGTTATTTAAGTTCTACATACATATCATCACGCCATATCCCTTGCAGGGTAGGCAGAGAGAACAGAGTGCCAGAAAGTTCTAAATTATTATTAAATAGTGGTTATGGATATGGTGGTATAGGACCTCACTGTTGACAGTTCTCTGTCTACAGCCGCGGGCAGGTCCGTCCGGGGTAGTACCACACTCAGCAGAAGATCGACGTCTGAGTAATGACAATGTGGTATTGCGCTTCGTTCGGTGAGCGAGAGAGCCGGACGCATAACTGGAGATTTTATTGCTAGGCAGCGGCTTAAACTATACCCTTGGTATAGCAAAGGTCCATGGGTAGCAGTGACACTTATCATCAGGTGCGCTGCTTGCTCGTTTGCCACCATAAACAATAAAAAAAAATTCGTTATATGTCTCAAATTCCGAGTGATATGTCCAGTCGTCAGAGAATCCCAACTAGTGGATGAGTATAGAAACGAGCTCGCCGAGCTACCATATCCGTGTGGTGACGGAGTAAGAATACAATTCACCACCCCCTATGTTAACCGTGAGTGATCTTAAAAGATGACTAAGAGATAAAATATGCATATAACATCTATGCAAGAGAAGGAAAACTCGAATAAAACCCTATACCAACACGTCTGACCAGCGTGGTATAGTAGATCAATTTTCCTTCTAGTGTGAAGGAGGCTCCAGCCCAACAGTGGGACATATATGAGCTGAAATGCTGACGATGATATATAATGTTAGTGCGCAGATCTAGCCATTAAAAACCTCCATTATCTTAGTTATATCATGTACGAAACCTAGAGAGAATAAGTTATTTACAAGTTTTTAAGTTTAAAACACGCTGTGCTGTGTGGTAGCAGCTACGAATACCACCAACCCTTACTTTGCTCGTGGATGTCGTAAAAGACGACTAAGAGCCTTATAACGACCTGGGCCAACTCCATCTGATTCCGTTTGGTCAACAATTACATGCCCAAAGAGAGTTGACGTCTGTCAGGCGGCCGGTCATAAAACTATTGCCAATAACTTTCACAGTATGTACTATGAAAGAAGGGTACATATTGTATCGACCCCAAGTAATTGGGATAAGTGTAGGAGAATGATGATGAAGTTTAAAGCACGTTAAAGTGAAGCCAAGTTTTAAAAAATGTATGTTTCAATTGCAGACAATCTCAAATTCCGAGTGACAGGTCCAGTCGCAAGCGTCAGAGAATCACAACTAGTGGACGAGTATGGAAACGAACTAGCCAAGCTACCATTCAGGTAAACGTTATAACCTAACCCACTCTGTTCATCCGCTACTGAGTTTGATATAGATCAGCAAAGAGAAAAATCTGGAGAAAACCTGCTCGTCTTACAGCTAATCTCATTTAAGTATTTTAAAGTAGTTTCTTATCATACTGTTTTTTTTTAATAATAAGACAATACTTAGTGGAAAGGTTTTCCGTGTGGTGACGGAGTAAGAACACAATTCACCACCCCCCTATCTTATCCGTGAATGATCGTAAGAGAAGACTAAGAGATATAAAACGCATATAGGATCTACGCAAGAGGAGGCAAACTTCTGACCAGCGTGGTGTAGTAGGTTAATTACCTTGACGATCTCTCCGGCGTCCCGTAAAAGCGCGGAAGGGGCCACTGTGGTTTTAGTGGGTATTCCGGTCGGACTGTTCAGTTGGCCGGTGAGTCCCACACTCCCCTCCGTCTGTCACAGGCGGGGGGATAGCGCGTAAATGCGTTTCCACAGCGAGAAAAAAAAAAAAAAAAAAAGGCTAATTACCTTCCGTTTGGAGGAAGCTTAAGACCAACAATGGGGCATATATGAGCTGAGGTGAATGAATGAATGAAAGAGAAGAAAACTCGAAATATTATCCCTACCAACCTGTCTGATCAGCGTGCTATGGTAGGTAAGTGCCTTCCAATTGTGGAGGAGGCTCAAATCTAGTGTGATGATGATCCCAGATGCTAATACAATTACCCAATTATTATAAGAATAGGGGCCGTCCATTAATCACGTGATGTTTGAAAGGAGGGAGAGGTTTGACAAAAACCACGAAATATCACAAGGGGGAACACCACCCGGTGTAGTAAGATATCACGTGTATTTATTTTTTCGTCAAACTCTGTGATTTCTAAACTGAAAAGTGGCGTGTATTGTGACTTTGACTTGTAATTGCCATAGATGATCTGTATAAAGCCTTTTTTGCAAAGTATAAAAAAGTAAAAAACTAAGAATATAATGAGCTACTTCCTTGTAGGTACTAAAAATTCACGTGATGTTGGTGGGGGAGGGGGGTTCACTGTCTTATACCTCACCACGTATCACCAAGGTTGGGTTAAAAAATGCTAAAAAAAAGATCACGTCATTAATGGACGTCCCCATATACTAATCAACATCAAATTTTGTTCCAAAAACAATCAAGAAAACCTATCAAAATTGACAATAAACCTTCTAATGAAATTTCTAGCTACCAGCCGATAGCTGGTGACGGTCAAAACGTGGAGATAGAACCAGTAGTGGAACTGGTTGCAGATGTTGAATTACCAGCGGTCAAGACATCCAAAGTTTACGCAAAAATCGTGGGAAGAGACTTACGAGGTAACTAAACACACTTTTGGAAAATCAGCGCAATCTATATCTATAATAGAGGATGTTTATATATATGACATCGCTAAACTCGGAAACTATTTGACCGATCATTATGAAAATTATTATTTATATATGTATTTTTTCAAGGAGTAGGTTTATATGCCCATTGATGTAACTCTGCACCAGGCGGCGCTGCAATATATAGAATTTACAAACAAACGAACAGGTTGGGTCAGCTAGTAAGCAATAAATAGCCTAGAAGTTTCTAACAAATCCACATCATCCATAAATGACCTGTACAGAATAAGAGTCTCTTCTTCATCTTCAAAAATACACACTGTGTCACACGATCGGGAGCGAGTATTAGGTTTTTAAACTCATTCACCAGCAGTTTAAATTCATCAGTGTCTTTCAGTCAATGCTTTTTAAACTGGTGATCAAACTGTCAATATACTGGGGCATTATATTTAAAGTGGTAGGAGCACGCTGTTGACAGTACTCTGTCTGCAGCCGCGGGACGGTCCGCCCGGGGTAGTACCAAACTCTACCAGAAGATCGACGTCTGAGTAATGGCAATGTGCTATTGCGCTTTGTTCGGCGAGCGAGAGAGCCAGAAGCCCAATTGGGTAGGTTTGGGGTTTTTATTGGTAGGCAGCGGCCTAGTTATACCCTTGGTATTGCAAACGTCCATGGACGGCAGGGACACTTACCATCAGCTGTGCTGCTTGTTCGTTTGCCATCACTAGCAATAAAAAAACGTCAGCGAATTCTTTACAATTGAGTGATTTATTTACAATTATAGATTATACGAGCACTCTAGCTCCAAATTACTAAATTCAAACTTGAGCCAAATTAATATCTCTTAAAATTTCTGTATTTATAAAAAAAAAAAAAAACCGTTAAATTACTGCGTGAAAACTAGAGGTAGAAGGGATCTTGGCTTATATTACCATCACTGAGGGTAGAAGTTAAAAGTTGTAAAACATTGCATTTTTTTTTTCAGGGGAACCCTTCGTTCGTCTCGCCGGCCCTCTTGTCCAACCAGAGGTCCGTTTGGGTAGATCGGCAGCAATAATCTTTCCTGATTCATCCAATGACCTCGAGAGGGTCGAGGAATTCAACTCCGTGGTGTATAACAGTCTGAAATATAACGATACGGCACTACCTTTCAATAGAGTTTCACAAGTAAGGGATGATTATTGAGGCGATACATGGCGGAAAGCCGTTATTATTAGAAAATAGAGAAAAGGAAGGAAGACCCACCACTTTCCCACGGTTAATCAAAATACCGTACACCTTAAGAAATACGGGATGAGATCAAGGTGGAATAGGATGTAAGGAAATCTTACACTTATGATGAGCACCCTCCAGTGCGCATTTGATGCCGAACTGTTCTGAGGATGCCCCGTTTAGAGGCGAAAGACGTATCGATTCTTCATTCGAAGTTCAGCGGAAAGTTGTATATTGAAGTTCTGAAGGGTGAGGGAAGAGGTGTACGGTATATTGATTAACCGTGAGAAAGTGGTGGGTCTTCCTTCCTTTCCTCCATTTTCTAATGATGATTTATATGTTAACTTATACCTCATATGTTCTAAAATAGTTATCATTTTATAATAATATGACGCTTACGCAAGTACAAGGTCATACTGAACTAAGAATAAGATAGAGATGGGACAATCGATAAACGTAAATCGATAACAACTTTACTAATTATTTATAAAACAAATAAAACCAATACATTACCTATATAAACCACATAGTTACTCTATAAAATAAATAAATTGTGTTAATTAAGTATTCAGACGTAAGTTAAAATATTAATAAGACAATTTCTTTTATATTAAAAAGACAATTTTTTTGTATAAAATAATCATGATTATTCATGAAATTATCTGTGACCAAGAGCTCATCATCAACCCACTGGAATACTCCAGTGATGATGATAATAGAGCCGATGCACTTGGATTAGACATGTGTAAGTAATGCGAGTGATAGAACAAATGTGATATTACCCGACCGCGTACTGCTTCATTATACATTAGGCGAATAAATTAAACATCACACTAAAAATGACGCGAACGCCCGTGTTAGTCATGTTTAGTGTAATGTTTAATTTAGTCGCCTAATGTATAATGAAGCAGTACGCGGTCGGGTAATATCACATTTGTTCTATCACTCGCATTACTTACACATGTCTAACTTGGATGTAAACCTTTCGAATAATAAAAAGAATTAATTAACAGTTTTAATTTAAATTAAATAAAATCCATAGATCTAAATTCAATAAGATTTTCATAGATTGTTTAACAATAGTAATCGATTCACCCATCTATATGATTAAAATTCAATAAGAAAAAATGTTATACATTGTTTTTCAATTGCAATAGCAAATAACTTTAGCGAATAAGGAATTTTATCGACAAAAATACGGACTACGTTGTAAGCGTGTAGCACTAGTCACAACTGTCACAAAGATCAAGCTATATTTTATGGACTATAGATGTGTTATCGGACTTTTGACGGGAATTTGAAAACGTCATGTGGTGCTCTTGTATTATATTCGATATCTTAGTGTTTTAACGTGTTATATTAGATAATTTTGATGGCATTTTATGTAATGTGATGTGCGGAAATACTGTGATGTAGTGAATATCATATAAAAGTGCTTTACAACGTTTTCGTTTTCCATCAAAATTCCCACAAGATACCATTAACAGTGTGGCCATTGCACTGTTAATGGTGACAATTTGACTTAGACAATGACTGACCTGACAAGACTATAAACGTAAAAATAATTATAACTTGACACTGGCACCAATGGCTCGCATATGTAGCTGATTGCCAATATACAAAGAGAAGAAGAAGAAGAAGATGTGTTATCTGTCAAAGAAATATAATTTTATAACCATTAAAAAAAAATATTGACAATTTTGTGTTCATGTGTTAGAAATTTATTGTACTACTGACGCCATCTGTCAGAAAAGCAAAGAGTTTAACATCGCTGCAACAGAACTAAATTTAAAAAGCTTTCTTAAACTCTCTTCTTTTCGTTTAGACCTATTTTATATCCTCAATCACCAGAGACAGAGAATCAAAGGCATATGGTAAATGAAATCTTCCTCAGTAATCTAAAACCTAAACCGCATTTAATTCACTTTCCAGATAGTGAGCCAACAAGGTTCATTATTAACCACCGTACAAATTGGTTTGGCTTCCAGACTCTACGGATCTCCAGGAGAAAATCTACAGGTAATGATAAAAAATATTTAGTATGATATAACGTATAAACATTATCGGATAGAGGGCACACGTCTCCCAAAAAGACAACAAAATAATACGAGCCGCAAACTGAATGTTATACGACAGCTCACACTTGTCTAAGTAGTAAGACAATTGGAACGATTTCTAATAGGTATGAGTTTGAGTTCCACATGTGACATTCATTTTTCGTTCGTAAAGAAGTTTTTATATTCAATAAGATCTTATTATTATGTATTTAAAATTTCTGACTTCATATAGTTCATACGTAAACATTTTAAATCAGCTCAATTCAACGGTTGGGCTCAACGCTTCTCCACGATGGGGGTGGCATTAACTTAATAAATATACCACGCTGGTCAGACGGATTGGCATAAGCTTTATAGTCCCACCATCATGTCCCGTCGTATTTACACAACACCCACAGGCCAGAATTAATTCGTATGGCATCGGAGTACGAATACAATTTAGAATCCACCTTTAAATTGTATTTTCTCCATCCAAACACGGAAAATTTTAAATTTACTTCAAATTCAACTTCAGTGAAATTTTAAATCTACCATTCTTGATTTAAACTAAGCTTAAGAAATATAAATAAAATCCCTGATATCGCATATTTCTTTTCAGCTACATTTCGAAGTGACAAATTACAGAGAACAGTCAGTCCGATTCTCTTTTGGTGCCGTTGGGGAACTTAGATTCCTGACTCGTATAAATCCCGCATCGTAAGTAACCCTTTACTTATTTATAAGTATCCACTTGCCCAGTTTTTGCCTCCATATATTGATAGCAGAATGACATTTCACAAAGATTTGGTCGGTGTTAAGCGCCACCTATAGTTTCTAGATTATTCTAACACGATCAATCATCGAGTAACTATTTCTAATTTTTACGCGAGTATTCTAATTCTATACATTTTATCGCGTTTGTAATAGATTTTTTATTATTCGACGTTTTGAACAATTTACAACGTTCATGGTCACGGGTGGACTAAAATAGTTATACCATCATTCTTCTACTCTTATCCCAATTACTTGGTATCGACACAATATGTATTCTGCTTCCATCGTACATATTGCAAAAAATTATTGGCTATAGTTTTATGACCGGCCGCCTGCCAGACGTCAACCCTCCTTGGGAATGTAATTGTTTACCAAACGGCATCAGTTGGAGTTGGCCCAGGTCGATATAAAGCTCTTAGTCATGTTTTACGACGTCCTCGAGCAAAGGAAGGGAAGGGTAAGTGAGACAGAGTAAGGGTTGGTAGTATTCTTAGACGCTACCACACAGCAAATTATAATCTATGTAAATTAAGGCAGAGCATATTTTAATATAATCTAAGTAAAAACCAAAATTGTGCATTAAATCGGACTATTTTTACGGATTGAATCGAGATTTTATTTGATTTATAATTTCCTGACGTTTCGAAGAGCATTTACGGCGAATTCGTGGGAGGTTCTCCCATTTCGAAACATCAAGAAATTAAAAATCAAATTCAAACGTAATTGAAGCCATAAAAATAGCTTTATTTCTAACGTGTAATACTCGCGCAAATATCAGAATTCATTGAATTAAATCTGACTATAAAAAGCTGCAAGCTGACAGCAATCGTTGATATCCTTCAGGATGTGAAATTACATTTGAAATACTTAAATTTGCTATGATAGATGTATGCATATTATATTCTTCTATGAAAATAATTTCAGCGTTTGATGTTAATTTCTTTATGTCAGTACACCTAGATTTGATTTAAAATCAAATATAAAAATCTTCTCTTTAAAACTAACTAAAACTCTCATTACAGACAAAGCATCGCTTCTGGTCAAACAGTCAATGTAATAGTAAGCATTACAGTACCAACTTCATCACAAGCAGGCACCAGAGATCTGATAACCTTCACCGCTTATGGTAAATCAACTATATCGAATTTAATAAGTAAAGGAATAAGCATATTATCAGCAATAGCGCATATACCTCCCACAGTTGAGCTCGATTCTCCTTAACAATAAAAGGAAATTGATCTACTATACCAAGCTGGTCAAATGTATTGGTATAGAGTTTCGTTTCGAGTTTCCCTTCTCTTGTATAAATGTTGTATGTATATTATATCGCTTAGTCTTTTTTAAATTTAATCATCTTATCTTCAAAGATGATGAATTTATGAAGACAATTAATTATAAGTTCAGAGAATATCCTGAATCCATTGCTAAACATGCCATAAATACCTATAAACCCCTTCATTGTATTACCACGTATAAAATATTGATAAACTAAGAAGATATCTACTTAAATTGCAGGCAACGAACAGATCTCCATATCAGCTTACGTGTATGTGAGAAGCGTAGCGGACACAAATGATATTTGGGCGCCAGAAGTAAGGCACAATTTCCAAGGGACATGCCTTGGAAGAACAGGAAGCGACTGTTCCCAATACACATGGTCGGCAACAATTATCGCCAGGGATTCAGTTTCAGGCAAGTAATAAATGTTCGGAGCTCCTAAGTTGATATTATTTGAATTAATAAAAACGATCAAAAGATTTTAAAGAAACACAGTGACACTACATATCAAAACTTAAAAATTCTACAACAAAAAAAAATCAAAAAAATCTAAAACAAAAGTTTTTTAAAACAATTATTTTATAAAATCCGATTACGAAATGAAAAATTGATGTCGCAAGCGGGATTCGAACCCGCGCCTATTGGGATTCCGGCCCAATCGTGCTGCCACTACAAACAATTATTTTACTTTCAAATTTCATTTCTCACTTATCAGGTCTACTTCGATTATCATCATCCCCGATCGGCCTTCTATACAGTGGTGATTTTATCTCTGGAACTAGAGAAGAGGTGATAGCGACTTATAAAGCGACTTGCTGCGCTCCAAGGCTACTCCTCAATGCAGTTGATGCTACCGGCAATACTAATAGCTATATCATCGACATTTCAAGTATGTACTCCATCATAAGTAATTAGCACTGATATATTTGAGGCATAGCCTTTGACTCTAGATAGTTACTAGGATGTAGTTCAATCTAATTTCTAATGTTATATTTAACGTAAGTAAATTGTCTTCTCTTTGGAATTTTAGACAGCATCATCATTCTCCTACTCTTATTCCAATTACCTACCACACAGCATTTATAGACAGCATAGAGCCTGAATATGACAAAAAAATTAGAATATGTCCAAAAAATTTGCAATTTTAGACAGCATAGAATGAACATGTCCAAAAAATTTATACAGATGTTTTGAGCGTTGAAGATGATGACACTCTATTAATGCTCAAAAGTAGTTCTAGCCACGAACATGAATTTTCTCCTTGATGCTTGACTACTGCGGTTAGAAATAATAGTCCGTTGAGATAAAATCTGACTAGATTTTTGTACTCTTTATCACTTTAGACCAATAGTTAAAGGGCCAGCTTAACAGTAATATTTCTCAATGCCATGTAAATCAAAATTGAATTTAGGCACATGTAATTTCTAGCATATCAAAGAGGCATTGGGACTGCATCGTCAGATACCACACAAATTTTAGTTACCTGACAAGGCAAAACGCAAGTTTAATTTATTATTACGGCTATGCTCTTAGAATTTTTATTCTTCTTTTTATGCTCAGACTAAGAGTCTCAATATTGACCAAGTGTCTTGTCATTAAGACAGAAAAATTTGCCGTACAATTGTTAACCGGATAGATTGATAAAAAAAAATCAAATGTTTCGAAATGTCCCTTGCATTGGAGTTATCTACTTAAATACCTTAGCCATGTCTTATCAAATCCGATGAAGTAAAAAATTCCATTTTAAATGCCTTGGATTCTCAATCCATCACCACGTACTTTCAATTAATCAATTTAAAATCTTATTCAACTTCTAGACTACTTCAGTGACGCAGCAATCGCCGCTATAGTACTCGGAGTGTTTCTGGTCATAGCGCTAATAATTCTACTAATCTTCATAATATACTGGTGCGTGAAGAAACGACGGGAGTCAAGAGAGTTACCTTCTTACACGAATAGGAGTTAACATATGAAGAAATTGGTCACAAACATTTAAAAGATTTTGGATTACTTAATTTTAGCTATCGGGTATACAGTAATTATTCGTAATATGATATTTATAGAATGTTAAAATCTGAACGTGGCGACGGTTATAATTCTTAAATAGTATAGTTAAGATGTAGAAGTACCACAAATGAACATTGTCTAAATTAATTGTGAAAAAGCTATTAAAAGCACTTAGTTTATCCTATCTAAAATATCAAGAAAGAATGCATCTTATGACGAACCCATAGATATTAAGAAGAATGAAAATGGTGGGTAAGCTATATTGATATTTGAATAAGATTTATTTTTATAATGACCTAGTTACAGACATTTTATTAATTAGATAGAGAAAGCAATACAAACATTATGACGTCAATGTTGCAATTTCCATACTAATCTGCGCCTGCCCTAACCGTTGTACGAGAAATGGGTAAAATATGCTACCCTAAAAAAACTTAAAAAGCAAGTAATTTCTTTAATTGTAGACATTTTTGAATTATTATTACTACTTTTATTTTAATATAATATTTTTCTGATTATTATTTAGATATACCATCCTGGAAGGGGACCGCTCTCGAAAACAAATACAGGTAACCCTAGTAGGGTTACCTGTATTTGTTCCCTTGTCCTTGTCCTACTTTTAATGATAGGCTGGAAAAAAACGATTCGAATGAAAAAAGAAATTTTTTTCACCACGCGAGGTCGTTGAACTCTTGAACATATGATCGAGTTTTGAATAGATTGCGTCTTTTCTCATATGAGTATAGTTACGTATTTTTATGGAATTATCGTTATATGGCACTGTCCTAATACGATGGAATGTGAAAAAAACTTCAAATTCGTTGTGAAAAAAAAAATTGTTTTTCTCCCGAATCGATTTTTTCTAGCCTATCATTACAAGTAGGACTAGTAGGGTCACCTGTCTTTGTTTTCGGGAACGGTCTACTTCCACCCTGTATGTATTGAGCATGACTTATTAATACATCAAGCAAACTGCAAGTCTTAGAAATACACTGGTAGAAGAAGAATAAAATATGTGCTCTAATCATCATTCTCCTACTCTTATCCCAATTACTTGAGGTCGATACAATATGTACTCTTCTTTCATAGTACACATTGTAAAAGTTATTGGCAATAGTTTTATGACCAGCCGCCTGCCAGACGTTAACCCTCCTTGGGAATGTAATTGTTGACCAAACGGCATCAGGTGAGTTGGTCGTTATATTAGAGCACAAAATATGTGCTCTAAACATTTCATATAAGTTAAGGAAAGACCATCACGCAACGATATAACGGAAACAGCAATCGCCATATGTGCTGGAATGTGAATTAATCATGGATGATAACTTCAGAATAATTTAATAGCCACGATTAGACTTGATAAGGAATGAGCATATTAGGGAAAGTCTGAAAGTAGAACCCGTGATAGAAAAGATTAGGAACGCGAGATTGTCTTTGTGGTACGTCATAAGAAGGGATGCAAAGTATATGAAAATGAGAGTTATCAATATAAATGCGAATGAACGTAGGAATCTTGGCAGATCAAGAAAGAGATAAGAATAGTATTGTTATGAAAGACTCCCAGTCTAGGAGGTACGTATATATACATATCACACCGACCCCATTTAGCGTGGAACAAGAGCAGACGAATGATGAGGAACGCGACGTATAGATACAAGGAGTCAGAACGTAATGTTGAACGAATGGACTCAATTTTAAGGAACAAAATTTTTGCTGGTAGAGCGCGCCACTTTTCAAGAAATACTCGTTTAAATCCTTACGCGGGAAGTTTTGTTGCTATTGACAGCTCTGTAAACTTATATTTAAATTAATTAAATTCAACATTCGCGAGCCAACGCGTGTTTACGTGTAATAATAATAATAGCATCGGTGCGTCCTAAACTCTAGCGCAGCCAGTGGCAGTATAGAAAACTAAGATCTGGGTTTATTATTGGGATCATGAATACTATGGAAAATCTTATACCGTTCGGACTCCTTGTATCTATACTTCGTGATGATGATGGTCAGATTTCTAACCTATAAAAGGACACCATAAGACAATCTTGCTTTAAGTCAATAAAGAACAAACATTACCACTGACTCCAAGAAAACTATTCCAAAATAAAACTGTCAACCAGAAACTAAGTAATCGATGTCATGGATCATGAAATTTTTAAACAATTCGGTACGCACATTTTCTTCCCAATATTGCTGGTAATATTTTTATAAAATTCCTTGAAAATTAACAATTTTATCAACTCGCAGACGGTATATACCTCGCTTATTTTATATGTGACAGATGCCCAATAAAAAACGAATTTCTGTATACCCCCCCTACTTTTATAAGTCAACATTTTGTGAAAAATAATTTATGTGATTATAATATCTTAATGGATTATATGTTAAATTAAGTTACCTTTAGTATTAAAATAACATTAAATGTAGGTTAAGTTTTATTTAAAAAAAAAAAAGACATTAGTAACTAGATTTCTTACATAGCTTTCTATTAATTTTAAAAAGTTTTAGACCATAGATAAGAACTATCATTGGATTTTATACGAAGTATAGGAACAAGGAGTCTGAACGTAATGTTGAACGAATGGTCTCAATTTAGGGGACAGAAATTTTACCGGTAGAGCGCGCCACTTTTCAAGAAATACATAATTTAATTATAAATCCTTACGCGGGAAGTTTTATTGCTATTGACAGCTCTGAAATTTTATATTTAAATTAATTAAATTCAACATTCGCGATCCAACGCGTGTTTACGTGTAATAATAATAATAGCATCGGTACGTCCTAAACTCTAGCGCAGCCGAAGGCAGAAAAGAGAACTAAGATCTGGGTTCATTATTGAGTCCACGAATACTATGGAAAAGATTATACCGTTCGGACTCCTTATAATCTATACTTCGTGGGATTTTAGCATATAACTTCTCTATGATTGATAGATAGTATTTCAGTATTTCTATGCTCTCGAATAGAAAACTCGTATTGAGTTGGTTGAAAATAATAACATAATTCTGTACAAAAATATTGAACACATCTCGTTAAGAAATTTCGTCATATTACATACAAAATTATCTTAAGCAAACAGATGCAGTATTGACTATAAAATAAACATCTTCGCATACATTCTTCAAGGTTAATATATACTACAGAATCAATAAATTATTTAATAAAAAAAATTATAATATTTTAAATTTTCGTCATTAGAGGTGACAGTAATTTGAATGAAATACTACAAGATAAAATAGTTTTAGCCAGGGGCGGCTTTACCTATAGTGCAGAGGGTGCGATGCACCCGGGCGCCGCGTGTTAGGGGACGCCGAGAGCCGCTCGGGATACATAGATACACAGCGGGTGCCTAATCATTTAGAAACGTAGTGAGTGCGTTATTTGACAGGTTGCTCACTGTAAGTTCATAATCCGATCGCGTTTACCTAGTTTCGTGTTAAAGACGAGACTAAGCATGGAACAACGCATTCCAGTGCGGTCGAAAGTGTTGTAATTTGGGCCGGGCGCTACATGAGCTAGTGCCGTCCCTAGTATTAGCTATGGATTAAGTATTTTTTTTAATCTTTGGCTATATCTATGTATGTATTTATATGATTGTGCCGTTTGCAACTCGGTAAGTAGTAGTTTCAAGAGTATTAACTACACAATTAAATATAAATAAGTACTGAATATATCATTTACAAAAAATTTTGCTATATCATATATCTGCAGGAAAAACAAAATTTCCATTGATAAAAAGTTACTTTTGTAATTTAAATAAGAATAACTATAAAATCCTTAACTAAAGAAAAGAAACTTTAAAAAAATGTGGCACTAACCTATGTGGTCCTAAATAACTTTAAGTAAAAATTACTTCACCTATTTTTAAAATAATGACAAATAAAAAATAATTAACCTGCTATCACAAAATTTTATTAAATACGAAATATAATAAATATTTTAGCATTAATCCCCAGATGTCTAGATAATCTTATAGAACTTTTAAACTTAAGTTTTCAATGGTGAGATCCAGGAGTTCATCATTTATGAACCCCGAGCTGAGTCTATGTCGACCACAAATTTTAAAACCTTTTTTTTTTTCAGTTAAAATAAATATATTTTGTCATATAACAATAATATATTTTCTATTTAATTAAAACTAGCAAACCCAAGCTGTTGGTTAATTTGTAGGAGTTGGTAAATCGCAGCGCGGCCTAGTGGCGAGTTACATCAATGGGGTTAGCATATAAACCTTCTCAGTGAAAAATACATATCATCACGCCATATCCCTAGCAGGGTAGGCAGAGATAACAGAGTGCCAGAGAACTCTATCCTTGCATACTTCACTCGCTTCCTCAACATTCATAATTCTCTTCATACACACTCGCCGGTTTCGGAGACTCTTGACTCCACCTTCCTTCAGTACGTGACCAATCTGGTCTAGGTAGGTTAGTCTCGGTCTCCCCCGGCACCTACATCCTTCCACTTTCGCATAATACATATGCATACCAAATTTTCATAATGATCGGTCAAATCATTTCCGAGTTCAGCGATGTCATATTGCCTCTTTGCTTCAAGAATGTGTTGTCTTGAAAAATGAAATTTTAGATGAATGATTTTCAAGTTTCAAAAAATAATTGTATCGCTACAAATATTTTTTACCGTAAATCTAATTTTAATCATAGATGATTTAATGATAGAATAACATGTAATTAAAATCATAGATTTATATATCAACTAGCAGACCCAGCCACGCGTTGCTGCGGCTAAGGTAGCCTCAGTAACACGTGGTGGTAATACTAATAAATTGTAGCTTATATGAAACGTTTGTACGTTTAACATAGCGCCATCTATTAAATACTTACTCAATCCAGCCAACAGATACCGCCATCTGTTAGAATCGTTTGGAGATAACAGATAATTGTGACTGTCAAATAATAGACAAATAATTTGCAATAAAATAATATTGCGACTATAAATTGAGATGGAAGCTATCCTATCTTTTAAGTTGGATCAAACTACACAGCTGTGCAAATTTGATTAAAATCGGTTAAGTACTTTAGGAGTCCATCGCAGACAAACAACGTGACTTGAAAACCTCTCTCTCCTCTAAAATTTTAATTTTTTAAGATAACACATTATTGAAGCAAACAGGCAATATATACAAACATCCTATTTTATAGATATAGATTCAGATCAATTTGGTACTCGTTATAACTGAAAAACAATGTGATTTAGAAACTGGATCCACCCTTGGGAATTTTTCTACAATACTTTAATAAAATTTTATATACTTTAATCATCATTCTCCTACTCTTATCCCAATTACTTGGGGTCGACACAATATGTACTCTTATTTCATAGTACATATTGTAAAAGTTATTGGCAATAGTTTTATGACCGGCCGCCTGCCAGACGTCAACACTACTTGTGAATGTAATTGTTGACCAAACGGCATCAGATGGAGTTGGTTCAAGTCGTTATAAGGCTCTTAGTCGTCTTTTACGACATCCACGAGCAAAGTAAAGTTTGTTAGTATTCGAAGCCGCTACCACACATTTAATATACTTTAATATGGCAACATTAATAAGAATAAAATAATATCAAATTATTAAAGGAAATAATTTATAACATTATTAATTATCATTAATTAATTAAATAATACTAGCATAATATTTATAATATAAAATACAATGTTTAGTTTTGTTTATGTAAGAAATAAGTTATAAGTATATTTACATAGTGGGAAACAATGTTGTCTCGTCGCCACCATTTGTACTAGGGTTCCCAACCCTCCCGGATTGCCAGGGAGACGCCGGTAATAATGGTTATCCGCCCGACCTCCCGGATAGCAATAATTTCTCCGGTTTTTCTAAAAAGAGATAGCAATAATTTCTCCGGTTTTTCTAAAAAGAGATAGCAATAATTTCTCCGGTTTTTCTAAAAAGAGAGCAATAATTTCTCCGGTTTTTCTAAAAAGAGATAGCAATAATGTCTCCGGTTTTTCTAAAATGAGATAGTAATAATTTCTCCGGTTTTTCTAAAAAGAGATAGCAATAATTTCTCCGGTTTTTAGATGCTACTCGAACACAAAATAAATTTAAAAATTAATTCACGATTTTCTTTCATACCCTCGGATATAAATTTCTTAAACATACAATTCTCCCGGGTTGGTCTTTTCGAGAGTTGGTAACCCTAATTTGTACGCTTCGAGAACTTTTAAACTACGCAACGGATTTTGATGCTGTTTACATCAACGATGTGATTGAAGAAGAAGGTTTATATTTATAATACATGCATATTATCTCTAGTTAATAGAATTGAGAATTTAAAAGCTATATAATATTTAAAATATATATTTTTGTGGACTTACATTGCAAACGATAGTTAAGCTAAATAGGTACATCGTACATTTGTTATAGATCAAAATTTTGCCCATTAAAATGAATATTTTATAAGTTATCAGAGATTCAAAATACGGAATCAGAATGGCCAAGACCGAAGCGAATCAAGTGAGGTTTTCTTGTAATACTTAATTACTTATAAATAAATATTCTTACCGCAATTTCTTGGTCTAAAATTAATTTAATTTTCTACAGACTATCATTAATAGTGTTGCCAAAATGCAAGACTCTTGCGAGTCTCGCAAGTCTTGCAACTCTCGCTGTTAGAATAACACACCTGTTTTAAAAGAAATGAAAAATCCAACTAAATTAATGAAATTCCATTCATCTAGTGGCACTATCTGTACAACTATCAATAATTAGGTACATACCACTTAACGGGAGTGGGGCTATAATCACACCTATCTATCATGAGACTGTTTAAAATAACATCAAATTATTTCCCCGTGTACTGGTATTAAGAATACAAAATGTTGACAATCCTTTTTTTGCTAATCGTAAAATACTGTCTAAGGGAGCACTGCGAGACCCTTGCAGCGAGTCTTGTTCTTGCATTTGGACAGCACTAATCATTAAGCACTTTATCCGCTATCAATGATTTTCTATCCTCTCATATTTTAATTTAAAATTAAGTATGTCTAACTAATACGGGTAGTACAATATAAATTTGTATAATTTTAGTTATTTAAAAAAAACTGAGCCATATTTTGTAATAAAATATCACAGATATTTTTTTTTTATATGAATAAATATTAAATCGTGTTTTGATATTGTTTATTTATTAATTTTTATGTGACCTATCTTCTCAGCTCATATATATTCTACTGCTGGTCTCGAGCCTCCTCCATAATGGTAGGGAAATTAACCTACTATACTGCTGGTCAGACGTGTTGGTGTAGGGTTTTATTTCGAGCTTTCCTTCTCTTGCATATATGTTATATGCATTCCACATCTCTTAGTCGTCTCGTACGATCACCCACGAGTAAAAATAGAGGGATAGATAGGGGGTGATGAATTGTACTCTTACTCCGTCACCCCACGTTATGTTACCTATATATCTGTAATAATTTTTATTGTTCACTGTGGCAAATGAGACAGCAGTAGCCATGATGGTAAGTATTGCTGTTGCCAATGGATCCATACAATACCAGCAGTATAGCTAGGCAGCTGTCTACCCATGAAAACCCCACACCCACCCTGAAAAATTGGGTAGTCAGCTCTCTCGCTCGCTAAACAAAGCGCAACGGCACATTGCCATTGCTCAGAAGTCGATACTCTGCGAGAGTGTGATGCTACCCCAGATTGACTGGCCCAAGACAGAAAACAGTCAACTATGTAGCCCTACCGCTTGTTAAGATCTACTCGGCTTGCATTGGCCACGGCGGAGGCGTCGCAATGAGGGGGGAGCAACAGCCGTTCGCCGCGTCGACTACACACATTGTATAAAACCAACATCGTAGTCTAGCGCGCGCGCATATCATATTTACATATTTTTAATCATTTTATATTAGCTACAGTTGCGACAATCATTGCACTTTTTAATTAACTTCATCTTCACTATATTTATATACAGTCCACGCTTTTATTCCGCACAACACCTGAGAAATCAAACATATGGTCCTTCGAGCCGGATGCCGGAAGGCACGTCTATCGTAGAAAATGCTATTCCTCATGACATCTACTTAATATCACTAACATAATAGATATTATCTAATCACTAGCTCCTAGTTCAGTGTTATCATGGCTTAACCTATTCAATATTCGTGAATGTGAGCAAAACCTAAATAATGGTCTTTGAAAGAGATGAAGCCAGAACAGATGTAAGAGTAAAAATAGTTAACGATGTACTAGAGCAAGTGGATGAATTTGTATATCTTGGATATTGTTATAGCCGAGATGGAAGGTACACCACTGATATAGAGCGAAGAGTGAATGCGGGAAATAGAGTGAATGGAGCGTTGGGACAACTTCTCGGTAGCCACCACCTCAGCCAGAAGGCACGTGTAGCAATACATAACGCTGTGCTTGTCCCAAAATTACTATATGGAAGCGAGAGTTTGGTATGCAGAAAAGAGCATGAAAGCAAAATTAATGCGGTCGAAATGCGATCTCTACGGAAAATCGGTGGAGTTAGGCTGACCGACCGCATTCGCAACGACGACGTAAGCGAGCGAGTAGGTATGAAAGAGAGTATTGGTGTAAAGGTGCGAAAGGGAATGCTCCGATGGTTCGGACATGTGGAAAGAATGCCGAACGAACGTCTGGTTAAGAAGATATACAATGCGAAAGTGGAAGGATGTAGATACCGGGGGAGACCGAGACTCACCTACCTAGAGCAGATTGGTCACGTGCTGAAAGAAGGTGGAGTCAAGAGTCTCCGAAACCGGCGAGCGTGTATGAAGAGAATTATGAATGTTGAAGAAGCGAGTGAAGTATGCAAGGATAGAGTTCTCTGGCACTCTGTTCTCTCTGCCTACCCTGCAAGGGATATGGCGTGATGATATGTATGTATGTAACCTATTCAATTTGAAAATTAGCAATCTATAAAAAGCCTGACAAGGAACCCTGATGCGCTTTTACTATACCAGCAACTACATAATAAGGTAATAAATACTCTCAAACATCCTATGAAATCTCGTAAAAGAGAATAAAGTATTGATCTAGGAGAACCATTGTATACAAAGTTAACAGGATTGGCTTGGACATGTGGACAAGTTACTACTGTGACCTATTGAGGATAATATACATAACAATCAAAAATAATTTTAACACTAATTCCCAAATATACCATGAAATTAAAAAAAATGCTATACAGTTTTTTTTTTTGGTTCTGTTCATCTGCTCGGACAGGCAAAAGAAACAAAGCCCAAGCCAAAACTTATAAAAAAAAAATTTTCTCAAATTATTAAGACTATTTCACATTGAATAATTTATTCATAGCCACTGTCCATCAGTAAGTCAAGTAATTGTTCGGTAATGGAACATAGAAATAAATAGTGACTCGCTCGATATTGAAATTATATATTAAAATAGACAAATAAATACAATGAGTAGAGTATGCTATTCGTTTTGGAGGTTGATCAGCGAGTGTTTGCGAGTGCGGTGGAGGTGTAGAACAGCTGAGCGTCCTCCCCGCACTCTTTACTGACCCCGTGGCCACCTTCGACGTCACAATGGCGGTGACAGTAATTACCATTAATTGGATGCCGACAACCAAATTAATAATTCTTCTGGGAATTATAGCAGAACATGAAAGTATCTGTAAGCTACTTTATTTATTCATTATATCATATTTATATATTATTTATATTTTATTATTATATCATATTTACTACGCTCTAGCATTATCTCAGTGTAACATTACATAAAATATATGCAAAATTTTCATTGTAACACTAAAATATTTAATAAAATGTAAGAGCCGAAATGAGATTTTCACATACCCACCTAAACTCTTGGCAAATTTTGAGCCATTGAAAAATAGTAATATTCCTCTAAATTGAAAATAATAAAAGGATTCTAAAATTAAAAATGATATAATTTTTTACCTCAATGAATTCCTAATCACCAATCATTATAATATTATTAAAATTATAATATAAAATACGCATTAAAATAGTGTATGTATTTTTAATATTATTAATGTTACGAATATATAATAAAAATTATAAAGTCAAAATAAATTATAAGGTTTTATTTCAACCAATGTATTTTTTTTTTAAATTAGATATGTTTTATCTACTCACAAAGGCAGCATCAATTAACTTTTCCACCTTTTTAAACTCCGAACCTAAAGAGAAATTAAGTTTTGGCGTGAAACCATTTTCGAACGGCGCATTTTTATATGATTTATACAAAAAAGAGGACATTGTTGACACTTGTTAACAATACGCTAATATATATCGTTTTCAATGATTTAGAACAATATAAACGTAAATAAACACAATGGCAAATATTTTAGCACATTCACAAGTAATTTAAAACGTATAACTGCCAAAGGTTTATGTGAAAAACACGAAATATGACATTGAGACTGTGCAATGTATGACGATTATTTTGGCTTGCTATACGATCCTGCGTCACAGAATAAGCGCTAGTATCACACAATAATGATATAAATATATAATATCACTCACCTAAACCCGTGATCACTCCCTGATTGGGGGCTACGGGAACTAAAACAGCATTATGCGTCAAATCTTCAAAGGATAGGCCCGTCACAGCAGTAGATAGAAGTGGATTTTTCACAATGTTCCTGTTAGTGTTATCACCCAAACTTTTATCTGACATTGTATGTTATATTAATGACCGGTACATGAGAAAATTTTTACGTTTTCACACATTTGGAGGTCGTAAATAGATAATTTAGTTAATAAAATTACGTGTCACTTGCATATTTTGACAACTTGACAGATGACATGATATGTAATTATGTTAAATTGTCAGTTTTTGTTTCATAAGAGCAAATGACTTACTTGCTCTGAGGTTTTAACTTCATTTAATTACCTCAGAAATTATATTGTTACATTTATAAAACATGTATTAATGTTTCATCACCAATTACTATTTACTATTTTTTGCAACGATATCATCTTCTCATATTAAATTACATTATCAATTTTTGTTATACATAGGTGAAAAAAAGAATGGTGACCATTATATTCCTATTATATTTATAAATTTGTTATAAATGAACTTTAACTAACTATCGTCTATAATTGCAGGCAATCGCATAAAAATATACATCAAAAAAAAAAAACACTAGCACAAAAAAGAACACTAAAAGTAAAATAATAAAGTTATAGTTTCACAATGCACCGCAGAGTCCCTCTGTGTTGTAAATGGAAAGCAACCAATATGAAGAAGTATTGAATAATATATAAAAAAAATTAAGCCTTGGCTGTATGGGCTTTTTTTCCTTTGCCAGTCCGAACGGACGAACAAAACCACGAAGTATAGATACTTCGTGCACAAAACAAAAAAAATATAATGACTATACGTACTTAATACATTAATCTGTGCGTAGTATCCTTTAATCTGTGGTGTTTGTTTATTATTTATAATAAAGTGTTTTGATATTTTAAGTTGTATTACATCCAAGGAATATATTTTAACTTAAACAATGTCAGACTCCAAAGATGAACCGCCACCGCCCATCAAGCGCTACAGACGAGATGTAAAATCATCTGATTCTGAAGAGGATATTGATAACTATGAACCTTACGTGCCTGTAAAAGAACGTAAAAAACAGCAATTACTAAAGCTTGGTAGGCTCGGACAACTTACTGCTGAGGCTGCCGCAGAAACTAAGAGCTCTAGTGATAATGACCCAGATGATGAGAGTAAGAAATTATTAATTATATCTTTAGTTTTTAATCAAAACAATTCAATGCTGATTTTTCTAAGGTTATAACCATATGATGCTCATTATCCCCACCTTTCCAGTTCGTATTAGAAGAGCTGTATAAAATTAAGTTGATAACATACACAAAAGAAAGAAAACTCATCATTAAAATCTTATATTAACCTGCCCTGGACTGTAAAGTGTATTATAGTACAATACTGCAGCGGCCAGCAAAAGAGGCATCGATGGATGAACGTATAAATGAGGGCCGAGGCGTAGCCGAGGCACACATACATAAGTCCATCAATTCCTACTTGTGGCCAAGGCTTGTATAGTGCTTTTCTCAAATAATGCGTGGATATTAAAACTTAAGTAGAAATGTATTTATGACAAACAACGAACAACATTTTTCATGTGCTAAAGGGTGCATTTGTTTTTTTTTTCATTATCAAACAGGTTTCTTTTTCAAGTCAGTACGAAATTTAAATAAAACTCTGATAAGTTGCTTTCTTGGTTACGATGTTTTGAAGTAGCAAATCGTTTCATTTTTAAAATACATGATAGATATGAATTTACATATACCGGGTTATTTTGCTAAGGGTACCCAAAATTTCACAGGAGGTTCAGATTCGATAGTATAATTGATTATTGAAATAAAAACATATGTTTTTTTTAGCAAAAAAATATTTTTTCTTATTCGGTGAATTCCTATATGCCACTAAATTTGTTGCTAATATGTAAGTCATTCATTTTATAAACACGCACACACAAACAAAAATTTAAGCGCTCACGATAAAACAAAATTAGGTACCTAACTTTGATTCCTTTGTCGGTACGGATCGGCTTATTTCGTCGAAATCGTCTTCCCGCCTCCCCTTGCAACACTTTCCCCTCGTAGACCGACCTGCGCGTCCGCAGCGCTAATTCGCCAGTGATACTTTGGCCGTGACCTAATTAGCAGCACGTGTTAATTGTTTTATTGTTTATCTCCCACAATGGCAGATCAAACAAGATATTCTAATCGCGAGTATTATGAGATGGTACGGTGCTACATATTAAGTGGTGAAACTTTACGTGGTGCGCAAAGACTTTATGAACGTTACTCTTTACCGCGTTTAGAGAGACAAGGTATTAATTCTAGAGTACCTAATTCGAGGACGATTTTGGCAGCCAACCAAAGATTATTGGATTTTGGGCAGTTCACTACACCGGCGCATGCAACATCTCAAGGAGGTCATACCGTGATTAGCCCAGCAGTCGAGAGCGCTATAGTCGAGTTCTTTGAACGAGACCCCCGTGCTAGCACCAATGACGCAGCTCGACAATTCGGTGTAAGCCGTTATTACGTGTGGAAGCTGCTAAATTCTTTAGGGTACCACCCGTATCATTATCAACGGGTTCAAGCACTACATGAAAATGATGGTGCTGCTCGAGTACAATTTTGTCAATGGTTATTGTCAAACATTAACTCTACAAACATTTTCTGGACTGACGAAGCTTTATTTACACGGATAGGACTTTATAATAGTCGTAACGAACACTATTGGGCAGTGAGCAATCCCCACGTAATCAAAGACAGTTTTCATCAAGTGCGATTTAGTATTAATGTTTGGGCTGGGATCATTGATAACGTAATCGTGGGTCCGTACTTTATTGAAGACCGATTGACTGGCAGTAATTATCTGGATATGTTGCGAAGTGTGATTTCCGATTTACTAGAGGACGTACCTCTAATACTGTTAAATAATCTATACTTCCAACATGACGGTGCTCCACCCCATTATTCGAGTGCTGTGCGTGAGTATTTAAACACTGAATATGGGAATAGGTGGATAGGTCGTGGGGGCCCGATACCGTGGCCTCCAAGGTCACCGGACCTTACACCATTAGACTTTTATTTGTGGGGTGAAATTAAGAGACGTGTTTACGTTGAAGAAGCGCAAAGTTATGAGGACCTTCGTAGTAAAATCATTACTGCATTTGATGAAGTGAAAAGTGCTCGGACACAGATAATGTTAAAAAACAATTTAAGAAGGCGTGCTCAGCTTTGTGTTGAAAGAAATGGACTTCATTTCGAACAATTGTTAAAATATCAGTGATAGTGTTTTTCCTGGGACTAAATGAATAGGTAAGTTTAATTGTTGTAAATAGTTAATTCCACTTTTTAAATACGCCTTAATAAATACGAACATTAGTATGTAGTTTTAAAATAATAAACTGGTATTTTAATTATCTATTTATTATGACGCGTGACGGTGCTAAGCCCGTTAAAAGTATGAAAGAAAATTGGAATCTTAAACTTATTTACTATTTTACATGTGTGTGTGTGTGTGTGTGTAGAAGTGTAACAGTAGTGTGGTGTCGATAATTTCTAACATGTACTTGTGTGCTAGAGATGGTCGTTGCGCAACTTAGCTGGTTATTGAAACTATCTATCGGCACAATAGCGGTTAGATAGTTTTGTCGTACTACAATAACCTGCTAACAGCTATTAACTCAATCATGTTCGGTAATACTCGATCGCTATCGGCAGCTAACAGTCGCTACTCGCTATTGTAGCTAGTTATAGCTAACAACAACTCTGTGGCTAACAGCTATCGCGATCGCGACATGGCTGGGACATCGGTTCTTTCATCAATGATCATTTGGTCTCTTTCATACACACACACGCCAAAGCTGCGTTTGTCCTTTGACTTTAGCCCTTAGAGCCTTTGAAATAAGATGCATTTTTTGTATGATTATTTTTGTTATTCGTCATTAGGTACTTAGATAATTGTGAGTTGCAGGTTGATGCCTAATTATGTGGCCTTGAACTAATCATTATCTAATTCACGTGTTTAGCGACATTGTGTATTATAGACGTGTCGCTTACTTTTGAGTATAAATATTAAATTTGATAGTCCCAGAGTATACTCACACAGTACAATTATTTGTATGATGTACACAGTTATTTGTATTGCGTCTGGGTGTTTTTTATCTATCTATCTATCCATCAGCCTTTCTCCGTCCACTGGTGGACATAAGTCTCCCCCAAAGAACGCCACAGCGCGCGGTCCTGCGCCACCTGCATCCAGCGGCTCGCTGCGATCTTAATTTTTACATTATGTTCCTGTCAAACTATTTTAATTGAAAAGTTCAGATACATTAATGATATACCTATGCAATGAATATTTCGCTTATATAGATAGTAGATACGATTCAATACACATAGGTAGGCCGAATATGTTACCGAAATATTGACCGCGACGCTCGCTCGTTCGTGTGCACGTTAGTATAGTAGCAAAAAAAACCCGCTATTGAAATAGCGTGTTTCAAAAACCGCTATTGACATTCGATAGATAGTTTCGTTTCGTTAACCAAATAACCCGCTACAGCCCATCGCTATTGTGTGCGTTAGGGTGATAGTTTCTTGATCAATGGCCGCGCGTAACAAGATTAGGTTGTCTATAAATCAGGAATATTTTTAGATATTTTTGAAATGAAAATAATTAGGTAATTACTAGTGATTTTAAATATTTGACATTTTTAATATAACATTATTTATATGTAGAACATCATAAAAAAATTTGGGTACTCTTAGAAAAAAAACCCTGTATATTTATTTGGCCGCTAAAACACGACAGATATGGATTTTTATACATTTTTTGCTGGCCGCTGCTTGCATTTATTTGGCCGGTACAACAATATCGATTCATCTCGAAGAAGGTTGTCCAAATAATGCTCAAATTTGCAAGCATGTTTGAGAAAAGTTAATTTTGATCACTTGAATAAGCTAGATGACCCACATTAAAAGCCAAAGTTAAGCCCAATGTTCTCAAATAACACAGTAGACAAGTAAGGAGTACTTATGTAGGTATATGTTTTTATTCTTTTCTGGCTTCTGTTGCACCGTAGAAGCAATTTCACTAATATCCAAGTAAAAGTGTCTCAAAGAAGTCTTTGGAGTTTTCTATAGATTTCCTTAGCAAATTAAATCCTCTAAATCTTAATGATCAGTAATTCTGCCTATAGATGCTTCGCAATCTTATTGATTGGTGATTGATTGGTCAATGGTGCAACTCTCAGGTTCATTGCACTGCATACTTATTTGTATTTTAGTATTTGCATTAGTTTTCCTCATTCTATACCCACTCGTCTGAACATCGTATATATATAATATGTTATTTCCCTTCCTATTTTGAAGGGAGCTTGAGCCCAGCAATGCGATATATAGAATATGAGATGATCGTACTGGAGCTTACCGGTTGAGAGCCCTCAGCGCTCACCCACAGTCCGGGTAAAGTTGTCATAGCCATCTGAGGCTAAACAACTAAGACACACAAAAAAAAAAAAAAAAAAAGTACTGGAGCTAATTAAATAATAAACAGATTGTTCCAATTTTTTTTTTTATAAAATATGAAAAGCAAAATAATAACATAGATAAAATATAATTAGAAAGAAATATATTTATTGCAGGGACATACAAAATGGACATAAAAGTGTACTGTAAATGAGATGCTGGTTGTCACAAAACGCCTGCAACTCAGCATGTTACAGCCCAGGTCAAAAGTACCTGCACTGATCTTCCGTGGAAACGCTTTAGACAAACCCGCTGAGTTTTTTGCCGGATATTCTCAGTAGCGGTCTCATTCCAATCCGGTGGTAGTTTATTAGATTCAATTTAAATGTAAAATAGACAATATGTAAGTGCCCTTGCAAGGGTTTATGCATAATAAATGAATTTGAGGTGATGGTTAGTCGTTAGACAACACCCCTAATAAGGAACAAGCCCATAGTTCATAGGGAACTTTACATGTGATTTGAATTATTATGGATCACATGAAGAAGTGCCCTGTGTAGGTCTAGATATCTAGAAGCTACGACATTGCGGTTTAGATTGTGACGTCATCTGTGCAGTCCAGTTATCATTGTAAACAAGCTGTAGAATTAACTTGCATAACTTTCCCACAGCCTCCCAAGAAGAATGGGGTCGGCGTTATAATGTGTCTCTACTGGATCAGCACTCGGAATTGAAACGTTTAGCTGAAGCAAGAGCCTTATCGGCTGCGGAGAGGCAAGCTAAAGAGGAAGAACATATACTTGAGAGTGTGGCGCAAAGCAAAGCTTTAATGGGTGTGGCAGAGTTAGCTAAAGGTAAGAAATTTTTTCAGCTGTTCCACAATAAATACTCTGTGCAGGCCTGACTTCTGGGACGCGCTCGCCCAGACTGAAGCATACACAGCCCGTGCGGCCCTGACAAATAAATATCCACGATTCCGTCTCCACCGTCGAGGACCGAAATCGGGTCGCGTTCAAATCATAAACATGGGAAAACCCACTTTGCCAGCGAGCCCCCGAGCCGAGGTCCGTACCCCACAGAGGGTGCCCCTCGGGATCGGTCGCTTAACTTTTAACGGGTTGAGAGCCCTTAGCGCTCACCCACAGTCCGGGTAAAGTTGTCATAGCCATCTGAGGCTAACAACTAAGACACAGAAAAAAATAATAATAATGAGATCTGGGTATTTTAAAAGTTATATAAGACCTACCATTTATAGTTTAGATACTGGTAATATTGCTACACTGAAAATTGTAGATTATTGAAGTGAAAACTTCTTTTGACGTACCACACACAGATTTTTTCGTAGGCTGTAAGTGAGGATGATCCGTCACGCTTTTAGATGAAAGGCTCGATCGCGTGAACTCGGGACCGCCGAGTATACCCGAGCGAGAAAGATACAGTCAGCTGCTCTTCACTGCTGTGTCGTTCTGTTTACTACATTCAATTTACATGTAATAATTGTTATTATTAATTATTTAATTCTTCAGCCACATAATACATACAATAACCAATTCCAGGTATCCAGTACGAAGATCCAATAAAAACCTCCTGGCGTCCACCACGTTGTATTCTAGAGCTACCAGAAGAGCGTCACGATAGAATCCGGAGACAACTCAGGATATTGGTAGAAGGAGAGGATGTGCCACCTCCAATTATGACTTTCCATCATATGAAATTTCCTAAAGGTAATATTTTGTCAATTTTTCATCAGCTTAGAGGCCGTCCATTAATCATGTGAGGTTTGAAAGAGGAGAGGGGTTTGACAAAAATCACATAATATCACAAGGGACCCCCTTGTCGGGGGGTCCCTTGTGATATTTCGTGATTTTTGTCAAAGGGGTTGTATCAGGGAGTAAGATATCAGGTGTATTTATTTTTTCGTCAAACACTAACAGATTTCTAAAAAATGCTAAAAAAAAAGATCACGTGATTAATGGACGTCCCCTTATGATATTGATTATTGAACAATGCGCCAATCGCTATGCAAGGTGCTTGGTTATAAGTTTTCCAGATAGTGCACTGGCTTATTACCCCTTTTTTTGCGGTTGACTATGGAGGTGGTCACGCCTTGCCAAATCGGTTCGGGTTGACGGAAGAGGCGGCGCACGACCCCATAGACGAAGCCTGCAAAGCGCTTCTCTTCGCCGTGCGAGCGGGCCACCGGTACCCGATCTTTGTCTTCGGTGGCCTCTGGCTATTACCCTACAGATTCTTCGGTTTTATAATTCCTACAGGAATGCAGTGAGGAAGTAAAGATATCATTGACTACCATTTATCGCTCATAAATGCTGTAAAAAGCAATTAAAGATTGTATCGCCTTTGATAATTATATTTTACAACATTCATGGTCACAAGAGAACTTCTCTAAATGCTATAAAATCTTTGAAACGTCGTCTAAATCAAAAGTTAAAATGATTAAGGATCATAATATACATTCCGTGTGGTGACGGAGTAAGAATACGATTCACCACCTCCTATCTTATACGTGGGTGATCGTACGAGACGACTAAGGGATATAAAACGCATATAACATCTATGCAAGAGATGGAAAACTCGAAACAAAACCCTATACCAACACGTCTGACCAGCGCGGTATAGTAGGTTAATTTCCCTCTCATTACGGAGGAGGCTCGAGCCCAACAGTGGGAAGTTTATGGGCTGTGATGATGATGATCGTTTCTCTTAAGCAGTAGCGGTGTTAGGGTAGGGCGAGGTTGGGCGACCGCCCAGGGCGCCGGGTAAAAAAGGGCGCCGCAGGCCATTCTCATAGTTCGAGGTCTACTTAGTCGTATAGTCTTGAATTGCAGTTGGAGGGCGCTGTAAAAATCTCGCCCAGGGCGCTGGTAGTGTTAAAACCGGCACTGCTCTTAAGGTACGTTGATTAACCATGAGACAGTGGTAGGTTTCCTCAATTTCAAAATAATGGATATCTTATGTTTAACATATTTTCCCCTTAGGTATACTCCGAGGTTTAGAAGCAAAAGGCATCAAGAAACCCACACCAATCCAAGTTCAAGGCATACCAGCTGTACTGAGTGGTAGGGATATGATAGGAATAGCTTTCACTGGTTCAGGGAAGACCCTTGTCTTCACTCTGCCTATTATTATGTTTTGCTTGGAGCAGGAATCCAAAATGCCTTTTATCAGGTAAGTCATTCATTATCATCATTACCTGGCTCTTATCTTTTTTTCCATTGTAAATATCGCATAAGTTATTGGCAATAGTTTTATGACCGGCCGCCTGCCAGACGTCAACACTACTTGTGAATGTAATTGTTGACCAAACGGCATCAGATGGAGTTGGCTCAGGTCGTTATAAAGCTCTGAATCATCTTTTACGACGTCCACGAGCAAAGTAAATGTTGATAGTATTCGTAGCCGCTATCACACAGCTCGTATCATGATTTGTTAACATTAATAATAATATGATTCGTAACGACGACGTAAGAGAGCGAGTAGGTATGAAAGAGAGTATTGGTGTAAAGATGCGAAAGGGAATGCTCCGATGGTTCGGACATGTGGAAAGAATGCCGAACGAATGGCTCGATAAGAAGATATACAATGCGAAAGTGGAAGGATGTAGGTACCGGGGGAGACCGAGACTAACCTACCTAGACCAGATCGGTCATGTACTGAAGGAAGGTGGAGTCAAGAGTCTCCGAAACTGCCGGGCGTGTATGAAGAGAATTATGAATGTTGAGGAAGCGAGTGAAGTATGCAAGGATAGAGTTATCTGGCACTCTGTTCGCTCTGTCTACCCTGCAAGGGATATGGCGTGATGATATGTATTAATAATATCAACATTTTTCTTATGTCAACACTTTTGCAATATGGACGTATTACACAAGTAATTGAGATAAACCCCCTATCTTACCTTGGGGGTGATCGTAAGAGACGACTAAGTGAAATAAAATGCATATAACATCTATGCAAGAGATGGAAAACTCGAAACAAAACCCTATACCAACACGTCTGACCAGCGTGGTATAGTAGGACAATTTCCCTCCCATTATGGAGGAGGCCCGAGCCCAACAGTGGGACATATATGAGCTGAGATGATGATGAATTATCGTATTTTTTTTTTCCAGAAACGAAGGTCCTTATGGTTTAATAATATGTCCATCTCGGGAATTAGCAAAACAAACGCACGATATAATTTTGCATTTTGTCAAACAACTTAAGATGACCGGAAGTCCAGAGATAAGAAGCTGTTTGGCGATAGGAGGTGAGTACCTTAACAATCTTCTTCGTCTTATAGGAACCCATCCATCACCCTTCAAATATCCATTGCTGGACATAGATCACCCTACGAGAATGAGACTTTTTCATTTGCCACCTGCATTTTTGTGGCGAATATTTTTTTTTATTGCTTATGGTGGCAAACGAGCAAACAGCACACCTGATGGTAAGTGTCACTACCGCCCATGGCCTTTACAATACCAAGGGTATAACTAGGCCGCTGCCTACAAATACAAAACCCAAACCCACCCAATTGGGCTTCCGGCTCTCTCGAAATACTATAATCGCCATGTTTGGCAGGGGCATTGGCGATTACGGTAGTTTTTTTTTTAAGTTTCCCGGGAGATAGTCGCTGCCTATTCTCTCGGTGTGACTCTTCAGCCGATTTTTATGAATATATTATAGATATATCTACTTTTAATTAGAAGCAATTATGCTCATTTTCTTTTGGCGACTAAGAATGTAGGGAAGAAGGAACTAGGTGGACAGACGTCCTTGTAAAGGTTGCTGGGCGTCGTTGGATGCAAGCGGCACAGGAGCGCACTCTGTGGCGTAACATGAGGGAGGCGTACGTCCAGCAGTGGTTGGGAATAGGCTGAAATGATGAGGAAGAATACATTGTCACACCATTCTTTGCTAGTGGATTTCTTGATGACTCATCATCAGTCTCCAGCTCTTATTACCAATTGTGGTCGACGCAATATGTTCTCGTACATATAGCAAAAGTTATCAGCGTGGAGAGGTACTTGAAGGGTGGGTCTATGGGGTCGTGCGCCGCTTCTTCTGTCATCCCGGACGGATTTAGCGGGGCGTGACCACTCCACATAAGTCGCGGCGGACAGTCGCAAAAAAAAAAAACAAAAAACCGGTTTGAGAGCCCTCAGCGCTCACCCATAGTCCGGTTAAGCTGTCGAAGCCATCTCGGCTAACAGCGATCGCAGTGGATGTTTTAGTGGGTATTCTAGCCCCGAGGCTAGCGAGTCCTACACTCTCCGTTCCCTGGGGGGGTTGGGTGCGTAAATGCATTCGGACCACTGCGTTACCAAAAAAAAAACAAAGTCGCTAAAAAATAAAAATATAAAAACTTATAGCAAAAGTTATTGACAATAGTTTTATGACCGACCTGATGTCAATATTCTCTGTGAATTGTTGACCAGATGGCATCAGATGGATTCAGGTCGGCTTTAGGCGTCTTTTTAGACGAGAATATACATATAACATCTATGTAAGAGAATGTAAACTCGAAACAAAACCCTATACCAACACGTCTGACCAGCGTGGTATAAGTAGGTTAATTTCCCTCCCATAATAGAAGAGTCTCGAGCCCAACAGTGGGACATACATGAACTTAGATGATAAAGCGAGGCATATATCAATTACTCTATTCAAATTACTAAAATTTAGCGTTTAACTTGCTTGATTATTTATAAAAACTTGATTACGAGCGAAAAATGTTTGTCACAAATCTCCCTTGAAGACGAAAATATAATACGAAGCGAGAATTGAATGTCATACAACATTTCACGCTGGTGTAATTGATAGCACGATTGGAACGGATTTCCAATAGGTATGGGTTCGAATCCCTAGTGTGACAATCATTTGGAATCTAAACCATAACTTTGGCATGGAAGGTATATAACCAGTAGGCCATCTGTGCAGTCATCTTTATTTCTTTTCTTTCCTGTCTTTCTTTACTTTCCTCCCATTAGTATGATCATCTCAGCTCATATATGTCCCACTATTGGGCTCGAGCCTCCTCCATAATGGGAGGGAAATTGACCTACTATACCGCGCTAGTCAAACGTGTTGATATAGGGTTTTGTTTCGAGGTTGCCTTCTTTCGCATAGATGTTATATGCATTTAATATCCCTTAGGGGGCGTCCATTAATTACGTGAGGCATTTTTGAGGTTTTTTGACCCCCATGGTTAGATGTCGTAAGATTTTTTTTCGATCTCCGCCCCCCTTCCCAAATCTCACGTGAGATTTTTCAAACTTAGTACTTGGGTATAAAGGGTTTTTAATTTCATTTAACTTATGGTTCACGCACTTTTACACCAGTTTCTGCTAAATTAAATTACGTGATATTTGCTCTCCCCCAAGTGAGATTTAGTAAGATTCTGCTCGACCCCCTTCCCCCCTGAATACCTCACGCAATTAATGGACGGCCCGTTAGTCTTCTCTTACGATCACGTGTAACATAGGGGGTTGTGAATTGTATTCTTAGTCCGTCACCACACGGAGAATTAGTAAGTTTACTTATGTCTTATTAGACATGTCTCTAGTTAATAAATGGGTGAAGAATAAACAAGATTTTCTCAATCCTCAATATGGTTTCCAGGTGTTGCAGTATCTGAATGTATGGAAGTGGTTCAAAGAGGTGTTCACATCATGGTCGCTACACCAGGTCGATTGATGGATATGTTGGATAAAAAAATGGTAAGATTTATGAAGTACTTACATACATACATATCATCACGCCATATCCCTTGCAGGGTAAACAGAGAGAACTGAGTGCCAGAGGACTCTATCCTTGCATACTTCACTCGCTTCCTCAACATTCATAATTCTCTTCATACACGCTCGCCGGTTTCGGAGACTTTTGACTCCACCTTCCTTCAATACGTGACTAATCTGGTCTAGATAGGTGAGTCTCGGTCTCCCCCGGTACCTACGAATTTCACAGGAAATTAAAGGGGTAGGACCACGCTGTGGACAGTTCTCTTTCTACAGTCGCCGGTCCGTCCGAGGTAGTACCACACTGAGTAGAAGATCGACGTCTGAGTAATGGTAATGTGCTATTGCGCTTCGATCGGTGAGCGAGAGAGCCGGAAGACCAATTGGGTGGGTTTGGGGTTTGTATTGGTAGGCAGCGGCCTGGCTATACTCTTGGTATTCTAAAGGTTCATGGGCGGCAGTGACACTTACTATCAGGTATGGTGTCTACTCGTTTGCCACCATAAGCTTTAAAAAAAATTTAAAAAGTGGGTGGTGACACAAATTAAGGGGCGGTGCTACAACTTTAGGGGCGGTGCTACAAATTAAGGGGCGGTAATACAAATTAAGGGGCGGTGCTACAAATTAAGGGGGCGGTGACACGATATTAATAATATATAAATAAAATTGTAATCGAATTTGTCAAAATAATTGCTACTGACGGCATAGTGCCTTACACGGGTACTTCTAATAAATAAAACACATTTTAAATGTTTTGTCTGTCTGCTTGTTCCTTTACATTAACCTCTGATACGACTGAACCATTTTTGACAGGGCTTTCATTGGCATATAGCTGATTTTATGATTGACTAGCCACACCAACAGCTTGCCTGGATTATTTACCTAAGTATTTAATCACATTTACATTTAAATTACTGAAATTTAGCATTTAATATGCTTAATTATTTATAAAATCCGATTACGAAATGAAAAATGATGTCGCAAGCGGGATTCGAACCCTCGCCTATTGGGATTCCGGCCCAATCGTGCTGCCACTACACCACCGCGACTAATTGTAGGACATGCAAATTTCATTTCGTATTGTATTTACGTCTTAAGGTGACGGTATGCTATCTACCCGACAATGTTTACACATTGCTATAGGCTTAATACTTCAAAGTTCCCGCTTGCGACATCATTTTTCATTTCGTAATCGGATTTTATAAATAATTAAGCATATTAAATGCTAAATTTCAGTAATTTAAATAACAAGGTTGTGTCATCGTTTAATACAATTCTAACTGTAAAGTTTCAAGTATTAAGCCTATAACAATGTGTAAACATTGTCGGGTAGATAGCATACCGTCACCTTAAGACGTAAATACAATACGAAATGAAATTTGCATGTCCTACAATTAGTCGCGGTAGTGTAGTGGCAGCACGATTGGGCCGGAATCCCAATAGGCGCGGGTTCGAATCCCGCTTGCGACATCATTTTTCATTTCGTAATCGGATTTCACATTTACATTATTTTTCTACACCCAGGTCGTACTATTCATCAACATCATCACAGCCCATATATGTCCCACTGTTGGGCTCGGGCCTCCTCCGTAATGGGAGGGAAATTAACCTACTATACCGCGCTGGTCAGACGTGTTGGTATAGAGTTTTGTTTTGAGTTTTCTTTCTCTTGCATAGATGTTATATGCGTTTTGTATCCCTTACTCGTCTCATACGATCACCCACGGGTAAGATATGGGGTGGTGAATTGTATTATTACTCCGTCACCACACGGATAATCTCACTCTGTTATATAATAATGATATTTTTCATTGTGCCTACCATCAGGTCCGTCTGAATGTATGCCGTTATCTATGCATGGATGAAGCTGATAGAATGATCGATATGGGTTTTGAAGAGGATGTCAGAACCATATTCTCATATTTCGCTGGTCAGAGGCAGACCCTACTATTCAGCGCCACTATGCCTAAGAAGATCCAGAACTTTGCCAGGTACGAACCTATTTTATCATCCAACATGCTTAGGTGTGTGGTTAAGGAACCCATCAAATATAATCCATTTTTTTTTTAATTTCTAAATAATAATAAAAATTCTAACATCATCTCAGCTCATATATGCCCCTCTGTTGGATTTGAACCTCCTCCATAATGGGAGGGAAATTGATCTACTATACCACGCTGGTCAGACGTGTTGGTTAGGGTGGTTGGATAGGGTTTTGTTTTGAGTTTTCCTTTCCTTGCATAGATGTTATGTGCGTTTTATATCCCTTAGTCGTTGATATCACTCACAGGTAAGATAGGTGGGGAGTTGTATACTTACTCCGTCACCACACTTGAAAAAAATTGTAACATAACTAGTAAATAAAAGAAAATCCAGATATTTAGCAGATATTTATTTAGATTTATTTATTAAAAGAAAATCCAGATATATAGCCAGCAATGAGCTGATAACCTTCAAACCCCTGAGCTAATTCATAATATTTTAACTAACAACCATTTCAATCACGTTAGCTGTCAAACAAAAAAAAAATATGCGTGCGTACAAAGTACACATATCAGAAGTGAAACTTCAACTATTTTACACATAAATCAACCAATAGCGTGTACTTTCTCTCTCTCTCTCTCCTCTCCCTCCTCTCTCTTTCTCTCCTCTCTCTCTCCTCTCTCTCCCCTCTCTCTCTCTCGTGGGGGGGTCAGATAGTGGGGATGCTACGAAGAGTCGCACAAAGAGGAGACCGAGAACGTCTAATGTGTTCTATCTCATTCTCTCGCCGGCTGAATCCTATACATTTATGTGTTTGTGTCTCTATGGACTTATTTTTTCGTTTCATCGAGTTTGAAATCACAACGATTCTAAAGAAGTTTCACTACAAAAAAAACCACATCATTATCGGTTCATTGGTTTAGGAGCTGTGATTGTACAGACAGCTGTAAGGTAGCGGCTAGGAATACTAACAACCCTTATTTTGCTTGTGGATGTCGTAAAAGACGACTAAGAGCCTTATAACGACCTGGGCCAACTCCATCTGATTCCGTTTGGTCAACAATTACATTCACAAGTAGTGTTGACGTCTGGCAGGCGGCCGGTCATAAAACTATTGCCAATAACTTTTACAATATGTACTATGAAAGAAGAGTACATATTGTATCGACCCCAAGTAATTGGGATAAGAGTAGAAGAATGATGATGATCTACTATAAACCTGTGGAATGATAGGGGCTGGTCATGATTGTATTCTTAATTTATCATTTCACAAATAATCGTCTGAGCTTGGTATAGTAGATCAACTTTCATTGCTTCATAGAGGAAGTTGGAACCCAGAAGTGAAGTGTCATACAAAATTAAAAATCTGCAGAAAATCATCATTCTCCTACTCTTATCCCAATTACTTGTGGTCAATGCAATATGTACTCTTCTACCGTTGTAGATATTGCTAAAAGTTTTGACAATAGTTTTTTTATACCACACCGTCTGTATGATGTCAATCACTCCTTGTGAATGTAATTGTTGACCCAGGTCTATGTTTAGCCCAACTTGGGTGGGTTTGGGGATTTTATTGGTAGGCAGCGGCCTAAACTATAACCTTGGTATTGTTAAAGTATTGGCAAAAGTCCATGGGCGGCAGTGACACTTACCATCAGGTGTGCTGTTTGCTCGTTTACCACCATAAGCAATAAAAAAAAGCTCTTAATCGTCTTATACGACAGCCACGAGCAAAGTAAGGGTTGGTAGTATTTATAGTTACTACTCCACAGAAAGACTGGTGTCATATAATGAAATTTCTTTTTACTAAAGATCTGCGCTAGTGAAGCCGGTTACAGTCAATGTTGGTAGAGCTGGTGCTGCTTCGTTGAATGTCAGGCAGGAATTGGAGCCTGTGAAAGCTGAAGCTAGAACGGTCCACCTATTGCACTGTCTCCAGAAAACTCCACCACCGGTGTTGGTGTTCGCTGAGAGAAAGCAGGATGTTGATGCTATACATGAATATCTTCTGTTGAAGGGTAAGTATATCTGAAATGGTGATGTGCTGGACATCTTGTATATATTTTTTGACAGACTATTTCCGACACAATGTTTTTAACAGACTATTTCCGACACAGTGTTTTTAACAGACTATTTCCGACATAATGTTTTTAACAGAGTATTTCCGACACAGTGTTTTTAACGAAAGTATTTCCGACACAGTGTTTTTAAGAGAGTATTTCCGACACTGTTTTAAAAGAGTATTTCCGACACAGTGTTTTTAACAGACTATTTCCGACACAGTGTTTTTAACAGAGTATTTCCGACAGTGTTTTTAACAGACTATTTCCGACATAATGTTTTTAACAGACTATTTCTGACACAGTGTTTTTAACAGACTATTTCCAGCACAGTGTTTTAACAGTGTATTTCCGACACAGTGTTTTTAACAGAGTATTGCCGACACAGTGTTTTTAACAGAGTATTTCCGACACAGTATTTTTAACACACTATTTCCAACACAGTGTTGTTAACAGAGTATTTCCGGCACAGTGTTTTAACAGAGTATTTACGACACAGTGTTTTAACAGAGTATTTCTGATAGTGTTTTTAACAGAGTATTTCCGACACAGTGTTTTTAACAGAATATTTCCGACACAGTGTTTTTAACAGAGTATTTCCGACACAGTGTTTTAACAGACTATTTCCGACATAATGTTTTTAACAGACTATTTCCGACAATGTTTTTAACAGACTATTTCCGACACAGTGCTTTTAACAGACTTTTTCCGACATAATGTTTTTAACAGACTATTGCCGACATAATGTTTTTAACAGAATATTGCCGACACAGTGTTTTAACAGACTATTTCCGACACAGTGTTTTTAACAGACTATTTCCGACATAATGTTTTTAATAGACTATTTCTTGAAATGGCGTTTTTATCGAGCAACTTTTTGACAAGATGTTTTTAACAAACTAATTTTATTTTATTTCTAAAATTCTATAAGAATTTTAGAAATAAAAACCTAACCTAACCTAACCTGTTTGATCAGCGAGATACGTATAGTTACCCTCATATTTTAAAGGGGAATTAATTCTAGCGGAGGGACATAATATATAAGCTGAGTAGGTATGTTGATGAAATGCTTGCCTTTGGTTTGCAGGTGTGGAAGCAGTAGCTATCCATGGTGGGAAAGACCAAGAGGAGAGATCTAGAGCCGTAGAAGCTTTCAGGAGGGGTGAAAAGGATGTATTGGTAGCTACTGATGTGGCTAGTAAAGGTATAGTAGGCTTTGCAGGAATGTTTTCTCCCTGTTTTATGGGCTGGTATGGCTTTAAGGAGGAAAACGAATGCTGTGTGGTAGCGGCTACGAATACTACCAAACCTTACTTTGCTCGTGGATGTCGTAAAAGACGGCTAAGAGCCTTATAACGACCTGGGCCACCTCCGTCTGGTACCGTTCGGTCAACAATTACATTCCCAAGGATGGTTGACGTCTGGCAGGCGGCCGGTCATTAAACTATTGCCAATAACTTTTACAATATGTACTATGAAAGAGTACATATTGTATCGACCCCAAGTAATTGGTATAAGAGTAGGAGAATGATAATGATGGAAATGTATGTTTTCCTTCTTATGTGGTTGAATGATGGCTGTTCTAAAAGTAACTCTTGGTTCTACAATATTTATTTTTCATGTATTTGTTTTTCTGTTTTGTATTATATTTTGAGGAAAAAAAATGTAGCCTGGTTCTAATGAGCTAATCATCTCATCATCGTCTCCATCATCATGTCCCACTGTTGGGCTCGAGCCTCCTCCATAATAGGAGGAAATTTGAGCTACTATACCACGCTGGTCAGACGTGTTGGTATCCCCGTCGCTCAAGAAGAGGGTACCCCTCAGGGGGTATTCCGTCGGGCCGGCCACTGACAAGTTTACGCTGCTCCGGTGGCCGGTCCAATGACGAAGGCAAGGTTCACGGGTGGGTTACGGGTGTGCGTGCTTACGCCCTTCTATCGCCCCGGATGGAGTGGTGCGAGGAGCGCGACGACCGTAGTCCAGCCCCAAAAAAAAAAGACGTGTTGAGTTTGTATCGAGTTTTCCTTCTCTTGCATAGATGTTATATGAATTTTATATTCTTTAGTCGTCTCGTACGACCCACGGGTAAGACATGGGGTGGTGAATTGTATTCTTACTCCGTCACCACACGGTCAAATGTCAATGAGTTAACACTTAAAAAAAAAATATTTCTTCATCAGGTTTGGATTTCGCAAATATTCAGCATGTCATTAATTATGATATGCCAGAGGATATAGAGAATTATGTACATCGTATTGGTCGTACGGGTCGAGCTGGTGGCGAGGGGGTAGCCACCACCCTACTGGGCAGAGCTGCTGATGACAGCGTCCTTAGAGATCTAGCACATTTACTGACTGAAGCTGGACAGAAGGTATACATTAGATATCATATGAATGTAGTTGGATTACAAGTCCTCGTTCACTTCTGACCTTGAGTAAAAAATGATTAAGAGATATTATAAGCATTTAGAGAAACAGGACAGAATTTTCTTAATAGAATTTTTGATACCAGCAGTGGACAGAGCGGGCAAATTTACGTCTCAAGGTGACCCTTGTAAATTAAATTAACCTTAAAATTTAATTCAAGGTCAAATCTAAGGTTACCAAAAAGATTCTATTCAAAAATCTCTCTTAATGTATTATTTATATTTAGATTTAATCTTCTTCCCATAATTTTCCTCAGTCTCTATTTGACCGTTAGGGATTTTTTGATACATATTCATTACCCCTCACTTTTATAGCGACAAAAACAAAGGTTTCCATTTAAAAAAAAAACATATTTGACCTTGAATTATTCAAGACGATTCAAGGTGAAATCAAAAGTCTTCTTGACGTGTTTTTTTTATATTGCGATTAATATAATCTTCAGAGTGTTTCCATATTCTTGCTCATACTGTATATAGATTGGTTTTTCTTCAGGTACCCTCATTCTTGTTGGATATGATCGGAGAACCAGATGTACCGGTGCCTGATGGTCAAGGATGTTCTTATTGTGGTGGTTTAGGCCACAGGATCACAGGTAAACGAGAATTTAATGTTATTTATTTCTTTTTTGATGACTGTTGAGGGTAGTCGTAAAAACTGATTAAGGAATTTATAAAATCCGATTACGAAATGAAAAATGATGTCGCAAGCGGGATTCGAACCCGCGCCTATTGGGATTCCGGCCCAATCGTGCTGCCACTACACTACCGCGACTAATTGTAGGACATGCAAATTTCATTTCGTATTGTATTTACGTCTTAAGGTGACGTGTAGTGGCAGCACGATTGGGCCGGAATCCCAATAGGCGCGGGTTCGAATCCCGCTTGCGACATCATTTTTCATTTCGTAATCGGATTTTATAAATAATTAAGCATATTAAATGCTAAAATTTCAGTAATTTGATTAAGGAATTATTTAACCCTAGCCGAAGGCGCGAGAAACTGGACCGGGGAATTAGTGTCACCCGCCAAATGAGGAAAGACCGACGTCCTCCCCGGGAGGACGTCGGTCGTCGAGGAGAAAGTACTTCTCAGGGGGTATTCCGTTCGGCCGACCACTGATGTCAAGTCACTCTGCTCCGGTGGTCGACCCAACGACGAAGGCGACGTGTCACAAGTGGGTTACGGGTGTGCGTGCTTACGCCCCTCTGTCGCCCCGGACGGAGTGGTGGGAAGATTGCGCCGACCGTAAAAAAAAAAGGAGATTATTTAACGGGCGGAGCAGCATTCAATTGGAAAAGTTTTAACGCCAAATACGATCATTTTAAGGTTGGTGATTGTAGCATTGTTCACTCTTCCGTTTACACCAACGAACCCTAAATATATTATAGTTTCTTGCCGTTTACACCAACGAATCCTAAATATTAGGTAACACCTACGTATTGGCTGAATGTCAATTTTAATTTTTCTTTTGTTTTACCTAAAACTTACGTTTCGACTTCAATTAACTTTATTGTGTGTATCACTTTAGGTGATACCTAAAATATACAGTTTGTTAGTGAAAACAGTATGTGATAATAATGCCTATATTACAAATTCTTAACTTCTTTATTTCAGAATGTCCTAAGTTGGAGGCTGTACAGAACAAGCAAGCTTCGAATATCGGCAGAAGGGACTATCTCGCGAATACTGCGGCGGATTATTAAAAAGATGGGAACCCCATGGGACCAAGGACATCGCCTAAACGCAGAGATTTTGCGCTATATGAACTCATACTTCCTAATCATCTCGAATAATTGGGAATTTTGTCGGCAAATCGAAAATCAGGACCCAATTTTCTGGGGAGTTTATATTGGTAGGCAGCGGCCTAGCTATACCCTTGGTATTGCAAAGGTCCATGAGCAGCAGTGACACTTACCATCAGGTGTGATGCTTGCTCGTTTACCAACTATAAGCAATAATTTTTTTTTTTTGGAGTTTATGGCTTGGTTACTTAGACCTTTAAGCCAAGTCTTCATAGTTTAGACACTTCGTGCCTTGTCTTCCTTATTATTGTTTACCACTTCTTCAAATTGTAATTAGTTCTTGATAGTCACTGTCCGTCAGTAAGTCAAGTCGTTACTATCAATTTGGCGTTGATAACCAAATTCATAGTTTCGTTGGGAATTTTGGGCGAAAACGAAAATACACGAAAACCACTATTATACCATATTCACTACACTTCAGCACTTTAACTGAGTCATATTCCATAAAATACCAGCAAAATTATTCAATATAACACTATAAAACACTAAAGAAATGAATATAATACAAGAGTGTGACATGACATTTCCATATTCGCGCCAAAACTCCATAAGCAATAAAAAAATGTCGTTTCGTTCTAAAATTGTATTCAATACTTTTATATTAAATAATTTTGCTGGTAATTTATATAATGTAATACAAAGAAAGTGGTGAAGTTTAGCTAATATAAGTGTTTCTTTTTTATTGCTTTTGGTGGCAAACGAGCACACCTGATGGTAAGTGTCACTACCGCCCATGGACCTTTGCTATACTAGGAGTATAGCTAGGCCACTGCCTACCAATATAAACCCCCAAACCCACCCAGTTGGGCTTCCGTCTCTCTCGCTCACCAAACGAAGCGCAATAACACATTGCCATTACTCAAACGTCGATCTTCTGCTCAGTGTGGTATTACCCCGGACGGACTGGCTCGCGGCTGTAGACAGAAAACTGTCAACAGCGAGATCCTAACTCTATTTTTCGTGTATTTCATTCTACAAAAATTCTTAGAGGAATCGCAAATTTGTGTATCAGCGCCCAATTAATGGTAATGACTTGACTTACTGAGGATTATTTTTTTATGAATAAGTTACTCAATATGAAAGAAGTGAAATATAATACTATAAGTTATAAAGAAAATTATACAAGACTTAGTTATATACAGATTGTTAAGACTTGGTATCCAAGGTCATTAATAAATATTATAAAAAAAAATACTAAAGGATATAGTGATATTTTCTCACAGTAATTGCCATATACAGGTTGGAGATACGACAATAATTTTAATTTAGTGTATCTGATGACTTGCCCAGCCCGTATAGAAACTTCGAATATAATATTTCGTATAGTTTAACCACAGCAAATTACTTTGTATTATTAACATTTTCCACACTCTGTATTAAAAAATAAAATTATTAGGCTATCATCAAGAGATCAAAGACCTGCGCCGCTTCAATATAAACTATACCTACGTATCGTCAGTTTACCACTTCAAGTCTTCGCCAAATGCAATACAAATTAATGCATATTATACCTTATTCCTGAACAATAAGATCCATATAAACTGTGTCATTAGACTTAGATAAGAGAAATCAAAAGTACCTAATGCATGCGGCATAATGAAAGAATACCTACACGGTCGGACCACTGATCAGTGAACTAATATTTACAAACGGTGTTCTATTTTGTTTCTATATTTATGAAAAAAAAAGTTTGAAAATATTTTTTTTTTTAAATTTGCATGTTAGGACTTTTTAGTTAGTTTCAAAATTACTGAAATTTTTAGCATTTAATATGCTTAATTATTTATAAATACCCGATTACGAAACGAAAAATTAATTTTTAATTGAAGACGTAAGTGAAGCGACATGTAATATGAAGCGAAATTTGCATGTCCTAAAATAGTTCACGATGGTGTAAGTGGCAGCACGGTTGGGCCGGATTCCCAATAGGTGCGGGTTCGAACCCCGCTTGTGACATCATTTTTCATTTCGTAATCGGATATTTATAAATAGTTTCAAAATACTCATATACACTATAAATTGAGGTGTTTTCATTTATTGTCGTAATGTCATCTCCACCTTGTATCTTACAGAGTTGATAATGTGGGCACGTAGAACACCATGTTTGTGACCTGATACGAATAGTCCTTTCCTATAAGTTATCTTTAAATCCTTGGGCTGCAAACAGATATAATAATCATCATAATCACAGCCCATAAATGTCCCACTTTTGCGCCGCTCAGACGTGTTGGTATAGGGTTTTTGTTTCGAGTTTTCCTTCTCTCGCATAGATGTTATATGCGTTTTATATCCCATAGTCGTCTCGTACGATCACCCACGGGTAAGATATGGGGTGGTGAATTGTATTCTTACTCCGTCACCACATGGAAGGATATAATAATAGGAAAACTAAAAATAAAACCCTACATATCACTTTTGACATGTCATATGTTTATTGCCCACATCTAGAGGTATCCTTTGCCCAACAGTGGGCTGTTATGATGTAAAGGACTGTAGTAATTGTAAAATGTTGTAAATAAAAGTTTTGTAAATAATGTTTCGTTTTATTAATATTATCGAATGCATAGATGATACAGCATCAATAGCGACATTCCAAGTTGAGAGTCGTGGGGTTGATTCCCACGCAGGAGCCAATACCTACTTAGTGCGATTCGCAAATAATTGTTTCAACGATATGCTAGAAATATGTTTACTATAAACCCATAAAATAAAAGTTTTTATATAATATAGAAAAACGACAACTGACAATGAATCTTAATTCATAAATAAGTAATTAATTTTAAGCTTCATCAATTTCAATAACCTTAAAAGGCATAGGCATTCTTAAAATGAACAGTAAATGATTTTTTTTTATTGCTTATGGTGGTAAACGAGCAGGTAGCACACCTGATGGTAAGTGTCACTGCCGCCTATGGACCTTTGCAATACCAAGAGTATAGCTAGGCCACTGCCTACCAATACAGACCCACCCAGTTGGGCTTCCGGCTCTCTCGCTCACCGAACGAAGCGCAATATCGCATTGCCATTACTCAGACGTCGACCTTCTGCTCAGTGTGGTACTACCCCGGATGGACCGGCCCGCGGCTGTAGACAGAGAACTGTCAACAGCGTGGTCCTACAACTATTGAAGTTTTTAATATACTTAAAGGTTCATTGAATTTAATTGTGAGAATAATTCGAAGCAATACCGACATTGTTAGAGTTTCACTCCTGCATGTACCTGACAATAAAAAAACCGGTTAATAAATAACCAGACAATGTAAAGAAAGGAAAATTGTATTCCTGCTTGCTTATGACGACTTGAGCCAACTTCATCTGATGCCGTTTGGTCAACAATTTTTTTTTTTTTTTTTAATGGCGTTTACAAGATTTCGCCAATAACTAGTTATAAATATCTTCAGTCTTTCAGGTTAGTCATAGTCTAAGTCAAATTGTCGCCATCAACAGTGCTATAGCCACACTGTTGATGGTATCTTGTTGGAATTTTGATGGAAAATGAAAACGTTGTAAAACACTTTTATATGATATTCACTATATCCCAGTAGTTCCGCCACATCACATTACATAAAATGCCATCAAAATTATCTAATATAACACGTTAAAACACTAAAATATTGAATATAATACAAGAGCACCACATGACGTTTTCAAATTCCCGTCAAAAGTCCTGGTCAACAATTACATTCCCAAAGAGAGTTGACGTCTGGCAGGCGGCCGGTCATAAAACTATTGCCAATAACTTTTACAATATGTACTATGAAAGAGGAGTACATATTGTATCGACCACAAGTAATTGGGATAAGAGTAGGAGAATGATGAGGGGTATCAAACACTTTTGTATATACACAGAGCTTGGTTTCAACATTTCGCGATGAGGAGTTGCAACATATTGACGTACATATCATACAAGATCTTCAAAGAATAGAAACACTATCTCGCTACCTCCGCAATGTGTTTGCCGAAACGTAACTCTTAATCCATCATCATTCCAGCTCATATATGTCCCACTGTTAGACTCGAGCCTCCTCCGTAATGGGAAGGAAATTAATCTATTATACCACGCTGGTCAGACGTGTTGGTATAGGGTTTTGTTTCGAGTTTTTCTTATCTCGCATAGATGTTACATGTGTTTTATATCCCTTAGTCGTCTCTTACGATCACCCACAAGTAAAATAGTAGGTGGTGAATTGTATTCTTACTCCATCACCACACAGAAGATCTCTTCATCCATCAATATACCCATATATTTAATCTTGGATCGTCTGCTGAAAAGTCTGATGCGAAAAGGTACCTATATATTACCAGACAATCGCAGATGACATCATACTCGTCTTTATGGGATATTGAACACGTGGGTATTCTCACACTCGCACATGTTCGGGCTTGAGGGGTGTTAAAAGCAAACTAACTTTTTCACCCAAACAAAACGTATGCCATGGATTATACCACCGAAGACAAAGATCCGGTCTCTTCCGGTGGCCCGCTCGCACGGCGTGGAGAGGTACTTGTAGGGCGGGTCTATGGGGTCGTGCGCCGCTTCTTCTGTCGCCCCGGACGGATTTAGCGGGGCATGACCACTCCATAGCCCGCCGCCAAAAAAAAAATGCCATGGATCATAACTAAAAAACTCAAATATAACACTGAATTGCCATTTTGAATGCAATTAATTTGTCTTTCTTCTTCTTGCTTTAATAGTTATAACAGTTTCATTAAGCCACCATTCTGCCAATGTTTGTTGGTTATTTCTTTTTTATTGCTTATAGTTAGCAAACGAGCAAGCAACACACCTGATGTGTAAGTGTCACTGCCGCTCATGAAACTTTGCTATAACTAAGGCTATAAGTTAAGCTGCTGCCTACTATTACAATCCCCAAACCCACCCAGTTGGTTTTCAGCTCTCTTGCTCATTGAACGATGCGAAATAGCACATTGTCATTACTCAGACGTTGATCTTCTGCTCAGTGTGGTACTACCCCGGACGGATCGGCCCCGCAGCTGTAGACAGAGATCTGTCAACATTGTGGTCATACGGTCATACCACTAATAAAGTTTAAGAATATGCTCAGTGCTTCAACAGGTGTGACTGTCTTGATTGGAGTTTCTTGTATTAGATGGCTTGTGTAAGTTGCACTTGATACGATTCCACTCAATATCACAATAGCCGGTTCATATTATCGTAAACATGACGCGGAGAATGTACTTTACACATTCCTTGTTCACTACTCGGTTCCGAGTGGGGCGGCGCTACAGTAGCGACGCCTTACACTCGGATCCGAGCGAGTGACCCGTTCATTTTTTTGTAGTAGTATGGATCCGAGTGTTCGACACACAGCACGCTGAGTCTGACCACTCGGAATCGAAATTTTTTTATAGAAATAATAATAATAACAATAAACATTTATGCATATTCTCAAACATTCATATGTACCTACTTAATCAAAATTCGTCTTAAAAAGTTTTGGCGGCCAGCTAATAATTTTATTTCTGAATGTAAAATTAATACAAATAAAAATATAAAATAAATACAATTCTAACTGCAAAGTTTGAAGTATTAAGTCTATACAATGTGTAAACATTGTCCGGTAGATGGCATACGTCATCTTGAAGACGTAAGACATAATATGAAGCGAAATTTGCATGTCCTAAAATAGTTCACGATGGTGTAAGTGGCAGCACGGTTGGGCCGGATTCCCAATAGGTGCGGGTTCGAACCCCGCTTGTGACATCATTTTTCGTTTCGTAATCGGGTATTTTGTAGGCACTGAATGTGTTAAGAATTTGATCAATAACTTGGAAGAAACATCAGCTGTGATGATTTGATGATTAATCTAAAGACAAAAATACACTGTCCTAAATACTTTACTTAATGAAATTATATTAAGTTGAAATATTAGACTCAATTCAAATATGAAAGATATATAATTACAAAAAACCGATTACGAGCGAAAAATTAGTGTCACAAGTGGAATTCGAACCCACACCTATTGGAAATTCGTTCCAATCGTGCTGCCACTTACACCAGCTAGAACATTTAATTCTGGCATCGTATTATAGTATTTTTCAATCCGTGTGGTAATGGAGTAAGAATACAATTCACCACCTCCTATCTTACCCGTGGGTGATCGTAAAAGACGACTAAGGGATATAAAACGTATATAACATTTGTGCAAGAGAAGAGACACTCGAAACAAAACCCTATACCAACACGTCTGACCAGCGTGATATAGTAGGTCAATTTTCCTCCCATTACGGGGAAGGCCCGAGACCAGCAGTGGGACATTTATGGGCTGCTTGCCTTAAAGACGAAAATATAATCATCATCACAGTTTCGAGTTTTCCTTCTCGCGCATAGATGTTATATGCGTTTTATATCCCTTAGTCGTCTCGTACGGATCACCCACGGGTAAGGTATGGGGTGATGAATAGTATTCTTACTCCGTTACTACACGGAAAACATACAGATCAGCCCATACCCTTTTTAATAGGTAATACAAAAGAGAACCGCAAGAAAATATTTATTATAAACATTACAAAATGAATGTGAGCAAAACCAAAATAATGGTCTTTGAAAGAGACGAATCCAGAACAGATGTAGGAGTAACAATAGGTAATGATATACTAGAGCAAGTGGATGAATTTGTATATCTTGGATGTGGATTTAGCCGAGACGGAAGGTACACCACTGATATAGAGCGAAGAGTGAATGCGGGAAATAGAGTGAACGGAGCGTTGGGGCAACTTCTCGGCAGCCACCACCTCAGCCAGAAGGCACGTGAAGCAATACATAACGCAGTGCTTATCCCAACATTACTGTATGGAAACGAGAGTTGGGTATGCAGAAAAGAGTATGAAAATAAAATTAATGCGGTCGAAATGCGATCTCTGCGGAAAATCTGTGGAGTTAGGCTGACCGACCGCATTCGTAACGACGACGTAAGAGAGCGAGTAGGTATGAAAGAGAGTATTGGTGTAAAGATGCGAAAGGGAATGCTCCGATGGTTCGGACATGTGGAAAGAATGCCGAACGAACGTCTGGTTAAGACGATATACAATGCGAAAGTGGAAGGATGTAGGTACCGAGGGAGACCGAGACTAACCTACCTAGACCATATCGGTCATGTACTGAAGGAAGGTGGAGTCAAGAGTCTCCGAAACCTGCGAGCGTGTATAAAGAGAATTATGAATGTTGAGGAAGCGAGTGAAGTATTCAGAGATAGAGTTCTCTGGCACTCTGTTGTCTCTGCCTACCCTGCAAGGGAAATGGCGTGATGATATGTATGTATGTATGTGTTACAAAATAAAATATTTTAGCCAAACTATAGTAAAACGACAGCTTTTACATACATACATATCATCACGCCATATCCCTTGCAGGGTAGGCAGAGAGAACAGAGTGCCAGAGAACTCTATCCTTGCATACTTCACTCGCTTCTTCAACATTCATAATTCTCTTCATACACGCTCGCCGGTTTCGGAGACTCTTGACTCCACCTTCTTTCAGCACGTAACCAATCTGGTCTAGGTAAGTTAGTCTCGGTCTCTCCCGGTACCTACATCCTTCCACTTTCGCATTGTATATGTTCTTAACCAGAGATTATATATACCTATATATATTATTATTTCTCCTTAATACTTTTTTATAAATAATTATATACTTTTAAATATAAAATTACATGGAAAATTAGATCAACACTATGACCCATTACCCGTTTTATGATGAATAATTACTATGTACATTCAATCATCATCATCATCATTCTCCTACTCTTATCCCAATTGCTTGGAGTCGATACAATATGTACTCTTCTTTCATAGTAGGTACATATTGTAAAAGTTATTGGCAATATTTATAAAAACCCGATAACGAAGCGAAAAATGATGTCACAAGCGGGACTCGAACCCGCGTCTATTGGGATTCCGGCCCAATCGTGCTGCCACTACACCACCGTGAACTATTGTAGGACATGCAAATCTTTTTTTTTATTGGCAATAGTTTTATGCCCGTTCGCCTGCCAGACCTCAACCCTCCTTGGGAATGTAATTGTTGACCAAACAGCATCAGATGGAGTTGGCCCAGGTCGTTATAAAGCTCTTAATCGTCTTTTACGACATCCACGAGCAAAGTAAGGGTTGGTAGTATTCGTAGCCACTACCACACAGCTATATACATTCACTATAGTCGTATCGTTTTCAGATTTTGAAGTCAACATTATACAATGCAGACTTCTTTAGGTCTACTTTACCAAAGAAAATTGATTAGAATTCCACGGCAAGAGAAATCATTCAGGTATTATTTTTATTCTCCTATGCTATTGTGCTAGCTTCACTCGTGTTTCTTTGTTTATTTTTTAATTATTATACAATACTTATAAAATAATAATATCTAAAACATGATTTGCAGTTCTATTAAACAACACACACAACTTTTGTATTATATACAAAATTTTAAAAATGAATCTTTACTCGAAGGGCATATCACTGGAGCTAACATAAATTAAACATGTAACCAAACTCTTTTGTGAAAAAATATAATAAAAAAAAAATGACGAGCCCACTGAGTTTCTTGCCGGATCTTCTCAGTATGTGGCTGCTTTCCGATCCGGTGGTAGATTAATTAAATTTAATTTAAAAAAAAAAACAACTTAAAATTGACAATATGTAAGTGCCCCTATGGGAGCTTATGCAAAAAAAAAAAAAAAAAAACAAATTCGTAGGTGCTTTTGTGACAAGAATGTGCTTACCCTTTTTTTTTATTAGGGCTAATCCCACCACTGTAACTCCTGTGAGCCAGGATCCACAATGGTCTCTATAAAAGACACTGAGGTTTAACCCTCAGGAAGTCCCGGGAAATGCTTTTAATTTTAATTGTCTTGGGACCCGCAACAAATTTAATTAGAAAAGAAAAACAGGATGAGTTGAAGAATTTCCACTTCCCTCTTATGCAAAGCGGGAGACATGAAGCAAAAGGCCAATAGATAAAAGGATGTACTGATACGTGAAACGTAGCAGTACAGCACCACGGATATGACAGAGCTTCAGGGGCCTATATGTGAGCCTTAAGTTTGATAACAATAGTATGGCAGAAACGCCTGAACGCACGGAAATTTTCTCGAGTCGCTACAAGGTCCGTATAATATACATATAACCAGGGCCGGCTTTACCTATAGTGCAGAGGGTGCGGTGCACCCGGGCGCCGTGTGTTAGGGGGCGCCGAATGACAGGTTTGGATAGGTTACTTTGTCGCCATGCTCACTGTATCTTCATAATCCGATTGCGTTTACCTGATTTTGTGTCAAAACAACGAGACTAAGCATGCGACAACGCATTCCACTGAGGTTCGGTGTTTAGTCGAACGTGTTGTATCAACTTATTCCATTTTGTTCCCCATTTTGATACAAGAGGGCGCCAGGTTATTGATTGCATGCGGGCGCTACATGTGCTAGAACCGCTCCTGCATATAACCCCCGACACGACTTGCAGACTCTCTAACATAAGATCGCGTTCGTTTTTCGTTTGCACGGCCAGAGGATGTGATGAGCTGTTTGTTCAAAATCGCAGTTTGGTGTCGACATCACACATCGACAAAATGGTGAAGCTACTAGTTTAAAATAGAATAATTTACTTCTGAAATTACCATGGCCTGTGAGGAATTGTGCTACATAGTGGTCAAATTCTAGCCATATTTTCTCTAAACGCTCTTGAATAGATATAGATGACGGCCCTTCGTTGATGAGTCCCACCTTTCTTCCATTCGGTCAGGAACTCTTCGTACTCGACGAATGTAGGTACTTACCTTATTACCTTCCATAAGTAAATATAAATTACCATATTGTCATATAATCATCCGTGTGGTGACGGAGTAAGTATACATATCACCACCCCATCTTACCCGTGGGTGATCGTAAGAGACGACTAAGGGATACAAAAGGCATATAACATCTATGCAAGACAAGAAAAACTCGAAACAAAACCCTATACCTATAGTCTATAAAATATAGGTTGATCTCTGTAATAGTTCTCACTAGTGCCGCACGCTTACGATGCATTCCGTATTCTTGTCGATATAATTTCTTATTTTTTAAAGTTATTTGTTACTGCAATTTGATTGATTGAACTTCAAATCAAATGGATGGATGAATCGCTTATAAATTTAAAACAATTTATGAAAATCTTATTAAATTTAAATTAATGGATTTCATTTAATTTAAACTAAAGCTGTTAATTAATTCTTTTTATTATTCGAAAGGAATACATCCAAGTTCATCGTCACTATTATCATCATCGCTGGAGCATTCCTGTAGGTTGATGAGGAGTTCTTGGTCACAGATTATTTCATGAATAATCATGTTTATTTTATAAATGAAATTATCAAGTATATTATTATTAAGTATATTTAGAATTTAAATTAAATAATGAGATTATTTTGATTTTAATAATTCAGATTTTAATGAGATTATTTTGAATTACTGAAATTTAGCATTTAATATGCTTAATTATTTATAAAATCCGATTACAAAATGAAAAATGATGTCGCAAGCGGGATTCGAACCCGCGCCTATTGGGATTCCGGCCCAATCGTGCTGCCACTACACTACCGCGACTAATTGTAAGACATGCAAATTTCATTTCGTATTTTATTTACGTCTTAAGGTGACGGTATGCTATCTACCCGACAATGTTTACACACTGTTATAGGCTTAATACTTCAAACTTTACAGTTAGAATTGTATTAAACGATGACACAACCTTGTTATTTAAATTACTGAAATTTAGCATTTAATATGCTTAATTATTTATAAAATCCGATTACGAAATGAAAAATGATGTCGCAAGCGGGATTCGAACCCGCGCCTATTGGGATTCCGGCCCAATCGTGCTGCCACTACACTACCGCGACTAATTGTAAGACATGCAAATTTCATTTCGTATTGTATTTACGTCTTAAGGTGACGGTATGTCGCCGCATGTATATGCGCCCGGAGGGCTTACACCCGCAGCCGGCGGCACCATCGTGATGAGGAGCGGGAGGGCCGGCTTTATGAGGGCTACCGCAATGCGCGGTCGGCCTTCAGGCTGGCCGTCCGTACCGCCAAGGACGTCAGTCGGCAGGAGATGCTGAACGGTCTCGATCGAGACCCCTGGGGTCGCCCCTATCGCGCGGCGCTGAGTAAGCTCCGCGCGCGGGCCCCCCCCCTCACCGAGACCCTCCAGCCCGGCCTCCTCACCAGGGTCATCGAGGACCTGTTCCCGCGACGGGCGGAGCACACGCCCCCGGTCATGGCTTCGCCAGACACTGACCGGGAGGCCGACGATGACAGTGTTCCGCCTATCACGGCAACCGAGATGGGGGTGGCGGTGGCGCGCATGCGCAGCAAATCCACTGCCCCCGGGCCCGACGGTGTTCCCAACCGCGTGCTGGCCCTGGTCCTCGACCACCTGTGTCCCCGCCTCAGGGGGCTGTTCGACGCGTGTTTAGCGTCCGGGCGGTTCCCTGGGTGCTGGAAGGAGGGGAGGCTGGTGCTCCTGCCGAAGCCGGGACGGTCTCCAGAGTTGGCCTCGGCCTACAGGCCTATCGTGCTGCTCGACGATGCGGGCAAGCTATTGGAGAGGGTGCTGGCTGCCCGCATCGAGCGGCACCTCGTTGGCACGGGGCCCGATCTGTCGGACGCCCAGTTTGGTTTCAGGAGGGGTCGTTCGACGATCGCGGCTCTGCTGCGCCTGAGGGCCGTGGCGACTGAGGCCGTCGCCGGCGGAGGAGTGCTGTTGGTGGTGTCCCTGGACATCGCCAACGCATTCAATAGTCTGCCATTTAGCTGCATCAGGGAGGCGCTCCGATACCACGGAGTGCCAGTTTACCTGAGGCGGCTAGTCGCAGACTATCTGGAGGGGCGCAGCGTCCTCTACACCAACCGAGTAGGGGACGTTGTGCGAACGCCCATGACGTGCGGTGTCCCACAGGGGTCGGTCCTTGGACCCACCCTGTGGAACATCGGCTACGACTGGGCGTTGAGAGGGAGCCTCCCACCCGGGCTGGGCGTGATCTGTTACGCCGACGACACGCTCGTCACAGCCCGCGGTGGGACGCTGGAGGAGGCGGCAGGCCTGGCGACTCTCGGCACCGAAGAGATCGTCAGGCGGATCGAGGCGCTGGGGTTGAGGGTGGCCCTGGACAAGACGGAGGCCCTCTTGTTCCATGGGCCCCGCATGGGTCCTCCCATCGGCGTTTCGATCACCGTCAATTCGGTTGACATCAGCATCCGGGCCCATATGAGGTATTTGGGCCTGGTGCTCGACGGGCATTGGTGGTTTCGGGAGCATTTCCGCAGGCTCGCTCCGCGGCTCGTCGGCGCGGCGTCCGCCCTTTCATGGCTAATGCCGAATGTGGGCGGACCGAGCGCTACGTGCCGACAGCTGTACACGGGGGTCGTCCGGTCGATGGCCCTGTACGGCGCACCGGTGTGGGCGGGGTCCCTGACCGTCCGACTCAGGGCTCTTCTGTGGCGACCACAGAGGGCCATGGCGGTCAGGGCTGTACGCGGGTACCGCACGGTGGCGACGGAGGCAGCGTGCCTGTTGGCCGGGAGTCCCCCGTGGGACCTGGAGGCGGAAATGCTCGCCGATTTGTATCGGCGGGCGTCGGGGGTGCGCGCGGAGGGCGGTGTGGTCTCTTTGAGGGAACTCACCGCCTGGCGCGTTGACGCCCGCCTAGATGTCATTGCCCGTTGGGCAGTCCGGCTGGAGAGGCCTCGGTTCGGTGTGCGGACCGTAGAGGCCTTCCGGCCGGTGCTGATGCAGTCGTTGGAACGGCGGCACGGGGTGCTCTCCTTCCGACTGGTGCAGGTTTTGACGGGGCATGGATGCTTCGCCAAATACCTGCACAAGGTCGTCAGGAGGGAGAGTACACCGTCCTGCCACCACTGCGATTGCGACGAAGACACGGCGCAGCATACGCTCGAGGTTTGTGCCGCTTGGGCAGAGCAGCGTCGTGAACTCGTCGCAATCATCGGTGCCGACCTGACGCTGCCGACCATCGCCAGGGCGTTGCTCGACAGCGTCAGGAACTGGGACGCGGTCGCAACCTTCTGCGAGGCAGTAGTCTCGCGGAAGGAGGCGGCGGAGCGCGTGCGCGAGGAGCGTCTCCTCGACGGCGCAAGCCGCCGCCGGCGACTGGGGCGGCGCAGGCGCGAGTACCTGCGCCTGATGCCGCCCTAGCCGAGGCCGCGGGTGACTGGATCGGGGAATTAGTCCGTCACCCGCCGAGAGGCCGACAGCGTGAGGAAAGACCGACATCCTACCCGAGGGGGGGATGTCGGTCGAGGAGAGGGTACTCCTCAGGGGTATTCCGTCGGGCCGACCACTGACGTCAAGTCACTCTGCTCCGGTGGTCGGCCCAACGACGAAGGCGACGTCACGGGTGGGTTACGGGTGTGCGCGCTTACGCCCCTCTGTCACCCCGGATGGAGTGGTGCGAGGAGTGCGCCGACCGTAGCCCACCCCCCAAAAAAAAAAAAAAAAAAAAAAAAAAAAGGTGACGGTATGCTATCTACCCGACAATGTTTACACACTGTTATAGGCTTAATACTTCAAACTTTACAGTTAGAATTGTATTAAACGATGACACAACCTTGTTATTTAAATTACTGAAATTTAGCATTTAATATGCTTAATTATTTATAAAATCCGATTACGAAATGAAAAATGATGACGCAAGCGGGATTCGAACCCGCGCCTATTGGGATTCCGGCCCAATCGTGCTGCCACTACACTACCGCGACAGTACACTACAGCGTCGTAAATAATTAAGCATATTAAATGCTAAATTTCAGTAATTTAAATAACAAGGTTGTGTCATCGTTTAATACAATTCTAACTGTAAAGTTTGAAGTATTAAGCCTATAACAGTGTGTAAACATTGTCGGGTAGATAGCATACCGTCACCTTAAGACGTAAATACAATACGAAATGAAATTTGCATGTCTTACAATTAGTCGCGGTAGTGTAGTGGCAGCACGATTGGGCCGGAATCCCAATAGGCGCGGGTTCGAATCCCGCTTGCGACATCATTTTTCATTTCGTAATCGGATTTTATAAAGAGATTATTTTGATTTTAATAATTTAGATTTTAATGAGATTATTTTGATTTTAATAATTATGTTTTTTATAATTTGTATACTTCCATTGAATTAGGTACCTACTACCTGTAATGATGGTTATATGTGGTAAATAAATATCTTTTTAATATAATAGAAATGGTCTTATTAATAATATAACTGATGTCTGAATACTAAATTACCACAATTTATTTATTTTGCAGAGTAACCATGTGGTTTATATAGGTAATGTATTGGTTTTACCTGTTTTATAAATAATTAATAAGAATGTTATCGATTGCTCCATCTCTATCTTATTCTCAGTTCAGTATGACCTTGTAGTTGCGTAAGCATCATATTTTTACAAAATGGTTACTATAGTCTATAAAATATAGCATGATCTCTGTGACAGTTCTCACTAGTGCCGGACGCTAACGATGCAGTTCGTATTTTTGTCGATATAATTCCTTATTTTTAAAGTTATTTGCTACTGCAATTGAAAAACAATCTATATAAATCTTATTGAATTTCAATCAAATAGATGGGTGAATCGATCAAAAATGTAAAACAATCTATGATAATCTTATTGAATTGAAATCAATGGATTTTATTTAATTTAAACTAAAGCTGTTAATTATTTATTTTTATTATTCGAAAGGAGTGCATAAAAGTTCATCATCACTACTATCATTATCGCTAGGGTATTCCTGTAGGTTGATCACGAGTTCTTGGTCACTGATTATTTCATGAATAATCATGTTTATTTTATAAAAGAATTTATATTTTTAATTTAAAAGCAATGGTCTTATTAATATTATAACTGATGTCGGAATACTAAATTAACACAATTTTCTCATTTTATAGAGTAACCAAGTGGTTTATATATGTAATGATTTGGTTTTACTTGTTTTATAAATAATTAATAAGAATGTTATCGATTTACGTTTATCGATTGTCCCATCTCTATCTTTTTCTCAGTCCAGCATGACTTTGTATTTGCGTAAGCATCATATTTTTATAAAATTGTAACTAAATATTTTAAAACATATGAGGTACAAGTTTTGGTGTAAATATTCATATTTTTATATTCATAATTCAGTTGAGATATAACTGGTACGTAAAGAGTGAAAATATAAGCCATCATACTGGTAGGACCACGCTTTTGACAGTTTTCTGTCTACAGCCGCGGACTGTACCGTCCGGGGTAGTACCACAATCTCGCAGAAGATCGACGGCTGAGTAAAGGCAATGTGCTATTGCGCTTCGTTCGGTGAGCGAGAGAGCCGGTAGCCCAACTGGGTGGGTTTGGGGATTTTATTGGTAGGCAGCGGCCTCAGCTACCCTTGGTATTGCAAAAGTCCATGGGTGGCAGTGACACTTACCATCAGGTGTGCTGCTTGCTCGTTTGCCAACATAAGCAATAAAAATAAAATACAAAATAAAATTGTAAAAATGACGCGTATTCAAAATTACTTCATCGGTTTTGTATCTATCTGTCACAGAGATCAAGCTATATTTTAAAGATTATAAGTACTTTAAAACATATGAGATACTAGTTTTGGTGTAAATATTCATATTTTTATATTCATAATTCAGTTGAGATATAAGTGGCATTTAATTAAAGAATGAAAATATAGGCGATACAATCAATTGTGGTAGGACCACGCTGTTGACAGTTCTCTGTCTACAGCCGCGGGCCAGTCCGTCCGGGGTAGTACCACACTCTCGCAGAAAAATCGACGTCTGAGTAGGGGCAATGTGCTTGCGCTTCGTTCGGTGAGCGAGAGACCCGAAAGCCCAGCTGGGTGGGTTTGGGGATTTTATTGGTAGGCAGCGGCCCAAGCTATACCCTTGGTATTGCAAAGGTTCATGGGTGGCAGTGACACTTACCATCAGGTGTGCTGCGTGCTCGTTTGCCACCATAAGCAATAAATAAAAATTAAAATAAAAGTGTAAACATGACGCGTATTCATAATTACTTCATCGGTTTTGTCGCTGTCTGTCACAGAGATCAAGCTATATTTTAGGGACTAGTCTACCCTACTACTAGTCCTACCCTAGTCTAATTGACACTAATAGGTTCGCTCCGTGTTTCTTCCGCATTAAACATTGTATGACTAAATGTGAATCAGCTCCAAGGAGTATAATGCGATACTGCGGTCATAGAATCGATACTAGTAGTCAGTCCATTGGCGATTGGCAGAAGATATTGGGAAGATATAGGTTATGTGACCGCACGCCAGCCTTTGTTGCCAGATGTATTACGATACAAGACGTATCGTAGGTGTCTATGCCACAAAACAAAAATAAAGGGTTATTCTGGGGGGGGCACACTTAAAACATTACTTATTTTTACTGACAGTCGCGCCGCCTACAGATTGGTTGTACAAACTTAACTGCTGCCATTTTGTCCTGCCTGTCAAACGTTTGACAACTGACAATTGTTATTTTTTGTTCCTAGCGTAGGTACTTATTGTCATCGATCTATTTTCGGTTATTGATATTTTTCTGAAAATTATCTCAAGTTTCAATGTTAGGCTGATATTATTATTGTTTAATTATCAGCTGATATGTTTTTTTTATATTTCAGGGTAGCTTTCATAGTAAAAGAAAATTCTATATAATTACACATGCACATGTAGATATGTATATATATTACTTCAACTTTAGTTCACCGCCTAAACTCTGGGTGGCAGCACTTTCCATACATGCATATTTTATCATCGAGTTGCCACTCTTTTTCAATTTAATAACTTTACTCTTTGGGGTTATTACATCACGCTTGGTAAGCGAGTTGACAATACCTGTGGGTATTATATGTTTCTCAAGATGCTTTCTCAGCCAGTTTTTGACGACTGCCACCGGAAAATAATTGCGACATTTTAAACTAACCCATTACCATAAGAGTAGAAAGCAGTTGAAGTATTTCCAACCAGGTGCTGACAGAATCGGTGTTGTTTTATCAGAGCGAAATCGCACAAATTTTATCACAACTAAATGTAACCAATATACATTTAAAATACATTAAACATACATAACAATACAATACACATCATCATTCTCCTACTCTTATCCCAATTGCTTGGGGTCGATACAATATGTAGAGTACATACTTTCATACAGGGCCGGCTTTACCTATAGTGCTGAGGGTGCGGTGCACCCGGGCGCCGAGTGTTAGGGGGCGCTTCGAATGTGTTGTAACTATCAACCTATTCCATTTTGTTCACGCATTTTGATACAAGAGGGCGCCAGGAGATTGATTGCACCCGAGCGCTACATGTGCTAGAGCTGACCCTGCTTTCATACTACATATAGTAAAGTTATTAGCAATAGTTTTATGACCGGCCGCCTGCCAGACATCAACTTGACCAAATGGCATCAGATGGAGTTGGCCCAGGTCGTTATAAGGCTCTTAGTCGTCTTTTACGACATCCACGAGCAAAGTAAGGATTGGTAGTATTCGTAACCGCTACCACATTGGACAATACAATACACATAATACCTACATAATTATAAAATAATAATAATTTAATTGCGTTACTATTAGTACATACATATCATCACGCCATATCCCTTGCAGGGTAGGTAGAGAGAACAGAGTGCCAGAGAACTCTATCTTTGCATACTTCACTCTGGCTACTTACTATTAGTAATTTTATATTTTTGTATTGTTTTGCCTGTTTGTTTTATATTCACTAATAAATTTAAAAATTGTATTTATTAATAATTAAAAAAAATCAAAAAACCCGACTCCGTAAAAAGTGGCTTACTTTTTACGCAGTCAGGTCCATTATGCGACAGCAAATCTAATTTTTCAGTGGATCCAGACTGTTCAGTTGTCATGTTCTATTATTAAAATATATTTTATTTTCTGCAATAGTATTTATTCAATAATATATTATGGAATTCTAGACCACCAGACATCTAAGTGCTTGTTTTTTTCTTTTCAGTTTTTTTATTATGTAAGTAGTTTGGGTTACTTTTTACGCAGTCGGTTTTTTTATTTTATTTTATACCTTTTAGTTATGAATACCTAGGTAGCCATAGTTATTTTATTTATTAATAAGTAGGTAAGTACCTAACTATATATAGTTTTTCGACTGAAGTTGAGTACTAAATCGTTAGAAGTTGGAGATGGGCGACCGCGTAAGACATTAGATACTTTAGGTAGGACTACCTATGGTATATTGGACAATATACCTACTAGATACTTTAGTATATGTCCCTCCACATCCAGTTATATGAATTGTTCGTCTTTTCATCGTAAATTTCTGCTGTCTAAAAAACCTATATGTGAGAAAGGTTGTTACGAAACTTTAAATCGATATAGATCCTAAACGGCCAGTCAAATCGAAAAATGATGAGAGAAACCTAATAATGATTTTTAAATACCTATTCAACAATACCCCACTCGACATAGTTTGTTGACTTTCATTTTTTTAATTTTCACAATATGGCGTCCAGTAGTCGCCATATTGAATTTTCAATAACGTAATATCTTTAGTGACACTCGCCGAATTAAGAGGAATCGATTGACGTGTGAATCATAAAAATAGGCCCAGGCGTTTGGTCTATATAGTACTTCAAAGGAACATACAAACATACATACATAGACTGTTAAACACAATACCAGTCCTTTGCGTCGCGCAGTCGGGTAAAAAGTAATATAAAGATCGCTGGGTTTTTTTCTTCTGTCCAACAAGATCCAATTCACTGCAAAACTCTCTGTAGTGGTTAAGATACCGACCTTGAGTTCTGATGCTAGTAGATTCGATTCCTACAATATTTTGTGCGATTCACAATCTATTGTTTGATGTCTAGATATAAATTGCTTGAGTTAATTTTATATTTATAAAGTTCCAGTGCAATATAAACATTATTTCCTTAGTGCTCAGTGGTGTCTTTCAAAATAAAACACAAAACTGTCATGAGGACTGCCGACATGAACCTATGTAAAAAAAAAAAAAAGCGAGTATATATAGGTCCTATAGGGGACGCTCAAGTATTACGTAACGCAATCTGGGGGCAGGCGGGTGTTGTAAAATGTTACAATGCGTTACATATGCGGGAGGGAGGGTTCAAAAAACGCGTTACATAACATTGTTTTTTTATTAAATAAAAACTAGGGAATTAAAATTTCCCAAGTTGGCAAGCAAATTTTATTTTTAGATGACAAAAAGAATATTTTTTTATTTTTTTTATTTATTATTATTGCCGCAAATACGTTGAAAAACGATCACTTGGGTGTTACGTAACGTTCAGGGAGGGGTAAGGGAGGGTACAGAGAAACGTTACGACGCGTTACATGGGGGAGAGGGAGTATCAAAAATCTTCAAAAATTGCGTTAATACGTGAACGTCCCCATAAGCCAGCCGTCAAAAATACAACTATTGATAAAACTCTCACGCGTCGAACTTCGCGGCGCTCTCGAGTGCCCCCCCACAAATAGTTCATGAAATTCAATCATATATACTCTTTGACTGCATTAAGTTTTGATTAATTGATTAAAAAAAGTCCTAGAGCGTTTAATTGAGTCAAACCTGTGTCCCAAAAGCGCGATGAGCACATTTTTGTTTGGGTCAAACGGTGTCCCAAAAACCCGTGAAGCATTAATTGATATTAAAAAATAATTATGACATATAAATTGAATATAGTAAACACAGCGACACAGCAGTGAAGAGCAGCAGACTGTACTCGCTCGGGTACACTCGGCAGTCCCGAGTTCATCCGAACGAGCCTTTCACCTCAGTGCTTAACGGATCAGTATTAAAAAAGTATGTGCAGTGCACCAAAAGTAGTTTTCACTTCAAAACAAATATCAAACTGATGCAGAATAAATCTTTTCTGAGATAATTAAATAACAAATGCCATACGGTAGTTTTATTATTAATTTATTTACTCCAAATATAATATGTATATTATTTTAACTTACAGCCATATCAGCGTCTCGCGACGGGGGGGAGGGGGTCGTAGGGAGGGGGGTTGAACGCTAAAATGCAAACCATTTATAATGTTCGACAATCAATTAATACATACAACTTAGCGCCCGAGGCGATTACAAAAAACATTTTTTTTTTTTACCTTTATTTTATTTACTTAATTTCGAAACTACCCTAACTACATTGACTAACTTCAAAAACAATCTACTTTTAATTATTAATTATTATTTATTTATTTATTTTTTCTTCATATTTTAATTTACAAACAACCAATTTTTTTGTTTTATTCTGAAAAATAAAATAAGTGACAATGTGAATGAGTATGTGGCTACTGTCGATTTGGATTGAAAACATTTTCGTGATTACTAGTTAATTTTGTTCAACAAAAATTTATTAATTAAATTTTTAATTATTATTAATAGTACGCTTTTTTGTCATCCCATACATTAATTATCAATTAGTTTATTGAGTCAAAGCGTCGTATAATAATAACAATAAAACGTCAGTAGCCACCCCATTCCCTTCTGAAGACATATGCCTACATTAAAAATTACCAAGCCTAAGTATTAGCTAGATATTTTTTTTGTATATTTTCCGTTTATACAATAATTACTACGCGTTTACACTCTCCTGTCTTATACACCTTTGGCGCACTTAATTTACGAAAGAAAAAAAATTGCAACAAATTAACTTTAAAAAAAAAAAACAACTTAACAATAATATCCCGCCAAATTTTTCGTCGCTTCGTATTCGTACGCGCGCCAAAATGACATTTCGAGTAAATTCATAGACATTTTAGTACATTTTTTTAGAAATGAGCGACCGTATAGCTCTATCCATAGACAACTAATTCTATTACGTCAATTATGACTGTCATAATTAGAATCACCTAGCGTGAAAAATAACGCCTAGAGTGAAAATTCCTAACGTGAACTAAGAACTCGTAATGTAATTTCGTCTAGGAATCGCGCGTACAAATACGACGCCACCGGCTCACGATCGCTTCAACACAATTTTACCATGGAATTTATTTTATCTATATGTTAATATTTAAACATATGTCTAAACTATGGGACGGTTAACTTAAAAACGGATAGTTATTTGACGCGGAAACCTTTAAAATCAATTATTTAAATTGCAAAAAAAAAAACATAAGAAAAATAATTCAAAAATTTTTAATATTCATTCCTATACTTATAAATATAAAAACTTATATCAATATTTTGCACAATTATGAAAACCATATATTCGAATCATAGATTATTTAAAAGAAAGACATTATAATTCTTTAGAATTAATTCAGAACGAAATTTAAGTACAGGGCATTTATAAAATCCGATTACAGGGCATTTTATATAAACAAATATTTTTATATTGTCTAAGAAGCCAAAGTCCCAATTGCAAATAATTATTTAACAGACTTGACATTAGTTAAAACAGCCAAACTGTTACTTAAAATAAGATGTATTAGTGATAGGACTATGCTGTTGACAGTTCTCTGTCTACAGCCGTGGGCAGTTCCGTCCGGGGTAGTACCACACTCTCGCAGAAGATCGACGACTGAGTAATGACAAGGTGTTATTGCGCTTAGCTCGGTGAGCGAGAGAACTGGAAGCCCAACTGGGTTGGGTTTGGGGATTGTAATGGTAGGCAGCGGCTTAGCTATAGCCTTACAGCAAAGTTCCATGGGCGGCAGTGACACTTACCATCAGGTGTGCTGCTAGCTCGTTTGCCACCATAAGCAATAAAAAAAAATAAGTCATTTTAGCTCACGAATGCAAAATAATTCTTTCACATATAAAGGTTTCCGTGTCACTGTAATTTTTTTAATAAAACCTTAAACAAAAAAAAAAACTTCGCGATAATCATATAGGAACTATTTTGTTTGTCAGAAGCGATGCAAGCTTAACCAGACGTATTTTTTCATATATCAATATTCCTATCATAGGTTAAATATATATATATTAAATCGCCGTCGAAATAATATCGTGGTGCATACGTTCGAAACGCAAACGAAAATTGAATTTCATTTTAATTTCAATTTTGAATAAATATTTCCTAGCTGTAAATGAATATGCCTAACGTGAACTCAATAGGAGTTATGAACAAAATGTTTTTAGTGAACTAAAGAAAATAACATTAATCGCAAAATGATTATCTACACGTCGTGGTTTCAGACAAACTACACCTATGAACATTACCAACCGCTGTATTAATTCAATAACGCTTATGATAAACAAATTATCAGCCGCATTCTCGTTTTTTTTAGGGAGCCATACCACTTGATGTAATAACTTTTCGGCTAAGCGAATGTGATTTTACAATAAATCTAGCATATTATATGCAAAATCAATAATTTCGTGAATCTAATATCTGATTGTAAATAACAGAAATTCTATATGTGTTACTGTTATAGATATAGTTTGAACGTTATTAAATACCTGATAACGAATACTTTTATGAATTGAACAAAACATAAACTATGGAAACCACATTATCTTTTCACTTCACTACATAAACAGTTGGAAAAAAGTTTACGTCAAATTATTAAAATGCGAAAACGCTTAGGTTAATCCTGCCTATATCGTTTGTTCCGCGCTCTCGCTTGTACGCTCGGCTACGACGGAACATTACACTTTTTCGTGTGTGCAGCCGACATTCATCGACTTATAACGACGTAATAGACTCAAAACATTTTTTTTTTTTAATATATATCCACAATTACCTTTCCTTAATAAAAAAAAACTCCGTGTGGTGACGGAGTAAGAATACACTTCATCACTGCCTCTCTTGGCCGTGGGTGATCCTAAGAGATCATCATTCTCCTACTCTTATCCCAATTATTTGGGGTCGATACAATGTGTACTCTCCTTTCATAGTACATATTGTAAAAGTTATTGGCAATATTTTTATAACTGGCCGCCTGCCAGACGTCAACCCTCCTTGGGAATAAAGAGATGACTAAGGAATATGAGGTGTAAATAACATCTATGCAAGGAATGTGACACTCGAGATATAATTCTATAACAAACCGTCTGATCAGCATAATATGGGTAAATTTCGCTTAAAATACAGCAAAGGCCCTAATCCCAACAATGGGATAATGAGTAAAAAGAAATAATAGAGAATATCTAACTGTACAAAGATTACTGTGTCTCATCATCAACTTGTTCTTATCCCAATTTATTTGGGGTCGACGCAATATATCTTCTCCTTCCATACAACTCTATCAGACGTCATCTCTGTGGTCACTCCTTGTCTATCCGTGTCATGTTTCACGCAGGCCTTCCACCTTTTCTTCGATGAATGGAAAGAAAAAGAGAGAATGTGTAACTGTACAAAGAATTATCTTTATTTATGATGATAAAACTCATTATATCAAGAAGTTAATAAGTATTCAGTTTCCAAACTCCACTGGACCGGCTGCAGATTGGTAAACCGAGTAATCATTGATCTGAGAGCCTTATGTACTGTTTTGTCTAAATTAATACTGAAAATCAAGCATTTGTTGCCCACATTGGAAACCTAATTAGATAACCATTTGCTGCTATCGTATTAGAACCCTATACAAAAATTTTACTAATCTCCATAACCCTAAAGAAAAAATTACAAATTTCTATCAAAAAAAAATTATCAAAAATAATATACGACGACCTATTCGTATTGATAGTAAGTAGCCACAACGAAAATAATTTTATTTTTGCACAACTTATGCACCACAATACCAAATCGCAAAGAGAAAAAAAAGGAAAAGCACACTTACATACTAGAAAAAAAATAAAAAGAACCATTTTTTTTTTCTCACACGATCGCGGTCACATAAAAACAATTAATATACAAGTTTTAAACATATAAGTATTTATAATTAATTTGAGACGATTTCCATCCGAACTGATAACGAAAATATTCTGTTCAAATTGGCAAGATTTTTCTTTATTGCCCATCTGCGGCTGTGGCAGAGATTTTTTTCATGCATTAAAAAACAAAATAGCCGCTTAAATAAATTTACCATGACATATACTAATAAATATATATATATATAGGTTTTCAATTTGAAATTAAATATTAATTATAATTTTTAAATTTGTCCATAATTTTCACTACAAATTCTTGGTTAGAAGTTACTTTATCTTTCAAACGGTTAAAATGAATGGAAGTTAATATTACTTGTGCGAAAATGACATATAAGTCAGCTAGGATATCATTGAAACACATAAATACAAATTGAAAATAAATATATAAAGTAATTTCAAATATATAGTGGAATACCCTCATATAAAATAAAAAATGTTGAATGTATACATATTATGCTGCATGTATACATATTATATTGAATGAATACATATTATGTTAGATGTATTCAATTAATTTCGATGTGTGAAGCTGATCATTTCGGATGTAAATCGGCACATGTATACGATTACACTCACATACTAAAAAATTAAAACCTTGAGCAAGTTAGTGCAATATTTAGGAAGTACAGAATGATTTCTAATAATTTCTATAGATATAATATTGTATTTGAAATTTTTTTCAAAGACACTTTATATTTTAACGAAGTTTTCTTTATAGACTAATTATTAATTTAATACACACGAAATAAGAGTTATTACTGTAGCGACTGATAAACATTACAAATTTCAATAAAACCCTATAGAAAAAATATTAAAAATCATCCCCGGTGAATCAAGTTTTGAGTTGGAGATGAAACGTTAATATTTCTTTATAAAATAGCACCAAGAATGTTTGCTCATTTATTGCTTGTAGTTACAGACGTACGTCACAGGTAGATAATGAAAAATATCACTGATAGAATTAACATTTCACAGACTGAATAACCTATCCGCTCATCACAATAAGTGGGTAATAAGAATGTTGTAATGCAGATACGAGGACATTAAACCCGTGTCAGTATGCATTAGTAGATGTAGTCAATATATTGCATCGCTAATACTAATAATTTATTGCTTTTAAATTATTACATCTATCTCACATATGACATAAACGGCATACACACAATTTTTAGAACCAACATCTTCTAAGATCAAAATTTATTGCAAATCTCATTGAACTTTTATTTTACGAATAAGTAGGCACATCATGTCATATATAAAAAGCTAACGATATTGGTCCGAAAAATGTCATATATATATATACAAATCGATATTGGTCCAAAAAAAAATTTACAAACAATATTTAAAAAAAAAAAAAAAAATATTGTACCATCTACTGGTTAATTTTAAAGTTCATTTTTAACCGTATCATCTCCACATCAAACGTAAATGTTACTAAAATTATTATGTGCTCATATTTGTTTACATACAGTGGCAGTATGGACCGCAATATACCAAATTAATTAAAATAAGTAATATGGCGTATATAGATATCATGATTCTGTCATTAATATATACATTTGAAATATACACGACACATTATAAAGCTAACAATGTATTATGTCAATTGTATATATTGCTATTGCATTATATATGTATTATGTCTATTGTATATATTGCTTGAGTATACACATAATATTAAAATGATTAACGTGCATATTAATTTATAATTATACACATCAACATTAAAATCTAATTATGCAATTTGTATATTATATATGGCTAAATAATACAGTATACATTACACATTAAGGACTAATTATGTGTATTGTATATTTGTATATTTCATTACGGAATATAAACCAAAACAACTGTGCGGAATTTATATTAATTAAATAATTTTATCGCGCCGTTTCAAAGTATGATTTTTTTTTTAAATTAGTAACTGACAGAATCGTAGATCTAGCCACATACGTAACGGCCCACAGGTGTCTTATACAAGTATAATATAATAATATTAAGTAATAATAATCATATATCGAGTATAAACCCCCCATTTTAAAACACTCTCATAACGTCATTCCTAGAGTTTGCAGTAAAATTCCAGTCTTTCTGACAATTATACATCTTTTTTTTTTTCATTATATATTTCCGCAATTTTTATACATTTCTCTCTCTCTCACTTTCTTTATCTCTCGAGTAAAAGTCAATTAGATGCAAATTACAACTGTACAAGGTTTTACATAATGAAATTTCTTTTTAAAACATCGAATACAGTCTACGTTACTTTTTTAATATTTTACACATATTTTTTTTTTCTAGAGATCTAGAGATGTGAACGGTGTGAGTGATGCAAGTATATTCATAGATCTGACTCGGAAATAAATTACTAGAGTTGGGTATAAAATTTAATTTAGATAATGCATTGCCAGTACAAAATAATTCTTGGACGAATTAAAACAATGGAAATCATAATTGATACGGATTTAAAAAAAAAATCTATACCAACTCCAGTTATAAATATTAATTGCAAATTAATAATAAATAAGATTTTAACAGAATATACTCGCTCCCAAAACACCTCGATCAGCAGTTGACAAAAAAAAAAACAATGCGAGGATTATCGATGTCGCAGCACCAACATTGCCACAGCTAAATATACTTAAACACTATCGAAGACTACAAAAAAGAAATGAAATCCTATATATTTGTTTTTTTTTTATCTCATTTTGAATTTTATTATTGATTCAATACGAATGTCGTTTATTTCTATACAATGTCAAAAATATATATATAAATATATATACAGGGGGATACATATAATAATTCTTGTATTTTCTTTTAATTATGTTTTCTATATCATCATCTGAGCGCATATGTGTCCCACTGCTGCGTGCAAGCCTCCTCCATAATGGGATGGAAATTAACCTACTATACCACGCTGGTCAGACGTGTTGGTATAGGGTTTTGTTTCGGATTTTTCATCTCTTGCATAGATGTTACATGCGTTTTATATCCTATAGTCATCTCTTACGATCTCACAGGTAAGATAGGGGGTGGTGAATTGCATTCTTACTCCGTCACCACACGGAAAATATATTATATATAATTTACTATATAGTAGTATTATTATTTAAAAATATATACTAACACGTCTGATCAGCGTGGTATATTAGATCAATTTTCCTCCGATTACCGTGGAGGCTCAAGTCCAACAGTGGGGCATATATAGGCTGAAATTATTATTTAAAATAAAATGCAATACAGAAAAATTATCAATTTAAACTGGAATTATATTAATTGACACTTTTTTATATGAATTTTTATATCAAAAATGCTGATAATTGGCATTGTCAAAATTTAATCAACATTATTATTTTGAAGACTTTCAATATTAAAAATTAATCAATAAACAATTGAAATTTCTTAAAAATATACACAATTAGATATGAAAATTATATATAAGTTAAAATTTACAAAATTGGTGTTGTGACTGAGTAAGAATAAAATTCACCAACCCCTATCTTACCCGTAGGTGATCGTAAGAGACGACTAAGGGATATAAAACGCATGTAACATCTATGCAAGAGAATAAAAACTCAGGCACAAAACTCTATACCAACACGTCTGACCAGTGTAGTTATAGTAGATCAATTTCCCTTCCGTTACGGAGGCAACTCGAGCCTAACAGTGGGATATATATGAGCGGAGAAGATTTACACATATATGGAAAACCAGAAGATCAGTTTATTTGTTTGTATTCTTGTAGGAAATAATTTCAAACATATATATAGGCATCATATTTAAATTTAAATACAAGAATTCAACACCCTGTATATTATTATCATAATACAATCCAAATCACTAATAGGAATACATTGTACTCACAATATCAACTGTCACAATTTTTCTTTTTTAATTTCCTCTCTCTACTTTGACATTTGCAGAGTCATCTGAACTGATTTAAATGTAGGATTATACAAATTATATAAAGTGATTTAAGAGAATTTTGACTTTTTATACATTCTCAATTTAAATTAGACCCCGTCCATTTTATAGTATAAATCGCAAAAATAAAAACTCTTAATTTCCGTATTAGATATTACAATTCCTATCGCCGCTGTTTGTCAATGCGATTTGTAACACCGCAAACCGTTCGTCGTGAATAGTAAGCTGATAACTTTTTGTAAAAAAAAACTTTTAAGCTGTAACTTTTTGTAAAAAATAAATATTCAATTATCACTAATTGCAAGTCATTATCGAATTTAATCGCTCCAAACTATACTAAAAAAAATATTAATAAATTTTTAAAACCAATATGTTTTGAATTAAATTTTATACACAAAATTAAGTTAAAAAAACTTAATATACATCATAATTACTTTCAAACAAGTATCAACTTTTAAAATGATTATATATTTTTGCAAGCAATTTCCCTAATGTATAAATAATATTGCCACAAACATTCATATTTAGAATTTTCACTGTAAAGTATCTAGATGACTAGTATATCTGGTTTTGGTTACTTTAAAATCTTATTGACTGGACTTCTGGCTTTTTAGGACCGTAACTTCACCAATGTCCCGAAAAACTCGTACGTAGGCCGTCAAACGAAGAAGATTGTACGGTACGAAAATAATGTGTAAAAGGTACGGTGCAACTTTTATAATCAATTAATGTAATAATTTCATGGAGACTCACTTGCTACATTATCGCTATTTCGGTGAGTGTTCGAACAATAATTTGCTGTTTACAAGTGGACACTTTTTTGACTAATCCCCCATACAAGATGGTACTCCTTACTCTAGTCTCCATGAATAATTTTAACATTCATATGTGACAGTTGACATTTATAAGTGACAGCTGACATTTATAACTGACAGTTGACATTTACAAGTGACAGTTGACAATTACGTTTCCTATTAACATTTGGACAGCATTAAACCGCCTTAAACTAGTTATATAGTTGTCAAACTGTTATATTATATGCGTGAATTGTAGCGTAGCGTTGCTTATTGTCGTTGCATATAAGCTGTAACAAGAAAAGCAGTCACTAAAAACATATCCTTGTTTATATTTTTCTCTTATAGAAAGATTAGATGCTGTGCGTGGTAGCGGCTAGAAATACTACCAACCCTTACTTTGCCCGTAGATGTCGTTAAAGGCGACTAAGAGCTTTATATCGTCCTGGACTAACTCCATCTTGTGCCGTTTGGTCAACAATTACATTCACAAGTGGTGTTGACGTCCAACTGGTGGCCGGTCATAAAACTAATACTAATAAATTTTGCAATATGTATGTTAAGACGAAAACATATTGCGTCAACCACAAGTAATTGGTATAAGATATAGTAGTAAGAATGATGATGATGATGATGATAATAATAGATCACACTCTGTACTAAGGAAATAATCCTTGTATTGCAGAGAATTTTATAAAATTACAATTAAGGGTAAAAAAATTAGTTATTTTACATTATTAGACACAGAAACACAGTTTGTGAATTGCTCAATATATTATCTCAGGTGAAAGCCCACGTACCTGAAGTCAAACTTTCTTGGTAATGTAATTGTTGAGGAAACGGCATCAGATGAAATTGACCTAGGTCGATACAAAGCTCTTAGTCATACCATAAAAACGAGAACTATTTCGTTTGCCCAAGGAAATCTTCTTCCGTGTGGTGACGGAGTAAGAATACTATTCACCACCCCATATCTTACCCGTGGCTGATCGTACGAGACGACTAAGGGATATAAAACGCATATAACATCTATGCGAGAGAAGGAAAACTCGAAACAAAACCCTATACCAACACGTTTGACCAGCGCGGTATATTAGGTTAATTTCCCTCCCATTACGGAGGACGCCCGAGCCCAACAGTGGGACATTTATGGGCTGTGATGATGAAGGAAATCTTTAAAAAATGTATGTATACATACAAGATAATTTTTATTCATTTTAAACACAAATAATACTACCATTTAATAAGGAATAAAACATATTTAGACTATCATCTTAGCTCATATATATCCCACTGTTGGGCTCAAACCTCCTCCGTAATAGGAGTGAAATCAACATACCATAGCACGCTGGTTAGACATGTTGATATAGGTTTTCAATATGTACTCATACATATTGAAAGTTATTGGCAATAGTTTTATGACCGGCCGTCTGTCAGACATCAACACTACTTGGGAATATAATTATTGACCAAAGGACATCAGATGGAGTTGGCCCAGGTCGTTATAAAGTTCTTAGTCATCTTTTAGGGGCCGTTCAAGTATTACGTAACACAATTTGGGGGAAGGGGGTTTTTGTTAAGTGTTACAATGCGTTACATAGCCGGGAGGGGGTTCAAACAACGCGTTACGTAGCATTGTTTTTTTATTAAATAAAAAACTAGGGAATGAAAATTTCCTAAGTTGGCAAGCAAATTTTTATTTTTTAGATGATGTATAAACAACATACACATGTATTGCGAGTTTGGAATCTCTCTTTTTTTTAATTATTATTGCCTCAAACACGTTTAAAAACGGCCACTTGGGTGTTACGTAACGTACAGGGAGGGGGAAGAGGGGGGGTACAGACATACGTTACGGCACGTTACATGTGGGGGAGGGAGGATCAAAAATCTTCAAAAATTGTGTTACGTAATACTTGAACGCCCCCTTACGACATCCACAAGCAAAGTAAGGGTTGGTAGTATTCGTAGCTGCTACCACACAAGATTCATTGATTTATATATACATATATATTACTCACCCAGGCTCCGTTCACGTAAGTCCTGTATCGCCAAAAACACTTAACAAACTAACAGTGTCACAATCACTCGATATATTTTTTTTTTTAAATTTTATTTATGTATGAAATAACAAAATGCATTAAAATAGTATATATATATATATATATGTATGTGTATATATATATATATGTATGAAGCACACAGCACTTTGTTCAAAACATTGTGTTATTTACAAAGTATCACTGTTTTGCAATCAATGATTTCAGCTCCTCCTGCTTGGACTTTGGAGTGGCTGTAAAAGAAAATAAGTTTATTTAGTCATCTCATCATCTCAGCTCATTTATATCCCACTGTTGGGTTCGAGCCTCCTCCGTAATGGGAGGGAAATTAACCTACTATACCAAATTGGTCATAAATGTTGGTATATATAGTTTTTTTTTTTTATGGTGGCAAACGAGCAGCAAGCAGAACATCTGATGGTAAGTGTTACTGCTGTTCATGGACGTTTGTAATACCAAGGGTATAGCTAGGCTACTGCCTACCAATAAAATCCCCAAACCCACCCAGTTTGGCTTGCGGCTCTCCCGCTCACCGAACAAAGCACATTACCATTATTCAGACGTCGATCTGCTGCGAGAGTGTAGTACTACCCCAGGCAGACCAGCTCGCGGCTGTATATAGAAAACTGTCCACAGCGTGGTCCAACCACTATTAAAGAGATTTTCATGTACAGGTTTTTATTTTTTTAATATTTGACTCTCGTGATCAGATTTTCATGTACAGATCTTTTTATTCTTTTTATTATTGATTTTCGTGAACAGATGTTTTTCGTTTTTGATTTTCATGATCAGATTTTGATGTACAGATTTATTTAATTTTTGATTTTCATGCACAGAATTTTATCACGTAATATCGAGGTATATCCCTCCCCATAGCTCATATATATTGGAAAGGTAAATAAAAATAAAGCAAGTTATACTGACGTCGAGGTCTCGCGTGCGCGACGACGCTCTGCGCTCCACAGGATCCGGCACGACCACGATTATTATTGCTGCCTGATGTATACGCCTGTCGGCTGCAACATACAAACATACATTACATAATTTTGATGTGAATATGGTAATAACTTTACATTGTAGAGCTCATAATAAAGAATTTTTTTTATCAAGAATTGCTTGATTTTTTATCATCTCAGCTCATATATGTCCCACTGTTGGGCTCGAGCCTCCTCCATAAGGGGATGGAAAATTACCTACTATACCACGCTGGTCAGATGTGTTGGTATAGGGTTTTGTTTCGAGTTTACATTCTCTTGCATAGATATTATATGCGTTTTTATTATACCTTAGTCGTCTCGTACGATCACCCACAAGTAAGATAAGAGGTGGTGAATTGTATTCTTACTCCGTCACCGCACGGAGAATTTTTAATCTAGTATATTTCTATATATTAAGAATCTCAGCAATGGTATTAGTGATTTCCATTTTATTTATTATGCCCGAGGTTTCAGGATTTATTTATAGAAAATATAGTCTTGTCAGTGTTTTCAGCGAATATTTTCATTATTTTATCAATTATTTTCTTAATATATAAATATATTTTTCAAAAAAAAAAATTTGGTATATACAGGGTGACTGGTAAAAGATTGTACATATTGAGAGAGGGTATTCAGTACTCGATTCTGATACCGAATATGTAAAAAAAATTGATACTTAAATTTTGAACTAATTGTCCTATAAAAATATTTATTTACGTACACCTCCGCATAGATATTGAAATTACATTAAAATAGTAATTAGCCGAGCGCGTGACCTTGACAACAGTCCTAAGTAGTGGCTCCCGCGCACACTCTGCCCCGCTCCCCCGAGGGATGTCTCCGGGGTGAGTGTCCGTCTATGATCAGCTGATCAGTCAGAGCGCGTGCGCCGTATCGGGTGTTTTGCATTTCCGTGTTTGTTAACCTACGCGTCTTTCAATTGTCCGAGTTTTGATTTTAACCGTGACTATTTATGTGTGAAGTGTGATAGAATGTGTTATTTTCACTAAGAGTGTTGGGAAATTGCATATGCTCGACCAAATGGCAATGTACGAGGTGCGATTGATTTGTATCGAGAAATGTTGAGAAGGTGACCATCTTTTTGAGAATCCTGACACACTAATATTGTTGAGGTTTACTATCTAGTTAATTAATATTACCTTCTTATTATATTTTTATTGGTTACATGTGACCATTATCTATCGTCTCCTTCGATATGTAGTCTTTTACCAGTCATACTGTATATATAATAAAATATCTGTATTATCCAGACATTCTTATTTGATAATAATAAAACATAATCGTTTTAACAGCTACTAATAGATACCAGACTGTTTGTGCTTCGTTTGATGTCACACAGGTGATGTGCGACAGGGACAATGCTATACGAAGCCGTAATTAGTCGAGTCTCTATCTAGAACTTTTTTTTTTAACACCACCCTACGCTAAGGAAATAATCTTTGTATTGCGGGGGACTTTACCAACATGCAATTAACACAGACAAATTACACCCAGACTCATAACAACACTAGTAACGTACTGCGTGGGAATCTAACCCACAGCACTGTGCAGTCACGATGTGCAATATTTAATGCTGGTTATGTTTACTAACGTGTTATTCCTGTGGTGGTGTGAGTGTTGGGCGGTCGACGCTGTAGCGGTGCGATCAGACTCTGATACGGAGCGCATACGCTCGTACGGGCGGGCGTGCGGGCCACGCCCAGGTGCCGCGCCCCCTTGCGCAGCCAACAACTCGTTCAACTGAGGCTGTATAACAGAAAAATATTTTATTTACTCATCAGTTTATATACTTATTATACTGTGTGTTAGCGGCTACGAATAATATCAACCCTTACTTTGCTCGTGGATGTCGTAAAAGACGACTAAGAGCCTTATAACGACCTAGGGCAACTCCATCTGATGCCGTTTGGTCAATAATTACATTCACAAGGAGGATTGACGTCTGGTCATAAAACTATTGCCAATAACTTTTACATTATGTACTATGAAAGAAGAGTATATATTGTATCAACCCCAAATAATTGGGATAAGAGTAGGTGAATGAAAATGATCTATAAGCTATAGCCACTGTGGAAGGGAAATTGACCTGCTATACTAGACAGATGGGTTGATATGTCAAGTGTTCCTTCTCCTGTATAGTTATTTACATATTAGTAGGATTTTACGACATCCATATGCAAGATAGGGAGGCGATGAATTATATTCTTACTTCATCAATAAATAAGACCATACCACATTGATCAGATGAATTAGCATAGATTTATTGCGAGATTGCCTTCTCTTGCAGCTATCTTAATGACATCCGTTATTTTTTTTTACTTTTTTTTTAAAAACACCACTGCACTAAGGATTCTTGTATTGCGGCGGAACTTTACAAACATGCAATTAACGCAGACAAATAACACCCAGACTCGAAAGTTTTGTGAATAGCATAAAATACTATCCTCCGCGGGAATGGAACCCACGGCACTGGCACGGAAGGTCGGTATCTTAACCATAGGTGGGCAGGTGATTTTTTAAAAAAAAAAAAAAAGCATGGTGCCCTTTTGGCTTAAAGCAAAAAGAAGTAAAGCAAAAAATAAAATTATTAACATTTACATACATACATATCATCACGCCATATCCCTTGCAGGGTAGGCGGAGAGAACAGAGTGCCAGAGAACTCTATCCTTGGATACTTCACTCGCTTCTTCAACATTCATAATTGTCTTCATACACGCTCGTCGGTTTCGTAGACTCTTGACTCCACCTTCCTTCAGTACATGACCGATCTGGTCTAGGTAGGTTAGTCTCGGTCTCCCCCGGTACCCACATCCTTCCACTTTCGCATTGTATATCTTCTTAACCAGACGTTCGTTCGGCATTCTTTCCACATGTCCGAACCATCGGAGCATTCCCTTTCGCATCTTTACACCAATACTCTCTTTCATGCCTACTCGCTCTCTTACGTCGTCGTTACGAATGCGGTAAAATTTATTAAAATTTAGCATTTAATATATTTGATTATTTATAAAAACTTGATTACGAGCAAAAAATTATTGTCAAAAGTGGGATTGGAACCTACAACTATTGGAAATCTGTTCCAATCGTGCTGCCACTTAAACCAATGTGAACTATTGTATGAAATTAAATTTTCGTCTTTAATGAGACGTGTGCCATCTACCCGACCTTGTTTACGCATGCATAATAAAATGCTATCATTATGCATGCCGAACCAGAATGGATGGAGGATAATAATTTCCACCATACAGAACAGATTTAGCTCTCACCTCTACAGTGGCACATATACAGGTTGCCGATTTAGAATAACTTAAACTAGGTGTAGGAATGACGTCATATAAAACATTAAAGTTATTTATAAATACCCGATTACGAAACGAAAAAACAAGGTTGAATAACAAGGTTGTGTCATCGTTTAATACAATTCTAACTGTAAAGTTTGAAGTATTAAGCCTATACAATTGGTAAACATTGTCCAGTAGATGGCATACGTCACCTTGAAGACGTAAGATATAATATGAAGCGAAATTTGCATGTCCTAAAATAGTTCACGATGGTATAAGAGGCAGCACGATTGGGCCGGATTCCCAATAGGTGCGGGTTCGAACCCCTCTTGTGACATCATTTTTCGTTTCGTAATCGGGTATTTATAAATAATTAAGCATATTAAATGCTAAAAATTTCAGTAATTTGAACATTAAAGTTAGTTGCAGACTCCTAGCTCTGCCCAATCCCGAGATAAAGTGATTTGTTTCTTATCAAAACAGTAGGTTTGTCAGCGTACATTGACCTGTAGGTACATTTCGACCAGCTGTGCGGCGGCGAGCGCAGCGAGAGCCGAACTATTTGCCTACTAGTTTAATGTCACACGCATGAGTATATGCCTACATCGAACTTTTATAGTACAAGTGTATTGACCGCTTATCATTAGGGCAATTTAATCAAAAATTAGGTACTATTTTTCTTTTACTGATTTGGATAGTGTATCATGGTCTGACAGGTCCCCTTCAAGGATTCTACTAATTAAATCGGCAACCTGTATATGGGTTTAAAAAATAGAAGAAAACCTTGAAAAGTGTTTAGACATTGATCACTTAACTCACCTCTAGAACCCTAAAGTCCTCGATGCTGTTGAACTTGGATAGGTAACCCTGTAGCTTTGGGTCCACTTGTAAAGCACCAGCATGCTTATAGTACTTCAGGAATGCCCAGAACTTCTCCAATCCATACAGTTGACCTGGAGACAAATACAAAAATGATAATTAAGTGTTTTTTTCATTGAAAAAAAAAACAGAATTCTTGTCGCAAGCGCGATGATAAATTTATGGCTTGTGAGGCATAGGGCAGCAAAATGTGTAGTTTACCAAAATTATTAGGGTATAACTCAAAAACTACTGGACAAATATTGAAGAAATTTAAATAAGACCATATGGAAAGTAACCACTTTAAAAAAATATATTATTATAGTTCATCTAATCTTAGAAGTGCATTTTGATGGTTCGCATTTTTCAATACACAATAGCCTTGGTCAAACATATACACATGATTGTAAACACTAAATCTGAAATTTTAAACAACTATTAAGTTATTTACGTAATTAACTTTGCGAGTGACTTTCTTGTACAGTAATCTAATGTTGAAACTCGTAAAACTAATTTAAAATAAAAATAACATGGTAAATAGTAATTGTTAATGACGACCTAACAATGTCACGTCATCACGTTCTATACAGTAGTGCTTGACAACTTCCAATTCACGAATATCCAAACAATCGGTAAAAATATTAGAATAATACAATTAATCGAATAGAGATTTTGACAGAGATGTACATTTCGACACTTTGATTGATGAGGAAATAATTATTAATGTTCGCGACGCTGATAATTCAAGTAATAGTAGTAATTATTAATAAACATCTATTTTCAAATCCAGTTTTTGTTTTTAATTAACCTAATCCTAATAAATATGATGAATAGATTCTATGCTGAAATAATTAAATTTGTTTAATACTAATTTAACACTTAATTTATTCATCACCTTTTTGAAAAATAAAAAATAAACCGATTATTAATTATAAAGAATCAATATCGATTCCTCACTAAAATCGCATATTTTCGTTATCCATTATTTGGTTCACATACCTAGACAACTTACTCCGACAGCTGTCAAAGTGCACTTTTTAGATTAGATAGACTATAATTATCATCAAAACAAAATACTTCTCTTTTTTCATGTCGGTTAAAATAACCAAGATCGTTCGTCCAAAAATGTTCTTGTAGTATACAATTATCCAATTAAAGAAAAAGAAAAAAAAGTATACAGCATTCTATCCGCACCAGCCACAGATGTCAAGGATGCTTCCTTGACTCACCAATGACCAGTTTGACGTCGATGGGGACAGAGCACGAAGGGTTATAAGGCCGCACGCCGCCCTTATAACACCCTGAACGACATGGGGCTATCCAGACCATAGCCTACCGAAAAAGAAGACAGCATTTTTATTACATTACCTTTCTCATAATCAGCCATGGTCTCTATTTGGAAGTGTTGGTATAATTCCGGGCGGAATTTCCTCTCTAATCCGTACGAATAGAAACGGAATAGACACTCCAATCCGTAGCGGAAACCCGCTGAAGCATCTTCGTTGGCTAACGTCCTGTAGAACAAATACATATATTACTATTACACTTATACGTTCTGTACACATTAGCCCATGAACGCCGAGATGATCAGAATTTTTACTAACTTTCCAACGTGTTTATTTAATTATGTTATCGGACCAAAAATATATTACAATACTTCTATTCTTACGCGAAATTTAATGCTCTTTCAGGATCTGAGCTCAAAATTTCGATTAGATACCGAAAAAAAATTATAAGGGCGATTTAAATGTGAAAAAAGTGAAAATTTACCAAATAAAAATTGTTTCTCATTTTTTTCACAATGATACCGCAAAGGCATCAACTTTTTACTATGATCAAATGATGTGATGATGGCACTCGCACATTAAGAGGTTTTTTTTTTTTTCAAAAAAATCATTGACACGTTTTTTCAAAATGGCGGCGAGAATGAAAAAAAAAAATATAATTCTTAATCTATAGTTTTCTTAAAAAACTATAAACTTTAGAAAAAAAAATTCTAAGACCGAAAATGTCTTAAAATTAGTCAAAGAAACTACCGCAAAGGTCTATCTACTTTTTACTATAAATCAGAGGTGATCATGGCACTCGAACATTAAGAGGAATTTTTTTCAGAAAAATACATCGACGCATTTCTTCAAAATGGTGGTGAGAATGAAAAAATATTATAAAAATCTTAATCCATCGTTTTCTTAAAAACTATAAATTTTTGAAAAAAAATTAAGAACAAAAATGACTTAAAATTAGTCAAAGAACACTCTCAAACTTATTCAAAATTTTTAAAGACAATTTTTGATTTTCGAAAGTTTCAAAAAATCCAATTTTACAAAAATAACTAAAAAAAATTAAAAAAAAATTTAACAGTGTTCCTTGACTAATTTTAAGACTTTCTTGTTCTTAAATTTTTTTCATAACGTCTATAGGTTTAGAGTAAAAAAATCTTAAATGGTATATAAAATTTTGTTTCTATCTACCACTACAAAATTCACGGACAAACTCGTACATTCTTTCACTAGTGCATGGACACATATGTTCTATACAGTTTATACATGAATATAAACAAGTTGAAAAGTTAGTAAAAATTCTGATCATCTCGGCGTTAATGGGTTAAAATACCAAAATCTGATGATGATTTAATTTTATATATGTAAACTGTAAGAAGTGTAGAGTTATTCGTGTGGTGAGGGAGTAACAATACAATTCACCACCCCCTATCTTACCTGTGGGTGATCGTAAGAGACGACTAAGAGATATAAAACGCATATAACATCTATGCAAGAGAAGAAAATCTCTATGTAAAAAACTATACCAACAATGGGAAATCCGATATTTTGAAGATTATTTCACAATGAAAAATAAGTAAAATAAGAAATTATTGATATCAACCCTAAAAAAAAGTATGTTTATTAAACTATACATTTATTTTTATTATTGCTTATGTTGGCATACGAGCAAACCGCACACCTGATGGTAAGTGTCACTGCCACCCACGGACGTTTGCAATAGCAAAGTTACAGCTAGGCCGCGGCCTGTCAATACAAATCCCAAACCCACTCAGTTGGGCTTCCGGCTCTCTCGCTCACCGAACGAAACGCAATAGCATATTGTCATTACTCAGACGTCGATCTTCTACTCAGTGTGGGGTAGTACATCCCGGACGGACCAGCCCGCGGCTGTAGAGAGAGAACTGTCCACAGCGTGGTAATACCACTATTACAATTCTTAGGTTACAGTTATATACATAATAAATCCTATACATACAGTGCAAAATATTCAACTATGATGATGTTATAATTTACCTGAACTCATTGTACATGGTGCGATTGAAGTGGTCCCTTAAGAAGAACGACCAGAATCTGAACAGCGTGTTCATCTCTTGTGACTGGCCGATACCGAGTTTCTTGCGTTCTGTATATATAAAATACAAAAAATAAGTCATACGTTTTTACTATTAAGCGTTAAAAAGCGAAATGGGTACCGGTGGTCATTAAATCCCACGCTTTTTCCATTAATGAGTAACCACGAGACCAAGGAAATGGTACCTCTAGTGGTTCTTACAATGCTTTGTTGCAAAACCAATTGCTGTTTTTAGTCTGGGTGAAATTTGTGTGCATTAATTGTATGTTTATAAAGTCCCATTGCAGGGATTAGTTCATTAATACAGGCGGAAGGTTTAAAAAAATTGGGAATTTATATACATACATACATACCATCACGCCATATCCCTTGCAGGGTAGGCAGAGAGGACAGAGTGCCAGAGAACTCTATCCTTGCATACTTCACTCGTTTCCTCAACATTCATAATTCTCTTCATACACGTTCGCCGGTTTCGGAGACTCTTGACTCCACCTTCCTTCAGTACATGACCAATCTGGTCTAGGTAGGTTAGTCTAGGTCTCCCTCGGTACCTACATCCTTCCACTTTCGCATTGTATATCTTCTTAACCAGACGTTCGTTCGGCATTCTTTCCACATGTCCGAATCATCGGAGCATTCCCTTTCGCATCTTTACACCAATACTCTCTTTCATACCTACTCGCTCTCTTACGTCGGGAATTTATAGTTTCAAAAATAGGCGATGGACAAAATAACATTCGTTTGGCCGTCTATTCATTTCTTAACCAAGCCATCGTAACATCACGGCAATATGAAATGCAGCATGACGCGCTAATCAAGACTTACAGGGCATCCAAAAAATCCAATCATCTGAAATTGGAACATATCCATACTATTCGACACATTTTTGTCAATTTGAACCTTCTAATACCCTCGGTGATCACAAATATATATGGCCTTATTTTGTTTCAAGCATGATAAATTTGAAATAAAAAAACAGGCGACATAGTATGGTTATGTCCCCTTAGTCACGCTTAAAGTAAATCTATATAAAAAAACTAATCGTTGTCTGTAAAGTCGGTTTACGGACAATAATTTTACGTGATAACGTCATAAGAAAACATTGATGAGAATTGCATACTTATACGAATTGAACAAACATAAACAATGGAAACCACATTAACTTTTCACTTCACTTTATAAAAACTTTTTAAATGTAAAAAGCTCAGGCCAATCATGCCTCTCTATTCTTTGTTCCGCGCTCTCGCTTGCACGCTCGGCTCAGGCGGAACGTGACACGTATTCGTGTGCGCAGCCGACGTTCATAGACTTATAAGACGTTGTCACGTCAAAATTCATCATCAACTTTTATTTGGGGTCGACGCAATATATCTTCTCCTTCCATACAACTCTATCAGACGTCATCTCTGTGGTCACTCCATGTCTATCCATGTCATGTTTCGCGCAGTCCATCCATGTTTTCTTCGGTCTTCTCTTACCCTTTAAGCCTTCAACATTCATACTTAAAACTTTCCTCACAACATTACTTTCATCCCGTCACATCACATGTCCATACCATTTCAATCTTTCACTCCTTAACTTTTCCGTCACTGGCGCAACTTTTAAACTTCCTCTTATCTCTCTTATCACGTCAATATTATCAGTACAAAATAGATTTTTAAGTTACCTTTCAAACAGCGCGAATAATATTTGTGGTATGCCTGTTGCGTGAAATGGTTCTCCCGGAGTAAACCGTGGCTGGGATGGTGGAACGTTGGCAGCGATTGTGGCATCGAGCCGCACGACGATCCAAGGGTCGGGGACGTGCCCAACGACGACCTGAAGAAATTTATTTATTAATGTATTTTTTACGAATATACATGTATAATATAAGTTGGGTACATAGAATTGTGTATTTCCTTATGGTGACGAAGTAAGAATACAATTCACTTCTTCTTCTTTCTTACCAGTGGGTGATCGTAAACGGCGACTAAGGAACAGAAGCAGATAACAACACTGCGAGAGAATGAAAACTCGAAATGAAACCCTATACCAAAACGTCTTGACCAGCATAATATAGATAACGAGCAGACCAGGCCACGCGTTGCTGTGGCTTAGGTTAGCCTCAGTAACACTTTTTGTTTATTCTAGCAAATTTTAGATTATATGAAGCGTTTGTACATTTAACATAGCGCCATCTATTAAATACTTACTGAATCCAGTCAACAGATTCCGCCATCTTTTAAAATCCTTTGGATATAACATATGATTTTGACTGTCAAATATTAGACATATATAATTTGCAATAAAATAATATTACTATAGATTGAGATTTAAGCTATCCTATCTTTTAAGTTGGATCAAACTACACTTGCTGTGCAAATTTGGTTATGAATGTGAGTTTTGAGTCCATCGCGGACAAACAACGTGACACGTAATTTATATATATTAAGATGGTCTCTTTCTTCGCTATAGAGGAAGCTCAAAGCCAGCAATGGATTGTATATTAATTAATATGTTTGTGCCGTCGTATATATGTGTAAAGTCTTCCGCAACGCAAGGATCACCTCCGCACTGCAGGGTTTTATTAAAAGAGTACAATTCACCCCCTATTTCATTTAATGATATGCTGTGAAGTGCTATTTTCTTTTCATATGGTGACGGAGTAAGAATACGATTCACCACCCACTAACTTACCAGTGGGTGATCTTAAGGGATGATTAAAGGATATAATATACATATAACAGCTATACAAGAGAAGAAAAGCTCGAAATAAAACCCTATACCAACACGTCTGAACAGCGCTGTATGATAAGTCAACTTTGAGCCCAACAGCGGGACATATATGAAGTAAGATGATGATGAGATATAAAATAACTTACCCGGTGCTGTGTGTTCGTGGTCTGTGCTCGCGGATATCCATAATCCATCCGACGTGATGCTCCACCGGTGGATTCAGACTGTAACGGGTCTTGTGTTTTCTAGATACGCTGTCACAATATAAATTTATATGTGAATAATTTAAAAATTAAACAGATTATTAAGAAAAGGCAAGGCGATATGAGTGAAGCTTGTATGTACAAGATAAAAATATGTGAATGGTACGTGACTAAAATCGCTTAAGCTGTTTTACTCGCGAATTTTTCATTATAAAAAAAACATGGTTCAGCTTCGAAGTCCTCTAAAAATTTACTAACATAACATCTGTGGCGTGAGGATCCTTGCTGGCAGCGTAGAAGCGCGCCGTGCGACGGGGCCGCTTCGATGATTTGCTGCTCATATCCACCTGCTGTTCCACCTGCACACAAACATTTAACACCTGATTTACTTTGTTAAAGCTTAGCCCCACTATAGTCTATCTAATCTAAGAAGTGCACTTTGACAGCTGTCGGAGTAAGTTGTCTAGGTATGTGAACCAAATAATCGCTATTGAAAATATCAGATTTTAGTGAGAAATTGATATTGATTCTTTGCAATTAATAATCGGTTTATTTTTTATTTTTCAAAAAGGAGATGAAAAATTAAGTGCTAAATTAATAATAAACAAATTTAATTACTTCAGCGTAAAATCTATTCATCATATTTAGTAGGATTAGGTTAAGTAAAAAAAAAAGAACTGGATTTGAAAATAGCTATTTATTTAGAATCACTACTATTACTTGAATTATCATCATCGCGAACATTAATAATTATTTCCTTATCAATAACATTGTCGAAACGTACATCTCTGTCAAAATCACGATTCGATTAAATATATTAATCTAATATTTTTACCGATTATTTGGATATTCGTGAATTGGAAGTTGTCAAGCACTACTGTTTAGAACGTGATGACATGACATTGTAAGATCGTTAATAATAATTACTATTTACCATGTTATTTTTATTTTAAATTAGTTTTACGAGTTTCAACATTACATTATTGTACAAGAAAGTCACCCGCAACGTTAATTAAGTACGTTGAACGGATTTCAAATAGGTGTGAGTTCTTTCCGTGTGGTGACAGAGTAAGAATACAATTCACCACCACCTATCTTAGCTGTGGGTGATCGTAACTAACGACTAAGGGATATAAAACGAATATAACATCTATGCAAGAGAATGAACACTCGAAATGAAGCCCTATACCAACACGTCCGACCAGCGTGGTATTGTATGTCAATTTCCCTTGCATTATGTAGGAGGCTCGAGCCCAACAGTGGGACATACATGAGATGATGATGTTCATTATAAAACTTTATTATGCGAGCGGAAAAATTATTACTACACGTGGGATTTGAACCCACACCCACTGAAAAAGTCTGTTCCCATCTTCCTACCAATTAGACTAGCGTGAGCGTATATGGATAACCAAATAATCACTCGCACTGTCTTCATGCGAGTCATTTACGCCATCTATCGGCAAACGTTATTAACAAATATACATATTATATTGATGGCACTTACTTGTGTGGGTCTCGGAGGTGGCGGTGGCGGTTCGGCAGGGTTGGCATGTCGTTCGGCCGGTACAGCCGCTTCGAACTGCTCGCGGCTGATCAGAGAAACCGTCCTATATTGGTTTTGGCTGCCGTATGACTGTGGACATGAATTTATATAATATTTAGTCTTCTAATCTCCTTGAAGAATACATTTCTTCATCATCATCATCTCAGCTCGTATATGTCCCACTGTTGCGGCTCAATCCTTCTCCATAATGGGAGGGAAATTGATCCTACTATACTACGCTGGTCAGACATATTAGTATAAGGTTTTGTTTCGAGTTTTCCTTCCCTTGCATAGATGTTCTGTTCTGATCTTCAATAAGCAATATCACAATCACCACGCTCCCTTAGCTAATTCTTATGAATTTCATAAGTAAAATTAAATATTGCCGCGTGGCGACGTCATACACAATTATCGCCACCCCTTATTTGTGTGTGGGGGTGGTAAAGTCGGTTCAGGGTCTCAGCAGGAGTGTAGGCAGCAACTCTATACTGGGAAGCATATAACACCTGAATGCAATACGCCAACCCGTCCGCCAAGCGTGACGATATGACCGCTCATATATGAGAAAGATCTACTTTCAGCAGTGGGCGGTGACATGCTGAATGATGATGTTGAAAAAGAAACTGATGGTAACACATTATACTTTATTTATAAAAAACCGAATACGAGCGAAAAATGTCACAAGCGAGATTTGAACCCATACCTATTGGAAATCTGTCCCAATCGTGCTGCCACTTACACCACCGTGAACTATTGTAGGACATTCAATTCTCGCATCGTATTATATTTACGTCTTTAAGGAGACGTGTGCCATCTACCCGACAATGTTTACACATTGTACAGACTTAATACTTCAAACTTTACAGTTAGAATTGTATTAAACGATGACATAATACTTTTATACATAGATTTAAAAATATAATAAGAAATATAAGATAAACACAATATTTCTTTTATTAGTGGTAGGACCGGACCGCCCTGTTAACAATTTCCTAACTGCAGCCGCGGGCCAGTCCGTCCGAGGTAGTACCACACTGAGCAGAAAATCAACATCTGAGCAGTGGCAACGTGCTATTGTGTTCGGTGAACGAAAGAGACAGACTTCAAACTTTCTGAGTGGGTTTTGCTTGAAAGGCAACGGTCATGGGCGGCAATAACACACACCATCAGGTGTGCCGCTTGCCCGTTTGCCACCATAAGAAATAAATTGTGTACTCACCGATCTATTACTTGCAACGGAATAATCCGTATCGGTCCATAGATCCTCTTCGTAACGCCTCAAACCATCAGTTATAACCTGAAAAATAGATATTTCTATACTAAGACGTATTTAAGAGTAAAATGTAATAAAATATCCAATTGCCACTTCAGTGTATATGCCAAATAACTTAAGGATTAATTATTTTTTCTGCTATTCTCAACTTTTACAAATCAAATCAAATCATTTATTATGCCTAAGCCCTAAAAGGGCACTTACATATTGTCAATATTACATATTTTTTTAAATTAATCTACCACCGGATCGAAAAGCCGCCACAAACTGAGAAGATCCAGCAAGAAACTCAGCGGGCTCGTCATTTTTTTTTTATATTACATGTTTTTTTTCTTAATATTATTGGATACATGTTTAGAAAACTTAAGATTGGTTAAGGTCATGGTTTCAAAGCTTCCATAAATATATCACTTGAGATCAATAATGAATTATAATTACCTGTTCTAAATCCTGTGTGATCTTAGTCCTTGTAGTCCAATCACCTTGGCGATCGTGGCCGTCATGTTTTGGTGGTCTAGCGCCGGTCTGGGTGACAATAAGCAGTCTGCCAACATCGCGGTCAGTGAACTCGGCATCGGACTCCTCATCGGACCTGGAAACAATGTTGAAAATTATTATTGACGCCGGCTGCACACATGAAAAAGTGTCACGTTCCACCTGAGCCGAGCGTGCAAGCGAGAGCGCGGTACAAACGATAGAGAGGCACGATCGGACTAAGTGTTCATGCATTTTAAGAATTTGACATGACAAATGTTATCAAAAGTGAAGTGAAAAGTTAATGTGATTTCCATTGCATATGTTTGTTTTAATTCATAAAAGTATGCAATTTTTCATCAATGTTTTCTTATGACTTCACAAAAAGACCATCTGTTTTTACTATTACTGATTTTTTCTCTGTGTGGTGAAGGAGTAAGAATACAATTCACCAACTTCTCTCTTACTCATGGATGAAGTAAAATACGACTATTTATATATAATATGTGTGTGTGTTTAGCTGTTAGCCGCAGATGGCTTTGACAGCTTTACGCAGACTATGGGTGAGCGCTGAGGGCTCTCAACCCGATTGAAGTAAGCTAAGCGACCCTGTGTGATTAAAATACGACTAGATATGCATCTAACATCGCTACAAGAGAAGGTATACCAACCCTTTTGAAACATGGTAATGTCAATGTAATGGTAGCTCTACTTTAGCAGTGGGACATGAGGTGAGATGGTGATGGGGTCACATATTGACCTCCCATCTCCTTTAAATGACTTATTAAACAATTAATTTAAAACAAATTTTATTCAAATCGGTTTAGCAGTTTTAAAATTACTAAGAACATAAACATATCACATTTTAAAATACTAGTAATCATTAACTCTAAATTATTGAAATTTAGTATTTAATTATGCTTAATTATTTATAAAAACCCAATTACGAAGCGAAAAATGATGTCACAAGCGGGATTCGAACCCACACCTAATGGGAATCCGGCCCAATCGTACTGCCACTACACCACCGTGAACTATTGTAGGACATTCAAATCTCGCCTCGTATCATATTTACGTCTTTAAGGTGACGTGTGTCGTCTACCCGACAATGTTTAATCGGGTTTTTAAATTTAGTTCAACAAATTCAATTTTAATAGCGGTAGGTCCACGCTGTTGACAGTTCTCTGTCTACAGCCGCGGGCCGGTCCGTCCGGGGTAGTACCACACTGAGCAGAAGATCGACGTCTGAGTAATGGCAATGTGCTATTACACTTCATTAGCTGAGCGAGTGATCCGGAAGCCCATGTTTTTAAATGGGTTTAGAGTTTTGATTAGTAGGCAACAGTCTAATTATGCCCTGATATTACAAAGGTCCATAAGCGGCAGTATCACATAAACAATGAAAAAAAAAAACTAATACATACCAAGCGTCAGTGAATGTATTATGCCTGGGTGGTGGTAGGTCCAGCTCCTCATCTAGCTGAAAATGCAGCTCCTCACGAAGCTCGCCACCAACTTCCGCATCAGCACCGCCTGATCTCTCCCTGGAGCCGGCTTTTGTACGACGCTTTACCTGTGCACATCGTTATCGTTAATCACCAGCTCTTATCCCAATTACTTGTGGTCGATGCAATATTTACTCCCATATAATTGCAAAGAATTTGACAATTTGTCCGTGTGGTTACGGAGCAAGAATACAATCCACCACCCTCTTATCTTGCCTGTGAGTGACGTAAAATACGACTAACGTATACAGGGTGGAAGGGGACCGCTCCCGAAAACAAAGACAGGTAACCCTACTAGTCCTACTTGTAATAATAGGCTAGAAAAAAAATCGATTAGGATGAAAAAAAATTTTTTTTTACACCACGTGAGGTCGTTGAGCTCTTGAACATATGATCGTGAGTTTTGAATAGATTGCGTCTTTTGTCATATGAGTATAGTTACGTATTTTTTATGGAATTATCGTTACATGGCACTGTCCTAATACGTTGGAATGTGGAAAAAACTTAAAATTCATTATGAAAAATAAAATTTACTTATTACAAGTAGGACTAGTAGGGTCACCTGTCTTTGTTTTCGGGAGCGGTCTATTTCCACCCTATGCAAGAGCAGGAAACTTTCAAATGTAAGCCTATAATAATATGTCTGACCAACAGGCTATAAGTAAGTTAATTACTTATTTCACCGTTGTCATAAGAACTGGTGAGATAACAAAAATGTTGATTGATTACAAATGTTACTCATTTTGTCAAAAATAAAATTTATAAAAGTCATCATCATTCTCCTACTCTTATCCTTGTTACTTGGGGTCGATACAATATGTACTCTTGCTAAGTACATATTGTAATTGTTATTGGCAATAGTTTAATGACCGGCCACCTGCCAGACGTCAAACCTCCTTGTGAATGTAATTGTTGATCAAACGGCATCAGGTAGAGTTGGCCCAGGTCGTTATATGGCCTTTAGTCGTCTTTCAAGACATCCACGAGCAAAGTAAGGGTTTAAATTACTGAAATTTAGCATTTAATATGCTTAATTATTTATAAAACCCGATTACGAAGTGAAAAATGATCCCGCTGGTGACATCATTTTTCACTTCGTAATCGGGTTTTATAAAGTAAGGGTTGTAACAAATGGTGAGATAACAGAAATGTTAATTGATGCATTATAAATGTTATTAATATTGATAAAAATAAAATTTGAAAACATAATATAAAATATTTAGATAGTTAATTCTTGTAAGCCAAGTTATTATACAGTTATTATACGATATAGTTCAGTTCTTACCTCTGTCCAGCTTTCAGAATTCGGACTGGTATTGCCTGAACGTTGCCTGTCTTCACCACTATCGGGTTTGTCATTGCAATCTTCTGTGAACAATACAATATTACTAGTCACCATTATCATATTACCGGCAGGGTCTACAGCCGGTAATATGGTTCGGAGGAGTACCATACTCTAGCAGAAAATCAACATTTGACCAGTGGCAATGTGCTGTTTTCGGTGTGGTGATGGAGTAAGAATACAACTCACCACCCTCTATCTTACCCGTGGCTGTTCTTAAGAGATGGCTAAGGGATATAAAACGCATATAATATCTATGCGAGACAAGGAAAACTCGAAACAAAATCCTATACCAACACGTCTGACCAGCGTGGTATAGTATGTCCATTTCCCTCTTCCATTGTGGAGGAGACTCGAGCCCAAAAGTGGTACATATATGAGCTGAGATGAATGTGCTGTTACACTTCAAGAAAGTTGACAGCTCATCTTTCTGGATGGGTCGGTGTTGATAGGCAGCCTAGCTGTATCGTTGGTATTACAAAGGTCCATGGGCGGCAGTGACACTTACCATCAGGTGTGCTGCTTGCTCGTTTGCCACCATAAGCAATAAAAAAAAGGCTTTATACAGAAAACTATCAACAGTGTGATCCAACCAATATCAAAATTTATAAAAACTATATTGTATATACTTACCATGTTTCCTAGGTACGAATTCCGGTACGTCAGGGTTGAGGTTGTCTATGGGTGCTACACGAGGTGCAGCACGGAACATACGCGGCAAGGGTGGTGGTGGTACCGCGCGGAGGAGCGACGACACCGGAGCCACTAGCGGTCCACCCATCGTTGGCAACGGGAAAATACCAACCATCTGCTTCTTGCGTCTGTAAATTATAATAAATGGAATAATTAATAAAACAATTTTATGAAATTCGTTACGTAATATCAAAATAGGAGCGCAATAAAATCTGCAATAAAAGAAAATTTTATCAAAAAAAAAAAAACAACTTCAAAATATTGCAGTCGACGGTGAAAGCTGCCGGGACATCGATTCGAGAGGGTAAACCGCCGGGCGGGCCACCGAAGGCAACGACCGTGTTCCTGTGGTCCGCGCGCTCGACATAGAGAGGTATATGTAGGGCGGGTCTATGGGGTCACGCGCCACTTCTTCTATCGCCCCGGACGGATTTAGCACAGTGTCAACATATCTAGTGTCCATAGCTCGCCGCATAACAAAAAAGACGAGGTTAACTAAATACGCATTATTTTCATTTTCTGTATTGCCTATGGTGGCAAACGAGTGCATGGTAACTGATACTGCTGCAGATGTACCTTAGCAACACTGGGGCCACAGCGAGGCCGCTGCCTACCATGAAAATGATTGAAATTAACACAAAAGCTACAGTTCAGATCAATTCTCCTAATCATAAATGTATGTGAAAATTTTTTATTTTAATTGACTACGCTATGAACGTAGAGATTTTACAGCCGGATCTGAGACTATTAGATAAACAAGCTGAGATAACAACACATAAAAGACTAATTGAGCAACCTTCTTCTTTTTTGAAGTCTGTTAAAAGTGATGTAATTTCCTATGTGTAACTAAAGAGTAAATATTAGAAACCATAATGTAAATACCGTTTCTCGCTGGGTTTCTCTTCGCTAGCCTCCGATTGCAATGGTGGATCTTCAGTGGGATCCGATTTTGTAGTTTCAGCGGGCTCCTCAGTAGATTCCTTTGTCTCTTCTGATTCTGGTTGTTTGGCAGGCTCTGGGAGTGTTTGAGTCTGTGAAATGATATTCAGGGTTTATTTAATAACCATATCTTTTTTTTAAATACCTTTGTGCTTAAGTACCAACTCATCTTAGTATTGCAATTTTACAAACATATAATTATATCCCGCATGAGAATAGGACCCACGACATTTGGCACCATATCACTACGCTGTCTGTGCAATTAATCAAGTGGCTTTAGAGACATCCATCGGATTACGTCTACATTGAATTGACTTTCCGAAGGTGGAGACTATGCCAAAAACCCCAATACTTGGCTTTCCCACCACACATTCCCATCATTGTAACTCCAGTAAACAAGGATCCACAATGGTCACCCTAAATGACACCAAAGTTTGACCCTCAGGCAGTCCCGGAAGATAATTTTAATTAATTGTCTCGAGACCCGCAACAAATTTAATTAGAAAAGAATGATTCCACTTCCCTTTCAAGGCAAAGCGGGAGACAGGAAAACAGATTGACTAGTTAGCCTATAAGTAAAGAGGTGTACAGCTACAACAAGCACAAGTTGGTTTTGGCATATATTATACAAAGATTGCCGCTTCGTCAACCGATGTAGCCATAGCCATTTCAGCGTGCTAATTCTTCGTGCCATGTCGATTGCACCAGTTCTTCTACGGATTACTGTATTCCGGGTTTAACACATAGAGAAATCCCAAATATAGTTTCCATAGCTGAACTAAGCGATTTTGAGTCTTTTTACGAAGCCGACATTTAGAGACCATATTCGAGTAATAATTTTCTATGAAAAACAAAGCAGTCACAAGGACTAAGGAAAACTTAACCATTTGGAAAAAAAAATACAAAAAAAATTAAAAGCGTGCCCCAGGGGGGGTATGTATGGGTGTGACCATAAAATAAATAAACATATTAAATATATTATATTTTTTTTTTTTGAAGGACACCACCCTGCCCTAAGGAAATGATCCTTGTATTGCGGGGGACTTTACAAACGTGCAATTAACGCAGACAAATTACACCCAGACTCAGAACAATACTTGGTGGAGCGCAAAGTATTATCCCGCGTGGGAATCGAACCCACGGCACTGGCACTGCCATGGAAGGTCGGTATCTTAACCATTACGACATATGTGCAGTAGTATATATTTTACACATATTATATTATTACTGCATCTCCTACGGTTTACTCTCCCTCCGTCTTACGAATTTTCGATCAGGTCACGTGTCCTGACGCGAGTTTATCATTTTTTACCCATTCCAAATAATTGGACTACGCCGCTAAAAGAGTTTAATTTCAAAAATAAATTACCTCTGTGTTATCCACAACAGTTTTAGTGACATCCTCTACGACCGATTCTATCTTCTCCTCAATTTTATCTTGTATCTTTTCGTCCTCTATACTGGGTGCTTCCTCGGGCGCCTTCGCCTCTGTGATGTCATCCTCGGCCGCTTTCGGATTCTCTTCGGGTTCCTTCGGTTTCTCTTTTTCGTCTCGTTCGATGTTGCTGCCTGCCGTTATATCAAGAAGCGGCCATTTCGTTGGCTCGAACGCTGTTCGGACCTAGAACAATTTAGGGTTCGTTATCAGCAAACCTCTTTCCTTCAAGTAAAAAAAAAACATATTTATAAAAACACATCGTCGTCTCCCACTGCTAGGCTCGAGTTTCAACCACAATAGGAGAGAAATTGATATAACACGGTAGGTTGGTATAATTTTTTTGTTCGAGTTTCCTATCTCTTGTATAGATGTATGCATATTATCCCTTAGGCGTTTCTCTACAAATATGAAAAAAAAAATTTAGTTCCTTATTTTTAAAGTGGTGCTTATATTTTGTCTCATTATAAGGTGCAATTTCTCTAAGTTTACTCGGGTTGGGAACCCTCAGCGCTCACCCACAGTCCGGGTAAAGTTGTCATAGCCATTTGAGGCTACTAATTCATACCAAAAAAATCTAAGTTTATATTATTTATGGAAATGTTTCTTTGGTGTTTATGAAATATCTCTTACAATACTACCATACCAAAAAAAAAATTACATTCAGATATAATAAACAGCACCATCTGTCGGCAAATCCTGATAAACTTTGTGACTTCCACAAAAACTTATATAAGTAATTGAAAAATGAGCTACAAGTAAAGGGAAAAACGCAAATTTTATTATGGAATCAACTATATATATATTGGTCTTAATCTATCCTATTATATTATATGTCCCACTGCTAGATTTGAGCCTCATCCACAATAGAAGAGAAATTGACCTACCATACCACATAGGTCAGAGTAAGTGAAGGGATAGTGTAATAATCATCACACTTAGCAGATGAGCTGGTCATGTCAGCCAGATATTATACTTTTACCAGGATGGAAGCTGCCCACTCTCCTGGTACCCTCAGCTGATGTTTACGACTTCCACAGGGAAGTTAGGTGGTGAGATAATTGTACACTCATTCCATCACTACAAGGAGAGAGCCGGGAGCCCAACTGGGTGGGTTTGGGGGTTGTAATGGTAGGCAGCGGCCTAGCTAAAACCTTGGTTATAGCAAAGGTCCATGGGCGGCAGTGACACTTACCATCAGGTATGCTGCTTGCTCGTTTGCCACCATAAGCAATAAAAAAAAAGGAGACAGAGAATAGTCGTTGATAAATGATGACAGTTACCTTGAAGCCGGCTATAAGCTGCAATTTGTCAGAGTCCCTGATGGCGTCGAGCACGAGCTGAACGTCCGCTGTAAGGGCGCGCACCCGGTGGAAGGACGCGATCAGCGTCACCGGTATCGTGCCGTCGGCCGCCATCTTGCGGCGCAGGAAGAAATCGCGCGCCAAGTTATCAGGACTGAAGTAATACTCGCTGGGAAAGTAAAAACACAATAAGTATATCATCCATACAAACATGAATCAGACTTCGTCTTCTTTCTTCATCCATCAGAGATCCTTGTGGTAGGACCACGCTGTTGACAGTTCTCTGTCTACAGCCGCGGGCCGGTCCGTCCGGGGTAGTACCACACTGAGCAGAAGATCGACGTCTGAGCAATGGCAGTGTGCTGTTACGGTTCGTTCGGTGAGCGAGAGAGCCGGAAGCCCAACTGGGTGGGTTCTAGATCTATATTAGTTGGCAGCATGACATTTACCATCAGGTGTGCTGCTTGCTCGTTTGCCACCATAAGCAATAAAAAAAAAAGTGTGACAATATCAAAAGGTGAGAAAATAGTGTGGTTTTTATGCCCCAACATCAAAATAATAAGACAATTTTGCAAATAAATTAAACACTAAAATTTTACAAGACGTCAACTTAGGACGATATCTCTTCGAGAGGATACCTGCAAGGGCAAACCGCCGGGAGGATCACTAAAAACAAAGACTTGGATCCAGTGGCCCATTCGCACAGGCTATGATAGGTATTTGTAGGGTGGGTCTTACTGGTTCGAGCGCCGTGTCTTTCGATGCCCCGGACGTAATTAACGGAGTATGACCACATTATAACCAGCCGCAAAAACAAATAGGACTGATATTTGAGGCTGCTAGAACCAGAGTGGTCTAACTGTATTTTTGCAACTTTTAAACTAATTGCAATTTCGTAATCTAAAACTATTAATCCACAAAACCACAGCGGCCTAGAATTGTTTACAAGCTCTTAACAATAGATGGCAGTACAAGTACATACGTACATACATACATATCATCACGCCATATCCCTTGCAGGGTAGGCAGAGAGAACAGGGTGACAGAGAACTCTATCCTTGTATACTTTACTCGCTTCCTCAACATTCATGTTTACATTTTCAGCTTATGTTCAAATAGATTAAATTTAATTTAATTTTAATTCCCTCCATATTGTAAAAAATGGTTCTTGAAGTTGTGCCGCTCCGATTCTAGCAGCCTCATTTCTTCTTTCAATTTCTGAAATCACTATCTAAATTGAGGAAATATTTTATTTAAATTACTCACATTTGCTTCTTAATCAAATCCTTCAACGTAGCGTGGTCCAATCCAATACCGTAGGGGGCAGCGGTCGCAGCTGCCGCTCCGTAGTAGAACGCTTGTGCGAGCGGCGGAGCTAAAGGCGCTCCTAGAGCCGCTAGTCCTCCACCGAGAGCGCCACCCACTCCGAAAGGCACCACGACCTGCGCGACGCCGGCCGATGACACTCGTAGCTGCATTACGTGATGATGATTGACCAATATGATAACCCCACATGAATTTGGTTGGATTTTGTGAATAGAACAAACTCTATATATAAAAAAAACAACTAATACGAAACGAAAACGAAAATAATGCCGGTAACGAAATGAAGATCAATCATTAATAGAGGAGTCATTACCAATAACGGTACATTTATATAGAAATTCTCTCTCCAGTGCCACAAGATGAAAAAAAAGATGCCACAAGATGGGGTGGTAATTATATAAATTGTAACTCAATTATTTTTTAATGAAAATATTTATTTTGATTTAGTAATTATTTTTCGTAATTAGAGTAGAAAATACTCTTTCAAAATAGTGTATCAAATATTAATAATGTTGATAAAAAATTATGCTAGATATTGAAAAAAAAAAACCTATTTGAGGCATATTTTTTTTAAGATATAATGCAAACTAGGATATTAATCCTTGAGATAAAGATTACTTTAGAAGCATAGTAACTCAATTGAGTGTTACAGTATTATAAAAAAAGTTATTAAATTGAAAAATTAAAACAATTAAGATAACTGAAATTCTAATTTATTTTTCTACTACGTCAAAATTACTATTAATTTATCATTAATAAATTAATCATTAATTTAATAGCAAAATCACACGGCAATTAATTTAATTATTTATTTTAATATCCAACCAAAAACATATTTGTTAATTAAAATGATTAGGAATAACTTATGAAATGAAAATGTTAGTAGAATTATTGGTGAAAATGTTGCTAGCATGAAAACTAGGTAGCTAAATTAAATATTATTTAATCAAATTGCACATTTGCATTTTTCCGTGTGGTGACGGAGTAAGAATACTAATCACCAACCCATATCTTACCCGTGGGTGATCGTACGAGACGACTAAGGGCCATAAAACGCATATAACAGCGAAAGAAGGAAACCTCGAAACAAAACCCTATACCAACACGTCTGACCAGCGTGATATAGTAGGTTAATTGCCCTCCCATTATACGGAGGAGGCCCGAGCCCAACAGTTGGGGACATATATGGGCTGTGATGATGATGAATCAAATTGCAATTTAAATCATAATTTCAAAGTCTGCGTGATCCATGGTTATAAATTTTCATTAATAATCTAGAACTTGAATTATTTAAATGGTAATAGATTCAAGTCTATTCTATCTTTTTCTTTTGTCTGTCTTTTATCTGTTAGCCGCAGAAGGCTGTCACAGCTTAACTCGGGCTATGGGTGAGCGCTGAGGGCTCTCAACCCGATAAAAACTTTAAGCGACATCGCGCAAGGGCTCTCCTTGTGGAGATCGAACCTCAGCTGGTAATGGCCTTTTCTTTTTGCTCAGCTCATTTATATACTACTGACATCAACCTACTCAATTTTATTACACCACGCTCACCACAGACACTTTGAAGCAACATATAATTTCAAATTCATCTACATCTGTTGTTACTCTGCTATCATTCCTTAGACTTTTATTTTAATACAATCGAAAAAGGTAGACGTTGCGACATACTTTACTCTAGACATGAATAGTTATATAGTCTATAACTTGGTTACAACACAATATTTATTTTTTTAATAATCTTTGTATTGCGGAAATTTACAAACACATTTAACGCAAACAAATTCATAAAAACTATTTATAGTTCTTCCAAAGTGTTATTCTGGGTGTGAATTGAACCCACGATAGTGGCATAAGTCGCCATCTTTACCACTATGCTACCTATGCAAACACTATTCTACGACTTAATATATAAAAGCGTAAAACCCCGATTACGAGCGAAAAATGATAAATTAATAGAGTTCTAACTGCAAAGTTTGATTATTAAGTCTGTACAATGTGTAAACAATGTCGGGTAGATGGCACACGTCTCCTTAATGACGAAAATATGATACGATGCAAGAATTGAATGTCCTACAATAGTTTAACAGTGGTGTAAGTGGCAGCACGATTGAAACGGATTTCCAATAGGTGTGGGTTCGAATCCCACTTGTGACAATCTTTTTACGCTCGGAATCGGGTTTTTATAAATGCTCAAATGCTAAATTTCAGTAATTTTAAAAGCGTAAAACTTAAAATATTTAATGGTGAACTTTATGGTGTCATTACATTATGAACGAATGAATGAATGAATGTATGTAGAACATAAACAATGGCAGCTACAATGTTTAGTTCTAATATGATTGAATAAATTATATAAAAAAAACACTTTCGTACAAATAAAATTAATAATAATAATTTAAAAAAAAAATATTCTAGTGATAACGGAGTAAGAATACAATTCACCATTGTCCTATTTCGTCCATGGGTGTCGGAAAAGACGCCTAAGATATAAATATGCATATACAATCAATGCAAAAATTCGACACACTCGGGTAAAGTGATTTTTCTTTTTTATTGCTTATGGTGGCAAACGAGCAAACAGCACACCTGTTGGTAAGTGTCACTGCCGCCCATGGACCTTTGCTATACCAAAAGTATAGCTAGGCCGCTGCCTACCAATATAAACCCCAAACCCACCCTGTTGGGCTGCCGGCTCTCTCGCTCACCGAACGAAGCGCAATAGCACATTGCCATTGCTCAGACGTCGATCTTCTGCTCAGTGTGGTACTACCCCGGACGGACCGGCCCGCGGCTGTAGACAGAGAACTGTCAACAGCGTGGTCCTACCACTATTAATTTCTTTTTACATTTAATTACCCCTAGTTTTTTCCGCAGGCTATATTCTAGACACATCCCCGCTCATTCCGTTCGTGATTTATAAAATCCCTAATTCCTCTAGTTTTCACGTAGTAGTTCATTAATCATGATCATTCGCCTACTCTTATCCCAATTACTTGGGGTCGATACAATATGTACTCTTCTATCATAGTACATATTGTAAAAGTTATTGTCAATAGTTTTGACCGACCGCCTGCCAGATGTCAACCCTCCTTGTGAATGTAATTGTTGATTAAGCGACATCAGATGGACTTGGCCCAGGTCGTTATAAGGCTCTTAGTTGTTTTTTACGACATCCACGAGCAAAGCGTGGTAGTATTCGTAGCCACTACCATACAGTAATCAAGTAATAAATGTTTCTCTCTATTTTGAATCTACAGAAACACCTTTGGGCTACATTCATGGAGTGGTGAATTGTATTCATGCTATCGCCATTCGGGGAAAAGCAAATTCCAAATCTTATTATTTAATAAACACAATTTTTATTTTAAATAAAAACTTAAAACTCGTAAATAATTAATGAAATTTCAAGAATATATTTTAACGATAATATGAAAGTGATTTGGAATAAAATTATTTTTACAGATTCTATCGTGTTTGTATTTCTTCTTCTTCTATTTATGTATTGGCAATCAGCTACTTATACGAGCAATTGTTGTTTGTGTGTTGTTGTTGAGTGTCGAGTTATAATTATCTCCACGTTCTCTTCAAGTTAGTCATTGTCTAAGTCAAATTGTCGCCATCACCAGTGCTATGGCCACACTGTTAATGGTATCTTCTAAGAATTATGTTGGAAAACAAAAACGTTGTAAAGCACTTTTGCATCATATTCACTACACCTTAGTACTTCCTACGCATCACATTACATAAAATGCTATCAAAATTATTTAATATAACACGTTAAAACACTAAGATATCGAATATAATACAAGAGCACCACATGACGTTTTCAGATGCCAGCCAAAAGTACCGTGTTAGTATTTGACTTTTCTTTATATGATATTTTAACGTTTAAAAATCAAATATAAACGCCATAGAATCCGTAAAATATATTTAAATGTGTAATACTCGCGTTAACATTGGAAATCAATAAAGAAAATATAACAAAATAAAACTGACTCTGAAATCTGATCATAATTGGTTCAGACATTACATAGATACGCGCGAACAAACTAACACACAAGTAAACATAGAATCAAAACATGCAGGCATTCAATAATGTAGCAGCTAAATAACCACTAACCTGTGCCAAGTCCGGATGATGAGGGAATTCATGGGCGTGATGATATAACGGGTGGTGTGGAGGTGTTGGTAGGGATGGCAGCGCGCTCGCGGGTCTTGGAGCAGACCGACGACCGCCACGGGAACCTCCACGGGCGCCTCCCCTTGGCCGGGATCCACCTCGAGACCGGGACTCTTCACCATTGAGCGATACCGTATCTGTTGATATATAAAAAGAATATTTTAACTACCACCCATTTTAAAAATACAATGTACCATCTTCACGAATGGTCTCCAAGTTTTAGATTACCGAATGAAACTGGTGAGATAAGAAACTATAAAACATAACGTCACATCTTATAAAATACAAAGCAGTGACTAAAAATAACCAATCAGTCAAAATTTTGAATAATTGCAAGAATTTGCGTGCGATTTTTTCGAACTTTTTGTCTGTGTGTATGTACACGCTAATCTCTAAAATTACTGGACGGATTGTTTCGCAGTTTTCGCAAATAGATTAAGCTCAGATCAGAGCAACGTTTAGTCTTTGTTTCATTAAAATCTGATGTCAGAAAAAAATCATCACTCGCCTTTTATGTCTTTATAAAAAGGTCCTGTTTCTGTCCTTCGGATCCGGTTTCTCTTTTTTATTACTTTTGACTTTTAAATTTTTTATTATTATTTAAATAATTATTTTTATTATATTAAAATATATCTTCAAAACACAATAAAGAGAAAGTACTGAGCGAATGTTCGGTCATCCAGGTATTTACTTTAAGATGAAAAAAAATATAGACAATGATAAAAAATATATACTTATTTACCATCAATAATCCTCACGGGTGCTTGGTAAGAAATTAAAATTAAATATTATTGAAAATAGTTTTTCAATATTTTTAAACAAGCAAATCTATATTAAGAGAATCTCAGCAACGGTAATAGCAATTGCTATGAAATTTAGTATGCAGGAAGTTTCGAGGGCGATAAAACAGCTCACATACTTCCCACTGCTGGGCTAGATCCCCCCACATAATAGGAGAGTAATTAACTTACTATACCACGCTGGTCAGACGTGATGGTATAGGGTTTTGTTTCGAGTTTTCTCTTGCATAGATATTATATTAGTTTTATATCCCTAAGTCATCTCTTACGATCACCCACAGATAAGAAGGTGTGTGTGAATTGTATTCTTACACCGTCACCACACGAATAAATAAAAATAAAACTATCTGAATAGGTTTCATTTACAGAAAATATTGTTTTGTCAACTTTTCAGTCAACAAAAACATTTTTCTTTTCATTGGCCGAAAACATTGATATAGATTTGGCCCGTCCTGCGTAGAAATTGAATCCAATATACACTTAGGGTCGTTCATAAACTACGTAAGGGGTTCTGAAGAATGATTAGGCCCCCTCCTCCCTACCGTAAGTCATCATAAGATTGCAACTACTCACCCCTGCCCCTTAATAGGAATTTTTGTAAGAAAAGACCCCATTGATCAAATATAACTCCGTTTATTCTGAAAATATCTTTTATTACAATCATCTTACTACAAGTAGGTATCATTAACTCAATGCAATAACATTAATATATTAATCTATCACAGTTTTGACTACAATTTTCAATTTATTTACGTAATGTCAGGTTCACTACCTGCCTATATATAGTAAGAAGTTATAATATTCAGTCAACAAAACGCCTTACATAATTTATGAATGGCCCCTTAGACTACGCCATCTGTACAATGCAATAGACGGCATAAACATAATTTTTTTTATATAATTTAAAGAAATTATTATTACCATCAATTATCCTTGTGGGTGCTAGAATTTGGAATAAAAAAAAAACAAATAAATTTCAATCGATTCTTCTATTATTATATCAAAGGGGCCGTTCAGGTATTACGTAACGCAATATGGGGTTGTCTTGTTAAATGTTACAATACGTTACATAGCCGGGAGGGAGTTCAAACGCGTTACGTATCATTGTTCTTTTATTAAATAAAAAACTAGGGAATTAAAATTTCTTAAGTTGGCAAGCAAATTTTAATATTTTAGATGATGAATAAATAGCATACACATGTATTGCGAGTTTGGAATCTCTTTATTTTTATTTATTATTGCCTCAAACACGTTACGTTCAGAGAGGGTGAAGGGGGATACAGATATACGTTACGGCGCGTTACATGTGGAGGAGGGAGGATCAAAAATCTTCAAAAATTGCGTTACGTAAAACTTGAACGCCCCCAAATTAAGGTCCCAGTATTGCGCATTAGCCTATATGAAAATACAATAGACCTGAAGACCATGAGACAATGCATAGAATATCATATATGGCCTAGCAGCACACCTGATGGTAAGTGATACTGCCGCTTGTGGACCTTTGCAGTACCAAAAATACAGCTGAGCCATTGCCTACAAATCCAAAGTTGGATTTTCCGGCTGTTTTGCTGACCGAACAAAGCACATTGTCACAACTCGAAACGCTGTCTTTTCTGCTCAGTATGGTACTACCCCAAACGGACCGGCCCTCATGGTCATACCACTACTTTTTTAACAATAAAATTTATAATCTTTTTGGCATATCATAATAACAAAGATCGTTTTAATATATAATTTTTTTAAATGGAATGAACAAAAAATTAACTTTCATATTACAAGGTTTTCAACTTTTACTAAAGAAGATTGATTCAATCGTGTTTATTGCAAATCACAGCGGCAAGCGAGCCTTCCAAAAATTCCATAAAAAAAAAAAACCATCCAATATTACTTTCTAATCTTTAACTCATTAATAGTTTTTAGTTGAGTCTTCTAATTACATACATACATACATATCATCACGCCATATCCCTAGCAGGGTAGACAGAGAGAACAGAGTGACAGAGAACTCTATCTCTGCATACTTCACTCGCTTCCTCAACATTCATAATTCTCTTCATACACGCTCGCCGGTTCCGGAGACTCTTGACTCCACCTTCCTTCAGTACATGACCGATCTGGTCTAGGTAGGTTAGTCTCGGTCTCCCTCGGTACCTACATCCTCCCACTTTCGCATTGTGTATCTTCTTAACCAGACGTTCGTTCGGCAGTTCGGAGTCTTCTAATTCTTTTTTTATTTTCATTTCTAAATAACACCACCCCCGCACGAAGAAATAATTCTTGTATTGCGGTGGACTATACAAACATGCATTAAACATTCTTTTTTTTTATAATAAAAGAATAAGGAAATAATCCTTGTAAATTTATAAACATATAATTAACGCAGACAAATTACACACAGACTCAGAACAATACTTTCGTGGATTATCTTACGTAGGGATCGAACCCACGGCACGGAAGGTTATATTAACCAACACGCCATCCGTGCAGTTTAGGTTTATTTTTTTAAATTTTTATTTGATTTTTAAGTAATGAATGATTCATAGATATTTTCCTAACTAAAATCTTCAAGCAGGGAGCAGGTAATGAAAAAAAAATTTTTGATACGAGAATGACTCGAGGCCATTTCAATAATTTTCAAAAATCGCTCTGATTTAAGTGTGTAAAATTTCAAATTATTTCGAAATTTTGAAATGGGTAAAAATCGCATTTAAAGAATCCTTTATATATCATACAAGCGAAGTTTACAAAAGCGTTAAAATCATACCATTGTCAGGCCTAGTGGAATGCTGTGCACCATGTTTTCCTGGTCTCGCTGCCTTCACATCGATATCTAGGGGTACCCATTTGTGTTTGCCGGATTTATTACCTCCTCTACCAGCACCTGGAAACAATGTTTAATTTTTGTAATTTCATCATCACAGCCAATAAATGTCCCACTATTGGGCTAGGGCCTCCTCATTAATGGGAGGGAAATTAACCTACTATACCGCGCTAGTCAGATGTGTTGATATAGGGTTTTGTTTCGAGTTTTCCTTCTCTCGCATAGATGTTATATGCGTTTTATATCCCTTAGTCGTCTCGTACGATCACCCACTGGTAAGATATCGGGTGGTGAATAGTATTCTAACTCCGTCACCACACGGAAAGTATGTAAAATCATATTTGTGTAAAAAAAAAACAATAACTATACAGCATCATTGATCTCAGCTCTCAGGTCCCAATGCTAAGCTTGGGCCTTATTCATATTAAAGAGAAATTGGACTACTAGAGAATACTTTCATTACTATGGGTTTTTTCTTTTGAAGGAAGGGCGGAGTGCAGCTTCATTACCCCCGTATTCCCTTCCCATTGCCATTAGACCGATTACTGGTGCCGATTCCTTGACATCTGTGGCTACCCTTTCGGGTATCATCTCCATAAACGCCCTGGCAAAAAACAACTGTGCTGTACTACCGAGGCGTCGCACATACGCGGACTCATCTCCAGTCCAGAACCTTAGCTAAGGTGGCATCAGACGCAGATAAAACCGTCAATCTTAACTTTTGGACACATTTTGACAATTAAAAATAATTCACACAGCGAATGATTCCCAAGGTTTGATACCGAACTATCAGTTCTCAAGTTTTAACTGGATTCATGGTAGCATATTACTTTGACACCGAAGAAGAAATGCAGTCCAGTGATTATTAAAAATTTCTTAATTGAACCTAATCAAAATCTCATTTTTGTCAGATTGCGAAGTTGTGATTCTAAACGAATCAAGTTGGGTTTTTGACTCTCTCGCTCACCGAACGAAGCGCACCAGCACTTTGCCACTGCTCAGACGTCCATTTTCTACAAGAATCTGGTACTACCTTGGACTGACCAGCCCGCAACTATAGACAGAAAGCTATCACAGTGTACCACCTCTATTGAAATTTACTTATCCATTAATATTTTACACCGTGATATGTGAAACCCCACCAATAGAGTTGCAAATTAAGAATTTTATCTAAATTTTTTTATTTTCGAATTCTGTACCGACCTGTATTTTTGGATTTGTCAGAATGTTTGTCATGGTGCCTGTCGTTATGTCCTTGGTGATTCTGTAGCGGTTCCACCTTCTCCACTTTGGAGTGATGCTGCGGCTCCTCTGGTGGCTTGCGGTCTTGCTCCTAGAAAGTAAAGAAGAAGCATGTTATCACAATATGATAGTGTTGTTGGTGATAATGGGATAAGACTGACATAGTCGCACTGCTGATACGGATTTTGGTACTTTAGCGTCCCAACAAAATGGAAACAATCTGAAAGAAGAAGCATCCTAGATGTTAAATGATAATTCATTCGTCAGCAATCGTAGAAGGAAAGTGGATTTTTTGCAACTCCTGCCTATATTTTCCATTTCAATCTCTTGTCCCCTGTCTGAGGACTTGTAAAATAGTACAGACTTAAAAATCCTATCATCGTTAAAATTAACCTATATTTAAAATTGACAGGATAAAGATTTGGTTGCTTAAATGGCATAGTGGTTAAAATAGCCAACCTAGCTTACCGGTATAATGCTGACCACATATTCCACACGGGAGTAAAGGTCCCCTAATACATACATACATATCATCACGCCGTAGGCAGAGAGAACAGAGTGCCAGAGAACTCTATCCTTACATACTTCACTCGCTTCCTCAAGATTCATAATTCTCTTCATACAAGGTCGCCGATTTCGGAGACTCTTGACTCCAACTTCCTTCAGTACATGACCAATCTGGACCGAGACTAACCTACCTAGAGTGGGTTAGTCTCGGTCTCCCCCGGTACCTACATCCTTCCACTTTCGCATTGTATATCCCTTAATAGATAGAAAATATTTGTTTATCTAAACTAGTAATAAAGAATGTATTTATACATTCAAACATAACTTGTTGAGATAATTTAATATACCCGTATTGCGTAACCCATTATCTCTATGGAAAGAGATATGAGGCCTAAATTACGGGATAATCACTAGTATTGCCCAAATGCAAGACTGTTGCGAGTCACACAAGCCTTGCAACTCTCGCTGTTAGAATAGAGAGTCACTTGTTTTGACACAGACTCACTTGTTTTGATAGAAATGAAAAATTCAACTAAATTAATGAAACTCCCATTCATCTAGTAGCACTAACTGTACAACTATCAATAATTAGGTACATATCACTTTAAGGGAGTGGGGGCTATAATCACACCTATCTATCATGAAACTGTTTAAAATTTAAGAAGTGCAATAAAGAAAGGAGTTTTTAATAAGTGAAATGTATATTTTATTTAATAAGGACGCTACAGCTACAGACATTCAACATGACAGATTATTTTCGGTGTTAAAAAAATGTTACCAACTAACAAAAATAATGGTGTAATTACATTGCCATATTTTCAACAAAAATAACATCAAATTAATTCCCCGTGTAGTGGTATTAAGAATACAAAATGTTGACAATACTTTCTTTGTCAAAGTAATCGTAAAATGCTGTCTAAGGGAGTACTGCGAGACTCTTGCCGTGAGTCTTGGTCTTGTATTTGGGCTACACAAATAGTAATCACCAATCAAAAATATGGAGTTAATAGTATAAGTATTTATGTAAATTGTGTATAAGTTAAGCCAGAGGTATTGCTGTCTGATGGCGGCTACCAATACTACCAATCCTTACATTGCTCGTGGATGTCGTAAAATACGACTAGTTTTACATAGACGTGAGCCAGTTGGATCTGATGCCGTTTGGTCAACAATTACATTCACAAGTAGTGTTGATGTCAAACAGACGGCCGGTCATAAAACTATTGCCAATATGTACGATTATATAGGCGCTATAGCCGCCACCAAGGAGCATCTTGTTAATAAAATTAATAAATCATATTAAATAAAATTAAATGTCATATACGAATCAACTTTTTATATTAATTTATAAATGCTAATCAATTATATTACTTAAGATTAGTTATTACATAATAAAATATTCATATATGGCGTAGCGGCTAATATCAACGTAACGTGCCAATCGACGTGGATTAGATTCGCGCGCAGGACAATATGTGTGTGAAATACAAAGTGTTATTCTGTCTGGATGTTAATTGTATATGTTATTGAAGTGATAAATACTAATGCGACTTCCAATAAGGTTGCGTTAAACGTTTAACGCAACGGGACTCGAACGCATGCGCGTAGTATACCTGTTACAGGCCAGCGCGAGCGTTAGCAACGAGTAGCGTCCAATATTCCAACGCAAGAGGGAGCGAGAGAGAAAGATACACAAAGGTAGAAAGTAGGAGAGAGAAAGAGAGTTAGCCTGTAGCTACCAAGCACATGCGCGTAGTATTCTTGCTATGCAGCGAAGTAAACAGTGTGAACGTCGTGAAATTAGCTGATATACGTAATTGTTGTTCTATTTTAATTTATAATATTCATTATTTTCATAGGTTTAAGTTTTCACTTCTGTCGGCATTCCTCATGACTGCTTTGTGTTTTTTTTTAAATTTTAAAGATACCTCCCTGCACTAAGGAAATAATCCTTGTATTGCGGGGAACTTTACAATCATATAATTAACGCAGACAAATGTACACCCTCACATAGAACAACACTTTTTATATATTAATAAATTCAACCAATCCTTGCATTAGGATTAATTCCTCATCATCTCAACTCATATATGTCCCACTGTTGGGCTCAAGACTCCTCCGTAATGGGATGGCAATTTACCTACTATATGACGCTGGTCAGACATGTGGTATAGGGTTTTGTTTCAGTATTCCTTCTCTTGCATAGATGTTATATGCGTTTTATATCCCTTAGTCGTCTCTTACGATCATTCACATGTAATAATATAGGGGGTGAATCAGTGCCGCATTAACCCAGCGCGAGGCCTGTAGCAAAGTCTGTCAAGGGGCCCCTGATTTGCTTTAGGTAAGGTAATTAAAGGTTAGTAACTAAATAAAACAAACTGTTACAAATGAACTTTTTTTAATTTAATATGGGCGAATTTAGAGCTAACACTTTCAATATTGATTTTTTTAAGCAAATCATGGTCTATATTCATTAAAGTGAGATAAAAATATTATAATATATATTTTTTTACGGTTAGACACCCGCAGTTGGAGTGCGGGGCCCCCAAATTCGCGGGACCCGTAGCATTTGCTACTGCTGCTATGTGGCTAATCCGGCGCTGGGGTGAATTGTATTTATACCGAGTCACGATATGGTCAGTCTTTTTAAAATTACAAAGAAATCTTAATGCAAAAAATTATTGGCTGGACCATATCCCATAAGCGGATTCCGATCATTAATTACACGATAAGCCCCAATTACAACAGAATTTAAATAGGCGTGAAAAGCGTGCAAACATATTTACGATTCACGCCATCGTTAAAACCATCGGAAACACGCTCCGGAACCTTGTCAAGGTCACTCATGTATTAACCAAAACATAACTACAGCTGTTTCATTCGCAATGGTTTTGATATATATAAAATCAACAATGTATATTTAAAAATAGCTACAGTCGCCATTTAGTAGTTGCGCCAGTGACGGTAAAGTTAGCGAGTGAACGCTTGACGTGGAATGGAAATGTGATGAGACCGGATGAAAGTTTTAACCATGAATGTTGAACGCTTTACAGGGAACCGAATAAAAGATGCGAAAAATTACATGTTCAGACAGGGTGTGACTGGGAAGTAATTGGGATAAGAGCAGGATGAAAATGATGATGACATAACAACCATCGCCATTATTGTGTGGCAGTGGCTACGAATACTACCAACCATTACTTTCCTCGTAGATGTCGTAAGAAACGATTATAACGAGAGTGTTCGTAATATAAGAAAAGGTCCAAATTTGTTCAAATCTAGTAATTTTGAAAGACCAACTGAAAAAGTCACGTAGAATTGGTACATGCCCAAACATAGCAAGAGAAGGAAAACTACATTAAACGCTACACGTCTAATCAGCGTGGTATAGTAGGTCAATCTCCTTGCAATTTTGGCAGAGCACCTGCTTTCTCGGTAAGACCAATTCGTCATCATCATCTACAAGTAGAAGGGTTTCACAAATAACAAGACCACCAGCGAAGCCAAGAAGAAACCCAAAAAGACATGTTGTCACTTAACATCTATGACACATGAATTGCGCACTTAAAACTTTAACCAACTGTAATAAAGCCAGTTCAAGAAAATTAATTTTGTAAATAAACCACCATAACAATTAAATTAAACATAAAAAGAGCACGGACAAATAGTCTGTGGATTAACTTAAAATTCATGGACTGCACAGATGGCGTAGTGGTTAAGATACCGACCTTCCGTGCCAGTGCCGTGGGTTCGATTCCCACGCAGGACATTACTTTGTGTGATCCACAAAGTGTTGTTCTGAGTCTGGGTGTAATTTGTCTGCGTTAATTGCATGTTTGTAAAGTCCCCCGCAATACAAGGTTTATTTCCTTAGTGCAGGGTGGTGTCTTTTAAAAAAAAAAAAAAAAAAAAAAAAAAAATAATTTGGATTCCTTGGATACTTAAGACGTTATCAAAAGATGGTGTACTAACCGCATTGCCATTATGATGTGCCGGATCTGTTTCGTGCGGGGGCGGTGTTGAGTGACACCTGGCTCCGGATACGGCCGCACCTAGGGTCGGCCAATCGCCTATATCAGTGAAATCGGACGCCTGGGGACAAAAAAGAAAAAAATTATCATAACATTCAGGTACGCTTATCATCGACAATAGACATGTGTAAGTAATGCGAGTGATGCATCACACGTAATATTACCCGACCGCGTACTGTCACATTACACATTACGCGACTAAACATCACATCACATTAAACATCACACATCACATTAAACATGACGCGAACACCCGTGTACTGTTCTGCATTTCTGCAATGTTCGGTAACTTGGTAATGTTTATCTATCTCTCAAACGCGCCGTGTGTCTTTTCGGGAGAGTGAGAGGGATAGAACGACTGGACCGCGCTGCGCCTGCGGTCGATAAATATTTATTTTGAGCTTTATTTTCAGATCATTAAGGCTTATATTGAATGAAATGTTATGTGTGATGTTTGAAGTGATAGTAAAATGTAATATTACTCGGCACGAAATGTAATGTCATATCACATCACTTCGCGAAGTACTGTTTCGCGCATGTCTAATCGACAATAATACTCGTAGGTGTTCTAAAAACTGACTAACAGCTGAACTGGACTTTGTCTACCTATTTATTTCACAGGCTATGGTCTGGTTCCCACTTAAAATGCCTAGAGTGACAGACCAGTGGCTTGTGTTTCCTTTCATTTCTCCGATAAATAAAGATGCTACCGGCACCAATTTCTTGGCTACGTTTTCCGTACCACCATAATGAAGCAATCAATACCAGTAGTTAGTCCAATGGCGATGCGGAGTGAATATTGTAGGTTTATAAGACCCTGTGCCCCTCCGTCGCTCCAGATGGATTGGACAGAGTTATCCTTGGGGTGCCTTCTCTCGTCGTAGCTTCAGCAACAAAGGCCTACAGTATATGATGGAATTAGTCCCAAAACATTATCCTCCATGGTGTGGCATATCTATTCTTAATAGTGAACTTTGATGGGCTGATGGAGGAATTGTTCTTTAAGTATTTTCTTATAAGAACCGTCTTCAATACATCAGCTTTCAAACATAAAAAATCTACATCATAATCGGTGTATTTGTTTAAGAGCTAAAATAGCACTGGCCAACACACAAACACAGAGACACGTCAAAAATATTAAAGCTCCATTTTGAAGTGAAACTTCTAATGCAAATTCCAACAAGGTTGCGTTCAACGTTTAACGCAATGGCATTCGAAAGCATGAGTGTAGTATACCTGTTACAGGCCAGCGCGAGCGTTAACAATGAGTAGCGTCCGATATTCCAACGCAAGAGGGATAGAGAAAGAAAGATACACAACGGTAGAAAGTAGGAGAGAGTAATATATTGAGTCGGTAGATCCCAAGCACATGCGCGTGGTATTCTTGCTATGCAGCGAAGTAAACAGTGTGAGCGTCGTGAAATTAGCTAAAATACGTACCTACTTGTTGTTCTATTTTAATTTATAATATTAATTATTTACATAGGTTTAAGTTTTCACTACTGTCGGCAGTCCTCATGACTGCTTTGTGTGTTTTTATTTCGATATTTAATAACATATAACAATGATTAAGAACAGTTTCTCCAACATTTATATTCACAGGAAAATCAAATTACTCTTGCATCCGGCAAAAAACAATTTGTATCAAAACTGTAGTGAAATCTATGATGCGTGCATAATAAATTTAAACGCATATAACTTTAGAGTTAGCTAGCTACGCATAAATCAGTTTGCCCCACTACATATTTCATACTATGACCTATGCTAGATCGTCAGACCAAAAAAAAATATTGTCTGCATTGGGAGAGACTATTCCCACTAAGCTTAGTAGTGGAAGAGTCATAATGTTGACAGTTTTAAATGTACAACCACATCCCGATCTGTCCGTGACAAGTATCACACTCTCGTAGAAAATCTACGTCCGAGCTGTGTCGATGTGCTCTTGCACTTCGTTCTGGGAGCCGTAATTTCTTGATAGGTTTTAGTTGGTACACAGAGGCCTAGTTGTACCCCTGTTCTTGCAAATGTTTTTCTTCAGAATAATTTACATTCTATCTTTCCTTCTTTCTTCTATATATCGACGCTTAAAAGCATAAACTAAGCCCAAAAAACGGGCAAAACTATTAATCTAAAGTTGTTGCAGCCCATAAATGTCTATTGGGCTCGGGCCTCCTCCGTAATGGGAGGAAAATTAACCTACTATACCGCGCTAGTCAGACGTGTTGGTATAGGGATTTGTTTCCAGTTTTCCTTCCGTAAGATATGGGGTGGTGAATAGTATTCTTACTCCGTCACCACACGGAAAACTTAAGTAATAAATAATTAATTAAAAAGATGAAAGGGTTGAGTACAATTTTAATTTTGTAGATACGTTCATAATTTCTAGAATCAATATTTTTCTCGAAGGTATTATTCTTGGTCCGTACAAAATATCTTCCATAATGGCAGCGATTTGACTAGCATTTGATACGCCATTTTGAAAATTATTACACTAATGACAAAATAAATATCACCCAAGCATCGATTCTTAATCGCCAATCACATTATTTCTGTCGTCAAATTAATGATCAATTTACCTGTCCATCCTGCTCGACCTTTGCCCAACTCCTGCGGGACCTGGACTTGCGCCTGGCTGCCACGCCGGCCGTCATTGTGGTCGATACTACCACGCTTATTGTGTCATGATTACCATACGTTTCACAAAATATATTATCACTGTATCACCTATATAGCATTATTTTTATATTGAAAATAGTTCTGGTGACAAATACATACGTAAATACGAATATAATTTTACGAGCACGCTGGTAACAGTTTTGTCTACAGCCGCGGGCCGGTCCGTCCGGGGTAGTGCCACACTGAGCAGAAGAATGACGTCAGAGTAATGGCAATGAGCTTCGGTGAGCGAGAGAGCGAAAAGCCGAACTGAGTGGGTTTGGGGTTTGTATTAGTAGGCGACCTAGCTATAGCCCTTGATATTACAAAGGTCCATGGGCGGCAGTGACACTTACCATCAGGTGGCTTGTTCGTTTGCCACCAATAAAAAAAAATACAAAAGTTATTGCGTTTTAAAATGTAAACAGCAAGAATATATTCAACATGGCGATATATATGTCACAACTGTAGTAATATACCATATTATCTTAAGTATTGTAATTGATTATTTATTGTTTAACTAAACAATTTAAGTTTTATTATTCTATGTTTAACACAAAGAGTAAAATTATTTATATTAACAGAAAAAGAGTGGCAACTCGATGGTAAAATATGCATGTATGGAAAGTGCTGCTACCTGGAGCTTAGGCGATGAACTAAAGTTGAAGTAATATACATATACTTACACCTACGTATCTACATGTGTGTATGTAATTATATAGGATTTGTTTTTACTATGAGACCTACCCTGAAATATAAAAAAAATCATATGAACCGTTAACTAAACGGCAATAGTATAAACTTAAGAATGAAAATTGAGATAATTGCCGGAAAGAACATCGATAACCGAAATTAGATTATTGACAATAAATACATACGCTAGGAACAAAAAATAACAATTCTCAGTTGTCAAACTTGTGACAATCAGGACAGAATGGCAGCTATGTTTGTACAAACAATCTGTAGGCGGCGCGGCGATCAGTAAAAATAAGTAATGTTTTAACTGTGCCCCCCCAGGTTTAACAATAATAAATAGATAGAGAATAATCTAACACTGACAGTCACTGGCACTTCACCGTGCTACGGTTAATTTAAAGAGTAATTTCATTCACTCGAACCTGTCACTAGTCATTTCATATTACGTGCTAACTCATCATTCTCCTACTCTTATCCCAATTACTTGGGGTCGATACAATACGTACTCTTCTTTCATAGTACATATTGTAAAAGTTATTGGCAATAGTTTTATGACCGACCGCCTGTCCGACGTCAACACTACTTGTGAATGTAATTGTTGACCAAACGGCATCAGATGGAGTTCGCCCAGGTCGTTATAAGGCTCTTAGTCATCTTTTACGACATCGACGAGCAAAGTAATGTTTGGTAGTATTCGAAGCCGCTACCACACAGCATATATTACATGCCAACTTTGTTACTACAAAAGAAACATGTCGTTTTTAAATATTGATAGTCGCCCACATTGAGGCATACACAGTCCGCGAGGCTTTGACAGGTAAATATCGACGATTCAGCCCCCGCCGTCGAGGACGGAAATCGTCGTTGAAGTAATATAGGAAAATCCACTTTGCCAGCGACCTTACGAGCCAAGGTGGGCGCAGGGGGTGTCCTCGAGATCGATCGCTTAAACTTTATCTAGCTGAGAGCCCTCAGCGCTCACCCAAGAGTCTGAGTAAATTTGTCATCGTCATTTGCCGCTAACAACTAAGTTACACAAAATCTTGGTACCGTTATTTTAAAGGGACAGAGTTAACAGCTGCTCTTTATAACCCAAAAAATAAACTACCAAATACCAGACCAGGTGTTGGAGGTTAATTAATTCATAGGCAATGTGGCTTTAAGCGGTTATTTCTTTACTAATCTAAAGACAGCAAGTTAACTTACATCTGCTGGTAAGTGATAATACGATCGTTTCTATGCTGATGGGTTAAAATAAATTTCACGTCATCATAGTCATTTCAGCATGGGCTGGCCATGTATCACGATACACAGACCATAGGCCGACAATAAAAACTATAATAAGGTGAAAAGGGTCAATTGGAAAAAGAAGAATAGGCAGGCCGAAAAGAAGATGGGCTGACGATCTAATAGAAATAGCAGGTGATAACTGGCAAACTATTGATAGGGACAGAGACGAGTGGAAAAGACTGCAGGAGGCCTTCACCCGAGGAGGGGTCCATATCCAACAAATGAACTAACCCGTACTAACATTTAATTAACAAACATAATATTAACAACCAAATACCAACAACATTTGAATTGTAAATTTAAGGATAAGGAAATAAAGGCTTTTTATTTATTATAGTCATTGCAGCTCATGTATATACCCTTTTCTTTTCTTTTGTGTGGGTCATAGAGTGGGTGCTACCCGCCAAATCAGTCCGAGGCGACGGATGTGGCGGTGCGCAACCCCATAGACCCACCCTGCAAAGCGTCTCTCTTCGCCGTGCGAGCGGGGCCACCGAAACCAATCTTTGTCTTCGTTGGCCAGTTCACATATACCTTACAGCTAGGTTCTAACCTTCCTCGTTATGAGAGGGAAAATTGATCTACTGTTCCACGCTGATCAGAGGTTAATTTCACGTTTACCTTCTCTTACATCTCAATTTACATCAACGGGGATAGCATATAAACGAACTCCGTGAAAAAATACATATACATACCAATTTTCATAATGATCAATCAAATAGTTTCAGAGTTTAGCGACGTACATATCATTACGGCATATCCCTTGCAGGGTAGGCATAGAAAACAGAGTGCCAGAGAACTCTATCTATACTTGCATACTTCACTCGCTACCTCAACATTCATAATTCTCTTCATACCGCCGGTTTCGGAGACTCTTGACTCCAACTACCTTCAGTACATGATGACCAATCTGGTCTAGGTAGGTTAGTCTCGGTCTTCCCCGGTACCTACATCCTTTCACTTTCGCATTGTATATCTTCTTAACCAGCGTTCGTTCGGCATTCTTTCCACATGTCCGAACCATCAAAGCATTTTTAGCGACGTCATACATACAAACAAACTCTTTTATAGATTATGTAAGCGAGAATAGCGTATGTCTCAACTCTTCTCTGATACCAGAAGGCAAGGAAAAAAATGTTTTTTTCTCATTCATAGCATGCACATTAGAATTTCAAAGCCCCCCATTAAAATTTCACGAGGAACCTTATAGCAAAAGACTTATGTAGTTTATTACGTCGCCAGTATTGACTAAAATAGATCACGACCTTGGATATTACGAGTTCACTATAAGGTCAACTATTACTGACCTTGCCTGAGGCTATGTCACATAAACAACGCTGCGGTTCCTCATTTCGTCATCAATCTTCATATATATTATGTAAGTATATTTTACTTTATTTTATTACTTAGGGTGGCAAACGAGCAAACAGCACACCTGATGGTAAGTGTCACTGCTGCCCATGGACCTCTGTAATACCAAGGGTTATAGCTTAGGCCGCTGCCTACCAATAAAATCCCCAAACCCACCCAGTTGGGCTTCCGGCTCTCTCGCTCACCGAACGAAGCGCAATAGCACATCGTCATTACTTAGACGTCGATCTTCTGCTCAGTGTGGTACTACCCCGGACGGACCGGCCCGCGGCTGTAGACAGAGAACTGTCAACAGCGTGATCATACCACTATTACTAATATTTGCGACTTCGACCGAATACAAAACATATTTGCTAAATATAAAATGTTTGGATGACAGAGCGTAAGCTGAATTGTACTGCGTGGGATCCGAACCCACGACACTTAGCACGGTTGATCGGTATATTAATTATTACACCATTTACGCACTGTGTAATTTGGTGCGTGTGTGTTGAATAGTTTGTGTTATGAAGGGGTCAAAAGTGGCTTGTGCTGGCTAACGCAACTCATCAGTTCTCTTATGCTTGAACTCATCTAGTTAAAAGCAGGATGATATTGTTATATAAATATAAGATATTATTATTTATATTGTATAATAATTCATTTAGTCCTTACTTCCTTACTAATATTCATCATCATCATCACAGCCCATAAATGTCCCACTGTTGGGCTCGGGCCTCCTCCGTAATGGGAGGGAAATTAACCTACTATACCGCGCTGGTCAGACGTGTTGGTATAGGGTTTCGTTTCTAGTTTTCCTTCTCTCGCATAGATGTTACATGCGTTTTATATCCCTTAGTCGTCTCGTACGATCACCCACGGGTATGATATGGGGTGGTGAATAGTATTCTTACTCCGTCACCACACGGAAAACTTAAGTAATAAATCCTTACTAATATTGTAAATGCGAAAGTAACTCTGTCTATCTGTCGCTCTTTCACGCCAAAACTACTTAACCGATCTAAATGAAATTTGGTACACAAATAGTCTAGAACCTGACAAAGGACATAGGCTACTTTTTAATGCAAAAAAGGGTTGTAAAGGAGAATGAAAGTTGTAAGTATCGTCATTTTTAAAGCCAGAAGCTTGATATTTGTTTTTTGGCTACAACAATTTGTGCCTAATGCTTGTTAATCAATTCAGAACCATTTTTAAATGTTTTCTTTATAAAATATTTTTTTTTTGCGTATAGAACTAAAGAGCCGCAACTTCACATCCAAAGAGCCGCAGGTTGCCGACCTGGTATATGGTTTTATTTCAAATTTTCCTTGTATATACATTATATGTGATATTCCTTAACCATCTCTTAAGAGACCAGCGAGCGAGTAAGTGAAAAACCCACTTGATTTCAATTGAGTTAAATTCAAACTGGTAAGTAGCAGTCTTGAGAAGCAATATTATCAAACCCAGTCATTGACAAAATGTCAAACCGGACTGGTTATGGTTTTTTTTTTTTAATATATTTCCTCAGTCTCTTAAATGTCACTGGAGTTATTTTTTTTAATAGCCTTTTAATTGATATATTATATTAATAGTTCTACTAGAGTCAATTTATTAGAGGCGAGCTTGATTTTAATCTATACACATGTAATTAGCTTGGTCACACCAAGCTACTAAACGTCTGGTTCGATTTTGATGAAACTTTTTTGCGTTCGGATTGATTTCAAAATGCTTTATATAAGCAACTGGACCAGGTTTTCTTTTTTAATTTTTAGTCCATTTGATGCAATCGGTTTTTTTTATTATTAAAAGATTTATTAAGTATGTAATAAATGATTTCTTTCGTTAGTAAAGTTACGCCAAATCGCCTTGGTGATTACGGAAATATAGTTTTTTTTTTATATAATTTAACAAGTTAATTAATATTATTTAATAATTAGAATGGTTTTAATTATAAATACTTCAATAAATCAAGCGGTAAGGCCTCCGACTTGTATACAGATTTTTATAAATTGCCTTTTTCAAGGTAAATTAATATCGTTTCACTATAAACCAAGTATATTTCTGTGTGGTGACGGAGAAGGATACTATTCGCCCCACCTCGTATCATACCAGTGGGTGATCATAAGAGACGAGTAAGGCAGGGCCGGCTTTACCTATAGTGCAGAGGGTGCGGTGCACCCGGGCGCCGGGTGTTAGGGGGCGCCGAGAGCCGCTTGTAACCATCAACCTATTCCATTTTGTTCACCCACTTTGGTACAAGAGGACGCCAGGTTATTGATTGCACCCGGGCGCTACATGTGCTTGAGCCGCGCCTGGACCAAGGGATATAAAATGCATATAACATGCAAGAGAAGAAAAACTCGAAACAAAACTCTATACCAATACATCTGATCAGTCTGGTACAGTAGGTCAATTTCCCTCCCATTATGGAGGAGGCTCGAGTCCAACAGTGGGCCATATTCGCTTGCCCGGAAGAATAGTGTCACAACTCAAAAAAAATACAATTTTCTTTATACATATTTCAATTTTTGATGGTGGAGCGGTGTTAATATTATAAGTTCACCCTATCAACTCTTCGTCGTCATTCTTAAGGATATTATGCTGACGTTCGTGCATTTGGAATCGCTGCTGAACCGAAAAAAGGAAATACTTATTTTGGCCCGCCTAAAAAATTTAGCTTTTTTTTTAATTCTGACACTATTCTTCTGGGCAAGGTTATACGAGCTGAGATGATGATGAAAGTTTTGAATAGATTGTACGCACTAGTATTTAACATCTATCTATCTAGTAATTAAAAGTTTTATTTAAAAAAAATCTTAAAACTGTTTATCGACAAAAATCATTCACTATAGAATACATACAAGAGCCGTGTAGCTATAATTATTAGCGAATCTGTTGTCATAGCGACCGCCGTAATAATAAATTCATATTAAAAATATTAAAAAGAAAACAACTAAATCTAAAACTATATTTACGGAAATTTATCACGAATAAATGAATGAATAAGGATGTAGGTACCGGGGAGACCGAGACTAACCTACCTAGACCAGATCGGTCATGTACTGAAGGAAGGTGGAGTTCAGAGTCACCGAAACCGGCGAGCGTGTATAAAGAGAATTATGAATGTTGAGGAAGCGAGTGAAGTATGCAAGGATAGAGTTCACTAGCACTCTGTTCTCTCTGCAAGGGATATGGCATGATATGTATGTATCGCGAATATATAAGATTTTTAAATTTCCAAACGTTTGGAAAACACTAAACGTTGATAGCTCTTTAAAAATCAAATACAAACACGATAGAATCCATAAAATAGATCCATTCGATATTTACCAACATAATATACGCGTAAAACATTACAAAAATACAATTACAACATATATTTACCCCAAATGTATAGCGGTGTTTCATCTTACGCTGTTCATATCCACATTCAAATCACTTTTAAATAGCCAAAAATCTTATTAATATCGGCACCAAGTAACACTAATCACTTATTGATAACAGAAGGAACAATATCAATAGACATATACGTAATAGTTATATTATTTATATCACAAAACAGTAAAAACATACGAAGTAAAACACATAACACAATAAATATAGTTAAAAATACAACTCTATCATAATATAATCACGATAGAACTAAAAATCACGCGCGCGCACAACCTATATGCGACATATTTGTTAGTTAAATGCTCCATAAAGAATTATATAACATTTTTAAAAACCATAAACCGTAGCGTCAGAGGACTGCACAATACAGTTATAAACAGTTACGTTGGGCCCCGGTCCCCAAAACTACCCATTGAATTGTCAATACGTATACAAAAATAAACCACGTGGTGTTTAATTGTCTATGGGAATCGCATTACCGTTGCCTTGATTAAGGTGTTATGAAAAAAACAATTAAACGTCATAATGTAGTTTTTTAAATACATTGTTCCTTTTTTAAAAATTATCTTTCGAAGCATATTTGTCATGTGATATAACCTAAAACGTTATAACCTAAGTTGAGCCAACGTGTTCTCCACGTTGCGTTAGCGCCGGTATTGCGGTCTCGTTCTATCGCACGGTGTTATCTTTGCCATCTCGCTCGCACACCTCCGTTCTCCAGTTCCAAGGTTATCGAAACGAGTCAGCTATGTAATTATTAGTTTACGTGTTGATTACGACGCAAAATGTTCCAGTTTTTGTAACAATATTTGCATTCAATACTAAAAACTATAGGCGGGATTTGCTTTTAATAAGAATATGTTATTATTGATGAAATTTTTAAAATAAATAAATATTGAACTTCATAACTTTCTTCCGTGTGTTGACGGAGTAAGAGCACAATTCACCATCCGAAACGACTAAAGGATATAAAATAGACATGCGCGAAACAGTACTTCGCGAAGTGATGTTATATGGCATTACATTTCGTGCCGAGTAATATTACATTTTACCATCACTTCAAACATCACACATGACATTTCATTTAATATAAGCCTTAATGTTCTAAAAATAGAGCTCAAAATAAATATTTACCGACCGCAGGCGCAGCGCGGTCCAGTCGTTCTATCCCTCTCACTCTCCCGAAAAGACACACGGCGCGTTTGAGAGATAGATAACCATTACCAAATTACCGAACATTGCAGAAATACAGAACAGTACACAAGTGTTCGGCGTCATGTTTAATGTGATGTGTGATGTTTAATGTCATGTCATGTTTAGTCGCGCAATGTGTAATATGACAGTACGCGGTCGGGGTAATATTACGTGTGATGCATCACTTGCATTACTTACACATGTCTAATATAAAACGCATATAACATCTATGAATGAGAAGGAAAATTCGAAACCCCAACCCAACAACCAACACCTCACATCTGACTAGTGTGGTATGGTATATTAATTTCCCTCCCATTATGGAAGAGGCTTGAGCCAAACAGTGGGACATATATGTTATGAGCTGAGATGATGATGAATCGACCATAGTATTCATCATTATTCAACTCTTATCGCATATATTACACATGGTCGAAGCAATAAGTATAATTCTACAATCGTATATGTATATTGCAAAAGCTATAATAAAAGTTGTTATGACCGCCAGCCTACTAAACACTATCCACATCAGTATCCAGGCCCATATGAGGTACTTGGGTCTGGTGCTCGACGGGCGATGGTGGTTCCGGGAGCATTTTCGTCAAATTGCTCCCCGGCTGGTCGGCGCGGCGTCCGCCCTTTCTCGGCTCATGCCGAACGTGGGCGGACCCAGTTTTCAGGGCCGACGGCTGTATGCGGGGGTGATCCGCTCAATGGCCATGTACGGCGCACCCGTGTGGGCGAGGGCTCTGAACGCCCAACTCAGGGCGGTTCTGTGGAGGCCACAGAGAGTCATGGCGGTCAGAGCCATTCGCGGGTACCGCACGGTGTCGACAGAGGCGGCGTGCCTACTGGCCGGGACACCCCCGTGGGACCTAGAGGCGGAGATGCTCTCCGACCTCTACCGGCGGGTTACCTCAATGCGCGAAGAGGGTGGCTCCCCATCGTTCAACGAGATAGCCACCTGGCGCGAGGACGCCCGCCGAGAAGTCATCGCCCGGTGGGCTACGCGGCTGGAGAGGCCTAGATACGGTGTTATTACCGTTGAGGCCCTCCGGCCCGTACTGATGGAGTGGATGGAGCGGCAGCACGGAGTCCTCTCTTTCCGGTTGGTGCAGGTCTTGTCGGGGCATGGTTGCTTCGGCAAGTACCTGCACACGGTCGTGCGGAGGGAGTGGACTCCGTCCTGCCACCATTGCAGTAGCGACGAGGACACGGCGCAACATACGCTCGAGGTATGTTCGGGCTGGGACGGGCAGCGCCGTGACCTCGTCGCTGTCATCGGTGCCGACCTGACGCTGCCGGCTGTTGCGCGAGCGATGGTCGACAGCGTCAGGAATTGGGACGCGGTCGCCGCCTTCTGCGAGGCTGTCATCTCGCAGAAGGAGGCGGCGGAACGGGCCCGGGAGGATTCCCGTGACCCGGACCGCCGCCCGCGGCCGGGACGGCGCAGGCGCGAGTACCTGCGCCTGATGCCGCCCTAACCGAGGCTTCGGGTGATCGGACCGGGGAATTGTCCGGTTACCCGACGTGAGGCCACCGCGTGAGGACGACGCCTCGACGGCGAAAGCTGTCGGGGCGTCGACAGGAGAGGAGCCCAAGAGGGCATACCGCCGAGCGGGCCACCGAAGACAAAGATCGGGTACCGGTGGCCCGCTCGTACGGCGTTGAAGAGGTGCTTGCAGGGTGGGTCAATGGGGTTGCGCGCCGCCTCTTCCGTCACCCCGGACCGATTTGGCGGGGTGAGACGTCCATAGCCCACCGCAAAAAAAAAAAAAAAAAAAAAAGCCTACTAAACACTCCTTGTGAATGTAATCATTGATCAGACGGCATTAGATGTAGTTGACTGACAATGTTAAACTCTTAATCGTCTTGTACACCTGTTTTTTTTTTACAGTTGGCTATGATGTAGTCACGCCCCGCCAAATCGGTCCGGGGCGACGGAAGAGACGACGCGCGACCCCATAGACCAGTCTTGTCAATGAAACGGTCCGCGGGCCGCACCTAACCCTGGGCCGTATCAATAAAAAGCCCGCGATCTCTATGATTTTTAACAACCGTATATTATATAATATAATTTAATAAATAAAATGTTATAATAATTCAGTTCATTTTTTTTTTTTATTTTCTATCTGACCCGCCTACGAATTTAAAATTTAATATATGGCCCTCTTCAAAATTGAGTTTGACACTTCTGCCATAGACCCATCCTGCAAAGCGCGTCTCTTCGCCGTGCGAGCGGGCCACCGGTACCCGATCTTTATCTTCGGTGGCGCGATCACGCTGCGCGGTGTGCGCGGTGGCGCGTACGACACCTCGTAAGTGTATTGTAAGTATATTCGTAGCAAAAATAAATCTTAAAACAAAACAATCCGTAGAATCTTTGTATTATATTAAGGTCATTGTGTTAAAAGTTCAAAAAGATAAGAAAATTATTGGAATAAATTATTTTAATGTGAATACATATACATTAGCTGTGTGATAGCGGCTACGAATACTACCAACACTTACTTTGCTTGTGGATGTCGTAAAAGACGACTAAGAGCCTTATAACGACCTTTTTTTTTGTTACATACATACATACATACATATCATCACGCCATATCCCTTGCAGGGTAGGCAGAGAGAACAGAGTGCCAGAGAACTCTATCTCTGCATACTTCACTCGCTTCCTCAACATTCATAATTCTCTTCATACACGCTCGCCGGTTTCGGAGACTCTTGACTCCACCTTCCTTCAGTACATGACCGATCTGGTCTAGGTAGGTGAGTCTCCCCGGTACCTACATCCTTCCACTTTCGCATTGTATATCTTCTTAACCAGACGTTCGTTCGGCATTCTTTCCACATATCCGAATCATCGGAGCATTCCCTTTCGCATCTTTACACCAATACTCTCTTTCATACCTACTCGCTCTCTTACGTCGTCGTTACGAATTTTTTTTTGTTCACGCTGTGAAAATGCATTTACGCACAATTCCCCACCGGTGACAGACGAGGGGGTGTGTGGGACTCGCCAGCCGATTGCTCGACCGAAATACCCACTAAAACCACAGCGGTCCCTTCAACGCTTTGACGGGGTGCCGGAGAGATCGTCTATTGACATTCTATCCCCGACACCCCAACGCTAGGCCATCTGGCCACGTACAGTCGAGCCTGATAACGGCCTGGGCCAACTCCATCTGATGTTGGTCAACAATTACATTCACAAGTAGTGTTGACGTCTGGCAGGCGGCAGGTCATAAAACTATTGCCAATAACTTTTACAATGTGTACTATGAAAGAAGAGTACATATTGTATCGACCCCAAGTAATTGGGGTAAGAGTAGGAGAATGATAAGTTGGATTTTTCATTTCTATCAAAACAAGTGACTCGGTGTTATTCTAACAGCGAGAGTTACAAGAGTTGCGAGAGCAAGAGTCTTGCATTTGGGCAGACTATTCTCAATTAGATGATAATACCATACAAATAATTTATTAAAAATAAAATAGAAAACTTTTCAAACGAATTAAAAGCAAATGGAATTTAAGTAAATGATAAAACTAATTAATTAACTATATAAAAACCGCAATTTTAAACAGTTTTATTGTTGAAAATTGACGTCAAACTAGTTAAAACTAGTTTTATAAACGGTATTGATAACCAAATTGTTAAATTAAATAAATAAAAAAAAATTAACAAAAGAAAATACATTCTTGAAAAATAAAAACGTATTTTAATTCCAACAAATAAATGGTTATTGAAAGAATAAGTCAAAAACAATATTTTCAATAGTTACGAGTGAAACACTACTTGTGAATGTAATTGTTGACCAGAGAGTATATCGATTGAGATCGAATGGGACCCATCAACCATTTCAGCTCATATATCGCTTGCCCAGAAGAATAGTGACACAATTAAAAAAAAGCTAAACTTTTTAGGAGGATCAAAATAAGTATTTTCTTTTTTTCAGCTCGATTCAGCAGCGATTTCAAATGCACGAACATCAGCATAATATCCTTAAGAATGACGATGAAGAGTTGATAGGGAGAACTTATAATATTAACACCCCTCCACCATCAAAAATTGAAATATATTGAAAATTCAATTTACTGAAATTTTTAGCATTTAATATGCTTAATTATTTATAAATACCCGATTACGAAACGAAAAATGATGTCACAAGCGGGGTTCGAACCCGCACCTATTGGGAATCCGGCCCAATCGTGCTGCCACTTACACCATCGTGAACTATTTTAGGACATGCAAATTTCGCTTCATATTATATCTTACGTCTTCAAGGTGACGTATGCCATCTACCGGACAATGTTTACACATTGTATAGGCTTAATACTTCAAACTTTACAGTTAGAATTGTATTAAACGATGACACAACCTTGTTATTCAAATTACTGAAATTTTTATCATTTAATATGCTTAATTATTTATAAATACCCGATTACGAAATATTAAATATTGTAATTTTTAGAGTTGTGACACTATTCTTCCGGGCAAGCGATATGTCCCACTGTTGAGCTCGAGCCTGCTACATAATAGCAGAGAAATTGACCTACTAAAAATTATGTACGCAGAAGGTTTTAGGGTTGATAAATCATTTTTTTTTGTGTGTCTTAGTTGTTAGCCTCAGATGGCTGTGGCTACTTTACCCAGACTATGGGGGAGCTTGATAAATCAATTTAGCAAGGATTTATTTATAGAAAAAAAAGTTTTTTACTCATTTCAGTCAATCAAAAATATATTTTTTTTGTTAACTGAAAATTATTAGAATATGAAAGCAAATTTGGCCGCTGTCATTAAGAATAGACATAGCTCAGTTGGGTAATCAAACTGACTAATCTAAACAACTCTAGTTGGATCCTTGGTTATTTTTAGGCTTTGTGGCAGGACCACGCTGTTGACAGTTCTCTGTCTACAGCCGCGGGCCGGTCTGTCCGGGGTAGTACCACACTGAGCAGAAGGTCGACGTCTGAGTAATGGCAATGTGCTATTGCGCTTCCTTCGGTGAGCGAGATAGCCGGCAGTCCAATTGGGGAGGGCTGTACCTCTGGTATTGCAAAGGTCCATGGGCGACAATGTCACTTACCATCAGGTGTGCTGCTTGCTTGTTTGCCACGACTAGCAATAAAAATAAAATTTCTTCTTTAATTATTATTACCATTTTAAATTTTTCATAATTTAATCAATTAGTAAATGATGAACCGGTTTTTTTTTTGTTCGATTATACAGCAAAAACTACTAAACCAATCGCAATAATATTACTTATACCATAAGATGCGACGTGTTTCGGTGAAGGTAGTAGGCAAGGTTCAGTATATGATATGTTGGTAATTACTGAAATTTAGCATTTAATATGCTTGATTATTATTTATAAAACCCCGATAACGAGCGAAAAATGATTGTCACAAGTGGGATTTGAACGGAATTCCAATGGATGTAGTTTCGAATCCCACTTGTGACAATCATTTCGTAATCGGGTTTTTATAAATAATTAAGCATATTAAATGCTGAATTTCAGTAATTTGGATAACAGGGTTGTGTCAATCGTTTAATACAATTCTAACTGCAAAGTTTGAGTATTAAGTCTGTACAATGTGTAAACATTGTCGGGTAGATGGTCCACACGTCTCCTTAAAAGACGAAAATGTAAAACGATGCTAGAATTGAATGTCCTACAATAGTTCATGGTGGTGTAAGTGGCGGCACGATTGGAACGGATGTGAGTTCGAATCCCACTTGTGACAATCATTTTACGCTCGCAATCGGGTTTTTATAAATATACTAGCTTCTGCCCGCAGCTTCGCTACCGTAAAAGGTTACTTTCCTAAAGCTTTTCACCCCCATTTTTAATTTTATCCCTTAAGGGTAATTAACAACTTGGGGCAACTTCTCGGCAGCCACCACCTCAGCCAGAAGGCACGTGTAGCAATACATAACGCAGTGCTTGTCCCAACATTACTGTATGGAAGCGAGAGTTGGGTATGCAGAAAAGAGTATGAAAGTAAAATTAACGCGGTCGAAATACGATCTCTGCGGAAAATCTGTGGAGTTAGGCTGACCGACCGCATTCGTAACGACGACGTAAGAGAGCGAGTAGGTATGAAAGAGAATATTGGTGTAAAGATGCGAAAGGGAATGCTCCGATGGTTCGGACATGTGGAAAGAATGCCGAACGAACGTCTGGTTAAGAAGATATACAATGCGAAAGTGGAAGGATGTAGGTACCGGGGGAGACCGAGACTAACCTACCTAGACCAGATCGGTCATGTACTGAAGGAAGGTGGAGTCAAGAGTCTCCGAAACCGGCGAGCGTGTATGAAGAGAATTATGAATGTTGAGGAAGCAAGTGAAGTATGCAAAGATAGAGTTCTCTGGCACTCTGTTCTCTCGGCCTACCCTGCAAGGGATATGGCGTGATGATATATATGTATGTATGTAAGGGTAATTAATATCATATTTATTTATATCTAACCAATAGCCTAAAAATAAGTTTCAAGCATTAAAAATGACGATAATTCCTTAAAACTTTTCATCCCGCTTTACAAGCCTTTCTTTTTGCATTAAAAAGTAGTCTATGTCCTTTATCAAGCTCTAGACTATCTGTGTACCAAATTTCATTTAGATCGGTTCAGTAGTTTTGGCGTGAAAGAGCGACAGACAGAGTAACTTTCGCGTTTATAATATTAGTAAGGATGATATGTTGGTGATTACTTATCTGGAAATGTGGTACGCGAGCGGGGGAACAGCTAATCTAAATATATTTGGCAAAAAAACACTATAAAATATACAGAGTTAGATCGATAATCCATGTATATTTTTATTTAAGTTTCTCATTTATATTTATGTACTTAGTTACGTGTACTTTTTATATATTTACATAATAATCAGCTAATGTATTACATAACGTCGTTTCAAGGTCACTTAAAATATAGAGAGACACCTACTAGTACAATTAACATAATTGGATACTGTGTGACAGCAGCTACAAATACTACCAACCCTTACAACCAACCTTTAACAAGCAAATTGTTACATACATACATATCATCACGCCATATCCCTTGCAGGGTAGGCAGAGAGAACAGAGTGCCAGAGAACTCTATCTCTGCATACTTCACTCGCTTCCTCAACATTCATAATTCTCTTCATACACGCTCGCCGATTTCGGAGACTCTTGACTCCACCTTCCTTCAGTACATGACCGATCTGGTCTACTTTACTTGTTGATGTCGTAAAAGACGACTAAGAGCCTTATAACGACCTGGGCCAACTTCATCTGATGCCGTTTGTTCAACAATTACATTCCCAAGTAGTGTTGACGTCTGGCAGGCGGCCGGTCATAAAACTATTGCCAATAACATTTACAATATGTACTATGAAAGAAGTGTACATATTGTATCGACCACAAGTAATTAGGATAAGAGTAGGAGAATGATGATAACGATCTACCAGTACAATTGAAATAAAAATTTACAATAAAATCATTATCATCGTCTCAGTCAAAGATATGCTGGTCTCGAGACTCCTTCACAGTGGTTTAAATAAATGACTTACTTATACCGCGCTGGTCAGATTCTTATAGAATTTTATTAATTTTATTGCTTATGGTGGCAAACGAGCAAACAGCTAGAGCTACAGCTAGAACTAGCTAGATCGCTGCCTAGCAAACCCCAAACCCACCCAGTTGGGCGTCCGGCTCTCTCGCTCACCGAACGAAGCGCAATAGCACATTGCCATTACTCAGACGTCGATCTTCTGCTCAGTGTGGTACTACCTCGGACGGTCAGACCCGCGGCTGTAGACAGAGAACTGTCAACAGCGTGGTCCTACCACAATTGAGTTTATCTTCTATTGAAGTGACTATCTGTTTGCGGGCTTTGACCTCTATACGTCACAATAGGGAAAACCACTACCATATTTCATGTTTCTAAGTACCAGCAGTTTTAAACTCGTTATCAGTGGTGTCGAGGATTCAACCCGTGGCCAAAGTAACTATTCTCAAAATTTAATTATCCCAAAGGAATACAATACCGTAATAAAAATATTCAGTAAACGATATATCCATGTTCCAAAGTACAATGGGCAAAATTGCCACAACCCCGGCGCAAAAGCAACTTATCTCAGATTTTGGTATATCATCATTCTCCTACTCTTATCCGAATTACTTGGGGTCGATACAATATGTACTCTTCTTTCATAGCACATATTGTAAAAGTTATTGGCAATAGTTTTATGACCGACCGCCTGCCAGACGTCAACACTACTTGTGAATGTAATTGTTGACCAAACGGCATCAGACGGAGTTGGTACAGATCGTCATAAGACTCTTAGTCGTCTTTTACGACATCCACGAGCATAGTAAGGGTTGGTAGCACTAGTAGCCGCTACCACACAGCTAAAATTTTGGTACATATAAACTGCAATAAAAAAAAAATATGTGAGAATTCTGTTGCGACATAAAAAAAATGAAATTTCCATCAAAATCTATTCAACACATTACACTTAAAAAAAAAAAAAAAAAACAACATTATCTAAACATATCCACAAACTTTCACATCTAATATCATTAATAGGATAGATAAAAAAAAACCCGACGATAGCAAAAAAATAAAAAAAAAAAAACCCAACGACCTTGAACCGCGGGTCGACGCCGATTGCGTTTTATACTTATCTCATCAGTCTCGCCAAAAGTTTAAGATTAAAAACTTATATTACGAACGTTAAACACGCAATTGTATATATGCTAAGTTTATTATCTAATTAACTTGCAAATTTTATCTGTCGATTCACCTGTTGTTGATCTGTTTTTAATCTGTCATATGGTACATGTATAATGTGTAAACATTGTCCGGTAGATGGCACACGTCTCCTTTGAAGACGAAAGTATAATACGAGCTCAAAATTGAATGTCATACAACAGCTCACGCTGGTGTAACTGGCAGCACGATTGGAACGGATTTCCAATAAGTGTAGGTTCAAATCCCATATATGACAGTAATTTTAGGCTCGTAATCAAGTTGATACATGTATAATGACTTCTAATGTTTACGCGAGTATTACACATTTGAAATAAAACTACTTTTACGGATTCTATCGCGTTTGTATTTGATTTATAATTTCCCGACGTTTCGAACACTTTACAGTGTCGGTCTGACACCGGTCACAGTCGCCGGATCTTTCTCAGAGTGGCCGCGTTCCGATCCGGTAGTAGCTGAATAGTTTTTGTTAGTTTTGCAAAAATTGTAAAAATTCGAAAATTGCCATAATAATAATTATCATAAATTAAATGCCTTAATAATAACAAATCATAAACAACATAAATTTTATATATAGAATCATTCTCTTTTTGTACTGGCAATGAATTGTATTAATTTTGTATAGAAATGTGGGTCAAAATTTAATATCTTATAGGGTAGATATAAATAAATTTCTGTAATAACAATGACATATTGGACGTAAGACACCTCAGTCCTCCCGTGACCATGATCACTGTAAAGTGTTCGAAACGTCGGGAAATTATAAATCAAATACAAACGCGATAGAATCCGTAAAAGTAGTTTGATACATGTATACAAATAATTCGAGAGCCAGTTTTTTTGTTCGATTATATAGCGAAACCTATTAAACCCTTCGGAATAATAGTTATATCAAAAGATGCGGCGTGTTTCGATAAATGTTTTAGAATATGATATGTTGGTGATTACTTATCAGGAAAAGTGGGAAGCGGGGGACAGTTAGTACAGTTATATATATGAAAAAAATATTAATACACCAATTATTCAATTCATCTCGAACCTAATCGACAATAGCAGGGAAATTGAGCTACTATTGAACGTTGGGTAAACGTATTTTATTTCGAGTTTCCTTCCCCTTCCATCTATTTTATTTAGTGTTGCCCAAATGCAAGACCAAGACTCGCTGCAAGAGTCTCGCAGTGCTCCCTTAGACAACATTTTACGATTACTTTGACAAATAAAGTATTGTCAACATTTTGTATTCTCAATAACAGTACACGGGGAAATAATTTGATGTTATTTTAAACAGTCTCATGATAGATAGTTGTGACTATAGCCCCCACTCCCGTTAAGTGGTATGTACCTAATTATTGATAGTTGTACAGTTAGTGACACTAGATGAATGGAGTTTCATTAATTTACTTGGATTTTTCATTTCTATCAAAACAAATGACACTGTGTTGTTTTAATAGCAAAAGTTGCAAGACTTGCGAGACTCGCAAGTTTCTTGCATTTGGACAACACTAATTTTATTGTTGTATATGTCTACATATTCAAAATCTCGGCAAAGACTTCAGTCATTTGCTTGAAATTTAACGTGAAGGAAGTTTCGGGTGGGCGATTAATCTATCTAGCTATATTTCAATTATATAAAATATCGTTCTGTTAGTGCTCTCATAAAAAAGTAAAATAATTAGAATATAAAAGTAAATTTGGTTCTTGTCATCAATAATTAAAATAGCCCAGTTAGGAAATCGTACAGTCTTGATCTTTGTGCGTGTGCTTTGGCCACATTGTTAATGGTATCTTCTTAATATGTTGATGGTAAACGAAAAACATTTGTGAAGCACTGTTATATCACACTCGCTACACCGTAGCACTTTCTACGCATTACATAAAATGCCATCAAAATGATTTAATATAACACGTTAAAACATTAAGATATTGTAGACCACCACATGACACTTTCATTTACCCGCCAAAAGTCCAAGGTCTTTCCGTCACTACATTGATTACATAAAAATATAGCCAATACCATAAGAGGTACCTACTTGATATGAACTCAATATTTTCAATTTTTTATTCAATTTCTTTTTATACCTGTATTAATTTTAAATGGCGATCCAGTTTATGTACTTTTTTTTCAAAATGGCCACTATTAAAATGTATTTAAAAAGTCTCACAAAACTTTTTAAGGTAATTAATATGAGGGTAATGAGACGCAACTTTTTTTTTGTCCAGACTACTTAATTCGTTAAACTTCAAGCGGTCAGGGGCCCCGCAGGGCTGGATACCAAAGTAATCGTTACCAATAATTACTCCAATAGCGATGGGGTTATATGGATGGGTTATGGAGTGTGACACCGTTTATACATCACTCTAAACAGAAAACACAGTATATAGATTATAGCCAGCTATAAAAAAAATATCTAATAATAATCTACCTAGACCAGATCGGTATATGTACTGAAGGAAGGTGGACTCAAGAGTCCCCGAAACCGGTGAGCGTGTATAAAGAGAATTATGAATGTTGAGGGAAGCGACTGAAGTATGCAAGGATAGAGTTCTCTGGCACTCTGTTCTTTCTGTCTACCCTGCAAGGTATATGACGTGATGATATGTATGTATGTAAAAAAAAAAAAGCAGAATATGAGATGGGGCAAATACTGAAAGTTGCGCCAGTGACGGAAAAGTTAAGGAATGAACGGTTGACATGGTATGGACATGTGATGAGACGGGATGAAAGTAATGTTATGAGGAAAGTTTTAAGTATGAATGTTGAAGGCTTTAGGGGTAAATGAAGACTAAAGAAAAGCTGCGTGAGGTATGACTGCAGAGACGACGTCTAATGGGATTGTATGGATAAAGTTGAGATATGGCATCGACCCATAAGTGATTGGGATAAGAGCAAGATGATGAGGATGGAATGGAAAATACTGAAGGAACAAGCTCAAAATAAGTGTCAATTTTCAAGAATTTTATTATGAGATACTCGGTGAGAATTTATTCAATTTTAAACTGTACAAAGACAAGCTTGAGAGGTCAACAGCTCACACTGCCACAAATACAGATTTCTTGTGCCCCGTTTGTGGCACGGCACTCTAAGATCTATTAACTTCGTATTCCCTACTTCGTTATCATGCAAGAGGTCACAAGATCAACAGCAATATCCTTATAATCAATACAAGTAACTAGATAATTTTCAAACTAATAACAAACATCTTCTTTTCTTCAACATTAGCGCTAGAAGCGAGACAGAACAAAAAAATAACCTTCAGTTTTTTTTTTATCGAGATCTTCAAATATCTTGACTTTTTTTGTTAATCATTTTTATAATCAATATTTATAGGGGGTAAACAGAAGCGTAATCTAACAACACTTGTTTTTTCACCCTATAAGGCACTTTTATATTGTCTATTTTGCATACATACATATCACGCCATATCCCTTGCAGGGTAGGCAGAGAGAACAGAGTGCCAGAGAACTCTATCCTTGCATACTTCACTCGCTTCCTCAACATTCATAATTCTCTTCATACACGCTCGCCGGTTCCGGAGACTCTTGACTCCACCTTCCTTCAGTACGTGACCAATCTGGTCTCTCTCCCCCGATACCTACATCCTTGCAATTTCGCATTCTTTTGCACAATTTTGCACTCGATCAGCGAGAGAGAGAGAAGCCCAAATTTCTGGATGGATTTTGGTTGACGGACAGTGGCCTAGCTATATGCCTGATATTGAAAAGGTCCATAACTGGCAGTAACACATCGCTCATATATGTCCCAGTCTTCAGCTCGAGCCTCTTCCATAATGTGAGAGAAATGAACCTACTATACCACGCTGGTCATACTTGTTGATATAGGGTTGTGTGAGAGTTTTGGCGCGAATGTGGAAATGTCATGTCATGCTCTTGTATTATATTCATTTCTTTAGTGTTTTGTGGTGTTATATTGAATAATTTTGCTGGTATTTTATGCAATATGGTACAGTTAAAGTGCTGAAGTGTAGTGAATATGGTATAATAGTGGTTTACGTGTATTTTCATATTTGCCCAAAATTCCCAAAGAAAATCATTGATTAGGTTATCAGCGCCCGATTAATGGTAACGACTTGACTTACTGACAGACAATGACTATTAAGGCTACATAATATGAAGAAATGATGAACAATATATGAAAAATAATTAAATAAGACTTGGCTGTATGGGCTTTGATCCCTTTGCCTGTCCGAATGGACGAACAGAACCAAAAAAAAAAAAATTGGGTTGTGTTTAGAATATTCCTTCTCGTGCATAGATGTTATATGCATTTCATATCGTTTCGTCGCTTACGATCAACCACGGGAAAGATAGGTGGGGGGGTCAAATGTATTCTTATTCCATCACCACACGGAAAATAAGTACGAATATATATGTATAAGATATATTCGAAAAATTATAATGCCTTTCACGAGACCAGCTCGCATTCCAACTCCTTCACAATCGACCTTCAGCTGTCAAATCCGGTGACATTTCGCCCGCAGGTATATTATAACACCGAAAAACCAGTCAAACCCGCCAAGCAATCACTCGGAATCGATAATTGCTAGTTTTTTTTTTTTTTTATGAAATATCCAACATTTTTCTTATTATTTTTATGTACGCTATTAAAAATTTTGTTAATTTTAGTCTTAATATTATTATCATAATGATTCAGATTATTGAAATTTAACATTTAATATGCTTGATTATTTATAAAAAACCCGATTATGAGAGAAAAATGATTGTAATATATTTTTTCGCTCGTAATCGGGTTTTTATCATAATGTTTTACGCGATTATTGCATAACAATATGAAACAAAAATATTTTTACGGTAGTTGATAGTGGTAGGACCACGCTGTCGACAGTTCTCTGTCTACTGCCGCGGGCCGGTCCGTCCGGGGTAGCACCACACTCACGCAGAAGATTTACGCTTAGTTCAGTGAGCGACAAAGCTGGAAGTCCAACTTTGACAGCCCAACGTTAACAAACAGCGCTCCAGCTGCATCCCTGATATTTCAAAGGTCCATGGGCGACAATAACACTTACCATCAGGTGTGCTGCTTGCTCGATTGCCACCACATCATCTTATCAGCTCATATATGTCCCACTGTTTGGCTCGAGCCTCCTCCGTAATGAGAGGGAAATTGACCTACTATACCGCGCTGGTCAGACGTGTTGGTATAGGGTTTTGTTTTGAGTTTTCCTTCTCTCGCATACATGTTATATGCGTTTTATATCCCTTAGTCGTCTCTCACGATCACCCACGGGCAAGATAGGGGGTGGTGAATTTTTTTTTTTTTTTTTTTTTAAAGACACCTCCTTGCACAAAGGAAAATAATCCTTGTATCGCGGGGGACTTTACAAACATGCAGTTAACGCAGACAAATTATACCCACACTTCGTGGATCGCAAAAAGTAGGTATTGTCCTGCGTGGGAATCGAACCTACGGCACTGGCACGGAAGGTCGGCATCTTAACCACTACGCCATCTGTGCTGTCAAATTATATTTTTACTCCGTCACCACACGGTTAAATGCCACCATAATAAAAAAAAAAAAATACAAGTCTGTCCCCATTCTATATCAAACATTGAGGTATAAGATACGCTGTGTTGACCACAATACTAGAGATAAAGAAACGTACTCATACTGTGCGACCTATTTCTATCCCCTACCGTCCCCCAGTTACTACTAGTAGCAAATGCCAAGTCGCCTCTTCTAATCTACACGTTTTCAGTTATAAATATGAGTTTAAATAATATATTTACGAAGAAATTTTTTTTAATGCTCATGGTGGCAAAAGAGCAAGCAGCACACTTGATGGTAAGTGTCACTGCCGCCCATGGACTTATGCAATACCAAGGGTATAGCTTAGGCCGCTACATACTGCCGGGCGGGCCACCGAAGACAAAGAATGGGTACCGGTGGCCCGCTCGCACGGCGAAGAGAGGAGTTGTACGGTGGGTATATGGGATTACGTGCCGCCTCTTCCGTCACCACGGACCGATTTGGCGGGGCGAAACGCATCCATAGCACTACGTATAAAAAAAAAAAAATAAGGCCGCTGAATACCAATAAAAAACCCAAACCCACCCAGTTGGGCTACCGGCTCTCTCGCTTACCTAACGAATCGCAACAGCACATTGCCATTACTCAGACGTCGATCTTCTGCTCAGTGTGGTACCCCGGACGGACCGGCCCGCGGCTGTAGACAGAGAACTGCCAACAGCGTGGTCCTACCACTAAAAATAAGTCAACAATAGGCAGTCATAGATTCATTACCAAAGACATTTTTCCTTGATAGAGTATTTTGACCTCTATAACCTTTCGCTTACTCTGTGCATAGAAATAGTTTCAAACGGAAAAATATCTTATAACTCTCCAAACGTATTTTTATTTTTTGTAAAAAAAATAAAACATTCCGTTATGCAAAGATATTTATACAGAGTATGGCGTAGCAACAGGTGCTTATGTGCACATCGTGTTATCTCACTCCCACTTACACCAACACCGTTTAAACTGCACTGAAATATGTATATTTATCTCGCTCATCCAGTGCAACGTAACACCGGTGTGCGCGCGCGCACGCTGACATTTTTGTAACATTTTAATCATTTTATAATTATCGTTGTATATTCGTTATTATTTTTATTTGTTATTTAATTAATCTAACGGTCTGGTTGCTGTGTGGTAGCGAGTAACGAATACTACCAACCCAAATGCTCGTGGATGTCGTAAAATACGACTAAGAGCTTTATATCGACCTGGGCCAACTCCATCTGATGTTCTCTGTTAGATGCAGATGACAATGGACCGTTCCGAGTGACATTTTCGTGCGGAGGCCTTTGTCCAACAGTGGCAGGCTCCGAGTTGATAGATGAACAGAAATCCCCTACTAGCACTGCGAACTATACGCACGAATCTTCAAGTTAAAATTATATTAATCATTCTTAAAATGATTTGTGGCTATTGCAACTAAAACTATACATTGCTTGTGAGTGACGTGAGAGAGAACTAAGAACCTTACTCTAGATCTGGGCAAATTAAATCTGATGCCGTTTGGTCAACAATTACATTTCCAAGTAGTGTTGACGTCTGGCAGGCGGCCGGTCATAAAACTATTGCCAATAACTTTTACAATGTGATGGTAGAAGGGTACGTATTGTATCGTCGCCAAGTATTGGGCTCGAGCTACCTCCATAATGGGAGAGAAATTGACCTACTATACCATGTTGGTCAGACGTGTTGGTATAGGGTTTTGTTTCGAGTTTTTCTTCTCTTGCATAGCTGTTATATGCGTTTTAAATCCCTTAGTCGTTTCTTATGATCACCCACTGGTAAGAAAGGGGGTGATGAATTGTATTCTTACTCCGTCACCACACTCAATCATATGCTTATGCTACTCGCTGATAAAGTAGCTTCATATTAATGATTCTTTTTTAAATTGATTTAGTAATTAAGACGTAATTAATGGTTTATAAAACGCATCTATCATCTATTCAAGAGATGGAAAACTCTATACCATATAGTGGTAGGACCACGCTGTTGACAGTTCTCTGTCTACAGCCGCGGGCCGGTCCGTCCGGGGTAGTACCACACTGAGCAGAAGATCGACGTCTGAGTAATGACAATGTACTATTGCGCTTCGTTCGGTGAGCAAGAGAGCCGGAAATCCAAAAGAAACAGCAATTGGTTTGACAAAAATCACGAAGTCCTAAACCTTCATAGTCTTAAACCTCACCATGTATCACCAAGGGACGGGTGGGGGGGTTAAAAATGCTAAAAAAACGATCACGTGAATAATGGACGAACCTTACATCGAAAGACTTATTTAAGAAATCAGACCGGCGGCGGCGGTATCGCTAGCAGTTACTGGGGGGCACGTAACACCACTTTCCATTACAGCTGAAAAGTTCAAACGCCCTTGCTATACGAGTATTGCGTAAACAAAAAAAAATACATCGAGATAATAAGACTTAATTAAAAAAAAAGAACCCGCGCTTCGCATTACACAATATTGTTGCGAAAAGAATTAAGACAACTTTTGTGTTTAAAACTTGTTCATCATCATATCATCACGCCATATCCCTTGCAGGGTAGGCAGAGAGAACAGAGTGCCAGAGAACTCTATCTTTGCATACTTCACTTGCTTCCTCAACATTCATAATTCTCTTCATACACGCTCGCCGGTTTCGGAGACTCTTGACTCCACCTTCCTTCAGTACATGACCGATCTGGTCTAGGTAGGTTAGTCTCGGTCTGCCCCGGTACCTACATCCTTCCACTTTCGCATTGTATATCTTCTTAACCAGACGTTCGTTCGGCATTCTTTCCACATGTCCGAACCATCGGAGCATGCCCTTTCGCATCTTTACACCAATACTCTCTTTCATACCAACTCGCTCTCTTACGATATGTTTTAACTGCTGACTAACAGATGGCGTAATAATAAAAAATATGGATATAAAGTCTAAAATTGTCACGGATTAGATGTCTTATTTTGACTGGTTATTGTTTAGACTATTTTTCCGTGTGGTGACGGAATAAGAAGTTTCACCAGTTAACCACCCCCTATCTTACCGGTGGGTGATCGTAAGAGACGACTATGGTATATAAAAGGCAAGAGAAAGAAACTTCGAAACAAAAACCTTTACCAAGATGTCTGACCGGCGTGGTATAGTAGGTCAATTTCCCCTCCCATTATTATGGAGGAGGCTCGAGCCCAACAGTCGGACGCATATGAGCTGAGATGATGATGATTGTTTAGACACACGCCGCCCCTACGTCCGAGTGACTGAAAGGTGGTTTGCAGCCCCATAGGTACAGATTCCTTGACATCCATGGCCAGAAATGAAGCCGGGATGAGAATTCGATTGTTATGTGTACCTCATACAATTCACAAATTATTATTCAGAGTTTGAATGTAATTTGGGCCCGTTAATTATATGTTTGTAAAGTCCCCTATACAAAAATTACTTCCCCATTGCATGATGTTCTCTTTAAAAAAAAAAAAACAACAGGCAGTCATGGGGACTGCCGATAGAAGCGAAAACTATTAACTTAAGACTAATTGAAATAATAATAATTTTCTAATTTTTATATAAAAATAAAAAATATTATCGAACATCTGGGAATCGGTTTTACCACGCTAGTAAGATAACCTTTAAACAATAATGATCAACGCAACGCGCCTAAAGTTTTCACATAGTTATAGATATACTATTAGCATTAGCATGTCGGTGACGCGAACCTATAAGTTTTCCCCCTCCAAAAACGCTCAACGCGCCTAAAGAAGTTTTCATATAGCTATAGATATACTATTAGCATTAGCATGTCGGTGACGCGAACCTATAAGTTTTTCCCCTCCAAAAACGCTCAACGCGCCTAAAGAAGTTTTCACATAGCTATAGATATACTATTAGCATTAGCATGTCGGTGACGCGAACCTATAAGTTTTTCCCCTCCAAAAACGCTCAACGCGCCTAAAGAAGTTTTCACATAGCTATAGATATACTATTAGCATGTCGGTGACGCGAACCTATAAGTTTTTCCCCTCCAAAAACGCTCAACGCGACTAAAGAAGTTTTCATATAGCTATAGATATACTATTAGCATTAGCATGTCGGTGACGCGAACCTATAAGTTTTTCCCCTCCAAAAACGCTCAACGCGCCTAAAAAAGTTTTCACTTCAAAAAAAGATTAGGAAGACTATAACACATTTATCCATGACCATCCATTTTCTTGCAGATTGGTGGTCGTAAAAGACATCTAAATAGGTACGGTGTGGAGATAACATATATGCAAAGAAAAGTCTAACTAAAACCCTATATATATCTAACAAGGTTTGCTGTGTAGTAGCGGCTACGAATACTACCAACCCTTACTTTGCTCGTGGATGTCGTAATAGACGACTAAGAGCCTTATAACGACCTGGGCCAACTCCATCTGATGCCGTTTGGTCAACGATAACATTCACAAGTAGTGTTGACGTCTGGCAGGCGGCCGGTCATAAAACTATTGACAATAACTTTTACAATATGTACTATGAAAGAAGAGTACATATTGTATCGACCACAAGTAGGGATATTCGATATACATCGATGCATCGAAAACATCGATGTTTACAATGCGATACATCGAATCGATCCGATGTTTTGAAAAGCTATCGAAATACTCGATGTATCGATGTTTTTTCATAAAACATCGAAACGATGATAACCAGTAAATGCCACAAAAAAGACCTTTGTTTTTTTTATTAGAAGTAACACTTTCGATATGACTTTAGAAAAAGTACTCGATGTTAAAAAAACATCGATGTATCCGATATGATCCGATACATCGAAAGATATCGATGTACAGTTTCGATTTATCGTATCGAAAAAAACCTCCATGTTTTTTCTAAGTGGACACCCCTAACCACAAGTAATTGGGATAAGAGTAGAGGAATGATGATGCACCAGTTCTTGTTCCAATTACTTGTGGTAGACACAATATGTACTCTACCATCATACATATTGTAAAAAAAAAAAGGTATTATAACCCGCTTGAAGTCAACACCACTTGTGAATGTAATTGTTGACCAAACGGCATCAGATAAAGTTAGCCCGGGTCCGATATAAACGTTAAAAAAAACTGTTTTCTTTTATATAAGCTCATCATTCCCAAATAAATAATAATCGAGGCCAAACTCTAATCTAAGTAGATGAGCCAGAATTATATTAAATATTCGATCGAGCGTCCGTCGTCCGACCTTCACAGATTAAAACGAAACGCCGAGAGAAATGGTTGCCAGTTATTGTAGGTTCTTATTTTCTTTACTACAAGCTCATTTTTGTCAATGTCGTGTTAAAATTTTCTTCATAAGTTACCAGTTTCTTCATATTTTTAGTTTTTTATCGTCTGTAAGTAGAATATTCGCCTTCAACAGTGCTATGGCCATAATGTTATACAAAAAACATTTGTAAAGCACTGTTATATTACAATCGCTACGACGTAGCAATTCCTACGCTTTACATTACATAAAATGCCAATATTATTGATTATAACACTAGACATAAGAGAAGAAGAACTTACAGCACTATCCTTATCTCTTCTTCTAAAGAAAAATAACTTCAATTACATTTCAAGAAATCTACTAATAAGCCTTTAAGCTTTATTTCCGTTGTTAGTTTTAAATAAAAGAAACAAAAAGCACAGATTGAAAACGTGAAAACTATTCTTTCAAAACATAACCCCGGTAGCTGTTATTCTTAGGTACTACAGAATAAAAACAACTTTATTTTATAAATATTTAGATTTGTCCGATATTACCTTCTCGCCATGTCTAAACTATTTTTTTTTTTAAATAGTTTCATCGGTATTTTTTATTTTAAAAAACATAAACAATTAGATTTGTTGACGTAATGCCAATTCTATATTCGTCTGGTCAATAATTCTAGTTAGTTGGACATTTTTTTTTTGATATTACGAAATCAGTACCAAAACACATATATGTATAACCCAATTTCATTTAGAGATGAAAGTTTTTAGGTTTTCGGAACGGGAATTAGTCCGTCAAATGCGTAGTTCGAGCGCGTATGGGCAATATGCCGCCGCATTTTTGCCTTGACCCAAGGGGAAGGCCAATGAACTCAAGGGATCGATTCCAGTCGCCCGCTCAATAATTAGGCTGTAAACTTTTTTTATTGCGGGTTGAGAGCCCTCAGCGCTTACTCACAATCCGGGTAAAGTTGTCATAGCCATCTGAGGCTAACAAATAAGAGACGAAAAAAAAAAAAACCGGAGGTGTCAAGGGACACCCGGATGGAACGAAGTTCTATTTTAATTATATAATTTTTTTCTGCCTTAAGCGATTTTTATCGTTATATTTTAGCCAATTTGCAAAATATCTTTATAAATTATAGCCTATGTGTTATTCTGATGTGCAAGCTATATTACTATAAATTTCATCAAAATCCATTCAGTAGTTTTTACGTGAAAGAGCAACAAACATGTTCACATCCATACATTATTACAAACTTTCACGTTTATAATATTAATAATAGGATATACAATTCCACTAGACTACCAAAACTTTTCGGCCCCGAGCTCGAACGCGAGCCGGCCACGCGGCCCGGTCACGGGCGAAAATAATTTCGTTGCGCATTATTTTGATTTTGCTATATCTCTTAAGGTATTGATTTAATTTGCATGATCTGAAGGAAAAAAAATATCTTCATGAAATGCTCAAGCCAACTAATGTATTTAAAATGATAAGGATTAATACAGTATTTGTGTAAATAGCTTTTCAATTACCGTTTTATAATAGAACATTTTTTAAAGTATTAAAATGGATATAGTATGTTATCCTTAAGAGATAGATATATACCATCGCGGACTTTTTTGTAGGCCTTTTTAAGCTGTATAATACTGTAGTACTTTATTTTGATCTATTTCGTAGGGTTCAGCCAGCGTTTGCAATGTAAGCGAAAAATAATGTGTTTATTTACGACATCACATTAGAAACCTCTAAAATTATCAGTGTTTCTCTAGTACATTATGCATATATTATATATATAAACCTTCCTCTTGAATCACTCTATCTATAAAAAAAATCGTCGCGACACCACACTGTTCAATGCGAAATAGAAATGAAAATATCTGGCTTGCTTTCTATAAGAGAGCCGACGAGCGACGCCGCACAGCTTACAATAGCTTACTATAGCAAAAAGTGTCGTGACAACTTTTCGTAAGAATTTTTTCCGTCTAGCCCCCTTTCACAACGCGCGATAAGGAACTTCGTTTCAAAAATCTTTTTTATTTTCTTTTTTTAAAGACCCTAAAGAAATTATTCCTGTATTGTGGTAGCACTTTACAAACATATAATTAACTCAGACAAATTACAGAACAGACTATAGAACAACACTTTGTGGATCACACAAAGTAAATTGTCCAGCGTAATAATCGAACCCATATCACTGGCACAGAAGGCCATTATCACAACCATTATGCCATCTGTGCAATAAAAATTTATACATGTATAATACTCAAGTTAACCTATAGATATATTCACTTATTTATTCAAAACCGGTTCAGTCGTATAGCATAATAAAGTAGACAGACGAAGAAACTTTCGCATTTACGATAAATAACGAAGGTCATTCGTCTATATTGACACAAACATATTATATATGTATACTAGCTTCTGCCCGCGGCTTTGCCCGCATAAAAGGTTACTTTTTCATCCCTTATTTTTATTTTACCCCTTAAGGGTAATTTTTTTACAAAACTTTAATGTCATATTTATTTATATCTAATCAATAGCCTAAACATAAGTTTGAAGCTTCTGGCTTTAAAAATGACGATGCTTCCTTACAACTTTTCATCCTCCTTTACAACCCTTTTTTTGCAATAAAAAGTAGCCTATGTCCTTTGTCAGGCTCTGGGGGGGCACACTTAAAACATTACTTATTTTTACTGACCGTCGCGCCGCCTACAGATTGTTTGTACAAATTTAACTGCTGCCATTTTGTCCTGCCTGTCAAACGTTTGACAACTGAGAATTGTTATTTTTTGTTCCTAGCGTAGGTACTTATTGTCATCGATCTTTTTTCGGTTATTGATATTTTTCTGAAAATTATCTCAAGTTTCAATGTTAGGCTGATATTATTATTGTTTAATTATCAGCTGATATGTTTTTTTTTTATATTTCAGGGTAGCTTTCCTAGTAAAAGAAAATTCTATGTAATTACACATACACATATAGATAAGTATATATTACTTCAACTTTAGTTCACCGCTTAAACTCTGGGTGGCAGCACTTTCCATACATGCATATTTTATCATCGAGTTGCCACTCTTTTTCAATTTAATAACTTTACTCTTTGGTCAGGCTCTAGACTATCTGTGTACCAAATTTCATTTATCGGTTCAGTAGTTTTGGAGTGAAAGAGCGACAGACAGACAGACAGTTACTTTCGCATTTATAATATTAGTAAGTAGTTATATCTGTCTACATATACGATTAATTAAAATATCGATATAACAAGTGCCGTATGTTCGATTCCCCATGCAGGAATATATTTTATGTGATTAAATTGATTGCCCAACATATACATCCACCATACCCTTGTCCTTTCCCCATAAACGATAATTCCTGAGGAGGGTTGACGTCAGGCAGGCGGCCGGTCATAAAAAAACCAATAGCCACATCCTGTAACAACATGATCTTAAAAATGAACGATATGAGTGATAATGTTAGGGCGTACCCCCGAAGCGACGCGCAGGCGCAGCACCCGGCACCTGCGGGAAATGGACTAGGGTTGTCGCATCAGGGACGGGTGCGACGTAAGACGCAAGTCCGTGAAGTAAGAATGAGGATGGTAAGCTGGAACATAGGAACGATGACCGGAAGAGGAAGAGAGTTAGTGGATGTATTGGAAAGAAGGCGAATAAATGTAGCATGTGTGCAAGAGACGAGATGGAAGGGTATGAGAGCTAGAGAGATTGGAATGGGTTATAAGTTCTTTTATTCTGGAGGTGATGGAAAGAGAAATGGAGTGGGTATAGTATTAGATAAGGAACTGAAAAAATGTGTGACGGATGTAAAGAGAGTAAATGATAGAATCATCATAATTAAATTGGTTATGGAAAATTTAATATTGAACATAATAAGTGTGTATGCGCCACAGGTTGGATGCGATGATGTAGCGAAAGGTAAGTTTTGGGAGGATTTTGTTTCAATATTAATGCCTATTCCACAGAGTGAAAACATTTATATAGGTGGTGATTTTAATGGGCATGTAGGCAAGATGAAAGTAGGATATGAGAGAGTGCATGGCGGGTGGGGCTTAGGGAGGCGAAACCCGGAGGGCGAAACCCTACTGCAGGCTGCTTCAGCTTTCGATTTGGCAGTTGCCAATACCTTCTTTGAAAAGCGTGAAGGTCACCTAATAACGTATAAAAGTGGAACCCATAGTACCCAGATTGATTATTTTCTTCTGAGAAGGAATATGTTACGCACAATAGTGGACTGCAAAGTTATCCCGGGTGAGCCTTTAACTTCCCAACACCGCCTATTGTTGCTGGAAATTAAAATGAGCAATGTGCAATTAGCTAAGTTCAAACCTAAGCCTCCACCAAGAATTAAGTGGTACATGCTGGAGAAAGAGGATTGTGCTAAAGAATTACGGAAGAGAGTGGTTGATAAAATGATTGAGATGGAAAATAGAATGACAGAAATGACAGTAAATGAATGTTGGAACGAGATGGCTTCGTATGTAAGGGAAGTAGCGAAGGATGTCTTGGGTGAGACAAAAGGTAAAGGATTGATTGATAGGGATACATGGTGGTGGAATGACAGTGTTCAAAAAGTTTTGAAAGAAAAGAAGAATGCTTTTAAAGAATGGAAAAGTGTGAATGACGATAACCCGGTATTGAAAGAGCAGAAAAAAATAGCGTATGTGGAATGTAAAAAAAAAGGTAAGAAAGGTGTAGCAATCGCTAGAGGTAAGATCCAAGACAGACTATATAAAAGTCTCGATAGTCCCAATGGACAGAAGGAATTATACCGTCTAGCGAAAGCAAGAGAAAGGAAAGCTAGAGATATTATGCATGTTAAATGTATAAAAGATGGTAATGGAAGAGTATTAACGAATGATGAAGAAATAAAAGAGCGGTGGAAGAGTTACTTTGAAAAATTAATGAATGAGGAGAACGTTTGGAGTGGTAAATTAAAGGATCTACCGACCAATTTAGGTTTGGTAGAGGAAGTAAGCATAGATGAGGTAAAAAAGGCTGTCCAGAGTATGAAAAATGGTAAAGCAGTAGGCCCAGACAGTTTACCAGTAGAGGTATGGAAAATTCTGAAAGCCGATGGATGGAACTGGCTGACTTTATTCTTCGGCAAGCTGTTGCATGAAGAGTCAATCCCGAATGAATGGTGTGCTAGTTCACTGGTCCCCATCTTTAAAATTAAGGGTGATGTACAAGAATGCAGCAACTACCGAGGGATTAAGCTTACGTCACATAGCATGAAGATTTGGGAGAAAGTAATAGAGAAAAGAATGAGAGAGGAATGTAAGATAACCCAGAACCAATTTGGTTTTATGCCAGGATTGGGCACCACGGACGCAATTTTTGTTTTGCGCCAACTCATGGAAAAATACCAATGTGCACGTAAAAATCTGCACATGGTATTTATAGACCTAGAGAAGGCGTACGACCGAATTCCGCGGAAAGTTCTGTGGTGGGCTTTAAAAGAACGCAGAATGCCTGGGAAGTATATAAGGTTAGTAAAAGCTATGTATGCAGGAGCACGCACGCATGTCCGGTCCGAAGCCGGAGTTACTGACGAGTTCAATGTGGCAGTAGGCTTGCACCAGGGTTCGGCTATAAGCCCTTATCTATTTCTCCTGGTGATGGATGCTCTGACATGGGACATACAGGGGGAAGCACCTTGGTGTATGCTGTTTGCAGATGACATTGTCCTCGTCGGAGAGGAGGCAGCTGAGGTACAGAGCAGACTGGAAAAATGGCAGGAGAGGTTGGAAAGAGTTGGCCTTAGGATCAGCCGCACCAAGACTGAACATTTGTTCTGTGACTTCGGTGGCTCTTCCCAATTCTCTCATATTGCGTTGCGCAGAATATGCCTACCGGTCTGCTTCGATTTTAAGTACTTAGGCTCCCTTCTCCAAAACGACGGCAATATTGACCGGGAGGTTAGTAATAGAATGAATGCAGGCTGGATGAAATGGCGACAGGTCTCGGGAACAATATGTGACGCGCGGATGCCCCTTAAACTTAAGGGGAAAATCTACAAAAGTGTCATTAGACCTGTCGCTATGTATGGATCTGAATGTTGGGCATTCAAAAAGACGGATGAGAGAAGATTGCATGCTACTGAGATGCGTATGTTAAGATGGATGTGTGGGGTGACAAGATTGGATAAGATACGAAATGAGTATATTAGGGGCAGTCTGAAAGTAGCACCAGTGATAGAGAAGATTAGGAGCGCGAGATTGTCTTGGTATGGACATGTAATGAGAAGGGATGAAAGGTTTGTGACAAGAAGGATTATCAATATGTTTGTAGATGGACGGAAGAATCGTGGCAGACCCAAAAAGAGATGGATGGATTGTTTGAAAGAGGATATGTGTATGAAAGGTGTAAGTGCAGATATGACGGCTGATAGAATCGTATGGAGGGCTAGAACATGTTGTGCCGACCCCACTTAGCGTGGGAAGAGGGCAGGCAAATGATGAATGATGATGAAATTGATTGCACAGATGGCGTAGTGGCTAAGATATCGACTTTACATGCCAGCGCCCAGGGTTCTATTCCAACGCAGGAAGACTTTGTGGATTGATCCACAAAGTGTTGTTCTATAGTCTGTGATGTAATTTGTCTGCATTAATTGCATGTTTGTTAAGTCCCACAGCAGTATAAGGATTATTTCCTTAGTTGCAGGGTGTTTAAAAAAAATAAGTATAGATGTTTCACATAAAAAAAAAAAAAATTTTTTTTGATGTGAAACATCTATAGTTATTTTGATGATTGATTCATAAAATTGTACGACACCCACAAGCAAGATAAGGGTTGATTAATTGTATACTTCGTTATCAAACGTAAAAAAAAAATACCACATACTCCACATCCAAAAAAAAGGCGATTGTACACAATACTCAAAACCCTAAACCACACACTCGGTTGCGTTTATAATTCAACATTACGTAATATATATATATTTTTTTATAATATTAATCACTTATCATCTCTTATCACTGTGATAATACGTATCATTATATTACCTGTAGATAATATATGTAGATTGTAACTACTTATGTAAATTTATTATGACTTATGATCATTTACAACACGAGGTAGGCCAGCGACTTTTAGTGGGGGGACGTCGGTCGAGGAGAGGGTACTCCTCAGTGGTATTCCGTCGGGCCGACCGCTGACGTCGAGTCACTCTGGTCCGGTGGTCGGCCCAACGATGAAGGCAAAGTGCCACTCGTGCTTAACCCACCCCCAAAAAAAAAGGCTAGCGACTTTTGTACTTCTGATCTGTCATCTTAATGATTTCTAATATTTACGCGAGTATTACACACCCTTACTAATATTATAAATATGCGAAAGTCTCTCTGTCTGTTTGTCGCTCTTTCACGCCAAAACTACTGAATCGATCGAAACGAAAATTTGGTACACCGATACTCTAGAGTCTGATAAAGGACATAGGCTACTTTTTAATGCAAAAAAAAAAGGAGCTGTAAAGGGAGATGAAAATTTGTAAGGAAATATCGTCATTTTTAAAGACAGAAGCTTGAAAATTATTTTTAGGCTATTGATTAGATAAAAATAAATATGACATTAAAATTTTGTAAAAGAATTACTCTTAAGAAGATATACAATGCGAAAGTAGAAGGATGTAGGTACCGGGGGAGACCGAGACTAACCTACCTAGACCAGATCGGTCATGTACTGAAGGAAGGTGGAGTCAAGAGTCTCCGAAACCGGCGAGCGTGTATGAAGAGAATTATGAATGTTGAGGAAGCGAGTGAAGTATGCAAAGATAAGAGTTCTCTGGCACTCTGTTCTCTCTGCCTACCCTGCAAGGGATATGGCGTGATGATATGTCATGTATGTAATGACTCTTAAGGGGTAAAATAAAAATAGGGCATGAAAAACTTTAGGATAGTAACCTTTTACGCGGGCGAAGCCGCAGGCAGAAGTTAGTTTGAAATAAAACTACTTTTACTGATTCTATCATTGTTTGTATTTGATATTTAATTTTCCCGACATTTCGAACAGTCGTTCCGTGACCATGATTACTGTAAAATGTTCCGAATCTTCGGGAAATTAAAAATCAAATACAAACGCGACAGAATCCGTAAAACTAGTTTTATTTCATATATCACCTTCTTTGTAAGGCAGTGCTGCCTAAATGCAAAGACTCTTGCAACACTCGCTGTTAGAATAACACAGAGTCACTTGTTTTGATAGAAATGAAAAATCCAACTAAATTAATGAAATTCCATTCATCCAGTGTCACTAACTGTACAACTATCAATAATTAGTTACATACCACTTAACGAGAGTGGTGCTATAATCACACCTATCTATCATGAGACTGTTTAAAATAACATCAAATTATTTCCCCGTGTATGAGTTGAAATGATGATGATGGCCAAACTTCCCGGCCTCCTCGGGAGGGAAATTAACCTACTATGCCCCGCTGGTCAGACGTGTTGGTATAGGGTTTTGTTTCGAGTTTTACTTCTCTCGCATAGATGTTATATAAGTTTTATATCCCTTAGTCGTCTCGTACGATCACCCACGGGTAAGATATAGGGGGTGGTGAATAGTATTCTTACTCCGTCACCACACTGATTAGTATAACTTAGTCTCTATCACAGCAAGCAAAGCAAAATATATTTTAAAAATTGTCAACATTTCATCTGTTATTGTTTACAATATCGAGACAGACTGTATTGTATAACAAATTGTCTGCGGTTAATTAAATATTAAATTATACATATTATTTACCTCATGCGACATCCATCTCAGTTAAATAATAATTCTACACTAGGTTCTGCCCGCGTAAAAGGTTACTATCCTAAAGTTTTTCATCCCCTATTTTTATTTTACCCCTTTTACCCATATTTATTTATATCTAATCAATAGCCTAAAAATAAGTTTCAAGCTTATTGGCTTTAAAAAAGACGATAATTCGTTGCAACGTTTCATCCCCCTTTACAACCCTTTTTTTGCATTAAAAAGCAGCCTATGTCCTTTATCAGACTCTAGAGTATCTGTGTACCAAATTTCATTTAAATTACATGTCCATACCAAGACAATCGCTCCTAAACTTCTCTATCACTGGTGCTACTTTCAAACTTCCCCTAATATACTCATTTCGTATCTTATCTAATCTTGTCACCCCACACATCCAGTTGTTATGTATCAACACTCATTGTATATGTAATTATTGACCAGTCTGCATCAGATAGTAATGAGTCAAGTCGATGTGTGAAGCTTTTAATAGTCTTTTACGACATCCACAAGCAATCTATATGCTATACACATTGATGTAACTCGCCACCAGGCGGCGCTGCGACATATCGACTTCTACAAACAAACAAACTGAGTTTGCTAGTTTTATATATAAATACAAAACTTAATCAAAATAGTGTTAATTTATTAATTCATCAAGCAAAAAACTAAATTAACGTTTTTTTAAATTATTAAACGTCGTTAACTAAATAGGTACGAGCAAGAGAATCCAGCTGACTGAAGCAAAAGGTCACCGAGATTTGGTAAATAATAATATGTGGTAAAAAAAACATTACAAAAACACTTTAAACAGCGAGACGAATTGAAAAATAAAAAATGCTATAAATAATATATATTTAATATATTAAAATTGTTGTATGATATCGGCTACGAATACTACCAACCCTTACTTTGCTCGTGGATGTCGTAAAAGATGACTAAGAGCCTTATTACCTGGGCCAACTCCAACTGTTTGGTCAACAATTACATTCCCAAGTAGTGTTGACGTCTGGCAGGCGGCCGGTCATAAAACTATTGCCAATAACTTTTACAATATGTACAAATAAATATTGCATCGAATAATTGGGATAAAGCTGGAGAATGATGAACCTCTCTAATTGTATTTTCATATCAATAATATTGATCACGATAGTCAGAACACTGTATAGTAATAACTTTTTCTCAAACATGCTTGAAAATTTGAGCATTATTTTGATAACCTTCTTCGAGATAAATCAAAATTGCTGTACTGACTAAATACATGCGAGCAGCGGCCGGCAAAAAAAATGTATGAAAATCCATATCCGTCGTGTTTTAGCGGCCAAATAATTTGTTACCAACTACAAAACATGGCGACCAAATAGGCAACTTATCAGAGTTTTATTTAAATTTTGAACTGGCTTGAATAAGAAACCTGTTTGATGATGAAAAATAAAACAAATGAACACTTTAGCACGTGAAAAATGTTGTACATTGTTCGCCATGTATACAATTCCACTTAGTACCTACTACTTAGTTTTAAATTTCCGCTCATTATTTGAGAAAAGCACTATACAAGCCTTGGCCACAACTAGGAATAGATGGACTTATGTATGTGTGCCTCGGCTACGCCTCGGCCCACATTTACACGTTCGTCCATCAATGCCTCTTTTGTTGGCCGCTGCAGTAATCCCTACTAATATATAAATGTGAATGTAAGTTTGTTTGTTACGCTTTCACGCTAAAACTACTCAACCGATCATCATGAAACATTGTACACATATTCTTGGAGGTAATAAAAGTAACATGGGATGCTTTTTATTAAAAAAAAAATCAAAATTTTTATATGAAAAATAAAAAAAAATGTTTGTCAAAAAATCTCAAAATCTAGCTTCTTCAACGCCATCTAGCATCTAGAGTAATGAAGTTCCAACCCTGAGTATTGTAATACCGTTGCACTGTATTACCGACGGTCAAAAATAAAAATAGGGGATCAAAAACTTTAGGAAAGTAACCTTTTACGCGGGCGAAGCCGCGGGCAGAAGCTAGTGTACTATATTTCCACCAACTATTAAGCAGTGAGTGAGGACGCACCAGGATAATTGTCAGCACACTCTTAACAAATTTTCAACATACCACTGTGACCGATAACTCGCGTATTAGGCGTGGAAATCACAGCGTCCATTTCGGGAAGGCTTATTTAAAACACTATGACGTCACAATAACTGTATTGCTTACTCTGTCTAATTAATAAAATTGCTTAATAAAAATATAACATTAGTTGAGATTATACTTAGTTTGATTAATGAATAAATAGTGAAATATATTAAAGATAACACTTATGATATTAATTTATTATCATCGTTCTTACTTGTGAAAATATTCAAATATTAACAAATTCAGTATGCGTTTTCGCTCGTGTAGCTCCCATTCCCGTTATAATATGGAGATAAAATTTAGCCTATGTCACTCGCTAGTAATGTAGCTATCCATTGGTGAAGAAATTATTAAAATCTGTTTAGCGGTTTAAGCGTGAATACGTAACAAACAAAATGACTCACAATTGCATTGACATATTAGTTAATTGACTGTACATATAGCGCTGTGGTTAAAGTATCAACGTCTAGTGTCGAGTGTCGCAGGTTCATATTTGTGCGTTCCAGAAATAATAGCTTCGAGTCTAGACATAATTTATGTCCGGTAATTTAGATGTAAGGATTTTTTCCTTAGCGCAGGATGTTGGCTTAAAAATTTAAAAAACAAAATTGGCTTTAATATGTGTGAAACGCTTCTGTTTACTCTATCAGAGATAAAAGCGTGAGAGTATTAAAAATATATACCTAATATTATATATATGTATAAACGAAATATAAGGAATATATATAATTATCCTCATAGCAAAAATATATTTAATAGCAAAAATACCAAATTCAATACGCATGAAAAATAAATAATGCCGCAGCAAATCTCCTTATCGGACGGAATCTCCAATTAAGTACACATCGTCAGATTATTAAAAAAAAAACGCATATAAAAGCAAAAGTAATAACAATACTCTACGTTTGTCACCAGAACGAATTCCCAATAAAAAAAAAACTGAAAACAAATTCAACACTCGAAATTCAAATCACTTTATATATAAAAAAAAAACTTATAAATCACCATAGACAATCACTAGAACAGTAAAGTTATTAAATTGAAAGATATTTTTAAATATGTGTTATTATATTTTTCGCGCGCTCGGCCGCGCGTCTCTCTATAGCGAGGATTTTCGAACGACTAATAGTGAAGCGACACGGTTGTCGCGAGGCGAATCGATTATAAAATTTTGCCCGCTTTGTATAATACATCGATATATGTATAGTTAAAATGGTAATATTTGCAATTCAAATTAAATTTTTGTCATTTATAAAATGTTTTATTAGAATATTCCGTATGGTGACTGGCTAAATATACAATGTTCACTAAATGATATTATTTTTTCACGCGTTTTAAAAAATAACAAGCAGTAAACCTATAAGTGAGTAACAAGAATGAAACTCTATGGCAATTGATGTTGAGATCGCGGTATAGTAGACCAATTGGTATTCTACTAAAAACTCGTACCAGGAGGGGGACGTAAGTACATAATAATTTAGGTACCCAGTATGTTTCTCCATGAGCATCATCATTCTCCTGTATCCCAATTACTTATATGTGCTCGTTTATATTGTAAAAGTTATTGGCAATAGTTTTATGACCGGCCACCTGCTTGACAGCAACCGTCCTTATGAAAGTTGTTGACCAAACGGAATTAGTTGGAGTTGGCCCAGGTCGATATAAAGCTCTTACTCGTCTCTTACGACATCCTTTAGCAAAGTAAAGGTTGGTAGTATTCGTAGCCGCTACCACAAAGTAAAAAATCTCTATAAGCATGATAGTAAAATAGGTATATTTACTATAAAAAATTAAATGAATTAACATCTCAAGATGAAATCTCACAATTTTAGTTGGCATACTAAATATAGAATTACTTATCATCTCAGCTCACTTACGTCTGATTACTGAGCTCGAGCCTTCTTCGCATTAGGCGGGTAATTGAACGTGTATATCGCGCTGGTCAGCTGAGTTGGTATAGGGTTTCATTACGAATTTTCCTTAATCTTCTAATACTATATCCATCCATTCATCAGTCCGTAAACGTCCACTGCTGGACATAGGCCTCCCCACGAGAATGCCATTCAACACGGTCCCGCGCCACCTGCATCCAGCGGTTTCCTGCGACCTTGATAATGTCGTCAGTCCACCTAGTGGGGGGTCGTCCTACGCGGCGCCGTCCGATTCGTGGTCTCCACTTGACGACCTTTCTTCCGCAATGGTTGTCGGTTCGTCGAGCGATGTGGCCTGCCCATTGCCACTTCAACGCGCTAATTCTTCGGGCTATATCAGTTACACCCGTTCTTCTATGGATTTCCGTATTTCGGATTCTATCACGTAGAGAAATACCGAGCATAGTCCTCTCCATAGCACGCTGAGCAACTTTGAGCCTTTTGATGAGGCCAACATTTAGAGACCACGTTTCAGTTCCGTAAATCATCGCTGGTAACACACACTGGTTATAAACCTTTGTTTTTAGACACTGCGGAATATTAGACGAGAAGATCCTCCTAAGTTTCCTGAACGTTGCCCAGCCGAGTTAGATTCATCGGCTGACCTCTTTCTCGAAATTGGATCTACCTAATTGGACTGTTTGTCCTAGGTAAACATAGTGATCCGGTGGCCCGCTCGCACGGCGAAGGGAGAGGAGTTTTACGGTGGGTCTATGGGGTCACGCGCCGCCTCCTCCGTCACCCCGGACCGATTTGGCGGGGCGAGACGCATCCATAGTCCACCAAAAAAAAAAAAAAAAAGGTAAACATAGTGATCGACAACTTCGAGAATCGCATTCCCAACCAGGGCCGGTACAGAAATGACATGGGCATTAGACATGACTTTCGTCTTGTCCATGTTCATTTGCAGCCCTACTAGTTGGGAGGCCTTGCTGAGGTCATTGAGCATGGTGCCAAGGTCCTCCAGGGATTCTGCCATAACTACGGTATCACCTGCGAATCGAAGGTGAGTGATGTATTCGCCATTGATGTTGATGCCGAGTCCGGTCCAGTCTAAGAGCTTGAAGACATCTTCCAGCGCATTGGTGAACATTTTCGGAGAGATAACGTCTCCCTGTCTCACGCCTTTCTGCAGCTGGATTGGTTTCGTACTCTTATCCTAGATGCGGACCGACATAGTAGCATTTTTATACAAACACTTCAACACTTCGATATATCGATAGTCAATTTGGCACCTCTGAAGGGACTGCAGCACTGCCCAAGTTTCGACAGAATCAAAGGCTTTCTCATAGTCCAGAAACGCTAGATACAAAGGCCGATTACACTCCTCGGTCTTCTGTATAATCTGGCGTAGCGTGTGTATGTGGTCTATGGTACTATAACCTTTTCGGAAACCGGCTTGTTCGGGCGGCTGGAAGTCGTCTAGCTTGCGCGCGAGTCGGTTCGTAATGACTCTTGAAAAAACAGTTTGTATACGTGGCTCAGGAGTGAGATGGGTCTGTAATTCTTTAAGAGCGTTTTATCGCCCTTCTTGAAAAAAAGCACCATCACGCTCCTGGTCCACGACACTGGAACGTCGCCCCCGTGAATGACAGAATTAAACAGCTTCTGTAGGGCTTTTAAAACCGGCTTGTCGCCTGCCCTCAGGAGCTCTGTGGTAATTCCGTCATCTCCCGGTGCCTTTCCGTTCTTTAACTGTTTCAGAGCCATTCTGATCTCGTACAAGCTGACGTCCGGGATTTCTTCAGTGTAGTGCCGAGTTAGCTTGGATCTGGGGTCTTGGACCAAGCCGACAACAGGATTCAAGGATGATTTGTACAACTGCCCATAGAACCTTTCGACCTCTCCCAAGATCTCACTCTGGGATGAAATGATAGTACCGTTATCGGTCTTCAGCTTGGTCATTTGGCTCTGCCCGATAGACAAATCTCGTGCGAACACTTTGGAGCCTCGATTTCGCTCTATCGCCTCTTCAATACGCACTGTATTAAATCGGCGAATGTCGCGTCGCATAGATTTGGAGATTTGTCTATTAAGCTGCCTAAGTTCGGACCAATCGGCTGGAGACTGTACCGTCATTTCCTTTCTCCTCTCCATGAGTTTGAGAGTCAGGTCAGAAAGCTTTTTTGTTCTAGTTGCGCGACGGGCCTTGCAGAACTGTGACCCGACCGCGTGGACAGTTTCTACGAACCTGTTGTTCATATCGTTCGTCGATTCGCACTCTTCCAGGCATTGGAAGCGATACTATATATATATATATAGCCAAGCTAATACTATAAACACAGGGAATAAAGAGGGCGGTAAATTATTCATACTCTGTCACTACAAGACAAATTCAATTTTACAATGTTGAGTAAAAGAAATAAGTTTATTATCATCCATATACTAGGATACAAAAGCTTTTTGGATTTTTAACAACGATTCTTAATTGAGACCTTTATTTTATCTGGAACTCATTAAAATCTTTAACCGTACGTTTTGGCAATAATTTTTCTCAAGTACGTGCAGGATATGGAATGAACTAACTGTCGCTGTGCTTCGAACGATTAAATGCACTTTCATGGGAGGCAGCTGCCTTACATCTTGGTATATGCTTGCTCGTTTACCAACATAGGCAATTAAAAAAGACCTTCGTTAATGACAAAGCACCCATATTTCATTTTAAATCTCAAATACGAATCTTATAAACTAGCAATCTGTACACAATATAATCATTATGATAAATTAAATAATTAATAATAACTGATCATAAACAATATAAAAATTTAATATACAGAATCCTTTTCTTTTTGTACTGGCAATGAATTTCTATTAAAAATGTAGGTCAGATTTAATAACTGATACTGTAGCGGGTAGATATAAGTATATGTATTAACGATGACTTACTGGACGTGAGACACCTTAATCCTATCGTGACCATGAACACTGAAGTGTTCGAAACGTTGGAAAATTAAAAATCAAACAAAAACGCGATAGAAACTACAACTGTAACTAGGGTAAAATTAAATACGGATCACATATTGAATATTAATTTTTGACTGTGAAACGTATCAATTAGTCACATTTACAAATTGTACAAAACACATCGAAGCATAAATTAACATTTTATTTATTATCTTTTAAAAATACTTGGCCTTCTAAACTAGATCACATCCGTAAGTGGCGTTTATAATTAATGCTGTTACATAAACGGATAGAATTAATTGGTTCATCATCAGTTAATTGCTTTTGTGTAGACTTCGGCTGAATGCGATACGGTAAGAAACATCGTTCGTCGAATCGACTACCGTTGGGGAAGAATAGTTCTCGAATGGCAACTGCATATTGGACAATGCAGCGTAGGACAACCCTCCATTAGGTGGACTGACGATCTCTGAGACTCTCGAGATATCTTAAGAGACTCAGAGATCGTCAGTCCATGTGAGAATATTCTCAAGAGAGGCATAGGTTACGTTCTTCGTGGCATTCGTGTGGTTGTTATTTTCAACAGTGGACGTCTACGGGCTGATGGATGGTAAGGAAAATATCTTAATGATATTTGAGGATTGTCCTCCCGTGTCCATGAACGCTGTAAAATGTTAGAAACATCATAGAAACAGGCATTTATCTTATTGACCCAATGCGTTTTAAATTTTAGATTCTGTCAAATATTGATATGCAATTTGATTCATAAGATTTTTTTAAAATACATTCTGAACTACAAGAAATAATCCTTGTATTGCCAAGGACTTTATACATTTATAATTAAAAGACACAAATTAGTACACCCAGACTCAGAGCAACAATTTTTCCATCGCACAAGTACCTAATATTGCATCATGCGAATAAAAACCGCGAAACAGCACAGCAAGTCTATTTCAAATCTGAGGTAAAATCTTTTTGGTCTACTTCAGTATTATAAATGCTATGTATTATTATTGCTATTAGTAGCCTTACTGTTTTATAATATGCAGGATTTATGAATTAAGTCAGTTTTGGAAAATTATGCCATTTATTATAGTTTCAAAATAAGCAATGGTTTATGTTACAAAACATTAAAGATTTATCTTAATTAAATTTGAAAAGAAATCTACAATTTTCATTAATCAAACTTGCTCATAAATAGGGATAATCATTTATTTTCAGTGATTTCAGTATATCAGTGATATAGGCATAGGGATGCTGTTGTAAAGTTATAGATTCGAGCCTCGTTAGGACAAAGCAATAAGAGTCATTGAAGATTTCTATAGATTGTCTGGATTTTAAAGGATTTCGAAGTGTGCTCGATTAGTGCCCATTTGGAATGTATTGTAATCTCGTATTAATTGAGGCGTGTTCTTGTTTAAAATCAAATAACATATACAAAGAAAGAATGAATTAAAGATTACTTTATAATTAATAATACATACAGCTGTTTCCTAAATACAGTGCTTAGTGGTGATGGTCAGCAACGCAACGCTACCAAACCTTACATTATTCGTGGATGTCGTAAAACACGACTAAGAGCTTTATATCGACCTGGGCCAACTCCATCTGTTGCCGTTTGGTTAACAATTACATTCCCAAAGAGTGTTAACGTCTGGCAGGCGGCCGGTGAAAAAACTATTGCCAATAACTGTTACAATATGTACGAATACATATTACGTCGACCAAAAGTAATTGGTATAAGAGCAGGAGAATGATGTCTCTCATATACAGTTCTCATCTATGAAGTAAAACTTCATTTTATTGATATCAATTACGCAACGGTAATCAAGGTTCATCGATTGAACGTTTATCGCCGAGTGCCGCGGTCATAAACAATCATTTATATCGATTACGCAACATACGAGCCGATAGAGCACATCACTATTTTAATAACATGTACCAACGACACGTAGACTATTAAAAATCAGGGTTGCCAGATTTATATAAATAGATATAAAATTTGTATAACTGAGATTTGACATTGACCCTGACCTTGAACCTGTACCAATACGTCTGACCAACGTGGTATAGTAGGTCAATTACCTTCCTGTTTTGGAGGAGGCTCGAGCCCAACAGTGGGACTTACATGAGCTAAATTAATTTGGCAGCTAAAATTTATTGGATTTTAAACCACATCTAATGTAAAATCGTTCCAACTGTTTTATCAATTAGGCTAGTGTGGGTATGTACAGTTAATACGATTTCGATTAATATGGAAAATGCTGACAGAAGGCATCACTTTCAGTTTATGATCCAACCCAAGACTATCAATGGCAAGTTTATCATTCATTGTAAGTCGGCCGGCCACTGACGTCAAGTTCACTTCAAGACGAAGGCGAGGTTCACGGTTGAGTTACGGGTGTGCGTGCTTACGCCCCTCTGTCGCAACGGACGAAGCGGTGCGAGGAGTGCGCCGACCGTAGCCCACCCCCAAAAAAAGGCCTATTTCATAAACTTACTTTTTCATTTGAAAGTTCGTATTCAATTTTTAGGTCATCAAATTTAATTTTATAAAACTTTATTAAATATTTTTAAGGACTTTTCAATTTCATTTTAAAAGACCACTTTCGAGCTTCCTTGTAATAGTGTAATTGTAGAACTAACGGATGTAAAGAACTAACGGATATTCGATTGTGGTACTCGAACCCACATTAATTGGAAATCCGTTCCAATCGTCCTACCATTTAGACCAGTGTGAGCTGTCGTATGACATTCAATTTGCGTCTCGTATTATATTTTCGTGTTTAAAGGAGACGTGTGCCATCTACCGAACAATGTTTACACATTATACAGATTTCAATACTCTAACTTTGCAGTTAGAATTGTTATTAAACGATGACATGTAGACTTGTATTAAATGATGACAATAGGCGTGGGTTCAAGTCCCACGTGTGACATTGTTTTTTCACTCGTAATTAAGTTTTTATCATTCACCTAGCATGTTAAATGCTAAATTTCAGTAATTAGGATATTCAATTTTCAGGATTAAAATCTCAAGTACGGTAATAATTTTACAATCGCAAATAAGTTTTGATGAATTACATTTTCTTTCAGTGTGGTGGCGGAGTACGAATACAATTCACCACCCCCCTCTTACCTGTGGGTGATCGTAAGAGACGACTAAGGGATGTAAAACGCATATAACATCTATGCAAGAGATGGAAAACTGGAAAACGAAACAAAACCCTATATCAATACGTCTGACCAGCGTAGTATAGTAGGTCAATTTCCCTCACATTATGGAGGAGGCTCGAGCCCAGCATTGGGACATATATGAGCTGAGATGATGAATTTTTTTTTTGCAAGCTGTACACACCTTATCCGTTCTGTTCAGAACCTTTTTTTTTTAAGAAAATAACATTTTCTATATAAAATAAAATTCAAATTCTTGCGTTATAAATTTACTCGCAGCCCTATTGATAAACTGGTTTTGCGCTGCAAATTATTATGTTCGGTAACTTAGTTCAGACATTTTAAAACATTTCAAACTTCATTATATTTTTATGCTATAATAATACGAATGAAGAGACAGGTGGAAAGGAACTGTTCTGTTATTATGTTCCACTTCGATCACGTTCAGGACAACTTAAAGAACGGCGTCTCTAAACTGGCTACAGGTTTTTGATTTCTGTGATAAATTCGACCAGCCTTTAGCCAGAGGCTTGTCCTATAAGCAATGCGAAAGTAATCGTTTCGTTTCGAAACAAATTCTAGACAATAATTGAACCGTAGGGGGAGCCACCGATGACAATCACCTGGCCCCGGTGACCCCGTCCGCACGTGGCGTAGTACTTAAATGGTAGGTTATTAAATCGCGGCCACCGAAGACAAAGATGGGGTACCGGTGGCCCGCTCGCACGGCAGAGGTGTTTGCATGGTGGGGTCTATGGGGTTGCGCGCCGCATCTTCCATCACCCCGGACCCATTTGGCAGGGTGCGACCACTTCCATAGTCCACCGCAAAAAATTAAGTTTGTGTGTCAGCTCCGACGCACGACTAGAGTTTACTCAAGTACGATTATCAAAACAGGCGCAAAAAAAGCTCATTTGACTAAAAATAATATATATATATTTATTTACATTTATTAAAACTGTTCAGTGAAGTATTATCTCAAGTCAGAAAGTGAAAGGTGCGCAAAATAGGTTGCGCACCAAAAACGTAACGAGGTCATTCGATCACTAGATTTTACACCTCAAATTTTTCTCATACCGGGCGCCTTATATGAAAATCGATTCTTAAGGAGTAAACTCCAAAAAAAAACCAGGTACATATTGGCAATAGTTTTATGACCGGCCGGATGTCTGACGTCAATTCTTCATGGGAATGTAATTGTTGACCAAACGCCATCAGATGGAGTTGGCCCAGGTCTATAAAAAGCTCTTAGTTGTCTTTTACGTCATCTACGAGCAAAGTAAGGGTTGGTAGTATTCATATCCGCTACCACACAACATAATTTAATAGAATTTAATTGTATTATTTATTTTTGATCTAAACTGATCTGATCCGTAATTGGCAATCAGCTTTTATATATAAATTGTATATGGTTTTATGTGAATTAGTAATACAAGGACATATATGCATATCCCTACTAGATGTGAATGTAAGTTTGTTTGTTACGCTTTCACGCTAAAACTACTCAACCGATCATCATGAAACATTGTACACATATTCTTGGAGGTATTAAAAGTAACATAGGATACTTTTTATTAAAAAAAAATCGCAATTTTTATATGAAAAATAAAAAAATTGTTTGTCAAAAAATCTCAAAATCTAGCTTCTTCAACGCCATCTAGCAGTCCAGTAATGAAGTTCCAACCCTGAGTATTGTAATACCGTTGCACTGTATTACCGACGGTCAAAAATAAAAATAGGGGATCAAAAAATTTAGGAAAATAACCTTTTACGCGGGCGAAGCCGCGGGCAGAAGCTAGTAAACATATATGTAAGAGAAGGAAAACTCGAAACAAATCTTTATAATAATAATTTTGAATAGCGTGGTATTGTACGTTAATTTCTTCCCTAGTGTGGAGGAGGCTCGAGCCCAACAGTGGGACTTATATAAGCTTAGATGACGATTTATTGCAAAATTACAAAAATCCACGCTATAAAATGGCAATTTAGAGGTACAATACGGCATACTATGGGATTTCTGTACGCCGTCCCTTCCATCTCTGTGGACAGTTTCCGCGAAGTATAAACGCATAGCATATTACGTAAATAAACATATCGCATGCCGTTTGCCTTCTAAAAAAGAAAAGATAAACAACAACAGATAAAAATTACTGAAATTTAGCATTTAATATGCTTAATTATTTATAAAACCCGATTACGAAGCGAAAAATGATCTCACAAGCGGGATTCGAACCCGCGCCTATTGGGATTCCGGCCCAATCATGCAAATTTTGCACCGGAGTCCCAATACAACCATGACTGCACAGATGGCGTAGTGGTTAAGATACCGAACTTCCGTGCCAGGGCCGTGGGTTCGATTCCCACGCAGAATAATACTTTGTGCGATCCACAAAGTGTTGTTCTGAGTCTGGGTGTAATTTGTCTGCGTTAATTGCATGTTTGTAAAGTCCCCCGCGATACAAGGATTATTTTCCTTAGTGAAGGGAGGTGTCTTTTAAAAAAAAAAAAAAAATAGGCGCGGTTTCGAATCCCGCTTGTGACATCATTTTTCGCTTCGTAATCGGGCTTTATAAATAACAACAGATAAAGTCAGCATTTCAAAATGAACAAATTGCTCAACAATTTCATCAAATCAGTGGCAATTTCTTCGACGTCACCTTGAGTCGTGCCGAGCGGTCGGGTGAGCGCATCAAGGCTGTTAAGACCAAATGTAAAAGTGGTCCACTCACCTTCTGATTGACTTTCGCATGCTTCGGCGCTTTGACTATGGCTGGCTTGGGCGGCGGGGTTGCAGCCACCACTGGGACCAGCTCTGTTGATACAATCAAAAGATTAGTTAATAAATACCATATACGAACGCGATCTTATGTTAGACAGTCTGCAAGTCGTGTCGGGGGTTATATATTATACGGACCTTGTAGCAACTTGAGAAAATTTCCGTGCGTTCAGGCGCTTCTGCCATACCTACTATTGTAATCAAACTTAAGGCTCACATATAGGCCCCTTAAGCTCTGTCATATCCGTGGTGCTGTACTGCTACGCTTCACATGTCAGTACATCCTTCTATCTATTGGCCTATTAGCCAATTTTGCTTCATGTCTCCCGCTTTGCATAGGAGGGAAGTGGAAATTCTTCAACTCCTCCTGTTTTTCTTTTCTAATTAAATTTGTTGTGGGTCCCAAGACAATTATAAGCGTTTCCCGGGACTTCCTGAGGGTCAAACCTCAGTGTCTTTTATGGAGACCATTGTGGATCCTGGCTTACAGGAGTTACAGTGGTGGGAATGTGTAGTGGGATTAGTCCCATAAAAAAATACCATATACCAAGTGTATAATATATTTATAATCTGTGGAGTTAGGCTGACCGACCGCATTCGTAACGACGACGTAAGAGAGCGAGTAGGTATGGAAGAGAGTATTGGTGTAAAGATGCGAAAGGGAATGCTTCAATGCTCCGATGGTTCGTACATACAGAGAGACTCGCCTACCTAGACCAGATTGGTCACGAACTGAAGAAAGGTGGAGTCAAGAGTCTCCGAAATCGGCGAGCGTGTATGAAGAGAATTATGAATGTTGAGGAAGCGAGTGAAGTATGCAAGGATAGAGTTCTCTGGCACTCTGTTCTCTCTGCCTACCCTGCAGGAGATATGGCGTGATGATATGTATGTATAGTGCTAAAACTCTGAAACAAGACCACAGTACGCTCAGTGGTAAACGAGCAAGCAGCACACCTGATGTTAACTGTTACTGCTGCCCATGGAGGTTTGCAATAATAGGGGTATATCCCAAATCCAACCAGAAAGTTGGGCGTCCGGCTCCCTCGCCGAACGAAGCGCAACATTGCCATTGCTCAGCCGTTGATTTTCTGCTTGGTACTACCTCAGACGGACCGGCCCGCGGCTGTAGACAGAAAACTGGCAGCAGTGAGGTCCTATTATTATCAAAGTTTCTACACGAAAGGGATGCTTTCAAAGATAAAAGGCTACCAGACCTTTTATCATAGCCTTTATTATTTCCTGTCCTTTGATAGGTTAATAGCTGAATAAATGACACATCACTAGACATGCGCAAAACAGTACTTCGCGAAGTGATGTTATATGACATTACATTTCGTGCCGAGTAATATTACATTTTACCATCACTTCAAACATCACACATGACATTTCATTTAATATAAGCCTTAATGTTCTGCAAATAGAGCTCAAAATAAATATTTATCGACCGCAGGCGCAGCGCGGTCCAGTCGTTCTATCCCTCTCACTCTCCCGAAAAGCCACACGGCGCGTTTGAGAGATAGATAACCATTACCAAATTACCGAACATTGCAGAAATACAGTACACGAGTGTTCGGCGTCATGTTTAATGTCATGTCATGCTTAGTCGCGCAATGTGTAATATGACAGTACGCGGTCGGGTAATATTACGTGTGATGCATCACTCGCATTACTTACACATGTCTACACATCACGAGGTAATGCAGGTTCCTTAATGAAAGATTTTTATCAGAGAACAGTTTTTGGGATTACCATGCCCATTCAAATTGGATTAATATAATAATTACGACACCTTAGCATTTCTCTTTGTATGCTACAAGCTTTAGGGCTCGAACCTACTCTATAGTAGGAGAAAACTGACTTGTTATAATATAATATTACTATATTGATTTCTGGTAGTGGGGTCACCCTGTGCACAAGTTTCTATCCAGGATAGCAACACACTCCAAAACATTGACGTCTGAGCAGTGGAAATGTGCTGCTGCGCTTTGCTGGTGAGCGAAAGATCCGAAAGCCCAAACTTTTCTGCGTTTTTTGGCTGGTAGACAGTGGCCTAGCTATACCTCTAGTATTGAAAGGTCCATGAGCCACACACTTGCTATCAGTAGTGCTGCTTGCTCGTCCGTAATCATAGCAATAACGAAATCTGAAATAGTACAAATCAGATGATATATGCATAATGACTCACCTGGTTGTGCTCGGCCCTGTTGCTGTGGCTGCAACGGTGCCCTTTTCTCTTGCTCAATCATTGCAGGTGGTGCCGGAGGTGGCGCACCAGTGCTGCCCCCTCGTACCTAATAACAACGAGAATATTTGTTAATAATATTCAACAATTCTTGTATATTTCAACTATTTCATCCTAACTAATATTATAAATGCGAAAGTAATTCTCGTCTGTCTGTCTCGCTTTCACGCCAAAACTGCTGAACTGATCTAAATGAAATTTGGTACACAAATAGTTTAAAGCCTGAGAAAGGACATAGGCATACTTTTTAATTGGAAAAAGCGTTGTAAAGGGTTGAAAAGGGAGATGAAATATAGTAAGAGGAATAGTTACTTTGGATTAACGCTAACTTACGACTATTCCACGCGGACAAAATCGCAGTCAGAAACTAGTATTTCTATAAGTTCTTTCCTTATGATGACGGAGTAAGATTACAATTCACAAATTGACTTATCAACAATTTGATTTATCAATCTTAGAACAGTTCCAATGATTTCCAAAACATTTAGTATGTATGTTTCGGTAGTGATAAATTGATCTAGATAGGTTTTATTTAGAGAAAATACCTTTTTAACAGTGTTAGCCAACGAATTTTTTTTTTCCTTGGCTGAAAACTATTAGAATATGAAAGCAAATTTGGCCACTGTCATTTAGAATAGATATAACTCAGTTAGGGTATCGAGCAGTCCAATATAAACTACTCTATTTCCATATTTTATTTTCCCTTTTGTTATTTTTTCTTTCTCTTGACAAATATCACGTATTTTTTTTTAAAGAAAAACTGTGTGAGAGTTAAGTTAAATTAAAGTTAAATGAAAATAAAAAAAACGTATCTTGAATAAAATATGACAAATTAGAGAGCCCCACAGTGCCGAACACCTAAGCTTGTATCAAAGTAAAAAAAAAATTATACCCGAGTACAAGTTTTGCAAAAAATCTCACGCGAGATCGGGGAATGGGAGAGCGAATCGAGAAAAATCTTACATTTCACCAAAGGGGGTTTGGTGAAATGTAAGATTGATATATAAGATTGATGATAAGAGGGGTGTCAAAAATCCTCAATAATGCCTCACGTAATTAATGGACACTCCTTACCCGACGTTTCTTTTATCAAATCAAATCATTTATTACGCATAAGCCCCATAAGAGAACGTACATATTGTCAATTTTACATATTTTTTTTTTAAATCAATCTGCCAACGGATCGGACAACGACCACAAACTGAGAAGATCCGGCAAGAAATTCAGCGGGCTCGTAATTTTTTTAAATTATATGTTTTCTCACAACTTTTCGAACACATTACAGCGTAGTTAGCAAAGTATTTGTATTAGATCAGAATTGAATAAGTAATACTTTTGCGGGTAGATATAAATCTATGTAATAACGGTCGCTATCCTAATCACTAAGGCATCTTTACATTCATATGTATCTCTTGTAAATAATGCTGTCGAAATGCAATCTCTACGGAAAATCTGTGGAGTTAGGCTGATCGACCGCATTCGCAACGACGACGTAAGAGAGCGAGTAGGTTTGAAAGAGAGTATTGGTATAAAGATGCAAAAGGGAATGCTCCGATGGTTCGGACATGTGGAAAGATTGCCGAACGAACGTCTGGTTTAAGAAGATATACAATGCGAAAGTGGAAGGATGTAGGTACCGGGGGAGACCGAGACTAACTTACCTAGACCAGATTGGTCACGTAGTAAAGTTAGGTGGAGTCGAGAGTCTCCGAAACCGGCGAGCGTGTATGAAGAGAATTATGAATGTTGAGGTAGCGAGTGAAGTATGCAAGGATAGAGTTCTCTGGCACTCTGTTCTCTCTGCCTACCCTGCAAGGGATATGGCACGATGATATGTATGTATGTATGTAATAACGGTCGCTATCCTAATCACTAAGGCATCTATGCATTCATATGTTTCTCTCGTAAATCCCCGTGTGGAAATATCTGAGATATTTATATTATTATTTTCCTCAATACATTAGCGTATTAAATGTTTCTCGTATAACTAACAAGCCATTGTCTGATTACATGTTGATGAGACAAGTATTTATTTACTTATGGAACTGTAATAGTTATAATGCAAATAATGATATTTTTTTTATTGCTTATAGTTGGTAAACGAGCAAGCAGCACACCTGATGGTAAGTGTCACTGCCGCCCATGGACCTTTGCAATACCAAATGTACAACTAACTACCCGATTAGAAAAAAAGTATGGTTCAACCAGATCATGTATCTGGACCCGATCAGAATAGAATGAGGCATGCCGGATCTGGCAAACCCTATCAGGACCAGGTCTGGTCCTGATCAGGATAGCCTGATGTGAAATATCATCAAGTATGGTAAGGCATTTCGGATCAGGATCAGGTCTATACCAAATAAGGACTGCCTGATGTAAAATATAATCAAGTATATGGTAAGGCATGTAGTATATCAGGACCAGAAACAGTTTTCGTAACACAAAAAAAATATCAATCAAAATTCAAAAAAGTATCATATCATGATTGTCATATTTATGCCACGGTGTAAATTGTATTTGCATCAGAGGAGATTAATCTGAAATCTTTAATTAATCATATGTATTTAATAATAATAAAAATGTTTAATTAAAAATATAAAAAAATATATATTTAAAGTAAAAACACAAAAATAATAGGTACATTTGAAAACATAGATAGAAATAAATATAATAATATTGTATTTAATGTTTTGGGTCATAATAAATTGATGGCGTTAGTAAAATGACGTCATTATCTGAATCGCGGTGTTAAGAGTCTCCGAATCGTAATTACATCGCCTAATATTAAATTAGTTGCTATCGAATCAGATCAAAACAGATCGATCAGGTCATGAATGAGAAATTCAGGCGACAGTTGAAGTCGTTAGCATCTGGTGGTTGCGCCCTAATTGGAACAGCTCACTAGGACTTTAAAACATGCTAAAAAAAAAAAGATCACGTGATTAATGGACGTCCCCTTTAGCGAACGAAGCGCAATTGCACATTGCCATTACTCAGACGTCGATTTTCTGCGAGTGTGGCACTACCCCGGACAGACCGGCCCGCGGCTGTAGACAGAGAACTGTCAACAGCATGGTCCTACACTAAAATAATACGAATGTACCAAAATTTATAAACGGCAGAGGGCCTGGAGTTACATAGTACAGGTCTCGACCTATTATAGACTCAAGACTCTCTCACAAGGACTTTGAAGGACATTTGTTTAATTATGTCCTATATAATTTGTAACAACTTTATTTATAAAACTCGATTACGAAGTGAAAAATGATGTCACAAGCGGGATTCGAACCCGCGCCTATTGGGATTCCGGCCCAATCGTGCTGCCACTACACCACCGTGACTTATTGTAGGACATGCAAATTTCACTTCGTATCATATTTACGTCTGGTAAGGTGACGGTATGCTATCTACCCGACAATGTTTACACATTGTTATAGACTATTGTAACAACTTTCCTTGTGAAATGTGAATAAATAATAATAATTATTATTATTAAATTCATTGCGTAAACGGTGTAATGTGTTCGAACACATACATATCATCACGCCATATCCCTTGCAGGGTAGGCAGAGAGAACAGAGTGCCAGAGAACTTTATCTCTGCTTAAATTCCACGTGCCCACCCGACACTCTGCTCTCCTCGACTCGCCAAACTGGGCAAGGCGTGATGGGTGGCGGCCCCCATCGCCGCAAATGTGTTCGAAACTTTGGGTAAATTAAAAATCAAATACAAAACCCTGATATAATATGTAAAAATTGTTTTATTTCAAATGTGTACTCGAGTAAATATTAGTGAATAATAATTGATAGGACTCATTAAACAAAACAGAACTTGATCGAAAACAATTAGGTTTTTAAAGTCCAAATCGAGTTTTAATATCGAAACTTGTTTGCTTTATCGTATAATAAGTTTAAAATGGTGTTAGCGATGAAATTATGGCGATTTATCATTTTATTTTTGAAGTGAAACTTTTTTATCGACGTATGGGAGAAATTTTATATTGTTATGTTTTTCTGTTACGCGACATCTTTATTTCTCAGTCACATTTTTCCGTTACGCGTCATATTTATTCTGAACTGAAACTTCTTTGCGCGTACGCAGATATGCAGCACGAGAGAGAGAGAGAAAACACGCAATTGGAGATTTATAAATTAGTTTGCCAAAGTTTCACTTCTGATATGTGTACTTTGTACGCACGCATAATTTTTTATTATTTAAAAAGACATCACCCTACACTAAGAAAATGGTATTTGTCTTGCGGGTGGGACTTTACAAACATATAATTAACGCAGATAAATTACACACACACTATAGAACAACACTTAATGAATAGCACAAAGTTTTGTCCTGCGTAGGTATCGAACTCGTGGCACTATATATTTGCCTGAAACAACCCTATTTGAGAATATATTTGTGGACCATATGGCATTAGAATTGGCCCAAGTCTATATAAAGTTCTTAGCCACGAGCAAGGTAAGAGATGGTAGTATTCGCAGCCGCTACCACACCGCACAGAATTCTCCTATACCGTTTTAAAAATATACTAAATATATTTTACTAATTCTACATACTTTTAAATATGACATACATACATACTATCCATTTGTGAATTTAAAACTCAAGAACCAAATGTTTCGATTAAGAGAAGTCATTTTTAGCATCCGTTTGGGGACGAGATGAGAAGGCAATATATCACCACCCTTTAACTCCCCTTGGCAGTCTTAAAAAGTCGCATAAGAGATCATTAAGAGAGAATCGACAGTAACAAATTTCTGGACGACTTATTATAACTGTGATTTTTTTTAACACCACCCAGCAGTAAGGAAATAATCCTTATATTGCGGGTGGGACTTTACAAACATATAATTAACGCAGACAAATAACACCCCCAGACTCACAACAACATTTTGTGGATGACACAAAGTATTGTTCTGCGTAGGAACCGAACCCATGGCGTTGGCACGGAAAATCTGTATCTTATCTACTACGCCAGCTGTGCAGTCGAAATCGCCAAAATCGCCTGTAAACGTGGCGAGTATAGCTCTATTCCTCTTCCAGGGGAGGCCTAATGTCCAAAAGCCGTCATCGATTAATGATATGTATTTTATTGAACGTTCAATTTATAAACCGCTGTTCTCTTACATATGTACCATACACGGTCAGCCAATATAGAAACAATTGTCTTCTTTATATTTATATTAATAAGGTTCAAAATCGTCTGATCGAAAACATATTTAATTTAAAAAAAAAACTAGTTTTTCGCGTAAAAATGTTGAGTGGAGTAAAAATTGTGCAACTCTCATATGAACTTAGGGTTACCAATGGCCTTTTTTTGTTTTTATTGGTGGACTATGGATGCGTCTCGCCCCGCCAAATCAGTCCGGGGTGACGGAAAGGCGGCGCGTGACCCCATAGACCCACCGTAAAACTCCTCTCTCTTCGCCGTGCGAGCGGACCACCGGTACCCGATCTTTGTCTTCGGTGGTCAGGGTTACCAATGGCCTGGATAATTTATTACAAGTATTAAATAATCCGCTTTTTTATAGCTCTTGATGGGAAACGGACAAGCAGCACACCTGGTAAGTGTTACTGCTGCCTATGACCTTTTCAATACCAGAGAACAGCTAGGCCGCTGCCTACCATTGAAAATCCCAAATCCACCCAGAAAGTTGGGCTTTCCGCTATCGCTCACCGTACGTAGCACAGCAGTACATTGCCTTTACTCAGACGTCGATCTTCTGCACACGTGGTACTACCCCGGACGGACCGGCCCGCGGCTGTAGATAGAGAACTGTCAACAGCGTGGTCCTACCACTATTAATATCTTAACCACTACACCATTTGTGGAGTCAGCAGTTATTACATACGTCGATCACAATTGGTGATGATGATGATGATGATGATAATAATCCATTAGAATCTTACAAGTAGTTTATCAATCGCTCAAAACTGAAAACCGACTTCACGGATCAAGGCGCACGCTTGAATACTTAGGCTAAGAAAGAGATAGCAATACGAAACAGTTAAGACGTGTAAAAAGAACAACAATATCATGAATAAAATAACGCTTTTTTTTTGTTTTACAATAGGACAACGTTCGAAGTTTGAAATGAAAGAAAGAAAAAAAACGATGCGCGCGCGCACTCGGGGTTTTTTGTACGGCTTCGTCGTGGCCACGAAGTGAGAGTTTGCACCTGCGTGGCCACCGGTTAACGGTTAATTAGGAGCAAGATGGACGCTTTAAAATTTACTATATAAAGGCAATATTGTAATTAATAAATATACATACATACATACATATCATCACGCCATACACCTTGCAGGGTAGGCAGAGAGAACAGAGTGCCAGAGAACTCTATCTTTGCATACTTCACTCGCTTCCTCAACATTCATAATTCTCTTCATACACGCTCGCCGGTTTCGGAGACTCTTGTCTCCACCTTCCTTCAGTACATGACCGATCTGGTCTAGGTAGGTTAGTCTCGGTCTCCCTCGGTACCTACATCCTTCCACTTTCGCATTAATAAATATTGCTAGTATTTTAACCAAATAAATATATTTATTAGTGGCAGGACCACGTTGTTGACAGTTATCTGTCTACAGCCGCGGGCCGGTCCGTCCGGGGTAGTACCACACTGAGCAGAAGATCGACGTCTGAGCAATGGTAATGTGCTATTGCGCTTCGTTCGGTGAGCGAGAGAGCCGGAAGTCCAACTGGGTGGGATTGGTGTTTGTATTGGTAGGCAGCGGCTTACCTATACCATTGGTATAGCAAAGTTCCATGGGCGGCAGTGACACTTACCATCAGGTGTGCTGTTTGCTCGTTTGCCACCATAAGCAATAAAAAAAAAGAAGGAGGTTCTCAAATTCGACTAACTCAGACTAAATGGTTTTAATGATTTTTTTTTTATTTATTAGTTGGTGGCTCGCAAGTGGTCAGATATCAATTTCATCAAGATTCCAGTGGTTTTTAAGTTATCCTGTCAATAAAGCGTATTCTCTTAACCTCAACTACAATATTATACAAAATTTTCCTATTATTAAAAAAAATAAATTAATATGAAATATACAATTAAGAATTATTTTGTATTAAAACTAAAACATTTTTTTTTCAAATTTCATTTCGTTTGTAATTATTTTTTTACTATCTTGAGCTTTCGTACATTTTTCAGAGTTTATTGTGAACGCAACCCATAAAACTAGTATTATTCCACACGTGTAATACTCGCTAATTCTCGTTTTGTCAATAGTTTTTATGACCAGCCACTTGCCTGTCGTCCTCTCATTGTAAATATTTGATCAGACGGCATCAGATGTTAACCCAGGTCAATTTTAGCCTCTCAGTCGTATATACGACATCCACTATCAATGTAAGGATTGGTAACATTCGTAGCGCAAAGAAATATCACTTCTATGACGCAAAAAATTGTAGTGCCACATTTTTTTTTATTGCCTACTGTGGCAAACGAGCAAACAGCACACCTGGTGATAAGTGATATTGTTGCACATGGATCTAGCAACATCAGAGGTACAGCCAGGCCGCTGCCTACCGTGAAGAAAGTGCTCTTCTTAAACCTCGTTTGAAGACGGACATGTCATAGCACTCGGGAAACACAGCAGCAGGTAGTTCATTCCTAATTCCATGCCACTAATTTCGTAATGTAAATTCGGCTTAAGGCGTCTCACGTGCTGGTCACCGAAGACAAAGATCGGATACCGGTGGTCCGCTCGCACGGCGAAGAGAGGTGTTTGCAGGGTGGGTCCATGGGGTTGCGCGCCGCCTCTTCCGTCGCCCCGGGCCGATTTGCCGGGGCGCGACCACTTCCATGGTCCCACCTTGCGGAGAAAAAAAAAAAAAAAAAAAAAAAAAAGGTAGTTCATTCCATATCTTGCATTTACGTGGGAGAAATGTTCGCTGAAAACGATACAGTCGAGGACCGTATCGTTTCTAGGTGAAGTCGATTGGTACGGTGGTACCAAGTCAATGTTGACAGGTCTGCAGTCGCGAGCTGTTCTTTACGGGGTAATACCACACTCCTCGCAGAAGATTGACGTCTGAAAAGTGACAATGTGCTGTTGCGCTTCGTTAGATATACGAGTGATCTGGAAGCCTAATTTGGGTAGGTTTTAGTTGGTAGACAGCGCCCTTGCTGTATGCAAAGGTCCACAGACGTCAGCAAAACTTATCAGCAGTTGTGCTGCTTGCTCGTTTGCCAACATAAGCGATTCATAAAAAAAAAAACTCAAGAACATATTTGTTTTCAATGTTACGGCTCCTAATTTATATTACATAGCTCATATATTCATTAAATAATTATAATTTTAATTACATAATTATATTTCTTGTACTGAAATTTATTGTGCTTACAATTTCGTATTTATTAGCATAATTATTTGATATTATTAAACGAGCAATCCTTGTATATTTATATACTAGCTGTTCTCCCCGCCCGTTTCCCACCTTTCCTGATAAGTAGGTAATCACCAATACATCATATACTAAAACCTTCACCGTAACACGCTGCATCTTATGGTATTAGTATTATAAACAACGGTTCAGTAGTTTTCGCTGCATAACCAAACAAAAAACCTGGCTTACCGTTAATTAGTATAGATAGATATACTCTTTGTGGAAAATAGACTGGTATGTACTATAAAAAAAACTACGTTTAAAAAAACCGACCTCAAAAACTAAAAAATATAAAATAACTTATCAAAGATTTAATTTAATACACCTCGTATCTAAACCTAATAGCTTTAATATAAATAATAAAGTATTATCATTTGTATGTGCTGCCTATCGATAGGTTGGAAATTAATTATAATTAATTAGTGGCGCATTCCACCTGTCGAGACATCTTGCTATGTAGTTTTACATAGGCGCTTTCGACACCATAAATAAAAAAAAGATTATAATAGAAAACTATTGGGCCAAACTATGTTAAATTTTTATGCGACCATAGTGCAGCTATTCCGCATCGAACTAAAGAAGAATCACGTAAATCAAATTATAAATGTCAGCGTAATCGGTGTACATACATAAAAAATATATATAGACTATTTTAGAAGTCGGTTAAAAACTATTTTGAATCAATCACAGTTAATACAAAAGTAAATTTAAAAATTTAGACAGTTTGACAATTATTAGGAAGGTTTGCTTTTTGATGTGAATCTTGTTTGTCAGACAGTGGCCTAGTTGTACGCATAGAATCACAAAGATGCATGAGCGGCAGCAACACTTGCCATCGGGTGTACTATTTGCTCGCCACCGAAGACAAAGATCGGGTTCCGAGGGCCCGCTTGCACGACGAAGAGAGGCGCATTGCAGGGTAGGTCTATGGGTCGCGTGTCGTCTCTTCGGTCGCCCTGGACCGATTTGGCGGGCCGTGACCACACCATAACCAACGGCAAAAAAAAATAGGAGTACTATTTGCTTATTTGCTACCATGAGCAATAAAAAAAAAACAACAGGCAGTCATGGGGACTGCCGATAGAAGTGAAAACTATTAACTTAAGACTAATTGAAAAATTAATAATTTTCTAATTTTTATATAAAAATAAAAAATATTATCGAACATCTAGGAATCGGTTTATCACGCTAGTAAGATAACCTTTAAACCACAATAATACTCATCTTATGACATAAAGGTTAAATATTAAAAATACAATTAAAAATAAATAATGCCATGCTTTTAAATGCAAATATTGATATGAATATTGAAAATATTTGAAAATAAATTCTTTATTTTCATTATTCATTTATCTATATAAAAACACTACTCATAGCTATAGATTATACTATTAGCATTAGCATGTCGGTGACCCGAACCTATAAGTTTTTCCCCTCCAAAAACGCTCAACGCGCCTAAAGAAGTTTTCATATAGCTATAGATATACTATTAGCATTAGCATGTCGGTGACGCGAACCTATAAGTTTTTCCCCTCCAAAAACGCTCAACGCGCCTAAAGAAGTTTTCATATAGCTATAGATATACTATTAGCATCAGCATGTCGGTGACGCGAACCTATAAGTTTTTCCCCTCCAAAAACGCTCAACGCGCCTAAAGAAGTTTTCATATAGCTATAGATATACTATTAGCATTAGCATGTCGGTGACGCGAACCTATAAGTGTTTCCCCTCCAAAAACGCTCAACGCGCCTAAAGAAGTTTTTACTTCAAAAACAAAATCTTTAAAATCCCACAGGAGTTTTATTTTTAAATTTAAAAAGACACCACCATGCACTAACGAAATAATTCTTGTTATAGACAAATTACGCCCAGACTCAAAATAAAAAAATTCGTGGGTTGCACATAGTATTGTCCTGCGTGGGAAGCAAACCCACGGCACTGGACGAGTATCTTAACCACTAGAAGTTAGAAGTCATTAGAAGTCTAGTCAATAGATGAAATCGTTTCATCATCATCATCACAGCACATACATGTCCCACTGTTGGGCTCGGGCCTCCTCCGTAATGCGAGGGAAATTAACCTACTATACCGCGCTGGTCAGACGTGTTGGTTGGTTTTGTTTCGAGTTTCCCTTCTCTCGCATAGATGTTATATGCGTTTTATATCCCTTAGTCGTCTCTTACGATCACCCACGGGTAAGATAGGGGGTGGTGAATAGTATATTGTTTAATATTTAATTAATATAACGATTGATTTAGTTTTCTTATTATCTCTTCTAAATAAGATATCGAACCGATGACAAACATATGGAGACGTTATTTTTCAAAATTTAAATAAATTATCATACTTTAATAATTAACATTTACAATAATAAGTGATCAAATTAATTTTGATATAGATATATATGATATTTATGTTGCTGTGTGGTAGCGGCTACGAATATTACCAACCCTTACTTTACTCGTGGATGTCGTAAAAGACGACTAAGAGCCTTATAACGACCTGGGCCAACTCCATCTGATGCCGTTTGGTCAACAATTACATTCACAAGTAGTGTTGACGTCTGGCAGGCGGTCGGTCATAAAACTATTGCTAATAACTTTTACAATATATACTATGAAAGAAGAGTACATATTGTATCGACCACAAGTAATTGGGATAAGAGTAGGAGATGATGATGATGATATATGATATTTATTTAGTCTTATTTTTTTATAATATTAATTATTGTTGTATTAAAAAGTAGGTCAAAATTATTAGGTATAATGGATAATAGTGACATTTCTTTATGCTTTTTAATAAGGGTCCATTCAAAAATTGTGTAAGACGTTTAAGGTCGGTAGGGGGGTTGACTGAATATTATAACTTCTTACAAACTTCTTAAAAACTGTGATAGATTAATAAGATTAATGTTGATGCAGTGAGTTAATGATACCTACTTGTAGTAAGATGAATGTAATAAAAGATATTTTCAGAATAAACGGAGTTATATTTGATCAATAGGGACTTTTCTTACAAAAATTCTTATTAAGGGGCGGGGGGATTAATTACAATCTTATGATGTCTTACGGTAGGGGCGGGGAGGGGGCCAGATCATTCTTCAAAATATATTCAATGGACTATGTCCATCAATCGCGTTAACGGGCTGAATGATGATGACGTCTTAATTTAATTAGAAAAAAAAAACAGGCGTTGAAAAATTACACTACCGTGCAATGCAAAGCGGAAGGTACAAATCAAAATAGGCCAATAGATAAGAGTATGTATTAATACGCGATGGGCAGCGCTTATTAATTAAATGTTGAGAAAGAATTGGGTCACCCTTTCGTCATCTCTCAATAGACTCATCTATATCCTCACCTGTCAAACAATGACGTAGCCAGTTAATCCAAAGACATCACAGAGAACTCACATATAATAAACTAATTGGACATAATAATATATAAACACTACAATATTCCTACTTCATTATAAAACGAATACAGAATAAACTGTCAATGCCTAAATATATAAAAAAAAATAGGAAAAAAATAAATAAACAAACAGTGCTGTGAATACGATTTTAATCGAGACCAAGCTTTATATCATTCGATATGATTAATTAGCTTATTTTAATCGATAGCAATTTGCTTTGTGGTAGAAATAATACCAACGGTACTTTTGTTCGTGGATGTAGTAAAAGATGACTAAGAGATTTATATCGACCTGGAGCCTGTGTTTTTCTTTCCACCTGATGCCGTTTGTTGTTTTGTGAAATTCCAATTGTTTTACAAAACAAATAAGGGCAGATCACCAAATCAACGTATACTTACACAAAACATAATATAATTCGAGTAAAATTACAAAAGATGTGAAGGAATGAAAGAAACTTATTATAGTGAGTTGTAATTTTAGAATCTTTTTGTAACAAGCCATATACATATTGTATAGTAAATTTACAAAACGGAATTATAGTATTACTTTCTTGTTGTGCGTAAAAACTTCCAACGTTTTTCGTAGAGTAGTGTTGACGTCTGGCAGGCGGCCGGTCATAAAACTATTGCCAATAAATTCTACAATATGTACTATGAAAGAAGAGTACATATTGTATCGACCACAAGTAATTGGGATAAGAGTAGGAGAATGATGAAGATATAATATTAAGTTGGCTTTCTAGAATATGTTTGGTGCGTTTTACGTTGGTAACACCTTATCTTCATTTTTTGTTACTCCTGAAATTTGTGAACGTCTACCCTCCTTGGGAATGTAATCACCGACCAAACGGCATCAGATGGAGTTGGTCCAGGTTGTTATACGGCTCTTAGTCGTCTTTTACGACATCCACGAGCAAAACAAGGGTTGGTGGTATTTGTAGCCGCTACCACACAGCCCAACTTAATATTAAAGCTTGCGTTCGTAAATTGCAACAGATTTTATTTAAAAAGTAATCTAGTGATTCCTTTTTACACCTTCACTCGATTATTCGTATCTTCCAAAGAAATTCGATTAACGAATTTTTTTTTTTCGATTGCAAAATACATCCCTATCCGTGACACTATAGGTACACGCCCTAGTCCAAATTACTGGACCCTAACTTTGCAAACAAAACGCACTGCGCAGTTACGAGTAATAATACACGAATCAGACTCACGAGGGGTAGCTACCCCTAAATTAAATACCCTTGTGCAATTTGATTCTTTTAATAAATTCGAACTACGTTTAATAATTTTCAAAGTTCGTGATCACTATTGTGAATTTCTCAACATCTCAGCTCATGATTTCTGATATTTACGCGGGTATTGTAATACCCATCGAGAGAGCTGGAAGCCCAACTGGGTGAGTTTGGGGTTTGCAATGGTAGACATCGACCTAGCTATACCCTTGGTATTGCAAAGTTTATGGGCGGCAGTGACACTTACCATCAGGTGTGCTGCTTACGGGCCACCGAAGTTAAAATCGAGTACCGGTGGTCCGCTCGCACGGCGAAGAGAGAAGGTTTTACGGTGGGTCTATGGGGTCACGCGCCGCCTTTGCCGTCACCCCGGACCGATTTGGCGGGGCGAGACGCATCCATAGCCCACTAATAAAAAAAAAAAAAAAAAAATAAGGTGTGCTGCTTACTCGTTTGGCACCATAAGCAATAAAAAAGAAATTGAAATAAAACTATATTTACGGATTCTCTCAGCGTTTGTATTTGATTTTTAATTTGCCCGACGTTTCGAACACATTAGACATGCGCGAAACAGTACTTCGCGAAGTGATGTTATATGTTATTGGATATTTCGTGCCGAGTAATATTACATTTTATCATCACTTCAAATATCACACATGACATTTCATTTAATATAAGCCTTAATGTTCTAAAAATAGAGCTCAAAATAAATATTTATCGACCGCAGGCACAGCGCGGTCCAGTCGTTCTATCCCTCTCACTCTCCCGAAAAGACACACGGCGCGTTTGAGAGATAGATAACCATTACCAAATTACCGAACATTGCAGTAATTCAGTACACGAGTGTTCGGCGTCATGTTTAATGTAATGTGTGATGTTTAATGTCATGTCATGTTTAGTCGCGCAATGTGTAATATGACAGTACGCGGTCGGGTAATATTACGTGTGATGCATCACTCGCATTACTTACACATGTCTAGAACACATTACAGCGTACTGGACAATGAATTGGTATTAAAAATGTTTGTTAAAATTTTAATAACTGATACTGTAACGGGTAGATAACGTGACTTGTTAGACGTGAGACATCTCAGTCCTCCCGTGACCATGGCTGCTGTAAAAGGTTCGAAATTTTCGGCAATAAAAAAAAACAAATATAAACGAGAAATCCATAAAGATATTATATTGTTAGGTGTCAAATTAATATTAACGAAAAGCGGGTAGCGCAACCTATATAAAGTGCGCAGTTACGGAGACTAGAGACTGATGCAGTCCGGTTCAGCTGTAAAAGCCCCTACGGCTAACAGCTCGCAGTTGGTTTTTTTAGTGGATATTCAGTGTCCCCTTCAGGGCCTGCCAGTCCCACATACCCCGTACGGGCGGGTATGCGAAAAATGCATTTTTAGCCCCTGCCTTACCAAGAAAAGAAAAAAAAAAGCGGAGCGCGGAAGCTCTGCTTGCTTGTGTACCGATTACCATTTATATTTATGTCGTTGAAGTGTTAGAATTAGGAATTAGTTTAAGGAGTGCTTATAATTTGCTTATTGGTTGGTTTTGGATAATTAATATTTCAGTGTTATACATTAGAAACCATTTAATTGTTTCCTCTTTATATTAAAAATCCTTCGTCTGCTAACAATATGCATATTACATCCCTTAGTCATGTTTTACTACACAGATAGGGGATGTAATAAATTGTATTCTATTTCAATCACCATTCACAAAGAATATAGTACATTACTGCAGCGGCCAGCAAAAGAGGCATTGATGGACGAACGTGTAAGTGTGAGCCGAGGCGTAGCCGAGGCACGCATAAGTAAGTCCATCAAAATCTAATTGTGGCCAAGGCTTGTATAGTGTTTTTCTCAAATAATGCGCGGCAATTAAAACTAAGTAGAACTGTATACATGACGTACAACGAACAACATTTTTCACGTGCTAAAGGGATCATTTTTTTTTTTCATTATCATACAGTTTTATTTTTCAAGCCAGTTCGAAATTTAAATAAAACTGATTTATTTGGTTGCCATGTTTTGAAGTAACAAATCGATCCATTTTTAAAATACACGAAAGATATGAATTAGGTCGGCACCTACAGCAATTTCAATTTATCTCGAGGAAGGTTGTCAAAATAATGCTCAAATTACCAAGCATGTTTGAGAAAATGAAATTTAGATTTACATACATATAAGTAAATCGCGTCGGTAAATAAATGTATCGAGGATATTAATTAACAAAATACTGGAAGTTTTTCTCCAAATAGATTATAGGCCCCGTCTTTAATAAAACTTCAGCTATTGTTTGCAAGTTTAGCCGGACAAAAATACCGTATAATATATTGTAATTTGTATAATAATTCCATTTGCTGCACAAGTTCTCTACAAAATTCTATATTACTTTAGCTTTTATTTATTATAGGAATTTTATTCGATTGTGTAAAATCAAGTCAATTGAATTATCATAACTAAAGAATCCGTGTGGTGACGGAGTAAGAATACAATTCAACACTCTTTATCTTATCGATGTATGATCGTAGGAGACAACTGCGGGATATAAAACGCATATAAAATCTATGCGACTGCACAGATAGCGTAGTGGTTAAGATACCGACCTTCCATGCCAGTGCCGTGGGTTCGATTCCCACGCAGGACATTACTTTGTGTGATCCACAAAGTGTTGTTCTGAGTCTGGGTGTAATTTGTCTGCGTTAATTGCATGTTTGTAAAGTCCCCCTCAATACAAGGTTTATTTCCTTAGTGCAGGGTGGTGTATGCGAGAAAAGGACACATCTAATCAGCGCGGTATAGTAGGTCAATTTCCCTCCCACTACGAAGGAAGTTTTTATATACCGTCAATGTAATAAAAAACAGTAGCCATAAATAAGCTTTTAAATTTTTAAACCCGGACTACAAGTGAAACTGCGCCCGGACGCTCTTCGGATGCCCTCTAAACTAGTATAAATTCGGGGCAAACCGTACGGATGGCAACTTCTTCTTCTTCTTTTTATGTATTATTGGCAATCAGCTACTTAAATGAGCCATTGTTGCCAGTGTCGAGTTATAATTATCTTCAAGTTTTTAGTGTCTTCAGATTAGTCATTGTCCGTCAGTAAGTCAAATTGTCGCCATCAAAAGTGCAATGGCCACACTGTTAATGGTATCTTGTGGGAATTTTGATGGAAAACGAAAACGTTGTAAAGCACTTTTATATGATATTCACTACATCTCAGCAGTTCAGTCACATCACATTACATAAAATACCATAAAAAATATCTAATATAACACGTTAAAACACTAAAATATCGAATATAATACAAGAGCACCACATGACATTTTAGATTCCCGCCAAAAGTCCGGATGGCAACTTTACGAAAGAGTAACCCGGTGGAAGGGCCACCAACGACAAGAACCAGATACCAGTGGCCCGGCTGCACGGCGCTAGAGGTACGTGGACAGTTTCAGGTCGCGCGCTGTCCTTTCTGTCGCGAGGACGAATTGAGCGGGATGTAACTGCCTCTAAGACCCGGCGATTTTTTTTTTCTTTAGGTCAGAATATTCATTACTTATTTTTTTTTTCAAAGACTGTAAACTTTGCGCAAAAGGAAATATCCTTTAATTGCGAGATACACACATTTGAAGCAATAGTAGTCCTTTGTCCACAAAGGAAACACAACAAATAATTGCTAGTTTAAAGATATTAAATTTATATAATTTAAATAAACAAACACCTATTCGCTAGTTTCACGGCCTACAGTTCGATATACCAAAATCATGCCCACTTATCAAAATGGCGTCGATTTTTTGCCGCCAATTTTTGTATTCGTTATCGAATTTGCGATTGTATATTTATATTAAATAAAAACTCGGATAACATTGAACTTAAAAATATTTTGATCGCTAAAACCAATTCTCGTTTACAATAAGGCAAAGTGTAAATCTACTTTTTATTAGAGTCTAGCTCTTTTGGTAGAAAAAAAAATTACACGGGCAAAGGAAAATATAGGTGTCTGTTATGACTTTTTTTAAAATTTATGACTAAGTTACTGAGACATTCAAGCCAAATCATTACATACATACATACTTACATAGCCTCACGCCTGTTTCCCAGAGAGGTAGGCAGAGACTACGGATTGCCACAAACCATACTGACATACCTCCATCGCTTCATTCACACTTATCATAGTCTTCATGCATGCACTACGATTACGCATACTCTTAATCTGACCTTTCATCAAATCTTTGTTTTTTTTTTTTTAATAATTTTGGTGGCAAACGAGCAACCAGCCCACCTGATGGTAAGTTTTGCTACCGCCCATGGACGTTTAGGGCCGCGGCCTGCCATTACAAACCTAATACCCACCCAGTTGGGCTGTCGGCTCTCTAGCAAAATTAACTTCATTTAAAATTATCGTCGGTCAGTAAGTCAAATCGTCGCCTCAACAGTGACATGGCCACAAAAAGTATCTTTTGGGAGTTTTGGTGGATAACGAAAACGTATACAATGCATTATATCCGATAGTTTCGCTAACGGTTACAGAGCTTTATAACACCCCTTTTTTTTTTTTTTTTTTCATTTTTTTTTTATTTATTTAGTAGGCTATGGCCTGGTCACACGTCGCCCGCACCGTCCGGGGCGACGGAAGGGGAGCGCGTGGCCCCATAACCCACCTTATTCCGTCCCCATCGCCATTGGGCCGGCTACTTGTACCGCTTCCTTGCCTTCCGTGGCCAGCCCGGCGGGTTACCCTTTCGGGTACCATCCCCCGTCGACGCCCCAGCTAACTGCCGGAGCGCCGCCCTCACGCGGTTTCATAACACCCCTACCTTTTATCATATATTATACTAGCGACCCGCCCTCGCTTCGCTTCGGTTACGTCAGTTCAGTTGTATAGTTTACTTTCGCGACATAGAATTACTTTGGGAGAAGAAATTTCTTCTCGGCGAAAAGAATATTCTTACCAAATTTGAAGTCTGTAGGCCTTATGGTTCCATAGATATCGTGATGAGTCAATAAATAGATGGAAATTTATAAAACCCGATAGCCCGAAGCATATTAAATGCTAAATTTCAGTAAGATAGAAATCTCTTATCCTTACTAATATTATAAATGCGAAAGTAACTCTGTCTATCTGTCGCTCGTTCACGCCAAAACTACTGAACCGATCTAAATAAAATTTGGTACACAGATAGTCTAGAGCCTGATAAAGGACATAGGTTACTTTTTAATGCAAAAGGGTTGTAAAGGGGGATGAAAAATTGTAAAGAAGTATCGTCATTTTTACAGCCAAAAGCTTGAAACATATTTCAAGCTATTGATTAGATATGAATAAATATGACATTTATAAAATTTTATAATATTTTTACCTTTAAGGGATAAAATAAAATAAAATAAAGGGATGAAAACCTTTAGGAAAGTAACCTTTTACGCGGGCGATAGATAGATCAAGACAGTGTCATATTACATTCAAAACAAACTCCCAAGTAATTCGTAATGTTTCCTTGTTATCATTATAACAAGGAAATGCCAATAGAAACACTTATCTTATGCAAACGTGTCGTGTCTTTCAACAGAAATTACGTTGAGGTATTCAACAAAATTGCTGATATAATATCAAACACTTTCTTGATTAGGAGTTTTGAAAGTCGCAAGCGCTTTATCAACATCATTCTCCTACTCTTATCCCAATTACTTAGGGTCGATACAATAGGTACTCTTCTTTCATAGTACATATTGTAAAAGTTATTGGCAATAGTTTCATGACCGGCCGCCTGCCAGACGTCAACACTCCTTGGGAATGTAATTGTTGACCAAACGGCATCAGATGGAGTTGGCCCAGGTCGTTATAAGTCTCTTAGTCGTTATTTACGACATCCACGAGCAAAGTAAGGGTTGGTAGTATTCTTAGCCGCTACCACACGGCGCCTTAAAAATAAAAAATGTCACCACCCCATTCTATATCGAAACTAAACATATATCTCATATAGAGGACAAACGTGAAAACATTTCATAAATATTTTTTTAGATTGAACGAATGACAATTCTTGTTCGTATTACCTTTTTTTTTCATATTGCTTATGGTGGCAAACGAGCAAACAGCAGACTTGTTGGTAAGTGTCACTGCCGCCCATGGACCTTTGCAATGCCAAGGGTATATAGCTTAGGTCGCTGCCTACCAATAAAATCCCCAAACTGCTGGGCTTCCGGCTCTCTCACTCACCGATAAAAGCGCATTAGCACATTGCCATTACTCAGACGTCGATCTACTGCTCAGTGTGGTACTACCCCGGACGGACCGGACTGTAGAAAGAGAACTGTCAACATCCCGAATACCTGAATCTCAAACTGTTGTGAGATGCTAAGAATACAACAAACAATTCAACAGTAGTACAGTCACATTGTTGAGAGTTCTCTGTCTACAGCCGCGGGCCGGTCCGTCCGGGGTAGTACCACACTGAGCAGAAGATCGACGTCTGAGTAATGGCAATGTGCTATTGCGCTACGTTTGGTGAGCGAGAGAGCCGGAAATCCTAACTTTCTAGATGGGTTTTGATTGTAAGGCTGCAGTCTAATTATAAAGACCTGGGCCAACACCATCTGATGCCGTTTGGTCAACAATTACATTCACAAGTAGTGTTGACGTCTGGCAGGCGGCCGGTCATAAAACTATTGTCAATAACTTTTACAATATTTAGAAAGAAGAGTACATATTGTATCGATCCCAAGTAATTGGGATAAGAGCAGGAGAATGATGATGAGTTTAATTATATCCCTAGTATTGCCAACATCTATGTGCGGCAGCAATACTTATCCTCAAGCATACTGATTGCTCATTTGCCACCATATTCAATAACAAAAACAAAATCTTATATTTACTTCTAAAGAATACTACTATAAAATATCATTGAGGAATTGGACTGTACGGTGATCAAGATTCAGCTATATATTCTCTAAACCTAGGTGGTTAACTTTAACCCATTATTACCAGCCCCACGCCCTCGGTGACCATCAGCAGTACACGCCAAGACAGTTTCTATCTTCTTCCTTTTCAAATCTTAAAAAAAACAAAATTTAAAACTTGGTCACGGGAGGACAATACTGTAGCCCTCCCGTGCCCACGATCACTGTAAAGTGTTCAAAACGTCGGGAAATTAAAAATTAAATACAAACGCGATAGAATCCATAAAAGTAGTTTTATTTTAAATGGCATTAAAACAGTTTTCCTCAAGGTATTATCTATCTATATCTATAAAATTTTCCGTGGGGTGACGGAGTAAGAATACAGGCAGTCCTCGTACTTACGGCATGTTACGTTCTCGAAATACGCGACGTAAATCGAAACGACGTAAGTTGAGACTTATTTTTTTATATGTTTACATGTAAAATTCAAGGGTTAGGTTCTACACGGACTCAAAATTGAAAAGAAAAACTGTCTTTATAACAAAGGATATAGGTACATATGTACTTTATTATCAAAAGTAAGTTCTTAAAATAATTATATATATATATACTATAGTTTCGTCCAAGTTAAAAATTTGTTTAGACGAATAGTCTCCACTTTCGATAATTTCCTTTAATATTCCAGGAAAACTCAAAAAAAATCTAATGTATTAATTACGTCTTGATTGTCCGTTGTCCCTAAAGTAACTAAATAAAATCACCAGAATGTGCGGGGTAGTCTCCGCACGCCGACACCGCGCCCCGTCAGCCCCACGGACTTAGACATCGTGACAAGTGAATTCTCCTATGCCGGAAATCGAAACAAGTGACGTATGCTTGAGGAATAGTGTCAAAACATTGTTCGGCGTAACTTGAATCGACGTAAATCGAAACGACGTAAGTCGAGGACTGCCTGTACAATTCACCACCCCCTTTCTCTTACCTGTGGGTGATCGTAAGAGACGACTAAAGGATATAAACCGTATATCACATCTATACGAGAGATGAAACCTCGAAACGAAAACCTATATCAACACGCTTGACCAGCGTGGTATAGTAGATAATTTCCCTCCTACTATGGAGGAGGCTCGAGCCCAACAGTGGGACATATATGAGCTGAGATGATCTATAAAAGAGGATGTTTGTACACTACTGGAAAAAATTAAGGGATCAAAAAAAAATCCTTATTTTTGGGTAATTTTCAACAGGCCGTAACTTCGAGAGAAATGGTCATACAGGAAATCAAAAAAAAGGAAACTATAGCTCCAAGCTTCTAGTTTTTGGATTAGAACTTTAAAATTTTGTAACCTCCGCGGTTTTTGAGTAATCGTGGAAAAACCAGCAACAAAAAAAAATCAATTTTTTTTTTTGTTTTTTTTTTGGTCTACGGGCGTAGAAAAAATTTTTCCAACATAACTACTATATCTATCAGATAAATTGTTTATTCAGCTTGAATTTACTTTTTTAAAAAGTTCGATACGATCATTTCTCGCTGAGATATCGAACTTTGAATGGAAAAGGATCTTATTGTCTTTAACCATCAATAATATCTCAGCAACCAATGATCGCATACAAAGTTAAAGGTGGGTTTCAAGAACTTGAATGAATTCTCCTTAACGACTAGCCAGCTATTCCAAATAAAAAATAATGAGCAAAAATGTGGAAAAAGCTCTGAATAACAATATTTTTCTCATTTTTAAAAATTATAAGCTTTTCAGAGCAAAAAACGTGATCCTTTAATTTTCTCAAAAATTCGATGGAGTGAAACAAAAAAACGGCTGGCTGGAGTAATTTGGTTTATTGTAGGGTTTTTGTGGACATATTGAACTGTAAAAGGCACACTTAACATTAGTGGTTTCCTCAATATTTTCGATCTAGCGCTTGACTTTTCAAAAAACCACCAAAAACCCTTTTTTGTTGCATTTTCAAATTCATGTGACAAAATGAAAAAAAATTGTTTCGGAAAAGCAATGGCTAGTTGTTAAGGGAAATTCATTCAAATTCTTGAAACCCACCTTTAACTTTCTATGAGATCATTGGTTGCTGAGATATTAATGGTTAAAGACAATAACATCCTTTGCCATTCAAAGTTCGATATCTCAGCAAGAAATGATTGTATCGAAGTGTTTAAAAAAGTAAATTCAAGCTGAATAAACAAGTTATCTGATAGATATAGTAGTTAAGTTGAAAAAAAATTTTCTACGCCCGTAGACCGGAAATAAAACAAAAAATAAATTCGATTTTTTTTTGTTGCTAGTTTTTCTACGATTACTCAAAAACCGCGGCGGTTACAAAATTTTAAAGTTCCAATCCACAAACTAGACACTTGGAGCTACAATTTCCTTTTTTTTATTTCCTGTACGACCATTTCTCTTGAAGTTACTGCTTGTTGAAAATTGCCCAAAAATTTGGATTTTTTTTTTGATCCCTTAATTTTTTCCAGTAGTTTATGACATCGCTGAACTCAAAAACTATTTGACCGATAATTATGAAAATTGGTATGTATATGTATTTTCTCACGTAGAAGGTTTATATAGATACCCGCTGATGTAACTCGCCACCAGGTGGCGCTGCGATATATCGACTTTTACAAACAAACCAAAGGTTTGCTAATCCTTACTAATATTATAAAATGCGAAAGTAACTCTGTCTGTCTCTATGTCTGTCGCTCTTTCACGCCAATACTTCTGAACCGATCTAAATGAAATTTGGTACACAGATAGTCTAGAGCCTGATAAAGGACACATGCTACTTTTTAAAGCAAACAAGGGTTGTAAAGGGGGATGAAAGTTGTAAGAACGAATCTTCATTTTCAAAGCCGGAAACTTGAAACGTAGACTATTAATATTGATAAATAAATATGAGATAAATTTTATAAAAAAAAATACTCTTAAGGGGTAAAATAAAAATAGGGGAGGAGAAACTTTAGGAAAGTAACCTTTTACGCGGGCAGAAGCTAGTAATATATAAGGGTGTTATATTAACTTGAGCCTAGGGCGCCATCGAACATAAATCCACCACGGGATGTAATGGGAGACTACCCCATCTACTCAAGGGCAAGGATTTCTTAATAACAAAATGCCACGTGCCGTTAAAGACATATGGGCGTAAAATATAGTTTGATTGATGATCACGTAATGCATTTTATCAACATATTTTTATCTCAAGGTTCTCATAATCAGTACGTAGACGTGAAACAATTTTTTATAGAACAAAATATTTTTTTTTTCTGCAATTATGACAGTTACATACATAGATACATATCATCACGCCATATCCCTTGTAGGCAGAGAGAACAGAGTGCCAGAGAACTCTATCCTTGCATACTTCACTCGCTTCCTCAACATTCATGATTCTCTCCATACACGCTCGCCGGTTTCGGAGACTCTTGACTCCACCTTCCTTCAGTACGTGACCGATCTGGTCTAGGTAGGTTAGTCTCGGTCTCCCTCGGTACCTACATCGTTCCACTTTCGCATTGTATATCTTCTTAACCAGCCGTTCGTTCGGCATTCTTTCCACATGTCCGGACCATCGGAGCATTCCCTTTCGCATCTTTACACCAATACTCTATTTCATACCTACTCGCTCTCTTACGTCGTCGTTACGAATGACAGTTTAGTATTACTCTATTGGTTATGTTTGTATATTGTGTGTATTTATTTATTTATCCAAGCTATCTGTTTCAAATTTATAGATTATGGTGTGGTCATGCTCACTGAAAAGGTCTCTGCTTGCGGTAGCTACGTGGAGCGTGTCTCTCCCTTCACTCCAATGTGGTTGAGGGGCGTGATGGCTGCTCTAATAGTTAACTCGTGATCGGGTGCCGCTTGTGGGATCTGGTCCGACCATTTTTGTTTTATAAATATTCTTAGTTTAATTTTGTATTATATACAAAATTTAAAAAAATGAATATTTACTCGAAGGGCATGTCACTGGAGCTAACATAAATTAAATATGTACATGTATCACTTTCGTGAAAATATAAAATAAAAAAAAAAAAGGAGCCCACTGAGTTTCTTGCCGGATCTTCTCAGTATGTGGCTGCTTTCCGATCCGGTGGTAGATTAATTAAATTTAATTTAAAAAACAATGATGTAAAATTGACAATATGTAAGTGCCCCTATGGGGCTTATGCATAATAAATGATTTGATTTGTTTGTAAACGAGTATGCAGCACACCCGATGATGATATGTAATTACCAGAAGTACATCTAGGCTGTTGCTCTACCAACCAAATCCACTCAAGTTGAGTTTCAGGATCTCTCGCATATCGAACGAATACAAAGCGAGCAAGAATCGCGAGAGTGTGGTACCACCTCGGACGGATCGGCCCGTGGCTGTAGACAGAAAACTGGCAACAGCGTGGTCCTACCAACATTCATTTACTAACGTCGATTAAATACTTGAGCGTATCATTCTATAAATTATAGATATTTTTGAAGTTCTTCCGTTCTCTGGCACTCTGTTCTCTCTGCCTACCCTGCAAGGGATATGGCGTGATGATATGTATGTATGTATGTATTTTTGAAGTGAAACTTCTAATGCGACTTCCAACAAGGTTGCGTTACATGTTAAAAGCAATGGCACCCGAACGCATGCACGTAGTATACCTGTTACAGGCCAGCACGAGCGTTAGCAATGAGTAGCGTCCAATATTCCAACGCAAGGGGGAGATAGAAAGAAAGATACACAAAGGTAGAAAGTAGGAGAAAGAAAACGAGTGAGTCCCAAGCACATGCGCATGGTATTCTTGCTATGCAGCAAAGTAAACAGTGTTAGCGTCGTGAAATTAGCTGAAATACGTACTTGTTCTATTTTAATTTATAATATTTATTATTTATATAGGTTTAAGTTTTCACTTCTGCCGACAGTCCTCATGACTGCTTTTTTTTATTATAGACTAACTTCTGGCCTCATAAACAGTAAAAATTACTTGAGGTAAGACCTCTAGCGATACACCTGTGCAAAACAAAACTGCATTCAATTACATTCAGCAGTTTTCGAGATATGCGTTTAAAAATATACAGATCGACTCGCAAAAACTCAAACTTATTTTGGCTTTTATTGTTCCGAAAAAGATCATATTCATTATTCTTCAATATCTAAAATATATACAATTAACTTGACAATTAAAATTAATTTACATTTTAATTTATACTTAATATTTACAAAGCTGAAACGTTTGTTTGGTTGTGCGCGTTAATCTCAGAAACTACTGGTTGGAATTGAATAATTATTTTAGTGTTGGATAGACTATTTATGTAGGAAGGCTATAGGCTATATAAAACATCATCATCATCATCACAGCCCATATATGTTCCACTGTTGGGCTCGGGCCTTCTCCGTAATAGGAGGGACGTTAACCTACTATACCATGCTGGTCAGACGTGGTGGTATAGGGTTTTGTTTCGCGTTTTCCTTCTCTTGCATAGATGTTATATGCGTTTTATATCCCTTAGTCGTCTCTTACGATCACCCACGGGTATGATTGGGGGTGGTGAATTGTATTCTTAGTCCGTCACCACACGGATAAAAACAAATAATGTTGCGAAAAAGGGGAAACTTTATTTCGTTTGAGAGCTTCCAGCGTGTCTTCCTCCTTCTCTCTCTTTTATGGGCAGATGAAATTTTGCAAGTCAGAGACGACAGACAAAATTTAACGAGAGACAAAATTTAAAGCATGCTCTCAAATGTTATTAAAAAGATCTATTTGTATATCAAACTAAAACCATATAACGACTTACATAAAAATTAATTAAGCTAAAATCGCATAAAAATAATAATTTTAAACTAAGCGTGTACAATTTATTTCAAGATTATGCAAATTAATATTAAAATTGAATATTGTTAACAGCTCCATCTATAAAATATTTTTGGAAACTTTGCCTTTATATAAAGTTTTGTATAACCCGCCAGGCAGAGAACAAAAAGCATTGATCCGTTACTGTTGTTCAAAATGATGATAAAAGTAGTACAATAAGACAGATAATGGAGCTACACGCCGTCTTATAGCCACTAAAGCTTCAGACGGAGTATACCCTGACTATAGACTGTCAAAGCTTGTGCGACAAAAATTTCCGTGTGGTGACGGAGTAACAATACAATTCAACACCCCCTATCTTACCCGTGGGTGATCGTAAGAGACGACTAAGGGATATAAAATGCATATAACATATATGCAAGAGAAGGAAAACTCGAAACAAAACCATATACCAAAACGTCTGACCAGCGTGGTATAGTAGATCAATTTCCCTCCTAGCGTGGAAGAGGCTCGAGCCCAACAGTGGGACATATATGAGCTGAGATGATGATGATGATGACGGAGTAACCACCCCCTATCTTGCCGGTAGGTGTAGTAAAAGACGACTAAGGGATATAAAATGCATATAACAACTATATAAGCTATGGAAAACTGGAAATTAAATCCTATAGGAAAATGATCAGCTTGGTAGACTAAGTCAATTTCCCTCCTATTGTGGAGGAGACTCGAGCCCAACAGTGGGACATATATGAGCTGAAATAATGACGATGATGCCTATAATACATAGACATCAGTTTGTTACAATTTTATTAACATTACATAATATATGTAACACAAAAACCGTAAGCGCGTGTACTTAAAAATTAACACATTCACAATACAAATAGGAAGAATTACACGCGAACTTGAACAAACAATTTATTTAGACAATATTAAACATGCAAATTGTATAGTTGCGATATATTTCGTATTCAAAAATTAACATTGAATATACTTAAATTGGTCCTTCGAGCCTTATTTACTTATCAATAAAAAAAAAAAGAAATACTGTCTCATAACAAAATACAATAAATTAGCTGTGTGGTAGCGACTACGAATACTAATAACCCTTACTTTGCTTGTGGACAGGGCCGGCTTTACCCATAGTGCAAAGGTTGCGGTGCACCCAGACGCCGGGTGTTAGGGGGCGCCGAGAGCCGCTTGTAACCATCAACCTATTCCATTTTGTTCACCCACTTTGGTACAAGAGGGCGCCAGGTTATTGATTGCACCCGGGCGCTACATGTGCTTGAGCCGCGCCTGCTTGTGGATGTCGTAAAAGACTACTAAGAGCCTTACAACGACCTGGAACATCTTCATCTGATGCCGTTTGGCCAACAATTACATTCCCAAGTAGTGTTGACGTCTGGCAGGCGGCTGGTCATAAAACTATTGCCAATAACTCTTACAATATGTACCATGAAAGAATAGTTTTATGAACGGCCGCCTGCTAGACGTCAACCCTCATTGTGAATGTAATTGTTGACCAAACGGCATCAGATGGAGTTGGCCCAGGTCGTTATAAGGCTCTTAGTCGTCTTTTACGACATCCACGAGCAAAGTAAGAGTTGGTAGTATTCGTAACCCTTTTTTTTTCTTTTTTTTTTTGCGGTGAGCTATGGACGTCGCACCCCGCCAAATCGGTTCGGGGTGACGGAAGAGGTGGCGCGCAACCCCATTGACCCACCCTGCAAGCACCTCTTCTTCGCCGTTCGAGCGGGCCACCGGTACCCGATCTTTGTCTTCGGTGGCCAGCTCGGCGGTATGCCCTCTCGGGCTTCTCTCCTGTCGACGCCCCGACAGCTTTCGCCGTCGAGGCGTCGTCCTCACGTCGGGTGACCGGACAATTAGTATTCGTAACCCCTACCACACAGCAATTTTGTAACTTTGAATATGTTCACATATATTTGCAAATCTATAAATACCAAATTGTCCTTGACAGCACACACTGAAACATCTGTGTAAAAACTCGGCTATCTATATTGTAAATTGCATAATAATAGTTGAAAAATATGTTTGTTTGTTTATTTTCTACCAGAACAATATTCTCTGGAAATTACTAATAATGTTTTAAATAAACAATGTGTTTCTTTCCTTGGTTATGGTGGCAAACTAGCAAGCTGCGCATTTGATGGTAAGTGTTACTGCCACAATACATGTTTTTTTTTTTTTGGAGGGGTGGGCTACGGTCGGCGCTCTCCTCGCACCACTCTGTCCGGGGCGACAGGCAGGCGTAAGCGCGCATACCCGTAACCCACCCGTGAACCTCGCTTTCGTCGTTGGACCGGCCACCGGAGCAGCGTGAACTTGTCGTCAGTGGCCGACCAGACGGAATACCCTCTGAGGGGTACCCTTACCTTGACCCACCCAGTTGGGCTGCCGGTTCTCTCGCTCACCGAAAGAAACGCAACAGCACAGTTGAACTATTAAGATGTCGATTTTTTGCAAGAATGTGATATTACCCCGGAGGGACTGACCCGCGGCTGTAGACAGAATGTCAACAGTAACACACTGTTGTGTACCCACTAATACTAAATATATGTACATATTAGCTTCTGCTCGCGGCTTCGCCCCCGTAAAAGGTTACTTTCCTCTTATTTTTTTCAAAATTTTAATGTCATATTTATTTACATCTAATCAATAGCCTAAAAATAAGTTTCAAGCTTCTGGCTTTAAAAATGACGATACTTCCTTACAACTTTCATACCCCTTTACAACCCTTTTTTTTTGCTTTAAAAGGTAGTAAAGTAGACTATGTCCTTTATCAAGCTCTAGACTATCTATGTACTAAATTTCATTTAGATCGGTTCGGTAGTTTTGGCGTGAAAGAGCGATAGACAGACAGAGTTACTTTCGCATTTATAATATTAGTAAAGATAACGGATTAATTTTTAATTTTAAAATCATATAGCCTCTCAGTTAGTTAGTCGTTGCCTTAATAAAGCAATGGCTACGCAACTAAACATAGACAACAAAAGAACAAACATAAACACTGATATTTCATACAAAAAATATTTAGCACTTTTTCTGTTTTACATTAAATGAAATATGCTGCAGCCCCGTGGCGGAGGAATAATCACAAAATATCATCAACTCTGACCAAATGCAGAATTTCTATGTGATATTTAGCTTTTCTTGGAAAATCTAGAATATAAGAATCACTTAAGAACTCAACTGCAATTACGGCAGTGCATATTTCGTAAGAGCTCACATCGAAGATAAGGATTCGCTACCGATATCGCAGCCACATGGCGACAAAGAGCCATAATGGCGATATGATACAGATTATAAGGTTGCATGTCGTCCCTCATTTCGTGCCCGAGAGTTTGGGTGTGTTGCGTCTGGAATATACTTTGCCCCTAAAAAACTACAAAGTTCATAGCTGGATCCAGCAATAAGACGTATGAAACCGCAGACATCACTAGTTTTGATGTTCCCATAATTGTATGTAAATATCCATTCAAGGTCTATTTAGATAAGCCACGTGGCATTAGATTTGGCAAAATTCAGGTCATTTCAAATGCATAAGGCAAAAATTTTAACGTCATTCTTTTCTGTCTTAGGGGACAACTATCTGGGGTAATCTGGAAGGCAGCATAGGCCTTGTAAAGAACTATTTCTCTCACCAACTCGCCTTTGGAATGGACATTTTTTCAAAAGAAAATTGCATTTGAGGCATCCTAAAACTTTATATATAATACCGCAAGCAGCACACCTGGTGATAAATATTACTGCCGTTCAGGGATATCGGCTATACCAGCTAGGCCGCTACATGCCAACCAAAACCCACCCAAAAATTTGGGATACATCTCTCTCGCTGACCAAACGAAACGTTCTTGGATTTTAGTACATGATTTTAGACTGGTTGGACTTGGATCTGGTCTAGGTAGGTTAGTCTCGGTCTCCCCCGGTACCTACATCCTTCCACTTTCGCATTGTATATCTTCTTAACTAGACGTTCGTTCGGCCTTCTTTCCACATGTCCGAACCATCGGAGCATTCCCTTTCGCGTCTTTACACCAATACTATCTTTCATACCTACTCGCTCTCTTACGTCGTCGTTACGAGAAGTATTTATTTTGTATATACCTACCTAAAATGTCTACCAGTTCTCGGTCAAAATAGGAAATGATGTCGCGACTAATTCACCGCGACCACACCGTATAAATTATGTATATTCATCTAAAATAATGTAGCGATAACATTTTTTTAAACAACGCTTCATTGTATTATGTGGTAGCGCTTTGTCTGTCTGCAACTTCGCTCGCATCATAGTTCAGTTATGTGACATTGCGTATATTACTATCATTTTTAAAAGCAAAAGTATAAGAACAATTGAACAGTGATTGACAATCAATAATTTTCGTGCTGGTAGAGGTATATTATGGACAAATTTCTGTGTAAAGCCTCGGGCCGGTCTGTTGAGGATGGTATCACACTCTCGCAGAAAATCGACGTTCGAGCAAAGGCAATGGGCTGTTGCGCTTCGCTTCTACATGATAGCGAAAGTCTCATTCAAATCTGTTCAACGCTTCCAGATCAGCATCATCAACATTCTCCTACTCTTATTCCAATCATTTGGGGTCGATGCAATAGTTTTATGACCGGCCGCCTGCCAGACGTTAAATCTCCTTGGGAATGTAATTGTTGGTCAAACGGTATCAGATGGACTTGGTCCAGGTCGTTAGGCTTTTAATCGTCTTTTACGATATCCACGAGCAAAGTAAGGGTTGGTAGTATTCGTAGCCGCTACCGCACAGCTTTCCAACACTTCCAGAGATAAACCAGGAAAAACATACAGCCAAACATAAAAACCAAATATGATTTCCTTGTCCAAGTACCGTAGTTACTGACACATACATTTAGTAAAAAAAAAAAAAAAACTGTTATTTTTTTTAACATTAAAAACCGACAATTCAATTTTATTTACCTTTATGAAAGATTTATGATCCAGCCATTCGATTTGCGGAAACGAATCTGACACGGTGGCGTAAGTACCGTTCTTGGCGGTCATCAATTTTAATAAAAATGGTTTTATCGAACTCTCGTGAGCATTGCAACTAGTTTCATTATCAAATTTAAGCGACAAATGTCACATCACGAGAGACTGATCGGTAATGCTGATGCAAGTCTAAAAAGATGTTTTTATTACTAGTCTTATCTCAATTATTTGTGGTCGATGCAATATGCATTCTTTTTACATAGTACACATTGCAAATAGTTTTATGACCGGTCGCCTACCTGACGACAGCACTTTTAACAAAAATCGTACAATCAAGATTGAAAAAACCACGAGCAATGCAAGGGTTGATAGTATTCACACCCGCCAGCGCCACCATACACATGGCTTCTACACAATAATCAATCTTAATTTATCTTATTCTTCTTTATAATATATATAAACATTAAACTTTGGTTAAAATCGTAATGGGATTGAAATTTTTAAATAAGAAAAAAACTCGCCCAAAATAAATGCATAATAGTACCACTTATTTCGCATAACACCCGCATTTTAATTAAAATAAATGTATTAGCTTTAAAAACGTCCCGTGTAAGAAAACTATATCGTGATTCAGTGATACTGCACAGCGCCATCTATCGATGTTCTACCAAAATATTTATAAAACGCTCACCAGAAACCAATTTGAATATATTAAAATTCTTTTCTTTTCAAGAGCAAGTATAACCTTTGGCAACGGTAGACAGAGACCGATAAGTTTGAAACGGCAATACGTATGCGGCAAACGTCACAAAAATAAAAGCACATTGGACACGGGCCGTTCTCTTCACAATTCAGTTATACTTTTTAATCCTGGCGCAACGCCAGAGCGTCTAGTCGTGATACACAACTGTGATGATGTAATAATAAACCGGTACAAGACTTTCAGTTACGTTTATAAACATTCGTACTTTTTTTAGTTCACCTACATTATGGAATTAAATACAAAGAATGCTGTAACATATGTTTTGAATTTTACATAATCTATTCATAATCTATCACGGACGTAAAGTGACGGAGTAAGAATACAATTCACCACCCCCTATCTTACCTGTGGGAGCGTAAGAGATGACTACGTCTACCACATCCTGGTGGAGTGTGTACAGAACGAATTTGAAAGAAAACAGTTTGAGCATCAGACAAATATTTGTCTAAGAACGATTGGAGTCTGCAACAGTATTCTAGCTTCGCCTTTATTTGAAGAAGCAATATTGTTATATAATATAGTAAACATAGGCTTAAAACACAGAAATAACTAGATTTTAATTTTAATTATTAATTTGTAATTCTAGATTATAATTATTAATTTGTAATTCTCAACAAGGGTGACATGATCGCTTTGTGATCAAACCCTACCTTGTGGTAAATGAGAAAAAAAAAAGTGATGTCTAAGGGATATAAAACGCATATAACATCTATGCAAGAGAAAACTAAAAACTAAACCCTATACCAACACGTTTGACCAGCATGATATTATAGGTCATTTCCCCTCACATTATGAAGGAGACATGTGTGATGACAGTGAGACAGATGATAATGATAATCTATTCATAATTCCGTGTGGTGACGAAGTGAGAATACAATTCAATGTTACCCATGGATGTGGAATAAAACTATACCAAGCCGTCTGATCAGCATGGTATAGTGAGTCACTTCTCCTATTGCGAAAGAGGCTCGGAGCCAGCAGAAAGACATATTACAGCTGTGAGGGATAAAAACATTTTATAACTACCCGCATGTTAAAAGTCCATATTTCCAGACGAGAGATAGCCATACTCCGACTTCATCATCATTCTCCTGCTCTTGTCCCAATTACTTGGGGTCGACGCAATATGTAACCGTCTTCCTACATATTGCATAGGTTATTGGCAATAGTTTTATGATCAACCACCTGTCTGACGTCAACCCTAGTTGGGAATGTAATTGTTGATCAAACGGCATCAGATAGAGTTGGCTCAGGTCGTTATAAACCAGTCAGCCGTTATTATATTCCGACTTATGGAGTTATATATCTACAGCGGACCTCAACTGTTAGATGGAAGAGCATTCAATATGAGAGGCATCAGAGATTATGTTTACGAATAATCCTTACTCTTGGCCAGTACGCTTTAGTATCAAGCAAGCTGTCATGGCCAGTAATAAACCTAGTCATTATATTTAGCTGAATAGTTTATTTTCACGTGACAGTCCGTATTCTGGACGCTTCGTGTGTAATAAATGCGATGCTTCAAAGTTATTTATTTTTGAAGTGAAAATTCTTAGGTGATGGTTTTAGTTTCAAGTATGCGGTATATTGCTTAAGCTTTTTGCGGTACTCTATTCTCTCTTTCAATAATCCTTACTAATATTATAAATGCGAAAAGTAACTCTGTCTGTCTGTCGCTCTTTCACGTCAAAACTACTGAACCGATCTAAATGAAATTTGGTACACAGATAGTCTAGAGCCTGATAAAGGATATAGGCTACTTATTAATGCAAAAAAAGAGTTGTAAAGGAGAATGAAATGTCTTAAGGAAGTATCGTCATTTTAAAGCCAGAAGCTTGAAACCTATTTTTAGGCTATTGATTAGATATAAATAAATTTGACATTTGTGTAAAAAATTTACCCTTAAGGGGTAAAATAAAAATAGATGATGAAAAACTTTAGGAAAGCAACCTTTTACGCGGGCGAAGCCGCGGACAGGAACTAGTATTGTACATAAATAAATGTATTACAAACTTAGTTCTATGTACATATATACAAGTGTTTGATGTACATAATTTTATGTTTCAAACAAACAAGATTCAATCGTATCGTGCGTTTTTACGAAATCTGACTTGAGTATTTCCAGTTACACTCTGTCCAACCGTTCAGGACGAAAGGCGATGTGATACCATATCAACCCATATATTACTTCTATCGCCAGATGAACGAACAAAACCAATAGAAATGATTCTTTGAACATGTTGAAGATACTTGCTATAAATAACAGCATTTTTAAATCGCAATTCTTGTGTTTTCTATATTTTCATAAAGTATTACTACATGGAATAGTCTGACCAGCGTGGTATAGTAGTTTCTTCCTATTATTGAGAAGGTTCAAGCCTGGCAGTGGAACATATATGACCCGAGTTGATGATTAGAGTGTACTCCTCGTGTCGACACAATGACCAACTTGCAGCTTGTCAACGTTTCCTATTAGGAGCTTGTTTGCTGTACCCCTAGTATAACCATATCTGATACGTATATAAAACATAACAAATTAGGTTTTTAGGGGATTCACCTAAATCATAAAACATCACTTTTAAACTTTAAACGACAAAAGCAAAATAAACACAATATAAATTGGTGTTATTCGTTATTTATATCACGGGTTGAGAGCCCTCAGCGCTCACCCACAGTCCGGGTAAAGTTGTCATAGCCATCTGAGGCTAACAACTAAGACACACAAAAAAAAAAAAGAAAAAAAAAAAATTATATTAATCAATATAAGTGTTTATTTATGAAGAGAATTATGAATGTTGAGGAAGCGAGTGAAGTATGCAGAGATAGAGTTCTCTGGCACTCTGTTCTCTCTGCCTACTCTGCAAGGGATATGGCGTGATGATATGTATGTATGTATATTAATCAATTTCGATTACTACACAGGACAACACTTTGTGCGGTCAACAGTGTTGTTCCGAGTCTGGGTGTAATTTGTCTGCGTTAAGTTGCATGTTTGTAAAGTTCCTCGCAATACAAGGATTATTTCCTTAGTGCAGGGTGGTTTCTTATTTTTTTTTTTTGCCACAGAAAACAAAGATCGGTTACCGGTGGCCCGCTCGCACGGCGAAGGGAGGAGTTTGCATGGTGGGTCTATGGGCTCACGCGCCGCCTCCTCCGTCACCTCGAACCAATTTGGCGGAGCGAGACGCATCCATAGTCCACCGCAAAAAAAAAAGGTGGTATCTTTTTATAAAAGAAAAAGAATATACTCGTAAAATTCTACCGTAAAGATTATTTTCTGTATCTCATCTCATCTGAGCTTATATATGTCTCACTGTTAGGCTCGAGGCTCCTCTATAATGGGAGGAAAACTGATCTACTATACCACGTTGGTCAGAAGTGTTGAGGGTTTTGTTTCGAGATTTTCTTCTCTTTAGTTATGCTTTTTATATCCCTTAGTCGTCTATTACGATCACCTACAGGTAAGAAAGGTAGGTGGTGAAATTTACTCTTACTCCATCACCACACGAAAAATTTACCTGTATCTAAACAAAAAAAAACAGAAAGCAGCCATGAGGACCACCGACGGAAGTGAAAACTTAAAACAATGAAAAAAATAATAATAAAAAGTAAAAAGAAAAGATTGTTAAAATAATTATTATTACGTATCAATAATAACTATTAAAAACTATTGAATAATTGATGATAATTAATAATAACAATTATTACATATAAATTGACCGACCGCATTCGTAACGACGACGTAAGAGAGCGAGTAGGTATGAAAGAGAGTATTGGTGTAAAGATGCGAAAGGGCATACTCCGATGGTTCGGACATGTGGAAAGAATGCCGAACGAACGTCTGGTTAAGAAGATATACAATGCGAAAGTGGAAGGATGTAGGTACCGAGGGAGACCGAGCCTAACCTACCTAGACCAGATCGGTCATGTACTGAAGGAAGGTGGAGTCAAGAGTCTCCGAAACCGGCGAGCGTGTATGAAGAGAATTATGAACGTTGAGGAAGCGAGTGAAGTATGCAGAGATAGAGTTCTCTGGCACTCTGTTCTCTCTGCCTACCCTGCAAGGGATATGGCGTGATGATATGTATGTATGTACATATAAATTGAATGTAGTGAACACAGCGACACATCAGCTGACTGTATCTTTCTAGTTCGGTTACAATCGGCGGTCCCGAGGTCGCACGATCGAGCCTTTCAGCTCGGAGCGTGACGGATCAGCCTCACTTACAGCCTACGAAATAATCTGTATCCTACCAAAAGATATTTTCACATCAAAAAATAAAGAAGGTTCTAAGCGGCCGTGAATGAAAACTATATTAGCATTAAAATTTTGCAGTTTTATCTCGAATTGAATCGGCTAAATAAACAATCTTTCTATATCACAAGAGCATCGCATCACACATTCTGAATTAGTCTACCGCGTCATACAGACCAAGGTTAAATAATAAAAACTAAAACGTAGTTATTTGTTTGTAATATATAATCATCATTGATCGCGTAATATCTATACTAAAAAAAAACACACAAAGCAGTCATGAGGATTGCTGACAGAAGCGCAAAACTTAATTCTATGAAAAAGAAAATATATAAAAGCGTGTCCCAGGGGTTATGTATGAGCGTGACCATACAATAGCCAGCCATCAAAAAAAAAAACTAATAAATAATAGATAATAGTTAAAAATAAAGTTTATCTTGAACTATTTAAACCACGTTTAAATCCGCTCGGAACAAAAAAAAATAATATATTTTTTTTTTCTTCTAAATAACCTATAATGCTAAAATCTTAATAATTTGTAGAATTCATCGTTTAATACAATTCTAAACTGAAAGGAGTATTAAATCGGTACAACGTGTGATCGTTGTCCGCTAGATGGCACACGTCTACCAAACGAAAAATTAATACAAGCCACAATTTGATTGTCATACGACACCTCACACTCGTCTAAATGGCAGGACGATTGGAACGGATTTTCAATAGATCTGGATTCGTATCCAATGTGTGACAATTATTCTCGTAAACAAGGTTTTTTTTTTAAAATACTTATATACTTCTAGAAGATAGAAAATCGAAGTAGACATAGCACCCCGAACCTTTACAGATCAATAACTTCTGACGCATTGACGCTGCTCACGTTATGTGGGGGGGACAGTTAATCTTGGACCGAATCCAACGTAGTAAATTCATGCTCTAAAAATGATGAAGAAACAATACAAGACCCAGTTTACTGCAAAGCTTTATCATAAAAATGAAAAAAATATTGGTGGATATTGAACATTTTTAACATAATTATTTTCCATATGATGATGCAGAAAGAATACGATACACCGTACAAAATAATGGATATAAAAAACTGGAAATATAACTTTATACTAATGTTCTACAACAGGAGCACCGAGGTCGATTCGACCTTTCGCGGTCCTCCTTGGACAGCCAAATATTGTAATGTATTGTATCATCATTTCAGCTTATATATATCCCACTGTTGGGCTCGAGGCTCCTCCATAATGGAAGGGAAATTACCTACTATACCACGCTGGTCAGACGTGTTGGTATAGGGTTTTGTTTAGAGTTTTCCGTCTTTTGCATAGCTGTTAAATGCGTTAATATCCCTTTTTTTCCTCTTGCTTGGCTTCTTTGGCTATGGATGTGGTCGCGCTCCGTCAAATTGGTCCTAGGTGACGGAAGAGACGGTACACAACCACATAGACCCATCCTGCAAGGATGCCTCCATTCGCAGTGCGAGCGGGCTAACGGAACCCGAACTTTGTCTTCGGTGGCCCGTCCATGCCTTTTATATAAAAGGGATATCCCTTAGTTGTCTCTTACGATCACCCACGGGTAAGATAGAGGGTGGTGAATTGTATTCCTACTCCGTCACCACACATGTATTGTATACCAAGTATAAATTAATAATATTTTTTAACCTACATAGAATCTAACTTAGTACTTATTCTATTTTAAGGATAAATGATACAATAAATAAGTAGCACTTAATTATTATCAGTTGATTTATACTGTACCTCGTTAAAATTTTCCCACAGTATCCGGATCCTACCTAAAACTATTTTCCGACCCCTGATCTATACCAACACGTCTGATCATAATACGAGGTCATTTTGCCCCTTATTGTGGAGGAGACTTGAGTCAAGTCGGACGTAAATAGGCCAACTGCTGGCCACCCCAAATTCCCTAAAAGAAATTATAACATAGCGCCTCGTTTAGCGAAATAATTGAAGTTATCAATTTTGCAAACGATTGCGGTACATTCCTCTGAACCCTCAGCTGATCTTTTCCACTCCAACAGAAAAACTCATCACCAGGTTTAAAAACTGTTAAAATAATTAAAGTTACATACGCAATCCAAGATAAACATACGAAACCCTGCCCTTTGCAACGGAATTGAAGGTCATAGAAATTGAGAACACGAGATATATGGTGACAAGCGCTAATATAATTTAGTCTTGGTGCCGTTGAACTGACATCCCATGACGTACGTCTTGGACTGAAGCCAGATCAGGTGATTATTATCAAATATTACTTTCAGGCCTAACGCAATTTTAATTATCGGTACATCTCTATACATACATACATATCATCACGCCATATCCCTTGCAGGGTAGGCAGAGAGAATAGAGTACTAGAGAACTCTATCCTTGCATACTTCACTCGCTTCCTCAACATTCATAATTCTCTTCATACACGCTCGCCGGTTTCGGAGACTCTTGACTCCACCTTCCTTCAGTACGTGACCAATCTGGTCTAGGTAGGTGAGTCTCGGTCTCCCCCGATACCTACATCCTTCCACTTTCGCATTGTATATCTTCTTAACCAGACATTCGTTCGGCATTCTTTCCACATGTCCGAACCATCGGAGCATTCCTTTTCGCATCTTTACTTATTATTTATTGGATTTATAGGTATTAGTCATTGTTCGTTACTGAGTCAAATTGTCGTCTTCAACAATAATATGGTGACACTGTTATCTTCTGGAAATTTTGGTGGAGAACGAAAACATTTGTAAAGCACTTTTATATCATATTCACTGCATCTTAGCAATTCTCACGCATCACATTACATAAAATGTCATCAAAATTATTTAATATAACACGATAAAACACTAAGACATTGAATATAATACCAAAACCAGCATGACGCTTTCAAATTCTCGACAAAAGTGTCCAAATATTTTTACATTCTTATATGGCAGAATTTTTTTTTTTCAATTTGTTTTATACAAATATGTTTATCACACCACCGTTACAAATATGTTTATGCCAAGTATTTATTTGACAGTGTTCGCAAGTAATTTTAAATAATTGTCCTGCCATTAAGTCAAGTGGTTCAACCAGATCGGTCATGTACTGAAGGAAGGTGGATTCAAGAGTCTCCGAAACCGGCGAGCGTGTATGAAGATAATTGTGAATGTTGAGGAAGCGAGTGAAGTATGTAAGGATAGAGTTCTCACTCTGTTCTCTCTGCCTACCCTGCAAGGGATATGGCGTGATGGTATGAATGTATGTAAGTAATAATAAAAAAAGAAACTGTAAAGACATTTCTAACTCGACATCGGTGACAATGGGCTCTTTGTAAGTGATTGCCAAAACAAATAAAAAAATTAAGAAAATATAAAAACATATATTCATAAACGCAAAGTCATTCCACATATAGATAATGAGACATCACAACTCCTTGCCTTACGCACAAAATGACCTCCAACGTCCCTAAACCAAATATTTACCGAACACTTGTTTTGCAAATCTCTCCTGCGGTGACTAGGCATATTATAATTTGCATTATTTCATTCGTTTTCATTTAAATAAATTCTAAACGTAACGGTGACGAATTATACAATTCACCACCCTCTTATCTTACTCGTGGGTGATCGTAAGAGATGACTAAGTGATATAAAACGCATATAACATCTATGCAAAAGATGGAAAATTGAAAACTAAACCCTATATCAACACGTTTGAACAGCGTAGTATATTAGGTCAATTTCTCTCCCATTACGGAGGAGGCTCGAGCCTAGGGATATATATGTGCTGAGTAATTACTCAGAGGTGTCGTAAAAGAAGACTAAAGGACATAATATGTATATATATACAGGGTGGAAGTGGACCACTCCCGAAAACAAAGACAGGTGACCCTACTAGTCCTACTTGTAATGATAGGCTGGAAAAAAAATTGATTCGGATGAATTTTTTTTTTCACTACGAATTTTCATTTTTCTTCACATTCCATCATATTAGGACAGTGCCATGTAACGATAATTTCATAAAAAATACATAACTATCTATACTCAGATGAGAAAAGACGCAATCTATTCAAAAGCCACGATCATATGTTCAAGAAATCAATGACCTAGCGTGGTGAAAAAAAAAATTTTTTTTTCATCCGAATCGATTTTTATGTAGCCTATCATTACAAGTAGGACTAGTTTTTTTCTTTTTTGGCGGCGGGCTACGGTACGTCAAACCCCGCTAATCCGTCCGGGGCGACAGGAAAAGCGGCGCAAGACCCCGTAGACCCGCCCTACAATATACCTCTCGACGCCGTGCGGGTGGGTCACTGGTACGCGGTCTTTTACTTCAGTGGCCCACCCGGCGGTCTACCCTCACGGGTATCCTCGCTGTAAACAAGTAGGACTAGTAGGGTTACCTGTCTTTGTTTTCGGGAGCGGTCCCCTTCCACCCTGTATATAGCATCTATAAAAAAGTAGGAAATCTCGATATAAAACCCTTTACGAATTCATATGACCAGCGTGGTATATTAATTTCCCTCCTAGTGTAGAGGAGTAGTAAGACAGTAGTGGTAGGACCACGTTGTTGACAGTTTTCTGTCTGTATAGTAGGTTAAATTTCCCTCTCATTATAGAGGAGGCTCGAGCCCAATAGTGGCACGTATACGAGCTGAGATGATGATGAATCAATTTTGTTTTCCCGTCCCCCGCTTTACCTAGGAGGGAAATGGAAACATTCTTACCAACTCGTCTTTAACCTTTTCTAATTAAATTTGTTGCGGGTCCCAAGACAATTAAAATCATATCCCGGTACTGCCTGAGGTTGACCTCGGTGTCATTTATGGAGGCCATTGCGGATCCTGGCTTACAGGAGATACAATAATGTGAATGAGCGGTTGGATTAGTCCCAAAAAATAGTTTTTGTTGTCACTGCCGCCCATGGACCTTTACAATACTAAGGATATAGCTAGGCCGCTGCCTACCATTACAATCCCCAAACCCACCCAGTTGGGCATCCGGCTCTCAATCCGAGTCCTCTATAAATACGTATACGCAAATAATTTTCAATGAACGACACAATAGAATGCATACAATTTATACGAACGTTGTCTCCATTACAATGTGAATCTCAACGTAACCTTGTAAAGACGGAATAATAATTAAAAACGTTTTTTTTTCTTTATATTTTACAACTTAAGAATGTGGCTTCGGGTTAATCTAGATTTTACTTTACATTTTTTTTTATATTAAACTGTGTAGCAGCGGCTACGAATACTACCAACCATTACTTTGCTCGTGGATGTCGTAAAAGACGACTAAGAGCTTTATATCGACCTGGACCAACTCCACCTGATGCCGTTGGTCAACAATTACATTCACAAGAAGGGTTGACAGCTAGCAGGCGGCTGGCCATAAAACTATTGCGTATAACTTTTACAATATGTACTATGATAGAAGAGTACATATTGTATCGACCCCAAGTAATTGGGATAAGAGTAGGAGAATGATGATGATTTATTTAAAGTGAATCTATTTATAGGAAAGCTTTTAAAATTTTGATCAGCCTTAGTATGGTCATGATGGTGCATTGTATTATTACTCCATCAAAAAAAAAAAAAATACCCCCGGAATACAAGGAGAATATTTTTAGTGCAGGGTTTTGACTTACAAAAAAAAGAGAGAACATTCTTATCAGCATTACTACAGGTATTTGTTTGCTTGAAAGAAAGAAAAGAAAGAAAAAAATGATTTATTTCTCCCTCGCAGAGGGACACATAAGTATATAACATAGTTGGTATTAATAGTAGATAACACGAGAGATATTATGTAAAACACAACACATAAGAGCAGGTGTCCCGACCGCGAGCAAGTGAAAAGGATCGCTACTCAGCATAATGTTGTGGTAGCTCATATGAGAAACCACAACGCTGTTCTTCCGTAGCGTCCTGTAGGATGTGGCGATTGACAGCAGACTCAAAAAGCAAGGTGCTCTTTGAATATATGTAAAATGACAAATAGAAAAATTAAAAAAAAAAAATGCTTATTCCATAGTACATATTGTAAAAGTTATTGTCAATAGTTTTATGACCGGCCGTCTGTCTGACGTCAACAGTACTTGTGAATGTAATTGTTGACCAAACGGCATCAGATGGAGTAGACGCAGGTCTATATAAAACTTATTCATCTTTTACGACATCCACGAGCAAAGTAAGTCTTGGTTAGTATTCGTAGCCTACTACCATAACAATTTTAGAGAATAAGAAAAAAACCGTGAGACTACAAACACATTAATTTTTTTTTTTTTTTGTAATAAGTGCTTATTGTTATAATGACGATAAGAATAAAAAACCGATGTCATATAAAATTCACACAATTACGTCACACTCAAAGTGTCAATGAGTTTACGCATTATAAATTATACACCAGCTGTTATTCGAGTATTTTCCGGGTGGTGACGGAGTAAGAATACAATTCACCACCCCTGATCTTACTTGTGGGTGATCGTAATAGATAAAATTTAACATCCACATTTTGATAAATTATTATCAGTAGAAAAATTCAAAGTACATATCAATCTCACTCATTAAAAAAAAAATATGATAATTAATTATAATTTATTAATATTTAATAAATAATAAAAGAAAAAAATAATAATTTGATATGCCAAATACTCGCAAAAACAACAGACCGTTATTTGCTTGTGACAAATTAAATTAATGGCCCGACAAATTCGTCGCTATGAAAATTAAATTAATTCACTAGGTTACTACAAACTAGCCATCTCCGTCCGTTTCGCGTGGCAAAATGATTTTTTTGGAAAAATACATATAATGTAACATAGAACCTCATCCTTTTTGAAGTCGGTTAATAAACATATTTTTACGTATCCTATTGCGTGGTCACGGGAGGACCCACTCCCGTTGATATGTGTTCGAAACGTCGAGCAAATTAAAAATCAAATACAAACGCGATAGAATCCGTAATAATCAAAATTTTAACAAAAACAAAAAAAACGACTACAATTATTTTTTGTAACCTGTGGTTTAAATTGAAATGAGCTGTGTGATAACGGCGACGATTACTACCAACCCTTACTTTGCTCGTGGATGTCGTAAAAGACGACTGCGAGCCTTATAACGACCTGGAGCAACACCATCTGATGCCGTTTGGTCAACAATTACATTCACAAGTAGGGTTGACGTCGGTCAGGCAGCCGGTCATAAAACTATTGTCAATAACTTTTACAATATGTACTATGAAAGAAGAGTACATGTATTGTATCGACCCCAAGTACAAGTCTTCCGGACAAGCGACATGCTAGCAAACCTGTAGGAAGGATTCGCATATATAATTAAAATTTATATAAATGGCTTTATATAATATAAATGAAAATCCTTCCTGTATATAAATATAAATTATGTTAAATTATTGGCAAATGATAAGATATAGGTATATATATTTTAAATTATTATTCGCAACATTCGTCCGATAGCAAAATCCTATTTAATCTGAATCAGCCTTGATCGTAGATTATAAATTACGCTCACGTTTCGATGATTGCTGCGTATTTTTAATAGCTGAGTGGGTCTAGCTACCAACCTTCCGTATTGAGGAGACCGGTTCAAAAAAACAACCATTATTCAAAATCTACCACTTAAATAAATAGTTGTCCGTGTGGTGACGGAGTAAGAATACAATTCACAGTCTCCTATTTTACTCGTGGGTAATCGTAAGAGACGTCTAAGGAATATAAAACATATCATTTCAGCCTATCGCCGTCCACGGCTGGACGTAGGCCTCCCTCATGTTGTGTCACAGAGAGTCCTGTGCCGCTTGCATCCAACGACGCTCAGCAACATTCACCAGGTTGTCTGTCCACCTAGTTGCAGCGTCCTACACTGCGTCGTTAAGTACGTGGTCACCACTCTAGAATTTTTCTTCCCCAGCGAGTGTCGGTTCTTCGAGCGATGTGGCCTGCCCATTGCCACTTCAGCGTGCTAATTCTTCTTCCATATTTCGGATTCTATCTCGCTGAGAAATCCCGACCATAGCCCGCTCCATAGTACGTTGAGCGACTTTGAGCTTGGTTACGAGGCTTACGTTAATAAAACACATATAACATTTATGCAAGAGAAGAAAAATTCAAAACAAAACCCTACATGTCTGACCAGCGTGGTATTGTAGGTTGATTTTCCTTTCCATTAAAGTGGAGAGAATGCCGAACGAACGTCTGGTTAAGAACATATACAATGCGAAAGTGGAAGGATGGGGGTAGGTACCGGGGGAGACCGAGACTCACCTACCTAGACCAGATTGGTCACGTACTGAAAGAAGGTGGAGTCAAGAGTCTCCGAAACCGGCGAGCGTGTATGAAGAGAATTATGAATGTTGAAGAAGCGAGTGAAGTATGCAAGGATAGAGCTCTCTGGCACTCTGTTCTCTCTGCCTACCCTGCAAGGGATATGGCGTGATGATATGTATGTATGTATTAAAGTGGAGATTCGAGCCCAACATTGGGACATATATGAGCTAAGACGATAATGATAACGACAATGTAACATAACGATTCCTAAAAAGAAATATGATACGGGAGGCAATGTAATTATTTCACAAATACCTACCACTATCTTTTAAATAATTAGTTATTTTTAGACATTAGATTAGAAATTTATCTTCAAAATTACGTATCAGTAAATAAGTATAGATATATTATTATGTATTCCGTGTGGTGACGGAGTAACAATACAATTCACCACCCCCCTATCTTAGCTGTGGGTGATCGTAAGAAACGACTAAGGGTTATAAAACGCATATAACATCTATGCAAGAGAAGTGAAACTCGAAACAAAACCTTATACCAACACGTCTGAGTGGGACACATGAGCTGAGATGATGATGATATTATTACGTAAGATTTTTTATTATAAAATCTAATTTACAATGGTATTGCTTCAACGCGCTGATCTGAGGAACTACGAAATTGTACTTTGAAATATCTTATGATTGCCTATTTGTCGATAAAGATTTTAGGCTTTCAACACAATCACCGTTGTCATGACAACTGCTCAAATAATAAAAATTGTAATTGATGTATTAGGATCTATATTAATTATCATTCTTCTGCTCTCATCCCAACTATTGTGGTCGACGCAATATATACTTGGATATATTGCAAAAGTTATTGGCAATAGTTTTATGACCGGCCGCCTGTCAGACGTCAACACTACTTGGGAATGTAATTGTTGAACGGCATCAAGTGCATCAGGCCAAGTAGATATAATGCTCTTAGCCGTCTTTTACGACATCCACGAGCAAAGTAAGGGTTGTTAGCTTGTTAGTATATGTAGCCGCTACCACACAGCAGGATTTATATTAATATTTGTATTATTACTAATGCCTTAGGATGGCATGGCTATTTAAACTTTATAATAGTACTAGCAGACTCGGCCACGCGTTGCTGTGGCTAAGGTAGCCTCAGTAACACGTAGTGGTTAATCTAATAAATTGTAGCTTATATGAAACGTTTGTACGTTTAACTTACTCAATCCAGTCAACAGATACCGCCATCTGTTAGAATCGTTTGGAGATAACAGATAATTGTGACTATCAAATAATAGACAAATAATTTGCAATAAAATAATATTGGGACTATAAATTGAGATGGAAGCTATCCTATCTTTTAAGTTGGATCAATCTACACATGCTGTGCAAATTTGATTAAAATCAGTTGAGTACTTTAGGAGTCCATCGCGGACAAACAACGTGACGCGTAATTTATATATATTAAAATTAAATAAGTAAACCAGCAAAACTGTTGTCATAACTAAATATACATAAAGATCCACCACCGCAACAAAAATATGATATGCATCGCACAAACGTCTTTCTTTGTGAGTTAAGTGGGTTTGAACGATTTAAATTGGCGAACTATGTGATTTTTATTCGCGACATAAAAACTCAAATGCACAGCTTGCAAAATTATCTAAGTAATGACCCCAGTATGGCATGTCTTGGGTTTCGATCCCAAAAGACAAGTGCTAGGGTAAATAGTGGTAGGACCACACTACCATGTGGTGACGGAATAAGAATACATCTCACCACCCCATATCTTAACCGTGGGTGATCGTACGAGACGACTAAGGGATATAAAACGCATATAACATCTATGCAAGAGAAGGAAAACTGTAGGTCAATTTCCATCCCATTATGGAGGAGACTCGAGCCCAACAGTGGGACATATATGAGCTGAGATAAGGACTACACTCCAGTTTTCTGTCTACAGTCACGGGGATCCGGGGTAGTGCCACGCTCTTGCTGGAAAACGACACCAAAGCAGTGGTATTGCGCTTAGTTCGGTGCGCGAGAGCCGGAAGCCCAAATTTCTGGGTGGGTTTGGTATTTTTATTGATAGGCAGCGGTCTAGATGTATTGCAAAGCTCTATAGGCGGCAGTAACACTTACCATCAGGTGTACTGCTTACTCGTTTGCCACCAGGAGCAATTAAAAAAAAAGACTGTGCGGAATCTACAAAAGATTATTCTGAGTCTATCTGATTATTCCGAGTTCTGCTCTGATATGTATTATATCCCTTAGACGTCTTCTACGACATCCACGGACAAGATATGGTGATAAATTTTATTTTTAAATCATCAGGAAAATTATGATTCAAAATTACACAATTCCACTATTATAGTTAATGCGAATTATCACAAATCTACACGATTATAGATACGCCTTATCAGAACTCGTGTAATTGCCACAATGGCTATTGCTTAATCGGTAATCTAGCCTGTTCTAACTACAAAACGGTGAGATAAATAAGAATTTTCATTTAATTATATCTTATAGTTGTAGGATCTGTTGATAGTTCTCTGTCTACAGCCGCGGGCCGGTCCGTCCGGGGTAGTACCACACTGAGCAGAAAATCGACGCCTGAGCAGTAGCAATGTGCTGCTGTGTTTCATTCGGTGAGCAAGAGATCCGGAAGCCCATCTTTCTGGGTGGGTTTGTGATTATTGGTAGGCAGTGGCCTAGCTGTACTCCTGGTACTGCAAAGGTCCATGCTCGTTTGCCAAAAGCAATTCAAAAAAAAAATCATCTTGATCTGATCATCATCATCATGCTCTTATCTCAATTACTTGAGGTTGACGCAATATGTCATCTTCTTCTATATAGTCCTATCGGACATCACCTCTGTAGTCACTCTCTGTCTATCTATGTCATACTTGACACAGTCCATTTATTGTTTCTTTGATCTTACACCTATTCAACATTCATATTTAAAACTTTCCTCACAAAATTACTTTCATTCCGTCTAATTACATGTCCGTACCATATCAACCGTTGACTATATAAATTTTCCATCACTGGTGCAAGTTTCAAACCTTGCTCTAACTCAGCAAATTTTAACATGGTAATATTTTTATAACTGTGTGGTTTCAGAGTAACAATACCATTCACCACTGCTTTTTCTGCCCATGCATATCATAGAAAAGAACTATAGGATATTAATATGCATATAACATGCTTGATTATTTATAAAAACTTGATTACGAGCGGAAAATGATTGTCACTCATGGGATTCGAACGCCTATTGGAAATCCTCTTACACCAGCGTGACCTGTTACTATGACATTCAATTTTCGCTTCGCATTATACTTTCGTCTTTAAAGGAGACATGTGCCATCTACCCACCAATGTTTACACATTAATCAGATAAAATCTATGCTAGAGAAGGAAAACTCAAATTAAAATTATACGCCAACTTGTCTGACCAGTGCGGTAGAGTAGGTCAATTTCTTTCCCACTGTGGTGGAGGCTCGAGCCTAACAATGGGTCTGGATAAATCATAACATTGATTATTGTTAGACAGTGTGGATGATCAGATCATGATGGTTAGTATACCTTTGTGTAGTTATTATTTACATTAAAACATTTACCAGATCAAATTCTTAAGTACTTGCACCACTTCATGTTTACAATACTAATATGAATCAAACATTAGCGGAATTGTATCAAATGTAACTTCACAAGCCAACTAATATAAGAAATCAAGTCAAGGAAGTCACAACTATTGACGCACAAAGCATATTCTTAACCCACAAACATTGACAGAATGATGGCTCACCGTAACTGCCACAGCCCTAAAAGAAGTCAGGCTTACATTTAAAAATAAATAATTTAAAATATTATAATGAAATTTGTATAAAAATATACTCTTATTGAACTAATGAAATTTTACACCAAAGAAAAACATTCAACAAAAAAAAAAAACATTCACCAAAAAAACACATTCACAAAAAAAATAAATTGTGTTGAGAAAAAAAATCTGTTGAAGATTTTCAATGGAATAAATGTTTAAAGAAAAATATTTTACTATCTATATTAATTAGACATAGACATAATGGTATGTGACATAGTATTCACTTCATCATCATCTCGGCCCACATATGTACCACAGTTGGGCTCGGGCCTCCTCCATAATGAGAGGGAAATTGACCTACTATCCCAAGCTGGTCAGACGTGTTGGTATAGGGTTTTATTTCGAGTTTTCCTTCTCTTGCGCAAATGATATATGCATATTATATGCCTTAATCGTCTTTTACGATACCGACGGGTAAGATAGGGGTTGGTAAACTGCTTCTTACTCCATCACCACACAGAAATTTGCTTTATTATTCACCTAGGTTTATTTAAAAAAAAAAAATTCCGTCAATGTAACTTGTATATCTTATATCTTTTTATACATATCATTTAGTTTTCTTTTACAACCTTCATTACATTCTTGATATATTCTTATTCCATCACAATATTTGTATATGAAAACCCAGTAGAGGAGTCTGTCAAAATGATTCCAATTACTGTTGTGTGATCATCGTTCAACATTCACCTGCCCTTGTCTCACATTAGATAGAGTCAACACAACATGTTCTTACCATCCATAGACTCCTATCAGTTGTCATATCTGCACTCACTGCTTTTATATCTATATCCTCATTCACACAATCCATCCATCTTTCACTGCTGTATGATCAATGATAACATACAAAGGAGTATTGATTTCAAACAGGTTGTCAATCAGCTTAGCAATTACGGAGGACATTCTCTTGCTGCAGTTACGAGTACTAATGTACACCAGATAATAGTAAGAATATGCCTAAAGTCATAGTAAGAATATACCTAAAGTTATAGTAAGAATATACCTAAAGTTATAGTAAAAATATACCTAAAGTCATAGTAAGAATATACCTAAAGTTATAGTAAGAATATACCTAAAGTCATAGTAAGAATATACCTAAAGTTATAGTAAGAATATACCTAAAGTCATAGTAAGAATATACCTAAAGTCATACTCAGTCAGTCTACAATGTATAATTATAATCAAATTTTATTAAATATTTTTCAGATGCCACCCTCACATTTGTAAATAAATTCTTGCAATAATTAACAACATAAATTCTTCGCAGACTCAGAGTGCATAGATGAGGGAGTATTCTAAACCGCAATGAAAATTAACTCATTTTCAACGGTCACCCAGGGGAAACTGCTTTGTATAAGCACGAAAGGGGCCGCTGTGGTTTTAGTCGGTATTCCGGTCAGGGAGCTGGCTGGCGAGTCCCACACTCCCCCTCACCCTCTCGTCTGTCACCAGAAGGGAATAGGGCGCGCAATGCGTTTACACAGTGTGAAGGATAATAAAAAAAAGAACAAACTGTTTGGATAAACTACAAAATTAATTATATTCTTTTAAAATTATGAACAACTCAATATGTACACATCTATATAGGTACATATTTTATAAGTTATTGGCAATAGTTTTACATCCAGCCACCAATCATCAAAAATAAAATGTAATCATTTACACATCATACAAGTAATTATTAGACAATTGCTAGAAAGACCATTATGCAATCCAATCAGTCTTTAAAACAATATTCTAAAACATCTATATGATCCAAATCAAGTTATATTACTTGTTATGGTTTTAGCAAGTTTAAGTTTCATAAACATTTTAATGTTTTGACTGACTAGGAATAAAATGTGTCACTAAACATTCCTCTACCAAGTATGTCACAGCTAGAACATAATAATATAAATATTTTACAAATTGTGGGGCCAGGATAAGAATACAATTGTCGGCACCCCTTAATTGCCATAGGGAATTATAAAAACCGGCTATGGGGTCTCAAAAGGACGCAGAACTCTCCTGATAGTCAACTCACTTATGAAGCATGAATATGGCACTATACTCTTACTTCTTGATGAGACTTACATCCAATAGTGGACATTATAGATCTGAATGATGAGTGATGAAGTTGTGAAAGTTGCCCGCAGTTGTGAGCTTACAAAAATTTCATAATATAAGTCATATAAAAAGTTATAAGGTTAATAGTGACAAAGGTCAAATATTAACCTATCTTAAATAACACACACAAACCAGAATATCTAGTTTTACTTATTAATTAACTCATCAATAAAACTCCTTAAACAAAAGTGGAGAAGCACAGGCCACATGATATGGGATCTACAAGAAAAACGGTGTAGCATTGTCACTGACTGGTATCCTAGAGATGGTAAGTGCAGTAGAGGTCGCCGACAAACAAGGTGGGAAGATGACTTAAAATTAAAGGCAGGACATCACTGGAGAAGGGTAGCATATGACCGGCCCCAATGGAAAAAAGTTAGAGGAGGCCTATGCCAGAAGGCACACTGAGCTTCAGGACATAATATAATCTAATACTAATATTCATACTCAAATGCAAAGTTCAGAATTAAAAGGCTTGTTAAGGAAAAAGGAAATGCAGTAATACTATGCAGGTAAGCAATTCCAGTAAGTGTTTTAAGATTCATGCGAGTGACTGTACACCATGACTCCCAGAGAAAAATAAGAAATAGTGACTATTGTATACTCGAGTCGCTAAATGGGAATTAATTTATAATGTTGCATAAACTTCATAATCCATCCTATTGCCTACAAGGATGTTTTATTAAATCTTATTTTGGACATAAATGTGGAGATAATAGTTATTTTTTTAAGTTTGTTATAGTGGACACAGTTCTATTTATCTCTTTTCTTGACTCTTATATATTTATATAGGTTAAAAAACAACCTCTAGAACTCGAGAATAAAAAATCAAATCAATAATTCTAGTTCTTGTATCCAAATTAAAATAAAAATACATAATTTAGTTCATTGAAATATTAATTTAGATTTTTTTCAAAATCCAGATATCAGAGGTTTATGTGGCATAAAAATGTTTTTTTTATAAACTACACCCTAGACTAAGAAGGTACTCCACGTAATGCCAAAGGACTACAAACATACAATTAACAGATAAACCATCTTGTGGATTGCACAATGTTGCTTTATGAAGACAATTATGAATTATGAATGTAAAATATACAAGAGAATTATGAATGTTGAGGAAGCGAGTGAAGTATGCAGAGATAGAGTTCTCTGGCACTCTGTTCTCTCTGCCTACCCTGCAAGGGATATGGCGTAATGATATGTATGTACAATGTTGCTTAAGGATCAAACCCGAAAAGTCAAAGTATGTTAGTATCTTAATCACTACAAAAGTAGTGCAGTCGAGAGAAGATTATTACTAACTATATTTACTGTAACTTGTACATGAAAAACATTTTACTATTATAACTATTAGTCATTCTATGTAAACAATAGAAAACCAACATAAACAATACATAAATTGAATATTCAATATAGTACGACTAAGCTAACTGTGGATATCAGATAACTGTGAATCTAACTTGTAGTTTCAAATTAGTTTAATTCAAAAATTGGTTTAATATTCACCTGTAAAGCTCAATAATAACGCAACTATAATTAAAACATTATCTGTTCCTGAAATACATTTGATTAATGGAGAATTTCATTCAAGGTACTTGAATATCTTTATTTGAACATAATAAGCACATAGATATATCTAAAAATAAGATTTTCTTTCATAATTTTAATAACTATTATGAAATTGCATCATTCATATTATGACATTGTTTTGTTTACATAATAATGACACTCACCTGCCATGGGTTGACTTTGGGAATGGGTGCTTCAACAAACTTCTTCGGTTGATTTTCAGATGATTGTTGTTGTTGCTCTGCTGTTGGCTGAGGATCAGAGTGTGACTGCGGTGCCTTATGAGGTCGAGGAGGGGCTCTACGGTCTCGATCCCGACGCCCTTTACCAGGACGCCGTCCATGCGAGATGACAGGCACAAAACCCTCCTCTTCCTCGTCATCCTGCTTAATAGGAGGTGCATCCGGCACCTCCCCCGGCGGGGCCTCAATGTTTTCTTTATTACTATCACCACCTCTAAAGTTCAATACTGACGCGTATGATGGGCCTGCGGCCTCGGCGGACACGCGGGCGGCCATGCCGCCGCTGTCCTCGTTATGTAAGCCCGGGCGCGCGCTCCGCGCCGACAGACGATCACGAGCGCGCCTCCATGCTCCTCAACACGACGGCATGATGGGGTTAACCCAAATCGCGAACGAACTTATCGATATACGCGGCTCAAACGAACAGTGCGAAGGTCGAATTATTCACAAATAAGTCACACGTCTCAGTGGCGCACACTTACAGCCTGTCGGTTAGAAATATGCGCGAACCTTTTGCACCACACCGGACTGACCCTGATGAAACCGTATTTACATCCAAAAAAATGCACTTCCGTCGACTTGTACCAACTTTTCTGGCACTCTGAACGATCCGTACACACTTTATCTATTGATTTCCTGTGCTGATCACTATGAAATGAGTTTCTATTAACATAAAATCATAACAGAACCATATTTTGTTCACTTTTCACACATGTGGTCGGACGCCCAAAAAGGGATTTTTCCGCAACACACACGGAACTTACGGAAGGCTGTGACTTCTAATTTTACACGAGAAATTTTACCAGTAGAGGGCGCTGAAATAAATTTGATAGTGAACGCATTCAAAATAAATGGTAAATAATACACATTTTTAAAAGATTCACGTCACAGTTAGCGAAATTAACATATTAACCATACAATAAATAACTTTGTTACAATTATCAGATGAAATTAATTACAATTTTAGCTCAAAATTATTAGAAAAGTTTATTTATTTTATAAGAATTGTGAACGCATCAATATAAATATCACATTTTTGGCAAAGATATAATATTATATTCTCATTATCTTTAATTAGCTAATACAAAACTAATATTAAATTCATTAAAATATCTATAACACTTTTATTATTAATTATAAATTTAATTGATTGTTTAATTCAAAATAGTACTTAAGTCCAGAATTGTCTATGGTACATCAATTGTGTGTGACTCACGTCACACTGCTGAATCGACGATGGTGTCGTGATGCATTATGACGTCATCGCGAGAAGATCAAAGGACATAAAAAGAATAAAAATATTTTATTTATTAAAATATTGTGAGACTAATATGGAATGCTTGTCTAGGTCTGTCGATCCAAGAGTGTTTCAGGCGCGAAGCAATAGCTAACAGAAACTGGAGAAAACAGCACTCAGTAGCCTCACTTAGTGGCATAATGAGTAACTAAACTGGAAAAACTATACTAATTATAAGTTTATATTCATAAGTTTAGAAAATATTTGATTTGCTGACAAAAACTATGTAGATCTCAAATCTTTTGTCAGTGAAGTCAACAACCGCACATTTTATTATACCATTGAACTTGGCTTCCATTTTCACATTCATGTTTCATAGGATCATTACTTTGTGTAAGATATTTGTTATAGGTGTTTCATTCCTGCCAACTGGATATCTTTGCGATAAAGTCGTAATCATTTAAAAAATAAATGACTAACAATACTGTATTTCTAATAAGTAAACCAGTAAAATAATAAAAACTTAAAACTTCCATCACGACCATCACCAATATCCAACCACGCATTAAACTCATCATAATTGTATAATTAGTTTAAACAGAAACTGAAGATCGCAGACCTGATTATTTATTTAATTTATTTAAATATTTATATTGATAATCTATCAAGATATATAATACTTTTTATTACATTTGTTAATAGTCATAACATGTACTGCAAAATGAAGCCCAACAGACTCAAGTAAAAGATCAATATTATTAGTATTTTTGTCACACTAATATCACATAACAATGCCTGTGGCTGTCAATCTTAGTAAATTGATTGACAGCCACTTGCACTTCATAGGCTATGGTATGAAGCAAATCATAACATGTCCTCAAAAACACGTAACAAAGGCAATCCATACTACTGTAGACAAATAATTAAATAGACGAATCATTAGTACTTAAATAGCGATGTTTAAACTGTGGCCAAATCCAATTCTCTTGCTTAGAGTTAATTTTATTTCAATCTTCGTTTTAGACCCATCACGTATACTGAGAATAGAATACGCATACTTAGACCAAGGTAAAATTGTGGTGTAATTTTTCTCCTCCTTTGCCTATTTGCATACTCCTTTGCCTATTTGCATACATTCATCGCTTTTCCTTTCGAATAGTTGATATCATAGTTAATTACTATTCTTTATCTGCTTTAGCATTCTTAACCGTGCCGCGTTTTTCACCATGGACTTGCTAGTACATACAATTATTTTTAGATTTAATGCCACTAAATGTCATAATTATAATGTCTTATATGTGCATTCAGTTTAATAACTTTACTCTTTGGTGCATATTAGGTGTATTAATGTTGTATATTCTTGTGATTCACTAATTATCTCGTTGGAATAGCATTTTCTGGATGCGTCGGACAATACATACCCAAATAATGTCTGCAATTACTACAGTAATGATACACGTCTTTACAAGATCTCAAGACATATGGTAAAGGAGCACAAATCCAACAACAGAAAAGACATAGCATAAACGCGCACAAGTGCGTGCAAATAGTTATTTTACATGTTGTTATAGTCATACCCGTGAATCCACATTCAGGACAAACTATCGGCATTGAAGTAAAACCGTAGTGATATACTCTAGACGGTGGAGGTGGTCCATGGTCAATATATATGTCAAAAGCTGTTGCATATGTTGGTGGTGGAGTGTGCTGAACAAATGAAGGTGAAGGTATAAACGTGCCCATAAGTCTGGGCCTTCTTCGAGCTGCCATTTGACGTAGTACAAACGAATAAGAAGGTGGTGCACTTGTCAACGAACCCGGTGGTGTTATATCACCTGATTTCCAATTATCGTATCCTGAACGATTTCCGTTTGACTTTAAATAATTGATAACAGGAAAATTTCGGGAATTCTCATTCAGCTTTGACAGTGCTTGTAAAAATAAAGATTGTGGTTGATTTGTTATGATTAAGGACATTGGTGAAATTAAGTTAGTCATGCGAGGTTGGTTGGTGATAGGAATATCATCACAAGCTCTGATTATTATTGAAGACCGATGATGTTCTGGTTGGTGGCTTTTATTGGAAAGGTTAGATGACTTGAACTTTATCGAAGATTCGTTTTTATATGGTTGGCAAGATGTTACAGAATTTGCAAGCAAGATTGATTTGGTTTCGGCCATGGCCAGTAATTGAGAGTTATTTTGCGGCACCTCTTCGCCGTGGCTACATTTTGCTATGTTAGCTTCGTCCATTCAGTCTGTTGAACAATCAACAAACAAATTATGACAATGATTATATGAATATTAGAATGAAAGAAATATTGCTTACATGTAGATTTTAATAAATTGCATTAATGTGTTTAAATTGAAGTTACTTATGTCTTTGTGCAACAGAGCTAACCAAATACATACTGTTTAAAAATTTTCTTATGCACGTTGCTATGTTTATGTTTGTTATTTACTCCGTTGACTTATTTTGTCATTTGCCAAATAGTTTAAAATATGTATTATTCATCATCACAGAATAATGATGTTCACCATTACTTAATTTTGTCTATGGTTTTTAGGTGTATGGGCTTTATTCCTTTTGCTTGTCGGAACGGATAAATAGTAATTATCTATGGTCACCACAAAGTATAGTGTTTCGCAGCAGTATGCACATGACTTCTATTTATAACTATGGCGAATAGAGATAAGGGTAGTTTTCCAATTACAGCACTAGAGCGCATTATGTGGCATAATGCTTAACGTTGAATGTTCCAACTACAGCAACGCTTCGCACAATCGAGCGCTCTTAAAAGTAGTGCTTTCGTCTAATGCGTGCAATCGATACCAACTTAGTGACTGAAAATTAACAAGTGTTTTTTCTTTAAGTTGACATAATAATTCTTAATATAGATAGATAATTTTCTACCCTTTGCTTTCGACAACCTGTCATCAAATATTTTATCAATGGCTCAAATAACTCATCTGTGTCATTATCATACATATCTTCAATAAATATATCACTTGTTAATGAACTAATTGATTGATTTAAACTCGGAGTACTCGATAAATCATCATCACTATCATCTGGGTAAGATGATTCAATTAAAAAGTATTTAATTCTTTTAGAACTCATTTTAAAAAATTACTCAAAACAAAAAAATGTTTATTAAATAATCAAAATCTAAATTACTTAACATACATACATACATACATATCATCACGCCATATCTCTTGCAGGGTAGGCAGAGAGAACAGAGTGCCAGAGAAGTCTATCTCTGCATACTTCACTCGCTTCCTCAACATTCATAATTCTCTTCATACACGCTCGCCGGTTTCGGAGACTCTTGACTCCACCTTCCTTCAGTACATGACCGATCTGGTCTAGGTAGGTTAGTGTCGGTCTCCCCCGGTACCTACTTCCTTCCACTTTCGCATTGTATATCTTCTTAACCAGACGTTCGTTCGGCATTCTTTCCACATGTCCAAACCATCGGAGCATTTCCTTTCGCATCTTTACACCAATACTCTCTTTCATACCTACTCGCTCTCTTACGTCGTCGTTACGAATGCGTTTTTTTTTTAAATTACTTAAAATAACCGTAAATAGTTTTCAACTAATTATTATGTATACCACTTTATTTACAGATTAATTAGGTTATTGCTAACTCTGAGATTTTTTTTTTTTTCAACGCTGAACTTAGCGCACTCTGCTGGTGCATTTAAAAACTAATTCACGTTCCAATTAAGCATCAGCATAATTCGGCATTGTGCGCCACTGAGTCGCATAATGCTCTGTAATTGGAAAACTACCAAGATGTATGACAAATATGACAATAAATGACGGTTGCTTTCTATTTAGTTAACACAGAGGGACTCTGCGGTACATTGTCAAACACTGCCAAACACTGTGTAAAAGTTTAAATGAAACAGCTAGTTGTCTTAAAATAACACTAGAGTGCATCAATATCGCAAAATTATGGGCGTTGTATACCTAAATGCAAGTTCCTTGACAAAGTCTTGGCTCAATAATTTATAAACATAACCACATTATCAGGGCTCACTTCAATAGTGCAATATTTACATTTGAACATTTTTATTAAATTTTAATTAGCAGTAAGAGACAAGCTCAATTTAATAATCTCAAATAATACTACTAGAATATGCCGTAAATAAATTGCGAGGTTAAGTAATGATACTTAATTCAAGCAAAGTAGTACCTATATGTTTAAAGTACTCTATGAAAGTAGGTAAGCATCTGTCAAACACCACTTTTTCGAGTGTCGAACAGTGTACGGCTGCGACTGAATCATGTCTGCACCCCTGTCTTTCTGGCCAAACTTAGAATTAGGGATAACTCCATTTGTGAATGTGGACTGGGCCAAGGAAATGTGAACCATATTTTTTTCAGTTGTTCTAAATTGCAGTATTCTTTATATGATATTTTACCACCAGAAATTTCCCATCCTACTTCTTTTAAATTTCTTCTTACTCTTGCATTTACTCCGTTTATTTATACTCTCTGTAAATTTATTAAAATTAATAAAATTAAATTGCAGATATGTACCTAAATTAGTTATAGATATGTACCTAGTAGTTAGAATTAATTTTAGTTATGTGTATTTTTCAGTCTAGTTAGAATTGTTTTTTGTTTCAGTATACTACTCGTCACCGTATTTCTCATGTAATCTTAGAGTCATATTCACCGGCCCTTCACTTATTATTTCGTACCGTACAATCTGCTTCGTTTGACGGCTTACGAACGAGTCTTACGGGACATTGGCGAAGTTGCGGCGAGTTGTTAGCGATTAACGCTAACAGAAGCCATTCATCAAGAAGAAGAAGACAGTGCACGGCTGTGTTCAACAGTATCGTTGATGGAAAGCGCTTTATCGAACATTGCGTTACACTGCGTCACTTTTTGTATAATGGAAAGCATACAATAGTTCTGAGGATACCTAGTATATTTGTTGTTAAATGTTCAAGTAATTTTCACTATGTTTACTGAGGTTTTCAAAATAATTATAATTAAGGGCAAAACATAAAGATTTCTAATGTTTACGTGCATTTTACACATATTAAAAAAAAAAACGATTGCTACACATTTTATTGCATTTATATGTAATTAATAATTTCGTGACATTTGAATACTTCAGCATTTAAGGAAAGTAAAAATTGTTTTCTACAAGCACTGTGGTTGCTTTCCATTTACAACACAGAGGGACTCTGCGGTGCGTTGCGGGACACTGCCAAACACTGTAAAAGAAACAGCTAGCTGTTTCATTTAAACTTTTACACAGTGTTTGGCAGTGTTTCGCAGTGTGCCGCAGAGTCCCTCTGTGTTAACTAAATGGAAAGCAACCTATATTACCATTTGCCTGCCCTCATCCCACGCTAAGTGGGATCGGCACAACACGTTCTTGCCTTCCACAAACTTCTATCAGCCGTCATATCTGCATTCACAACTTTCATACACATATCCTCTTTTATACAATCCATCCATCTCTTCTTGGGTCTCCCACGATTTTTACGCCCATCCATAAGCATACACTATATAATTCATAAAAATAGTTTAGCGGTAAAAAAAATTTATATCGTGTCAAGAACAACGAAGCGGTAATTTTACTTTCTTTGTTATTTTCTCTATCCTACTACATTAACTTTAGGGACTTTCTGGATTGCTACAATAGCGCCACTCTAAATTAACTCTTTATAACGAACATAGAGATCGTACGCCTTTATACGTTTATCTTTCATAATTTTTCCATTACTCAAAATTTAATTATTGAAGAAAATATTTTGATTTTGCATTCTGTTTGAAATTTATTTTAATATATATTTTTATTGAGTACAGTAGATGTTTAGATATATTCCGTCTATATTTTGTATTTTCAACTTTAGGATAGGAAAGCTTTAATATATATTTTTTGAGCTGGTTACTGCCTTTTTATACTGTCAAAAAGCAGACATTATATCCGGTCTTTTTACTCCTCCGTGGCATGGCGGATGGTCTTTACCACCGTCAATAGTGAGTTTTTGGAGGAAATACTTCGCTGATATAGCGAAATGGTAAGTCTATCATGGACTGATGTGCTTTTAAATCTCTTAACATAGTTTATTGTGTGTAAAGTTGAGGAAGTGAAAGTGATTTTAATTTCGAAGTAATTGCCGACTTCCCCACACGTGTTTGTACTTGATCGCGAAAATAACGAGGTGACAACGTTATTTCCGAAGGTATAAGTGTAAATTATGCTGTAAAATATTATAAAATGATGATATTTTTATATAATCATCTTATTATGATGGAAGCTATATATCCTGCTTCAATCCGATGAGCACGCCAAAGGTGCGCCATATAATAATTACTTGTTTATTTTCATTTTATTGAATATATGCATACAATCGAGTGCGAAGACATCTCAATAATACTTTGTTCAATAAAGTATTATCTAAAAATATAATTTAACAACATCTTTATTTAGTTTGGTTGTGATAAATTTGAGGTTATATATTTCACAAGGCTTGAAAAAGGTTTTGATGTTTCAACAATGTTATTTCATTGTATCAAAAGTTATACTATTAGGTGTCGGCATTCATTATTCCAATTTAATCTCTGGGAATAGCGCTGGTTGTCTGCGGTTAATCAAGTAAGTCCCCTCTACTCTTCCTGGTTGATTCAATAGTCTTCTAGGTACATTTGAAGGGGTATATCATTAATATTCCTTTAGGAAACATCGTATTTATTCAATAAGTAACGATGTGTCGACATGTGGAGTACATTTTTTTTATAACTTATAATAATTTTCGTTTTATTTATTTATTAAGTTATGAAAGTTTACCTGTTGATTTGCGATGTATGGCTGGATTACATTAATTTGTCATGTTGTACATAACAAATTTAATTAAGCATACATTAAAAAAAAATACATATATCTGATCATAATGTATAGATAATCATTGTGTTTTAACTTTGTCACCAAACATGTGGTGATGGAGTAAGAAAACTAAATGGCAACTACCACTTCCTTTCCTATAGGTGATAGCAAAAGACAGATAAATGCAAGCATATAACATCATTGCCAAAAGCGAAAAACTCGTCTGAGCAGTGTGCTACAATAGAACAATTTCTCTCTCGTTTTCGAGGAAGCCTTAATCTAACAGTGGAACATACTTGAGCTGAAGAAATGATGGCATGCCATATAGAATAATACTTTGAGTATCCATAATTTATTTCGAGTCTTGATGGCAAATGAGTCTGTGTGTTTGTTAAGTTTCCTGCAACATATGGATTAAACTTATTACCTTAGAGTCAAGAGAGGCCTTTTATTAAAAAACAAGTGGTTGTCTGTAAAGTTTATTTATAGATGATAATTTTATGGGATAAGAAAAAAAAACATGTAAGATTGCATAATTTTATGAATTGAACAAACATAGACAATGGTAACCATATTAACTTTTCACTCCACTTTACAAACGGTTGAAAATTGCATACTTTTATGAATTGAACAAATATAGATAATGGTAACCATGTTAACTTTTCACTCCACTTTATAAACAGTTGACAAAACAGTTTACAAAACAGTTTACATAAAATTCTTAAAATGCAAGACCCTTTCCGTGTGGTGACAGAGTAAGAATACTATTCACCACCCCATATCTTACCCATGTGTGATCGTACGAGACGACTAAGGGATATAAGACTCATATAACATCTATGCAAGAGAAGGAAAACTCCAAACAAATCCCATACTAACACGCCTGACCAGTGCGGTATAATAGTAGGTTAATTTCCCTCCCATTATGGAGGAGGCCCAAGCCTAACAGTGGGATGTTTGTGGGCTGTGATGATGATGATGAAGACTCTTTAGGCCGATTGTGCCTGTCTATTGCTTGTTCCGCACTCTCGCTTACAGGCTCAGTCAGCATTCATAAATTTATGACGATATCAAGTGGAAAAAAAAATACATGGCTGATCTCATATGGCTGAATAAATTATAAGTTTTAATTTACATCCTCCTTTTATTTCCAGAGTCTATCAATTGCCCGACCTTTAGTGTCGGTATACACAGAGAAGAGCGAGCCTGTTGCTGGGGCCTCGCTCCCACTCCCATTTGTGTTCAAGGCGCCCATCAGGCCTGATCTTGTTAATGATGTCCATGTTTCCATGTCTAAGAATGGAAGGCAGCCTTACTGCGTGAGCAAAGAGGCTGGTAAGTAATTAAAAATGATTAAATGATATTTTTTATCTATTGCTTTATTGATGCCCATTGTTGTTTCAATTTTTTTTAGGTTTATTCTGGCCCTGGAATTTTAAAATGTCAATTTTTTTTTTACTGCTTCCTTATTTTCATGAATCCTAGGAGGGTTGGGTAATCAACTCACTTCATCAGCTGCTAACTTTTTAAATATTTTTACTTTAATTTTCTTTTATCTTTGAATATTAAAACAATATCTAATAAGAAAATGTACAGTAAAAATGTTGATTGCTATTTTTTTATGGCACTTCAAAAATTACTTTGAATTTGTGCATTTATACCAGAATGCCCCCTTGATTAAATAATTTGACATGAAAGATATAATATTTAATAGAATGATTCTTTATTATCCAGGCAAATTAGGTAAAGGTTGTTTAAAAACAGCCTTGCCTAACATTAGAAAATATGTTTAGAAATAAAAAAAAAAATTAATAAAATAATGAAAAAATGGGAGAAAACCAAGAATGGCTTCAGCTGTTTGGATTATATTTATTTTTTTATTTATTTTTCTTCATGGCAATGTGCCGGTGTAGACAATTCTGCCTTGGATAGCTTGATTTCCCAACTGAAACTATGTATATTCTCAATGACAGTGGCCGAATTTGCCTTCTATATTCTAATAATTTTAGCAAATGGAAAAATATATTTTGTCATTAGCTGAAAACTTCATAGATTTCTTTTCTACAATGAAACCTGGCTGGATTTATCACATCCGAAAGCTCTTGCATACTAATTTCATGCAAATCGCTGGTGCCGTTGCTAAGATTCAGAAAATATAGAAATATTCAATACAAGATTTACTTCTTTCATCATCATCTCAGCTCATTTACGTCCTACTGTTGGGCCCGAGTCTCCTCCACAATGGCATGGAAACCGACCTACTATATCACGCTGGTCAGGCGTTTTTCTTATCTTGCATAAATGTTATATGCGTTTTATATCCCTTAGTCGTCACTTACGATCACCCACGGCTAAGATAGGGGGTGGTAAATTGTATTTTTACTCCGTCACCACACCTAAAATCTTTCCTTCTTTAAAGATGTAAATAAATAAGAAAAATAATGCCAACATAAGGACATAAGATAGCTCAAACAGGGTTTTAACTGTGATTAAAACATAATCAGGTGCCTTCCATATGTATTTTCAAAGTTAAATGTAACTTTGTGTTTGCATAATTTTATTTAAGAGTCTGATGCAGTCACCACCCTCTCTCTTATCCTTTGGAGTCATAAACATATCTGTTTTGCATCTACAAGAAAAGGATATCTCAACAAAAAATCCCTATGTCAATAGTTCTGTTTGTGGTATATTATGTCAATTTCCTTTCTATTTTGGAGGAGACTCGAGCCCAACAGTGGGACTTAAATAAGTTGCGATGATAATAATTTATCTCTTTCTGCACTAAATGTCCACGTTCAATGGTTTTATATGCTATTGAGTGTTACTGCGGATTAGTGCTAAAGTAATGGAGAGCCATGGCGTTCTGGACTTACTCAAATTGTAAGGACGGGTGCAAGGTCTCTTCTACAAACTTGTTAACTTCTAAAATATTTTTCCAGTTTTAATTTTATCATATTGTTGTAAACCTAGTAGTGGGACATATAAGTCCCGCTCCTGGGCTTGATCTGCCACTAGAAAAGGAGGGAACTTGATCTATTATATTAGATTGGTTTTATTACTTTTGTGTAGAGGTTATACGCATATTATATTCATAAGTTGTTTTCTACGACATCCAAGGGTTAAGCTACAGGATGGTGAATGGTATTCATTACCCATTGCCACATAAAAAAATAATTTGTTACATTTATGGTCATCAATAATTTCTTTGTCTATCAGGTCACCAGACCAGTGCGGAGTCATGGGGTACCGGTCGTGCCGTAGCCCGTATTCCACGTGTACGTGGTGGTGGTACCCACAGGTAAGCGTTTGATCCAGTCCATCATCATCTTTCTATTTTTATCCGTAACATGAATAGGACTGGCAACTCACTGCATTCGCCAATCTGTTTATATTGTCTGTCTGTGTATGCATGTCGCATACATGTGCCAACCACGTGCTATCTCCATGGGAGTTATAACAACCAATTTGATTACCCACCAAGAGAATGAGTAGCTTATTTTTCGAAGAAACTATAACACTGACATTTACGAAAAAAAAAAATATTTACACTGAATTCGATAGGCTGAAAAAGCAAAGAATTAAACTGAATGAAAAGAAAATATAAAATAACTAGACAGGTCGCAAAAACACGATAGATTTTTTTTTTGTATTAGGGGCCATTCATATATAATGCAAGGAGGGGAGGGTGTCGACTGAATATTATAACTTCTTACAATAGGCGCGAACTTGTCATTACGTAAGTTTTTAAATTGAAAATTGCTGATTTTGTTCAACTGTGATAGATTAATAATAAGATTAATTTTATTGCAGTGAGTTAATGATACTTTTAGTAAGAAGATTGTAATAAAAGATATTTTCAGAATAAACGGAGTTATATTTGATCAATAAGGGTTTTTCTTACAAAAATTCTTATTAAGTGGCAGGGGGGAGTAGTTGCAAATCTTATGTTGTCTTACGGTAGGGGGGAGGGGGCCAAATCATTCTTCAAAATCCCTTACGTACGTTATGAACGGCCCCTTATAGTAAAACATGTTCTTTTTTGACACCACCCTGCACTAAGGAAATAATCCATAATGTATTGCTGGAGACTTCACAAGCATACAATTCACGCAAACAAATTACATCTAGACTCAGGTCGGGTATCTTAAGTACTATGCCATTTGTGCGGTTAGTCTGTATTGTTTAGACATATGTCTTTATTATACTTTTATTAATCACTAAGTGGACTGACAACATTATGAAGGTCGCAGGAAACCGTTGGATGCAGGTGGCACAGGACTGTTTTGAATGGCATTCTCATGGGGCGGCTTATGTACGACAGTGGATGTTCACGGGCTGATGAATGGATTATCACTGTATTTACAACCTTATCATGTTATATGCCGTTTATAGTTTTTCAATTATAATGGGAATGTAACCCATACTATGTGACCCTTTTAAATCTTTAAAAAATAGGTTAAGAATTCTATTCTTCTTAATATTTGATTTTCTGGTAAATACTAGACTAATAAAATACACTAACTGATCATTCTCCTACTCTTATCCTAATTACTTGTGGTCGATACAATATGTACACTTCTTTCATAGTACATATTGTAAATGTTATTGGCAATAGTTTTATGATCGGCCGCCTGCCAGACGTCAACACTACTTGGGAATGTAATTGTTGACCAAATGGCATCAGATGGAGTTGGCTCAGCTCTTAGTCGTCTTTTACGACATCCACGAGCAAAGTAAGGGTTGGTAGTATTCATAGCCGCTAACGCACAGTAATAAAATACATTAACTAAACTAGCAAAATACACACAGTGCGCGTCTCGCCATTACTTTTTTCTTGAACTTGGCATCTAGGTAATTGATATTACACCCCGTTTAAAACTAATGCAATACACTTATTGCCTTTAGTACAATGGCGGGGTATATAAATTTTCTAATAGCGCGGACGTCTCTTTTATTTGAATTGACGCATCGATATATTAGAATACATACATACATATCATCACGCCATATCCCTTGCATGGTAGGCAGAGAGAACAGAGTGCCAGTATTATTGGTCCGATAATAGCTAGTAAAGGGTATCAGTTTTAATAAAATGTATTAGAATACATTTTATTAAAACCGATCCCTTATATTTTAGAATTATGTGTTCACATTTTGAAACCTAAGGGGCGTCCATTAATTATTCGAGACGTTTTTGAGGATTTTTTTTAAATGGGCGAGATGTAAGATTCTTCTCAATATACCTCAAATATCACGTGAGATTTTACAAAATTTGCATTTTGTGTATATTGGGATTTGACTTTCACATAGTTTCACACCATTTTTTGCTAGGAAAAAATTAAGTGATATTTGCCAAGACCCCCAAGTGAGTGTTGGTTAGTAAGAATCGGCTTGATCGCCTAAACACCTCACATGATTAATGGACGCCCTCTAATACGCTCAAACGTAATATGTACACTTATGAAAAACATGCATGTAACCATGAAATAATCATACTCTGATTTTTTGATTTTGTAAAATGAATTGACATGAGTCGCTTCTCATCCGAAACATGTCTCGCTGTTGGGCGTGGACTTCCTCTATAAGAGGAAAACTGGTCTGTTGATGATGGAACTGTTACTACACGTGTTTATCATCTTTTCGCCGCACAGGTCTGGTCAGGGTGCCTTCGGTAACATGTGCCGTGGTGGACGCATGTTTGCGCCAACCAAACCCTGGCGCCGTTGGCACCGTCGTGTCAATCTACGCCAACGTCGCGCTGCCACCGCCGCCGCAATCGCAGCCTCCGGTGTACCCGCTCTGGTGCAGGCTAGAGGTATCAAATTTAAAACTATTACGAGACATTAGATAATCTACCACTGGATCGTAATGCAGCCGCAACTGAGAAGATTGATAGGAAATTCACCCGCCTTGCCTTTTTTTTTTTTTAACCGACAACTTAAAATAATGGGTTTTTTTTTTTGCTTATGGGTGGCAAACGGGCATACAGTACATCTGACGGTAACTGTCACTGCCGCCCGGACCTTTGCAATACCAAGGGTATATATAGCTAGGCCGCTGCCTGTCAATACAAACCCCAAACCCACCCAGTTGGGCTTCCGGCTCTCTCGCTTACAGAATGAAGCGCAATAGCACATTGCCATTACTCCGACGTCGATCTTCTGCTCAGTGTGGTACTACCCCGGACGGACCGGCCCGCGGCTGTAGACAGGGATCTGTCAACAGTGTGGTCCTACCACGCAGTTCAGACAGTTCTCTGTCTACAGTGGTGTATGTGATAAGTGATGTGTCTCTGTATGACTAATGGGTATAATAAATGAATAACATTCAAGCAGAAGAAGGAAAACTTAACAAAAAACCTATATTAACACATCTGATCAGCATGGTATAGTAGGTTTCAATTTCCCTCCCATTGTGGAGAAGGCCCAACAGTCTTATCTTCTAAGATCTGAGCTAATGATAATTTATCTCTTTCTGCACTAAATGTCCACGTTCAATGGATTTTTATACTATTGAGTGTTACTGCGGATTAGTGCTACAGTAATGGAGAGCCATGGCGTTCTGGACTTACTCATATTGTAAGGACGGGTGCAAGGTCTCTTCTACAAATTTATTATCCTCTAAAACGTTTTTAACCCTTAACTAGAGTGTGACATTGTAACTCCTAAATAAATAGCCCAATTGTTGTGCAAAAGGTCATCAGGTCTTTGTTAGCTGTTGTGGTATCTTAGATCCATAAGGGAATGCATCTATACTATCTAACCAACTTTTAACAATTTTAATTACCATTCTTTTTTAGCTGTTTTTAGTTTTTTTTTATTGCTTTTGGTAGCAAACAGCACACCTGATGGTAAGTGTCACTGTCGCCCATGGACCCCTGCAATACCAAGAGTACAGCTGGGCCCCTGCCTACCAATACAAACCCCAAACCACCCAGTTGTGCTTCCGTCTTTCTCGCTCACCAAACGAAGCGCAATTGCACATTGCCATTACTCAGGCGTTGATCTTCTGCTCAGTGTGGTACTACCCCGAACAGACCGGCCCGCGGCTGCAGACAGAGAACTGTCCACAGCGTGGTCCTACCACTATTAGTATATGGAAATGGTCCAATTTTTTTAAAGCATAGTATTTTTGAGTAAAGGTTACTTACTGCCTTTCACACTCTTCAGGCAGGTTGAATTTTATAAAATACTTTCTTCACAAAACGAAATTACTGTATAAAAATTCGTGTTTCTACTTTCAGTTGTGTCGGCTTGGCATTGAACCTTTAGTCAACCAGCTTTTTTATTTATGTATACATATCTATGCGTATTTAATAAATGTTCTTTAATGCAGGACACATCATTGAGAAGGTACCAGAACTGCCCCTGGTTGTATCCGACAAAGTCCAGGAGATCAACAAGACCAAACAGGCAGTCATCTTCCTGAGGCGCATCAAGGCCTGGTCTGATGTCCTCAAGGTAAATAAATTAATTTTCTTTATCCCTGATTGAGGCTAAGCAGTGTAAGATAATCACATTTAGAAGTCTATAGATCTAGTCCAGTGCAATAAGAAATTTCTTTAAATTGCAAGACTTATGTTCACTAATGCTCTAAATAAAGTGGGTGTTAAAATTAAGATATTATAAGTTCAATTTCCTTTTATTTCTTTACCCCTAAAGGAGTTAGTTGTTTCCGTGTGGTGACGGAGTAAGAATACAATTCGCCAGCCCGTATCTTACCCGTGAGTGAATGTACGAGACGACTAAGGGAAATAAAATGCATATAACACCTATGCAAGAGAAGGAAAACTTGAAACAAAATCCTATACCAACACGTCTGACTAGTGTGGTGTAGTAGGTTAATTGCCCTCCGACTATGGAGGAGGCTCGAGCCCAACAGTGGGACATATATGAGCTGAGATGATGATGATGAAGGAGTTAAGCAATATAAAACATTTAATAAATCTTAATCTCACTGGGAAGTTTAATTTATGAGCAGGCAATCTCTGTAATAGGAGATAAATGTACTTAAGGGTTGGCATAAGGTGGTATTTCATTTCCATTTTTCTGCCGTGGTGTTATCCTTTTATATCCCACCACATAGTACAGGATTATCTGTTCTCCTCTGGTCATCTCAATAGACAATTCTTATTCTCCTATAAGCATAATATTTGTTTATACTTGGAAAGGTCTTGAAGGTACATTCACATATGTGCATGGCTCCTCAAGACCTTTCTTTGCTTGGATCAGATATCCAAACAAATTGGTATGACCAGCAGTTTTTAAAGGACATGAATAATGTATAGGGTCTCCATTGTAAGAAAAAAAACCTTTGATAAAATCATCTATGGTTTTGTACTTTGGAGACCAAATCAAAGTTCCATAGACAACAATCTGGCTGAATTGTTTCAGTTTAGACATAGACTCTGGAAAACAATGTATTACTTTTTCAAAAATAATCAGACCTTTTTCTATACTGAAAGTGGGTTACACATTAGAAGGTTAAAAATTCGAAACAAATAGGTTTACATAGTTTGGGTACGTTCCTTTCAATCCCTTACCTGTACCAACACCCGCAAGCAAGAAGAGGTTAGTGAATGGGGGCTGAACTCCTAAACGACTGCAGCGATTTTGATGAAATTTGTCTATGTATTCTGGTAGATTCAAGAACAATTGGACCCAGTAGGTACTGCTGCATTTGATTCAACAAAATTTTTTTCATTTATTTTAGATTAGTACAAAACTAGGTTTTTCAAGTCGGCTAGTAATAATAAAACTACTTTTATGGATTCTATCGCGTTTGTATTTCATTTTATATATAGAATCATTCTTTTTTTGTACTGGCAATGAACTTGTATTAATTTTGTATTAAAAATGTGGGTCAAAATTTAATATCTTATAGGGTGGATATAAATTTTTGTAATAACAATGACATATTGGACGTAAGACACCTCAGTCCTCCCGTGACCATGATCACGTAATGTGTTCGAAACGTCGGGCAATTAAAAATCAAATACAAACGCGATAGAATCCGTAAAAGTAGTTTTATGTCAAATGTGTAATACTCAGCGTAAATATTAGAAATCATTGTAGTAATTATAGATTAAAATCACTATTGTTTATTTTGTTTTCTTTTTCACTAACAGGTGTACAAGTCTCAGCGTCTTCGCGCCGGCAAGGGAAAAATGCGTAACCGTCGTCGCATCCAACGCAAGGGACCGCTCATCATCTACCACAAGGATCAGGTTGAGTTTTACACTATAATTATACCCGTTTCCACCAACAACCCCTAAATTTTAGGTTTACTACGGAACTTCCCCATAATGCATGACCTGTTCACTGATTATCCAATAATTATGATGCTTATTGTTGTAACCCAATTTTTAAAATTCGGATTTCACTGTATAGGGGGAGTTGGTTAAAATTGTAAACTGTGAGATACTTAGTTATAACATAAAAGAAAATTATTCACATCAATTATATTGTCACCTAAAATTTAGGGGTTGATTAAAACTGACATCTGGCCGGCGGCCGGTCATAAAACTGTTGCCAATAACTTTTACAATATGTACTATGAAAGAGGAGTACATATTTTAACGACCCCAAGTAATTGGGATGTGAGTAGGAGAATGATGATCAAAATTGACATTAGTTTTTAAGATGTCTGAAGGATATAATATACGGGAAACTTCTATACAAGAGAAGGTGAAATAAATATGGAACTCTTCAAGCCCCATTCCAGTCTAAGGGAGGCTCAAGAGTGGCTCGTGGAGGGTGCGATGATGATGATATATCGAAGCTGAAATGGCATCTCTAATATGAAGGAAATCTAAGCCCAATACAGAGATATACACGGTGACATGTCGTCTTACAAAAGCAGTTCAGTTAACGTATCCATTATCTACTATTCATTCGTACAATTAAAAGGTTAAAAAAATATATTTACACGAATATTTTTTATTAACACGTTTACTGCGGCCAAATATCACCTACGAATATCATAGCGGGCGGATCGCTACACGACAATAGTGCGCGGCCGCGCGGCGGTTTTTGGGTAAACAGAAATACCTATTATTATAGAAAAGCCTTTGTTTGAAAACAAAAATGCATAATACTCGCATCTGGAAATTCATAGTCCTTTGTTTTAATTGTGGTACCGTCATAGAAAGATACCGGCGACTCCGGCGTTTTGTGTAACAGCTGCAGCCATAATATTTTTTTGTAACAATTGACCATATGAAACATGGAACATTTTTCAATATATACAATAAGATTCTACAATAAAAACACTATAAAGCACACCGCATTTTTTAGTTACACCTTTTTAGATGTACCTACTAATTATCTTAAAAAATTAAACACAAACGATTATTGCAAATATTTTTTAGAAATAATATAATTGTATATTTCGTTACAATAACATCAATTTCTATTTAAATAAGGTAAGCCGTATCTTATTTAAACTTAAGATCGGTAGATAGTCTTTATTTAACTATCATTACGAATTAAATGACATGTATTAATAATAAATTAATAGCAATAAAATACTTAACTAAAAAATATTAAGTTACGTAAGCACACCCTGCGCGCCGCACTAGTTTAGCGTAAAATAAGTACGCACGGTGTTTGATTTGCCGCGCGATGCAATGAAAACACGACAATGGTGATTTGACGCATCACGCGTTGTCTGCAGGAACGCGACAATTGTGTTTGGCCGCAGTGCACGTGTTAAAAATTATTATAAATAATTACTAATTAAAATAGTAAAAGAACAGCATGTAGCGAGCGGTAGGCTACCTACTCGACATAACCTACGTACTGTGTAGGTACTACCTAGGCGTAGGTACACTTTAGAATAGCAGTCCACGTGGACTAATTACGTTAGCCAATCATTATCATGCGGAATGCCGTATGGTTTCTTTTGTTTAAAATGTAAACATTATATACAGATTGTTACAAAATAATAACTTTACATACATACCATCACGCCATGTCCTTTGCAGGGTAGGCAGAGAGAACAGAGTGCCAGAGAACTCTATCCTTGCATACTTCATTCGCTTCCTCAACATTCATAATTCTCTTCATACACGCTCGCCGGTTTCGGAGACTCTTGACTCCACCTTCCTTCAGTACATGACCGATCTGGTCTAGGTAGGTTAGTCTCGTTCTCCCTCGGTACCTACATCCTTCCACTTTCGCATTGTATATCTTCTTAACCAGACGTTCATTCGGCATTCTTTCCACATGTTCGAACCATCGGAGCATTCCCTTTCGCATCTTTACACTAATACTCTCTTTCATACCTACTCGCTCTCTTACGTCGTCATATAATAACTTTAATTTATTTTATTTTGTTATTTTTTTATCACTATCACTATTGAACAATTAAATATGTTAGATATGTTTCTTTGGTCGGATACATTTATGGCACTCCTTTTGTAAGACGATATAAATGTCACGGTGTATATAGAAATTTCTACCATGACCCTCGCTTCTTACAACTGTAGTTTATTACTGCAATAATGTATGATAATGTTGAGGGTAGACTGATGCGTCACAACCGAACCGCGCACGTATATACGAGACGTGGATCATAAGTGTCGCGACATAATTTTTTTTTAATAATTACTTATTGTGTTGACTGAATATTATAACTTCTTACTATAGTCAGGGAGGGGGTAGTGAACCTGACATTACGTAAGTTATTAAATTGAAAATTACTAATGTTGGTCATAATTGTGATATATTAATAAGATTAATGTTGATGCAGTGAGTTAATGATACTTACTTGTAGTAATAAGATTGTAATAAAAGACTTATTCAGAATAAACGGAGTTATATTTGATTAATAGGGCCTTTTCTTATAAAAAAATCTTTTAAGGGGCAGGGGGAAGTAGTTGCAATCTTATGATGTCTTACGGTAGGGGGTGAGGGGGCCAAATCATTCTTCAAAATCCCTTCGTAATTTATGAACGGCCCCTTAGTATCTGATTGTCAAAATAAAATAAAAAGAATGTTAACCAATTTATGAAATTGATTCAGGGGCTGACCCGTGCATTCCGCAACATCCCCGGCATTGAAATGCTCAACGTTGACAAGCTGAACCTCTTGAAGTTGGCACCAGGTGGTCACCTCGGCCGCTTTGTTATCTGGACCCAGTCCGCTTTCGACAGGCTTGGTAAGTGACATTTAAATTTTCACAAACCTATTATAGATTACAAAAATACCATTGATATTGATTTGTCTCATAATTATCATCTCAGCTGATATAGATCCCACTGCTGGGCAAGAATCTCCTCTATAATGGGAAAGAACTTGACCTTACCACACCAAGTCGTATGGAAGATAGTGTATATACCAACCCGACTGCCATCAGCGTTGTATAGGCCAGGGGTCGGCAACCTGCGGCTCTTTAGTTCTATACGCAAAAAAAAAAAAAAACTTTTTTTTTTTTGTGTCTTAGTTGTTAGCCTCAGATGGCTATGACAACTTTATCCGGACTGTGGGTGAGCGCTGAGGGCTCTCAACCCGTACATTTAAAAATGGTTCTGAATTGATTAATGAGGATTAGGCCCAAATTATATATATATATATCTTTCTTATATATATCTTTCAACCTTTATAAATTCTAATTTTTGGCTCTTCCGACTCAAAGGGTGGCCGACCCCTGGTATAGGCGATCAAATTTCCTCCAAATTGGAGGAATGCTGCCCAGCTTTGGGACTTGTATAAGCCGAGATGATGATGATTAGTGATGCAACAGACTTCTGTTTGTTATTCAGCGCCATTTATAAACGAAAATTTTATTGTAAATTTACGACGTACAGAGAGGATTCTATCGCCTAAGTACTTTCATAAAATATTATTTCATAATATTCAGTTTTGATTAATTAACTTAATATTTGAATAATCGAGCTTAGTTGGGTATGTTATTTTGTGTATTTTTGAATATATTTATATATTTAAAAAAAAATATTAAAAAAAATGAACTAAAAAAAATCAACGACATGGTCAAATTTGCTTTCAGCCAACGCAATATTATATTTTTAATGGGCTAAAAATACTGACAAAACATTATTTTGTATAAATAAAACCTAGTTAGATCTATTTATCACCACCGAAACTTCCTGCATACTAAATTTCATAGAAATCGATAGTGCTGTTGCTAAGATTACGAAAATAAAAAAATTGCTCGTTTAAAGATATTAAATTTAATAAATATGATTGAATTTCTTTTGTATTACGGAGGATCCATTAATTACGTGAGGTATTCAAGGGCGGGAGCGGGTCGAGCCGAATCTTACTAAATCTCACTCGGGGGAGAGAGGGACACAGGGAGTCTTGGCAAATATTAGCAGAAAATGGTGTAAACTGCGTTAAAGTTAAATGAAAGTAATTAAAAAAGAATTGAAAAATCTCATGTGAGATTGGGGAAGACGGGGAGGGGATCGAGAAAAGTCTTACGACATCTCACCAAGGCGGGAGAGCGTGTCAAAAATCCGCAAAAATGCCTCGCATAATTAATGGGCGCTCTCTTATTACTTCGACTTAAATGTTTTGTTGAGTTTCCGTTTCTATTTCCGTTATAACCATTTCCGTTGCATCACTAATTATTACGTATTCCTAAGTTATATACAAATCCCCTATAAGCCTTACTGAGTATATTTATTATATGTACTGCAGTTACTAATATATGGGGTATATTAAACATGCTCCCAAAAGGAAACATTGACCTGAGCTGCAAGTTGGTCATAGTGTCGACGTGTGGAGTACATTCTTTATTACTATTTATGAAACTGTTTGTTTGTTTTTATTCGCTATTCTCGTGTATGTAGTCCCCTAAATACAAGTATTATTGCACGCCTCATAAGCGAAGCGTTGAGATCTTGCTCTACTCTCGATATATGAAAATCAAGGACTTTTCAAACCTGAAATGATTGTAATTTTCTCACATTGCACTTATAGTATAATATTATCATACAATATGTCAAAAAAAAACAATCGTTTAAACGTATTTGACATTTTTTTAAAAGCAATTACTTTGTTTAAAGTAAGAAAATAGTTGATTAAAAAAATATTCGAGGACGTCGGCTAAAATATTCTGGATCTGGCACGAATACGACCGTAACAATTAATGTATCAAAATATTTATTTTTTTAAAAGCTTTATAATCACAACGCGCTGTTTCCTTACGAAAATGGCTTGGTAATACTTTGTCGTTTAATTGCAATTAATAAAAAACTAAACTGCTTAGTTATTAGTGTATGTGTATACCTTATGAAAATTGAGTTTGTTTACATTTTTTTGTTGATCCTTTCGGACAGGCAAAGGAAACAAATCCCATACAGCCTATTGTAAACGAACAGCTATGTTGTTTAGCACTACGTCGAGAATGGCACTAAATTTCAAAAGTATTTTTTTTTTCATTTGCATTTTAGACATTGACTAATATTGATTGTATATAATATACATTGAAAATAGTAAATGATAAATAATATAAAAAGTATGAGGCGTGCACTTTTGAATTTTCCAAATTATATTTACTTATACTTTGAATTAAAAATTATGAGGTTCTAAATTTATTTTTACTGTATAGACCCTCTATTTGGATCTTGGAAGACACCATCAAAGGAGAAGAAGAATTTCAATCTGCCACAACCCAAGATGGCGAACACCGACCTCAGCCGCCTGCTCAAATCTGATGAAATCAGGAAGGTTCTCCGTGCACCCAAGTATGTATAGTTTAATTTAAAAAAAAAATGCTTAATGAAGCGACAATGTACAGTGACATAATACATGAAATTTAAAATCATTTGGTTATAAAACCTGCAAGGGCCATTTATCTGCCCCCTTGTTTCTGCCACCCTTGGCAGGCGTGTTAGTGATCGGTAAGCTGTTACATGTTTTTTAAGAGAAAGCTGTTGCCCGCTATTTTGGTAGGATCCTCAGTCTATTTTTACGGCTCCTAACGGTCAATTGTAATTTTCCAAAGAAATATGAATCTAAAAATTCTTAAAATTATTGTTGGACTGTTTTGTTTACTGATAAAGTGAAGTGAAAAATTAATATGGGTTCATTGTTTATGTATGTTCAATTCATAAAAAATATGAAATTTTTCATCAATGTTTTCTTATGACGCTATCGTGTAAAATGATCGTATTTACAGACAACCATCCCTTTTCTTTTTTATGTAAAAGATAACAAGGCCTTTATTAAACATACAATAAAAAAATACGAATAAGAATAATTTCTGGATCGCGTAATTAATTACGCTACACCGAGGTCGAATCTAGAAGCCACCGAAGACAAAGATCGGGTACCGGTGGCCCGCTCGCACGGCGAAGAGAGGTGTTTGCAGGGTGGGTCTATGGGGTTGCGCGCCGCCTCTTCCGTCGCCATGGACCGATTTCGCTGGGCGCGACCACGTCCACCACGAGGTTGTTTTAATGATGAAATTCTCTAACAGAGCATTGGGTTATGAAAAAACCATGTTTACCTAATCACGTTGACTTAATACTGAAAATTTAAAACCCTAAAAACCTTTCACAGAGTTAAGTATTTTTTTTTATAGCATATTGTTATTATTTACAGCAAACGTGTTGTCCGCGCCACCCGGAAACTGAACCCGTTAACCAACACCAAGGCTATGCTGAGATTGAATCCATTCTCGGCTGTCCTGAGAAGGAAGGCCGTCTTGGATCAGGCCACCAAGAACAACGCCAGAGCTTTGGCTTTAGCCGAGAAGCGTGGAGTAAGTGTTTTTTTATGATAGTATTACGCCTATTTTAATTAAAGACTTAAATTTTAGGTATCACCTAAGAGAATATATATGACGCACCATCGATGTTGATAATTTTTTTTTTTATTGTTAAATAAGATTTAATTTAAAAAAATAAACTTCAGTAATAATTAAAATTTTATTGAAATAGTTATTAAGATTGAAATATTATACATTATTGTGATAAAAAGTATTATATGTGTTAATCTAGAAAACAGTTTGTCTTTGGACCAATTTCCTCGTAAAAATGACGCATAACATAATTAATATGAATTTTTATAGCTTTAGGTGTTACTTAATCTTTAGGTACTTGGTAAAAAAGACATTCAACTCTTAGCTTATAATTAATATCATGTTCTTTTGATTAGAAATATATAAATAGTTTTGTCAGATATCACCATCTCTCAGCCACGAAATTATGATTCCTTTTGTGTGTTTGAGGGTTAAAAATACAATGTTTTTCTTTCGACTTGGGTGTCTTAAAAACTGGCTGATTAAATGTAACTGTGGTGAATTGTATTTTTACTCCGTCACCGCACAGAAAATGTGTATTTGGTTGACTTCAACTACATGAGGTTTGAAGTAGGATACTTATGTTAAAAAAATATATGATGATACTCTCTTTCAGAGCATTGGGTTATGATAACCATGATTACTCATAACACGTTGACAATTAACTGATATAATTCTCACTCGAATAAACCTCTTATTTTTCCATGAACAAATACTACATATTTATTCTTTTCTATAGATCAAACTCTCGGAGAGTGATTCAGCTGTGAAAGCAGAGAAACTCCGCCTAAAAAGACGTAAGGCAATCAAGGCAGCGATCGCGAAAAAGCCCAAGAAGCCAGCGCCTAAGAAGACCGCTCCACCGCCGCCTAAAAAGAAGGCCGCAAAGGACGCCAAGGCCAAACCTGCAGCCAAAGCTCCGGCTAAACCCGCTGCGAAAGCGGCGGCCAAGTGATGATGATAAATATATATATTGATTATAAGTGTTTTTTTTACTGAATAGTTTTTAACTAATTCCCTCCCCTGCGTATAATTAATAAATAAAAGAAAAACTTTGATACATTAATTTTTACGGTCGTGAGAATGCCAGATCCTTACGGAAACATCCGGACGTCCTCGAATATTTTTTCATTCATTTTTTTTCTTACTTTAAACAAAATAATTGCTTTTTAAAAATATCAAATACATACGTCTAAACGAATGTTTTTCTTGACATATGTATGACAATATTGTTCTATAAGTGCAGTGTGAGAAAAATAGTCATTTTTAGTTTTCAAAGTCCTCGATTTTCATATATCGAGTAGAGTATCACCTCAACGCTTTGCTTATGAGGCGTGCGATATTTGTCAAATATATTTTATGGTTTGATTACCATCTAAAGCCTTCTTAAGGTGCTTAATAGCCTGCCCGTCTTAGCCAATACAAGTCTCACTCAAGGCAAGGAGTCGTATCAAGGGAAGTAAAGGGATTTGAAGGCAGGCGGTCGGTCATAAAAATATTGCTAAAACTTTCGCAATATATACATTATCATTCTCCTGCTCTTATCCCAATTACTAGGGGTCAACGCAATATGTACTTCTTATTTAGTGCAAAGTTATTGGCAATATGTACAATGGCAAAAAAAGAAAAAGGTGTAAAGATGCGAAAGGGCATGCTCCGATGGTTCGGACATGTGGAAAGAATGCCGAACGAATGTCTGGTTAAGAAGATATACAATGCGAAAGTGGAAGGATGTAGGTACCGGGGGAGACCGAGACCAAACTATCTAGACCAGATCGGTCATATACTGAAGGAAGGTGGAGTCAAGAGTCTCCGAAACCGGCGAGCGTGTATGGAGAGAATTATGAATGTTGAGGAAGCGAGTGAAGTATGCAGAGATAGAGTTCTCTGGCACTCTGTTCTCTCTGCCTACCTTGCAAGGGGTGATGATATGTATGTATGTACAATGGAATAAGAAGACATGTTGAGTTAAATTGGGATACGAGCAGAATGATAATGGATAAGAATGTAATGTGCCACTGCAATATTGCAGCTGAGGAACTACCAGGAGAATTGACATCAGCATTTTGCTGGGAAACTTGAAATACCAATTGTAATCGCTGTGATTTATTTATACCTACGTGAATACCAAGCCAGAGGCTGATTGATCGCATTCGTAACGAACCTAAGAGAGCGAGTAGGTATGAAAGAGAGTATTGGTGTAAAGATGCGAAAGGGAATGGTTCGTCCATCACAATACAAGGATTATTTCCTTTGTGCTGGGTACAGCGCCGGATTAGCCACATAGCAAGAGTAGCAAATGCTACGGGCCCCGCACTCCAACCGCGGGAGTTTAACCGTAAAAAAAATTCAATTTAAATAGGAGTGTAAAAATATTTTTATCTCACTGATGAATATAGAGCATGATATGCTTAAAAAAGTCAATATTGAAAGTGTTAGCTCTAAATTCGCCCATATTAAATTTAGAAAAGTTGTGTAACAATTTGTTTTATTTAGGCACTAACCTTTAATTACCTTACCTGAAGCAAATCAAGGGCCCCTTGACAGATTTTGCTACAGACCCCGCGCTGGGTTATTGCGGCACTGGCTGGGTAGTGTAAATGAAAATACTAAGATGAAAGTTCCCTACCGTTTTGGACGAGGTTCAGGCCCAGTAGTGGGATGTATATAAATTGAGAAGTAAGATAGCTACATCCCAGCTTCGTTCCCGTTTAAACTTTACTATATCTCACTTTTTATTTTCCGCCTAGATTAAAAATTAATCTTGCCGATATTTAAGACGATGTGTAGATATATGAAATACATACATACATGCATACCATCATGCCATGTCCTTTGCAGGGTAGGCAGAGAGAACAAAGTGCTAGAGAACTCTATCCTTGCATACTTCACTCGCTTCCTCAACATTCATAATTCTCTTCATACACGCTCGCCGGTTTCGGAGACTCTTAACTCCGCCTTACTTCAGTACATGACCGATCTGGTCTAGGTAGGTGAGTCTCATACCTACATCCTTCCACAATATGAAATATTAATATGGAATTGAGTTAAGAAGTGGAAGTTGCGTTACAGGCAGACGACGCGAATGGCGTTTGTGCGATCCACAAGATATTGTTCTAAATCTGGGTGTTATTTATATTTGTAATGCCCAAGCGATTAAAGAATTTATAAATTAGCGCAGAGTCTGTCTTTAGAGGTAAAAAACTTTACTCGCATTTGTAATATTAGATCTATAAATTACTAAGGAAAATTGGGACATTTCTGATTATATTATTTACCTAATTTGATACTCAGTGACAATGTTTTACCTATTGATTCTTAGGGGACATGCTAATGATCAAATTAAAGTTATTACGTTATTGGATCATATAAAAATAGATAGTCTCTACGTTAAAACTATTCTTTGGCTTATGTCTCAGAATTAAAGTTCTTTGATTATTCTTGATGCACAAAGGTCACATATGGAGTAATAAAGTTTGTTCAAATTCATTGTATACATATACATAAATAAATTACGTAATGTATGCATAACACGTGACGTGCACACAATAAAAATAAAAATGGCGAATTTGCCAATCATTAATATGACATTAGTGACAAAGTATGACAATAAAATGTCACTATATTGACATTTCTAAATATTCGATAAAACTGGATTAATTAATCCAAGCCAAGCATATTTGCAACCATTGCAAAAATGAAAAATCAATATTGAAAATTGTTTCAGGAATGTTACTGCGTTACATCCGGTTGGCGGAGATTGTCAAGTGACCTAATTATTATATAACCCAAAAATTAAATATTGTAAACCATGCATTAAATAAAATATAATATAAAACAAATACTAATACATTCTTTTGAATATATAAATCGTGAAATTGTTAGAATATCTAACATATTGTTGAAAACACGCCATTGATAGTTGTCTGTGGCCATTAATGCGTACTGGTAACACTTGTAATCGATACCAAGTATTTATAAGAATCGATATTCACTTCGTAGTATTATTTTATTTGCAACCAAAGGCCCATTCTAAATAGAACACTGTGGAACATATATAAAATAACAGAGGAAACTATTTACAATAGCACCCCTTAACAGCTAATAAGTATTAGTTACTTCTTAGCTTGGTGCTAGGTAAATATAGCCATCGAATACTTCACCCGGTTGTAAATGGCATAGGGCCTTTTAGAGTTTTATTGTCACAGCAATAACGAATGTCGATGGAAGGATAGAGTATTTAAATATCAGAAATTACTATTCAATTTTACAAGTTAAAATATGCCCATTATTGAGTCTTTCGTTGTACATTGTCGAAGATAGATTTTCTTCAAAGAACACCTAATAAAGTGGTCATTGAGTAGAGAGGTTATTGCTACAATCACCACATTTCGTAACCGGATTGATGATCGTAACAGAGTGTAACACCTTTCATTGCCCGGAATAACATTGCTGCCTGTTCTTCTAATTATCTCCCAGTTTTTTCGTCACTCACGGGCAACTATGGGATGGCGGCTATTATATTCTTATCTCGTTGTTATACGGACGAAAAATAATATCATAAAACAACTATATGGATGACAGTAAGTTACGATGTAAATGACATTTACTAATTCAATAACAGCATAGAAATGCAGACTATCTTAAGATACTCATTACAATTTACCAGATGGAATAATGTAATCATTTTTAATGTGTGGATGTCTGTACGAACGGATGAATACAAACGTGTATAGAAGCATTGTAAGACGGTATGATTAATGGCAGGACGATCCATTAATACGTATAAAAAATAAAACCAATGGAAAACGATTCGTCATAGCTTTCTTAGGAGGATTATGTATTTTTAACTTCACCATCAAATGTAGCAACATTAAAGAAGTTTCACCACAATCACGCGTAAGGATTTGCACTTTGAATACTTTTTTCTTTCGAGGTATTACAATTCGTTTATCATATGTATATGGAGATTATAATAATTGCGATTCGATTGCTTTCTTTATATTATTGAGCAAGTTCCGCCTATGCTTTGAGTACTAAAATTATAATAATATTGCATTTTTTTTAAATATGAATTATTCATATCTCAAAAAAAGAATTTTAATTTAAAAAAGAATGCCTACATCTACCTATTTAAGAATATTATATTCTTCGTTTGTATTTTGATGTTTGTGTGATATTATATTTTACTTTGTTTTTAAATAAAAAAATATAAATTAACATTTAATAAGCTATTTATTAATTCATTGTTTACAATTTATTTTTATTATCTTAAATTTATAAACATTTATAATAAATCATCATGATAATGGTGATTTATAAACATTTAAATGAGTTTAAGTGCACATAAGCAATTCTTAAATATGCTGTTTAAAACACATTGTCACTCTTGATTTAATGTGATTGAGCTTCAACTAAATGTGTAAATTATTTTACTAATATATTTTTATTATTTGCATTACATTTAAAGAAAAGAATTGAAATAATTATTCGAAATCTAAAATATAAAAATATTTTAAATAGTAGTACTACTTTTAATCGATTTAGTCCAATCGTTACACATTCAATGTTGCCAGTATATTTTGCCGCCGAATTACATCACCATTTCATGGCACGCGTTTGACGCATTTGTTAAAATTTTCGACTTTTCGTGACAGCACGTCAATTTCGACATTTGATTGATAATTTTCTAAAGATCCATCAAATTAGTTTGTTTGAAAGTTGGTTTAGGCGCTAAATGTTATTATTTTATAGTTTTAACTTTGTTACAATGATGTGAGAGTTAGGTGTCCATTTTTGATTCCGCGGTGTTATTCTATCATCATGAGCGCACTAAAGTGTGTGGTCGAAGGCTGCAATTTGGAATACGATGTTGTCTGTAGCTTTTCATTTTACAAGTAAGTTTGTTTATATTATAAATCTAATACAAGAATACTGCTTTCTTACTTAAAGTGTCTATGGTCATGTTTGATTTGACCTCGGAAGTTCAGACATCAAATATTGTGAACAAATTTTACTATATTGTAACGATATCAAATTAGTATTTTTCCGCTTGAATTCTCATACAAACTGTACACAATCCAATTCATTGGTTTTAACATATTTTCACAACATTATCATATTCTATTAATTAAAAATATTTAATTATCTAGAATTTTTTTTTTTTGATTAGGTACTTATATTATTAGTTATTATTTTAATAGTTTGTTATAAACATTGATATTGTCAACCTCGTATTATACATATGAAGTCATATTGATAATAATTTATGTACTTTCTTGTACATATATTATCTATTTATTTGTACAAATGTGTACATATATTATCTATGCATATAATATGACCTATCAAAATTTGAACAATACATAGTTTTCCTAATTTTAACAACTGCTACTCACAAATATGATCACCTTTCTTATCCATGAGTATAGAAAAAGTCAACTAAGGGATATACATACATATCATCACGCCATATCCCTTTCAGGGTAGGCAGAGAGAACAGAGTGCCAGAGAACTCTATCCTTGCATACTTCACTCGCTTCCTCAACATTCATAATTCTCTTCATATACGTTTGCCGGTTTCCGAGACTCTTGACTCCACCTTCCTTCAGAACATGACCAATCTGGTCTAGGTAGGCGAGTCTCGGTCTCCCCCGGTACCTACATCCTTCCACTTTCGCATTGTATATCTTAACCAGATGTTCGCTAAGGATATAATATCCATATAGCGTTTATATAAAAGAATCATCATTTGCCTGCCCTCATCCCACACTAAGTGGGGTCGGCACAACACATTCTTGCCTTCCACACACACACAACATCTATATAAGAGAATGAAAATATGATATAAACCTTATACCAACCCATATGACCTTATTGTAGAAAATGCCTAATCCAAGTTATGGGACATATATGAGCTGAGATGATGAAACAATATTAATTGTATATATATGGAGTAATTTTTGAATCTACTCGTCAAATTATAATAGTTTTCATCCGTTATCCTGTTCTTATTCTAATCAATATTGGGGTTGACAATATATATATATATATATATACACTACCGTCCAAAAGTTTGGAAGCAGCAAGGTAAAATCGAATAAAACCAAACTAAGTCATTTAAATTTAAATGTATTGATAAAAAAATAAAGAACAAACAGAAACTAACTTAAACAAAATAAAAAAATAATATACAATGGTAAATTAGATTAAATTTTAGCTTCATCAAAGTGTCCACCTTTCTCCTTTATAATCTTCTCACATATTCTGGGCATTCTATTAATCAATTTTTTAAAATAATCTTTATCTAATTTGTTCCATTCGTTCTCTAATAGCTGCCACAAATGTTCTGAGCTCGTAGGACAACGACTTTTCACCCTCCTGTCAAGTTCATCCCAAACAAGTTCAATGGGAGAAAGATCAGGGGATTGAGATGGCCATTGCATGATGTTTAAAATGTTTTCAGCTTTTTTCTTGTTTAAAAAGTTCTGGCACAATTTAGACGAATGCTTAGGATCATTATCCTGTTGAAAAATGAATCCAGAACCAATGAGACTTAGTCCACTGGGTATGGCAGAATCTTGGAGAATTTTTAAATAGCCTTCCTTGTTTAATTTTCCGGTTATCCTCACAAGATTGCCGGGTTTACTGTTGCCAAAACACCCCCAAACCATGACATTACCACCACCATGTTTGATGGTAGGCACTGTACATGCCTCTGAAGCCCTCTCTTCTTTTGACCGGCGTACAAAGACACGTCTATTGGATCCGAAAATCTGAAATTTTGATTCGTCACTCCAAAGGACATTTTCCCATTGTTCTATAGTCCAGTTTTTATGCGCTTTTGCCCATTCTAGTCTATTTTTCTTATGTCGATTTGTTAGTTTGGGTTTTTTAGCAGCAACACATCCTCTTAATCCCGCAGACAGTAAGCGTCTTTTAACAGTAGTTGTTGAAATGGGTGTTTCTCGCGTATCATTCAGAGCTGCAGTGATCTGTGGTGCAGTTAAGCGTCGATTCCGTTTAGAAAGAACTCTAATGAAGTTGTCCTCTTGATTTGTTGTGGATTTGGGCCTACCAGATCTCTTTCTATCTTCATTTTTCCCCGTTTCTTGTTTTCTAGCAAGGGTATAGTGGACACCTTTACAAGAAATTCCGAGCCTTTCTGCGATTTGACGTTCACTGTATCCTTCCTCGCGTAGAGTGCAAATAGCGCTTCGCTGTTCAAGCGTGATTTGCTTGCGTTTTGCCATTTTCAGAAGAAAAAATACGGTCAAAGTAGTAGCCGATATCTTTCGAATACAGACAATGTTAATATCACAACTTTCACGTGCCAATGCTCAAGTGCGACTGAATAAGGTCTAAAAAAGTTAAAACCAGCAAACATTATCAATAAAACTACACCATTGCATAGGATAAAGTAGCCGACGGATTAAGTCATAAAACACGTGTTTCGTCAATATTAAGGAATTCCATAAAACTTGATGAATGTAGGATAATAATCCTTTTGTGTTTGTGTAGACAGTCGTAAAAGGTTGTAAAACTTAAGATTATTGCTAATTTTTACCGCTATTAGTCGGCATTTATTTGTTTTGTTTGAAAACAGGTGTGCTTCCAAACTTTTGGACGGTAGTGTATATATCCTTTTCCATCATACATTCATATAGCAAAAGTTATTGGTCATAGTTGTATGGTTAACCGCCTGCCTGATTTGAACCCTGTTTTTAATTTTTTATGGAAATACTACTAAGGAAATAATCCTTGTATTGGGACTTAACAAAAATATAATTAACGCATTCAAATTACACCCAGACTCAGAACAGCACTTTGTGGATCCCACGAGGTAATGTCCTGCGTAGGAATCGAACCCATAGAACTGGCACGGAAGCTCAGTATATTAAACACTCCATATGAGCAGTCAAGTCAATCTGTTGACCAGACGGTGTCAGAAAGAGCTCGTCCAAGTCATTGTAAGGCTCTTAGTCGTCTTTTACGACATCCACAAGCATAGTAACGTTTGGTAGTATTCATAGCTACTACCACAGCTGTTTTCTATATTTTTAAGTTACATTGCTCATGAGTATTATAAGCCATCTATATTTTAAGAATATGTTGGTATAGAGTTTAGTTTTAAGTTTTTCTTGTAATACATAGATGTTATATGTACGAGAAGTAAACATACGTTTTTAATATCCCTTAGTCGTCTCTTACGATCATCCATGGGTAAGGTAGGGGGGTGGTGGATTGTATTTTTACATCATCACCGCACGGATAGAGAAATTATTCTATATATGTTGACAATGGCTTCAATGTTTTACCTGAAATTTAGTATGCAGAATTTTTGAGGCGATAAATCAATCTAGCTAGGTGTCATTTAGGCAAAATCATGTTTTATCAGCATTTTCAGGTAGAAGAAATGTGATTAGAATATGAAGTTAAATTTAGCCACATCACATAGTCTTAATTCAAATAGCCACAGAGTTTCATTATTTTCTCCATTGTTTCAATGAATGTCGGCTGCACGCACGAAAAAGTATCACGTTCCGCCTGAGCCGAACGCGCAAGTGAGAGTCCAGAACAAGTGATAGAGTGGGTTCTTTCATTTTAAGAATTTAACTTGAACTCTTAACTTTTTATAAAGTGAAGTGAAAAGTTAATGTGGTTTCCATTGTTTATGTTTGTTTAATTCATAAAAGTATGCATATTTTCATCAATGTTTTCTTATGACGTTATCGCGTAAAATTACGTAAACCGACTTTACAGTCAACCAGATATCATACACGTAATGTCTGTAAACCGACTTCGCAAACAATATATATAAAATTCTTTTATTAAAGTTATTTTTTTTAATGATTTCCTTAATCAGCGCCAACATATCGACGGACAAGGATAATAAACGCCAGGACTGGATCGAAGGTGCCATGCAAGAAGAAAGCGAGTGTCTTTGGAGGCATGTCAGTCTGCAACTATGCGGGTAAGAATTACTTCACTTCTTTTTTTATTACCTACTAGCTTCTGCCCTCGGATTCGCCTGCGAAAAGATTACTTTCCTAAAGTTTTTCATCCCCTATTTTTATTTTACCTCTTAAGGGTAATCTTTTTACAAAATTTTAATGTAAAATTTATAAAAATGACGATACTTACAACTTTTCATCCCCCTTTACAACCCTTTGCATTAAAAAGTAGCCTATATCCTTTGTCAGGCTCTAGAGTATCTGTGTACCAAATTTCATTTAGATCGGTTCAGTAGTTTTGACGTGAAAGAGCGACAGACAGACAGAGTTAATTTAGCATTTATAATATTAGTAAGGATTGTGACAAATAAGCAAGCAGTAAATCTGACACGTCATACTGCCACTCATAGCCCAAAAATTAAATTATTTATTTCCCCCTAGCAGGGGAGACATATGTATACAATATAGTTAATATTAATAATAGATGAGCCTAGAGATATGTAAATATAACACATATGAGCTGACTCTACGGCCGTAGTAGGGGAGAGCATTGTGGGTCAATGCCCTAACTTGAAATCACAATTGACCTAACTTAAAAATACCACAAACTAAGACATTATTGTACATAATTATATTGTTTGGTCATTTTGGTTTGAGATAATCATGACCTATTATAGGTCAGTGGTATACATGGTGATTGATTTAGAAGCTGGTGCTTCGACGGCAGATAAATTATAATAAATTTTTTGTACTTCCGCCCTACCTCAAATTCAAGTCTAGCTATACCCCTTGCCGCCTCCCATCCGCGAGCAAGTAAAAAGATCGCTACTCAGCATAATATAATGGTAGCTTACATGAGAAATCACAACCCTGTTCTTTCGTAGCGTTAACCCCTAAGACCCACTGTAGGCAAAGACCGGGTTCTGGTAGCACATTCGCACGGCGTTGAGAGGTATATTGCGGGGCGGATCTATGGGGTCGCGCGCCGCTTCATCTGTCGCCCCTGACGGATTTAGTGCAGTGTGACCAGACTATAACCCGCCGCAAAAATAAAATGAAGACGAAATTTCTTTTTATGGCAATTATAGTTCATCTAATCTAAGAAGTGCATTTTGACGTTTTGCATTTTTTAATACACAATAACTTTGGTCAAACGTATACACTTGATACACATACATACGTTTGACCAAAGTTATTGTGTATTAAAAAATGCAAAACGTCAAAATGCACTTCTTAGATTAGATGAACTATAATTGCCATAAAAAGAAATTTCGTCTTCATTTTATTTTTGCGGCGGGTTATAGTCTGGTCACACTGCACTAAATCCGTCAGGGGCGACAGATGAAGCGGCGCGCGACCCCATAGATCCGCCCCGCAATATACCTCTCAACGCCGTGCGAATGTGCTACCAGAACCCGGTCTTTGCCTACAGTGGGTCTTAGGGGTTAACGCTACGAAAGAACAGGGTTGTGATTTCTCATGTAAGCTACCATTATATTATGCTGAGTAGCGATCTTTTTACTTGCTCGCGGATGGGAGGCGGCAAGGGGTATAGCTAGACTTGAATTTGAGGTAGGGCGGAAGTACAAAAAATTTATTATAATTTATCTGCCGTCGAAGCACCAGCTTCTAAATCAATCACCATGTATACCATGAACAAAGCTAACGTTCCCTTTAAAACTGACTGATGGTTCACCATGTGTGTGGTGACGGAGTGAGAATACAATTCACCACCCCCTATCTTATCCGTGGTTGATAGTAAGAGACGGCTTAGGTATATAAAACGCATATAAAATCTATGCAAGAGAAGTAAAAACTAGAAACAAAACCCTATACCAACACGCCTGACCAGCGTGGTATAGTAGGTCAATTTCCCTCCCATTATGGAGGAGGATCGTGTCAAACAGTGAGACATATATAAGCTGAAATGATGAGGTATCACCAGAAACCACCGGACTCGAGAAATCAGTACCAGTATTCGGTCCAACAGGAATAGCACGAAGTATAGATCCAATCACATCTACAGAATCCACGAGCAATGTAAGGGTTGGCAGTATCGTAGCCGCTCCCACACAGCAAGTTGTATAGATAGGTATTGATATTTTTACTGTCTCTATTCTTTAAAGACCGTACCAATATTTCGTCTATCTACTTTTTGCAATTTTTTAATCCCCAAATGCGTGAATCGTCCCACTCGTAGGATAAAGAAAGGTCCAATTTTCTCAAGTGTAGGGTAGACTGAGTAGGCCACCGAAGACACATTTTGGGTACCGGTGGCCCGCTCGCACGGCGAAGAGAAGAGTTTGCATAGTGGGTCTATGGGGTCACGCGCCGTCTCTTTCGTCACCCCGGACCAATTAATGGATATCGAAAATATCCAATTTTAGTGAGAAATTGATATTGATTCTTTTTTATTAATAATCGGTTTATTTTTATTTTTCAAAAAGGTGATGAATAAATTAAGTGCTAAATTAATACTAAACAAACTTAATTATTTCAGCGTAAAATCTATTCATCATATTTAGTAAGATTAGGTTAAGTAAAAACAAAAACTGGATTTGAAAATAGCTATTTATTAAGAATTACTACTATTACTTGAATTATCATCGTCGCGAACATTAATAAGTATTTCTTTGTTAATAAATTTGTCGAAATGAACATCTCTGTCAAAATCTTTATTCGATTAATTATATTATTCTAATATGTTTACCGATTATTTGGATATTCGTGAATTGAAAGTTGTCAAGCACTACTGTATAGAACGTGATGACGTGACATTGTTAGATCGTCAATAACAATTGCAAACAATAAATCGGCAATTTTAAAGAATTATTAAGTTATTTATATAATTAACGTTGCGGGTGACTTTCTTGTACAATAATCTAATTTTGAAACACGTAAAACTAATTTAAATTAAAAATAACATGGTAAATAGTAATTGTTATTGAAGATCTAACAATGTCACGTCATCACGTTCTATACAGTAGTGCTTGACAACTTTCAATTCACGAATATCCAAATAATCGGTAAACATATTAGAATAATATAATTAATCGAATAAAGATTTTGACAGAGATGTTCATTTCGACAAATTTATTAACAAAGAAATACTTATTAATGTTCGCGACGATGATAATTCAAGTAATAGTAATTCTTAATAAATAGCTATTTTCTAATCTTACTTTTACTTTTTCTTTTACTTATCTTACTAATCTTACTAAATATGATGAATAGATTTTACGCTGAAATAATTTAGTTTGTTTAGTACTAATTTAGCACTTAATTTATTCATCACCTTTTTGAAAAATAAAAATAAACCGATTATTAATAAAAAAGAATCAATATCAATTTCTCACTAAAATTGGATATTTTCGATATCCATTAATTGGTCCGGGGTGACGAAAGAGACGGCGCGTGACCCCATAGACCCACTATGCAAACTCTTCTCTTCGCCGTGCGAGCGGGCCACCGGTACCCAAAATGTATCTTCGGTGGCCTACTCAGTCTACCCTACACTTGAGAAAATTGGACCTTTCTTTATCCTACGAGTGGGACGATTCACGCATTTAGGGATTAAAAAATTGCAAAAAGTAGATAGACGAAATATTGGTACGGTCTTTAAAGAATAGAGACAGTAAAAATATCAATATCTATACAACTTGGTGTGTGGGAGCGGTGCTATTCCTGTTGGACCGAATACTGGTACTGATTTCTCGAGTCCGGTGGTTTCTGGTGATACCTCATCATTTCAGCTTATATATGTCTCACTCTTGGACACGACCCTCTATAATGGGAGGGAAATTGATCTACTATACCACGCTGGTCAGGCGTGTTGGTATAGAGTTTTGTTTCTAGTTTTTACTTCTCTTGCATAGATTTTATATGCGTTTTATATCCCTAAGTCGTCTCTTACTATCACCCACGGATAAGATAGGGGGTGGTGAATTGTATTCTCACTCCGTCACCACACACATGGTGAACCATCAGTCAGTTTTAAAGGGAACGTTAGCTTTGTTCATATCATTTCTTCACCACACGGGGAATATTAACGTAATAAGCCATTTTTTTTATAGATACCACTTCGAATTGGATAATCAAGGACTTTGGATCGATTCTCCGATGTTACCGGAAATCCTAGCGAAGCAAGAGGCGCCCTCTTCAATCCAACAGTCCGCTACTGACAAGAAACGTGAGTATTTTTCAAGTATAGTGTTTTAGGGGAGTGGTGGCTGTTCTAATTATTTCGTATTTGTGTACTGTTTGTGAGATCTAAGGGCTTTTATTGCTGTTGGTGGCAATCGAGTAGACGGCACACCTGATGGTAAGTATCACTGCCGCCCATGGACCTTTGCAATACCAAGGGTATAGCTAGGCCGCTGCCTACCAATACAAACACCAATCCTACCCCAGTTGGGCTTCCGGCTAAGTTAGGCTTATCGTGGAACCAGTGAACTTCAGGACGAATGGTCAAACAAACCGTGCAAACTGCTGTAAACAATCAAATTATTATACTATTTACTTCTGGTTTTATTTCGAGTTTACCTTCTATTGCGTGGATGTTATATGCATATTACAGCTTAGTCGTCTTTTACGACATACTCAGGCAAGATAGGGAGCCGGTGGTCCGCTCGCACGGCGAAGAGAGAGTAGTTTTACGTTGGGTCTATGGGGTCACGCGCTGCCTTTCCGTCACCCCGGACCGATTCGGCGGGGCGAGACGCATCCATAGTCGTCCAACAAAAAAAAAAAAGGCAAGATAGGGAGTAGTGACTTGTATTATTACTTCTTTTTTTTTGTATTATATTTTTGTCAATTATATTATCACATACAAAATAGTCATTCGTGTGGTGACGGAGTAAGAATACAATTCATCACTCCCTATCTGACCAGGGTGGTATAGTAGGTCAACTTCCTCTCCATTATGGAGGAGGCTCGAGCCCTACAGTGGGACATATTATGAGCTGAGATGATGATGATCATACATAATAGCAGAATATTGGGGTTCTTATGTAATTAATGAATGTCGTAATTGTGGCCCCCCTTACAGCTGGCTCACGGCTCTTCTATTCGCCACAGTGCAGCTCGAATAGCAGCTGTGTACACCATACAATTTTGTCCCATTGTCGTTAAAAAAATAAGATCTTAGGCTTGGTTCTCGATGTGTATTGTATATTGTGAAAGAAAATCTTAAAAAAAGAAAGTATAGTATGACACGATGATAAATAATGCACATTGTATCTTAGAGAGAGACAATCCACTAATTACGGCTTCGTAGAGCATTGTCCTTGTCAGATACAACTCTTGTGACGTCACACTGTTAAAACAATTAACTTTTTGTTTTATTAAATAAAGTAGACATGTTTTATAAGCTTTTATTCTAAATTATTGGGGTTTCAACAATATCATATAGGTATGTATATTTGGAATGGATGTAGCTGTGTGGTAGCGGCTATGAATATTACCAACCCTTACTTTGCTCGTGGATGTCGTAAAAGACGACTAAGAGCCTTATAACGACCTGGGCCAACTCCATCTGATGCCGTTTGGTCAACAATTACATTCACAAGTAGTGTTGACGTCTGGCAGGCGGCCGGTCATAAAACTATTGCCAATAACTTTTACAATATGTACTATTATGAAAGAAGAGTACATATTGTATCGACCCCAAGCAATTAAGATAAGAGTAGGAGAATGATGATGATGATAATGATGATTTTTAATGGATGCAACTGCACTAAAAAGAAAATAAATAACATAGATATAACTTAATAGACAAACTCGCTGAGTTTCTTGCCGGGTCTTCTCAGTAGTGGTCTCGTTGCGATTCCGTGGTAGTTTATTGTATTGGATTGTAAAAAAATTACAATATGTAAGTGATCTCGCAGGGTTTATGCATAATAAATGATTTTGAATTTACACTTTAGAACTTTTAAAAGGACTGCGCAAGAGACTTCGGTTATCTGTATGGTAACGGAATAAGAATACAATTCACCACCCACTATTTTCTATATCGTAAAAAGCAATTGAGGTGTATAATATGCAAATATAAGGTATATAAAGAATGCCGAACGAACGTTTGGTTAAGAAGATATGAAAGTGGTAGGGGTAGGTAACGGGGGAGACCGAGACTCACCTACCTAGACCAGATTGGTCACGTACTGAAGGAAGGTGGAGTCAAAAGTCTACCAAACTGGCGAGCGTGTATGAAGAGAATTATGAATGTTGAGGAAGCGAGTGAAGTATGGAAGGATAGAGTTCTCTGTCACTCTGTTCTCTTTGCCTACCCTGCAAGGGATATGGCGTGATGATATGTATGTATGTATGTAGAAAGCAATTTAGAAATATAATACGCCTTCTTTTGCATAGATGTACTATGCAAAAGAAGGATCTTTTTTTATTATAATGGCAAACGAGTAGCATAGCTGATGTTAAGTGTTACTGCCTCTCACAGACATTTGCAATATTAGGGGTTTATTGTAGTAGGATTAATCCCACCACGCATTCCCGCCATGTAAGCCAGGATCCACAATGGTCTCCATAAATGACACCGAGGTTTGACCCCCAGACAGTTTCGTGATATGATTTTAATTATCTTGGGACTCGCGACAAATTTAATTAGAAAATGTTAAAGAGGAGGAGTTGGAAAGAGTGATTCCACTTCCCTCCTAGGCAAAGCAGAGACAGGAAAACAAAATAACTAGTCAGCTAATAAGTAAAGAGGTGTACAGCTACGATAAACGTACGGCACCACAGATACGGGATAACTTAACGGGGCTTATGTATGAGCATTAAGATTGATTATTGGGGTTTCAACAATATTATATAGGTATGTATATTTGGAATGGATGTAGCTGTGTGGTAGCGGCTATGAATATTACCAACCCTTACTTTGCTCGTGGATGTCGTAAAAGACGACTAAGAGTCTTATAACGACCTGGGCCAACTCCATCTGATGCCGTTTGGTCAACAATTACATTCACAAGAAGGGTTGACGTCTGACAGACGGCCGGTCATATAACTATTGCCAATAACTTTTACGTTAGAAAAGTAGGTACAGTAGGTACGGCAGAAACGCATGAACGCACGACAATATTAGGAGTATAGCTAGTACGCTGCTTACCAACCAAAATCCACCAAATTGGGCTTCTAGGTCACGTTCACCGAAAGAAGCGCAACAGCACATTCCTACAGCTCAGATGTCGATTTTCTGCTCAGTGTGGTACTACCCCGAACGGACCGACCCGCGGCTGTAGACAGAGAACTGTCAACAGCGTGGTCCTGCCACTACTAATTATAAAACTTGAAATAAAACCCTATACCAACACGTCTGATCAGCGTGGTATAATAGGTCAATTTTCCTCCCATTATGTAGGAGGCTCGAGATCGGGACGTTTATGAGCTGAAATGAAATCACCAGCACCGTATTCAAGGACACAACGGTGGAAAGAAATATAAGTAATATTTCTTTTTTACTTCCTTTAAAATACAATACTCTGCATTAAGGCCAGCTTACTCCAAAAAACGTAATTTTTTTCAATACATTTTATTTATAGTACAAACCATGTTGAGTAATCAATTTTTTTACATATGAAAGCACATATATGAAATTACGTGGATTTTTTTTTTTTGGAACGAAGTTCCTTATCGCGCGTTGTGAAAGGGGGCTAGACGGAAAAAAGTCTTACGAAAAGTTGTCACGACACTTTTTGCTATAGTAAGCTATTGTAAGCTGTGCGGCGTCGCTCGTCGGCTCTCTTATAGAAAGCAAGCCAGATATTTTCATTTCTATTTCGCATTGAACAGTGTGGTGTCGCGACGATTTTTTTTATAGATAGAGTGATTCAAGAGGAAGGTTTCTATGTATAATATATGCATAATGTAGTAGAGAAACACTGATAATTTAAGAGGTTTCTAATGTGATGTCGTAAATAAACACATTATTTTGCGCTTACATTGCAAACGCTGGCTGAACCCTGCGAAATAGATCAAAATAAAGTACTACAGTATTATACAGCTTAAAAAGGCCTACAAAAAAGTCCGCGATGGTATATATCTATCTCTTAAGGATAACATACTATATCCATTTTAATACTTTAAAAAATGTTCTATTATAAAACGATAATTGAAAAGCTATTTACACAAATACTGTATTAATCCTTATCATTTTAAATACATTAGTTGGCTTGAGCATTTCATGAAGATATTTTTTTTCCTTCAGACCATGCAAATTAAATCAATACCTTAAGAGATATAGCAAAATCAAAATAATGCGCAACGAAATTATTTTCGCCCGTGACCGAGCCGCGTGGCCGGCTCGCGTTCGAGCTCGGGGCCGAAAAGTTTTGGTAGTCTAGTGGAATTGTATATCCTATTATTAATATTATAAACGTGAAAGTTTGTAATAATGTATGGATGTGAACATGTTTGTTGCTCTTTCACGTAAAAACTACTGAATGGATTTTGATGAAATTTATAGTAATATAGCTTGCACATCAGAATAACACATAGGCTATAATTTATAAAGATATTTTGCAAATTGGCTATAACTCTAAAATCATATTATAACGATAAAAATCATAATATAACGATAAAAATCGCTTAAGGCAGAAAAAAATTATGTAATTAAAATAGAACTTCGTTCCATCCGGGTGTCCCTTGACACCTCCGGTTTTTTTTTTTTTTCAAAATGGCGGTCCTGAAAATGGCTGCTGAAACTCATCTGATTCATAGATGGATGACATCATTTCTTGGAAAAGAATTATCTGAAAGAAAAAAACAAAACGGTTTCATGTTCTGTATCGAATTGGCTATGGCCTCAAGCAGAATGAAACATTGTCAAAAAAAAAAACAAAATGGCAGACTTTTGAATTTTTTTTACGCTTTTTTTCACTTTTAATTGTTTATAACTTTTTTAAATAATAATGAATATTTCTGGTTCTGCTTGAGGCCATAGCCAGATATCTAAAGAGTAAAATGCCGTTTGGTTGATATCGATAAGTGCAATAGTTTTGAAATGAGAGTGTCATCCATGCGAAAAAACGTGGTTCGGAAAAAATCACTTCAAAGTTTTTATTCGTGAAAATCGTAAAAAAAGTGAATTTTACTCACATATCTATTCCAGCTTCATACACAACTCCTTCCTGGTCTTCGTAAGCTTTCGCTCTCTAACTAAAGGACATAATATTTTCGAGAAATAGAAGGGAACAAAACAATAAGACGATCCGAAGGCACGCAGCAGTTGCCGCTACCGAAGGCGTTCGAGCGGCCGGATTTACCGCAGCGCTCCCCACTCTTTTATACCTGCTTCTCGGTCTTGCTGACCTTCGGGACTAATTCTATACTATTTCTACGAGTATACAGTAGCATATTTTATGAATAAAAAAATTTTTCGATTTTTTCAATATTGTTTGGAGTAAACTGGCCTGAAGGAAATAATCCTTACAGGTGGGACTTTAAAAACATATAATTAACGCAGACAAATTACATCCAGACTTGGATCAACAATTTCTGAATAGCACAAACTATTGCGTTTGATTGATCTTCGCGGGAGTTCAACCCCCGGCACTCGTATGGTAGATGTACGCCATATGTGCAGTCAATTGGCGAAGATAAGTAATATGATAATTAAAAGGGATCGCATACTATTTTTTGTGTGATAATAGCTACTTTTCCCAACCCTTAGTTTGCTCGTGGATGTTTAAAAGACGATTGAAAGTTTTATATCGCCTTGGACCAGCTCCATCTGATGCCGTTTGGTCAACAATTACATTCACAAGTAGTGTTGACGTCTGGCAGGCGGCCGGTCATAAAACTATCGCCATTAACTTCTATAATATGTACTATGAAAGAAGAGTACATATTGCATCGATCACAAATAATTAGGATAAGACTAGGATTATTAATGAAATTATCCCATGGCTTGAACGCAGTGTGTCCACATCATAGCGTGTAAAAAGTAGTAGGGGGTTCATGACATATAGGTATTTTATCTGTCCCTGAAAAACTAAGATTATAATAATCGCCACCACTTTGTCCCGTGGGTATTTTAATAATAGTACAAGGATGTAAGCACCGCTGGTGACTGGGCTGGGGAATAGTCAGTCCTCTGCAGAGGCTGACCGCACGAGGGTGACCTATCGACAAGACTTGTTTGCTACCGAGCTGTCGATGAGGGATGATACCTGAAAGGATAACCCGTAGGGGCGGACATGGACTTCAAGGATTCTAGTTTAATTGTCGGTCCAGTGGGAATAGGGAGGGAATACGGTGGGTTATAGGGCCGCGGCTATTACATCATTCTGGATACAACGAACGACGAACGAAGAGGTTAGCCGACGAATCCAACTCGGCTGGGCAGCGTTCGGGAAACTTAGGAGGATCTTCTCGTCTAATATGCCGCTGTGTCTGAAAACAAAGGTTTATAACCAGTGTGTGTTACCAGCGATGACTTACGGCACTAAAACGTGGTCTCTAAATGTCGGCCTCATAAAAAGGCTCAAAGTTGCTCAGCGTGCTATGGAGAGGGCTATGCTCGGTATTTCTCTACGTGATAAAATCCGAAATACGGAAATCCGTAGAAGAACGGGTGTAACCGACATAGCCCGAAGAATTAGCACGTTGAAGTGGCAATGGGCAGGCCACATCGCTCGACGAACCGACAACCGTTGGGGAAAAAAGGTTCTCGAGTGGCGACCACGAATCGGACGACGCAGCGTAGGACGACCCCCCACTCGGTGGACTAATGACCTCATCAAGGTCGCAGGAAACCGTTGGATGCAGGTGGCACAGGACCGTTATAGATGGCATTCTCGTGGGGAGGCCTATGTCCAACAGTGGACGTTTACGGGCTGATGGATGGATGGTTGGATAGAACGATGGCGTGTGCCAAACTGTCCAGACCAAAGTTTGCCGAAAAAAAAAAGGATGTACACAGACAAATTGTTTTTTTTTTGTTTTGTTTGTTCATTCTAACAGGCAAAGAAAACAAAACCCATACAGTCATATCTTGTACCATTTTCTTCACAAATTATTTAACAGGGTTCGTCAGTAAATCAAATTGTTACTGTAAATTAGTTGCTTAAAACCAAATTAACTATTTATCTGGGAATATTGGTGGAACATTAGTTATCTGCGTGGTGGCCACTAAGAATACTACCAACTCTTACTTTGCACGTGGGTGTCGTAAAAGACGACTAAGAGCCTTATAATGACCTAGACCAACTCCATCTGATGCCGTTGGGTCAACAATTACATTCACAAGTAGTGTTGACGTCTGGCAGGCGGCCGGTCATAAAACTATTGCCAATAACTTTTACAATATGTACTATGAAGGAAGAGTACATATTGTATCGACCACAAGTAATTGGGATAAGAGTAGGAGAATGATGATTGGTGGAACATTAAAATATACGTAAACCACAACACAGATAGTCTAGAAGCCTGATAAAGGACATAGGGTACTTTTTAATGCAAAAAAAGGGGTTGTAAAGGGGGATGTAAACTTGTAAGGAATTATCGTCATTTTTAAAGACAGAAGATTGAACCTTATTTTTAGGCTATTGATTAGATGTAAATAAATAAGACATTAAAATTTTGTAAAATATTTAACCTTAAGGGGTAAAATAAAAATAGGGGATGCAAAACTTTAGGAAAGTAACCTTTTATGCGGGCGAAGCCGCGGGCAGAAGCTAGTTACGTATAATTCATACCACGTACCTAATACATAAATAAAATTGTAGGTGTAAGCGATACTATCCCTCTCGGGGCCTGTTCAGAGTGAAGGCTCTGGACTCGGGATCCACATGCCTTTGTGGTAAAGACGGTACTGACTGTCACATAGGTTCTCATGATGAAAAAAAAAAGCAGATCAAGACTATTTTTATTCCGGCCATAATGAATATAATGGGATAGTCTAAATCAGTAGATAGAACGATGTAGGTAGAATAGGATGTAGGTACCGGGGGAGACCGAGACTAACCTGCCTAGACCAGCTTGGTCACGTACTGAAGGAAGGTGGAGTCAAGAGTCTCCAAAACCGGCGAGCGTGTATGAAGAGAATTATGAATGTTGAGGAAGTGAGTGAAGTATGCAAGGATAGAGTTCTCTGGCACTTTGTTCTCTCTGTCTACCCTTTAAGGGATATGGTGTGGTGATATGTATGTATGTATTTTATCATTAAACCAACAGTTTAATATGAGAATATTATTATTCCTTTGGATTACGAAGATCAGATAGTCCCATTTATGCAATGATGATATTTTGCTGAAATTAGAATCAGTTCTATGATTTTATTTGTCACTGTTACACGCGTAAAAAAAAAACTAATCCATATAAATCAGTCAATTTAAATTTATATAACATGATAATCGGTAGAATGTTGTCGAAGCATTGTATAAAAAAAAAAACTACACGTAAAATCAGTCACTGACCAATGTTCCTGTCTTCCAGGCGCCGATGGTAGACCGTCTTATCAAGGACTATTCGAAAAGTTCATTAAAGGAACCCCCAAAGGTACTTTTTGCCATTATTAAGACAAAAAAAAATCTATATTAAATTTAAATATATATATATATATGCTTGACAACATTCTACCTTATGATAATAAGTATTAAATCTTATATTTCGTTAAGCAAGTTTTAATACACCCAATATGTGGGTGAAATTCATCATATACACCATAAATCTGTGCCAGGCTACTGATATACACTCTGCGTTTGAGGAAAATCATTGATATACACTTTTTGTATCTGAACGTGGTTCACGACGATGATAGTAAAGCCAGCAACTCCAAGTTTTTTTTAAGCCCAGTCATATACAGAATTTTACTAGAAGATAGATTGAAAATTTGAAAACCCAAAACGGAGTGAAAGGCTATGAGTGCATAGAATCATTACCTTTTGCCAACCCTGTCTAATATGGTTGTAGCGTGGTGTAATGTAGTCGGTTTCTGCTTCTGTTATGAAGAGGGTTTATCCCCAATTGTGAGCAACTTATGAGCTGAGATGAAGAAGAAAGACATGGTAGGATAATGCACATCTACTCTCATCATTATTATTATTTCTGGCCATGTACATTCACTGCTGGGCTCAAGCCTCTTCCGAAATAGTGGCGGTGGCTTTGATTCGAGTTTGCCTTCTCTTGTATAGATGTTATATGCGTATCATGTCCCTTAGTTGTCCTCTACAATACTATTGGGGGTGATGAATTGTATTCTTACTATATCACCATAAGGTTTACTTATTACACTTTCCACCATCATCAATCTCCAGCTCTTATTCCAATCACTTGTGGTGGACGCAATATGTATCTCGTACATATTACAATATTGGCTATAGTTTTATGACCGGCCGTTTGTCTGACGTCAACCCTCCTTAGGAATACTTATTACTTTTTTCTACAATAGGCTTAAATAAATACAATTTCCATTATATTTGGTTTAATTTAATAATATCTAAATTTTACTGAAATTTTAGCATTTTAATATGCTTAATTTATAAAATCCGATTACGAAATGAAAAATTGATGTCGCAAGCGGGATTCGAACCCGCGCCTATTGGGATTCCGGCCCAATCGTGCTGCCACTACACTACCGCGACCAATTGTAGGACATGCAAATTTTCATCTCGTATTGTATTTACGTCTTAAGGTGACGGTGTGCTATCTACCCGACAATGTTTACACAATGTTATAGGCTTAATACTTCAAACTTTACAGTTAGAATTGTATTAAACGATGACACAACCTTGTTATTTAAATTTTACTGAAATTTTAGCATTTTAATATGCTTAATTTATAAAATCCGATTACGAAATGAAAAATTGATGTCGCAAGCGGGATTCGAACCCGCGCCTATTGGGATTCCGGCCCAATCGTGCTGCCACTACACTACCGCGACCAATTGTAGGACATGCAAATTTTCATCTCGTATTGTATTTACGTCTTAAGGTGACGGTGTGCTATCTACCCGACAATGTTTACACAATGTTATAGGCTTAATACTTCAAACTTTACAGTTAGAATTGTATTAAACGATGACACAACCTTGTTATTTAAATTTTACTGAAATTTTAGCATTTTAATATGCTTAATTTATAAAATCCGATTACGAAATGAAAAATTGATGTCGCAAGCGGGATTCGAACCCGCGCCTATTGGGATTCCGGCCCAATCGTGCTGCCACTACACTACCGCGACCAATTGTAGGACATGCAAATTTTCATCTCGTATTGTATTTACGTCTTAAGGTGACGGTGTGCTATCTACCCGACAATGTTTACACAATGTTATAGGCTTAATACTTCAAACTTTACAGTTAGAATTGTATTAAACGATGACACAACCTTGTTATTTAAATTTTACTGAAATTTTAGCATTTTAATATGCTTAATTTATAAAATCCGATTACGAAATGAAAAATTGATGTCGCAAGCGGGATTCGAACCCTAAGACGTAAATACAATACGAGATGAAAATTTGCATGTCCTACAATTGGTCGCGGTAGTGTAGTGGCAGCACGATTGGGCCGGAATCCCAATAGGCGCGGGTTCGAATCCCGCTTGCGACATCAATTTTTCATTTCGTAATCGGATTTTATAAATTAAGCATATTAAAATGCTAAAATTTCAGTAAAATTTAAATAACAAGGTTGTGTCATCGTTTAATACAATTCTAACTGTAAAGTTTGAAGTATTAAGCCTATAACATTGTGTAAACATTGTCGGGTAGATAGCACACCGTCACCTTAAGACGTAAATACAATACGAGATAAAAATTGCATGTCCTACAATTGGTCGCGGTAGTGTAGTGGCAGCACGATTGGGCCGGAATCCCAATAGGCGCGGGTTCGAATCCCGCTTGCGACATCAATTTTTCATTTCGTAATCGGATTTTATAAATTAAGCATATTAAAATGCTAAAATTTCAGTAAAATTTAAATAACAAGGTTGTGTCATCGTTTAATACAATTCTAACTGTAAAGTTTGAAGTATTAAGCCTATAACATTGTGTAAACATTGTCGGGTAGATAGCACACCGTCACCTTAAGACGTAAATACAATACGAGATGAAAATTTGCATGTCCTACAATTGGTCGCGGTAGTGTAGTGGCAGCACGATTGGGCCGGAATCCCAATAGGCGCGGGTTCGAATCCCGCTTGCGACATCAATTTTTCATTTCGTAATCGGATTTTATAAATTAAGCATATTAAAATGCTAAAATTTCAGTAAAATTTAAATAACAAGGTTGTGTCATCGTTTAATACAATTCTAACTGTAAAGTTTGAAGTATTAAGCCTATAACATTGTGTAAACATTGTCGGGTAGATAGCACACCGTCACCTTAAGACGTAAATACAATACGAGATGAAAATTTGCATGTCCTACAATTGGTCGCGGTAGTGTAGTGGCAGCACGATTGGGCCGGAATCCCAATAGGCGCGGGTTCGAATCCCGCTTGCGACATCAATTTTTCATTTCGTAATCGGATTTTATAAATTAAGCATATTAAAATGCTAAAATTTCAGTAAAATTTAAATAACAAGGTTGTGTCATCGTTTAATACAATTCTAACTGTAAAGTTTGAAGTATTAAGCCTATAACATTGTGTAAACATTGTCGGGTAGATAGCACACCGTCACCTTAAGACGTAAATACAATACGAGATGAAAATTTGCATGTCCTACAATTGGTCGCGGTAGTGTAGTGGCAGCACGATTGGGCCGGAATCCCAATAGGCGCGGGTTCGAATCCCGCTTGCGACATCAATTTTTCATTTCGTAATCGGATTTTATAAATTAAGCATATTAAAATGCTAAAATTTCAGTAAAATTTAAATAACAAGGTTGTGTCATCGTTTAATACAATTCTAACTGTAAAGTTTGAAGTATTAAGCCTATAACATTGTGTAAACATTGTCGGGTAGATAGCACACCGTCACCTTAAGACGTAAATACAATACGAGATGAAAATTTGCATGTCCTACAATTGGTCGCGGTAGTGTAGTGGCAGCACGATTGGGCCGGAATCCCAATAGGCGCGGGTTCGAATCCCGCTTGCGACATCAATTTTTCATTTCGTAATCGGATTTTATAAATTAAGCATATTAAAATGCTAAAATTTCAGTAAAATTTAAATAACAAGGTTGTGTCATCGTTTAATACAATTCTAACTGTAAAGTTTGAAGTATTAAGCCTATAACATTGTGTAAACATTGTCGGGTAGATAGCACACCGTCACCTTAAGACGTAAATACAATACGAGATGAAAATTTGCATGTCCTACAATTGGTCGCGGTAGTGTAGTGGCAGCACGATTGGGCCGGAATCCCAATAGGCGCGGGTTCGAATCCCGCTTGCGACATCAATTTTTCATTTCGTAATCGGATTTTATAAATTAAGCATATTAAAATGCTAAAATTTCAGTAAAATTTAAATAACAAGGTTGTGTCATCGTTTAATACAATTCTAACTGTAAAGTTTGAAGTATTAAGCCTATAACATTGTGTAAACATTGTCGGGTAGATAGCACACCGTCACCTTAAGACGTAAATACAATACGAGATGAAAATTTGCATGTCCTACAATTGGTCGCGGTAGTGTAGTGGCAGCACGATTGGGCCGGAATCCCAATAGGCGCGGGTTCGAATCCCGCTTGCGACATCAATTTTTCATTTCGTAATCGGATTTTATAAATTAAGCATATTAAAATGCTAAAATTTCAGTAAAATTTAAATAACAAGGTTGTGTCATCGTTTAATACAATTCTAACTGTAAAGTTTGAAGTATTAAGCCTATAACATTGTGTAAACATTGTCGGGTAGATAGCACACCGTCACCTTAAGACGTAAATACAATACGAGATGAAAATTTGCATGTCCTACAATTGGTCGCGGTAGTGTAGTGGCAGCACGATTGGGCCGGAATCCCAATAGGCGCGGGTTCGAATCCCGCTTGCGACATCAATTTTTCATTTCGTAATCGGATTTTATAAATTAAGCATATTAAAATGCTAAAATTTCAGTAAAATTTAAATATCAAGGTTGTGTCATCGTTTAATACAATTCTAACTGTAAAGTTTGAAGTATTAAGCCTATAACATTGTGTAAACATTGTCGGGTAGATAGCACACCGTCACCTTAAGACGTAAATACAATACGAGATGAAAATTTGCATGTCCTACAATTGGTCGCGGTAGTGTAGTGGCAGCACGATTGGGCCGGAATCCCAATAGGCGCGGGTTCGAATCCCGCTTGCGACATCAATTTTTCATTTCGTAATCGGATTTTATAAATTAAGCATATTAAAATGCTAAAATTTCAGTAAAATTTAAATAACAAGGTTGTGTCATCGTTTAATACAATTCTAACTGTAAAGTTTGAAGTATTAAGCCTATAACATTGTGTAAACATTGTCGGGTAGATAGCACACCGTCACCTTAAGACGTAAATACAATACGAGATGAAAATTTGCATGTCCTACAATTGGTCGCGGTAGTGTAGTGGCAGCACGATTGGGCCGGAATCCCAATAGGCGCGGGTTCGAATCCCGCTTGCGACATCAATTTTTCATTTCGTAATCGGATTTTATAAATTAAGCATATTAAAATGCTAAAATTTCAGTAAAATTTAAATAACAAGGTTGTGTCATCGTTTAATACAATTCTAACTGTAAAGTTTGAAGTATTAAGCCTATAACATTGTGTAAACATTGTCGGGTAGATAGCACACCGTCACCTTAAGACGTAAATACAATACGAGATGAAAATTTGCATGTCCTACAATTGGTCGCGGTAGTGTAGTGGCAGCACGATTGGGCCGGAATCCCAATAGGCGCGGGTTCGAATCCCGCTTGCGACATCAATTTTTCATTTCGTAATCGGATTTTATAAATTAAGCATATTAAAATGCTAAAATTTCAGTAAAATTTAAATAACAAGGTTGTGTCATCGTTTAATACAATTCTAACTGTAAAGTTTGAAGTATTAAGCCTATAACATTGTGTAAACATTGTCGGGTAGATAGCACACCGTCACCTTAAGACGTAAATACAATACGAGATGAAAATTTGCATGTCCTACAATTGGTCGCGGTAGTGTAGTGGCAGCACGATTGGGCCGGAATCCCAATAGGCGCGGGTTCGAATCCCGCTTGCGACATCAATTTTTCATTTCGTAATCGGATTTTATTAATAATATCTTGTTGACAGTGGCTGATATAATTCGTATGGAACACAATTATAGTGTGGAACCAGTGCAGGGTGCCCCAGAGAGTATCTCGCGGCTGAATGTCAGACAACTGGTGGATACACTCGGTTATCTGTGAGTATACACCAAAAATATGTGGACTTATCTTTAACAAATATGATTAGAATAATTATGTGAATAGTTGCCACCATTAATAAAGGGTTTATTACGTAATAACTGTAACCTAACAATGGTATATTTAATTAGAGGTTTTTTTTTATTGCTTATGGTGGCAAACGAGCATGCAGCACGCCTGATGGTAAGTGTCACTGCCGCCCGTGGACCTTTGCAATACCAAGGGTATAACTAGGCCGCTGCCTACCAATATAAATCCCAAACCCACCCAGTTGGGCTTTAGTCTCTCTCGCTCACCGAACGAAGCGCAATAGCACATTGCCGTTACTCAGACGTCGATCTTCTGCTCAGTGTGGTACTACCACAGACGGAATTAGAAAGTAATCTTTCGAATGGCTTATAAATATTCATTTAGTATTAGTCAAGATATAGATTCTTTTGTATAAAAGTTACGTATAAAATTATTTTTTTCTCAAACGACTGCATATTTTGATGAACGTTTCTGTAGGTGTCTAAGAAATTTAAGTTTACTACTTGAAATGTTAAGTGCTACTGTGATCTAGGATTTATCCTTACTAATATTATAAATGCGAAAGTAACTCTGTCTGTCTATCGCTCTTTCACGCCAAAACTACTGAACTGATCTAAATGAAATTTGGTACTCTACTCTACTCTAGAACCTGACAAAGGACATAGGCTACTTTTTAATGCAAAAAAAGGCTTGTAAAAAGGGGTATGAAAAGTTGTAAGGAATTATCGTCATTTTTAAAGCCAGAAGCTTGAAACTTATTTTAGGCCATTGGTTAGATATAAATAAATATAACATTAATTACCCTTAAGGGGTAAAATAAAAATAGGGGATGAAAATCTTTAGAAAAGTAATCTTTTACGCTGGCAAAGCCGGGCTGAAGCTAGTTTTTTATAAATAAGGCTGTCAGTCTTTAAATCTCATTCACCGAACGAAGGACCATAGTACATTCGTCGATCTTCTGCTCAGTGTGGTAGTACCCCGGACGGACCGGCCCGCGGCTGTAGACAGAGAACTGTCAACATAGCTATGAATGTCTCTAATCATATATCAACATAAATCTAATTGGAATTTCCTTCTTAAGGAATAAAATATATTATTTATAAATAAAGATGGACCATGGCAACTAATTTATTATATTTATTCTACTTATTAGATCAATGAAGAATCTGCAGCGGAAACAGCTGTGGGTTGTAAAAGTTGAGACAGATAAGGCAGAGGCCTCAGTTGTACAATCAGAGCAAGTCATCACTAAAATGCCAGATCCGAGGCAAATTATCGAGGTATGATTTTGTTTTATTTTCATTCCTGTAAATAAATATTTATATTTCATTTTAATTGATTATTGCCACTTAAAGGAGTCCATTAATTACGTGAGGCATTTTCGAAGATTTTTTGACCTCCCGTCACTCCCGATGTCGTAAGATTTTTCTCGATCATCTCCACCCTCAACCCCTTCCCCAATTTCACGTGAGATTTTTTAGAACTTGTATTTGGGTATAAAGCTTGTACTTTCATGTAACTTTAATTTAATTTTCACCATGTTTTACACCATTTTCTGCTCAAAAAAATTACGTTATATATGCCAAACCACCCCCTCTTCCCCAAGTGAGATTTAGTAGGATTCTGTTCGATCCTCTACCCCTCCCCTGAATACCTTACGTAATTAATGGATGCCCCTAACAAGATCGTTTTGAGTCCGCTGCCTTTATTATACTTAAATACTCACATATTGAGACTGGATTAGAAGTATTAACACAGTAGAAATAAAAAATGTATCTAGAACCGGAGTATTTAGTGAAAACTTCGCCAAAAAACATATTTTGTCCTCATATTATAACACCAGCACCATGGTATAGTAGGTCAATTTTCTCCAATTACGGAGGGGAGCCTAATATATCTGTAAAAAAGTGGTACACAGGATCCTTAGTTCAGAATTTGATCTATCAGCTCAAAATACGTGGGAAAACTGTAGTCTAATTTGTCGCATAACAATCTCTTTGTTTGGGGGGGTGGTGTTATTTAATGATCTTGCTATAAGCTAATATTTGAATTTCCCAGATAATACCACAAACATCAACATCTGAGGCTCAGAGCTCTGAAGTTCTCCAAATCATGGACGATAGCACAATAGCTGATAATTTCATTTATGAAATAGCCGAAGAACAAGAAATTACAATGGAAGAAGTGAAAGAAATACCAGCAACTGAAAATACAGAGTGGACAGTTAATATATTACCTGATGAAACGAAACCAAAATATGCGTATATAAAACATTGTTCTACGGGCAAGAAGAAACGTCATTTCACCTCCGAGATGAAAGAAATAACATTACAAGGTGACTTTGAGAATTATTATATTCTACCAGACGTTGATCCGTCAGTTGGTGTTGAAATCACCACGAGCTATGAACCTGAGAACTATATAGTTGAAGAGTATCAACACTTGGTTCTTGATGAACGACCAAAGAAGAGAACGAAAGAAGATTCTGGTAAGAAAAAGAAGAAGAGATTGCCATCCGATACTGTTGTAAAACAAGAGGATTGGGTTATCGAGAATAATATTGTGTTTGAACAGGACGATGATTACGATGACCCAAAGAAGGTAGCGTCTAGGGTTAGAAGAAAAAATAAGAAATATTTAGGTTATGATTTTGTTACTTAATTTTTTTTTTGCAACGGCATTCGGTTTTGAGTATTTTAAGTACAGTAATTATTAATAAAGTGCTCTGTTCTTTTGTTGTCTGTGGTTTAACGGCGTAATAGAGCGCAAAGGAGTTTTGGCGGGAAAGAAAAGTGTCATATGGTCTCTATCTTGTATTATATTATATTCAATATCTTAGTGTTTTAACATGTTATATTAAATAATTTTGATGGCATTTTATGTAATGTGATGCGGAGGAAGTACTAAGGTGTAGTGAATATGGTATAACAGTGCTTTACATACGTTTTCCACTAAAATTCTCAATGGGTACATTTGTATGGCCATAGCACTATTGAAGGCGATGATTTGTCTTACTGACGGACGATGACTGTAAATAAAGTTAATTTATAAACAAAGATTTGGCTTAAAGGTCTTAGTAACCAAGCCATAAACGCCAGAAAAAAAATAGAGCGCAAATATGTCAAATCATGTGTCAAATTGACAGTTTAATTCATTTTGTATATGGAGGGTAAAAACTAAGGAGAACCATCTTGTATGGGGGATTAGTCCAAAAAGTGTCCACTTGTAAACAGCAAATTATTGTTCGAATCCTCACCGAAATAGCGCTAGTGTAGCAAGTGGAAATGATATGAATGTAGCAGTAATAAGCAGAGTGAAGTGTGCTGAGTTACGTAGTCAGCTGTGATTTGATAAATAATAACCTATGAAATTTGTGGCGCTCTTTTTAAAATTCTTCCATTTGCTACTATAGCGCCACCTTAACTTGCTCCCGTTCAATGGACACTTCTTAATACACTGAGATGGTCCTCCTTAGTTTTTACCCTCCATAATTTTGTATTTGCCTTTTTAATATCCAGGTGGAGGAAGGGACTTTTGACGGGAATTTGAAAACGTCATGTAGTGCTCTTGTATTATATTCGATATCTTAGTGTTTTAACGTGTTATAATAGATAATTTTGATGGCATTTTATGTAATGTGATGCGGCGGCACTACTGGGATGTAGTGAATATCATATAAAAGTGTTTTACAACGTTTTCATTTTCCATTAAAATTCCCACAAGATAGCACTGTTGATGGTGACAATTTGACTTAGACAATGACTAACCTGAAAGACTAAAAACGTGAAGATATTTATAACTTGACACTGGCACCAATAGCTCGTATAAGTAGCTGATTGCCAATACATAAGAAGAAGAATATTCAGATTGCACAGATGGCTTAGTAATTAAGAAACCGATCACCCATGCTAACTGTCGCAGGTTTAATTCCCACTCAGGACCTGGTGTGATCTACAAATTGTTGCTTGTAATTTTTGTCTATAGAATTTTATGTTGTCCCCTAATACAAATTTGCAAATAGATGACAGTTTTAAAGAACCAAATATTTTTTTATTTTTTTTTATTTAAAACCGAATGCCGTAGTTTTTAAAATAATTATAATAATAATAATAATTAATAAGCTTCTGTTTAAAATATTATGAATTCTAAGCGCTTTGTTTTCGTCATTCGTTTCATTGGGTTTTGTTAGACGTTTGATTCCCACGGAATATGGTTTAATGGCGAAAAATTGACTTTTGTAGATTAAGAAAATTAAATAAATATATATACACTATAAATATGTAAAAAAATATCAGATTATGAATTTATATGGTGATGAAGTAAGAATAAAATTCATCACGTCTCTTACCCGTAGGTGACGTAAAAGCAGACTAAGGAATATAATATGTATATGCAACATAGATCACATCTACATAATAGATGGAAAACCAAAACCAACACGTCTGATCAGCATGGTACAGTAGGCCAATTTACCTCCCATTATGGAGGAGACTTGAGGCCAGCAGTTGAACATATGAGCTGAAATGATGATGAAAAAATATGGTTCATCATTTCTAAGAATATGTTATTTCATCTATGTATTAGTCCATAGAATGTTAAAGATAGGGATTATATACTGAATCTCTGTGTTACAAGATGAATGTACTGCTAAAATTTCATCTTTATAGCTTCAGTAATTTCAGAGAAAGTGTTATGTAGATAGATTAATTTATTAATTATAAATTGTCATATTTCTGACCTTAATATACAGGTTGCGATTTAATTAGTAGAATCCTTGAAGGGGGTGTATCAGACCATGATACACTACCCAAATCAGTAAAAAAAATAGTACCTAACTTTTGATTAAATTGCTCTAATGATAAGCGGTCAATACACTTGTACTATAAAAGTTTGATGTAGGCATATACTCATGCGTGTGACATTGAACTAGTAGGCAAATAGTCCGGCTCTCGCTGCGCTCACCGCCGCACTGCTGGTCAAAATGTACCTACAGGTCAATGTATGCTAGCAAACCTACTGCTTTGATAAGAAACAAATCACTTTATCTCGGGATTGGGCAGAGCTAGGAGTCTGCATCTAACTTTAATGTTTTACATGACGTCATTCCTACACCTAGTTAGTTATTCTAGTAATAAAATCGGCACCCTGTATGTAAGACATAGGCTGTATAGCCTACGATCCTTCTTGCAAATAAAAAGGTTTTTTTTTCAATCATGTTCTGTAAAAAAAAAAAGAAATCATAAACAAGTTCCTCTATCGGTAATCAAACGTCTCACCAAATTGATAATGCGTATTGTTTTTTTTTTTTCAGATTAAAAGATAATTTACGAGAAATTAAATTTTATATTTGTCGCCTGTAAATTTGTTTTGTTCATTTGAATATTTTTTTTTAGGGTTGGGTTGAATAAATGTTTTTATATCCAGCAATAGACAAATATTCGTCTTGGTTTGTTGACAATTTTTTTTTTATTAATGTCACACACATCTAAATATTTTTTTAAAGGTACTTTTTTTTATGTAAATGTGTTCATGTACCATAAACAATATGTAATTATATTAAAATATTTTTTTAGCCCAACACATAGCAATCACATAGTATCATGGTGTATATTGTTGTATAATTTAAGTACCATGAATAAAACTGTGTTTTTTTAAATAAAAACTTTTCATTTACTGTGGATTTTTATTGAAGGAAAGGAAGGATGTAGGTACCGGGGGAAACCGAGACTCACCTACCTAGACCAGATTGGTCACGTACTGAAGGAAGGTGGAGTCAAGAGTCTTCGAAACCGGCGAGCGTGTATGAAGATAATTATGAATGTTGAGGAAGCGAGTGAAGTAGAGTGAAGTGCAAGGATAGAGTTCTCTGGCACTCTGTTCTCTCTGCCTACCCTGCAAGGGATATGGCGATGGTATGTATATATGGATTTTTAATTTTTTAATTATTTCTTCTTTTATATTGGTAATTGACTAATATGAGCCCAATTTTAGTAATGTCGAGTTACATTTTTTTTAAATTATAAGGTTCTTCATGTCTTTCTCTTTATTTTCTATATATTAGTTATTCTCCACCAGTAAGTCAAATCGTTGCCTTCAACTGTGCTGTTAATGGTATTTTCTTGGCATTTTGGTTCTAAATGAAAACATTTGTAAAGCACTTATGTTATATTCACTACATCCCAGCAGTTCCTCCGCATCACATTATATAAAATGCCGTCAAAATTACTTAATATAACGTGTTAAAACACTAAGATACTGAATATAATACAAACCACTACACATTTTCAGATTGCCGCCAAAAGTTCTTAAATTACTTAACAACACAGGCTGTTAGGGGAACGTGCCCGAAAATGAAGATGGACGTTAGCAAACGAACCCATAATACATGACCCCTTTATAACTAACTAAAATAGTTCACGGTGGTGTAAGTGGCAGCACGATTGGAACGAATTTCCAATAAGTGTGGGCTTGAATCCCACTTGTGACAATAATTTTTCGCTCGTAATCGGGTTTTTATAAATAATCAAACATTAAATGCTAAAATTTTAGTAATTTGGACATGACCCCTTGCATACATACATACCATCACGCCATATCCCTTGCAGGGTAGGCAGAGAGAACAGAGTACCAGAGAACTCTATCTTTGCATACTTCACTCTCTTCATGACATGACCCCTTGCTTACGATTTTTCTACTTTTTCTACACCCTTGTGGGTGACCATCCATATTATACGGCCAAGACCCAATTTAGTCCAACTTGGTATTTTTTAAGGTCCCATCTACCCCCTGAACACAGTATGGGTATGTTCTTTTTGTACTAATTACACTTATCGTCATAGATTTGTCAGAAAAAAAATTATTGGTATGAAAAAATAAATCATATTTCTACAACGTTTTATTATCATTATTACTAATGTATGAAGCACACAGTACAGCTAAAGGAAAAAATAATTTATAATGGAATAATTTTATAAAAATCATACCATTAAAGAAACGATTTAAAAATGTAAAAGAACATAAAAAAAGGCTGACGCTCATTCTCAGAGTCAACGGCATATGATGTATAAATGGCAATAATTTTAATAAGACGACGTGTCGAAAAAACTAGTATGAACTTCAAATTATTAGCATTTAATATGCTTAATCTATACATATAATAAAAATGTAACGGATCGCTGTGTGTACATGGAAGATATATGAGAAAAAATATTACTGGGACCTTTATCAACACTAGTAGAACCCAAAACAATGATTTTTTAAATTTTTGTCTGTTTATCTGTGCGTTTGTGCACGCTAATCTCAGAAACGGCTCATCCGATTTAGACGCGGTTTTCACTAATATATTGTGGTAAGCTTCACTTAACATTTAGGCTTTATTTTATGTCAATTGGTTTATAAATAAAAATTTATGTCAACTTAAAAAATGTTCAGAGAAAAAAATCTTTATCGATTCTTTTCAAATTACGTACAAATATTCTTCGGTAAAAATAAATAAACACGTGTTTCTCTCTCCCTCTCCATCAACCCCGCACCAGTGCCGTTGTGGCGACCAGTGCCGGCGTGAGAGCTCACACGATACACATAGTGGACGGCAATAGGTTCTTGCCTAATGGTTTAAGATACAGGTTAAGTTTAGCTTCACACACGTTCACTCTATAACTCAAATAATAAATCATATCTAACGAGGTCGCAACTCTGCTGGTGAAACAAAACAGTCAAATAAATGGTGGCGATAATTATATTTTTATCCCATGGTCATACCGTAAATAGTATATTAATGGCAATATAATTTGTAGAATGAATATAACTTTGAACCACCTTTTTCTTTAGTGACCGGCTATGGTATATAGACACACGCGCGCCGTACATGTACATCTACGTTGTGCGGGCGGGCCACCGCAACCGGGTATCATCTCGAGTCGAAGCCCTCATGCAGTGAACCTCAATACAGGTACTTACGCTTGCGCCGCCCAAAGCACCGACGGTAGAGCGTTTCAACCTAGAGTATTTTCTCGGATCCACCCTATTGCCTAATTCCGTTAGACAACTAACTCGCAGAAGGCGGCTACCGCATCCCAGTTTCTGACGCTGTTGATTATCGTCCTAGCGACAAACCTTCAACACCTTGCATTGCTTCTTCTATTTAACTCTGTCAGAGATGACTTCTGCGTGGACGAAGTCGCGGGCAAAAGCTAGTTATTTATAAAAACCCGATTACGAAGCTAAAAATGATGTCATAAGTGGGATTCAAACCCACACCTATTGGAAATCCGTCCCAATCGTGTTGCCACTTACACCACCGTGAACCATTGAGACATTCAAATCTCGCTTCGTATTATATTTACGTCTTTAAGGAGACGTGTGCCATCTACCCGACAATGTTTACGCATTGTATGGGTGTTATAAATAATTAAGCATATTAAACGCTAAATTTCAGTAATTTGAATAACAAAGGTTGTGTCATCGTTTAATACAATTCTAACTGCTAAAGTTTGAAATATTAAGATATTAAGCCCATACAATGTGTGTGTATGATGCGAGAATTGACTGCCCTACAATAGTTCACGGTGGTGTAAGTGGCAGCACGATTGGGACGGATTTCCGTCAACAACATTCGACGCCATCTTGTCAATAAATATTGTCAAAACTTACAATAATAAAAATTGCGTAAACCTCAAGTAATTACGATATAATGAAGATGATGAAATCGAAGACATATTTTTCTTAACCCATTTTCAGTGTCTCTAGTACTAGCGTTCAATTTTTTATTTCAGTAGCACACACTTAAAATTATATTTAGATTATGAGTGTATCGGAGTTATTAATGAATGGCGCAGAGGTCTAAATAACAATCTCCTGAGCCGAGGATATTGGGTTTCATTCAAGTCAAATCATATATAGCTATACTACTATAATATAGCTTACTCCATCATACATATAAAAACTTAAAAAAAAAAACCATGTTCTGCAAAAATTCCCTTAGAACCCCTTTCGTAGGTTCGACATCTAATATAAAGATGATAATTTAAGATTTTAAACGAAATTACAAAATACTGTACTATGATTTAAAAAAGATTTGGCTGTATGAGCTCTTCGATACCATTTGCCATTGCCTAACCAAATTGAGTAGACGAATTAAAAAAAAATACCTAACCTAAAATGGCTTACTAATTATCATTATATGTATTTTCAATAGATTTTTAATAAAATGAGCTTATTTATAAGAAATTATAAGCCTAACAACCTAGTAACAGTTTATAATACGAAAATATGGCGTCTAAATTCTACAAAAGCAGAGGGCTCATTAAAAAAAGACCAAGAAGAGGAAGAGTTTAGAGTACTTGATATTTTGAAAAAACGAGATAGACTACAAAAAAAAGTCTTTCGTAGGGCTGATATTCAGCCTGATAGAGCTGACAGAATGGTAGAAAACCAGGTATTATTTATTTTGAACATATATCTGTAAATCTAATGAAGATCAATTTATATTGAAATAATGACGTCCTACTCATTTTTTACCAATAACAACAAAGCTATAGCCACAGGTCTCTTTTAAATCATAAATTAATCTTTATATAGACACTTAGGCAAAAAGAAGTGTGATATTATATATTTATTTTGTCACTACATATTCTCTGAAAATAAAAGATACAATTCTATGTTAATATTCAATTAAACATTCATGATTTATTCGTCCATGAAAAAAAACATTTATCACCGTCAGCTTATCAATGACCACTATTCGAGATAAATTTTACGTTATTAACTAAATACTCTTCATGTGGGGAAGAAATATTAATCCGTGTGGTGACAGAGTAAGAATACAAATCATCACCCCCTATCTTACCCGTGGGTGATCATAAGAGACGACTAAGGGATACAAAAGGCAAACATCTATGCAAGAGACGGAAATCTCGAAACAAAACCCTGTACCAACACATCTGACCAGCGCGGTATAGTAGGTTAATTTCCCTCCCCTTATGGAGGAGGCTCGAGCCCAACAGTGGGACATAGAGAACTCATATAGAGTTGAAATGATGATGAATCTTTATAGTTATATTTCAAATGTAGATTTAAAATAAACATTCCTAATGAATTTTTATTTTCAGAACTGGGGCAACGTTTGGCCAGGTCCGAAAACCTTTCACCCATCATCAGTACCCCTACCGTTACGCCAAGGCTATGTACCAAAAGGCCAAGCTCCGCCAGGCAAGAAAGCCAACGCCGAACTAATGAAAGTACCTAACTTCCTTCATCTCACACCGCCAGTCATAAAAAGCCAATGTGAAGCCATCAAACAATTTTGTACGGAATGGCCGAAATTATTGAATTCCGAAGAGGCTATAGAGAAACACTACCCTTTAGAGGTTATCACATCAGATTACTGTCACGCCAGCCCGTCTATAAGGAATCCGTTGGCCAGGATTGTTACATTACGAGTCAAATTATCAACGTTAAATCTAGATAAACATGGAAAGGATAAATTTCTTCGATTAATCGGTGACAAGTATGATAGTACCACAGATCTAGTAACAATAACGGCTGACCGTTGTCCAATCCGAATTCAGAATATGGATTATGTAAATTATTTACTGACGGCATGCTACCATGAAGCTTGGAACGTTGAAGATTGGGAGAAAGATAAAACTGAAGATGATATGGAGTTTTACAATTGGGATAATAACGCATCCAAACGGAGTCTTATAAAATGGTATTTGCTTACCAAAAATGAGAATACAGAACTTACTGAAGAGGAATATAAAAATTATGATATTTCTACTATTCCTCATGGAGAAGAGTACAAAGATGCAGTGTCTAGTTGGTTTAATGATGGAGAAAGCAAAGATGCCGTCAATAAGTATGGAGATGTTGTAAGAAAGTTACTCGGCTTACCAGAGAAGAAAGTAGTTTAAGTTATTTCTAATAAAGTGTAATCTAGTATATTATTTAGTTTAATTTAAGTTACAAAATTGCATACATGTGAATTGAACAAACATAAAAAATGGAAACCATATTAACTTTTCACTTCACTTCATAAACAACAAAATAGATCGCGTCAATTTCTCAAAATGCAAGAACGCTTAGGCCGATCGTGCCTCTCGCTTGTTCCGTGTTCTCGCTTGCACGTTTGGCTCAGACGGAACGTGACAATTTTTCGTGCGTGACTTTTATCGATTTATAAGATGTTATCACGTTAAAAGCTATATTGATCTGTTAAAATACCATTGCATTTTTTTATTTATATTGAACTAGTTACAAGCATATCAATTTTTAATAATTAGACAGAGAAAGCTATACTGAAAGGTGACGTCATACTTCGCAATCTCCATACTATAATAGTCTGCTTCTGTCGCAATCATCGTTTTGCGAGAAAGGGATAGAATAACAGTTAACTAATATTATACATCAAAAGCTTGTAACATATTAGTATTTATTTTTTAATCATTACTGCACAATTCTTTTTAAATTTACATTTTTATAATTCTGCAGCCTGAGATTTCTTAGTGGAAAATCCAGCAGCACTACCACGAAGCTCTTTTAAAGATTTCAATGGCCACATCTCATAGATTTCCTTACAGTAAAAGTAAAACATATTGGATGTTCAAAAACTGGTTCAGACCCTCATTTAGGAGAAAAGCGAATAGTGATTGATACTAGAGATCTTTGTCTAGAAGTTATTTATTCATGCATCAGCCTATTGAAGACTACTGGTGCGAATACCGGCTTCTCTACGAAAGAGGGTAGTGCCATAATTTTCTAAGTTTGGAGTGATTCTGTCTATTCTACTGAGCCGTCTCCCACGGAGAAGTAATGAATGACGGCACGTTACATTCTTTAGTTATTTAAGGAAGTCAATAAATAGGGCAGGGGTCAACTTAATCCAAAAAAGGGATAGAATAAACTGACTTCAGAAGTGGGATAATATAAATTATCTTATAAAAACTAAGTTTGAATACTATTAAAACATTTCAACGCTGAAAATGCTACCAGACTATAACAATGGACACAGTCAACTATAATTTTGTTCAAAATTTCACTGCAGCTTTTTAATACACATCGATTTTCTCGACTACCCTCAGAAATTTCTCGAAATTTCGGATTCCATTTTTTCCTCCAAATATCCGTTATGGAGCTCTTTTTTAATATTTTATCTTCATCTTGAGATATGGTATTACTTTCTTGAGATGAAATTTCTTTTTTCTTTATATAGTTTTTTAATAATATTTCTAATACGTGAAACAAATATGATACGTTTTCGATTTCATCTATATTTGTCAATTCGTATATCTGATTCACGTCTTTAGTATTTTCATGAAATTTGATTAAAATATCAGTTATTTTTTCAATAGAATGTTTTTGTATGTGCATCGATTTGTTTAGAAGTAATAATCGTTGAATAAATTCGTCTTTATTCAAGAACTGAAATAAAATAATAATGAACTACTTTAGTTGTAGTATAGTAAAAACAGAAAAAAATAATTATGGTGACAAATTGGATTCTTGATTCGTCTCAATCCATTTGATTTCCAGAGATATGATTTATTTGAAATACTTCTATTTAAAATGCAAATACAAAATGCAAAATACCTATTTTGTATTTTGCATTTAAATGCCTTTTAGTAAAAAGCATATTGTATTTTATTTGAAATACCTTTCGGGAGGTATTTTGCATTTTTAATATTCATTTCAAAATGCAAAATACTTTGTGATTAAGTTTAGCCAACATTACCAGTCAAACAAAATGAAATGAACGAATGACGCTTGTATTGCCGAATTTGACCGATAGAGGCACCTGCTAGCCATGCGCGCCCTTTTTTTATTTGATTTGATTACCTACTTTTATGATATTGAAGTGTTGTTGTTATCCCTACAATAATGAAACGGCTATGTACTGTACTACAACAAGATAAGAGAAAAGAAAAGTAAACCGAAATAAATGGCCACACAATTCACAAAATGGAGCCATGGTTCTCTTTTCGTTAGTCTAGTTTTTTACATTATTTTAAGTGAGTATTATTATTATTAATAACATAACAGAATTTATTGATATGCGTAATGATAAATATGACCAAAATGTCATGCATAAGGTGCCATGTTATTAGACGTTTTTGTTTGGCTCGGCATTGTGTCTCTATTTCTAATGCTAGGGCCGCAGCTGCGTGTATTGTCCGAAGTAATTTGTGGCGAAGCTTCGTACGTTGTACCAAACGTAACCAAACTAAAAATTATCGCGATAAAACTGTGGTCACATTAGCGACTTCGGTATTTTACACAAAGAATCGTGCAATAATTAAAGATGGCCGAAATCATTTTCATGCATTTAACTATGGATGACGAATTGCTTTACTATTACAGCTATATTAAGCTAATAATTACATAATGATATTTTTGGATCCCTTCATGGGTTCCGTTCATAATGGTGTATAAATTCTAACACCATTTCATCACCCCATTCCATACAGGGTGGAAGGGGACCGCTCCCGAAAACAAAGACAGGTGACTCTCCTAGTCCTACTTGTAATGATAGGCTAGAAAAAAAATCGATTAGGATGAAAATTTTTTTTTCCATTTTCTCGATTTTCTACACTTTATCATATTAAGACAGTACTTAACGATAATTCCTTGAAAAATACGTAAATTTACTCAGATGAGAAAATACGCAATGTATTCAAATTTCAATATCACATGTGAGAGAGTTCCATAAACCCGCGCCCCGCTAGACGTTTGTAAGTATCATGCGTCTAGGTACGCGCCTTACACACTTGCGAACTCCTTCCATGTATGTATATCAATATTGATTAACGTTACAATAATTATTAACGTAATCGGTTCTAATAACAATAAAATTCACTATAATTTCAATATTAAAAAAATACCTATTCGTTCAGAACGAATTTAATAAAAAGTACGACTAAACTAACTAACTATCTACTTACCTAAATCCTCCGCGGCCTTATGAGATGTGGCTCAAATTGTGCCCCATTCATTTCGAGGCAGATTTGTGCTCGCCGTTGCGTCTCCTCATGTAGGAAAGTCGTCATTGTGGGGTCTTCGATACAGTCCGCACGTAATTTGTCAAAAACATCCACGATCCTTTGTCGCATTTCGTTAGCATTATTACACTCACTATTAAAAACCCTTTCTTTGACATATCCCCATAGAAAGAAGTCCATCGGGGTGAGATCGGGCGAGCGAGGGGGCCAAGCGTGAGATCCTAGTCTACCCATCCAGCGATTATCAAAGAGCTCGGTGAGACGCTCACGGACAGATCTCGCCCATACGTTAGCTGACCATCGGGTTTGATGCCCGGTCACACGAACCGCATGCGGATTCATCTCGGCATAAATGTGTGTATTCCTTCTGATCCACAGTCAGTTTCTGGTAAATGTCGACTCGTCCGCCCAGATCACGTGCTTAATGAAACCAGGCAAATTTTATTGCTGTTCTAATATCCAGCGGCAGAACGCTCGCCGGCGGTCGTGATATCCGACTACTAAAGCTTGTACTTTGTGCAGTTTGTATGGGCGTATTCGATTACGGTTTAGTACCTTATGTACTGTCCAGTGTGACACAATTGTTCTATCCCGATACGGTAACAGCATAGCGACACTTTGTGTGCCTAGGTTTGGATTCTGGTGAGCGACATCTAAAATGCGCTCCTCAGACTAAAAACTCGTTGGATTGCCGCCTCCCGATGCCATTGGTCGATTTTCCAAAACTTTTTGAAATGCTGCCGTTATCAAACGGGAGTCAGTTGGATGTCGAGCGGTCGGAAATCTCTCTCGGTAAATTTGGAATGCACGCGAGGCATTCCCGCGAGCTTCTCCAAGGCACATTAGCATATTGCCGTATTCATGAGCACTATAAACGTATGCATTAGGTATTATTATAATAAAAAGAACACAAAATTAAGAAGAAAAACAAAAAGTTACAATACAACAGTTTAATTGGTAAACCGATTAAACAAATATCTGTCAGTAACGGACACATGACAGTCAATACGAGACTGGTTCATAATTTCATATTTTAGAAATAAATAATTAAATACCTAATAAATCCCGCCAAAATAACTGCCTACCGTCCCGCTCGCGCCCAGCAACTAGGTATAATATATATATATTGTACCTACCTATGTATATTGTACCTACTTTGAAGTTTTGCGCAGACCGATAGACCGTAATATAAGTAGGTAGGTATTGAAGCTATCATATTTTAAAATATCATATTTTACAAGAGTGAAAAATTTAATTGTATTGAATAATTTAATTACATACATACATACATACATATCATCACGCCATATCCCTTGCAGGGTAGGCAGAGAGAACAGAGTGCCAGAGAACCCTATCTCTGCATACTTCACTCGCTTCCTCAACATTCATAATTCTCTTCATACACACTCGCCGGTTTCGGAGACTCTTGACTCCACCTTCCTTCAGTACATGACCGATCTGATCTAGGTAGGTTAGTCTCGGTCTCCCTCGGTACCTACATCCTTCCACTTTCGCATTGTATATGTTCTTAACCAGGCGTTCGTTCGGCATTCTTTCCACATGTCTGAACCATCGGAGCATTCCCTTTCGCATCTTTACACCAATACTCTCTTTCATACCTACTCGCTCTCTTACGTCGTCGTTACGAATGCGGTCGGTCAGCCTAACTCCACAGATTTTCCGCAGAGATCGCATTTCGACCGCATTAATTTTACTATCATACTCTTTTCTGCATACCCAACTCACGCTTCCATACAGTAATGTTGGGACAAGCACTGCGTTATGTATTGCTACACGTGCCTTCTGGCTGAGGTGGTGGCTGTCGAGAAGTTGCCCCAACGCTCCGTTCACTCTATTACCCGCATTCACTCTTCGCTCTATATCAGTGGTGTAGCGTAACGTAAGTGGCGTGTAACTATGTACCATGGCATGGTCGGTTCTACTTTTTTTCTTTTAAGTCCCACTAATGAGCTAGAGACTCTTTCTTTAGCGTGGCGGGTGTGACCATTCCATGGAAAGACGCCAAAAAAAAAAAACTATTTCTTTGAATAGATAGCCTGATGAGTTACTTCTGTTTTCCTTCGTGTATTTATGCTAAAATAGAAAAAAAGATAAGAATGAATGTGAAACAAGAATAAACTGATGGATTGAAACTTACGCAACGGGAATAGAACTCGGGACTTTGGACCTGGTGACACCATCTAAGCTGGTATTTACGGTACTCGCCCCGATGAAAAAATACGTGCAAGTTTTAATGTGGTTTCCGATGCCATTTTTTATTTTTAATACACCACCTTGCATTAAGGAAATAATTCTTGAATTGCGGGGAACTTAACAAAATGCAATTAACGCAGAGATATTACATCCAGACTCTGAACAACACTGTGTATCGCATAAAGTTTGTCCTGCGTAGGAATCGAACCCATAGCACTGGCACGGAAGGTCGGTATGTCAACCACTACGCCATCTGGAGTCAAAGTTTTTTGCGAACTGCAAACCTATAGGAATCTGTCGTTATGTAACCTATTTCAATTGTTGTTGTAATAGGAAGTAGGTACAACTTACTTCCTATTAAATAAATTCATAGGTAGTTCTGAATGGATAAGTAAATAATTTTAATTTGAGCCGATTCACACAAGGCCGCGGACGATTTAGGTAAGTAGATAGTTTCATATGTACTTTTCAATAAATTAGTTCTGAACGGATAGGTATTTTTTTTTTAATTGCTTTTTAATTCATTGGTGGCAAACGAGCAAGCAGCACACCTGATGGTAAGTGTTACTGCCACCCACAGACCTTTGCAATGCCGAGGGTATCACTAGGCCGCTGCCTACCAATACAAACCCATCCACTTAGGCTTCCGGCTCTCTCGGTCACCGAACGAAGTGCAACAGCACATTGCTATTGCTCAGACGTCGATCTTCTGCGAGAGTGTGATACTACCCCGGACGGATCGGCCCACGGCCCTAGACAAGAAACTGTCAACAGCGTGGTCCTACCACTAAAGAATTAATATTGAAATTATCGTGAATTTTATTGTTATTAGAACCGATTACGTTAATCATTATTGTAACGTTAAACAGTATTGATATACATACATGGAAGGCATGGAAGCGAGTTCACAAGATTGTGTAAACACATGCGTGTACCTATTACTTGCCGACGCCGCAGGCCCAGCAGTTTATACCTACTGCCACTAGCGGCGCACACCGGTCGATCACCTCTCGAACAGCTGATTTGAAATTTGAATACATTGCGTATTTTCTCATCTGAGTAAATTTACGTATTTTTTAAGGAATTATCGTTACACAGCACTGTCCTAATATGATACAGTGTAGAAAATCTAAAAAAATGTTGTAAAAATATTGTTTTTTACATCCAAATCGGTTTTTTTCTAGCCTATCATTACAAGTAGGACTAGGAGAGTCACCTGTCTTTGTTTTCGGGAGCGGTCCCCTTCCACCCTGTATTTATTCATTAACTGAAGATCCTCGAACACGTCTAAACACAACGAAAATTTCCCCCGAAATGAAAAACGCTAGTCTGACCACAGAGCGCGATATATTAGCGCGCTAAAACCCTTTGACTTATCGCCACCCAAGCGATATTGCACACGAAGCCCGAATGTTCACGACGATAGCCAATAATGAGCGGTCACATCTGCGTGTATCATTGCACGAAGCTTCGTAACGATACACGCAGGTGCGGCCCTAGCATAATGATAAATACCTAAAATAAATAAAAATATCTGAGATTTGGTCAAAAGGTATTTTATTTTGAAAAAGTATTTTGAAAATACCTATTTTGCATTTAGCATTTGAAATACAAAACGCAAAACTATTTGGTATTTTGCATTTGAAATAGTAAATCTGAAAAGTATTTTGTATTTAAATGCTTTTTTAAAACCATTTTGTACATCTCTGTTTTCTTCTTTCTTCTTTCCATTGTTGAGTCCGATCCCACTTCTGATGTGGATAATTAGCCTAACGTAACTCTGACCACGCGAGTTGGATGAGGATTTTATTTCAAGATTTACTTCCTATCCTTTGCTATCTGATACGGAAACCTTTTTGGTGGGAGTAGATGCTTCTTCGCGTGGTGAAGTAAGAATTCAATTCACCACACTCTTTCTTACCTGTGGGGATTATAAAAGACGACTAAGGCATATAATATGCAAATAACCTCTATGCAAGAGAAGGTTAACTCGAAATAAAACCTATATTTCTATCATAACCCGCATGGCACAGCAAATCAACTACCCTCATATTGTGATGGAGGCTTGAAACCCAACAGTGGGATTGTTCATGCAGGAACATAAATAAAATTGGTATCTTGATTTAATTGAATTATATTTATTACGAATTAATTTTATATGCTATAAAATGGCGTATTGTTTGGAACGTGAGTTGTTAGCAAGTGGGGGTTCATGCTGGTTCGGTTAAGTGCGGCTTTCCGCTGCTCCCGCTTCCCCTGTTAGCTGTAGGTGGCGCTAACAGGGACGTATATGGTATCTTTTATTTAAAATAATCCACATTACCTCACAATCTTCATTGCTACGTCCTTTATAAAGCTGTCGTATCAATATATCGACGGTATCCAGTAATTCTTCTAAAAATTGTGGATAATTCTCTTCTTCGTGTAACTTATTTATTAGTTCAGCTAGTGTCTAAAGAAGTAAAAAATATTAGGAAAAAAGAACTAGACTGGGTGTTCTAAAGACAACCGATAGAAGTATTTTACAAATTATGGAAGAAAGAAGAGCGTGTGCTCAAAAGAGAAGATTAAGTCTTCTCTTTTTTTCGCGAGAAAAGGAGCTTAATCGACAGTTATATCGCTTATACATGTTACATAGTTTTCACTTCAAAGTCAACCAAGTTATGGTTACACAAACATTTTGACGGATCAGAATTTCTAAGTTCTAATAGAAAATTTATTAAATATATTATTTCATATTTTATGTAGTGTGGTAGCGGCTACGAATACTAGTAAGCTCACTTGAAGATGGCGTAAAAGACGACTAAGAGCTTTATATCGACCTGGGCCAATTCCACTTGATACCGTTTGGAAAAACGTCAGGCAGACGGCCGATCATAAAATTATTGCCAATAACTTTTGCAATATATACTTACGAGTAGGTACATATTGCGTCGACCACAAATAATTGGAATAAGAACAGAAGAATGATGATGATGATACATACCTGAGCTATTTCTAATGTGATATCTCTCGTGGCAGCCATTAGAGGGCATAGCATGATATGATTGAATAAACAATAAGCGGATTGATTGAGAGATGCACCCGATAATTGTAGCGCTGAAAAATATACATCTATATTTGTAATGCAACGGAAGTGTCATGGCTAATGTGACCAGACGTCCCTTTTTGAACGGGACTGCCCTTTTTTATAATAACGAGTCCCGGTGTCTCCGTAACGAACTCTGGGATTGTCCCGTTTTCAACAACCGTGCAAAGGTTGGATTTGAGTAATTTAAAAATGCGCCAAGAGTTTAATTCTTACTTAAAATCTTCACCAGTTATATTAAAGCAATTTTTTTCTCTGATAAATATGGTAACTAAACATTTCGTGTATATTTTTTAATTCGTAACTTTTAAGTTAACTAACTTTTTCTGAATACGTTTAAAAAGTGTTTTTTAATTAATTACCCGACTAAAATGTCACGTTTCGAGTCAAAGAATAAATGGTCACGTTAGTCATGACGGAAACAGAATCGAAGACGGATGCAGAAACGACAATGAAAATACATCAAATTTTTTTAGCTAGCTATTTATAATGATGAATTAATCAAATGGTGATGATGTAGGTTGCGCTTAATTCGCCCCTAAAAAGTTCCGTTCAAATTTTAGTTATAAATGTGGCGTAAATAGGAACAGGAATGAATGTACAAAACTGCAGAACATCCGTAGTTATGGAAACACATGCCAAAATCTGTTGTATAGGTAACATTTCATAAATTAACTACATATCTCTTCTTTTGCTCCAAATAAAAATTTATATAGATATCTAGAAGTACCAGTGGTCAACCCAAATGGCGATGGAGTGAAAATACGGCAGGTCATTCCCAGATTATTAGAACCTTCTGTAGCTTTGGACGGTTCGAGCAGGGTGTGTCCAGTGTGCTCAAATATTTGACTTATTGAATTTGAAAATTGGTTGAAATCATTAAAACTTACCGCTTCGATTAGAATTCCTGATTTGAGAATCGCTCCTATAACCAGAATCCGTAGAATATCCATCTGATGATATTCTTCTGTCTCCCCTCCTTAGAAATGTCTTGATCTTATTGAATTCTTCTAAAACCTTGTAAGGTATGACTACGGTATCTTCTGTAGCAAAATCTATTTCCATTTCTGTTTTATCATCATTTTGTTGCGAGAAATCAATAATTTGTTCGTGATTTTGTGTTGTACTTAATTGACTTTTATTTGGTTCAATTTGTTCAACATTATTTTCGTTGTTTACACTTGGATAATCTAAATTAGTTATTTCGACATCGAAAGTATTATTTTTATTGATATCTTGAGAGAAATTTGTAATTTCCGAAGGAGCTGCTTCGGTTATTTCTAAATTAGTATGATTAACGAAATTATTTTCATTATTAATAATGTGTATTTCATTGAAATAATCATTAATATCTTGAGAATATTGTTTTTCTTGAAAATTAATTTTTGGAGTATCTTCTTGCTCGTTTATTTTTAAGATACTTTCAGAAATATTAGTTTCATTAAGATTTTGAGTTGAATCATCCATTATTTTAGGCAAAGGCTTAAAGTTCCGTGTTTTTTTAAAATCAGCATATTCATTTTCTTTATTAATAATAGGTAGAGTCACTGTTTCTTTATTTTGTAAGTTAAAATTATTATTATTGATACCTATATTTTGAGTTTCAGCGTACGTAATATTATCCATGGTATTTTTATCTTTGTTTACAGCATATAGATAATTATGGGGTACGATAATTTGGTTTTGACTTTGGCTATAATGCGTGTAACGGTCTGTAAATCCATAAACAGTATATAATATAGTTTTTTGGGAATCATATGTTGAGTCTTTAGCTAGGTGTGATTCTTTTTGCGATAAATTAGAGCTATTATTAAATATGGTTTCATTTGTATCTATATTTTGATCTACTTTTGATACTGTCGGGATATCATATGAAATATCTCCAAGCAATCTATCAGATTTAGGGACTCCTTTGTCTAATTCTTGGTTAGTTATACAATTTTTACTATTATCATCTTTTTTATTACTATTGAAATCTTTAACAGAGCATTGTTGGTTTTTATTAAGATCACTTTCATAGTAAGTGACGTTGTGAACTATTGCTGATTCAACTCTACCAACAATGTTTGGCTGAGAATTATCGTAATATGTAATTTGTGTTAATTCTTCAGGGATATTTGACATCTGTAATTTGTCGACAAATTTATACTTTAATATAAAAAAAATACGAAAACGAAAAATCTTTTTATTTTATAAGCTGGTGAATCACCTTACTAGTAGTTTACTTTTTTTCGGTGGGCTATGATCTGGTCACACTCCCGCTAAATTCGTCCGGAGCGACAGATGAAGAGGCGCGCTACCCCATAGACCCGCCCCGCAATGTACCTCTCGACGCCGTGTCTGTGGGCCACCGGAACATGGTCTTTGTCTTCGGTGGCTACTAGTAGTGCTATTCAGACAGGTTGGTGTAAGGTTTGATCTCTAGTTTTCCTTCTCTAGATATCTGTATATTATATGCCTTAATCGTCTTTTACGATATCTACGAAAGAGTGTGGTGAATTCTATTCTTACACCGTCAATGCAGGTAGATTAAATTATTTATAATAATAAAATTATTACCTCTGCATTTTTACTCTCTTGTATTTCATCTTCACCTAAAACTACTTCCTCATTATATGCATCATTGATCTCTTCGAAATCTTTTAAGATATTAACGCTTTCATTATCTTCCATTTCAAAGTCATCACTACAGATTGTGACGTCATTATCATCTAATCTGTCCACCATTTTGGATTTTAGTAGTTCTATATAGCCTTCTGTATCTAAATCTGGTGGTTTGGTTTTTATAATTGCTAAAGCTACGCATAGGCGATGTTTTTGGTAAATATGGTTAGCTGAAATTATATTTATATCTTTATGTCTATATTCTGTGGTTCGTTTATTTTTTTTTATTACCTATGGTGGCAAATGAGCAAGCACCACACCTGATCGTAAGTGTCACTGTCGCCCATGGACCTTTGCAATACCAAGGGTATAGCTAGGCCACTGCCCACCAATGTAAACCCCAAACCCATCCAGTTGGGTTTCCGGCTCTCTCGATGATGGTTAGATTACATATATGTTAAAACTCCTAAACGGCTGAGTGATTTTAATAATTTATTATAGGTATAAAGGCGGGCGGAAATAGATGACAGATTTATGATTTTTCTTTAGGTACAATGGGATACAGACGCGGTAGATTTCAAGGAACTCTATTTTTGTTTGTTTTTTTATTTGTATAGAGCAGCGTCTATTCAAGTCAAGACTGAGGTGTTTTAATATTTCTTTTTTGTTAGCTAAATATTTTTCAAGTTATCATCATCTCGGCTCATATATGTCCTATTGTTAAGCTCGAGCCACTTCCATAAAGGGAGGGAAATTGACTTACTAACACGCTGGTCAGACGTATTGGTATAGGGTTTTATTTCGAGTTTTCCTTCTCTTGCATAGATGCTATATGCATATTATATCCCTTAATCACCCTTTACGATATCTACGGGTAAAATAGGGGGTGGTGAATTGTATTCTTATTCCGTCACCACACGGCAAAAATTTTCAAGTAACTCCTAAATAATCATTTACTTAACTTGCTTCAAAGTGCAAATAGGACGTCGGTCTTTCGTCTATGCTATTCATTATCCATTCATCATCATTATTATCCTCTCAGCTTATTATGTCTTACTGCTAAGGTCGGGTCTCTTCCATAATAGGAGGGAAATTGACCTACTATACCACTCTGGTCAGACGTGGATTTTAATATCGTTTACGTCAAAAGACAGAGTAATTCAAGAGGAAGGTTTATATGTATAATACATTCTATATTATAAAAAAAAATCATCATCTCCTACTCTTATCCCAATTACTTGTGGTCGATACAATATGTAGGTACTCTTCTTTCATAGTACATATTGTAAAAGTTTTTTTTTTATCTCTTTGGCTTCATTGTAAAAGTTATTGCCAATAGTTTTATGACCGGCCATCTGTCAGACGTCAACACTCCTTGGGAATTATTATATATTAATTGTTGACCAAATGGCAACAGGTGGAGTTGACCCAGGTCGTTATAAGGCTCTTAGTCGTCTTTTACAACATCCACGAGCAAAGCAAGGGTTGGTAGTATTCGTAGCCGCTACCACACAGCCGTATATTAGAAAAAAATGTATAGGTAGCTATATATTTTTGTACGCTTACTTTGCAAACTTTGCTTAAACTTTACGAGATATATCAAAATTGTACAAAGTTATATGTAGGTATATCGTCAAAATATCTACAAAAAAATCCGCGATGAAACGTGTCTATAGACTAAAAATAACCCATAACATATTTTTTATCTTTTACATATTACTAAAAAATAATAGGTTATTTACGAAGCTATTTTAAACAATACAGTATTATTTCTTATACAATTAAATATATTAGATATGTGGTGCATTTATTATAGGTCAAAATTACCATTCACGACTATGTTATTAAAATAAAAGTTAAAAGTTATCAGAGGATTTAAAATATGGGGTAGAACGACTAAAACCAAAGCGAGAGCGGGTCGCTAGTTTTAAAATGTATTTTTAGTTGATAGGTTGTAATACATAATTTGTCCTAAGTATATGAACATATCCGATTTATATTTTAATAAATATTCGTTTACTTACCATAATCATCGAAACTCATTGTCTTTACACGAGTTGATATGATTGAATTAGATTTTCGTCATATTTCTAATATTAAATTAATGTTTAATCACTATTACAAGATTTCCTTTCGCGCCACTTCGATAACTCAATTATTCCAAGAAATATATTAATCTATGCTGTTTGTTTTTTTTTAAATTTTTTTTTAGAATCGGTAGATTCAGTCTGTGTGATAAACAAAGTCGGTATATTTTTGTTTTCTTTTTGGCTTCAATTACAAATCAGCAGGAGGAATCTTGTTAATGTGATAGTATTTTTTTATTATTTCAATGGTATCTTCAGAGTAGATATAGATATTAAGTTGTTTAAAAAAAGCGCTGGATAAAAATAAATTTTAATAATTTAAATGTACATAAACATTGATTTGATTACATAAATTACAGCAATTTTAAATGACACTATCTATTTGCAAACAGTTAAATTACCTATATCATCAGTGAATTGAATTACAAATTACTGTATTTCATTTTTACCTCCGTGTATTTTAATGTACCATATATCTTAAGGCACCCGATGAACAAAGACATCGAAAAACGAGTTTACGCTTATTTTCATTGCTTTCTAAGTTTTAGGTGACACTTAAAACAATATAAATGACATTAAAGTAATTTTTTTTAATGTTCCTCATCATCATTCAGCCTTTTGCCGTTCACTGCCGGACATAAGTTAATTAAAGTTAAATAAAATTTAACTTTTAGGTAATATTTTAGGCGATATAATTGTCTGAATATTAAGTAATATTGATTTTATTTATCATTTATATTATTTAAGATGTCCCTTAACATTTAAGGTTCTTTGATAAAAACATATTTTGGCGGTTTGAATAAAATTGTAATGTATCCACAGAGTAATAAGCTTATGACAAAATAAATATTTGACACCAATAATGCCAATTAGTTTTGTTTACATTTTGATAAAATGTATATAAACCCGTTATTATTAATATATGGCCTTATATACAATATTATTTGGGCTCAGTTTATTTTTGATAGCTCTTGTAATGGCTATTATAAAGAAAATGTTTTTTAATTGGAGAGAGGAACATAAAATTGAAACACAAGTACAAATATCAGTTACTGATAGACCGGGTTCGTATTTAGCTTTTTTAATCTTCATCATTTTGCTTTTTACCGTCTATATTGTAGGCTTCCACAAAGAATGAGGGGATGGCGCCGTAATAGCCACGTTTGGCGGATGGATTGACGATCGCAGTGAAGTTTGTCAGGAGAAAACGGTTGCCCATTTTCCTAGTGCTAGTTTTAGCTGATATCTGCTGTGTATTGTGAAAGCAATTCAGCCTTTTTAGCCTGTTGACATTCGACATCCCTTAAGCATATGCCTGTCGTACAATGGACTATGTATTTTAAACACATAGTTCATTTCGAGATTTTTTATTCTTATACCGGAGTATGGTATTAACGGTAAACTGCTACAGGCTGTGCAGTCCAGTTACATGGGCTGTAGAGCCTGTGTGCGGCTGGATGATGGAATGTCGCCTTGGTTTGACGTCAATATTGGCGTTAAGCAGGGGTGCGTTCTGTCAGCCAGGCTGTTTATCATATATCTGGATAAATGTCTCCAAAGGTTGAACGATATGAATGTGGGAGTCCAGATGGGCGACTCAGTGGTCACTGCTCTGCTTTATGCAGATGATGCAGTCCTGCTGGCACAGTCAGCGACTGACCTGCAGACCCTAGTCGACACAATGACAGAAGATTGTAAGAAAAGGGGTCTACGCGTGAATGTGAGCAAAACCAAAATAATGGTCTTTGAAAGAGATAAAACCAGAACAGATGTAAGAGTAACAATAGGTAATGATGTACTAGAGCAAGTGGATGAATTTGTATATCTTGGATGTGGATTTAGTCGAGATGGAAGGTACACCACTTATATAGAGCGAAGAGTGAATGCGGGAAATAGAGTGAACGGAGCGTTGGGGCAACTTCTCGGCAGCCACCACCTCAGCCAGAAGGCACGTGTAGCAATACATAACGCAGTGCTTGTCCCAACATTACTGTATGGAAGCGAGAGTTGGGTATGCAGAAAAGAGTATGACAGTAAAATTAATGCGGTCGAAATGCGATCTCTGCGGAAAAACTGTGGAGTTAGGCTGACCGACCGCATTCGTAACGACGACGTAAGAGAGCGAGTAGGTATGAAAGAGAGTATTGGTGCAAAGATGCGAAAGGGAATGCTCCGATGGTTCGGACATGTGGAAAGAATGCCGAACGAACGTCTGGTTAAGAAGATATACAATGCGAAAATGGAAGGATGTAGGTACCGAGGGAGACCGAGACTAACCTACCTAGACCAGATCGGTCATGTACTGAAGGAAGGTGGAGTCAAGAGTCTCCGAAACCGGCGAGCGTGTATGAAGAGAATTATGAATGTTGAGGAAGCGAGTGAAGTATGCAGAGATAGAGTTCTCTGGCACTCTGTTCTCTCTGCCTACCCTGCAAGGGATATGGCGTGATGATATGTATGTATGTTTTATTCTTATAGTAATACAATCAGGTGGCCATTAGAAATGTCCTACGAAATCCACGGCTGAAAAGGTGGATTATTCATTCGTTATAATTTTAAATGGTGAAGAATAATCTTACGTCAAATATCATGTTTAATGTGTGTTTCGCTGCGATTTAGCATTTGACATTCAAGGCTATTTATAAAACTTATTTGCGAGCAAAAAAGACTTAGGTTTTGAACCGACGTCTTATAAAAATTCGTTCCTTCGCCTTACCAATTAGGCCCGCGTTGGTAATTACGTATGGCGACTCGCATTGTAATCCATACGTAAAACATTTTATACGTCATTTATGAGAAATTATTGGAATTGCTAGAAGATATTAAAACATTCTTTTTCACGGCTATAAATTATCTTCAGATTAAAAAAACGCGTTAGAAGTTATACGCCATATTCTACGTTTGTTGAAAAAACGACACTAAAAGAAAAAAGGTATTTAATACATTGAAAGTTTTATTATAACGCATTGTCTAGTTAAAAAACTATAATGTTGACTATAGCTAACTTCAGGGTGTCGGTTTCTCGTGACGGTGTGCGCGCGCATCGTAAAAAATTACTCTCATCATTTTTCCCTAACGCGCCAAAGTAAGTATAACTTTAAAAATTTGTGTAAATATTGTTCTATATAGGAATCGAAGACGTACCGTTGACGCGATGGGTCTATATCTTAACCATTGCACCATAAATGCAGTTAATTTATTCTTGGCAGAATAGGCATGATAGTGGAAGTTCCAGAGCTAATCTGTGGTTTATATTTACGGATTGGTTATTTTTTTTCCGTGTGGCTTTGAAAAGCTATTTTATGCTCGGCATAGAAGGCTAATAAACATGGTGGTCCCGTTAAAAGAATAGAGATGGCGCTTAACGGTTTATGAACTGCTACGCTGCCGTTCTTATTATCTTAGAGAGTTTATGGTAGCACAATATAGAAGCATCTTTTTATTTAACCGAGCCTGCTGCGTGCTTACAAAAAGAATGTCTTTTTTACATAAGCAATTAGTTATTAATACGAGGACATTGTTGCCAGCGTCGAGTTACAATTTTCTTCACAAAAATAGTTTTTCATATCTTTATTTTCTTCATATTAGTCATTGTTCGTCAGTAAGTGAAATCGTCGCCATCAACAGTGCTATGGCCACACTGTTTTTTTTGGCGGTGTGTGGCCACACTGTTATGATGGTATCTTCTGGAAATTTTACTGGCAAATATTTGTAAAGTGCTACTATGATATAAAATCATATTCACTACACCCCCGCAGTATCGCATTACATAGAATATAATCAAAATGTGTTTAATATAACATATATAATATTAATATTATTTAATATTATTTCCGTGTGGTGACGGAGTAAAAATACTATTCACCACCCCCTATCTTACCCGTGGGTGATCGTACGAGACGACTAAGGGATATAAAACGCATATAACATCTATGCGAGAGAAGGAAAGCGTGAAACAAAACCCTATACAAACACGTCTGACCAGCTCGGTGTAGTAGGTTAATTGCCATATGCCATAATTGTAATTGCATTACGAAGGAGGCCCGAGCCTAACAGTGGGACATTTATGGGCTGTGATGATGATGATGATAATGATAACATATTAAAACAAGATATTGAATATAATAAACGACCAGCACATGACGTTTTTCACTTGCCCGCCAAATATCTACTTACCTTCCGGTTAGAAGAATCATTATATTTACTGAAGCCTGCTGTGTAATTTAAAAAAAAAGTCCTTCTTTCGAAATGTCATTATGACGTTCCCGCCAAAAACTAAGCGTTCCGCTTTTATCAACTTTTTAATTAATTTGTTTTCAGCTTGTAGTTTGATGATATCCACGGATAAGTGTCTATTCAGGAAGCGAACATACGAAAGTAAAATATCAGTATATGATATTATCAGCAAAAGCGATGTTAGTGTTTGAAGGTTATCATTCATTTTAACAAATTTTATATGGTCTGTTTGATGTGAAACTTGAGTGTATTTATTTGTCTTTTTTTTTTTAAATGAGACTTGAAAGCATTTTATTTTGGGAGGGCCCGAATGACGAGGTCGCGAGTAAAAATGTTTAACCGAAACTACATTTCGTCACATACTTTGAAGTGAAAAGCGCGCGAACTTGAAAAGAGTGAGACATACGCTTTTCTCGCTTTCAATAATTTGTGTATAAATAAATGTATGGTACAAACCCAGTTCTATGTCTATACAAAATTGTTTGATGTAGGTACATAATTACATGTTTCATTGTAATACAGAAGGTTCACTTCTATGGTGTTAATTTTTTCTGGACTGAAACTTTTTTGCGCGCATGAGGGTAATTTTTTTACAGATGAAACGCAATAAAGTGACACGAAAATGTAGGATCTTTTTGTCCAAGAAAAAGGAGAGAGCGATTGAGATCGATTGAGACAGAGTGAGGTAGAGCGAACGTCGCATCACGCACAGTGCCATGGAATGAAAGGTGGGAGAGAGCTAGCGAGAAAAATTGATATAGAGTAAGATGGAGCCGTCACCACACGGAAATAATATAAATAAATGAAATGCAATATTCATTTATAAATATATATATATATGAATTAAACCTTCTATTTATTATATTTCACTTATAAAATGATAAAATATGACTAATATATTTTCACATTAAATTTGACAGTTCAATCTGTAGTTCATTGCTGCCATCACGAAGTATAGATACAAGGTATTATCGACACCTTCAAATCATAATGTTTTTTATTGCTCCTGGTGACAGACGAGCATGCAGCACACCTGATGGTAAGTGTTACTGCCGCCCATAATCACCAATAATCCCAAACCCACCCAGAAAGTTGGGTTTCCAGCTCTCTCGCTTACCGAACGAAGCCCAGTAGCATACTGCCACTGCTGATATGTCGATTTTCTGCTCAGTGTGGTACTACCCCGGACGGACCGGCCCGCGGCTGTTGACAGAGAACTGTCAATAGTATGGTTCTACCATTATTAAAATATAAGATTTTCATGTTAAGGATAACATCGTGAAGAAATCTACACGTTTGAGCGACTTCCTGGATTCCTGTGAAGTGTACCAGTCCACAGACTACCACTGTGAAGCCACAGAGTAATATAAATAAGAAATTATACTATACAAAATCTGTATACAAGCAAAGGGGCCTGATTAGCGTACGAATTTAAATACAAGTAGAAATAATAAAAATAAGAAAATTGATGATAAATGTTTTAATATTTATAATTATTATGGTTCATCTGGATCTATGAAGCAATCAATGTTATAAACGCTATTTATTTTTATGATATCAAAGTTTGATAAAAGCTGTTCATGTTGGCCCAGGTTTCGCATGATCGAACCGTCTGGATCCTGTGGAAATTAATTATATTAAAGCGATTTTAAAGTGATAAGTTCTTATGGGAGGGTAAACCGTTACGTAACGCGTAACGTCGTCAGTCTGTCTGGCTTCTCTTTCTCTCACGCATACGACAGTGGTAGGTAGGCTGCTCATCTCTAACTCTAACCCAACGCTAGCCGTATTAAGATGTGATGTTATAATATTTTATTAATAAATAACCTTTCCTTACATTATCATATCAATATATACTAGTCACAAAAATTAAAGGATATAAAAAAAAATCCAAATTTTTGGGTGATTTTCAACGAGCTGTAACTCCGAAGAAAATAGTTGTACAGAAAAAATAAAAAAAGAAAATTGTAGCTCTAAGTGTCTAATTTTCAGATATGACTATAAATTTTTTTTATCATGTCCAGGTCTAGAGAAATTCTAAGAAAACAACCAAAAAAAAATTTTTCAAATTTTTTTTTCGTCTAAAAAAAGGTCCACGGGCTTCAAAAAAAAATTTTTGAGTGTTTCGTTCAAAAGCTCTTTTAGAGAATTTAATACTCTTTAATTTGACGTATTCAAAAAGCCTGTACAATGATTTGCCGCGGAGTTATCGTCCATCAAAGCAAAAAAGATCTTTTTAACTTTGATAATCAATAACTCCGGAAATAACGATTGTATAGAAAATTCAAGGAAGGTTTTGAAAACTGCACAATATTCTCTATAAGAAAATGTAAACATCTTTTAGAAAAAAAAAAATTTTGTATTGAAAACTCGGACTGAAAAAAAGACAAAAATTCGCATAATTAAGGATATTTGGATAACTTGGTATAACTTTGGATAAAATGGATGAACGAAAGATATCGTCGGTAATTTTTTAACCTCAAAGTGTCCCCTAAAATCCCTCAAAAATTCAAAGCGCTGCGATTTTTTTTTCATTGTGCCCCGAAGCTTCAAATTCTTTGTTTTTGCAAAAATCACCATTATGAGCAATTTTGTGATTTTTATTAATTTTTTCAATGGAAAAATTTTTTTCTCTCTAAAATCTTTATGTTTTTGATCAAAAAGATTAACTGTTTAAGAAGTTTGAAAAAAAAAAGATCAGTCATTATTTCAAGAGATATTGATTATCAATGTTAAAAAGATCTTTTTTGCTTTGATTGACGATAACTCCGCGACAAATCGTTGTACAGGCTTTTTGAATACGTCAAATTAAAGAATATTAAATTCTCTAAAAGAGTTTTTGAACGAAACAATCAAAAAAATTTTTTTGAAGCCCGTGGACCTTTTTTTAGACGAGAATAAATTTGAAAAATTTTTTTTTGGTAGTTTTCTTAGGATTTCTCCAGACCTGGATATGACAATTTTTTTTATAGTCATATCTGAAAACTAGACACTTGGAGCTACAATTTACTTTTTTTATTTTTTCTGTACGACCATTTTCTTCGGAGTTACAGCTCGTTAAAAATAACCCAAAAATTTGGATTTTTTTTTATATCCCTTAATTTTTGTGACTAGTGTACATAAAATTTAAGTAATAACCTAAGCTTTTCTCAAGTTAAACAATTTCAATATTCAATAGGGTGGAAGATGACCGCTCCCGAAAACAAAGACAGGCTACTAGTCCTACTTGTAGTGATAGGCGATTTTAAGTTTTTTTCACATTCCATCGTATTAGAACATTGCCATGTAACGATAATTCCATAAAAAATACGTCACTTTACTCAGATGAGAAAAGATGCAATCTATTTAAAACTCAAAATCATATGTTCAAGAGTTCAACGACCTCGCGTGGTGAGAAAAAAAATATTTTTTTCATCCGAATCGAATTTTTCTAGCCTATCATTACAAGTAGGACTAGTAGGGTCCCCTGTCTTTGTTTTCGGGAGCGGTCCACTTCCACTTTGTATAGTTCAACTTAGATTAGTTTAAGTTATCATTTCTGTCGGGCATCACGAGACGTACATGTTTTTTAATAAGTTTTGAAATTCTCATTCGCAGTCTTTTCTATGACGGGAAAAGGTGGGTGGGAAGCACTGTCTTGTTTGCCTTCGGTTATCGGAGAAGAGCTAGATATAGCTCGTCTTGTTCACCTAATTTTATGTAAAATACCATCATCATCTCAGCTCATATATGTCACACTGTTGGGCTCGAGCCTCCTCCATAATGGGAGGGAAATTGACCTACTATACCACGCTGATCAGACGTGTTGATATAGGGTTTTGTATCGAGATTTCCTTCTCTTGTATAGATGTTATATGCGTTTTATATCCCTTAGTCGTTTCGTTCGTTTAAAGGTCGGTTTCTTAACCATTACACCATCTGTGCAGTCAGTTTATTTCACCTCACTTCAGCCCACATATGTCCCATTGTTGGGCTCGGACATCCTCCGTAATGGGAGGAAAATTAACCTACTATACCGCGCTGGTCAGACGTGTTGGTTTTGTTTCGAGTTGTGCTTCCTTCGCATAGATGTTATATGCGTTTTATATCTCTTAGTTATCTCGTACCCACGGGTAAGATATGGGGTGCATACCAGTGTTTTATATGTAGCTACAGTAGATATGCCAGTTTTGCCGATTTTCCGCCAGAATTGCCAGGCTGGGTGTGTGGCGCTTTTGAAGTCGTATGGCAAATCCAGTGTCGCTTCATCGCGAATTTTCTCAAAGTGATGAAGCTTGTCTGTGGTAATCAGAGAAAACATTATGTTTATATACATAAACCAATAGTGTGTATTCTCTCTCTCTCTCTCTCTCTCTCTCTCTCTTCCTCTCTCTCTCTCTCACTCCCTCTCTCTCTCTCTCTCCCCCTCTCTCTCTGACTTTCGCGCTCTCTCTCTCTCGTGCCGCATTTCTACAGTTGCGGCACGCTATGATGGCCGTTTTGACATATTACAATAGTGATGTGAAATGTCTATTTATTCTCGAAAAAAATATAGGTAATGAAATCTATAAGTTTTTATTGCAAGTAGTAACTGATTAAAAAGGTGTAATAAAACAAAAATATAAATGATCCTATGTGACGATCGTATTAAATTTATTTTTTTAAATTTTGAATTTCGAAAAGCAAATGTTGAGTTGTGTGGTAAATAAATACACCAATAATTGTAATCTTATAAAAATAAAAAATAAATGTTCACGGGACCCTAATACATATAGTTTAGAAATCAATGTAATAAATATTTTGTGTCCTAAAATAATATATTCGATAAATTTTATGACTAACTGCACGTCACTATTGACAATAAAGAACAGCAATTTTCTCCTTTAAATGTAATTACTATAAATACGAAACTTCATAAGTGGACAAACGTCAAAACGGCCACCATAGCGTGCCGCTAGTATAGTGTAACGTTTCATTTGTAAAAATTTTACCATCATGCGCGCAAAAAAGTTTCAATTCAAAACAAATATGGCGCGTAACGGAAAAACGTTACATTTCTTTTCTCTCATACGTCGATAAAGAAGTTTCAGTTCAAAAATTGCGTGAAACGTGCGCGTTCAATTAAATAGTTTAACTTTTTGCGCTTAAATTTGTTTTTAATTATTCCGAATTGTCGTTAAAGCTGTAAAAATCGACTGATAAATCATTAAGACAAGTTCTTTCTAGCCTATGAAAGTATTCGAAACGTTGGGTTAAAAATCAAATACAAACGCGATAAAATGTATAGAAATAATTCTATTTTATACTAGCAAACTCAGTTGGTTTGTTTGTAAAAGTCAATATATCACAGCGCCGCCAGGCGACGAGTTACTTCAATGGACATATAAACCTTCTCCGTGAAAAAATACATATCAATTTTCATAATGATCGGTCAAATAGTTTCTGTGTTTAGCGATGTCATATATAAAAACATCCTCTTTTATAGATATAGTTCGTATAAGTGTGGTTTCACCTGTATAGTACCCATTCTTGTAGGAATACGGGAATAAAATTTAGCCTATGTTATTTGTTGATAATGTAGCTTTCCATTGGTGAAAGAATTTTTAAAATCGGCACAGTAGTTTAGGAGTAAGAGTATAACAAACAGAGTATTTATAATATAAGAATGTATAACGCATGCGTTCAGAAATCAATTAATCACTAAAAGAAGTGTCTCCAGCTCTCTGCTGAGTAACTTCTAACAACAATTGTCATCTACAAGGAGTTAGGAGTAATTTGAAAGTAGCAGTGATAGACAAGATTAGGAACGCGAGACTTGCACATGCGATGGATGGATGCGATGGGATGAGGTATGAAGATTGTGACAAGGCTGGTTGTCAATATGAATGTGGATATATCTAAGAATTATAAGAGATCCAGAAAGAGATGAACAACGAGCAAAGAGTACCTTAGCAATTCCAGAAGCATAGCCTTACCGCTGACCGTCATCACAAAAGTGCTCTTTCTAAACTTTCGTTTAAAGAAGGATATATCATAGCGCTCTGGAAAATTTTCAGTAGGAAGTTCATTCTAGAACTTGTACATCATTTCATCTTATATACATATGTCTCACTATTGAGCTCAAGTCTCCTCCATAATGAGGGGAAATTGACCTACTGTACCACGTTAGACAGACGTGTTGTTATAGGGTTTTATTTCGAGTTTCCCTTCTCTTGCGTAGATGTTATATGCGTTTAAAATGGCTTAGTTGGCTTTTACGATCACCGACGAGTAAGATAGGAGGTAGTGAATTGTATTCTTACTCCGTCACCGTACGGAAAGATCTTGTACGTAGAAGAAGATATAACAAAAACGTAGATTTGAAGAACATAATATCTCCAGAAGCCTGCTACGGTGGTATCGAGTCAAACAGTTTCTCAGAGCACTTTTTGTGAAAGAACCGAGTACACAGTTTATGAAGAAAAGTCCATAAAACATACCAGGTCTAATATGACGCATGTGAACCCTGATATATTTGTCCCGGTCGTGACGTGATACTTCGAAGTAGAACCCCAGCATAGCCATGACCATCATGGCTGTATGTTGCCTATGTTGACCGCCTTTAAACAGTTCTATACTGCCAAAATTCTGAAATAAAAAGCATTAATTTTAAACTTATTATGAATAAATCTTTTGGAGGAAGTTCATAATTAAAATCATCAGCTCATTGCCCACTGGCTCAAGCCTCCTTCACATTAAAAAGGTAATTTGCCTGCTTGCCTGGAAAGAGCCGAAAACCCAACTGGGTGGGTTTGAGGTTTATATTGGTAGGCAGCGGCCTATCTATACCCTTGGTATTGCAAAGGTCCATGAGTGGCAGTGACACTTACCCTCAGGTATGCTGCTTGATATTTTGCCACAATGAGCAATAGAAAATAAAATATTTTACGCTGTTTAGACGGGTTGGTATTATTTTCGAGGATTTCTTTTTCTTGCATAGATTTTATATGCTTATTACATATCTTGATCGTCTTTTACGACATTCACGTGCAAGACAAGAGATAACAAATAGTATTTTGACTCCATAAAAATACGGCAGAATAATGGTGTCAATTTTAATATAAAATAAATTCAATAAACTTTAATATTTTAGACTTAAATTAACCCCTCACGCGCTTTTGGGACACCCGTTTGATCCAAAAAAATTTGCTCAACGCGCTTTTAGGACACAGATTTGTCCCAATTAAATTGTATTAGCAATTGTTTTAGCTCTGTATTTCACATTTTTCTTGTAATATAGCAACAATAACAGTTTACGTAAAACCATAAAATTCACTGAAATTTGAAAAAAAAAAAACAAACTGCGGGGCACTCGAGAGCACCGCGAAGTCTGGCGCGTGAGGGGTTAATTCAAAACACTTGTGAGGTGATTTCACTACGTTCTATAGCGGTGAAGTCACTGTGGACAGTTTTCTGTCTACAGCCGCGGGCTGATCCGTTCTGGGGTAGTATACTCTGGCAGAAAATCGACGTCTGAGCCTTGGCAAAGTGCTGTTGCGCTTCGTTCGTGGAACGAGAGAGCCGGCAGGCAGCCTAAGTTTCTGAGTGAGTTTATGGTTTTTATTGGTGGGCGGCTTAGTTGTAACTCTGATATTCTAAAGGGCAGCAGTAACACTTACCATCAAGTGTACTGCTTACTTGTTTTTCACTATTTATACATATAATAAAAGAGTAGAAACCGTGTGTGGATTTTGATAAATTTATTAAAAAATGAGTATAGGCAGATTAGGCAGCAAAATAAAGCTTAATACAAAAAATATTTTTTGGATATTTTTGTCTCTCTATGTATGTACACGCTAATCTCTAAAATTATAGAACGGATTGTTCCACAGTTTTCACAAATGAATTAAGCCCAGCCCAGAGCAATGTTTAGTCTTTGTTTCATTAAAATTTGATGTCAGTAAAAAATGTTATAGTGCTTTAATATTTTTAAAACATCACTCGACTTATATGTCACTAGAAGGGACGATTCAAGAATATGATGCGGACGAAGCCCTGGGTATCAGATAGTAAGCAAAAAGAAAAAAAGAGATTAAGTAAAACGGAGTGTAATTTTGATATAGTTTTAATTACATATGACAATAGCGTATAACGAGAATGATAAATGATTATTGATAATTGGGATGACTAAATTGCTACACGATGTTTATGAGCAGTGTTAAAAATATTGCTTAGCACTAAAATGTGACAATTGCGAAATTAATGTCTTTAGTGGCAAACGATAAATAATTAGTGGTAGGACCACGCTGTGGACAGTTCTCTGTCTACAGCCGCGGGCCGGTCCGTCCGGGGTAGTACCACACTGAGCAGAAGATCGACGTCTGAGTAATAGCAATATGCTATTGCGCTTCGTTCGGTGAGCGAGAGAGCCGGAAGCCCAACTGGGGTGGGTTTGGGGTTTGTATTGGTAGGCAGTGGCCTAGCTATACTCTTGGTATTGCAAAGCTTCTTGGGCTGCTGTGATACTTATCATCAAGTGTGCTGCTTGCTCGTTTGCCACCATAAGCAATAAAAAAAGATATGACTGCTCCTTTGAGTGGTATTAGTAGAATAACAAAGGCCTTATTCATTTATTATCAATTCTAACCACGTTCACTCTCGTTCCAGGAGAGCACTTCCCTGGTGCTTTTAGAGGGTTCTTACAACGCCTCCGATGACGAGGATGTGACGCATTGCATTCCAATTCAATATCATATCCGGATAATTAATAAATTTAATAAAAATAAAACACAAAATTTGTTTGATTTATTTTTTATTCTGCGCATACAAATGCGATATATACAATTTTTATATAACATGATAAATCGTATATTTAAAATTCAATCATGGAGGCTAGAGTATAAGGAGAACAATCTCATATGGGAGAAAAGTTGAAAAGTGTCCAGCTGTATGCTATAAATAACAGTTCAAAAACCTTCCACAATAGCGCTGGTGTAGCAAAAGTTATAGTATGAATATAGCAATTGTGGATGAATTGAAGTATGCCGAGTTAAAAAAATTAATATCATTTATAACCTTCAATAATTATTACAAGAAAACGTATACCTAGAGTGATTTTAATTTGTAAACTGTGAATAGTAAGCTTATTGATTTATTAGTTTCCTTTTTCGCTTTCTTTCAAATTTACCTTGATGCTAATGTGGCGCCACCCTTATTTAATACATTTCGACTGACACTTTTTATATACACAGATGATTCTCCTTATACTTATAGTCTCCATGAATACAATAGATAACATATTTTTCAAAAGCATACATAGTATAATAAGCAAGACGAATTAAAAAAATAATAATAAAAGCATCTGGTTTATGGTACTTGTAGCGTTTAGTTTTTGCTTTTACTATCACCTTGTCTATTGAACATTTTATCGTTTCTTATTCTTATATCACGGAGGCTATATTTCACACTCTTTATTTAGTACATTATTTCTTAATTACTCGCAATTAATAATTTGTCAAAATTTGGGTTACAAATTAATATCTGAAACTGAAAAAATGATATAATATGAATTTAGAATATGTCAAACAAAACATCATTTAAAATGTATTCCAGAATATTCTATTCTTTCCTTACCTTACTATTCTTTCAATTCTTCAACCGTAACAGATTCGTGTTTTTGTATTTCTTGATAATTATCACTACGTTGCCTTTTAGTTATATGTCGCCATGGTTGTCCATAAATCCTTCTCATAATTCCTGACCATCTTGTCATGTATTCTGTCATCTGCCATTCAAATTCTTCCCTCAAACAATCTGCATTCGCTTCTAACCATTCCAGTCCACTCTCACATTCCCCTTTCATGAATTCTCTCTCCTTGTCCGTTAATTTCCCACCTTCTTCTGTCACAGCCCTTTTTATTTCATACACATAAGTTTCTAATTGATTCCTCACTTCTAATCGTCTTTTATTTTCTGTATCTTCTTGTCGAAATTCGACAGCATTAGCAATCATTTCATCAATTTGCTGTTTATCCAGTCTATGTTTATTTTTGATGGTTATACTTTCCACGTTCTCTGTACTTCTATCTCTAGCTATGACGCTTAAAATACCATTTAGATCGATGCTGAAAGTCACATCAATTTTTGCAACTCCCCTAGGTGCTGGTGGGATTCCATTTAATTCAATAACACCTAATAAATTATTATCTTTAGTTAAACTCCTTTCGCCTTCGAAAATTTCTATAGTCATACTCGTTTGGTAATCTTCTAGAGTAGTTATTTCTCTGGTATTCTGACAAGGTACAGGTGTGTTGCGTTCAATAACTTTAAACATCATTCCTCTTGCAGTTTCGATGCCTAATGATAGAGGAACAACATCAACTAGTAATAGATCAAGTATTTTTTCACTAGAATCACCATTTAGTACCGCTGCTTGGATGGCTGCCCCGCAAGCAATAGCTTCATCGGGATTTAAATTCATAGTCAAGGCTTTCCCTTCGAAGAATTCTCTTAGCATTGTCTGTATTTTTGGTATTCTTGAACTGCCACCAACTAAAATTATATTATCTATTTCACGTTTCTTTAATCTAGCATCAGTTAAAACCTTTTGAAGTGGACTTAATGTCTCATTGAATAAATCTGAACACAATTCCTCGAATAGAGCTCTTGAAATTCTCCCCCTATAATCAATCCCGTCGCAAAGACCCTCAACTTCAACTGTAGCTTCAGTATAAGCAGTAAGAAACCTTTTAGCCCTATCAGCAGCAATTTTCAACCTTCTTAACGCTTTCATATTATTTATAATATCTTTATGATACTTTTTACGAAAATCCTCAGCAAAATAAGCGACTAAACGATTATCGAAATCTTCTCCACCTAAACGCGTATGACCAGCTGTCGATTTTACTTTATAAACATTGTCCTTGATGGATATAACTGAAACATCAAAAGTACCACCACCTAAATCGTAAATCAGAACATTACGATTGCCTTTTATATCTAAACCATACGCTAAAGCTGCCGCAGTTGGTTCATTTGTGATTCTTAAGACTTCTAACCCTGCAACAGCACCCGCAGTTCTAGTCGCTTGACGCTGAGAATCATTAAAATAAGCAGGAACAGTTATGACAGCCTTATTAACTTCAGCACCTAAATATCGCTCAGCAATTTCTTTCATCATATAAAGTATCATAGAAGATATTTCCTCGGGTGCGAATGATTTTTCTTCCCCTTTAAATTTTAATAAAATTAATGGCTTACCATTCTTGTTAGACACTTTATATGGCCAATGGCGTAAATCCATTTGTACTCCAATGTCATCGTATCGCCTACCTATCAAACGTTTCGCGCCAAATACTGTATTTCGCGGGTTCGACGCGGCTTGGTTTCGTGCTTCTTCGCCGACTAGACGCTCTGTTTTAGTAAACGCGACATAAGATGGCGTTGAACGATTGCCGTGTTCGTTAGCTATTACTTCAACACTTCCTTGCTTCCATACTGCTACGCAAGAATATGTAGTACCTAAATCAATACCCACGGCCACCATTATTAAACGTCACTTTCGAAAACAATTGTAAAAATTTAATTTTAAAACGAAACTATTCCGTCGGTAAAGTTTTTAAAACCACTGTCCTAGCCGCATTTTCGGTGGTATATATACTCTCGACCAATGGGCTTCGAGAATATTCTATTGTGATAGCCAATCAGAAAGCTACTTTCATCGAATTATCTAGAATAGGGATGACAGTGTTAAAAATAGCTTTCCCATATACAACTACAAAATTTATAGTTGTATTAAATTTAAAGCCGATTTTTTTTATATGCTTCGTCTAATAATTGTTATAATAATATAATTTAATTATATAATTAAGTGTTTCTGTAATTAATATTTTAAACTGTTAAATTTCTCATAATGAAATAAGTTTCTTTGATGTAATTAGCCTATAAATAGCATTAGTTAATTAAAAATAAAGTTTAGATAGTTTCCTTGCATCGCTAGATATAAGCCTCCCCGTAGAAAGCCATGTTGCACGGTCATTCATTAGAGCCATTACATACATATTTACAAAATCGCCACCTTCAGCAAATGGATTGGCGATAATAGTATGTTAATTTCTACAAGAGCAAATGCTCTTGTCAGTAGAAGAAGGGTGGGCAGAAATCTGCCCACCCTCCTTCTACTGACTTCTTAGCAGATTTTTACAACTATGTTTCCGATCGCTACGCGAGCAGTCTTTAATTTATTTCAAAATAATTGGAATGACCATTAATTATTATGTTAATTACTAGGGTGGAAGATTGCTGTAGCATGGCTAGCTATGGAACTTATAATAGAAAATGACGATGAAGCATATACAAAATATATTTTCTTAAATATTTCATTATAATAAAGAATTAGCCAATATTTTTAATTTTTATATTATCAACAAAGTTTTTACTATATTTAAAAAATTACCACTCATTCTATAAATAACTTTATACCTGGTCACCCAGTTAACATCTCTTAATGTTACGTCAGAACTTTTAACTTACGTCTAGCCCTCACGCACTCATAGCTATACAACATACTACAATATCTATCTCTTTCTACACTCATAAATGCATATTTTGCATGATTGTCACAAGGACCTTTCTTTTTTACAAAGACACAGTGTAATTAAATAATACGCCGAAGATCAAGTTAAATGAGTTGCGCTAATGTTTGTTTAAGTAAATATTTTTTTTTTTTTTTTTTGTTGTGGCTCTGTTTATACTTAAGCCAGTGTCAAAGTTAAGTTGCAGCTTCTTCTTCTTCTTCTTTTTATGTATTGGCAATCAGCTACTTATACAAGCCATTTTTGCCAGTGTCGAGTTATAATTATCTTCACGTTCTTAATCTCTTCAAGTTAGTCATTGTCTGTCAGTCAGTCGAATTGTCGCCATCAACAGTGCTATGGTGACACTGTTAATGGTATGTTGTAGGAATTTTGATGGAAAACGAAAACGTTGTAAAGCACTTTTATATGATATTCACTACATCCCAGCTGTTCTGTCACATCATATTACATAAAACACCATAAAAATTATCTAATATAACACGTTAAAACACTAAGATATCGAATATAATACAAGAGCACAACATGACGTTTTAGATTCCCGCCAAAAGTCCAAGTAAATATTTGCAAGGATCAGTTTAATACTGACATATCTATACATTTATGGAATTATTAATGAATTTTATATTATTTTTATGACATTCTCACTTTGTGGTAAAAATAATATAACGCTATCAAACGTCACCGAGTAATTTTTCGAGGGAGAATGGTTAGCTTTTATAAGAAATTCGAAACTAGCAATAATGGGCTCGTATTAGTCTTTGATTGCTAATAGACTTTTGGCGGGAATCTAAAGCGTCATGTGGTGCTCTTGTATTATATTCGATATCTTAGTGTTTTAACGTGTTATATTAGATAATTTTTATGGTGTTTTATGTAATATGATGTGACAGAACAGCTGGGATGTAGTGAATATCATATAAAAGTGCTTTACAACGTTTTCGTTTTCCATCAAAATTCCTACAACATACCATTAACAGTGTCACCATAGCAGTGTTGATGGCGACAATTCGACTGACTGACAGACAATGACTAACCTGAAGAGATTAAGAACGTGAAGATAATTATAACTCGACACTGGCAAAAATGGCTCGTATAAGTAGCTGATTGCCAATACATAAAAAGAAGAAGAAGAAGAAGCTGCAACTTAACTTTGACATTGGCTTAAGTATAAACAGAGCCACAACAAAAAAAAAAAAGAAGATTGCTAATACAACAGAAATTAGCGTGCCTACAAAGTAGGTACACAGATTAGAAGTGAAACTTTGGCAAAAAAAAAAATTAAATCCTGTTTTTATACATCAACCATTAGCGTATATTCTCTCTCTCTTTCTCTCGTGCCGCGTTTCATCTGTAAAAATGTTACCCTCATGCACGCAAAACAGTTTCACTTTAAAATAAATATGGCGCGTAACGGAAAAATATTACAATTTTTTTCTCCCATACGTCGATAAAGTTTCACTTCAAAAATAAGAAGAAGAATGTTCAGCAGCAGAGTTTTGGCGGGCATATGAAAATATGTAGCGCTCTTAAATTATATCTTTAACTTTGGCATATACCTAATATGCCTATATAATATAGTATGTTTTAAACACAATTGACTCTGTGCCATTCTAACAGCAAGAGTTGCAACACTTGCCAGACTCTTGCTGCAAGTCTTGGTCTTGCATTTGGGCAACACTAATATTAGGTAAATTTCCCACCTATTAAAATTCAGCTGAAGTTAACGGAAATACATTGCTTACCTGCCTTCCTCCCACTCTGCCTGTCACATAATCAGGGCTGGTATCCAAAACGAGGTAATCCTCGTAATTCATCGCCTCCTCCTCTGACATTTCTTCTAATCTTACGCATGTTTTGCTTTTCAATATATTTCCTACTTCTTCCAATCTATTCCTCATGTCAGACAGGTCATCTGAAAAGAAATTTAGTTTATCCATCCATCCACGACGACGTTCATCCATTCAAACGCTAGTCATTTATGTATTGTATTTTGAAGTATAAGTTTTTATGGGAGGGTAAACCGCTTCGTTACGTTACGCGTAACGGCGGCAGTCTGTCAGGCTTCTCGTTTTCTCACTCTAACCCACAGTCGTATTAAGATGTGATGTTATAATATTTTATTAATAAATAACCTTTCCTTACATAATCATATTAATATACATAATATTTAAGTAATAACCTAAGCTTTTCTCAAGTTAAACAATTTCAATCCCTATCCCTATCCCTACTAATATATAAATGTGAATGTAAGTTTGTTTGTTACGCTTTCACGCTAAAACTACTCAACCGATCATCATGAAACATTGTACACATATTCTTGGATGTATTAAAAGTAACATAGGATACTTTTTATTAAAAAAAAATCTAAATTTTTATATGAAAAATAAAAAAATTGTTTGTCAAAAAAATCTCAAAATCTAGCTTCTTCAACGCCATCTAGCAGTTTTCACCATTGCACTGTATTACCGACGGTCAAAAATAAAAATAGGGGATCAAAAACTTTAGGAAAGTAACATTTTACGCGGGCGAAGCCGCGGGCAGAAGCTAGTATTAAATAATTCAACTTGGATTAGTTTAAATTATCATTTCTGTCGGGCGACCTGAGACGGAAATGTTTTTTCATTGCTTATGGTGCAAGAAGAACGAGCTAGCAGCACACCTGGTGGTAAGAGTTACTGCCTCTCATGGACATTTTCAATACCAAGGGTACCTACATCTAGGCCACTGCCTACCGTATTCTTACCACGTTGCTTACCGTAATATTTTCCTTAAACTTTGCAGTGAAAAATGTGTGAAGAATATTCGTAATTTCGCGATATAACTGTATGACATGCGCGAAACAGTACTTCGCGAAGTGATGTGATATGGCATTACATTTCGTGCCGAGTAATATTACATTTTACCATCACTTCAAACATCACACATGACATTTCATTTAATATAAGCCTTAATGTTCTAAAAATAGAGCTCAAAATAAATATTTATCGACCGCAGGCGCAGCGCGGTCCAGTCGTTCTATCCCTCTCACTGTCCCGAAAACACACACGGTGCGTTTGAGAGATAGATAACCATTACCAAATTACCGAACATTGCAGAAATACAGAACAGCACACGAGTGTTCGGCGTCATCTTTAATGTGATGTGTGATGTTTAATGTCATGTCATGTTTAGTCGCGCAATGTGTAATATGACAGTACGCGGTCGGGTAATATTACGTGTGATGCATCACTCGCATTACTTACACATGTCTAATAACTGGCGCTTAAGTTTTTTTTTTGCGAACTTGAGAAGCGCTTTTCAACGCTCACCCAGAGTCCGATCAAATTTGTTAAAGCTATCTGCGGCTAACAGTTGAACATACATACATACATATCATCACGCCATATCCCTTGCAGGGTAGGCAGAGAGAACAGAGTGCCAGATAACTTTATCCTTGCATACTTCACTCGCTTCCGCAACATTCATAATTCTGTTGTGAATATTTTTTTATATATTTTAACATAATTCATAAAAAAAACATAAATCAGTTTAATATACACAAAAAAAAACTGAAATTTCACATTAGCCACAAACAGCCGTGATGTGCTTACGATGTAACCCACACAAGCGTGTGGGTTACATCGTAATCAGGACGTTCCTTGATCCTACGTATAAATTCTGTCAGTTCCGTGAGCTGAGCTAGCTCAAAACTTTATCTTCTATGCTGCCGTGCAGGTTGGTTAGTGCTGTAACATGAACATAGATTCTGCACGCATCTGCTGAACCCTTCGAATTGGCGCATTAAGGCTTAGAGGTATGGGGTTTATTGAAGTGATGTTTCACAGATAGATGTTTCTAATGCGACTTCCAACAAGGTTGTGTTAAACGTTTAACGCAATGGCATTCGAACGCATGCGCGTAGTATACCTGTTACAGGCCAGCGCGAGCGTTAGCAACGAGTAGCGTCCAATGTTCCAACGCAAGAGGGAGAGAGAAAGAAAGATACAGAAAAGGTAGAAAGTAGTAGAGAGAAAGAGAGTGAATCGGTACATCCCAAGCACATGCGCGTGGTATTCTTGCTATGCAGCGAAGTAAACAGTGTGAGCGTCGTGAAATTAGCTGAAATACGTACTTGTTCTATTTTAATTTATAGTATTCATTATTTTCATAGGTTTAAGTTTTCACTTCTGTCAGCGGTACTCATGACTACTTTGTGTTTTTTTATTCACCCCCTCGTCTAGATAAGGGATTTATTACTATCCAACTACCACCATTCTTACTCGTATTATACAGTCCACTAAATTCAATTACTAGCTCTTTCTGAGGCGTACTTTACTTCACATTTTTTGGTTTTAAAATACATATTATTAAAATTACAATAATTGGTTGAATAAATACCTACATAATCTCCCCGACTGTTTCCCAAATGGTTGATGATGATGAATGATTGAGGAGATTGCCACAAACCACGAGCCTGGCATAATTCCATCGTTTCATTCACACTCATTCATCATTCAATTATCAATGGGACCACATTGGAAATACCAGCTTTTAAATAAAAAAAAAAGGGACTTTTGACGGGAATTTGCACGGGTTGAGAGCCCTCAGCGCTCACCAACAGTCCGGGTAAAGTTGTCATAGCCATCTGAGGCTAACAAGTAAGACACACAAAAAAAAAACGGGAATTTGAAAATGTCTTGTGGTGTTCTTGTATTATATTCCATATCTTAGTGTTTTAACATGTTATATTAGAAAATGTTGATGGCATTTTATGTAATGTGATGCGTAGGAAGTGCTGGAATGTAGTGAAATTGATATAAAAGTGCAACGTTTTCGTTTTCCATCCAAATTCCCAAAATTTACTATTAACAGTGTGGCCATAGCACTGTTGATAGTGACGATTTGTCTTACTGACGGACAATGACTAACATATGAATATATTAAAGACGTGAATCAAGTTGTAACTCGACACTGGCGAAAATGACTCGTAAAGTAGCTGATTGCCAATACGAAAAAAAAAGAAGACGAAGAAATACAAAAAGAATCATCAAAAAAGAAAGAATAGAGATATTTCTAATATTTTCTGTTTGTGTGTTATCACAAAACATTTTACGGGCGCACCAATTTTGAGGATTACTTTTTATTTGAACGCTGGTACGTGGAATACGAATTAGCGAACCTCATTCTTTTGAAGTAAATTTTTGTATTATTTTGATGTCGATTAAGAATTACTACTTACATCCCTCAAGTGGACTTATCACATATCTAACAACTCCTTCTAACCACCTTCTCTCATTGTAAAACTCTCTGTTCAGCTTACTAAGCTTTACTATCGGAGGTGGTTTAAATACTGCACGATTCTGATAAAGCAATGAATTTCTTGATGTCTTCTCCAGCCTAGAAAGGATTAACATCAATTAACCCGTATTCGATTAAGAATTCAATTCACCACCCTTTATTTTATCCCTGGATGTTGTAAAAGACGCATCATCATTCTCCTACTCTTATCTCAATTACTTGGAGTCGATACAATATGTACTCTTCTTTCATAGTACATATTGTAAAAGTTATTGGTAATAGTTTTATGACCGGCCGCCTTCCAGTTTCAACCATGCTTAGGAATGTAATTGTTGACCAAACGGCATCAGATGGAGTTGGCCCGGGTCGTTATAAGGCTCTTAGTCGTCTTTTACGACATCCAAGAGCATAGTAAGGGTTGGTAGTATTCGTAGCCGCTATCACACAGCAAAGAAGCTTGTAAAAGACGACTTATAGATATAAAATGCAAGTTACATCAATACAAGAGGAGTAAATCTTGAATTAAAATTTATACATCTGATCAGCGTGGTATAAGTAACTTAGGTTACTTTTAAATTAGAAAAAAAAATGAGTTCCGCAAAAACAAAATTAAAAGCATTGAGAAACGCCGAGTGACATCGAGTGCACGACCGAAGCCTGGGAAGGACATAGGCTACCTTTGTATCAACAAAACACGCGGGCGAAAGCTAATTCACAAATAAGTTTAGAGTTTAATTTTTGATAAATTAAAAATTTAAAAAACCCCCGTCACAAAAACCTAAGGTATTTTGTTAGAATAATTAATACATACTTAGGTACCTTAAGATTGAGTTTCTTTTTTTATTTTTTACTTTTTAAAGGGAACTTAGGTTTTTCTGTCTGGGTTTTTTAAATTTTAATTTATATTTTTTTTATTTTATACCTACTTTTTAAAAGTACCATACTTATTATAATGTAGATTTTGTTAAGTTGTAAATACATAGGTTCTTGTCGAAAATCTTTAAATTTATATTTAAGGTAAAGATTACATCATATTATTTTGTAATGGGCACGTGACGCGCTTACATTTGAGAAGACCCCACTCGTCCCACTCGAGTATATTTGTAGACATTCGGTTATTCTTCCCTACTTTCACCCCCATAACTTTTGAACGGCTGAACCGATTTTCATTAAACATATCTAAGAACACTCGCACATAAGTCACCTTTAATACAAAAAAAACTAAATTGAAATCGCTTCATCCGTTCGGGAGCTATGATGTCACAAACAGACAGACAGAGCCACACAGCCACAGACAGACCCGTCAAACTTATAACACCCCACTTTTTACGTCGGGGGTTAATAAAAATAATAATTATTATAATAATTAATTACCTTTTCGCTTTTATTTTCTTCCTTTGTTCTATAAAATCAAACGTATTTTTATTTTCAAATTTATTCTTATGATTATTTTTATCTTCTTGTATAATAACAGTATCTTCATCGGTGTCTTCGCTTTCTACTGGCTCTGCCGTATCCCCGTGGACTGCAGTAGCTTTCTTGAAATTATAGTTATTTTATAGGGAAATAATATAATCAATTTTCCGTGTGGTGACCGAGAAAGAAAAAAATTCACCACTCCATATCTTACACGTGGGTGATCGTACGAGACGACTAAGGGATATAAAACGCATATAACATCTGCATCTGCGAGAGAAGGAAAACTCAAAACAAAACCCTATACCAACACGTCTGAATAGTGCAGTATAGTAGGTTAATTTCCCTCCCATTACGGAGAAGGCCCGAGCCCAACAGTGCGACATTTATGGACTGTGATGATGAATATAAATCTTAATAAAAAATCGCAGTCAATTTATTTTAAAATAAATACTCTATGGCCACTGACGAGAAAGGTCGGGTTCCGGTGGCTCACTTCCACGGTCTGGAGGGGTACATCGGGGGGTCGTGCGCCACTTCATCTGTCGCTCCGGACGGATTTAGCTGGGATGTGACCAGACCAAAGCCCGCAAAAAAAAAACAATGGATTAATACTCTATGCGATGTCGCTACGATTGAACCAAAGAGTAAAGTTATTAAATTGAAAAAGAGTGGCAACTCGATGATAAAATATGCATGTATGGAAAGTGCTGCCACCCAGAGTTTAGGCGGTGAACTAAAGTTGAAGTAATATATATACATATCTACATGTGTATGTGTAATTACATAGAATTTTCTTTTACTATGAAAGCTACCCTGAAATATAAAAAAAAACATATCAGCTGATAATTAAACAATAATAATATCAGCCTAACATTGAAACTTGAGATAATTTTCAGAAAAATATCAATAACCGAAAATAGATCGATGACAATAAGTACCTACGCTAGGAACAATAAATAACAATTCTCAGTTGTCAAACGTTTGACAGGCAGGACAAAATGGCAGCAGTTAAGTTTGTACAACCAATCTGTAGGCGGCGCGACGGTCAGTAAATATAAGTAATGTTTTAAGTGTGCCCCCCCAGCTCGAACTTCAATCACATCGAATAAATATAATACTGGCAATATCAATGAAGAAACAGCGCGAGGGATATTGATTTACCACGCTGGTCAGTTGGGTTTAGTGTTGCCCAAATGCAAGACGACCAAGACTCGCTGAAAGAGTCTCGCAGTGCCCCCTTAAACAGCATTTTACGATTACTTTGACAAAGAAAGTATTGTCAACATTTTGTATTCTCAATACCAGTACAAGGGGAAATAATTTGATGTTATTTTAAACAGTCTCATGATAGATAGGTGTGTTTATAGCCCCCACTCCCGTTAAGTGGTATGTCCTAATTATTGATAGTTGTACAGTTAGTGTCACTAGATGAATGGAATTTTATTTATTTATTTAGATTTTTCATTTGTTAGTGGATGAAATGTGAAGAAATAGATAAATGAAAACATTTCTATCAAAACAAGTGACTCTGTGTTATTCTAACAGCGAGAGTTACAAGACTTGCGAGATGCGCAAGAGTTTTGCTTTTGCGCAACACTAGTTGGGTTGATATAGATATTGGCAAGCATTCCTTCTTCCAAAACATCATGAAGGTTAAAGACCTAAGACCTAATCCGTGCCTCACAGCATGTTAAAGCCATATATATGGATTTCATAAATCGTCGTGAACCTTAAGCGAATATTGGGAGTGCTTTTGGATTAATTAAATATGAAAATAACTATTGGCTAAAATTGCTTACTTTACTTGGTTCCCTAAAATCTTGCGTTTGAGGACCATTCCTGAATGCCAAATTATTAGTTTTCAAGGCTAAAGATGGAGGATGCTGTATTTTCTTAGTGTCTAATGTTGGGTGTGCTTCATCTGATATCTTAGATTCCGAATCTTGCTCAAATTTTTCGTATTTCTCTTTTATTCTAGAAGAAGCAAAACTTCCATGATTACGATCTAGATTATCATGTTAATAAAGTTTTAGTGGTAGGACCACGCTGTTGACAGTTTTCTGTCTACAGCCGCGGGCCGGTCCATCCGGGGTAGTACCACACTCTCGCAGAATATCGACGTCAGAGTAATGGCAATGGGCTATTGCGCTTCGTTCGGTGAGCGAGAGAGCCGGAAGCGCAACTGGGGTGGGTTTGAGGTTTGTATTGGTAGGCAGCGGCCCTAAAGGTCTATGGGCGGCAGTAACTCTTACCATCAGGTGTACTGCATGCTCGTTTGCCATCAATAGCAATAAAAAAAATAATTTCATCCATTGAGTAATTACTAAGAGAATGGCAAAATATAAGCATATTACGAAACGTATCCATCCTATTTGATCCATTTTTACCAGTTTTTTGCAAATTAGTGCCCTAGTTCTAACACATTCCCATTATACAATTGTAATACGTGAAAACCATGTAACATAATGTTTTTTATATTCTTATTTTTAAGCTTTGATTCTCAGAAAATCTCGGGAATGCTTTCCGGGAATTATCCCGGGATCCGAAACAAATATAATTAGAAACCATAAATGGGAAACGTAAATCTCAAAGCATCACTGCATAAGTTTTTTAACCAGTGATGATTGCTAAGAAATGAAAAAAAAAATTAAGACTATCAGTCTCATCATCATCTCAGCTCATATATGTCTCACTGTTGGGCTCGAGCCTCCTCCATAATAAGAGGGAAATTAACCTACCATAGCATGCTGGTTAAACGTGATGGTTTAGGGTTTTTGTCGAGATTGCCTTCTCTTGCATAGATGTTATATACGTTTTGTAGTAGTATTTAGTCGTCTCTTACGATCACCCACGGATAGGATAGGGGTTGGGGGTACTCCGTTACCAGACGGAATGAATATCAGTCTAGAGGAAACAAAATTATACAAATTTGTTATCGTTTTCCAAGCAAGTAAATTTATATACATAGAACAAAGTAAATAATACAACCCCTACTTGTATGGATTTTGCAAAATCCTTCTGCCATTTGTACTTCCATTGCTCGTAAAATTCGTTTTACTAATTGCTTCTTTATCTTTTTCTATCATATCTTTCTGCGGTTCATCTAATACAAATTTATCTTTTATAAGAACTTCTCTTTTCTTTCTAACTTGTATTTGAGGCGTTGTAGTTTCTTCGGAATCATTTCTGGCTCTCCAAGGAAATTTATCATAAGAGTAACTTGCGGCTTGACCTCTATGCTTAGTAGATTGAACTATATATGGCCTATGTTGGGTAGAATACATTACAAAACCAGATTTTGTCGATTTATACGCAACAGTACATCTAGAATTGAATCTCCAATCACATATCTGTCTTTGATAATCATTTATGGAATCAGCATTTTCACAAAATATTGTTAAATTCAACATGGAATTTGCGATCATATTATCAGCATATTCTGCTATATAATCCAGTATACCAATTATATCCGAATCGTTTCTCTTTTCGCCTTTATTGAACGCAATAGATTTATATACCTCAGTACTATTGCAATATTTTTCTCTTGCGTTCTTGAGGGCTTTAGCAGATATTTTATATATACGATCAAGAATATCTTGTGCTTCATCTTCTATACCTAAGATTTTCAATTTTTTGGATATTTCGGATTCCTCATTTGATTTGCCATCAACATCATCCATTTTCTCTTCGATTAATGGTTCAGGAGGTGTTATATCACGATTAGCTCTTAAGCTTTTTAACGTTGTATTCGATTCAATATCTCTCTTCTTTCTTACAACTCCAGGATAAGATTGACACAGTTCTAATTGTTCTTGACGATCTCTCTTTTGACATTCCGGTCCGTAGATCAATTGAATTTTTTTCAAGTCATTTTCTGATAAACCTATTCGGTTTTGCTGAATGTTATGCTTCTGTAAAAATAATTATTTAAATAATAGAAAGTAAATTTTTGTGGCGTCACCATCAATATGGAGTAGGTACTTCATATGATTACAAGTTCAGAATACACTATCGTCAGCCCATACTAGACCCTGGAGGAAGCAACAGGAGATTGAACAGTAGAGTTCTACTGGGAAATTCGTTATACCAATTACAATTATGAACCTAGTTTCCAAGCTTGATTATGGCGTTATTCTAATTTTGTGGGGAGGCCTATTTGATTATTGGCCGCCTATTAACAACGGATAAGTGGTAGTTGCTTGACACAGCATCAGGATAGTACATTACTAAGATTTTTTCTCACCTAAATACATATAGACTCGAATTACTTCAATGCATCTGTAACCATGTTTGTTTAAAGGTTTTGAAAACTTGGCTGTACCCCTGATATTGAGAAACTCACTACTTCCATCATCAGCTCATAAACGTTTCACTGCTGTACTCAACAAGCCTTGTTAAAAAATAGAAGGGAAATTGAACCATGCTGATCAGACGTTTTGGTAAAAGGTTTTATTTTGAGTTTGTTCTCTCTTTTTTTTATTGCTTATGGTGGCAAATGAGCAAGCAACACACCTGATGGTAAGTGTCACTGCTGCCCATAGACCTTTGCTATACTGAGGGTATAGCTAGGCCACTGCCTACCATTAATCCCCAAACCCATCCAGTTGGGCTGCCGGCTCTCTCGCTTACCGAACGAAACACAACAGCATATTGCCATTTACTCAGACGTCGATCTTCTGCTCAGTGTGGTACTATCCCGGACGGACCGGCCCGCGGCTGTAGACAGAGAACTGTCAACAGCGTGGTCCTATCACTATTAAATACTTTTGCATAGATATTATTCCTTCAGTCGCCTTTAAGATACCAACACGCAAAATAGGAGTGGTTGTATTTTTTCTTCGATACCACAAGGAAAATACCACTTACAATCAGGTGAAATGAAAGTGGCATAGTTTGGATTTCCATAACGAGGTAGTCTGAAAAGTCCTAAATAATTATTTTGCTTATGCAGATTTGATGATGGAGTTAGGAAGTTTACGATGGAACTTTACTATGGTTGAAGGAAAACTGGAATGGCTCCACTCAAATTTGGTCTTATATGATTCGTATTGAGAAGTCCAATTGATTAAGCGTAGCAATGAGGGTCTTTCTCAATTCGATTTATCGAAATTTCACTTTTCTTTTAAAGACACTCTTACACTAATAAAATCCTTGTATTGCGGGGAATTTTACAAACATGCGATGATGACAAATTACACCCAGACTCAGAAAACACTTTAAAGGATCGCACAAAGTATTTTCCTGCGTGAGAATCGCCTACTCCAGTGACATGGAAGGTCGGTATCTTAACCACTACGCCACTAATTAACTAACTAACCACACCACACTATTTTAACACTGCTAATTTAAGGTCCCTGATCATGTCAGGGGAACCGTATGCCCAAACAATTAGAGTTTGGAAAAAAAAAGTATGTGTGTCAGCTCCGACGCACGACTGGAGTTTACTCCTTAAGTACGATTATCAAAACAGGCGCAAAAAAGCTCGTTTGACTAAAAATAATATATATATATATATTTATTTACATTTATTAAAACTGTTCAGTGAAGTATTATCTCACGTCAGAAAGTGAAAGGTGCGCAGAATAGGTTGCGCACCAAAAACGTAACGAGGTCATTCGATCGCTAGATTTTACTCCTCAAATTTTTCTCATACCTGTCGCCTTATATGAAAAGAGATTCTTAAGGAGTAAACTCCAAAAAAAAAATGTTTACCTTAAAAACGATGGTCTTATGTCCATTTTTGCTATATTCTCTCTGTCCAAAATGCATTACACTATTTATGTCATACGGATGCACTCGTAATTCTGCTGGTAATAAATTGTCCTTTGTAAATAATTCCATTGCACCTAGACAAAAAAAAAACAAAAAAAGAATCCAAATTAATTTTCCAATAGCAACACTATTTATAAAAACACGATTACGAGCGAAAAGCGATTGTCACAAGTGGTATTCGAACTCACACTTATTGGGAATCCGTTCCAATCGTGCTGCCACTTACACCACCGTGAATTGTAGGACATTCAATTCTCGCATCGTATTATATTTTCGTCTTTAAGGACACGTGTGCCATCTACCCGACATTGTTTACACATTGTACAGACTTAATACTCAAACTTTGCAATTAGAATTGTATTAAATGAGCAACGCTATTATCATTCTCCTACTCTTATCCCAATTACTTATGGTCGATACAATATGTACTCCTCATTCTACATATTGTAAAAGTTATTGTCAATAGTTTTATGACCGGCCGCCTGCCAGACGTCAACAGTACTTGTGAATGTAATTGTTGACCAAACGGCATCAGATGGAGTTGGCCCAGGTTGATTATTAAGCTCTTAGTTCTTTTTTTATTGCTTATGGTGGCAAACGAGCAAGCAGTACACCTGATGGTAAGTGTAACTGCCGCCCATGGACCTTTGCAATACCAAGGGTATAGGCCGCTGCCCATCAATACAAACCCCAAACCCACCCCAGTTGGGCTTCCGGCTCTCTCGCTCACCGAACGAAGCGCAATATCACATTGCCATTACTCAGACGTCGATCTTCTGCGAGAGTGTACCCGGATAGTTAGTCGTTAGTTGTCTTTTGCAACATCCACGAGCAAAGTAAGGGTTGGTAGCATTCGTAGTCGCTAACGCTATTAATCTTTCTACTATAAAGAGCATTTAGGCGGGAAGACGGATTCGACTAAGACAAAAAGCGCTGTCACCCACTCTCCATCTATGACGAGTCAAGTATCTTCTGTACCGTAGAACGAAATTATCATCATCATTCATCATTCTCCTGCTTTTATCCGGCCTTATATCACCTGTCCCACGTCAACACTACTTGGGAATGTAATTGTTGACCAAACGGCATCAGATGGCCCAGGTTTATATAAAGCACTTAGCCGTCTTCTACGACATACACAAGCAATGTTTGGACTGTCGTATTTCTTTAAATAGTCTCTCGCATAAAGAAATTATTGTAATGGGCCGTTCATAAATTACGTAAGGGATTTTGAAGAATAATTTGGTCCCCTCCCTATAACCGTAAGACATCATAAGATTGCAACTACTCCCCCCCTTTTTCTTTTATTTTTTATGGTGGGCTATGGATGCGTCTTGCCCCGTCAAATTGATCCGGGATGACGGCAGAGGCGACGCGTGACCTCATAGGCCCACCATGCAAACTCCTCTCTTCACCGTACGAGCGGGCCATCGGTACCCGATCTTTGTCTTCGGTGGCCCAACTACTCCTTCTGCCCCTTAATAAGAATTCTTCTTACTACAAGTATCATTAACTCACTGCAATAACATTAATCTTATTAATCTATCACAGTTTGACTAAAATTAGTAATTTTTAATTTTATAACTTGCGTAATATCAGGTTCACTAAATGCCTATAACAAGTTATAATATTACAGTCAACACATAAAAACGCTTTACATAATTTATGAATGGCCCCTAATTTAATTTTATTGATTGTTTTTACCGCATTGCGTCTGACTTATCTAGTGGTCATTGGACATTGATAAGGCATAAGTAATAATATAAAGATAACAATATTATTTATAATAAACTAGCTTCTGCCCGCGGCTTCGCCCGTGTAAAAAGTTACTTTTCTAAAGTTTTCCATCACCTAATTTTATTTTACCCCTTAAGGGTAAATTGTTTACAAAATTTTAATGTCATATTTTTATTTATATCTAATCAATAGCCTAAAAATAAGTTACAAGCTTCTGGCTTTAAAAATGACGATACTTCCTTACATCTTTTCATCCTCTTTTACAACCCCTTTTTTGCATTAAAAAATAGCCTATGTCCTTTATCAGGCTCTAGACTATCTGTGTACCAAATTTCATTTAGATCGGTTCGGTAGTTTTGGCGTGAAAGAGTGACAGACAGACAGAGTTACTTTCGCATTTATAATATTAGTAAAGATTGATGGATGGTACAGTTCAGGTTACGGTGAATATAATTTTTCTTAGGTAAATTAACAGAGATTTTTCTTGTGGTGTCGGATTAAGAATACAATTCACCACCCTCTTCTCTTACCCGTGGGTGATCGTACAAGACGACTAAGGGATATAAAACGCATATAACATCTATGTGACAGAAGGAAAACTCTAAACAAAACCTTATACCAACACGTCTGACCAGCGCGGTATAGTAGGTTAATTTCTCTCACATCACGGAGGATGCCCGAATCCAACAGTGGGACATTTATGGGCTGTGATAATGATGATATATTCACCAATTGCTATTTTCCATGTGGTGATGAAGTTAAAATACAATTATTCACCTTATTTTACCCGTGGATGTCGCAAAAGACGACTAAGGGATACAATATGCATATAACATCTACGAAAGAGAAGGTAAACTTGAAATAAAACCCGACCCTTCTATTTAGCGTGATATAATAGGCCATTTTTCATCATCTCCCCTGATAATTCGAGCGGGTTATATCCAGAACATAGTCTGACAAAAGAACTGGATTAACAAGAAAGTGGGTAGTCGCAGTCTGCTGAAAAACGTATAACGCTGACCGCTTAGTAAGCGTGTCGATTAGCATTATTCTTCGTGAGGAGATTTGTGTCTGATTGGGTACCTTAAAAAGCTAAAATGGATGGAAGAAGAATCATTTAGTTAAAAACATTTATTATTAATCTATCTATATAATATTTGCCCGGCTTTCTATATGTCACCTTACACTGCTCTTTCTTCGAGACTGATGTCTGACCGAGGTGGAACGTAACTCGTCGTATTTTCTTTTGCCTTTTGAGTGGACTTTGAAGTGAGTGGTTCTATAAGTATTCAAGTTCGAAGATGTACGCTGTTGGTTTATTCTATCCGGTGCATTTTTACCTTCAGGTATAGTCAAATTAGATATTTCCAGGTCTATGGTTCCGACCGAGTCAGAATCGTGATTATTTTCTTTATCTTTATCATCTTTCACTTATTGCTCAAAGGTGGCATCTGGTATTTATGCCATAAATCAATTATCATATGATAATTATATAAAAATATACATAATAGTTAATCTTCTTAAAACTATTTCACTGATATTTTTATAATAATCACAAATTTATCAGTAGATTGAATAAACTATAAATTTCAATCACAAAAGAACTTTATGTACATGACATAAAGACAATATTGGTGTGGCAGTTGGCTCTTGAGGGGGCATACCGGCTGCGCCAGCGATATCCAAATGAGTATATTTAACATTTTTATCTTCTAATCCCCCAACTTTAATCAGAAATCCGGCAGCTAATTGATGATTACGACTTTTAGCATCAGTATCAACTTGAAGTAAATCATCACCTTTACATTTGCCATTATTAACAGATAAATCTTCTGGTCTAACTATTGATATTTCAAAACCTTCTCCCATTCTTGAACCAGATATCTGCAATCTATTTGCGTGGTTCGTAATTCTAGCGTTGTGGTTATCCATAATAGCTGTGTAGTTACCATAGCATAGTCTAGCATGGCCTGTCAAAGTCGCTATTGTGTACAAATGTGGGTTGAGCTCTTTCAAAGCATCCTCACCAGCTTTGAACAGAGCATCAGCCATCGCAAATCTACCTTCAGCATCAGTATTCGTCACTCGCACAGTTTTACCACTTTTCGACACTAACAATTCATCGGGAACATACGACTCTTCACCAATTGAATTTCTACATAGACATAAGATTCCTACAACTTTCAAATGTGGGGGTTTGAGTAATGAACAGGCTTTCAGAAAACCAGCCACAGCTGCAGCACCAGATTTATCACGAGACATGCCTGCCATTTTGCCGGATATCTTCAAATCAGCACCACCAGTATCGTAAGTCACACCTTTGCCTACTAATATCAAAGTTTCAGTTATTCTTGCTGGGTCTGATGGTTTGTATTCAATTTCAACGACCCTTGATTTGTGTCTTTCGATTGTATTTGCAGCTCTTGACACAGCGGCTAGTAAAGGATAATTAGCAAAAATTGTTTTATAATCATCAATAACTTTAATTTTAATATTACTGTGACCATGAAATTTATTTCTCACATATTGTACAATCTTTTCTGGCGACATACGTTCCGGATCACCTCCAGCGATGTCTCTTGCGAAAACTCTTGCGTTCTCTAATGCAATAGCATTTCTGACTGTTCTTTCAAAACTCTCTGTCTTTTTCTCTTCAGAATAAAATCCAACTCTTATAAAATTCTTATTGCTATTCAGTTCTCTGATTTGTATTGGAGTATACAAAGCTTCTAACGCTCCTAAAATACATACCAGCTGACCATCTGGAAAGTTAACAGCATTCTGAACAATCAACAAAGGTTTCTTTGATCCAGCTTCAAGTGCTCTTATCATGCCTTTATAAGCTGCATCTCTAATGATTCCAGTGTCATGGTACGCAGAAATTTTGCCTGTAGGAGCCAAGATGATTCTTCCACCGGACACATAATCACAACTCCAAACTGTAGCTGTTTTGTGTACATGTTTGTCTAATTTTGTTATATTATTGATAAAACTACCTATATGTCTTGGTAATATCACATTTTGATCATCAGGATACAATATAAGAATCACAGAATCATATTCATTTGATTGTATATTAGTTTCTATGAATAAATTATCATAAAGTTTATATTCTAAAGACATGTTGTTTACACTTCAATAAAAATACTACTGATAAAATAAAAATGCCTTTTAACAGGACGTTATGAAAATAATTTATCGCTTTTTTTATCATAAGTAATTTATTACGATATGAATATATCTGTAATTTACACAATTATTGATAAACATTTATCATAATAATCCCTATGTATTGTAACTATATATACATACATATCATCACGCCATATCCCTTGCAGGGTAGGCAGAGAGAACAGAGTGCCAGTGAACTCTATCCTTGCATACTTCACTCGCTTCCTCAACATTCATAATTCTCTTCATACACGCTCGCCGGTTTCGGAGTCTCTTGACTCCACCTTCCTTCAGTACGTGACCAATCTGGTGTAGGTAGGTGAGTCTCGGTCTCCCCCGGTACCTACATCCTTCCACTTTCGCATTGTATATCTTCTTAACCAAACGTTCGTTCGGAATTCTTTCCACATTCAAAATTCACAATGATCTCTAAAAATAATACTATGAAAACTTGATTACGAGTGTAAAATTAGTGTCACATCTGGAACCAATGTGTGACACTCATTTTTCGCTCGTAATCCATCCATTCTCCTGCTCCTCTTCTTACATATTGCAAAGGTTATTGGCAATAGTTTTATGACCGGCCGCCTGCCTGGCGTCAACCCTCCTTGTGAATGTAATTGTTGACCAAACGGCATCAGATGGAGTTGGCCCAGGTCGTTATAAGGCTCTTAGTCGTGTTTTACGACATCCACGAGCAAAGAAAGGGTTAGTAGTATTCGTAGCTATTACCACACAGCGCTCGTAATCAAGTTTTTATAAATAATGCAAGCATGTTAAATGCTAAATTTCAGTAATTTGAATAATACCATGGTCTGACTTTTGAAATAAAACTATGTTTATGGATTCTTACGTGTTTGTACCTATTTGATTCCTAATTTCCCGACGTTTCGAATACTTTACAATACGGTCATGGGTGGACTGGAGGACGGGAGGACAGTCCAAGTAGAATCCGTAAAAATTACTTTATTTCAAATGTGTAATACTCGTGTAAACACTAAAAGTCCATCAGAAAGATTCGGTCAATCAATTTAATTGTTTTATTGCCATATTGAATTTAATTAGAAAAATAAAAATATTATCTTCATTACCAACCTGCTCTTATCTTCATTACTACATCCGTGTGGTGACGGAGTAAGAATACAATTCACCACCCCCTATCTTACCCGTGAATGATCGTAAGTGACGACGAAGCGATATAAAACGCATATAACATCTATGCGAAAGAAAGGGAAACTCAAAACGAAACCTATACCAACACGTCTGACCAGCGTGGTATAGTAGGTCAATTTCTCTTCTATAATGTAGGAGGCTTGAGCCCAACAGTGGGACGTATATGAGCTTAGGTGGTATTACAAAATTATTGGCTTATAGTTTTATAGCCGGCCGCTGTCAAGCGTCCAGTCCTTGTGAATGTAATTGTTGACCAGACGGCTTCAAATGGAATTAATCCAGCACTAAATTAAGCTACTGACATCTAGAAGCTTTTTTTTAAAACACCACCCTCTCCTAAGGATATAATCCTTGTAGGGACTTTACAAACATATAAATTATAATTCATCTCATCATCATCTCAGCTCATATATGTCCCACTATTGGGCTCGAGCCTCCTCCATAATGGGAGGGAAATTGACCTACTGTACCACGCTGGTCAGATGTGTTGGTATAGGGTTTTGTTTCGAGTTTTCCGTCTCTCACATACAGGGTGTAAGGGAACCGCGCCCGAAAACAAAGACAGGTAACTCTACTAGTCCTACTTGTAATGGTAGGCTAGAAAAAAAATCGGATGAAAAAAAAATTTTTTTTCACCACGCGAGGTCGTTGAACTATTGAACATATGATCGTGAGTTTTTAATAGATTGCGTCTTTTCTCATCTGAGTATAGTTACGCATTTTTTTATCAAGTTATCGTTACATGGCACTGTCCTAATACGATGGAATGTGAAAAAAACTTAAAAATATTTGTGAAAAAAAATTTTTTTTTCATCCTGATCGATTTTTTTTCTAGCTTATCATTACAAGTAGGATTAGTAGGTTCACTTGTCTTTGTTTTCGGGAGCGGTCCACTTCCACCCTGTATATGTTATATGCATTTTATATCCCTTAGTCGAATCTTACGATCACCCACGGGTAAGATAGGGGGTGGTGAATTGTATTCTTACTCTGTCACCACACAGAAAAGTGTAAAACAAATATATGAAAAAAATCTTACTTGGTTCAATATTTTCAGTCAAAACTTTGATATATAGATCTCTTATTATCCTGTTATGTTCAAATGGGAAGCCGAGGGCTCTCATTATCATCATATCAATTTGTGGTGATTGCAGACACTCGTATCCTAGATGTATTTGCTATGGAAAAGAAAAGAAAAGATTGATCATACGAAGAGTCACTGAGAGGTTAATTATGCGTGCGTACAAAGTACACATGCCAGAAGTGAAACGTCTTTGGCAAACTAATGTTTAAATCTCGTTTATGTACATCAACCAATAGCGTGTATTCTTTCTCTCTCTCTCTCTCTCTCTCTCTCGTGCCACGTGCCTAGTGCAATATTTCATTTATAAAAATGTTATCCTCATGCGCGCAAAGAAGTTTCAATTCAAAATAAATATGGCGCGTAACGAAAAATATGTGACTTAGAAACAAAGATGGCGCGTAACAGAAAAACTTTAAAGAAGTTTCATTTTAATACAAAACATATAAACACACCATTATTATTATTGCGCTAAGGAAATGATTATTGTATAGCCTTTTGGAGAGGGGGACTTCACAAAAATAACGGACCCAAATTTATTGCGCTAAGGAAATAATCTTTGTGTGGGAGGATTTTACCAAAATAGCGGACTTTACAAATTACACTTAGAAATAGAATAATAATGTGTGGATTGCCAAAAGTATTATCCTTTATGGAAATCGGTAGGTTGGTCTGATCTGTAGACAATTTTTTGCGCTCAATTTAGGTAATGCATCGTTTTAAATCATAGAGCGATTTTTTAGAAATCTTAAATAAATAGTTTGATTATATATATATATATATTGTGTCTGTTGTTTAGCTGTTAGCCTTAGAGTGCTGTCATAGGTTAACCCGGACTATGGGTGAGCGCTGAGGGCTCTCAACCCGGAGAAAAGGCTTTAAACGACATCGCCCAAGGGCTCTCCCTGTGGAGAACGGACCTCGGCTTGGGGCGTCGTTGATAACAAAGTGGGCGTGTCACGTTTGGATTAATGATTATTACGCGTCGCGTCTTTCTTCCCCGGCGGCGGGGGCGAAAGCGCGGCTATTTATGTGTTATGGCCATGCGGGCCGTGTAGGCTCTTTTTGAGCGATTGTAATTGAATCGTCAGAGTCTGTCAGTAAATGTCGAGGACATCGGATCGCGGATATTTTTGATGGGACGTAGTTAGCCACTCCAACCCCTTAGTGGGTGTGTCATGGCGGAGGATTATATATTATTGTATCTCGGCCTATATATCCCACTGCTGGGCTCGAGCCTGCTCCGCAATAAGTGGGAAATTGACCAACTATATTAAGCTGATCAGACGTAGACGCATGTTTAATGTAGTTAGAAATTCATATCAATTGTGCCTTCTCTTGCATAGATATCATATGAATGTTATAGTCTCTTAGTCGTTTTAAAGATGCTCACGGACAAACTAGGGGCTGGTGAAATGTATATTACTTCGTAGCAACAAAGTAAGAATACAATTTACCTCCATTTCTTGCTGGTGAGCGTTATAAAAGATGACTAAGGAATACGCATATAACATCTATGCAAGAGAAAGAATACTCAAAATAAAATCACATATACCAACATGTCTGACCAGCATGGTATATTAGATCAATTTCCCAGCAGTGGGACTAAAATCGTATGCGTCTAAAATCCCTAAGGCAGCTAAGGAAAAGAGCTGACGAATGTGAAACACCCCAAAAAACATTCATAAGTAACTAAGAACCTTCTTCTTTTTTTGTGTCTGTCTTTTAGCTTTTAGCCGCAGATAGCTGTCACAGCTTAACCCGGGCTATGGGTGAGCGCTGAGAGCTCTCAACCCGGAAAGAACCATCTCAACCACATCAGCTTTTAAATAAAAACACTACATCACAATCGATTCATACATTTAGGAGCTACGATACCACAGACAAACACGCAGACACGTCATAATTATGACACTCAGCTTTTTGAGTCTGTGGTTAACGTCATAATTATTCACTTAGCTTTTTGAGTCTGTGGTTAAGGTCATAATAATGACATTTAGCTTTTTGAGTCTGTGGTTAAAAAACGTCAAAACTAAGCCAGTTCTAGCCAGCATAAATAAGAATCTTTAGATAAATTCTAGAAAATTCTAAACTCACATGAGGACCAAATGCTGAATGCCCGCTGGTATCAATCTTACACCTTTTTATTCCATCAGGATTGATAAATAGCATCACATGCTGGTCTTCTTTAGGTCTCACCATGACAGGGGCGAATTTCAAACAGGTCTTGAATGCAAAGTTTGATAATGCCGTCATTATTTTTAGACTTTGCTCATGATCTGAAAATCAATGTCTTTTAATCGTCATTCTTTTGCCTTATCCCAATTAAGGGCCGTCCATAAATTATGTAAGGCGTTTTTATGTGTTGACTGAATATTATAACTTCTTACTATAAGCAGGGAGAGGGTATTGAACCTGACATTACGTAAGATATTAAATTGAAAATTGCTAATTTTAGTTTTAGTCAAAACTGTGATAGATTAATAAGATTAATGTTAGGTATTGCAGTGAGTTAATGATACCTACTTGTAGTAAGAAGATTGTAATAAAAGATATTTTCAGAATAAACGGAGTTATATTTGATCAATAGGGCCTTTTATTACAAAATTCTTATTAAGGGGTAGGGGGAGTAGTTGCAATCTTATGATGTCTTACGGTTTGGGGGGGAAAATAATTCTTCAAAAGCCCTTACGTTACTTATGAACGGCCCCTTACTTGTGGTCGATGCAAAATGTACTCGTACATATTGCAAAAGTTATTGGCCTGTCTGACGTCAGCTCTACTTGTGAATGTAATTGTTGATCAAACGGCATCATATGTAGTTGATCCAGTTCGATATAAAGATCTTAGTCATCTTTTACGATATCCACAAGCAAAGTAAGGACTGGTAGTATTCGTAGCCGCTACTAAAGCAACGATGTATTTTAATCTATCGCTTCGTTAGCGCCAAGTCGTAGTAAATGAGTGGAAAAGTTGAATGTTTACTTACCAAAGTGTTCGGAATCTATGTAGAATGGAATTTCAGCATTTGGCCACTGCATAAAAGTTGTTCTTGACATTACTGAGAAAAGATTTGTTTAATAAATATTTTTTATATATTCGTATATCGTACTCATATGGTGATATCCCATTTGATTGTTAGAAGGCGTAATGCTGATTAAAACCAACCTATCATTGATTGAATTAGGCGATACATGGCGGAAATCCATTATTATCTTAAAATGGAGGAAATGAAGGAAGACTCAGCACTTTCCCACGGTTAATCAAAATACCGTACACCTCAAGAAAGGAAGGAATACGGGATGGGATCAAGGTGGAATAGGATATAAGGATTTCCTTATTACTCCTGTGACGAGTACACTCCCCGGTCCAGTCACCCGTAGCTTTGACTAGGGCGGCCTTGCCTGCGCCACCCCAGGCACCGGCGGCACAACGTGTCACCGAAGAGGATTTCCTCTCAGACGCACCCCGCTGCCTTCCACGAGATGGTTGTTTCACAGAAGGACGCGACAGCGCCCCAGTTCTTGACGCTGTTGAGCATTGCTTTGGGGGTGGTAATTAGCGTCAGGTCAGCACCGATGATTGCGATGAGTTCACGGCGCTGCTCTACTTAGGCCACACAGACCTCGAGCGTGTGCTGCGCCGTGTCCTCGTCGCAATCACAGTGGTAGCAGGACGGTGTCCTCTCCCTCCACACGGCCGCCTGCAGTTATTGGCCGAAGTAACCATACTCCGTCAAGACTTGAATTGAAATATATTTGTGCTTAATTTGAAGAAAATAAATAAAGTTTCTTCATTTCATACAATTTTAGTTGCTGTATTTCCTTACTTTTGGGGATGAATTACGTAAAAACCTGTCTTAGTGACGTAGAATCACAAAAAATTACTAAAGTCAAAATTGCATGTTTCAATAACTTCGGCTTGGTGTTTATAAACCAGTTAATCTTCTTTATAATCTATCTAAATCATCATTCTTCAACTCTTATCTCAATTACTTGGGCTAGACGCAACATTTACTCGTAAGTACATATTGTAAAAGTTATTGGCAATAGTTTTATGATCGGCCGCCTGACGTCAACCCTCCTTGGAAATGTAATTGTTGACCAAACGGCATCAAGTGGAGTTTACCCAGGTCGATATAAAGTTCTTCGTCTTCTTTTACAACATCCACATGTAAAGTAAGGGTTGATGGTATTCGTAGCCGCTACCACACAGCATACCTACTATTTATAATGTATCTAGCACAGAAGAATTAACCAGAAAATTTTAATGCGCACACTGGTTTATTCAGAAGTATTATGTAAGACTGATGCTTTATACGCTTGGAAAGTGGCTTGTCCAAACACTGTCTTGCCAACATTTACACTTTTACACCAAATACCTTGTTCCTATGTTATTTTATTTACACTTTTACGCCAACATCAACCCTCTATTTCAGAGACAGTGGGACTTGCCGCTTTGCAGAGCCATTAGAGAAAATCTCTTAAATACATCTATTGGGTCTGCAGAGCGCGCTCGTTTGCTGGCTGTGTCAGAGTGGGAATCTGGTATTTGGACACAGGGACTACCGTCGCCCAGCATAGGTAATATGCTGGATGATACTGCTATCCGTATTGCAGTTTGCCTTCGTTTGGGTGTTTCATTTCTTTCTCCGCATCGATGTCACTGTGGAGAGTAAGTTGATAGTCTCGGGCACCACGGCTTATCGTGCGGCAGCGCAAGCAGAATGTCAAGAAAGCTTGTCACCGCCGGTATACTGGCTGTTAAACAACCCAACGGTTTAGTGCCCGACGATGGTAAGAGATCGGGCGGCATGTCTTTACTGCCCTGGAGGATGGGTAGGCCTTTAATTGGTGTGGGCGCTACCTGCGTTTACACCCTTGCGCCATCACATCTTCCGATCACGTCAGTTTATTGTGGCGCTGCAGCCACGTCTGCAGAGAACCTCGAGCGGCGCAAGTGCCTACAATAACCTTGTTGGAAATTATATTTTCGAGTCGTTTGGGTTCGAAACGCTTGGGCCTTGGGGTCCGAATGCTCACATTTTATTTAAAGAGATCGCGAAAAAATTAATCACTGTTTCACGTGATCAGAGGGCTGGCCTATATTTTGCACAAAAGTTTAGCATTGCCATTCAACGTGGCAATGCTGCCAGCCTCCTGGGCACATTATCGGTAGTCAGTGATGCGGAGGAATTTTTCAATGCCTGATTGCCTTTTATTTTTTATTCCTTATTCTATTTTTCTATTGTTTTTATGTAAATATTTTAATTTCGAACTTAGCGTTAAATGTACATCATCATCACAGCCCATATATGTCCCATTGTTGGGCTCGGGCCTCCTCCGTAATGGGAGGGAAATTAACCTACTATTCCAAGCTGGTCAGACGTGTTGGTAGAGGGTTTTGTGTCGAGTTTTCCTTCTCTTGCATAGATGTTATATGCGTTTTATATCCCTTAGTCGTCTCTTACGATCACCCACGGGTAAGATTGGGGGTGGTGAATTGTATTTTTACTCCGTCACCACACGGATAAATGTTCATATTATTTATATTTACCTTCGGCATCCAATTTATCTGTTTTGCCACATATTAAATTAAAAGAAAACAATAATAAGAATATTTTAAATAATTTCAACATTATATCAAACGTCGTTATGTATTTCAAAATGTATATTGTTTCAATTGAAAATTTTATTACAGATTTATTTCCAAATATATTTATTGAGTCGTACCAAAAACAAATGTAATTACTATTTTACAAGCTTCACTTGAAAATGGCAATATAATAAAATATTGCATCTTGATTTTAATTTTTACATATACTTTTAATAGTGTTTCGTGTGGTGACGGAGTAAGAATACAATTCACCAAGCCCCTATCTTATCCGTGAGTGATCGTAAGAGACGACTAAGGGGCCGTTCATAAATTACGTAAGGGATTTTGAAAAATGATTTAGCCAACCGTAAGACATCATAAGATTGCAACTACACCCCCCTGCCCCTTAATAAGATTTTTTGTAAGAAAAGGCCCTTTTGATGAAATATAACTCAGTTTATTCTGAAAATATCTTTTATTACAATCTTCTTACTACAGGTAGGTATCATTAACTCACTACAATAACATTAATCTTATTAATCTACCACAGTTTTGACCAAAACAGGTGCGGCTCAAGCACATGTAGCGCCCGAGTGCAATCAATAACCTGGCGCCCTCTTGTACCAAAGTGGGTGAACAAAATGGAATAGGTTGATAGTTACAAGCGGCTCTCGGCGCCCCCTAACACCCGGCGCCCGGGTGCACCGCACCCTCTGCACTATAGGTAAAGCCGGCCATGGACCAAAATTAGTAATTTTCAATTTAATATCTTACGTTATGTCAGGTTCACTACTCCCTTCCTGCCTATAAGTAAGAAGTTATAATAGTCAACGCCACAGCCCCAAAACGCCTTACATAATTTATGAATGGCCGCTAAGAGTTATAAAACGCATATAACATCTATGCAAAGAAGGCAAATTAGAAACAAAATCCTATACCAACACGTCTGACTAGCGTGGTGTAGTTGGTTAATTTCCTTGTCATAATGGAGGAGGCTCAAGCCTGACCGTGGGACACATATGAGCTGAGATGATCAAACTGATTTTATGATGGAAACAGGAGGTGGAGAGTGGGTCTCTTCATCGGTTTATATGATTCGTATTTACGACAGATAATCATGTAAGTGGCAACACGATTGGAACGAATTTCCAATAGGTGTTGGCAGGGGCGGTTCTAGCACATGTCGCGCCCGAGTGCAAGCAATCACCTGGCGCCCTCTTGCATCAAAATGCGTGAACAAAATGGATTAGGTTGATAGTTATAACACGTTAGAGTAAATTTTCAATCTCGCTGCAATGTGTTGCTGCTTAGTCTCGTTGTTTTGACACAAAATCAGGTAAACGCGATCGGATTATGAAGGTACAGTAAGCATGGCGACAAGGCAACCTACCCAAACCTGTCAAACAACGCACCTACTTCGTTTATAAATGGTTAGGCACACGCGTTACCATTTTTTTTTTTTTTTTTTTTTTTATTGGTGGGCTATGGGTGCGTCTCGCCCCGCCAAATCGGTCCGGGGTGACGGAGAAGGCGGCGCGTGATCCCATAGACCCACCGTAAAATCCTCTCTCTTCGCCGTGCGAGCGGACCACCGGTACCCGATCTTTGTCTTCGGTGGTCCGCTCGGCAGGCACACGCGTTACCATGGAGGCTCTATGTCTCCCGAGTGGCTCTCGGCGCCCCCTAACCACCGCACCCTCTGCACTATAGGTAAAGCCGGCCCTGGGTGTTGGTTCGAATCCCACTTGTGACAATCATTTTTCGCTTCGTAATCGGATTTTTATAAATAATCAAGTACATTAAATGCTAAATTTCAGTAATTTGAACTGTAGGTTTTGTTTAAAATAGCTTCGTAAATAACCCATTATTTTTGAAGTAATATGTAAAAACGTTCTTGTAGATATTGCCAAGATATGAAATTTCGTTGTACATTGATTTATCTGGTAAGGTTTAACTAACAATCTGGCGAGATTGGCTGGCTTCATCTCAGCTCATATATGTTCCATTGTTGGGCTCAAGCCTCTTACATAATGGGAGGGAAATTGACCTACTATACCAAGCTGGTCAGACGTATTGGTATACGGTCTTGTTTCGAGTTTTCTTTCTTTTGCATAGATGTTATATGCGTTTTATATCTCTTAGTCGTTTCTTACGATCACCCACCGGTAAGATATGGGGTGGAGAATTGTATTCTTACTCCGTCACCACACGGATAATTTATTGATTGCATTATTTACGTAAAATTATCAAACCCTGAATAGCGAATGTCTCATTTTTCTCTGATAACTGAAGACAAGACATTGTCACCTCTATCCAACAGTATTTATCCATTTCCATCACAGAAAAGTTGAGGGTTTTAATTTTAAAGCTGTCCCATAAAAAGAGGATATATTTAATATCTTTAAGCGAGCAATTCTTGTATATTTCAGAATCTCAGCAACGGTCAACGATTACCGCAAAATTAAAATAGTAGGCAAGAGGTGACGAGGTTGATAAATCCATCTAGAGGCTTTATTTTTAATTGTGGTAGGACCATGCTGTGGACAGTTCTGTGTACAGCCGCGGGCCGGCCCGTCCGGGGTAGTACCACACTGAGCAGAAGATCGACGTCTGAGTAATGGCAATGTGCTATTGCGCTTCGTTCGGTGAGCGAGAGAGCCGGAAGCCCAACCGAGGTGGGTTTGGGGTTTGTGTTGGTAGGCAGCGGCCTAGCTACACCATTGGCAAAGGTCCATGGGCGGCAGTGACACTTACCATCAGGTGTGCTGTCTGCTCGTTTGCCACCATAAAAAAAAAACAAAGTTTCGTCATTATTTTCATTTTGTTGGTAGAATTCTATTTTTTTTTTATATACACAAACCTGTACTAAGGTCTTTGTATTGCGGGTGGGACTTTAAAAACATATAACGCAGACAAATTACACCACAGACTCAGAAAACACTTTATGGATCGCACAAGGTATTGTCCTACGTAGGAACCGAATCCACAGCACTGGCATGGAAGGTCGGTACCTTAACCACTACGCCATCTGTGCAGTCAGTGTCTATTAGAATATGAAGGCAAATTTGGCCGCTGTTATTGAGTATAGCTTAGGCAATTGGGCAGTCAGACAGCTTCGATTCGAACCTAGGTTATCCCCTTTAATTAAGTTTTTTCATTAATTTATCAATTATTTTTTTAATATCAAAGTATATTTACCAAAAAAAATATTAATAATTAAACTTTTTATACTTACTTAAAACACTAAAAACCGAATAATAAGATGAACTATTTTATTCTTGTCTAATTCTAATTATGTATTAATTTTTATAAAATATAATTACAATGTATGCTAGAAATCCACTAACACGATTTGAAGTCGGTGCCAAGCCAAATAGGTATACTATATCACATTCAAACCACGCCGCGCTTGTGACTGAAGTGATTTGAACGCGCAAGCGGTTAAGCGATTTAATCCATACGGGCAGACGTCGTTCACGGTTGTGTCAAATGGTATCAAATTTGTGGTGTTATAGTGTTCTAAATACATCTTTTAATTCTTATTTCCTTTAATATTTTGATTTTATTAATTTTTCACCCTGTGTGTATATCATTAAACTTATTGTTTTTTTGTTAATTTAAGCTTGGCACCGACTTCAAATTGTGTTAGTGGATTTCTAGCATACATTGTAATTATATTTTATAAAAATTAATACATAATTAGAATTAGACAAGAATAAAATAGTTCATCTTATTTTTCGGTTTTTAGTGTTATAAGTATGTTTTTTGGCTGATCTTATTTTGAAGTCGGTCTACATTTTTTTTAAAAAGTTTAATTATTTTTGAATTTTTAGTGTAAATAATCGTAGTTAAGTAATAATTTTAACTAGTCCATATAAATTAAATTATTTATTAAATATAGCACTATGAGTAGATCGACTAAAATGCACGTGGCACGAGGAAGATTAGAAGTAGGGAATCAAAATAAAAAAAATAAGAACGTATTTCGAAAAATGGAAAGAAATGCTGTATCTCGTTGTCGATGGTTTAAATTTCACTGTTTCAATCAATTCGCGTATACACCATATGTGCTATTGATGCGTCACGTGAGGCAGCAACTTAGGTATGAGATACTACCAGCATTCAAGTGATGTAAATAATTGAGACGGTTTGATGCAATTATTAAAACTAGACATAGGCTTCAGAGTCATGGTAAGATGCAATATCTCTGTCATTAATGGCTTGGTATGCGGGCAATAGGGATAATATCCAAACTTGTAGGCTTCCCCTTCGTTGTGACCAAATTGAAACAGGCTAGTTTTGGTGTAGTAGATTTGGTTTTTATAAAATTTAATGACGACACTATTGCCACAAAAGTGAAAGACAGTGACGAGTTAGTTACCATAGTGCGTGTGTCAACCATATATCAGGCAACGAAAGGTTACGGGATAATGAACGGAAAATACTTCCGCTAATCTTCCGTGGGGCGGTTACGGTATATAAACTCCAGGGTGCTTTACAAAATATGAGAGAAGCTAAGTCCAGAAGATGATACATATTTACAACAGTTCGACTTTGAGAAAGGTGAATTGAAAAAGGTCCATCCTTCCAGCTTAGTATATTATTTTCTACCTACGTAACAAAGATTACTATATCGCCAACATAAAGAATTACCTAACTCCTAATCGTTATGGAGTAGTAGCTTACATTATCAGCTTACGTTATTAACTTGAAAGAATACAACTAAAGGTCTATGCGTGCATATGCTATTAAAAGTATTTTCCTCCAACTCCTAAGCACTAAGGAGATGTACCTTCCATCACCAGCTCACCTAAATGAGATTATCATCGCCAGATGCAAATATTTGTATAGCTTTGGAAAATATATGAGACACGTAATATGTGCCTATAAAATTTGAGGGTTGCCCTCGATTGCCATGACTTCCCATCATCAGGTCATGACTTGGTGACAATGGGACCACCCCTGAAGTATACACTTTAGAAAGAAAAAGAATTTTGAAAATCGGCCCACAATTGACAAAAATATCGCTGTACATAAAAAAAAAATACATACAATGAAACATAGAACCTCCTCCTTTTTGAAGTCGGTTAAAAAGAAAATACCGAGCTAAGCTCGATCATCCAGTTATTAAAAAAAAACAAACACAAAATAATAATAATATTTATTTATAAAAAAAACAAATTCATACATGTCAAAACGAAGCAAAGTTGAACAATTATTGTAAATTACGATTTTTATTATTAATTAATTTTATTATAATTCTTATATTTAAATGTACAAATAAAAATAATTTAATAGCTTTTCTATTTATTTCTAAGTCCAAAGTCCATTTCGTGCACATACAAAAAAAAATACTAACATATAGTAAAGATAGTAATATTATCCGAAATGGAGGTTAGTTAAGAAACACCCATCAATTGGGTGACAATTTACGTATAAATAAATCACCAACTTTGACATGGAAGTAATATAAGCGTGCAGAGATCGAAATAAGACTTAATAACTAAATAAACATATGAACGCACTCAAGCACAAACGCACTCAACCAAGCACAAACGCACTCACCCAAGTACAAACGCATTCAATCAAGCACAAATGTACTCAACCAAGCACAAACGCGCTCAACCAAGCACAAACGCACTCACCTAAACACAAACGAACTCTACCAAGCACAAACGCACTCAGGAACATGAACGCACTCATATATACGCATGCAGGTTAATTATGATTTTAAAAATAAATAATTCGCGTGGTGACGGAGTAAGAATACTATTCACCACCCCCTACATTGCTCAAGGGTGTCGTAAAGACGACTAAGGGTATAGGGTATAGGGATATGCGAGTATATATGTACGCAAGATACTCGAGACTAATTCGAAACAATACTATACCAACACGTCTGACCAGCGTGGTATAGTAGGTAAATTACCCTCCCTATTGTGAAGGAGGCTCTAGTCCAGCAGTGGGACATATACGAGCTGATATTATTAAAAGAATAAAAGGAAATTAAAACAGATTCATGTCCATCCTCCATTTCAAAAAATATTAATTGATTTCAGACATAATTAACATTTAATTCATTATAGTTAAAAAATATTGATCAATTCACTAATATTATTTCATCCATCCATCTGTTAGTCCATTATCCGATTGCTAAACAGAAGCCTCGCTAACTTATTACGTATATAACTGTAATCTAATAAACGCTACAATGACAAGCAATAAATACTGCACATCGATTTTAGAAAAGAGACAATCGGTTAATTTCAATTTCGTAGATCGTTGTCTCTGTCGCACACAATATGACGTTTGTCAGTCGTTGTACAAGTGCGAGACAGTGCAATCGTGTCCGCTCAAAATATATTATAGAGTTGTAAAAACCGCAAAAATTTAGAAAAATTAACCTGTGTAGGTATTTTATTTAATAACAAAATGAAAATGGTTTTAACAGCTCTTAATTGATACCAAGACTGTTAGTGCTTCGTGTGACGTCACACAGGTAGTGTACGATAAGGACAACGCTATACGAAGCTGAAATTAGTCAGTTGTCTCTTTCTAAAGGTAATGTGCAATATATTATATTGCTGGTAATTATATTCATACATTATGATAAAACATATATTTTTAAATGTTTGATGATGATAGCGATGACGTCGGAAAATCAATTAGAAACGTAATAATAAGACTTAAACTATACTTATTGTGAGTTTTTTTTATTAAAAGCATTAATTTAGATAATTTTATTTATTTTTCGTCGTTAAGAGTCGTGAATAATCTTCAAAATGTCCTATAGAATATTAATATTGATTCATTATTTTCAGTAATATGTATTTTATAAACACAAAAATATGTTTGAGATAATTATATAATGTTATGCTGAGTATGTGCTAAGTGAAGTGAGTATAACATAACAGTGCATTACATATATTTTTTAGATCCATCAAAATTTTCGTAAAATATCCATAGTGTGCAATTGTACTATTGTAGGTGACGATTTTACTTATTATAGTCTATCTAATCTAAGAAGCGCACTTTGACAGCTGTCGGAGTAAGTTGTCTAGGTATGTGAACCAAATAATGGATATCGAAAATATCCGATTTTAGTGAGAAATCGATATTGATTCTTTTTTACCCGACTGCAAAGGAGTGGTATTGTGTTTAACAGTCTATGTATGTATGTTTGTATGTTCCTTTGAAGCACTATATATACCAAACGCCTGGGTCGATTTTTATGATTCGCACGTCAATCGATTCCTCTTAATCCGGCGAGTGTCACTAAAGATATACCGTTATTGAAAATTCAATATGGTGACTACTGGACGTCATATTGTCAAAATTAAAAAAATTAAAGTCAACCAACTATATCGAGTGGGGTATCGTTAAATAGGTATTTAAAAATCATTTTTAGTTTTCTCTCAAGATTTTTCGATTTGACTGGCCGTTTAGGATCTATATCGATTTAAAGTTTCGTAACAACCTTTCTCACATTTACGTTTTTTAGACGGTAGAAATTTACGATGAAAAGACGAAAAATTCATATAACTGGATGTGGATGGACATATACTGACTTCAGTATACTAGATACTTATCTAGTAGGTATATTGTCCAATATACCATAGGTAGTCCTACCTAAAGTATCTAATGGCTGACGCGGTCGCCCATCTCCAACTTCTAACGATTTAGTACTCAATTTCAGTCGAAAAACTATATATAGTTAGGTACTTACCTACTTATTAATAAATAAGATAACTATAGCTACCAAGGTATTTATAACTAAAAAGTATAAAATAAAAAAAATAATTAAAAAAATCAAAAAACCCGACTGCGTAAAAAGTCACCAAAACTACGTACATAATAAAAAAACTGAAAAGAAAAAAACAAGCACTCAGTTGTCCGGTGGTCTAGAATTCCATAATATATTATTGAATAAATACTATTGCAGAAAATGAAATATATTTTAATAATAGAACATGACAACTGAACAGTCGGGATCCTTTATTCGACAGCAAATCTAATTTTTCAATGGATCCCTAATGTTCAGTTGTCATGTTCTATTATTAAAATATATTTCATTTTCTGCAATAGTATTTATTCAATAATATATTATGGAATTCTAGACCACCGGACAACTGAGTGCTTGTTTTTTTCTTTTCAGTTTTTTTATTATGTACGTAGTTTTGGTGACTTTTTACGCAGTCGGGTTTTTTGATTTTTTTAATTATTTTTTTTATTTATTAATAATCGGTTTATTAATATCTTTTTTCAAAAAGGAGATGCATAAATTAAGTGCTAAATTAATACTAAGCAAATTTAATTATTTCAGCCTAAAATCTATTCATCATATTTAGTAGGATTAGGTTAAACAAAAACTGGATTTGAAAATAGCTACTTATTCAGAATCACTACTATTACTTGAATTATCATCTTCACAAAAATTAATAATCATTTCCTTATCAATAAAATTGTCGAAATGTATATTTCTGTCAAAATGTCTATTCGATTAATTATATTATTCTGATATTTTTACCGATTATTTGGATATTCGTGAATTGGAAGTTGTCAAGCACTACTGTATAGAACGTGATGACGTGACATTGTTAGGTCGTCAATAACCATTACTATTTAGCATGTTATTTTTATTTTTAATTAGTTTTACGAGTTTCAACATTAGATTATTGTACAAAAAAGTCACACGCAACGTTAATTATGTAAATAAGTTAATAACTCTTTAACATTTCAGATTTATTGTTTGCAATCATGTGTATACGTTTGATCAGGGTTATTGTGTATTAAAAAATGCGAAACGTCAAAATGCACTTCTTAGACTAGGTGGACTATAACAGACTATAAATGAAGTGATAAAATGATAAAAAAAACTCGGTATAATTGTCTATAGCATGCGCTAGAATGATGATGATAGATAGAATAGTATGCCATAGAACTTAAAAACACATTTCCGGCTTGATATAGTAGACCAATTTCTCCTTCTATATGTACTGAGAACATTTTGTATTATACCTTCCATTCTTCGTCTTCATTGTGCCAACTCCATCTGATGCCGTTTGGTCAACAATTACGTTCCCAAGGAGAGTTGATATCAGGGAAACGGCCGGTATCCAAACTATTGCCAGAACTTATTCAATATGTATGTTAGTAGACGAGTACATATTGCTTTGACCATTATTAATTGAGATAAAAACAGGATAATGATTCCAGGGTCTTCATAGCTTCATTTCAATAACATACAATAATATCTGCTCAATATTTGAAGTATTCCCGGCTCAGGCACTTAATCTGGTCCAAAAAAAATCTCCAATGGCAATGATTGATCTGCTTCTTATCCAATTTAAGATATTAAAAGAGGAATACTTATCATGAAAAATACTTTAAAACCTTTCCACTCTTCGAAAATACAGCAATTTTTCTCGTTTCTGATTTTTTGCTACCCTGCAAATAAAAAAAGAAAACATTTTATTGTCTCTCAACCTTTTCTTGTTGCAGAGGTATTGGACCATGCCTATATACTAGGTGATCCATATACAGTATGACTGGTAAAAGACTGTACATATCGAAGGAGACGATAGATAATGGTTACATCTAACAAATAAAAATATAATAAGAAGGTAATATTAATTAACTAGATAGTAAACCTCAACAATATTAGTGTGTCAGGATTCTCAAAAAGATGGTCACCTTCTCAACATTTCTCGATACAAATCAATCGTACCTCGTACACTGCCATTTTTTGGTCGAGCATATGCAATTACCCAACACTCTTAGTGCGAATAGCACATTCTATCACACTTCACACACAAATAGTCACGATTAAAATCGAAACGCGGGCAATCGAAAGACGCGTATGTTAACAAACACGGAAATGCTAACACCCGATACGGCGCACGCGCTTTGACTGATCAGCTGACCACAGACGGTCTTGCAACTTTCGCTGTTAGAATAACACAGAGTCACTTATTTTGATAGAAATGAAAACTCCAACTAAATTAATGAAATTCCATTCATCTAGTGGCACTATCTGTACAACTATCAATAATTAGTTACATACCACTTAACGGGAGTGGGGCTACAATCACACCTATCTATCATGAGACTGTTTAAAATAACATCAAATTATTACCCCGTGTACGGTATTAAGAATACAAAATGTTATCAATGCTTTCTTTACCGAAGCAATCGTGAAATGCTGTCTAAGGGAGCAATGTGAGACTTGCAATGAGTCTTAGTCTTGCATTTGGGCCACACTATTTTCAAATCACTACCCGCATTGGTAAGCATTTATATTATGCTCACAAAATCACACATAATTCATTCATTATTTCAGTATTTTAGAAGACCCCTACAAACAAATATAGTATGGGTGCAGCCCCTAATAAACATGCATATTTCGTCCCGTAATTCACTCGCCTATAAATTATTTTATCATTATCCACACGGCTCCCTATTTCGAGGATTTCTCCCCAAATTTGAGGGTAAATAAATGTAATGGGGGTTTTATAGGGACTTTATATTTCTTTATTTCTATGTAGGTGGGCAATATCAACAAACGTGTCCTGTCTTCAATAGATAGTTTTTCTTTTTATTTATATTAAAAAAATATGAGTATTTATTTTAATATTTACCAACCAGAGAAAATTGAAATAATATTTCAAATATTAAATAAAGAATGGCAAAATACATCCATACATATCATCACGCCATGTCCCTTGCAGGGTAGGCAGAGAGAACAGAGTGCCAGAGAACTCTATCCTTGCATACTTCACTCGCTTCCTCAACATTCATAATTCTCTTCATACACGCTCGCCGGTTTCGGAGACTCTTGACTCCACCTTCCTTCAGTACATGACCGATCTGGTCTAGGTAGGTTAGTCTCGGTCTGCCCCGGTACCTACATCCTTCCACTTTCGCATTGTATATCTTCTTAACCAGACGTTCGTTCGGCATTCTTTCAACATGTCCGAACCATCGGAGCATTCCCTTTCGCATCTTTACAACAATACTCTCTTTCATACCTACTCGCTCTCTTACGTCGTCGTTACGAATGCGGTCGGTCAGCCTAACTCCACAGATTTTCCGCAGAGATCGCATTTCGACCGCATTAATTTTACTTTCATACTCTTTTCTGCATACCCAACTCTCGCTTCCATACAGTAATGTTGGGACAATCACTGCGTTATGTATTTGCTACACGTCGTTTAATTGCAACTAAGAAAAAACTAAACTTTAGCGTATGAATGATTATAATAATTAATAATAACTTTATTATTCCATAAAAAATATTATTATTATTACTTATGAATATCATTTATGGCATTGATTAATAGTAAATGATAGATAATAAAAAAAAAATATGAGGCGTATACTTTTGGATTTACCAAACTATTATTTATTTAATTTTACAGAATATTTTTAAAGGATCTTTCAAAAGAATTCGGCCAATTTTGAGGATTTTTGACTGTATTTTGGGGGTAAATATTTTAAAGAGCTGGTTACAGTGAGGCCTGTTATAAAGTATAACAAAATATATTACTGAACATTATTTATTTAATTTTACAGAATATTTTTAGAGATTTTCAAAGGAGTTACGCAGGTTTTGGGGATTTTTACTTATATATAAAATCCGATTACGAAATGAAAAATGATGTCGCAAGCGGGATTCGAACCCGCGCCTATTGGGATTCCGGCCCAATCGTGCTGCCACTACACCACCGCGACTAATTGTAGGACATGCAAATTTCATTTCGTATTATATTTACGTCTTAAGGTGACGGTATGCTATCTACCCGACAATGTTTACACATTGTTATAGGCTTAATACTTCAAACTTTACAGTTAGAATTGTATTAAACGATGACACAACCTTGTTATTTAAATTACTGAAATTTAGCATTTAATATGCTTAATTATTTATAAAATCCGATTACGAAATGAAAAATGATGTACAACAAACAAACACAACAACAAACAAACATGAACAATTAGTCGCGGTGGTGTAGTGGCAGCACGATTGGGCCGGAATCCCAATAGGCGCGGGTTCGAATCCCGCTTGCGACATCATTTTTCATTTCGTAATCGGATTTTATAAATAATTAAGCATATTGAATGCTAAATTTCAGTAATTTAGATTTTTACTTATAGTTTGGGGGCTAAATATTTTGAAGAGTTGGTAACACTGAGCGGGGAGGAGCGTGCGAGGAAATTAACAAAAAAAAATAACATCTCACCACAGATTTCATTTGCAGATTATGCGTTTTCACATGCCTCTTTAGATCTGAGAACTTTCTATATGACTTTTTGCATATAGGACAATCGGCGTTGTACTTTCTTTCTTTATGTGCATGCCACATATGATCCCACTTATCTTTAGTTGTCTTAAAATGTTCAAAACATACAGAGCATTTGTACATTACATTATAGTGAGCACTTCTTATATGTCTCTTCAAAGCAGATTCTAAATGGAATATCTTTTTGCATTTCTCACACTCCAATGACACTTCTGTCTCGTGAAGCTGGAAAATAAAAAAGAAACATAAATAAAAAAGCTTTTATTTATTTTCTATGTGGTAACGAAGTAACAATACAATTCACCACCTAAGGGATATAAAACGCATATAACATCTATTCAAGAGATGGAAAACTCGGTACGAAACCCTATTACCAACACGTCTGACCAGCGTGGTATAGTAGGTCAATTTGCCTCCCATTATGTAGGAAGCTCGAGCCCAACAGTGGGACATACAGGGTGGAAGGGGATCGCTCCCGAAAAGAAAGACAGGTAACCCTACTAGTCCTACTTGTACTGATAGGCTAGAAAAAAAATCGATTCGGATGAAAAAAAAAATTTTTGTCAGCACGCGAGGTCGTTGAACTCTTGAACATATCGTGATCGTGAGTTTTGAATAGATTGCGTATTTTCTCATCAGAATATAGTTACGTATTTTTTATGAAATTATCGTTACATGGCACTGTCCTAATACGATGGAATGTGAAAAATACTTAAAATTCGTTGTGAAAAAAAAATCAGAATCGATTTTTTTTCTAGCCTATCATTACAAGTAGGACTAGTAGGGTTACCTGTCTTTGTTTTCGGGAGCGGTCCACTTCCACCCTATATAAGAGCTGAGATGAATGAAAAAAAATACACAAGTAAAAAGTCTACTGCAATACAAAGATACGCGTTACGTAACGAAACGGTATACCGTCCCATATGTAGTTTTCACTTAAAAAAAATAATATTTAAATAACAAACCACTTACTTTAACATGCTTCTCAATAGATGCTTTAGCTTGAAACTTTTTATTACAAATATCGCACACATATGCATTATCATTATGCAATTTTTTATGTTTAACAAAATTACTCGAATCGCTGAATGTTTTATCACACAAATCGCATTCGTATATAGTCAAATTGCCATGATCTCGCATATGCTTCTTATATTTACTCGGCACGTAGAATCCTTTATCACAAATCTGACATTTTAATTGATTCTCATGATATTGCTTTCTTGTGAGTGCATGGTATAGCAGATGTTCAATTAAATGTCTTTTACAATCGCCTCTTCGATCAAAATGCTTATGGCATATCATGCAACCCGGTTTATTGTTTTTGGAGCCTTTGTGAGGCGCTTGGAGACGTCCTGAAATGAAAAAAAAAGTTAATATGATTGCAGAGACAGTATTTCGTACTTACGTTGCAGATTCTATTGTCATGTTAGATATTACTTTATGAAATTCAACAAATGATTGACACAGATGGCGTAGTGGTTAAGATACCGACGTTCCGTGCCAGTGGCGTAGGTTCGATTCCCACGCAGGACAATACTTTGTGCGATTAAGGAGAGAAAAAGAAAAGAGAAAGAAGAAAAAGAGAAAGGAGAAAATAGAAACTAGAAAAAAAGAAATAAAAAAGAAAAAGGATAAAAAAACCTTCATGCGCGAGTCCAACTAGTATTTCATTCAGAACAACATCTTCTGGATAACCAAATATTATATAAAAAAAAAAAAACACTTACTCAATAATTCTTCTAATAAACCATCATCAAGAGAATGTCCAAGAAGCGCATGTGATTCCTTCTCTGGTTTAACTTCACTTTCTTTTCTTTCAACAAACGTCAAATGACCTTCCCAATGTGTAAAGAACTCTGTCAGCTCAACATCTTCTAAACAACTTTTACATTTATGACGTATACTACTATGCTTTTTGGACACCGTATATAAACGGACAGATATATAACATTTTTGTATATGTGCAGATATATGAGGCAATAAAGTGAAATATGAGGTAAAGCTACAGAAACACTCCGGACAAGACATAGCTTTGACACCATGTACAGTCAAATGATTAGTATAATTGATAAAAGTATCAAATATCGAATTGCATTTTGTACATTTAAATGTGCCATCCTCAAAAGGCTTGGCTCTTGTGCAACCATTTGTCACATGTTCTCTATATTGTCTATGATAATCTGCATAACCACATCTCGAGCATGTATATATTTTCGGTGCTCTAGTATAATTATATTTCTTACGCGTTCTACCTCTCTTTTTATTTATCTCTTCCTCTTGAATACATTCTTGCGAACTGTCTTGCAATGAATTCTGTGAATCTTGTTGACTGTCTTGCGCTGAATCCGGATAACTGTAATCAAGTCTTATAATATCATCTTCGTATTCAGATTCTTGTGTATCATCTACCTCTTGCTTCACCAGGTGATCAATTTTTATACTAAATAAACCGTTCTCCGTCAGCTCATTGTCTATTCTTATTGTGTAATTCGGTGGCATAATAGGATTCTCCTGGTACTCAAATTCTTGTTTAATAACAATATCTTCGACGTATTCTGTAGTTTCATAATCATCTTCTATTTCTTCTTTAATTTTTATTTCCGGTTCCGATATGGTTTTTATTTCTTCTGTTGATATCGTTAAAGGTTCTATTTCTAACATGGGGAAATCTTCTTGCGGTTGTTCTGAAATTAAATAATACATTTAGAAGCAATTGTGTTGACAGTTTTTTGTCTATAGCTGCGGGCCGGTCCATCCAGGATATTACCAAACGGTCCAAGCAAATCGACACCTAAGCAGTGACAATGTGCTGCTGTGCTTCGTTGGGTGAGCGAGAGAGACGAAAGCCCAATATTCAGGGTGGTTTTGGGATTTTCATTGGTAGGCAGTAGCCTAACTGTAGCTGTGGTATTACAAAGGTCCATGGTCGGCAGTAACACATACCATCAGATGTGCTACTTGCTTGTTTGCCGACATAAACAAAAAAAAATCTAATTACTGAAATTTTTAGCATTTAATATGCTTAATTATTTATAAATACCCGATTACGAAACGAAAAATGATGTCACAAGCGGGGTTCGAACCCGCACCTATTGGGAATCCGGCCCAACCGTGCTGCCACTTACACCATCGTGAACTATTTTAGGACATGCAAATTTCGCTTCATATTATCGTTCGCTTCATCTTACGTCTTCAAGGTGACGTATGCCATCTACGGATGTAATCGGGTATTTATAAAAAAAAATCAATTTTAAATTTCATATACTGAGCTAATTACAAGCGTTTCAATTTTACTAAAATTAGAAAGAGATAGCTATACAAAGAACGTGACGTCAACATTGCAATCCCCGTAGCAATCTGCTTTGTTAGAGAAAGAGTTAAGAGTATGTCCCAACTTGATAACTTAAAAGGTTTACATATTCTTTATGTACATTGTCACTATTTTTACTACTTTCACTAGTATGCAAAGATAGACTTCTCTGGCACTCTGTTCTCTCTGCCTACCCTGCAAGGGATATGGCGTGATGATATGTATGTATGTACATTTTCACTTTTTTAAATTATAATTGCACATATTTACGTGCTGTGTGGCTGTGTGCTGCGTGGTAAGGTAAGCAAACTGTGTGGTAGCGGCTACGAATACTACCAACCATTACTTTGCTCGTGGATGTCGTAAAAGACGACTAAGAGCTTTATAATGACCTGGCCCAATACAATCTGATGCCGTTTGGTCAACAATTACATTCAAAAGTAGTGTTGACGTCTGGCAGGCGGCCGGTCATAAAACTATTGTCAATAACTTTTACAATATATACTATGAAAGAAGAGTACATATTGTATCGACCACAAGTAATTAAGACAAGAGCAGGAGGGGGAGGCGGGTAATGATGAGGAAAAGGAGAAAGAAGAGGATTTAGAGGAGAGAAGAAGATTGCAAATATTACCATATATGCATTCTAAATGATTGAAATTTAAGTTTCATTTCCGTGCAACAGGGTCCATCGCTGCTGCGCGCGCTTGATCGCTTAAGACTGTCGCACGTGTTCGATGCGACTATAGTCACACTATGAAAATTTATGGCGTCGTTTCAGAGGCGCGCCAGTCGTCAGCTAAGTAAGATTGATGTAAGCTGCGCCGTACATTAGTTATGAATGTTGAGGAAGCGAGTGAAGTATGCAAAGATAGAGTTCTCTGGCACTCTGTTCTCTCTGCCTACCCTGCAAGGGATATGGCGTGATGATAGATATGTATGTATTGACCAAATGGCACCAGATAGAATTGACCCAAGTCGTTATAAGGCTCTTGTCGTCTTTTACAACATCCACGAGCAAAGTAAGGGCTGGTAGTATTCGTAGCGGCTACCACACAGCACGACACGGAAATGAACCTTTAGTATTTAAGAAGAATAAGACCGGGTTCCGGTGGACCGCTCGCTCAGCGAAAAGAGGTACATGTAGGGCGGGTCTAATGGGGTCGTACGCGTCTTCTGTCGCCTCGGACGGATTAGCGGGGCGTGACCAAACAATAGCCCGTCGCCAAAAAAAAAAAAAGAAACATGCTAGACTATTTTTATAAACTTCTTTTGCGAGTGATAAACTCACTGCATTTTTTGGTTTTTGCATTCCATAACATCCATCTTTTAAACAGACCCTCAGAGTCTTTCTTCTTATATATTGGCAATCAGCTAGTTATACGAGCTATTGGTTCCAGTGTCAAGTTATAAATATCTTCACGTTTTTAGTCTTTCAAGTTAGTCATTGTCTAAGTCAAATTGTCGCCATTAACAGTGCAATGGCCACACTGTTAATGGTATCTTGTGGGAATTTTAATGGAAAACGAAAACGTTGTAAAGCACTTTTATATGATATTCACTACATCCCAGTAGTTCCGCCGCATCACATTACATAAATTGCCATCAAAATTATCTAATATAACACGTTAAAACACTAAGATATCGAATATAATACAAGAGCACCACATAACGTTTTCAAATACCCGTCAAAAGTCGATCCTCAGAGTCTCACGAGATTTGCTCTTGATGGCCTTTCAATTGCGAATAAATTCACTTTTGTGCCACGTTCTTGTGAATTCGTGACCACGTAACTACATAGCATATCTCATTGCGATACAGGACTTAACCTGGACCAATCAATTGTGGTAGGACCACGCTGCGCCGCGGGCCGGTCCATCCGGGGTAGTACCACACTCTCGTAGAAGATCGACGTCTTAGTAATGGCAATGTGCTGTTACGCTTCGTTCGGTGAGCGATAGAGCCGGAAGCCCAACTGGAGTGGGTTCGGGGTTTGTATTGGTAGGCACCGGCCTAGCTACACTATTGGCAAAGGTCCATGGCCGGCAGTGACACTTACCATCAGGTGTGCTGTCTGCTCGTTTGCCACCATAAGCAATAAAAAAAAAAAAAACAAACACTCGTAATCTGTCTGGCCATAAGTATTCTGATCTTCAACCATGTATAACATTTTTATATTGTGGAAGTGGACCGCTCCCGAAAACAAAGACAGGTGACCATACTAGTCCTACTTGTAATGATAGGCTAGAAAAAAAATTTTTTTTTTTCACAAATATTTTTAAGTTTTTTTCACATTCCATCGTATTAGGACAGTGCCATGTAACGATAACTCGATAAAAAATACGTAACTATACTCAGATGAGAAAAGACGCAATCTATTCAAAACTCACGATCATATGTTCAAGAGTTCAACGACCTCGCGTGGTGAAAAAAAATTTTTTTTTTTCATCCGAATCGATTTTTTTCCTAGCCTATCATTACAAGTGGGACTAGTAGGGTTACCTGTCTTTGTTTTCGGGAGCGGTCCCCTTACACCCTGTATATGGTGACAGACTAAGAATACAACTCACCACCCCTAATCTTACCCGTGGGTGATCGTAAGAGACGACTAAAAGATATAATATGCAAATAACAACAGTGTAAGTATAGGAAAACTCAAAATAAAACCCTGTACTAATTTCCCTCCCATTGTGGAGGAGACTCGAGCCCAACAGTGGGACATATATGAGCTGAGATGATGATGGAGTAAAAAATACCATTCACCCTATCTTAACCGTGTGTGCGTATACAGAATGTAAGTGGATGGTAAACTCGAAATAAAACCCTATACCAGGAGTCGGCAACTTGCGGCTCTTTGGATATGAAGTTGAGACTCTTTAGTTCTACAGTCAAAACCGTTTACTACGACATGGTTTAGAACAACATGCCGGTTATAATAACCTAGAACAAAGGTCCCGGCTGAATGTTATATGACCGCCTTATCAAAAACATTGCTTTTTACGACATTGCTAATAATGACTTACATCATTAAACAACCACATTTAACTAATATTTCGGAGAATTAGATCTGTTAGAACGACCGGCTAAGCTGTATTGTAAACAATTTGAATAGGTATCCCCAACTATCTTCAATGGCTATTAAAATCAGGAAAGAATAGGATTTAGTTTAGTGTAGGGTCTTTTCTAATTCTTAGAAACAAAACACGTGCATGCAGTAGAGTCAAAGCGCGCTTCTTCATATCTCTTCAGTTACTTTCTTACTTTTGTTGTTGCTGTTAGTGTATTAAGAAATATGGTTCTTTTTAATGAACAGTTCCACATCCAGAGCAATTATGACGATACGTTAATTAAAATCTAACGTGAATTACAAAATATATTTGCACAGAAGTGTTCCAAACAGACTAAAATTACCGATTTTATGCACACAGAAAAATAATACATACATATCATCACGCCATATCCCTTGCAGGGTAGGCAGAGAGTACAGAGTGCCAGAGAACTCTATCTCTGCATACTTCACTCGCTTCCTCAACATTCATAATTCTCTTCATACACGCTCGCCGGTTTCGGAGACTCTTGACTCCACCTTCCTTCAGCACATGACCGATCTGGTCTAGGTAGGTTAGTCTCGGTCTCCCCCGGTACCTACATCCTTCCACTTTCGCATTGTATATCTTCTTAACCAAACGTTCGTTCGGCATTCTTTCCACATGTCCGAACCATCGGAGCATGCCCTTTCGCATCTTTACACCACCTTTCGCATCTTTCTCTTACGTCGTCGTTACGAATGCGGTCGGTCAGCCTAACTCCACAGATTTTCCGCAGAGATCGCATTTCGACCGCATTAATTTTACTTTCATACTCTTAAAAAATATATGCATTGTACTTATATATAATAAACAAAATGTACATAGTTGAATTAATATATTTTTCCAATAATTACTTATCGATGTGTTTGTACTTACACGATACACATTAAACATCACCAGTTGTTACGACTATCGGTTTTTACGACTGAATATGAGCAGTCCCTTCGATGTCGTTATAACATATTTTGACTGTATATCAAAGAGTAAAGTTATTAAACTGAAAAAGAGTGGCAACTCCATGATAAAATATGCATGTATGGAAGGTGCTGCTACCCAGAGTTTACGCGGTGAACTAAAGTTGAAGTGATATATATACATATCTACATGTGTATGTGTAATTATATAGAATTTTCTTTTACTATGAAAGCTACCCTGAAATATAAAAAAAACATATCAGCTGATAACGAAGCAATAATAATATCAGCTTAACAATGAAAATTGAGATAATTTTCAGAAAGTACATCAATAACCGTAAATAGATTGATGACAATAAGTACCTACGCTAGGAACAAAAAATAATAATTCTCAGTTGTCAAACGTTTGACAGGCAGGACAAAATGGCAGCCCTTAAGTTTGTACAAACAACCTGTAGGCAGCGCGACGGTCAGTAAAAATAAGTAATGTTTTAAGTGTGCCCCCCAGCTGTATATGCAAAAAAATATTTTATAAAGAAAACCTTTTAAAAATGGTTTATTATTAGACACAAATTATTGTTGCCAAAAAGACAATTGTGGCTCTTTAAAAACTTTAAACCTTTTATAAATTCTAATTTTTGGCTCTTCCGACTCCAGAGGTGCCGACTCCTGCTCTATACCAACACATCTAACCAGCGTGGTATAGTAGGTCAATTTCCCTCCCATTATGTAGGAGGCTCGAGCCTAGCAGTGGGACACATGTGTGCTGAAATGAATGATGTATAATATTAATAAGCATACCTTGATCAATGACATTTGAAATGGGCGATGGAGATTCCTCTTCAGTATTTGGCAGAAAGACAGATTTTGGTATTATTATCTGTAAAACAATAATGTAACTTCAAAACAGATAAATTTTTGCTGGCAGAACTTTGGATTGAACAGATGGTATAGTGGTTAAAATATAAAAAAAATAAAAATAAAAATAAAAAAAATATAGTGCCAGTGACTTGAGTTTGATTTCTGAACGGCCCTTTGTGCGATACGCAAATTGTTGTCAAGCCTGAGTGTACTTTTCGTATTATATGTTTGTAAAGTCCCACCCGCAACACAAGGATTGTTTCCTTGGTGCTGGGCAACACCCAGAACTCTACTTACAAGAAGAAATATCAGACTATTCTTTTTATTTATAGCTTATGGCGGCAAACGAGCAAACAGCACACCTGATGGTAAGTGTCATTGCCGCCCATGGACCTTTGCTATACTAAGGGTATAGCTAGGCAGCTGCATAGCATTAAAATCCCCATAACCCACTCCAGTTGGGTCTCTCGCTCACCGAACGAAACGTTATAGCATCTTGTCATTAGTCAGACGTCGATTTTCTACAAGAGTGTGGTACTACCCCTGGATGAACCAGCCCGTGGATGTAGAGAAAACTGTCAACAGTGTTTGCCTATTACTACAAGAGCTAAGCATGGATATACATAAAAAAAAAAGGGAAACATTAGAAATAAAACCTATTTTTACGAAAAACATTAAATACACAGCCACACAAAACAAAATTTTTGATCGAGTCTGACAGTCAGACTAGGCATATTATATGTTTTCGGGGTCGCTGAATCCAAATCTGAGGTCAAAAACACCCGTGCACGTCAGAGTTTTGACATAACCTCAAAAAACTTATTCAACAAAAAAAAATTTTTTCGAGTCTGACTGTTATTCTGACTGTTATTCCAATTGGTGACCAATTGGAATAAATGATTATAATAAGTGACTAGAAATAAAAGTGACTACTGACTAGAATTAACGAATAGAATGGGAATTGTATGATTCCCGTAGATGATAGAGTAAATCACTGGCATGGAAATGTAATGATTAGAGTGAATAACTAGAATGGAAATTGAGCGACTCATATTGGGATTCAGCGACCCCAAAAACATTAGTATGCATGGTTTGAATGTCAGACTCATTTTTTCAAAATGGGTTTTTTGAGGTTATATTAAGACTAAGACGAGCAGTGGTATTTTTAACGTGAGTATAGATTCTGCGACTCCAAAAACATATAGAAAACTTATAATATACATGGTCTGACTGTCAGACTCACCAAAATTTTTTTTTGTGACGAATATGTTTTTTGAGGTTATGTCAAAAATCAGACGTGCAGGGGTATTTTTGACCTCAGATTTGGATTCAGCGACCCCAAAAACATATAATATGCCTAATCTGACTGTCAGACTCGACAAAAAAAAAATTGTGGAATAAGTCTTTTGAGGTTATGTCAAAACTCAGACGTGCAGGGGTATTTTTGACCTCAGATTTGGTTTCAGCGACCCCAAAAACATATAGTATGCCTAGTCTGACTGTCAGACTCGACCAAAAACTTTTTTTTTGTGGCTGTGATATTAATAGCTACTCCTATTTGAGAAAAAAATTTTGTATTCTATCATACAGACATATAATTAACATAAAAATTACGTCCAGATTCAGAACAATAATATGCGGATCATAGTACCAATATTCGTGCATGGAATCGAACCTATAACACATGGCACTGCAGGTTATCCTATCCAGGCCACCGAAGACAAAGATCGGGTACCAGTGGCCCGCACGCACGGCGAAGAGAAGCGTTTCTGCAGGGTGGATCTATGGGGTCGCGCGCCGCTTCTTTCGTCGCCCAGGACCGATTTGGCGGGGCGTGACAACCAATATAGGCCACCGCAAAAAAAAAAGGTTATCCTATCCACTACATCATCTATGCAGTTGAACAATTAATATATGAAATATCAACTCACCGAATAAATCGTCGACTTGCCTCTAAATTGATTGTTCCATTTAAAATGCTCTTTTAACATATGACTTAAAGCGTCATCATTATTTAAAAACACTTTAAAATCATCGCACAACATACACACTTTCACTAAAACAAATCTATCACTATGCTTTAATAGATGTACAGATTCAACACACTGCTGTTTTAATACTTCATTACATATTTTACAAACCATTTCGGTATTCTTATTAAAATGTTTACCCAACAATGGTAAAATTCTATAACAATAGTGACAGACATTATCAGGTAATGAATTTCTCAAGCATATATGCAACCAATTGCAGACGTAATTCGATTCACAATCCATACATTTTTTATGAATGAATGGTACAACAACATCGGACCTTACCGAATGCATCAAATTCATATGATAATCATACACTTTTTGACTGTAAAATTGAAATTTACATAATTCACACAATTTCTTCCATGAAACAGTTGGTGGTACTGAATCGCATGGTATAGCACTTTCTTTCAAACGATTGTGGTACGTATACTCATGATTAACCATTGCAAAACATGTTGGAAATTTTTTATAGCATCTGAAAACTTTACAGCTGTAATAGCAGTCTTTTAATCTATTCGTTAATTTATGATAGGAATAGTCTTTGCCACATTTCGGACAATCACCGTCCGTATGAAAATGTTTAATATCAATGATATCTTCCAATTTGGAGTATGCAATTACATTCGCTTCGTGTAATGTATATTCTTCTAGCTCTAATTCAAAATTTTCATGTTGTTTCAAATGTTCACGAAAATCATAATAATACCACCACGATTTTTCACATATATAGCATTTGTAGGATAACGGTGAGCTTCTGAATTTGGCAACGATCAATTTCTGCCATTCGTACCATTGATCAAATACAGATTGAATTTTGATTTCAAAAAATGTTGGCGTTTGTTTTTGAAAACTTCCTAAACCATTCTTCACTTCAATACTTAGCAATTGGTCTGCGATATTATTTGATTCTTTCAAAATTTTATCTGTAGCTTTCAATATATTTTTTCTTAGAATAAAATAACTTTGCGGCATAGTCTTTTCATCCATGTCTTCTAAATTTTGTTCCTTATTCTCAATTTCAATTATTTCTTCTTTTATATTAGAATCAAATTCTTCGTCTACCCCTTTTTCGACTGCTACTGTCACAAGGAATTTTCTTTGATTACTATCTTCATTTTTCTTATGTGTATTATCAATTAGCATTTCAAAATCATCTGTGTAATTATTTGTAGAGTCATTAATATTTTCAACAGACATACTGTTTTCATTTACAGCAGACGAAGCATGCAATACAGTTGATGGAATTGCCTGAAAATACAGATTGCTTTTTCAGTAAATAGTATAACAAAATATCAGCATTTATCATGTGTTATTAACTACCCTATAAATTTATCCAAAAATATCCACTGTTTGAAATAAGTCTCCCAAGATATAGGAGTAAGTATTAGTACCTCATGGTATAATAATTAATAATTAGCATGTTATTAAATGACTCATCATCATCACAGGACATGTATGTCCCACTGTTGGGCTCAGGGCCTCCTCCATAATGGGAGGGAAATTAACCTACTATACCTCGCTGGTCAGCGTGTTAGTATAGGGTTTTGTTTAGAGTTTTCCTTCTCTTGCATAGATTTTATATGCGTTTTATATCCCTAGGTCGTCTCTTACGATCACCCACGGGTAAGATAGGGGGTGGTGAATTGTATTCTTACTCCGTCACCACACAGATAAATTAAATTAAATATGACTAAACAATGTAATATCTATGCAAGAGAAAGACTTTTCCTGATAAAGCTGACCAGTACAATATCACTTCCTATTGTGGAATAGGATGGAGGCCAGAACTGGGCCATACATGAGCCGAGATCATGATTCTTATTGTGAACCTTAAAACGGTTTTAATAAGTCCCATGGAAGAATATTGTACATTACATTCTCCACTGATCATGGATTTACTTTAGAGCTGATTTTAATGAGTGATATTGTCCTTTTATCAATTTTACAGTTGGGCATAAACCTCCTCTATAATTAGAAGCAATTGTCTTAAATTATCACTTTATCACTTTGTGGAATTGTATATTAATTTCTTATGTCTCATAATTACTCTTAAGAATAAAATAGGAATAGGTGAGGAAATAAATAGATTTAATAGCTATAGTAATTAATAAGCATGCCAACAATCAGTCTTTTGATTACAAATATTTTAATAGTTGAGATAAAACTTTGACTTGGTTTCTCATATTAAATGGCTTCTGTAGTTATGCTTGAGGTAACATATCTATATTAATCTGTTATTACAAGGATTTTGAATGTAAATTTGCGAAATGACAACAATAGAATCTATATAAACATGTAGAAATTGGTAATTACAGTGTTATAAAAATTTAAATTTAGTGTATTTGAAAATTTGTGTTTATTTTTGTGTAATTACTATATAAGACAATTAGAATTCTTATTTCATTGTTATTATATCGAAAAATATGTATTTAATAAAGTATACATTTTAACAGCAAGGTATAGTGTAGAATTTGATTAAAAAAGAACATGAGAAAACTGCTTGTAAAAATATAATATAGGCAAAAATAATCTTTGAAATGTTTAACAAAAAAACTCTTAGTAATTGTTTTAAAGCTAATTTATACTGTAAAAATCATAAGTTTTACACATATTTTGCATAACTAAACTACAATGTATTTCATTGTGAAATGTATTATTCTATAAGTTGATTTTAAAATAGTAAATACTGATGACACTTTATTAAATCTAGAAGTTTAAGTCTTTATTAACAAATTTCTAATGAAAACGTATTTATAATAACATACAACCTAATTTTCAAAATACGTAAATATTCTTTCCCCTAATATGTAAAAAAAATTCAAAGGTTTTTTATATGTCAATAGAGTTACGAAATAATATAAAAAAACACTAAATTAATTGTTAAATAATAGTTTTTTAGCACTTGCGAATAATAAAGCTAATTATGTAGGTATCTACGTTTTTATTAAAGTATTTTAATTTCACAAAATAATACAATTATCTACCCTCATAGATTTCACGAGAAATTTATTATCATACGTAATAAATGTGAGTATAATTAAGGACACCCTAATTCACGAAATAAAACAGTATTCAACAAAACACGTATAAATCATCTTTAGAAAAGTGAACAAGATGGAGTATGGTTGAAGGTACGTGACAAATTTGACCTACCTCCAAATTACTAACATTTTTATCACCAACTTTCGCACAATCCTCGGTCACTGAATTACAATTTAAGGCTATTTTCCTCTGGGGATACGACATTATCACTCTTTGAGCATTTCAGAGTTGGATTTTAAGTTTTATTAAACAATAATTAACACGATAGTCCAACACACCATTATAATCCGACATATCTCAACAGTCACATTCTTTTTTATTTTAGGAACTAATCATTTCATCAGTTATATCCCAACAACGTGAAATATAGTAAATTAACATACTTTCACAAAACTATTTCTACCTTATTGTTACGTGATAAAATTAATACGGTACGAGTAAGGTAGATTGTAAAAAACAAGTTTTAGTTAGAGATACCTACCTACACAGTATAAGTACACAAAAGAGTGAAGGTTATTTAACGCTACTTAGAAACTGTATGCAATCGAAAACGTTTTGTAGGTGATGCGTAACTAGTTATTTTTCATAAGCGTTTCTGATTCTTGTTACAGATGAATAATGAAAAAAATTCATAATGAATATATTTTAAGATTTTATTGAGAGTTTCGGTGTGAATCTGAAACCTATGGTGGTGTTGTATTTTTTACCCGACTGCGCGACGCAAAGGAGTCCTATTGTGTTTAACAGTCTAATTATTGAAAAATTAGATTTGCTGTCGAATAATGGATTCCGACTGTTCAGTTGTCCTGTTCCATTCCTTAAATATATTTTATTTTCTGCAATAGTATTCATTCAATAATATATTATAGAATTATAGACCACCGGACATCTAAGTGCTTGTTTTTTTCTTTTCAGTTTTTATTATGTACGTAGTTTAGTTCGGTTTACGCAGTCGGGTTTTTTGTTTTTTTTTTTTATATTCAATATCTTAGTGTTTTAACGTGTTATATTAAATATTTTGATAGCCTTTTATGTAATGTGATGCGAAGGAAATGCTGGGATGTAGTGATTAGCATGTAAAAGTGCTTTACAACATTTTCGTTTTTCATTAAAATCCCAGAAGATATTTAACAGTGTGGTTATATATGCATTTAATAGCACTGTTGATAGCGACGAATTAACTTCTGATGGACAATGATGAACGTGAAGAGACTTAAGAAGTGAACAAAATTATATCTCGACTCTAACAACAAGGGCTCGTGTAAGTAGCTGATTGCCAATACAAAAAAAGATGTTATTAGGTTTATATATTATTAATAAAAATATTTTATATTGTTAAAATTAATTTTAATTATATAGAAGACATTATGCTAAATAAGAATGCGTGATTTATCTGCCTGCTTACCTTTAAGTCAAAACGGTGTCTCAAAATCTTCAATACAGAAAGAAATTAAATTTTGAGGCAATCATATATGTTACTGCTTAGGTTTTTATCTAAATATTGGTTAAAAAAGTAATAAAAAAGCATTACGTTGTGACTGTTTTTAAAACTCCTTTAAAAACGTCACGAATAACATTGAAATGTCTTAAAGATCGCAGAGAGTCATCAAGGGGAGGCCGTTAAGACCGTCTCTAAACATTCATAGGTATAGCTTTTACTTATGCCTATAACTATATTGATAGATAGCGGGTATGTGTAACAAGTAAACAAAAAGAGTGAACGTCAATTAAAATTTATAAATGCATACATTCGAATACGTGTCGTTGGTGACGCGTAACTAGTTACGTTGCATAAGCAGTTCTAGTATTCGTTTCAGGTAAATAGCGGCGTAATGTCACTTAATAGGTACATATAATACAATATATAGTTAATAATCGTTTAGTAAACGTCATGATTGTTTTGTATTAATATATACCTAGTAGTATAAAGGATAGTAAATACCTAGTACAAACTGATGCATGACATACTTGCGTAAATGTTATAATAGCTCTTTATGGTACTAACACTAGTAACTATAGTGTGTACCATTTAGTTCGTTTATTATTATTATTATACAGATTATTATTAAAGTAAAATTGTTTACCTATACTCTATTCCTATGACAGACTATTTAAAAAAAGCAGGTGTGTGCCTGTAAAGTCAGTATACGGACGATAATTTTACGCTATATCACATTAGAAAACATTGATTAAAATTATATATAAATATAAATTATGTATAGTATATTTTTATGTGATGACTTATATGAGCAAACATAAACAATGGAAACCACATTAACTTTTACCTTCATTTTATAAACAGTATACAAAAACAGTTCACGTCAAATTCTTAAATTGTAAGAACGCTTAGGCCGATCGTGCCTATATCGTTTGTTTCGCGCTTGCACACTCGGCTCAGGTGGAACGTGATACTTTTGTGCGTGCAGGCGGCGTTCATCGATTTATAAGACGTTATCGCGTCAATAACTCGTTATATCCATAGAGTAAAATAAAATCACGGTTATATTTATATAATAATTGACAACGTTTATCTTCAGAAATCATAAATAACTCATCACTATTAGGATTATCCAATACAATTCGATAAATTAGAATATCGATAAAGAAGTATATGAATATCGATATTGAATACGATATTTTGGGCATTATATCTATACATATAATAAAAATGTAACGGATCGCTGTCTGTACATGGAAGATATATGAGAAAAAATATTACTGAGACCTTTATCAACACAAATAGAACCCAAAACAATGATTTTTAAAATTTTTGTCTGTTTATCTGTTTGTCTGTGCGTTTGCGCACGCTAATCTCAGAAACGGCTTATCCGATTTAGACGCAGTTTTCACTAATATATTGTGGTAAGCTTTACTTAACATTTAGGATTTATTTTATGTCAATTAGTTTATAAATAAAAAAGTTATGTCAATTTAAAAAATGTTCGGAGAAAATAATCCTTATCGATTCTTTTCAAATTACGTACAAATTATCTTCAGTAAAAATAAATAAACACGTATTTCAGCATTTGTTGATTTTCACCCTCTGGGGGTGTAAATTAGGCCTGCAAAGCGGGTTGGACGATTCATTAAATCATTAGCGCCAAGCCGATATTATTGAAGCTGGCAACTTGAAATGTTGACAGTGGTTTCTTTCTATGACGTAGAGATTTACTAAGAAAGGATTTTACGAAATTATACCAAGAGGTGGAAAGGTGGAACAGAGTGGCAAAGTTTCTATGGGGAGAAAAAAAAACTTTATTGATTCTTTTCAAATTACGAGTCGAATTAAATATTCTAGGGTAATATCGGGCATTTATCAATTTTCACCCTCTGGTTGTGTAAATTAGGCCTGTGAAGCGGGTTGAACGACTCATTACCGCCAAGCCGAAACTATTAAAGCTAGAAACATTAAATTTTGAAGCATGTTTTTATTTATGACATAGAGATTCAATATGAAAGGATTTTATAAATGCCGCCCCTAAGGGGGTGTAACAAAGCGGCAAAGTGTGCATGGGGAGAAAATTTCTTTATCGATTTTTTTCAAATTACGTACAATTTTTGTTCGGCAAAAATAAATAAACACGTGTTTCTCTCGCCCTCTCCATCAACCCCGCACTAGTGCCGTTGTGGCGACCAGTGCCGGCGTGAGAGCTCACACGATACACATAGTAGACAGCAATAGGTTTTTGCCTAATGGTTTAAGATACAGGTTAAGTTTAGCTTCAAAAATGTTTCCTCTATAACTCAAATAATAAATCATATCTAACGAGGTCGCAACTCTGCTGGTGAAACAAAACGGTCAAATAAAGGGTGACGATAATTATATTTTTATCCCATGGTCATACCGTAAATAGTATATTAATAGCAATATAATTTGTAGAATGAATAGAACTTTGAACCACCTTTTTCTTTAATGACCGGCTATGGTATATAGACACACGCGCGCCGTACATGTACCTACACCTACTTTGTGCAAGCGGGCCACCGCAACCGGGTATCATCTTGAGTCGAAGCCGGATGGTAGAGTGTGTCAACCTAGAGCATTTTCTCTCGGACCCACCCTATTGTCTAATTCCGTTAGACAACTAACTCGCAGAAGGCGGCGACCGCATCCCAATTTCTGACGCTGTTGATTATACACCTTACATTGCCTTTTCTATTTAACTCTGTCAGAGATGACTTCTGCGTGGACGAAGTCGCGGGCAAAAGCTAGTATATATATATATATACAGGGTGTCCCAAAATTCAACGATAAGCCGGCACCAGCAGATGGACCTACATATGACTACTCGAGAACAAAAAAGAAAAAAATTCTACCTTGATTTTTTTTTTCATTACGACAAAAAAACCGATTTCTTTAAAAATCGTCATCTTTTATTATATTATTAAGTGCCATTGCTACAATTTTACAAGTAATTCTGTGATTTTTTTTGTATTGGCAAGGTAAGTAGTACTACTATCGATCACAACCATTAAAAATTCCAGAATATCTATAGTTTTTACACAAAAATCAACCAAAACTATGTTTTTTTCATAAATTATGTAAGATTTTGACTTTCAGCTCACTTTCACTCATCACAGTGAAAAAAAAAAGTATGGACACTACTGTGGCAAATAGTATTAAAAATTGGCGCAACTAACTACAATTCTAAAATGGTATAACATTCTAGGCAAACTAGCCACAAAAATATACTTAGGTGTACTATTTCAAAATAACAACCATACTTCGAAAATTGTTAGTGTTGATAGTAATCACTTCTACTATGTAGCCAAAATGTTTTTGTTGCAAGTTCTCAGAATTTGAATGAGACATGTGCGTAGTCCATAAGATAACATAAGTTAGAAAGAGATAGATATAGAGAGATTAGAATTTACTATATTATTAAAATTACAATAAATGTTCGAATTGTTTGCCATTGGCAGTAATGCAGGCACGACATCGCCTTAAAAATGAACGTTTTATTTTTCTTGCATATCTGATTCTGTTCATGTGATCCACAGCCTGAATTATTTTTTGGCGAAGCTCGTCCAAGGTTGCAATGGGTTTTGAGTAGACTCTGTCCTTTAGACAACCCCAATAGAAAAAATCCAGGGGATTTAGATCGGGTGAACGGGGTGGCCATAAGATAGGACCAAGTCGCCCGATCCAACGCCCTGGGTACTCTTGGTCTAAGTACTCTCGCACAGGGCGGGCATAGTGAGCTGGGCAACCATCGTTTTGAAACCACATGTTTTGCAAATCACTTAAGGGCACGTCTTCTAATAATCCTGGTAACTCATTTTGTAAGAAGTTCAAATAGCTATTGCCATCTATGTTTCCTTGTAACTCAAAGGGCCCTATCACTTTTCCATTTATTATGCCCGTCCATAGGTTAACCTTAAATTGATATTGGGATTTGTCTTCTCTCACCAGGTGCGGATTTTCATTGTTCCAGCTATGAAGATTGTGAAGATTTAAATAGCCATCTTTCTTGCAGGTTGTTTCATCCGACCATAAAACTTTGTCTAAGAATTGGGGATCTTCCCTGTGTTTTTGCAGCATTACACGGCAAAATGCGACCCGCAGTGGATAGTCCCGCGGTAATAACGCCTGCACGCGCCTGTAATGATATGGATGAAACTGGTGACGTTTTAAAATTCTATGTGCAGTACTTTTTGGAATTCCCGTTGCTACTTGTATGCCACGTACAGAGGTAGTTGTATCGCTTTCTATTTCTTTGAGAACTTCTTCATCGTGTTCCGATCTAGGTCTTCCAGCGTTTCTCCTGTCAGATGGTATACGACCCTCCGAAAATGCTTGATGCACGTTAATAAATACGCGATAATCCGGATACCTTTGAAGAGTAGGGTACCTTGCTCGATATAATCTGCTAGCAGCGTTGGCATTGCATCGGCATTCTCCATAAATTAGGTGCATATTAGCGTATTCTAACGCTGTATATGGTAGCGGCATAATGAATGCTAAACACTTGAAAATAAGGCAAAACTTCTTTAAAAAAACACAAAATCACAGTCTAAAATAATGCCAAGTCAGGTCAATTTCCAGGTCACTTAATTCAATCCAAAGTCGTTAGTATCAGAGCCACTTTAATTAAAACAGAACGGTGTGCAGTAAACAAAGAAGTAGAGCGTACTGACTTGCTGTGCTGCTGAGGACATTAATTACTTCTCTACCTGCATTAATGTTACTAAACAATTAGCATCTATCTATCTCCCTCTAACGTATAATCTCTCTATCTCTGTCTAACTTATGTTATCTTATGGACTACGCACATGTCTCATTCAAATTCTGAGAACTTGCAACAAAAACATTTGGGCTACATAGTAAAAGTGATTACTATCAACACTAACAATTTTCGAAGTATGGTTGTTATTTTGAAATAGTACACCTAAGTATATTTTTGTGGCTAGTTTGCCTAGAATGTTATACCATTTTAGAATTGTAGTTAGTTGCGCCAATTTTTAATACTATTTGCCACAGTAGTGTCCATACTTTTTTTTTTCACTGTGATGAGTGAAAGTGAGCTGAAAGTCAAAATCTTACATAATTTATGAAAAAAACATAGTTTTGGTTGATTTTTGTGTAAAAACTATAGATATTCTGGAATTTTTAATGGTTGTGATCGATAGTAGTGCTACTTACCTTACCAATACAAAAAAAAACACAGAATTACTTGTAAAATTGTAGCAATGGCACTTAATAATATAATAAAAGATGTCGATTTTTAAAGAAATCGGTTTTTTTGTCGTAATGAAAAAAAAAATCAAGGTAGAATTTTTTTCTTTTTTGTTCTCGAGTAGTCATATGTAGGTCCACCTGCTGGTGCCGGCTTATCGTTGAATTTTGGGACACCCTGTATATCCGACAGGATCAACAGGTTAATCGATGACGTCATCCACCTCGTCCGCTTAAACTTAATGATCAAGTGTTTGTTATTAAGTTGTCACAGTCAACAGCGCGACAGCGACAGACAGACAGACCACGGAGCAAATACATGCTCCGTGAGACAGACACTCTGTCTGTCGGTCTGTCGCTCTTTAGAGTTAATTTCGCATTTATAATATTAGTAAGGATTTCAACTCTAGTGAGTTCTTAAAAAAAATTGAACGGTTTAAAACTTCGTAGTCTTTCATTACTATACCTACTTAGTTACATTTGAATTTCTTTTCTAGATTATACAGATTCGACAGGAGTGATAGGTATCTGAAGAGGCTGCCTTTTTAGACTAAAAAGATTTGAAGAATTATAGGTCTCTGAAGTCACAGATCAGGTGAGTGATTATATATTATTTTGCTCTATGAAGGTAACGATGCTATCGAATAGGATATTGTGGATATTTTGTTCGTCACTAGAGTTGTACTCGAGTTTTAGAGTAACTTCAGTTACTATTTAGTTCACTGCAACTTGATTAAAAGCTGTCTTGATATAATTATCACGCACTTATGATTTCCAGTTGATTGTATTAATAGCCTCTAAGAAAAATACTCGAGCAACTCTAAAGGGAGAAATGTGACTCGTCTTTTAGGTATGCGTCCGATATATCAAAACGAATCTGAAATCGGATTTCAGTCAGAAATCGTATCGTATCGATATTCAACACTATACAAAGATGATGATTGATAGAATTGATTTTAGAAAACGATTTTAGAAAACGTATCTCGGTAAAAACTAAATCAACACGACATATCAAAACAAAACGACGAAAGCACAAACAAATATAAATATAAACATCGCGCAATCGTTTTCTATTGCTAGTTTTGCAAACCAAACCAATATTTGAAAACTTACTAACTCTTTCACTCTACCAATCGATCGCTTAGTTAGAATGAGAGAAAGCGAATCTCATTAGGATTCTCTTCCTTTCATTCTAACTAAGCGATCGTTTAGCTCAGTGAAAGAGAGGAAGCGAATTGTCATCAGTTTTGGTTTTTGGTGGTTTCTAAGAAACTAAGAATGGCAGATTGAAACGAAACCGAATTACAAGAGACAGGGAATAAGATCTATATCAGAATGCAACTACTTCCATGATAATATTACGCAATACTTAATGATAGTTTAAGTTTTGTGTTTGTTAAATAGATTTTTTAATTATTGGAGAGTTTTGAAGCAAGCCTGACCTTGGTGACACGTGCGATTTGTGCGTAATGTTATTTTTGTGTTCTCGTGAACTATCTATTAGATAGGTATTTTATGATTTCTAAAACACTTTTAGTGTTTCGTGGTGACTGATTATTGTTTTTATTTTTTTATTATTGTTACTTTAAAAGTTTAATCGCTTAGACTGTAAAATCTAAGCCTACATAAAGCATGAAGGAAAATCGTACACTTAAATCCACAATACATCAACAAAGAAATTAAAGAAAAATATTTTGAATGCATTCGTTCGTTTGCGTTTTTTGTCTGCTAAGCTAAAATAACTAAAACCATCGAATATCGATCGAAACTAAGGTAAATCCGCTCCGCCAACCACTCCGGAAATCTATTTCAGAATTAGAATTTTGAAATCGATTTCAATATCAGAAATCGAATTTGTATCGGTTTGCGTAAAAATCTGAAAACGCCCATCTCTACTGTCTTTATTAGTGTTCCATTTCTATATTTATATTGAAGTATGTAAAAAAAATCCATATGTTTTTATATCAAATTGATTAACGCAAAAGTAACCTTTGACAAATTTTAAGCTTTACATTTATTATTATCTGATACTATTATATACTACTATTTATCTGATAAATAGATAAAGTTAAAAAATTATGTAGAAAATTCAATAAGTACCTACCTGCACTAGAGATGGGCGTTTTCAGATTTTTACGCAAACCGATACAAATTCGATTTCTGATATCGAAATCGATTTCAAAAACCGATTTCAGAAATCAATTTCCAGAGCGGTTGGCGGAGCGGATTTACCTTAGTTTCGATCGATATTCGATGGTTTTAGTTAGTTTAGCGTAGCAAACGAAAAACGCAAACGAACGAACGCATTCATAATAGAGATGGGCGTTTTCAGATTTTTACACAAACCGATACAAATTCGATTTCTGATATTGAAATCGATTTTAAAAACCGATTTCAGAAATCGCTTTCCAGAGCGGTTGACGGAGCGGGTTTACTTTAGTTTCGATCGATATTCGATGTTTTTAGTTATTTTAGCGTAGCAAACGAAAAACGCAATCGAACGAACGCATTCAAAATATTTTTCTATAATTTCTTTGTTGATTGGATTTAGGTGTACGATTTTCCTTCATGCTTTATCTAGGCTTAACTTGAGTACTAGACTAGCAAAAATGTTTTGTTTTGGATATGATACAAAACTTTCCGGCGTATTTAAAAATCGTCATATTTACAATGATTTCATGATTATATGTATTATATAATGTACATTTTTTTGTATGGTTTTTTTCTTACCATTTGACATTTAATAGTTATTTCTTATTTATCATCAAATCGTATGTATCATACTAACATACGTTAGTATAGTATTGAATCATAAAATACCTATCTAATTATATATATAGTTCACGAGAACACAAAAATAACATTACGCGCACACCGCACCACGTGTCACCAAGGTCAAGTGTGCATCAAAACTCTCCAATAATTCAAACAATCTATTTAACAAACACAAAACTTAAAACTATCATTAAGCATTGCATAATATTATCATGGAAGTAGTTGCATTCTGATATAGATCTTATTCCCTGTCTCTTGCAATTCTGTTTCATTTCAATCTGCCATTCTTAGTTTCTTAGAAACCACCAAAATCCAAAACTGATGACAATTCGCTTCCTCTCTTTCACTGAGCTAAATGATCGCTTAGTTAGAATGAAAGGAAGCGAATTTTAATGAGATTCGCTTTCTCTCATTCTAACTAAGCGATCGATTGGTAGAGTGAAAGAGTTAGTAAGTTTTTAAATATTGGTTTGGTTTGCAAAACTAGCAATAGAAAACGATTGCGCAATGATTAGATTTATATTAGTTTGTGTTTTCGTCGTTTTGTTTTGATATGTCGTATTGATTTAGTTTCTGTCGAGATACGTTTTCTAAAATCAGTTTGTATAGTGTTGAATATCGATACGATACGATTTCTGACTGAAAACCGATTTCAGATTCGTTTTGATATATCGGACGCATACCTAACCTGCACACACTTCATTCTCGGTTTTCTTATATAAGCGCCATCTAGAGAATTATTTAAAAACTACTTAGAAGCACAACTTTAATCAATATTAACAATGCAAGTACATAAAAAAATACAAGTGGCGCTGTAATCACTATTTTTATGTATTTGAATTATGCAAGCCAAATTTGACCCACTTCCCGCCATTTAATTGAGTTGTTTATTATACCTTTGTTACTTGGACAACTATGTTTTAATCTCGTACCTTGAAACTAGCCTGATGGTGAAGAGGAAGGGATAATCAATTAATCATGGTAACTAATAAATGCAAAATATTTAAGGCTCTTATAGATATGCTTCGAAAAAATGGCTATAGAACAAAGAATCGTATTTAATCTTATAGAAAAATTGCTCCTTTTTTGTGTGCGACTTAGTTGTTAGCCATAGATGGCTATGACAACTTTACCCACTGTTGGGTGAGCACTGAGGGCTCTCAACCCAATAAAGATATCCTTAGCCACTTTTAAACTCCACTGAAACAAATATACATTTTACTGAAAGATTTTTATTGAAATTCTTCATAATTTAATGACATTTTTTTTTTAATAAACAACTTTAGTTTCTTGTTATGTAATGGTTATGAATACTACCAAAATATTCCCCGTAGACATATAAGGCGATAAAAGCTTTTGAGAAATTGACCTACCATACTACGCTGGTCAGGTGTATTTTGAGTTTTCCTTCTCTTGCATAGATGTTATATGCATATATTTTTTATAAACACCACCTTTTTTATTTCGCAAGCTGGGACCATGGATGTGGTCGCGCCCCGGCAAATCGGCCCGGGGCGACGGAAGAGGCGGCGCGCAACCCCATGGACCCACCCTGCAAACACCTCTCTTTGCCGTGCGAGCGGGCCACCGGTACCCGATCTTTGTCTTCGGTGGCCGGCGACCACCTTATAAACACCACCCTGCGCTAAGGAAATAGGAATAATCCTTGTATTGCGGGGACTTTACCAACATGCAAGACGAGACAAATTACACCTTGACGCAGAACATATCACACAAAGTATTGTTCTGAATGAATCGAACCTTGGGCGCTGGTATGTAAGGTCGCTATTTTAACTATTACGCCGTATGTGCAGTCAATATACACCTTGACATTTATATCGTCTTACAAAAGAAGTGCCATAAAAGTATCCGACTAAAGAAACATATCTAACATATTTAATTGTTCAATAGTGATAGTGATAAAAAATAACAAAATAAAATAAATTAAAGTTATTATATGACGACGTAAGAGAGCGAGTAGGTATGAAAGAGAGTATTGGTGTAAAGATGCGAAAGGGAATGCTCCGATGGTTCGGACATGTGGAAAGAATGCCGAACGAACGTCTGGTTAAGAAGATATACAATGCGAAAGTGGAAGGATGTAGGTACCGGGGGAGACCGAGACTCACCTACCTAGACCAGATTGGTCACGTACTGAAGGAAGGTAGAGACTGCTATTCCAAAGCGTACCTACGCCTAGGTAGTACCTACACAGTACGTAGGTTATGTCGAGTAGGTAGCCTACCGCTCGCTACATGATGTTCTCTTACCATTTTAATTTTAATTAGTAATTATTTATAATAATTTTTAGTTAAAAATATTACAGTAAATATATTTTTTAAACTTTTAATTGTACGAATGAATAGTAGATACTGGATACGTTAACTGAACTGCTTTTGTAAGACGATATAAATGTCACCGTGTTTATTATATCCCTTTTTTTCATTGGTAGGCTATGTTCTGGACATACCCCACCTATTCTGTTTGGGATTACGGAAGGGTGGCGTGTGAACTAATAACACACTGTGTGCCCCCAATCGCCATTGGGCCAGTCGCTTTCTTTACATCCGTGAACGTTCCGGCTGGTTCTTTCCGAGATATTTTATCCATTAGTCGTTTCTTACGATCACCCACGGGTAAGATAAGAATGAATTGTATTCTTACTTCGTCATCACAGACAGCCATATCAAAAATACTAAAAAGGAAAACAGAAAAAAAAAACACAAAACAGTCACGAGGACTGCCGACAGAAGTGAAAACTTAAACCAATGAAAATAATGAATATTATAAATTAAAATAGAACAACAAGTACGTATTTCAGCTAATTTCACGACGCTGACACTGTTTCCTTCGCTGCATAGCAAGAATACCACGCGCATGTGCTTGGGATTTACCGACTCACTCTGTTTCTCTCTCCTACTTTCCACATTTGTTTATCTTTATTTCTCTCTCCCTCTTGCGTTGGAATATTGGACGCTACTCGTTGCTAACGCTCGCGCTGGACTGTGACAGGTATACTACGCGCATGCGTTCGAGTGCCATTGCGTTAAACGTTTAACACAACCTTATTGGAAGTAACATTAGAAGTTTCACTTCAAAAAAAAAAACAATAAATCATTTCTTATTTTATTAAAAACCTTACATATTAAACTTAAAGTAACTTAAAAATACATCTTCTAATTATAGATTCTAATGTCCATTTCCATCAACGAGCCTTAAATTTTAGGCAACAATTAAATCGAAACACTAAATTCCCGTTATTATCAGCGACACCTAAAATTTAGGCAACACCTAAACGCTCACCTAAAATATAGCTGTAGGTGATACCTAAGCAATATAAATTACACATAACATTAATATTGTGTTATTTATATTGCTTTAGATGATACTTAAAATTTGTTGAGTCTTCTCGCTACGGTTACTGTGCTCGTGGATGTTGTAAAAAACGACAAGGAGCTGGACCAACTCCTCATTTTATTTTGTCAATAATTTCATTCCCAAAGAGTTTTGACGTTACATAGGCTGGTGGTTATAACAACTATTGTTATAACTTTTGTAAAATATACTAGAAATGTATCTATTGCGGATAAAATCAGAAACTTGATAGCATTAAAAGTCATTGTTTTAATATAGGCAAAGTTATTAAGTGTTACCTAAAATTTATAGATCAGTCAAAACGAAAACCTAAACATATTAAAGCAAAAATCATTTGGAATAATATTTAAATCCTAAATTACTGCGACACTTCCATTAGCTGAGGAGCATCTGAAAAGATAAACAAAAATATATATCAAAAATTGTCGCAGGTTCGATTTCCAAGGACAACAGCGCTTCTGTAAAATGTGGCGAGAACTTTTATACATACATATCATCACGCCATATCCCTTGCAGGGTAGGCAGAGAGAACAGAGTGCCAGAGAACTCTATCCTTGCATACTTCACTCGCTTCCTCAACATTCATAATTCTTTTCATACACGTCTAGGTAGGTGAGTCTCGGTCTCCCCCGGTACCTACATCCTTCCACTTTCGCATTGTATATCTTCTTAACCAGACGTTCGTTCGGTATTCTTTCCACATGTCCGAACCATCGGAGCATTCCCTTTCGCATCTTTACACCAATACTCTCTTTCATACCTACTCGCTCTCTTACGTCGTCGTTGCGAATGCGGTCGGTCAGTTTATCCCGCTTAGAAACAAGGAGGAAGCTCTCGTTTGTATTTTTGAAGCGATAACTTCTTATGGGAGAGTAAATGACTGCACAGATGGCGTAGTGGTTAAGATACCGACCTTCCGTGCCAGTGCCGTGGGTTCGATTCCCACGCAGGACATTACTTTGTGTGATCCACAAAGTGTTGTTCTGAGTCTGGGTGTAATTTGTCTGCGTTAATTGCATGTTTGTAAAGTCCCCCGCAATACAGGGTTTATTTCCTTAGTGCAAGGTGGTGTCTTTAGATTAAAAAAAAAAAAATCGCTTCGTTACGTAACGCGTAACGGCGCCAGTCTGTCTAGCTTCCCTTTCTCTCACGCGTGCGGCAGCGGTAGGCTGACTCCTCTTCTCTCACTCTAACCCAACGCTAGCCGCATTAAGATGTGATGTTATAACATTTTATTAATAAATAACCTTTCCATACAATACCATATTAATATACATAAAATTTAAGTAACAACCTAAGCTTTTCTGAAGTTAAACAATTTCAATTCACCACCCCCTATCTTACTCGTGGGTGATCGTAAGAGACGACTAAGGGATATAAAACGGATCCATCCATAGCAAGAGAAGGAAAAACTCTAAATAAAACCTATACCAACACGTCTGACCAGCGCGGTAGGTTAATTTCCCTCCCATTATGTTAGGAGGCTCGAGCCCAACAGTGGGACATATCTGAGCTGAATTACAAATTATATTATTATTTCAAATACGAAAAGACCACCTTAAGAGAAGAAGGAATATGAAATATATGTCCCTCTGTTGGTCTCGAGCCTCCTACATAATGGGAGAGAAGTTGACCTACTATACCACGCTAGTCAGACGTGTTGGTATAGGGTTTTGTTTCGAGTTTTCCGTCTCTTGTATAGATGTTATAAGCATTTTATACCCTTAATCTCTTATGATCACCCACGGATAAGATAGGGTACTAGTGAATTGTATTCTTACTCCGTCACTACATATAAAAGAATTAATATTATTATTTAGAAATATCTTACCACCAGCTCCATCGTCGAACATAAATTCGTCTTGATACTCCTTGAGGAACTGCTCCGACCGATGTTCATCCAGGAATAACGAGTAAACTTTTTTCACATCATCCATACTTACCTATAAAATATAAGCATTGAATAAATATAGGAGGTAAATAGAGCCAAAAAAATAAAAACTTAAAATTTTTTCTGTGAGTTACCCAAAGAGTAAAGTTATTAAATTGAAAAAGAGTGGCAACTCGATGATAAAATATGCATGTATGGCAAGTGCTGCCACCCAGAGTTTAGGCGGTGAACTAAAGTTGAAGTAATATATATATATATACATATCTATGTGTACGTGTAATTACATAGAATTTTCTTTTACTATGAAAGCTACCCTGAAATATAAAAAAAACATATCAGCTGATATTAATAATAATATCAGCCTAACATTGAAACTTGAGATAATTTTCAGAAAAATATCAATAACCGAAAATAGATCGATGACAATAAGTACCTACGCTAGGAACAAAAATAACAATTCTCAGTTGTCAAACGTTTGACAGGCAGGACAAAATGGCAGCAGTTTGTACAACCAATCTGTAGGCGGCGCGGCGGTCAGTAAAAATAAGTAATGTTTTAAGTGTGCCCCTCCCAGGAGTTACCATAAAAATGCTCTGTGGTAGCGGCTAAGAACACTACCAACCCTTACTTTGCTCGTTGATGTCGTAAAAGACGACTAAGAGCCTTATAACGACCTGGGCCAACTCCATCTGATTCTGTTTGGTCAACAATTACATTCACAAGTAGTGTTGACGTCGTGCGTCTGACAGGCGGCCGGTCATAAAACTATTGCCAATAACTTTTACAATATGTACTATGAAAGAAGAGTACATATTGTATCGACCACAAGTAATTGGTATAAGAGTAGGCGAATGATGATGATGAGTTACCATGAAAATATCCGTCTGAGATGATAGAAAAAAAATATTATTAAGAGGTGAGAGGAGAGAGGAGGAGGATATCATTGTGATTTTTTTTAATTTCCCATTAAAATATAACATGGTTTTTTTTCTGTCTACAGCCGCGGGCCGGTCCGTCCGGGGTAGTACCACACTGAGCAGAAGATCGACGTCTGAGTAATGGCAATGTGCTATTGCGCTTCGTTCGGTCAGCGAGAGAATTAAAAGCACATTATCATCATCATCACAGCCCATATATGTCCCACTGTTGGGCTCGGGCCTCCTCTGTAATAGGAGGGAAATTAACCTACTATACCGCGCTGGTCAGACGTGTTAATATAGGGTTTTGTTTCAAGTTTTCCTTGTCTCGCATAGATGCTATATGCGTTTCATATCCTTTAGTCGTCTCTTACGGCTAAGATAGGGGGGTGGTGGATTGTATTTAATTTAAGTACTTCTAAGTAATTTTGAGTCAGCGTCGGAGGTAATTTAGTGAATCAACTATAAATCATCTTCTGTTTTCCTAACCTTAGAGTTGGAATTTTTTTTTCCAAATTTATATGGAACCAACTTCAAGGTATACCCTTTCCACCACCGAAGTTAAAATCGAGTACCGGTGGTCCGCTCGCACGGCGAAGAGAGAAGGTTTTATGGTGGGTCTATGGGGTCACGCGCCGACTTTCCGTCACCCCGGACCGATTCAGCGGGGCGAGACACACCCATAGCCCACCAATAAAAAAAAAATAAAAAAATAAAAAAAAAATAAAAAAATAAATAAAAAAGGTATACCCTTTCCAATAAAAAAAGAATTATCAAAATCGGACTACTCTATATAAAGTTATGCGCGTTCATACATTAAAATAATATATACGCGTATAATTTGAGTACCTCCTCTGTTTTTTTTTTATAATTTCATAGGGAGCCCCCACCCCCTAAAAGTGAACGTCGATATCCTATATGAAATATTGTCCTCACCTCATTCGCCTTCCTCCGTTTGGCAACCAGGGAAGCCGTTGTTATAAGCTGTATAGCATAACGAAGTGAAGTTTCTGTGGCCACTCTGGTCAGCACTGTCAAAGCATCAGCTGACATTTGACAGTCCTCTTCTTCACATCTACCAAAAAAAATATTAACATCATCATCTCAGCTCATAAATGTCCCACTGTTGGGCTCGAGCCTCCTCCATAATGGGAAGGGAAATTGTCTTACTGTCATGTTGATCAAAAGTGTTGGCCCTTATGGTTTTGTTACGAGATTTCCTTCTTCTCATATTGTTTGCACATTTTTATGGCCGTTTTTATAAACGATCCCTAAGATTTATGCAACACCTAAGCAACACCACCTAAGTTCAATGATATACACGGTGGAAGTGGACCGCTCCTGAAAACAAAGACAGGTGGCCCTACTAGTAATGATAGGCCTAGAAAAGAAAATAGATTCAGATGGAAAAAAAATATTTTTTCACAACTATTTTTTAGTTTTCCACATTTTATCATATTAGGACAGTGCCGTGTAACGATAATTCCATAAAAATACATAACTTTACTCAGATTAGAAAAAAAACGCATTGTATTCAAAACTCAAAAACATGTGAGGGAGTTCAATAACCCCGCGCCCTGTTAGTCGTTTGTAGGTACCATGCCCGCCACCCGACGTGCCTGCGGTCACTTCGGGCATGTAGGTATTGTAATGGGTCATGGCCGTTGCACTATGAAACACGTTTTTGGTTTTGAATACATTGCGTTTTTTCTCATCCAAGTAAAGTAACGTATTTTTATGGAATTATCGTTACACGGCACTGTCCTGATGTGGAAAACTAAAATTTTTTTTTTCATACTTTTTGATTTTCTTTCTAGCCTATCATTACAAGTAGGGTAGTAGGGTCACCTGTCTTTGTTTTCGGGAGCGGTCCGCTTCCACCCTGTATAAGTCAATGTAATGTATCCTAAAACTTAATTTAATTCTATTACCATATACATAACATCGAAAAATTTAATTGTAATCAATCTTACGTGTCCATACCATATGCAATAAAAAACCCACTACCAAATAGGCATATAATGTGTATACGATCACCAAATCATGTCTCGCATTGTCTTATTTACGGAAAACTTTCCTCGCGCCATCTACTAAAAATATTGCCAACATTTTGTTGATTGATTTTTTCATTCGCAAATAAAAGTGGGGCTCGAGACTAGCAGTGGGAATCATTCTCCCACTCTTATCCCAATTGCTTGTGGTCGATACAATATGTACTCTTCTTTCATAGTACATATTGTAAAAGTTATTAGCAATAGTTTTATGATCGGCCGCCTTCCAGACGTCAACACTACTTGGGAATGCAATTGTAGACCAAACGGCATCAGATGAAGCTGGTCCACGTCGTTATAACGCTCTTAGTCGTCTTTTACGACATCCACAAGCAAAGTAAGGGTTGATAGTATTCTTAGCTGCTACCACAGACTAATCATAGTCATAACAATTGGCATGTGAGTTGACCATTGCAAGGTGCTATAGTGTTATTATTCTTCTGGTGATCTTTCAGTCAGCTTTTACGATTTCGTGGAAGCAATCAGTTTATAATACACTAGCAGCCCGCCCCGGCTTCGGTATTAAATAGAATATGAAGGCACTTATTTTTACTTATTACACTTATTTGGGAAGGATTAATACCAAAGTATAAATAAAAAAACTTTTATAGCGGTGGCATTTGAATATATTTTTTAAAATGAAAAAACACTTATTGTGACATAACTATAATAGTTAGACATATGCTGTCGCGATATTATTTGTAGATAATTATATGTTCTGCAAAGTTGTAGTACATTATTTTGTTCTATAATCAATAGTTTTTGCAGCGCACGCGATGTAAGGAAGATTTTTGGTAATTTTTTGCAACCTTGGGTTACATTATTGGAGTTTTAATATGGGTCCCTAACTTTTTAAAAATTTTAATATAGCCTATGTTCACCGGGAAAAGTGTAGCTTCCCAACAGTGAAAGAATTTTTCAAATCGGTCAAGTAGTTTCGGAGCCTATTCAATTCAAACAAACAAACAATCAAATGTTTCCTCTTTATAATATTATTATATAATATTATTATATTATATTACATACATACATACATATCATTACGCCATATCCCTTGCAGGGTAGGCAGAGAGAACAGAGTGCCAGAGAACTCTATCTCTGCATACTTCACTCGCTTCCTCAACATTCATAATTCTCTTCATACACGCTCGCCGGTTTCGGAGACTCTTGACTCCACCTTCCTTCAGTACATGACCGATCTGGTCTAGGTAGGTTAGTCTCGGTCTGCCTCGGTTCCTACATCCTTCCACTTTCGCATTGTATATCTTCTTAACCAGACGTTCGTTCGGCATTCTTTCCACATGTCCGAACCATCGGAGCATTCCCTTTCGCATCTTTACACCAATACTCTTTTTCATACCTACTCGCTCTCTTACGTCGTCGTTACGAATGCGGTCGGTCAGCCTAACTCCACAGATTTGCCGCAGAGATCGCATTTCGACCGCATTAATTTTACTTTCATACTCTTTTCTGCATACCCAACTCTAACTTCCATACAGTAATGTTGGGACAAGCACTGCGTTATGTATTGCTACACGTGCCTTCTGGCTGAGGTGGTGGCTGCCGAGAAGTTGCCCTAAAGCTCCGTTCACTCTATTTCCCGCATTCACTCTTCGCTCTATATCAGTGGTGTAACTTCCATCTCGGCTAAATCCACATCCAAGATACACAAATTCATCCACTTGCTCTAGTACATCATTACCTATTGTTACTCTTACATCTGTTCTGGCTTCATTTCTTTCAAAGACCATTATTTTGGTTTTGCTCACATTCACGCGTAGACCCCTTTTCTTACAATTTTCTGTCATTGTGTCGACTAGGGTCTGCAGGTCAGTCGCTGACTGTGCCAGCAGGACTGCATCATCTGCATAAAGCAGAGCAGTGACCACTGAGTCGCCCATCTGGACTCCCACATTCATATCGTTCAACCTTTGGAGACATTTATCCAGATATATGATAAACAGCCTGGCTGACAGAACGCACCCTTGCTTAACGCCGATATTGACGTCAAACCAAGGCGACATTCCATCATCCAGCCGCACACAGGCTCTACAGCCCATGTAACTGGACTGCACAGCCTGTAGCAGTTTACCGTTAATACCATACTTTGGTAAAATGTCCCAAAGTTCCTTTCGTACAACCGTGTCAAATGCTCTCTCCAGATCCACAAAACTGCAGAAAACCCTCTGACCTAGAGCCAGATGCTTCTCCACAATGTTGCGCAGAGAGAACACTTGATCCATGCATCCCCTTCCACTCCTGAAACCTCCTTGTGTCTCACACAGTAAACCATCGGACACCATCCTCATTCTCCTTTCAATAATTTTACCATACACTTTTGCTGCCAAACTGGTCAAGCTTATGGCTCTGTAATTTGCGCTGTCATAACGTGAACCCTTGTTTTTAAACAAAGGCACGATGACTGCGCTATTCCAGTCCCCGGGAACCATTCCCGAGCTCCAACATAAATTGAGGAGCAACAGGAACGCCTCCCAGACACAGGAGCCACCAAGCTTGATCATCTCGGCAGACACCATATCAATGCCCGCTGCCTTACCATTTTTCAAACTTCTTATCGCCCATTCAATTTCATCCATACTGATGCCATCGGAGTACGCCGTTGTCGAATGTTGATCTACTAAACCACATGCGACACCGGCCCCAACCGTAGCATCCGTATACATATCGCCAAAATATTCACTCCATCGGCTTAACACGTCTTGTGTTTGTGTAAGAATGTCTCCACCTTTAGACCTTATTTTATTCATTCTAAAGGCTGACCAACCACCCCGAGACTTCTTCACCTCCCTCCAAAAGAGTTTGGTGTTACTCTCGAAGTTTTTAGTCAGCCTATCTTCTGCACTCATACTTGCTCTATCACGTTTCTCTTTCACTAAGGCCTTGGTGTCATTCTTACATTGCTGATATATTTCTTTCTTCTGTTCAGTCATACTGTCATTCAGATTCAAAGAAGAGACATAGTCCAGCCACGCTTTCTTCTTTTGCTCTACGGAAGCTGCCACTTCCGCATACCACCATGCATCAACATTTGTTTTTCTATGCTTCTTTGAATACACTTCCACATACTTCTTTCGCTGTATCTACCATACTCTCTTTCAATACTCTCCAGCATTATTCAATGTCCGATTGCGGCTGGCTTGCCATCGTCAGCCGTTCTCGGACACCGTCTGCATACTTTTCTCTTACACACTCTTCTTGCAACCTTTCAACCTTTATTCTTTCAAGCCCTCCGAAGTGGACACGCTCTCGCCAGTGCTTCCACTTTCTGAACAGACCACTAAATCTCGCAATAACGAGATAGTGGTCCGTATCGACTGTGGGGCCCCTGTAGGCTCTTGCGTCCAATATTTTGCTTCGGAGGCGAGTCGAGTCTACCAAAATTAAATCTATTATACTTTTCTGTTCATTCCTTCTCCATGTATACATATGGATGTCCTTATGTTGGAAAAATGTGTTTGACACAATAAGGTTTCTCTCCATACATACATCCGCTATGAGCCTACCTGCGTCGTTCACTCTCTTATCACCAAATGGACCAAGTACGTCCTCATAGTCGGGACGCTTGGTCCCCACCCATCCGTTCAAATCTCCGCATACAATCACGCGTTCACTGCTTTATGCCATATCCAGAACTTCCCTAACATTATCCCAAAACTTCTCTAGGTCTGATGCCACCGAGGATCCTACGGGAGCATATGCTACAACCATGAATACCTTGGTGACACCTAGTTTTATACGGACCCAGAGAAGTCTGGGATCATACATTCCGTAATCCTTCACACCTGAGGCCAAGCGAGAGGACAACAGCACTCCTACCCCTGTGCTGGCTCGATCGCTCTGTGGTTCACCAGACCACAGAGCGATCCCGCCACCGGGAAGATCGCAGACGTCACTGCCCATGCCTGCTGATATATTATATTATATATTAAATATAATTAAAAGGGGGCTACGCGTGAATGTGAGCAAAACCAAAATAATGGTCTTTGAAAGAGATAAAACCAGAACAGATGTAAGAGTAACAATAGGTAATGATGTACTAGAGCAAGTGGATGAATTTGTATATCTTGGATGTGGATTTAGTCGAGATGGAAGGTACACCACTGATATAGAGCGAAGAGTGAATGCGGGAAATAGAGTGAACGGAGCGTTGGGGCAACTTCTCGGCAGCCACCACCTCAGCCAGAAGGCACGTGTAGCAATACATAACGCAGTGCTTGTCCCAACATTACTGTATGGAAGCGAGAGTTGGGTATACAGAAAAGAGTATGAAAGTAAAATTAATGCGGTCGAAATGCCACCTCTGCGGAAAATCTGTGGAGTTAGGCTGACCGACCGCATTCGTAACGACGACGTAAGAGAGCGAGTAGGTATGAAAGAGAGTATTGGTGTAAAGATGCGAAAGGGCATGCTCCGATGGTTCAGACATGTGGCAAGAATGCCGAACGAACGTCTGGTTAAGAAGATATACAATGCGAAAGTGGAAGGATGTAGGTACCGAGGGAGACCGAGACTAACCTACCTAGACCAGATCGGTCATGTACTGAAGGAAGGTGGAGTCAAGAGTCTCCGAAACCGGCGAGCGTGTATGAAGAGAATTATGAATGTTGAGGAAGCGAGTGAAGTATGCAGAGATAGAGTTCTCTGGCACTCTGTGCTCTCTGCCTACCCTGCAAGGGATATGGCGTAATGATATGTATGTATGTTAAATATAATTACAAATAAAATTCCACATACCTTATATTCAAGATTTCCTTCAACTCCTGATGCGAATACGGTGATGTGGGCACAATGATCATCCTATCCAATAAATCCAGGGGTATTCCGTGTGGGCTTTTGTAGTTGGTGCCTCTGATCCTGGTGATGCCTCTGTTGGTGGCCATGATGACTACAGGTGCTGTCTCCGACTCCAATGCTCGGTTCAGATATGAGAAGCATTCAATATCCAACATATGAGCCTGTGAATAAATTAAATAGTGGTAGGACCACGTTGTCGACCGTCTCTGTCTACAGCCGCGGGCCGGTCCGTCCGGGGTAGTACCACACTGAGCAGAAGATCGACGTCTGAGTAATGGCAATGTGCTATTGCGCTTCGTTCGGTGAGCGAGAGAGCTGGCAGCCGAACTGGGTGGGTTTGGAGTTTATATTGGCAGGCAGCGGCTTAGCTGTAGCCTTGGTTATAGCAAAGGTCCATGGGTGGCAGTGACACTTACCATCAGGTATGCTGCTTGCTCGTTTGCCACCATAAGCAATAAAAAAAATAATAATCACAGATTACCTTCCGTGCCAGTGCCATGGGTTCGATTCCCAGACAATACTTTGTGCAATTCAAAAACTGTTGTTCTGAGTCTGGGTGTAATTTGTCTGCGTTAATTATATGTTTTTAATTACCTCATATATGACCCACTATTGGGCAAGAGCCTCCCCCACAATGGTAGAGAATTTGACCTACTATACCGCGCTGGTCAGATGTGTTGGTATAGGGTTTTGTTTAAAGTTTTCCTTATCTTGCATAGATGTCATATATCCCTTAGTTGTCTCTTACCATCACCCACTGGTAAGATAGGGGGCTTGCAGGGTCTTTAAAAAAAAATCACAAAGCCATGAGCAAAGTCATGAGGACTGCCGACAGAAGTGAAAACTTAAACCTATAAAAATAATGAATATTATAAATTAAAATAGAACAACAATTACGTATTTCAGCTAATTTCACGACGCTGACACTGTTTACTTCGCTGCATAGCAAGAATACCACGCGCATGTGCTTGAGATCTACAGACTCACTCTCTTTCTCTCACCTACTTTCTACTTTTGTGTATCTTTCTTTCTCTCTCCCTCTTACGTTGGAATATTGGACGCTACTCGTTGCTAACGCTCGCGCTGGACTGTGACAGGTATACTAAGCGCATGTGTTCGAGTGACATTGCGTTAAACGTTTAACGCAACCTTGTTGGAAGTCGCATTAGAAGTTATCACTTCAAAAATCTCCATGAATCATTACCAGATGGCATATCGGAACAATTATCACCAATCAAGTTCAAGCCATTCGGCCATATGGACATTATCCTTCCTAAGGAGACATATCCAGCATTGAATGCTGATCGATTGATCTGATACTTACTTCATCAATGAAGAGTACTCCCGGTATCATCTCTGCTTTCCCCTCCTCACGCCATTCAGCCACTTTACTGTTTATTTGCTCCCGAATTTCCGATTTTATCTCACCCGTGTCACCTTTACAAACAAACAAAAAATAAGTTACTCGTGGTCGAGGCAATATGTACTTTTCTTCAATCCTACGTATTGCAAAGTTTTGACAATAGTTGTTATGACCGGCAGCTTGCCTGATGTTTAATATGGCTTGTGAATGTAATTGTTGATCAGTACGGCATCAGATGAAGTTAGCGTTGGTCTATACAAGGCTTTTAGCCGTCTTTTACGTCACCCACAAGTAATTAAGTGTTGGTAGTATTCGTAGCCCCACCATAATGAAAATAATTACACAGGTCCACAAAAAAGAAAGTGGTCTGTGCTGGATGTTCGACAAAGATTTTCCGACGTATTTTTCACCGCTGAATACGAATCTAAAGTCAAAATTGGGGGTCAAACTGAAAAAAAAACGGATAAAAAAAAAAGAACGATAAAACCTAACCTACGATCTAATAATAACTATTATAATATTTGTTTTGATTTTTCTCCGTTTTTTGCACTTTGAAACTCCAATTTTGACTTCAGATTCGTGAAAGTGAGTGGTGAAAAATACATCGACAAATGTTTGTTTAACTGCCAGCATATACAACATTTTTATTTTGTGGACCTGTGTTATCATGCAGAAAAAATATTAGATAATAGATTTTATCGGTCTCTTTTTATTTTCTCCATTTTTTGCAATATAAACCTCAACTTTTTACTTCAGATTCGTATTCAGCTGTAAAAAAATATGTCGGAAAATAATTGTCAAACATCCAAGCACAATTTTTTTTTGTGGTCCTGTTAATTATTAAAATATTAGAAAAATCATTAATAACAATGAAAAAAAAAACATCAAAATTAAAACATTAGAAGCAGGCGACAGTTTTCAAAATGAAATTTTAAATCAATAGATTTTTGTCAAATTTAAACAAATTCACCAAACAGAGAAAGACTGAATATGAATGATGAAGTAATTCATTATCTCCCTAATCTCGCAATCTTCATTTACGGCCCGTTCACGACCTTGCTGCTGTGAACGGCGGCTAAGGGCTGGGCGGCGAGCGGTAAAATCAAAAGTATAAAAATGTTTGAAACACGCCACGAGAAGCCGCTCATAGCGAAAGCGCGCGCGGTTTTTTTCGAGCAAATCGCTACAGCGGCGCGCGGTGTAGTGAGCGGCAGGAACAAATGTATAAATGAATGAGTGAGACGCCACGAAACAGAGCGACGCGGACAGCGGTATAGGAGGGACTTACTCAGCGATGTAGATAAAAATAAGTAATGGAGGCATTATATACTTATATATGCTGCAGAATAGAATCTGTGGAGTTAGGCTGACCGACCGCATTCGTAACGACGACGTAAGAGAGCGAGTAGGTATGAAAGAGAGTATTGGTGTAAAGATGCGAAAGGGAATGCTCTAATGGTTCGGACATGTGGAAAGAATGCTGAACGAACGTCTGGTTAAGAAGGTATACAATGCGAAAGTGGAATGGTGGAATGATGTAGGTACCGGGGGAGACCGAGACTAACCTACCTAGACCAGATCGGTCATGTACTGAAGGAAGGTGGAGTCAAGAGTCTCCGAAACCGGCGAGCGTGTATGAATAGAATTATGAATGTTGAGGAAGCGAGTGAAGTATGCAGAGATAGAGTTCTCTGGCACTCTGTTCTCTCTGCCTACCCTGCAAGGGATATGGGGTGATGATATGTATGTATGTATGTAGAATAGAATCAAAAGTTGGCACACTCATTCTTGTCTACTCATAAAACTTATCTTGGAATATTCTGTAATATTCGTATATGTCACGAAATTCGCAATTTAAATACCGATATTTATTTAGTACGTGCACTCCTTCTCGCATATTAAGAATATTTTATTTTAAAAGTGTACTGCTTTCTAATCAGGGAAGGGATAATTTTGATAACGCCATAATTTTGAACACGTTTTGACTACCTAAATACGTCCACCTAGGCCGCTGCGACTAACCGCTACTGAAGGTACGTGGCGTGCAAAACGCACCGCTTGCAGACGCCGCCCGGCACGGCGCGCCGCGCCAAGCTAAGGGTGCTTACATAAAGAAACAGGTTTCCGGTACAGACAAATCTGTGCTGATCGGTACCGATCAGTGCAGGGTTAACCCGCATAAAGGAACAGGTAAATCTGTCCTTATTGACAACAATGGCCTACAGTTTGTCGGACGACGACGTTTTACTTCTGGAAAATGTATATTTTAGGGTAGTACCACACTCTCACAGAAGATCGACGTCTAAGCAATGACAATGTGCTATTGCGCTTCGTTCGGTGAGCGAGAGAGTCGGAAACCCAACTAGGTAGGTTTGGGGGGTTATAATGGTAGTTCTAGCTATAGCCTTGGTTATAGCTAAAGTCCATGGGTGGCAGTGACACTTACCATTAGGTGTGCTGTTTGCTGGTTCGCCACCAATAAGCAATAATAAAACAAAATATCAAAACTTCGTTATCCGCATCCATTTTCATAAACATATACACCCTACACCGGCAAATACTTAAGCCCGTATGGCTCGGTGCAGATAGTCGGCACCGACAAGTTTAAATCTGTTTCTTTATAAGCGAGTGCATAAGATAATATAGAAATATTACACCTGCACCGATCAGTACCGATCAGCACTGATTTGTCTGTACCGGAAACCTGTTCCTTTATGTAAGCACCCTAAGACCAAAGTCGTGACCAGGCCCTTAGGCTGATCACCGGTACTGATTACTTAATCAATCCCCAGGATAAGTAAAAGGCCCATCATTTCAGCTCATATATGTCACACTGTTGGGCTCGAGCCTCCTCCATAATGGGAGGGAAATTGACCTACTATACCACGCTGGTCAGACGTGTTGGTATAGGGTTTTGTTTCGAGTTTTCCTTGTTTTGCATAGATGTTATATGCGTTTTATATTCCTTAGTCGTCTCTTACGATCACCCACAGGTAAGATAGGAGGTGGTGAATTGTTTTCTTACTCCGTCACCACACAGAAAAGGAGTCATTACCTCAGTTCATATACGTCCCATTGTTGGGTTCGAGCCTCCTTAAAAATAAGAGGGAAATTGACCTACTATACCAAGTTGGTCAGACGTGTTGGTATAGGGTTTTGCTTCGAGATTTCCTTCCTTGCATTTTTATAAGACCCACGGGCAAGAAAGGTCGGGTTGATGAATTGTATTCTTACTCCGACATCATATCTAGAAATGGATTACTTACCAGAAAATAAAGCGAGGAATCCATGTGTCCTGGAGTTGATAACATCGATTTCATGCAATGTAACAGTGTGTACTACTTCTTTACGTTTCTGGAGCTCTCCTTCGGGGCATTGAACGAATCTGGCTTGTTGGCCTGCGAATAATAAAAAAATATTGCTTATGTTGGCAAACGGGCAAGCAGCACATCTGATGGTAAGTGTTACTGCCGCCCATGGGACCTTTGTAATACCAGCCGCAGAAGGGCATATATGAGTTGAGACGATGATGAAGGTTAAGAACTTAAAAAAACACTCACCAGTTGCATCATAATCTCTGGCCCTGGCGAAACTGCGACCTAGTTTATTAATCTTCCCTGTCGCTTTATCTATGGTTATGACGTCACCTGCTTGTACCTGTATATAGAAAAAGAAAATAGAAAAAAAAATACCAACTAAAAAAATAATATCATTAGAAATCATCATCATTCTCCTACTCTTATCCCAATTACTTGGTGTCGATACAATATGTACTCTTCTTTCATAGTACATATTGTAAAAGTTATTGGCAATAGTTTTATGACCGGCCGCCTGCCAGACGTCAACACTACTTGTGAATGTAATTGTTGACCAAACGGCATCAGATGGAGTTGGCCCAGGTCGTTATAAGGCTCTTAGTTGTCTTTTACGACATCCACGAGCAAAGTAAGGGTTGGTAGTATTCGTAGCCGCTATCATACAGCAAATTATTAAAAATAATAATTAAAATAAATCTATATCTATAAAAGAGGATGTTTGTATGTATGACATTGCTAAACTCAAAACTATTTGACCGATCTATAAAAATTGGTGTGTATATGTATTTTTCACGGAGAAGGTTTGTATGCTATCTACATTGATGTAACTCGCCACCAGGTGGCGCTGCGATATATGAACTTCTACAAACAAACCAACGTTTATTTTTCCCATGTGGTGATGGAATTTGAATACACTTCACCACTACATCACCCTATCTTACTCGTGGGTGTCATAATGAACCACTAAGGGATTTAATGAGCAAATAACTGTGCAAGAGATGGAACATTCCAAATGTGAATGAACCTTTGTGACCAGCATGGTATCAGTCAATTTCCCTCCTACTGTGGAGCAGGCTCAAGCCCAGTGAGACATATATGAGCTAAGATGATGATTAAAAATATATCAATAGAATAAATACCTTCTCTTTTAGAAGAGAGTCAATCATTTTTGCACCCATATCGTAATTGGTCTCCATATCGGTGGTTTTCAGGGTTAAACGTCCAACTCTCGCGCCACCTCCACCAGCTGCCCTTTCCACTACCACCTCCACTACTTCTCCTTCTATTATCTCTGATTCTTCTCTGCAAATATTGTAATAAAATATTTTTTTTTAGAAATGAGTAAATAATATAGGGTTTTATCATTTCCTATTTGGCAATGGGAGTTCTAAAACCCGGTAGAATGACTAACAAAGAAATGGATCATCAAATATCAGCAATCTTCTAGGAAATTTTGACTGCAGAGATGACTACATCACAATAAGATACCGATTGATATTCTGAGTCTTGGTTTATATATTGACAAATTTAAATTATTGTTATCAAATTTTAGGATAAGTAAGATATTAATTTAATTAAAATACATAGTTTTATGATGGCTAGTCATCAACCCTGCCAGACGTCAATACTCCTTGGGAATGTAATTGTTGACCAAACGGCATCAGGTGGATATAAAGGTCTGAGTCGTCTTTTACGACATTCACGAGCAAGGGTTGGTAGTATTCGTAATCACTCCTGCATCGTCCTGCCGGCGTCGGGTCTCCCTGGATGCCATGAGTGTGGCGCGCTAACTGATGATGCGCGTCACACCCTAGAGGTATGTCCCGCCTGGGGGCCTCAGCGTCGCGCCCTGTCGGCGGTCATAGGAATAGACCTGTCGTTGTTGACCATCATATCTAAGATGCTTGACAGCGACAGGTGCTGGTCGTCGATGGCCTCCTTCTGTGAGGAGGTCATCTCTTCGAAGGAGGCCGCGGAGCGGGTACGCGAGGCATTTGCTTCTGCAGACTCACTCCGTTACGCGCATCTCCTCCCGCCGCCTTGACTGTCGACGTTGGGGTGTAATAGAATACGGGGATAGAATGTCAATAGACCATCTCTCCGGCATCCCGTAAAAGCGCAGAAGGGACCGCTGTGGTTTTAGTGGGTATTTCGGTCGAACCAGCTGACCGGCGAGTCACAGACACCCCCTCGTCTGTCACCAGCGAGGGCTGGTGCGTAAAGGCATTTCAACAGCGCGAACAAAAAAAAAAAAAAAACGTATTCGTAACCACACATTATCACGTCAACATTGAATTAAAAGTATTTGAAATATATAATTAGAGATAAGAAAATTTTCTTACTTAATCCTGATGCCAATTGATTTCCGTATTGCCTGCGTCAATGCCTCAGTTTTGCTCATCTCCAAGGAAAATATTTCAGATCCTGTTACAACAATCATTGTAAATTAAATTAGTCCAATTACATCTGTAAACCCATAAATTCCACACATTGTTTAACTTATGTCCAACAAGTGGAGCTCACCTATTAAATGTCCCCCTGTTGGGTTCGAGCCTCCTCCATAATGGGTGAGAAATTGACTTACTATACCACGCTGATCAGATGTGTCAGTATAGAGTTTTGGTACATAGATGTTATATGCGTTTTATATCCCTTAGTCGTATCTCTTATGATCTACAACGGTTAAGATAGGGGATAGTGAATTGTACTCTTAATCCGTCACCACAACGCTAATGATAGTTGGATAATTTGATAGCAGTTAATTTTGTTATGTGGTGACAGAGTAAGAATAGAATTTAACAGCCATCTTGTCCATAATTGTTGTAAGGGATATAATATGCATATAACATCTATACAAGAGAAGGAAAACTCATAATAGAACCCTACAGCAACAGTATTCCGGGCTGGTCATGGACGTCAAGGAGTCGGCACCAGTGGCCGGCCTAATAGCGATTGGGATACGGAAATCTAGAAGAATACGTCGCTCCGGATGGAGTGGACAGCATGTATCCAGATCATAGTCTGTCAAAGAAAAATAGCAACAGGTTTTCATATTTTGGAGGAAAGTCTAACAGCCAGACAGGTATGAGCTGGAATTATGAATTAATTACTCTATATATATCAAAGTCAACGAACCAGCCATGCTTGTAAAAGGTGTGTCGGGTCCCAACGCTTGTGCTAAACCCATAGCTATTGCTGTCTTCCCTGTACCTGGTTGACCAGCTAGTAGAACTGCTCTACCTGCTATTTTCCCTATAAAAATAAAATTTAATCCACATTCAATGCACTAATAGCAAAACGGTTTAACTACGAATGTCCAGAGTATCGCATCTTTTGTCCACGCATTGGATTATTCTTTGTGAAGTCCACAGATGGAATAATTCAGTATATGTGGAGGACATATGTGATGATAAAGACGACAAAATAATACGAGCAACAATTTGATTTTCATACAATAGCTTTCGTTTGTTATGTAAATTATTGGTAATACCACAATGCTGACAGTTTTCTGTCTACATCCGCGGGCCGGTCCGCCCGCGGTAGTACCACACTGAGCAGAAGATCGACGTCTGAGTAATGGCACTGTGCTCTTTCGCTTCGTTAGGTAAGCGAGAGAGCTGGATGCTGAACTGGGTAGGTTTAAGGTTTGTATTGTAAGGCAGCGGCCTAGCTATACCCTTGATATTACTAAGGCCTATGGGTGGCAGTAACACTTACGATCAGGTGTGCTACTTGCTCGTTTGCTATCATAAATAATAACAACAATTGATTATTAAAATTTGGGTTGCAATTTGCATCTATTAAATTTGTTTAAAGGCAACACATATATAGAGCAAATAATTTTTGTATTGCGAGGGACTTTACAAACTAATGGACACAAAATGTACCCAAATTGAATATAATAAGTTACGGATTGTACCGGTATGTGTGTGAATCGAACCCACAACACTGGTACAAGTGTAATAATTGTATGTTGAAAAAGTGCCCTGCGACAAAATCCTCAGTATTAATACTATGGTTATTAAAAGATTTTTTTTACTTAATAGTGGCAAACGAGTAAGCAGCACACGTGGTAGTAAATGCATAGGAGCAGAATATCTCTACTCAGATGTCGATTTTCGCTTTGCCTGTCACCCTGGACGGATTAGCGGTGTTTGAAGTACCGTAGCCTGCCACCAAAAAATACCAATAAACAGCATAGTAGAAATTTACTACTTTCTTTGTGTTGTAAGACAAAAAAAAAACTATTATATCTTTCTCTCCTATTTATATATATATATAATTTAATTAAGCATTTAAATTACTGAAATTTAGCATTTAATATGCTTAATTATTTATAAAACCCGATTACGAAGTGAAAAATATTAAATGCTAAATTTCAGTAATTTAAATAACAAGGTTGTGTCATCGTTTAATACAATTCTAACTGTAAAGTTTGAAGTGTTAAGCTTATAACAATGTTTGCTCTGTCTGCCTAAACATTGTCGGGTAGATAGCATACCATCACCTTAAGACGTAAATATGATACGAAGTGAAATTTGCATGTCCTGCAATAAGTAATGGTGGTGTAGTGGCAGCACGATTGGGCCGGAATCCCAATAGGCGCGGGTTCGAATCCCGCTTGTGACATCATTTTTCACTTCGTAATCGGGTTTTAATTAAGCATGCCAAATATTCTTCTTATAAATGAATTTCAAGATTTCTTATAGAACTAAGCACCCATTTAGATCACAAATCTTTTATCAGTGACTTCCATATACAATAGCTATTGTAATATTGAACTTGTCGCCCATTTTTAAATTCATGCTTTAATTTAATATATTTTTAACCGCATGTTTAAGTAGTAAAAATATGAAAAATGTCACGTTTCACTTTATTCATTCACGCTTAAAAGTGTTAACCAATATCAATGGCATTTTTTTTAATGTATACAGTTTCTTTGATTTACTCCAAATGAGTTCTTCGTCTTCATAAAGGCGCCCGTTATTTTTGAAGTTATACTTCTTCTGTCGCGTTAGGTAAAAATGATGAGAGTAAATTTTTACGATGCGCGCGCACACCACACCATCACGAAAAATCGACACCCTTAAGTTAGCTATAGTCAACATTTTAGTTTTTTAACTAGACAATGCATTATAATAAAATTTTCAATGTATTAAATACCTTTTTTCTATTGTTAGTGTCGTTTTTTTCTATAAACGTAGAATGAGATAAAAGATAAAATTTTTGAAAGAGATGAAGCCAGAACACATGTAAGAGTAAAAATTGGTAATGATGTTCTAGAGCAAGTGGATGTTTTTGTATATCTTGGATGTGGTTTTAGCCGAGATGGAAGGTACACCACTGATATAGAGCGAAGAGTGAATGCGGGAAATAGAGTGAACGGAGCGTTGGGACAACTTCTCGGTAGCCATCACCTCAGCCAGAAGGCATGTGTAGCCATACAGAGGAAGTTACTTAGTTTTGGGACAAAAAAGAGTTGAAGAAGTTTTGTGGAAAATTCAAACTTTACAAAATCTATCTCAAATATTTTAATGTATTTATTAGATTCTAAGTATAAAATGAATTAGCACAGTTAAAATGAACCTACCTAAAATATAATGAAATTTTTTGTAAAAATTATTCATTCTTCATCTTACTCCTATCCTAATAACTTGGGGGTATAAGCAATATGTACTCTTTTACCATCATATACCATATATTGCAAAAGTTATATGCTGTATGGTAGCGGCTTCGAATACTACCAACCCTGATCGTGGATGTCGTAAAAAAATAATGAATGCCTTATAACGACCTGGGCCAACTTCATCTGATGCCGCTTGGTCAACAATTACATTCCCAAGTAGTGGTGACGTCTGACAGTCGGGCGGCTATAAAACTATTGACAATAACTTTTACAATATGTACTATGAAAGATATATATGAAAGGTATATATTGTATCGACCTCAAGTAATTGGGATAAGAGTAGGAGAATGATGATGATGATGATATTGCCAAAGTTATATATAAATGTAATTGTTGAGCAGACAGTATCAGATGGAGTTGGTCCAGGTCGATATAAAGGTCTTAGTCATCTTTTACGACATCCACAAGCAATGTGTTGGTAGAATTTGTAGCTTCCACCTCATAACTTCTTGTAAAAATTATTAAAAACATTTTATAGATGAAGCCAAACTGAATCTGTTGTCATGGCAACGCAACATGTTACATCGTAATAATTTAAAAAAGTACCTTCTCGAATCATCTGCAATATGACTCCGGCGGCTTTCCTTGCCATTTTCTGTCCCACCATACCCTGGGAAACGGCTCTAGGTTCCAATGAATCATCTAAACCGAGACCACGGATATGTGAATGAGCACCAATACGTTCTATTCGTGTAATAGAACGCACTTCCTGCACTTGTGCTGCTGCTATCGACTGAAATAAAAAAAATCTTTAAATAAGTAATAAAATATACAATAAACATAAGAAAACATTAAATTCGAAGTGAGGTTATGTAGAACAATGCCGGTTATTTCATGTATTCAGATAGAAGTAATAGTAAAATAATTTACTTACAGCCATTCTCAATGATAATCTTGTTTCTTTTATTAATAAGATAATACAAACGTAACACTAAAGAGCATGCAATTTTAAATTTTTAAAAGAGCACGACTACTATAATTTAAAACAAGGCAATTGACATACGCGACATGACAGCTTGACAAGATGACAAGAAAGAATGACATCCGCAAACAGTTCAGGAATTCTTATATGTTTTGAAATGTAATAAAAAAAATTATACTGTTAGTACACTGTAAGCAGTTATGAAAAGATCTTATATTTATACACACTTGATTGAGAAGGTTTTATATTATTTTCATATTATTTATTTTAATATGTCGCAGAGCGTAATATTTAAAGGACGATATTAAGGGTGTAGATCGTGAAAATCACCGAAAAGAGTGTTACGATTTTTCATATTTAACCTATTTACATATGATTGATATCAATGATAATTTGTATATATTACTGGGGGGGCACACTTAAAACATTACTTATTTTTACTGACCGTCGCGCCGCCTACAGATTGGTTGTACAAACTTAACTGCTGCCATTTTGTCCTGCCTGTCAAACGTTTGACAACTAGAGAATTGTTATTTTTTGTTCCTAGCGTAGGTACTTATTGTCATCGATCTATTTTCGGTTATTGATATTTTTCTGAAAATTATCTCAAGTCAATGTTAGGCTGATATTATTATTGTTTAATTATCAGCTGATATGTTTTTGGAACGAAGTTCCTTATCGCGCGTTGTGAAAGGGGGCTAGACGGAAAAAATTCTTACGAAAAGTTGTCACGACACTTTTTGCTATAGTAAGCTGTGCGGCGTCGCATGTTTCTCTGTCTGTCTCTCGCTCTCTTATAGAAAGCAAGCCAGATATTTTCATTTCTATTTCGCATTGAACAGTGTGGTGTCGCGACGATTTTTTTTATAGATAGAGTGATTCAAGAGGAAGGTTTATATGTATAATATATGCATAATGTACTAGAGAAACACTGATAATTTTAGAGGTTTCTAATGTGATGTCGTAAATAAACACATTATTTTGCGCTTACATTGCAAACGCTGGCTGAACCCTACGAAATAGATCAAAATAAAGTACTACAGTATTATACAGCTTAAAAAGGCCTACAAAAAAGTCCGCGATGGTATTTATCTATCTCTTAAGGATAACATACTATATCCATTTTAATACTTTAAAAAATGTTCTATTATAAAACGGTAATTGAAAAGCTATTTACACAAATACTGTATTAATCCTTATCATTTTAAATACATTAGTTGGCTTGAGCATTTCATGAAGATATTTTTTTTCCTTCAGACCATGCAAATTAAATCAATACCTTAAGAGATATAGCAAAATCAAAATAATGCGCAACGAAATTATTTTCGCCCGTGACCGGGCCGCGTGGCCGGCTCGCGTTCGAGCTCGGGGCCGAAAAGTTTTGGTAGTCTAGTGGAATTGTATATCCTATTATTAATATTATAAACGTGAAAGTTTGTAATAATGTATGGATGTGAACATGTTTGTTTGCTCTTTCACGTAAAAACTACTGAACTGAATGGATTTTGATGAAATTTATAGTAATATAGCTTGCACATCAGAATAACACATAGGCTATAATTTATAAAGATATTTTGCAAATTGGCTAAAATATAACGATAAAAATCGCTTAAGGCAGAAAAAAATTATATAATTAAAATAGAACTTCGTTCCATCCGGGTGTCACTTGACACCTCCGGTTTTTTTTTATATTTCAGGGTAGCTTTCATAGTAAAAGAAAATTCTATGTAATTACACATAGACATGTAGATATGTATATATATATTACTTCAACTTTAGTTCACCGCCTAAACTCTGGGTGGCAGCACTTTCCATACATGCATATTTTATCATCGAGTTGCCACTCTTTTTCAATTTAATAACTTTACTCTTTGATATATTACAATCAAAGACCAATAAGTATGTTCATGCTTATATTAAACTCTTAAACCTAATAGTTGTTATATAATAAACGTCAACAAACGCACAAAATTGAGTAAAAATGCAAAAACATGACTTCGTATTTTTCAGATTTAACCCCATAAATCAACACAAATTGATAAAAAGAATCACTTTTTGAACACTGAAGAAACCAATAAGTATAGCTGTATACTTCTTTTTATACCTTTACAAACAAAGACTTCCTCTTTTAAAGCCCTAAAATCTAGATATATTTTAAGGTAAATTTTTCATACACAAATGTATGGGATAAAGCGTTCGTTTCATTCGTGCAATCTCGGTGGTCACTAACGGCAGTTCCTTTCTGTAAGTGAACACGACACAACGCTTGTCGGCTGCAGACAGCAGAATTACGTATTGTGAATTTGTGTTTTTTGTAAAAAACTGTAAGTATAACATTTTTATAATTAATTTATTTTCAGTTAGTAGAAAGTATCGATATAATGAATGTCTGAAAGAAAACCATGATGGAACTAGATATAAATCGTAAAAAATACAATATCTACACTAATAGGTATTATAAAGAGGAAAGATTTGGATTTTTATATGTAACGAATAAACTCAAAAAGTACTGGACCGATTTTAATAATTCTTTTATCATTCGAAAGCTACATTATCACTGAGTAACATATTCTATTTTTTTCGCAGGACTGATTGAATTTGAGTGTCATGCCAGGGAAAAGAAAGTTTTGTACGCATTATAAAAATATGAAAGCCAAAAGATCTCGGAATAAAATGTGAGTTCCTCCCTACTTATTTATTATCGCATTTGAACAGGGTACATTACAAAGCTAATACAATATGTCATATGATTTAGATCGCCCGATTCAGACATATACCTACAATAACATGTAAATATTGGTTTGTATTATCTATATCTATACTGATAAATAAAATTGAAGTATCTGTATGTAATATCAAAATAAAAGGATTTTTTTTAAAAAAAAAAAGGCGATACGGAGTTCGCCGGGTCGGCTAGTATTGTCTAAATATCAAATTGTGGAAGTAGGTAGGCGACAGCGCAACTTTGTCGACATACCTATACCTATACCGCCAAACAGACGCGAGGCGCCTAGCGTCTGGCTTAGGGTTGTACAAAATAAATAAAAAGTGGATAATATTGATGAATAATATTTCCAGTATTGAAAATAAAGAAAACCTTGGGGCCGAGACTCTGAGCAACAATGCTACGCGCTGTATAGAGGTAAGTTGTTATACGTAATTCTTATAGACTTGTTACATAAATAAACAAACTACTTAGTTAGTGATGGGCGAAGACAAAATCTCAATATCTACCTATAGATTTTTTCTTGCAATATTTATTATTTTCATCGAGAGACAAACACCTTAGTACCGAAATACTTCTCAATTACTTTCTCAAAAGAAAATTTACGTTCAAATAGGTGACGTCATAAAAAACAATACCTAATGCGTAAAGAAATTATAATTTCTATTCATCAGGAACCTAATATTGTATTAATTCTTTTGCATTTTTTTAAATTTTTAATTATTTTTTATAAAAAAAATTAAGCCATTATCTTTCTTTACAGGAACTAGTTATTGAAAACGACCAAGAGGGAAAGGTGGATGAAATGGAAGTTGGGCGTAGAGTTGTAGACGTTTCTTTTTTTTTAAAGCTCTTCAGGCCATAGGGGACCACGGTCCAATGGATTGTAAGTTAAGTTACCTCAGTATAATAGGTGAAGTAAAAGTTGGTCTGGACTCAAAACTCATCATGAAATGTAGTATGTGTAGTATGAAATTTACTGTGTGTTTGATTGAAAAGAAAGAAGATAGAATGGAAGTGAATCATCAAATTGTATCTGGTATCATATCATCTGGTGGGAGCTACTATCAGTTGGGTTAAGGACAAGGCTTCCAAGGGTTATGTCATAAATAAAAATCATAACTGGTATTTCCAAATTCAGGGACAGGTACATATTACTAAAAGAAACGTTTGCATGCTTGGCATCTGGTTTGGTGCTACTGTACCTATGAAAGTTTATATTATAGAAAAGGACGACAAATTTTGGGAGGAGAAAATGGAGATGAAATTAGTTAGGTTTTATTACGATTGCCTACTTCCAGAATTAGTTGATCCTCGGCAGTCACGAAGCATGCCCATTCGTGACGCGCCCAGTATCATAGAGGCTATGAAAGAGAGGAAAGAAAGAGCTTTACGTGTTATGAAAGAGAAGAACGCCTAATGATTTTGAAAGATACAGGTAACTTAACTACCCAGCCAGTCGATTCACGTAAACACGCCAGTCCAAAAGTCGTTTTAACTTAGGAACTTAGAAATCGCCTTTTGGTTTTCTGTTTTAAACGCACTTACTTATCTAGTCTTGGATTGTCATAAATCTTCCAATAGCTCAATTACTATACAATTTCTGAGTTACCTGGTGTAAAGAATCATAAAAATTGGTTCAAAAATACAGCGAATTGAGAATTCTCCTTTTTTTAAGTCGGTTAAAAGGGCTAAATTTGCAAAAAACGAAGTGACGTCACTGCGCTACGGTTTTTATTACTTACGTGAATCGGGCAGCTGGTAACGTTTTCATTCTGATAGGTTTTGTGATAGCCATTGATTTTATCATCAAATTAGCAGAAATCAGAACTTGATCCGTAATCGAATGAAAAAACATTAGAATTTTGAACTCATATTTCGTTATTGTTTAATTACATACTTTTAATTAGTATATTAATAATTTACAAACTTCTGTTAAAATTAGTAAATAAATGAATTAGTTACTAATTTTTGTACAACCCTAGCACGCTTTTGAGATAGCGAGTAATGGCGACTCATATTTGTTATTGTGTAGTAAATAAATCATTTTTATACTTGTGTTTCATTTATTGACATTTTTTTTAAAACCCTAGGATTTTTTTTAGATATCGACGAGGTGATCGTAAACAAAAAGTATGTATTTGAGTTTACGCAATAGGCACATTTCCTTGCGTAGAGATAAACACACTTCCTACTGAATTTGCAATTATTTTATTGAATGAATATTTTACGAATTAGAATAAATTTTGGTAGTGAAATTACAAATAAATACATAGTTGGAATTTTAGGTAAGTAGAATACAAAAATGTCAGTCCGGACCTGCTCTTGATTGTATATTATATTATAAACTAGTAACCCGCCCTCGCTATCTTCGCTATCTTCGGCAATATTCACTTAAATTACATACTATAAAAAGCATATTGATCTATAATAAATGCACAATTTATTTAAGGTACTTAATTGGATAAGGATTAATGCTGTATTGTATAAAATCACTTAGTAAATAATCATTTTTTAGTAGAGGATAAAAAATGGTTATGGTGGGTTATCCCTAAGAGATAGACATATGCCATCGTGGACTTTTTTGTTGAACTTTTTAAGATGGATAATACTGTAGTACATTATTTTAGTCTATCTCGTAGGGTTCAGCCAACGTTTGCAATATAAGCGCAAAAAAACGTGCTTATTTACGACATCACATTAGAAACCTCTAAATTAATCAGCGTTTCTCTACTATATTATGCATGTATTATACATATAAACCTTCCTTAAGAATCATTCTATTTATTAAAAAAAACTGCATCAAAATCCGTTGCGTAGTTTTAAAGATCTAAGCATACATAGGGACAGACAGACGGCGGATAGCGACTTTGTTTTATACTATGTAATGTAATGATAGAAAAACATAAAAATTGTGTCTCAACTACTCTTATTAATCTATTAAAAAGAATCAACAGCTAGTTTCCAAAAATTCAACGTTATTGTTATGCTGTAAATATTCAAGTTCAATAACAATTTCTCAACGTGGAACGTTTGTTGCAAAACATTTTGAAAATCGCGCTATCTAGGTCATTCATCCGCCCCGTCGGATGTTTTACACTTGATGACATTAAACTTTGGCGCTGCGGTCGCTCGAAATCGAGATCTCAGGCCAACAATCTACACCCTTAATGGAGTGTGAGCTTGTGCGAGATCAGAATGGCTCTCGAACAACTTAGAAACGGTAAGGCACCGGGAGATGACGAAATTACGGCAGAGCTCCTGAAGGCAGGCGGCAAGCCGGTCTTAAAAGCCCTTCAGAAGCTATTTAATCCCGTCATCCTCGGGGCGACGTTCCAGAGTCGTGGATCAGGAGTGTGGTGGTGCTGTTCTTCAAGAAGGGCGACAAAGCTCTTCTAAAGAACTACAGACCCATCTCACTCTTGAGCCACGTCTACAAGTTGTTTTCGAGGGTCATTACCAATCGACTCACGTGCAAGCTCGATGACTTCCAGCCGCCCGAACAAGCTGGCTTCCGAAAAGGCTATAGTACCATGGACCATATCCTCACGCTTCGGCAGATTATCCAGAAGACCGAGGAGTACAATCGGACTCTGTGTATAGCGTTTGTGGACTATGAGAAAGCCTTCGATTCAGTCGAAACTTGGGCGGTGCTGCAGTCCCTCCAGCGGTGCCAAATCAATCATCGTTATATCGAAGTGCTGAAGTGTTTGTACAGGAACGCCACAATGTCAGTCCGTATCCGGGATAAGAGTACGAAACCGATCCAGTTGCAGAAAGGCGTGAGACAGGGAGATGTCATCTCTCCGAAACTGTTCACCACTGCACTGGAAGATGTCTTCAAGCTCTTAGGAGGACGGAAGAACTCTCAATCGGACTCGGTATTAACATTAACGGCGAATACATCACTCACCTTCGATTTGCAGATGATATCGTCGTTATGGCAGAATCCATGGAGGACCTTGGCACTATGCTCAGCGATCTCAGCAGGGTATCCCAACTGGTGGGGTTACGAACGAACATGGACAAGACGAAAGTCATGTCAAATACCCATGTCATTCCTGTACCGGTCCTAGTTGGCAATGCGATTCTCGAAATTGTTGATCATTATGTTTACCTTGGACAAACAGTCCAGTTAGGTAGATCCAATTTCGAGAAAGAGGTCAGCCGACGAATCCAACTTGGCTGGGCAGTGTTCGGGAAACTTAGGAGGATCTTCTCGTCCAACATACCTTAGTATCTGAAAACACAGGTCTACGACCAGTGTGTGTTACCAGTGATGACTTACGGCACGGAAACGTGGTCCCTAAATATAGGCCTCATAACTAAGCTCAAAGTCGCTCAGCGTGATATGGAGCGAGCTATGCTCGGGATTTCTCTGCGTGATAGAATCCGTAATACGGAAATCCGCAGAAGAACGGGTGTAACCGACATAGCACGAAGAATTAGCACGCTGAAGTGGCAATGGGCAGGCCACATCGCTCGAAGAACCGATAACCGCTGGGTAAAAAAGGTTCTAGAGTGGCGACCACGTACCGGACGACGCAGTGTAGGACGCTCCCCCACTAGGTGGACAGACGACCTGGTGAAAGCTGCTGGTCGTCGATGGATGCAGACGGCACAGGACCGCATTCTGTGGCGTACCATGAGGGAGGCCTACGTCCAGCAATGGACGGCGATAGACTGAAATGATGATGATGATGATTAATGGAGTGTCAAGCAATCAGTTTCATTATTTTAGTTATCCTTTAGTTTATTAATTTTGATTATTACTTGAGTGTGTTTAGTTGTGACACGATTATATACAACATTTAGATATTTATAAAATCCGATTACGAAATGAAAAATGATGTCGCAAGCGGGATTCGAACCCGCGCCTATTGGGATTCCGGCCCAATCGTGCTGCCACTACACTACCGCGACTAATTGTAGGACATGCAAATTTCATTTCGTATTGTATTTACGTCTTAAGGTGACGGTGTGCTATCTACCCGACAATGTTTACACACTGTTATAGGCTTAATACTTCAAACTTTACAGTTAGAATTGTATTAAACGATGACACAACCTTGTTCGGGTTCGAATCCCGCTTGCGACATCATTTTTCATTTCGTAATCGGATTTTATAAATAATTAAGCATATTAAATGCTAAATTTCAGTAATTTAAACATTTAGATAGTTATTTATTTATTATAAACAATCGTTAGATAGTTTACTTGTGAAGTGAGACGTGCCTTCATATCAGAATCTGTAAGCATTAGTAGCGATCGGTTGTTTCGAGTCATAACTAACCTCACTGCATTCCATGTTATTATTTTATATGGTGTAGGTGATAATATTGTGAGCCTCCAAATTTATCTTGTGATTATAGTTAGGTGGACGAATTAGAAAATGAAGATCCGACGCTCTCGCGCTGAGATATATATTATTTTACTTGGTTTTTAAAAAGTAAGTCATTGCATCTACCAATGAAACACGAATTTGATAAACGTTTAATAAAAGTTATTCAATATTTTATGCTAAAATATACAATAAAAAATAGCAAAAACAACTTATACAGAATCATTTTTTTTTTTAAATAATTGTTCTGTTTCGTGGGTAATATATATAAGTTGAAGTTCTAGAAGCTGCCATCACCTAAGAGTAAAAAAGTTTCGTTATAATCTATATAATAATATATCATTACAAGTAGGACCAGTAGGGTCCCCCGTCTTTGCTTTTGGGAGCGGTCCACTTCCACTCTGTATATTGAAAAGGTTTTGTCAATAGTTGTTATGACCAGCCGTCTGCCAGACGTTAATATAACTTGTGAAGGTAATTGTTGACTAAAGAGTATCAGATAGAATTGGTTGCGGTAGATGTAAAGTTCTTATTCGTCTTCACGACTTTCAAGTACCTAACATAAGGGTTGGAGTAGTATCTAGTGTTGCCCAAACGCCATACCAAGACTCGCTGCAAGAGTCTCGCAGTGCTCCCTTAGACAACATTCTACTATTACTTTGGCAAAGAAATTATTGTCAACATTTTGTATTCTTAATACCAGTACACGGGGAAATAATTTAATGTTATTTTAAACGGTCTCATGATAGATAGGTGTGATTATAGCCCCACTCCCGTTAAGTGTTAGCGGTGTGTACCTAATTATTGATAGTTGTACAGTTAGTTGCACGTGTAGCAATACATAACGCAGTGCTTGTCCCAACATTACTGTATGGAAGCGAGAGTTGGGTATGCAGAAAAGAGTATGAAAGTGAAATTAATGCGGTCGAAATGCGATCTCTACGGAAAATCTGTGGAGTTAGGCTGATCGATCGCATTCGTAACGACGACGTAAGAGAGCGAGTAGGTATGAAAGAGAGTATTGGTGTAAAGATGCGAAAGGGCATGCTCCGATGGTTCGGACATGTGGAAAGAATGCCGAACGAACGTCTGGTTAAGAAGATATACAATGAGAAAGTGGAAGGATGTAGGTACCGGGGAGACCGAGACTCACCTACCTAGACCAGATCGGTCATGTACTGAAGGAAGGTGGAGTCAAGAGTCTCCGAAACCGGCGAGCGTGTATGAAGATAATTATGAATGTTGAGGAAGCGAGTGAAGTATGCAGAGATAGAGTTCTCTGGCACTCTGTTCTCTCTGCCTACCCTGCAAGGGATATGGCGTGATGATATGTATGTATCATACTTTTCTTACTAAAGAGATAAACAGTAGTACTCACAAACACTTTTGAAGTGAAAATTTATTTTAGCGCACTGTACACAGATTTTTTCGTAGGCTGATCCGTCACGCTCTGAGGTGAAAGGCTCGATCGCGCGAACTCGGGACCGCCGAGTTCACCCGAACTAGAAAGATACAGTCAGCTGCTCTTCACTGCTGTGTCGCTGTGTTTACTATATTCAATTTGTATGTAATCACTGTTATTATTATTTATTATCGTGTACCTAATCTATACTTTTTAATAGTTATTATTGATACGTAATAATAATTATTTTAACAATTATTTTTTAGTTTACATTGTTAGGTTAGTGTATGCAGTTAGTGGTTTATCGTGCTAATACTATATAGTGAAAAAAACATAATTGCTTTTTTCACAGTGTTAACTTTTCACTTTTGTCGGTAGTCCTCATGATTGCTTTGTATTTTCTAAAATCGTCTTCGAGTAAAATTTTGTTTGAATTAAAATCTGTCTATAAATACCCGATTACGAAACGAAAAATTATGTCACAAGCGGGGTTCGAACCCGCACCTATTGGGAATCCGGCCCAACCGTGCTGCCACTTACACCATCGTGAACTATTTTAGGACATGCAGATTTCGCTTCATATTATATCTTACGTCTTCACTTAAAAAATAATTTTTCGTTTCGTAATCGGGTATTTATAAATAATTAAGCATATTAAATGCTAAAAATTTCAGTAATTTAAAATCTGTCTCTTAAAAATTGATTGCTGAAAGTTTTAAAAAAATCCGAAAACCCAACTGGGTGGGTTCGGGATTTGTATTGGTAGTCAGCGGACTAGCTATACCTTTGGTATTGCAAAGGTCCATGGGCGGCAATGACACTTACCATCAGTTGTGCTGCTTGCTCGTTTGCTATCATCATTCTCCTACTCTAATCTAATTACTTGTGATCGATACAATATGTAGGTACTTTACTTTCATAGCACATATTGTAAAAGTTATTGGCAATAGTTTTATGATTTTTAAGTAATTAGGTTCGCTTCTCCGAAACGATGGCAATATCGACCGGTAAGTTAGTAGGAGAATGAATGCAGGCTGGATGAAATGGCGGCCATCGAAGACAAAGATCGGGTACCGGTGGCCCGCTCGCACGGCGAAGAAGAGGTGCTTGCAGGGTGGGTCAATGGGGTAGCGCGCCGCCTCCTCCGTCACCCCGAACCGATTTGGCGGGGTGCGACGTCCATAGCCCACTGCAAAAAAACAAAAAAAAAGGCTGGATGAAATGGCGACAGGATTCGGGAACAATATGTGACGCGCGGATGCCCCTTAAACTTAAAGGGAAAATCTACAAGAGTGTCATTAGACCTGTCGTTATGTATGGATCTGAATGTTGGGCATTGAAAAAGACGGATGAGAGACGATTGCATGCTACTGAGATGCGTATGTTAAGATGGATGTGTGGGGTGACAAGATAAGATAAGATACGAAATGAGTATATTAGGGGAAGTTTGAAAGTAGCACCAGTGATAGAGAAGTTTAGGAGCGCGTGATTGTCTTGGTATGGACATGTGACAAGGAGGGTTATCAATATGCTTCTGGATGGGCAAAAAGAGATGGATCATGGATGGATTGTGTAAACGAGGATATATGTATAGTTGTGAGTGCAGATATGACGGCTGATAGAAGATTGTGGAAGGCAAGACATGTTGTGACGACTCCACTTAGCGTGGGATGAGGGCAGGCAAATGATGATTGGCAATAGTTTTATGACCGACCGCCTGACTCTCCTTGGGAATGTAATTGTTTTAATGTTGGGAATGTATTGTAAAAAAATAACAATATGCCGAAACTATTCGCCATTAAGACGTTTTAACTATTAAATATATTAGGCCATACAAAATTGAATAGTATTTTATGAAATCCACGAGCAAAGTAAGTTTTGGCAGTATCCGTAGCCGCTACCACATAGTAATTGTAAAATAAAAAGTAATAAAAAAAAAACAGATTACGAAACCCGCCAAAAAAAGGAAAAGTGACATAAAACCACAGATATTTTTTTTATAGTACGATTCGTTTATTTGTTAAGAGTACATTAAGAGCTTTTTTTCCCCTAAAAGGAACTGAAGTATGTTTTCGTCGTGGCACTTGGAGTGCGGTGCAAGTGCAATGGGGTTCGCACCCTTGTTGTGTCCCTGTGCTCCATATATTCGGTACAATGACAAACATACAAACCACTACCATTTGTTCATTCATAAATTAATCACTCAAAATTCTAACAATACATATCGAGTGATAAATTTGTGAGAATAATATTAATTAGGTTTGAAAACTAAAAAATATGTGATATACTAATTATATCCACGAGCGGCTGTATTATTGCACGCCTTATAAGCGAAGCGTTGAGGTCTTGCTCTACTCTCGATATATGAAAATCAAGCACTTTTCAAAACTAAAAATGATTGTATTTTTCTCACACTGCACTTATAGGATAATATTATACATATGTCAAGAAAAACTATCGTATAAACGTACTTGATATTTTTAAAAAGCAATTATTTTGTTTAAAGTAAGAAAATAGTTGATTAAAAAGATATTCGAGGACTTCGGATAAAATATTCTGGATCTGGCAGTCTCACGACTGTAAAAATTAATGTATCGAAGTTTTTCTTTTATTAAAAGCTTCATTATTGCAACGCGCTGTTTCCTTTCGAAAATGGCTTGGTAATTCTTTGTCGTTTAATTGCAATTAATAAAAAACTAAACTGCTTAGTCTTTAGTGTATACCTTATGAAAATTGGGTTCGTTTACATTTTTTGTTCGTCCATTCGGACAGGCAAGAAAAAGAAGAGAAAAGAAAAACGAATCCCATACAGCCTATACCGTTATGTTTAGAACTAGGTTGAGAATGGCACGGAATTTCAAAAGTATTTTTTGTTTCTTTTGTTAGATATTTTAAATTTTAGCACTTACATGATTAATCATTATAACAAATCAGTATTACGTTTTACATTTTGATAGTTTTATACAAAGGCCAAGTGCGAAATTGGTCTTAAAGTTAATAAAAAAAGGATTTCACATTTTCGCCACTTTGAAAATGTTGGCGCCTCTTTGTCCCTTAGGCCCGGGCTGATCAAGTACTAAGCCAAAATCCGTAATTGACTACAGGCAAATAAATTATGGTGTTCATGCGACCTCGCGGTCTACACTCAGTACATACATTTTTCACTTACCTAGACCACTAGATCGAATTTGGAAAAATCTCACGCCTAATTATGAATGTACATGTGATTATAAATAAATCATTCCTCTATATACTCGCTCTATATATTCGCTTTCACCGTGGTTTCATTAAACCACACAATCTTTTTTTTATTATATTATTTTTTTTAAACGTCTATTAGATCCGCTAATAAAATTTTATGAGCCTATAGTAGTAGCTTCCATAATGAACCCTGTTACGGGGATGTAACCCACACTAACGTGGATAACGACCACCTAACACATACGCCCACGAATATTCCGACTCTTTCTTTCTCGCGTTCATTTGTATATCGTCATCTCTCTCTAACTGTAGGCTCGTGCCGGCAATCGATTTTCCCTCCATTATTTTTCCAGCCCTCGTGCGTTGGAAACGTGGTACGGACACCTACCATTTTTGTTTGTGGATTAAAAAAAAGAATATTAAAAATATAGTGCTGTGTTGTTTTAAAGTGTGACATTTCTGGAACATTCCATTACAAAGCGTAAGTGTTTTCTATTCAGCCTTGTTTTTTTTTTCAGTGTTTATTTTGTACTATGAGCTATTGAGGCGTGGATTTTTAATGGTGTTTGTGTAATTTAATAAATTATATATTATTTAATTATTTTAGGTGTACCTATTTCTTAATTAAATTTGTATTATTATTGCGTAGCTATATTTTACACGTATTTGTTGTTTAATCTATGGTACTTTATTTTATAGATGCGTAAATACTTAGATGATATTAAGAATAAAACATTTTCTTTTTTAAATGGATACCTAGTTAATTTCTTAAACTGGTTTGTTTTGTTTTTAAAATAAACATTTCTTTTATATAATAATGGTTGATTTCTGTTTATGTATTGTAGGTATATGAAATAAAACTATTTTTAGCTTTTCAATCTGACGTTGAACGCTGTAAGTAAAGATTATATACAAAGGAGATAAAAATCGGTAATAATAATATTATTTCAATGTTGAATTATTGATTAAATTTTCATTAAATATTTACCAGCAACGAGAAATAGTAAATTGTATAAGATGTTACAGATTAATAAAATAGCAGTTTGTTTTTTTTAAAGTCCAATATTATTGGGGTTGAGGTTTCTGTGTGACAGCGGTTACGAATACTACCAACCCTTACTTTGCTCGTGGATATCATAATAGACGACTAAGAGCCTTATAACGACTTGGACCAACTCCATCTGATGATGTTTGGTCAATAATTACATTCCCAAGGAGGGTTGACGTCTGGCAGGCCGGCGGTCATAGAACTATTGCCAATAACTTTTACAATATGTACTACGATAGAAGAGTACATATTGTATCGACCCCAAGTAATTGGGATAAGAGTAGGAGGATGATGAATGATGTTTTAAATTAAAGTTTATCTTAAATCTTAGGTTAAATTCATGATTATAGTTAACATTTCTTTTCAGCATTATACACATACATACATATCATCACGCCATATCCCTTGCAGGGTAGGCAGAAAGAACAGAGTGCCAGAGAACTCTATCTCTGCATACTTCACTCGCTTCCTCAACATTCATAATTCTCTTCATACACGCTCGCCGGTTTCGGAGACTCTTGACTCCACCTTCCTTCAGTACCTGACCGATCTGGTCTAGGTAGGTTAGTCTCGGTCTCCCTCCGTACCTACATCCTTCCACTTTCGCATTGTATATCTTAACCAGACGTTCGTTCGGCATTCTTTCCACATGTCCGAACCATCGGAGCATTCCCTTTCGCATCTTTACACCAATACTCTCTTTCATACCTACTCGCTCTCTTACGTCGTCGTTACGAATGCGGTCGGTCAGCCTAACTCCACAGATTTTCCGAAGAGATCGCATTTCGACCGCATTAATTTTACTTTCATACTCTTTTCTGCATACCCAACTCTCGCTTCCATACAGTAATGTTGGGACAAGCACTGCGTTATGTATTGCTACGCGTGCCTTCTGGCTGAGGTGGTGGCTGCCGAGAAGTTGCCCCAACGCTCCGTTCACTCTATTTCCCGCATTCACTCTTCGCTCTATATCAGTGGTGTACCGTCCATCTCGGCTAAATCCACATCCAAGATATACAAATTCATCCACTTGCTCTAGTACATCATTACCTATTGTTACTCTTACATCTGTTCTGGCTTCATCTCTTTCAAAGAATATTATTTTGGTTTTGCTCACATTCACGCGTAGACCCCTTTTCTTACAATCTTCTGTCATTGTGTCGACTAGGGTCTGCAGGTCAGTCGCTGACTGTGCCAGCAGGACTGCATCATCTGCATAAAGCAGAGCAGAGACCACTGAGTCACCCATCTGGACTCCCACATTCATATCGTTCAACCTTTGGAGACATTTATCCAGATATATGATAAACAGCCTGGCTGATAGAACGCAGCCCTGCTTAACGCCGATATTGACGTCAAACCAAGGCGACATTCCATCATCCAGCCGCACACAGGCTCTACAGCCCATGTAACTGGATTGCACAGCCTGCAGCAGTTTACCGTTAATACCATACTCCGGTAAAATGTCCCAAAGTTCCTTTCGTACAACCGTGTCAAATGCTCTCTCCAGATCCACAAAACTGCAGAAAACCCTCTGACCTAGGGCCAGATGCTTCTCCACAATGTTGCGCAGAGAGAACACTTGATCCATGCATCCCCTTCCACTCCTGAAACCTCCTTGTGTCTCACACAGTAAACCATCGGACACCATCCTCATTCTCCTTTCAATAATTTTACCATACACTTTTGCTGTCAAACTGGTCAAGCTTATGGCTCTGTAATTTGCGCAGTCATAACGTGAACCCTTGTTTTTAAACAAAGGCACGATGACTGCGCTATTCCAGTCCCCGGGAACCATTCCCGAGCTCCAACATAAATTGAGGAGCAACAGGAACGCCTCCCGGACACAGGAGCCACCAAGCTTGATCATCTCGGCAGACACCATATCAATGCTCGCTGCCTTACCATTTCTCAAACTTCTTATCGCCCATTCAACTTCATCTATACTGATGCCATCGGAGGACGCCGTCGCCGAATGTTAATCTACTAGACCACATGCGACACCGGCGCCAACCGTAGCATACATATCGCCAAAATATTCACTCCATCGGCTTAATACGTCTTGTGTTTGTTTAAGAATGTCTCCACCTTTAGACCTTATTTTATTCATTCTGAAGGCTGACCTACCACCCCGAGACTTCTTCACCTCCCTCCAAAAGAGTTTGGTGTTACCCTCGAAGTTTTTGGTCAGCCTATCTTCTGCACTCATACTTGCTCTATCACGTTTCTCTTTCACTAAGGCCTTAGTGTCATTCTTACATTGCCGATATATTTCTTTCTTCTGTTCAGTCATACTGTCATTCAGATTCAAAGAAGAGACATAGTCCAGCCACGCTTTCTTCTTTTGCTCTACGGAAGTTGCCACTTCCGCATCCCACCATGCATCACCATTTGTGTTTCTATGCTTCTTTGAACTTCCACATACTTCTTTCGCTGTGTCTACCATACTCTCTTTCAATACTCTCCAGCATTCTTCAATGTCCGATTGCGGCTGGCTTGCTATCGTCAGCCGATCTCGGACACCCTCTGCATACTTTTCTCTTACACACTCTTCTTGCAACCTTTCAACCTTTATTCTTTCAAGCCCTCCGAAGCGGACACGCTCTTGCCAGTGCCTCCACTTTCTGAACAGACCACTAAATCTCGCAATAACGAGATAGTGGTCCGTATCGACTGTGGGGCCCCTGTAGGCTCTTGCGTCCAATATTTTGCTTCGGAGGCGACTGTCTACCAAAATTAAATCTATTATACTTTTCTGTTCATTTCTTCTCCATGTTTACATATGGATGTCCTTATGTTGGAAAAATGTGTTTGACACAATAAGGTTTCTCTCCATGCATACATCCGCTATGAGCCTACCTGCGTCGTTCACTCTCTTATCACCAAATGGACCAAGTACGTCCTCATAGTCAGGACGCTTGGTCCCCACCCATCCGTTCAAATTTCCGCATACAATAACGCGTTCACTGGTTTCTGCCATATCCAGAACTTCCCTAACATTATCCCAAAACTTCTCTAGGTCTGATGCCACCGAGGATCCTACGGGAGCATATGCTACAACCATGAATACCTTGGTGACACCAAGTTTTATACGGACCCAAAGAAGTCTGGGATCATACATTCCGTAATCCTTCACACCTGAGGCCAAGCGAGAGGACAGCAGTACTCCTACTTCCATGCTGGCTCGATCGCTCTATGGTACACCAGACCACAGAGCCATCCCGCCACCAGGAAGATCGCAGGCGTCGCTGCCCCTTCGCTTGGTCTCTGTTACACAGAGCACGTCTAGCTGTTTGTCCGCCATGACGGATGTCAGCTCGTGCAACTTACCTTCCACACAACCTCTTACATTCCACGTGCCCACCCGGCACTCTGCTCTCCTCGACTCGCCTGACTGGGCAAGGCGTGATGGGTGGCGGCCCCCATCGCCGCAACTGCCGAAGTTCGTACCGACGGGGGCGGGTCGGTACGCGTCGCCTCCGGGGGATGCCCTAACCCGCATTGCGGTACGCATTTCGAGCATTATAAAGCATTATAAACTGACAAAATTCCCCTACCTACTTTACTCTAATTTGTAAAAAGAAATGAATACTTGCTCGATGGGCATCTCTCTGGAACTAATACTCACAAAATATTATTATTAATTAAAATATGCAATTCAAAAAAATGACGAGAGCCTCCTGAGTTTCTTGCAGGATCTTCTCAGCTTCAAATTGATTTAAAAAAATGTATAATTGATAACATGTTAGTGCCTCTATGGGGCTTTTTTTTGGTAGTCTATGGTCCGCAATGAGTTTTGGCGCGAATGTGGAAATGTCATGTCACGCTCTTGTATTATATTTATTTCTTTAGTGTTTTGCAGTGTTATATTGAATAATTTTGCTGGTATTTTATGCAATATGGTACAGTTAAAGTGCTGAAGTGTAGTGAATATGGTATAATAGTGGTTTATGTGTATTTTCATATTTTGCCAAAATTCCCGAAGAAAATCATTGATTAGGTTATTAGCGTCCGATTAATGGTAACGACTTGACTTACTGATAGACAATGACTATTAAGGCTACACAATATGAAGAAATGATGAACAATATATGAAAAATAACTAAATAAGATTTGGCTGTATGGGCTTTGATCCCTTTGCCTGTCCGAATGGACGAACAGAACCTAAAAAAAAGTCTATGGTCCGCGCACAAGCCGCCCGTTCCATCCGGGGCGACGGAAGGGCAGCGCGTGGCCTCATAACCCACCGTATTCCATCCTCATTAACATTGGGCCGGCCACTGGTACCGCTTGCTTCCATCCATGGCCAGCCCGGGTCTCTATGGGGCTTACACATAATAAATGATTTAATTTGATTACCACATTACCAAAACAGAAATGGCCCGAATAGCGCAAACTAGTCGAAAAGCTATTGCGCATAACGATTAAGCAAAATTCTTACTATTATTTAAATGAAAACGAGTAAGTATATATTAGGAATATTGCGAATATAAACTTCAGGTTGCGAGTCCTTAACATTTATACATACATACATATCATCACGCCATATCTCTTGCAGGGTAGGCAGAGAGAACAGAGTGCCAGAGAACTCTATCTCTGCATACTTCACTTGCTTCCTCAACATTCATAATTCTCTTCATACACGCTCGCCGGTTTCGGAGACTCTTGACTCCACCTTCCTTCAGTACATGACCAATCTGGTCTAGTCCTTAACGCTCTCGCACAGTCTGGGTACAGTTATAATAGCCATCTGCGGCTAACAACTAAGACATACACGAGAGTAATACAAAGAAATAAGCAAATATGAAGATTCAAATCTCAATACGGTAACTGACAGTTTTCTGTCTACAGCCGTGGACCAGTCAGTCCGGAATAGTACCACACTCTCGCAGGCAATCGACGTCTTAGCAAGAGTTGGACGCCCAACTTTTTAAGCTAAGATTTTGGTTGGTAGACCTAGCTATATTCTTCTTCTTCTTCTTCTTTTTATGTATTGGCAATCAGCTACTTATACGAGCCATTTTTGCCAGTGTCGAGTTATAATTATCTTCACGTTCTTAATCTTTTCAAGTTAGTCATTGTCTGTCAGTCAGTCGAATTGTCGCCATCAACAGTGCTATGGTGACACTGTTAATGGTATGTTGTAGGAATTTTGATGGAAAACGAAAACGTTGTAAAGCACTTTTATATGATATTCACTACATCACAGCTGTTCTGTCACATCATATTACATAAAATACCATAAAAATTATCTAATATAACACGTTAAAACACTAAGATATCGAATATAATACAAGAGCACCACATGACGCTTTAGATTCCCGCCAAAAGTCCCTAGCTATATTCTTGGTATTGCAAAGATCTAAGAGAATGAATTATTCCCATTTGCCACCATAAGCAATAAAAAAAAAAGGAAATTACTGAAGGGAAATATTAATTATGATGATTATAGTACTATTTCTCTTTGGAGAGTCTTACACTTAGGCTGTCGTATCGGCTGAGTAAAAGAAAATCTGTAGTAACATATCTCATAGAGATCCGACTCTTCGGCAATGCATTAGTTTTGGATTTGGTTATAGATTTCCATAATATAGCTACTCTATATATTAAATCTTTTTAAAAAATTACCATCCTTTTTTGTGTGGTGACGGAGTAAGAACACAATTCACCACCTCTTCTTATTCTTGAGTGATCGTAAGAGATGACTAAGAGATATAAAACGCATATAACATCTATGCAAGAGAAGGAAACTCGAAACAAAACCCTATACCAACACGTCTGACCAGCGTGGTATAGTAGGTTAATTTGCCTTTCATTATGTAGGAGGCTCGAGCCTAACAGTGGGACATATATGAGCTGAAATGATGAATGATGAATCTACCATCATTTCTACTGCATAGAAGTGTGATGGTTTCGATTCCCATGCAGAAAAATACGTTGGACGAATCAAAATTTTTTATTCCAAATCTGTGTGTAATTTATGTTTGCTAATTTTATAATTGTAAACTCTTTAAAAATACTTCAGAGAAATGGGTTATGTTCAAAAAAATCTTTGATAATTTCATGAAGCAAATACGCGGTACTACGGCTGTATTTCTAATTATCGTTTTAACAAGATTTTCTGCCAATATCCGGACGTCTAGACGCCATATTAGCAGGGTAGGAATAATCGCCGATAATTGCAATGCAACGTATCTGGTAATGGCTTTTTAATAAGCTTTTTTAGTTAGTTTTATTTATTAAAATCATATTCATATATACAATATCTTTAATAATAATAATATATAATATATTTTTTTAAATTGCTTTGTGGTAGCGGCGGCGAATACTACCATCCCTTACTTTGCTCGTGGATGTCGTAAAAGACGACTAAGAGCCTTATAACGACCTGGGCCAACTCCATCTGATGCCGTTTGGTCAACAATTACATTCCCAAGGAGGGTTGACGTCTGGCAGGCGGCCGGTCACAAAACTATTGTCAATAACTTTTACAATATGTACTATGAAATAAGAGTATATATCGACCCCAAGTAATTGGGATAAGAGTAGGAGAATGATAATTTCTTTATATTATTTTCGGGTGTGACTTAGTTGTTAGTCGCAGATGGCTACGACAACTTTACCCGGACTGTGAGTGAGCGCTAAAGACTCTCACTTCGAAGTTCATATTCGCAATATCACTTTTTTTTTTTTTTTGGTTAGTCTATGGCTCGGTCAGACGTCGCCCGTACCGTCCGGGGCGACGGAAGGGCAGTGCGTGGCCTCATAACTCACCGTATTCCCCCCCCATCGCCATTGGGCCGGCCACTGGTACCGCTTGTTCGCTATATCCCTAATAAATATATACCTACTCATATTCGTTTAAATAATAGTGACAGTGGTTATTCTTCGTTTTGTGCAATGGTTACGCGACTAATTTGCGCTATTCGATCAATTTGAATGATTTTACGACCGCACAAATTTTACGACCGCATTCGCAACGACGACGTAAGAGAGCGAGTAGGTATGAAAGAGAGTATTGGTGTAAAGATGCGAAAGGGAATGCTCCGATGGTTCGGACATGTGTAAGAATGCCGAACGAACGTCTGGGTAAGAAGATATACAATGCGAAAGTGGAAGGATGTAGGTACCGGGGGAGACTGAGGCTCACCTACCTAGACCAGATTGGTCACGTGCTGAAAGAAGGTGGAGTCAAGAGTCTCCGAAACCGGCCAGCGTTTATGAAGAAAATTATGAATGTTGAAGAAGTGAGTGAAGTATGCAAGGATAGAGTTCTCTGGCACTTTGTTCTCTCTGCCTACCCTGCATATCCCTATGTGGCGTGATGATATGTACATACATACATATGTATGTACATTACATAAAATGACATCGAAATAACACATATCAAACTGCCACTAAACATTTTCAAGTTCCCGTTGATATCCACCTATTTTTATAATCTTCTTTTTGATAATATTTGCAGAACATGAAAACATAAGTTACACTGTTATTTAATATCTACTACATTGTAGCACTTCTTCTGCATTGCATTAAGTAAATTGACATTGAAATATTACATATTGACTATCAGACTACCGCTAAACATTTTCAACTTCCCGTTAATATCTACCTTTTTTTCCTCCCCTTTACTTTAGCTCACTTTGAGAAGATACCAACGTGCTTCCTAGAGAGAATATATGAATCTCATTTATTCTTTATCCCTTTTATAAAAGAAAACCGTCTCCCTTTTCATATAAAAGAGAATATCCTATGGAATATCTTTTAGTCATAGACAAGTTCGTTCAATAGGGCACCAGGGTATCTCTATGAAAGCGCGGCAAAATTTACCCGGTAATTGTGACAGTATGAAGTGCACTTAAACGCTAGGGTGAGAGGCTGAATGACTTCATACCGTAGTTTCTTTATATTTTTAATGGCAGTTTTTTTTTCATTTGTGATCTCGCTTATAAATTTCATTTTAAATATATTTCAATTTTAATTTTTGTAGGTAAATATATATTTATAACTAGCTTCTGCCCGCGGCTTCGCCCGCGTAAAAGGTTACTTGCCTAAAGTTTTTGATCCTCTATTTTTATTTTTGACCGTCGGTAATACAGTGCAACGGTATTACAATACTCAGGGTTGGAACTTCATTACTGGACTGCTAGATGGCGTTGAAGAAGCTAGATTTTGAGATTTTTTGACAAACAATTTTTTTATGTTTCATATAAAAATTTTGATTTTTTTTTAATAAAAAGTATCCTATGTTACTTTTAATACCTCCAAGAATATGTGTACAATGTTTCATGATGATCGGTTGAGTAGTTTTAGCGTGAAAGCGTAACAAACAAACTTACATTCACATTTATATATTAGTAGGGATAATCATTATAATCTCAGCTCGTATACCGTCTGCTGGTCTCGAGAATCTTTTACAATAGGAGGGAAATTTACTTAATTACCACGCTGGTCAGACGGGTTTGTATATGGTTTTACGTTGACATTTCATTCTCTTGTACAGTTGTTACATGTGTATCATCACCATAGTTGTCTTTTACGACGCCCACGGACAAGATAGGTCTTTTTGAATTGTATTCTTTGTCCGTTATCACATGGAAAATATCGTTATTCTCTTATGCTATGGCTACACCTGCGTGTATTGTCCCGAAGCAATGTGTGGCGAAGCTTCGTACGATTTGTACATTATAAAGTTATCGCGATAAAACAGTGATCACATTAGCGACTAAGGTATTTTACACGAATTATCGTGCAATAATTAAAGGTAGCCGAAATCGTTTTCATCCGTTTAACTATTGATGACGAATTGCTTTACTATTACAGCTATATTATGCTAATAATTCACTTCATGGGTTCCGCTTCATAATGGTGTAAAAATTCTAACACCCTTTTTATCACTCCACTCCATATTTATTGATTAACTGGAGATCCTCGAACGCGACTAAACACATTGAAAATTTCCGCCGAAATGAAAAACGCTAGTCTGACCACTATTAGCGCGCTATAATCCTTTGACTTATCGCCACCCAAGCGATAACGCACACGAAGCCCGAATGTTCGCGACGATAGCTGATAATGACCGGTCACATCTGCGTATATCGTCTCATTGCACGAAGCTTCGTGGCGATACACGCAGGTGCGGCACTAGCATTACTCTTATTTCCATTACTTGCGGTCGACTCAATATATATTCCTTTTCCACACTTGGTATAGTAGGCCAATTCTCTTCTATCGTGGAGGAGTCTAGAGCCCAGCATATGAGTAACATAAGCTAATGACGATGATGAAAAACCTTATTTTTTAAAGTATTTTTTTTGTCAAAGAAATCCACCATAGAGCTGCAAAGAGTATTAAATCTGTATAATGTGTAAACATTATCCGGTAGATGGCACACGTCTCCTATAAAGACGAAAATATAATACGAGCCGAAGATTGAATGTAATACGACATCTCACGCTGATGTAAATGGTAGCACGATTGGAACGGATTTCCATTTGGTGTGGGTTCGAGTCTCATGTGTGAAAATATTTTTTCGGTCGTAATCAAGTTTTTATAAATAATCAAGCATGTTCAATGCTAAATTTCAGTATTTCAAATCCACCCTCTTATTCCGGTGGCTTGCTCCCTGTAATGGTACTATAATAGCTTGATTATACTTCAGCTCACAAAGGTTCAAAGTAAACAGCGCGCCCTTGTTTTTCTTTATCCCATTCGCAGCTACGTGAAATGACACGTGTCTACAAAAATTGGGTAAGTACGAGTTGGTGATGCTCACGAAAGGTTCCTTATGTATGAAATATTTTGAAATGAAACTTTTTATAGCAGATTTTTGGAGTTCTGTTGTGAAACGGTTGCAATATTGCCTATTTACGCGTATTTTTTTATATAGTTTTCTTTTTTTTGAAGTGATAGCTTCTTATAGGAGGGTAAACCGCTTCGTTACGTAACGCGTAACGGCGCCAGTCTGTCTGGCCACTTTATAGGATTAAATAATTATATTAATGATGTACATACACAAAATTCTAATGTACATATTCAAGAATTGTAATTAAGAACACGAATATATTTTATAATCAATAAAATATTTTATTAATAACATTTGCTTATCTAACCTTACATTATCAAATTAATATACGTAAAATTTAAGTAATAACCTAAGCTTTTCACAAGTTAAACAATTTCAATATTATATAGTTCACTTGGATTAGTTTAAGTTATTACTTCTGTCGAGCGTACCGAGACGGACACTTTTTTTTTAAATATACATACTCGTAGCACTCAGTACTAAGGAAATAATCCTTGTATTGCGGTGGGAAAAAAGTCCCATTTTTAGTAAGGTATCTACAAAAGTGATATTTTTTAATTGTTAAGCTATTGCATAGCTTTTATCGCGGGCTTTGAGCGCAGCGACCGAATCAAGAAATTCCGTAACGAAAATAAAACCTAAGATTGTAAGGTTGAAAACCAGCAGTTAATTTTGCACTGACTATGTGCTGCGCATGCAGGCAGCGTGACCGAGTGGTCTAAGGCGCTGGTTTTAGGCACCGTAGGCGTAGGTTCGAATCTCACTGCCGTCAAACTCTTTTTGCAATTTACTTTTGTATAAAATTTATTTATAATAATTTAATAATATCAATCAAAATCTCTCTCAAAATCTTATAAATAAAACAGTTTAAAAACGTGTACTTAAAATATTTTAATAAATTAGTAGTTTTAATAAATAGGTGTAACTTGAATTAATAGCAAAGAAAAAACTTGAATTAATATAAAAAAAAAACTGCATAAATAAAAAAAAAAGTGTGTGTGTCAGCTCCGACGCACGACTGGAGTTTACTCCTTAAGTACGATTACCAAAACAGGCGCAAAAAAAGCTCATTTGACTAAAAATAATATATATATATTTTTATTTACATTTATTAAAACTGTTCAGTGAAGTATTATCTCACGTCAGAAAGTGAAAGGTGCGCAGAATAGGTTGCGCACCAAAAACGTAACAAGGTCATTCGACCACTAGATTTTACTCCTCAAATTTTTCTCATACCGGGCGCTTTATATGAAAATTGATTCTTAAGGAGTAAACTCCAATAAATAAATAATTATAATCGCATAAGTTGTCAAAAAATGCTATGCAATAGCTTTACCGCGGCAGTCCCCGAGTGCCACACGTTTATATTTTTTTATTAATAAAAACCTAAACGTCAACTGGTACTTATTTAAATTTGCTGTGGTAGCTACTTGGCGCCATTTTGAGAAATAGTAGATTTAATTCGTTTTAAGTTTATTTAATATAAAATTAATCATACATATTATTATTATATTATGATATAACAATTTTCACTTCAAACGCGAAGTCCTAAAATGTTTTAGAATTTTGAAATGTATTTTCTATGGAATGGCTTCTGATGGATTCTGAGTGCAAACCTTTGTCTAACAAAGTTTCTTATACAATCTGAAAATAATATTTAACTATTACGCTTCATGAGGGAGAGACGAAATGATTTTATTAATAGGGTTCTGTTAGGATATTTTGTGACGGAATCCTAAAATAATATAGGGAACTACAGTACTACAGTGGGGGAGTAATTACTCGGTTTATAACTCCCGTAGGACTTTTTCTGACGCTTTGAACTTTTTTTTAGTGTTGGCTGAATGGGAATATCCTTTGTCATTTACTTATATAAAGACAGTTTTGTTTTGGCTGTTTGAGGTATTTTCTTTTGCTTATTCGACTATGTAGCTCACTTTTGGCGGGCATATGAAAGTGTGATATTGTATTATATTCAATATCTTAGTGTTATAACGTGTTATATTAAATAATTTTGATAGCAATTTATGTAATGTGATGCGATTCAAGTGCTACGATGTAATGAATATGATTTAAAAGTGCTTTAAATTGTTATCATTTTTCATCAAAATTTTCAAACGATACCATTAACAGTGTGGTCATAACGTTGCTAACGGCGACGATTTGACTTACTGACGGAGAATGACTATTATGAAAAGACTAAAGACGTGAAGAAAATTGTAACCCAACACTGGAAACAATCGCTCGTACAAGTAACTGATTGCCAATCCAAAAAAAGAGGAAGAAGAATTTGTAGCTTAAAATATAATGGCATAATGGCAATAAATTGCGAACTTACAATCCTAAGATCTACTGATCGATGAAAAAAGTTAGAAGATATCTTAGGTCGGATAAAAGGCTTCCACGCCATGCCAAAGACCGTGATGGTGTATATCGACGTAGGAAAGCATATTTGCTGTAAGTAGACAAAATATCTAAAGTGACTTTTTACTACCATTAAAATCAGAAAAAAAAGCCGCATCGAATGACCCGGGTCCTGTGTCTCTACGATGAAAAAAAAATTACATACGCCGTTGAAAACGCCCATACTTATATTTTTTTTAGCAAGATTAAATGCTGTATGTAGACCAAAATCTAGTCATTTTAGACATTTTGTACTTACAGCAAAAGAAAGACTGCATTTTTTGCTTTACAAATACTTACTTCTTCCCATTTAAGAACTTAACGCTACTTACAGCATTTCTGCGGCGTGTGATTTTTACATTCGTTTACTTACAGCAAGTTTAGGGAACCTACAGTTTTAGTATTTTTTATTTACAGCAAATCATCACGTATTTACTTTAAAAGCTCACACCACATAATGCATTTTAAAAACCTGTGATTTTTTAACCATCTCAATGGCCTAGTATTGTAGGAATAACCAGGAAGAACCCCTTTCATTACAAAGTAACCACACTTGAAGGAACAAATTTTATGGGATTTGAAGAAATAACAAATAATACTTTTAAGAAAAACCAAAGAGTTTACATTTAAATGGTGTAAAGCAAATGTGATGTGTGTGAAAAACTCAATGTTGCCACAAACTGAAACAATTGAAGTTCAATTGAGCAGCCTCAATAGTGCAATGCCGAAATCAAATTTATATTCGACTAAGTTACCAATATCCCAACAAAAATATAATGACAAAAAAAATAGTGGAGAAAAATGTTATTCCAAATATGTACGTCAAAGAATATTTAGGTTTTAAGTGCAGCTGTAAAACAAATGACTGTTTACCTGAAACCGATGAAGATGACTGAAAAAAAAATGTGAATGATTCGCGATAGCATAATTTTAATATCATTGGTTTATTTACTTTCCTTAAATATGTTTTTGATTGGACACAATGTCTTCATGTTTCAATGATAATTGTATATTGTTACATTTTTCGTTTTAAAATAAGGCAAATTGCCACTAAGTTTCTGTTTTTTATTTTTGAATAAATATTTTTTGATTGGATACAATGTTTTTATTTACATCTTGCGTTCCTAACTAGTTTTAGGGAGTTAGTTTTTATTTTGTATATTTTATTTTTTTATGTTTTATCTCTTATATATAAGAGAAAAATACTTTTTTTAAATCATTGTATTGTTGAAACGAAGTTCTCGCAGTATAATTAGAGTTTCAAATTTTGTTTCAACAATTTAAAAGATCATAATTTTTTTTTACCATTTACGACATTTTATTTCAACCAAACATTACATTACCAACTGACCCACTGCATTTCTAGATCTAATCATAATTATAAATTTAATCTTACATCTTGAATCACAGTACCCAAATAAATAAATTTACTGCATACAGCATATTTACCGCCTGTAAATTGATAATATTTCCATCTGCGCGTACATTTTTCTTCCTTAGTTACAGCGTTTTGAAGGTATGTGATTTAAAAAACTGTTTGCTGTAACTAGCCAAACACGTACTTATAGTAACTTTGGATAAAAAGATTACATTGCAAATGGTGACTGGCAATTAAATAAACCTATGTTCCAAAAATGGTAGCAATATCATGGATAGGTCAGACATTATTAATTTTTTTCCGAAATTAATAAAGTTTTTGGCTCTGGTGAACAATTGCAATATGTCTACTTACAGCAAATATGCTTTCCTATGTCGATATTTATCTCCTAAGCACAAAGTATAGATACAAGGAGTTCGTACGTAATGTTGAACAAATGATCTCAATTTAGTGGACAGAATTTTTGCCGGTAGAGCGCGCTACTTTTCAAGAAGTACTCGTTTAAATCTTTACGCGGAAAGTTTCATTGCTATTGACAGTTTTGGAATGTTTTGTTGCTATTGACAGTCCTGGAATGTTTTGTTGCTATTGGCAGCTCTGGAATGTTTTGATGCTATTGACAGCTCTGGATTGTTTTGTTGCTATTGACAGCTCTGGAATGTTTTGTTGCTATTGACAGCTCTGACATGTTTTGTTGCTATTGACAGCTCTGGAATTTTATATTTAAATTGATTAAATTCAACATTCACGAGCTAACGCGGGTTTACGTGTAATAATAATAATAGCATCGGTACGTTCTAAACTCTAGCGCAGCCAGTGGCAGAAAAGAGAACTAAGATCTGGGTTCATTATTGTGTACATGAATACTATGGAAAAGCCTATACCGTTCGGACTCCTTGTATCTATACCTACTTCGTACTCATAAGAATAACCTACAATAATCATTTTTATGTTTACACACTACTAAAAAATAATAACTTATTTAGCAAACTATTTTTAATAATACAGTACTACTTCTACTACTGTTTGACAAAAATCACGAAAGATCACAAGGGGGAGAGGAGGGTGTAGTAGCTATCACGTGTATTTATTTTTTCGTCAAACGCTGACATTTCTAAACTGAAAAGCCGTTGCCAGACATCGAACGAAGTTGTTTAAAGTAGGTGATCTGTATGAAGACCTTTTTACGAAGTTTAAAAAAGCAAAAAACCGAGAATATAATGAGCTGTGGGCTACTTCTTTGTAGGCACTAAAAATTTACGTGATGTTGGTGGGGGAGGAGGGGTCATAGTCTTAAACCTCACCACGTATCAACAAGGCGGAGGGGGGCTAAAAATGCTAAAAAATAAGATCACGTGATTAATGAACGTCCACTAAATAATAAATATCTAATAATAATAAAGGTTTTCCTTTTTCGTTCACAGGTGGAGTTCGTTATGTGGCGGTCCGCGTGAAATGGACGGTATTCAAATGGAGCCCATTGGCAAATACAAAGCCGATAGAAACGGTTCTGCTAAGGGTAAAAGCATTGCTTTAATATCATTTAAAATAAAACAACTTTTACAGATTCTATCGCGTTTGTATTTAATTTTTAATTACCCGACGTTTCGAACACTTTACAGTGATCATGGTCACGGAAGGACCACGAAGTATAGATGATACAAGGAGTCCAAATAGTATAGGCTTTTCTATAGTATTCATGTACACAATAATGAACCCAGATCTTAGTTCTCTTTTCTGCCACTGGCTGCGCAAGAGTTTAGGACGTACCGATGGTATTATTATTATTATTACACGTAAACACGCGTTGGCTCGCGAATGTTGAATTTAATTAATTTAAATATAAAATTACAGAGCTGTCAATAGCAACAAAACATTCCAGAGCTGTCAATAGCAACAAAACTTATTTAAACAGATTTAAACGAGTATTTCTCGAAAACTGGCGCGCTCTACCGGCAAAAATTCTGTACCCTAAATTGAGACAATCCAACGTTACGTTTGGACTCCTTGCAACTTCCTGGAGAGGACTGTTGAATGATTGACAGTCCACCCGTGACCATGAACGCTGTAACGTGTTCAAAATTTAAAAAAATTAAAAATCACGTTTCAAATATTATTTATACGGTACTATTCACTTTTTTTTAGCAGAATACTGTATTGTTTAAAATAGCTTCGTAAATAACACATTATATTTTTAGTAATGTGTAAAAATAGCATAGTTTTAGTGGATTATCCTTACAGAGAGACATGTATCAGTCCAGATTTTATGTAGGTCTTTTTAAGATATACAATTTCATATTATCATCACCATTCTCCTACTCATATCCGAATTGCTTGGGATCGATACAATGTACTCTTCTTTCATAGTACATATTGTAAAAGTTATTGGCAATAGTTCTATGACCGGCCGACTGTCAGACGTCAACACTACTTGGGAATGTAATTGTTGACCAAACGGCATCAGATGGAGTTGGTCCAGGTCATTATAAGGATCTTAGTCATCTTTTAAGACATCCCCGAGCAAAGTAAGGGTTGGTAGTATTCGTAGCCGCTACCACACAGCTATTCAACAACTTCGTATTATATTAATTATATATATCTTGTAAGATTTAATCAGCGTTTACAGCAGCACATTATGTATTTTTCAATTCCCGCGCTTTTCTCTACTACTATATTCATGTATTATACATATAAACCTTCCTCTTGAATCAATCTATCTATTGATGGAAACAACATTAAAATCCGTTGTGTAGTTTAAAAGATCTAAGCGTACATACAATGGCGGCGACTTTTTTATATAATAGATTCATGGCGCTATAGAGACAAAATATAATTTATATTGCTTCTTCTCAGCAGCAGCTTGGCGTAATATGGTGGATCAGGACCTGGATGACGTGGCATTTTTAGCTGGTAAGTATCAACATCATCCATCATCAACCTCCAGTAAAGAGCTGTTGTTTATTTTTATAGCGCTCCTTTAGTTAATTTTTAACTTCCATCAGAAAATAAGGGTTTACCTTTACCCTGTTTAGTTGTGTTTTCTGTTTAACTGGGAGATTTTCATGATTATTTATTTATTAACTCGAATTCTAAAAAAATATGGTTGTCTGTAAAGTCCGTATACGGATGATAATTTTACGTAATAACATCATAAGAAAACATTAATGAAAAATTGCATTCTTTTATGTATATTAAAGAAACATAAACAATGGAAACCAAATTAACTTTTAATTTAATTTTTTAAACTTAAAATGCAAGAATGCTTAAGCCGATCGTGTCTCTTTATTGCTTGTTCTGCGCTCTCGCTTGCACGCTCAGCTCAGACGGAATACTTTGTCGTGCGTACAGTCAGCGTTCATCGATTTACAAGACGTCATCACATTAAAAAAAGAGAAGGCTCTCGATATGGCTGTATTTCTTTTTATGTGATGCCTCAGAACATTCTTATAGATGACTCTATTTTGATGATTCCTTTTTTTTATTTGAAACCTGATGCTTCCTATACGCTCCAATTTAAATTTGATAAAAATCTGAGCAGTGGATTTTCAGTTATCTTCTATAACGCGTATTTTAGTTAATTTCAGCTACATTGATTATGTTCTCAATTCTTTTATTACTTGCCTATGTAAAATTTAGTCTTGTTTAGTGCATTTTTTTATTATAGAAAATTCTTTTTTGAAGACGTTGTGCTTTTTTTTGGTTAATATTTTGTATTATTTCTCATTCATCAGATACAGATAAGGCTCGAGAAGCTCGCGAACTACGCGAAACTCCTGTTGCAGTATGTTCACAGCGGCGAGCGTTATGCCTTGCAGCATTGGTCTTCTCTGCGATGTTCGCTACAGCTTTATTGGTGGTCTACGCTACACCACAATCTGGTAAGAAATTAATTTTGTTAAAGTTTTATTAAAGTAAATATATAGGACCTAGTGTGGTTCCTTGAGGTAACTCCTGGGGTAATGACTCTGATATAAATCCTTTAAATATTATCATAATTATTATCACCCTGTTCTTATCCCAATTACTTGAGTTGACTCAATTTATTTTTCCACACAATCCTATTAGATGCCATCTTTGCTTTCAGTCCTTTTCTATTCATAATTCCATACGATGCTTTATACAATCCATCCATATTGCCTTCAGCCTCTCCTTACCCCGAACCTTTAATATTCATATTTATAGATACTTAAAATATATACAAGATAAATTAATCAGATATAAATCTGAAGGTACCTACAACCGAAATAGCCGTATGAAACAAACGTCCTTAGTATAATATAAGACAAGAATCACCATATGGTAGGACCACGCTGTTGACAGTTCTCTGTCTACAGCCGCGGGCCGGTCCGTCCGGGGTAGTACCACACTGAGCAGAAGATCGACGTCTGAATAATGGCAATGTGCTATTGCGCTTCGTTCGGTGAGCGAGAGAGGTGGCAGCCCATCTGAGTGGGTTTGGGGTTTGTATTGGTAGGCAGTGGTCTTGGTATTGCAAAGGTCCATGGGCAGCAGTGATACTTACCATCAGGTGTGCTGCTTGCTCGTTTGCTACCATAAGCAATAAAAAAACCAAGAATATAAGCACTAACATAAATCCTTGAGGTACACCAAGACCACTTGAATTGAGCTATTATAGCCATACAGGAAAAAATCTATTTGTTAGACAGATACAGTAAATTAAAAATTTTGGAATTTATATCTTCACGATGTTCGCTATATTCTGTGTGTGGATCACCAGGAGAAGAATCAGAAACATTTTCTTGGGTAATTTATAAGTTAACTGGCATTCCCAACTAGTCTGCCAGGCATGTTGATTAGGGCAGCCGCCCCTGTGAGAAAGAATATGTCCAATAGCGTACGTTGATAGACTGATGATGATAGTGATGATGATTTGATTAATTAAGAATGCAATGACCAATACAGGGCCGGCTTTACCTATAGTGCAGAGGGTGCGGTGCACCCGGGCACCGGGTGTTAGGGGGCGCCGCATCGGGTGCCTAACCATCTATAGTCGTAGTGGGTGCGTTATTTGACAGGTTTGGGTAGGTTGCTTTGTCGCCATGCTCACTGTTACTTCATAATGCGATCGCGTTTACCTGATTTTGTGTCAAAAACTTTCAAGTTACTCCATTTTTTTCACGAATTTTGATACAAGAGGGCGCCAGGTAATTGATTGCACCCGGGCGCTGCATGTGCTAGAGCCGCCCCTGGACCAATACCTCTTATTTTCTCGTGGGTATACCGTAGAAATCAACTAAAGGATATATGTAAATAAGATCATTGCATTTGGGACTAATTCCACAATATATTCCCACCATTATATCTCCTATAGCCCAAATTCAAAATGATCTCCATATATAAACCCAAAGTTTAATCCTCAAGAAGATCCGGAAAATATTACTAACTAAAAAAAAGACATCAGGTCTTAAAATGCAAAAATAATATTTGAAATGAAAGTTAGAAGAGTTGGAAAATTCTACTTTTTCTTATGCAAAGTAGGAAATATGAAGCAAAATTACTAATAATCTAAAAAATAAAAGGTTGTACAACTATTATAAGTGCAGCAGTACGTCACAGTGACTGTCAGAGCTTAAGCTTTTGAAATAAAATCGTCGTCCTGTGACCATGATCACTGTAAAGTGTTCGAAACGTCGGGAAATTAAAAATCAAATACAAACGCGATGGAATCCGTAAAAGTAGTTTTATTACAAATGTGTAATACTCGCGTAAACATTAGAAGGGCTTGAGCTGCCCATATGTGAGCCTTAAGAAAAGATAACTCTGATCACTGCAAATTAATAAAAAGTCAAAATTAAAATCTATGTTAAAGAGTCTGGCAGTTAAGTTATGCTGACTTCCCTCGTATAGAAGAGGCTCCTACAGATGTAAGTATAGAAGTTCATAAGAAGACAAATAAAAAGTTATCTTACAATTTTATAGATTGTCCATGCGCTGGTGAAGCTACATTGATACCAGGGCAGCCTCCTACTGATTCTGAAGCAAATATTGCTGCAGCTAATAAGTAAGTAATGCTAGAAAATATTATAAATAACTTTCTTTTTGTATTTTTTGACAGGCTGAATATATGTAATGTCCAAATCATCTAGAAATAAAGAGAAGGCAGGACTTTTGGCAGGAATTTGAAAACGTCATGTGGTGGTCTTGTATTACATTCGATATTTTAGTGTTTTAACGTATTATATTAGATAATTTTGTTAGCATTTTATGTAATGTGATGCGACGGAACTGCTAGGATGTAGTGAATATCATATAAAAGTGCTTTATAACATTTTCGTTTTCAATCAAAATTCCCATACGATACTATTAACAAAGTGGCTATAGCACTATTAATGGCGACGATTTGACTTACTGTGATTGACGGACTGTGATTTGACGGACAGTGACTAACATGAAGAGACTAAAACATGGAGATAATTATAACTCGACACTGGCAACAATGGCTCGTATAAGTAGCTGATTGCCAATACATAAAAAGAAGAAGAAGTAAGAGAAGGTAAATTAAGTCAGAACATCGGTATCGTTGGAACTCTGAAAAGAACAGGTTATACGGCCGCTACTTTTCAACGCTCTGTATGCCTGAGCAGGTGAGAACAGACCTATCTATAGCTATTCAAAAAAGATGATAATTGATAAATAATGTTTTAATCGTATTATATTAGTAGATATGAAAGAGAGTATTGGTGTAAAGATGCGAAAGGGATTGCTCCGATGGTTCGGACATGTGGAAAGAATGCCGAACGAACGTCTGGTTAAAAAGATATACAATGCGAAAGTGGAAGGATGTAGGTACCAGGGGAGATCGAGACTCACCTACCTAGACCAGATTGGTCACGTACTGAAGGAAGGCGGAGTCAAGAGTCTCCGAAACCGGCGAGCGTGTATGGAGAGAATTATGAATGTTAGGAAAGCGAGTGAAGTATGCAAGGATAGAGTTCTCTTGCACTCTGTTCTCTCTGCCTACCCTGCAAGGGATATGGCGTAATGATATGTATGTATGTATGTTTTAATCACTATTTTCACTATTTTTGTTGGGACGAAACCCATTATACATTCCCAGCATTGTAACTTCTGTCAGCCAAGATTCACAATAGTCTCCATAGGATTGACACTTAGGCAGTTCCGAAAAACGATTTTAATCGTCTTTGAACCCATACCAAATTTAATTAGTGAAGCTAAAGCCTGAGGACTTGAATTGATTCTTTCCCCTTTATGCTAATAGGACTGTAGGCAATTGACTATTGTATACAGTAACCCAAAGTCCATTACTCAACTAATTGATAAGAGGATGTACAGCTACGGTAAGAGCTGCAGCATCACGAATACGGTCTTTACCCGTATGATCGATTTTCATTCATATTTTTTTTTTCATCTCAGAGAACGGATAGCAAGTAACGGTGTGGTATTCCCATGGCGAGGAGCTCGACTACCGGCTTATGTTATTCCGAAGCATTATAGCTTATGGCTACATCCTAATTTGACTACAGGAGAGTTAAGAGGTAAGGATCATTAAATTTTTGAATTTTTTAATTCCCGCATAATGATCGGTTAGGCATTAATGGTAGACTAAGAGGATGGGGCGGTAAGCCTTAGAAAATCAGCCTCCGCGTGAGGACGACGCCCCAACGGTGCAAACTGTCCGGGCGTCGACATCAACGAAGATACCCGTGAGGGTAGACCGCCGGGTGGGCCACTGAAGAAAAAGACCGCGTACCAGTGACCCACCCGCACGGCGTCGAGAGGTATATTGTAGGGCGGATCTACGGGGTCTTGCGCCGCTTTTCCTGTCGCCCCGGACGGATTAGCGGGGTTTGACGTACCGTAGCCTGCCGCCAAAAAGAAAAAAAAAAGGGGAACCCCAAATTACGAGATTTCATAACAGTATGTAACTATTTCCAACACAATCAAAATATATAGAGAGTTAATTCCTAGTTCTAAGATTTTGGGCTAGTATTTCTTGTATGGAAATGATTCCTTTAAACATGAGCTAATTTCCTTATGACGTCCGTATATTATTAAATTTATAACCTCGTCATCATGTCATTCACATCCCATCTTTTCCTACACTATATATCCGCGGTTGGATGATACTTGAGGACCATTTTGCATTGCCGTTTTGGGCTTTCAACGAACTTAGTCTCCTACTGTTAAGAGTATCTATCGAGTTGTAAAAATCAGCTGAACGGTCACCAGGAAAATGGGCAACAGCGAGACTGGTATTTGAAATAGGTTGCCTAATCATATAAATTATCCAGATAACAAAGTCACTTTATTGGGAATTTATGTTTCTAATGCTAGGGCCGCACCTGCGTGTATCGTCACGAAGCTTCGTGCAATGAGACGATACACGCAGATGTGACCGGTCATTATCGACTATCGTCGCGGACATTCGGGCTTCGTGTGTGTTATCGCTTGGTTGGCGATAAGTCAAAGGGTTTTAGCGCGCTAAATTACCACGCTCTGTGGTTACACTAGCGTTGTTCATTTCGGCGAAAATTTTCGATGTATTTAGATGCGTTCGAGGTTCTCCAGTTAATCAATAAATATGGAGTGGAGTGATCAAATAGTGTTAGAATTTTTACACCATTATGAAGCTGAACCCATGGAGGGATCCAAAAAAATCATTATGTAATTATTAGCATATTAGCATAATCTTATATCTATATACATATATATAATTCAAAGGTGACTGACTGACATAGTGATCTATCAACGCACAGCCTAAACCACTGGACGGATCGGACTGAAATTTGGTATGCAGGTAGATGTTATGACGTAGGCATCCGCTAAGAAAGGATTTTGATTAATTCTACTCCCAAGGGGATAAAATATGGGATGAAAGTTTGTATGAAACTTTGTCAATTTTAAACCGATCGGGCTGAGACTTTGCATGCATAAAGCTACTATGACGTAGGCATCCCCTAAGAAAGGATTTTGAGATGCAGGCTATATAAGATTAGTAACTTTTCAGTTTAAAATATACGAATTTCTGTATGCTAACGCCATATACATTGAGTTATTTTGGAGAGAAATTTGAATTAACCATTTTTGTGCATAGTGCATAGATAATATATCTAGCGGATTATTTTAGCGTGTGTAAAAAATTAGGATTATTTTTATGTCAGTCATACTATTATATGTCAGATAAGTTTTCGTTTGGTTTAAGTATAGGTTTTGTCGGTTAGACTTTTGTAAAATGGCTAAAGAAAGTCTGAACGTTAATGGAGAAGTTTAAGAATGTACTGTCGTCCCTATTGTTGGTGACGGTGCATGTTTGTTTCGTGCTCTCTCTTATTTAATGTACCTAACACAAGACAGAGCGATGGAGGTGCGTTCAGAAATTGTCAGATATGTGGTTAATGACTGGTGCAAGTTTTCAATTATGACCCACGACAGGAATGGTGATAACTACGTAACATCTGACGAATATTTTGCTGATATGATTAAAAATGCTAATTATGGCGGATTTTGTGAGATAATAGCAGCAGGATTAATATTCTCATTTAAGTTTGAAGTTTATAGCAACGGTATCATATATACGGCATCTGGATATAACGACTATCCGGCAAGGCGATTACGATTCAGCCAAGATTTGTCCAGTAGGCATTTTGATGACTATCTTCCCATAGTAGCACAGAAAATTACTCGGCGTCATATGGAGGTAGCTGTAGAAGAACATGATTTTGGAATTGATATAGTGATCTATCAACGCACAGCCCAAAAATTAAAAAAATAATCCTTATTTTTTACACACGCTAAATAAAAGTAAAGCCGCAAAAACTATACCTATTTAATAATAATACTTCTTAACGCGGGCGAAGCCGCGGGCAAAAGCTAGTATAGCTATAAAAGGAAAGCAATTCGTCATCCATAGTTATATTCATATACATATAATAGCATGAAAATAATTTCGGCCATCTTTAATTATTGCACGATACTTCGTGTAAAATACCGAAGTCGTTAATATGACCACAGTTTTATCGCGATAATATTCTAGTGGACAAAACGTACGAAGCTTCGCCACACATTACTTCGGGACGATACACGAAGGTGCAGCCCTAGCATTAGAGAAAGTACTCATATTAGGTGACTCATATTTTTTAATTGTTTTATCCCCCCTCCTATGTGTGTATGCGTATAGGTGACTACGCGTAGTAGCGTAGAAGTTAATAGAAGATTAATGATTGAATCTAGCTGAACTAATTGACGAAGATCTAAGCCTCTCTCCTACTCTTGTGACTAAGGGTGGTATTTTCAAAGACCTTGAATAGGTCATGAAGTTTGGGTAGATTCTTTAAGATGTGAAACCACCATATTAGGGTTTTATTTATTCTGTGCTATTTCTGTTACAGGTGAAGTGTCAATAGATTTTAAAGTCGATAGAGACACAGCGTTTGTGGTTCTCAACGTCAGGGATATGAATGTGACTGAGAGAGCTCTGTTCAAAGCTGGAGGATCTTTGGGACCCAAACTTAATAAAGTCCTGGATTACCCACAGGCAGACCAAACTTATATAGAATTTAAGGTAAAACATTTTAATTTAAATTTCATCATTCAGTTTTTATTCCAAGTGCTTGTGGTTGACGCTAAAGTTTTGGCAATAGTTTTATGATCGGCCACCTGCCTGACTTTAATCTTTCTGTAGATGTGATTATTGACCAGGTGGCATCAGATAGAGTTAGCCCAGATCTTTGTGAAGCTTTTAATCGTCTTTTACAACACTCATGATCAATGTAAGGGCTGGTAGTATTCGTAGCCGCATGCACTACCCAAATTTTATTTAAATCTATGAAACCAAAAATGGGATTACCTCCGTTGGATTCTGAATCTAAATCAAACGCGTCTTTTTTTCAAAATCTCACTCTTCACAAGTTCTCGAGAGAGAGTTGGTAATAGAAAAGAGAATGCACTATCGTGTACTTATGCTTGTTCGTCATAAACTTTGCAAACCTTAACCTCGTTCTTTCGCGAAAAATTTCGTTACGCAAAAAATTGCGAATTGGAATTTCAAGACATTTCCCTTCAAAAAGCATTTAAAAATTTTGTTCCCAGGAAAAACTCCGACGCAAGTATAATTATACGCTCAGCCTTCGTTTCATCACAAAGCTGGAGAGAAGTGACAAACAGAGAGGTTTCTTCTTGACTGGGACCCATAGGCAGTGAGTGTAGTCATATTTATTAAAGTATTTATTTGGTATAAATGACTTCATTGAAGGATCTGTCAGAATATCAGCAACTGTTTATTAGTAGTAGGACCACGCTGTTGAAAGTCTTGGTCTACAGCCACGAGCTGGGCCGTCCGGTGTAGTACCACACTGAGCAGAAGATCGACGTCTCAGTAATGGCAATGTGCTATTGCGCTTCGTTCGGTGAGCGAAAGAGCCGGCAGCCCAATTCAGTTGGTTTGGGGTTTATATTGGTAGGCAGCGCCTAGTTATACCCTTGGTATTGCAAAGCTCCATAGGCGGCAGTGACACTTAACACCAGGTGTGCTGCTTGTTCGTTTGCCACCACAAACAAAAAAAAAGAAAAGAAAAAGAAACTGTTGCTTCAGTAACAAGCTGAGGGATCATATTTTGGTCTCACATATCTATAGCTTAAGTAAAATGTGGGGTGCAAAATTAAATAATTTTCTTTCTTTCTTTAACAATCCTAAATCTTTATTTAACAATCCTACTATTATAAAAAGCGAATATATATTTTTTACGTTTGCAAACTTTAACCTAACTTATAATCAGACGCCTTGGTATAGATTTCGAGATTTTCTTCAAGTCTCCTCCTTTTGAGCTCAAGTCTCCTCGGCAATCACCGCTGAGAGATCCGGCAGGCAATCTGGTTATCTTTTTTGACGTGATAGCATCTCAAAAATCGATGAACGTCGCCTGCATGCTCGAAAAACGTGTAAGCGAAAGCGCGGAAAAAGCGTTAGAGAGGCACGATCGGCATAAGCGTTGGGTTAGGTAAATTAATTTTTGCATTTTAAGTATCTGACATTAAATGTTTTGTCAACCGTTTATAAAATGAAGTGAAAAGTTAATATGGTTTCCATTGTTTATGTTCAATTCACAAAAGCATTATTAGACGACGAGACGTTATTACGTAAAATAAAAACTGACTTTACAGAGAACCATCTGATTTTTATTTTTTTAATGTTTTTTTTTTTATATAAAATTGTATATACCGTCTTTAGTAAGGAGCTACCTTCAGTGTGATACAGTCACGATATAATAAATTCTCGAGTATAATGGAAAAAGATTAATGTTGGAACATATCCCAATCATGCACGCTGTCATGATTTAACTAAAGGAGTAGTTCTATAGCATTTCAAGTGTTTATCATCATCGTCACAATTCATACACTTCCCACTGTTGGACTCGAACTTCAAGCCTATAGAAAAAACTTTTTTATTTTTTTGTGGACTATGGATGCATCTCGCCCCGCCAAATCGGTCTGGGGTGACGGAAAGGCGGCGCGTGACCCCATAGACCCACCGTAAAACTCCTCTCTCTTCGCGGTGCGAGCGGACCACCGGTACCCGATCTTTGTCTTCGGTAAGACACCACCCTGCATTAAGGAAATAAACCTTGTATCGCGGGGGACTTTACAAGCATGCAATTAACACAGACGAACCGAACCCACGGCACTGGCACATCATCATCATCATCACAGCCCATATATGTTCCACTGTTGGGCTCGGGCCTCCTTCGTAATGGAAGGGAAATTAACCTACTATACCGCGCTGGTCAGACGTATTGGTATAGGATTTTATTTCGAGTCCTTCTCTCACATAGATGTTATATGCGTTTTATATCCTTTAGTCGTCTCGTACGATCACCCATGGGTAAGATAGGGGGCGGTGAATTGTATTCTTACTCCGTCACTACACAGAAAAGATGTTATATCAGTCGTCTATAACAACCTACGGATTAGAATTGGGTGGTGATTTGTATTCTTACTTCATCACCATACAGGGGAAACTTTAAATGGTTATATTAATTTTTACTAATTTACAGCCGATGCGCAGTATCGAGGTTTTGGCTGACACACGCTCGTTCAGCATTCCCCTGCTTGGATGAGCCACATTTCCGAGCCACATTCAAGATCACCATAGTAAGAGACAGGTCTGTAATATATTATTTTCTTTAGCTTGACTTATATTTAAGGTTGCTTTTATTAGCTTGACTTTGTTATACTTGATTGTATTCATACAGGTCTATAATAGTAAAAGTAGGAATATTATTTTGTTTACTTTTATCTGTATTTAGTCCTGCTTTTATTAGTTCTTATTTATAGGTACATACAGATTTGTTATAATAGAAAAAAAAAATAGAATATTATTTGCTATTGCTGTTGGCTTGACTTGAATGTATGTAAGCTTTAATGACTTGGCTTGTATATTATATATATTTGCTTGTATTAGAGTGACCCTGATTTATATGTATTTATATTTGTATTAGCTAGAACTTTATTTATATTTGCTTTTATTACCTATTTCATCTAAAAATCATTTTTAATATTTACTTGTAAAAATGAAAATATATTAATTTGATAATTTTGTCTCAATCCAGATATGATTATCGAGAAAAATATCGCTATATTTAAAAATTAAGTATTATATAAATAGGAATTCTACTTTTTAGGTCAGCTCTTAAATATTTTAGTCATTATAATAATAATTTATTTAGTCAAAACAATACAAATTTACAATAATTTACTTAAGATATTGCCAGTATGTGTAACACTATTATAACTTAGTCTCGTAAACTAGGTCACGTCTGTATCATACGAGACGAGGTTAATAAATTTATATTTAAAAAGGAAAAGGGAGGGAGACCGAGACTAACCTACCTAGACCAGATCGGTCATGTACTGAAGGAAGGTGGAGTCAAGAGTCTCCGAAACCGGCGAGCGTGTATGAAGAGAATTATGAATGTTGAGGAAGCGAGTGAAGTATGCAGAGATAGAGTTCTCTGGCACTCTGTTCTCTCTGCCTACCCTGCAAGGGATATGGCGTGATGATATGTATGTATGTGTATGTATGTATGTAAAAAGGAAAAGTCAATAGTATACTGAAGAAAAGTGAATAAAAATAAAAAAGAAAAATGTGAATGTTATATTTAGATTATTTAGTTAATAATAAAGATATACATAGAAATTGAGAGTGCGTATAGAAGCAGTGAGTGTACGGAGTATGTGCGTGTGTGTATTATCATTCAGCCTTTCGCCGTCCACTGCTGGACTTAGACTCACAAATGAAGTATTAGTAACCATAAACCCCACGTTTCGCTAGCGGATTGGCCTTTGCATTAAGGTTTTATTTATTTTCCAAGATATAACTGCTGTTCGTGCTCCTAGTGAGACTCTAAGCCAATTTTCACGACTCCTACGAGCAAGTAAGAGTTGGTGACAATTATTATTATTTTTTTTTTTTTTCACCACCCATGCACTAAGGAAATAAACCTTGTATTACGGGGGACTTTACAAACATGCAATTAACGCAGACAAATTACACCCAGAGTCAGAACAACACTTTGTGGATCACACAAAGTAATGTCCTGCGTGGGAATCGAACCCACGGCACTGGCACGGAAGGTCGGTATCTTAACCACTACGCCATCTGTGCAGTCAAACAAAAAAAAAACAAACAGACCTGTGCAGTCAAACAACATAGTTGTATTTTTATTTAGTTACCATACCGGTAATTTTTTAGTCTAAAAGAAATATTCTAATTTAAAGCCGCAGGCCGGTTCGTCCGGGGGTACCTAGTGCCACAATCTCGCAGAGCATCAACATCTGAACAGTGACAATGTGCTACTTTGCTTTGTTGAACGAGAGAACTGGAAGCCTGAATTCTGGATCGGTTTGGGGGTTTTTGCTGGTAGGCAGCGGTCTATTTGTATCCCTGGTATAGCAAAGGTCTATGGGCGCAGTAACAATTATCATCAAGTGTGCTGTTAGCTCATTTGCCACAAAAAGCCATAAAAAAAGAAATATTCTTATATATAAAAATGTTTCTCAAATTCAAATTCAAATTCTTTATTGCATTCATGTGTACAAATTGGTGTTATAAACATAATACAAGTCAACATGAACCCTTTTTTGCGGTGGGCTATGGACGTCGCACCCCGCCAAATCGCAAGCACCTCTTCTTCGCCGTGCGAGCGGGCCACCGGTACCCGATCTTTGTCTTCGGTGGCCCGCTCGGCGGTATGCCCCCTCGGGCTCCTCTCCTGTCGACGCCCCGACAGCTTTCGCCGTCGAGGCGTCGTTCTCACGCGGTGGCCTCACGTCGGGTGACCGGACAATTCCCCGGTCCGATCACCCGAAGCCTCGGTTAGGGCGGCATCAGGCGCAGGTACTCGCGCCTGCGCCGCCCCGGCCGTAAGTCAACATGAACCCTGATAGGGCACAGCAATTTTTAAAGTTAACATTGTCATTAGGGATATTCGATATACATCGATGCATCGAAAACATCGATGTTTACAATGCGATACATCGAATCGATCCGATGTTTTGAAGAGCTATCGAAATACTCGATGTATCGATGTTTTTTCATAAAACATCGAAACAGTAAATGCCACAAAAAAGAACTTTTTTTTTTTTTTTAGAATCTGTTTTATAAGGGACTGGAATAGGTATAAAGGCCACAAAAAGGACCTTTTTTTTAGAAGTCATTTTTATAAGGGATTGGAATAGGTATAAATGCCACAAAAAAGACCTTTTTCTTTTTTTTTTTAGAAGTAACACTTTTAATATGACTTTAGAAAAAGTACTCGATGTTTTCATCCGATACATCGAAAGACATCGATGTACAGTTTCGATTTATCGAATCGAAAAAAACAGTTTCGATTTATCGAATCGGTGTTTTTTCAAAGTGGACACCCCTAATTGTCATTATATTTTCTTTGTTACATTTAATATTATAATTCATTGTACATAATGTTACTAAAATATAATGTCAATCAATTAATGCATATATAATGTTATTAATATAATATGTCTATATAAATTTATTTAATTACCAAATTATAACTATATTATCCTTTATTAATTTAATATGTCCTATTGTATTTTAATATGACCACCGAAGACAAAGATCGGGTACCGGTGGTCCGCTCGCACGGCGAAGAGAGAGGATTTTACGGTGGGTCTATGGGGTCACGCGCCGCCTTCTCCGTCACCCCGGGCCGATTTGGCGGGGCGAGATGCACCCATAGCCCACCAAAAAAAAAAAAAAAAAAAAAAAAAAAAAAAATTGTTAATATGTCAAAGTCGATTAAATTTCCAATTCTGTTTGCTAAGCTGTGAGGTGATGGCTACGAATACTAACAACCCTTGCATTGCTTGTAGGAGTCGTAAGAAATGACTAAGAGCTTAATACAGACTTAGGGCCAACTCCATCTGATGCTGTCTGATCAACAATGTACATTTTGAAAAGGGTCTGAGGTCAGAGAGGCGGCTATAATTTTTTCTTTATGTGCGATGTTAGAAGACTAGATAATTTGAACCAAAGTAACTGGAATAAGACCAGAATAATAATGATGATGAAGTATCTCTTTTTAAAGGAAGAAGAAATTAAATGTACAAAAAAAAAAGAAACGAGTGCGTGTATTTATATACGAGCATGAGAATTTATACTTCCTTGGCATCATTAAATAAGTTCTTAATTGCATGCAAATAATTAATTACAATCCCTACTAATATATAAATGTGAATGTAAGTTTGTTTGTTACGCTTTCGTGCTAAAACTACTCAACCGATCATCATGAAACATTGTACACATATTCTTAGAGGTATTAAAAGTAACATAGGATACTTTTTATTTAAAAAAAATCAAAATTTTTATATGAAAAATAAAAAATTGTTTGTCAAAAAATCTCAAAATCTAGCTTCTTCAACGCCATCTAGCAGTCCAGTAATGAAGTTCCAACCCTGAGTATTGTAATACCGTTGCACTGTATTACCGACGGTCTAAAATAAAAATAGGGGATCAAAAACTTTAGGAAAGTAACCTTTTACGCGGGCGCAGCCGCGGGCAGAAGCTAGTAAAATAATAAATGGACTGGAAAAGGATAGGATCATTTTTCTCACTAATATTTACTATATATTTAATAGTAAATATTACATACATACATATCATCACGCCATATCCCTTGCAGGGTAGGCAGAGAGAACAGAGTGCCAGAAAACTCTATCTTTGCATACTTCACTCGCTTCCTCAACATTCATAATTCTCTTCATACACGCTCGCCGGTTTCGGAGACTCTTGACTCCACTCTTAAATAATATTAATCAAAATATTCAATTTAAATCACTACTAAATATAATTTATATGCTCATATATAATTCGCACTTGTATGAAACTAAAACACGTGTTGTGAATGTAGAAACTAGAAAGAGGTTTCATTTCTATTTTGTTGGTAGCTTTTTTCGAGACTTAATGAGCGGTTTTGCGGTTAACTTCAACCTGTTACTTTTGTGTTACAGTAATGCGCGCGCATCTTGAAAGTTCACCCTCATCATTTTTTCATAATACGCCTAAAGAATTATACCTTCAAATATACACGGTGACATTTATGTCGTCTTACAAAAGCAGTTCAGTTAACGTATCCAGTACCTACTATTCATTCGTACAATTAAAAGGTTAAAAAATATATTTACTGGAATATTATTTACTAAAAATTATTATAAATAATTACTATTTAAAATTAAAATAGTAAGAGAACAGCATGTAGCGAGCAGTAGGCTACCTACTCGACATAACCTACGTACTGTGTAGGTACTACCTAGGCGTAGGTCCGTTTTGGAATATCAGTCCACGTGGACTAATTACGTTAGCCAATCATTATCATGCGGAATGCCGTATGATTTCTTTTGTTTAAAATGTAAACATTATATATACAGAGTGTTACAAAATATTAACTTTAATTTACTTTATTTTGTTATTTTTTTATCACTATTGAACAATTAAATATGTTAGATATGTTTCTTTGGTCGGATACTTTTAAGGTACTTTTTTTTGTAAGACGATATAAATGTCACGGTGTATAATTTTATGATTTTGTTTCAAGGTTCCACGTATCCTTAACCAACATGCCAATTGTTGCTACTGAAGAAGCTGGTTTTTATTTGGGACATAGATTGGTAAGTAAACTTTACCTAGAAGATCGATTTTTATTTTATCATCACCTTAGCTCATATATGTCCCACTGTTGGGTTCGAGCCTCCTACATAATAGAAAGTAAATTGACCTGCTATACCACGCTGGTCAGACGTGTTGGTATAGGGTTTTATTTCAAGTATTCCTTTTCTTGTATAGATGTTATATGCGTTTTATATCCCTTAGTCGTCTTTTACGATCACCCACGAGTAAAATAGAGAGTGGGGAAATGTATTCTTATTCGAGATTCTTTTCTTAGCAAGAGTGGGAAGCCCAGATGTGTGGGCTTGGGGATTGTAATGGTAAGCAGCGGCCTAGCTATACCCTTGGTATAGCAAAGGTCCATGAGCGGCAGTGACACTTACTATCAGGTGTGCTGCTTGCTCGTTTGCCACCATAAGCAATAAATATATATATATATATATATATATATATATATATATATATATATATTTTTTTTTTTTTTAATAAATTCCACAGCTTCAAGACGAGTTCGCATTAACACCTCCGATGTCACCCCATATGTTATCTCTGGCTGTTTGCCGCTTACAAAGGCGAGCGGCACCCGAACTACAAACCGAAGCAGCACCGAACATTACCGAAGCGCCCACGAATATTACCGAAGCGGTGACGGATACACCCGAAGATGACGTGCTGCCACCACCTGAAATCAGCCTCTACAGTGATCAGCAAGTTATATTAGATGAGTCTGGGTAAGATGAGATGACGTTTGTAGACTTAGAAACAATATTAATTACAGCTATACCAGTGCCGTGGGTTCGATTCTTATTTATTCTTTACTTATTTTTATACTTTGTACGATCTATATTTTTTTTTGATGGTCTTTTTTTTGTTGTTAAGCTATTGCATATCGCGGGCTTTGAGCACGGCGACCGAATCAAGAAATTCCGTAACGAAAAAAAAAACTTTTTTTTTTTTTTTGCGGTGGGCTATGGACGTTGCACCCCGCCAAATCGGTCCGGGGTGACGGAAGAGGCGGCGCGCATCCCCATTGACCCACCCTGCAAGCACCTCATCTTCGCCGTGCGAGCGGGCCACCGGTACCCGATCTTTGTCTTCGGTGGCCCGCTCAGCGGTATGCCCTCTCGGGCTCCTCTCCTGTCGACGCCCCGACAGCTTTCGCCGTCGAGGCGTTGTCCTCACGCGGTTGCCTCACGTCGGGTGACCGGACAATTCCCCGGTCCGATCACCCGAAGCCTCGGTTAGGGCGGCATCAGGCGCAGGTACTCGCGCCTGCGCCGCCCCGGCCGCGGGTGACGGCCCGGGTCACGAGAATCCTCCCGGGCCCGTTCCGCCGCCTCCTTTTGCGAGATGACAGCCTCGCAGAAGTCGGCGACCGTGTCCCAATTCCTGACACTGTCGACCATCGCTTGCGCAACAGCCGGCAGCGTCAGGTCGGCACCGATGACAGCGACGAGGTCACGGCGCTGCCCGTCCCAGCTCGAACATACCTCGAGCGTATTTTGCGCCGTGTCCTCGTCGCTACTGCAATGGTGGTAGGACGGAGTCCACTCCCTCCGCACGACCGTGTGCAGGTACTTGCCGAAGCAACCATGCCCCGACAAGACCTGCACCAACCGGAAAGAGAGGACTCCGTGCCGCCGCTCCAACCACTCCATCAGTACGGGCCGGAGGGCCTCAACGGTAAAAACACCGTGTAGGCCTCTCCAGCCGCGTAGCCCAACGGGCGATGACTTCTCGGCGGGCGTCCTCGCGCCAGGTGGCTATCTCGTTGAACGATGGGGAGCCACCCTCTTCGCGCATTGAGGTAATCCGCCGGTAGAGGTCGGAGAGCATCTCCGCCTCTAGGTCCCACGGGGGTATCCCAGCCAATAGGCATGCCGCCTCGGTAGACACCGTGCGGTACCCGCGAATGGCTCTGACCGCCATGGCTCGCTGTGGCCTCCACAGCACCGCCCTGAGCTGGGCGTTCAGAGCCCTCGTCCACACGGGTGCGCCATACATGGCCATTGAGCGGGTCACCCCCGCATACAGGCGTCGGCCCTCGAAACTGGGTCCGCCCACGTTCGGCATGAGCCGAGAAAGGGCGGACGCCGCGCCGACCAGCCGGGAAGCAATTTGACGGCAATGCGCCCGGAACCACCATCGCCCGTCGAGCACCAGACCCAAGTACCTCATATGGGCCTGGATACTGATGTGGATGGAGTTGACGACTAACGAGGCGCCGATGGGCAGCCTCACACGCGGCCCATGGAATAGTAGGGCCTCCGTCTTGTTTAGGGCAACGAAAATAAAACCTAAGATTGTATGGTTGAAAAGCAGCAGTTAATTTTGCACTGACTATACGCCGGCAGCGTGACGGAGTGTTCTAAGGCGCTGATTTTAGGCCCTGTAGGCGTGGGTTTGAATCTCACCGCCGACAAACTCTTTTTGCAATTTATTTTTGCAAAATTTATTTATAATAATTTAATTATATTATAAATAAAATATTTTAAAAACTTGTACTTTAAATGTTTTAATAAATTAGTAGTTTTAATAAATAGGTGTAACTTGAATTAATATAAAAAAAAATGCATAAATAAAAAAAAATAATAATTATAATAACATAAGTTGATAAAAAATGCTATGCAATAGCTTTACCGCGGCAGTCCCTGAGTGCCATTTTTTTTTGTTTTCGTTGTTGTTTTGGGTCTGGGTGTAATTTGTAACTGTTAATTATAGGTTTTAATGCGGTTCTATTTCAAGGTCCGAGCTGGCCACAGATTTCAAGTACTAGTGGTCGGTTGAATGGTAATGGGTAGGGATTAAGGTGGGATATGGGTTGCACGGCACTCTACCGTCACCCGGATGAAATGGCGAAGTGTATCCAGACCATAACCTACCAAAAGATAAATTGTATTCTCAAAAAAAAAAACAATTTTGTAACAAATTTTGTTCTAACTGACCATCATACGTTTCGTACTCTATAAATGCTTCACTAACCGACGAGAGCCGAGTTTACACGAATGAGCGTTACATTATCCGAGCGTGACGGCTCAATCTTATTTCATACCCACAAAATGCACAGCGCACACCGAAGTTTTTAGATATTAAAGTACTATTTTTTCACAGGCCCCTTCTAGAATGGGTGCAGAGAACTATACAGCATTTCGCTTTTGAACTGAACACGTCGTATCCTCTGCCTAAATTTGGTAAGTACTTATAAGTGACCAATTTGTGACGTAATACCGTCTTATGAATCGATGAAAGCCGGCTGCACGCAAAAGCGTCACGTTCCGCCCAAGCTGAGCGTGCAAGCGAGAGCGCGTAACAAACGATAGAAAGGTACGATCAGCCTAAGAGTTCTTAAATTGATACTGTTTATAAAATGAAGTGAAAAGTTAATGTGATTTCCATTGTTTATGTTTGTTCAATTTATAAAAAAAGTCTAGAAAGTCAGCTTTCGGACAATAATTTTACGTGATAACGTCATAAGAAAACATTAATGAAAAACGCATACTTTTATGAATTGAACATAAACTATGAAAACCACATTAACTTTTCACTTCAATTTATAAATAGTTTCAATTCTTAAATGGTAGAACGTTTAGGTTGATCCTGCCTCTCTCTCGTTTGTGCCGCGCTCTCGCTTGCACGCTCGGTTCAGGCGGAATATGACACTTTTGCGGGCGTGCAGCCGACGTTCATCGATTTAAAAAGAGATCAGAGTAATATAGATAAATTCTTTTAAATCTAAATTAATATTTGTGTTTCTTGTTCTAGATATAGTAGTTGTGGAAGGTGGTAACCCTTATTCGGAAGGATGGGGCTTAATCACTCTATCTCCTTCTATTCTCACTGATACGAAAACTATAGCAAGACTATTAGCACAGCAGGTGAGGCAAGAATCTTATCTCTTATTAAATATATCGATCCATACTTCTGGAAGTCCCCTTATGGGCATAAACATCCTCAAGAAGGAGGAATAAGTACATATTCGCCATGTTGGACTGGCTTTTGGACTATATTGGCGTTTGCAGTTGGCGACTTATATTTTTTTAGCGCATTTTGACGAAGTAAGAAGTATGCTGTGTGGTAGCGGCTACAAATACTACCAACCCTTATTTTGCTCGTGGATGTCGTAAAAAATGACTTATAACGACTTGGGCCAACTCCATTTGATGCCGTTTGGTCAACAATTACATTCCCAATTAGAGTTGGTGTCTGGCAGGCGGCCGGTCATAAAACTATTGCAAATAACTTTTACAATATCTACTATGAAAGAAGAATACATATTGTATCGACACCAAGTAATTGGGATAAGAGTAGGAGAATGGTGAATGATTTTGATGGAGTAAGAAAACAATTCACCACCTATCCTGCCCATAGATGATTGGAAGGAAGACTAAGGGATATTATAAAATGCATATAACACCTATACAAGAAAAGGCAAACTCGACACAAAACCCTGAGATGATTATTTCTGGTTCTGGTACCCGTAGTGGGGATAGTATGAGAGTACAGTTCATCACTAGTTTGTTGCTTTTCTATTGGGAGTCATAGAAAATCAGTAGCAGGACCATGCTATTGACAGTTCTCTGTCTACAGCCGCAGGCCGGTCCGTCCGGGGTAGTACCACACTGAGCAGAAGATCGACGTCTGAGTAATGGCAATGTGCAAAATAAGGGTTGTTAGTATTCGTAGCCGCTACCACACACAGCTTAAGAATACAGAATGATAATGATGAAAATAATTAATTAAAATTTAATTACTTAATTTCTCAGTGGTTCGGTGGTCTTGTATCACCTCGCTGGTGGTCTTCCCAATGGCTACTGGAAGCTCTAACATCAGTACTTGCAGAGAAATCCCCTGCTGCGCCCCATAGTGATGCTCAGAGACCGGCTGATGCGTTACTTCTGGATCATGTTTTGCCTGCATTAAGGTAAGGTAATTTATTTTACCCTGGGGTAATATAGTTTTGGTGGCCCGCTCGCACTGCGAAGAGAGGAGAGTTGCATGGTGGGTCTGTGGGATCACGCGCCGCCTCTTCCGTCACTCCGGACCGGCTTGGCGGGGCGAGACCACGTACATAGTCCACCGCAACAAAAAAGGGGGTAATATAGTTTATTATACATCAGGGTAAGATCAATTTATTATACACCGGGGTACGATAAATTTATTTATACACTAGCGTAAGATACATTAACCACAATGCAAAATAATTTATTATGCACCAGGGTAAGATAATTTTATATAAATCAGGGTAAGATATTTTATTATATACCAGGGTAAGATCATTTATTTATACAAAAGGGTAGGATAAATTTACTATACGCCAGGGTAAAATTATTTTTTATACATCAGAGTAAGATATTATATTATACACCAAGGTAGGACAGTTTATTATATACCAGGGTAAGATAATTTATTATACACCAGCTCTTTTCCAATAAACCAAAATCTTACTCAGACGTCATTTCTTGAAATTACAGAGATTTAGCATTTAAAATGCTAGGCTTTTTTTTGAAACGTGATTATGAGCGAAAAATTAATGACAAACCTGGGACTCGAACGCACACCTATTGGAATACCATTCCAATCCACCACCACTTAGACAAATGTGAGCTGTGAGAGAAATGGGTGACGTTTAATGTGTAAACATTATCGGGTAGATGGCACACGTCTCCTTTAAAGACGAAAATATAATACGAAGCAAGAATTGAATGTCATACGGCAACTCACCCTTGTCTAAGTGTTAGGGCGATTGGAACGGTATTACAATAAGTTTGGGTTCGAGTCCCATGTGTAACATTCATTTTTCGCTCGTAATCAAGTTTTACGTCATTTCTTATCTCTCCTTCTTAAATAATTCTGTTATCATATAAACAGTTTCTATATAGATGCTCGTATTTATTCCAAATATAATATTTTTATAGAGATTTTAGTATTTCCTAGATTTAATACATTTTTCTATTTTTTTAGAATTTAGTGCCTTAATATTTGATTATCCATCACTGACGGCCGCCTTTATCCGTATGGTGATGGAGTAAGAATACAAATCACCACCCCCTATCTTACCCGCGGGTGATCGTAAGTGACGACTAAGGGATATAAAACGCATATAACATGTATGCAAGAGAAGGAAAACTCGAAACAAAATCCTATATCAACACGTCTGACCAGCGTGGTATAATAGGTCAATTTCCCTCCCATTACGGAGGAGGCTCGAGCCCAACAATGGGACCTATTATGAGCTGAGATGATGATGATGAAGGCCGCTTGTTGATCCACTGAACTAGCATTAAGGAATAATACGTGAGGTCATCGTTACACGCCGCCTTTATGCCTCTGTACTGTTTGGGCGGCATGTACTCAAATAGCCTGTACAAAAACTAAACAGGAGTGTTGTAACAACTTGTCGGGGCGTCGACGAGAGGAACCCGCGAGGGTAAATCGCCAGGCGGGCCACCGAAGACAAAGTTCTGGTACCGATGAACCGCTCGCACGGCGAAGAGGGGAGTTGCACGGCGGGTCTATGGGGTCACTCATCGCCTCTTCCGTCACCCCGGACCGATTTGTTCATCCATAGTCCACAGTAGAAAAAAAAAGTGTTGTAACAACACAATAGGATTAAAACTTGTTCGGCAACATAATTTAATTATGTTCATCAAACACTTTTGTATAACACAAAGCTCTTTTTCTCCTGAATTTTCTGTTACATGAATAATTATGAACTAGAATTTCAAAGCCCTTCATTAAATAGTTTTGATTTAATTAGATTTTTCATTGATAAGGTCGCATTCATTGTATTCTCAGATCGTTAAAACATGGAGTTTACTGCACGCCTCATAAGTGAAGCGTTGAGGTCTTGTTCTACTCTCTATATATGAAAATCAAGCACTTGCAAACCTAAAAATGATTGTATTTTCTCACATTGCACTTATAGTATAATATTATATACATATGTCAAGAAAATACATTCGTTTAAACGTATTTGATATTTTTAAAAAGCAATTATTTTGTTTAAAGTAAGAATATAGTAGATTAATAAAAATATTCGAGGACGTTGGATAAAATATTCTGGATCTGGCACGATCGCGACCGTAAAAATTTATGTATCAAAATATATATTTTTTTTATAGATTTCTTTTTTTTTAATTGTCTTCTGTAAAGGATTTAGAAATGCCATGCCCAATTTGAATCTAGCAAAGTAAGTAAACAATTCACCACTATCTTATCTGCGCCGGTGTCGTCAAAGATGACTAAGAAATGTAATATGCATATAATCTATGCGAGAGAAGGAAAAAACGAAACAAAACTATGTCAACCTATCTAACCAGCATGGTAGAGTAGCGCAATTTCCCTCATATTGTAGAGGAGTTGAGACATATATGAATTAAGATGATATTGATAACGGTGAAGGTAAATTACAGATTAGATTCGAGTAATTCTGTGAGGGCTGTTGCATCACCAAGATTAGAAAGAGCTGACATAGAAGCTGCAACAGACGAACTATCTTTACACAAGGTAATATAAATTCAAATTACTGAAATTTAGCATTTAATATGTTTGAATATTTATAAAAACACGATTACGAAGCGAAAAATGATTGTCACAAGTGGGATTCGAAACCACACCTATTGGAAATCCGTTCCAACCATAGTCATAAAAGTATGCAACTTTTCATCAATGTTTTCTTATGATACGTAAAATTATCCTCCCTAAACCAACTTTATAGAAAATCATCTGTTTTTTTTTTGCGTTGGCTGAAAATAGATGAAACGATATTTTCTACAAAAGAATCTAGATCTATATTAGATAGGTAGAAAGATTTATGAATAAGAAACATATTATTGTTATAGGGGGCAGCTATTGTAAGTATGGCTATAGAGGCTGCTGGAGAGGCGGCTGGTCGAGCAGCTCTTGCTAGACTGCTACGTGATCATCGCTTCGCTAGTGCAGATGCTAGGTGAGCTTCTATCTTCTTCATCTTGTTTTCAGTGTCTGAATATCCCACTATTATTCGTTTCATATATTATTTTTCCGTGTGGTGACGGAGTAAGAATACAATTCAGCACCCCATATCTTACTCGTGGGTGATCGTAAAAGACGACTAAGGAATATAAAACGCATATAACATCTATGCAAGAGAAGGACAATTCGAAACAAAACCCTATACCAACACGTCTGACCAGCGTGGTATAGTAGGTATAATATACCTCTCATTACGTAGGAGGCTTGGAATATGTCATTTGTTTCCATCTTACATATTGCAAATACATTTTGGTAATAGTTTTATGCCCGGCTGCTTGCTTAATGTCAACACTCATTATGAATCTAATTGTTGAATAGATGGCATCAAATGCATCAAACCCAGGTAGATTTAAAACTCTTAGTTGTCTTTTAAGACACTTACGAGTAGTATAAGAGTTTTTGTAGCTAAAACAAAGTAAATCAGTTTTGATGATTGATTTTATACGTCAATCACTATTTTGGGTATCTCAACAGTTGCAATGATACCAGCAATTGTGCAGAAATCTTAATGTGCAATGTCAAGTTGTTACCAAATTTGACCCAATTTACTGCTAGCACTAATAGACACTTCTCTGCTTTTATTTGTCGCAGATTGATGCTTGCTTATTACTTTTCTAGATATACTTCGCAATTTTGGCATTCAAGTAATAATTTCTGAGATCAACGTGTTCAAAAAACCAAAATCTGCAGCTTTATAATAATATACTTTACAGGGATCTTTGGCGCGCTTTAGAAAGGGATGGATCAGAAGACCATGCAAGTAGTACTGCATGGGATGGATGGTGTGAACGTCCAGGATATCCTTTGCTTTGTGCGTCCTCTTTGGGCAATGATGTACTTCTTAAACAAGAGAGGTGAGATTTAGATTCTTTGAATCATCATCATCATGTTCTTATTCTTTATATTTTATGATTCGCCTGCCTGAAGTCAACACTAAACTGAATGTAATTACTGACCAGATGACACTAGATGGAGTTAACTCAGGTAGAGGCGAAGCTATTAATCGTGTTTTATGACATCTATGAGCGACTTATCTTATCCGTGTGGCGACGGAGTAAGAATACAATTCACCACCTCCTGTTTTAGCCGTGGGTGATCGTAAGAGACGATTAAGGGATATAAAACGTATATAACATCTATGCAAGAGTAGGACAATTCGAAACAAAACCCTATACCAACACGTCTGACCAGCGTGGTATAGTAGGTATAATTTCCCTCTTATTACGTAGGAGGCTTGAGCCAACAGTAGGACATATATGAGCTGAGATGACGATGATGATGAGGGACTTAAGGATTGGTATTCATATAAATATTGAAATATACACATACATATATACATATCATCACGCCATATCCCTTGCAGGGTAAGCAGAGAGAACAGAGTGCCAGAGAACTCTATCTCTGCATACTTCACTCGCTTCCTCAACATTCATAATTCTCTTCATACACGCTCGCCGGTTTCGGAGACTCTTGACTCCACCTTCCTTCAGTACATGACCGATCTGGTCTAGGTAGGTTAGTCTCGGTCTCCCTCGGTACCTACATCCTTCCACTTTCGCATTGTATATCTTATTTATTGAAATATATATACCTATATATAAATATTGAAATTAATTTGTCATATATAGTTAAATAGGATAGAAAATTTGATCAATAAATAAAATTAATAAATTAGTAGTTAAGTTAATATAATCCGCGTGGCGGAGGTGTAAGAATATAGTTGTCATAACCCCTAGCTTCCTCGAGGAAATCGTAAAAAATGGCTGAGGATTCACTATAAGAGTTGGCAGGAGGGCTCTCTTGGGTAACGTGAAACACATTATTGATATCGCCAATCCGTTTGCTAAACTTATCGATAATATCGATAACTCTTCCAGTACATAGACAGCACCATTTGCTGTACTACGGAAGAAGCCTACATCCAGGAATCACTTTTTTTCAAAATCCATTATATTCGTTAGTCACATATTGTAAATTTTAATATATTACCTGAAATGCACCCAGAAAACTATCAGCAGATCAGAATGGATTGCGAATGGTTGACTTATGATGATCATCATAATCTTAGCTCATATAAACTCCACTGCTGGGTTCGACCCTCTTCCAAAATTGGGAGAGACATTAATCTACCATAGCACGCTGATCAGACGTCCTGATATATTTGAGTTTTCTTTCTCTTGCATTATATCTGCATATCATATCTCTTAACTTTTGTTTATGACAACCATTGGCAAAATAGAAGGTGATGAATTGTATTATTACTCCATCACCACATGGATAAAAGATGATGATGATACGTTACTTTAATAAAGTTTTATTTTTAGATTTGTAATGTCAGCTGAACCTCCCGATCCGGAACCTCCTATGGTGAATTACTTATTAACAATGGACCTCAGGGCTGACCTTGATGAGTTATTTTATGAACCAGGTACAATATTCAGAATTGAGTATTACACTCCTAAAAAATTTTAAATATATCTAAATAGATGATGTTTTAGTAGTAATATTTCTTCGATTTCCGTGCAGTACAATTCTTTGTATGATCCAAGAACTGTGTTAATGAATCTGGAGTATAAATTGGGTTCATAATGTAAAGTCCCCCTGAAAGACAAAATTACTGTAATGTGTTCCTTCTAAAATATATATAGTAAAAGTTAAAAAAATATTCCCCGTGATATTTTGATGAAAGCCATAAATTTTAGCTAACGGTGTACCAGGAGAGTAGAAATCAGCGCTCCCTGCGAAACTCATAACATCAAATAACTGACTGACTGAATTCGACTGCACGGGTGCCGTAGTGATCAAGATACCGACCCAGCATGCGAGTATCCCGGATTTAACTACCCATTGTACGATCAAAACTCAAAATCTTGTTCTTTAGGTGTAATTTGTGTACGTTAAATATCTTTGTAAACTCCTCCGCATCACCAGCCAGGATGTTGTTTTTAAAAAATCTGCAATCGCTAACTCGCTTGCCAAGTGTAATGATTATAGCATTATTCGTTCCATATTGAAAATATCTAGGTGGAATAGTGGAGAACGACAATTTAATATCTAGGTCTACTGATTTAATACTTTTTTTATTTATAAGTCAGTCAGCAATAATCCATCTGATAATAATAATCTGATAATAAGTCATCTTTCAGAGAACTTTACAGAAGTTACGGACGAAGATCTAAATGCTACTACTACTGCCACTCCACCACCAACCACCCGTCGCACAACTGTCAAAACTACGAAATCTCCACCTCATAAATGGATAATACCTGTTACTTTTGTGGTCGGACCTTTAGAGGACGAGGATGAAAATGTAACGAAGGTGTGGAAGAATATGACTGATACCATGCATAATGGTACTTGGTAAGTAATTTCGAAAATAAATCAAGTAGAAAAAAATATATATAGTTAAAATTTTCGATTTATAGAAAGCCTTTAATAAGTTTAACAATGAGCTTCACAAAAGTAAGCATTCAAAAATATATAACACACGTATTTGAATTTATATAAAACGAGTATAGCTACTGAATCTGTACCTTAAGATACCCAATATGATTGATTATTTTCTCTTATAACTGTAATCTATGTTAGGTTTTACACAGGGTTTCATACTAGCACCTGACAATATTTTCATTATATATGTCGTATTATTATTAGCTCTAGTTACTATTAAATCAAATTAGTTTACGCGAATATGACATGTATGAAATATAATTATTATTCGTCGGTGAAGTCGGTGTCTTAGGTAGAAGTTAGTACAATAAGATTATTGTAATTGTCTGGTATTTTGGTTAATTTAGTGGTTACCCTGAATAGTATGTTAAATAGTAATTTTTAAGACTTCAAAAAGTTATTACAAAATTAGAAATTTGGCTAAGAGATCGTATTATTTTATGCTTTTTAGTTCCTTGATGTTTTTTTTATTTTTTTTTATTTTTATCAAGGCGGTCTCATACCAGTGTGATGCATCGCAACACCACCAGTCAGCGTGCGTTGAACTGAGCAGCAGTTGTCACTATGTGGACCATTCAGAATGCAGTATCGTGACTGCTTTCTGAATAGAATCCACATAGTGACTTAAACCATATTTTTTTACTGTTTACCTTCTGATCTGTTTTCTAAATTATGATACATGTTGTTCACATCCAAGATTATACTGATATTTTAGTATAACTTGAACCCAGAAAGCCAAAGATTTTATCATTGTTTTAATTTAGTCATGTTTTGAAAATTCTTCAGCATTTATGGTCTGCACAGATGCAGATGTAGGACCTTCCGTGCCAGTGCCGTGGGTTTGATTCCCACTCAGGACAATACTTTGTGTGATCTACAAACTGTTGTTCCGTCTGGATGCAGTTTGTCTGCGTTAATTGCATGTTTGTAAAGTCCCCCGCAATACAAAGTTTATTTTCTCAATGCAGGGTGGTATCCTTTTAAAAAAAAAAATTAAAAAATAATGGTCATGGAAATACCACGAGAAACCGGTAGTTGGTCCTTTTATTACCCGACTGAAAGGAGTGGTATTGTGTTTAACAGTCTATGTATGTATGTATGTATGTATGTATGTATGTTTGTATGTTCCTTTGAAGCACTATATATACCAAACGCCTGGGCTGATTTTTATGATTCGCACGTCAATCGATTCCTCTTAATCCGGCGAGTGTCACTAAAGATATGACGTTATTGAAAATTCAATATGGCGACTACTGGACGCCATATGTGAAAATTAAAAAAATTAAAGTCAACAAACTATATCGAGTGGGGCATCGTTAAATAGGTATTTAAAAATCATTATTAGTTTTCTTTCAATATTTTTCGATTTGACTGACCGTTTAGGATCTATATCGATTTAAAGTTTCGTAACAACCTTTCTCACATATAGGTTTTTTAGACAATAGAAATTTACGATGAAAAGAACGAAAAATTCATATAACTGGATGTGGATGGACATATACTGAAGTATCTATTAGGTATATTGTCCAATATACCATAGATAGTCCTACCTAAAGTATCTAATGTCTGACGCGGTCGCCCATCTCCAATTTCTAACGATATAGTACTTTACTTCAGTCAAAAAACTATATATAGTTAGGTACTTACCTACTTATCAATAAATAAGATAACTATAGCTACCTAGGTATTTATAACTAAAAAGTATAAAATAAAAAAAAATATTAAAAAAATCAAAAAACCCGACTGCGTAAAAAGTCACCAAAACTACGTACATAATAAAAAAAACTGAAAAGAAAAAAACAAGCACTTAGATGTCCGGTGGTCTAGAATTCCATAATACACTCATTTGCAAAAAAAACGGGCACCTAAGCAATGAATCATTTCAAATGTTAATATTTCTTTGTTTGATAATTATAGGTAGTTTTATCCACACAATTTGGTAAATTAATAAGAAAATAATCGTTTTCATCAGTATTTCATAAAATTTAGATACAATTTATGGGAAATAATGCTAAACCTCGCTAGTAGTGTATATTCGCTAGTAGTGCATATGCTCATGAAGTAAAAATAAAAAAGTTTTTTTGTTTGTTTTTCTTTAATAAAGTAAAAGCAGATAAATGTTTAGTATCGAGTGTGACCCCCTCTAGCTAAAATCACAGCTTGAATTCGTCTGGGCATGCTAGCGAGTATATCCCGGATACTTGCTTGCGGAATACGTTCCCACTCCGCAGTAATCACATTCTTCAGCTCTCTGATGGTCTGCGGAGCCGAGTGTACTGATCTCACACGCCGTTTCAGAACGTCCCAGACATGCTCTATGGGATTGAGGTCGGGACTTCGAGCTGGCCAATCCAAACGACGAATGCCGACCTCTTGCACATACGCATTAACATCGCGGGATCGGTGGGCGCGAGCATTGTCGTCCATAAAAATCGAGTCTTCACCTAGAGCGGCCAATGCGGGTTGTGCATGAGAAATTAGAACTTCCGTTATGTATCGATGCCCAGTCAGTGAGCCGTTTTCAATGAAGACTAACTCTGTACGATCCATTGAATTTATTCCTGCCCAAAACATAACAGAGCCCCCACCATAAGGTGTGATTTCTTCGAAACATGCCTCTGCAAAGCGTTCTCCTTGTCTTCTTAGCACTCGCCGACGTCGATCTTCACCGAACAGAGATATTCTGGCTTCATCAGAGAACAAAACCCTATTCCAATCGTCTTGAGTCCATGATTCACAATTTCTAGCGAACCTATGCCTGTGAACTCTGTGCTCACGGAGTAATTTGGGGCCGCGGGCCGGGCGGTGACTGCGTATATTGGCAGCGAGAAGCCTCCTCCTGACCGTCCATAGACTAATATGCACATTTCTTACTTCTTGGAGGTTGTTCTTAAGATCCACATACGAAGATTTGCGATTTCTCAATGCGCGACTCACAAGAAAACGATCATCCCGTGGTTGGGTACATGGTTTTCTTCCAGAACCAGGCCTTCTCTCGACAGAACCAGTCTCCTGATATCGCTGCCAGGTCCTTTGGACTGTCGAGCGACTAACATTTAGCCTCCTAGCCACGAAACATTGGCTGCAACCCTCTTCAAGCAGCGCGATAATTTTGGTAGCTTTTACCACTTTATCTACCATTTTTGATACAGCCAAACAGCATTAAATAAAGCTTTGACAGTCAAGGATATGAAATTAATCGATAAAAATTGAATAAAAGTTATCTTTCATAACTTTTATTCAATTTTTCGATGTTAACTTCTGGAACTTCGCGCCAAAAATGTAGGATAAAAAGGGGTTTTCTGTAAAACTGAACATCAAATGAAAAATTGAATTTAGAACGTACTTTTTTAAATACCACAGCATTTTTAAAACCGGCCAGTAACGTGTACAAACGATTGAAACCTTTTTGGTATTGTATCTTTTTAAATATGAATGAAAATCAAAACCGCCCGTTTTTTTTGCAAATGAGTTTATATTATTGAATAAATACTATTGCAGAAAATGAAATATATTTTAATAATAGAACATGACAACTGAACATTAGGGATCCATTGAAAAGTTAGATTTACTGTCGAATAAAGGATCCCGATGCTTGTTTTTTTCTTTTCAGTTTTTTTTATTATGTACGTAGTTTTGGTGACTTTTTACGCAGTCGGGTTTTTTGATTTTTTTAATAATTATTTTTTAATAAGTTAATAAGCCCATTAAAACTTTTGAAGTTATAATTCTTTTGGCGCGTTAGGAAAAAATGATGAGAGTAATTTTTTACGATGTGCGCGCACACCGTCACGAAAAACCGACACCCTGAAGTTAGCTATAGTCAACATTTTAGTTTTTTAACTAGATAATGCGTTATAATAAAACTTTAAATGTATTAAATACATTTTTTCTATTGTTAGTATCGTTTTTTCTACAAACGTAGAATAAGGCGAAAGATAAAATTTTTGAAAAGTTTTTTATCTTGTTACGCCAAAGACGTATAACTTCTAACGCGTGTACATAAGTACACACACACTTTTAATTATATATTAAAATAATATATTTTATTAAATGCACTTATGATTCTAAATCTATATTTAATATACCCAGGTACGACATTGGGAATGATATAAAGCACGCGTCACGCTGGACAGAGAATGTAACACATCTTATATGGATGAACGATACTGAGAGTAAGTACTTCACGCTTAAAAGTATAGAAATGTTTTTAAATATTCTATTTTGTTTTTATTTTTAATTAATTTTTATCATCATGATGATCCCCACTGCTGGGTTCGAGTTTCCTCCGCAGTGCGAAGGAAATTGACGTACTACTCCACGCTGGTCAGACGTATTGTTATAGGGTTTTATTTCGAGATTTCCTTCTCTTGGGTAGATGTTATATGGCCTTTTTTTATCCCTTAGTCGTCTTTTACGATCACCCACGGGTAAGATAGGGGTGGTGGATTATATTCTTACTCCGTCACCACACGGTATATTAATTAACTTTATTAATCTTATATATATATATATATTTAATTATACAATAATTTTGAAATTACTTTATAAAAGAAATAGATGAATAATAAATTAAAATACTACAAATTAAGAAATACAAATTGAGGGGTTTTAGGCATAAAAAAAAACCGTTTGTATCTGCAGCATCTGCCGGCAACATGTCCAGAAGTCCGCGTTGAATGTCAATATTTGGATGAATGAGCTTAGTTGGGTATTTTGTCTGTAGTGTTTTTGGAAAATATATTTAAATATTAATAAAATTATGGAAATAAATATGTATAAAAAAATAATAAATAATCAAACCCGAGCCATCTGAATTAGATGCACGATTCCCCAACTAAGCTATGCCTGTTCTCAATGACAGTGGTCAAATTTGACTTCATATTTGAAAAAGTTTCAGCCAATGAAAAATATCGTTTTGTAAATAACTATATATTTAAATATCGTTAAAATATTATTATTAATATTCTTAAAAATCGTCAAATAAAACGTTTTTACAGTGTTTTTGGCCATCGAAAAACCATAGCTTTTCGTTGGCAACGAAAAACTGATATTTTACATACATACATACATATCATCACGCCATATCCCTTGCAGGGTAGGCAGAGAGAACAGAGTGCCAGAGAAATATGATACTGATATTTTGTATAGACGAAACCTAGTTTTTTCACGATTTGTCACTTCTGAAATATCCATTCCATTACGCTAAAATTCATGGAAATCACTGGTGCCTTTGCTGAGATTCATAAAATTATATAATATTCAAAATATAGAAATATACAAAAAAATTGCTCGTTTAAAGATATTAGATAGATATGCACATTTAATCCCTTAGTTATCTTGTACGACACCCACGGATAAAAAAGGGAATTTGCTTTCTTAATCGATCCACACATGACTGCATAGATGGCGTAGTGGTTAACATACCGACCTTTCGTGCCAGGGCCGTGTGTTTGATAGTTTGATTCCCACGCAGGACAATACTTTGTGCGATCCATAAACTGTTGTTCTGAGTCTGTGTGTAATTTGTCTGCGTTAATGAGCATGTTTGTAAAGTCCCCCGCAATACAAGGATTACATTCTTAGTGCAGGGTGGTATCTTTAAAAAAAAAATTGGAGAATAACTAATCACTATTATAATATTAAATATTTATATTCTTCGTAGTGGTGATCCCAGATTTGGGCAAACACAAATGGGTTCGATACAACGTAGGTGCAAGAGGTCTGTACCGAGTGGCTCCTCAGGACAGAAACGATGGAGAAGTAAGTATATCATAATCATCATCATCACAGCCCATAAATGTCCCACTGTTGGCCTTGGGCCTCCTCCATAATGAGATGGAATTTAACCTACTATACCACGCTGGTCAGACGTGTTGGTATAGGGTTTTGTTTCGAGTTTTCCTTCTCTCGCATAGATGTTATATGCGTTTTATATCCCTTAGTCGTCTCGTACGATCACCCACGGGTAAGATATGGGGTGGTGAATAGTATTCTTACTCCGTCACCACACGGAGTGAGTATATAAATACAACTATTTATGTAATATTTATGTAAATATTTTTTTTATTATTTTTATGCTGCTCTTATTCCTGTGCTATGTGTGTGGTAGTGGCTACGAATACTACTAGCTCTTATTTTGCTCGTGAATGTCGTAAAAGACGACTAAGAGCCTTATGACAATATGTACTATGACAGAAGAGTACATATTGTATCGACCACAAGTAATTGGGATAAAAGTAGGAGAATGATGATTATCCTGCTCTTATTAAATTTTCTTTTTTTCCTTTATTATGTATTTTTTTCCCTTTATATAGTATATGTAAGTGCCCTCACAGGGCTTGTGAGGGCATTTACATATACTACCACCAGATTGGAACTAGACCACTACTGAGAAAATCCGGCTAGAAACTCATTAGGGTTTGTCTATTATTGTTATTTCTTTTCATTTGTTTAAATATACACTTCGCGCAAAAAATAAAGGAACAAAAAAATTTTCGAAATTTTTTGGCAATTTTCAACAGGCTGTATTTCAATGAAAAATGGTCGTACAGAAAATAAAAAAACATAGCTTTTCAAGCTTGAAGATTCTAGTTTGCGAATTTTTTGGTTAAAATTTTTTTAGAGCACCGGTAATCATGCGATTCTTGAATAAAGCACAAAGAAAAAAATTCTAAATTTTTTTTCCGCTCTACGGACTAGACTAATGCATAGGTCGTATAGCCTGTTTATTCAGCTTCAATTTGCTTTTTTCAAGAGTCAGATACGACCATTTGTCTTCGAGATATCGAATTTTGAATGCAAAAGGATCCTTTTTCACTCAACTGCCGATATCTTTGAAACTACTGGTCGCCCAACGAGCGGACAGGGGGTCGCACCAGGGAAACCGCTGAACCAATCGATCTACCGATTTAGGGGGGCCTTTGGGGTACATTAGACAGTAAAATTTTCTTCTAACCTATGCATTTCTCCTAATATTGTCGAAATTACAGTCGATTAACCAAAAAAGGCAAAATGGCATTTTTTTGCTCTTTTTTCACGTTAACGTTTCAGGTGGAAAAAATTTTTTTCCAACCAACCATGACAAACTTTTTTATCGAAAATTTTCTAGAGAAAACGAAACCCCCTGTCCACTCGCTGGGCGACCAGTAGTTTCAGAGATATCGGCAGTTGAGTGAAAAAGGATCCTTTTGCATTCAAAATTCGATATCTCGAAGACAAATGGTCGTATTTGACTCTTGCAAAAAGCAAATTGAAGCTGAATAAACAGGCTATACGATCTATGCATTAGTCTAGGTCGAAAAAATTTTTCCATGTCCGTAGAGCGAAAAAAAAAATGTAAAAAATTTTGAAACTTTTTTCTTTGTGCTTTATTCAAGAATCGCATGATTACCGGTGCTTAAAAAATTTTTAACCAAAAAATTCGTAAACTAGAGTCTTCAAGCTTGAAAAGATATGTTTTTTTATTTTCTGTACGACCATTTTTCATTGAAATACAGCCTGTTGAAAATTGCCAAAAAATTTCGAAAATTTTTTTGTTCCTTTAATTTTTGCGAGATGTATATATATATATATATAAAAATAATGGTACATGAAAGAAATAGCTCCAGTGTCCTTTCGAACTTAATAGTTTAAATACAATGTAAAATAGCCAATAAAATGGGGCAACATTAAATAGGGCAACGCAATATATACTCCCCTTTCATAGTACATATTGTAAAAGTTATTGGCAATAGTTTTATGACCGGCCGTCAGCCAAACGTCAACAGTTCATGTTTGGTGCAATACCAGCGTGATGTAACGCAGCCTCGATTCCAACAGTGGGACGTGTATGAGCTGATATGAGATGAAATCTTTTAGACGTCTCCTACAACGCTTACGAGCAATGTAATGGTTGGTAGTATTCGTAGCTGCCATCATATAGCATATTGTTTCTTGATATTTTTTAAATTAAATTACAGTCAACTGAATCAGCGGTGATAAGAGCTGCGGAGTTATATGCAAACGGTGCAGCAGCTGAAAGAGCATTGCTGTTAGATGATGCCTTCGTTCTAAGTCGTGCTGGTAGATTACCAGCTAGTAGAGCAATAGCTGCTGTCAGTAAGTATCATACACCTACGGCTGAAAGACTTAAATATATTTCATTGCGCATTACAAATGCAAAATGTAGGACTTAGCGTTGTTGCACCGGGGTTCCAAAGACCTTAGTCTACCACTGGGTACAATATAACTAGGATACACAATAGTTTCTGGATTTATATTTATAGACCCTAACGAATTGGATCTATTTCAGCTAAATTATCTTTAATGATATTTCTGATTCCTTAAAGTAATTTTGATAATAAGTGTATATGCTGTTCATGGATCTTAACAACACCAGGGTACAGCTAGGTAAAAATACAGGATTAGATAAAGTAGAATGAGGATAGAAAGAAAAAATAAGAGTTTTATTCTTCGAGCTCCTTTGCTTATTGAAGGAAAAACAGCTAAAAATTTAGTAATTTGCTGCTGTTTTTACACTCAGACGTCGATTTTCTACGAGATTAATAATAATATTGATAATAATAATAATGGCCGAGATGACATATTATGAATGCAGAAAACTGTTTGCAACTTGGCTGTGCTAATCTCAAAAACTACTGCTATGATCTTAATCAAAAATAAATGGAATCACATGGAAAGTAGTAGTTAAAATAAAGTTCAATTGAGAATTCACTGCGAGGGCACTTAAGTACATATTGGCAGTTTTAACATTTTAAATGAATTCAATAAACTACCAGAAACTTCGCCTTTTTGAAAGCTATTAAAAATAAATAAAAATACAAACTCATTTTGTTCCTTCAGCTCGTCTAAGCTCTGAAACGCATTGGGCACCGTGGCGAGTAGTACTGAATCATCTGTCTTGGTGGAGGGAATTACTGCGATTATCATCTTCTGGGCCGCATCTCACTAAACTCCTCAGCAGCCTTCAACCACCCGTATTTAATTTGTATTCAACTGAACAGCTCGGAAGTCATGGCCTTGGAGAAGATTTATTGTAAGTACTAGTGACTGTAGTCTTAATTTATAAGATACTAGCAGACGAGGCCACGCGTTGCTGTGGCTTAGGTAGCCTCAGTAACACGTGTTGGTTATGCTAATAAATTGTAGCTTATATGAAACGTTTGAACGTTTAACATAGCGCCATCTATTAAATACTTGCTCAATCCAGTCAACAGATACCGCCATCTATTAGAATCGTTTGGAGATAATAGATAATTGTGACTGTCAAATAATAGACAATTAATTTGCATTAAAATAATATTGCGACTGTAAAATGAGATGGAAGCTATCCTATCTTTTAAGTTGGATCAAACTACACATGCTGTACAAATTTGATTAAAATCGGTTAAGTACTTTAGGAGTCGCGGACAAACAACGTGACGCGTAATTTATATATATTAAGATAAGATATATATTAAGATATTAAGAAGATTGTACAATAATTCAGCTTTGATTTATTGTAAAAAATAATATAATTTAGCTCAGATATAAAAAAAATTAAGTATCATTTAGATTATAATGATTTTTAATGTTTAGGGGCCGTTCATAAATTACGTAAGGGTTTTAGAAGAATGATTTGACTCCCTCCCTACCTACGGTAAGACATCATAAGATTGCAACGACTTCCCTCCTCCGATATGTAGATATCGGATAACATCGCATTGAATGAATAGATATTCTCTGTATGGTGACGGGGTAAGAATACATATTACTCCCTTTTTGTTACTCGTAGATATAAAAAACTATTAAGAGATATAATATGAAAATAACATCAATCAAAGAGAAGAAGAACTCGAAATTAAACTATATATCTATTAGGTCAGCATTGTATAGTAGGTCAATTATCCTTCTATTGTGGAAGAGAATGGAACCTAGCAGTAGGACGTACACGAGCTGAGATGACGAATATGATGATGAGTATTTTTTTATTATTATCAGATGGTTGAGTGGTGCTATACTCACAGCTGGAGTTGAGTGGGAGAATCCTGTAGTCACTAAACAAGCTGTTGAACTATTTGAGGCTTGGATGGAACACAATCAGACCATTCCGGATATTTATCAAGAGGTAATTGTAACAAATAATATATTTATTAATGTGTATTTTAACAATATATGAAAATTAGAATTAAATATTTCAAAGTATGATTTGAAGAAAAGATTTTGTTAAAGCCTTTGACTCTATTGCATATAAGCGATTCTAAAGAATACTTTGTATTATAAATATTCTGTATTTCAATTTATTAATACCAAAGTTAGATACTCAATATAATCATATCAATAGCAAAAATAAAGATTACTAGTACTGTTTTTTAATATAATAAGAAGTCTATCTCAGGGAGATATATTTGCACCTTAACTAAAAAGTTGTTTCATATTTAGGCAGCGTTTACTGCAGGCGTTCGTAATCATGGTGCAAGTGCTTGGCGTGCATGCTGGCGTGCGTTGACGTTGTCGTATTCCGCTCCACGCCCTCTATATTCACACAACGCATTATTAGTTGCTCTCGCTTCTCCGACAGATGATTGGCTCTTTTACAGGTAATTATATCATCAACTTATTACAATTCTTCTGTTTATCACTACCATACAACGGTCTTCTTCTTTTCAGATCTTTTTCTCACCTATTCAAAGAAGCTTAATTGTGATTTGAATATAGGGTAAAATATTCAATATATTTTTATTAAAGTGTGTTTTTGTCTTGTGTGGTGGTACCACAAAAAAGCCAGGAGTCTAAGAATACTACCAACCCTTACATTGCTTGTGGTTGTAGTAAAAGAAAGAAAGAAAGAAAAAGCATTTATTTTGGCTTCCAAAATAATACAAATTGATAATAACAAATCTATATACATAGGATACCGAAGAAGGTATTACCTCAGCATAAGCTGCATCATAAACGTGACACACTTGACCTCCCTGCAAAGGCGTGCTGTTCGAATCATCGATGATCCCAATCTCACGGACAGATTAGAGTCGCTGGAGCAGCGGAGAGACTTTGGGTCACTCTGTGTACTCTATCGGCTCTTTCATGGGGAGTGCTCTGAGGAACTGTTTGACTTGGTACCACCGTCACCGTTTTAACATCGTACCACTCGACACCGCATCAGGTTTCATCCATTTCACCTGGAAACGATACGGTCCGCGACTGTACATTTTTAGCGATCATTTCTCCCACGTACGTGCAAGATCTGGAATGAACTACATACTGCTGTGTTTCCCAAGCGCTATGACATGTCCTTCTTCAAGCGAGGTTTAAGGACTCTCCTAGTTATTTACTTCACGGTGGGCAACGGACTTACTGCTGCCCTGGTGTTGCTAAGGTCCATGTGCAGCAGTATCACTTACCATCAGGTGTGCTGGTTGCTCGTTTGCCACCATTGGAAAAAAGAAAAAAATACAGGTAAAGCCTTTAAGATAATGGGTATGTTTTGTTACACAACAAGATATACAGGTTCCATAAGTAGACCCAAACACAGTGCTATTATCATATATAACGTACATACTATATACATACACGCACGCCCACACATACACATAAACATACACGCATACATACATATATAAAACACGATTAAGAGCTTATCATTAACTTGTGCCAATTCCATCTGATGCTGTTTAGTCAATAATTACATTCCCAAAGAGAGTTATCCTTCTATTGGGTTTAAAGAGAGAGGGTCTAAAGAGAGTTATCCTTCTATTAGTTGGGTAGGCGGTCCATCGTAAAACTTGCGAAAACTTTTGGGCATTTCTTCAATATTGAGTTATTTAGTTGATCGCTCTGGACTTTTCAAATACTGATATTTAATGACATTCACTATATTCATACTTTCATACTTTTTATTCAAAAGATGCCGGATTTCAGGCTTACGAGATGTCTAAAACTTATTTAGGCATCTCCTAAGCCTAAATAAGTTTTAGGCATCTCTTTTGAATAAAAAATATGTGAATGTCATTAAATATCAGTATTTGAAAAGTCCAGAGCGATCAACTAAATAACTCAATATTGAAGAAATGCCCTTTTACATTGTATACAATGGAAGAAAATTACATATTAGTGGCAGAATATAGCTATCCTTACTAATATTATAAATGCGAAAGTAACTCTGTCTGTCTGTCGCTCTTTTACGCCAAAACTACTGAACCGATCTAAATAAAATTTGGTACACAGATAGTATAGAGCCTGATAAAGGACATAGGCTATTTTTTAAAGCAAAAAAAGGGCTGTAAAGGGGGATGAAAAGTTGTAAGGAAGTATCGTCATTTTTAAAGCCCGAAGCTTGAAACTTATTTTTAGGCTATTGATTAGATATAAATAAATATAACATTAACATGTTGTAAAAATTTACCCTTAAGGTGTAAAATAAAAATAGGGGATGAAAAATTTAGGAAAGTAACGCGAAGCCGCGGGCAGAAGCTAGTTTGCTATATGTAGGATAGAAGAAAAGTACATACATATTGCATCTACTTCAATAAATTGATATTAGTAATTGATTAGGATAAGATCAGGACGATAATGATAAAATGTGTTTTAATGTTTCCACTGCTGCATTACTTACGATATTTTTGTTCCTATTTTTTAATAACATTACTTACTATCATCATCATCATCTACTCAGCTCATATACGTCTCATTGCTGGGTTTGGGCCTCTTCCGTAATAGGAGGGTAATTGATCCACTTTACCGCTCCAGTTAGACGGGTTGCCACAGGGTTCTATTTTGAGTCTTCCTTCTTTTGCACCAATGTTATGTGCATAGAACATCCCTTAGTGGTCTTTTATGATATCTATAGGCCAGAGAGGGGTAGAAAATTTTATTTTTACTCCGTTACCACACGGAATTAAATGGGATCTAGCGTGTATTGGTCCCCTTTTCTATTTACTGCCTGGCTGGATTTCAGCAAGTCCTGTAAGCTAGGCCCGTGGGTACTTGCGCAGGTTGAAGTTTGGCTAGCAAACACCACTTCGAATATATTGACGAGTTCGACGATAATACTATCTAAACTATTATTAATGTTTGTTGCAGATTTGCATTCTCAGTGTTGTCCCCTGAGGCTCAGAGAGGTCGAGAGTGGCGGTTATGGGTTACGACATTATATTCCAGCACTTGCAGGTATTTAGTCTGTTTGGTGTTATTGTCTGTGAGTTTTCTTTGGTGGCCACATGAAAGCCTTATTTTGTGGTCTTATATTGTATTCAATATCTTAGTTTTTCAACGTATTATTTTAAATAATTGTGATACCCTTGCGCCGTCACATCTTCCGAGTACGTTAAGTTGTGCTGGCGCTGCTGCCGCATCTGCAAAGTACCTCAAGCGGCGAAAGTATAACCTTGTTGGAAATTATATTTTCAAGTTGTTTGGGGCGAAACGCCTGGCCCTTGGGGCCCGAATGCTCACATTTTATTTAAATAGATCGCAAAAAACATAATCGCTGTTTCACGTGATCAGAGGGCTGGCCTACATTTTGCACAAAAATTTAGCATTATCATTCAACGTGGTAATGCTGCCAGCCTTCTGAGCACATTACCGGTGCATAGTGAAGCGGAGGAATTTTTCGATGCTTGATTGCGCCTTTTGATTTTTTTCTTTTTTATTCCTTATTCTATTTTCTTCTTTTTTTCCTGTAAATATATTAATTTAAAACTTAGCGTTAAATGTACTATTATTATTGTAAAATAATCTTCATAAAAAATAAATATTTCTAATACATAAAAAAAAATGTAATGTCTGGTTCAAAAGGGTTTATGTAATGCTATGCGGAGGTAGTATTAGGGTATAATGAATATGACATAATAGTGCTTTAGGCACGTTTTTGTTTTCTACCAAAATTCTCAAAAGATGTCACTAACAACGTGGCCATGTCAATTTTGAAAGCGATGATTTAACTTACTTATTGCTTCAAATTCAAGTCATTGTCTGTTAGACAATGACTTGAATTTGAAGCAATAAGTTAAAAACAAAGAAAAAAAAAGGTCTTTGTAGCGATGCTATAAAATTCCTTAAATAAACTATCAAATAAATCATCATATTTTAGTAGAACTACTTCATTAAGGGGCCGTCCATTAATCACGTGATCTTTTTTTATTATTATTTTTAACCCCAGAATTCGCCCAATGTGTGATACGTGTGGTGAGGTTTAAGACTATGACCAAAAATAACACACAAATGACGGCTGGTAGGTCGAAACATATATAAAAATTGATCTCCTTCTAGATGGCGAGGTGCAGCCGGTATATGGAGGATATTACGGCCAAATCCGATCCTACCGCCATCTGCATTACAAGCCGCAGCGAGATGTTTACATCAACCTTATGATTATTATCGGGTATGTATTTTATGTGGTATTTCATTTTTCTAGGTTAAAACGTTTACAATAGCACTGATTTTTACTGGTTCGATACTAGATAATTTAGACCTGCTTATAAAACTTTCGTTGTGAGAACACAAGGCTGCTTAGGTTTGGTTTTGATGCGACTCTAGACGATTTGGACCTACTTATAAAACTTTCTTTGTAAGAACACAAGGCTACTCAGGCCTTGTAAAAATTCCTCCCCTTGACGTCGCTCAAGGAGAGGGTACCCCTCAGGAGGTATTCCGTCGGGCCGGCCACTGACGACACAAGTTCACGCTGCTCCGGTGGCCGATCCAACGACGAAGGCTAGGTTCACGGGTGGGTTACGGGTGTGCGTGCTTACGCCCCTCTGTCGCCCCGGACGAAGTAGTGCGAGGAGCGCAACGACCGTAACACACCCGAAAAAAAAAAGCCTTGTAAAATTGTGGAAATCATCCATTTTTGCGAGGTTTATAGAAAATAGTTTATATTAAGAAAAAAATATATAGTGCTATATTGAGTTCTACTATCTCTTATATTGATGTTATATGCGTTTTATATCTCTAATTAATCTGTTACAATCACCCACGGGTAAGATAGGGGGTGGTGAATTCTATTCTTACTCCGTCACCACACATTTTTTTTAATATTACCACAGCAAATATTTCTTTTTTGTTTTAATACAGTTCAAAGAGCTGTTTGGCGAGCATCGTGGCATTTCCGCAGCATTAGACACGATCGCTTTAAACGCAGCGTGGATTCAACGTGCCGATAGCGACCTTATGCGTTATTTTAACGCTTTAAGAAGACATTGATTTTTATTAGAAGATTTCAGAAGAACTGTAGATCAATTTTGTAGTGTGTGGAAACGTGGTTGTAACCATTTGCGTTATAACTGCGTAAGTAATCGGTAAAGATTGCTATTATTTATTATGTATGTATTATAAAACCCAAAAAAATGTTTTTTATATCCATTATAAGCTTAGAATAAAAACACAGAACGATAGTTTGGTACTTTAAGGAACGTCCATTAATCACGTAATCGTTTTTTTAGTATTTTTTAATCCCCCCTCCACTTTGGTGATACGTGGTGAGGTTTAAGACTATGAAACATCACGTGAATTTTTAGTACCTACAAAGAAGTAGTCCACAGCTCATTATATTCTCGGTTTTCTGCTGTTTTATACTTCGCAAAAAGGTCTTTATACAGATCACCTACTTTGAACTTCGTTCGTTGTCTGTCAACGGCTTTTTAGTTTAGAAATCTCAACGTTTGACAAAAAAATAAATACACGTGATATTTTACTACACCTCCCTCCTCCTTGTGATATTTCGTGATTATTGTCAAATACCTCCCCCCCCCCCCTTTCAAACCCCATGTGATTAATGGATGGCCCTTAAGTGTTTAAAAAAGTAAAGCGAAAAATTCTATTACAAGAGTATACACGCACACTACTATAAAATGGATCACAATGACGGACTACGGAATGGGCTGGCGTAGGGTGACATTTCTGTCACCAATTTAGTGGCGTCAAATATAGTGCGTGAAATTGGTTTCTATGTGTTATTATTCTAAGGCTTTGAAACCATTTAACCGATGTGCTCTGATCGGTTTCATTGGTTCAAAATGGTTTTAGATCATTAAAACAATGCGTTAGACCCGGTAGGTGTCGTTGCAATTTCAAGGGACTCTAACTTCATTTCTTTTTTAAATTTATAAAAACTACTTATAATTATTGTGAGATTTATTATTATTTTCCTTATTCCGACTGACACTATGTTTTAATTTAGCCCTCAAGCAATCCATTGGTGAAAACTGCATTCAATAACGTGCAGTAGTTTTTGCGTGATCCATGTACAAATATACAGATAGACTAGAAGTCTAAAATTGCTCTTTCGCCTTCTGTAATAAAGAAATTAATTTAATAATTATCTGCCATCGTACCTAATGACGATGACTTATTAGACGCGAGGGCCGTGATCATGAACTTTAAAGTCATCGAAACATGCAGAATTTCGATACGAACGCGGGTAAATATATAAAAATGGCTATAGCAATTATAATTTGATAATACTAGTATTGATATATCAGTGGCAGTTCCAAAACTGAGCTCTTTGGACGCTTAGGGTGGAAATAGTAATTAGAAGCACACATACTCTCCAACCGTGGATCCAAAGTACAAGAAAAGAGTGGTTGTAGGTAACAAGATAATATTTATAAAGATACTTGCAAGAATCATTAGCAAGAAACAAATACCAGCGAATTTTTTTTGGATTATTTGATCGTAGGCAATAAACTTATAGACATTTTACAACACAACTTAAGAGTTTTCAAATCCCTTTATTCACTTTCAAAGTTCGCTCCCGTAATTTATGGCGGCAAAGTTCTCGGGGCGGCTCGTTTTCTTTTAATTCGCCACTTATCAATGTTTTAATTATACATACAGTCATTTTGGATAATAGTTTCGGTTAAAAATATTGGATTTTTAGGTAAAATAGAAATGTTGAATGTGATGATCGTATTATTTGCTTTTGGAGACGCTTACGTTTGGGCTGTCAGTTCCGCTAGTAAAAAGAAAACGTGTCTTAACGTGTCCCAAACAGAATCCTATACGAAATTTATTCATCCATCCATCCATCAGCCCTTAAACGTCCACTGTTGGATATAGGCCTCCCCAAGGTAATGCCATTTATAACGGTCCTGTGCCACCTGCATTCAACGGTTTCCTGCGACCTTCATAATATCGTCAGTCCACCGAGTGGAGGGTCGTCCTACGCTGCGTCGTCCGATTCAAACCTTTCTTCCCCAACGATTGTCGTAAAATTATTATTTTGGATATATTTTCATTTTGTATTCCAATCCTTACTAATATCATATAAATCTATTTCAAAATATTTTTCACTTATAAGAATGAAGTTTTAAAGTCCTTATGACGTATGTTTTCGGTATCCAAAATCACGGCAAGACGGCTTCTCTTGTTGAGACTCTTACATACCTTTTTCTTCTTCGCGTAAAATATTTTGAAATAGTTTTTTCTATCTTTGTACATAGTTATTTTTTTATATATGTTTGTATATATAACCTTTTTTTTGTATACTAAAAATATTTGTCATATTAGTTGTATAAGTTAAGTCCTAATTTTTATTCGAATCTTATTTTTAAGGTGCTTATTATTGCGTTAGTCTCTTTATATACTGTCTTAACTATATTTTTTTGTTTTTAATAACTATAATTCGATAATATTTTACGTAAAATGAATATCAATTCACAAACAAATAAATTGTATGTATTTATTATATTTATTGTATACATTGCAAGAAATTTTACAAAAATTTTAGCTACTATGAATTATTAGTAGTTAAATTAAAAGTAACAGCTCTGAAATGTCAAATAGAATGAAACTTTATAATAATATATTTCTAATTCAGTCTTTTGGGCCATTATTAGGTACAGCCTTATTCATCAATTGAGGACAGAATAACAGCATAAATAGCCGCTCTTGGTTCTGCCTAGTGATCCTTCAGTCAGTATTTCGATTGTGTGTTTTTTATTTTTGCTACGCGATTTCTCCGGCAAATGTGTATAATATTGATGTGATAACGTTTTATAAATGAATGAACGTCGGCTGGACGAACGAAAAAGTATCACGTTTCGCCTGAGCCGAATGTGCAAGCGAGAGCGCGGGACAAGCTATAGAGATCCACGATCGGACTAAGCGTGCTTGCATTTTAAGAATTTGACGTGAACTGTTTTTGTTTATAAAATGAAGTGAAAAGTTAATGTGGTTGCCATTGTTAATTTTTGTTCAATTCATAATACTAAGCAAATTGTTCATCGATGTTTACTTATGATGATATAACTTAAAATCGTTTTCTGTAAAAAGACTTTACAGACAACCATTTGTTTTTTTTATAATTGGTTGATTCGAGACGACTGTCATCGATTGACTATTTGATTTGTTTTGATCACGTGGTGAAAGATTTTATATCTAACAATTATATATTTGTAAAAAAAAAAAATGCTTAAATACAAATGAAAAATGATTGCCACATATGAGATTTGAATTCCCATCTATTGGAAATCCGTCTTATTAAAACGATAACCGGTTCTAAAAAAAAAAACTCACTTATTCTTGTTTTCTTCTTCTTTTATGTATTTGCAATCAGCTACTTATATGAGTCATTGTTGCTAGTGTCGAGTTATAATTAACTTCACGTCTTTAGTCCCTTCATGTTAGTCATAGACCGTGAGTAAGTCATATCCTCGCCATCAACAGTGCTATGGCCCACACTGATAATAGTACTTTCTGGGATATCATATTTATTATATCCCAGCAAGTGCTATGGCCCACACTGATAATAGTACTTTCTGGGATATCATATTTATTATATCCCAGCAGTTCCTTTGCATCACATTACATAAAATACCATCAAAATTATTTAATATAATGTTTAAACACTAAGATATGGAATATAATAAGAGACTAACAGATTAAAATAACGTATTCAAATTCCCGCCAAAAGTCACTATCACATGTTTAGTTTCTTTTTAAAGATTATTATCTTTAAATAAAAATACTCGCCTTATTAAAAATATAGCGTCCGCGTATTCCTTTCAATCATCTTAAAAGCCAAATAGCAGTATTATGATATATTAAAATTATTATATTCACAAAGTTATTTGCGCACAGATTAATTTATTTATATATATATAAAAGAAAATATAGATTCAGTGTAAAAATATTTCATATAATAATAATATTTGTAATCAATATCAAATATAATTTTAATGAATTTTTATCTTAGATGGATATTTACGCGAATATTACATACGAAATGAAATCATTTTTACGGATATTACGGGCATCCGCCCGTGGCAATGAACGTTGATGTGTTCAAAATGGCGGCAAAGTATAAATCACATTCGAAACGCAATAAAATTCGTAAAAATAGTTTAATTTCAGTTATATAAATAGTATGAGGAAGGTGAATTACAACATTTTTTTAGAAGTTTTTATCAAATTATCATAATTATTTAATAGCTAGAAGACCGCAGCGTTATTAAATTTCATATCTTTTTTATTTTATCTCACTCAGCGACACATACACAACTTCCTCCCTTCCTTCATGAATGGCATGTAATATATCTTACTAAATAGGTTTTGTAACATTTATTAAGATTTTACAACAGAGCCATCTGTTGGTAAATTCTAATAAACTATAATTTTTTTCACATTAATTGGTAGACTACATTTGTTTTTTTTTTCAATGTTATTATTTACTTAATTAACCAACAATATTTAAAGTGTACAATGTTACCGTCAGGTGGCGTGCTGAAATTTAATTTAAGATAAACTTAAAAATGGTATATCAAACATTCATGTTCATGCAGTATTATGGGAGAAATATCATAAACAAAAAAAACACACATTTCACGATGAGCCATTGCATATATTGCTGCCAGTTGAAAATTGTATTTAAACGTGGTCCTAAGCGAAAACTAAGTGAGAAATTTATTTAAAAATAGTTTAGTTATAACAATTTATATATCATCATAATTCTCCTACTCTTATCCCAATTACTTGTGGTCAATACAATATTTACTCTTCTTTCATAGTACATATTCTAAAAGTTATTGGCAATAGTTTTACGAACGGCCGCCTGCCAGACGTCAACACTCCTTGTGAATGTAATTGTTGACCCAACGGCATCAGATGGAGTTGGTCCAGGTCACCACAAGGCTTCTAGTCGTACTTACGACATCCTCGAGCAAAATAAGGGTTGGTAGTACTCGTAATCGTTACCATACAGCACTTATAACAATTTATATATAATAATTAAACGCGTGAACGTGTGAAGAGTGAACGGAGCGTTGGGGCAACTTCTCGGCAGCCACCACCTCAGCCAGAAGGCACGTGTAGCAACACATAACGCAGTGCTTGTCCCAACATTACTGTATGGAAGCGAGAGTTGGGTATGCAGAAAAGAGTATGAAATAAAAATATGAGTAGGTATGTAAAATTAATGCGGTCGAAATGCCATCTCTGCGGAAAATCTGTGGAGTTAGGCTGACCGACCGCATTCGTAACGACGACGTAAGAGAGCGAGTAGGTATGAAAGAGAGTATTGGTGTAAAGATGCGAAAGGGAATGCTGCGATGGTTCGGACATGTGGAAAGAATGCCGAACGAACGCCTGGTTAAGAAGATATACAATGCGAAAGTGGAAGGATGTAGGTACCGAGGGAGACCGAGACTAACCTACCTAGACCAGATCGGTCATGTACTGAAGGGAGGTGGAGTCAAGAGTCTCCGAAACCGGCGAGCGGGTATGAAGAGAATTATGAATGTTGAGGAAGCGAGTGAAGTATGCAGAGATAGAGTTCTCTGGCACTCTGTTCTGAGAGCCTACCCTGCAAGGGATATGGCGTGATGATATGTATGTATGTATGTAATTAAACGCCTTTAGCAATACCTAATTGATTACGAAAATAAATTATGACAAAATATATCTGCGTTAATACAGACATTTATTATAATAATCTCCATTGACTTTGGTCGTTGTGATCGGAATGTTATGAACTTAAATTACATATTCACGAATTTTTATTACTGAAATTGCGCTAATGTCTTCTATAATTAAATATTTATGATTAATTTTATTTGTATACTTATTAGTGCGTTTATTTAGAACTGAGAAAGCGTTAGATTGGAATTTGCCATCCTGTTGATGGCGAAATACAATTTAATTGATAACTTGTAGCATAATCATTAAGCTTATCTCCTAGTGTGAATAAAATTACACAGGCCAATGGTATAATATAACGCATTTGCTTAACTCTTTCAGCAGCGTATGCGTGAATCACGCATTTCTATCGATTTCGTCTTTAAATTCTATGAAATTAATCAATTTAGATTAAATAAAATATTATGAAAAATTAAAAACGCAAAAAAATGCCATTGTCGATTTGATACAATTAATTGTTGTTATTAAATAATTAAGACCAATGATTAAAAAAAAAAAAAACAAAAAAAAAGGGTTTCTATTTTTCTAGAATTTGGACTTTTACAAAGGTTTTTGTCTTTGGTATATCCGACCAGTAGTGTGTCAGTGTTGCAAATAGTTGAAAAAAAAAATGTGTGTTAATGTTGTCATACTTTACGCATATAAATTAAATTTAGTATTTAAGTAGATTTTCTTTTAGTAAGTAATACTTTGTAACTTTTTCATATCTAATACTGTCCATGTGAAATGTACCTAATTTATGAGATAGTTTAAGTTAAATCTTAATTAAGTATTATAATAATATTATCTGTATTTATGATCTCAATAATATTGTTTCTTTTTTATATTTATAAAAGTATATAAATTCATATAGAACTCACTATTGTGTATGACTGTTTTCGTGTAGCATTCTATGATTATAATCTATGTATATTTATAATTTAGAACGATTACTGTAATGATCGAGGGTAGATGGAGTTATCAGTGGCAACTCGAGACTTAATTAGCTTAAAGGCCTTTGCAACCAAACCACAAAAAATCCTATAAAACATTCTTAAATACTAATATTTACACTTAAAATGCCAATTTTCTCTACCGTCAAATGAAATTGATAATAGATTTTTTTTTAAATATTATAACGACGACGTTAATAAAAAAGCGATGACGCGAAAATCAATGACGTTTACTAATTACCAAATCGTTTCATAATATTTGCGCCCTGATTAAAATTCCATGTTAATAATGGGTTGAAAAAAAAAACATGTTGACTTACAAGATTTTTTTTAATCAAAACCTAAAAAGACAAATATTAAAATACTAATATATCAAATATTATTTTATAACAATTCGAGTTAATATATACATAGTTAATAAAGGACCCAAACTTTACTATATGTGCAAGGAATCTGTATGGAATTTATTATGACGTGAGTTACAAAAATATAGTTTTATTATCAAGCGTTATTGGTAAGAAATTTTGAAATAAAAACCTACACAATTTGAGATCTTTGCCATATAATTAGGAGAATGTATTGTCGTTTCAGGCCTGACTATCCATTGCCTGCCATATTGCCATATTATTCTAACTTATAAGCGTCATGAATTTACCTAGAAACATCGTTCTAATAGTTCATTTTATTTTAAATATCTGTAAACTGTTAGGTAACTTAGATATTTCCATATTATTTAAGGGCAAAGTGTTTAATGTGAGAATGTGTAGCAATAAAAATATATAAGTTATTTTTATAATATTATTTTGCTTTAGATGTTGAATAATAATTACCTGTTTCATAGTAGTTTCTGAGTGCTTTTTCAAAATGCGTTAAAAAGCGTTCATATGGAACAAATATCAAATTGCTTTGTTTTTAAATCCGTAGTGTTCTATTTTAAGTTAACAACTTTACATTTAACGTTAACATTTAAACTTACATTAAGACCGAACACTCTTTATTAGGGGTGTGCGAATATCGTTCGAATCGAATCGAATCGAATATTAATATTCGATTCGAAATTCGAATCGAATAATTCGAATTTTCGAATTATTCGAAATTCGACGAATAATTCGAAAAAAATCGAATAATTCGAAAAATTTTTAAAAATTTCGAATAATTTGAACAATTTGCGAATTATCGAAATATCATTGGATTTTCTATTGTTCCCACAATTTGAATGTCATATTTGAATATCGAACATAACAAACTCCGAATTTAAAATACAATAAAAATTTGCGAATATTATAATTCGGAAAAAATCTAAATTATTCGAATAATTCGAAATTTTTCGAATAATTCGAAATTATTCGAATAATTCGAAATTTTTCGAATTATTCGAAATTTTTCGAATTATTCGGGAACTTTCGAATAATTCGAAATTTCGAATTATTCCATTCGAGTTTCGAATCGAATATTAATATTCGATTCGGAACGAATAATTCGTAAGTTCGAATTATTCGCACACCCCTACTCTTTATCGTCGTGAAGAGCGTTTAGTATACAAACAAAATCTCATATGTTACATTTCAACGCTTGTTGAAATAGTGTAAATAAAAAAAAATCGTATCTAATAAAGGCCTAAAAATTCACGGTTTCTGTAAAACCCTTCGGACTAGGTTTGCTTTGTATTACTGCAATGACTTAAAACTGTTTTTAAAAGCATTTATTAATTGTCATATTTATTTTTTTCTGGTGACCAATTAAGAACTGGTTATTTCTTGGTCGCCGTGGGTAAGCATATAGCGTTAATGGCAGGTAAAAAAAGACCAGAAGAAGGAATTTCGTCCACCATATCGTTAATCTTTTAGCGTAATTTTTTAGACAGTAATACATTATTATAATTACGTACGCATCATGATGTACGATAGGGTGCACGAATTGCCGTGCGGTGACGCAGTTAGAATACAATTAACCATGTATCTTGCCTGTGGATATCGTAAAAGACGACTAAATAATTGTAATATGCATATAACATCTATGCATGAATAAATGGATAACTACATCACAGAGGATAACAACATCTACAAGTAGAAGGGTTTCACTAATAACAAGACCAACAGCGCCAAGGAGGAACCCTAAAAAGGCATGTAGTCACTTAACATCTATGACACATGAGTTGCGCTCTTAAAGCTTTAACCAATTGTTATAAAGCCACTTCAAGAAAATTAATTTTGTAAACAAACCATTATCACAATTAAATTAAACATAAAAAGAGCACGGACAAAATGTCTATGGTATAGCTTAAAATAAAAAAAAACATCAATGCAAGAGAAGAAAACTCAAAATAAAAACCTACACCAATGAGTCTAACCAGCCTAATATACTAGACCAATTTCTCTCTTAGTTCTCGTAGGCTTGAGCCCAGCAATAGAACTCATTTCAACCGAAAATCTGATGAGCGTACAAACAGATAAACAGTTAATATTGAAAATGATTTCGGTTTTATAAGTAGGTACTATCGTAAATATTTAGTAAAAATACTTGTTTTAACATTGCAATGAAATATATTAATTTTATTTATCTGCTGATGAGCAAAAAATAATAATGATAAAATTTCCCGTGTGGTTACGGAGTAAGAATACAATTCACCACCCCATATCTTACCCGTGGGTGATCGTACGAAACTACTAAGGGATACATAACGCATATAACATCTATGTGAGAGAAGGAAAACTCTAAACAAAACCCTAAACCAGCACGTTTGACCAGCGTGGTATAGTAGGTCAATTACCCTTCCATTATGGAGGAGGCCCGAGCCCAATAGTGGGACATATATGAGCTGAGATGAGCAAAAAATAACTATATGTATAATATCAGCGCTATTTTATAAAAAAAAATTGTCAAAGCTGAGCCAATAGCCTTTTTTGTTTCTTGTTTATTATTTTATACCAGAAGTTATTTTCTTTAGTTCAGTTTATTTTCATTAGTTTTAACGAGAACAAAATAAATGTTTTTCTTTCTTTCAAAAACGAATAAATTGTCCACACAACATAAGTAATAAAGCCCATTATTTCTCTGCTTATTCAATAACAGAGCAGGAGAAGAGAAATTATAATATCTATGACTCAAAATCATTAAGTGTACGCTAATAAACTTTGCCCGTAATCCGCAATTTGCTCACATAACGCACTTTGCTCACAATAAACACTTTGCCCGTTGGAGTATTGAATGTTTGTAATATATAAGATTTGACTACGTGTAAACATTTTGTATTTGCTTTTGTAATAAACTTTCCAACTGTATAAGTTTTATTTTATTTGAAACTCGCTGTGCTGTATATTGTCCGTGTGGTGACGGAGTAAGAATACAATTTACCACCTATCTTACTCGTGGGTCGTATGAGATGACTAATTGATATAAAACGCATATAAGATCTATACAAGAGAAAGAAAACTCGAAACGATATACTATACCAATACGTCTGACCAGCGTGGTATAGTGGATCAATTTTCTTCCCATTATGTAGGAGGCTCGAGCTCAACAGTGGGACATAATATATGAGCTAAGATGAATATGTATAATTGTATATATATATATATATATATATATATATATAGACTTTTCAATTGCAATAAAGAAACTCCTATTACGCACTCAATACTATTAAAATTTTCGTGTAGTAACGAAGTTAGAATAGAATTCATTACCCTTTTTTTTTTATTGGTGGGCTATGGGTGCGTCTCGCCCCGCCGAATCGGTCCGGGGTGACGGGAAGGCGGCGCGTGACCCCATAGACCCACCGTAAAACCTTCTCTCTTCGCCGTGCGAGCGGACCACCGGTACTCGATTTTAACTTCGGTGGCCCGCCCGGCGGTTTACCCTTGCGGGTTCCTCTCGTCGACACCCCGACAGATTTCGCCGTCGGGGCGTCGCCCTCACGCGGTGGCCTCACGTCGGGTGACCGGACAATTCCCCGGTCCGATCACCCGAGGCCTCGGTTAGGGCGGCATCAGGCGCAGGTATTCGCGCCTGCGCCGCCCCGGCCGCTGACGACGGCCCGGGTCGCGGGAATCCTCCCGGACTCGTTCCGCCGCCTCCTTCTGCGAGATGACAGCCTCGCAGAAGGCGGCGACCGCGTCCCAGTTCCTGACGCTGTCGACCATCGCCCTCGCGACAGCCGGCAGCGTCAGGTCGGCACCGATAGCAGCGACGAGGTCACGGCGATGCCGGTCAAAGCCCGGACACACCTCCAGCGTGTGTTGCGCCGTGTCCTCGTCACTGCTGCAATGGTGGCAGAACGAAGTCCACTCCCTATACGCGACTGTGTGCAGGTACAAGCTGAAGCATCCGTGCCCCGACAACACCTGCACCAGTCGAAAGGAGAGGACTCCGTGCCGCCGCTCCATCCACTCCATCAGTACGGGCCGGAGAGCCTCGACGGTGACGACACCGTGTCTAGGCTTCTCCAGCCGCGTAGCCCAACGGGCGATGACGTCTCGGCGGGCGTCCTCGCGCCAGGTGGCTATCTCGCTCAGCGATGGGGAGCCACCTTCGTCGCGCAGTGAGGTCACCCGCCGGTAGAGGTCGGAGAGCATCTCCGCCTCTAGGTCCCACGGGGGTGTCCCGGTCAGTAGGCATGCCGCCTCGGTCGATACCGTGCGGTACCCGCGAATGGCTCTGACCGCCATGACTCTCTGGGGTCTCCACAGAACAGGCCTTTTTTTTTTTTTTTTTTTTTTTTTTTTTTTTTTTTATTATATTGGTGGGCTATGGGTGCGTCTCGCCCCGCTGAATCGGTCCGGGGTGACGGAAAGGCGGCGCGTGACCCCATAGACCCACCGTAAAACCTTCTCTCTTCGCCGTGCGAGCGGACCACCGGTACTCGATTTTAACTTCGGTGGCCCGCCCGGCGGTTTACCCTCGCGGGTTCCTCTCGTCGACGCCCCGACAGATTTCGCCGTCGGGGCGTCGCCCTCACGCGGTGGCCTCACGTCGGGTGACCGGACAATTCCCCGGTCCGATCACCCGAGGCCTCGGTTAGGGCGGCATCAGGCGCAGGTATTCGCGCCTGCGCCGCCCCGGCCGCTGACGGCGGCCCGGGTCGCGGGATTCCTCCCGGACTCGTTCCGCCGCCTCCTTCTGCGAGATGACAGCCTCGCAGAAGGCGGCGACCGCGTCCCAGTTCCTGACGCTGTCGACCATCGCTCTCGCGACAGCCGGCAGCGTCAGGTCGGCACCGATAACAGCGACGAGGTCACGGCGCTGCCGGTTAAAGCCCGGACACGCCTCCAGCGCGTGTTGCGCCGTGTCCTCGTCACTGCTGCAATGGTGGCAGAACGAAGTCCACTCCCTACACGCGACCGTGTGCAGGTAAAAGCCGAAGCATCCGTGCCCCGACAACACCTGCACCAGTCGAAAGGAGAGGACTCCGTGCCGCCGCTCCATCCACTCCATCAATACGGGCCGGAGAGCCTCGACGGTGACGACACCGTGTCTAGGCCTCTCCAGCCGCGTAGCCCAACGGGCGATGACGTCTCGGCGGGCGTCCTCGCGCCAGGTGGCTATCTCGCTCAGCGATGGGGAGCCACCTTCGTCGCGCAGTGAGGTCACCCGCCGGTAGAGGTCGGAGAGCATCTCCGCCTCTAGGTCCCACGGGGGTGTCCCGGCCAGTAGGCATGCCGCCTCGGTCGATACCGTGCGGTACCCGCGAATGGCTCTGACCGCCATGACTCTATGGGGTCTCCACAGAACAGCCCTGAGCTGGACGTTCAGAGCCCTCGCCCACACGGGTGCGCCGTACATGGCCATAGAACGGATCACCCCCGCATACAGCCGTCGGCCCTCGAAGCTGGGTCCGCCCACGTTCGGCATGAGCCGCGAAAGGGCGGACGCCGCGCCGACCAGCCGGGGAGCAATTCGGCGAAAATGCTCCCGGAACCACCATCGCCCGTCGAGCACCAGACCCAAGTACTTCATATGGGCCTGGATGCTGATGTGGACGGAGTTGACGACTAGCGAGACGCCGATTGGCGGCCTTACGCGTGGCCCATGGAACAATAGGGCCTCCGTCTTATTTAGGGCCACCCTGAGCCCCAGCGCCTCGATTCGCCCGACCATCTCCTCGGTGCCGAGAGTGGCCAGGCTCGCTGCCTCTTCGAGTGTCCTGCCCCGGGCTGTGACGAGCGTATCGTCAGCGTAGCATATCACGCTCAGCCCGGGGGGGAGACTCCCTCTCAACGCCCAGTCGTACCCGATGTCCCACAGAGTCGGCCCCAGAACCGACCCCTGTGGAACGCCGCACGACATGAATACTATCAACCCTTACTTTGCTCGTGCCCGCCCTCGCCGGTGACAGACGAGGGGGTGTGTGGGACTCGCCGGTCAGCTGGTTCGACCGAAATACCCACTAAAACCACAGCGGTCCCTTCCGCGCTTTTACGGGATGCCGGAGAGATCGTCTATTGACATTCTATCCCCGACACCCCAACGCTAGGCCGTCTGGCCACGTCCAGTCGACAGTCAAGGCGGCGGGAGGAGATGCGCGTAACGGCGCCTCCGCCTTCCTGGCCGCCGCCTACGGAGCGAGTCTGCAGAAGCAAATGCCTCACGTATCCGCTCCGCGGCCTCCTTCGAAGAGATGACCTCCTCACAGAAGGAGGCCATCGACGACCAGCACCTGTCGCTGTCAAGCATCTTAGATATGATGGTCAACAACGACAGGTCTATTCCTATCACCGCCGACAGGACGTGGCGCTGAGGCCCCCAGGCGGGACATACCTCTAAGGTGTGACGCGCATCATCAGTTAGCGCGCCACACTCATGGCATCCAGGGGCCTCTTCCCGTCCGATTCTGTGCAGGTACTTACCGAAGACCCCGTGTCCGGTAAGTACCTGCGTCATCCTGAAGGACAAGTTGCCGTGCCTTCTCTTCATCCAGCGGTGGAGGTGGGGCGCAATTGCCTCAACGGTCCCCCGACCTGCTACAGGGGACTCTAATTCCTCCCTCCACCGCCGTATAATTGCCGCTTGAGCTGCTTCTCTTGCCCTAATCAATTCCCCCACGGTAATATGCTCGCCGCTTTCCCGCGCCGCAGCGCAAAATCGGTAGACCTCCGCTTGTGCCCTAGCCTGGAGCAGCCAGGGTGGATCACCTGCCAGCAATGTGGCTGCGGTCCAGGATACCGTTCGGTAGCCCCTTATAGTCCTCACCGCCATGGTTCTTTGTGCTTTACGCAGCAAAGCCTTATTAGGGGCGGTGAGAGACTCCGACCAAATTGGGGCACCGTACAATGCCATGGACCGCAAAATACCCGCATATAGACGCCGGCAGGACGATCCGGGACCACCAGTATTTGGCAGAAGCCTACCCAGCGCCGCAGCTGCTCCGACGAGCCTGGGGACTAAATGGGCAAAGTGCGGCCCGAAGCTCCATTTACTATCTAGGTGCAGACCCAGGTACTTCATCCGGGTCTGCACCGGCACGGCAACTCCAGACACCCTGATCTGTGCTCCTCGGGGGAGACCTTGGCACCGGCCATAGAATAGGAGGGCCTCCGTCTTCTCGAGAGAGACTCTGAGACCCAGCTTGCCTATCCGGTCCACGACGAGCGCTACACCAACCTCTGCCACTCGGGCGGCCTCCCGGAAGTCAGCCCTCTCCACCGTGATGAGAGTGTCATCTGCATAACAAATAACTCCCATCCCGGGAAGGAGCTGGCCCCGTAAAAGCCAGTCGAACCCAACGTTCCACAGGGTCGGACCGAGGACCGAGCCCTGTGGAACGCCGCATTCCACCCTGTGGTAACGTATGCGCCCGTCGTCCCCCTCCCAGAGCACGTGCCTTCCCTCGAGGTATGCCTCCAACAGCCTCCGGAGGTACAGAGGCACTCCATGATATTGGAGTGCCTCCTTCAATGTCTCGTGTGGGAGACTATTGAAAGCATTCTTAATGTCGAGCGAGACTGCCAGTAACACTCCTTTCCTGGCCACCGCTTCAGTAGCCAGGGTCTTTAGGGCGGCCAGTGCGCCAATTGTTGACCGGCCGCATCTGAATCCGTACTGTTTATCTGACAGTCTCGGCCCAACAACCTCGAGATGCTGAACGAGACTATCCGCGAGCACCTTCTCTAGCAATTTCGCCGTCTCGTCCAGCAGCACCAGGGGTCTGTACGCAGAGGGTGAGTCGACCGGGCGACCCTCCTTCTGCAGCAAACAGAGTCTGCCACTCTTCCATTCCTCCGGGAACTGCCCGGAACTCAGACATTCATTGAGCAGCTCCCGGAGCTTCTCCTTCCAGTATTCTGCGGCGATGCCGAGCACGAGACCCGGGACACCATCCGGGCCAGGCGCCTTCCTCTTCCCACGAAGTCGGGAGAGGGCCACTTCTAATTCATCGGCAGTGATAGGGGGGATAGGTGTCTCCGCCTCCACTGCCGACCGAGGAGCCATTCTGGGGGGAACGTGTCCCACAGAACGCGGGAACAGTTCCCCCATTAGCCTCGACATGAGATTCGAGTCCAGTGCCTTATAACGACCTAGACCAACTCCATCTGATGCCGTTTGGTCAACAATTACATTCCCAAGAAGTGTTGACGTCTGGCAGGCGGCCAGTCATAAAACTATTGCCAATAACTTTTAAAATATGTACTATGAAAGAAGAGTACATATTGTATGGACCCCAAGTAATTGGCATAAGAGTAGGAGAATGATACCCATCTGATTCGAGTAGTAAGTCAATTGTCCTCCTTTTTAAAAGGAGACTCGAGCCCAGCTTATATGAGCGTATATGAGCTAAAATAATGACTATTAAAAAGCTTATTTTTGTTGTAATGGATGATAAATACAAATTCTTAATATAAATTTCCCGCAATTATAAGATTAAGGAACGTAAGTAAATGTAATAGTGGTAGGACCACGCTGTTGACAGTTCTCTGTCTACAGCCGCGGGCCGGTCCGTCCGGGGTAGTACCACACTGAGCAGAAGATCGACGTCTGAGTAATGGCAATGTGCTATTGTGCTTCTTTCGGTGAGCGAGAGAGCCGGAAGCCCAACTGGGTTTGGGGATTTTATTAGTAGGCAGAGACCTTGGTATTGCAAAGGTCCATGGGCAGCAATGACACTTATCATCAGGTGTGCTGCTTGCTCGTTTGCCGTGATAAGCAATAAAAAAAATGTAATACTAAAGGAAAATTTAAAATCTCGTTCTGACTCCGTTAGAAGGTAGTTTGGTGGAAGTTTGTATCTAAGAACGATCACAATTTTGGAATTTACAATTTTTTTATTTACGAAGCGAAAAATAATGTCATAAGTGGGATTCGAACCCACACGTATTGGGAATCCGGTCCAATCGTGCCGCCACTTACACCAACGTGAACTATTGTAGGAAATTCAAATCTCGCTTCGTATCATATTTTCGTCTTTAAGGAGACGTGTGCCATCTACCCGACAATGTTTACGCATGTCACATGTGAATGTCCTACAATAGTTCACGGTGGTGTAAGTGACAGCACGATTGGGCCTGATTCGCAATAGGTGTGGGTTCGAATCCCACTTGCGACATTATTTTTCGCTTCGTAATCGGGTTTCTATCATAACGTGTCAAAAAGACTCTCCATGTATCCGAAATAATCTGAAACTTTTATATCTAACTGAATCTGGAGTGGTGAATTGTATTCTTACTCAGTCACCACACGGAAAGATAACATATAAGATACATATTATTTATTTAATTAAGGTTTGTAGGATAAGGATATTTGCCTTTAGGTCCATTGAACCAAAAATAACCCAAATCTTGAAGCTCTTCTGATGCCCAATGATATCTTTTCGGCATAAAATGTGGCAACCGTTTTCTTCGATCGAAATTTTCATTGTTATAATTACTTCTTTTAATTTTTATATCTTTTGGTTTAATTAAAATATTTCCTTGTATATAATATATATTGTCTTCTTCTGAAGGTTCTTTAGAAGAAAACTCTTCACTCTTTTTATTATTTTTATATTCTTCAAGAAATTCAAAACTGTTATTGAAATCATTATTGAAATTTTCATTACCTTCAAATGTATTCCATGCATTATTACTGATAGAATTTCTTTTAAGGTCTCTTTTGTCGTTATTTTTTACAACTCTGAACCTTTTGAAGAAAGCTTTTTCTTTTTTATTGCGCAATTTATTTTTTAATAACGCAATTAGTACCTTTTTTCCTTCATTAGTTAGAATTGGATTTAGCTTTCTAAACGAATTAATATTTTTTAATTTTTGCATTTGTCTTTTCCTATTTCTGTTATTTCGAATTTTAGCTTGTTTAAGTACTAGAAAATTATTGTAATCATTATTATTTTCAAATGAATCAATATCTTTAATATGCTTTTCAGTCCGTTTATTTAGATTTTTTATATTTTCGATATTTATTCTATCTAAATCTAATGTAAATCTTCCATTACTAAAAATAGCTGGACTTTGAATTGCATTCATTAGACCCCTAGTTTTTTGCCGTTTATTTTTAATATTATTTTGTTTTTTGATATAGTTTGAATGTTTGTGCATGCGTAGGAATCTGTCAATTTGTGTCAAAAGCCATAAATCGCTTTCTGTATATTTCTTAATAATATTTATTGGTTTTTTAACATTTTTAACGTATCCATTCTTTTCTAAAATATATATCTTGTATGAATAAGCTTTATGGGCTGTAACAAATAAATATCTATATATAACACAGGAAAACAAAATCAACCTTTTTTTTTTGCATGAAGTTTTTCTACTGTAGTTTACTAATTTGGGTGCGCTGATTTCAAATCTACCCTCAGATTTTTTGTAGCAGCTCTAGTTAGTGAGATACAGGTACCGTCTTGAATTTACATAAGTAGTCGATAGTTTCTATCAATAGCGGTGTAACTTAACTAGTCTTTTTATAAATTTCATTATGTCTTCCTCAAGGAGGACGTGTTTAAATAATCCTGATTATTTTTGTGTTATTTGTGGAGATTATATGTTCCAAAAATTTCGTTTAAATGTGTCGGACTTTGTGGAAAAGGCATACTTCGACTACTTTTGGTTTCCGTTGACGTCAAACGCTAAACCTTGGATACCAAGTTTGGTATGTAAAAGTTGTGTTGAATCTTTGCGACTGTGGGCAAACAAAAAAGACCCACTTTTAAGTACCAAGCTCCTATGATTTGGCGTGAACCACCTAACCATCATGACGACTATTATTTCTGTGTAACGAAAATCATAGGAATAAACCATAAAAATCGATCTAAGTGGGTGTATACAAACTTAAAATCTGCCATAAGACCAGTCTTGAGTATTATTGACACATCAACACCACAGCAGCCATGTAGATCTTCGTAAAATCTAGACCAGTGCAGCGGACAAACCAAAAATGACGACAGTAGTAACGACAGTGATTTTGAGTGCTATGGTAGTCCCCGACCGCTTAATCAAGATGATCTGAATGACTTGATCAGGGACCTTGGACTGTCTAAAAGAGCATCAGAAATTTTAACTTCCCGATTGAAAGAAAAAATTGTTGACCAGAGAAACGAAGATATCGTACTACCGTAACAGGGAAAAGGATTTACTTCCTTTCTTTATTCAAAAAGATAATTTTGTGTTTCGTACTGATATTCCGAGCCTAATGACTGCAATGAGATTAAAAGAGTATAATCCAAATCAGTGGCGGTTGTTCACTGATTCGTCAAAACGAAGTTTGAAATGTGTACTTTTACATAATGGTAACAAACTTGGTTCCTTACCTATTGCTCATTCTACAATGGTTAACGAAGAATATCCACCGATGTATTTTCGATGGCCCACAAATCAGGAAGTTGATAGATGATAAAAATTTCATCAATCATATGACAGCTGTCGAGGAATGAACATATGATGGCTGATTATTGTTGGAGCATTCAAAATAGTACTCATAATACATCTCACACTAGAAAATCCAAAAGAAGGAAATTTTATTCAGAATAAACATATTTAATAATTTTTTTAAACTTAAACTATGTGCATTTTCAATGAAAAGCCTGTCACTTCATAACTCCAAAACTAGAGCTGCTACATAAAAACGGCATATATTTTTGAAATCAGCGTGGAAAAACAATTCAGATTCATGTAAAAAATCTCATGCAACAGACATGCTGTTTTCCAGTGTAATTCTTTTATATACTTGTGTACCTATGTGACTGAACACCTGCTAAAAGGCTCAACTGATTTTGATATTTTTGTTTATGTTCAAGTAGATTCAAGAATTATTGAGATTGATAATTGGACCTAGTAGATTGCAATTGATTTGAAGGCATTTTAATTTATAGTGTTGAGTGCCGTGCGTCCCATGACCCACCGTATTTCCTCCCAATCACCGTTGGACAAATCATTGGTACCGAATCTTTGACGTTCGTGACCAGCCCGGCGGGTTAGGCTGTCGAGTACCATCTCTCGTCGACGCCCTGGCTATCAAGGCGTACTGAAATGTAGCTGTGTGGTAGCAGTTACGAATACTATCAACCCTTACTTGGTCGTGGATGTCGTAAATTACGACTTTTAACGACCTGGACCAACTCCATCTGATGCCGTTTGGTCAACAATTACATTCACAAGTAGTGTTGACGTCTGGCAGGCGGCCGGTCATAAAACTATTGCCAATAACTTTTACAATATGTACTATGAAAGAAGTGTACATATTGTATTACTTATTATTTGTAAATAAGTATTGGTTTTTTAGATTAATAAGATTTAAGAGAATATATATTTTTTTCCAAGCAACGACTGACACATTCATTGTAGCCACTTTTTTTGTTGGTGTTCATAGTTAAAATTATTTCTTCGTTTAAAAGAAAAACAAAGCAAAATATACTTACTATATTCTATAATATTAAATATTATGTACAAATTTATTAATAATATTTTCATTTTTATTTTAAATTATTATTTTTTTTCATTTAAAGTATTTCTTTTAAACGAAATAATACAATTGAATATTGTTTACAATCGAACATGTTTTTAAAAGATTTATGTTCTTAAAATAAATTGATTTTTTAATTATTTTGATTTTATTGCGATATGCGAACGCTGAATTTAATTTTAAGCATGTAGCGTAGGAAATTTTAGACGGATTGTGACACTGAAATATTTTTCGTGTAATGACGGAATAATAATATAGTTCTCCAGTCCCCTTTTTATCAGTGGATATCGTCTACTAAGGGGGCGTTCAAGTATTACGTAACGCAATTTTTGAAGATTTTTGATACTCCCTCCCCCTCATGTAACGCGCCGTAACGTTTCTCTGTATTCCATCTCCCCCCTCCCTGAACGTTACGTAACACCCAAGTGACCGTTTTTAAACGTATTTGCGCCAATAATAAATAAAAAAAGAGCATACAAACTCGCAATACATGTGTATATTGTTTGATCATCATTTAAAAAATAAAATTTGCTTGGCAACTTGGGCAATTTTAATTCCCTAGTTTTTTTATTTAATAAAATAACAATGTTACGTAACGCGTTGTTTGAACCCCCTCTCGGCTATGTAATGCATTGTAACATTTTACAGGAAACCCCCTCCCCCCAAATTGCGTTACGTAATACTTGAACGCCCCCTAAGGGATATAATATGTAGATCATCATTCTCCTACTCTTATACCAATTACTTGGGGTCGATACAATATGTACTACTCTTGTTTCATAGTACATATTGTGAAAGTTATTGGCAATAGTTTTATGACCGGCCGTCTGCCAGACGTCAACCCTCCTTGGGAATGTAATTGTTGACCAATCGGCATCAGATGGAGTTGGCCCAGGTCGTTATAAGGCTTTTAGTCGTCTTTTACGACATCCACGAGTAAAGTAATAGTAGATAAGAACTATATAAAAGAAGGCAATCTCGATATAAAACATTATAGCAACACGTTTGACCATCGTAATAATATTAGGACCAAGCTCCAGTAGTGTTTTCGTATAGTGATGGAGTAAGAATAAAATTCACCACCCCTTATCTTACCCGTGGATGATCGTAAAAGACGACTAAGGGATATAAAACGCATGTAACATCTATGCAAGAGAAGAAAAACTTGAAACAAAACCCTATACCAACACGTAGTTCAGTTTCCCTCTCATTTTGGAGGTTCGTGTCCAGCTGTGCACATATTTGAGTTGAGATGATGAATACTAAAAACTGTTAATGATTATATTATAATGAAGATATACAATGCGAAAGTGGAAGGATGTAGGTACCGGGGGAGACCGAGACTAACCTACCTAGACCAGATCGGTCATGTACTGAAGGAAGGTGGAGTCAAGAGTCTCCGAAACCGGCGAGCGTGTATGAAGAGAATTATGAATGTTGAGGAAACGAGTGAAGTATGCAAGGATAGAGTTCTCTGGCACTCTGTTCTCTCTGCCTACCCTGCAAGGGATATGGCGTGATGATATATATGTATGTATGGTCTGGACACTCGCCGTCCATTCCGTTCGGGGCGACGGAAGGGCGGCGCTGTAACTCACCATATTCCCTCCAGATCGCCATTGAGCTGACCACTGCTACTGAATCGTTGACCTCCGTGGCCATATTTTAGCCCTAAACTTAATGCGCGGCAGAAATAGATTTCTTCCTGTTCAGCTTGGGTGAAAATACTTTGATTGTCGACTTCTACAAATCTAGTTACGCAACAGATTTTCGGTATTTTTGAAGCAGATTAAATAAGTATGAATTTTTGGAACGAAGTTCCTTATCGCGCGTTGTGAAAGGGGGCTAGACGGAAAAAATTCTTACGAAAAGTTGTCACGACACTTTTTGCTATAGTAAGCTATTGTAAGCTGTGCGGCGTCGCTCGTCGGCTCTCTTATAGAAAGCAAGCCAGATATTTTCATTTCTATTTCGCATTGAACAGTGTGGTGTCGCGACGATTTTTTTTATAGATAGAGTGATTCAAGAGGAAGGTTTATATGTATAATATATGCATAATGTACTAGAGAAACACTGATAATTTTAGAGGTTTCTAATGTGATGTCGTAAATAAACACATTATTTTGCGCTTACATTGCAAACGCTGGCTGAACCCTACGAAATAGATCAAAATAAAGTACTACAGTATTATACAGCTTAAAAAGTCCTACAAAAAAGTCCGCGATGGTATATATCTATCTCTTAAGGATAACATACTATATCCATTTTAATACTTTAAAAAATGTTCTATTATAAAACGGTAATTGAAAAGCTATTTACACAAATACTGTATTAATCCTTATCATTTTAAATACATTAGTTGGCTTGAGCATTTCATGAAGATATTTTTTTTCCTTCAGACCATGCAAATTAAATCAATACCTTAAGAGATATAGCAAAATCAAAATAATGCGCAACGAAATTATTTTCGCCCGTGACCGGGCCGCGTGGCCGGCTCGCGTTCGAGCTCGGGGCCGAAAAGTTTTGGTAGTCTAGTGGAATTGTATATCCTATTATTAATATTATAAACGTGAAAGTTTGTAATAATGTATGGATGTGAACATGTTTGTTGCTCTTTCACGTAAAAACTACTGAATGGATTTTGATGAAATTTATAGTAATATAGCTTGCACATCAGAATAACACATAGGCTATAATTTATAAAGATATTTTGCAAATTGGCTAAAATATAACGATAAAAATCGCTTAAGGCAGAAAAAAATTATATAATTAAAATAGTACTTCGTTCCATCCGGGTGTCCCTTGACACCTCCGGTTTTTTTTTTTTTAGAAAATTTTCGTAAGGCCGTATATTTGGGGTTATTATAAATGTAAAAAAAAACCTATCTCAGCCATATTAAAAAATAATGGGTTGAAAATTTCACAAAACTTTGGTGACCGAGTAAGAATACAATTTACCACCCCTTATCTTACCTATGGGTACAATAAAAGAGAGTTAAAGGATGTAGAAGTGTAAATGTAGATAACATACATGCAATAGAAGGAAAACTCGAAATAAAACCTTATACTAACCTACGCGACCGTCATGTTACCTGTCCAATTCCCTCCCACTATTGGAGAACATGATGCCCAGGGTTCGGCAACCTGCGGTTCGCGAGCCGCATGCGGCTCTTTGGATGTGAAGTTGCGGCTCTTTAGTTCTATACTCAAAAGAAATATTTTATAAAGGAAATATTTGAAAATTGGTTCTGAATTGATTAACGAGCTTTAGGCACAATTTATTGTTGGTAAAAAAAAATTGTAGCTCTTTAAAAACTTTAAACATTTATAAATTCTAATTTCTGGCTCTTCCTGATGGAAGAATACATTACATAGAACAAAATAGCCCTCATGCGATGACGAGATAAAAACACAATTGTTATCACATCTTACTTATGGGACTCGTAATAATTGACTTAAGGCAGAGAGAGCAGAGAGCAGGAGATTAGCAGCAGTTCTCTCCTAAGAAAAGTATAATATCTAACTGTGATTGCCAACCCGCCCGCCAGGGCCTTCTTAGGAAGGCTTACTTCCATCAGTGAACAATTAAGAATAAAATAAAATTCATTTATTAATGTTCAAAATAATATATTCACTGGGAATAACAACATAATATAATAACTTATTAATATATAATATATAATTCAAATAAAACATAATTAAAAATTATATTTAATAAAAATATAATGGAGTTTAGAGTTTAATTAATTTAAATGTAGATAGATAATTAAATTTTGATCTTTCAAAATATAAGCTAATTAATTTTAAACTCTAAACTCCAATGCAAAAAAAAAAATGAACCCAAAAAAATTATCTACAAGAAATAGTAATAATACATAAAGGATGGCACAACGCCGTCTTTTTTTTTATCGAACTCTCAATATTATTAAGAGATTCCTTTTAATGTTTAATTTTAATAATTATCGTTGAAGCATAATTGTGGCAACACTGTTTATCAATTAGATAATCCAATAGTAGTTTTTGTTGATGTAATATTGGTAATAAAAATCATTTAGTAGAATTCTCAATACTATTGGGATGCCTTGTAATTGTATAATTCAATAATATTATGATATCTTTTAGTAGAATTCGCAATCTAAAATCTTTTAGTAGAACTGTCAATACTAGTAGAACTCTTAATATTATTAAAATACCTTTTAGTAGAAATCTCTATACTATTAAGAGGTACATTTACAATTTAATTTTAACAAATATCACTAAATCGTAACTGCGGCAACACAATTTATATAATACAGACAATTTATAATAATATTTAGCTTTATACAGATTAATAATTAAACGGCAAATGGATAAAAACAAATATTTATTTATAATTTAATTGAAAAACAAATTAATTAGAAGAGAATAGGCCATATTTTTGAAATTATTAAAATTGTATTACTTATTTCAATTCCTGATAATTATTGTATATATTTTTTTAAACAACCCCCGACAGAAAAGAAAAACCTTAATAATGAACTAGTTAAAACGAATTGAATAAGCTCAAATATTAATACGCAATCCAGAATTTCTTCTTCCACCTTCAAGCTTCCATCATCAGAGTACCTGTGGTACCTTCATATTGTTTCAAATTATAAGTCACAGATAAATTTAAAAGGAAATATCGATATGCATCTTAGTTTTCCTAGGAAGCTAAGAAACAGGGCCGATGACTTTGAAATGCCTGAACTTGATTATCCCGATAACATCCGCTTACAAACAAAAAAAAAATCACATCAAAATCGGTCCATTCTTTTATGAGCTACGATGCAACAGACAGATATATAGTCACGACATCCCTCTCTTTGGGTTGAGCGTTAAAAACAACAATGATTCTCACGAAAAGAAACTTGCTATTGCAATTTTTAAGAATATAAGACAATAGCTTGTTGATGTTTAAGTACAGTCAAGTGGCAATTGGGTCCAATTAATTCGCGCACCGACAATCATTGAGCAATAAAGATCCTCGTGTGTCGGCTACGAATTTGATGCCCAGGACGGCTTTCGACCAGATGGACTGAAAACATTGTAAAAAAAAAAGCAAGGTATCCATATTGGCAGCATAGGAGCATTTTATGTGATATTTTTGTGGGGAAAATCTATCGAACGGTGAATAGCAGGCAAAGAAAATAGTAAATGGAAATGGAGAATTAGAACAGCAGGAAGATTGGAGACATAGCCGAGTTATACAGTAAAAAACTGTTTTCTGACAAAATGCCTCTTGGTAAGTGGTAATATAACCACAGATGGATAAGAAGAATTTACTTCTAAATAAAATATTATCATTCTGCTATGAATATGCTTGATTTATGAAGAGAAAATGATAAGTAACCCAATGTCGGACCAAAGCGAGCTATATAAAAATAAATTATTATTAGAATTAATTTCATATTAAAATTTAATTATTTTACATTTCAAATAAATAATATATAATGAAATCTCTATAACTCGAACTTCGTTAAGAATAATCCTCTGTAAGTCGAATTAAATGTAGTTCCGCTGAATCTCTAAATAAAAGGTAATACAATTTATTTACTCTGTAACTCGCACAAAATATTATTTTATTGTGCATTATTGATAAGATATAAATATTTACTTAGGGGCCATTTATAAATTATGTAAGACTTTTTTTTGTTGACTAAATATTATAACTTTTTACTATAGGCAGGGGTGGGGGGTGGTATAGCGAACCTGACATCACGTAAGATATTAATAAAAGATATTATCAGAATAAACGGAGTTATATTTGATCAATAGAGCCTTTTCTTACAAAAAATCTTATTAAGGAGGCATGGAGAGTAGTTGCAATCTTATGATGGTTTACGGTAGGGGGGAAGGGAGACAAAACATTCTTCAAAATCCCTTACGTAATTTATGAACGGCTCCTTAGTACTTCATAACTGGAATTGCATAAAGCGTACTCTGTAAGTCGTAATTACTATACAGGGTGGAAGGGGCCGCTCGCGAAAACAAAGACAGGTAACCCTACTAGTCCTACTTGTAATGATAGGCTAGAAAAAAAATCGATTCGGATGAAAAAAAAAAATTTTTACAAAAATTTTTGGAAGTTTTCCACACACCATCGTATTAGGACAGTGCCTTGTAACGATAATTTCAAAAAAAATACGTAACTTTACTCAGATGAGAAAATGTAGAAAAACGCAAAATATGCTGTAAAATATTTGTTTTTTATCCGAATTAATTTTTTTTCTAGCCTATCATTACGGCGGTCCACTTACATCCTGTATATGTAATGACGTCTTAATTGGAAATACTTGAACTCATAGCAATAAAATCTAAAAGGAATGTTCGGTGCTTCTAATCTACTGTTTGTACTTGTTTATGCTTGCAAAGAATGAATAAATTAATTAAACTTTCTACGCAAATTAAAAAGCGTCTTCTTGAGTCGATTTATAGCATTAAAAACTTTAATATCTCGAATAACTCTTTAAGCCGAATTTCGAGTTATCGAGTTGCCATTGTAATGGGCTATTAAATCATGCTGACATTAAACAATGATCAAATAGAGGTTTAAATTATTGCAAATATGCAAATAACGTATTTTTTTTATATAAAAAAATACATATGTTTTTATACATTTCCACAGCGTAAATTTACAATTGTTCTAAATTTATTATAATTATTACTAATGGAAAGATTTAGGCATTATTACATATATTTAATATTTAAATTTTAATATAATTATAGAAAATCTTCTCGAAATATCTATTCACAATTCTAAATCAATTAGATTATGTAGCATTCTTTTGACTTTTATTTATAAGTGGCAACACTTGTGATTTTGTAGAAGTTAATTAATTATGGTAGGTATTTTGCTAATAGTTTAGGTAATGTGATACAGAGAAAGTGCCAAAATGTAGTTGGATTAGTGAATATTGTATAATTTTCATTCAGGTTCTGTCAAATTTTCCCAGAGGAATCGTAATTTGGTTATCAGCGCCCAACTAATGGTCACGACTTGATACAGATAGTGACTGTGAATAAGCTACTAAATATGGACAAGTGTTAAATGATTTGTGAAAAAAATGTATAAGACGTGGCTGTATGGGCTTTGTTCCCTTTGCCTGGCTGGATGAACAGAACCAAAATAAAATCTCTTTGGGAATTCAATCACAATGCTATTATTTTTTATTTTATTTTATTGTACCGATGATAGATATTTCGAGAATCTTTTAAATTATATTTTATTTATTGGAAAAAATACAGTAATTATAAGTCACAAAAGCTTTCAAAGTATCACAATTATATAATTAAGATCTTTATTACAATTAAACACATTATAAAAATTAATTTTCAATTACAATATCAAATTACAATTATTTAGAATTTTATTATATATTGCTTCGTCTTTGCACGTCGGTAAATAATGCGAACTATGCATTTATACACCTATTTAAATTCTTAAGAAGGTAAACTTGCAAAAAAAATCGTGACAAACGCTCACTTTTGTAACAAGATTAGGTTTAATTAATTAGCGTATTTTATTGTTTTTAAATCTGAATTTAGCTACCAGCATTGTTTTTATATATCAAAACTATATAGTTTTTATTAAATTTATTAAAGGTACATATTCGCCGTAAGAAAATAAACTTATTAATATGGCCTGAACGCGAAATCTATTACGTGGAATCTGTTGAAATTTGTTTGCACCGATGCTATGCCTAACATCTGGACCCATGAGAAGGCCATTCATTAACTACGTAAGGATTATTTTGACCCACTTCTCTAATTCTATATAATATCATAGATATTATCGATAGTCAATAAATAAATAAATAAATAAATAAATAAAAAAAAAATACAACGTTAAGTCATAAGTTTAGGTGTAAACTAAGAGTGGTCACTGAGGGGTAGGAGGTAGACATAAATCTCACTGATAACGATGACTTATTGGGCGTGAGACACTTTAGACCGTGAACATGAACCCTTTTAAGTGTTCGAAACGTCGGGATATTTAAAATCAAATACAAACGCGATAGAATCCGTAAAACTGGTTTTATTTCAAAGGTAGAGGTGAAAAGGTGGTAAAAATCATGAAAAACGGGTAATTCAGATACATTTCTTTGTGTTAAGATTTTTTAATTACCTGTCTCATACGCTGCTTATTAGAACCTTTGCGTAATTAATGAATGACCCCTAATAAGACCTTGATCTAATTAAAGCGTTACTAATATGAAATGGTGACGGAGTAACAATACAATTTTGTGGCAATGGAATCAAATAAATAAAAAAAAAACGTTGAGATATCCTCTTCTGGGCCGGTGGAGATACAGTAGGCCATTTTTCTAACCTACTATCATAGACAACGAAAATAAATCTGCCGCAAATATGATTTATTCCATAATCTGTGATACTAAAAACTTTATTACCCGCAACTTTGGTAATTATTTTTTTGCACAATAACGCTTCAATTATTAATTGAAAAGATTTTTGAATCACCTTTTTCAAAGCAATTACAATTCGTAACACATACAATTTAAAATGAATTCAAATATACATTTATAATAATTATTATAATAATAATTGGTCGATTTGAAAATAAATTAATATTACAAGCAAAGCCTATAAATTTGTTTACATTAACAAATTTGTTTACATTATTATTTCATTAAATTGTAATACATTACATTCAAATTAATAATTGTAAATTAATGTAAATTTTAATGTATCGAAATACATTTGACGCATATTACAGTTTAATATTTAAATTTGGAATATATTTATTTTTTAATGTAACGTATTACATTTTACTTATTATTCGAAAGTACATTTTTAGCTATATTTACCTATATTCATCTCTTTCGCGCTTAAGTGGGATATACAGGGCTAGAGCAGGACAGTGCTATATTATATTTACCATATTAAAAGTTAATATATATTTTTTACTATAAATACAACCCCGTACAATTTTTATTTAATTATATTTAATGGTAAAATTTTGATTAATTAAGTAAATACTTTGAATTATTAAGAAAAAACGTAAATTTTTTTTATATGCAGAAATAAATTCCAAATCCATATTCATTACAAGACATATTCAATTAATATTTTAATTCCCTTAATATCAATAACCTCACCTATGTGGAAAAATACTCGAGAATTTTTTCTACTATTTTTTTTTATTGTATTTTTTTTTCCAACTGGCAACTCAGTCTTTTTGGTAGAATATCCAGTTTAGGAGTGCTTGTAATACCATCGCTAGGACGAAGCCACCGAACAGGTCCCACGAATGTGATGAGCTGGTTACTCGACCTATGTTTTGAGTATGGAAGGCAGCAGCCCTTTGGGTTTCACTGATGATTTCTACTGACTTCGCTAACCGTTCCATTGCCATGGATTGCTCTCTTAATGCTGTATCTATGGCATAAAGAGCCTGCTTCAAATTGCGTCTGTAAAGAAATGGTTATTCATTACCAACTTTCAAACCGTCAGGTAGAACCACACAATCATCATCTCATTTCATATAAATCCCACTGTTGGGCTCGAGTCTCCTCCACAATAAGGCAATTGACTTAATATACCCACGCAGGTCAGACGAGTTGGTATAGGCTCTTTCTTATGTTTGGTTTCCTTCTCTTGTATAGATGTTATCAGCATATCCCTTAGTCGTCTTTTACGACATCCTCGGACAAAATAGAGGGTGGCGAGTCGTAATTCGAAGTCAATCACCACACATCCTCCCACCTGTGAAGCAGGCTCCATAAATAATATCGAGGACTAGCTTCTGGAAGTCCTGGGGTCCTAGGGTTGTATGGAAGATGAAGACATTACGTCGACCCCAAATAAATTGGGATAAAAAGCAAGTTTATGATGAGTTGGAAGATTCCATTTCCCTTCTATGTACAGCGGGAGACTTGGAGCAAAATTGATTAATCAGTCAAAAAAAGAGGATTCACAGTCACGATAAGAACAGCAGTACAGAACCACGGATACGAAAAAGCTTAAACTCAGTGCAGTCACCATATACTACATACATACATACCATCACGCCATATCCCTTGCAGGGTAGGCAGAGAGAACAGAGTGCCAGAGAACTCTATCCTTGCATAGTTTACTCGCTTCCTCAACATTCATAATTCTCTTCATACACGCTCGCCGGTTTCGGCGACTCTTGACTCCATCTTCCTTCAGTACATGACCAATCTGGTCTAGGTAGGTTAGTCTCGGTCTCCCCCGGTACCTACATCCTTCCACTTTCGCATTGTATATCTTCTTAACAAGACGTTCGTTCGGCATCCTTTCCACTTGTCCGAACCATCGGAGCATTCCCTTTCGCATCTTTACACCAATACTCTCTTTCATACCTACTCGCTTTCTTACGTGGTCGTCACCATATAAACTCATTTGCAAAAAAAACGGGCGGTTTTGATTTTCATTCATATTTAAAAAGATACAATACCAAAAAGGTTTCAATCGTTTGTACACGTTACTGGCCGGTTTTAAAAATGCTGTGGTATTTAAAAAAGTACGTTCTAAATTCAATTTTTCATTTGATGTTCATTTTTACAGAAAACCCCTTTTTATCCTACATTTTTGGCGCGAAGTTCCAGAAGTTAACATCGACTTTCATAACTTTTATTCAATTTTTATCGATTAATTTCATATCCTTGACTGTCAAAGCTTTATTTAATGCTGTTTGGCTGTATCAAAAATGGTAGATAAAGTGGTAAAAGCTACCAAAATTATCGCGCTGCTTGAAGAGGGTTGCAGCCAATGTTTCGTGGCTAGGAGGCTAAATGTTAGTCGCTCGACAGTCCAAAGGACCTGGCAGCGATATCAGGAGACTGGTTCCGTCGAGAGAAGGCCTGGTTCTGGAAGAAAACCATGTACCCAACCACGGGATGATCGTTTTCTTGTGAGTCGCGCATTGAGAAATCGCAAATCTTCGTATGTGGATCTTAAGAACAACCTCCAAGAAGTAAGAAATGTGCATATTAGTCTATGGACGGTCAGGAGGAGGCTTCTCGCTGCCAATATACGCAGTCACCGCCCGGCCCGCGGCCCCAAATTACTCCGTGAGCACAGAGTTCACAGGCTTAGGTTCGCTAGAAATTGTGAATCATGGACTCACGACGATTGGAATAGGGTTTTGTTCTCTGATGAAGCCAGGATATCTCTGTTCGGTGAAGATCGACGTCGGCGAGTGCTAAGAAGACAAGGAGAACGCTTTGCAGAGGCATGTTTCGAAGAAATCACACCTTATGGTGGGGGCTCTGTTATGTTTTGGGCAGGAATAAATTCAATGGATCGTACAGAGTTAGTCTTCATTGAAAACGGCTCACTGACTGGGCATCGATACATAACGGAAGTTCTAATTTCTCATGCACAACCCGCATTGGCCGCTCTAGGTGAAGACTCGATTTTTATGGACGACAATGCTCGCGCCCACCGATCCCGCGATGTTAATGCGTATGTGCAAGAGGTCGGCATTCGTCGTTTGGATTGGCCAGCTCGAAGTCCCGACCTCAATCCCATAGAGCATGTCTGGGACGTTCTGAAACGGCGTGTGAGATCAGTACACCCGGCTCCGCAGACCATCAGAGAGCTGAAGAATGTGATTACTGCGGAGTGGGAACGTATTCCGCAAGCAAGTATCCGGGATATACTCGCTAGCATGCCCAGACGAATTCAAGCTGTGATTTTAGCTAGAGGGGGTCACACTCGATACTAAACATTTATCTGCTTTTACTTTATTAAAGAAAAACAAACAAAAAAACTTTTTTATTTTTACTTCATGAGCATATGCACTACTAGCGAATATACACTACTAGCGAGGTTTAGCATTATTTCCCATAAATTGTATCTAAATTTTATGAAATACTGATGAAAATGATTATTTTCTTATTAATTTACCAAATTGTGTGGATAAAACTACCTATAATTATCAAACAAAGAAATATTAACATTTGAAATGGTTCATTGCTTAGGTGCCCGTTTTTTTTGCAAATGAGTGTATTATCGGGTATGATATTACCAACATCAAGAAGAAGAAGAAGAAGAGAATCTAAGAATAAGAATCAACACTTACGTGGAAGTCTTTGAACGTCTGGCCAACTCATCGTGGCTGTCAGAGTCCGAGACTCTGACGAGGTCCCTCCGGCTCTCGAGCGATGTTCTAGCAGTTATTGGACCTTCTCGAAGCGTCTTGATAACGAAGTCCTCTTCGTATTCTATCACGTCGTCCAATTGCCACGGGCTATTGTGGAATATTAAACTTTAATTTCAACTTGCGAAAAATTTACATCACACAGTACTAATATCTATCCCCACTTAGGGGTGGCAGCCGGTTTCCATCCATCCATCAGCCCGTAAACGTCCAATGTTGGACATAGGCCTCCCCACGAGAATGCCATTCAACACGGTCCCGCGCCACCACGCTTTTGGAACCCCAAAGCAGTTTCATTAAAAAGGCAATAATGTAAATATGATTTTAGACAACTAAAACTGATATAGTAGATGGCGCTGCTATCGATTTCCTAGCATTTTTTTTTTAGATAAATACAGAATAGCGTCTATATTTCAGATGACTATTTCAGCTCATATAAGTCCCACTTACAGGGCTAGAGTCTCGTGCACAATCAGCAGAAAGACCTATTATACCACGCTGGTCAGAAGTTTTAATACATAGTTTTGTTTCGAGTATTCCTTCTCTTGCATAGATGTTGTATGCATATATATCTTAGCCGTTTTATAAGTGCTGTATGGCAGCGGTTACGAATACTACCAACTCTTAAATCGCTAGATGATTATAGTTCATCTAATCTAAGAAGTGCATTTTGACGTTTTGCATTTTTTAATACACAATAACTTCGGTCAAACGTATACACATGATTTGTAAACCCTAAATCTGAAATTTTAAACAACTATTAAGTTATTTACATAATTAACATTGCGGGGTAACTTTCTTGTACAATAATCTAATGTTGTAACTCGTAAAAATAATTTAAAATAAAAATAACATGGTAAATAGTAATTGTTATTAACGACCTAACAATGTCACGTCATCACGTTCTATACAGTAGTGCTTGACAACTTCCAATTCACGAATATCCAAGTAATCGGTAAAAATATTAGAATAATACAATTAATCGAATAGAGATTTTGACAGAAATGTACATTTCGACAATTTTATTGATAAGGAAATAATTATTAGTGTTCGCGACGCTGATAATTCAAGTAATAGTAGTAATTCTTAATAAATAGCTATTTTCAAATCCATTTTTTGTTTTTAATTAACCTAATCCTACTAAATATGATAAATAGATTCTATGCTGAAATAATTAAATTTGTTTAGTACTAATTTAGCACTTAATTTATTCATCACCTTTTTGAAAAATAAAAATAAACCGATTATTAATTATAAAGTATCAATATCGATTTCCCAGTAAAATCTGATATTTTCGATAGCGATTATTTGGTTCACATACCTAGACAACTTACTCAGACAGCTGTCAAAGTGCACTTCTTAGATTAGACAGACTATAAGCTTTACATAGGGCCAACTCCATCTGATGCCGTTTGGTCAACAATTACATTCCCAAGTAGTGTTGACGTCTGGCAGACGGCCGGTCATAAAACACAATAACATATTATAATATGTACAATGAAAGAGGAGTATTGCGATCACAAATAATTGGGATAGGAGCTGGACAATGATGACGTCTTCTACGACATCAGCGGGTAAGATAGGGAGATTGGTGAAGTGTATTGTTGCTCCGTGACCACCTCGAAAGAAGCTTGTCTAAGCCAAGCTCATCCGAGTTTCATACAGATGTGACCTGTCTTGTCAGCAGAGTAAAATAAGAGTAAGTGTAAAATAAATCTTGACATCTGAATTGTTAGGTGTCAAACTTATATCGATAAAGAGTGGGGAGCGAAGGCTATAAAAGGCAAGGTCGTGTCGCTTAAAGCTTTTTTCTTGAGAGCCCTCAGCGCTCATCCATAGTCCAGTTTAAGCTGTAAAAGCCATCTGCGGTTAACAGCTAAAAGACACGATAAAAAAAAAAGTTTTAAAACATTTTTCATCCAATTCCAGCAGCGAGGGGAAAATCTCTGCCCGCTCGGGTATTGATTGCTATTATTTTTGTTGTTCAAAAAAAATTTGGATTAGTAGGTAATTAGTTTTAATTATTATTAATATTATATTATTTTTTTAATTAATATTATATATAATTTTAATAATATATATATTTTTAATTAGTTAGTAGTAAAATAAATAAAAAAGAACTAACTTTTTTATTTATTTTTATTTAACGTGTGCTTATATATGATTCGCTTATTGGTTGGTTTTATGGAAAAAGTGATTGTGATAATTAATACTTCAGTGTTGCACATTAAAAACTATTTAGTTTTCTTCTTTTTTATATTAAAAAGACCTTGTCTCCTGAAAATATCACTAACCTGGTATTCAAATGGTTATATTTCCATCCCTGGTCTATTATACCTGAAAACAAGAATGTCTATATAATATTTATAAAAAACACAAATTAAAAAAAAAATACAACACGTGGAGTGGATCTCTGTCTTCGCTCCTATGTGATTGAGTGATGGCTGCTCTAGAATGTAACTCGTGATCGGGTGCCGCTTTCTGGATTTGCTCCAGCCATGGTCTTTTTACATTGTAAATGAATATAATATTATATCGTGGTTCGAAGAGCATCACGCTGTAGATAATTCATACCAAACATTTATAAAAAATAATAGTAATCGGGTTTTTATAAATAATTAAGCATATTAAATGCTAAATTTCAGTAATTTGAATAACAAGGTTGTGTCATCGTTTAATACAATTCTAACTGCAAAGTTTGAAGTATAGCTCATACAATGTGTAAACATTGTCGGGTAGATGGCGCACGTCACCTTAAAGACGTAAATATAATACGAAGCGAGATTTGAATGTCCTACAATAGTTCACGGTGGTGTATGTGGCAGCACGATTGGGGCCGGACTCCCAATAGGCGTGGGTTCGAATCCCGCTTGTGACATCATTTTTTGCTTCGTAATCGGGTTTTTATAAATAATTAAGCATATTAAATGCTAAATTTCAGTAATTTCATACCAAACATGTACTGTATTTTTTTAATATAACAATAATAGACAAACTCGCTGAGTTCTTGTCCGATATTCTCAGTATCGGTTACATTACGATCCGTTTTTAGTTTATTGTGTTAATTTAAAATGTTAAAACTGACAATATTTAAGTGCTCTCGCAGGGTTTATATATAATAAACGAATTTTAATTTAAAAGAAATATTGCCACAAGTGTGATTTGAATTCACATCTACTGAAAATCCATTCCAATCGTCTTACTATTTATACAAGCCTACGTACAACCAAATTCACGCTCGTATTGTCGTTATTGAAGACATTACACACGCCATCTATTGAATAATATTTACGCAAAACAAAAGTTTTTATACGGAATTAAATGCTATTTGTCATTAATTTAGATAATTGGTTCGTATCATAGTTAATAATCAATTTTAACTCCAAATTTAAGCTCCAGTGATGATATACTACGAATCGCGATATCGTCATCATCATCTCAGCTCATATATGTCCCACTGTTGGGCTCGAGCCTCCTCCATAATGGGAAGGAAATTGACCTACTATACCACGCTGGTCAGACATGTTGGTATAGGGTTTTGTTTCGAGTTTTCTATCACTTGCATAGATGTTATATGCGTTTCATATCCCTTAGTCGTATCTTACGATCACCCATGAGTAAGATAGGAAGGTGGTGAATTGTATTCTTACTCCGTCACCACGCAAATAATTCAGAAATATAATGCAAAAAGATTATGGCCGCACCAGATCCCACAAGCGGCACCAGATTACAAATTAACTGCTAATAATCTACCAACTTACCATGAGGCGGTGGTATTGCGTGGATATCTCGATGGAAAAATCTGGATACCCAAGGAGCTACCATGTTCCTTGCCCGAGCTCGTTGAGCCTCTTCTATTATGGTCTTCTGTTCCGTAGCAGCTATCTACAACATACATATATTTATAGGTTGAAGTAAAAGTATGTAGTGATTTAATAGAATTATGAAAGAATAAAGAGATTTTTAATTAAAAATCTCTTAATAAAATTAGGTTTGACCTTGAAAATATTTTTACTTTACTTCGGTTACTTCAAGGTTAAATTTACTTAACTTTTTTCAAGGTCAGTTTAATTCACATCGAACTCAAGTTTTGATGCCTATTACAAGGTCAACTTCTTTTTTTAACAGGCAACGCAAGTTTTGATGGCTATTACAAGGTCAACCTTATTTATTTTGTAATTTTAATGCCGAAAATCAAGAGAGAGGTAATATGTAAGACTAAATACGTGTCAAGGAGACCCCTTGAAGTAAGAGCGCGAATATGCCTGAACAAATATGTTTCAAGGAGACCCCTTGAAGGTTATGAAAGAGAGTGATGATAGAGTATGAAAACTCCCTTGTATATCCATAGATGGCAACGTCTATTGAGTAAGCTAGTTAATAATAATAATTGAACAAAGTAAAGAGTATCTTTAGAAACTAGGATTATCACAAAATTGTAGGCAAGAATTTGACTGCATAGATGGCGTAACAGTCTGAGTAACGATCTCTAATGCCGAGTGTCGTGGGTTCAATAACTACACAGAACATTTTTTTTGTGCAATCCACAAATGAAAATTCTAAAATTTACAAAGTATCCTGTGACAAAAAGAGAATCCATTGACAAAGACGCCGTATTACCTGATCATCATTAGCTATGGCTTCCGAAACCCTCGCCCAAAGTTTCTGCGACTCGTAATCCAGCTGATGGTCAATCTTCATAAGGAATCTGGGAAGACGCTGCTCTTTCAGGAGTGACACGTCCAATAAGTTTGATTCCTCCTGGAAATAAATTGGCATTTATTTTAATCACCATTCCTTAGACACTCACCATTCCTTAAATGTGTGGTAGCGGCTACGTATACTACCAACCCCTACTTTACTCGTGGATGTCGTAAAAGACGACTAAGAGCCTTATAACGACTTGGGCCAACTCCATCTGATGCCGTTTGGTCAACAATTACATTCCCAAGGAGGGTTGACGTCTGGCAGGCGGCCGGTCATAAAACTATTGCCAATAAATTTTACAATATGTACTATGAAAGAAGAATACATATTGTATATACCAAATAATTGGGATAAGAGTTTTATTTTTCATCGTCATTCTCCTACTCTAATAATATGGGATAAGAGTAGGAGAATAATGAGTACAAGTGGTTACCCTGGTTAAACAGTTGTAACAGGTCACGTAGTATGAGTATGATCCACTCTATGCTAAAACTCATTAATTTAAAACATATATAAAAAACTATATACTTACGAAATATATATAAATCTATATACTTAAGAGAATTATGAATGTTCTGGAAGCGAGTGAAGTATGCAGAGATAGGGTTCTCTGGCACTCTGTTCACTCTGCCTACCCTGCAAGGGATATGGCGTGATGATATGTATGTATGTATATACTTACCCCTGTCTTTTTATCCTTGATATCAATTTTTCCATCCCAATAACCATCGACGCTGGCAATTGTATCCTTGCCACGTTTTATCCTACCGGATATAGCGTTCGTCTGATCTGAACTGCCAAGGAATGACTGAAAGACAATAAATGTGATATAATCGTGATTTATATGTATTTTTATGTTCTACTAAAATGCTCAAGGAAATAATTATTTCGATTTTCAGCGGCTAATTAATGGGACTTGAATTACTGAAATTTAGCAAGTAATATGCTTAATTATTTATAAAACCCGATTACGAAGCGAAAAATGATGTCACAAGCGGGATTCGAACCCGCGCCTATTGGGATTCCGGCCCAATCGTGCTGCCACTACACCACCGTAACTTATTGTAGGACATGCATTGTCGGGTAGATAGCATACCGTCACCTTAACACGTAAATATGATACGAAGCGAAATTTGCATGTCCTACAATAAGTCACGGTGGTGTAGTGGCAGCACGATTGGGCCGGAATCCCAATAGGCGCGGGTTCGAATCCCACTTAAGACATCATTTTTCGCTTCGTAATCGGGTTTTATAATGGTACTTGACTTACTGAAATACTGTAATTATGAATATTACTCAATCATCTCAGCTCATATATGTCCCACTGTTGGGCTCGAGCCTCCTCCACAATGAGAGGGAAATTTACCTATTATATCACGCTGGTCAGAAGTGTTGGTATAGGGTTTTATTTCCATTTTTCCTTCTTATCTATACATGTTATATGCATTTAATATCCCTTGGTCGTCTCTTACGATCATCCACGGATAGATAGGGGGGTGGTGAATCGTATTATTACTCCGTCACCACACGGATAAAATACTACTCAATATGAAGATGTAATAAGTAATAAAATTCTATAACTCTTGACTGTATAGACTTTGTTCCCTTTGCCTGTCCGAATAGATAAACAGAACCAAAAAGCAATAATCTATGGTTGTAAAGTGTGTACCTATTATGCCTGGAGATGACGGCGCAGAAGCGGCCGTTAATTTTTTTTTTTCTTTTTAATTTATTTAAAGAAGGCTTTGTCGCTTAGCGATAATACCGCCTTGTTACAGAATTAATAGCTAAATTATCTTAATTACTAATTTATACAAAAAAAATGCTTCAGCTGAAGACGGACTAGCCAAGATTCTATTACAAAGACCAACATCAGAAAGCTTATCCTGTTTAAAAAACGAATTTCTAAGACCAGAATGCCGCTCACACTCCATCAGAACGTGTAGGAACATCTTCAACAACACCGAGGCCGTTCATGAAAAGAATTAGAGGGAATAGAATCGAGACAATAAGAGAGGGATCTATTCCTTAAGGCAGAATTTTGTATAAGAGAGAGTAATGAAGACGAACTCACCCTTAGTTTGAACTCAACGTCGGCACTGTATCCGGTTTCCGGACACATTATATGGATCTGAAAAAAAAAAATATATTAAAATAATATTCTGGTTTTTATTTATATTAAAACGATTACTTATCTGTTTTCTTTCACCATTGGTGAGAATTTCATCATCATTCATAAGCTCTTCTCCCAAATACTTTGTGGTAGATACAATATGTATTCCTCTTCTTACATCTTTCAAAAGTTATTGGCAATAGTTTTATGACCGGCCGTCTGACTGACGTCAATACCACTTGTCAATGTAATTGTTTGCCAAACGGAATCACGTCGATATGAAGCTCTTAGTCGGCTTTTACGACATCCACGAGCAAAGTAAGGGTTGGTAATATTTGTAGCCGCTACCACACAGTGAAATAATATGCATATAACATCTATGCAAGAGAAGGTAAACTCTTAAAAATAAACTATATATATCGTCTGACCACGTCTGACCAACGTATCAATTGCCCTCTTATTGTGGAGGAGATACGAGCCCAGCAGTGGGACATATTTTTTTTTAAAACACCCCTCTGCACTTAGGGTAAATAATCCTTATGACATTCAATTGCCGGCTCGTGTTATATTTTCGTCTTTAAAGACGTGCGCCATCTACCCGACAATGTTTACACATTATACGGATTCAATACTCTAACTTTGTAGTACACAACTTGGTAACACGATTGGAACGGATTTCCAATAGGTGTGGGTTCGAATCCCATGTGTGACAATCATTTTTCGCTCGTAATCAAGTATTTTAAATGCTAAATTTCAATCATTTGTACCCCTTATAGTGGTAGGAGCACGCTGTTGACAGTTCTCTGTCTACAGCCGCGGGGCCGGTCCGTCCGGGGTAGTACCACACTGAGCAGAAGATCGACGTCTGAGTAATGGCAATGTGTTATTGCACTTCATTCGGTGAGCGAGAGAGCCGGAAACCCAACTGGGTAGGTTTGGGGATTGTAATGGTAGGCAGCGGCCTATCTATTATACCCTTGGTATAGCAAACCTCCATGGGCAGCAATAACACTTACCACCAGGTGCGCTGCTTGCTCGTTTGCCACCATAAATCAATAAAAAAAAAAACCTAAAAGTAATTTAAGATACCTTTCCACCCAGTTCCATGCTAAGAGTCCCGATGACAATTCCTTTGCAATGAGCATATGGCGCCGTCGTGATATACTGCTCACCCCAATTTAACAAATGGATTCGTGCACAACCTTCCAATATAGCTGAAGTTGAATTACCTAGAAAGATAAAGAAGTAATATATTAATTCTAGTACATCCAGTAGTTAGGACCACGCTGTTGACAGTTTTATTTTATTTTTCTTTATTTAGAAAACCAACAGCGATACATATAATACATACATATCATCACGCCATATCCCTTGCAGGGTAGGCAGAGAGAACAGAGTGCCAGAGAACTCTATCTTTGCATACTTCACTCGCTTCCTCAACATTCATAACTCTCTTCATACACGCTCGCCGGTTTCGGTGACTCTTGACGCCAGTTTCCTTCAGTATATGACCGATCTGGTCTAGGTAGGTTAGTCTCGGTCTCCCCCGGTACCTACATCCTTCCACTTTCGCATTGTATATCTTCTTATAATTTGTGTATATTATATATTATATTATATATTTATATTATACATATAATATATTGCATAATTTGTATTCTGCAGTGATGTATGACTAATAATAGATTTCCCTGTTTAACTAGGGTAGATTTAAGATATGCACAAGATATGGACTACAAATTAAATATAAAAAAAAATACAATATTACATTTGATTACAAAAAAAAAGAAACTATGTATTAACTAAAATAACAATATAATTTATATTATATTTATTTATTTTTTTGAGTATTGGTGTAAAGATGCGAAAGGGAATGCTCCGATGGTTCGGACATGTGGAAAGAATGCCGAACGAACGTCTGGTTAAGAAGATATACAATGCGAAAGTGGAAGGATGTAGGTACCGGGGGAGACCGAGACTAACCTACCTAGACCAGATCGGTCATGTACTGAAGGAAGGTGGAGTCAAGAGTCTTCGAAACCGGCGAGCGTGTATGAAGAGAATTATGAATGTTGAGGAAGCGAGTGAAGTATGCAAAAATAGAGTTCTCTGGCACTCTGTTCTCTCTGCCTACCCTGCAAGGGATATGGCGTGATGATATGTATGTTTGTATGTATGTATAATTTATTTTTTTAGTAAGAGCCTAGTTGCTTGTCGCTTGCCTTTATTTATAGTTTTTATTAACTGAGCTTTTTTAAATGTAGGTTTAGTACAGTTAAATATATCAACATGAGAAAAGTCAGGGTTGTATGTTCGAGCAATACGAGTCAGTACGCAATTTTTGGCATAATTAGTCGAGTGCCAAGGCACGTGTAACATTGGGGTATGACAAGTGCGCCGGACAACGGAGTATTCAAAGTAACCTGTGCGACCAACTCCGGGCAGTCGATGCCTCCATTAAGTATGTCGTAAAGCAAACACATATCCATTACTTTACGCCTTTCATCAAGGGTTAATTGATCATATGTCCTAAAGCTATTTTCATAAGACATTGAGGGTTTACGGAGGCGATAGTTAAGTTGGTTAATAAATTTTCTTTGAACCAGTTCTAGCTGATTCTTGTGTATGATATATTGAGGTGACCAAATAGGACACGCGTATTCTAAAACGCTGCGCACATACGCAATATATACCGCTTTCAGAGCCTCGATATTTTTAAATAATTTACATGACCTAAGAACAAATCCTAAATTCTTGTAAGCTTTTCTGCTAAAAAAGTCAACATTATCTGAGAATGTTAATTTATACAAATCACTGAAATTTATAGCATTTAATATGCTTAATTATTTATAAATACCCGATTACGAAACGATAAAATTATTACCCCGCTTGTGACATAATTTTTCGTTTTCGTAATCGGGTATTTATAAATAATGAAGCATATGAAATGCTAAAAATTTCAGTGATTTGAATAACAAGGTTGTGTCATCGTTTAATACAATTCTAACTGTAAAGTTTGAAGTATTAAGCCTATACAATGTGTAAGCATTGTCCGGTAGATGGCATACGTCACCTTGAAGACGTAAGATATAATATGAAGCGAAATTTGCATGTCCTAAAATAGTTCACGATGGTGTAAGTGGCAGCACGATTGGGCCGGATTCCCAATAGGTGCGGGTTCGAACCCCGCTTGTGACATAATTTTTCGTTTCGTAATCGGGTATTTATAAATGTTAATTTATAGTCAAATATAACTCCTAAATCCCGAACTAAGTTGACTTTATTAATAACAAATCCATTAAAAGTATACGAGTAAGGAGTTTTCTATCTGCAGTCACGGGCTGGTACGTCTGGGGTAGTACCATACTTGAGCAGAAGATCGACGTCTGAGTAATGGCAATAGTTGATCTTCTTTCGGTGAGTGAGAGAGACGGAAGATTATTTTTTTTTTTTATAAAATGACACCTCCAAGGACAAAGAAATAATCCTTGTATTGCCGGGGACTTTACAAACACGTAATTAACGCAGACATATTACACTCACAGAACAACACCTTGTGGATCGCACAAAGTATTGTCCTGCGTGGGAATCGAACCCATTGCACTGGCACGTAAGGTCGGTATCTTAACCACTACGCCACCTGTGCAGTCAACTGAGTGTTTAGGTTGGCAGGCAGCGGTCAAGCTGTACTTTTGTATTACAAAGGTCCAAAGGCGGCAGTAACACTTACCATCAAGCGTGCTGCATGCTCGTTGGTCACCATGAACAATAAAAAAAATGCGATGGAGTCAAAATTTCCCACCAAATTCACCACCTCACTAATGAATGTCATAAAAACGACTAATTTTGACTTGTATTATATTTAATATCATAATGTTTCAACGTGTTATATTAAATAATTTTGATGATATTTAATGTAATGTGATGCGTAAGAAGTGCTAAGAAGTAGTGAATGCGATATAAAAGTGCTTAACATATATTTTCGTTTCCTTCCAAAATGCAATGAAATGGTCACTTCTAGGTATTATATTAAAAGTGTAGCTATGGTACTGATGAAGATGACGATTTGACTTATCAGATAATGACTTTGATAATAAAGTTTAAACCCTACGCTGGCAGCATTGAGCTTGTTTTAGTAGTTAATTGCTATTACCAAAAAAAATATCATCATCATCATCACAGCCCATAAATGTCCCACTATTGGACTCGGCCCTCCTCCATAATGGGAGGGAAATTAACCTACTATACCGCGCTGGTCAGACGTGTTGGTATAGGGTTTTGTTTAGAGTTTTCCTTCCCTTGCATAGATGTTATATGCGTTTTATATCCCTTAGTCGTCTCGTACGATCACCCACGGATAAGATATGGGGTGGTGAATAGTATTCTTATTCCGTCACCACACGGAAAACAACACACAAAAAAAATATGCATAGAAGGATTACAAGAGTACTTACCATAGAATTTAGAACGTGCTAAAAGACTGCCCTCTATGACAAAACCTTCTTTTCTATTGGATATATAGAAGGCGGACACTGGAGGGTGGTGTGAGACCTGGAACAGAAGAAGCATATTTATAACTTCTAGCAGAGACGCAATGGAGGTATCTATAGAAGATTTGACACCTTTTTTTCACGTGTGTCAACGGGCTAAGAATATAATGATTGCAGTCTGAGGATCCCCAACCAGAAGAATGGTCCACCAGGGTTAGGAGGCTCTAAGCATTGCGATTACGACATTATCTCTTCATTGGAAGAGCTGGTTCACGTTACACAGTATCAGATAATGATCGAGGATTAGAAATTAAAAGTTTAAACCCTACGCTGGCAGCATTGAGCTCGTTTTAGTAGCTAATTGCTATTACTAAAAAAAAAATATCATCATCACAGCCCATAAATGTCCCACTGTTGGGCTCGAGCCTCCTCCATAATGAGAGAGAAATTGACTTGACTACCACGCTGGTCAGACGTGTTGGTATACGGTTTTGTTTTGAGTCCGTCTCTGGCATAGATGTTATATGCGTTTTATATCCCTTAATCGTCTCTTACGATCACCCACGGGTAAGATAGGGGGTGGTGAATTGTATTCTTACTCCGTCACCACACGGACAAAATAATTACAAGTTTTTGAAGCTGATTCAGTCAACCAGCTTCTTTGTATGTTAATTAAAGAAGATATTGATTGATCAATTTGTTTCATCATCCTTGAAAAAAAGCCTGATATAATTTAGACTAACCTGCTCTGCGATATAATAAGTATAATCCGTAGACTCCGGATGTTTCCAACAACAGCGAAAGCTCTCACCAAGAACTGGGTTGTATGGTTTCTTAAGACCCTTGGGCTTTCTGTACAACCCTGACAGATACCAACGGAGAACAGTCTTGAATCTTTGGTACGGATCCTCTTGTTGGGAGGCCCTGGAAATAATATATGTAAATTAACATTCGAATGCACAGATGCTGTAGTGATGAATATATCGATCTACCGTGCCGAATGTTGTGGGTTCGTTTTCGCAGGACAATGTTTCGTACTATTGGGCAATAAATATTTTCAGTTATAAGTTTCCAAGCTATGCGTTGCCTATTCAACTAGATTTTATTTGCCTTTAGTGGCTGACAAATAGGCACACCTAATGATAACTTGCAGTAAATTTGGTGGGAAACTAAAACATTTGTAAAGCACTGCTATATTATATTCACTAAACCCTAGCACCTCCTATGCATCACATTACATAAAATGCCATCAAAATTACTTAATATAACACATTAAAACACTAAAATATTGAATATAATACAAGAATACTATATGAGGCTTTCATATGTCTGGCGGTTTGTCTGTAGGTTTATGTCTTAGTGGCCACCGAAGACAAAGATCGGGTACCGGTGGCCCGCTCGCACGGCGAAGAGAGGAGTTGCACGGTGGGTCTATGGGGTCACGCGCCGCCTCTTTCGTCACCCCGGACCGATTTGGCGGAGCGAGACGCATGCATAGTCTACAGTAAAAAAAAAAAGGTTTATGTCTTAGTAGAAGTTGATGTCTTCTTCTTCTTGGAGACAAGTCCGGTTAAACTGTATCCAAACCACATGGAAAAGGACAGCTCTGACCTCTTAATCTCTCTATTACCATTTGAGAGGACGAATGATACTGAAACCTTGTCTTCGGTCACCATCTGCCGCGTTATCCTTTCAGGTATCATCTAACGTCAACGCCTTGACAAGCATCAGGAAAATGTATCTTAAAAATAGACCTTGGAGTAAAAACACCTCAAAAAACTGAAGCATATACTTACTGAGATAATATATCGGCATGATAATAGTTATCGGACAGCTTGTCGAGGAATGAACGAGGTTCCAATATGAAGGTTGGTAATACCACTTTGCTTAGGTCCATACCGGGCCTCACTTGCTTCATAAGGAACCATAGTAAGGATTTGTTCTCCTCTGCTACTTCTTCCACTAACTCTCCTGCCTGTAAAGCATTTAGAAGCGAATGAAGTTACGTGGCAATTTTACTCCTGGTTGTAGAAGAAGGAATATGCATATGGCAAGAGAATTAAAATCAAAATAAATTCAAAATCTATTTGACCAGCGTGCAGCGTGGTCAAATCCTCTTTTATGGAGGATGATCTATCCCAAATGGGAAGGAAACTTTTATTACAAGCAAAAAAATATTGCTACACTTGCGATTTGAACCCACATCTAATAGAAATCCGTTCCAATCATCTTATCATAATTAGACGAGTGTGGGTCTCCACGTACGGCAACCATTTTTTATTAAAATACCAACCATGACAGTCAGAATTTTTCAGGCCTTTTAAAATATCAGCGTTGTATTATCGTATCTACTGCACTAAAAGCTGAGGCGAGCACCATATTTTGGCCTCGTCCATTTTAGACTTTTATGTTTTCAGCCAATATTAATTTCTTTCGTTATTCTCTAAATTACTGTGTGAGGTTTTCGAAATGAAATAACTTTTTTTTCTTCTTTCTTTCTTATTTTTCATCTATATTATAGTATTTTCCGGCGACAATTCTCATTGTGACGTTAGTTTCTCCTCTAAAACTAGTTACTTATAGTAACTCAGCATCTTAAATGCTAAATCTCAGTAATTTAAATTACAGATTCGTGTCATCGTTTAATACAATTCTAATAGTAAAGTTAGAGTATTGAATCGGTATAATGCTGTAAATATTTGGCGATAGATGGCGTGTGGAACGACCCACACTGGTCTAATTGGTAAGACGATTGGAACGAATTTACCAGTAGATATAGGTTCAAATCTCAAATGTGGCAATCATTTTTATCTTGAAAAACGAGTTTTTTATTTATTATACTCACTTGTCCGATATCCCTGTTCGTATCTTCGATGTAACATTCTTCAATTCTGGCAAGGATATCTTGTTTCTTGTTGCGTTGAGGCTCTAGCATCCCTGGACGGGAGGTCTCGCTGTCAGAATCGGAGGCGGCGCCGGCTAGCTCTGTTGGGGACAGAGGGGACTGTGAAAACTAGCTTAACTACTCACAATATAAGAATACAGTATAGCTAAGATTGTGCAACGATTTAGCTTAGGTACGTAAACATACTACGTGACCTCTTTTTTGACCACATTTTACCAGCGGTGACAAGCCATAGTATACGCCAAAACCTCAAGTTTTTAAATCGTAAATCATTTTTCAGAGCAAACGAAGTTAATTAAGTTAACTTTAACTTTTTAAATTATCAAGCTTTTTTTTTAAGTTAGTTAAAAATGCTTGATAACTTGATAGTTCTTAGCGCTCATTCTGCAGTCCGGCTAAAATCATTATAGCCAGATGGCTAGTGTTTAATCACTTACTTTAGTTACTAGTGTTTAATCGCAGATGCAACTAAACACTAAGTAACAAAAAAAAATATATAGGAATTAGGAACTATGTGACAAATATCTAAGCCCCGTCCTTTTGATCAGGCTTGGTAATTTAAAGACCACTGAATAGGCTACGTAGTTTGGGTGCGTTACCTTATAAGTGAAACGAAACCGAGCAGACCACTCTAGCTGAATACATATAGTGCAGCATCTTATTCTACTACGGTAGATTAATTGTACAAACAATGTTGACTTTTCGTATGTAGTGGCTTCGAACTCCGCACTGGACAATTTTTTTTTTGCGATTCGCAATTATTATTTCCAGTTATTTCCAATTTGTGTGTGATTTTGTATATTCGCCACGATGCAACGATTATTTCCTTAATATATCTTAAATCGTGTGTATGTTTGTTGTATTCCGAAACGGCTGGATCGATTTTAATGGATTTTTTTAGAAAATGTTTAGATTAGCTAATAGTGTAATAGAGTTTCGTAGCAATCGGAATTTAAGTTTTATTTTTTTGTTACAAATATTTCGGTGGGTTAATTCATGATTCGCTCTGGTTTACATATTTCCGTGAATAATTTTGAGTTTCTAGTTTTTTTTTAACATGGTATTAACTAGACAATATGTCATGCGATAGGGTCAAGAACAGCTAGTATTAAATAAAAAAAAGTATCAGTGAACTGTTTTAAAAGGCAGAAATGATTAACGAACCTCATAATTGCCCAGAACGTATCCGACCAGTAGGCCAGACACAGCCAAATAAAAATGCAAGATTGGCCCGTGGCATTTTTATTCTGAGGAAACGACATCCGATATTCGAAAATAAAAACGAATCGAGAGAGAAAACGAGACGAGAAAGGAATCTCGTACCAATACGTCGACCAATGTGGTACAGTAGGTCAATTTCCCTCCCTATCCCTCCTATTATACTATAGCAATGAAACATATGTGAGCTGAGATGATGATGAATAATTAAAAAATATATTTACATAATATAATTTTCTGTATGGGACTGACTACTAAACGGCTGAACGAATTTGATGAAATTTCGCGTACGTTCCGTTTGATTCAAGAATTATTTAAATTGATGTAATAGAACCTATCGGATTCAATACTAGTTAATGTTTTCACTCCTTAAATAGTACAGAAGAAAAAGAAAATTCTAAAATAAGGAAAACTATAAAAAAAACTGGTCTGAAATAAACGATATGGACTCACCTTTATATTCGCAATAGTGAACCATATTTTTTTTATTATATCACGTACAGGATGTAGCTAATAACAGATCAATCGATTAATCTACACAATTTTAAACATCCTGTATCACTTGGCTAACGTTTATTAGAGAAAAAACTAGACAGAGTCTGTCGTTAAAACAAACTACAGAATTGAAATTTTTGTATTACAGTTAAAACATGTGTAACTGTATCATATGTATGCTGTGTGGTAGCGGCTACGAATACTACCAACCCTTACTTTGTTCGTGGGTGTAGTAAAAGACCACTAAGAGCGTTATAACGACCTGGGCCAACTCCATCTGATGCCGTTTGGTCAACAATTACATTCCCAAGTAGTGTTGACGTCTGACAGGCGGCCGGTCATAAAACTATTGCTAATAACTTTTACAATATGTACTATGAAACAAGAGTACATATTGTACCGACCCCAAGTAATTGGGATAAGAGTAGGAGAATGATGAGTTGAAACATATGTAATTATGTACATCAAAAACTTTTGTATAGACATAGAGCTGGGTTTCTCATTCAGCATTCTCCAGCTCTTATTCCAATTACATGTGGTCGATACAATATGCACTCTTCTTTCATAGTACATATTGTAAAAGTTATTGTCAATAGTTTCATGACCGGCCGCCTGCCAGACGTCAACACTACTTGTGAATGTAATTGTTGACCAAACGGCATCAGATGGTGTTGGCCCAGGTCGATATAAAGCTCGATTCGAGCTTCGAGCGAAAAATGATTGTATCACAAGTAGGGATTTGAACCCACACCTATTGGAAATCCATTCCTATCGTGCTGCCACTTACCCAACCGTAAACTATTATAGGACATAATACGATGCGAGAATTGAATGTCATCAATCATTATCAACAATATTTTTTTGGCTCGTAATCGGGTTTTTTTATAAATAATCAAACGTATTAAATGCTAAATTTCAGTAATTTTAGATATATAAAAGCTTTCGGTCATCATTTACGACATCCACGAGCAAAGTAAGGGTTGGTAGTATTCGTAGCCGCTATCATACAGCAAACCTACATACATGGATTATGTTTTCTCTTCATTTATTTATATAAAATTAGCGTGTATCACTCTTCTCAAATTGGTGATAAAAACTGTAACTTATCGGCTAGTATTGTACTAAACGATGAGAGGACGCAATGCTCTAAGTTATTGATTTATCATCATCATAATCTCAGCTATGAGCTGCTATGTATCATTGTTGGGCTTAACCGTCCTTTTTTTTTTCTTCTTCTTCTCAAGGTGGACAATGGAAGTGGTCGAGGCGGCGCGCAACCCCATGGACCTACCTTGCAAACACCTCTCTTCGCCGTGCGAGCGGGCCACCGGTACCCGATCTTTGTCTTCGGTGGCCGGGCTTAACCGTCCTCAATAATAGAAAGGAAATTGACATACAACCCGCTGTTCAAATGAGTTGATATAGGAATTTATATCAAGTTGGTAATGATAGGACCACGCTGTTGACAGTTCTCTGTCTACAGCCGCGGGCCGGTCCGTCCAGGGTAGTACCACACTGAGCAGAATATCGACGTCTGAGCAATGGCAGTGTGCTATTGCGCTTTGGTCGGTGGGTTTGCGGTATGTATTGATAGGCAGCGGCCTAGCTGTATCTTAGGTATTGCAAAGGTCCATGGGCGGCAGTGACACTTACCATCAGGTGTGCTGTTTGCTCGTTTGCCACTATAAGCAATAAAAAAAGAAACTCTCGTTGAAGAATACTTAAAAAATTTGACAGCTGATAAATACCTATCTGAAATAAAACGTTTTTGTATTAAATCAAAACATTTTTAGGAGGATTTATTGCCATCATATAAAAAAATATTCACCGGAAAACGTCAAAACGTATTTCAAGCATTCGAAATATTTTCATAGAAAATTTATTTATTTTTAGAATCACTCTCAAGTTGAATAATCATATATTGGTTTTGGATTTTTTTACTGGAGATCCCTCAATTGCTGCTACTATTTTTTCGCATTGGCAATAATGGCAATTCTACTAATACGAGTCCATTGTTGAGCCCAACTAGGTGATGTGATGATGGTCTCTTTCGAAACAATGCTGAGAAATATTAGTTGCAGAAATGTGTACAAAATTATTTCCAGTTTTTATGGCACAATACAATTTTTTTTGGCGGCTGGCTCCGTTACGTCAGGCCCCGCTAATCCGTCCGAGGCGACAGGAAAAACGGTGCACGACCCCGTAGACCCGCCCTACAATATACATCTCGACGCCGTGCTAGGGATATTCGATATACATCGATGCATCGAAAACATCGATGTTTACAATGCGATACATCGAATCGATCCGATGTTTTGAAGAGCTATCGAAATACTCGATGTATCGATGTTTTTTCATAAAACATCGAAACGATGATAACCAGTAAATGCCACAAAAAAGACCTTTTTTTTTTTCTTTTTAGAAATCTGTTTTATAAGGGACTGGAATAGGTATAAATGCCACAAAAAGGACCTTTTTTTTTTTAGAAATCTGTTTTATAAGGGACTGGAATAATAAATGCCACAAAAAGGACCTTTTTTTTTTAGAAGTAACACGTTTGATATGACTTTAGAAAAAGTACTCGATGTTTAAAAACATCGATGTTTTCATCCGATACATCGAAAGACATCGATGTACGGTTTCGATTTATCGAATCGAAAAACACATCGATGTTTTTTCAAAGTGGACACCCCTACGCCGTGCGGGTGGGTCACTGGTACGCGGTCTTTTTCTTCAGTGTCCTTTTATGGCACATATCAACATTAATTAAGTTAAAATAGATTTAAAATGGATCACTAACCATTTATTAAGAACACGGTGATCCATGTGATCATTAGAAGAGAAATTTTTTTGCTGAAAGGCTCTTTACACCAATTATAAAAGATTCTTAATGACTTCTAATGTTTACGCGAGTATTACACATTTGAAATAAAACTATTTTCACGGATTCTATTGCGTTTGTATTTGATTTTTAATTTGCCGACGTTTCAAACACTTTACAGTGATGAAAGTAGTTTTATTTCAAATATAAAAGATTCATTTTAAAAACTCTGGCTATCAAAATTGTTAATTATACTATTCGCGTTGGGATTCTGCATTATAACCAATAAAAGATATCAATCACAGATGAATATTATAAAGACTAGGTTTAAAATCTACCAACCTTCATTTGACAAGAAGACATCGCGACTGTCAGCCTTCTGGAGACACATCCTATAACCCCCACCGTTTTCAACCTTACTAAAATCTGATAATATAGCTGAATCCACAGAGTATTTTCTGTTCAGATTGAAGAACGATCCGTTTGCTGGCTCCGAGAATTGTCTCGCCAATTTCTTCTTTCTTAGAAGTGAAAAGATGCTTGAGCGTCTTCTTTCAGATTTGTCTTTCATTTTAGATCTTAAAATTATGTCCGAATCGTGCTCCATAGTCGTTTTAGTATTACTCCTGTATATGGTCGATATTTCTCACATTTGGGAATCAAGTATCAAGCCAATAAGACTAAAAATCTGAATATTTTAGCATAATACATTCTTTCTTCAATATTCTCTGTATTATCAGCATTCAAGCATTCAGGGCGCGAAATCAGTCATACATCTATATCGTGTGCAAATTCTTCAATCTGCTAAAATCTAATGGTGCCCAAATTAACTACGCCAGTCTAGTAATCGTGAAATTCATTATCATCATCTTCTTCTGTTATTATTTCTTCTATTATATCACTTTCATATCAACTTTTAAATAAAAATCACAGAAACTCCGGATCTAATTTTAGTCCATTTAAATTATTATTATTTATATTTTTATTGTGTAATAATAAAGGATTTTCAGAAAGTGGCCTTTCATCGACCTAGTTTACTTTGTATCTGTTTAAGTCATATCTTATCAAATATTTTTTTAAACATATTGTAATAGGGTTGCCGCTAAAAGATATGTTGCAATCTAAATTTATTTCAAATTATTCAAAAATATTTTAATGTAATATCAATTTAGAATTTAGAAACACAAGATACTTTTTTTAAAAGACCCCACCCTTCACTAAGGAAATAATCCTTGTATTGCAGGGGACTTTACAAAGACATAATAAATGTAGATTACATCCGGGCTCGGAACAATATTAATATAATTGGGATAAGAGTAGGAGAATGGTGATGATGACGGATAAGAATAACTTTATCTAATTATCTTTTAATTAATTAATTAATCTCAAAAATAGTTATAATAATGTAATACAATATTTATTTGTCACGCCTTCATTACTTCTATATCTTTATAAGCCGATAAAATGACTGCAACGATCATATTTTTAATAATAAAGTTTTTAGTGTTTATTTTATCATGTTCTCATAGTGATTAAGATTAAGGGCTTTTGATTTGATTGTGCTCAATGAAAAGTCTTTGTTTTGGTTGGGGGTATAGCTACATGAAGCGGGTTTCTGCCTTCCTTCTAATGTGGTGGAGTAGAGAGATGGTTCTTTGCATACATAACCATTTAAATTATATATTATTGAATATAATCCTACTAATATTAAAAAATAAAAATTTGTGAAGATATTTGGTTGTTTCGATGTTTGTTATTCGATCACGTATAAACCGTAGAACAGATATTAGTGAAAATTGACACATAGATAGACCATTTCCTGGATAAACACACAGCCTACTTTTTATACTAGTAATGTTTTCCCTTGGTATAAATAGAACTGGTTACTTTTTACGCGTGCGAAGTCGCGAGCAGAGGCTAAAAATTATCCGTGTTGTGACGGAGCAAGTATACAATTCAGCCTCCACTATCTTACCCGTAGATGATCGTAAGAGACGACTAAGGGATATGAAACGAATATAACATCTAAGCAAGAGAAGGAAAATTCGAAACGAAACCAACAAGTCTGACCAGCGTGATATAGTAGGTCAATTTCCCTCCCATTATGGAGGAGGCGCGAGCCCAACAGTGGGAAATATAAGGTAAGCAACAGTCTAGCTGTCTCGTTGATACCGCAAACAGCCATAAGTCACTGTAATACTCATCACTAAATGAGCTGCTTCCTGGTTTGCCACTATAAGCAATAAATATACGTGTGCGTCTCTGTACGCCCGGCAGAAGTGATTTTAACTAATCTAAGTTGAACTATTTAATAATGAAATTTAATTTGTGAAAAACTTAGGTTATTACTTAAATTTTATGCATATTAATATGATAATTGGATGTGGATTTAGCCGAAATGGAAGGTACACCACTGATATAGAGCGAAGAGTGAATGCGGGAAATAGAGTGAACGGAGCGTTGGGGCAACTTCTCGGCAGCCACCACCTCAGCCAGAAGGCACGTGTAGCAATACATAACGCAGTGCTTGTCCCAACATTACTGTATGGAAGCGAGAGTTGGGTATGCAGAAAAGAGTATGAAAGTAAAATTAATACGGTCGAAATGCGATCTCTACGGAAAATCTGTGGAGTTAGGCTGACCGACCGCATTCGTAACGACGACGTAAGAGAGCGAGTAGGTATGAAAGAGAGTATTGGTGTAAAGATGCGAAAGGGCATGCTCCGATGGTTAAGAAGATATACAATGCGAAAGTGGAAGGATGTAGGTACCGGGGGAGACCGAGACTAACCTACATAGACCAGATCGGTCATGTACTGAAGGAAGGTGGAGTCAAGAGTCTTCGAAACCGGCGAGCGTGTATGAAGAGAGTTATGAATGTTGAGGAAGCGAGTGAAGTATGCAGAGATAGAGTTCTCTGGCACTCTGTTCTCTCTGCCTAACCTGCAAGGGATATGGCGTGATGACATGTATGTATGTATGTAAATATATTTATATTCTTAGTTAACAATTCTTGAATATTTACATTAGAATTTTGTGTATGTACATTATAATATTTAATCCTAATATCATAATCCATAATATCATTATTTAATCCTATAAAGTGGCCAGACAGCACTGGCGGCGTTACGCGTTACGTAACGAAACGATTTACACACACATAAGAAGTTTATCACTTCGAAAAATTTACATTACGTCGCATATTATAAAACATATATACGTTTAGTAAAATACATTTCACTCAATGTTATTCACGATAAAATATTTATTATCATTGCAATCTGTTACCTCGAATGTCTGCTGATAAATCATTTTAGACATATTGTCATTGCCGTACTGATTTCGCATTATTAAACTACATTGCTTTTATGTAATTTAGACAAGGCTATGTTCATGAGATGACTGCTTGTAGACAATCGATCAGGTTATTTTTTGCTTTTAATGATCACACCTCGCGCTAAGGTGTAAATAATCGCCGATATTTGTTTTTTATTGCTTATGGTTGCAAACGAGCAAGCAGTGCAGATGGTAAGTGTCACTGCTGTCCATAGACTTTTGCAATACCAAGAGCATAGCTAGGCCGTTGTCTACCAATACAAACCCCAAACCCACCCCAGTTGCGCTTCCGTCTCTCTCGCTCACCAAATCAAGCGCAATAGCACATTGCCATTACTCAGACGTAGGGTGTCCACTTTGAAAAAACATCGATGTTTTTTTCGATTCGATAAATCGAAACTGTACATCGATGTCTTTCGATGTATCGGATGAAAACATCGATGTTTTTAAACATCGAGTACTTTTTCTAAAGTCATATCAAAAGTGTTACTTCTAAAAAAAAAGGTCTTTTTTGTGACAGATTTCTAAAAAAAAAAAGGTCTTTTATGTGGCATTTACTGGTTATCATCGTTTCGATGTTTTATGAAAAAACATCGATACATCGAGTATTTCGATAGCTCTTCAAAACATCGGATCGATTCGATGTATCGCATTGTAAACATCGATGTTTTCGATGCATCGATGTATATCGAATATCCCTACTCAGACGTCGATCTTTTGCTCAGTGTGGTACTATCGCAGACGGACCGGCCCGCGGCTCTACACAGAGAACTGTCCACAATGTCCTACCATAATTAACATTAATATTCAAGCGAGTATTACATATATTTGAAATAAAACAATTTTTAAGGATTTAATCGCTATTATAATTGATTTTTTTTTAATTTACCCGGTATTTCGTATAGTTTACAGCATTCAAAGTCGCGGGAGGATTGAGTTAAACAAATTAATACATAATTTACATTCATCATAAACATCATTCTCCTACCCTTATCCCAATTACTTGGGGTCGATACAATATGTACTCTTCTTTCATAGTACATATTGTAAAAGTTATTGGCAATAGTTTTATGACCGGCGGCCTGTTCTTAATCTTAATATATATAAATTACGTGTAACGTTGTTTGTCCGCGATGGACTCATAAAGTACTTAACCGATTTTAACCAAATTTGCACAGCAAGTGTAGTTTGATCCAACTTAAAAGATATGATAACTTAAATCTCAATTTATAGTAATATTATTTCATTGCAAATTATATGTCTAATATTTGACAGTCAAAATCATATACACTCATTTGCAAAAAAAACGGGCACCTAAGCAATGAACCATTTCAAATGTTAATATTTCTTTGTTTGATAATTATAGGTAGTTTTATCCACACAATTTGGTAAATTAATAAGAAAATAATCGTTTTCATCAGTATTTCATAAAATTTAGATACAATTTATGGGAAATAATGCTAAACCTCGCTAGTAGTGTATATTCGCTAGTAGTGCATATGCTCATGAAGTAAAAATAAAAAAGTTTTTTTGTTTGTTTTTCTTTAATAAAGTAAAAGCAGATAAATGTTTAGTATCGAGTGTGACCCCCTCTAGCTAAAATCACAGCTTGAATTCGTCTGGGCATGCTAGCGAGTATATCCCGGATACTTGCTTGCGGAATACGTTCCCACTCCGCAGTAATCACATTCTTCAGCTCTCTGATGGTCTGCGGAGCCGGGTGTACTGATCTCACACGCCGTTTCAGAACGTCCCAGACATGCTCTATGGGATTGAGGTCGGGACTTCGAGCTGGCCAATCCAAACGACGAATGCCGACCTCTTGCACATACGCATTAACATCGCGGGATCGGTGGGCGCGAGCATTGTCGTCCATAAAAATCGAGTCTTCACCTAGAGCGGCCAATGCGGGTTGTGCATGAGAAATTAGAACTTCCGTTATGTATCGATGCCCAGTCAGTGAGCCGTTTTCAATGAAGACTAACTCTGTACGATCCATTGAATTTATTCCTGCCCAAAACATAACAGAGCCCCCACCATAAGGTGTGATTTCTTCGAAACATGCCTCTGCAAAGCGTTCTCCTTGTCTTCTTAGCACTCGCCGACGTCGATCTTCACCGAACAGAGATATCCTGGCTTCATCAGAGAACAAAACCCTATTCCAATCGTCTTGAGTCCATGATTCACAATTTCTAGCGAACCTAAGCCTGTGAACTCTGTGCTCACGGAGTAATTTGGGGCCGCGGGCCGGGCGGTGACTGCGTATATTGGCAGCGAGAAGCCTCCTCCTGACCGTCCATAGACTAATATGCACATTTCTTACTTCTTGGAGGTTGTTCTTAAGATCCACATACGAAGATTTGCGATTTCTCAATGCGCGACTCACAAGAAAACGATCATCCCGTGGTTGGGTACATGGTTTTCTTCCAGAACCAGGCCTTCTCTCGACGGAACCAGTCTCCTGATATCGCTGCCAGGTCCTTTGGACTGTCGAGCGACTAACATTTAGCCTCCTAGCCACGAAACATTGGCTGCAACCCTCTTCAAGCAGCGCGATAATTTTGGTAGCTTTTACCACTTTATCTACCATTTTTGATACAGCCAAACAGCATTAAATAAAGCTTTGACAGTCAAAGATATGAAATTAATCGATAAAAATTGAATAAAAGTTATGAAAGTCGATGTTAACTTCTGGAACTTCGCGCCAAAAATGTAGGATAAAAAGGGGTTTTCTGTAAAAATGAACATCAAATGAAAAATTGAATTTAGAACGTACTTTTTTAAATACCACAGCATTTTTAAAACCGGCCAGTAACGTGTACAAACGATTGAAACCTTTTTGGTATTGTATCTTTTTAAATATGAATGAAAATCAAAACCGCCCGTTTTTTTTGCAAATGAGTTTATTACATCAAAAGGATTTTAAAAGATGGCGGAATCTGTTGACTGGATTCAGTAAGTACCTATTTAATAGATGGCGCTATGTTAAATGTACAAACGCTTCATATAAACTAAAATTTGTTAGAATAAACAAAAAGTGTTACTGAGGCTAACCTAAGCCACAGCAACGCGTGGCCTGGTCTGCTAGTAACTAATATAATACTCGTGTAGCAATGAGAAATATATTTAGTGGTAAAGATCACACTGTTGATAGTTTTCTGTCTACAGCCGCGGGTGGGTCCGTCCGGGGTAGTACCACACTCTAGCAAAATATCGACGTATGAGCAGTGGTATATTACCACTGCTCAGACGACGCTGTTTTGAGAGAGCCGGAAACCCAAATTTCTGATAAGTTTTGGCTTAGTAGGCATCGACCTTTTTTTTTTTTTTGGTGGACTATGGATTCGTCTCGCCCCGCCAAATCGGTCCGGGGTGACGGAGAAGGCGTCGCGTGGCCCCATAGACCCACCGCACCGTAAAACTCCTCTCTCTTCGCCGTGCGAGCGGGCCACCGGGACCCGATTTTTAACTTCGGTGTATTTTTTTAGCATTTTTAACCCTCCCTCCCCCTTGGTGACGCATGGTAAGGTTTAAGACTATGAAGGTTTAGGACTTCGTGATTTTTGTGTCAAACCCCTCCCCCCACCTTTCAAACCTCACGTGATTAATGGACGGCATCTAACAATGAATAACTGTGATTTTATTATATAAATTCCTATGATTACCATGTCATCTATTTTATTATATTTTCAATGAAGTTTAAAGAATTTTCTCTGTAAACATTATTATTCTTTATTCTTATGCCATTTCTTTATTTATAATATACAACTTTCCCATAGCATACCCATAAGATATGACAAAACAATACTAGGACAATTGATATTATTGATTTTAACAACCTTGGTGCTAAGAATGTTTTTTGTAGGCAATTGAAGTTTCTACATGTATGTCAATCAAGATTTTTCTATAGTTCTTGTCATTCACGAGATAAATGCGAAAAAACGCAAATTTCATGGGAAAATCAAGTTTAAAAGGCCTATACTACCGCGCCGGTTCGAGGCACTCGGGGACTGCCGCGGTAAAGCTATTGTATAGCATTTTGTATCAACTCATGCAATTCAAATTACTGAAATTTAGCATTTAATATGCTTAATTATTTATAAAACCCAATTACGAAGCGAAAAATGATGTCACAAGCAGGATTCGAACCTGCGCCTATTGGGATTCCGGCCCAATCGTGCTGCCACTACACCACCGTGACTTATTGTAGGGCATGCAAATTTCGCTTCGTATCATATTTACGTCTTAAGGTGACAGTATACTATCTACCCGACAATGTTTACAAATTGTTATAGGCTTAATACTTCAAACTTTGCAGTTAGAATTGTATTAAACGATGACACAAACTTGTTATTCAAATTACTGAAATTCAGCATTTAATATGCTTAATTATTTATAAAACCCGATTACGAAGCGAAAAATTATGTCACAAGCGGGATTCGAACCCGCGCCTATTGGGAGTCCCGCCCAATCGTGCTGCCACTACACCTTTTCAATTAAAACTACTAATTTATTGAAACATTTAAAGTACACGTTTTTAAACTGTTTTATTTATAATATTATTAAATTATTATAAATAAATTTAGCAAAAATAAATTGCAAAAAAAGTTTGACTGCGGTGAGATTTGAACCCACGCCTACGGTGCCCAAAACTAGCGCCTTAGACCACTCGGTCACGCTGCCTACGTATAGTCAGTGCAAAATTAACTGCTGCTTTTCAACCATTACAATCTTAGGTTTTATTTTCGTTACGGAATTTCTCGATTCGGTCACCGCACTCAAAGCCCGCGATAAAAGCTATGCAATAGCTTAAAAAATAAGAGTTTTCATCTATTTTCTATGAGAAATCTTCAAACGACTTGGGCGAGGACTTAATATTAATATTAAAGGCTTTTAAGAAGATATACAATGCGAAAGTGGAAGGATGTAGGTACCGAGGGAGACCGAGACTAACCTACCTAGACCAGATCGGTCATGTACTGAAGGAAGGTGGAGTCAAGAGTCTCCGAAACCGGCGAGCGTGTATGAAGAGAATTATGAATGTTGAGGAAGCGAGTGAAGTATGCAGAGATAGAGTTCTCTGGCACTCTGTTCTCTCTTCCTCCCCTGCAAGGGATATGGCGTGATGATATGTATGTATGCATGTAAGGGCTCAAACTTTCAGATATTTTTTTTTGTGTATTGCCAACAAAATTTCACGATGGGACCTTTGAAAAAAGAAATTAAAAATAAATATCACCCTAATACACATATGTGCCAACTTCCTGAACAAGTTAAAAAAAAATACTTTACTGTGTAGTAAAGTAATTAAAAATATTACTGTCAAGCCGTTTAAACTAGCAACGTTAACATACTTCAATACTTTGCAAATAAAAGATCTTTAGTGAGGATGACGTCACAGCTTGCGTCATCACTCAAAAAAAAAAATGCCGACATATTTATAGATGGTTAAAATCCAAACCATATGTGTAATGATTGATTTAAATAACAATGAATCACCACCCCATTCCTTTCGCGCGATCATTGTAATAAGTGATTGAACGCTGTAAGAAAATATTATATTGCGTAGACCCAAAATTAGAATAAGAGCAAGATAATGATGGTAATAGTTCACCACGCCCTATCTTACTAGTGTGTGATCGTAAGAGACGACTAAGGGATATAAAACGCATAGAACATCTATGCAAGAGAAGGAAAACTCGATACAAAACCCTATACAAACACGTCTGACCAGCGCGGTATAGTAGGTTAATTTCCCTCCAATTATGAAGGAAGCCCGAGTCCAACAGTGGCACATTTATGGGCTGTGATGATGATGATGAATCGTGCCAGATCCAGAATTAATATCCGGACGTCCTCAAATATTTTTTTATTCAACTATTTTCTTACTTTAAACAAAATAATAAGTTCTTAAAAATATCAAATACGTTTAAACGAATGTTTTTCTGATGATAATATTATCCTATAGTTATATAGTGCAATGTGGGAAAATACAATCATTTTTAGGTTTGAAAAGTCCTTGATTTTCATATATCGAGAGTAGAGCAAGACCTCAACGCTTCGTTCATAAGGCGGGCAATAGAATTACATAGCATACAAAATATATAAGTTTCAGTTTATTTAAAATATTAACAGAAAATGAAATCGTGTCATATGTTCAATGAGATTTTATTTTTTTTGAAATTAACAGCAAGGTGTGACCAGGACAGTGTGAATATTTCGTAATGCTAATAATTGTTTTCTTGTAAATTGTACCAATTATTAAATTGCCAACATGCCTGGCGAGCGTGTCTATTATATTATTTCTTATTGTGAAGGCCTGCGTCAATAAAAAAAAACAGTCCTTCACTGAAAATAGAAACATTCTTAACTGACAAATATCAATTTTACATACATACATACCATCACGCCACATCCCTTGCAGGGTAGGCAGAGAGAACAGAGTGCCAGAAAACTCTATCCTTCCATATTTCACTCACTTCCTCAACATTCATAATTCTCTTCATACGCGCTCGCCGATTTCGCAGACTCTTGACTCCACCTTCCTTCAGTACGTGACCAATCTGGTCTAGGTAGGTGAGTCTCGGTCTCCCCCGGTACCTACATCCTTTCACTTTCGCATTGTATATCTTCTTAACCAGACGTTCGTTCGGCATTCTTTCCACATGTCCGAACCATCGGAGCATTCCCTTTCGCATCTTTACACCAATACTCTCTTTCATACCTACTCGCTCTCTTAAGTCATCGTTACGAATGCAATATCAATTTTCATTTCAATATTTTATTTACATCGAGATTGAGACAGTAAAATTTGTTTTATTTCAAATGTCCAATGCTGTAAGTACTGTTAGATTACGTAAGAAACATTCAGAAGGTCATCCACCATGTGTTATTAGCTAAGAGTCAATAATACTGGTTCTTAGGCTCGTCATATGATCAACACTTATAATAAAGATAGCTGCTATACAAGGTTATAATACGAAGGTCTCTTATGCATTCTGCAATTTAGATGTTGGTTATTTTATTGCAAATCTATCTAATATTTTTAAACAAGCAATTTTTCTGTAATTTTCATTTTTTTTTTGATAACATAGTGGTCCGAAATGCGTTACGCACTTACTCCCCGGATGGGAAGTGTGGGACTCCTAGCCTAGGGCTAGGATACCCACTAAAACGTATCCACTACGATTGCTGTTAACCGAGAGGGTTGTGACAACTTAACCGGACTGTGGGTGAGCGCTGAGGGCTCTCAACCCGAAAAAGTCATTTTCATTGTGTATTTTTTATTTTATATGAGCTTTTCTTTCTGCCTACACTTAATTAGCCTTTTAAATTCATCAAACGCACAGACACAAGGTTTCTACTCATTTATTATATGTACAGATTATATAGATCCAGATGGATGACTGGTAATGTTTCTAGTAATTTGTTTTTTTTTTTTTTTTTTTGAAAAAGATATATAAGAAATATAAAAGTTTTTTTCGAAGTTTCGGAGTATATTTAGATAGTATGTACAGATATAAATTACATAAAAAATGAAATATAATTATTTTTATATTCTATCAATGAAATAAAAATAATAGAAAATATATAATGTAATAAAAATAATTGATGAAAGAATGCAAAAAAAAAAAAAAACAGAAAATGAATCGAAATAAAAAAATCTAACTGGATCCGTTTGGATTAAGGTACTGCTGGATTTCCTAACTGAGCAATTCTTATTATTGATAGCAATGGCTAAATTTACCTTCAAATTCTAGTCATATGTTTTCATTGCCTGATAATAGATATTAATAAAACGAGATCTTCTTTTTTTTTTGGGACCAATCCCACCACAGATTCCCACCACTGTAACTCCTATAAGCCAGGATCCACAATGTTCTCCGTATAAAACCCCGAAGTTTGACCCTTGGGAAGTCCCGGGAAACGCTTTTAACTGTCTTGGAACCCGCAACAAATTTAATTAGAAAAGAAAACCAGGAGGAATTGGCAAAATTCCACTTCCCTCTTATGCAAAGCGGGTGACATGAAGCAAAAACTGGTTAATAGACCAATAGATAAGAGGATGTACTGATAGGTGAAGCGCAGCAGTACAGCACCATGGATATGGCAACGCTTATGGAGCCTATATGTGAGCCTTAACATTGATTGCAACAGTAGGTATGGCAGCAGCGCCTGAACGCACGGAAATTTTCTCGAGGTTTCTATAAAATAAAAGCCTAGATAAATGGATTTATCGCAAAACTTTCTACATACTAAATTTCATGGCAATCGCTAGAGCCGTTTCCGAGAACCTCAATACATAGAACAGATATAAACAAGAATTGCTTTGTTTAAATGTATTTAGATAAGATAATACAAAATAAAAGTTGTTGTATGACAACGGCTACGAATACTAACAACGTTTACTTTGCCGAACGAACGTCTGGTTAAGAAGATATACAATGCGAAAATGGAAGGATGTAGGTATCAGGGGAGACCGAGACTAACCTACATAGACCAGATTGGTCACGTACTGAAAGAAGGTGGAGTCAAGAGTCTCCGAAACCGGCGAGCGTGTATAAAGAGAATTATGAATGTTGAGGAAGCGAGTGAAGTATGCAAGGATAGAGGTCTCTGGCACTCTGTTAAACGTGTAACACCACGTGTTACTGAGGCTACCTTAGCCACAGGAACGCGTGGCCGGGTCAGCTAGTATAAGGTACGCAACCAATCTGGTCTAGGTAGGTTGGTCTCGGTCCCCCCGGTACCTACATCCAACCTTGGTATATGACAATGTATTCGTAATCCGCCAGATAAAATTTAATCCAGAGGTATTAATATATAATTACAGATAGCGTTATCTTAGTAGCGCAAAGATAAAAGCCTATTATCGTTTAAAAAGTGAAAATGATTTACTGGTTTATATTTTGACTTGAATATATAGCTGTGTGGTAGCGGCTAAGAATACTACCAACCCTAACTTTGCTCGTGGATGTCGTAAAAGACGACTAAGAAGCCTGGGCCAACTCCATATGATCAACAATTACATTCACAAGTAATTTTGACGTCAGACAGACGGCCGATCATAAAACTATTGCCTATAACTTTTACAATATGTACTATGAAAGAAGAGTACATATTGTATCGACCCCAAGTAATTAGGATAAGAGTAGGATAATGACGAATGATGATTTTGACTTGAATATATTTTGAAATTTGCAGCCATGATGAAAGGCAACCCAGAAAACTTTTTTGTTATTGCTCTTATTGGCAAACAATTGGATAAAATAAGGAATGAACATATAAGAGGAAGTTTGAAAGTTGCGCCAGTGACGGAAAAATTAAGGAGTGAAAGATTGACATGGTATGGACATGTGATGAGAAGGGATGAAAGTAATGTTGTGAGGAAAGCTTTAAGCATGAATGTTGAAGGCTTAAGGAGTAAGGGAAGACCGAAGAAAAGATGGATGAACTGCGTGAAACATGACATGGATAGACAAGGAGTGACCACAGAGATGACGTCTGATAGAGTTGTATGGAAGGAGAAGACATATTGCATCGACCCCAAATAAATTGTGATAAGAGCAGGTTGATGATGATGATGCTCTTATTGGCAAACAAGCGATTAGCACATATAATGGTAAGTGTTACTGCCAGCCATAGACCTTTGGAATACCAGGGGTATAACTAAGATGTCTACACAGCCTACGAATGAAAATCGCAAATTCACCCAGAAAGTTAAGCTTCCGGCACTCTTGCTTACCGAACGAAGCACAATAGCACATTGCCATTACTCAAACTTCGATCTTCTGCGAGAGTGTGGTACTACCCCGGACGGACCGGCCCGCGGCTGTAGACAGAGAACTGTCACCAGCGTGCTCCTACCACTATATGTTTCTCTTTTAATTCAATTACGCAGCGTTTTTCTTATTTCATTTGATATATCTAAATATATTTGATACTAAGCCATCACATTACTCTGTAAAATATTACAGAACGAAGATATAAAAACAGACAAGGGTGTGTCTTCAAAACGTCGTTAGAAAAATTTTGTATTATAAAGTAAAATTTTAATTACTTATCAAACAATTTTAAATAGAATAGTGTTTACGAGATTGTTGCCGAGATTCTCAATATATAAGAAGTACACAAGAATTATGTGCGTATATACGGATGATGTTGTGACTGCAACTTAAATGTCTTAATCTTATCTTTCTTAATCTTAATATATATAAATTACGTGTCACGTTGTTTGTCCGCGATGGACTCATGAAGTACTTAATCGATTTTAATCAAATTTGCACAGCATGTGTAGTTTGATCCAACTTAAAAGATAGGATAGCTTAAATCTCAATTTATAGTAATATTATTTTATTGCAAATTATATGTCTAATATTTGACAGTCAAAATCATATGTTACATCAAAATGATTTTAAAAGATGGCGGAATCTGTTGACTGGATTCAGTAAGTATTTAATAGATGGCGCTATGTTAAATGTACAAACGCTTCATATAAGCTAAAATTTGTTAGAATAAACAAAAAGTGTTACTGAGGCTAACCTAAGCCACAGCAACGCGTGGCCCGGTCTGCTAGTACCTATATATAAATAACGCGTCACGTTGTTTGTCCGCGATAAACTCCTGAAGTATTTAAACGATTTTAATCAAATTTGCAAAGCATGTGTAGTTTGATTCAACTTAAAAGATAGGATAAGTTTCATCTCAATGTATAGTCGCAATATTATTTTATTGCAAATTATTTGTCTATTATTAAACCGTCTTTATGGTTCTACTAAAACCTAGTGATCTTCTAGTAACCATATTTCGCATTACTGTATTTCGCCTTAAGCTAGTTAAAATAAATAAAAATAAATCTAATTAAATTTGTACCACATATACTAAACAACGAAAAACATTATTTAAACATAAAAAAATATATATATAACTTTGAACTAACAAAAATGTTGGAAATTAATTTTCAGAATATAGGGAAAAAAAAGCTACAACTTTTTAATTTGCCATATTATTTACCCTCGCGGTAAAAATGTAAAAGTTACAACGTTATATAAATAATAATTTACATATAAAATAACCATTTCCGTGTGGTGACGGAGCAAGAATACTATTCACCACCCTCTATCTTACCCGTGGGTGATCGTAAGAGACGACTAAGGGATATAAAACGCATATAACATCTATGCAAGAGAAGGAAAGCTCAAAATAAAATCCTATACCAACACATCTGACCAGCGTGGTATAGTAGGTCAAATTACCTCGTATTATGGACGAGGCTCGAGCCCAACAGTGGGACATATATGAGCTGAGATGATGATGATGATATAAAATAAGGCCTATGTATTCATCATTCTCCTACTTTTATCCCAATTACTTGTGGTCGAAGCAATATGTACTCCTCTTCTTACATATTGCAAAAGTTATTGGCAATAGTTTTATGACCGGCCGCCTGACAGACGTCAATACTACTTGAGAATGTAATCGTTGATCAAACGGCATCAGATGGAGTTGGCCCAATTCGTTATAACGCTCTTAGTCGTCATTTACGACATCCACGAGCGAACTAAGGGTTGGTAGTATTCGTAGCCGCTACCACACAGCTCTATATAGCCTATGTATATAGAAACAATATTAATTTAAATTATCTATCGATACAGATTACTGAAATTTAGCATTTAATATGCTTTTGAATTTGAATACGCCCCCTGCGTTCAAGTATTACGTAACGCAATTTTTGAAGATTTTTGATCCTCCCTGCCCCACATGTAACGCGCCGTAACGTATGTCTGTACCCCCCTTCCCCCTCCCTGAACGTTACGTAACACCCAAGTGACCGTTTTTAAACGTGTTTGGAAATTTTAATTCCCTAGTTTTTTATTTAATAAAAAAACAATGCTACGTAACACGTTTTTTTTAACCCCCTCTCCCGACTATGTAACGCATTGTAACATTTGACAAGACCCCCCTCTCCCCAAATTGCGTTACGTAATACTTGAACGGCCCCTAACAGGTTTGTGTCATCGTTTAATACAATTCTAACTGCAAAGTTTGAAGTAGCCTATACAATGTGTAAACATTATCAGGTTGATGGCACACGTCTGCTTAAAGATGAAAATATAATACGATGCGAGAATTGAATGTCCTACAATAGTTCGCGGTGGTGTAAGTGGCAGCACGATTAGAACGGATTACCATTAGCTGTGGGTTCGAATCCCACTTGTGACAATCATATTTCACTCGTAATCGCGTTTTTATCTATCTATACACAGCATAAAATAAAATCGCGGCCCTTGTCTTATAATGCTTATCTTTTGAAACTACGCACAGGATTTTAATGCGGTTTTCGTATTGTTTTTTGTTTAAATATTCACTTCTGTTGGCCCTTCTAGAGTACCACAATTTCTTTTTTTTTTTTTTTTTTTTTTTTAAAGACAACACCCTGCACTAAGGCAATAAACCTTGTATTGCGGGGATCTTTACAAACATGCAATTAACGCAGACAAATTACACCCAATTTTTAACGTAGACGCGAGGACAGTATCATCTTATCATCTCAGTTCATATACGTCTCACTATTGGGCTCGAGTTTCCTCCCTAATAAAAGGGATTTTGACCTACTACACCACGTTACACCAGACGTGTTAGTGTTAGGGGTTTGTTTCGAGATTTTCTTCTCTTGCATAGATGTTATATACGGTCGGTGCATAAAAGTAGTCGTCGCCTTCTCCGAGACCATGATCATTAATGCTGGTGTACCACAAGGCTCGGTGCTCTCCCCAACGTTGTTTATTCTGCATATCAATGACATGCTCTCCATAGAGAGTATTCGTTGCTATGCGGATGACAGCACGGGTGACGAGCGATGCACCGAGCATCAGAATGTCCCTCGGAGTATGTTACAGGAAAGACGGGCTCAACTTGTGTCTGAAGTCGAGCGCTCTCTAGGGCGGGCCTCGAAATGGGGTGAACGGAATTTAGTCCAGTTCAATCCTACTAAGACACAAGTTTGCGCGTTCACTGCGAAGAAGGACCCTTTTATCATGGCGCCCAGTTTCACGGAGTAACTCTCCAAATCTCTGAGAGTATTGGGATCCTCGGCGTCGAACTATCGAACAAAGTCCAGTTTGGGAGTCATTCGGAGGACACAGCCAAATTGGCAAGTAAAAAGTTAGGCGTGCTGAGCAGGTATAGGCGGTACTTCACGCCGAGACAACGTCTTGCGCTATATAAAGCACAAGCTCGTCCTCACATGGAGTACTGCTCTCATCTCTGGGCAGGCGCGCCTAAATATCAGCTAGACCCAATTGACTCCCTACAAAGGCGGGCAGTTCGAATCGTCGGTGATCCCTTGGGTCACTCTGTGTACTCTACCGGCTCTTTCACGGGGAGTGCTCTGAGGAACTATTTGACTTGGTACCACCGTCACCGTTTTACCACCGTACCACTCGACACCGTAGCAGGGTTCATCCATTTTACCTGGAAACGATACGGTCCTCGACTGTACGTTTTCAGCGAACATTTCTCCCACGTAAATGCAAGATCTGGAATGAACTACCAGCTGCTGTGTTTCCCGAGCGCTATAACGTGTCCTTCTTCAAACGAGGTTTAAGAAGAGCTCTTCCTTCACGGTAGGCAGCGGCTCGGCAGTGCCCCTGGTGTTGCTGGGTCCATGTGCAACAGCATTACTTATCATCAGGTGTGCTGTTTGCTCGTTTGTCACCGTAGACAATAAAAAAAAAAATATTCAATGTTGCCTCTAACGGTATTACTGTGACAATTAGTCGATGATAACTGAAGTATGTTACAAAAGTATTAGAAAACAGATTAATTAATTAAAATTAATATAAATGATATCATTAAGATAACATAGAGAGAGAAGATAAGATAGGGAGAAAATTTGCCTCTCTCTCTCTGCCGTTTCTCAGCCTCCCTGCTCGATACAACAGCTTCGCAAAAGATAACCATTGCTGGCCACAAACTCGATCTAAGACAGGGGGTGGTGAATTGTATTCTTACTAAGTCACCACACGGAATAACATGGTATGGCACATGTCAATCCATCAAGAGAGGCAATATCATTAACGAAGATACAGCAACATGACCCTAGATTCTAAAAAAAAATGATCAAAAAATACATCTCAATAAAAATTATCTGCAAGGTTACATCTATCGAGAGTTTAAAAAAACTGGTTAAAAACCAGCATAAATAAATTCTTAATATTGCAATCTAACTTCGAGTAGTAACGTCAGCAAGATTAAAAGAAATAAACAAAGGAAACCCTTATTTCGTGTTCCAGGGGCGGGCAGTGAAAGTAGTTCGCTACTGTGCTTTGGTATGCCCTATGCGGTATGCCACGAGCCGTAGAACACAAGCGAAGAGCGGGCGGCAAAGAATTACAGCGATTTATTAAACTACTAGCTTCTGCCCGCGTAAAAGGTTACTTTCCTAAAGTTTTTGATCCCCTATTTTTATTTTTGACCGTCGGTAATACAGTGCAACGGTATTACAATACTCAGGGTTGGAACTTCATTACTGAACTGCTAGATGGCGTTGAAGAAGCTAGATTTTGAGATTTTTTGACAAACAATTTTTTTATTTTTCATATAAAAATTTTGATTTTTTTTTTAATAAAAAGTATCCTATGTTACTTTTAATACCTCCAAGAATATGTGTATAATGTTTCATGATGATCCGTTGAGTAGTTTTAGCGTGAAAGCGTAACAAACAAACTTACATTCACATTTATATATTAGTAGGGATTATATGGAATAACCCAACTTCAAAATATATAGCAATGACATCTTAAAGTATAAAATATTATTTTTAAGTACTATCTATAACCTTATACGCTATGTGATAGCTGCTACGTATACTACCAACACTTACTTTGGTCGTGGATGTCGTAAAAGACGACTAAGAGCCTTATAACGACCTGGACCAACTCCATCTGATGCCGTTTGTTCAACAATTACATTCCCAAGTAGTGTTGACGTCTGGCAGGCGGCCGGTCATAAAAATATTGACAATAACTTTTACAATATGTACTATGAAAGAAGAGTACATATTGTATCGACCACAAGTAATTGGGATAAGAGTAGGAGAATGATGATGATGTTGTATATATATTGAACGTTTAGTCGTCGTTAGGTGATGAATTATATTCTTACACCGTCATCATACTTAGAATATCGTTTAAACAAATTTATCATACGATAAAAAAATTAAAATCGAAAGCTTCGCCTTTTAAATACTACTCAAACAATAAATCTTATCGTTGATTAGATAACTAGTAGATAAATTTAAAATTATATATATATATATATATATATATATATATATATATATATATATATATATATATATATATATATATATATATATAATATATATATATATATATATATATATATATATATATATATATATATATATATATATATATATATATATATATATATATATATATATATATATATATATATATATATATATATATATATATATATATATACTAGTTTTCGTCCGCATGGTTTGTTAATAAAAAAGGTAGCGTATGCCTAATTCCGTCCATCCAACCATCTAGAGAAATTTGAGAGAGATTATGCAATAAACGACACACTTGATGGGTTGGCGCGCATATTGCACAAAAAAAAACTATTTAAAAAAAAAAAATATTTTCGAAAACAAAAATACAATTTAGCAAAAAAAAAAATACCAAGCTCGACTATTCAGATACTATACTGTAAAACATTTGAACATCACCTCAGCTCATATATGTCCCATTATTGGGCTCGAGCCTCATCCACAATAGAAGGGAAATTGACCTACTATACCACGTCAGACGTGTTGGTATAGAATTTTATTTTCGAGTATTCCTTCTCTTGCATACATGTATCTTTTTTATTTTTTTTTGTTCACGCTGTGGAAACGCATTTACGCCGTGCCCCTCGCCGGTGACAGACGAGGGGGAAGTGTGGGACTCGCCGGCTAGCTAAAACCACAGCGGCCCCTTTCGCGCTTTTACGGGGTGCCGGAGAGATCGTCTACTGACATTCGATCCCCGGCACCCCAACGCTTGGCCGTCGGGCCACGCCCTGTCGTCATTCATGGCGGTGGGAGGAGTTGCGCATATCGGCGCCTCCTCCTCCCTGGCCGCCACCGGCGGAGCGAGTCTGCGGAAGCAATTGCCTCGCGTTGTCGCTCCGCGGCCTCCTTTATAGAAATGACGGTGAGGGACGCCGCCCAAATAGGGGCTCCATACAGTCCATGGATCGCACGACTCCAGCGTATAATCGCCGGCAGGACGACCCGGGACTTCCAGTATTTGGCAGAAGTCAGCCTAACGCCGCGGCTGCCTTGACGAGCCTCGGGACGAGCTGGGCAAAGTGTGGCCCGAATTTCCATCCAGAATCAAGGTGTAGACCCAGATATTTCATCTGGGCCCGCACCGGCACGGCAACCCTAGACACACCGATGTGTGCTCCTCGGGCCATGAAATAGGAGGGCCTAGGTTTTCTCCACCGAGAACCTCAGGCCCAGCAAGCCGATCCGGCCCACGACAAGCGCAACCCCCTCCTCTGCCAATCGGGCAGCCCCCCGGAAATCGGGCCTCCTCGCCGTGATGAGGGTATCATCCGCATAGCAGATGATCCCCATCCCGGGGTGAAGCCGTGCATACATGTATCTGCACGTTATTTGCCTCGCCCATATTTTCGATTTTTAGTGTTGAAAAATTCTAAAACCCTATAAGAACCCTATCTGAGCAGCGTGGATATAAATTAGTACATCAATTTGAGCAAGACAATAATTTGTGCGATCCGCAAACTGTTGTACCGAGTCTGGGTGATTAATTTTATTAGGATTACTTTTATTAGTGAGAGGTGGTGTATATTTACTAAAAAGAAAGAGGAATCGTCCCCTTCTATTAGGGAGGAGTCTCGACGAGCCTAGCAGTGGTACATATATGAGCTGAAAAATAACTTAGAATATAGATAATTCAAATTCAAAATCATTTTTATGAATAAACCCTGCAAGGGTACTTACATATAAACCAATAATCTAACATAGAATGGAAGCGTGACTATAAACTGAAAATATTCAGCAAAAAAAACTAGATCGTATTATTTTTAAATGATTTCCTTTTATATAAAACTAGCAAACTAAGCCCGTTGGTTTGTTTGTAGAAGGCGATATATCGCAGCGCCACCTAGTGGCGAGTTAAATCAATGAGGATAGCATATAAACCTTCTCCGTGAAAAAAATACATATACATACCAATTTTCATAATGATCGATCAAATAGTTTCTGAGTTTAGCGATGTCATATATACAAACATCCTCTTTTATAGATATAGATTAGCACAATTTCAAATATTACCACAAAATTACCTCAAAGAAACGTTATTATTGGAATAAAAAATATACTATGTGTTAATCCAGGCAATGGCCTATCTATGTGCCAATTTTTCATCCAAATCTGTTGAACGGTTAATGCGTGTTCGAGTAACACACGTCCAAACATCTTCACAAACTTTCACATTTATAATATTAGGATTGTTTATACATTTAGAAAGAAATTAACTGCAGTGCTGATGCCTTTCGAAGGGAGGGGGTATAATTTATCCTAATAATAGCTTCTACCGTAGCAGTAGCGGCTTCGAATACTACCAACCCTTACTTTGCTTGCGGATGTCGTAAAAGACGACTAAGAGCCTTATAACGACCCGGGCCAACTCCATCTGATGCCGTTTGGTCAACAATTACATTCACAAGTAGCGTTGACGTCTGGCAGACGGCCGGTCATAAAACTATTGCCAATAAGTTTTACAATATGTACTATGAAAGAAGAGTATTATTATATATTACATATTGTATCGAACCCAAGTAATTGGGACATGAGTAGGAGAATGATGACTAGCTTTTACCCGCGGCTTCGCTCGCATTTAAGCACTTAAATAAATATCAAAGATGTAAAATTCCAATTGAACTGAATCAATGTGATTCAGTATTTAAAATTTACTACATACAATAAAGTTACCGTATTTTTTTAACAAATAGTATCTTATGTCTTTTCTAATACATCGAAGACTATGTGTACAAAGTTTCGTGATAATCGGTCAAGTAGTTTTGGCGTGAAAGCGTAACAAATTTATATTCATATTTATAATATTAGTAGGGATAAGGTAAAAAAAATTATGGGTGGACCAGACCTCTCATTGTGTAAAAAAAAAAAAAAAAAAAAAAAAAAAAAAAAAAAAATAAAAAAAAAAAAAAAAAAAAAGGCTTCACAAGGATCTGTCAAATGACCATATGAAATAATCTGTTTTAATCTGTCAAATTCATTAAACGAACATCTCTTGTATCTCAACTCATATATGTCCCATTGTTATGCTCGAGCCTACTATATAATGGATGGGAAATTGACCTGCTATACCGCGCTGGTCAGACGTGTTGGTATAGGGTTTTGATCACCCACGGGCTAATCTCGCCCAGCTCTCTTTCTCTCTCTGTCTCTCTAACTTCGTCACCATTCTCTAGTTTCAATATATTTAGAATCTCTGAAACGGCTGGAACAATTTCCATGCAATTTAATATTGTATTTAAGGAGGTTTCCGGGACGATAGATCGGTCTAGCTAAGTTTCATTTATAGAAAATATCATATGTATCGTGTATTGTATAGTGTTCTGTGTTATTCCTGTGGTGACGGAGTAAGAATACAATTCACCACCCCACTATCTTACCCGTGGGTGATCGTAAGAGACGACTAAGGGATAAAACGTATATAACATCTATGCAAGAGAATGAAAACTCTAAACAAAACCCTATACCAACACGTCTGACCAGCGTGGTATAGTAGGTCAATTTCCCTCCCATTAATGTGGAGGCTCCAGCCCAGTAGTGGGGCATGTGTGAGCTGAGATAATAATTATGATCTTATTTAATTTTTCATATATTTCTTTACTTCATCAGTTTTTTTCTCACATCTCTATTATTTCGATAGTATATAAAAATATTCATATTTCACGAGTATGTAATTTGTAACTAAATATACTCCGAAAAAAAACCCTGTAATATTTGCAAAAAAAAATCCTAAAGCAAAAAAAAAACACAATTTAAAAAAAAATCGTATACTTTTTGGTAAATTGCACTTTTTTTGCTATGCTCAATCATCCAGATATTATTCATTAAAAAAATATATATGTAGTATATGTTATTTATTTATATCATTCACGTGTCTATATTTTACTTATATGATAGTAAAATTTGACTAATTAAGAGATATTTTACAAGTAACTTGATAGAGTATTCTTAAGTTCAAAGCTTACACGATAAACCCCATCCACCCACATCCTAGCAACATCTAATAGAACAACCATCACTTATTCTCAACCACAATTCGAATGAATTAAAACATTCATTCACGTAGCCAAAGTAAACACAATAACCTTTTGAGCACGGCCAAATCAAACAATACACAATTTTAATTGCATTTCATATACTTAAAAAACACTTTTAATTTTACTTGTAAACACGAAATAATCACTTGTTGCTTCATGTCAAATAATATTTAACTATTTACATATAATTAATATTATATGACAACCACTTAAACCCACATAAAATGCCACAATAATATTTATATGGTTATAATAAAGATACGCGTAAAATAAAAACGTCTGTTCGAAACAGAGTCTGATCAAACACTGATGAATTTCAAGGGCATAATATTAAATACAGTTTAGATAAAAAAAAAACCATGTAAAGGTATGTTCATATACAAGATAAGATTGTCTAGTTTATTATATGATATCATTATGACTGCTAATCGTGATAGTTTGGGTTCGAATACTTCATTAATTTCAACATATTTCGGCATATAAAAGCTAACAGCTAGACGATTCAACTCCACAATAGTAAAAAAAAAAACAAACGTGGGCGTTTTTTTTTTTTTACGGTGGAATATGGATGAGTCTCGCCCCGCAAAATCGGTCCGGGGTGACGAAAGAGGCGGCGTGTAACCCCATAGACCCACCGTGCAAATCCTCTCTCCGCCGTGTGTCATCATTCTACTGCTCTTGTCACAATTACTTGGGGTCGATGTCGATACAATATGTACCACTATTCCTACATATTGCAAATATTGGCAATAGTTTTATGACCGGCCGCCAGCCCGACATCAACCCTCATTGGGCAATTGCTGACCAAATGGCATCAGATAGTGCTGGCTTAGATCGATATAGAGGCTCTTGGTCGTCTTTTACGACATCCACGAGCAAAGTAAGGGTTAGTAATATTCATAACCACACAGCAAACATAAAACGCATATAACATCTATGCAAGAGAAGGTAAACTCGAAACAAAACCCTATACCAACACGTCTGACCAGCGTGGTATAGTAGATCAATTTCCCTCCCATTACGGAGGAGACTTGAGCCCAACAGTGGGACATATATGAGCTGAGAGGAAGTGAGTAAACATTTGAAATAGAACAATTTTTATTAATTTCATCAGCGTTTGTATTTTAGCAACACTTACTTTGCTCGTGGATGTCGTATAAGACGACTAAGAGCCTTATAACGACCTGGGCCAACTCCATCTGATGCCGTTTGGTCAACAATTACATTCACAAGTAGTGTTGACGTCTGGCAGACGGCCGGTCATAAAACTATTGACAATAACTTTTACAATATGTACAATATAATTAGAAAATATAATGCGTCGGCGATATTGTATTAGATTTTAACTTTTCCCACGATTCGAGCACTTTTCAGAGTTGACAGCCACGAGCGGGCATTCCTCCCATAACCTTGAACGCTAACAAAGACGATAGAATTAAAAATGTTAAGGAAGCGAATGAAGTATGCAAGGATAGAGTTCTCTGGCACTCTGTTCTCTCTGCCTACCCTGCAAGGGATATGGCGTGATGATATGTATGTATGTATAAAATCCGTAGAAACAGTTTAGAGTCATAATTAGGCTGTGTTTTGGCGGCTACGAATACTACCAGCCCTTATATTGCCCGTAAATATCGTACAAGATGGCTAAGAGCTTCGTATGATCATTGTCTCACCTCATATATGAGCCCAACTAGCTCGAACCTACTATATAATAAGAGGGAAATTGACCTACTATACCGCGCTGGTCAGACGTGTTGGTATGGGGTTTTGTTTAGAAATTTTCTTCTCTCGCATAGATGTTATATGCGTTTCATATCCCTTAGTCGTCTCTTACGATACGATGGGTAAGATAGGGAGTGGGAAATGTATTCTTACTCCGTCACAACACAGAATATATCACTAAGTATCGCCCAAATGATACAATACGGTTACAATGATTTGATAAACATCATCATTCTCCTACTTTTATTCCAATTACTTGTGGTCGATACAATATTATTATGTACTCTTATTTCATCGTACATATTGTAAAAGTTATTGTCAAAATTTGTTATGACCGGTCGCCTGCCAGACGTCAACACTACTTGTGAATGTAATTGTTGATCAAACGGCATCAGATGGAGTTGGCCCAGGTCGTTATAAGGCTCTTAGTCGTATTGTACGACACCCACGAGCAAAGTAAGGGTTGGTAGTAATCGTAGTCACTACCACACATCATGATGAGATGATAAAGGAAGTAAAATGATTTGATAAAGATATATTCGTATGTATAATACAGAGGAACATAATAATAATCGCGGGCAAAGCAATTAATACCAACCAATGACTAATATAATTACTTGAAACGCGTAAAAGAAACAAGTGTTCTAAGAGTGACGTCATTCGTAATGGTATTTCGTTTTTTAGAGTTCCGTATCTTATAAAAATTTATGGTATTGCAAGCCTCATAAGCGAAGCGTTGAGGTCTTGCTCTACTCTCGATATATGAAAATCAAGCACTTACAAAACTAAAAATGATTGTATTTTTCTCACACGGCACTTATAGGATAATATTATCATACATTTGTCAAGAAAAACATTCGTTTAAACGTATTTGATATTTTTAAAAAGCAATTATTTTGTTTAAAGTAAGAAAAAAGTTGATTAAAAAAATATTCAAGGACGTCCGGATGTTACCGTAAGCATCTGGCATTCTCACGACCGTAAAAATGAATGTATCGAAGTTATTCTTTTATTAAAAGCTTCATAATCGCAACGCGCTGTTTCCTTTCGAAAATGGCTTGGTAATTCTTTGTCGTTTAATTGCAATTAATAAAAAACTGCTTAGTCATTAGTGTATGTAAACTTATGAAAATTGAGTTCGTTTACATTTTTTGTTAGTCCATACGGACAGGCTATGGAAAGAAATCCCATACAGCCTATACAGCTATGTTTAGCACTACGTCGAGAATGGCACGAAATTTCAAAAGTATTTTTTATTCATTCTGATTTATGGCATTGACTGAATAATAAATGATAAATAATATAAAAGTTGAGGCATGCACTTTTGGATTTGCCAAATTATATTTTTTTATTGCTTATGGTGGCAAACGAGCAAGCAGCGCACTTGATGATAAGTGTTAATGCCGCTCATGGACCATTGTAATGCCAACGACACAGCTAGGTCGTTGCTTACCGGCCACCGAAGACAAAGATCGGGTACCGGTGGCCCACTCGCATGGCGAAGAGAGGCGTTTTGCAGAGGGGATCCATGGGTTCGCGCGCCGCCTCTTCCGTCGCCCCAGACCGATTTGGCGAAGCGAGACGCATCTATAGTCCAACGCAAAAAAAAACAGAGTGGGTCTATGGGGTCGCGCGCCGCCTCTTCCGTCGCCCCGGACCGATTTGGCGGGGCATGACCACCTGTATAGTCCACCGCAAAAAAAAAAGTTCCTTGCTTACCAATCCAAACCTACCCAGAAAATTGTGCTACCAGCTCTAGCTCATACAAAGAAACGCAACAGCACACTGCCACTGCTCAAGGCATTTTTTGCAAGAGTTTGGTACTAACCCGTACGGACCGGCCCGCGGCTGTAGACAGAATCGACGTCTAAGCAGTGGCAAATGTGCTGTTACACTTCGTTCGGTGAGTGAGAGATCCGGCAGCCCAAGCCCCTCTTTCTGAATGGGTAGCGGCCTAGTTGCACCCCTGGTAATGCAGAGTCAGCTTGCTCGTTTGCCACCATAAGCAATAAACAAAAAAATAAGCTTTGTCATCCAAAAGTTAGTATAACTACGCAAGCTACTGACATAGTTAATATCGTATATACGAAACACTAAAAGAATGAATCCGGCTCGCGCTTGACCACCAATATTTAGTCACAGATAAACAAAACTGGTATTTTTTTTTTATTATATTTCAGCCGTTTCTTTGTCATATGGCTGAAACTTAACATTAATACTGGAAGAACTACATTCCTTTTGCTCGTGGTTTAAATTACTTTATAAAAATGTGCATAAAATTTTAATAAAAAATAATCCGTATAGATTTTTGGTTATCGGTTTTTAATCAATTTACATCTAGATTTTGTATAAGTATTTTTTTTTTAAAAGGCACCACCAAGGAGTTTTTGGCGGGAATCTAAAACGTCATGTGGTGCTCTTGTATTGTATTCGATATCTTAGTGTTTTAACGTGTTATATTAGATAATTTTTATGGCATTTTATGTAATGTGATGTGACGGAACTGCTGAGATGTAGTGAATATCATATAAAAGTGCTTTACAACGTTTTCGTTTTTCATCAAAATTCTCACAAGATACCATTAACAGTGTGGCCATAGCACTGTTGATGGCGACAATTTGACTTACTGACGGACATGACTAATCTGAAGACACTAAAAACTTGAAGATAATTATACCTACTTAATCTTATTAATATTTGTAATTGACATGTAATAATCTGTTTTATTAATTAACCTAATAAGTAAGTAGAAACAGCAAAGAAACCTGTAATAGTTAAGTTTTTTTTTATATGGACATAATAGTAAGTCTGAAATAAATGAATTATTATTATTATAACTCGACACTGGCAACAATGGCTCATTTAAGTAGCTGATTGCCAATACATAAAAATAAGAAGTAGAAGAAGAAAGACACCACCCCGCAGTAAAGAAATAATCCTTGTATTGCGGTTGGGACTTTACAAACTTGCAATTAACGCAGACAAATTAAACCCAGAACAACATTTTGTGGATCACACAAAGTAGTATCCTGTGTGGAAAACGAAGCCGCGACACTGGCACAATTATTTTAAGCACTACGCCGACTTTTGGCGATATAGATTCTCGCCAAACGTTATGTATGGCTCTTGTATTATATTCGATATCTCAATGTTTTAACGTGTTAGATCATTTCGATGACATTTTATGTAATGTGATGCGAAGAAACTGCTGGGATATAGTGACTATCATATAAAAGTGCTTTACAACATTTTCATTTTCAATCAAAATGCTCACTAGATACCAATAACAGTATGACCATAGCATTGTTGATGGTGACGATTTGACATACTAACAGACAATGACTAACATGAAGAGAGTAACAGCGCAAGCGAGACTACCTTAGCCACGCGTTGCTGTGGCTAAGGTAGTCTCAGTAACACGTGGTGGTTGTGCTAATAAATTGTAGCTTATATGAAACGTTTCTACGTTTAACATAGCGCCATCTATTAAATACTTACTCAATCCAGTCAACCGATATCACCATCTGTTAGAATCGTTTGGAGATAACAGATAATTGTGACTGTCAAATAATAGACAAATAATTGGCAATAAAATAATATTGTGACTATAAATTGAGATGGAAGCTATCCTATCTTTTAAGTTGGATCAAACTACACATATTATGCAAATTTGATTAAAATCGGTTAAGTACTTTAACAGTGGATTGGTTGATATATGGGTTGTGATGATGATGCGGCGGAACTACTGGGATGTAGTGAATATCATATAAAAGTGTATATAAAAGTTACAACGTTTTCGTTTTCCATCAAAATTTCCACAAGATACCATTAACAGTGTAGCCATAGCACTGTTGATGGTGACATTTTGACTTAGACAATGACTAACCTGAAAGACTGAAAACGTGAAGATAATTATAACTCGACACTGGCACCAATAGCTCGTATAAATAGCTGATTGCCAATACATAAAAATAAGAAGAAGAAGAAGCACTACACCATCTGTGCAATCAATTATTATATTTATTAACATATCATCAGTCAAGAGTTTCCAAAAACCGGCGAGCGTGTATAAAGAGAATTATGAATGTTGAGGAAGCGAGTGAAGTATGCAAGGATAGAGTTCTCTGGCACTCTGTTCTCTCTGCCTACCCTGCAATGGATATGGCGTGATGGTATGTATGTATGTATGTATATCATCATTCTCCAGCTCTTATATATATGGTCGATGCAATATGTACTTATACATAATGCAAAAGTTATTGTCAATAGTTTTATGACCGGCCGCCTGCCAGACGTCAACACTACTTGTGAATATAATTGCTGAACAAACGGCATCAGATGGAGTTGGTCCAGGTCGTTATAAAGTTCTTAGTCGTCTTTTACGACATCTACAAGCCAAGTAAGGGTTGGTAGTATTTGTAGCCGCTACCACACAGCAAATAAGTTGATAAAATAATAAGAAAGAAAATGTTTCACTCAAGGACATAATAACAGCGAACGCCATCTTCTATTCACTTCATATTGAATTAAGTAGAAAATTTTTGATTTAATTTCCAAACGGTACCACCTACATGTTACGTGGGAGTTAGGGAACATTGTTTACTTAAATTTTTGACCTTTCATCTTTGAATATTTAGATAGAAATATGAATAATAATTATAATATATATTTGGATGACCAAGCTTTCACTCGGTATTTTCTTTTTATTGTGTTTTGAAGATATGTTTAAATATAATAAAAATAATTACTTGTATAATAATAAAAAAATTAAAAAGTCAAAAGTAATAAAAAAGGATCCGTACCGCCCTCGATTAGACTGCTCGATTATTCAATTGAGGTGTCTTAATGACAGCGTCAAAATTTACCTTCATATTCTAATAGTTTTCAGCTAACGAAAAAAATTATATTTTGTGTTGTCTAAAAATCCGACAAAACAATATTTTCTATAAATGGAACCTAGTTAAAATACTCAACCGATTTTCATGTGGTTTTCGTCAATGAACAGAATGATTAGAGTGGAAAATTGAATATTTTTATATATATACAGAATTTCAATATAACTACACATGGTGGAAGTGGATCGCTCCTGAAAACAAAGACAGGTAACTCCACTAGTCCTACTTGTAATGATAAGCTAGAAAAAAAATCGATTCGGATGAAAAAAGAATGTTTTTTTATCTGAATCGTTTTTGAAGTGAAAACTTCTTAAGGCGCGTTGAGCGTTTTTGGAGGGGAAAAACTTATAGGTTCGCGTCACCGACATGCTAATGCTAATAGTATATCTATAGCTATGTGAAAACTTCTTTAGGCGCGTTGAGCGTTTTTGGAGGGGGAAAACTTATAGGTTCGCGTCACCGACATGCTAATGCTAATAGTATATCTATAGCTATATGAAAACTTCTTTAGGCGCGTTGAGCGTTTTTGGAGGGGAAAAACTTATAGGTTCGCGTCACCGACATGCTAATGCTAATAGTATATCTATAGCTATGTGAAAACTTCTTTAGGCGCGTTGAGCGTTTTTGGAGGGGAAAAACTTATAGGTTCGCGTCACCGACATGCTAATGCTAATAGTATAATCTATAGCTATGAGTAGTGTTTTATATAGATAAATGAATAATGAAAATAAAGAATTTATTTTCAAATATTTTCAATATTCATATCAATATTTGCATTTAAAAGTATGGCATTATTTATTTTTAATTGTATTTTTAATATTTAACCTTTATGTCATGAAATGAGTATCATTGTGGTTTAAAGGTTATCTTACTAGCGTGATAAACCGATTCCTAGATGTTCGATGATATTTTTTATTTTTATATAAAAATTAGAAAATTATTATTTCAATTGGTCTTAAGTTAATAGTTTTCACTTCTATCGGCAGTCCCCATGACTGCTTGTTTTATTTTTTATTATTTATTCAAGTAGTCCTGTCTTTGTTTTCGGGAGCGGTCCACTTCCACCGTATATAATGTATCACTTTGTCATTTTTTTTTTCATTGGTAGGCAACAACTTAACTGTAACTCTGTTATGTAGCGGCAGTATCACTTACCATCAAGTGTACTGCTTGCTCGTTTGCCACCATAAGCAATACAAGATAAAAAAAATCATCTCATGAACCAGATCCACCTCATTAGCCGTTGTTTTAAAGTTTTCTACATGTTATTAATTAACATATATTCCATTATAATATTTTACTTAATTAAGGAAAACATAATTAGGCAACTTTTAACAAAATTTCTAACATATAATATTAAGAAACTTTCTATATATGCAAAATATATATAAATTTATTAGGATATCGTAACGACGACGTAAGAGAGCGAGTAGGTATGAAATAGAGTATTGGTGTAAAGATGCGAAAGGGAATGCTCCGATGGTTCGGACATGTGGAAAGAATGCCGAACGAACGTCTGGTTAAGAAAATATACAATGCGAAAGTGGAAGGATGTAGGTACCGAGGGAGACCGAGACTAACATACCTAGACCAGATCGGTCATGTACTGAAGGAAGGTGGAGTCAAGAGTCTCCGAAACCGGCGAGCGTGTATGAAGAGAATTATGAATGTTGAGGAAGCGAGTGAAGTATGCAGAGATAGAGTTCTCTGGCACTCTGTTCTCTCTGCCTACCCTGCAAGGGATATGGCGTGATGATATGTATGTATGTTTATTAGGATATCTTCGATAATAATGAATAATTCGTGGTCCCTAAATGTAGGCCTCATGACCAAGCACAATGTCGCTCAGCGTACTATGGTGCGAGCTATGCTCGAGATTTCTTTGCGAGATAGAATCCAAAATACGTAAATGCGTATAAGAACGAGTATAACCGACATAGCACGAAGAATTAGCACGCTGAAGTGGCAATGGGCAGACAGGATCGGTCGAAGAAACAACCGCTGGAGAAGACATGTAGTAAGATATCACGTGTATTTATTTTTTCGTCAATCGCAGCGATTTCTAAACAGAAAAGCGGCGTGTAGTGTGATTTTGGTTGCTTTCCATTTAGTTAACACAGAGGGACTCTGCGGTACATTGTGAAACACTGCCAAACACTGTGTAAAAGTTTAAATGAAACAACTAGCTATTTCTTTTACACAGTGTTTGGCAGTGTTTCACAATGTACCGCAGTCCCTCTGTGTTGTAAATGGAAAGCAACCTTTGACTTGCCAGGCAACGAAATCCTAACGCACCGCCGACAACCACCCGGTTACTTTTTTTGAAAAGTACCTTTTTGCAAAATATAAAAAAGGAAAAACGGAGAATATAATTAGTTGTGGGCTTCTTCTTTGTAGGTACTATAACAGGCAAGTGTCTGTATAATATACTGATATAGGCCGCTTCATCACGAGCAGTTATTATATTTAGTTTTTGGTTACCAAAATTTTATGTCAATTGGCTCTTTTGAAATAAAATAAAACTACTTTTATGGATTCTATCGCGTTTGTATTTGATTTTTAATTTCCCTACGTTTCGTACACTTTGGAGTGATCATGGTCATGGGTGGACAGTCCTCGAGATAGTATCCGTAAAAGTAGTTTTATTTCAAATGTGTAACACTCAGCGTAGGCATCAGACATCAATTGGCTCTGTTATAATAAAATATTTCTTTCTTTCTTTTCTTTTCGACTATAATAATTGTATTTTTAGAAATAGCCGTCTTTTGTTGTGTAAATGTACTGTCGTTAATTGTGTAATCATGTATGTAAAAGTAAGACTTTACTTTTTAACTATCCTTTTTTTTATTTTTATTTTAATGTAATTTTTTTTTCTTTTGTTTTTTATTTCTAATGCGCTACCATTTTGTGGCTTTCATGTCTGACGTCGAAAATATAAAGGACATGTCTGAAAATCAGCGTTTTGGTGTTTACATTGACGTCACAACAATTTCTGAGCAGTTATCCTTTTTTCTGCCGCAGCTGAGACGTTCACTCTATCATAATTATTATGTCACTTTATTTAGTTTATAGATTTTATATGTTTTTCATTTACTGTAGGGTTTCTTTTTTTATTTTGGGTGTTCTTAACGTCTCTCCCTTGTCGCACAAAATATATACTTTTCTTTTTTTACAGCAAAATTTTCAAATGGCAAATTGACATGATAAAAAAAGTTGGTTAATCAAAATGAAATACATTTTAACAACAGATAAGAACCATACGATAAAAATAGAAATGCAATGATAACGAAATTGTCCAAATATAGAAGCGCCCACTTCGAGTGTCATAGTTTCGATTCCTACAAAGGGATAGCTCTTTGTACATACATACATAACATCACGCTATATCCCTTGCAGGGTAGGCAGAGAGAACAGAGTGCCAGAGAACTCTATCTTTGCATACTTCACTCGCTTCCTCAACATTCATAATTCTCTTTATACACGCTCGCCGGTTTCGGCAACTCTTGACTCCACCTTCCTTCAGTACATGACCGATCTGGTCTAGGTAGGTTAGTCTCGGTCTCCCCCGGTACCTACATCCTTTCACTTTCGCATTGTATATCTTCTTAACCAGACGTTCGTTCGGCATTCTTTCCACATGTCCGAACCATCGGAGCATTCCCTTTCGCATCTTTACACCAATACTCTCTTTCATACCTACTCGCTCTCTTACGTCGTCGTTACGAATGCGATCGGTCAGCCTAACTCCACAGATTTTCCGTAGAGATCGCATTTCGACCGCATTAATTTTACTTTCATACTCTTTTCTGCATACCCAACTCTCGCTTCCATACAGTAATGCTGGAACAAGCACTGCGTTATGTATTGCTACATGTGCCTTCTGGCTGAGGTTAATAGGTCTGTTTAGGTTTCTGGTTTAATTATATATTTTCACGAAAGTGATTGGTTCCATGTTTAATTTATGTTAGCTCCAGTGAGATGCCCTTCGAGTAAAGATTTTTTTTTTTAATTTTATATATAATACAAAATTAAACTAAGAATATTTATAAAACAAAAAGAAACAAATATTGCTGGACCAGATGTCACAAGCGGCACCCAATCACGAGTTAACTATTAGAGCAACCATCACGGCCCTCAACCACATAATTGATTGCATGTCCTTTGGGGTTTTGGTGTTCCAAGGGGACGCCTTGGTGGTGATTAACTCCATGCACATTTTTATCGAGATAATAGTCCGAGCTCCTTCATTACCCTTTCGTCTCCATGTTTTATTGCCATATTTTTTTATGTATTCCAGTTAGTATTAGTATATGACAGTTACATATTCCCGCCAAAAGTGCGATTGCACAGTTGTTGGTTTCGATAAAATAAAAATACGAATTAAGGAACACAGACCTTTGAGATACAGATTATTAAATAATTCGGAGTTTAATGCAAATCTTTATCGCATAAAAGGATAAAAGTAATTGTTTTTTTTTTTACGTAAGTATCTAAATATGTGTATTTATTGTGACCCAAATTATATACAACGTAATCACTGATGTAAAATTTAATCGATAAGTTATCGATAAACTAAAAATAATATCTGTAGCCATTAGTTAATTTCAAAGTGTACAACGTTCAAAAACAAGATAATGGTTAAACTTATCGTAAATAAAAATCCTTAAAACTACTTTTTTTTAAATTATTTTCCGTTTATACTTTTCGGAGGGTATGGTGCATCAGTGTAGACAATAAAAACTTGAAACAATTCCTTATTAGTATAAAAAGAACTAGTAACAGAAGTAAAGCTCAAATTTTATATAAAATAGTAGCAGATACTTATAGCATAATATTTTATTGATTAGGTACTTTTAATGTTTCACCACATTGTAAACAATTAACAAACTAGTCATGAACAGCCATAAATACACTAAACATATATTATATACTGAAATATACACATTCACTCAACAAACATACAGACACATGCGCACACACATACGCACACACAATTATAATATATATGCGCGCATGCACACATCTTATATAGGGTGTATATATACACACAAATTTACATATACGTACATACACATAATCACCTATACACGAACATACACACACACACACACACACACACAAACACACGCAATGATCTTAGACACTTGAATGTCATATAAACATATATTTTGCAAAATATTTTTATAAGAAGTTATAGCTAAGTTCAAATAGTTCGTGGTTAAACTGCTGTACATGTGTTGGCTTGAGGGTAGTGTGCAATAAGTCGTCGCTCTTGCATTAAAATGATAAATAACTTTTGTACAAATGCCCACAAGTTATCATTTGTGAAACAGCTAATACTAATATTAATAGATAGCTAATATTAAGTTGTTATTTGTTTAAATTGCTAATTTCTATGGTTTCTAAGTGTACATATCTGTGTTGTGTTGCGTGGGCAGGTGTGGAGACTAACATCTAAGATACAGGCTCGGCCTAGTTTAGATGTTAAGGCTCAATTTGGATTATGTACTACTACTATGTATACTACTAGATTAAGATCAGTTTATATGTTGTTTCTTAAATAAATAAATAAATTATTAAAGCTTAAAATTAAAATATGTTTAATTGCTGTTGGTGTTGGTGAAGAAGTAAAGCTTAAAATTAAAATATGTTTAGTTTGTTGCAAACGAGCAAGCAGTAAACTTGATGGTAAATGGTACAGCCGCTTAGGACCTTTGCAATACCAGAAGAATAGGGTGGTCGCTGCCTACCAACCTAAAGTCACTCAGAAAGTCGGTCGGCCGGCTCTCTCGCTAGCAAAACGAAGCGCAGCACATTGCCATTGCTCAGACGTCGATTTTCTGCGAGAGTGTGGTACTACCCTGCCGAGCGGGCCGCGACTTTAAACATAAAACCGTTACCATTTCGGTCCTACCATTTCTAAATATACATAAAACTTTAAACCCATCCAGTCTGACCAAGTATGGTCAATTTCCCTAGTTGATACAAATGAATGAATAATATTAAAATTCTTAATCTAGTCAGTGGAATATAGCTAGCTTATTATTCCTAGTGTCTCATACCAAAGTCAAAAAAACAGTGCCAGCGATCCACTAGCCTTGTATAATTAAACGGATTTTAGCAAAACCATAGCAGTTCTAAGCAAAAAAGTGGTTAGATCTGATCAAATCTTTTGAATATTGTAGTACATATAATACCGGTTAGATCCTCGCTCGCAACAATATTGCCAGCCACATAGACATTTTGCGAAGTCATCCTATCGTCGCGACGGGCCACCCTGCTCGCTTCAAAATTAGCTGAAGGCAGCTTCGTATAATCAATAAGTGAATACTTCTCTCGAATGTGGCTAAGTTGTGATAAGGATTTCCTAAAATTTTATATTAACTTTCATCGTCATTTAGATGTTAAATTAAGACTAAAAAAGCAAATAAATTTAGTTGTAGAATCCCTACGTCATCTAACTAAATCTGATGATCTTGAATGCCTGAACTGAATTCATAAACTGTAGCTGAAGAATCATCTGGATCATGTCAGTTTTCAAGCAAATAAAAACCTCATTCAGATTAGTACATTCATTTAGAAGCTACGATGTCACAGATAGACATACACACATAAACATGTCAAACTGATAATACTACCCTTCTTTTGCATCCGAAATTAAAATTAAAAAAGGCAAAATCAATTCAGGCAAAAAAACACTGTAATTTGTTTGGGATACAGGTTGTAACCAAATCATACGTCTCAAAACCATCCTAGGCTGCAGCAGAGACGCATGCAATTCCAGAATCTAACGTACTGTCCAGCCAACATACCAGCAACACTGTTTGGTACCGGAGCGTTGCCCTCGCGCGGTCTGCCTTTACGGGTTGCGGACTAATCCCCGGTCCAGCCACCCTCAGGCGCCGCTAGTTGTTTTTACAGAATGGAATTTGACAAAACAATCCAAAAAGTATTTAAAAGCTTGAATTTTAAATTTATGTCATCTTTTGGAAGATGCAAGCGGTCTTAATCAATTTTCTCCGCAATTTACCTCAAAATATCCTAATCAGGAGTTTTCTTATAAAATTAAAACGTATTACCTATAATCCATTTCGTCGCTAGAAGACGAAGTATAATCACGCACCCTTTCAGCAGATGGTGCTGTTTTAATAATTAGATTCTTAGGTGTATCGCAAATAATTTCAGAGCCCTTAAACAGCTTTTTCCTTTGAATCTTAACAAACGTATCATCATTTTCGGAGTCAGTTTTAACCCCGGATTCTCTCAACTCAATAATACGTTTCTGAGGGAAAGTTGGAGTAGAACTGCGTCTTTTAGGAAAATTTGCAATGCATTTTATCAAATTCTCTTCTAAAACATTCGTTGGTGATATCTTCTCTTTGCTTCTATCTGGTAATTGAAATTTTGGTAGCTCCAAACATCTTAATACAGGCTTTTTCAAATCAATCTTGTATGGACTTGACGCTAAACTTTTGCTCGTCACTTTCATCTCTTTTGCTTCTTTAACAACTCTTACTGAAGATGTAGACGGAGCATTCCGAATTACGGGCATCTCTTTCTTCCATAAGAAATCTAAGAAACTGCTGTCTCTATCCGGCGTTGGAGGTTCGCTGTAGTCGTGATCTTTGGACAGCATTTCAATTGACTCCATAAATTGAGCCCATTTGGTTTTACGATTTTTGGATTTGCCCGAACCTTGATATGTAACGGACCTTGGTCTTTTAGGAGAATAATCGGATGTGGACATGAGGGGCGAACTACAAGATGATATCTCAGAAAATTTTAGCACTACATTTTTTTAGCCATACGTGCGTAGGTTGGTAGACAATAAAATATTACCTTTTTAGTACATATTCTGAAGCTTACTTATTTGGAAAGAAAACTGGATTCATATTAAATATGTTAATTTTAAAACTGCATAAACTACCCACATTGCAGAATCCGAGTAATAGGATACCATAATAACACAGATAAAAATTTATGTATAACTAGCTGTGCCCACGGCTTCGCTTGCATGACTTACCTACATATTTATTTATCTCAGCTTATATATGGGCATATATATCCCACTGCTGGGTTAGAGCGTCCTCAATAATAGGAGTCAATTTGACCTATAATACCACGCTGATCAGACAGATTTCTGTAGAGTTATATTACGAGTTTTCCTTCTTTAATATAGATGTTATCTGCATATTATATCCCTTAGTCATCTCTTGTACGAAACCCACGGGCAAAACATGGAACGGTGAACTGTATTCTGGCTCCGAATACATTAATCAATATTTTTGTTATCCCAGCAGTTGCTATGAAAACGGAGAAAATATTTTTAGATTTATAAAAACTGTAACGCTCCTATTTATAAGCAGCGTTATGTATTAACCTAAAAACTTTCTCGCTAAATATATTATTTTACATAATAAAATTTATTTAGAAGCAAAAATTCTAGTAACTGAGATTGGGTCATTCAAACAAACAAACTCTTTAGCTTTATAATACTATATACAGGATGGAAGCGGACCGCTCCCGAAAACAAAGACAGGTGACTCTACTAGTCCTACTTGTAATGATAAGCTAGAAAAAAAATCGATTCAGATGTAAAAAAAAAAATATTTTTTCACAACGACTTTTAAGTTTTTTTTTTCACATTTCATCGTTACATGACACGGTAAGATCGTGTCATGTAACGATAATTACATAAAAAATACTTAACTTTACTCAGATGAGAAAAGACGCAATCTATTCAAAACTCACGATCATATGTTCAAGAGTTCAACGACCTCGCGTGGGGAATAAAAAAATTTTTCATCCGAATCGACTTTTTTCTAGCCTATCATTACAAGTAGGACTAGTAGGGTCACCTGCCTTTGTTTTCGGGAGCGGTCTACTTCCAGCCTGTATACAAAATATACAAACAGTTATACAAATCTGCAATATTTTTCCTAGTTCTCCAAAAAAAAAAATAATAAAAAAAAACCTCTAGCAATACTCTTTCAAACATATTTTCGCAAATTTTTCACCGAAATAAGGTATTTAAACTTAAAATATAGAACCAATAAATTGACGGCATCACGAGCCGTACTGGTTACGGCAATCATCTTTATTAAACAATAATCGCTAGAATATTTTGTCCAATATATGATTTAAATACTGTATTATGACGTCACGAATCAGTATGACGAAATCTTCACATAGCGAACATAGACTTTAAGATTTCGTACAACAGATTTTTTTTATTGCTGTGCTTAAACCCCACTGTTAATATCTCCACCAAGCTGGCCATGGACATCAAGGATGGAGAAGAAATACGGTACGTTAGGTTAGTTAGGACGGAACAGCGTGTGTCCACATCATACCCAGCCAAAAAAAATTTCTAAAATGACGACCGCTTCCCTTTCACAAATTGCTTTAAAGTATATGAAAATTATAAAAAATTGTTATACGAGCATAAATGATTACTACAAATGTTATTTGAACCCACATCTACTGGAAATCCATTCCAATCGTTTTACAAATTTGACAAACGTTGGCGTTAGGCATGACAACCAAATTCTCGCTCACATTGTAGTCTTTACGTGATCACGCCATCTATCGGAAATCTTTTGCACTTTTATTTTGATTTACTTTTTGCTCGTATAACAAGTTTTTTTTTATAAATATCATAGGATTCACGGTCATAAGTGTGACTATAAAATCACGTCATTCGTTTATTATTCACTAAGACTTACCGTGCTCATTGAAATGTTTCTCCAGGTCTTCGTGAGACAAATTCGTCTGGGTTTGAGGATCGTCCGCCGGCACCGTCTGCTCCGGGCGAGACCGGGAACATCTAGACAGAAGAAAACTAGTCTTTAGGAGATCATTATATTAGACGGTGGTCTTGACTCCCCATAGGAGCCAGGTATTTTTTTTTACACATACATACATACATATCATCACGCCATATCCCTTGCAGGGTAGGCAAAGAGAACAGAGTGCCAGAGAACTCTATCTCTGCATACTTCACTCGCTTCCTCAACATTCATAATTCTCTTCATACACGCTCGCCGGTTTCGGAGACTCTTGACTCCACCTTCCTTCAGTACATGACCGATCTGGTCTAGGTAGGTTAGTCTCGGTCTCCCTCGGTACCTACATCCTTCCACTTTCGCATTGTATATCTTCTTAACCAGACGTTCGTTCGGCATTCTTTCCACATGTCCGAACCATCGGAGCATTCCCTTTCGCATCTTTACACCAATACTCTCTTTCATACCTACTCGCTCTCTTACGTCATCGTTACGAATGCGGTCGGTCAGCCTAACTCCACAGATTTTCCGCAGAGATCGCATTTCGACCGCATTAATTTTACTATCATACTCTTTTCTGCATACCCAACTCTCGCTTCCATACAGTAATGTTGGGACAAGCACTGCGTTAGGTATTGCTACACGTGCCTTCTGGCTGAGGTGGTGGCTGCCGAGAAGTTGCCCCAACGCTCCGTTCACTCTATTTCCCGCATTCACTCTTCGCTCTATATCAGTGGAGTACCTTCCATCTCGGCTAAATCCACATCCAAGATATACAAATTCATCCACTTGCTCTAGTACATCATTACCTATTGTTACTCTTACATCTGTTCTGGTTTCATCTCTTTCAAATACCATTATTTTGGTTTTGCTCACATTCACGCGTAGACCCCTTTTCTTACAATCTTCTGTCATTGTGTCGACTAGGGTCTGCAGGTCAGTCGCTGACTGTGCCAGCAGGACTGCATCATCTGCATAAAGCAGAGCAGTGACCACTGAGTCGCCCATCTGGACTCCCACATTCATATCGTTCAACCTTTGGAGACATTTATCCAGATATATGATAAACAGCCTGGCTGACAGAACGCACCCCTGCTTAACGCCAATATTGACGTCAAACCAAGGCGACATTCCATCATCCAGCCGCACACAGGCTCTACAGCCCATGTAACTGGACTGCACAGCCTGTAGCAGTTTACCAAGTTTATTATTTTTTTTTATCTATACATATAATAAATTGATGCTGTGTGGTAGCGGCTACGAATACTACCAACAATTACTTTGCTCGTGGATGTCATAAAAGACGACTAAGAGCCTTATAACGACCTGGGCCAACTCCATCTGATGCCGTTTGATCAACAATTACATTTCCAAGTAGTGTTGACGTCTGACAGGCGGCCGGTCATAAAACTATTCCCAATAACTTTTACAATATGTACTATGAAAGAAGAGTACATATTGTATCGACCCCAAGTAATTGGGATAAGAGTAGGGGAATGATGATGATGACATATAATAAATTGGCGAAAGGTCAGATTAAGAGTATGCGTAACCGTAGAGCATGCATGAAGACTGTGATGAGCGTGAATGAAGCGATGGAGGTATGTCAGGATCGTGGTTTGTGGCAATCTGTAGTCTCTGCCTACCCCTTCTGAGAAACAGGCGTGAGGCTATGTATGTATAACGGAGCACGCGTCTGTAAATTTGATAGATTTATTAAAAAATGAGTATACACAGTAAAAAAAAAGTCTAATAGAACACGAACAAGATTTTTTGGAAATTTCTGCCTGTCTAAATCTGTGTCTGTATGTATGTATACGTTAATCTCTTAAAATACTGTACGAATTGTTTTGCAGTTTTCACAAGTAGATTAAGCTCAAATCAGAGCAACATTTAGTCTTTCTTTCATTAAAATCTGATGATAGTAAAAAAAGTTATGGTCATTTGAAATTTTAAAAATCATCGCTCGCCTTTTATGTCACTAGAAGGGTCAATTCAAGGATATTACGCGGACAAAGCCGCGGGCATCAGCTAGTAAATAATAAAATTACCTTAACATAGCATTGCTGCATCTTAGTGCTAGTTCGAGTCCGTCCAACCAACAGTGTCCGGCAGCTTGCGACGGCGCTCGAAATATTAGGTGCGCAGTCGGTAGGGGTTGTACAACGGCTCCTGAAATATACAATTGAAATTATCACATGGAAAAAGGGTATACCAAAAATCTATACTAATATTAAAAAGCTGAAGACTTTGTTTGTTTGAACGCGCTAATCTCAGAAACTACTGGTCCGATTTGAAAAATTCTTTCAGTGTTGGATAGCCCATTTATCAAGGAAGGCTTTAGGTTATATATTATCACACTAAGATCAATAGGAGCAGAACACCAATGAATAATGATACAAAATCGGGAGTTTTATTTAGTGGATATTTTTCCTTTTGAGAGCTTCTGCTGTGTACGCTGCCAAAACGGTTAAAGTTTCGTAAAAGTCATGTATGACAGAATTAATCCTCTTTTAAAGTTCTAAAAAGAAGTCCGCGACAGCATACCTTTATCTCAAAGGGTTGCTTTACTATAATCTTTTTTATGCTAACCCAATTTATTCTAAAATAATACGATATTTGTGAAGGTGTTTTTATAAATATGATATTAATCATTCTCCAAATAAATACGTCATTCATCACAAATATTTAATTTAAAACAAAATTGTTCTTTACATCACTTGATTCCAATAAACATATTAGGAGATATTGCTGTTTTAAAATAACATCACAGCAAAATAATAATCAAGTACTACGCGCGTATTTATAACTACGTTAAAGTTTATAAAACCCGATTACGAAATGAAAAATGATGTCACAAGCGGGATTCGAACCCGCGCCTATTGGGATTCCGGCCCAATCGTGCTGCCACTACACCACCGTGACTAATTGTAGGAGATGCAAATTTCACTTCGTATCATATTTACGTCTTAAGGTGACGGTATGCTATTTACCCGACAATGTTTACATTAAAGTTAGCGTTAGCCCAAAGTAATTATTCTACACAGACGAAGTCACGGGCAAAAGTTAGTATCCATATCTTTTTGGTTTAACATAGTATTTCTGTATTGTGACAAAATAAAAATCACAATCGTGGGTGTCAAAACCGACTAAGATATAATATGCATACAACATCTGTGAAAGAGAAAGAAAACTCGAAATAAAACCCTATACCGACACGTCTGACCAGCGTGATATAAGTAGGTCAACATCCCTTCCATTGTGGAGGACGCCTGAATCAAAGGCTTCTGATGATAAGATTGAGAACTTTAAGGATGATGAGGACTGTTATCTACTCACTATTGTTCCACCAATCTTTATGGGTGTTCATGCCCACTATTGTATATCTCCCCGTCAAAGTGGGACTGTTGCACTACATACATACATACATACATATCATCACGCCATATCCCTTGTAGGGTAGGCAGAGAGAACAGAGTGCCAGAGAACTCTATCTCTGCATACTTCACTCGCTTCCTCAACATTCATAATTCTCTTCATACACGCTCGCCGGTTTCGGAGACTCTTGACTCCACCTTCCTTCAGTACATGACCGATCTGGTCTATGTAGGTTAGTCTCGGTCTCCCTTGGTACCTACATCCTTCCACTTTCGCATTGTATATCTTCTTAACCAGACGTTCGTTCGGCATTCTTTCCACATGTCACTGCTTTGGAAAATTGACCTACTATACCACGGTGGTCAAACGGGTTAGGATTGGTTTTTATATCAAGTTTTCCTTCACTTCCAACGATGTTATCCGTAGGCTATATCCCTTAATTGTTTTTTTATAATATCCACGGAAAAAAGAAGGAGTTGTACTCCGTTACCATAAGTAAAAACTATCACTAACCTATAGTTTCATTGTGTGGTCCCCTTGGCGCCCAAATGCTCTGCTCCAGAGGGTGGTACAATTTAAAACAGAACCCGTCCTTTTTGCTCGGTCTCTCTATTACTTGGCAGGATGTCAATAGCACTGTGCCTACCCAGTGGCTGCTCTGTGAATTGAAATAAAAATGCTTGAAATAAAATTACTCTGTATATGATAACTGGAAAGGATGTCCGAAATTTAGGCGGGCAAGTGAAAATGCAAGAAATATTTTATGCTGAGATAAAAAAGAAATCGTATTCAATGTGATGCAGAGAAATTACTAAAGCGTAATGAATATGACATAACAGTGTTAATATGTATTTTCATCATCATCATCCCCATTCCATCGTATATATTGTAGTTTTGGCATTAGTTTTATGACCAACCGCCTGCCTGCGGTCAACATTCTTTATGAATGTAATTCTCGACCAGACGGCATCGGATGGAGTTTGCCCAGGTCAATTCTTCATTTTTCCTCCTAAGACCTTTGTCTTGGTCGTCTTTTACGACACTGACGAGCAATGTAAAGGCTGGTAACAACCGTAGACTCCGCCACACAGCACATTCTGTTTCATCTTCTATTGAAATTGCCAAGAATCCATAATTAGGTAGCTAACGCTCAATTAACTGCAGAAAAATTTACTCAATTGTTTGTCAAGAAATTTCGAACAACATAGACTGTATACCTATCAGAAATGACTCACTAAAGACAAATCGAAGACCGACAACTAGCTGAATTAGTATGATTGGAACAGATTCCAAGAGTACATTTTTTTTTTGTTTGTCTTAGTTGTTAGCCTCAGATGGCTATGACAACTTTACCCGGACTGTGGGTGAGCGCTGAGGGCTCTCAAACCGTATCCAAGAGTACAAATAATTTCCTTTTTTTATTGGTAGCAAACATACCACGTTTCGGACAGGACAACATTCCATAGTATTATTATAGATGGGTGACCAGTTTTAAAAAGAACACATACCTTAGCCTTAGGACTCTTGTAAAGCAGTAGAAGACCAGGCTTCAAAACACACCATAGTTTAGTCCATGACTTCAACGAACCACGAACCTAAATTGAGAAAAAAATACTTGTTTAAAAATACACCACATATTTTTATAACCCCCAAATTTTAGATAACACCTAAATCAATATATGACGCAACATAATCATCATCCTGCCCTTATCCCAATTACTTGGAGACGACGCAATATATGAGGCTGCTAGAACCACAGTGGTCTAATTACAATTTCGTAATCTAAAAATGTTAATCTACAAAACCACAGCGGCCTAAAATTGTTTACAAACTCTTAACAATAGATGGTAGTAGAAGTACATTATCGACTTATGTACAAATCGATTAAATTGAATTTAATTTCATTTTAATTCCCTACATATTGTAAAACATGGTTCTTGTAGTTAGGCCGCTGTGGTTTTAGCAGTCTCATATACCTACATCATACATGCTACAAACGTTATGACAATAGTTATTATGACCGGCCGCCTGTCTGACGTCCACACTACTTGTGAATGTAATTATTGACTAAACGGCATAAGATGCACTTTATTCAGGTTTTTGTAAAACTCTTAATCTGTTTTTACAACAGCCACGAGCAATCATCATTATTTCAACTCATATATATACCAAAGTTGGGCTCGAGCCTCCCCCATAATGAGAGAGAAATTGACCTACTATACCGCGCTGGTCAGACGTGTTGGTATAGGGTTTTGTTTTGAGTTTACCTTCTGTTGCATAGATGTTATATGCGTTTTATATTCCTTAGTCGTCTCTTACGATCATCCACGTGAAAGGTAGGTGGTAAATGTTATTCTTACTCCGTCACCACACGGACAATATTTTATTTACATATCAATCTATCCGTGTGTAATATAAAACGCATATAACATCTATGCAAAAGAAGGGAAACTCGAAACAAAACTCTATACCAACACGTCTGACCAGCGTGGTATTGTAGGTTAATTTCTCTCCCATTGCGTAGGAGGCCCGAGCCCAACAGTGGGACATATATGAGCTGTGATGATAATGATGATTCGATATTAAATTGAATTATGAGCTCATTGGTAAAATATCACCCACCTTTGATATCTATTGGTGTCGTACAAGATGATGAAGGGTCTTAAGTTTCTTATGACTGTAAGAGTGGGTAATCCAACATGACGCTTCACACTAACCCATATAACTACCCACACAGATGTCGGAGCTGTCTAAGAAACGACAAGCCGTGACTAGTACGTGACTTCAAGCCCACGCAGGATAATTTTCTCAATGTATTTTAAAACTTAATTATAAAGATTGATAAAAACCCGACTACGAGCAAAAAATTATTGTCACAAGTGGGATTCGAACCCACGCCTATTGGAAAACCGTCCCGATCGTGCTGCCACTTACACCACCGTGAACTATTGTAGGACATTCAATTCTCGCATCGTTTTATATTTCCATCTCTTTAACGAGACGTGTGTATAAAAGATTAATAGCGGCTGGCGATTCGCGAATATTTTTAACGAGGTATAACTAGACACCCTCACCACTAATGGGTTGGAGTAAGCGCCGGGAGCACCTTTTCATGAATTGCGTGATGCTCGACAGCCTAAAATCTAATGCAATTAAAAGAAACACGTTCTTACCTTAAGCCAATCAGCTAAAACAACAACAGAAGGGTCTTCTATAGAATGCAATAGAGCAGACGCTGCTCTCTTCTTTTCTCTTCTGTAGTGCTGTCTCTGAGCTTTATAACTCTCCTTGCGGGAGAGAGCTGTGCTCGTTGTACGCGATATCCCACCCACTGCTGTTTCCGAAGACTGTTGAAGACAAGAAAAAAATATTATTATGTCCTTAGTGTTGCCAAAGATTCTTGCGAGTCTCGTAACTCTTGCAACTCTCGCTGTTAGAATAACACAGAGTCACTTGTTTTGATAGAAATGAAAAATCCAACTAAATTATTGAAACTCCATTCATTTGACGGCGCTAACTGTACAACTATCAATAATTGGATACATACCACTTAACGGGAGTGGGGTTATAATCACACCTATCTATCATGAGACTGTTTAAAATAACATCAAATTATTACCCCGTGTAGTGACATTAAGAATACAAAATGATGACATTCTTTTTGCCAAAGGAATCATAGAATGCTGTCTAAAGGAACACTGCGAGACTCTTGCAGCGAGTCTTGGTCTTGCATTTGGGTAACATTATTCGTCCTTTTGCTGGGTTTGAGTCAGTCAGTTATAAAAATGACTATTTTTGGACACTAATATCTAATTAAATAAGCTGTCTGTGTTATAACTGGTAGAATACAAATTAATATAATGGGTCAAAGTGTTTCCCGGGACTTCCCAAGGGTCAAACCTCGGTGTCTTATACGGAGACCATTGTGGATCCTGGCTTACAGGAGTTACAGTGGTGGGAATGTGTGGTGGGATTAGTCCCATTATAAAAGTTCTCTTTGTTTCAATTTTGTTTGACATTGTTGATATTTCATAAGTATGTAATTTGTAACTAAATATATTACGAAACTTCGTAACAACCATTTAATACCTAAATATATTTATTAAAAAAAAAACGTGGCGTTGTGGTAAAATGCTATAAAAAGATCACGTGATTAATGGACGGCCCCTAAAGCTATTTATTAGTCGTCTTTTACGACATCCACGAGCAAAGTAAGAGTTGATAGTATTCGTAGCCGTTACCACACAGAGAAATCACCTATATATTATATATAAACATGAACAGAGATTAAAAGTCATCACAATCTTACTCATGGAATATTTCGATACGATACCATATGATTATTTATATGATAAGCAAGTAAACATTTGGAGATTCAAGATTAAAACTATATAAACTAAAAAAGTAAGATTATCTATAAAGTCGGTTTTTGGACGATAATTTTACGTGATAAAAAAAACATCGATGAAAAACTGCATACTTTTATGAATTTAACAAACATAAACAATGGAAACCATATTAACTTTTCACTTCAGTTTATAAACAGTTCAAACGTCAAATTCTTAATATTCAAGAACGATCGTACCACTCTATTGCTTGTTCCGCGTTCTCACTTGCACGCTCGGCTCAGGTAGAACGTGACACTTTTTCGTGCGTACATAGGGTCTGGATCATACCTTATCCGATGAAGTGCCGTCTGGCGGATGGGCGCGCGCGTCTCCCGAAGCTGGACTAGCAGCAGCCGCACCTGGAGACCTAGGTGGTGGGGTCAAGGTAGCCTCTCCTGAAAACACAAAACCCAAGGTTGAGGACATATTTTTTCAGGTTCTCTTTTTTTGTCTACTATACAGCCGTCTGGGAAAACATCAGAACGGTATGGGTCCACATAACATTTTTAGAAGACCACCCATAAGCTTTCCGTATGTTGACGGAGTAACAATACAATTCACCATGCTGGTCAGACGTGTTGGTATAAGGTTTTATTTCGAGTTTTCCTTCTCTTGTATAGATGTTATATGGGTTTATATGCCTTAGTCGTCTCTTAGGATTACCTACATGTAAAATAGGGGGTGGTGAATCGTTTTCTTACTCCGTCACCACACGGAAATAAAAAGCCCATACTATATAATAATCTTAATATATATAAATTAAGCGTCACGTTGTTTGTCCGCGATGGACTCCTAAAGTACTTAACCGATTTTAATCAAATTTGCACAGCATGTGTAGTTTGATCCAACTTAAAACATAGGATAGCTTCCATCTCAATTTATAGTGGCAATATTATTTTATTGCAAATTATTTATCTATTATTTGACAGTCACAATTATCTGTAATCTCCAAACGATTCTAACAGATGGCGGTATCTGTTGACTGGATTGAGTAAATATTTAATAGATGGCGCTATGTTAAACGTACAAACGTTTTATATAAGCTACAATTTATTAGCATAACCACCACGTCTTACTGAGGCTATCTTAGCCACAGCAACGCGTGGCCGGGTCGTGGCCGTGGTCTGCTAGTAATACATAAATAAAACTTGATTGATTGATGGTGAATCACTTACCGTAGGTTGGTGGAGTGGGAGGCGCTGTAGCTGGTAATATCACGCTCAATGGGGGATTCTGCGACTTCTGTACAAAACAATCATTTTATAATTATTTATATACCTGAAATCATTAATTTTAACATACAACGCAAAACCTTTTTGGATTTTTCTATGGATCAGTCAACACCTGAACAGCGTGCAGATCCATATTCTCTTTTTATGGTAAACTATGATCCAGTCTGATCAAACCCTCCTAGTTTCATTCGAGACGGCGAAAGTACGACTTTATAATCATCATTGGACTGGCCACTGATACCTATTCTTTAGCCGTGATGACCAACTCTAAGCTGATCTATAACCCATCGTATTGTACTTCTCAACCATCAGCACCAAAAACTTGTCTTCGATGGCCACGTTTAATAATTTGATCGAGGCGTCACCCTCGCAGTTAATCTCATTAAGAGTAATGGACTTATCACCCTTCCAACCACCTCCAGTCTCGGCTATATCATGCAACTCAACACTAGATACTATTTCCATTATGACCAAACTCCGATGGTTCGGACATGTGGAAAGAATACCGAACGAACGTCTGGTTAAGAAGATATACAATGCGAAAGTGGAAGGATGTAGGTACCGGGGGAGACCGAGACTAACCTACCTAAACCAGATCGGTCATGTACTGAAGGAAGGTGGAGTCAAGAGTCTCCGAAACCGGGGAGCGTGTATGAAGAGAATTATGAATGTTGAGGAAACGAGTGAAGTATGCAAAGATAGAGTTCTCTGGCACTCTGTTCTCTCTGCCTACCCTGCAAGGGATATGGCGTGATGATATGTATGTATGTATGTACCAAACTCTTAACGCAGTCACATCTTATTATGGTTATTATTGAGTAGCATTCATCTATCCATCTATTGAGCTCATCAATATCTACCGTAGACTTCCTCAAAGATAAAGCGACTATCGCACTTTATAGCTGACTCATCGATCATAATTGGCGATATAGGTGGTAACAGGTTACCTAGAAAAATGCTGATAATCGTTCTTCTGTTTTTTTTTTTTATTTGGACTAATCCCACTATTGTAACTCCTGTAAAGCTAGGATCCACCATGATCTCCATAAATGACACCGTGGTTTGACCCTCAGGCAGCCGCGGGATATGATTTGAATTGTCTTGGCACCCGCAACAAATTTAATTAGAAAAGGTTAAAGAGGTGTAGTTGGAAAGAATGATTCAACTGCCCTCCTAGGTAAAGCAGGAGACAGGAAAACAAAATGACTAATCAGTCAATAAGTAAAGGGGCATACCGCTACCATATGCGCAACAATACGGCACCACGGATACGAAAGAGCTTAAGCTCTTTCATTCTTCTGGTAATCATTCAGCCGTTTTACGCCTAATAGAAAAGATGATGACACACAGGATATCATCAAGTTGGAAAAGGATATAGAAAATACTTTTTTAACTCTTATATGATGAGTAGCTTCCAGAAATCCAATTTGCAATTTGTTGCAGAACTTCGAAGACTAATTCTACATATATTGCACCTCTGAACGAGACTTGTCTAGGTCATCAAATGCGCCTCAGATTTATTTCATTTTTTTGGAATTAAAGCATATTTTAGAAGCGTTACAGCATCCATGTGCTTTGTGGTTTTCGGTGTGGTGATGAAGTAGGAATACAATTCACCACAACCTTTTCTAACCGTGGATGTCGTAAAAGAAGACTAAGGGGTAGATATGCAGATAACATCACTGCAATAGAAGGAATACTCGAAATAAAACCCTATAATAATCCGTATGATCAGCGTAGTATAGTAGAACAATTTCACTGCTGTGTTGTTCCATTGTAGCCCAGCAGTAGGACGTGTGTGAGCTGTGATGATGATGACAGCATCTATGGTCATTTTGGGCATTTCAAATTTGATATATTTTGTAAAAAAATAGTTTTTCATAAACCTACAGACATCCACTGTACGACACCAAAAAGAATCGAATGGCCACCACATTTTACAAATGGGTTTTTGGTTTAATAATTTTCTCTAAAATGTATTGCTGCTTGACTCTTACTAATCAATCCCTCAGCTGGTTCTTAAAATTTCTTCAAGATAAAGGAAAAATATATGAATACTTACTCTGCCAGTGAAGTACGGTGTTGATGTTTGGAACTGTCCGCTATCAGCTCTTAATGCCGGCGAAGATGGTGTTGTTGATGGGGAAGATGGTTCCACCGCTGGCGACGAAGACATTGTGATAATAGGTCAGAACATCGTGGAAAGGATTTGGAAGAATAAGGTTTACAAATCACACATTTGAATTACGAAATAATTATTTTTGATTTTTTTACGAATGAGATAATTATTTTTGAATAATAATGAATTCTAATCAATTATTTTTGAATTGTGAACGAGGAGTAAATATATATTATTAATTAAGTTCGAATAAGTGGATGAATATTGGCAATAATCTTAACGAGTTTTCAAATCTTATGAGCTAAATTATAATTAATAACACAGCTGCGCATTTTATTCATAAATCGTTGCTTTTATTCGAAGATTCGTTTTGAATTCGAATTTATTAATATACGATATAAGGCTGTGTTCTATTAATATAATTATTTCATTATAAATATAATAATATTATCACCGTTAATTTAATTCATTATATGCATTATTTAACAAATTACCGTTCAAATTGGAATGAATAAATTATTTTTTACAATTAAATTACGTAAATATAATTGGAAGTTTTATGTAATATGTTATAAATAAATATTAGGTATTATATGGAATGGTATAAGGAAGTATAGTGGAGGAAAAAGGAAAAACTTGTTGGATATTTACCTGAAACAAGCGTGTTTTATCAATGTTAGTTAATTCGTTTTGTATGGTGACTGTATTAAAATAAAATATACCATTATTTCTTTATCTAAGAATGTCGAAAAAGTTATAGAAATTAATATCGCTATAAGAAGAAGGCAACTTCAAATAAAATCCTATACCAATCCATCCAATCAGAATAGTTCTAGTAATTAAATTTCCCTACCATTGGAAGCTCGTAACAAATGGTTGTCCGCGTGGTGACGGAGTAAGAATACAATTCACCACCTCCCTATCTTACCCGTGAGTGATTGTAAGAGACAACTAAAGGATATAAAACGCATATAACATCTATGCAAGAGAAGGAAAACTCGAATGAAAACCCTATACCAACACGTCTGACCAGCGTGGTATAGTAGGTTAATTTCCCTCCCATTACGGAGTAGGCCCGAGCCCAACAGTGGGACACATATGGGATATGATGATGATGATGAACGAATGGTAGTAGGTATAGATATACATACATATCATCACGCCATATCCCTTGCAGGGTAGGCAGAGAAAACAGAGTGCCAGAGCAGTAGCAGTTAGCTACAAGGATCGCGATGAATTACAAATAATTTGGAAAATCCAAAGTGCACGTCTCATAATTTTTTTATTATTTATCGTTTACTATAAGTCAACGCCATAAATGAAAATGATAGAGAAAAAATACTTTTGAAATTTCGTGCCATTCTCGACGTAGTGCTAAACATAGCTGTATATGCTGTATGGGATTTGCTTCCTTTGCCTGTCCGAATGGACGAACAAAAAACGAACCCAATTTTCATAAGGTATACATACACAAAAGACTAAGCAGTTTGCAGCAGTCATAGGTAGTCGGGTATTTCAGCCAGACTCGGAACAATGATTTCTGTATCACAAAAAATATCGCACTCTATACATACATACATACATAGCTTCACGCCTGCTTCCGAGAGGGGTAGGCAGAGACTACGGATTGCCACAAACCACGATCCTGGCATACTTCCATCGCTTCATTCACACTCATAACAGTCTTCATGCATACTCTATGATTACGCATACTCTTAATATGACCTCTCGTCAATACATCGCTAATTTGATCCAGAAAATTATGACGAGGTCTTCCCCTTGTATTCGTCCCACTCACGCTTGCTTTATATATTTTCTTCATCAACCTCTCGTCACTCATTCTTTCTAAATGTCCAAACCACCTCAGCATACTCTTTTTGATCTTTGTCACTACTTCTTCATTCACACCACAGCGCTCTCTTATAACACTATTCCTAATTTTATCTTTCAGGCTCACATCACACATACTACGAAGAGCTCTCACCGCACTTTATAGGGGATTATATTCACCTTTAGCATAGGCGATCACAACTTGAATCAATACGCCATATAAATAAGTCAATTTGATTAAAATTAAAGTAATCATCTAAGTGGAATTTTTTTTTTAAATACTTTAGAACTTTTTTTCATTTAAAGTCTGATAAGCCTTACTTTCACTGAAAAAACGAACTAAGTGCCCGGATATATAAATTCATTAACTATATCTAGATTAACACGATCGAAGCCACGGAAATAGCTTATAATAACCTTCAATTAGATGATGAATCACGTGTCGACTTACATTTTAAGATAACTAAGGTTTAAGATTAACTAGTCCTTGATCAGGAAGATAAGTAACATTCCTGGATTTGGATAATTGATATGCAATATCTTCAGCTGCTTCTATCCTCCTCAGCTCAACTAAACCTTCACCAGCACTTCCAAAAGCTTTAGCCAAAAGAGTAGCTTGTTGAGAATCACCTTCTGCGGAAATAACTGCAGCCTTCTTCTTCTGTTCAGCTTTTTCAACCATAAATCTAGCTTTCTCAGCGTCTAACTGCGCAATCTGCTTCAACTCAACCGCTTGGAGGAATTCTCTTCCAAAAGAGATATGAGTTATTGCAATATCATCAAGTATCACACCAAATTGCTTCGCTCTCTCAGTAAGACTCTCATTTACTTTAAAAGAAACCATTTCTCTTTGAGTAATAAGTTCACTAGCATTGAACTGAGCAACGATAGCCTTTAAAACTTCAGAAGTTATTGATGGTAATACTCTCTGATCATAATCTTCACCTAAAACCGTATAGATCCTTGGTAATTCCTCTGCAACAGGTCTGAATAGTATACGAAGTGTAATTTCAACTGTTTGCAGATCTTTACTGCCAGTTCTTGTAGAAATTGATCTTGGATTCGATTTGACATCAAAAATTATCGGCTTTTGAATCCAAGGAATTATGAAATGGGTACCTTCACCGACTACAAACTTCTTGATACCGGAGAATCTATCAAATATCACTGCTCTTTGTCCACCATCGACATTGTATAAAGCATTGTTAGCTACTCCACCGACAAATGCCAATCCGATGCCCATTTGGGTTAAACGATTCATTAATTTAGCCGACATTTTGCAAGCACTTTGCGTTCTCTGTTATTAATTTCCTCAATGAAATCTTGTAGTTTTATAATTATATAAGCAGGTTCTAATTTCGTCTGATCATTCGATTTACTTATTCTGTACAATTTTCTGGTAAGTTTACAAAGTACATTTATCTTCTATTGAAGGATTTCTTAAATTCTAGGATTTAATACAACTTTAGGGTTCTATAAAACTATGACCTTGAAATTTATGATGGTAACAATAAATTCTTCTATAATCTGAAGGTCACGCTTGGATATTTGTCTAGAGAAAACTGCGACGTTTCCAAAGCTACCAATTATTAAATCTCCAACGATTCTGACCTTTCGGCAATGTTACCGGCGTCAAATTTTCTTTATAGCATTTAGATTTCCCCTAAACGTTTGACTAAGATTATCAACAGTTATAATTATCTTCAACCTCCATCTGAATTTCGCTTAACACTTTTTAATTTTCACTTAAAAGGTGGCCCCAATTCTCATCCTAGCAAATGCAATTTTAACAAGATTCTTCTATTGTGAATATTCCGAAAACACTACAAAACCTAGATCCAAATTTTTTGTTTATTTTTAACGCAATTAAAAATAAAATCACTTCTTTTTTTTACAAAAAATATACCAGAACTACACAGTCTTAAAATGTTCACGTTAAACACTATAAAAAGTACACACTGTCTCATATGTGTTTGCGATGGAAAATCTCCTAACACTGTGTCACATAATCGGATAGTTGTTTCAAGGTATAGTAATTAGCACGTCTTGTATAATATATCAGTCGTATAGTCCAAGAGCCTGCCTCTTTATAAACACCATCATCTGTCATCTGAATAACTTGTAGTCAACTCAATATATACTCTTTTTACGCAACTCTGTCAGATATCATACCTGCGTTTTCCTTCTCTTCCTTATTACCTAAAAACTCTTCGACTTTGTACTTAAAACTTTTCTCAAAATAATATTTTTTTCTTTTATTGTTTATGGTAAATGAGCAAGCAGCACACCTGATGGTAAGTGTCACTGCCGCCCATGGACCTTTGCCATAACCAAGGCTAAGCTAGGCCGCTGCCTACCATTACAATCCCCAAGCCCACCCAGTTGGGCTTCCGGCTCTCTCGTTCACCGAACGAAGCGCAATGCAATAACACATTGCCATTACTCAAACGTCGATCTTCTGCAAAAGTGTAGTACTACCCCGGACGTACCGGCCCGCGGCTGTACACAGAGAACTGTCAACAGCGTGGTCCTACCACTATTAGATTTGATTCCGCCTCATCGACTGTTCATACCGCGTCAAGCTTTATAGGCAGACATCTAATTTCTTTGCCGTTGTAATGACGCAAAAAGAATACAATTCCCCCCATCCTTTTCTACCTAACTTGCCCGTGGGTGTCGTAAAAGACTACTAGGGGATATAATATGCATAAAACATCTATGCAAAATCAAAGAAAACTCGAAATTAAAACTTGTACCAATAAGTCTGTCCAGCGTGGTAATAAGGCAATTTCTATACTATTGTGAAGGCTACTTCCATCCAGCAGTAGGACGTATCTAAGCTGAAATAATGATGATGATCATATTTAGACTACGTACCTACCATGGCTAAAAGATGATAAATTACTATTTTCTTGAAGGAAATCGTCATAATATTTTTTACCAATTAGACAACCAATTTGCTTTTTTTTTTCGCTTATGTTAATAATAACTTGATTTAAACTTTAACGTTGTTTAATACGTCTAAAAATACGTTTCATTAAATCTAATAATATAAAAATTACGAGCATTACATTTTTTATAATCAACTTCACAAAAAGATATGGTCCTCCGATTGTCTGAGTACTTTTATGTTAATATTTACTCCCATGTGGTGCCGTCACCACACTACTTACTCCGGAAAAAGAATACAATTCACCACCCCCTATCTTACCCGTGGGTGATCGTAAGAGACGGCTAAGGGATATAAAATGCATAAAACGCATATAACATCTATGCAAGAGAAGGTAAACTAGAATAAAATCCTATACCAACACGTCTGACCAGCGTGGTGTATTAGGTCAATCTCTCTTCTAGTGTGAAAGAACGAACCATTACGAGCCACGTTTTTTTTTATTTCTTATGGTGGCAAACGAGCAGACAGTACACCTGATAGTAAGTGTCACTGCCGCCCATGGACCTTTGCAATATTAAGAGTATAGCTAGGACGCTGTCAACCAATACAAACCCCAAACCCACCCCAGTTGGGCTTCCGTCTCTCTCGCTCACCGAACGAAGCGCAATAGCACATTGCCGTTACTCAGACGTCGATCTTCTGCTCAGTGTGGTACTACACTGGAAGGACCGACCCGCGGCTGTAGACAGAGAACTGTCCACAGTGTAGTCTTAACACTATGCAAAACGTTTGACCCCTTTATAACTTAAAAACATAAACAAACAAAATTTATTGAATATATATATTAAGACCCCATTTTTTTTGGGCAAACAAGGGTCTAAACACACCCCGCCCATTCTGTCCGGGGTAACAGAAGACCGACATGCGATGAAGATTTGACTTGGCTAATACGTCAGCTTATATTTATATCTTCATATTGCACACGAGTTATTGTTTTTATATTAATATTCGAGTTGCTGGTAAAAAAAAGCTATGGCAAATGTCTAAGTTCAAAAGATTACAAGCTACTTCATGTAAATAATTCGCTATCATCATCATCATTCTCCTACTCTTATCACAATTACTTGGGGTCGATACAATATGTATTGTTCTTTCATAGTACATATTGTAAAAGCTATTGGCAATAGTTTTATGATTGGCCGCCTTTTTTTTTTTTTTTTTTTTTTTTTTTTTTTTTTTTTTTTTTTTTTGTGGTGGGCCATGGACGTCGCACCCCGCCAAATCGGTCCGGGGTGACGGAAGAGGCGGCGCGCAACCCCATTGACCCACCCTGCAAGCACCTCTTCTTCGCCATGCGAGCGGGCCACCGGTACCCGATCTTTGTCTTCGGTGGCCCGCTCGGCGGTATGCCCTCTCGGGCTCCTCTCCTGTTGACGCCCCGACAGATTTCGTCGTCGAGTCGTCGTCCTCACGCGGTGGCCTCGCGTCGGGTGACCGGACAATTCCCCGGTCCGATCACCCGAAGCCTCGGTTAGGGCGGCATCAGGCGCAGGTATTCGCGCGCCTGATCACGGCGGCCCGGGTCACGGGAATCCTCCCGGGCCCGTTCCGCCGCCTCCTTCTGCGAGATGACAGCCTCGCAGAAGGCGGCGACCGCGTCCCAATTCCTGACGCTGTCGACCATCGCCCTCGCGACAGCCGGCAGCGCCAGGTCGGCACCGATAATAGCGACGAGGTCGCGGCGCTGCCCGTCCCAGCCCGAGCATTCCTCGAGCGTATGTTGCGCCGTGTCCTCGTCACTACTGCAATGATGGCAGCCCGGAGTCCATTCCCTGTGCACGACCGTGTGCAGGTATTTCCCGAAACACCCGTGCCCCGTTAACACCTGCACCAGTCGGAAGGTGAGGACCCCGTGCCGCCGCTCCATCCATTCCATCAGTACGGGCCGGAGGGCCTCAACGGTAATGACACCGTGTCTAGGCCTCTCCAGCCGCGTAGCCCAACGGGCGATGACTTCTCGGCGGGCGTCCTCGCGCCAGGTGGCTATCTCGTTAAACGATGGGGAGCCACCCTCTTCGCGCATTGAGTTAACCCGCCGGTAGAGGTCGGAGAGCATCTCCGCCTCTAGGTCCCACGGGGGTGTCCCGGCCAATAGGCACGCCGCCTCTGTCGACACCGTGCGGTAGCCGCGAATGGCTCTGACCGCCATGGCTCGCTGTGGCCTCCACAGCACCGCCCTGAGCTGGGCGTTCAGAGCCCTCGCCCACACGGGTGCGCCGTACATGGCCATTGAGCGGATCACCCCCGCATACAGCCGTCGGCCCTCGAAACTGGGTCCGCCCACATTCGGCATGAGCCGAGAAAGGGCGGACGCCGCGCCGACCAGCCGGGGAGCAATTTGGCGAAAATGCTCCCGGAACCACCATCGCCCGTCGAGCACCAGACCCAAGTACCTCATATGGGCCTGGATACTGATGTGGATGGAGTTGACGACTAACGAGGCGCCGATGGGCAGCCTCACACGGGGCCCATGGAATAGTAGGGCCTCCGTCTTGTTTAGGGCCACCCTGAGCCCCAGCGCCTCGATTCGCCTGACCATCTCCTCGGTGCCGAGAGTGGCCAGGCTCGCCGCCTCTTCGAGTGTCCTGCCTCGGGCTGTGACGAGCGTGTCGTCAGCATAGCAAATAACGCTCAGCCCGGGGGGGAGACTCCCTCTCAACGCCCAGTCGTACCCGATGTCCCACAGAGTCGGCCCCAGAACTGACCCCTGCGGAACACCGCACGACATGGGCGTCCGCACAATGTCCCCTGCGGGGCTCGCGTAGAGAACACTGCGCCCCTCCAGATAGTCTGCCACCAGCTGCCTGAGGTACAGGGGCACTCCATGGAACCGGAGCGCCTCCCTGATGCAGCTGAATGGCAGACTATTGAAGGCGTTGGCGATGTCCAACGACACCGCCAACAACACTCCTTTGCCGGCGACAGCCTCCGCGGCCGTCTGCCTCAGGCGTAGCAGGGCCCCGATGGTCGAACGCCCCTTCCGAAACCCAAATTGAGCGTCCGACAGATCGGGCCCCACCTCCTCCAGGTGCTGGACGATGCGGGCAGCGAGGACACGCTCCAGCAGCTTACCCACATCGTCCAGAAGCACAATGGGCCTGTAGGCCGACGGCGAATCCGGGGGCCGTCCCGGCTTTGGCAGGAGAACCAACCTCCCTTCCTTCCAGCACTCAGGGAACTGTCCAGACGTCAGACAGGCGTTGAACAGTCGCCTGAGGCGAGGTTCGAGATGCTCGAGGAGCAACGTCAACACCCGGACTGGGACTCCGTCCGGGCCGGGGGCCGTGGTGGCGGATCGAATCTTCGCCACGGCTGCCCCCACTTCCGACTCCGTCACGGGCGGAACACTCTTGACGGCCTCCCGGTCGTGATCTGGCGAAGCCATGACCGGGGGCGTGTGCTCCGACTGCCGCGGGAACAGCTCCTCGACCACTCTACGAAGGAGGTCGGGCTGGAGGGTCTCGGTGAGGGGGGGGCCCTGCGCGCGAAGCTTATTCAGCGACGCGCGATACGGGCGACCCCAGAGGTCACGGTCGAGACCGTCCAGCATCTCCTGCCAACTTGCGTCCTTGGCGGACCGGATGGCCAGCCGAAAGGCGGTACGCGCACTGCGGTACGCCTCGTACAGCTGGCCCTCCCGCTCAACATCGCGGCGACGCCGCCGACTGCGGGTGTAGGACCTTCGGGCACTAATGCACGCCGCACGAAGGTCCGCCAGTCTTGGGGACCACCAGTAGACCCCCTGCCTCGGAGGTAGACGCCGCACCCTGGGCATGGCCGCATCGCAGACCTGCGTTAACGCACTGCGGATGCGGACAGCCTCAACGTCCACTCCGTCCGCTGGGGGTGGTGAGGACAGCCACGTGTTCACGATGGCCGCCTCCGCCAGTAGGTCCCTATCTAGACGCCCCACAGCCCACCGCGGAAATGCGGGAGCCCGGTCCGCCCTGTGACCCCTGCTGGGGTCCCGGAGAGGGGAGACCTCCATCCGGATGTATCGGTGATCCGACAGGGTCTCCGCCTCCTGCAGGACACGCCAGTTCCTCACTCGTGGTGCGACAGCGGGGCTAGCGAACGACAAGTCCACTATCGACCCACCCTGCTGTCGCACACACGTGTTCACTGAGCCTCTGTTTAGGACACAGAGGCCCAGTGACGCCGCCCACTCCACTATCGCCCGCCCACGATCGTCCGTCATCGGGGACCCCCACGCCGTGGATTTGGCGTTGAAGTCCCCCAGGACCAGGACGAGGCCCGGTGCCAGTCGCCGTATCGAAGCCTCCAAGGTGGTGAGGGAGGCCCCGAAATCGTCCATCCTCCTATTAGGGGAGAGGTATACACTGTAGAGCGTGACCCCTCCCCAATCCGCCGCGACAAATTCCTCGCCCCTATCCAAGAGGGATAAGGACGGGAAGTGCCGCTGCGTGGAGGTGACGATTGCCGCGGTTCCGTTTCGGCTGACCACCCAATTGGGGCGATCAGGCACGACGTACGGTTCCGCGACTACGGCTGCACCGATCGACCACTCCGCCATGGATTGCAGGAGGAGATCCTGCGCACCGGCGGAATGGTTGATGTTGGCCTGCAGGAGGTGAGTGGACTGGGCAGCCATTAATGGGCCGTGTCCATCATCACCTCCTGGCTTGCTGCGGGCGATCGGGCCGCGCTAGGAGCGGGAGCGGCCGGAGTCGAAGGGCCGCTCCGCCCCTTTGGAGCCGAAGCCGGAGGTCTACACGCCCCAGAGCCCATGGGGTGCTTGGCGGGCTTATTGCCCGCCGCACACGCGGGGCAGTGGGGCGGGGCGGCGCAAGATGCCGCCATATGCTCAGTCTGACCGCAGCGGAAACAGAGTCCGCCGCAGTCAAAGCAATTAGTGCATGTTGGCCGGGTGTGCCCGACCGCCATGCACTTGAAACACCTCGCAGGCCGGTGCTCCAGCACGGTGACTCGCGCTGAGCTCCAGCCCACGAGGAGCCTGCCTGAGTCGGCCAGTTGCCTGACCGACTCCACTGGGCACTGCACCCAGGCAGCACCTACGCCGCCCGGACCGGGCCGGATGGCGCCAACCCGGACGGTGTCCATGGGACACCCGGTTTTCGAGGCAATAGCCTCCCGGATGTCTTCCACCGTCACGGAGTCGTCCAGACCCGCAATGCGCATTTCGGCGCACTTCACGGGTCTGGCGATTTTAACGCCACCCTCCTCGGCGAACAGACCTCTCAACTTCGACGCCACGCTATCGGCCGTCCTGGTGCCCTCGGCCCCAGGGAACTCTAGAATCCGAGCCCCTGTCCGGGCCTTGCGGGTCCTGGCTTCGACGCCTCCTATGTCGGAGACGTCGAGCTCCCGCCGGGCTTTCCTCAGAACGGCCTCATAGCTGAGGCCCCTTTCTGCCGCCTCAGGCAGCACAGTGATCACCACTGCGGCTGTCTTCGGCGGCCGGAGCCCCTTGCGCGACCTCTTCTTCTTCGTCGTGCCGCCTCCTCCGGCTCCTGCCTGGGGGGCGACGACCTCAGCGGCGCGCTTGGCCGCCGCTCTCCTCCTCTGGCCGCGACTCTTTCTGCCGCGCTCGGCCACCTGCCAACCCTGTTCGGGCGTAGCGGGCGTGCCGGGCGCTGAGGGCGTAGTCGCGGCTGCGCTAGTCGTCGCTGGCGGTGTTGGTGCTGGCGACGACTGCAGTCCGGCAGGAGCCGGTGCTGTCTTCCTCTTCGGAGCAGGCCCCTTCTTCTTTGGCCCAGCCGCGGCTGCGGCGTAGCTCACCCCCACGCGGCCACCCTGACAAGGTAGCGGGGCGGGGGCTGGTGCCGCATATGGCCGCTTGTCCGCGGCGAGAGGCGGCCGAACACGTGGTTCTGGAGGCAGCCTTGCCTCCAGAACGGCCAAGCGCGCATTGACCATATTACCGACGGCGTCGATAATGGCGCGCAAGGCCTCGTCCGACACACCCCCCACCGCGGGCAGCGGGGTCGGTGTCACCGGCTGGACCTCTGCCGGGACCTGCTCCACGACGGCGACAATTGGCGTGTTGGTCGGCGGCGCACGCTCCGCGGTCAGAGGCGTCTTCCTCTGTGCGGCGGCAGCCACTGGACGGCCGGCGCCTCGGGGCGGTTTCGGAGCGGCGACGACGGCGACAGCTCCTCGGCGGCTAGCACTGGCCGGCGGCGCAGTTGGCGCAGGCGGCGCAGTTGGCGCAGCCGGCGCAGTTGGCGCAGCCAGCGCAGTTGGCGCAGGCGGCACGAGCCGCCCCATTTGAGCCCTCAGCTCGGCCACGTCCTTGGCGAGGGCGCGATTGGTCCTCCGCACTGCGGCCAGCTCCGACTCCAGCCGGCGGTTCTGGGCCCGCAGACCTGACACCTCGCCACCAAGGCGGGCGTTTTCGGCCTGCAGGGCCTCCATATTTGCGGCTGGGGCGCTCGCGCGGGCACCAGCGGCCACCACTTCGGTGGGAGGGATGCTGGACAACACCCCCAGCACTCTCGCGGCGGCCGCCTCGTTGTCGGTCTGCCTGCCAGCCTCAGCCCCTCCACGCACTTCGCCGGCCGGGGAGTGGGTCGCCCTTCCCGACACCGCGGCCCCTCGCCCTCTGCGAGAGGCCGGCACTTTGGGGGGAGACATGATCGTCACACTCCCCTCGGAATCGGCGCTCGAGCTGCCATCCCTGTTCAGGGGGCGCTTCCGCACCTTCGAGGGGAGGGCCTCCTCCCTTGTCGTCGGAGCCGCAGCCGCAAGACGCGGCGACGATCTGGCGGCGGCGGTTTCCTGCGCCGACCCGCTAGCCTCTTTGGACGGCTCTGCGGAACTACCGCCCTCGTCCATTATATCGGCAGATCCACTGCCCTCGTCTCTGGACGGCTCTGCGACACTACCGTCGCCCTCGTCCATTGACGGCTCTGCAGTGGATCTGCCGCCGTCTTCCTCCAGTTGGGCGGCAGCGGCGGCCTCCTTCTGCGCCCTCCGCTCCGCCATACGCTTCCTTTCTGTAGGAGAAGCCTTTCCCGTAGTCCAGTTGGCCCGTTTCCGGTACTTCCTCGGCTTCTTCTTTTGGGCCTCCGTAGTCTGTGCCGGGCCCTCGGCGGACGCCTCAAGTCCCGAGGACGAGGCGTCGTTTGTGCCAGTTTTATTTTGCCTTGGCAAGGCCGTCAGTTGGGAATCCGAAGCTTCCCCGTCTTCAATATTTATAATAGGCAATTCCATTTTGGTCCCACGATTATGGGAGAAATAAACGGTCGACCCGGGCAGAGATCCCTGTACCCGGGCAAGCCTACATTTACCAACCAGGGGGTCGGCTGGTACCCTGGCTGGAGCGTGCTAGGAACAGAACAGCCCATCTGCCATGCATCCTCTCGCCGCACGCCAGAACTTAGGATTCTGGGTAATTTCCGAATTCGAATGTTAATTCGAACTCTTTATAGAGGTTGTCTTCCTCGCGGTCCGGGCGGTTAAGCCAAGACCCTCGTTCCTGATACTACGCCTCACCACCACTTGTCTTGAAGCAAGATATCAGGTTTACGATATGTCGGCGGTGGCATAAGCCTGCCCAGCCCTCAAATGAATGAGTGACCGGGCCCGTCCGAAATTTCGCCTCCTGTATCCTCTACAAATAGAGGGTCAGGAGCGAATTGGGGCTCAACCCATTGCTGGGGAACCCCCCCTCGCGCCAGAGATTCGCTACGGATGATTGGCCGCCTGCCAGACGTCAACCCTCCTCGGGAATGTAATTGTTGACCAAACGGCATGAAATAGAGTTTTTCCAGGCCGTTATAAAGCTCTTAAAAGAAAGTAAGGGTTTGGTGTATTCGTAGCCGCTACCACACAGTAAATAATTCGCTGTATGAGAATTTAAAAATAAATATTAAAATTAGAATTTAAAATTACTTAATTCCCAAGTAGTGTTGACGTCTCGCAGGCGGCCGGTCATATAACTATTGCCAATAACTTTTACAATATGTGCTATGAAAGAAGAGTACATATTGTATCGATCCGAAGTAATTGGCATAAGAGGAGGGAAATGATGACACATTCATATTATGATTGGATAAATAAATTTCTTTAAATCATTCTTCGATTTTAATTGGCATACATATGCCACAATAGTTTTAAATAGTAACATAACTTATTATATAAAAAGATTAATTTCTTTTTTATTAATTAATTTGTGGTTTTAGCCGAGATGGAAGGTACACCACTGATATAGAGCGAAGAGTGAATGCGGGAAATAGAGTGAACGGAGCGTTGAAACAACTTCTCGGTAGCCACCACCTCAACCAGAAGGCACGTGTAGCAATACATAACGCTATGCTTGTCCCAACATTACTATATGGAAGCGAGAGTTGGGTATGCAGAAAAGAGCATGAAAGCAAAATTAATGCGGTCGAAATGCGGTCTCTACGGAAAATCTGATTTGGATAGTGTATCATGGTCTGATACACCCCTTTCAAGGATTCTACTAATTAAATCGGCAACCTGTATTTCTTGTACGAGGTGTTTTAGTGGTAGTACCACGCTGTTGACAGTTTTCTACCTACAGTTGCGGGGCAGTACCACATTCTCACAGAAGATCGACGTCTGATTAATGGCAATGTGATATTGCGGTTCATTCGGTGAGCGAGAGAGCCGGAACCACACTGGGTCGGTTTGGAGTTTGTATTGGTAGGCAGCGGCCTAACTATATTGGTATTGCAAATATCCATCGGTGGCAGTGACACTTACCATCAGGTGTGCTGCTTGGTTACCCACTAGAACGTATCCACTGCGATTGCTGTTAGCCGAGAGGGCTGTGACAGGTTAACCGGACTGTGTGTTTGGAAATGTACAAATAATTATTATTTATATCACGTAGCTGCCATAAAGTTATTATACTCTAGGAGCTAGTGGTTGAGTTTTGGAAACAATTTTTATTTATTGCTTATGGTGGCAAACGAGTAAGCAGCACACCTGATGGTAAGTGTCACTGCCACCGATGGATATTTGCAATACCAATATAGTTAGGCCGCTGCCTACCAATACAAACTCCAAACCGACCCAGTGTGGTTCCGGCTCTCTCGCTCACCGAATGAACCGCAATATCACATTGCCATTAATCAGACGTCGATCTTCTGTGAGAATGTGGTACTGCCCCGCAACTGTAGGTAGAAAACTGTCAACAGCGTGGTACTACCACTAAAACACCTCGTACAAGAAATACAGGTTGCCGATTTAATTAGTAGAATCCTTGAAAGGGGTGTATCAGACCATGATACACTATCCAAATCAGATTTTCCGTAGAGACCGCATTTCGACCGCATTAATTTTGCTTTCATGCTCTTCTCTGCATACCCAACTCTCGCTTCCATATAGTAATGTTGGGACAAGCATAGCGTTATGTATTGCTACACGTGCCTTCTGGTTGAGGTGGTGGCTACCGAGAAGTTGTTTCAACGCTCCGTTCACTCTATTTCCCGCATTCACTCTTCGCTCTATATCAGTGGTGTACCTTCCATCTCGGCTAAAACCACAAATTAATTAATAAAAAAGAAATTAATCTTTTTATATAATAAGTTATGTTACTATTTAAAACTATTGTGGCATATGTATGCCAATTAAAATCGAAGAATGATTTAAAGAAATTTATTTATCCAATCATAATATGAATGTGTCATCATTTCCCTCCTCTTATGCCAATTACTTCGGATCGATACAATATGTACTCTTCTTTCATAGCACATATTGTAAAAGTTATTGGCAATAGTTATATGACCGGCCGCCTGCGAGACGTCAACACTACTTGGGAATTAAGTAATTTTAAATTCTAATTTTAATATTTATTTTTAAATTCTCATACAGCGAATTATTTACTGTGTGGTAGCGGCTACGAATACACCAAACCCTTACTTTCTTTTAAGAGCTTTATAACGGCCTGGAAAAACTCTATTTCATGCCGTTTGGTCAACAATTACATTCCCAAGTAGTGTTGACGTCTGGCAGGCGGCCGGTCATAAAACTATTGCCAATAACTTTTACAATATGTACTACGAAAGAAAAGTACATATTAAGTTTACCATAAGTAATTGGGATAAAATGATAATAATGATCGGTGTGGTGACGGATTAAGAATACAATTCACCACCCCATATCTTACCCGTGGGTGATCGTACGAGACGACTAAGGGATATAAAACGCATATAACATCTATGCAAGAGAAGGAAAACTCGAAACAAAACTCTATACCAACACGTCTGACCAGCACGGTATAGGTTAATTTCTCTCCCATTACGGAGGAGGCCCGAGCCCAACAGTGGGACATATATTGGCTGTGATGATGTTGATACAATAAATTGCTACAATTACTAAACGTTGTTCGTAACCACACCCCTCTACATTGTCGCTGATATCAATAACAATTAATCTTTACGATTGATAAGTATGAATTTATCGAAACACGATAAGATTATAATTAAATTCAAACAGTCATTAATGCAACATAATGCACAATTTTTTTTTTTTGGTTACTCAGTGGTTCGAAATACTTTAAGCAACACCCAGGAACGGGGAGTGCGGGACTCTCTCAGCCTCGGGGCTAGGATACCCACTAAAACATATCCACTGCGATTGCTGTTAGCCGAGAGGGCTTTGACAGCTCATAATGCACTAAAAAGGAAATGGAGATATTAACAAACACGGTTACGTTGATAACCAAACTAAAATAGTGCGATGCAGAAAATATGTACAGCGACATCTATCGAGTGACGATAAAATCTCAGCCACTGAAATAAAGAGTTTAAAAAAAAAAGGTAAAAAAAAAATTAAGTTAAATGTACTAAAAGCTAAAAAATAATTAAATAGATACAGTCATGGGTACCAATATGTAATATATACATATGTATACATTGTTAAATTTTTTAACCCCCGACGCAGAGAGGGGCGTTATAAATTTGACGTGTCTGTCTGTGGCTGTGTGGCTCTGTCTGTCTGTGGCATCATAACTCCCGAACAGGTGAAGCGATTTTGATTTAATTTTTTTTTTGTATTAAAGGTGACTTATGAGCGAGTGTTCTTAGACATGTTTAATGAAAATTGGTTAAGCCGTTCAAAACTTATGAGGGTAAAAGTGGGGAAGAATAACCGAATGTCTACAAATATACTCGAGTGGGGTCTCAAATGTAAGCGCGTCACGTGCCCATTACAAAATAATATGATGTAATCTTTACCTTAAATATAAATTAAAAGATTTTCGACAAGAACTTATTTACAACTTAACAAAATCTACATTATAATAAGTATGAAGGTGCCTTTCAAAAGTATAAAATAAAAAAATTTAATTAAAATTTAAAAAATCCATGACACCAAAAACTATATTCCCTTTAAAAAGTAAAAAATAAAAAATTCACTCAATATTAAAGTACCTAAGTATGTATTAATAATTCTAACAAAATACCTCGCGTTGGGGGACCGCTCCAACTTAACAATTTAATTACAAATAGTCTAACCTCACCAGAGATGTACAAAATACCCTATACAAAGTATCTGAAATACAAAATGCAAGATACTTCTTCTTCTTCTTATTTTTATGTATTGGCAATCAGCTACTTAAATGAGCCATTGTTGCCAGTGTCGAGTTATAATTATCTTCAAGTTTTTAGTGTCTTCAGATTACTCATGTCCGTCAGTAAGTCAAATCGTCGCCATCAACAGTGCTATGGCCACACTGTTAATGGTATCTTGTGGGAATTTTGATGAAAAACGAAAACCTTGTAAAGCACTTTTATATGATATTCACTACATCTCAGCAGTTCCATCACATCACATTACATAAAATGCCATCAAAATGATCTAATATAACACGTTAAAATACTAAGATATCGAATATAATACAAGAGCACCACATGACGTTTTAGATTCCCGCCGAAAACTCGCAAGATACTTTTAAATTAAGTATTTGAGATACCAGATACAAAATACTTTTGAAAATAGTATCTGAAATACTAGATACAAGATGTGTATCTTCTAAATACTTCTTAAGATGAAAATACTTTTTTAAGAAAACAAGATTTTATTTTAATGAATTTGAGTTCATTTTTGATAATTGACATTAATATTATTTACGCCTCTGCCTACCCTGCAAGGGATATGGCGTGATGATATGTATGTATGTGTAATGTATGTATGTAATATTATTTACGAATAAATCGTCTTAATCACTGAAATGAAAGATATAGTTTCAAAACCCTCTAAAGTGATTTTTGATACATTTTCACATTTTGTTCCAAAAGAAAGATTTTTAAATTTTATTTGCTATATACGTCAATGTTTATTAATGTAACTATAAATTCAATCTAAAAAATAATGTTAGTTAAATAACGCTAAAATAACTATAATTATTTTTAAAGTCCCCTAAAATTAAATTGACCAATAATAACACTGCATTTGAAACACGTGACTCGTAAAACTGTATGGAGATATTATTTGTTTTGAGTTGCTCGCGGATTTTAAAAGAATAACATTAAAAATACTAAATGTGGCACTCGGGGACTGCCGCGGTAAAGCTATTGCATAGCATTTTGTATCAACTTATGCAATTATAATTTTTTTTTATTTATTTATTTTATTCATGCATTATTGCTTTTTCTTTGATATTAATTCAAGTTACACTTTTTGAGCGTGGTGACCGATAAGAAAACAATTTTTTCTATTATTAAATAAATAAAAAAAGTTAATATTGTTAATTTAAAATATTTTTATTATTTTACAATACATGTGGGTTTTATTATTTTACAGTAGCTGTTGGTTATTTAGGAATATTTATCATTGAAACTATAGGTTTATGATAACTGAAATAAGAAACATAAGTTTGCGACTTAATATCCTCTAAATACAATACGTCTAATCGCACACAACGCCGTGTCGAAGACTGCCGAACTGAAACAACGTTAGACGATGCACGGCCTTCAAGCCACACATCCTTGCCCGTCGGAGTGGGGAGCGTGAGGTTTTTTCGTTACGGAATTTCTGGATTCGGTCCCCGCGCTCAAGGCCCGCGATAGAAGCTATGCAATAGCTTAAAATTATGAAAGACCTAGCACAGTTTGTTAAAAAATTTGACATCAATGAGATGTTGGACTAATAATTTTATATATGTCTGCTAACATATTACTAAAAGTATTTTGTCAGAAAAAGTATTTATAAAATACTAAGATACCAAACAAAAGGTATCTAAATACAAGATACAAAATAAATTTTGAAAAAGTATCTTAGATACAAGATGAAAATACGTATTTTGTATCTTGTATCTGTATTTCAGATACTTGTATCTTAGATAAGTCCTGGGGGGGCACACTTAAAACATTACTTATTTTTACTGACCGTCGCGCTGCCTACAGATTGGTTGTATAAACTAAGCTGCAGCCATTTTGTTCTGTCTGTCAAACGTTTGACAACTGAGAATTGTTATTTTTTGTTCCTAGCGTAGGTACTTATTGTCATCGATCTATTTTCGGTTATTGATGTACTTTCTGAAAATTATCTCAACTTTCATTGTTAAGCTGATATTATGATTGCTTCGTTATCAGCTGATTTGTTTTTTTTTTTTATATTTCAGGGTAGATCTCATAGTAAAAGAAAATTTCTATATAATTACACATACATATGTAGATATGTATACAGGGTGTCCCAAAATTCAACGATAAGCCGGCACCAGCAGATGGACCTACATATGACTACTCGAGAACAAAAAAGAAAAAAATTCTACCTTGATTTTTTTTTTCATTACGACAAAAAAACCGATTTCTTTAAAAATCGTCATCTTTTATTATATTATTAAGTGCCATTGCTACAATTTTACAAGTAATTCTGTGATTTTTTTTGTATTGGCAAGGTAAGTAGTACTACTATCGATCACAACCATTAAAAATTCCAGAATATCTATAGTTTTTACACAAAAATCAACCAAAACTATGTTTTTTTCATAAATTATGTAAGATTTTGACTTTCAGCTCACTTTCACTCATCACAGTGAAAAAAAAAAGTATGGACACTACTGTGGCAAATAGTATTAAAAATTGGCGCAACTAACTACAATTCTAAAATGGTATAACATTCTAGGCAAACTAGCCACAAAAATATACTTAGGTGTACTATTTCAAAATAACAACCATACTTCGAAAATTGTTAGTGTTGATAGTAATCACTTCTACTATGTAGCCAAAATGTTTTTGTTGCAAGTTCTCAGAATTTGAATGAGACATGTGCGTAGTCCATAAGATAACATAAGTTAGAAAGAGATAGATATAGAGAGATTAGAATTTACTATATTATTAAAATTACAATAAATGTTCGAATTGTTTGCCATTGGCAGTAATGCAGGCACGACATCGCCTTAAAAATGAACGTTTTATTTTTCTTGCATATCTGATTCTGTTCATGTGATCCACAGCCTGAATTATTTTTTGGCGAAGCTCGTCCAAGGTTGCAATGGGTTTTGAGTAGACTCTGTCCTTTAGACAACCCCAATAGAAAAAATCCAGGGGATTTAGATCGGGTGAACGGGGTGGCCATAAGATAGGACCAAGTCGCCCGATCCAACGCCCTGGGTACTCTTGGTCTAAGTACTCTCGCACAGGGCGGGCATAGTGAGCTGGGCAACCATCGTTTTGAAACCACATGTTTTGCAAATCACTTAAGGGCACGTCTTCTAATAATCCTGGTAACTCATTTTGTAAGAAGTTCAAATAGCTATTGCCATCTATGTTTCCTTGTAACTCAAAGGGCCCTATCACTTTTCCATTTATTATGCCCGTCCATAGGTTAACCTTAAATTGATATTGGGATTTGTCTTCTCTCACCAGGTGCGGATTTTCATTGTTCCAGCTATGAAGATTGTGAAGATTTAAATAGCCATCTTTCTTGCAGGTTGTTTCATCCGACCATAAAACTTTGTCTAAGAATTGGGGATCTTCCCTGTGTTTTTGCAGCATTACACGGCAAAATGCGACCCGCAGTGGATAGTCCCGCGGTAATAACGCCTGCACGCGCCTGTAATGATATGGATGAAACTGGTGACGTTTTAAAATTCTATGTGCAGTACTTTTTGGAATTCCCGTTGCTACTTGTATGCCACGTACAGAGGTAGTTGTATCGCTTTCTATTTCTTTGAGAACTTCTTCATCGTGTTCCGATCTAGGTCTTCCAGCGTTTCTCCTGTCAGATGGTATACGACCCTCCGAAAATGCTTGATGCACGTTAATAAATACGCGATAATCCGGATACCTTTGAAGAGTAGGGTACCTTGCTCGATATAATCTGCTAGCAGCGTTGGCATTGCATCGGCATTCTCCATAAATTAGGTGCATATTAGCGTATTCTAACGCTGTATATGGTAGCGGCATAATGAATGCTAAACACTTGAAAATAAGGCAAAACTTCTTTAAAAAAACACAAAATCACAGTCTAAAATAATGCCAAGTCAGGTCAATTTCCAGGTCACTTAATTCAATCCAAAGTCGTTAGTATCAGAGCCACTTTAATTAAAACAGAACGGTGTGCAGTAAACAAAGAAGTAGAGCGTACTGACTTGCTGTGCTGCTGAGGACATTAATTACTTCTCTACCTGCATTAATGTTACTAAACAATTAGCATCTATCTATCTCCCTCTAACGTATAATCTCTCTATCTCTGTCTAACTTATGTTATCTTATGGACTACGCACATGTCTCATTCAAATTCTGAGAACTTGCAACAAAAACATTTGGGCTACATAGTAAAAGTGATTACTATCAACACTAACAATTTTCGAAGTATGGTTGTTATTTTGAAATAGTACACCTAAGTATATTTTTGTGGCTAGTTTGCCTAGAATGTTATACCATTTTAGAATTGTAGTTAGTTGCGCCAATTTTTAATACTATTTGCCACAGTAGTGTCCATACTTTTTTTTTTCACTGTGATGAGTGAAAGTGAGCTGAAAGTCAAAATCTTACATAATTTATGAAAAAAACATAGTTTTGGTTGATTTTTGTGTAAAAACTATAGATATTCTGGAATTTTTAATGGTTGTGATCGATAGTAGTGCTACTTACCTTACCAATACAAAAAAAAACACAGAATTACTTGTAAAATTGTAGCAATGGCACTTAATAATACAATAAAAGATGTCGATTTTTAAAGAAATCGGTTTTTTTTGTCGTAATGAAAAAAAAAATCAAGGTAGAATTTTTTTCTTTTTTGTTCTCGAGTAGTCATATGTAGGTCCACCTGCTGGTGCCGGCTTATCGTTGAATTTTGGGACACCCTGTATATGTCACTTCAACTTTAGTTCACCGCCTAAACGCTGGGTAGCAGCACTTTCCATACATGCATATTTTATCATCGAGTTGCCACTCTTTTTCAGTTTAATAACTTTACTCTTTGGATAAGTCACATCTCTGAACCTCACCTAACCTTAGTTAGGTTAGTGCAACATAGTAAAATAAAAATATAAATAACATAATAATAACAACATAATAAATAATAATAGTAATATAATAAATAATTAGGAGCGGTCCCCCAACGCGAGGTATTTTGTTAGAATTATTAATACATACTTAGGTACTATTATTATTGAGTGAATTTTTTATTTTTTACATTTTAAAGGGAACACAGGTTTTTGTGTCGGGGTTTTCTTTAATTTTTAATTTAATGAAATAAAGTAACTCATAACTTATTCAATTTATGGAAATAACTATGTTGACATAAATTTTATAAAAATGCACTGTATTATACATTAATGTACATAAGTAGATGTCAAAAGATGACATTTTTGAAATATACAAATATATAGAGTATTGGTGTAAAGATGCGAAAGGGAATGCTCCGATGGTTCGGACATGTGGAAAGAATGCCGAACGAACGTCTGGTTAAAAAGATATACAATGCGAAAATGGAAGGATGTAGGTACCGGGGGAGACCGAGACTAACCTACCTAGACCAGATCGGTCATGCACTGAAGGAAGGTGGAGTCAAGAGTCTCCGAAACCGGCGTGCGTGTATGAAGAGAATTATGAATGTTGAGGAAGCGAGTGAAGTATGCAAGGATAGAGTTCTCTGGCACTCTGTTCGGCGTGATGATATGTATGTATGTACAAATTTTAAACATATGCATTGATTAGAGTAAAATAAAATCGTGGGGCACATCTATTATCAAACGGACATACACACATCAAACTTATAACAATACTTTTTGTATCAGAGTTTAAAAATTTACGACTTTTTATTAGGCTCATATATATCCCTAAAGCTGGGCCTCAAGCCTCCTCCACAGTAGAAATAAAATAGAGCTGGAAGACCACGCTGGTCAGGTAGTTTCTATAAGTTTTATTTCGAGTTTTTCTTCACTTGTTTTTTTTTTATTATTGCTTATTGTGGCAAACGATCAAGCAGCACACTTGATGGTAAGTTTACTGCTACCCATAGGCATTTGCTATACTAAGGCTATAGCTAGGCCGCTGCCTACCATTACAAACTCCAAACCCACCATGTTGCGCTTCCAGCTATCTCGCTCACCGAACGAAGCGCAATAGCACATTGTCATTACTCAGACGTCGATCTTCTGCGACAGTGTGGTACTACCCCGGACGGACCGGCCCGCGGCTGTAGACAGAGAACTGTCAACAGCTTTTTTTTTTTTTTTTTTTTTTTTTTTTTTTTTTTGATAACGCAGTGGTCCGAAATGCGTGACACACTTACTCCCCGGATGGGAAGTGTGGGACTCCTAGCCTAGGGCTAGGATACCCACTAAAACGTATCCACTGCGATTGCTGTTAGCCTAGGGGCTGTTACGGCGTAACCGGGCTGTGGGTGAGCGCTGAGGGCTCTTAACCCGAGCTGTCAACAGCATGGTCCTACCACTATTAAATTATCTATATATTACATCCCTCAGTCATCTTTTACTTCTCACGAGCAAAATATTATTATCCGTGTGGTGACGGAGTAAGAATACAATTCACCACCCCCCTATCTTACATCAAGATAGTGGTGGTCGTGAATTATATCCTTACTTCATCACCGCATATAAAAACCTCCATCCACAGATCCATTTCAAAAAAAATTATTTCAAAGACACAAAATTGAAACTAATAACCGCCAGCACACATCTTGGTTGAGTACCCATTCGGGTTACGCATACACAACTCAGATAAGACTAACCTAGATAATGTTATATCAAAGATTATCAGTTGATTGATTAGACATATTGATGATAACTTAGAATCAGAGAGGAGAAAAAACTTAAAAATAACTATGTTGATATTTAAACTGAATCTTGAAATAACTGGACGAGAGTAATTTCTTTTAGTGTTTTGTTCTTTTTTGGCTCGCGTCTGTTTCCTGGAAGAGTAGACAGAGACTACGAATTATGCAAATGCGAGTATAAATAATTTTCCGTGTGGTGACGGAGTAAGAATACTATTCACCACCATACAGTGATCATGGTCACGGGAGGACTGGTCCTCATGATCACTGTAAAGTGTTCGAAACGTCGGGAAATTATAAATCAAATACAAACGCGATAGAATCCGTAAAAGTAGTTTTATTTCAAATGTGTAATACTCGCGTAAACATTAGAAGTCATTATGTAAGAAAATTAACCCCGGCTATCCTAATCAGGATAATAAGATAATTTTAACAAATTATTATATTGTCATCAATTCTTAACTCGTTAGCTGCCGTGTCAGTCATATGTGCCTGACAGGCGGTAGTACTTGTTTAGGTCACGTCAGTCAATGGTGACTGACACCACAGCACCTAGTTCAAATGGCCTCAGCAAGCCGTCCGTCATGATTTACGAGTGTTATTCTATACAAAATGACTGACATGGCCCCTAGCTAACTACTTGCAGCTTGGCCCGCAAATCGTATGTGTGCCTAATTATGCCTGACATAATTTTATTTTTAGATATTTTAAAGAAACAAATACGTGAATAATTACGAAATCAATTTTTTTTTTATAAAACCCGATTACGAAATGAAAAATGATGTCACAAGCGGGATTCGAACCCGCGCCTATTGGGATTCCGGCCCAATCGTGCTGCCACTACACCACCGTGACTAATTGTAGGACATGCAAATTTCACTTCGTATCATATTTACGTCTTAAGGTGACGGTATGATATCTACCCGACAATGTTTACACATTGTTATAGGCTTAATACCGTCACCTTAAGACGTAAATATGATACGAAGTGAAATTTGCATGTCCTACAATTAGTCACGGTGGTGTAGTGGCAGCACGATTGGGCCGGAATCCCAATAGGCGCGGGTTCGAATCCCGCTTGTGACATCATTTTTCATTTCGTAATCGGGTTTTATAAATAATTAAGCATATTAAATGCTAAATTTCAGTAATTTAAATCAATTTTTGATGACATTTAAGTGGTTTTTACTGTAAAATCAGTTTTGAAAATTTATCGTCATATTTTTTTTTACTTGGCAGTTAAAGTGTTAATATCATTTCAGCTCATGTATGTCCCACTGTTGGGCTCGAGCCTCCTATGTAGGAGACTTGAACTGGAGCTACCATATAGTGGGAGGGAAATTGACCTACTCGTACTATACCGTGCTAGTCAGACGTGTTGGTGTAGGATTTTGTTTCGTGTTTTCCTTATCTTCAGAGCAGGATTCCTCCAAAGATGAAACGGGTTGAGAGCCCTCAGCGCTCACCCACAGTCCGGGTAAAGTTGTCATAGCCATCTGAGGCTAACAACTAAGTCGCACAAAAAAAAAACCTCCATAGATGTTATATACGTTTTATATGCCTCAGTAGTCTCATACGATCACCCACGAGTAAGATAGGGGGTGGTGAATTGTATTCTTACTATGTCACTACACAGAAAATCAACCCTTAATAAGTCTACGTTTAAATCTGACGTATTAAAGTAGGTCAAAATGGAGTCCAAAGGATTCGGTTACAAACAAATAAAAAGCATGATGTGAAAAAAAAAAGCACGACTCGTTCAGAATCTGATAATCCGTAACTATTAATTGTATAACGTTTCGGTCTCACACGCGAACGTAGCTATAAAAAAAAAGAATTGAAAAAAATTATAACAATACAAGGTTGCCCACCAACCGTCTCATATCAAGAACACCCAAGAATTATGTGCTAATTACATACATACATATCATCACGCCATATCCCTTCCAGGGTAGGCAGAGAGAACAGAGTGCCAGAGAACTCTATCTCTGCATACTTCACTCGCTTCCTCAACATTCATAATTCTCTTCATACACGCTCGCCGGTTTCGGAGACTCTTGACTCCACCTACCTTCAGTACATGACTGATCTGGTCTAGGTAAGTTAGTCTCGGTCTCCCCCGGTACCTACATCCTTCCACTTTCGCATTGTATATCTTTTTAACCAGACATTCGTTCGGCATTCTTTCCACATGTCCGAACCATCGGAGCATTCCCTTTCGCATCTTTACACCAATATTCTCTTTCATACCTACTCGCTCTCTTACGTCGTCGTTACGAATGCGGTCGGTCAGCCTTACTCCACAGATTTTCCGCAGAGATCGCATTTATGTATGTGCTAATTAATTTTGTAAACGACAAAAATAATAAATCGCGCCGATAGCGTAGTGATTAAGGATACTGACTAGACGTACCAAATGTCGCTAGTTTGATTGTCACACCAACGGTTTGTACAATACACAAACTGTTGGGTTGAGAGCCCTCAGCGCTTACTTATAGTCCGCGTAAAGCTGTCAAAGCCGCAGCTAACAGCTACTCACAAAAAAAAAAGAAAATTAAAAATACACAAGCTGTTGTTCCGAGTTTGCGTGAATAATATGTCCTATAATGTTTGTAAAATTATCCGCAATACATGAATTAGTTTCTTACTGCAGGGAATTTGTCTTTTCTACGCTATGTGGTAGCGGCTACGAATACTAATCAACCCTTTTACTTTGCTCGTGGATGTCGTAAAAGATGACTAAGAACTTCATAACGACCTGGACCAACTACATTTGATGCCGTTTGGTCAACAATTACATTCACAAGTAGTGTTGACGTCTGGCAGACGGCCGGTCTTAAAACTGTTGCCAATAACTTTTGTAATATGTAAAAGTACATATTGCATCCACCACATGTAATTGGGATTAGAGCTGGCCAATGATGAGACGTCTTCTGCGACCCATGTGTAATGAAAGACTTAGGTTCGATATCGCCCTAAGTTCAAGTTAATATAATTTAGAAAATCCAAAAGTGCACGCCTCATAATTTTTATATCATTTATCATTTACTATTAGTCAATGCCAGAAATAAAAATAAAATTAAAGAAAAAGCCTTTTTAAAAACAAGCTTTTATTATTTGCTAATAAAATAAAATAAAAAGTTAAAAATAAATTAACTCTAATAAGACATATAACATTTTATAAGTTCATTGTAACCTTTAACAATAATTAAGCTTCTTCGTCTACTACAAAATAATTCCATATCGTACATAATTATATATTTTTAACACTAAAACTTTACACAATAATTATTAAATCTTCCCGTTTCTACCACAGACCCAATTTTATAAATAAAAGCGTGTTACATTTTGATGGTGTGATTAAGAACATTTAGCACCTTCTTTTTCCTATGGCCAGCTTCCAGGTCCAACATCAGACCCTGGTTACCATATAGTATCAAAGTACTCGTCAAGACGAATCAAACGAGTCCAAACTCGATGGAGTTGCGTCGTTTAATTACGGAGTTCCTATGGCCCGCTTCCAGGTTGATCGTCAGACCCTAGTTACCATATAGTATCAGAGTAACCGACAAGACAAATCAAAGGAGCCTAAACTCGATATGGTTGCGTCGTTTAATTACGGAGTTCCTATGGCTAGCTTCCAGGTCCATGATCAGACCCTGGTTTCCATATAGTACCTATTAAAGTACTCGCCAAGACGAATCAAATAAGCCCAATTTCGATGGGATTGCGTCGTTTAATTACGGAGTTCCTATGGCCAGCTTCTAGGTCCATCGTCAGACCCTAGTTAGCATATAATCTCAAAGTACTCGACAAGACAAATCAAACGAGTCTAAACTTGATGAGGTTGCGTCGTTTAATTACGGAGTTCCTATGGATAGCTTCCAGGTCCATGGTCAGACTCTGGTTTCCATATAGTATCAAAGTACTCGCCAAGACGAATCAAATAAGCCCAATTTCGATGGAGTTGCGTCGTTTACTCACGGAGTTCCTATGGCCAGCTTCCAGGTCCATAGTCAGACCCTGGTTAGCATATAGTATCAAAGTACTCATCAAGACGAATCAAACGAGTCCAAGCTCGATGGGGTTGCGTCGTTTAATTACGGAGTTTCTTTGGCCCGCTTCCAGGTCCATCGTCAGACCCTGGATACCATATAGTATTAAAGTAATCATCAAGACAAATCAAATGAGCCCAAACTCGAAAGGGTTGCGTCGTTTAATTACGGATTTCCTATGGCCAGCTTCCAGGTTCATCATCAGATCAGCTCTATGTCACAATAAAATGGCATTGTCATCCGATTTATATATGCATGCTAAATTTCAGCTCAATCGGAAACCAGGAAGAGGATCAAATTTAACTTGCAAGATTTGATTATAGACAACGAGACAAGTGAAACTAAATATAAGCTTGTAATGAAAGAAAAGAAATAGGTACTTTTGAAATTTCGTTCCATTCTCGACGTAGAGCTAAACATATAGGCTGAATAGGATTTATTTCCTTTGCCTGTCCGAATGGACGAACAAAAAAATGTAAACGAACCCAATTTTCATAAGTTATACATACACTAAAGACTAAGCAGTTTAGTTTTTTATTAATTGCAATTAAACGACAAAGAATTACCAAGCCATTTTCGAAAGGAAACAGCGCGTTGCGATTATAAAGCTTTTAATAAAAGAAAAACTTCGATACATTCATTTTTACAGTCGTAATCCTGCCAGATACAAAATATTTTCTCCGACGTCTTCGAATATTTTTTTTTAATCAACTATTTTCTTACTTTAAACAAAATAATTACTTTTTAAAAATATCAAATACGTTTAAACGAATGTTTTTTCTTGACATATGTATTATAATATTATCCTATAAGTGCAATGTGAGAAAATTACAATCATTTTTATGTTTGAAAAGTGCTTGATTTTCATATGCCGAGAGTAGAGCAAGACCTCAACGCTTCGCTTATGAGGCGTGCAATAACGCCATAGCCCGTTACATATAATAATACATTAACGAAATGTTTGTTTTAAATTTTAATATACACATACATACATACCATTACGCCATATCCCTTGCAGGGTAGGCAGAGAGAACAGAGTGCCAGAGAACCCTATCCTTGCATACATCACTCGCTTCCTCAACATTCATAATTCTCTCCATACACGCTCGCCGGAATTATAATATGATAATGATTAATCATTTTAGCAATGATAATTATATATTATTAAGATTATGAAAGTAAAAAAAAAAATTGCCAAAGAAATTACGGACTTACAATTGAAGAAAAAAAAATTTTCATCACTTCCAAAATTTTGGCGCCTCTCAAATTTTGCCACTTTAAGCCCGAACCTGGCGGGCCTGAGCTTAAATGTGTCACTACACCCACGAACAAAGTAAGGGGTGATAAATTGTATTCTTACTCTGTCACTAAACAGATTTATTACCTAATACAAAAATATTAATAACTATAAAAATTCTCTCTACGAAAAATAGGCGCTTATCGCATTTAGTTATGTTATAACAACGAAATAGTTTATTATTAAGCTTTAACATTGCAATGTAATAGATTAAAATCTATATTAACGTTATAAAACTAAAAGGTATGTTGATTTGTACACGCTAATCTCATAAACTATTGACGTAAATTTCATAAAATCTTACAGTGAGATATGATTGCGTGGTTTATCGAGAAAGTTTTTGTATTGAAATCAAATCTCAGGATCGTATCGCATTTAGTTGGATAATTATACACAAATGGCGTAGTGATTAAGTTACCGCACGTACCGTCCCAGTTTTGTGAGTTTGATTTCCACGCGGTACAATACTTTGTGCGATCCACACGTTATTTTTTTTATTGCTTGTGGCAAACGAGCATACTGCCGTCCATGGACCTTTGCAATACCAAGGGCGTAGCTAGGCCGCTGCCTACCAATAAAATCTCCAAAACCACCGAGTTGCGTTGCCGGCTCTCTCGCGCTCACCGAACGAAGCGCAATTGCCATTACTCAGACGTCGATCTTCTGCTCAGTGTGGTACTACCCCGGACGGACCGGCCCGCGGCTGTAGACAGAGACGGTCGACAACGTAGTCCTACCACTAATAAAGCTTGTTCTGAGTCTGGGTGTTATTTGTCTGCGTTAATTACATGTTTATAAAGGCCCCCCGCTATCCGTTTGGTGACGGAGTAAGAATACAATTCACCACCCCCTATCTTACCCGTGGGTGATCGTAAGAGACGACTAAGGGATATAAAACGCATATAACATCTATGCGAGAGAAGGTGAAACTCGAAACAAACCCTATACCAACACGTCTGACCAGCGCGGTATAGTAGGTTAATTTCTCTCCCATTACGGAGGAGGCTCGAGCCCAACAGTGGGACATATATGGGCTGTGATGATGACGATGATGATGAAAGTTCCCCGCAATACAAGGATTATTTCCTTAGTCCTGGATGTTTGTCTTTAAAAAGAAAATTTGGTAATGGCTACAACGATTTTCATGAAACTTAGGGTGCAGTAGGGGTGTCCACTTTGAAAAAACATCGATGTTTTTTCGATTCGATAAATCGAAACTGTACATCGATGTCTTTCGATGTATCGGATGAAAACATCGATGTTTTTAGACATCGAGTACTTTTTCTAAAGTCATATCAAAAGTGTTACTTCTAAAAAAAAAAAAAACAGAGGTCTTTTTTGTGGCATTTATACCTATTCCAATCCCTTATAAAACTGACTTCTAAAAAAAAAGGTCCTTTTTGAGGCATTTATACTTATTCCACAGTCGCTTATAAAACAGATTTCTAAAAAAAAAAAAGGTCCTTTTTGTGGCATTTACTGGTTATCATCGTTTCGATGTTTTATGAAAAAACATCGATACATCGAGTATTTCGATAGCTCTTCAAAACATCGGATCGATTCGATGTATCGCATTGTAAACATCGATGTTTTCGATGCATCGATGTATATCGAATATCCCTAGGGTGCAGTTTACGGCGACAATAGCTAAAGTTCTAGCTAAAGTTTGCATTTATAAAAAATCTTTTAAAAATAGCCTTTTTTTTCTTTTTTTTTCTGCGGTGGACTATGGATGCGTCTCACCCCACCACATCGGTCCGGGGTGACGGAAGGGACGGCGCGTGACCCCAAACCCACCATGTAAACTCCTCTCTTAGCCGTGCAAGCGGGTCACCGGTAACCGATCTATATCTTCGATTTAAAAAAAAAAAAAAAAAATAGCCTGGAAACACTGATCCAATATCCGTTGTCATATCAACTGTTATGATAACAAAAATGATGATTGGATTTTGAATCATCATCATCATAGTCCCAATTACTTGTGGTCGGCGCAATGTATACTCTTACTTCCAACGTACATATAGCAATAGTTATTGGCAATAGTTTTATGACCGACCGCCTGTCTGACGTCATCCTGGCGAATGTAATTGTTGACCAAACGGCATCAGATGGAGTTGGCCCAGGTCGTTATAAGGCTCTTAGTCGTCTTTTACGACATCCACGAGCAAAGTAAGGGTTGGTAGTATTCGTAGCCGCTATCATATGACTGATTTTGGATATACTATTAAAATTAGTAATAATCTAGCATTTAAAAAAAATAATAGCACTTCTTTAAATAGGTACGCAGAGAGCACGCGAGCGAGCTGGTACAGTTAGGAATATACGACCTTGAATCGACGCTAAATTTCCGTTTCAACCTTGAAATTAAATACTTAGTGCTTGTATAAACGTCCTAGACTCGAATCGAGGTTATAAAAAAGTAAAAACTCTTTTGTAATTAATCAATGATCTGTAGATAAATATAAAATAAGAAATATTATTGAATCATATAAAAACAAAACCGACAATCTTAACTTTGGTATAAAATTTTTAGAAATATTTTTTAATGGTTGCAGAGCAGCACTGTTCCATTGAAGACAAAGATCGGATACCACGGCGAAGAGAGGAGTTTGCATGGTGGGTCTACGGGGTCGCGGGAATCCTCCCGGACTCGTTCCGCCGCCTCCTTCTGCGAGATGACAGCCTCGCAGAAGGCGGCGACCGCGTCCCAGTTCCTGACGCTGTCGACCATCGCTTTCGCGACAATCGGCAGCGCCAGGTCGGCACCGATGATAGCGACGAGGTCACAGCGCTGCCCGTCCCAGCTCGAACATTCCTCGAACCTATGTTGCGCCGTGTCCTCGTCACTACCGCAATGGTGGCAGGACGGAGTCCACTCCCTCCACACGACCGTGTGCAGGTACTTGCCAAATCAGCCATGCCACGACAACACCTGCACCAGTCGGAAAGAGAGGACCCCGTGCCGCCGCTCCATCCACTCCATCAGTACGGGCCGAAGGGCCTCAACGGTAACAACACCGTGTCTAGGCCTCTCCAGCCGCGTAACCCAACGGGCGATGACGTCTCGGCGGGCGCCCTCGCGCCAGGTGGCTATTTCGTTCAACGATGGGGAGCCACCTTCGTCGCGCACTGAGGTAACCCGCCGGTAGAGTTCGGAGAGCATCTCCGCCTCGGTATCTTCGTCGCGCACTGAGGTAACCCGCCGGTAAAGTTCGGAGAGCATCTCCCCACGGGGGTGTCCCGGCCAGTAGGCATGCCGCCTATGCGGTACCCGCGAATGGCTCTGACCGCCATGGCTTTCTGTGGTCTCCATAGAACAGCCCTGAGCTGGGCGTTCAGAGCCCTCGCCCACACGGGTGCGCCGTACATGGCCATCGAATGGATCACTCCCGCTTACAGCCATCGGCCCTCGAAGCTAGGTCCGCCCACATTCGGCATGAGCTGTGATAGGGCGGACGCCGCGCCGACCAGCCGGGGAGCAATTCGGCGAAAATGCTCCCGGAACCACCATCGCCCGTCGAGCACCAGACCCAAGTACTTCATATAGGGCTGGAAATGAGCGAGAGCCTAACCCAACTTTCTAGCTGGTTTTAGGGTTCCCATTGGTAGGCACCGGCCTAGCTGTACCCCTGATATTACAAATGGATATTTAAAGACAAAGATATAAAAATATAAAAAACATCTAAAAAGCGACAATTTCAATATTACACAAACCTTGCATGTATTCTCAAAGACAAACGGGGATCTGTTTTTTTTTTTAAACTGTTTATAAACGACGAGGAAGCAAAGTCTTTTCATCTTTTTTATAATTTCATAAACAATTATAAATAATAGTTATTTTTGTACGTTTTAACTGCTCTAAAGCGAAGGAAAGATTGGTTCAATTTTATAGGCACGAGTTAGAAGTTTCCGTGTGATGACGGAGTAAAAATACAATTCACCACCCGCCTATCTTACTTGTGGGTCATCGTAAGAGACGATTAAGGGATATAAAACGCATATAACTAATATGATAATTTTATTTGATAACGTCATAAGAAAACATTGATTAAAATATGCACACTTTTATGAATTGTACAAACATACAGAATGGAAACCACATTAACTTTTCACTTCACTTTTTAAACAGTTCACGTCAAATTCTTAAAATGCAAGAACGCTTAGGCGATCATGCCTCTCTATCGTTTGTTCCGCGCACTCGCCTGCACGCTCGGCTCAGGCGGAACGTGACACTTTTTCGTGCGTGGAAACAGCGTTCATCGATTTATAAGACATTATCACGTCAAAATAAGCTTTTTAGGACATCACATTACAAATCTTTTAAATTCTCACCTTTTCACTAATATAATATGCATGTATTATACATATAAACCTTCTTCTTAAATCACTCTATCTATTGACGAAACCGCATTAAAATCCGTTGCGCAGTTTAAAAGATCTAAGCGTAGACAAGAAAAGCGACTTTATTATATACTACATAATATACATATAGTGAATATAATATGTATATATAGGTAGCCGATTTAATTAGTAGAATCCTTGAAGGGGGTGTATCAGACCGTGATACACTATACAAATCAGTAAAAAAAAAATAGTACCTAACTTTTGATTAAATTGCCATACTGATAAGCGGTCAATACACTTGTACTATAAAAGTTCGATGTAGGCGTAATTACTCATGCGTGACATTGAACTAGTAGGCAAAAAGTCCTACTATCGCTGCGCTGACCGCTGCACAGTTGGGCCGAAATGTACCTACAGGTATTGACCTGTAGGGGTGTAGTAGGTTCCAAGGAAGTTAAAAATAAAAAAGATGTGTAGTAGGTTTGCCAGCGTACATTGGTACACTGGCAAACCTACTGCTTTGATAAGAAACAAATCACTTTATCTCGGGATTGGGCAGAGCTAGGAGTCTGCATCTAACTTTATTCTTTTATATAACGTAATTCCTACACCTAGTTTAAGTTATTCCAGTAATAAAATCGGCACCCTGTATATTTCCGTGTGGTGACGGAGTAAGAACACAATTCATCACTCCCTATCTTACCCGCGGGTGATCGTAAAAGACGACTAAGGGATATAAAACGCATATAACATCTATGCAAGAGAAAGAAAATTCTAGACGATACCCTATACCAACACGTCTGACCAGCTCGGTGTAGTAGGTCAATTTCTCTCACATTATGTAGAAAGCCCGAGCCCTATAGGGGAACATATATGAGCTGAGATGATACATATAGATTTGTAATTCTCTCGTAAAATATCAGAAATCATTGTTTCTTTATGACACATGCCTAATTTTTTGAAGTAAAACTTCTTTAGGCGCGACTAGGGAGTACTTCAGATTTTTTTAAATAGGATCATAATTTATTACTAGATGGCGCTGTAACAAAGTTAATGGATTCTAAGAGGACATGTATTAGAGTCTAAATCGCGCTATAGAATTTTTTGCAAATTTTAACTATATATATTAAAATTTATAATAAACTACTGTACTTGCTTCAATTACCTGTTTCGAATGAATAATATTAATATAACATTTGAATAATCTTTGTAAAGCACATGAATAATAATTATAATATTTAAGTTAATATTTAAATCATTTCAGTGATATATGTCGTCAACGCCAAAGAAGTTTTACTTCAATCGCGCGTAAAAGTTACACGCACATGTTTTTTTTTTTTATTATCTGTCTGTACAGATATCTGTTTGAAAATACGTAGCATTTTATTGGGCGATTGCTACACACAATGATAACAACGAGAAGAGGTCACGAAATAATTAACAATCATTGATAAAGCGTTAATTTTGAAAGCGTTAATTAAACTGTTTTTAGGGCATATTTTATATTTTTTCTTGTACGAATCATATTAAAACTGTATTATGAGTAATTATTGATGATTGCAAGGCCTAAAATGTTATTAGTACTTCTGAGTTTTTTTGAGTTTACTACTTAAGAATCGATTTTCATATAAGGCGCCCGGTATGAGCAAAAATTTGAGTAGTAAAATCTAGTGATCGAATGACCTCGTTACGTTTTTGGTGCGCAACCTATTCTGCGCACCTTTCACTTTCTGACGTAAGATAATATTTCACTGAACAGTTTTATTAAATGTAAATAAAATATATATATTACTAGCAGACCGGGCCACGCGTTGCTGTGGCTTAAGTTAGCTTCAGTAACACTTTTTGTTTATTCTAATAAATTTTAGCTTATATGAAGCGTTTGTACATTTAACATAGCGCCATCTATTAAATACTTACTGAATCCAGTCAACAGATTCCGCCATCTTTTAAAATCCTTTTGATATAACATATGATTTTGACTGTCAAATATTAGACATATACTTAATTTGCAATAAAATAATATTACTATAATGAGGTTTAAGCTATCCTATCTTTTAAGTTGGATCAAATTACACATGCTGTGCAAATTTGGTTAAAATCAGTTAAGTACTTTATGAGTCCATCGCGGACAAACAACGTGACACGTAATTTATATATATTAAGATTTTTAGTCAAATGAGCTGTTTTTTGCGCCCGTTTTGATAATCGTACTTAAGGAGTAAACTCCAGTCGTGCGTCGGAGCTGACACACACACTTTTCTATTGCTTATCAAGCATACATTGCAACTGAGGATGTGTTACTGGCGCATAGACCTTTGTAATATTAAGGGTACAGCTAGGCCGCTGCCTATCAAGCAAAATCTATCCAAATGGAGCGTTGCCACATTGCCACTGCTCAGATGTTGATTTTTTTTTTGACTGCGACACAATCCCGGATAGTCCTGCGGCTATAGACAGAAAACTGACAATAGTGTTAGTGGTAGGGCCTACCACTATTAAATAATTTCCAAGGAGGTTGGACATCAGGCAGGCAGCCGGTCATAAAACTATTGCCATTAACAATTACAATATGTACTATGAAAGAAGAGTACATATTGTATCGACCACAAATAATTGGAATAAGTGTAGGAGAATGATGGATCAGAACATAACCGCTACTGAAAAGATCCGACAAGAAACTCAGCGGGTTTGTCTCATCATCACAGCCCATATATGTCCCAATTTTGGGCTCGGGCCTCCTCCGTAATGGTAGGGAAATTAAGCTACTATACCGCGCTGGTCAGACGTGTTGGTATAGGGTTTTGTTTCGAGTACTCCTTCGCTCGCATAGATGTTATATGCGTTTTATATCTACCCACGGGTAAGATACGGGGTGGTGAATAGTATTCTTTCTCTGTCACCACACGGAAAAGGTTTGTCTATTAATATCATTTCTTTTCTGACATTAAAAAAAAATAGTAGATCATGTTGATCAGTAATATTGAGCTCCAGTTGTGATACCCTTCGAACCCTGACATGATGTAAAATATAAATACAATTTATGAGATTATGGTTGAACCAGATCCGACATGCAATAACCCGATTCCAAGTTCAGAAACTAGAAAGAGGTTTTATTTCTATTTTGTTGGTAGCTTTTTTTTCGAGACTTAATGAGTAGACATGCGCGAAACAGTACTTCGTGAAGTGATGTGATATGGTATTACATTTCGTTCCGAGTAATATTACATTTTACCATCACTTCAAACATCACACATGACATTTTATGTCATGTGTGATGCGTAATGCGATAGCGCTCTATATATACGGCGGGCGGCTTCAAGAAATATAAGCCTTAACATTCTGAAAATAAAGCTCAAAATAAATATTGAATTGCTAGACACTGATCATCGCAGAAATGCAGAACAGTACACGGGTGTTGGCGTCATGTTTAATGTGATGTGTGATGTTTAATGTGATGTGATGTTTAGTCGCGTAATGTTTAATGGGTCAGTACACGGTCGGGTAATATTACATGTGATATATCATAATATCACTTGCATTACTTACACATGTCTATTAATGAGCGGTTTTACGGCCAACTTCAACCTATTTTACTTTTTGTGTTACAGAGATGCGCGCGCATCTTAAAATTTCAATCTGACTTTTTTTTCATAACGCGCCTAAAGAAGTATAACTTTAAAAATAAATAAATTAGCTATATTTATATAGAAATAACCATAATTATGAAACAACACATACTGACCCAGATATTATCATAATAAATAAATAATTTAATTCAAATTAATCTCTTATTAAAACAATAAGGCTGAAAATTCACAAATATGACGTAATATGTATAAAAAATTCTTTAATCTTCTTTTTTTATTTCTAACTTAAGTCAATAATGGCGTTCGTAATATTACATAAAGTATATATTTCTTTTTTATTGAAGCTTACTCTATCACAATTTTCATACCACATAAATAAAACAGCGGTTTGACAGTCAGAGAGTACGGATCCATCCATCCATCCATCAGCCCGTAAACGTCCACTGTTGGATATAGGCCTCCTCACGAGAATGCCATTCAACACGGTCCCGCGCCAACTGCATCCGGTTTCCTGAGACCTTGGTAATGTCGTCAGTCCACCTAGTGTGGGGGGGTCGTCCTACGTTGCGGCGTCCGATCCGTGGTCGCCACTCGAGAACCTTTATTCCCCAACGGTTATCGGTTCGCGAGCGATGTGGCCTGCCCATTGCCACTTCAACGTGCTAATTCTTCGGGCTATGTCGGTTACACCCGTTCTACTACGGATTTCCGTATTCCGGATTCTATCACGTAGTGATACCGAGCATAGCCCTTTCCATAGCACGCTGAGCGACTTTGAGCCTTTTGATGAGACCAACATTTAAAGACCATGTTTCAGTGCCGTATGTCAACGCTACAGTATAGTACAGATAGACACTTTTAATTGTCTTTGGATTACATACATACATATCAACACGCCATATCGCTTGCAGGGTAGGCAGAGAGAACAGAGTGACAGAGAACTCTATCCCTGCATACTTCACTCGCTTCCTCAACATTCATAATTCTCTTCATACACGCTCGCCGGTTTCGACGACTCTTGTCACCTTCGTTCAGTACGTGACCAATCTGGTCTAGGTAGGTTAGTCTCGGTCTCCCCCGGTACCTACATCCTTCCACTTTCGCATTGTATATCTTCTTAACCAGACGTTTGTTCAGCATTCTTTCCACATGTATGAACCATCGGAGCATTCCCTTTCGCATCTTTACACCAATACTCTCTTTCATACCTATTCGCTCTCTTACGTCGTCGTTACGAATGATCCATCCATCAGATTAGTAGATTGGATTAGTGACAAATGAAAAAAATAAGAAGTATTAATAAAAATCCAGTTCTTCCCTATGTAAAGCGGGAGACAAGAATAAAAAGTTGTCTAACGAGATCATAAATATTGCATTAATTGTATGTCTGTCTCATCGCAATACAGAGATTATTTCATTATCACAAGGCGGTTTCTTTTTAAAAAAAAACAAAAAACGTAAAATATAGAACAAAAATAGGCACAGTAATACATCACCATGGATATGAAAGAAATTAAACAGGGAAAATATGTGAACCTTAAGATTAATCACAATAGTTTTATTTTATTGTTTATTGTGTTACTATCGCCCATGGACCTTTGCTATACCAATGGTACAGTAGTTAGGCTGTTGCCTACCATTACAATTCCCAACCCACTCAGTTGAGCTTCCGGCTCTCTTGCTCACCGAACAAAGCGCAATAGCATATTGCTATTACTGAGACGTCGATTTTCTGTGAGAGTGTGGTACCACCCCCCGGCTGTAGACAGAGAACTGACAATATTGTGGTACTACCATTATAAAAGTATACATAATACAGTATAGTAGAATTGCATAGTATATAAAAATATATATAGTACAATTATGACATCAAAGATTGCTTAAATTACTGAAATTTAGCATTTAATCATCATTCTCCTATTTTTATCCCAATTACTTGGGGTCGATACAATATGTACTCTTCTTTCATAGTACATATTGTAAAAGTTATTGGCAGTAGTTTTATGACTGGCCGCCTGCCAAATGTCAACCCTCCTTGTGAATGTAATTGTTGACCAAACGGCATCAGATGGAGTTGACCCAGGTCGTTATAAGGCTCTTAGTTGTCTTGTACGACATCTACGAGCAAAGTAAGGGTTGGTAGTATTTGTAGCCGCTACCACACAGCACAAATTTAGCATTTAATATGCTTGAATATTAATAAAAAAAAACCGATTAGGAGCTAAAAATGATAATTATTATTTGCTCATAATCAGACCAGCCATGATATGACTTCAGCCCACCCTCAACAATGCCACAGCCATACAAGATGCTCTTTCCTTTAGAAAAATAGAGATTTATATATCAAATTATTTACATAGAAGAATTTAAAATTAAAACACATCAGAAATAAACAGAAAAATTTTTTTTTTTTAATTAACAATTTATTTAAATCTAACAGATGCGTGATGTGTGCTACTGTATTATAGACATGTGTAAGTAATGCGAGTGATGTATCACACGTAATATTACCCGACTGTGTACTGACCGATTACACATTACGCCGCTAAATATCACATGACATTAAACATCACACATCACATTAAACATGACGCGAACACCCGTGTACTGTTCTGTATTTCTGCAATGTTCGGTGTCTGGCAATTCAATATGTATTTTGAGCATTATTTTCAGAATGTTAAGGCTTATATTTCTTTACGCCGCCCGCCGTATGTATAGAGCGCTATCGCATTACGCATCACACAGAACATGAAATATCATGTGTGATGTTTGAAGTGATGGTAAAATGTAATATTACTCGGCACGAAATGTAATGCCATATCACATCACTTCGCGAAGTACTGTTTCGCGCATGTCTAATGTATTATGAAAAAAAACTATTTTAATTACAAAATTCTGGCAAAAAATTTTGATTGTCAATATTCGATAATAATCAACTTCACACATAAACCCCAAAAGTGCCTAATGTTTTTTGTTTTAGTTGTCTGATATGATTTTCATTTTTTAGTCTAGAAAGGCTTTAGACTGAATTCATTTTCTAATTAATAATGATCGACCGCATTCGTAACGACGACGTAAGAGAGCGAGTAGGTATGACAGAGAGTATTGGTGTAAAGATGCGAAAGGGAATGCTCCGATGGTTCGGACATGTGGAAAGAATGCCGAACGAACGTCTGGTTAAGAAGATATACAATGCGAAAGTGGAAGGATGTAGGTACCGAGGGATACCGAGACTAACCTACCTAGACCAGATCGGTCATAAACTGAAGGAAGGTGGAGTCAAGAGTCTCCGAAACCGGCGAGCGTGTATGAAGAGAATAATGAATGTTGAGGAAGCGAGTGAAGTATGCAGAGATAGAGTTCTCTGGCACTCTGTTCTCTCTGCCTACCCTGCAAGGGATATGGCGTGATGATATGTATGTATATATTTTGTAATGAATTGGTTTTAGGCACACTGGCTCTATGGTTTGGACATAGGTAGAAACAACATTTGTATTTTATGTATATTAATTAGCCCTTATAAATTAAAAAATATATATCCATGGGGTGATAAATTTAATATGGATAGCATAACTTCCTTTCATAAGATAAGGAATACTCAAAATTAAAACCAGCCAATTTTCAGGCTAGAATAACAAAGACTAATTTCCATTCTATGATTAAGTAAGTTTTATGTCCAACAGTGGGACATATAAGAGCTGAGAAGGAAATACAATATAATATTAGTACCTATTATTTTTTTGCTCAAATATATTTTCTTTATGGCTACAAAGTCAGCTAATTTTCACATAGTTCTGGCACTTATATTACGATAGCTTTTTAAATATAATAAACAATATCTAATAAGAATCTTATTGCATTATCTGTGACCTAATATTCTCTGAGCTCAACTAATTAAATTATAACTACAATACTAGGCAGTATACTAATACGTAAGCCATGGTTCAATTTTTATCAATAAAAAAAATAATACTCACTGTTTATATCACTGATATCCCAAAGGTTGTTCATTAAAAAAATTTTAAAGAACCAAAAATCTTTTCGAACCAACTCTCGTACATTATTAACTTGATTGCCTAATAAATAACAATCTCGCAAATCTAACGTCCGGCAATTGTTGCACGCACAATGTAGACGATGTAAACGGCTAATTAAAAAGTCCTACACTAATTCATACGATATAGCCGCACAACACCAAAACCATCTATGAACACAGATAAACACGTAATAACATAAAGTATACTACACAACAAATGTTCTAAAGGAAATATAATGTAAGCTGTTTTTATTACAATGTTCGTATTATCCTGTACAATATTGAAATAATGTTTAATTTTTTATTGAAATAATGCTTCAAGGCACGAAATCCATCCTTTTTCCGAATCTGACTGACGTGACTTATAGGGTCGAACTTTTGACAAAACAGCTATTCGTTTTCATACTTAGTCGAATCGTAAAGAAGCAATAAACATTTCAATTTATTTTCATGAATATAAATACAATAAAATAGCAGAAATTACAGTCTCTTTGTAATTGCATGTTTTTATTTTCTAAATGACTTATTGTAAATCATGTGTTTGAATAATCTATTTATTATAAAATTTAAAAAAAAACTATGTTTTTTAAATTATATCAGAATTGCTGTTGTATTATATTCTGTCTACTATTTAAAAGTACTCTTAGAATCACAGTATATCATCATCATCATCATCACTCTCCTGCTCTTATCCCAATTACTTGGGATCGACGCAATATGTAATTATCTTCCTACATATAACAACAGTTATTGGCTATATATAGTTTTTATGACCGGCCGCTTGCCTGATATCAATCCTACTTCGAAATTAAAATCACAGTTCATATGTATTGTATAATAGGAACGAACAGCTTTTAAAGGTATATTTTCAATTATTAATTTTAGTTATACCATTTTTTTTGTGGTGGGCCATGGGGTGGTACCGCCCCGCCAAATCGATCCAGGGCAACGTAAGCGGTGGCGCGCAATCCCATAGACCCACCCAGCAAAGCCCCCGAGTGGGCCATCGGTAGCCCACCCGGCAATTTTAGTTATGCCATTAGTCAGTTTTTTTTATTGTTTATGGTGGCCGGGTAGGTCGTCTGTAAAGTCTCAAATTATCGTCAGTAAACATACTGACGATAATTTTACATGATAACGTCATAACATTGCTAAAAAATTGCATACTATTGTAAATTGAATTGAATTATTATGACTGAATTATCATTATTTTATATAATACAAAAAAGAAGTTAATTGAAAATTATTTTTTATTTTTCGATAAAACGTTAAGGTAGACCGTGCCTCTCTGTCGCTTGTGCCACGCTCTCACTTGCACACTCAGCTCAGGTATATATAGGCTCAGTATATTGTTCTATGGGAACGTGACACTTTTTAGTGCGTGCAGCCCGCGTTTATAGATTTATAAGACGTTATCGCGTCAAAAAAAGTGTTACTGCCGCCCATGGACCTTTATAATACCAGTGGTACATCTAAGTTGCTGTCTACCAATGAAAACCCAGGACATTGCCATTGCTCAGACGACGATTTTCTGCGAAAGAGTGGTACTACTCCGGCAGAGATGTACAAAATGGTTTCAAAAAAGCATTTAAATACAAAATGCAAAATACTTTTCAGATTTACTATTTCAAATGCAAAATACTAAATAGTTTTGCGATTTGTATTTCAAATGCTAAATGCAAAATAGGTATTTTCAAAATACTTTTTCAAAATAAAATACCTTTTGACCAAATCTCAGAAATTTTTATTTATTTTAGGTATTTATCATTATGCTAGGGCCGCACCTGCATATATCGTCACGAAGCTTCGTGCAATGAGACTATACACGCAGATGTGACCGGTCATTATTGGCTGTCGTCGCGAACATTCGGGCTTCGTGTGCAATATCGCTTGGGTGGCGATAAGTCAAAGGGTTTTAACGCGCTAATATATTGCGCTCTGTGGTCAGACTAGCGTTTTTCATTTCGAGGGAAATTTTCGTTGCGTTTAGACGCGTTCGAGGATCTCCAGTTAATCAATAAATATGGAGTGGAGTGATGAAATGGTGTTAGAATTTTTACACCATTATGAAGCGGAACCCATGAAGGGATCCAAAAATATCATTATGTAATTATTAGCATAATATAGCTGTAATAGTAAAGCAATTCGTCATCCATAGTTAAACGCATGAAAATGATTTCGGCCATCTTTAATTATTGCACGATACTTCGTGTAAAATATCGAAGTCGCTAATGTGACCACAGTTTTATCGCGATAATTTTCTAGTGTACTAAAAGTACGAAGCTTCGTCACAAATTACTTCGGGACGATACACGCAGGTGCGGTCCTAGCATTAGAAATAGAGACACAATGCCGAGCCAAACAAAAACGTCTAATAACATGGCACCTTATGCATGACATTTTGGTCATATTTATCAGTACGCATATCAATAAATTCTGTTATGTTATTAATAATAATAATACTCACTTAAAATAATGTAAAAAACTAGACTAACGAAAAAAGAGCCATGGCTCCATTTTGTGAATTGTGTGGCCATTTATTTCGGTTCACTTTTCTTTTCTCTTATTTTGTTGTAGTACAGTACATAGCCGTTTCAGTATTATAGGGATAACAACAACACTTCAATATCATAAAAGTAGGTAATCAAATCAAATATAAAAAGGGAGCGCATGGTTAGCAGATGCCTCTATCGGTCAAATTCGGCAATACAAGCGTCATTCGTTCATTTCATTTTGTTTGACTGGTAATGTTGGCTAAACTTAATCACAAAGTATTTTGCATTTTGAAATGAATATTAAAAATGCTAAATACATCTCGAAAGGTATTTCAAATAAAATACAAAATGCTTTTTACTAAAAGGCATTTAAATGCAAAATACAAAATAGGTATTTTGCATTTTGTATTTGCATTTTAAATAGAAGTATTTCAAATAAATCGCATCTCTGTACTCCGGACAGACCATCCCGCGACTGTAGACAGAAAACTGCCTACCACTATAATCTATTCATATTTTAAAGTTTTCCACTATAAAGATTTTAATCTCTTACAGTCTTTCTCAAATGTATAAATCGTCGTATTATCTATGAAAAAAAAGAGATTGTTAATCTCTTTTTTTGTGGTAGGTTTTGGTATAGTCAGACCCCGCCCGATTCGTCCGGGGTAACGGAAGTATACACGACTATCTATGAGACTATGACTTGGTTTCTAAGTCATCACAACTTCTATTAGAGGGTGGAGCGTGTCTATTTCTCGCCCTTTCTAAGGCATTATCCCCAGGGTCAGTCCGTAAAAATGTACGGAGAGACTCATTTTTACTATACACACTTGCAATATTCCTAAATGTAGACGCGCACATACCGAATTTTACGTTAACGATAACGTACTCTTTTGCGTGGATGTGATCCCGATAGCTGTAATGGGAACACTCCAGAGTATAGTTACGGCCCTTGTCAAATGGTATAACAAATGGAGAATAAAGATATACCCTAAGAAGAATCAGCACACTGATACTCCGGATAGTATAATACTGGTCAATTTTATAATTTGAAGATAAACTTCATCGATACGATATCTTTACTAATGCCCTCACCCCTCAGTAAATAAAATCGTAGCAAATAATAATACTTACCCACATAATTACACTATTGTTATTTTTAAAACTTAGCGTTAAATTTACATATTAATTTAATATATTAAATGTATTTCAGAAATTACACTAATAAAATATGACGTATGCAAACTCTACTGTCAGATGAAAGTGACAAATTATAAATTATTGATCGATTAGAAATCTGTCACTTTGATTATTCGAAGAGACATGGGTTTTGTTTATTTACAATAATTTCACGAGAAATAAATAAGTTGTAGTTGTATGATCAAGTCTATTGCGTGTAAAATGTCTTCATTTCTATGTTTCATCTGCCATAATGCTGTTAACTCGGATACAACCGAAGAGACGCGGGAAAAATACAGAGATATAGTCGGAATGAACGTAAATATTTATTTTTTCACTATAAATAAAAGTCTGACTGACTGTTCGTCAATAATACCGAATCTTCGCAAAATTATCATACAGCTTTTTCAAATATATATATATATATTTCTTTCACGGCTAAAATAACAAAAAACAAAATTAAAGGAGACCTAATTAAAACTCTTGTAAAGACGTTTTTCTTTTACAAAATTACTTGCCTATATAGTAAGTATGTACATAGTATTATATTTTGTACAATGGTACATATTTGAGCAACCGTGAGCAGGTTCGGCTTCTATTTGAAATGTTTTACAATTTTTACAAAATACCATTATTATAATTAAACATATGGTAGGTAGTAGTATTATTTTGTCAGACATGCTTATATATTATATTTGATGTGTGTTAGCGGTTACAAATACTATCAACATTTACTTTGCTCGTGGATGTCGTAAAAGACAACTAAGAGCCTTATAACAACCTGGCCCAAATTCCATCTGATACCGTTTGGTCAACAATTACATTCCCAACCAGTGTTGTGGTCTGGTAGGCGGCCGGTCATAAAACTATTGCCAATAACTTTTACAATATGTACTATGAAAGAAGAGTACATATTGTATCGACCCTAAGTAATTGGGATAAAGTTAGGAGAAGCGAAGTAAGGGTTGGTAGTATTCGTAGCCACTACTATACAACTATGATGATATATATTGTTTATTATTATGTTAGGTATCTTTGGTGAAAATGGTCCTGTTGTTTTTTTTTTTGGGCCACATAATATTGGTATGTATAATAAAAGAAAAAGAAGAAGAAAGCTTGTCATCATTACCTTACTCTTATATGAATTACTGGAAGACTTAACCGAGGTTGATATAAAAAAATATATATAAATAGTGCTTAATAAATTCTTTCCTCATTTCAGCTATGTCCTGATTCCCATCTTTGCTACATCTGTTGTCATATGGTTAATAAATTGTGGCTTTTTAAATCTGTGTGCATGAAACGCAGTCTCGAATATCCTGTGTTGTTTAGGTAAGTGATTTCATCAGGAATCTTATTATGGTATCCATTTTAAATAGCACATTCTCTTATTTCATCATCATCATCACAGCTTATAAATGTCCCACTGTTGAGCTCGGGCCTCATTTGTAATGGGAGGGAAATTAACATATTATACCGCGCTGGTCAGACATGTTGGTATAGGGTTTTGTTTCGAGTTTTCCTTCTCTTGCATAGATATTATATGCGTTTTATATAGAGAAGGAAAATTCGAAACAGAACCTTTCTCTTATTTATAGGCCAAATAACAAATTTTTGCTTTTTGGTTCATTATATATTTTTTTTGTGTGTCTTAGTTGTTAGCCTCAGATGGCTTTTTTTTAACACCACCCTGCACTAAGTAGATAAACCTTGTATTCCCTGGGATCAATTATCCCTGACAAATAAAACCTTTTTTTTTGGCTGCGGGCTACTATACGTCACGCCCCTCTAATCTGTCCGGGGCGACAGGAAAAGCGGCGCACGACCCTGTAGACCCGCCCTACATATACGTCTTGACGCCGTACGAGATGGTCACTGGAACGCGATCTTTTTCTTCAGTGGGGCACCTGGCAGTCTACCCTCACGGGTGACAAATTACACGTAGACTGAGAACAAAACCTTTGTGGATTGCACAAAATATTATCTTATATAGGAAGCGAACCCATGGCATTGGCAAGGTCAGTATCCACTAACTTAACTTAAATTAATCACTACGCCAGCTGTGCAATCTTTCATTTAAAATTGTCAATACTTAAATGCTTGCTGATGATTGTATATTAATTTTTACAGCGAGAAAAGCACTGTCACCCTAAACAGAAGTGACATAGACAATCTCATATTGTGTCCCGAAGAGAACTGTTTATCAAATCATGCTGCTCAAATATATTTACGTTGCAACAACGATAACGGAAATCAAAGTAACGATTATGTTCAATTACCTGATGAATGTAACAATTTTGATGATTATATAACGGAGAAAACAAAAAATTGTGTATTCAGTGAAGGATTTTATTCCGGTGGGGATAATTTAGATGCTATATTAACGGAAACGGTTAATAACGATGCAACGATAACGGGATTTGAGAATAATTTGGATAGCGTTCACGATAGTTTGATTAATAATGACTATATTTATAATGATGATATAAATTTTGAAGTGAATAAAACTGTGGAAGGTGATGTTGAAATTAAAGCTGAAGAAAATAATGATGAAACTATTAATTATGTTGACAATGATGATATTGATGATGAAAAATTTGATGAACTAGGTAAGATGAAATTTAATTTTTGATATTTTTTTGAAGTGAAAACTACTGTTGGCGTGCCAAAGACAGGTTTTTTCATAGGCTGTAAGTGACGCTGATCCGTCACACTCTAAGGTGAAAGGCTCGATCGGGTGAACTCGAGACCGCCGAGTGTACCCGAACGAGAAAGATAAAGTCAGCTGCTCTTCACTGCTGTGTTTACTACATTCAATTTATATGTAATAATTGTTATTATTAATTGTTAACAATTATTCAATAGTTTTTGGCATGGTCACATCCATACATATTCCCTGGGGCACACTTTTATTTTTTTATATTTTTTTTTTTCATAGGTTTTCACTTCTGTCGGCAGTCCTCATGATTGCTTTGTGTTATTTTCAATATTAGCTATACAGATTAATTAATACAGAGTAAGACCCAAGTTAGGTGGACTATATAAATATTAGAATTCGTAGAGAGCGGTTAGATGCAAGTGGTGTAGGACCGTGTGACATCTAAATGCTGCTAATTAGTTATGTAATGTCGAAATTACAAGCTTTTCCAATATATGCCATACGTACCACGTCAACTAAAATAAATACATGTTTAAAATTTTTTTGTCTGTCTGTCTGTTTCGGCTAATCTCCGAAACGACTGTATCGATTTTGATGGCAGCTTAACTTGTAGATAGCTGATATTAATAAGTAACTCCTATTTTAAGCAGGTATTACAACTAATAAAAATCGAATTACTGAAATTTTTAGCATTTAATATGCTTAATTATTTATAAATACCCGATTACGCAACGTGACGTATGCCATCTATCGGACAATGTTTACACACGTCACCTTGAAGACGTAAGATATAATATGAAGCGAAATTTGCATGTCCTAAAATAGTTCACGATGGTGTAAGTGGCGGCACGGTTGGGCCGGATTCCCAATAGGTGCGGGTTCGAACCCCGCTTGTGACATCATTTTTCGTTTTGTAATCGGGTATTTATAAATAATAAAAATCGACTAAAGAAGCTCGACAAATATGGACAGCAACACTCTTCTAGCAAATTTAGATTACCAAATCCGATTACAGGATTATGCTTATGTTCAACAGTCATACCAGCTCACATACATCCCAATGCTGGGGTTGAGCCTCGTTCACAATAGTGACGAATTTCCTACTACACCACGCTGACCAGACATGTTCGTATAGGATTTTATTTTGAGTTTTCCTTCTCTTGCATAGATGTAAGTATGAAAGATAAAATTAGGAATAGTGTTATAAGAGATCGCTGTGGTGTGAATGAAGAAGTAGTGACAAAGATCAAAAAGAGTATGCTGAGGTGGTTTGGACATTTAGAAAGAATGAGTGACGAGAGGTTGACGAAGCAAATATATAAAGCAAGCGTGAATGGGACGAATACAAGGGGAAGACCACGTCATACTTTTCTGCACCAAGTTGGAGATGTGTTGACGAGAGGTCTGATTAAGAGTATGCGTAATCGTAGAGCAAGCATGAAGACTATTATGAGTGTGAATGAAGCGATGGAAGTATGCCAGGATCGTGGTTTGTGGCAATCCATAGTCTCTGCCTACCCCTCTGGAAAACAGGCGTGAGGCTATGTATGTATGTATGTATGCATAGATGTTATATGCATATTTTATACTTTATTCGTCTTTTATCCACGGGCAAGAAGATACGGGTGGTGAATTGTATTCTTACTCCGTCACCACATGGAAAATATGCAGAAGTGAATTTATATATATATGATGGTAGCAGATACCAGTAATGACTGTAATTTCAGATACATTAAGCGACAGTAATAATTTAAATAAAAATGAAGAATATTCTTTTATTAAAACTCTTCTGAGTTTAGAAGAGCAGAAAGCTGAATTGGAAGCACATAGAAGATGTAAGAGTTATTTAGGTGCTGAGTTTAAATGCTATAATTGTGCATTAGGATTTCTCTTTAAGGATTCTTATCAAGCTCACATGATGAGGCATGAGGAGGTGAGATATTTTTTTTTTAAGTGAAATTCTTTTTTTTAAAGTCTACTTTGTACTAAGGAATTAATCCTTGTATTACGGTGGGACTTTACAAACATATAATTAACGCAAACAAATTACACACAGACTCAGAACAAGAGTTTATGGATCACATAAACTGTTGTTCTGCGTAGGAATCGAACCTATGGCTCTGGAACGGAAGGTCGGTATTTTATCTAACTACATCATCTGTGCAGTCATAGTATATAAAATATAGATGGACAGGTTCTACTATTATCTTCATCTCGGAGACCATCAGAAATAAGCAGCAGTGTTCCGGTAAAATAATTGACTCCTGAATAAGAAAAACTTCATCACCATCATCTCAGATCATATATGTCCCACTGTTGGGCTCGAGTCTACTCCGTAATAGAAGAAAAATTTACCTACTATATAGACATATAGGTATAGAGTTTTGTATCGAGTTTTCATTCTCTTGCATTTATAAATGCTACCTTATCCGACTTTACGCGAACGAGTGTTACATAACACTTCAATACTCATAAAATAAACCGCACAGCTTGCCTCAAAAAAATAATTCACTTCACAAAAAAAAAACTATAGCAGAATGATTTATTTTAGTCGAATGGTGAATTCGTATGCGAGCTATGCACGTTACGGTTTGCAAGTGCGCGGGTCCTTCGAGCCCATAATACGTCTCATTGTGAGAGATACGCGTGCGCTCGTTGCGGTGTCGCTGTACGAGTGCGCCAGCGAGACACCCATGCGAGGAGTTGTCACGCGCGACTACCAGGCGGCGCCACTTGTCATTTATGTGGAAACATCTTTCAGTAAGTTTTGTTATATCTTGAATATGAAAACGGTAGCCAAGTTTAATATTGTAATAATGTATAGTTGGCAAAAGACTTGAGAACGAATACTACCAACTCGTTTTGATCGTGGATGTCGTAAAAGACGACTAAGAGCCTTATAACGACCTGGGCCAACTCCACCTTTTTTTTTTATTAACGCTGTGGAAATGCTCTTACGCACTAAAAGTGATGGGGTGTGTGGGACTCGCCGGCCATAGATGTTGAAGATGGGATTGGGTTGGGATGCCGGAGAGATCGTCTATTGACATTCTATCCCCGACACCCCTACGCCTGGCCATCTGGCCACGTCTAGTCGGGGCCAACTCCATCTGATGCCGTTTGGTCAACAATTACATTCAAAAGTAGTGTTGACGTCTGGCAGGTGGCTGGTCATAAAACTATTGCCAATAACTTTTACAATATGTTCTATGAAAGAAGAGTACATATTGTATCGACACCAAGTAATTGGGAGTAGGAGAATGTTGATCTAATTTTAAAATCTTGTTTTGCTATCATTTTTTTTTCTATTCTACTTGCTACTAATATTATAAATGTAAAAATTTGGTGAAGATTTATAAAAACCCGATTACGAAACGAAAAATGATGTCACAAGCGGGATTCCAACCCGCACCTATTGGGAGTCCGGCCCAATCGTGCTTTTTGCACAAGTGCGATTGGCTCTCTCCCAATAGGTGCGGGTTCGAACCCGCTTGTGACATCATTTTTCGTTTCGTAATCGGGTTTTTATAAATAATTAAGCATATTAAATGCTAAATTTCAGTAATATGGTGAAGATGATTGTTTGTTATTCAATCACTCGTAAACCGTTGAACAGATTTGGATGAAAATTGTTATATAGATAGGTCATTTCCTGGATTAACACATAGGGTAATTTAATCCTGGTAAAGTGTACCCTTTTTCTTTTTTGGTCAGGTTATAGTCTGGACACACGCCTTCTGTTCCGTCCGGGGCGACGGAGGCGTGGCCCCACCTTATTCCCTCCCCATTGGGGCCGGTCAATGGTACCGCTTCCTTGGCCAGCACGGCAATGTGTACCCCTGGAATGATTTGTTGTTAAAATTTTATATTTAGAACCTGCGAACAGCAGTTAGTTTAATATTTACTTTTAAATTTTAATAGTCCAGTTTTTAATAAAAAATTCTTTTCTACCTTCCAGGGATTCCAAAGGTCTTCAGCAGCACCTTAAACGATTCCACATGAGCAAAACCAGTAATCGAACATACTCGTGCAACGTTTGCGGCAAGAGTTACCACAACCAAGCGGCTGTTAGAACTCATATGATGTGAGTATCTGGTCTATTATCATCATCTCATATGCGTACTAGGCTTGAGTCTCCTCCACAATAAAAAGGAAATTGACCTACATTGGTTAGATCGGGTTGAGAGCCCTCAGCGCTCACCCACAGTCCGGGTAAAGTTGTCATAGCCATCTGAGGCTAACAACTAAGACACACAAAAAAAAAAAAAAAAAAAAAAAACATTGGTCAGACGGGTGAAAAAGTGGGGGTTATGACGCCATTCTCTTTATGGAGACATATGCCCGATAGCGGACGTGAATAGACTGATGCATAGTAAAACTTTAATTGATAAAAATAGAATTGTAACTAAAAACAAAAGTCCATTTGTTGACGGAGTAAGAATACAAATTCTACCCTCTATTTTTCTCCTAAGCGATTTAACAGCCCAACTGGGTGTGGGTTCGGGGTTTATATTGGTAGGCAGCGGCCTAGCTATACCATTAGCAAAGGTCCATGGGCGGCAGTGACACTTACCATCGAGTGTGCTGTCTGCTCGGTTTAACATATACAAGAGAAGGAAAACTCAAAATAAAAGTCTGTACGAATACATCAGCGTGGTAGTTTCCCTCATATTTGTAGGCTCAAGCACAACAGTGGGACATATATGAGCTGATGATGAAGAGGGACGCAAGAGTCTTCGCTAATGACTTATAATTCTATAATCTGCCGTTTAACCTCGATTAGACTCTTTCAATTAAAACACGTGAAGGTAGACTGCTGGGTGGGCCACCGACGATAAAGACTGTGTTGCAGGGCGCATCTACTTTTTTTTTTTTTTTTTTTTGTGTGACTTAGTTGTTAGCCTCAGATGGCTATGACAACTTTACCCGGACTGTGGGTGAGCGCTGAGGGCTCTCAACCCGTAGGGCGGATCTATGGAGCCGCGTGCCGCTTTATTCTGTCGCCCCGGACAGATTTAGCGTCAAAAAAGAGAAAAAAAACCCTTTTATCCTATCCTCGTCACACTCACGTGCAATATGAATCGAACCTTGTTATTCTCATTCACAGCAAACATATCCAACGTAAATTTACATGCGACCAATGTTCAGCGACTTTCAGCAGTCCATATACCCTCACACAGCATAAAAAGAAACATACGGAGACGAATCGTGGTGAACACATGTGTGTGACATGTGGAGTTGGATATGCGTCAAGGAAATGCCTTTTGGCCCATATGAGGAATGCTATGCGACATCAGGAGAAAATGTGAGTATAATTTTTATTAGCGATGCAACGGAAATGTTATTATCGGTAATAGAAACGGCAATAGATCTATATAAATTGGGAGAAAATGTGATTATAATCTTTATTAGCGATGCAACGGAAATGTTATTAACGGAAATAGAAACGGCGATAGAACATTAAGAGAAAATGTCAGTATAATCTTTATTAGCAATTCAACGGAAATGACATTAACGGCAATAGATTTATAAACATTAGGAGAAAATGTGAGGATAATCTTTATTATCGATGCAACGGAAATGACATAACGGAAATGGATTTATAAACGTCATGAGAAAATATGAGTATACATAATAATATTTAGAAGCTGTACAACGGAAATAGAAATATATATAATATAAAACATCAGAAAATATGAGCTACTAAAGTTGAAGTTCTATTTCCGTTATGACGCTTGAAACAGAGTGCCATAACGAAAATAGACGTAGGTATAAAGTATAGGAGCAAGAGTTTCAAAAACGAAAGTAAAAAAAATATATTGGTAAATATTTTTTAAAAAATCTATCTCTGTTCCAAAGTATTATTAAGTTATTTAAAATCAAGTAGCTCCGATGGTTCGGACATGTGGAAAGAATGCCGAACGAACGTCTGGTTAAGAAGATATACAATGCGAAAGTGGAAGGATGTAGGTACCGGGGCAGACCGAGACTAACCTACCTAGACCAGGATCGGTCAGGTACTGAAGGAAGGTGGAGTCAAGAGTCTCCGAAACCGGCGAGCGTGTATGAAGAGAATTATGAATGTTGAGGAAGCGAGTGAAGTATGCAAGGATAGAGTTCTCTGGCAGTCTGTTCTCTCTGCCTACCCTGCAAGGGATATGGCGTGATGATATGTATGTATGTATATAAGTAATTTAAAATCAAGTACATGAAATACAAATTGCTTTACAAATATTGGTATATAAAAAGAGCAAGTCCCAATGAATTGGTACTGAGGAATGCAAGTCTAGAATATCCCTGCTAATTAAAAATATCCTTTAAAGTATTTTTTTTTTCTTATTTCGATGAAATCATCCCTCTTTTTTTTTGGGGGTGGGCTACGGTCGGCGTACTCCTTGCACCACTCCGTCCGGGGCGACAGAGGGGCGTAAGCACGCACACCCGTAACCCACCCGTGAACCTCGCCTTCGTCGTTAGACCGACCACCGAAGCAGCGTGAACTTTTCGTCAGTGGCCGGCTAGACGGAATATCCCCTGAGGGGTACCCTCTCCTTGAGCGACGTAGCCCACGGGTAAGGACGTCGGTCCTTCCTCGCGCGGTCAGCCTCTCGGCGGGTGACGGACTAATTTCCCGGTCCAGTCACCCGCAAATCATCCCTCTACCGAGATCTACAGTTTTCCCACTTTTTGTAATCCCGTACCTATATATAAAGATAGATTTTGTCAACTATTTTTTTTATCCCTCGGGAACCGAATTTTATCCAGGATATAAAGTATCTCCGATATTGGGTATGCGAAATATGTAGACAATCGGTTTTGTAGTTAAGGGTACGTACCCATACTGCGTGATATATTTCTGACACCTATTCCTTAATGCAGGGTGTATTTTTAAAAAAAAATGTGTTTATGGTAGGTAGGTAATTCCTAAATCGATAATAACTTGTGATAAGGAATTTGGATATTATTGCCAAGGCCCGGATAGCTCAGTCGGTAGAGCATTGGACTTTTAATCCAAGGGTCCAGGGTTCAAGTCCCTGTTCGGGCGATAACTTTTTGTAGATTTATTTTAATTTACAAAATATATTTTTACATTTTTTTCGATAATTTATTACGAAATTTAATACTTTTTTTAATATTTAATTGTATTTTTATCAATTTCTATATAGTCATATCAATATACCCCTATATTCAAAGAGGTACACTCTTTGAATATATATATATATATATATATATAAAGCCTTAAAATTGATTTTAGTTTCATTTATCAAAAACAGTTCCAGATAAGTTTTGTGAAGGCAAAATTAATAACGGTATGTCCTATCTGGGATTTGTTCTTTGAAATTTAGTAATAGCAGTCACATTCTTATGTCAAATCTTGTTATTAATCTTAAATTATCTTTTACCCTTTAGTTTTAGTAGCGCCATCTAACATTTTTAGGTTACATCAATAAACAATATTTTTGGCGTGAAAGTGTTATAAATCGATGAACTCCGGTACGAAATAGTGTCACGTTCCGCTTGAGCTGAACGTGCAAGCGAGAGCGCGGAACGAGCGATAGAGAGGCACGATCGGCCTAAGCGTTCTTGCATTTTAAGAATTTAACTTGAACTACTGATGTGAAGTGAAAAGTTAATGTGGTTTCCATTGTTTATATTTCTTCCACCCAAAAAAAACTGCAAATAATTCATTACGTAAATTTATCGTCGTTACAGACAACCATCTGTTTTTTTTTTAATTTTATTATATTTTTCTAAAGGAGATTTGTATTTTTACAGGTATGATTGTCCAATATGCAGCCGTGTTTGTCCAAATCAAAGATCTCTATCGCTACATTTAACTCGAGTACATTCCACCAGTAAAGATCATGCCTGTCCCAGATGCAATAACAAATACACGAGTCGACAATCTCTTGTACGACATATAAAAGAGCATACAACACCGCGAGCGAAGATCAAATTGGCGCAGTGCGATAGTTGTGGAAAAAGTTTTAAGGTAAATAAAATATATTTATAAAGGTGATAAATGTATAAAAATAATCGAATTTGAAATAATCGATTTGGATTTAGTCGATTTTTGTCTTTAATTAACTTTTGAATTGGGGCGGGAACGTGAAAGCGTCATGTAGTGGTTTTGTATTATATTCAATATTTTAGTATTTTAGCGTGTTATATTAAATAATTTTGATGGCATTTTATGTAATGTGGAGGAACTGCTGGGATGTAGTGAATATAATATATTAATATTAATTACATAAAATGTCTTGGATGTGGATTTAGCCGAGATGGAAGGTACACCACTGATATAGAGCGAAGAGTGAATGCGGGAAATAGAGTGAACGGAGCGTTGGGGCAACTCCTCGGTAGCCACCACCTCAGCCAGAAGGCACGTGTAGCAATACATAATGCAGTGCTTGTCCCAACATTACTGTATGGAAGCGAGAGTTGGGTATTCAGAAAAGAGTATGAAAGTAAAATTAATGCAGTCGAAATGCGATCTCTGCGGAAAATCTGTGGAGTTAGGCTGACCGACCGCATTCGTAACGACGACGTAAGAGAGCGAGTACGTATGAAAGAGAGTATTGGTGTAAAGATGCGAAAGGGAATGCTCCGATGGTTCGGACATGTGGAAAAAATGCCGAACGAACGTCTGGTTAAGAAGATATACAATGCGAAAGTGGAAGGATGTAGGTACCGAGGGAGACCGAGACTAACCTACCTAGACCAGATCGGTCAGGTACTGAAGGAAGGTGGAGTCAAGAGTCTCCGAAACCGGCGAGCGTGTATGAAGAGAATTATGAATGTTGAGGAAGCGAGTGAAGTATGCAGAGATAGAGTTCTCTGGCACTCTGTTCTCTCTGCCTACCCTGCAAGGGACATGGCGTGATGGTATGTACATATGTAAACACTAAGATATTGAATATAATACAAGACCAGCACAGGACGTTTTCTGATTCCCGCCAAAGGTTTCTTCTATTATCACACATATTGCAAATAGTTTTGTCAATAGTATTATGGCTGGACGCCTGTCTCACGTTAACCTTCCTTGTTAATGTCATCGACTAGTCGGCACCAGTTGGAATTGACTCAGGTGGATGTCTTAAGTTCTTATTCGTATTTTACGACACTCATCATAATCATTATCTCAGCTCACATATTTCCCATTGCTGGGCTCGAGCCTCCTCCATATTAGGAGGGAAATTGATCAACTACACCACGCTGGTCAGACGTATTGGTATAGGGTTTTATTTCGGGTTTTCCTTCTCTTGCATAGATATTAGATGCCTTTTTATCCCTTAGTCGTCTTTTACGCTCACCCACGGGTAAGATAGGTGGGTGGATGTATTCTTATTCCGTCACGACACGGCAAATACAACATTCACGGGCAATCTAAACATATGACAATGAATTCTTTATAAAGCTACTTTTCTATTTGTTTTTACAGAGCAACAGTAAATTAAATAGGCATCTTAAAGATGTTTGCCGAAAGGATAAAATGGATGAAGAATTATCATCGTATGAAGAACAGCAAAGCAATATGTTGTAATAAATGTGCGTGTGACTTATTGCCGTTTTCACCAAAGACCTTTTAAATGTTAGATGCCATCTAAAGCATTATAAGTGACGCATAATAGAGATATTAATATTTTTGACGTGTTGTAAATCGATGAACGACGGCTGCACGCACGAAAAAGTGTCACGTTCCGCCTGAGCCGAACTTGGAACGCGGAACAAGCTATAAAGAGGAACGATCGGCCTAAGCGTTCGGATTGTAACGCATCTATCTCTCTTCCACTCCATCGGCCGCTGCATCCGAGTAAAAGAGAGACAGCAGCAGCACACAACCTACACGTAAACTGTTTTGTAAACTATTTATAAAGTGAAGTGAAAAGTTAATGTGGTTTCCATTGTTTATGTTTTGTTCAGTTTATTATACAAATTTTCAACAATGTTTTCTTATGACGCTATCATGTAAAATTATTGTCCGTAAATCGATTTTACAGATAACCATCTGTTTTTTTTTATATAATTTAATACCACGTATTTAACATATACAGGATGGAAGTGGACCGCTACCGAAAACAAAGACAGGTGACCCTACTAGTCTTACTTGTAATGATAGGCTAGAAAAAAATTGATTCTGATGGAATTTTTTTTTTCACAACGAATTTTAAGTTGTTTTCACATTCCATCGTATGATAGTGCCATGTAACGATAATTCATAAAAAAATACGTTACTTTACTTAGATGAGAAAAGACGCAATCTATTCAAAACTCACGATCATATGTCCCAGAGTTCAACGACCTCGCGGGGTGAAAAAAATTTTTTTTTCATCCGAATCGATTTTTTTGCTAGCCTATCATTACAAGTAGGTCTAGTAGGGTTACCTGTCTTTGTTTTCGAGAGCGGTCCCCTTCCATCCTGTATTATGTTGCTACAGGTGGTACCTACATTTTAGTGGGTTGTTGGTAAAAACGGTAATTATTAATGTTGTGATGTATATAGATGAATAAAACGCAAAGATACTTATTTATCCATACTCATCTCATCAGGATGTCCACTGTTGGACGTAGGCCTCGCCACAGTGTGGTAATGCTAAAACTCTAGTCTGGCAAGTGGGTTAGTGATCATAAATGATCTAATAAGTTTTCCATTAGAGTATTATTGTCTGTTCTGTTGGCGATTCTTTATAAAATAAATGTACAGAATTAAAATTATTGTAATTCTCTCGATCAAAGCTACACCGAAGGCTGTGATAAATTTAATATCCTGTAAATAAATTACATATAAAACCACAATCGCCTACGGTTTGTAAAAATATTCTCAAAATTATACATATTGATATGAGGAAGTCTTTTATTTTACTGTAATATACCCTACGCACGCTCTTCGGTACAATATTAGAGGCCTATTTTCCTTTCGAGGGCAATATTTTATCTTATTGAGAAATCTTATTCAGATTCTAAACTTGCGAAAGTCAATTTGTGAAAGAAAATTTTTAATTACCGTACCACTCTACCCTATTGTAGGGCTCATCCATTTCACCTGGAAACGATACAGTCCTCGACTGTATGTTTTCAATGATCATTTCTCCCACATACGTGCAAGTCTGCCCGAGCGCTATGACGTCTTCAAATGAGGTTTAAGAAGAACACATTCTTCGAGATAAGCAACGACCTGGCTGAGCTTCTGGTGTTGCTACGTTGTGCAGCAGTATCATTTACAATCAGATTGCTGCTTGCTCGTTTGCCACCATAGGCAAAAAATAAAATACAATAATAGTAGCTGCTAACCAAACGCAAGGAGACAATAAAGCGCTTGTTAAAATTTTATCAGTCAGTAAGTTATTTTACATATGTACGAGTGTTCGAATCATTCTATTCGATTGTTCGTTCTATATAAAATCTGCGTAATTAGTTTTAATTCATCTTATGACTACTATTGGCGAATTTTCATCTCATTAGATCATTAAAATTTTAAACTTATAGCTATGATAGTGAGGCTATTGAAGGCCTAAGTGCTGCCCTCTATAGTTCACTTTTTAATAAATCGACTAAAAGAATAGTTACTCTTTGGTACATCACTATGCATTGATTTTTCTAATTTCCATTATACTTCACTGACTAGTGTTTAGTGTCAGTTTTTTAATTGAATTTTTCAGTAAAATCAAAATGCTAGCCATCAGGAATATGCTTAGGGCTAACCCCCAGATCATCAGAAATATTGTCCAACAAAGAAATATGAGTGTAATCTCTACGCCCGCCAGAAACAAGGTTTCCACGGCTGTAAGTATTTTTCATAGAATTTTTCCTTATAATAAAGAATCGCAGTAACTACAAATAGAATGTTTTTTGTAGTCACTGCTTTTTTACATTTTGTTATACCCGTAAAAGAACTGTAGCAGTTTTCAAAAGTGTTCAATATAAAGATATTTTGTAATTACGTAATACTAAAATTATAGGTTATATTCCTTGCAGCGATAAGGATAAAAATACTTTGAACAATATAATATGAGGAAGTGTTAACATTATTAATATTTATAGGGTTTAGAGCTCAGCGCTCACTCACAGTCCGAGTTAAGCTTTGAAGGCCATCCGTCGCTAACAGCTAAAACATACAACAAAAAAAAAATATCGCAGTCTTCAGACTAAGATAATTAATATCTTTTACTTCAGTAAAAGATGAACGCCATTAAAAAAAAGAAAACAGTAAAATATTAATGCTATTACAATTATTCTTAATATTGTCATTAATAAGATATAGATAAATTTTTAAATAAAATAAACTAATAAGTTCATTGATGTAAACAATTGATTCAAATTACTATAAAAAGTTATTAGTGCTCCTGGTGTGTAAATAATACAGTCAATTTATTTATAATAGTCACAAGTAGTTACTCTTTGTAACTAAAATTGTAAATAAATTTTATTAATCTCTTGAAATGGCTGTATTTTTAATGGTGGCATTAGCACAAGCCACCATTAAAAATAGTAGTTTATTCCTATATACAAATTCATCATTCTCCTACTCTTATCCCAATTACTTGGGGTCAATACAATATGTACTCTTCTTTCATAGCACATATTGTAAAAGTATGGCAATCGTTTTATGACCGGCTGCCTGCCAGACGTCAACCCTCCTTAAGAATTTAATTGTTGACCAAACGGTTTCTGTTGGAATTGGCCCATGTGGTGATAAAGCTCTTAGTCATCTTTACAACATCCACGAGCAAAGTTAGGGTGGGTAGTCTCCGTAGCTGCTACCACACAGCAAATTGTAATAATATATCTCTATACAAATTGTAGTTATATTAATAAAGCAAATAGAGCCCTACCAAACAACTTTGATAAATAATCATAAAAAATATAAAATCATTTTATTACATCCAATTCCCTAGCAAAAAATTTTTGTTGTACTAGTTACATCATTAAATGATGCTGAAAAGAAAGCAAAAGCTAGGTGAATATATCATTGAAACCCTTTTGATATTCAGCACTTGTACCTAGGGATATTCGATATACATCGATGCATCGAAAACATCGATGTTTACAATGCGATACATCGAATCGATCCGATGTTTTGAAAAGCTATCAATATACTCGATGTATCGATGTTTTTTCATAAAACATCGAATCGATGACCACCAGTTAATGTCACAAAAACTCAAGTTTATGTTTAAATAAATGATACAATGATATTTCAAAGTAATATAAATATTTTTCTTAATAATAAATTACAGTTTTATAAAGGATCGGAATGGGTATAAATGAAAGAAAAAGAAAGAAAACATTTATTTTGTTCTCGTTAAAAACTAATGAAAATAAACATAACTAAAGAAAACAACTTCTGGTATAAAATGACATTTACGAGAAACAAAAAAGGCTATTGCCTCAGCTTTGGCTATTTTATTTTATAAAATAGCGCTGATATTCTGCTAACACCTGGTACATTTAAAGAAATTATTAAAAACATGACTAGTATAAAAAGTGTCAGTGTGTGTTTGTGTGTAACAATGTATGAATAATTTTAACATAAGTATAACAACAATGCATACATATATAATATAAATAAAATTGGCAATATTTAATAAAATATATATATTTTTAAGAGTATCGAAATGTCGCACTATATAAGACAGTGTGACAGTGCATTAAGTAAATGTTGTTTTAAAGTGAAAATTAATATAAATGCCACAAAACATAAAAAAAAATATTTTTTTATAATATTATCGAAAATAAAGTCATAATAAAATATACCAATAAAGATTTAAAAAAATCTGACCGTGCCGGTTTGGCCAACATAGAAATTATTTAGGCAGTTGGAAGGACTGATGATATTGGTAGCACTACGCAAGCAAGAAAGAGTCAATGAGTTGTCTATGAATTACTTAAACTGTAATAAAATCATGGCTAAATCCATCCATCCATCTCTTTTCATAACTTTCAAATACAAAAATTTTCACTCTAGAAAGAAGACCTGTTTTAAGAAGTATCACTTTTGATATGACTTTCGCTTTGTAATATATTTTAGAAAAAGTACTCGATGTTTACAAAACATCGATGTTTTCATCCGATACATCGAAAGACATCGATGTACAGTTTCGATTTATCGAATCGATAAAAACATCGATGTTTTTTCAAAGTGGACACCCCTACTTGTACCTCCCATTGTTTTTCCTCCCATTCAACATTCCTATTTGACTGCACAAATGGCGTAGTGGTTAACCCTTTGACGTATATGGGACACCGATGTCCCCAATATTTAATTTAGTATTTATAGCTAAACAAAGTAATTTTTAGGATTACACACAACTAATGACGATTATTTCTGAACGAATTTTGTTATTTTTCTGACGTTGGCAGCTCGGCGGGAGAAAAAAACAATAAAAAGTCTATAATAATTTGGGTAATTTGGCGCGCTTTTACGGTTTTTTTCTCAAGTGAATTATTATACATTTTTGCTGTTTTCACAATAGTTTTGTGTTAAATTTTATTAAAATGGTGAGTAATTATTATTATTATATTATAAGTTATTGCAATAAGTAATTTTGAAGTTACTAAAATAGCATATTTGTGTATGGGACGTGGGTGTCCCAATATGCGTGAAAGGTCTATATGATAAACAGATTACGTAGTATGTTTTATGATTTTAAATACAGGAATTTATACATATCTTCATTTTTTTTAGGTCCGTAAAGGAAATAGAATATTCCATTTGACCGAAACCGAAGTGGAGGAATTTCTCATGGCTGATAATAGTGATACTGAAGATGGACTCACTTTGGACAACGAGGATCAGTCATTTTTACAACAAAATATGCAAGCCGGATTGTCGGTTGTGATAATCAAACCCGCTCTTCCAGAGTCCTCTCAAGAACAAGATCCAAGTCCAGGTCCTTCATCGACTACCTCTCTTGATTCACCATTATGTGAACCGGTTCCTGAGTACATGTGGAAAAAGAATATTTACCGGCCTTATGATTTTTCTACCGCTGATTATGAATTTGGGAAGATAAATATCTCTCAGCAATCTGACTCACTAAAACCAATTGACATTTTTGAGACGGTTACAAGCATTAATTCGTTGATAGAGGAAATAATAATACCAGAGTCCCTAAGATATGCTCATCAAAATGGTTCAGTATACACTACAGACCTGCAAGATGTTAGGGCTTTTATCGGTATGAACTACTACTACTGGTCAACTGAACCTGATATGGGCGTGCCTTACTTAGCTAAAATTATGCCTCTTTCAAGATTTGAGGAAATAAGAAGAAACCTGCACTTCTGTGATAATGCGACGCAACTGTCTCGGATATCGCCAGACTTCGATAGAGCATATAAAATTAGATCAGTGATGAATCATTTTAATTTAAGTTTCCAGTCAGTTCTGAATAACACAATAACTGAGATTGTTCACCAGTATAATATAAACATGGGTGGGGTGGATCTTATGGACCAAAAAAAGTTACATATGAAGTTGACAGAAAATCAAAAATTAAATATTATTTAAGACTTTTCTTCGATCTTTTGGATATTGGTATGCATAATGCTTACATTATATATGAAAAACTATATGCGCAACATCGCATTGAAGGTAGTTTGCTATCGTCGCTTGAATACCGACAGGTTGTGTCTAGAGCCATGATTGGTAACTTTTCTATTAGAAAGCATGCTCTGCCATCCACATCTATGACAAAGAAGAGGACTCAAAACTTAGGACATAAACAAGCGTTACCTTCACACGTGATAACAAAGGGCCTTCACGTAAACGATGTGTGCAGTGTGCAAAACGAGGAATTGAAAATCGTACAATCAACATTTGTAACATATGGAATGTAAATTTATATATTACAGCAACAAGAAATGGTTTTGCAGACTTTCATATTTAAAATTAATTAATAAATTCTTATTATTTTAAAATAAATTAGTTATTTATTATTAGGAAAACACACACATTTCGTTCAACTGTAAGTCCTTACAACCGATGGATGCCGCCCGTTATCGCATATTGGGACACATTTGTCCCAAGCAATTTCTCGAAATCTACTAAAATTTCTTATTTTCTTATACTATATATATTTAAAATACCCCCTTACACACTATATAATCCACTAATAATCATAAAAACTTTAGCGTAATTGTTTTGTGCGTGAAAGGGTTAAGATAGTGAACTTGCTGAATTATATGTTTGTAAAGTCACACCGCAATACAAGGATTATTTCCTTAGTGGAGGGATGCCTTTTTAAATAAAAAAACATTAGGCCTGGCCCGCCATCACAATGGGAAGGTGATTGACCCAGTACTCTCATTGTATTCTCTCCCAGCCCCACGAAGTATAATTATTCGCCCTTAAAAAGCCCTATTTTGATATAGAACAATAAATAGCTTTTGACAAGCCAATAGATGAGCCTAATTTAAAAACCTTTGTCAATTCTTGTTGTTTATAAAAAAACTTTTTAATTTTAGGAAATGCTAGTTTTGTCGGCGGCAATGGTGATCGGTTGGTCTGCAATCCCTGCCTACGTGCTTGTAAATATCAAGAAATACAGGGCTGAAGAATAAACCGAGTTAGACGATCAATAAAGTAGTTGTACGAGTACATTCAAACAATGTGTTATTATTTTAAGTAAATGGTTAATTTAACTCTGTATCCTGGTTTTTTATTTCCCTATATAAGTAATAAAATCCTTTTGAAATCTTAATTTATGGTAGGGCTTTGATTATCTACAATTTTTATTGTATGACGTTTGTTAGGAAAATGGCTAAGGGTCTGTTTGCATGTATTCTTCACATACCTACTCTGAAAGTGAAACACGATTTTGGATTTTCCTAAGTTCTTTTTTTTTAGAATAGGGAGACTACTCTTCTTTGCTTTCATAGTTTTATATAAATAAATGAATGTTAAACACAATCTGTGCTATAGAAATTGATTGAAGAATAATAGTGCTTCCCCTGTAATACAAAAGTGTTACTTCTATCTAGGGTTGCCAACGGTACCCTATCATATAGGCGTCCTCTTCAATCTATTAACACTAAAAGAATACGCTAAAACTATTTAAAAAAATCTTGAGCTATGTATACTTACGAGTTTAGAATGTTTGTAGTCGTACAATTCTTTTAAAAATAATAAAAAGTTGTGCTTCAAAAATTAACTTTTTGAAAATTTTAATGTCTTCATTTCATCGTTTGAGCTCATATACGTCCCACTGCTGGGCTCGAAGCTCAAGGAGTAGGTGAATACCTACTATACCGCGTTGGTCAGGCATGTTGGTATAGGGTTTTGTTTCGAGTTTTCCTTCTCTTGCGTAGATGTTTTACGAGTTCCCTATCCCTTAGTCGTCTTTTACGATCATCCAGTGGTAAGATAGGGGGTGGTGAATTGTATTCTTAGTCCATCATCTCACGGCAAACCTTCATTCACATACTTTGAAATCATATATAGGTACTCTATTTCTTCTAATAAAAGTTGGTAATTCTACACTTCTATCATGTCTTTACAACAATACCTGTCTAGATATTGTTTTACGTGTAGAAATTCTTTATGATTATCTCTACGATTGGGCTGGTGAAAATGTGGCGGACTTCAGCCATGGACAAGGCAACAAGATTTCTCACTGTGTACATTTGGAAGATCTATTTGGGAAAAAATAAAACACATTTATTTTATATTATTTATTAAAATGAGTATAAAATCAGTTTACATTCCTAACCAGATCACCACAGCGCTTATTGCCGCCAAAATTGGTGTCGACTTTATCAAAATGGCGGCGCCTCGAGCGATTGGCGCGCATTCTTTCTCTAGCCATTCGTATTCAGCTGTCAAACCTCGCTCCTGAAGAATTGGACCTATAGTACTTAAAACTCTTGCGTGATAATCATTCAGGAACTCAATCTGTAATAAAAAAATATTATAATAATGGCGTAATAGTTAAAGTAGTTATTTACTATGAATCCAATTATTTAGGACGTTTTTTGCGCGAATCAAATAACACCTTTCTTCTAAACATTGTTGTGATTTGCATATATGTTAATTTAATTGTAAATTCGTGCAGTTCCTTGTGTGATAAGCATATATTTTTGCGTGGTGACGGAATAAGAATACATTTCATTCTTGCTGTTGTGAAAGAAGACTAAGAGAAGCGAAGATACCATCTACACAAAAGAAAACTCAACATGATACTCTATACCAATATGCTCTATGGTGAGATGGAGTAAGAATAGAAATCAAGCCCCGAAATGACTATTCGTAGTACGCTGAAGATATCCAACTTTCTTCCAGAGCCTAGTAATTTTGACGCTCCATTCGAGAAGGTGCATACGGCATAACACTGTGAGACTTCTGTTAAAATGGATGTGTAATGTAACAACATTAAAATTACTGAAATTTTTAGCATTTAATATGCTTAATTATTTATAAATACCCGATTACGAAACGAAAAATGATGTCACAAGCGGGGTTCGAACCCGCCCCTATTGGAAAACCGGCCAAAATTTGAATAACAAGGTTGTGTCATCGTTTAATACAATTCTAACTGTAAAGTTTGAAGTATTAAGCCTATAACAATGTGTAAACATTGTCCGGTAGATGGCATACGTCACCTTGAAGACGTAAGATATAATATGAAGCGAAATTTGCATGTCCTAAAATAGTTCACGATGGTGTAAGTGGCAGCACGATTGGGCCGGATTCCCAAAAGGTGCGTGTTCGAACCCCGCTTGTGACATCATTTTTCGTTTCGTAATCGGGTATTTATAAGTAACAACATTAGATAAGAAATAAGTATATTAGGGGAAGCCTGAGAGTGACAGCAGTAATAGAGAAGGTTAAGAGCCTGAGATTGTTATGGTATGGACATGTAATGAGTAGGGATGAAAGGCATGTGAAAAAGAGAGTTATAAATATGATTGTGGATGGGCTTAAAAATCTGTACAGACTCAAAAGGACATTGATGATGTGAATAATGATATAGATACGTCTATATAAGGTCATCCCACCTAGTGTGGAAGGAAGCTAAGCTAATAAAGACGTCGCCACAAGGAAATATGACAGTTAATATCATCATCATCATCACAGCCCATAAATATCCCACTGTTGGGCTCGGGCCTCCTCCGTAATGGGAGGGAAATTAACCTACTATACCGCGCTGGTCAGACGTGTTGGCATAGGGTTTTGTTTCGAGTTTTCCTTCCCTTGCATAGATGTTATATGCGTTTTATATCCCTTAGTCGTCTCGTACGGTCACCCACGAATGAGATATGGGGTGGTGAATAGTATTCTTACTCCGTCACCACACGGACAGTTAATATAATTAGTTGAAATGGAAAAACCTTTTTACCTCGAAGTCAGTCATAAGTTCTACATCAAGGCACGCAGTCTGATGAGGCGCAAGAGATATCGTGTAGAAACCGACAGCTCCACGACCTTCGAAGTCACCCACTAACCCAGACGCCTGCCGAAATGCCAAAAAAAAAACATTGTTATTAAAATAAAATTTTATGGGAGACGCCTACTGTTTGAAAAAACATTGCAAATAAAACTTCGTATGAGAGACATCTGCTGTTAAAAAAAAATAATACAACTTCTTCTTTTTTCGTATTGACGATCACCTACTTTACGAGTCAAAAATGATGTCACAAGTGGGATTCGAACCCACACCTATTGGAAATCTGTCCCAATCATGCTGCCACTTACACCACCGTGATCTTCAGGACATTCAATTCTCGTATCGTATTATATTTACGTCTTTAAGGAGACGTGCGCCATCTACCCGACAATGTTTACACATTGTACAGGCTTAATACTCAATCTTTGCAATTAGAATTGTATTAAACGATGACACAACCCATATATGTATATAATGAAATTTAGCATTTAATATGCTTAATTATTTATAAAAACCCAATTACGAGCGAAAATAATTAAGAATAATAAATGCTAAATTTCAGTAATTTGAGTACTTTAGTCATTTTTGCCAGTGTCGAGTTATAACTTTCTTCACGTCTTTACTCTCTTCATGTTAGTCATTGTCCGTCAGTAAGTCAAATCGTCATCATCAACAGTGCTATGGCCACACTGTTAATGGTAAATTTTAATGAAAAACGAAAACGTTTTAAAGCACTTTTATATGATATTCACTACATCCCAGCAGTTTCGTCGCAAAACATTACATAAAATGCCATCAAAATTATCTAATATAACACGTTAAAACACTAAGATATCGAATATAATACAAGACCACCACATGACACTTATTATATTCCCGCCAAAAGTACATTAGACAACTTATCGGAGACGCCTGCTGTTTTTTTTTTGAAGTGAAAACTTCTTTAGGCGCGTTGAGCGTTTTTGGAGGGGAAAAATTTATAGGTTCGCGTCACCGACATGCTAATGCTAATAGTATAATCTATAGCTATGAGTAGTGTTTTTATATAGATAAATGAATAATGAAAATAAAGAATTTATTTTCAAATATTTTCAATATTCATATCAATATTTGCATTTAAAAGTATGGCATAATTTATTTTTAATTGTATTTTTAATATTTAACCTTTATGTCATGAAATGAGTATCATTGTGGTTTAAAGATTATCTTACTAGCGTGATAAATCGATTCCTAGATGTTCGATAATATTTTTTATTTTTATATAAAAATTAGAAAATTATTAATATTTCAATTAATCTTAAGTTAATAGTTTTCACTTCTATCGGTAGTCCCCATGACTGCCTGTTTTTTTAATTAAAATAAAACTTTTATGGAAATAGGCTGCTGATAAAATAAAACACTTAACTTTTCAATAAAAGTTTTTTTTAGTTTACTTTTTCTGCGACAAAAAGTGCTGGGGGTAAGAGAAAGCCGGGACCCTCACTTTTTGGTTGGGTTTTCTTTCGTAGGAAGTATATCAATAGTTTAATACGTACATACGGATGATCAGCATTAGGTGTCATCTCAATTGTCTCCACAAGATCTTCATGTCGGATACCGTATTCACCAACTTCATAATAACCCGGTTCTGTTAATAATTCAATCAATTATTTTTATTTGTAAATATACAACTAGAATTACCTAATGCTAGAATTACCTAATGCTATAATTTTGCAATATGAACGAGTAGATATTGAGTCGACCACTAATTGGGATAAAAGTTTAAGAATGACGATGATAAAAAAACAATATCAATTTATTTTTTATAAAAACATAATTAGGTAATAATTAATATAAAGAAAAATAATTGGAATAAATAAAATATTCTTTATTATAAAATGCTTTTTGGCATAAAATATAATTCGATTTATTCCTAAATCGTCATCATCATCATCTCAGCTCATATATGTCTACCTCCTCCACAATGGGAAGGGAAATTGGCCTCCTAGACCACGTTGGTTAGAAGTGTTGGCATAGGGTTTTATTTCGAGTATTCCTTCTCTCGCATAGATGTTATATGCGTTTTATATCCCTTAGTCATCTCTTACGATCACCCGGGTGATCGATAGGGGGTGATAAATTGTATTCTTACTCCGTCACTACACGTAAAATTAATAAATAAATGTGGATAATTAATTTAGCTTAATTTTGTTGATATATTTTTTTCTGTATTTATATCTTTATAACGGTCACAAAATACAGAGCAACAATTTGTAGGTCGCACTTAATCTTATCGGTATCGAAACCACAACATTGCTGTAATAAAATTAAACAAATAAATTAATACCATTGCTGTAAATCATGGCGGGTTCAATTCCAGGATCGTTGGCGGCAGGTCCGCTAAGGATCCAAGCGGGTCCTTCGTGAACATTTAAGAAATGTCCTACTCCATGACCTGTCCCATGTCCGTAATTTAGACCGACGTCCCAGAGTGACCTGCGAGCTAGAACTTCCACTACATTACCCTAAAATACAAGATAAAGAACAGCTTAGAAAATTTTACAACTTAATATTACGTGACCTTTGTTTAAAACCTTTATATTGCTCGTGGGTGTGGTGGGTATTGGACGTAAGACACCTCAGTCCTCCCGTGACCATGATCACTGTAAAGTGTTCAAAACGTCGGGAAATTATAAATCAAATACAAACGCGATAGAATCCGTAAAAGTAGTTTTATTTTCAAACATACAGAATCTATTAATACAATAATTTGAGAATAATTCGACAGAGAAACGCAGGGAAGCAGGGCTTATCCATTTCACGTGGAAACATTTTAACGCTTGATCTGGAATGACTTCTGCTGTGTTTCCTGAATGATATGACATTTACTTCTTTAAAAGAGGTTCCAGAAGAACACTCTCTTTATGGCCTAGCTGTTCTCCAGGCATTGCAAAGGTCCATGAGCGGCAGTCGCTTACTATCATTGCCGTTTGCTCGTTTGCTACCAAACAATAAAAAAAATGAAATGTTTTATACAGACCAATGTTCCTCTCGGCATGACCACGGTGCCTAAACTGATTTGTCCTTTCAGCACCCTGGTAAAAGCGAGCCTCTGTGCGGGAGTAGGGGACGCACTCATGTGACGTGTCCTTGTTATATCTGTAGTGCCTTCCCTGAGGTAAATATAAACATCAATTGAATTAAACGGTAGATGGAGCAGAAATACAATTAAAGTTTCAAGCTTTTGAAGTTGTATAAGTGTGGCATGTTCTATCCCTTTCTCGCGCATGTCTATTTACAGCACACGCAGTATTGAGATCGTGTCGTTGACGTCACAATGTTACTATTCCCCCCTCTCTCTCTCTAATAATAAAATTGAAACGCTTGTAACTATAGTTCATCTAATCTAAGAAGTGCATTTTGACGTTTCGCACTTTTTAATACACAATAACTTTGGTCAGACGTATACACATGATTGCAAATAATAAATCTGAAATTTAAAAAAAATATTGAGTTATTTACATAATTAACGTTGCGGGTGACTTTCTTGTACAATAATCTAATGTTAAAACTCGTAAAACTAATTTATAATAAAAATAACATGGTAAATAGTAATTATTAATGACGATCTTACAATGTCCCGTCATCACTTTCTATACAGTAGTGCTTGACAACTTCTAATTCACGAATATCCAATTAATCGATAAAAATATTAGAATAATATAATTAATCGAATAGAGATTTTGACAGAGATGTAGGTACGTTTCGACAATTTTATTGATAAAGAAATAATTATTAATGTTCGCGACGATGATAATTCAACTAATAGTAGTTATTTTGAATAAATAGCTAGTTTCAGATCCAGTTTTTGTTTTTACTTAACCTAATCCTACTAAAAATGATGAATAGATTTTATGCTGAATAATTAAATTTTTTTAGTATTATAATAATAAATTTGTTTATTATAAAAATAATTTAGCACTTAATTTTATCATTTTTAAAAAATAAATAAACCGATTATTAATTAAAAAGAATCAATATTGATTTGTCACTAAAATCGGATATTTTCGTTAGCAATTTTTTGGTTCACATACCTAGACAACTTACTCGACAGCTGTCAAAATGCACTTAAATTAGATGGACTATAGTTCAATATGAAAAAAAATATTATAGTGTTTTCAATTATCGAAATAGTATTCGTCAATTTTATATCATCATCATCACAGCCCATAAATATCCCACTGTTGGGCTCGGGCCTCCTCCGTAATGGGAAGGAAACTAACCTACTACACCGCGCTTGTCAGACGTGTTGGTATAGGGTTTTGTTTCGAGTTTTCCATCTCTCGCATAGATGTTATATGCGTTTTAGATCCCTTAGTCGTCTCGTACGATCACCTACAGGTAAGATATGGGGTGGTGAATAGTATTCTTACTCCGTCACCACACGGAATCAATTTTATATGCCACCATAAATTTGAAAACGGTTGCTAACTTCTGTAGACAATCCTAAAAATTAATTCCCTATTAGAAGAACACAACATTCTTAGATGCTGTGCAATAGTGGCTGCGAATACTACCAATCCACTTTTTACTTATAAATATCTTTAATTTACCTATTAAAGGACAAAAAACCGAGATCAACTCTGAAAACTAGTACAGCAAACGCTAAAAGCGAATTATCATTAAATATTATTTTAAAATTTATTAAACTGAATCTGATTTAAAGATAAGACTCATAGGTGAGTCTCGAGTGGTTCTTAATAACCCAGTTTGGTGAGCGTAAATATTATGCCCATCTACTTACCATGTTCTTACTGTGTTACAAGATTACAAATAAAGCAGCCAAGGTTTCATAAGCTAATTTTCCCATTATTAAAAGCACACTCGTTTTTATTTATAACTACAACATGGCGAGCCACACCGTGTGGAAGTTTACACGAATCATTCTTGCAAACTCTGCTCGACGTGTCGAACAGAGTTTGCGTAGTCTGCGTCTGCTGAGTCTGCTGCGTATATATGCCAATATACGTATTAAACATCCTATTGACTTAAGATCCAAAAAATACTTACAAATATTGACCACCAGAGTCCACGAGCAGCATGTCATTTGGCTCAATAACCTTCTGAACTCCCTCTCTGTCAGGTTTGTAATGAATAATAGCACCATTGGCACCCGCCCCAGCGATAGTAGCGAACGATGGACCCATAAAGTTCTCTTCCTCCCTGTCATAAATATATTTCTTTTATAGTTACAGCTTTATGCACGAAAAATACAAAATCATCACACTTATTTTAAGAAGAAAGCTTGTGAGTATGTATGTATGTTTGTTACCTTTTCATGCCCAAAAGCTAGGATCAACTCTAACAAAATTTGGTACGGAAGTAACTGATACTCTAAATTAACAGAGGCTACTTTTTATCCCAAAAATTCACGGGAACGAGAAGCCTGATGTCGATCCAACCACACCATTAGTACCTACCGAAGGCCCTCGAAGGGCAGAACACTGTACCGAAGCCCCTTCAGCTGGACTGCCAAACAGTCAATGACATCGACGTTGCTCTGCCAGACAGCCAAGATATATACATCTCTAGATGTAAGTAATTAGTGTTATAATTTCACCAGGAAAGTGTTCTTATCCACTCTCAACTACAAAGATGTTTGGGAAAACTAGGAAACTAGCACATTACTGAAAAATGTATATCAAGTGCGATGACCAAGCCACGTATCTTGTGGCAATTATGAAATTGTTCCACCCTATGTCCAACAGTAGAAGGCAATAGACTGATCGTTGAATGGAGGTATAGACTTAATAGAATTAGATATAAAATGAAAAATAACAATGAAATTCCTTACTCTCTCAATTTTTCCAATTCATCAGAAAATTGCACCTCAGTGACCTGTACTCCTGCAGCGACCTGCTGTTCCACCCAATACAGTGCTCTGACGACTGCTGTACCATCCTTTATATGCGCTGTACGGAAACCCTGTCAATATTTTTTTTATTAATTGAAATCCAATTGCTTTAATATCCTTATACACCTCTTCAAGCCAATCGACAATACAAGTGGCATGGCTAAGGTATCAGTCTAAAATACCAAGTGTTGCGAGGTCCATTCCCACACAAAATAGTATGTTATACTAATCAGAGTGAGGATATGATTTTTGTCCGTGAAATGTATAAAGTTTCACTTCAATCCAAGGATTATTCCATTACTTTCTCGCGCATGTCTATTTACAGCATACGCAGTATTGAGATCGTGTCGTTGACGTCACAATGTTACTATTCCCCACTCTCTCTCTATCTAATAATAAAATTGAAACGCTTGTAACTAGTTCAATATGAAAAGAAATATTATAGTGTTTTCAATTATCGAAATAGTATTCGTCAATTTTATATCATCATCATCATCACAGCCCATAAATAACCCACTGTTGGGCTCGGGCCTCCTCCGTAATGGGAGGGAAACTAACCTACTACACCGCGCTTGTGAGACGTGTTGGTATAGGTTTTTGTTTCGAGTTTTCCATCTCTCGCATAACATAGATGTTATATGTATGTATATTATACTAATGAAAATAGTATGATATACTAATCAGGGTCTGGATATGATTTATGTCCGTGAAATGTATGTTTAAAAAATTTCACTTCAATCCAAGGATTATTCCATTTGTGTGTTATCTTAAAAATAAATAAGTGTTCGTTTCGCTTCTCAATGTTTGACCTCCTCCAGAATGGCAGGGAAATTGATCTGCCACGATGATCAGACGGATAGATCTAGAATTTTATTTCAAAGTTTCCTTTTTTTCCGAAAATATATTTACAGAACATATTATATTGGTCGGCAGCGGCTTAGGTTATACCCTTGGTATTACAAAGGTCCATGGGTGGCAGTGACACTTACCATCAGGTGTCCTGCCTGCTCTTCTTCTTCTTTCTTCTTTTTATGTATTGGCAATCAGCTACTTATACGAGCCATTTTTGCCAGTGTCGAGTTATAATTATCTTCACGTTCTTAATCTCTTCAGGTTAGTCATTGTCTGTCAGTCAGTCGAATTGTCGCCATCAACAGTGCTATGGTGACACTGTTAATGGTATGTTGTAGGAATTTTGATGGAAAACGAAAACGTTGTACAGCACTTTTATATGATATTCACTACATCCCAGCTGTTCTGTCACATCATATTACATAAAATACCATAAAAATTATCAAATATAATACGTTAAAACACTAAGATATCGAATATAATACAAGAGCACAACATGACGTTTTAGATTCCCGCCAAAAGTCCGTCCTGCCTGCTCGTTTACCACCAAAAGCAATAAAAAAAAATCCGTTCCAAAACGATATATACGCTAAATCTTTTTCTTCTTTTCTTTTCTTTTTTTTGTAATAGCAATTCTAATACGAGCTCATTGCTGCAAATGTCAATTTTTTTTTTATAAATTATCATTACATAATCCATCAGTGATTAAAACCGTCACCTTTAGCAGTGCCTTGATCGTACTGTTAAAGTAATCTGCGGAATTTGGTGGAAAACTAAATATTTGTAAAGCACTTTTAAATCTTATTCACTACACTAGCACTTCCTACGCATGACAATATATAAAATGCCATGATAATTATTTAATATAATATGATAAAACTTAATGATATTGAATATAATAAAGAATATAACGCTTTCAGTTTCCCGCTAAAAGATACTATACTTTATGTATTGTCACTCAAATTAGCTAAAAAAATATAAGTATGAGTATCAGTGCCATCTGTTGGTAAAGCCTAATGAGCTTAATGATTTTCAAAACGAAATTACTTGTGTAGTCATTTTAAACTGAGAAGCTAGCTAAAAGAAATGACAAAAACTAATTTTATAACGACGAAGTATTCTAGGGATCTTTCAGTAAAACTGTAATACTTCATCATCATCATCTCAGCTCATGCATGTCCCACTCTTGGGGCTCGAACCTCCTCCATAATGGAAGAAAATTTGACCTACTATACCACGCTAGTCAGACGTATTGGTCTAGGGTTTTGTTTTTAGAGTTTTCCCTGTCTTGCATTGATGTTATATGCGTTTTATATCCCTTAGTCGTCTCTTACGATCACCCACGGGTAAGATAGGGGGTGGTAAATTGTATTCTTACTCCGTCACCACACGGATATATAATACTTATTTAATCTAAAATATACTGATAATTTACAATCTTATTGTGGTAGGACCACGCTGTGGACAGTTCTCTGTCTACAGCCGCGGGCCGGTCCGTCCGGGGTAGTACCACACTCTCGCAGAAGATCGACGTCTGAGTAATAGCAATGTGCTATTGCGCTTCGTTCGGTGAGCGAGAGAGCCGGAAGCCTTACTGGGGTGGGTTCAGGGTTGTATTGGTAGGCAGCGGCCTAGCTATACCATTGGCAAAGGTCCATGGGCGGCAGTGACACTTACCATCAGGTGTGCTGTCTGCTCGTTTGCCGCCATAAGCAATAAAAAAAAAAAAAAAAAAAAAAATCTAGATTTATAACCAATTAAGTGTATAAAGTTTTAATTTTTAAACGACTAGTCCATTATCAAATTTAAATATGTTACCTGAAGTTCTACTTCATTCTTTATAACTTTAGTGAGGGCAACAGGTGATTCCGGTGCCACGATGATACGGGCTGGCCCTTGCTGAAAAGATAATTTGGTGCTTAAGCAAGTACAAGATTATACTGAACTGAGAATAATATAGACATGGGGCAATCGATAAACGTAAATCGATAACATTCTTATTAATTGTTTATAAAACAAGTAAAACCAATACATTACCTATATAAAGCACATGGTTACTCTATGAAATAAGTAAATTGTGTTAATTTAGTATTCACACATCAGTTATAATATTAATAAGACTATTTCTTTTATATTAAAAAGATAATTTCTTTTATAAAATAAACATGATTATTTATGAAATAATCTGTGACAAAGAACTCATCATCAACCTAAGGAATGCTCCAGCGATGATGATAATATATGACGATGAACTTGGATGTATTCCTTTCGAATAATAAAAAGAATTAATTAACAGCTTTAGTTTAAATTCAATAAAATCCATTTATTTAAATTCATAAGATTTTCATAAATTGTTAATCGATTCATCCATCCATTTGATTGAAGTTCAATAAGATTTTCATGTATTGTTTTTCAATTGCAGTAGCAAATAACTTTAAAAAATAAGGAATTATATCGACAAAAATACGGACTGCATCGTAAGCGTGCGGGACTAGTGAGAACTGTCACAGAGATCAAGCTATATTTTATAGACTATAGTCGTTTCTTAAGATCACCCACAGGTAAGACGGGGGGTGGTAAATTGTATTCTTACTCCATCATCACATGGACCAAATTGGGTAACTTTTAGTTAGTTTTATAATATCTTATAATTAATATCATACCTCTATGGCCAAGTATACGGCGTGGCTGCCATCGTTAGACACCCAAATACCTCCTTGATTACCCAATTCACTCTGAAAAACAAACATATTTATTAAAAAAAAAAAATCAAGGATATAAATAAGCGCCTTATTGAAGCAACACATGACCGGAATGTAAAAAATAATTTGGAAAATCCAAAAGTGCATGCTTAATAATTTTTATATTATATATCATTTACTATTAGTCAATGCCATAAATGAAAATGAAAAAAAAAACTTTTGAAATTTCGTGCCAAACATAGCTGTTCGTTTACAATATGTCTGTATGGCATTTGTCTCCTTTACCTGTCCGAATGGACAAACAAAAAAATGTAAACGACCCCAATTTTAATAAGGTAATACATACACTAATGACTAAGCAGTTTAGTTTTTTTTTAGTAATTGCAATTAAACGACAAAGAATTTGAAGCTTTTAAACAACGAAATATTTTGATACATTAATTTTTACGGTCGTAATCGTGTCAGATCCAGAACATTTATCCGACATCCTCGAATATTTTTTTAATCAACTATTTTCTTACTTAAAACAAAATAATTGCTTTTTAAAAATATCAAATACGTTTAAACGAATGTTTTTTCTAGACATATGTATGATAATATTATCCTATAAGTGCAATGTGAGAAACATACAATCATTTTTAGGTTTGAAAAGTGCTTAATTTTCATATATCGAAAGTAGAGCCGCCGCCGACGCTTCGTTTATGAGGCGTGCAATTAAGTGATATTAGCCAGCGCCCTCATCTCTCGCAAGTGTGATTGAATAAGATTCGGCTCGATCATGAACTCCTCACGTAATTAATGGACGCTCCCAAAGCCTTACCATAAAAGCTTCATTTGAAAAATATAATCTATATATATATATATATATATATATATGTATATATATAAATTGATTGCTGTTCGTTAGTCTCGCTAAAACTCGAGAACGGCTGGACCGATTTGGCTAATTTCGGTCTTGAAATATTTGTGGAAGTCCAGGGAAGGTTTATACGGTGAGAAAATATGGAAAAATTGCGTGAAAATAATAAAAACGACAATTTAAGAAAAAAATACGTGTGGCACTCGGCGACTATAATATAATTCATTTATTCGAGTAACCAAGACTCATTGTGTTAGTATACTTAAAACTATGTTACAATACATTACTAATAAAATAAAAGAAAATACATAACTAACAACTAAAATTTTATTCGACATCACCGCAATTATAATAATTTATTTCTTTTTTATTGATGCAGTATTTTTTTTTATATTATTAAAACTACTAATTTAAGACAAGAAGAAGTCTGGTTAAGAAGATATACAATGCGAAAGTGGAAGGATGTAGGTACTAGAGGAGACCGAGACTAACCTACCTAGACCAGATCGGTCATGTACTGAAGGAAGGTGGAGTCAAGAATCTCCGAAACCGGCGAGCGTGTATGAAGAGAATTATGAATGTTGAGGAAGGGAGTGAAGTATGCAAGGATAGAGTTCTCTGGCACTCTGTTCTCTCTGCCTACCCTGCAAAGGACTTGGCGTGATGGTATGTATGTACTAATTTATTAAAACATTTAAAGTACACGTTTTTAAACTGTTTTATTTAAAATATTATTAAATTATTATAAATAAATTTAGCAAAAATAAATTGCAAAACGAGTTCGACGGCGGCGAGATTCGAACCCACGCCTGCGGTGCTTAAAACCAGCGCCTTAGACCACTCGATCACGCTCCCTGCCTAAATTAATGCAAAATTAACTGCTGCTTTTCAAACATACAATCTTAAGTTTTATTTTCGTTACGGATTTTTTTGATTCGGTCGCCGCGTTCAAAGCCCGCGGTAAAAACTATGCAATAGCTTAAAAGGGATGCAGTACGAAGTCTGCCGAGTCAGCTAGTATAATATATACTTACAGAAAAACTCCTCAAATAGTCAAAGATCTCATCATAAGGTCTGCATTCAACAACTATGTTTTCTAATGCAAGATGTGCCACAATATCTGTTGATAGCTGACCGTTGCCCCAAAATAGTATTATATTATTTACTGTAGTCTGAAAATATTATTAATATTATTAATTCATCATCATTTTAGCTCACATATATCCCAAAACTGGGTTGAGCCCAGTTTTGGGATATATGTGAGCTAGCCTCCTCCATTACCGGAGGAAAATTGACCTACTATACCACGCTGGTCAAATGTGTTGGTATAGGGTTTTGTTACGAGTTTTCCTTCTCTCACATAGATGTTATATGCGTTGCACATCTCTTATACGTCACTTACGATCACCCACAGGTAAGATAGGGGGTGGTGAATTGTATTCTTACTGCATTACCACACGGAAAATTATTATTAATTTATATTGATTAAATTGTTAAAAATAATATCTGATATTGCCGTGAATATTACATATTTGAAATAAAACTATTTTTACGGTTTCTATCAGCGTTTGTGTTTGATTTTTAATTTCTCGACGTTTTCGAACACTTTACATCATTCATTGTCACATGGGACGACAAACCGAAATGTAGGGAAATTAAAAATCAAATATAAACGCGACAGAATCTGTAAAAATAATTTAATTTCAAAGGAATCTTGATGACTTTTCAATTCGGCATACGACAAAAGCGTATTATATTTAGTTTTCTAAAGTATTATAATTTTATTACTTTGTGAGCGTCGTGACAATTATATTTCACCACGTTTTTAAAAAATAATGTCAAGAAATAACTTTAATATTCTGCTAATGTCTATAAATTACTTACGTCTGCTCTTATAATAAGATACGAGAAGAATACTGGATTATATGGAATATCAGATCCACGGAGATTTAATGTATCTGAAAATTAATAATATACATGTATAAAAATTGCCTTCTTTTTTCTTTTTAAATACAATTGGAACAATTAAAGAATAAGTTTATTTTACTTGTAGTGAATATGGCGGGAAAATAAAACATTCAAAATAATCAGTTTGATAAAACTAGGTTAGAATGCTACTGGGATATGTTAGTGTTTTTTGAGAGGTGGTAATTCCAAGTATGTGCTCTGGCAACCTTGGTTAGCTAATGAGCGTTACGGTTTAAGTGGTTTCGTGGCGAACAACGGGTATAAAAAGCGGTGACGAAAGTGTTAATGGCGTAATTCACCAAACGCGGGCACTCCCACATTGCTTGAGCACCCGTTGCTTAAATGTCTTGGGTTGAGAGCCCTCTGCGCTAAATCGAGTAAGGATGTAACAACCATCTAAGGCTTAGCATCCCTAGTCCAAAAAACAGATGGTTGTCTGTAAAGTCGATTTACGGATGATAATTTTACGTGATAACGTTCATAGGGAAACATTCATGAAAAAATAAATGTATACTTTTATGAATTGAACAAACGTATATAATGGAAGGGATTTAGGTACCGGTGGAGACCGAGACTAACCTACCTAGACCAGATTGGTCACGTACTGAGGGAAGGTGGAGTCAAGAGTCTCCGAAACTGCCGAGCGTGTATGAAGAGAATTATGAATGTTGAGGAAGCGAGTGAAGTATGCAAGGATAGAGTTCTCTGGTACTCTGTTCTCTCTGCCTACCCTGCAAGGGACATGGCGTGATGGTATGTATGTATGTAAATAATGGAGACCACATTAACTTTTCACTTCAATTTATAAACAGTTCATGCCAAATTCTTAAAATGCAAGAACGCTTAGGCCGATCGTGCCTCTCTATCGTTTCAACCACGCTCTCGCTTGCACGCTCGGCTTAAACAGAAAGTGACACTTTTTCGTGCGTACAGCCGATGTTCATCGATTTATAAGACGTTATCACGTCAATAAATGTTGACATTATTCGGTTGTGATATCTTATCTGTGGTAGAATAGTTGATATATTATTATTTAAAAAGGAGTTTTAGCGGGAAAGGAAAAGTGTCATGCAGTGCTCTTGTATTATTTCAATATCTTAGTGTTTTAAGTAATTATGTTTTTTTTTAATAGACACCACCCTTCACTAAGGAAATAATCCTTGTATTGCGGGGGACTTTACAAACATGCAACGTAACGCAGACAAATTACACCCAGACACAGAACAACACTTTGTAGATCGCACAAAGTATTGTTCTGCGTGGGAATCGAACCCACGGCACTAGCACTGAAGGTCGGTATCTTAACCACTACGCCATCAGTGCAGTCAAATTAAATTAAATCAATTTTGATGGCATTTTATGTAATGTGATGCATAGGAAGTACTGAGCTATAGTGAATATGATATAACGGTGCCTTATATACGTTGTTGTTTGCCGACCAAATTTCCAAAGATACCATTAACAGTGTGGCCATGGCACTGTTGAAGGTGACGATTTGACTTACTGAGGGAGATGTCTTTATATGAAGTTAATTTATAAACCAAAATTAGGCTTAAAGGTCCTTTTAATCAAAAACAAAAAGTCAAAAACTAAAAAGAAAATTAAATGGTATAAAAAACCTGTTAATAAGTGATATGTAATAAATATAAATATAATTATGAAGGTTTATTTATAATAAATTACATATATTTTACTTATTTGAAGTTACAGATTATAAAATTTACTTACAAGCAACGTCATCTAAAGCTGTTAGAAGCAACGCGGAAGCACCAACATCGTTAGTCTGCTGTATTAACTGTGAAATTTTATCTGAAGAAGCTCTACCTGCAAATAATTTTTATATATTTAAAAAAAAAAACAAAGAAAACTATATTAGAAAAAGATATTACAGTACATGTGACTTATACAAGCTGTGTGGTAGCGGCTACGAATACTACCAACCATTACTTTACTCGTGGATGTCGTAAAAGACGACTAAGAGCTTTATGACGACCTGGACCAACACCATCTGATGCCGTTTGGTCAACAATTACATTCCCAAGTAGTGTTGATGTCTGACAGGCGGCTGTTCATAAAACTATTGCCAATAACTTTTACAATATGTACTATGAAAGAAGATTACATATTGTATCGACCCCAAGTATTTGGGATAAGAGTAGAAGAATGTATGTGTGACTTATAGCTGTATTCATCTATCTATTGCAAATCCATTCCAATTAACGTGTAATTTTTTGGAATTACTATTTATTCTGATCTGACAAATTCATCGTTTTTGGTCAAATATGGACTGATATCTCTTTAATGGGAAGGAAATACGGCTCCATAATAATTAATAACCCATCGACTGACCACTGGTATCAATACCTTGACCTAAAGTACTCAGTCCCGCGGGTTACTCTTCTGGGCACTGGCTCCATCTTTACCCCAGCGATAAACAATTTTGTTTATATAAAAAGCATACGGATTCTATCGTGTTTGTATTTCATTTTTAATTATTTAATAGTGGTAGGATCATGCTGTTGACAGTTCTCTGTCTACAGCCGCGGGCCGGTCCGTCCGGGGTAGTACCACACTGAGCAGAATATCCACGTCTGAGTAATGGCAATGTGCTATTGCGCTTCGTTCCGTGAGCGAGAGAGACGGAACCACACTGGGTGGGTTTGAAGATTTTATTGATAGGCAGCGGCCTAAGTTATACCCTTGGTATAGCAAAGGTCCATGGGCGGCAGTGACACTTACCATCAGGTGTGCTGCTTGCTCGTTTGCCACCATCCTTACTAATATTATAAATGTGAAAGAAACTCTATCTGTCTGTCGCTCTTTCACGCCAAAACTGCTGAATCGATCTAAATGAAATTTGGTACACAGACAGTCTAGAGCCTGCTAAAGGACATAGGCTACTTTTTAATGCAAAGAAGGGTTGTAAATGGGAATGAAAAATTGTAAGGAAGTATCGTCATTTTAAAGCCAGAAGCTTGAAACTTATTTTTAGGCTATTGATTAGATATAAATAAATATGACATTAACATTTTGTAAAAAATTTACCCTTATGGGGTAAAATAAAAATAGGGGATGAAAAGCTTTAGGAAAGTAACCTTTTACGCGGGCGAAGCCGCGTGCAGAAGCTAGATCGGTTAATAAGTTTTAAGGAATATAAAAAAAAAAATTGCCCGACGCTTCGAATGCTTCAGCGTTCATGTTCACGGGCGATTAAGACCAACAGTGTTGCTGGGCGGTTGCTCCCACCCAGTCAGCCTCCGTAGGTCATCACGCAAAATAAAAGGATCTTATTTTTAAGGCTCTCGTTAATAATTAAACCCTAGTGGGGTTTATTTATTAACCTTGCTGTTTTATTAAACTTACTATTTTTAAATTATAGTTTTGCGGCCTCAATGGGTCACGATACTAAATAAAGGATATCATTTTTAAGGCTATCGTTAATAATTAAACCCGTTAGGGGCCGTCCATTAATCACGTGAGATTTGAAAGGGGGGGAGCGGGTTGACAAAAATCACGAAATATCACAAGGTTTGTAGTAAGATATCACATGTATTTATTTTGTCGTCAAACGCTGAGATTTCTAAACTGAAAAGCTGTTGCCAAACAACGAACGAAGTCGTTTAAAGTAGGTGATCTGTATAAAGACCTTTTTGCGAAGTATAAAAAAGCAAAAACCAAGAATATAATGAGCTGTGGGGCTACTTCTTTGTAGGTACTAAAAATTCACGTGATTTTGAAGGGAGATGGGGGGGTCATAGTCTTAAACCTCACCACGTATCACCAAAAATGGGTTAAAAATGCTAAAAAAAAAGATCACGTGATTAATGGACGTCCCCTTAGTACTAATTCTATACGATATTTTCGGAAATCATAATTACCAGTATACTGAATAGTCAGTGCTAGTAGAGGGTCGTTGGGGCGGTCCGGGGGTCCATCGTTGATTCTCCGTCTTGCCTCGTCAACCAGATTGTCATATATTGCTAGCAATTGCACGTTTACTGCTGACAACGCCGCCTATAAAGACACAGATTAAATAAATATTGCTTAATTAAAATGTGAAGTCCATCCATCCATCCATCAGCTCGTAAACGTCCACTGTTGGACATAGGCCTCCCTACAAGAATGCCATATGCAACGGTCCTGTGCCACATTCATATTTTTTTTTGTGGGGGTAAATAATGCCATAATCGCCACGCCTGGCAGGCGGATTGGTGATCGCGGTAGATGTTATTAAGTTTCCCGGGAGATAGCCGCTGCCCAATCTCCCGGTGAGACCCTTAGCCGATTTTTACGACTCCCACGGGCAAGTAAGGGGTGACGACCTTTTTGTTCTTTTCCGTCGCCACACGGGTAGAGGGTAAATGTGAAGTGATTCTTTTTAATTAAACTTTTATAAGGAGTTTAACTTACCGACTCACAAACTTTAAAAAAAAGGTTTAAACGTTTGATATACGGCGAACTTGTATAAGTGACACTTTTAAGTGATAGACTCTTTCTTGCGAATTTTATAAGAGTCAGACATAGGCTTTTCTTAATTTTATGAAAATAAATAATAAATATCAATGTCCATTTCTTTCTAAAAAAGCACTTTTCTTACCCTAATTACTGGTAATCGGCTCAATATGTATCTACTCATCTTCCATTGTACAAATTTTACTTTTAATTAAGCGTTAACTACACAATTAAGGATTCACTTAATAATTATGGCAGAATAAAAACACACATAAAGGATTGTTATATCATATTCACTAAACTTTAGCACTTTCTTTGCATAACATTAAGAATAAAATTCCAACATAGTTGAATAATACAACTACGTTATACTTAGCTTAGTTGGTAATATTCTAATAATTTTTTATAATTTATCACGTTCTTACTAAAAAAACCACCATTTTTTACATTAATTTTCTTTAATATTTGATTCGAGGTTATATAGAAGGAAAGTTTCATCATTTCAGCCTATTGCCGTCCACTGCTGAACGTAGGCCTCCCTTATTTTACGCCACAGAGTGCGGTCCTGTGCCGCCTGTATCCAATGACGCCCAGCAACCTTCAGAAAGTTTACCTCTAAAGTATTCCAAGCGTTTCTTGTATACGTGGTCGGGTCTACGGCTACAATGGATCCGGCTTGCATATTCTGCACCAACCAGGTCTGAATTGATACATCAGTACCTATAATTATAAATAATTATATTTATGAAAACGAATTAATGAAAGAATCATTAATAAAAAACAAAATCCACCATCATAAAAAAAACATTAAATTCATAATATCTTCTTTATCTTTTTACATCATCATTCTCCTACTCTTATCCCAATTACTTGGGGTCGATACAATATGTACTCTTCTTTCATAGTACATATTGTAAAAGTTATTGGCAATAGTTTTATGACCGGCCGCCTGCCAGACTTCAACCCTCCTTGGGAATGTAATTGTTGACCAAACAGCATCAGATGGAGTTGGCCCAGATCGTTATAATACTCTTAGTCGACTTTTACGACATCCACGAGCAAAGTAAGGGTTGGTAGTATTCGTAGCCGCTACCACACAGCTAAGGTCGATTTCCAGGTTGATGTATAGCACTACTCTACTTACTCTTCTACTTACTCTTTCTCTGAATAACCAAGATTTATTTTTATGAGAATGAGAGGTTATTCAAAGGAGAACTCACCTTGCCTCATTAAATCCCATAAGTCACCATTAACTTCTACATCGAACTGTGTCCAGTATCTTGCGTCAGTCCATACTAGAGCTCTGTTTGCCGTTACTACAGCAGTTCCCGAGGAGCCTCGGAGACCGGACAGCCATTCACGGCGAGCATCAGCTGGAGCTATGTATTGTGACTGAGAAAAAAAAAATACTTTAAAATTTTTGTTAATTTAGCATTTGACAAGCCTAACAGCGGCATGCGACCCCATAAACCCAAAATGTTCCCTCCTCATCTCCATTAGATTAGCAACTAGTATTTCTTCCTAGACCTATGTGGCCAGGGTGGAAGGTTACTTTTTCAGGTATCATTCCCGTCAACACATGCAACAACAAAAACGTTAACGGGGCAACGCTCTCACTCCACCTTTCTGCGGGTGGCTGACTAATCCCTGGTCCGTCTACGGAGGCTACTAGGCTTAATCCTTACTTTATCTGTCATGTGGGTATGTATGTATATGTGTACGTATCTATGTGCATATGTGTGTGTATTTATGTATATTTAAGAATTAATTTGTCTACTTATTATTCATAACATCTTACATTTATTCGTAGTATCATCTTATATTTATTATAATATGTATAAAGTGTGTCGTGGAGGCCCGTGCTCAACAAACTGGTTGTGCCTAAAAACCAGTGCTGTAGCACCTTCGGTCTGCAGCTTATGCTGAGGTAGAACCTTTTTGGTCTACTACAGTATGGAAATATGTTTCTGTTATCTTTTCTATTTTTTTTCCTGTAATTGTTAATAACCATGCTGTAGAACCCAAATAAATCATTTTCTTTCTTTCTTAATATTATAAATGCGAAAGTAACTCTGTCTGTCTGTCTATCTGTCGCTCTTTCACACCAAAACTTCTGAACCGATCTAAATGAAATTCGGTATACAGATAGTCTGATAAAGAATATAGGCTACTTTTTAATGCAAAAAGGTTTGTAAAGGAGGATGAAAAATTGTAAGGAAGTATCGTCATTTTTACAGCCAAAAGCTTGAAACATATTTTAGGCTATTGATTAGATATAAATAAATATGACTTTTATAAAATTTTGTAAAATATTTACCCTTAATTGATAAAAGAAAATAAGGGGATGAAAAACGTTAGGAAAGTAACCTTTTACGCGGGCGAAGTCGCGGGCAAAAGCTAGTTATACATAATAAGAACGGCGATTGTCAATTTAGTTATCTACGTAGGTGATATTTCACTATTATTATTTTAATTAATAAAAAGACTCGGTATTTCTCTACGTAATAAAATCCGGAATACGGAAATTCATTGAAGAACGGATGTAAGCGGCATGTCCAAAGAATTAGCACGTTGAAGTGACAATGGGCAGACCACGATGCTTGAACTGCCAACGGTAGGAGAAGAAAGGTTTTACAGTGGCGACCTTTCACTAGGCGCACTGACATTTCAAAACTTACTTCCGTAACCACACAATAATTGTACAATTGCAAATAATCATGATTCATCGTTCTTCTACTTTTATCCAAATTACTTGGGGTCGATACAATATGTACTCTTCTTTCATAGTACATATTGTAAAAGTTATTGGCAATAGTTTTATGACCTTCCGCCTGTCAGACGTCAACCCTCCTTTGGAATGTTGTTGTTTGGAATGTTTTTGAGTAAACGACATCAGCTGGAGCCAGCCCAGGTCGTTATAAGGCTTTTAGTCGTCTTTTACGACATCCACGAGCAAAGTAAGTTGGTAGTAATTACCCGCTACCACACACATTTGCAAAGAGTATGACAGAGAAATGGATGGATAGAAAATGGATTGAAATATATTCCTTACATTATGAGCATCAGCTGTTGGCACTATATAAGCAGTAACTCCTAATTCAGCAAGAACTGAACGCACAGATGTCAACCGATCTAGACTTGTTTCCTTCGTTAGTTGTTTTGTAAAGATTTCGCTGGCTGTAAATGAAAATCTTTCATTACATAATATGCATGATGTTATATTGAAATAATCCCAACATTACTATATGGAAGCGAGAGTTGGGTATGCAGAAAAGAGTATGAAAGTAAAATTAATGCGGTCGAAATGCGATCTCTACGGAAAATCTGTGGAGTTAGGCTGATCGATCGCATTCGTAACGACGACGTAAGAGAGCGAGTAGGTATGAAAGAGAGTATTGGTGTAAAGATGCGAAAGGGAATGGTCCGATGGTTCGGACATGTGGAAAGTATGCCGAACGAACGTCTGGTTAAGAAGATATACAATGCGAAAGTGGAAGGATGTAGGTACCGGAGGAGACCGAGACTCACCTACCTAGACTAGATCGGTCATGTACTGAAGGAAGGTGGAGTCAAGAGTCTCCGAAACCGGCGAGCGTGTATGAAGAGATTTATGACTGTTGAGGAAGCGCGTGAAGTATGCGAAGATAGAGTTCTCTGGCACTCTGTTCTCTCTGCCTACCTTGCAAGGGACATGGCATGATGGTATGTATGTATATTATAATGAATTGATTTAATGTCGTTGTTATCTGTGCGCTTAGATGTTTTAAACTGCGCAATAGAAGAGGAAGGTCAATATGTATAATACATGCATATGATAGTACTAAACTAATAATAATTGAAAAGGTTTGTAATGTGATATCGTAAAAATATATATTTTTATTCGTTTAATTTGAAAATTTTGGCTAAATCTTACGAGATATGTAAAAAAAAATATATTAGGAAATTGTATATTGTAAAAAGGTCTAAAGAAATGTTCGTGATATATCTTTAATCTCTTAAGAATAAGATTCAGTAACTATGTTTATCTCACATAAATAAAAATATAATGAGATTTTCAGTCGGTCAAAATTTCTGAAGACTAAAACATGAAAAAAAAATACAATCGTATGCGTCCTTTTTTGAAGTTGCTGAAAAACAAATGTGTTATGAATATTTGTCGTTTTGCCTAACAATTAATTTGTTCAAATCACACAACAAATAGGTACTGGGGACGAATTTCTTTTTAAATTAGTTTAGACTCAACAGAATGTTTTTGCAGAGTATGCTTAGATCATTTAGATTAAACAATGAATGATTGCCTCAAATAATTCACCGGAAACAGAAAGACGGCCATTACTACATTATTTATGACGAAGATTTAATAATTGTTTTAAGGTACTCAAAAATTGAATTTCATTATTCCTTTATCCTTACTAATATTATACATGCGAAAGTAACTCTGTCTCTCTGTTGCTCTTTCACGCCTAAACTATTGAACCGACCTAAATGAAATTTGGTACCTACACTGATAGTCTAGAGCCTGATAAAGCACATAGACTACTTTTTAATGCCAAAAAAGGGTTTTAAAGGGGGATGAAAAGCTGTAATTGCTCTAGTGGTCGGTCCAACGACGAAGGCGAGGTGTCACGGGTGGGTTACGGGTGTGCGTGCTTACGCCCCTCTGTCGCCCCGGACGGTGTGAGTGCGCCGACCGTGGCCCACCCAAAAAAAGGCTATTGATTAGATATAAATAAATACGATATTAATATTTTGTAAAAAATTACCCTTTTACCCTTAAGGAGTTAAAGCGCCTGATGCCGCCCTAGCCGAGGCCGCGGGTGACTGGATCGGGGAATTAGTCCGACACCCGCCGAGAGGCCGACCGCGTGAGGAAAGACCGACATCCTACCCGAGGGTGGGGTGGACGTTGATCGAGGAGAGGGTACTCCTCAGGGGTATTCCGTCGGGCCGACCACTGACGTCAAGTCACTCTGCTCCGGTGGTCGGCCCAATGACGAAGGCGACGTCACGGGTGTGCGTGCTTACGCCCCTCTGTCGCCATGGACGGAGTGGTGCGACGAGTGCGCCGACCGTAACCCACCCAAAGAAAAAAAAAAAAAGAGAAGGGGTTAAATAAAAATAGGGGATAAAAAACCTTAAAAAACCTTTTACACGAGCAGAAGATAGTATTAATATACAGGCGAAAAAAAAAATTAAATATACTGATAAAACTTTTCCGTGTGGTGACGGAGTAAGAATACAATTCACCACCCCCTATCTTGCCCGTGGGTGATCGTAAGAGACTACTAAGGGATATAAAACGCATATAACATCTATGCAAGAGAAGGAAAACTCGAAACAAAACCCTATAGCAACACGTCTGACCAGCGTGGTATAGTATGTCAATTTCCCTACCATTACGGAGGAAGCCCGAGCCCAACAGTGGGACATTTATGGGCTGTGATGATGATGACTGATAAAACTTACTGTATATTGGCGCATCTGGTTCAGCGGACTTGTAATTATAGCTCATTGGAATGTGGCCTGTGGCCATATCGGCCAATCTGCAATTAAAGATATTATTGTTATTGCTTTATTTATATCTCAAAGTATCTCTTTATATATCGCTAAGTACTATAAATTATATATTTTTTATTGCTTATAGTGGCAAACGAGCAAAGTGAACGCCTGACTTGGTATGGACATGTGATGAGACGGGAGAGATGAGAACCATAGTAAGAGAGCGAGTAGGTATGAAAGTGAGTATTGGTGTAAAGATGCGAAAGGGAATGCTCCGATGGTTCGGACATGTGGAAAGAATGCCGAACGAACGTCTGATTAAAAAGATATACAATGCGAAAGTGGAAGGATGTAGGTACCGAGGGATACCGAGACTCACCTACCTAAACCAGATCGCTCATGTGGTGAAGGAAGTTGGAGTCAAGAGTCTCCGAAATCGGCGAGCGTGTATGAAGAGAATTATGAATGTTGAGAAAGCGAGTGAAGTATGCAAGGATAGAGTTCTCTGGCACTCTGTTTTCTCCGCCTACACTGCAAGGGACATGGCGTGATGGTATGTATGTATATATATGAGACGGGATGAAAGTAATGTTGTGAGAAAAAAAAATAAAGGGGGTAAGGGAAAACCGAAGAAAAGATGGATGGATTGCGTGGAGCATGATATGAATAGAAAGGGAGTGAACGCAGAGATGACATCGGATAGGATTGAGTGGAAGAAAAGGACATATTGCGTCGACCCCAAGTAATTGGGATAAGAGCAAGAGAATGATGGTGGCAAACGAGCAAGTAGCACACCTGGTGGTAAGTGTTCCTATCGCCTAGACCTTTGCAATATCAGGTATACAGCTAGACCGCTGTCTACCAACCAAAACCCACCCAAAAAGCTGCCGGTTCTTTCGCTCAACGAACGAAACACAACAAGCACATTGCCATTACTCAAACGTTGATTTTTACGAGTCCGAAAAAAGTCAACAGTGTGGTCATTATTAAATTATTATATTTCTCTTCATCATCGTCATTCCCCTACTCATATCCCAATTACTTGTGGTCGATACAATATGTACTCTTCTTTCGTAGTACATATTGTAAAAGTTATTGGCAATAGTTTTATGACCGGCCGCCTACCAGACGTCAACACTATTTGTGAATGTAATTGTTGACCAAACGGCATCAGATGGAGTTGGTCCAGGTCGTTATAATGCTCTTAGTCGTTTTCTACGACATCCACGAGCAAAGTAAGGGTTGCTAATATTCATAGCCGATATTTTTTTTAGCTTTATATTTTTCTTGTAGTAACTGTTTATTATTATATTTTTCTTATACTTGATCTGACGACCTTTGAAATTATAATCGGTATTTTTTATTTCATGAAATATTTGCGAGAAGAACAACTTAAGCGACAGTTTTTTATCGCGTTTCAGTCGCACACTTGTCACTTCAAAGTAAGTACGCAATATAGTAGTCTTTTTTTTTAACTTGAGAAGATTGAAACATAAGCTTTTTTTGTTATCGAAATTCTATATAAATAAATGTATAATAAACACAGGTCTATTGTTATACATAAATGTTTTGTAATTAATATTTCCTTGTTATACAAAAATGTCCGTGTGGTGACGGAGTAAGAATACCATTCACCCCCTATCTTACCCGTGGGTGATCGTAAGAGACAACTAAGGGATATAAAACGCATATAACATCTATACCAGAGAAGTATAACTCGAAACAAAACCCTATACCAACACGTCTGACCAGCGTGGTATAGTAGATCAATTTCCCTCCCATTATGGAGGAGGCTCGAGCCCAACAGTGGGACATATATGAGCTGAGATGATGATGATGATAAGTCTTTTACAATATCGAAATCGTCTTTTACGAAATAAGGGTTAGTAGTATTCGTAGCCACTATCACACAGCGTATAAATTTAAATGATATTATTATTTGCCTGCCCTTATCCCACGCTAAGTGGGGTCGGCACAACATGTTCTTGCCTTCCACAATCTTCTATCAGCCGTCATATCTGCACTCACAACTTTCATACACATATCCTCGTTTACATAATCCATCCATCTCTTTTTGGGTCTTCCACGATTCTTACGCCCTAATTTTAAATGATATATAGGTATATATTATATATAATTAAAATAATAAACTTACATGAAACATATTGATAATAAACATGTGTATTTAGCTGACATATTTGATTGACTAGGACGAAATGAATATCTATAATCATTGTTATAATATAGAGAACAATAATTTTGATAAGATTAGATTAATATTAATCCTACACGTGATCAATTTATTATTGATACGCAAATAATGGTAATTTGCTGTGTGGTAGCGGCTACGAATACTTTCAACCCTTACTTTGCTCGTGGATGTCGTAAAAGACGGCTTTATAACGACCTGGTCCAACTTCATCTGATGCCGTTTGTTCAACAATTACATTCCCAAGGAGGGTTGACGTCTGGCAGGCGGCCGGTCATAAAACAATTGCCAATAAAAATTACTGAAATTTTTAGCATTTAATATGCTTAATTATTTATAAATGATGAACCAAAAATGAGGAAAAATGGTGCAGGTTCGAACCCCGCTTGTGACATCATTTTTCGTTTCGTAATCGGGTATTTATAAATAATTAAGCATATTAAATGCTAAAAATTTCAGTAATTTGAATAACAAGGTTGTGTCATCGTTTAATACAATTCTAACTGTAAAGTTTGAAGTATTATGTCTATACAATGTGTAAACATTGTCCGGTAGATGGCATACGTCACCTTGAAGACGTAAGATATAATATGAAGCGAAATTTGCATGTCCTAAAATAGTTCACAATGATGTAAGTGGCAGCACGATTGGACCGGATTCCCAATAGGTGCGGGTTCGAATCCCGCTTGTGACATCATTTTTCGTTTCGTAATCGGGTATTTAGAAATGCAAGAATTTTGCGAGTCTTGCAACTCTCGCTGTCAGAATAACACACCGTCACTTGTTTTAATAGAAATGAAAAATCCAACTAAATTAATGAAATTCCATTCGTCTAGTGTCACTAACTGTACAACTATCAATAATTATGTACATACCACTTAACGGGAGTGGGGCTACAATCACACCTATTTATCATTGAGACTGTTTAAAACACTTAAATAATAATAATACTTTTATGATAGGACCACGCTGTTGCCAGTTCTCTGTCTACAGCCGAGGGCCGGTCCGTTCGGGGTAGTACCACACTGAGCAGAAGATTGACGTCTGAGCAATGGCAATGTGCTCTTCGTTCGGTGAGCGAGAGAGCCGGAAGCCCAACTGGGGTGGGTTTGGGGTTTATATTGGTAGGCAGCGGCCTAGCTGTACCCATGGCATTGCAAAAGTCCATGGGCAGCAGTGACACCATCTGGTGTGCTGTCTGCTCGTTAGCCACCATAAGCAATAAAAAAACCATCAAATTATTTCCCCGTGTACTGGTATTAAGAATACAAAATACACACAATCCTTTCTTTGCCAAAGGAATCGTAAAATGTTGTCAAGGGGTGCACTTGTCTTGCATTTCGGCAGCAGTATGAATATCTTTACATTGCTCGTGTACAAGAAGGAAGAGTGTAGAAGAAGAGTATAAGACCATATGTAATCGTGAAAAGAGCAGGATAATTAATATTTTCTAACTTGCTATGAAAAATAATTGAATGAATGCTCCGATGGTTAGAACATGTGGAAAGAATGCCGAACGAACGTCTGGTTAAGAAGATATACAATGCGAAAGTGGAAGGATGCAGGTACCGCGGGAGACCGAGACTAACCTACCTAGACCAGATTGGTCACGTACTGAAAGAATGTGGAGTCAAGAGTCTCCGAAACCGGCGGGCGTGTATGAAGAGAATTATGAATGTTGAAGAAGCGAGTGAAGTGTGCAAGGATAGAGTTCTCTGACACTCTGTTCTCTGTGCCTACCCTGCAAGGGATATGGCGTGATGATATGTATGTATGTATGAAAAATAAAATCTTCCCCCTTACTAGAGGAGCTAATAGAACACTAGGGGAATGGACAATATCGTTCTTTCAGCCAATTTATATCATTAACATCAATTGCCAACCTAGCTGCTAAATATATTGATCATAAAATTGATTTGGGGACTTTAGGAGACGTTCTGTGTCACGGACATCAAGGATTCGATACAATACGGTGGGTTATGTGTCCACGCGCCGACCTTCCGTCGCTCCGGACGGTGTGTGTCTTGGTTTGCCAAAACAAGGAAGACGTTTTGTTATAATTATAACTTTCATTCTTCCGTTTCTCTTAACTTTCCCCTTTTCTGGTATGTCATCATTTCTAGGTTTTCGTATCTCACATTCGTCAGGAAGTCTGATTATAAATTCCTACTATACCACGCTGTTCAGACGTGTTGGTATAAGGTTTTATTTAGAGGTTTTCTTCTTTTGCGTAGATGTTATAGCTATGCATATTGTATCACTTAGTCATCTCTTACGATCATTCATGGATAAGATAAGAATTGACTTTTCTAAATTCTTTCATTTATTTTACGTCACTGAAACTGTCAAAATTTCATGTTTCTATATTTTACGGATTCTATCTCGTTTGTATTTGATTTTTTTTTAATTTCGCGACAAATTATTAATCACATTAAATCAAATACAAACGCTGATATAATGCGTAAAAATAGTTTTATTTCAAATGTATAGGTAATACTCGCGGAACATCAGAAATCTTCATGTTTCTAATCTTCTAGTTTCATTAGCTTTGGACTCGGCGTTGACAGTCAGTCAACAATCTTCGATTAGATTAGTCCTAATATTCTGCGCCATCTCAAACATTTATACCTTGTCTGACCATAGCGGGCTCCGCCCTGTTCAAAGTAGGTACTATATAAGGCATTATTTACCAATTTTTAATGGCGAGCATCCCCGTGGTGACCAACCGTAGTTTATACCAAGATCCTCCTCCCTCGCCTCAGTCATTAATATAGTTTTAAATATTTTTTTTCTACAAACAGAAAGATAATTTGACTCAAATCAGGTCTTTAACACGTCTCTTAACACATGCCGCCATATTAGATAAACTAATAAAAGCTAAATCAATTATAAATTAAGTCGAATGATTGAATTTAATTAAACTTCGTAACGAAATATATTTCTCCCCTATCCCTATGATCAAACATGATATTTTTGAAGACTTCCTCTTCTCTAGAAGGTACGCTGATACCAAAATTGACAGAACTTTATTTGTGATAGGACCACGCTGTTGACAGTTCTCTGTCTACAGCCACGGGCCGGTCCGTTTGGGGTAGTACCACACTGAGCAGAAGATCGACGTCTGAGTAATGGCAACGTGCTTTTGCGCTTCGTTTGGTGAGCGAGAGAGACGGACGTCCAACTGGGCGTGTTTGGGGTTTGTATTAGTAGGCTGCGGCCTAGCCATACCCTTGGTATTGCAAAGGTCTATGGGCGACAGTGACACTTATGATCAGGTGTGCTGCTTACTCGTTTGCCACCAAACGCAATAGAAAAAACTCCATCAGCAATATCCGGAACTTGTGCAGAAACACTGTCAGGATTCATTATTGTTATTATTTTTTTATTATTTATTATGTACAATAAACTTGTATACACTCATCAAAAATAATCGCCACGACACCACACTGATCAATGCGAAATAGAAAGACGAAACGAAAATAACTGGCTTGCTTTCTATGAGAGAGAGAGAGAGAGACAGAGAAACACACGCACGCCGCACGGCTTACAACTATAGCAAAAAGTGTCGTTACAACTTTTGGTCTTAATTTTTTCCGCCTAGCCCCTTTACGCAAAACGCGATAAGGAATTTCGTTCCAAAAAAAACTAGGACCGCACTTGCTACGAAAGCTCTGCTCTAAAATGCACAGTTATCATTCGTAATAAACAAGGATTTGCGATATAAATGACGATTATATTAATGCAATATTCGATTATAAAGATAATATATGTACTTAAGTGTATATTATTTAAATATCTATATCTTTGACCGCATTAGTTATGATTCAAGGTTATAGATATCAGCACTAGAACTTCGTAAATTCGACATTGAAAATGATTGAACACTTTTTGTTGAATTCGCTGAGTTTTTTTAAAAAAACTTATAAGTAACTTTTCCGTGTGGTGACGGAGTAAGAATACAATTCACCACCCCGTCACATCTTACCCGTACCGATCGTACGACACGACTAAGGGATATAAGATACATATATCTATGCAAGAGAAGGAAGACTCGAAACAAAACCCTATACTAACACGTCTGACCAGCGCGGTATAGTAGGTTAATTTCCCTCTCATTACGGAGGAGGCCCGAGCCCAACAGTGGGACATATATGGGTTGTGATGATGATGATAAGTAACTTATCCCAATTACTTGGGGTCGATACAAAATGTACTCTTCTTTCATAGCACATATTGTAAAAGTTATTGGCAATAGTTTTATGACTGGCCGCTTGCCAGACGTCAACCCTCCTTGGGAATGTAATTGTTGACCAAACGGCATCAGATGGAGTTGGTGGTCGATATAAAGCTCTTAGTAATCTTTACGACATCCACGAGCTAAGTAAAATTATTGCGTGGTATTTGAACCCACGTCTTTCGTAGAAATTGTCTTACCAACTTAGGGGACGTCCATTAATCATGTGATCTTTTTTTTAGCATTTTTAATCTCCCCTCCCACATGGTAAGGTTTAAAACTATGACCCCCCCCTAAACATCACGTGAAGTTTTAATACCTACAAAGAAGTAGTCCACAGCTCATTATATTCTCGGTTTTTGCTTTTTATACTTCGCAAAAAGGTTTTTATCAGATCACCTATGGCAACCGCAAGTCAAAGAAAGAAGATTTACAAATCTCAGCGTTTGACGAAAAAATAAATACACGTGATATCTTACTACAACCCCAACCTTGTGATATTTCGTGATTTTTGCCAATCCCCTCCCCCCTTTTAAACCTCACGTGATTAATGGACGGCCTCTTAGTCGATGGTGGGCGTTATGCATAACAACTAAATACTCGCTCAGATAGTTGTCTTTACGGCAGATATTCCATCTACCGGACAACGGTTGCACATTGTACCGATTTAATACTCTAAATTTTCAGTTTAAAATTGTATTAAACGCTGACACGAGCCTATTATGTGAATTATTGAGATTCAGATCTCATTTGAAGCATTGTGTTTCAACATCGATGGCTTCAAGAAAAAAGAGTAAATAATAAATAGAATAATAAAGAGAGAGGTGAGAGTGTGTTTGTGCGTTTGTATGTATACTCGTATGTGTATTTGTGGGTTTATGCGTATGTGTTTGTATTTGTACGTTTATGTGTATGCGTGTGTGTTTCTCTGTGTATGTGTGTTTGTTTATATGTACTTGTGTGTGTGTGTGTACACTGTGTGTACACAAGCATACACGTAAAAGCACAAACACGTGCTTTTACGTGTATGCTTGTGTTTGTGTATTTTGCGTTTGTGTGGATGAGTGTTTATCTATGTATGTATGCAGGTATTTATGAGTGTATGTATACTTGTGGTCTATGTAACAGGCAGGGCCGGCTTTACCTATAGTGCAGAGGGTGCGGTGCACCCGGGCGCCGAGAGCCGCTTGTAACCATCAACCAAAGAGTAAAATTATATTAACTGAAAAAGAGTGGCAACTCGATGGTAAAATATGCATGTATGGAAAGTGCTGCTACCTGGAGCTTAGGCGATGAACTAAAGTTGAAGGAATATACAGTCATATACACCTACGTATCTACATGTGTGTATTTAATTATATAGGATTTTTTCACTATGAGACCTACCCTGAAATATAAAAAAAAAACCATATCAGTCGTTAACGAAACGGCAATAGTATAAACTTGACAATGAAAATTGAGATAATTTCCAGTAAGAACATCAATAACCGAAAATAGATTATTGACAATAAGTACATACGCTAAGAACAAAAAATAACAATTCTCAGTTGTCAAACTTTTGACAATCAGGACAAAATGGCAGCTATGTTTGTACAAACAACCTGTAGGCGGCGCGACGATCAGTAAAAATAACTAATGTTTTAATTGTGCCTCCCCAGCCATCAACCTATTCCATTTTGTTCACCCACTTTGGTACAAGAGGGCGCCAGGTTATTGATTGCACCCGGGCGCTACATGTGCTTGAGCCGCGCCTGGTAACGGGTGTAATAGAGAATGGTATAGACTGTATAGAGTAAAGGCGACATTTGTCATACTGTGGCAAACGTAATCCTGATTTATTTATGTTCTAATGAATATTTAAGAAAGTATAAATATGTAGCAGATTAGAAATAAAACTACTTTTACGGATTCTATCAGCGTTTGTATTTGATTTATAATTTCCCGACGTTTCGAACACTTTACAGTGATCATGGTCACGGGAGGACTAAGGTGTCTTACGTTATTGACCCACAATAATAGTTAAATTTTAAAAATTTTATTTAATTAATTTTAGTAAGATAAATTAGGCCGCCACTCAAAAATTCAATAATAAAATTAGTATCATGCCTCCTGAGTTTTCTCGCCGGATCTTTCTCAGTGTGGCCGCGTTCCGATCCGGTGGTAGCTGAATAGTTTTGTTTAGTTTTATAAAATTGCCACAATAATAATTATCATAAATTAAATACTTTAATAATAACAAATCATAAACAACATAAATGTTATATATAGAATTCTCTTTTTGTACTGGCAATGAATTTGTATTAATTTTGTATAAAAATGTGGGTCAAAATTTAATATCTTATAGGGTAGATATAAATAAATTTCTGTAATAACAATGACATATTGGACGTAAGACACCGCAGTCCTCCCGTGACCATGATCACTGTAAAGTGTTCGAAACGTCGGGAAATTAAAAATCAAATACAAACGCGATAGAATCCGTAAAAGTAGTTTTATTTCAATTATATAGCAGATTATTGTATCATTTACTTGGCACATTTCATTCAGTTTCAAAGAAAAAGCGATGACAAAATTGAAAACTTTTAATGCTTCTAATTAATTAACAAATCGACATTTTCCCTTCAAAATTTTTGTTGTGAATTCCTACCATTATTATCTAACATTTGTCTGACCAGCTGCTCCATTCTCCGTTACACCCGGTATATATTCAGCTAACATCTTTAAATCTTATTCAACCAATAAAATTAACAGTAGAAATAGAGAAATAAAAAATAAATTATATGTTTGGTAAGAAATATAATCATTTAATGTCATACAAATACATTTTTAATATATTTTTAAAAATAAGTTATCTAGAACTGATGATGGAACTGCATCTAGAAATAAATAAAAAACATATGTTATTAAATAGCATCAGCATTATCATTATCACATATAATAATATGTCCCACAGCTCAGCTCGAGCCTCCTCTCATAGTGGAAGGTGAATTGACCTACCAAACGCTGGTCAGACGTGTTGGTATAGGGTTTTGTTTCAAATTTTCTTTCTCTTGCATAGATGTTATATGCGTTTTATATTCCTTAGTCGTCTCTTACGATCACCCACGAGTAAGATAGGGGGTGGTGAATTGTATTCTTACTCCGTAACTACAAGGAAAGTGTAAGTCCTTATACAATATTTGTATTTTAATAACAAAAGTCATAATTGTTTTACATACATACATACATACCATCACGCCTTATCCCTTGCAGGGTAGGCAGAGAGAACAGAGTGCCAGAGAACTCTATCTTTGCATACTTCACTCGCTTCCTCAACATTCATAATTCTTTTTATTGTTTTAACAGCTTCTAATTGATACCAGACTGTTAGTGCTTCGTGTGATGTCAGACAGGTAGTTTGCGACAAGGACAACGCTATACGAAGCCGTAATTAATCGATCGTCTCTTTCCAAGATTCGATGTGTATATATATATGATACGATGTGTATATATATAATATTTAAAATCTTTTTTTTTTTTTTGCGTTGGGCTATGGACGTCGCACCCCGCCAAATCGGTCCGGGGTGACGGAAGAGGCGGCGCGCAATGCAAGCACCTCTTCTTCGCCGTGCGAGCGGGCCACCGGTACCCGATCTTTGTCTTTGGTGGCCCGCTCGGCGGTATGCCCTCTCGGGCTCCTCTCCTGTCGACGCCCCGACAGCTTTCGCCGTCGAGGTGTCATCCTCACGCGGTAATATTTAAAATCCTGTACTCTAATTTTACAATACATCAAAAGTTTCTCTATCTTTTTAAGGTGAAAAAAATACGTCAAATTACTGAAATTTAGCATTTGACACGCTTGATTATTTATATAAACTTGATTACGAGCGAAAGATAATTGTCACATATGGGATTCGAACACACACCTATTGGAAATCCGTTCCAATGGGACGGATTTCCAATTTAAATAACAGGGTTGTGACATCGTTTAAAACAATTTTAATTGCAAAGTTAGAGTATTAAGTCTGTACAATGTGTAAACATTGTCGGGTAGATGGCACACGTCTCCTTAAAGACGTAAATATAATACGATGCGAGAATTGAATGTCCTACAATAGTTCACGGTGGTGTAAGTGGCAGCACGGTTGAACGGATTTCCAATGGGTATGGGTTCGAATCCCATGTGTGACAATCATTTCTCGCTCGTAATCAAGTTTTTATAAATAAAATACGTTCTAACTCCGTTCTCATAGATGGGTACAGGAAATAAAAGGGGATTCCCTTATTTGCTCGTAGGAGTCGTAAAAGCCGACTATAGATCATAAATCTATGAAACTTATGACACCAACTGTAATCTGGTATCCGTCTGCCATACCTGATGTTTGGGGGCATCCATTAATTACGTGAAGCATTTTAGAGGATTTTTTGAAAACTTGTACTTGAGTATAAAAGTATTGGATTATTTAAAAAAAAAAAAAACAATTTTCTTAATCACTTTTATATTGCTGTAATTTTAAGTACAGTAATAAAATTAAATAAAAAAAAATACGTGATATTTGCCAAGATCCACCCACTCCCCCAACTGAAATTTAGTAAGATTCGGCTCGACCCTCTCCCCCCTCTTAAATACTTAACGTAATTAATGGACGCCCCCTTTATAGTCATTATCACTATTTAAGGGTGGTTAAAAATACTACCCATGATTTGCTCGTGGATATTAAGATATCTGACTAAGAACTTCATATAAATTTGGGCCAACTAGACTTGATAAGGTCTAGTCAACGAAATGCTGGCTGCTGGTCATCCACCGTATACAAAGATCGGGTACCGGTGGACCGCTCCCTCACCCTGGACCGATTTGGCGTGGCGAGACGCATCCATAGCCCACCGCAAAAAAAAAGACAAAAAAAAAAAAAAAAGGCTGCTGGTCATAACAACTATTATCAAAACTTTTGTAATATTTACAATGGAAAAGGAGTACATCTTTCATTTACGCTAAAGAATTAGTATAAGTACAAGATGATGATGAAGATAGACCAACTTAATTGTGGTAGGACCACGCTGTTGACAGTTCTCTGTCTACAGCCGCGGGCCGGTCCGTCCGGGGTAGTACCACACTGAGCAGAAGATCGACGTCTGAGTAATGGCAATGTGCTATTGCGCTTCGTTCGGTGAGCGAGAGAGCCGGAACCACACTGGGTGGGTCTGGGGTTTGTAATGGTAGGCAGCGGCCTAGCTATACAGGTGTGCTGTCTGCTCATTTGCCACCAAAAGTAATAAAAAAATAAAAAAAAAACCATACATGAATATCGATAGGCTGGCGGATATATTCTCTTACCTTATGCTCTGACCATCGGTGCACACTCATTCTGAAGCCATTTGAGATCTTCAATCAAACCTCGTTGTTCCATAATAGGACCCAGGGTATCCAGAACGCGCTTATGATAAGCGTTGATATAATTCAACTGAAAATATACATATTTCTAATAATTTTAGGTTCGTTGATCTTAGTTCATATATGTCCCATTGTTGGGCTCGAACTTCCTAATTAATGGGAGGGAAATTAACCTACTATACCACGCTGGTCAGACGTGTTGGTATAGGGTTTTGTTTCGAGTTTTGCTTCTCTCGCATAGATGTTATATGCGTTTTATATCCCATAGTTGTCTCGTACGATCACAGGTAAAATAGGGGGCGGAGAATTGTATTCTTACTCCGTCACCACACGGATAAAATCTGTTAGTGGGTTTTATTTGAGTGTATGCTTACATATTTGAAAAAATCAAATTACCTCAAAATCACTAAGCATGCTGACATCAATGCATTCCTTCTGATTAGGTACAACAGTCAAAGTATTGAATCCAACCACCCCACGTCCATCGAAATCACCAACCAATGTATTCGCCTGTAAAAATGAATTTCAACATGTAAAACATACATACATATCATCACGCCATATCCCTTGCAGGGTAGGCAGAGAGAACAGAGTGCCAGAGAACTCTATCTCTGCATACTTCACTCGCTTCCTCAACATTCATAATTCTCTTCATACACGCTCGCCGGTTTCGGAGACGCTTGACTCCACCTTCCTTCAGTACCTGACCGATCTGGTCTAGGTAGGTTAGTCTCGGTCTCCCCCGGTACCTACATCCTTCCACTTTCGCATTGTATATCTTCTTAACCAGACGTTCGTTCGGCATTCTTTCCACATGTCCGAACCATCGGAGCATTCCCTTTCGCATCTTTACACCAATACTCTCTTTCATACCTACTCGCTCTCTTACGTCGTCGTTACGAATGCGGTCGATCAGCCTAACTCCACAGATTTTCCGTAGAGATCGCATTTCGACCGCATTAATTTTACTTTCATACTCTTTTCTGCATAATGTAGAACAGACGGACAAAAAAACCACACCCGGCAACCAAAAAAAAAAAAAAAAATTCTCACTTTTCTAATTACTACACAGATTACGTAGTGGTTAAGATATCAACTTTCTGTCCCAGTGGTGGATTCGATTCGATCTGTTCCGAGTCTGTGTGTAATTCGTATGCGTTAATTATATGTTTGTACAATCCGACCGCGATACAAGGATTATTTCATCATCACAGCCCATAAATGTCCCACTATTGGGCTCGGGCCTCCTCCGTAATGGGAGGGAAATTAACCTACTACACCACGCTGGTTAGACGTGTTGGTATAGAGTTTTGTTTAGAGTTTTCCTTCGCTTGCATAGATGTTATATGCATTTTATATCCCTTAGTCGTCTCGTACGATCACCCACGGGTAAGATATGGGGTGGTAAATAGTATTCTTACTCCGTCACCACAAGGATAAATTAGGATTATTTACTTAGCGCTTTCTAAAAAAAAATGTTATTAAAAAAATCCCTACTAATATATAAATGTGAATGTAAGTTTGTTTGTTACGCTTTCACGCTAAAACTACTCAACCGATCATCATAAAACATTGTACACATATTCTTGGAGGTATTAAAAGTAACATAGGATACTTTTTATTAAAAAAAAATCAAAATTTTTATATGAGAAATAAAAAAAAAATTGTCAAAAAATCTCAAAATTTAGCTTCTTCAACGCCATCTAGCAGTCCAGTAATGAAGTTCCAACCCTGAGTATTGTAATACCGTTGCACTGTATTACCGACGGTCAAAAATAAAAATAGGGGATCAAAAACTTTAGGAAAGTAACCTTTTACGCGGGCGAAGCCGCGGGCAGAAGCTAGTGTTTAATAAAGAATGTTTTTAGACAGGATTTGAGAGACACCCAACTCTTACCATCTGTAGGCAATGCAAGGGACAACTTGGACCCTATGAATTGCCGTATTAACTCTACCACAAGGAATTAGGATAAGAGCAGGATGACGACAGTCTGATCAGAATAACATGGGATTCCTTTTTGTCATTGAAACTGTTGTCTCAAGTTCAGGAACCAAATGAAAGTCTTAAAGTTTCAATTATATGGTTTCTGATCGAAATTAAGTACACAAGCCCGATTACGAGCGAAAAATTATTGTCGCAAGTGGGGTTCAGAGCCACACGTTAAAGCCGTTCCAATCGCGCTGCCACTTACACCACCGTAAACTATTGTAGGACATTCAATTCTCGCATCGTATTATATTTTTGTCTTTAAGAAGACGTGTGCCACTTGTGACAATCATTTTTCGCTCGTAATCAGGTTTATAAATAATCAAGCATATTACATGCTAAATTTCAGCAAATTTGAAGTACACAAAATTGTGAGATATAATGACCCTACCTTAGGATGATCTGAAGTCTTCGTAACGTGAACAGTTTCCACCAGATCCTCGTGTCGAATACCGTACTCGCCTACTTTGTAGAAACCAGGCTCTGAAAGAAATAACATATATTATATAATAAATTTTCTCATAGTGACGGAGTAAGAATACAATTCACCACCCCCCTATCTTACCTGTGGGTGATCGTAAGAGACGACTAAGGAATATAAAACGCATATAACATCTATGCAAGAGAACGAAAACTGTAAACAAAACCCTATACCAACACGTCTGACCAGCGCGGTATAGTAGGTCAATTTCCCTGAGATTGTGATTCTTCACAAGGTTTTGAATCCATCAGTAGGATTTATATGAGCCAAGATAATGGTATATCAGCTTCATCTCATCAAGGAGCTAATGCAAATCGGCATTTCTTCAATATTGAGTTATTTAGTTGATCGCTCTGGACTTTTCTCTTCTCAGTATTTGAAAAGTCGAGAGCGGTCAACTAAATAACTCAATATTGAAGAAATGCCTAAATTTGTTATCACACCTTATTTTCCGAAATCTTTTTCTTCTAGCTGTAGAGAATTTGTCTGACATATCGCTATTACAGAACAAAATCGTCACCCATAAAGCTATGGAAAGAGTGGAGAATCACGGTGACATCGGAATGCTAGCAGTCACCCCGCGACATGCGAACGCAGCTGCGTAGTCGAATGGTAGCTAAGACCGGAATGCTACATTTAGAAACAACTAGATTCTAACAAGAAATCTATAATAAAAATCGGCCAAGTGCGAGTTGTACACACGCACGAAGGGTTCCGTACAAAATATGTGTACATATAAATAAACGGCAAAACCCTCTTTTATTGTATGGGAGCCCCCTTAATTATTTATTTTATTTTAATTAATTATATTTAAAGAGAACATAAAACTAAATATTCTGTGAATAGTTAAAGCGTCTATCTGTCACCGTTATTAGTATCGAGCAAGAAACGGTAGAAAAATCAAGTTTTTTGTATGGGAGAAGTTAAATATTTATTTTTATTTTATTTTTAGTATTTTTTGTTATAGCGGCAATAGAAATACATCATCTGTGAAAATTTCAACTGTCTAGCTATCACCGTTCTTGAGATACAGCCTGGTGACAGACGGATGGACGGACAGCGAAGTCTCAGTAATAGGGTTCCGTTTTTACCCTTGGGTACGGAACCCTAAAAAGCAACTTAAGCAGAAACGCAAACAATCGAATACAATCTCACTAAGCTTTTGCCGTCCATTTAAAATACATACCATTGCTAAGTATTTGTCCAGGTTTTAGACCAGGATCGTGAGGGTACGGCCTCCATGATATCCCCGATGGACCCTCGTGCACGTTCAGAAAGTGTCCCACACCATGTCCGGTGCCGTGCGCGTAATCTAAGCCTACCTCCCAAAGGGAATGGCGTGCGAAACTGTCCAACACATTACCCTAAAATAAATAAACCATATATTAGTGACGCCATAGATTTCTAACTACATATTAACGCATTTTTTTTAAAGGGATAACTTCTTATGGGAGGGTAAACCGCTTCGTTACGTAAGGCGTAACGGCACCAGTCTGTCTGGCTTCCCTTTCTCTCACACATACAGCAGCGGTAGGCAGGCTCCTCCTCTCCCACTCTAACCCACAGCGCTAGCCGTATTAAGATGTGATGTTAAAAGATTTTATTAATAAATAACACTTCCTTAGATTATCATATTAATATACATAAAATTTAAGTAATAACTTAAGCATTTCTCAAGTTAAACAATTTCAATATTAAATAGTTCAACTTAGTTTAAGTTTTTTTTTTTTTTTTTTTTGCAAAAGATTGACCCTGCACCTAAGGACTGTACAAAAAATACAATTAACAGACGGAAATTATACGGAGACTCTAGTTAATATTCGTAGTTTTTGATTGAAAATAAAAAAAAAAAAGATATATCAAAAAACTTTTAAGAAATTTGTTCGGTGTTTACTTTCGTGTAGATCACTAACCTTGACTCCTTGAGGGAACAGAGCACTACCGACCATGATCTGGCCTTTCAGGACTCTAGTGAAAGCGTCCTTCTGTTCCGTTGTAGGTGCTCTCGCCATGTGTCGAGTGCGAGTTATGTCCGTTGTGCCATCCCTGATTAAATAAACATTATAAATTAAATACATATTTCTTGCCTACATGATAATTATTTTCTATTTACGACTTATTCCAATGTAGTCAAATTTCTAATTAATGCGCATTTCTTACCTACGCGATAATTATTTTCTATTTACGACTTATTCCAATGTAGTCAAATTTCTAATTAATGCATTTCTTACCTACGTGATAATTGTTATCGATTTACGACTTATTCCAATGTAGTCAAATTTCTAATTAATACGCATTTCTTACTTACGTGATAATTATTATCTATTTACGACTTATTCCAATGTAGTCAAATTTCTAATTAATAGATACGCATTTCTTACCTACGTGATAATTATTTTCTATTTACGACTTATTCCAATGTAGTCAAATTTCTAATTAAATACACATTTTTAAATACTTACGTACTATACGTGACCTAATACTTTCATGAAGATAAAATTTAAGAAAAGCAAAGAAAAATATTCTTAAAGACAAAATAATCACATATCTTACATATATTGTCCACCAGAATCAAGAAGAAACATGTCATTCTTCTCAATGATCTTCTGGGCGCCATCTCTGGAGGGACTGTAGTGGATGACGGCACCATTAGCACCAGCTCCAGATATAGTTTGGAATGACGGTCCCATAAATTCTGCTTCTTCTCTGGAAAGTATAATATTTTTGTTAATCTAATATTTTGTTTCGTGTGGTGGACGGCGTAAGAATGCAATTCAACCACACACAACCTTCCATTTTGACCGAGGATGTCCAAAAAGATGACTACGGTACATAATATGCATATAACATCTATGCGAGAGAAGGAAAGCAGTGGTAGGACCATGTTGTTGACAGTTCTCTGTCTACAGCCGCGGGCCGGTCCGTCCGGGGTAGTACCACACTGAGCAGAAGATCGACGTCTGAGTAATGGCAATGTGTTGTTGCGCTTCGTTCGGAGAGAGCTAGAAACAAAACTTGGCTGGTAGGTAACGGCCTAGCTAAACCCTTGGTATTGTAAAATCCATAGGCGACAGTATCACTTACCATTAGATTTATTAATCGTTTGTCACCATAAGCAATAACATACATACATACATATCATCACGCCATATCCCTTGCAGGGTAGGCAGAGAGAACAGAGTGCCAGAGAACTCTATCTCTTCATACTTCACTCGCTTCCTCAACATTCATAATTCTCTTCATACACGCTCGCCGGTTTCGGAGACTCTTGACTCCACCTTCCTTCAGTACATGACCGATCTGGTCTAGGTAGGTTAGTCTCGGTCTCCCCCGGTACCTACATCCTTCCACTTTCGCATTGTATATCTTCTTAACCAGACGTTCGTTCGGCATTCTTTCCACATGTAAGCAATAAAGGAAAGGAAAACATAAAATAAAACCATATACCAACACGTCTAACCAGCGTGGTATAGTAGGTCAATTTCCCTTCTATTGTGGAGGAAGCTCGATATATGAGCCTACAATAATAATAAACTGGTTTGATATCAGGATCTGGTCATTAGGATTTTCTGCAAGAAATCTTTAACTGATAGAGATCTGTCTCCAAATTGGCAATTGATTGGATTTCCATCTATCCATTAAGGCTACCAATATTTTTCTAAAAGGGGTGACAATGTGGCTCTTTAGCCTTATTTATTGATAAGCTAGGATCTTATCGGACCCCAATCCATCCTGGGTCAGTAGAGAAGGCGTGTAGTCCCATAACCAATGACTAGGTGGCATAGTGGTGAAAATACCTATTGAACCAATTGTCTTGAGTTCGTTGTCTCAAGATAATACTTTATAAATGAACTAAGGTCCGTAGCTCACTTATACAACACAGCTCCTACCCAACGAGCTGCTAATTTATGTTGTCAATGTAAATTGTATCTACAGAGGACGCTCGAAAGATCATATTTCAATGAACAGTATTTTGCCGTATGAGAGCGGTGATGTATAAGTGAGTTACAATCTTAAGTCTTTCATTAGATAAGGATTAATTTATTATTGTAAAGAATGTATTAATACAAACTTGCGGAATTCCAGTAGTTTATCTGCTGATTGGATTTCGGTGATGTTAGCACCCGAGTCTACCTGATCGTGGAGCCATTTCAGCAGTCTACTCACTGCGATACCATCACGAATGTGACATTGACGGAAACCCTAAAAGAAATATATAGTATTTATTGCCTTTGCGATTTTTTTTTAAATTAAAGGTCGGCTTTTTATTACAACTTAGTGCTGCTAATATTTTGGGGTCGTCCACTAATCAAGTGATTTTTTTATTAATACTATTTTTTTAACAGAGTGTCTTTATAAGAAAGAGTAATACATATTAATGTACCATATGTATTTAGCATTCCGGAAAATAAAAGGTCAACTTTATAGTACAATTTAGCTATGGTCCTTAAAATATAGCTTAATCTCTGTGACAGATAACTACAAAACCGATGAAGTAGTTATGAATACGCGTCATGTTTACAATTTTATTTTGTATCGGCTATATTTTCATTCTTTACGTGCCAATTAAATCCCAGCTGAATTATGAATATAAAAAAATGAATATTTACACCAAAACTTGTATCACATATGTTTTAAAATACTTAGTAACCTTTTATAAAAGTATGATGCTTACGCAAGTACAAGGTCATACTGGACTGAGAATAAGATAGAGATAGGACAATCGATAAACGTAAATCGATAACATTCTTATTAATTACTTATAAAACAAGTAAAACCAATACATTACCTACGTAAACTGTATGGGTACGCTATAAAATAAGTAAATTGTGTTAATTTAGTATTCAGACATCAGTTACAATATTAATAAGACCATTTCTTTTACATTAAAAAGATAATTTATTTTATAAAATAAACATGATTATTCATGAAATAATCTGTGACCAAGAACTCATCATCAACCTACAGGAATGCTCCAGCGATGATGATAATAGTGACGATGAACTTGGATGTACTCCTTTCGAATAATAAAAATAATTAATTAACAGCTTTAGTTTAAATTAAATAAAATCCATTGATTTAAATCCAATAAGATTTTCATAGATTGTTTTTCAATTGCAGTAGCAAATAACTTTAAAAAATAAGGAATTATATCGACAAAAATACGGACTACATCGTCAGCGTGCAGCACTAGTGACAACTGTCACAGAGATCAAGCTATATTTTATGGACTATAGTGCTGTTGATATTTTGAGGTCGTACATTAATTACGTAATAATTTTTAATACTTTAAACAGCTACTTTAAAAAATATATTATCAAGATTAATGAAACATTTTGAACATTTTTTTTTAATATAATGACGAAAACTAAATAAAAGATGGGTAATTTCATTTTATTTTAAAAATTAATATTTTTATTAAAATCATAATTCGTCTAGCTCTTATCCCAACCACAAGTAATCGCCGCAATATGTTCTCTTCTATAGTACATATTGTAAAAGATATTGGCAATAGTTTTATGACCGGCCGCCTGCCAGACGTCAACGCTCCTTGGGAATGTAATTGTTGAACAAATGATATCAGATGTAGTTAGTCCAGGTCGCTATAAAGCTCTCAGTTTTCTTTTACGACATCCACAAACAAAGTAAGGGTTGGTAGTATTTGTAGCCAATACACTAAATTATATTGACATTAAATATTACAATTTTAAAGCGCCATCGCGGTGATTGATTTTATTACCTAAATACCTATTAATTTTTTCATATGGTGACGGAGTGAGAATAAAATTCACGACCCCCTATCTTATCCGTGAGGGTAGTAAAAGACGACTATAGAATATTTCATATCAGATCATATATGTCCCACTGTTGGGCTCGAGCCTCCTCCGTAACGGGAGGATATTGACCTACGATACCACGCTGGTCAGACGTGTTGATATAGGGTTTAGTTTCGAGTTTGCCTTCTTTGGCAAAGATGTTAAATGCTAAGGAACTTTAATATTAACTAAGGCACTGTACTAAGGGATATAATATGAATATATCATCTATGCAAGAGAAGGGAAAATAAAAACAAAACTTTATACCAAAACATTTGATTAGGTAAACTGTAGGTCAATTGGCCTCTTATTGTGGAGGTGGTCAACAGTGGGACAATATATATTCATTAATTCTTTATTCTTTATTGCACAACCAACAATAATTCCTAATACATATATGAGCTGAAATGATGATGGAGTAAAGAAAAAGGACTAATTGTCTTCAAACGTATTATTTTTAAAGACCTTGAGTAAGTCAAGAATTTGAATAAGTCACTCAAGAACTTGAATAAGTCACGAAGCATTAGTACAATTCTAAACTGAAAAAAATATAATATTAAATCGAAACAATTTTGCAAAGGTATCTCCGATAGATGGCGTTTATTATACGTAGAACCACACTTGTCTAATTGATTGACTTGTCAATTGAAACGAATTGCCAGTTGATATGGTTTCAAATCTCATATGTAGCAATCTTTTTCGCTTGTATTTTTTTTTTAATTAACCCAGCATTATAAATGCTCATAAATTTTTAACCGACTTCAAAAAAGGAGGAGGTTCTCAATTTGACTGTATTTTGTTTATGTTTGTTACCTCAGAATTTGCGACTGGCTGAACCCGATTGTGTATCTTCTTTTTTTATTTAAAGCTGGTGCTTCCCGTGTGGTCCTATTTAAATTTGGTCTAAATTACTAGTTGAAGTCGGTTTTGTTTCTAATTTTTTTTTATTGTTAAAATTTAGATTATACTCACGTGTAGTTCCACATCATTTTTGATAAGCTTCATAATTGCAACTGGTGATAATTCAGATATTAATGTCAAAGGATTCTGAAGTACGTTCGTCTGGAACAAAGTAAAATTTATTTTAGCAGGAATTCCGTCTAGGCATTGAGATCATGCATGCGGTGCCATTATCTATCGTATTCCCTCCCCATCGTCATATTTTTTTTTTATTGTCTACGGTGACAAACGAGCAAACAGCACACCTGATGGTAAGTAATGCTGTTGCACATGGACCCAGCAACACCAGGGAAACAGCCAGGCCGCTGCCTACCGTGAAGGAAGAGCTCTTCTTAAACCTCGTTTGAAGAAGGACATCGCGCTCGGGAAACACAGCATCAGATAGTTCATTAGAATGGTTGATTAGAACCGATTCCTTGACTACCGACCTAAAGGTAGACCTTTCAGGTACTAATCTCTATCGACAACCACCCCAACAACAAATATCAGCGTTGCCTAAAACTACGAGAAGAACTCAGCGGATTTGTTTTATTATTTCTTCCTAATGACTTTTTTAATATAAAACTAGCAAATGCCCGCGGTTTACAATCACCTAGTTCTAGTTTAGAAGTACGGGAATATAATATAGCCTATGTTGTTCTCTGATAATAAGAGGCGTCCATTAATTACGTGAGGCATTTTTGAGGATACCTTCTCCAAGTGAAATTTAGTAAGATTCGGTTCGATAAACTTCAGCTCACGTAATTAATGGACGCCTCCTTAATGTAGCTTTGAATTGGTGGAAGAATTTTTCAAATCGGTTTAGTTAGGGGCCGTCCATTAATCACGTGAGGTTTGGAAAGTAGGTTTTGACAAAAATCACGAAATATCACAAGTTTGTGTAGTAAGATATCACGTGTATTTATATTTTCGTCAAACGCTGAGATTACTAAACTGAAAAATGGCGTGTAGCGTTGCCATTGATGATCCGTATAAAGGCCTTTTTGCAAAGTGTAAAAAGCAAAAAACCGTGAATATAATGCTAACAGATGTGGGCTACTTCTTTGTAGGTACTAAAAATTCACGTGATGTTGGCAAGGATTGGTGGGTCATAGTCGTAAACCTCACCACGTATCACCAAGGGGGGGTAGGGGTTAAAAAATGCTAAAAAAAATATCACATGATTAATGGACGCCCCCTTAGTTTAGGCGTAAAATCGTAACAAACGTTAACATTTATAACAGTGGGATTGTATATACGTGTTAGTATTTAGAGTTAACTAGAACAGCCATCACTCCCATCAATCATATTGGAGGGAAGAGAAGCTGATGATTAGATACTTACTCCAGCTGCTGCTCTATGTATAGCTTCGCTTGCTTCACTGGATAACCAGATGGAGTGCTTCCCATCACCAGTAGAAGACAATTCAATCTGTAAAAAAAAATATCCATTAATTTTTATTATTTCTTTTCAATTTATTTTTTTAATTTTAATATTTGAAATAAATTGAAAAAAGTGGCGACAATAAACTATAAGACACAACTCTTATTGGTTATTAGAGCAGTTTTCAACCGTTTAAAACGGTTTCTTTGTGGTTCAAAACCAAGGCTTTTGGGTTTTAAAACGTTTTAAATTGGTTCATTTACATCCACCTAAAAAAAAAAAAGAAGTGATAACTTCTTATGGGAGGTTAAATAGCTTTGTTACGTAACGCGTAACAGCGCCAGTGCTGTCTAGCTTCCCTTTCTCTCACACATACGGCAGCGGTAGGCAGGCTCCTCCTCTCCCACTCTAACCCACAGCGCTAGCCGTATTAAGATGTGATGTTATATGATTTTATTAATAAATAACCTTTCCTTAGATTATCATATTAATATACATAAAATTTAAGTAATAACTTAAGCTTTTCTCAATTTAAACAATATCAATATTAAATAGTTCAACTTAGATTAGTTTGAGTTATCACTTCTATCGAGCATCACGAGACGTACACGCTCTTTTTTCATAACCCATTATCACAAACAAGACATTCTTCTAGAATACTCACAGCTAAATCCTGAAGATAAGAAACAACTTCACCATAAGGTAAAACCTCAAATTCCCCGACTGATTCTTCTTTTAATTGCTGATGAACTGACTCCATCAAGGCGCCGTTACAGAACAACTTGACGGTAGATGGTGTTATAATCAAATATGAGAAGAAAACTGGATTGTATTGGATATCACTGCCACGAAGGTTGAAGGTATCTGTGAGGGTACAAATTTTCTTTAAGGTTTTAATTTGTTCTTAATTGTTAGCCTCAGATGGCTTTTTTTTCTTTTTTTTTTTTTTTTTGGCGGCGGGCGGGCCGGTCACGCCCCGCTAATCCGTCCGGGGCGACGGGAGAAGCGGCGCACGACCCCGTAGACCCGCCCTACAATGGCTAGCCTCAGATGGCTATGACAACTTTACCCGGACTGTGAGTGAGCGCTGAGGGCTATCAACCAGTAAGGTTTTAAACTGCCGCGTGTTTCTTTTACGAGCAATCAGCACACCTGATGGTAAGTATTACTGCCGCCCATGGATCTTTGCAATACCAGGTGTACAGCCTCTGACCAACCAAACAAAACCTATCTAGAAAGTTGGTCTTCCAACTCTCTTGGTCACCGAACGAGGCGCAATAGCACATTGCCACTATTCAGACATCGATTTTCTACGAGAATGTGGTACTACACCAGAGGCTGTAGACAGAAAACTATCTACAATGTGGCCCTAAACGAGTTTAGTATGAAATATAATATCATCCTCCACTTTTTCACGGAAGTTTTCAAAATCAGCTAAATAAGAACCACGAGAATGGACGGACCACGGAGCAAGTACAAAGAGGAGGTGTTGTATTTAATATTTTCTATGAAACAAAGCGTGTCATTTACAGGGGGTGAGGGGATATCCCCCACCAATAGCCGGTAAATGCGACGTAAAGGAGGGAGTGCGACAAGTAATAGTACTTGTCTCCCTCCCTCCTTTATGTTTATCTACCGGCTATTAGCACAACTACTAATTTCATTTTTTATGTAATTGAGCTATCACGCATTTATTTGAAAAATACTAACAAATCTTATTATCCGTTTGCTCATCAAAACAAGTAAAAGGATAGTAGTTTTTAAATGATAAAATACAATACTTTATGATTTTATTCGTAATAAAACAAAAATATATCAATAATATAACTGTATGCCCCGTACGAACGCCGGCAGCAGACTAATAGGCCACGCCCACTACTGATGTTAACGTGATGACGTCAGGACCTAGTTGAAAACCACAGTGCACAGTAGCTTAGGCCGTCTCCTCTTTGTATTTGCTCCGTGGGACAGACGCATTCTCCTGGAAAGCTTATATCCAGTGCGATCCCCAATCATCATGTCAAAAAAACCACGAGCTCTAATGAAATATCCACATTCTCTGTGACCCACAATAGCGTAGCGAGTATAGTATTGATAAGACTTTTGAACCCCAAAGATGGATACGTACTCTCACTTAAGAGGATAAATGCATGCAACTTCACAGTGATCTTCCATTGTTCCAGGTGCCGGTTAAATGACCATCATCGTTATCATCACAGCCCATAAATATCCCACTGTTGGGCTTGGGCCTCCTTCGTAATGAGAGGGAAATTAACCTACTATACCGCGCTGGTCAGACGTGTTGGTATAGCGTTTTATTTAGAGTTTTCCTTCTCTCGCATAGATGTTATATGCGTTTTATATCACTTAGTCGTCTCGTACGATCACCCACGGATAAGATATGGGGTGGTGAATTGTATTCTTACTCCGTAACCACACGGAAAGGTTAAATGATAGAAAACCTGTAATTTTGATCTTAGCTCATATATGTTCCAATACTGGGTTTCAAGCCTACTCTATAAAAGGAGGGGCAATGACCAGTACCAGTGGTCGACCTAACGGCGATGGGGAGGGCGTACAATGAGTTAGGGGGCCACATGCCGTTCTGCTGTCGCCTCAGATAGAATGGGCAGGATATCTCCAGCTTGCTGGAAAAAGCGCTGCTAATGCTAAAAGTAACGCTGAAAATAACCTATTGAAACTTACAAGCGACCTCATCCAATGCAGTGATGATAAGAGCTGATGCTTTCTTCTCTTTCATCTTCTGTCTTAGTTCTGCTATCTTACTCCCCGCCGGTTTACCTGGATAAATACAAAAATATCTTCAGAACTCAAGTTACTGAAATTTAGCATTTAATATGCTTGATTATTTATAAAAACTCGATTACGAGCGGAAAATGATTGTCACAAGTGGGATTCGAACCCACACCTATTGGGAATCCGTCCCAATCGTGCTACCACTTACACCACCGTGAACTATTGTAGGACATTCAATTCTCGCACCGTATTATATTTTCATCTTTTAAGGAGACGTGTGCCATCTACCCGACAATGTTTACATATTGTACAGACTTAATACTCAATTCGAGTTCGAATCCCACTTGTGACAATAATTTTTCGTTCGTAATCAGGTTTTTATAAATCTTCAGAAGTCTTAGCATTATGTTCTATTTTATTTGAGGATCAAATTCTTAGTCTAATCAGAATGACTTCTAATGTTTACGCGAGTATTACACATTTGAAATAAAACTACTTTTACGGATTCTATCGCGTTTGTATTTGATTTATAATTTCCCGACGTTTCGAACACTTTACAGTGATCATGGTCACGGGAAGACTGAGGTGTCTTACGTCCAATATGTCATTGTTATTACAGAAATTTATTTATATCTACCCCATAAGATATTAAATTTTGACCCACATTTTTATACAAAATTAATACAATTCATTGCCAGTACAAAAAGAGATGTACAAAAAGATATATATATAGAATCATTCTCTTTTTGTACTGGCAATGAATTGTATTAATTTTGTATAAAAATGTGAGTCAAAATTTAATATCTTATAGGGTAGATATAAATAAATTTCTGTAATAACAATGACATATTGGACGTAAGACACCTCAGTCCTCCCGTGACCATGATCACTGTAAAGTGTTCGAAACGTCGGGAAATTATAAATCAAATACAAACGCGATAGAATCCGTAAAAGTAGTTTTAGTCTAATCAGTTTCAGATCTTCTAGACAATAGAAGGGTAATTGACCTACTATTCCACGCTGGTCAGACGAATTGGTATAGGGTTTTAAAAGTCAGTTTTAATTCTCTTGTGTTGATATTAAATGCTTGCGTTTTATAATCACCCATTTATAAAAACTTGATAAAATAATACGAGACGCAAATTGAATAATGGCAGCTCACACTTGTCTAAGTGTTGGGACGATTCGAATGGATTTCCAATAGGCGTGGATTCGAGTCTCATATGTGACATTAATTTTTCGCTGGTAAACAAATTTCTAAACAAAATAACCTAGAGGCCGTCCATTAATCACGTGAAGTTTGAAAGGGGGAGAGGGGCTTGACAAAAATCAAGAAATATCATAGTCTTAAACCTTACCACGTATCACCAAGAGGGAGGGGTTTAAAAGATGCTAAAAAAGATCACGTGATTAATGGACTTCCGCCTTAGCGTGTTAAATGCTAAATTTCAGTAATTTTAATCACCCACTGACAAAAGATGGTAGCTATTGTCTTCTTACTCTGTCACTATAATATAATTGACTGCACAGATAGCGTACTGGTTAAGGGGCCGTTCAAGTATTACGTAACGTAATTTGGGGGAGGGGGGAGGTTTTGTTAAATGTTACAATGCGTTACATGGCCAGGAGGTGGGTTCAAACAACGCGTTACGTAGCATTGTTTTTTTATTAAATAAAAAACTAGGGAATTAAAATTTCCTAAGTTGGCAAGAAAATATGATGAATAAATAACATACACATGTATTGCGAGTTTGGAATCTTTTTTTAAATTTATTATTGCCTCAAACACGTTTAGAAACGGTTACTTGGGTGTTACGTAACTTTCATGGAGGGGGAAGGGAGGGTACAGATATACGTTACGGCGCGTTACATGTGGGGGGGTTTAACGGGTTGAGAGCCCTCAGCGCTCACCCACAGTCCGGGTAAAGTTGTCATAGCCATCTGAAGCTAACAACTAAGACACAAAAAAAAAAAAAAAACATGTGGGGGGAGGGAGGATCAAAAATCATCAAAAATTGCGTTATGTAATACTTGAACGCCCCCTAAGAAGAACAGATATACCAGTGCTGTGGGTTCGATTCCCACGTAGAACAATACTTTATGTGATCTACAAAGTGTTGTTCCGAGTCTGGGTGTAATTTGTCTGCGTTAATTATATGTTTGTAAACGCTCACCGCAATACAAGGATTATTTACTTAGTGCAGGGTTGTTGCCTTTAAAAGTTAAAGCTAGCTAGCTTGTACGACACCCGTGACTTTTTTGTAACCTTAGATAGCAAAGCCATTTAATTATTGTACAATCTTCAAACGCTTTAAAATGATTTTTGTTTATTAATTTATATAACAATATTATTTAATGAGTAAGCTTATTCATAATTACTGTGTGCTATTAAGTCAAATTGTTACTATTAATTGGGCGCTAACAAACAAATTAATAATTCCTCTGATAATTTTGACTGAATATAAAAACACATTTAAACAAAAATCATATTTTTTACACTTTAGCATTTTCTCTGTATAATTATTACATAAATTAGCAGTTAAATTATTCAAAATCATTCACCAGCTCTTATCTCAATTGCTTGTGGTCGATGCAATATAGTACATATTGCATAAATTATTGACAATAGTTATCATGCCCGCCGTCTGCCAGACGTCAACACTACTTGGGAATGTAATTGTTGACCAAACGGCATCAGATGGCGTTGGTTCAGGTCGATATAACGCTTTTAATCGTCTTCCACGACATCCACAAGCGAAGTAAGGGTTGGTAGTATTCGTTCCCGCTGCCACACAGCAAAATTACAATACTAGCTTCTGTCCGCGACTTCGTCCGCGTAGAATAGTCGTACGTTAGCGTTAATCCAAGATAACCATTCCTCGTACAATCTTTCATACCCCTTTTCAACCCTTTACAACACTTTTTCCAATTACAAACTAGCCTATGTCCTTTCTCAGACTTTAGACTATCTGTGTACCAAATTTCATTTAAATCGGTTCAGAAGTTTTACCGTGAAAGCGGGACTGGCAGACAGAGTTACTTTCGCATTTATAATATTAGTAAAGATAATACTGTAAAAACCTAAAAAAAAACGCCATATTTTCACATATCCGCTGAAATTCAAGACTATGATAAATAAAAGCTTCGTAACTCACCTGTATATTTGACTGGTAGTGGTATAATGGGGTTATTTGGTCTTATTGGCGCTGGACTCCTTAATTCAGATCTCAATTCATCCACCAAGTTTTTGGTTACAGGCAGTAGCTGCATATTAACTTTATTGAGGCCGTTCTGTTAAGAAACATTCATTATGATAGAACCAGCTCATATATGTCCCACTGTTGGGGTCGAGCCTCCTCTATTACGGGAGGGAAATTGACCTACTATACTACGCTGGTTAGGGGCCGTCCATTAATCACGTGAGGTTTGAAAGGGGGTTGTTTGACAAAAATCACGAAATATCACAAGAGGCAGTTAGGGGTCACGTGTATTTATTTTTTCGTCAAACGCTGAGATGCTTGAAATATACTTAGATTCAAATATTAGCTTGTAATACAAAAGTTACATAGACACATATAATCACGCCATATCCGTTGCAGGGTAGGCAAAGAGAACAGAGTACCAGAGAACTCTATCCTTGCATACTTCACTCGCTTCCTCAACATTCATAATTCTCTTCATACACGCTCGCCGGTTTCGGAGACTCTTGACTCCACCTTCCTTCAGTACATGACCGATCTGGTCTAGGTAGGTTAGTATCGGTCTCCCCCGGTACCTACATCCTTCCACTTTCGCATTGTATATCTTCTTAACCAGACGTTCGTTCGGCATTCTTTCCACATAGTCCGAACCATCGGAGCATTCCCTTTCGCATCTTTACACCAATACTCTATTTCATACCTGCTCGCTCTCTTACGTCGTCGTTACGAATGCGGTCGGTCAGCCTAACTCCACAGATTTTCCGTAGAGATCGCACTAAACGAAACCATAAATGGGCATACACCTTTATGCTTCCCGTTTTTTCGCTCACAGAACGAAGCGCAACAACACATTGCACATATTCAGACATCGATTTACGGCAAGAGTGATAATACCCTGGACGAACAGACCAGCGGTTGAAGACAGAAAACTATCAATAGGGCCCCTATTACTAATTTTGTACTAATTAATTGTCATCATCATCATCTCAGCCCATAAATGTCCCACTGTTGGACTCGGGCCTCCTCCATGAAAGGCAAATTGACCTACTATACCGCGCTGGTCAGACGTGTTGGTATAGGGTTTTATTTCGATTTTTCCTTCTCTTGCACAGATGATATATGCATATTATATGCCTTAATCGTCTTCTACGATACCCACGGGTAAGATAGGGGGTGTTGAATTGTATTCTTACTCCGTCACCACACGGCAAACGCAATTAATTGTATTTTTGTAATATTCCACTTCTATTCTTCCTCCTCATTCGTTCATCTTTCGTCACTTCTAGTATTATTTCTTATGTCTGTTTAGTAAGCTTACCTGCAATGGGGTCCATTCTTCTCTTGTGAAGGTATAAGGATCTACACCCACCACAGAACCTTCAGTCAAATTCGAACATAGCCATTTCTCTATATTCGGTGTATCAGGTAATGCTAATAATAATAAAATAATATAAATAAAACAATATGAATGCATAGATGGCGTTAGTGATTAAGATACCAACTGATCGAGGCATAAGTCGCAGGTTCAATGCCCACACTTCACTAAACTGTACGATCCATTAATTCCAACTAATTCATCATTATCTCAGCTCATATGTATATCCCACTATTGAGTTCGAGCCTTCTTCATAAAGGGAGGGAAATTGATCTACTATACCACGCTGGTCAGACGTGTTGGTATAGGGTTTTGTTTCGAGTTTTCATTCTCTCGCATAGATGTGATATGCGTTTTATATCCCTTAGTCATCTCTTACGATCACCCTTTTTTTTCTCTTTTTTTTTTATTCCTCGCAGTGTGGGCCATGTATGTGGTCGCGCCCTTTTTTTTTTTTGCGGTGGGCTATGGACGTCGCACCCCACCAAATCGGTCCGGGGTGACGGCAGAGGCGGCGCGCAACCCCATTGACCCACCCTGCAAGCACCTCTTCTTCGCCGTGCGAGCGGGCCACCGGTACCCGATCTTTGTCTTCGGTGGCTCATATGGTCGCGCCCTGGCAAATCGGCCCGGGGCGACAGATGAGGCAGCGCGCAACCCCATGGACACCCTCTGCAAACACCTCTCTTCGCCATGCGAGCGAGCCACCGGTACCCGATCCTTGTCTTCGGTGGCCGTCTCTTACGATCACCCACAGGTAAGATAGGGGGTGGTGAATTGTATTCTTACTTCGTCACCACACGGAAGTCCACTAATTGCTAATTATTGTTCCAAATCTAAGTATTATTTGAGTATAAAATTCGATTACGTTTATACGTTTTATAAATAATTAAGCATATTAAATGCTAAAATTTCAGTAATTTAAATAACAAGGTTGTGTCATCGTTTAATACAATTCTAACTGTAAAGTTTGAAGTATTAAGCCTATAATAATGTGTAAACATTGTCGGGTAGATAGCATACCATCACCTTAAGACGTAAATATGATACGAAGCAAATTTTGCATGTCCTACAATAAGTCACGGTTGTGTAGTGGCAGCACGATTGGGCCGGCATCCCAATAGGCGCAGGTTCGAATCCCGCTTGTGACATCATTTTTTCGCTTCGTAATCGGGTTTTATAAATAATTAAGCATATTAAATGCTAAAATTTCAGTAATTTAAATTATTTGTGTATTTTAATTATATAATTGTAAAATCAGCCACGATCATCACCGTTCTCCTACTCTTATCCCAATTACTTGTGGACCACTCAATATATACTCTTTCTACCATCATACATATTGCAAATAGTTTTGAGAATAGTTATTATGACGACCGCCTGCCAGACGTCAACCCTCCTTGGGAATGTAGTTATTGACCAAACATCATCAGATTAATTGGCCCAAGTCGATATAAAGCTGTTAGCCGGCTTTTACGACACCCATGAGCAATATAAATGTATGTAAAGATAGTAGAAATATAAAACAGCCACGAGAACTGCCAGTAGGAGTGAAAACTAAAAAAAAATACAACAAAAACAGAATGCCCCAGAGAGTACGTATGGGTGTTACTATACCATAGCTAACTATACAAAATAATTATTAAAAACTATTGAATATTTATAAAAAACCCGATTACGAAGCGAAAAATGATTGTCACAAGTGGAATTCGAACCCACAACTATTGGGAATCCGTCCCAATCGTGCTGCCACTTACACCACCGTGAGCTATTTTAGGACATTCAATTCTCGCTTCGTATTATATTTTCGTCTTTAAGGAGATGGTGACGATCATCAGATTAGTTGGCCCAGGTCGATATAAAGCTGTTAGTCGGCTTTTACAACACCCATGAGCAATATAAATGTAAAGCTAGTAGAAATGTAAAAATATCAGCTCTTTCCCGGGCAATGCTTTGGAAGGAAATGTTTGACTTGGTACCACTACTACTCGACACTGTAGCAAGGTTCATCCATTTCACCTGGGAACCGATTAGGTCCTCGAATGTACATTTTCAGCGATCATTTCTCCCACGCACGTGCAAGATCTGGAATGCAATACCTGCTGCTGTGTTTCCTGAGCGCTATGACATGTCCTTCTTCAAACGAGGTTTAACAAGAGCTCTTTCTTTATGGTAGGCAACGGTTTTTGTTTTTTTTTGTGGACTATGGATGCGAAAGGCAGCCCCCATGGTGACCCCATAGACCCACCGTAAAACACCTATCTCTTCGCCGTGCGAGCGGACCACCGGTACCCGATTTTTATCTTCGGTTACGGTAGGCAACGGCCTGGGTGTGCCCATGGCGCTAGGTACATGCCCATGTACAGCAGTAACACTTACCATCAAGTGTACTGCTTGCTCGTTTGCCATCATCATCGTCATTATTCTCTTGCTCTTATCCCAATTACTTGTGGTCGTTGTAATATATAGGTACTCCTCTTCCTACATATTGTAAAAGTTATTGGCAATAATTTTATGACCAGTCGCCTGTCTGATGTCAACCCTTCTTGGGAATGTAATTGTTGACCAAACGGCATCAGATGGAGTTGGCCCAGGTCGTTATAACGCTCTTAGTCGTCTTTTAAGACATCCCCGAGCAAAGTAAGGGTTGGTAGTATTCGTAGCCGCTACCACACAGCACCATAGGCGATGAAAAATAGTGCAAAAAAAAAATAACTCACATTGTTTCATCAAAGTCCACAAACTCATATCTGCTTCCTGTTCAAACTGAGTATAATATCTGCCATCAGTCCAGACTAGGGCTGCTGATGAGGTGACCACAGCAGTTCCAGCTGATCCAGTGAAACCTGATATCCATTCCCGGCGAGCGTCCACCGGTGCTATATACTCTGACTGATGGCAGAATTAGTAGTACATAAATTTTTGAGATAAATAATGGTATAATCACCACGCTTGCGTTATACAATTTACTCTCCTGGGGAAACCCTCAGCCGACCAGGAAGCGAACAACGTAGTATAGGATAACCCTCCACTAGGTGAACTGATATCTTAGCCGAGGCCGCGGGTGACTGGATCGGGGAATTGGTCCGTCACCCGCCGAGGGGCCGACCGCGTGAGGAAAGACCGACATCCTACCCGAGGGGTGGGACGTCGGTCGAGGAGAGTGTACTCCTCAGGGGTATTCCATCGGGCCGACCACTGACGTCAAGTCACTCTGCTCCGGTGGTCGGCCCAACTACGAAGGCGACGTCACGGATAGGTTACGGGTGTGCGTGCTTTATGCACCGTTGGATGCAGATGGCAAAGGACCGTTCTGAGTGGCACTCTCTTGAAGTAGTTGTCCAACAGTTGGTTGGTGATAATGATGATAAAATAATCGCAGTATTAAATCTGATCAGATGGTGAGACTGCCAGTCGTGGATATTTGAAATACTAGGGTTATATACATCTAGACCACTGCCTACCAATGAAAACCCTAAACCCACACAAAATGTTGGGCTTCCGGCGCTCTCGCTGACCACATTGCCACTGCTCAGTCGTCGATTTTCTGTGAGAGCGTGGTACTACTCCGGACGGACCGGCGCGCGGCTGTAGACAGAAAACTTTGTAATGCCACCTGAAGGGAAAGTACTCTCGATATTTTAGGGACTAATCCCACCACACATTCCTATTGTAACTCATGTAAGCCCAATGGTCTCCATAAATGACACCGAGGTTTGACCCTCAGGCAGCCCCGGAATATGATTTTAATTGTCTTGGAACCCGCAACAAATTTAATTAGAAAAGGTCAAAGAGGAGTTGGAAAGAATGATTCCACTTCCCTCCTAGGCAAAGCGGGCGAAACGAAAAACAAAATTGACTAGTCAGAAACTTCTTTTACGAGCGAAAAATTTATGCCACACGTGTGAAATACATTTTTCGCACGTAAAACAAGTTTTTATAAATAACCCAGCATGTCAAACGCTAAATTTCAGTAATTTGAATAACAGACTCGTGTCACCGTTTAATACAATTCTAACTGCAAAGTTAGAGTATTAAATCTGTACAATGTGTAAACATTGTCGGGTAGATGGCATATGTCTCATTTAAAAACCGGAATATAATACGAGCCGCAAGTTGAATGTCATATGACAGCACACACTTGTCTAAGTTATAGGACGATTGGAACAGTATTCCAATAGGAGTGAGTTCGTACCGTACTTAGGCTGTAGGTACCTGGGGTGAACGAGACTCACCTACCTTGACCAGATCGGTCATGTACTGAAGGAAGGCGGAGTCAAGAGTCTCCGAAACCGGCGAGTGTGTATAAAGAGAATTATGAATGTTGAGGCAGCGAGTGAAGTATGCAAGGATAGCGTTCTTTGGCACTCTGTTCTCTCTGCCTACCCTGCAAGGGATATGGCGTGATGATATGTATGTATGTGAGTTCGTCATGTGACATTCATTTTTCGCTCGTAAAACAAGTAATTGTACTCACGTTATGAGCATCTGCCGTTGGTATAATGTATGCTGCTAAAGCAGTAGGCTGACTGGCCATCAACGCTCGAAGTGCTGTCAAACGTTGGATCGACATCTTGGAGAAGTCTGTTAAAGAAATATCATTACGAATTATAATAATAATAATAAATTTTATTGGATTAAGTAACAATGACTCATTATGTGTTAGTACGACTTACAACTAGGTTAGTATACATACAAAAACATTCGAACACATAAAAGGAATACACACACAGAAAATAAATAAATAATATCTAACTACATTTTACATTTGTCACCGCTGCGACATCCCATGGGAGACGGCACTACAGCGATTTAAATAAATGCAGTCAAGCCTGCTCGCAATCATATTCAGGATACTGTTGGAGCTGGCCCGCACCCTGCGCACCAAAGAACCGCATCTCTTTCGCATTGTAGCGTAGAAACAATCTACGTGTGCATCGGCAAACATTCCTGATGCGCTACAGAAGCGGGGCAGCCCCACCAGCACCCTGAACGCATTGTTGAATTGGACACGGAGTGCGCCGTATGATCCCCTTGCACACCTAGCCCACAGGCTGCACGTGTAAAAGCTTGTACAGTAAGCTCGGAAGAGTGTGATTTTGACATTAAGTGAACATCGTGCAAACCTGCGGGCCAGCATGTTCGCCCTGATCGACAACGCCCTCCGCTCCCTTTCTATATCGTCGTCGTCTTTGAGGTCAGGGGTCAATATGTGACCAAGATATTTAAATTTGAAGACTCTTTGCAATGGTATACTATTGAGTATGATAGGTGGTATTTTATCAAGGGTTTTACCCCTGGCCTCAAAAACCACGACCTCTGATTTTTTACAATTGTATTTCAAGCCATGTGTCTTAGCGTATCTTTCACAAATGTCTATTAGCTTTCGTAAGCCACAGACTGATGCGCTCAGTAGCGCCATGTCATCAGCGTAGCTGATATTATTGACGCAAACGCCATCAACATAACAACCGACTCTGGCGCCACTGAGCTCACCAATTAGCTCATTAATGTACAGGTTGAAAAGCGTCGGTGAGCTCAACCCCCCTTGCCTAACCCTGCATTCCAACCTGTATGAGTCAGACAATGACCCAGCCCATCGCACATTGTTGATCTGGTTTCCATACCAGTACTTAAAAATGTTTACTAATGCATGTGGTAACTTAGTATTGTCCAACTTTCTCCATAGCATGTCGTAGGAAACCAGATCAAAAGCCCTAGATAGATCCAGGAAGCAGGCATAAATGGGCGTCCTACGTTGCGTATAATATGTGACAGCATGCTTTAAACACAATACGGCACTCTCCGTAGACAACCCTGGACGGAACCCAAACTGGTTGTCATAGAAGTTAGTGCACTCATTGGGATGTGTGTTCAGCATGCCGTCAAACACCCTCGCTATCACGGTAGCCAGAGAGATGGGTCTATAGTTATCGCTGTCGGCTAAATCACCAGTTCTGTTTTTGGCTATAGGGACTACAACCGTCTTTATCATGTCAGCCGGCAAGTAACCATGACTCACACAAAAGCCATAAAACATAGCAAGAACCCGTGGTAAGTGTGGTCCAGCATATCGGAGGTGCTCGATACTGAGACCGTCATGGCCAGGGGATTTGCCTCGTGACATGGATTGTATAATTTTGGCAATATCTTTCGATTTAAATTTTACTCCAACTGGCCCACCAGGCTCAACATCGAGCACCGCCTCAGAAGGTCCCAGGGGAGCTGTGACAGTAAATTTGTTTTTAAACATATTAGCGATTTGTACAGGCTGGGTGACGCCACCGACGCTCACGGGCGTTCCAGGTTTAGCTTGTAATTTGTTCGTGTGCTTCCAAAACCCACGAAAGTCGTTTTTAGAATGGTGCGAGGCCAGAATGTCCATTTTGACTTGTTCCTCATGATCTTGGCACCATTTTAATTTAGACTTAAATATTTTTCTAGTCTCACACATTTCGTTGTACGTTATCCCGGAAGTTGGTTTGCCATACCACACCCACTTCAAAAATTTTTGCCTGGCCTCCACATGAGCGTCCGCAACGTGTTTATTCCAGCCTACAACCACCCTTTTAGGGCGCTTTCTCACGCTTTGTAGGCCAGACACAGCTGCTCCACTTATGCCTTGCACGATGTCATAGTAAAAGCCATCAATAATAGATCTATGATTAGGATTATTACACACTTTATCGCAACATTCGCTGAGCTGCTGTGGAAAATCGATACGTTTCAAACTATCATGACAAGCTATCTGGTAAACTTCTATCTGACTTTGACTTCTCTCACCCCATACAACCCGGCTAGTAATTATTGCGTTGTTACAATTCCTTGGCGTTATTAACTCTAGACTACATTCTACTGTCAAGGGTAGATGATCAGAACAGAACATTATAAAGTACTCAATAATAAATATAGTACATCGGTATTTGAAAGGAGACAATCGGTTTATTTCGGCTCTGTAGAGCGACGTCTCTGTCGCACACTAACTCTGTGTGGGCATATATTATGTCAGTCGTTGAACAAGCGCGAGAGAGTGCACATGTGACCAGTTAAAATAAAAAAAAATATAGATTTATTAAAAATGTAATAATTTAAAAGAAAAATCTTCTAGAATATATGTATTTTAACGGCACTAGTCAGCAAACAACAAATTCTGAAAATGCAAGAATGCTTAGTCCGATCGTGCTTTTTATCGTTTGTTTCACGTTCTCGCTTGCACGCTCGGCGTAGGCGGAACGTGAAACTTTTTTGGTGCGTGCAGCCGGCGTTCATCGACTTCGTCACGTCAAAAAAGTGTAAATAAACATATGTTGCAATCATTATTCATTATTCTCCTACTCTTATCCCAATTACTTGTGATCGATACAATATGTACTCTTCTTTCATAGTATATATTGTAAAAGTTATTAGCAATAGTTTTATGACCGGCCGCCTGCCAGACGTCAACGCTCCTTGTGAATGTAATTGTTGACCAAACGGCATCAAATGAAGTTGGCCCAGGTCGATATAAAGCTCTTAGTAGTCTTTTACGACATCCACAAGCAAAGTAAAGGTTGTTAGTATTAGTAGCCGCTATCACAACAGCATAAAAACAACATCATGCATAAACATATGTTGCTGCGCGGAATATCTATACAAGCTAGATAGCAAAAACACATTGCCACTTATCAATTAGCGACCCGATCTCACTTCTCTACGATATTTGTTCGCTATGTCACCGAATATTAAATCTGTGATAACTTATAGGATTTTAATTTTAATGATATACTATGAATGACAATTTTAATGTACATTAAATTCAACAAGTATCTACACATACATACGTACATATCATCACGCCATATCCCTTGCAGGGTAGGCAGAGAGAACAGAGTGCCAGAGAACTCTATCTCTGCATACTTCACTCGCTTCCTCAACATTCATAATTCTCTTCATACACACTCGCCGGTTTCGGAAACTCTTGACTCCACCTTCCTTCAGTACATGACCGATCTGGTCTAGGTAGGTTAGTCTCGGTCTCCCCCAGTACCTACATCCTTCCACTTTCGCATTGTATATCTTCTTAACCAGACGTTCGTTCGGCATTCTTTCCACATGTCCGAACCATCGGAGCATTCCCTTTCGCATCTTTACACCAATACTCTCTTTCATACCTACTCGCTCTCTTACGTCGTCGTTACGAATGCGGTCGGTCAGCCTAACTCCACAGATTTTCCGAAGAGATCACATTTCGACCGCATTAATTTTACTTTCATACTCTTTTCTGCATACCCAACTTTCGCTTCCATACAGTAGTGTTGGGACAAGCACTGCGTTATGTATTGCTACACGTGCCTTCTGGCTGAGGTGGTGGCTGCCGAGAAGTTGCCCCAACGCTCCGTTTAGGGGTGTAAATTAGGCCTGCGAAGCTGGTTGGACGATTCATTTGCGCGGAGCCGATACTATTGAAACTAGAAACATGAAATATTGACAATAGTTTATTTTTATGACATAGAGATCTATTAAGAAAAGTATTTACGAAATTCTACCTAAAGGGGTGAAACAGAATGGCAAAGTTTGTATGCGGAGAAAAAACAATCTATATCGATTCTTTTCAAATTACGTACAAATATTATTCAGCAAAAATAAATTAACACGTGTTTCAGCATTTGTCAATTTTCATCCTCTGCGGGTGCAAATTATGCCTAAGAAGCTACTTAAATGACTCTTTTGCACCGAGCCGAAACTAATAAAACTAGAAAAATGAAATTTTGACCGCAGTTTCTTTTTATGACGTAGTGATCCAGTAAGAAAGGATTTTACGAAACTTCGTACCTAAGGGGATGTAACAGAGTAGCAAAGTTTCTATGACGAGAAAAAAAATCTTTATCGATTCTTTTCAAATTACGTACAAATATTCTTCGGGAAAAATAAATTAACAAGTTTTTCACCATTATCAATTTTCATATCCTAAATAAGTGAACCGAGTAAAAGAGTAATATATATATATATATATATATATATATATATATATAAATAGTACTTGATAAAATTCTGCAGTGATACATTTATTTCCTTATAGGATTAAAAATTAGCACAAGTAAGTTACTATACAGGCAACTTTTGTATCCTAGAGACTAAACTAAAAAGGAGTATTCTGGAAGTATTCTGAGGATATATTTCTCCCTAATAGATTTTTATGAGCTATGTTCTGGACATGCTACGTTTGTTCCGCCTGCGCCGATAGAAGGGTGGCGTGCGGTCTTATAATCCACCGTTAGCGTCTAATATTATATTAAATCATTTTAATGGCATTTTATTTAATGTGATGCGTAAGAAGTGCTGCAGTGTAGTAAATAAGATATAATAGTGTTTTAAACAGGATTTCGTTTAATGTTATATTAAATAATTTTGGTGGCATTTTACTTAATGTTATGCATAGGAAGTGCTGCAGTATAGTGGATATGATATAACAGTGCTTAATACATGTTTTCATTTTCCATCAAAATCCCCAGACGATACCATTAACAATGGGACCAAAGTACTGTTCATGGCGACGATTTAACTTACTGGGGAACAAGTACTTTAAATCCTTACTAATATTATAGTAACTCTGTCTGTCTGTCGCTCTTTCACGTCAAAACTACCGAACTGATCTAAATGAAATTTGGTACACAGATAGTCTAGAACCTGACAAAGGACATATGCTACTTTTTAATGCAAAAAAAGGGTTGTAAAGGGGGAAGAAAAGTTGTAAGGAAGTATCGTCATTTTTAAAGCCAGAAACTTGAAATTTATTTTTAGGCTATTGAGTAGATATAAAGAAATATGACATTAAAAATTTGTAAAAAATTTACCCTTGAGGGGTGAAATAAAAATAGGGGATGAAAAACTTTAGGAAAGTAACCTTTTACGCGGGCGAGGCTAGTAAAGTTATAAATAAAGCTTTACGATATAAAAACTCGACACTGGCAATAATGAGCTCGTATTAGTAGCTGATTGCCAGTACAAAAAAAAAATGGAGAATCACTTTCAACAAAAATATTTATTCATTATTACGGGTTGTTGCATTAAAAAAAAACCTACCTTTGTTTAAAGATTTTTTGAACAGCTCCCTTGGTTTACCATCTGATTGTACAACCAAACTGTAACAAAATTAAATTATTAATTGAAACGAATTTACGGCGAATGTGATATACGGCTTATAAAATTTAAAGCCTTTTTTTGCGGTGGACTATGGATGTGGTCGCACCCCGCCGAAACGACGGAAGAGACGGCACGCAACCCCATAGACCAACCCTGCAAGGACTCCTCTCTTCGCCGTACGAGCGGGCCACCAGTACCCGATCATTGTCTTCAGTGGCCAAAAAATTTAAAGTCTTGAGCTTTAAATTCGCCTCCTCCATGATAGTAGTTAAATTTATCTACTATGTTGATCAGGCGTATGTTGGTCAAGGCAAGCTTAATATCAAGTGTTCATTATCTTGCATAGATGTTATTATTTATGTTCCCAACATTACTGTATGGAAGCGAGAGTTGAGTATACAGAAAAGAGCATGAAAGTAGAATTAATGCGGTCGAAATGCGATCTCTACGGCAATTCTGTGGAGTTTGGCAGATCGATCGCATTCGTAACGACGACGTAAGAGAGCGAGTAGGTATGAAAGAGAGTATTGGTGTAAAGATGCCAAAGGGCATGCTCCGATGGTTCGGACATGTGGAAAGAATGCCAAACGAACGTCTGGTTAAGAAGATATACAATGCGAAAGTGGAAGGATGTAGGTAGCGGGGGAGACCGAGACTAACCTACCTAGACCAGATCGGTCATGTAATGAAGGAAGGTGGAGTCAAGAGTCTCCGAAACCGGCGAGCGTGTATGAAGAGAATTATGAATGTTGAGGAAGCGAGTGAAGTATGCAAGGATAGAGTTCTTTGGCACTCTGTTCTCTCTGCCTACCCTGCAAGGGATATGGCGTGATGGTATGTATGTATGTATGTAATTAGTTCATATCCTTCTTATATCAATTGGATATAAAAATATTCATATTTCATCAGTATGTAATTTTTATTTAAATATGGAATAGGTATATTTAGCAAATCCACAAACCTTTAATATCTAAATCATCATCATCATCACAGTCTATGTATATCCCACTGTTGGGCTCGGGCCTCCTCCGTAATGGGAGGGAAATTAACCTACTATACCACGCTGGTCAGACGTGTTGGTATAGGGTTATGTTTCAAGTTTTCCTTCTCTCGCATAGATGTTATATGCGTTTTATATCCCTTAGTCGTCTCGTACGATCGCCCACGGGTAAGATAAGGGGTGGTGAATTGTATTCTTACTCCGTCACCACATGGATATAAATATTATAACCGAAATAGAAAAAGAAAATTTTTAATAAGAGCGATCCAGGTAATTAACGTACAATTATATGCGCTAGAAGAGCGTATAAGTCACACTTCTCAGATATCCGAAGGCAAGCGAGATACTGCTCTCACTCTATCAGACACAATGTTTACCCTCTACCCCCTTTGCCCTCATAAAAGCTTAAAGAACAAAATATCAAAACCCTACATAACAAAAAAAAATACAATAAACCACCAACTTACATAAATAAAATTAAAAAAATCACACCACTGTACCGCATATCGAAAATTTATCATTTAATTTATCAAAAACGTAGATATACTTAAAATATCTAACAATTAAATAAACAAATAAAAAAAGAAATCAAATTATAAATATATTAAACTAGAACGCACGTACGACATTGGCAAAAGAAACTGTCAACACACGTTTCGCGCCAACTTACAACTGTTCAGAAACGAAGGCGTGTCAATAGATAAATTGAATTTAAATTGAAACATTATATATATTCTATAAAGCTGTATATATATATGTATATTAGAGTAGTTTTGGCGGGCAAGGAAAAGTGTTATGTGCTACTCTTGTAGGTATAATATTCAAATATCTTAGTGTTTTCGACGGGGGATGGTACCCGAAAGGGTAACCCGCCGGGCTGGCCATGGACGTCAAGGATTCGGTACCAATAGTTAGCCCAATGGCGATAGGGATTTTTTTTCTTTTTTTGTGTGTCTTAGTTGTTAGCCTCAGATGGCTATGACAACTTTACCCGGACTGTGGGTGAGCGCTGAGGGCTCTCAACCCGTAGTGGCGATAGGGAGGGAATACAGTGGATTATAGGAGCCACACGCCGCACTTTCGTCGCCCCAGACCGAACGAACGGCGTGTATGAGACCATAGCCTGCCAAAAAGAAAGTGGTCTAACTTAAAGCATGGTATTATCAAGGATATAAAAATCACATCGCTCGACTAACCGACAACCGTTGGGGAAGAAAGATTTTCGAGTGGCGACCACGAATCGGACGACACAGCGTAGGTGGCGCAGTAGCGTTTTGAATGGCATTCTTGTGGGCAGACCTATGTCCAACAGTGCACATTTACGGGTTGATGGATGGATGGAAGCATGACACAACCATTTTCAAATAAATTATCATTACTTTTATTCAGAACGATAGTTATTCGATTCGTAGATGCAGAAACTCTGATATAAATTGATAATGGCCACCGGTTTATTAAGAACACAAAAGGAACATATAACCATATCCTATTTTGAATATTACGCTATGAAAGAAACTTTGAATAAGAAAATTATCGTTTCATACATATATGCTGAGCTTATATATAGCAGTGTGGTAGTGGCTACGAATACTACCAACCCTTACTTTGCTCGTCGATGTCGTAAGAGATGACTAAGAGCTTTATAACGACCTGGGCCAACTACATCTGATGCCAGTTGGTCAACAATTACGTTCCCATCGACCGTTCTGTATCGACTCCAAGTAATTAGGATAAGAGTACGAGAATGATGATGATATTCTGTACTTATATATATTGCTGGTTTCGAGCCTCCTCCACGATAGGCAGGAAATTGACCTACTACCACGCTGGTCAGACAGGTTGGTATAGGGTTTTGTTTCGAGTTTTCCTTCTCTTGTACAGATATATGCGTTTTATATCCCTTAGTCGTCTCTTACGATCACCCACGGGTAAGATAGGGGGTGGTGAATTGTATTCTTAATCCGTCACCACACGGAAATGTACATTAAAATTGGCATTTAGAGCATATCATTAAAATGAATATTCTAGAAGTTATCAGAGATTTAAAATGGAAATATAGAGCGACTAAATACTGAAGCAAAGCGAGGGCATGTCCCAAATATAGAAAAATTTTAAAATGACGCGCAGTGAAAGACGGCAATAGACCGAACTTCGCACTCAATTAGATAAGAATAAGAAATTCGTAGAAGACTTTTGTCTCCGTGGGTCTTGTATTATAATCGATATCTAGTGTTTTAACGTGTTATATTAGATAATTTTGATGGCATTTTATGTAATGTGATTGAAGTGCTGGGATGTAGTGAATATCATATAACAGTGCTTTACAACATTTTCATTTTCCATCAAAATTACCAAAATTTACTATTAACTGTGCGGCCATAGCACTGTTGATAGCCACAATTTGACTTACTGACGGACAATGACTAACATGAAGAAAGTTGTAACTCGACACTGGCAAAAATGGCTCGTAAAGTATTTGACTGCCAATACGAAAAAAGAAGAAGATGACTTTTGGCGAGAATATAATAAATGTCATGTGGTGCTCTTGTATTATATTTAATATCTTAGTGTATTTAACGTGTTACACCGTGTGCCAACGAAGACAAAGACCGGGTTTCGGTGGCCCGCTCGCTTGGCGAAGAGAGGTACATGTAGGGCGGGTCTATAGGGTCGCGCGCCGCTTCTTCTGTCGCCCCAGACTGATTTAGCGGGGTGAAAAAAAAACAAATTGCTTACCGCATCAAAATTATTAACGCCAATAAGAACGGAAGCCTAAATTAAATATAAATATTGACTATATTAAAACCATAGAGAATTCACCTTTTGTTCACTCCAACGCGCGCTCGGCAAAGGTCATACCGCCCACGGCCTATTTCTGAATGAAATGATAATACAATAAGCAAAACTCATATGTAAAATTGTTTATACAATTATATAGACAATATAATTTAATAAAAATCTTTTCTCTCTCGTATTGTCAATGAAAAATATAATATAACTAACGACCCGCCCTCGCTTTGCTTCGGTATTGGATCGCTTTGCCCCTTTATTTTAATATTTATCTATCTAATATTTTTAAACGAGCAATTTTTCTTGAAATATCTGAATCTCGGAAACGGCACCAACAATTTTCTTGAAATTTAGCGTGCAGGGGGTTCCGGGAACTATCGCTTAGCGAGATAGCCACCTGGCGCGAGAACACCCGCCGGGACGTAATCGCCCGTTGGGTTACGCGGCTGGAGAGGCCTAGACACGGTGTTGTTACCGCTGAGGCCCTCCGGCCCGTACTGATGGACTGTATGGAGCGGCGGCACGGAGTCCTCTCCTTCCGGTTGGTGCAGGTCTTGTCGGGGCACGGTTGCTTCGGCAAGTACCTGCACACGGTCGTGAGGAGGGAGTTGACTCCGTCCTGCCACCAGTACGGTAGTAACGAGGACACGGCGCAATATACGCTCGAGGTATGTACGAGCTAGGATGGGCAGCGCCGTGACCTCGTCGCTGTCATCGGTGCCGACTTGACGCCGTCTGTCGTGAAAGCGATGGTCGACAGCGTCAGGAACTGGGGCGCGGTCGCCGCCTTCTGTGAGGCTGTCATCTCACATGCGGACTCGGGCCGCCGCCGGCGCCTCTGGCGGCGCAGGCGCGAATATCTGCGCCTGATGCCGCCCTAACCGAGGCTTCGGGTGGTCGGACCGGGGAATAGTCCGGTCATCCGACGTGAGGCTACCGCGTGAGGACGACGCCCCGATGGCGAAAGCTGTCGGGGCGTCGAAACGAGAGGAACACGCGAGGGTAAACCGCCGGGCGGGCCACCGAAGACAAAGATCGGTACCGGTGGCCCGCTCGCACGGGGAAGAGTGCTGCTTGCAGGGTGGGTCTATGGGGTCGCGCACCGCCTCTTCCGTCACCCCGGATGGATTTGGTGGAGCGTGGCCACTCCATAGCCCACCGCAAAAAAAAAACAAATGAAGGGGTAGTTGCAATCTCATGATGTTTTACAGTGAGGTGAAGGGGGCCAAACCATTCTTCAAAATTCCTTACGTAATTTATGAACGGCCCCTTAGTCGTCTTTTACAAGATCCACGAGCAGAGTAAAGGTTAGTAGTATTCGTAGCCGCTACCGAACAGCAAATAAATCACATATGTTTGAAAGTAAACTACCCATTGTGCGTTTAAAAACTCTACGGCAGTTAACGAAGAGCTGATGATCTTGAAACGCCTGAATAGTTACACATAAGCTGTAGCTAAGAATCATTTCGATCATGTCAGCTTTTAAACCCAAAAAGCCGCATTGTAATTGGTCCATTCTTTTATAAGATACGAAGTCATTTATGAGATACATACAATCAATATCAAATGACATTTTTCGCGTCGGATTTTAAATATTTTGATACATTCCTTTTTACGACCGTGATCCTGCCAGATCTAAAATATTTTATCCGACGTCCTCGAATATTTTTTTTAATCAACTATTTTCTTACTTTAAACAAAATAATAGCTTTTTAAAAATATCAAATACGTTTAAACTAATGTTTTTTTCTTGACATATGTATTATAATAATATCCTATAAGTGCAATGTGAGAAAAATACAATCATTTTTAGGTTTGAAAAGTGCTTGATTTTCATATATCGAGAGTAGAGCGAGACCTCAACGCTTCGCTTATGAGGCGTGCAAAAGGTTGCACAACAGAATATTAAAGACCTTCATACAGTTTCTTTTAAAAAAAAAACCGATGTGATCTATGAAATACTTCTCATAACTTGTCTATGTTCATTTTCAACGAGTTCAAAGACTTATTAAGTACCAATAAAAATGTTAAATATTAAATTATATTATTTGTATTTAAAAAAAAACATCATAAATTTAAAAATTCAATATGTTTATGTGCAATAAAAGTTTCTAGCTTATGTAAAATATTAAAAATAAACTTTTAATTTATTATTCTACTCCGCTCAAATAATTAAGATTTCGTATATTTTAGTTTTGTATTTTCTTCTATAATAATATCTGTGTGATACTTCTATATATACATATCTATAAAATAGGGTTTTTGAAGTTATATTTCTTTTGGCGCGTTAGGGAAAAATGATGAGAGTAAATTTTTACGATGCGCGCGCACACCGTCACGAATTTAGCTATAGTCAACATTTAAGTTTTTTAACTATAGTCTTTAAAATAATTTGGATAATCCAAAAGTGCACGCCTCATAATTTTTATATTATTTATCATTTACTATTAGTCAATGCCAGAAATAAAAATAAAATTAAAGAAAAAAGCCTTTTATCAAAACGAGCTTTTATTATTTGCTAATAAAATAAATAAAAAGTTAAAAATAAATTAACTCTAATAAGACATATAACACTTTATAAGTTCATTGTAACCTTTAACGATAATTAAGCTTCTTCGTCTACTACAAAATAATTCCATATCATACATAATTATATATTTTTAACACGAAAACTTTACAACATAATTATTAAATCTTCCCGTTTCTATCAGTCTCAATTTTGTAAATAAAAGCGTGTTGCATTTTGATGGTATGATTAAGAACATTTAGCACCTCCTTTTCTCTTATGACCAGCTTCCAGGTCCAACATCAGACCCTGGTTACCATATGGTATCAAAGTACTCGACAAGACGAACCAAACGAGTCCAAACTCGATGGAGTTGCGTCGTTTAATTACGGAGTTCCTATGGCCCGCTTCCAGGTCGATTATCAAACCCTAGTTACCACATAGTATCAAAGTACTCGACAAGACAAATCAAAGGAGCCTAAACTCGATAAGGTTGCGTCGTTTAATTACGGAGTTCCTATGGCTAGCTTCCAGGTCCATGATCAGACCCTGGTTTCCATATAGTATCAAAGCACTCGCCAAGACGAATCAAATAAGCCCAATTTCGATGGGGTTGCGTCGTTTAATTACGGAGTTTCTATGGCTTGCTTCCAGGTCCATCGTCAGACCCTGGTTACCATATAGTATTAAAGTAATCATCAAGACAAATCAAATGAGCCCAAACTCGAAAGGGTTGCGTCGTTTAATTACGGAGTAAATATGGCCAGCTTCCAGGTCTATCATCAGATCCGCTATATGTCACAATAGTATTGCATTGTCATCCGATTTATATATGCATGCTAAATTTCAGCTCAATCGGAAACCGGGAAGTGGATCAAATTTAACTTGCAAGATTTGATTACATACAACGGGACAGGTAAAACTAAATATAAGCTTGTAATGAAAGAAAAGAAATACTTTTGAAATTTCGTGCCATTCTCGACGTAGAGCTAAACATAGCTGTATAGGCTGAATGGGATTTATTTCCTTTGCCTGTCCGAATGGACGAACAAAAAAAATGTAAACGAACGCAATTTTCATGAGGTATACATACACTAAAGACTAAGCAGTTTAGTTTTTTATTAATTGCAATTAAACGACAATGAATTACCAAGCCATTTTCGAAAGGAAACAGCGCGTTGCGATTATGAAGATTTTAATAAAAGAAAAACTTCGATACATTCATTTTTACGGTCGTGATCCTGCCAGATACAAAATATTTTCTCCGACGTCTTCGAATATTTTTTTAATCAACTATTTTCTTACTTGAAACAAAATAATTGCTTTTTAAAAATATCAAATACGTTTAAACGAATGCTTTATCTTGACATATATATTATAATATTATCCTATAAGTGCAATGTGAGAAAATTACAATCATTTTTATGTTTGAAAAGTGCTTGATTTTCATATGTCGAGAGTAGAGCAAGACCTCAACGCTTCGCTTATGAAGCGTGCAATATAGCATGATCTCTGTGACAGTTCTCACTAGTGCCGCACGCTTACGATGCAGTCCGTATTTTTGTCGATATAATTCCTTATTTTTTAAAGTTATTTACTACTGCAATTGAAAAACAATGTATGAAAATCTGATTGAATTTTAATCAAATAGATGGATGAATCGATTATAAATTTAAAACAATCTATGAAAATCTTAGTAAATTTAAATTAATGGATTTTATTTAATTTAAACTAAAGCTGTTAATTAATTCTTTTTATTATTCGAAAGGAATACATCCAAGTTCTTCGTCACTATTATCATCATCGCTGGCGCATTCCTGTAGGTTGATGATAAGTTCTTGGTCACAGATTATTTCATGAATAGGTAATCATGTTTATTTTATAAAATAAATTATCTTTTTATTATAAAAGAAATGGTCCTATACATACATACATACACATACATACATATCATCACGCCATATCCCTTGCAGGGTAGGCAGAGAGAACAGAGTGCCAGAGAACTCTATCTCTGCATACTTCACTCGCTTCCTCAACATTCATAATTCTCTTCATAAACGCTCGCCGGTTTCGGAGACTCTTGACTCCACCTTCCTTCAGTACATGACCGATCTGGTCTAGGTAGGTTAGTCTCGGTCTCCCTCGGTACCTACATCCTTCCACTTTCGCATTGTATATCTTCTTAACCAGGCGTTCGTTCGGCATTCTTTCCACATGTCCGAACCATCGGAGCATTCCCTTTCGCATCTTTACACCAATACTCTCTTTCATACCTACTCGCTCTCTTACGTCGTCGTTACGAATGCGGTCGGTCAGCCTAACTCCACAGATTTTCCGCAGAGATCGCATTTCGACCGCATTAATTTTACTATCATACTCTTTTCTGCATACCCAACTCTCGCTTCCATACAGTAATGTTGGGACAAGCACTGCGTTATGTATTGCTACGCGTGCCTTCTGGCTGAGGTGGTGGCTGCCGAAAAGTTGCCCCAACGCTCCGTTCACTCTATTTCCCGCATTCACTCTTCGCTCTATATCAGTGGTGTACCTTCCATCTCGGCTAAATCCACATCCAAGATATACAAATTCATCCACTTGCTCTAGTACATCATTACCTATTGTTACTCTTACATCTGTTCTGGTTTTATCTCTTTCAAAGACCATTATTTTGGTTTTGCTCACATTCACGCGTAGACCCCTTTTCTTACAATCTTCTGTCATTGTGTCGACTAGGGTCTGCAGGTCAGTCGCTGACTGTGCCAGCAGGACTGCATCATCTGCATAAAGCAGAGCAGTGACCACTGAGTCGCCCATTTGGACTCCCACATTCATATCGTTCAACCTTTGGAGACATTTATCCAGATATATGATAAACAGCCTGGCTGACAGAACGCACCCCTGCTTAACGCCGATATTGACGTCAAACCAAGGCGACATTCCATCATCCAGCCGCACACAGGCTCTACAGCCCATGTAACTGGACTGCACAGCCTGTAGCAGTTTATCGTTAATACCATACTCCGGTAAAATGTCCCAAAGTTCCTTTCGTACAACCGTGTCAAATGCTCTCTCCAGATCCACAAAACTGCAGAAAACCCTCTGACCTAGAGCCAGATGCTTCTCCACAATGTTGCGCAGAGAGAACACTTGATCCATGCATCCCCTTCCACTCCTGAAACCTCCTTGTGTCTCACACAGTAAACCATCGGACACCATCCTCATTCTCCTTTCAATAATTTTTCCATACACTTTTGCTGCCAAACTGGTCAAGCTTATGGCTCTGTAATTTGCGCAGTCATAACGTGAACCCTTGTTTTTAAACAAAGGCACGATGACTGCGCTATTCCAGTCTCTGGGAACCATTCCCGAGCTCCAACATAAATTGAGGAGCAACAGGAACGCCTCCCAGACACAAGAGCCACCGAGTTTGATCATCTCGGCAGACACCATATCAATGCCCGCTGCCTTACCATTTTTCAAACTTCTTATCGCCCATTCAACTTCATCCATACTGATGCCATCGGAGGACGCCGTTGTCGAATGTTGATCTACTAAACCACATCCAACACCGGCGCCAACCGTAGCATCCGCATACATATCGCCAAAATATTCACTCCATCGGCTTAACACGTCTTGTGCTTGTGTAAGAATGTCTCCACCTTTAGACCTTATTTTATTCATTCTGAAGGCTGACCAACCACCCCGAGACTTCCTCACCTCCCTCCAAAAGAGTTTGGTGTTACCCTCGAAGTTTTTAGTCAGCCTATCTTCTGCACTCATACTTGCTCTATCACGTTTCTCTTTCACTAAGGCCTTGGTGTCATTCTTACATTGCCGATATATTTCTTTCTTCTGTTCAGTCATACTGTCATTCAGATTCAAAGAAGAGACATAGTCCAGCCACGCTTTCTTCTTTTGCTCTACGGAAGCTGCCACTTCCGCATCCCACCATGCATCACCATTTGTGTTTCTATGCTTCTTTGAACTTCCACATACTTCTTTTGCTGTGTCTACCATACTCTCTTTCAATACTCTCCAGCATTCTTCAATGTCCGATTGCGGCTGGCTTGCCATCGTCAGCCGTTCTCGGACACCCTCTGCATACTTTTCTCTTACACACTCTTCTTGCAACCTTTCAACCTTTATTCTTTCAAGCCCTCCGAAGTGGACACGCTCTCGCCAGTGCCTCCACTTTCTGAACAGACCACTAAATCTCGCAATAACGAGATAGTGGTCCGTATCGACTGTGGGGCCCCTGTAGGCTCTTGCGTCCAATATTTTGCTTCGGAGGCGACTGTCTACCAAAATTAAATCTATTATACTTTTCTGTTCATTCCTTCTCCATGTATACATATGGATGTCCTTATGTTGGAAAAATGTGTTTGACACAATAAGGTTTCTCTCCATGCATACATCCGCTATGAGCCTACCTGCGTCGTTCACTCTCTTATCACCAAATGGACCAAGTACGTCCTCATAGTCGGGACGCTTGGTCCCCACCCATCCGTTCAAATCTCCGCATACAATCACGCGTTCACTGGTTTCTGCCATATCCAGAACTTCCCTAACATTATCCCAAAACTTCTCTAGGTCTGATGCCACCGAGGATCCTACGGGAGCATATGCTACAACCATGAATACCTTGGTGACACCTAGTTTTATACGGACCCAGAGAAGTCTGGGATCATACATTCCGTAATCCTTCACACCTGAGGCCAAGCGAGAGGACAACAGCACTCCTACCCCCATGCTGGCTCGATCGCTCTGTGGTACACCAGACCACAGAGCCATTCCGCCACCAGGAAGATCGCAGGCGTCGCTGCCCCTTCGCTTGGTCTCTGTTACACAGAGCACGTCTAGCTGTTTGTCCGCCATGACGGATATCAGCTCGTGCAACTTACCTTCCACACAACCTCTTACATTCCACGTGCCCACCCGGCACTCCGTTCTCCTCGACTCGCCTAACTGGGCAAGGCGTGATGGGTGGCGGCCCCCATCGCCGCAACTGCCGATGTTCGTACCGACGGGGGCGGGTCGGTACGCGTCGCCTCCGGGGGACGCCCTAACCCGCATTGCGGTACGCATTTCGAGCCGAATTAGCAGTCTAATTAGACTGGCAGGGGACGCGAACGAGCACGCTCCGGACTATGCCCCCCTATTAATATTATAACTGATGTCTGAATATTAAATTAACAAAATTTACTTATTTTATAGAGTAACCATATGGTTTATATAGGTAATGTATTGGTTTTACTTGTTTTATAAATAATTAATAAGAATGTTATCGATTGGCCCCATCTCTATCTTATTCTCAGTTCAGTATGACCTTGTACTTGCGTAAGCATCTTATTTTTATAAAATGGTTACTAAGTATTTGAAAACATATAAGGTACAAGTTTTAGTGTAAGTTTTCATATTTTTAGGGTTCCGTACCTCGAAAGGAAAAAACGGAACCCTTATAGGATCACTTTGTTGTCCGCCCGTCTGTCCGTCTGTCTGTCTGTCAAGACTCTTTTTCTCAGGAATGCGTGGAGGTATGAAGCTGAAATTTATATCAAATACTCAGGTATACTGTCCCTTAGAGCTGTGAAAAAATCAAACTTTTAAGCTAACGCAATCAAAAGATACAGCTATTTATGTCGCAAATTTCTGCAAATTTTCGACACTCGCAAGGGAATCAAAACCCGCCCTAACCGAGGCCTCGGGTGATCGGACCGGGGAATTGTCCGGTCACCCGACGTGAGGCCACCGCGTGAGGGCGACGCCCCGACGGCGAAATCTGTCGTGGCGTCAACGAGAGGAACCCGCGAGGGTAAACCGCCGGGCGGGCCACCGAAGTTAAAATCGGGTACCGGTGGTCCGCTCGCACGGCGAAGAGAGAAGGTTTTACGGTGGGTCTATGGGGTCACGCGCCGCCTTTCCGTCACCCCGGACCGATTCAGCGGGGCGAGACGCACCCATAGCCCACCAATAAAAAAAAAAAAAAAAGGGAATCAAAACCCGTGAACTCAGAATCTTGAAATTTGGAACGAAGCAACGTCTTATAGCGCAGATTAAGGAAAAATTGTGAAAACTGTAAATTTTTGATTACATCATATAAAAAAATATTTTTAATCATTTTAAACTCACTACCCCTTTTCACCTGAACGTGTATGGTTAACAAGCAGCAGTTAATTTTGCACTGACAATGAACAGGCAGCGTGACCGAGTGATCTAAGGCGCTGGTTTAAGACACCGTAAGCATGAGTTCGAATCTCACCGCCGCCGAGCTCTTCTTGCTATTTATTTTTGCAAAATTTATTTATAATAATTTAATAATATAATATTATAAATAAAATGATTTAAAAACGTGTACATTAAATGTTTTAAAAATGAGTAGTTTTAATAAATAGGTGTAACTTGAATTAATATCAAAGAAAAAAGAAACTTGAATTCATCATCATCATTCTCCTACTCTTATCCCAATTACTTGGGATCGATACAATATGTACTCTTCTTTCATAGTACATAATGTAAAAGTTATTGGCAATAGTTTTATGACCGGCCCCCTGCCAGACGTCAACCCTCCTTGGGAATGTAATTGTTGACCAAACGACATCACATGGAGTTGGCCCAGGTCGTTAAAAGCTCTTAGTCGACTTTTACGACATCCACGAGCAAAGTAAGGGTTGGTAGTATTCGTAGCCGCTACCACACAGCACAAAAAAAAACTTGAATTAATATAAAAAAAAAACTACTGCATAAATATTTTTTTAGTTTTACGTAACCCTTCGTGCGCGAGTACAACTCGCAATTGGCCGATTTTTATATTCATAATTCAGTTGAGATAGAAGTCATCATTTGCCTGCCCTCATCCCACGCTAACTGGGGCCGGCACAATACGTTCCTGCCTTCCACAATCTTCTATCAGCCGTCATATCTGCACTCACAACTTTCATACACATATCCTCGTTTACACAATCCGTCCATCTTTTTTGGGTCTCCCACGATTCTTACGCCCATCCACAAGCATATTGGTAACCCTCCTTGTCACATGCCTTTCATCCCTCCTCATCACATGTCCATACCAAGACAACCTCGCGCTTCTACACCTCTCTATCACTGGTGCTACTTTTAAACTTCCCCTAATATACTCATTTCGTATTTTATCTAGTCTTGTCACCCCACACATCCATCTTAACATACGCATCTCAGTAGCATGCTATCGTCTCTCATCCGTCTTTTTCAATGCCCAACATATAAAAAATGAAAATATACGCAATACAAAATAAAATTGTAAACATGACGCGTATTCATAATTACTTCATCGGTTTTGTCGCTATCTGTCACAGAGATCAAACTATATTTTAAAGACTACAGGCAATGCGTTATAATAAAACTTTCAATGTATTAAATACCTTTTTTCTATTGTTAGTGTCGTTTTTTTCTACAAACGTAGAATAAGGCGAGAGATAAAATTTTTGAAAAGATTTTTATCTTGTTACGCCAAAGAAGTATAACGTCTGACGCGTGTAAATAAGTACACACACACACTTTTTTTTTTAGCGGGCAAGAATAAGTGTCATGTGGTGCTCTTGTATAATATTCAATATCTTAATGTTTTAACGTGTTATATTAAATAATTTTGATGGTATTTTATATAATGTGATGCGGAGGAAGTACTGAGGTGTAGTGAATATGGTATAACAGTGCTTTACATACATTTTCGTTTTCCACTAAAATGTCCAATACCTTTAACTGTGTGGCCATGGCACTGTTGAAGGCGACGATTTGACTTACAAACGGACGATAACTTTAAATAAAGTTAATTTGTAAACCAAGATTTGGTTTAAAGGTCTTAGTAACCAGCTATAAATGCCAAAAAAATAATAAACTCGTCTTTTTTGTCTGTACGCTTAGATCTTGTACACTACACAACGGATTTTAATGCTCTTTTCATCAATAGAAAAAGTGATGCATAGGTTTATATACAGGGTAGAAGTGGACCGCTCCCGAAAACAAAGACAGGGGACCCTACTAGTCCTACTTGTAATGATAGGCTAGAAAAAAATCGATTCGTATAAAAAAAAAATTTTTTTACCACGCGAGGTCGTTGAACTCTTGAACATATGATCGTGAGTTTTGAATAGATTGCATTGATTTTCTCATCTGAGTAAAGTTACGTATTTTTTATGGAATTATCGTTACATGGCACTGTCCTAATACAATAGTATGTGAAAAAAAACTTTTAAAATTCGTTATGAGAAAAATTTTTTTTTTCATCCGAATCGATTTTTTTCCTAGCCTATCATTACAAGTAGGACTAGTAGGGTCACCCGTCTTTGTTTTCGGGAGCGGTCCCCTTACATCCTGTATATAAACTTCCTCTTTAATCACCCTCCCGTATTCGTCACCAGTTCTCCTGTGAATACGAACGCTGTAGAGTGTTCGAAACGTCGGGCAATAAAACTTCAAATACGAAACGCGATAGAATCCATAAAAATATTTTTATTTCAAATGCTAAAGTAAAATTTATGTCCGAAATAAATTTTATTTATTTTATGAGAGTATTAAGATTGTATTTATTTATTTATATTGTTAATAGTATTGGGTTCAACAGTCTAGTTAAACTAGTTTAGCTGATTATAATTTTTGAACGAACGTGTGCCATCTGGCGGACAATGCTTAAACATTATTTTTTTGCTCGTAAAACAAGTTTTTATAAAATAATCAAGCACAGCTAAATTTCAGCAATTTAAATAACAGGTTTGTGTCATCGTTTAATACAATTCTAACTGTAAAGTTAGAGTATTAAATTTGTATAATGAGTTAACATTGTCGAATACGAAGACCACAAAATATGAGTCGCAATTTGAATGTCATAATATCATTCATCATTCATCTACTCTTATCCCAATTACTTGGGGTCGATACAATATGTACTCTTCTTTCATAGTACATATTGTAAAAGTTATTGGCAATAGTTTTATGACCGGCCGCCTGTCAGACGTCAACCCTTCTTGGGAAGCATTTAATATCATAATATACGAGTAGCAAATTAAATGTCATATGATAGCTCACACTTGTCTAATTAGTAGGACGGTTGAAACGGATTTTTAATAGGTGTAAGATCGAGTCCCACTTGTGACCTTAATATTTCGCTCGTAAACAAGTTTCGATTGCAAATACTTTTAGTAATAATTTCTGCCTGTTTGTCGTCAACACTCCTTGTGAATGTAATTATTGACCAAACGGCATCAAATAATATTGACCCAGTTCAATCTTAAGCTCGTATTTATATTTTACGCCCACGATTTAAGCAAACTCATATAAATCGTCAATTATTTGGTTATAAAAGCCCATCTGGGTGGGTTTGGGGTTTTGTATTGGTAGGCAACGGCTTAGCTACCGAAGTAAAAATCGGGTACCGGTGGTCCGCTCGCACGGCGAAGAGAGAGGAGTTTTACGGTGTGTCTATGGGGTCACGCGCCGCCTTTCCGTCACCCCGGACCGATTCGGCGGAGCGAGATGCATCCATAGTCTACTCTAGTCGAGTTTTTTTTTTGTGGTGAAAAAAAAAAAAAAAAAAGACAGCGCCTTAGCTATAGCCTAAGGGGCCGTCAATTAATCACGTGAGGTTTGAAATTGTTTGACAAAAATCACGAAATATCACAACGTGGAGGGAGGGTGTAGTAAGATATCACGTGTATTTATTTTGTCGTCAAACGCTGAGATTTCTAAACTGAAAAGCCGTTGCCAGACATCGAACGAAGTCGTTTAAAGTAGGTGATCTGTATGAAGACCTTTTTGCGATGTATAAAAAAGCAAAAAAAAAACAAGAATATAATGAGCTGTGGGCTACTTGTTTGTAGGTACTAAAAATTCACGTGGTGTTGGTGTGGGAGAGCGGGTCATAGTATTAAACCTCAACACGTATCACCAAGGGGAATGGTGAGGTTAAAAATGCTAAAAAAAAAAAAACAAAAAAAAAAGAGCTCGTGATTAATGGACGTTCTCTAAGGTACAGCAAGGATCCATGGGCGTCAGTGACACTTACCATCAGATGTGCTACTTGCTCGTTTGCCACCATAAGCAATAAAACAAATTAGATTTAATTAGCAAAAATAAATATATATATCTTACTTGCTACAGTACAACAAACCGCCACAGATAAAATAAAACTAAAGTGAACTAATTTTGAAATAGATAAAATAACAAAGTACTTAAGATAATAATATAATAATAAACGGTAAAGTTTACCTTGATAAATTCATTAAACTATGCCACAATGACATACATTTATACATAGTATAAAATACAGTCGCTGCTTTTGTATGTTCGCTTATATCTTTTAAACTACGCAACGTATTTTAATGCGGTTTTCATCAATAGATAGATTGATTTAAGAGGAAGGTTTATATGTATAATACATTCATATTATATTAGATAACAGCTGAGAATTTCAAAGATGGATTGTGATGTAAAAATATACAATTTATGCGCTTACATTGCAAACGCTGATATATCAAAATAATGTACTATAAAATTGTATATTTTGAAAAAATCTACAGAAAGTCCAAGATAGTATATGTATATCTATCTCTTAAGAATAATCCACAGTAATATTTTACATATTTCTAAAAAAAAAACAATGCCTTATTTACGAAGCTATTTTAAACAATACAGTATTATTTCTTATACAATTAAACACACGTGTTGGATTTAGTGTAGGACAAAATTACACCTTAGGGGCCATTCATAAATTATGTAAGACGTTTATTAGATTTGAATATTATAACCACTTACTATAGGTAGGCGGAGGGGTAGTAAACCTGACATTACGCAAATTATTAAATTGAAAGTTACAAATTTTAGTCAAAACTGTGATAGATTATTATTAAGATTAATGTTATTGCAGTGAGTTAATGATACTTACTTGAAGTAAGAAGATTGTAATAAAAGATATTTTCAGAATAAACGGCGTTATATTTGATCAATAGGGCCCTTTCTTACAAAAATTCTTATTAAGAGGTAGGGGGGAGTATTTGCAATCTTATGATGCCTTACGGTAGAGGAGGGAGGTGGCCAAATTATTCTTCAAAAGCCCTTACGTAATTTATGAACTGCCGCTTACAGCATGTCATTAAAATATTTTTTTTTATTGCCGGTGGTGGCAAACGAGCCAGCAGCACACCTGATGGTAAGTGACACTGCCGCTCATGGACCTTTTCAATACCAGGGTATGGCTAGGCCGCTGCGTACCGTGAAGAAAGAGCTCTTCTTAAGCCTCGTTTAAAAAAGGACATGTCATAGCGCTCGGGAAACACAGCAGCAGGTAGTTCATTCCAGATCTTCCACGTACGTGGGAGAAATGATCGTTGAAAACGTACAGTTGACGTCTGTATCATTTCCAGGTGAAATGAATGAACCCTGCTACGGTGTCGAGTGGTACGGTGATAAAATTGTGACGGTGGCACCAAGACAAACAGTCCTCAGAGCACTCCCCGTGAAAAAGTCTGTAGAGTACACAGAGAGACCCAAAGTCTATATCTTAAAAATTATCAGATTTTTAAAATACGGTGACGGAGCGGCCGAAACCGAAGCGAAGGGCGAACCGGTCAGTATATTTATAAAACCCGATTACGAAATGAAAAATTATGTCACAAGCGGGATTCGAACCCGCGCCTATTGGGATTCCGGCCCAATCATGCTGCCACTACACCACCGTGACTTATTGTAGGACATGCAAATTTCACTTCGTATCATATTTACGTCTTAAGGTGAGGGTATGCTATCTACCCGACAATGTTTACACATTGTTATAGGCTTAATACTTCAAACTTTACAGTTAGAATTGTATTAAACGATGACACAACCTTGTTATTTAGATTACTGAAATTTAGCATTTAATATGCTTAATTATTTATAAAATCCGATTACGAAATGAAAAAAAAATGTAGTGTAGTGGCAAAAAGTGCAGCACGATTGGGCCGGAATCCCAATAGGCGCGGGTTCGAATCCCGCTTGTGACATCATTTTCGGTCAGTATATTATAAGAATTACTAGCTGTACTTACCCGTTTCGCGTAGCATATTATATTAAAGATAACCAATAGAATTTTCATGAAATTTTATCATACAGTGAAACCCCGGTGGCGATTAATCGATCTAGCTAAGAAGATATTAAGATTTAATAGTGGTAGGAGCACGCTGTTGACAGTTCTCTGTCTACAGCCGCGGGCCGGTCCGTCCGGGGTAGTACCACACTGAGCAGAAGATCGACGTCTGAGTAATGACAATTGCGCTTCGTTCAGTGTGTGAGAGAGCCGGAAGTCCAAGTGGGTGGGTATAGCGATTTTATTGATAGGCAGCGGCGTAGCTACATTAGTATTGCAAAGGTTCATGGGCGGCAGTGACACTTACCATCAGATGTGCTGCTTGCTCGTCTGCCACCATATGCAATAAAAAAAAAATAAAAAAAAAAAAGAATATTGTTTTGTCAGTATTTTCAGCCAACAAAAAAATATTTTTCGAAAAAATTAAAAATGATTAAAATATGAAGACAAATTTTGACGCTGACATTAAGAATGGATATAACACAATTGGAATATTGAGTAGTCTAATCGAGATAGCTCCGGTTCGCATCCTTAGTTTCTCTTTTTTGTTATTTGTTGCCTTTTTTTCATTATTTTATTATATTTAAATATATATTTTCTAGCTATGTGGTAGCGGCTTCGAATACTACCAACCCTTGTTTTGCTAGTGGATGTCGTAAAAAAAAAGACTAAGAGCCTTATAACGATCTGCGCCAACTCCATCTGATGCCGTTTGGTCAACAATTACATTCCCAAGGAGGGTTGACGTCTGGCAGGCGGCCGGTCATAAAACTATTGCCAATAACTTTTACAATATGTACTATGAAATAAGAGTACATATTGTATCGACCCCAAGTAATTGGGATAAGAGTAGGAGAATGATTCTAATGATGATTTAAATAAATCTTTTAAAACGCACAAAAGAGAATAACATTATTCATCATCCAGTTATTATTTATTTTAAACAAAAACAATAGAATAGAATGACATTTAGTTACTATAAAAATTTATTATTTCTAAGTCAAAAAAATATAAGTTCCTAATAAGTAATCACCAATATATTATATACTAAAACCTTCACCGAAACACGCTGCATCTTATGATATAAGTATTATTAAGATCAATTCAGAAGTTTTCGCTGTATAACGAAACAAATAAACCGGCTCTACATTTATTAGTATAGATTTCTTGCTCCTTTAAAAATACGCGAATCATTTATTTTTTAATATTGTAAATATATTTAGTAAAACAGTCCGATATAAAAAAAACCATACGAACATCATTCTTCAACTCTTATTATTTCATAGTACATATTGTAAAAGTTATTGGCAATAGTTTTACGACCGGCCGTCTGTCAGACGTCAGCACTACTTGGGAATGTAATTGTTGACCAAACGGCATCAGATGGAGTTGGCCCAGGTCGATATAAAGTTCTTAGTCGTATTTTACGACATCCACAAGCAAAGTAAGGGTTGGTAGTATTTGTGGCCGCTACCACACAGCTAAAATAAAAAAAGAAACCGTACGACCAAAAACATAAAAATGGCTAACCATTTTCATCTTAATATCAAATTACATATGTAATTATGTACATGAAACACTTTTGTATAATATAAAGCTGGGTTTGAACATGCATTTATTTATATACAAACTAGCAAACCCAGTCCTTTGGTTTGTTTGTACATAAATACATACATAACATCACGCCATATCACTTGCAGGGTAGGCAGAGACGACAGAGTGCCAGAGAACTCTATCCTTGCACACTTCACTCGCTTCCTCAACATTCACAATTCTCTTCATACACGCTCGCCGGTTTCGGAGACTCTTGACTCCACCTTCCTTCAGTACGTGACCAATCTGGTCTAGGTAGGTTAGTCTCGGTCTCCCCCGGTACCTACATCCTTCCACTTTGGCATTGTATATCTTCTTAACCAGACATTCGTTCGGCATTCTTTCTACATGTCCGAACCATCCGATCATTCCCTTTCGCATCTTTACACCAATACTCTCTTTCATACCTACTCGCTCTCTTACGTCGTCGTTACGAATGCGGTCGGTCAGCCTAACTTCACAGATTTTCCGCAGAGATCGCATTTCGACCGCATTAATTTTACTTTCATACTCTTTTCTGCATACCCAACTCTCGCTTCCATATAGTAATGTTGGGACAAGCACTGCGTTATGTATTGCTACACGTGCCTTCTGGCTGAGGTGGTGGCTACCGAGAAGTTTCCGCATTCACTCTTGGCATCAGTGGTGTACCTTCCATCTCGGCTAAATCCACATCCAAGATATACAAATTCATCCACTCGCTCTATTACATCATTACCTATTGTTACTCTTACATCTGTTCTGGCTTCATCTCTTTCGAAGACCATTATTTTGGTTTTCCTCGCTCTTCTTTTACAGATATTAATTATGAAAACGAAAGGAGCGTATGAGTAAGTAGTCTCAAGTTCACGAAAAAAAAACAACTTAAATGACAGCTACACGCGTAATAACGCGATATAGAAGTCATTTACGCTCCATTTCCCGCGAACTTCTCATCACTGGTTGCAGATCACAATTTCAAAGCCATAAACATAAAAAAAACACTTAAAAAGTAATGTTAAAACTATAAGCCAATCAAATACATTCCCTTGGCAGTTTTAGCGGGAAAGAAAAGTGTCATGTGGTGGTCTTGTATTATATTCAAGTAGCTTCTGCCCGCGGCTTCGCCCGCGTAAAAGGTTACTTTCCTAAAGTTTTTGATCCCCTATTTTTATTTTTGACCGTCGGTAATACAGTGCAACGGTATTACAATACTCAGGGTTGGAACTTCATTACTGGACTGCTAGATGGCGTTGAAAAAGCTAGATTTTGAGATTTTTTGACAAACAATTTTTTTATTTTTCATATAAAAATTTAGATTTTTTTTTAATAAAAAGTATCCTATGTTACTTTTAATACCTCCTCCTACCTCCAAGAATATGTGTACAACGTTTCATGATGATCGGTTGAGTAGTTTTAGCGTGAAAGCGTAACAAACAAACTTACATTCACATTTATATATTAGTAGGGATATCTTAGTGTTTTAACGTGTTATATTAAGTAATTTTGATGGCATTTTATGTAATGTGATGCGTAGGAAGTACTGAGATGTAGTGAATATAATATAACAGAGCCTTACATACGTTTTCCATTTCCAGACGATGACTTTAAATTAATTGTAAACTACTTAAGACAAGGCAGTATGATCCACTGACTATAGCCTGCCTATAAGGGCGAATAAATAAAAAAAAATGAAATAAATTCCCACCATATTTCGGTTGTTCTCTATTACACATCAAGCCCACGTATTCCGGGTACAACCGCCCACTTGATTACCCTCATCAAGTTACAGGTCAACCAAAACCTTTAACCTTTAAATTATAATACAAAGTATAATAATATATATATTTTAACATTTATATATATTTAAATTTCTCCGTATTTATATGGCGATTGTCTAAGAATACAATTTATCACCCCCTATCTTATCCGTTAGTGTCCTTTTTTTTTTTTCTGGCGGGCTACGGTACGTCAAACCCCGCTAATCCGTCCGGGGCGACAGGAAAAGCGGCGTAAGACCCCGTAGACCCGCCCTACAATATACCTCTCGACGCCGTGCGGGTGGGTCACTGGTACGCGGTCTTTTTCTTCAGTGGCCATCCGTTAGTGTCCTAAAAGGCAATTAAGATATATATATAATATACACTTAATATCTATGCAAAAACCTACTAAAATATACACTTTTTTTTTTTTTTTTGTTGTGGCTCTGTTTATACTTAAGCCAATGTCAAAGTTAAGTTGCAGCTTCTTCTTCTTCTTCTTTTTATGTATTGGCAATCAGCTACTTATACGAGCCATTTTTGCCAGTGTCGAGTTATAATTATCTTCACGTTCTTAATCTCTTCAGGTTAGTCATTGTCTGTCAGTCAGTCGAATTGTCGCCATCAACACTGCTATGGTGACACTGTTAATGGTATGTTGTAGGAATTTTGATGGAAAACGAAAACGTTGTAAAGCACTTTTATATGATATTCACTACATCCCAGCTGTTCTGTCACATCATATTACATAAAACACCATAAAAATTATCTAATATAACACGTTAAAACACTAAGATATCGAATATAATACAAGAGCACAACATGACGTTTTAGATTCCCGCCAAAAGTTCCAATATACACTTTGTATTTCTCTATTTAATTTTGAGGTTATTGTTTTTTTTTTCTTAGAGTTTATGGCTTGGTTACTAAGAACTTTAAGCCAAATGTTTGTTTATAAATTAACGTCATCATCCGTTAGCAAGTTAAATCGTAGCCTTCAACAGTGCTATTTTCACACGTTATATATGTATCTTTTTGGAATTTCAGAGGAAAACGTATGTAAGGCATTGTTATAACATATTCACTACGCCTCAGTACTTCTTGCGTATCAGATTACATAAAATGCTATCAAAATTCTTGAATATAACACGTTATTAAAAAAACCGACTTCAAAAACTGAAAAGTATACAATAACTTAAAATACTATCATTTGTATGTGCTATCTATTGATAGGTTTGAAATCGGTGCCAAGCCCTAAACAAAATTATAAATAGCTTAGGTACTTACTGTAATGAAATTCCTACACTAAAGATACCGATGCCGGCACCGACTTCAAACCTATCAATAAATAGCACATACAAATGATAGTATTTTAAGTTAATTTGTACTTTTCAGTTTTTGATGTCGGGTTTTTTAAACGTAGTTTTTTTTTTACTTTTTAATGTTACAGACACACATAGGTTCTATGAGTAGCGGGGTTTGAGCTACTCGTTCATTTGTCGCACTCATACTTATTGCTAATTTTAGACTTAAGTATATAATTTTCTCATGGATGCCATTGTCAGAACTGGACCAAATTGAAATGGGACCACACGGGAAGTACCTGCTTTCAAATAAAAAAGAATCATTATCGCTTCACCCAGTCGATAGTTATGAGTTAAACACACATAAAAAAAAAATACAGACGAATTGAGAACCTCCTCTTTTTTTGAAGTCGGTTAAAAACCACTAAGATATTGAATATTATACAAGAAAAATGTCATGTCGTGCACATGACATTTTTCCTTGCCCACCAAAACTTGATATTACATAAAAATAACGACATTTGCATGTCCTTTGCATGTCCTACAATTACAATTACACAAACACGAAATTTGCATGTCCTACAATTAGTCGCGGTGGTGTAGTGGCAGTACGATTGGGCCGGAATCCCAATAGGCGCGGGTTCGAATCCCGCTTGCGACATCATTTTTCATTTCGTAATCGGATTTTATAAATAATTAAGCATATTAAATGCTAAATTTCAGTAATTTAAATAACAAGGTTGTGTCATCGTTTAATACAATTCTAACTGTAAAGTTTGAAGTATTAAGCCTATAACAATGTGGAAACATTGTCGGGTAGATAGCATACCGTCACCTTAAGACGTAAATATAATACGAAGTGAAATTTGCATGTCCTACAATTAGTCGCGGTGGTGTAGTGGCAGCACGATTGGGCCGGAATCCCAATAGGCGCGGGTTCGAATCCCGCTTGCGACATCATTTTTCATTTCGTAATCGGATTTTATAAATAATTAAGCATATTAAATGCTAAATTTCAGTAATTTAAAAAAAATAACGACAGATAAAAAAAGCAACAGTAATAAAAAATATCGATATCTTCCGAATAGAAATTATATGTAACATCCCCGATTTCTACCAATTTACCTCCCCCGCAACTCGTGCTAGGTAATTTCGTTCGAAAAAAGGCAAACATTTATTCCCTATGGTATTGCTTTGTTACCGATAACACGAGAATGGCAAAGGTCAGACCACCCACAGACTTTCCATTTTCCTATTCAATGAAAAACGAGATATTATTATTATATAATTATTTAAAACAAAGGGAATAATCCCTACTAATATATAAATGTGAATGTAAGTTTGTTTGTTACGCTTTCACGCTAAAACTACTCAACCGATCATCATGAAACATTGTACACATATTCTTGGAGGTATTAAAAGTAACATAGGATACTTTTTATTAAAAAAAAATCAAAATTTTTATATGAAAAATAAAAAATTGTTTGTCAAAAAATCTCAAAATCTAGCTTCTTCAACGCCATCTAGCAGTCCAGTAATGAAGTTCCAACCCTGAGTATTGTAATACTGTTGCACTGTATTACCGACGGTCAAAAATAAAAATAGGGGATCAAAAACTTTAGGAAAGTAACCTTTTACGCGGGCGAAGCCGCGGGCAGAAGCTAGTTATTATATAATTATTTAAAACAAAGAGAATAATATATATATAAATATATATAAATAAGAAGATATATATATATATAGAATCATTTTCTTTTTGTACTGGCAATGAATTTGTATAAATTTATATAAAAAATGTGGATCAAAATTTATTATCTTATAGGGTAGATATAAAATTTCTGTAATAACAATGACATATTGGAGTATTGGACGTAAGACACCTCAGTCCTCCCGTGACCATGATCACTGTAAAGTGTTCGAAACGTCGGGCAATTAATTAAAGAAAGAGAAAATATGTTATAATAAAAAAGTATATATGTATAATGTCGTGAAGACTTTCTTTTACAGATATATAAGTTTCAGAAGTGTTTGCAACTTGGCGTTATAAAAATGATGCCAATATATGTTTTTTTTTGCGTAGTTTTTGCTAAATATTCAAATTGCTGGGTCAAGCCCATTTACTTTTTTTAGATTTCACGGTGTCAATATTTCTATGATAGTGTCAATATGTGAATATTTAAGTATAATAAAGCTAACATACTCTCCCAGAACGATCTAATTAGGCCACCGAGTGAGGACGACGCCTCGACGGCGAAAGCTGTCGGGGCGTCGACAGGAGAGGAGCCCGAGAGGGCATACCGCCGAGAGGGCCACCGAAGACAAAGATCGGGTACCGGTGGCCCGCTCGCACGGCGAAGAAGCTTGCAGGGTGGGTTAATTTCCGTCACCCCGGACCGATTAGGCGTGGTGCGACGTCCATAGCCCACCTCAAAAAAAAAAAAAAAGAACGATCTAATTGACGCTAAACGATAATAATAAAGTTTTGTTGTTATCTAAAAAATTATACACAGGATCTCATATGCATGCGCTGTCTCACATGCTGTGTGGTAGCGGCTATGAATACTACCAACCCTCACTTTGCTCGTGGATGTCGTAATAGACGACTAAGAACTTTATAACAACCTGGGCCAACTACATCTGATGCCGTTTGTTCAACAATTACGTTCACAAGGAGGGTTGACGTCTGGCAGGCGGCCGGTCATAAAACTATTACCAATAACTTCTACAATATGTACTATGAAAGAAGCAATTCTGACTCCGAATATCGATTGAACAACTCAAAATACGTCCACAACCGACATGTTTTTTTTTTTGCGAGGTTGTTTAATTATCGTGTCATTGCAGACCTCACCAACTTGAGATCTAAATGCGCCAAACACTGCAGAAAAGTTCCAAGTTCCGTATATCCAAGTTATTGTTTGTAATTTGAAAGGTTTACTTTAAATTTTATTTACTAATAAAGTGTTTAATGTGTTTAAATTAAGTTTTTGAAGTTATGAAGGGATTAAAATGTGACTCCAAATGCCTGGTGTAAAAATTACGTACCGGCTGCTCGACAGTTCGCTTGGCTTGATACGCTGCCGTATGTTTATATTAGACTAGCTTTCGCCCGCGTGTTTTTTGATAAAGGATAGCTACCCCTAGCATACGCGCGCACACACAAATGAATAGAGAATAGCGGCGTAGTATCACGGCGTGACACATTTACCTTAGTATAATTACCTTATACCTACCTAAACTATCATTTCTTGTAGTCGACACAATTTTACTGCCAAGGCGCACAAAAAGATGTTTTACAAACTTTCACTACCTATCTATATATATACAGGTATAGTATGTTATTAACAAATCGATAGTGCTGTCAAAAATACAACAATCATCAACGATGACTGCCCTCACGCCTTTACTTGTGTTCGGGTCGCACAATCGGCGATCATAGATTTCTAGCCATATTTCTGTAGTACGCCCGGTTGCTGCCTGACCACAGCACTGCGCATTCTTATTGTCCTAACTTTTGAAATATTGTACCAAACGACACACGGTAAAAGGCAAAAAATATGTACTTTAAATATTAAAAGCAATTAAAGCATTTGTTTGCATAAGAATCAATTAGTTACTATAAAATGTGCATCGGCAATAAATACCAAATTATTTTGTATTTTTAATGTACTATTTTAACGATAAATGCTTACGTATTAAAAATAGATATATGCTGTCGCGGACTTTTTTGTAGAACTATTTAAGAGGTACATTTCCACAATACATAACATTAGTCTGAGTTTGAAGATCATCGCAGCGTATGCAAAAATAGCTCGCAGATGGGCGATTTTTTTCTGTCTTAAGCAATTTTTATCGTTATATTTTAGCCAATTTACAAAATATCTTTATAAATTATAGCCTATGTGTTATTCTGATGTGTAAGCTATATTAATATAAAGTTTCATCAAAATCCATTCGGTAGTTTTTGCGTGAAAGAGCAACAAAGATGTTCACATCCATACATTATTACAAACTTTCGCGTTTATAATATTAGTAGGATATATTAGATACGGCTATAAAATTTTAAGGTCACTGAACCACAAAGCCGTGGTCGCAAAATTAACAATAATAGCGTGCATAAAATATTCAGCATGATGCATCAATGTTCATTTTTTTAAGCACTCAAAATAGATGACTACACTCAAGAAGGCCATTATTTTGCAGGCCATGATCTAACAACACTAAAGCTCTACGAATACTATTAACGATTCATTTTCTTGCATCACGGCCGCTTGCGTTTTAACGTTCACGAATGTTGCACGTGGCCGATGTAACAATAGTCAAAATATGAAAATTTATGGCGCCGTTTCCGAGGTTCGAGGAATGACGTAAGTTGCGCCATACATTTTCATGTATTGGCTATTGTCGCATGACCCGAGCGCGACAGTCGTCCTTCAACCTTGTAGCTGCTACGAATACTACCAACCCTTACTTTGCTCGTGGATGTCGTAGAAGACGACTCAGAGATTTATAACGACCTGGGCCAACTCCATCTGATGCCGTTTGGTCAACAATTACATTCACAAGTAGTGTTGACGTCTGGCAGGCGATCGGTCATAAAACTATTGTCAATAACTTTTGCAATATGTACGATGAAAGAGAAGTACATATTAAATCGCCCTCAAGTAATTGGTATACGAGCAGAAGAATGATGATGATCTGGCAACACTCTGCACAGCGGTAATGGGCGATGGAAGAATGACGTAGAGACCCTGATGGCCCTGTGATTCACTATAGGTCCTCTCCAAACCCAAGCAAACAAAATCTATATAATTACCAATTATTATTTTTTATTGCTTATGGTGGCAAACGAGCAAGCAGCACACCTGATGGTAAGTGTCACTGCCGCCCATGGACCTTTGCAATACCAAGGATACAACTTAGGCCGCTGCCTACCAATAGAATACCCACCCAGTTGGGCTTCCGGCTTTGTCGTTCATCGAACGAAGCGCAATAGCACATTGCCACTACTCAGACATCGATCAGCTGCTCAGTGTGGTACTGGGGGGGCACACTTAAAACATTACTTATTTTTACTGACCGTCGCGCCGCCTACAGATTGGTTGTACAAACTTAACTGCTGCCATTTTGTCCTGCCTGTCAAACGTTTCACAACTGAGAATTGTTATTTTTTGTTCCTAGCGTAGGTACTTATTGTCATCGATCTATTTTCGGTTATTGATATTTTTCTGAAAATTATCTCAAGTTTCAATGTTAGGCTGATATTATTATTGTTTAATTATCAGCTGATATGTTTTTTTTTTATATTTCAGGGTAGCTTTCATAGTAAAAGAAAATTCTATGTAATTACACATACACATGTAGATATGTATATATATTACTTCAACTTTAGTTCACCGCTTAAACTCTGGGTGGCAGCACTTTCCATACATGCATATTTTATCATCGAGTTGCCACTCTTTTTCAATTTAATAACTTTACTCTTTGGTGTGGTACTACCCCGGACGGACCGGGCCGCTGCTGTAGACAGAACTGTCAAGAGCATGGTTCTAGCACTAAGACCTTTAAGCCAAATCTTGGGTTATAAATTAAAGTCATCATTGCCCGTCGGTAAGTCAAATCGTCGCCTTCAACAGTGCCATGGCCATATTTATACATTATTAATATAAACGAAATAAATCTAATATGCCACCATCGGATTGGAACGAATGTTTGTATGGTGCTCACTGCTGGGCTCGACCTTCCTCCAAGCAGCAGAGACCACGAAGTATAGATACAAGGAGTCCGAACGATGTAGACTTTTTCATAGTATTCATGGACACAATAATGAACCCAGATCTTAGTTCTCTTTTCTGCCACTGGCTGCGCTAGAGTTTAGGTCGTACCCAAAGAGTAAAGTTATTAAATTGAAAAAGAGTGGCAACTCGATGATAAAATATGCATGTATGGAAAGTGCTGCCACCCAGAGTTTAGGCCGTGAACTAAAGTTGAAGTAATATATACAGGGTGTCCCAAAATTCAACGATAAGCCGGCACCAGCAGATGGACCTACATATGACTACTCGAGAACAAAAAAGAAAAAAATTCTACCTTGATTTTTTTTTTCATTACGACAAAAAAACCGATTTCTTTAAAAATCGTCATCTTTTATTATATTATTAAGTGCCATTGCTACAATTTTACAAGTAATTCTGTGATTTTTTTTGTATTGGCAAGGTAAGTAGTACTACTATCGATCACAACCATTAAAAATTCCAGAATATCTATAGTTTTTACACAAAAATCAACCAAAACTATGTTTTTTTCATAAATTATGTAAGATTTTGACTTTCAGCTCACTTTCACTCATCACAGTGAAAAAAAAAAGTATGGACACTACTGTGGCAAATAGTATTAAAAATTGGCGCAACTAACTACAATTCTAAAATGGTATAACATTCTAGGCAAACTAGCCACAAAAATATACTTAGGTGTACTATTTCAAAATAACAACCATACTTCGAAAATTGTTAGTGTTGATAGTAATCACTTCTACTATGTAGCCAAAATGTTTTTGTTGCAAGTTCTCAGAATTTGAATGAGACATGTGCGTAGTCCATAAGATAACATAAGTTAGAAAGAGATAGATATAGAGAGATTAGAATTTACTATATTATTAAAATTACAATAAATGTTCGAATTGTTTGCCATTGGCAGTAATGCAGGCACGACATCGCCTTAAAAATGAACGTTTTATTTTTCTTGCATATCTGATTCTGTTCATGTGATCCACAGCCTGAATTATTTTTTGGCGAAGCTCGTCCAAGGTTGCAATGGGTTTTGAGTAGACTCTGTCCTTTAGACAACCCCAATAGAAAAAATCCAGGGGATTTAGATCGGGTGAACGGGGTGGCCATAAGATAGGACCAAGTCGCCCGATCCAACGCCCTGGGTACTCTTGGTCTAAGTACTCTCGCACAGGGCGGGCATAGTGAGCTGGGCAACCATCGTTTTGAAACCACATGTTTTGCAAATCACTTAAGGGCACGTCTTCTAATAATCCTGGTAACTCATTTTGTAAGAAGTTCAAATAGCTATTGCCATCTATGTTTCCTTGTAACTCAAAGGGCCCTATCACTTTTCCATTTATTATGCCCGTCCATAGGTTAACCTTAAATTGATATTGGGATTTGTCTTCTCTCACCAGGTGCGGATTTTCATTGTTCCAGCTATGAAGATTGTGAAGATTTAAATAGCCATCTTTCTTGCAGGTTGTTTCATCCGACCATAAAACTTTGTCTAAGAATTGGGGATCTTCCCTGTGTTTTTGCAGCATTACACGGCAAAATGCGACCCGCAGTGGATAGTCCCGCGGTAATAACGCCTGCACGCGCCTGTAATGATATGGATGAAACTGGTGACGTTTTAAAATTCTATGTGCAGTACTTTTTGGAATTCCCGTTGCTACTTGTATGCCACGTACAGAGGTAGTTGTATCGCTTTCTATTTCTTTGAGAACTTCTTCATCGTGTTCCGATCTAGGTCTTCCAGCGTTTCTCCTGTCAGATGGTATACGACCCTCCGAAAATGCTTGATGCACGTTAATAAATACGCGATAATCCGGATACCTTTGAAGAGTAGGGTACCTTGCTCGATATAATCTGCTAGCAGCGTTGGCATTGCATCGGCATTCTCCATAAATTAGGTGCATATTAGCGTATTCTAACGCTGTATATGGTAGCGGCATAATGAATGCTAAACACTTGAAAATAAGGCAAAACTTCTTTAAAAAAACACAAAATCACAGTCTAAAATAATGCCAAGTCAGGTCAATTTCCAGGTCACTTAATTCAATCCAAAGTCGTTAGTATCAGAGCCACTTTAATTAAAACAGAACGGTGTGCAGTAAACAAAGAAGTAGAGCGTACTGACTTGCTGTGCTGCTGAGGACATTAATTACTTCTCTACCTGCATTAATGTTACTAAACAATTAGCATCTATCTATCTCCCTCTAACGTATAATCTCTCTATCTCTGTCTAACTTATGTTATCTTATGGACTACGCACATGTCTCATTCAAATTCTGAGAACTTGCAACAAAAACATTTGGGCTACATAGTAAAAGTGATTACTATCAACACTAACAATTTTCGAAGTATGGTTGTTATTTTGAAATAGTACACCTAAGTATATTTTTGTGGCTAGTTTGCCTAGAATGTTATACCATTTTAGAATTGTAGTTAGTTGCGCCAATTTTTAATACTATTTGCCACAGTAGTGTCCATACTTTTTTTTTTCACTGTGATGAGTGAAAGTGAGCTGAAAGTCAAAATCTTACATAATTTATGAAAAAAACATAGTTTTGGTTGATTTTTGTGTAAAAACTATAGATATTCTGGAATTTTTAATGGTTGTGATCGATAGTAGTGCTACTTACCTTACCAATACAAAAAAAAACACAGAATTACTTGTAAAATTGTAGCAATGGCACTTAATAATATAATAAAAGATGTCGATTTTTAAAGAAATCGGTTTTTTTGTCGTAATGAAAAAAAAAATCAAGGTAGAATTTTTTTCTTTTTTGTTCTCGAGTAGTCATATGTAGGTCCACCTGCTGGTGCCGGCTTATCGTTGAATTTTGGGACACCCTGTATACATATCTACATGTGTATGTGTAATTACATAGAATTTTCTTTTACTATAAAAGCTACCCTGAAATATAAAAAAAAACATATCAGCTGATAATTAAACAATAATAATATCAGCCTAACATTGAAACTTGAGATAATTTTCAGAAAAATATCAATAACCGAAAATAGATCGATGACAATAAGTACCTACGCTAGGAACAAAAAATAACAATTCTCAGTTGTCAAACGTTTGACAGGCAGGACAAAATGGCAGCAGTTAAGTTTGTACAACCAATCTGTAGGCGGCGCGACGGTCAGTAAAAATAAGTAATGTTTTAAGTGTGCCCCAGGTCGTACCGTACGTACGTCGTTGTTATTACACGTAAACACGCGTTGGTTCGTGAATATTGAATTTAATTAATTTAAATATATAATTTCAGAGATGTCAATAGCAACAAAACATTCCAGAGCTGTCAATAGCAATAAAATTTCCCGCGTAAGGATTTCAACTAAGTATTGGCAATGTGTTATTACGCTTCGTTGGATGAGCAAGAGCCAGAGAAGCCCAAGACGGTGCATTTGGTATTTGTATTGGCAGGCAGCGGCCTAGCCATATCTTTGGTATTGCAAAGGTCCATGGGCAGCAGTGACACTTACCCTCAGGTGTGCTGCTTGCTCACTTGCCACCATATGCAATAAAAAAGTGACCAAACCATAGACCAAAAAAAAATTATAAACCAGTCTGAATGACCAGCATGGTATAGTAGGTCAATTTCCCTCCTATTGTGTAGAAGGCCCAGGCCCAACAGTGGGACATATGAGGCTGCTAGAACCAGAGTGGCCTAACCGCATTTTTGCAACTTTTAACCTAATTGCAATTTCGTAATCTAAAAATGTTAATCTATAAAACCACAGCGGCCTAAAATTGTTTACAAGCCCTTAACAATAGATGGCAGTACAAGTATATTTTCGGCTTATGATCAAATTCATTAAATTGAATTTAATTTTAGGACTTTTGACGGGGATTTGAAAACGTCATGTGGTGCTCTTGTATTATATTCGATATCTTAGTGTTTTAATGTGTTATATTAGATAATTTTAATGGCATTTTATGTAATATAAAGCGGCGGAACTACTGGGATGTAGTGAATATCATATAAAAGTGCTTTACAACGTTTTCGTTTTCCATCAAAATTCCCACAAGATACCATTAACAGTGTGGCCATTGCACTGTTAATGGCGACAATTTGACTTAGACAATGACAAACTTGAAAGACTAAAAACGTGAAAATATTTATAACTTGACACTGGCACCAATAGCTCGTGTATGTAGCTGATTGCCAATATATAAGAAGAAGAATTTAATTTTAATTGCCACCATATTGTAAAACATGGTTCTTGTAGTTAGGCCGCTCTGGTTCTAGCAGCTTCATATATGACCATAGATGGCGATCGGATAAAAGAAATTACACATCAATCGAGTTTAATAACAAGTTTTATTCTATACAATACATATTGACACTTAAAATTATTATGTCAGTCCATTTTGTTTATTTTCTTATTTTTTACAATGTCCTTACATATTCTTATTAAACAGCACAGTTCGTTTTAATGGATTATAATACAAATATCCATGATTCACTTTCAAAAAATCTAGTTTTGGCAGACAGAGTTAGCTTCAATGGCGCCCTTTTTTTTTATTGTTTTGTGGTGGACTATGGAAGTGGTCTCGCTCCGCCAAATCGGTCCGGGGTGACGGAAGAGGCGGCACGCGACTCCATAGACCCACCATGCAAAAATCCTCTGTTCGCCGTGCGAGCGGGCCACCGATACTCAATTTTTGTCTTCGGTGGCCAGGTTCAATGGCGCCCTAAGTCCAAGTGACGTCCATTACATAATAATAGCTTAATAAAATTTCTTTTAGTATCAATTTGTTAGATATATTAAATTTTAGTACTTACATGATTAATAATTTTGAAAAAATAACTTTACTAGTTTAATATGTCAAGATTGTAAAATGAAAAAGAAACAAAAAAAAATTGGTGCACTTTAAGCGCCATCTTTTCGCGGCCCTAAACCGTAAGTAATCCTTCACTGGATTCACATACTAAAGATCCTGAGTCAGGGAAATTTATACAATGCTTACTTCATTTGGATACCTCATATCAATAGTGCAAAAGTACAAATGATTCAATATTCCTTCAACTTTACATGTCATTTTTAAAAAGTATAAAACTATTTATTTTTTATAAAAATATTATTTCTGAAATATACACATATTTTTCATCGACAGAAGAGATAATAATCTGTAAAATGGCATTAAATATTAATAATTATGAAGTATTTCTGCCCGCAGCTTCGCCCGCGTAAAAGGTTACTTTCCTAAAGTTTTCCATCTCCTATTTTTATTTATATTAGGGGTAAATTTTTTACAATACTTTAATGTCATATATATTTATATCATATTAATAGCCTAAAAATAAATTTTTTGGCTTTAAAAATAACGATAATTCCTTACAACTTCTCATCCCCCTTTGCAATCCTTTTTTGCATTAAAAAGTAGCCTAGGTCCTTTATCAGGCTCTAGATAGACTATCTGTGTACCAAATTTCATTTAGATCAGTTCGGTAGTTTTGGCGTGAGAGAGAGACAGAGTTATTTTCGCATTTATAATATTAGTAAAGATTAGGCGAAACCTTTAAGTTATAAGTTTAAGTTATGCTAGGTTTAACATTACCTGCTAAAATTATAAGATCATAATCTCCTTTACTAACCAATTATATTGAATTGGTAGATTAGTCTTTTTAGCCAAACAGATTTGAAAAAACCAACATGATACTGCCAGATTTGCCATAGAACAATTGTCATTACACTTTCACAACCACATAATTAAAGGGATATGTAAGAATTAGACTTCATATCAGGATTAAAAGCATTGAATTCACCTAAAAACTGTGAAAACGTGTTATATAGCAAGTTACACAATTTGAAACAGTTTTAACATACTTTACAAATCTTCAAGAACATTTCTTTCATTTTTCACACAGTCCCTAACAATAATATTTAGATAACACTTTGGTAATGGTTTCTGATGTATTACACATTTGAAATAAAACTACTCTTACGGATTCTATCGCGTTTGTATTTGATTTTTAATTTTCCGATGTTTCAAACATTTTACATATAGCATCATTTTCTTACAAAAAGAAAATTATTCTATATAATTTTTACATATCGCCTGTTTGCTTCATTAATGTGAAATCTTGATAAATGAAATGTGTGAGATATTGACAAATGAAATGAATGATGTTCTTGAAATATGAAATTCTAGACACGCATTTTATCAAGTTTACAAAAAATAATTAGTACATAAATCTATAATTTTTAATCATTTCATTATTCTATAATTAAATCATCTATGATTTAAATCAGATTTACAATAAAAAAATATTTGTTGCGAAACAATATTTTTTTTAAATTTGAAAAATATGCCTCTAAAGATTTCAGATATCACATTTTTGAGGCAAAGAGGCAATATAGAATCCCTTTATTTTTGTATTGGCAATGAATTTGTATTAAAAATGTGGATCAAACTTTTAATAACTAATATTGTAGCGGGTAGATATAAACTTCTGTAATAACGGTGACTTTTGGACCTACGACATCTTAGTCCACCCATTACCTTGATCACTGAAAAGTGTACGAAACGTCAAGAAATTAAAAATCAAATACAAACACGATAGAATCCGTAAAAGTAGTTTTATTTCAAATACTTACGGTAATATAAAATGTGTGACAACAATTTTATATGTTATTTATTGTTATAGGTGTCACCTAAAATTTAATCGTAGTTGTTAAAAACCATTATTGAATATATTTCTTTAATATACACAATCCAATTAGACATATTAAACTAAATAAACATCATTATTAACTATTTCCTGCCAATATTTAAAAAATTATTTACATAATTGTAGGAAAACAGTAAACTGATTAGAAGAATAAAATTGACTAAAATTATATTATTTCTCTCAGACAAATAGAAAAGATGGTGAAAATAATATTTCAAAATTGTATAAGTAAGATTTTTCTCATTACAATTAGCTGCAGAAGAGCTCATACACCAAGAATTCACACACCCCAGTACATGGTAACTTATGGGTACTTTCATTATCAGGGGCACCTAATTTGCTAGCTATTGCAAGTTCATTACGTGAGTATAGTCCACGTCTTAAAAGAATCTCAGCTTGGATGAGAAGATCATAGTCTAGATTGTATTTATTTTTTTACTGACTCGTTATAGTTTCCATTATACATAAATCAATCTTAACTAATATTGCATCCATTAAAATGAACTGTAATGTATTCAAAAGTTTTGGAATCACTTCAGGTCTCCAAGCTTAGGACATCAAATTGTGATAATATAGTTAGTAAATCTGAAAAAGAAATAGTAATTAGTTAAGACTTAATATTCCATCTTTAAGTCCATTGGCAACTATTAATAAACATATCAGAAGATATACAATGTGAAAGTGGAAGGATGTAGGTACCGGGGGAGACCGAGACTCACCTATCTAGACCAGATTGGTCACATACTGAAGAAAGGTGGAGTTAAGAGTCTCCGAAACCGGCGAGCGTGTATGAAGAGATTAATGAATGTTGAGGAAACGAGTGAAGTATGCAAGGATAGAGTTCTCTGGCACTCTGTTCTCTCTGCCTACCCTGCAAGGGATATGGCGTGATGATATGTATATATGTATGTATGTAATACACATATCTCCCCATAAAGGGGAGAAATCTATGTACATAATAATAATAATAACTGTTTAGCTAACTCCAACTTCATCTGAAGCAGTTTGATCAACAATTACATTCCTAAGGGTTGATGTCAGGCAGGCCAGCCATCACAAAACTTAAGAAAAGGAGTAATATTGAGTCGACCCCAAATAATAGGGGATAAGAGCAGATAAATGATGAATAATTATTTCTATCCAATATCCTCTCACCAAGTGGACCTATGACTTGGTAAAGATTGCTAGGAGACATTAGATGCAGATGGCAAAGCATCATACTTTGTGGTGCTCTAAGAGTGAGGCTTATGTCTTGCAGTGGATGCCAAAGGCTCAATGATGTGCGACCATAATATTTTGAAAATCATATAACTAATGTAGCCTTTTATTAATTGGCAATATTGAAAAGATGGTTTAAGAGTACTAAAGATGCTTTAAGACTTGGTATTTGATGCTACCATTGTTTTCAAAGAATGCTCCGATGGTTCGGATGCGGAAAGAATACCAAACAAATGTCTGGTTAAGAAGATATACAATGCAAAAGTGGAAGGATGTAGGTACCCGAGGAGACAGAGATTAACCTACCTAGACCAAATTGGTCACGTACTGAAGGAAGGTGGAGTCAATAGTCTCCGAAACCGACGAGCATGTATGAAGAGAATTATGAATGTTGAGGAAGCGAGTGAAGTTTGCAAGATTAGAGTTCTCTGGCACTCTGTTCTCTCTGCCTACCCTGCAAGGGATATGGCGTGATATGTATGTATGTAATTTATTTAAATCAATATTTCAGCTAGTAAATTTTGATAAAATTTAATTTGCTCATCAACTTCTGTTCTTTGCCATGAAAACAAAATAAAAAAAAAAACATATATACTAATCTCATTACTACTATCAGAGCAATTTTCATGATTAAAAAGCCCTTGAGGTCTATCTATCCAGTTGATAGCTAGCTGGTAAAAAAGTTTTTATAGATTTATGTACTTGATTTAAAAAGGTATTATAATACAAAGAAAAACACATACCTCAGCATTCCATTGGGGCTATTGAATTAGAATTATCACCGTATCCACTCAGACTGCCTTGAAATTCTATACCACTAATTTGACTGTCTGCATTGAAAGATGCACCGCAAGAATCATTGCTTGGAGCATGTGATGTCTCTATATTTCCATCTACTGAGTCTGTCGCGGCCGCCGCGTCTGGTTCGGCCCAATTGATTTTAAATCTAGTCACACGAGGTTCAGAGGCTAGTATATTTCTAACAACTTTGTCAAATTGAGGTTTTGCTGGTGGATTCTCTCGTAATTCTGGCTCAGATTCTGTATACTCATTATTAATAAAATATCCTACACGTACAAATTCTTGTCCACGATAAGAACACGTTAAAAGTACTACTGTAACGCCTAAAGCATCGTTTTCAGGAATTCGCGTGACGTCTGGTGATGGAGCTTGAAAAACAAACATGTGTCTTCCTTCCGGAATTGGTCCAACGTAAATTGTATCTAACACTTGGTCATGTTCTTCAGTTTCAGCCGAGCCAACGTAGATCATTTTCCATTCTAAATCTTCTTTCAGTTCTTCTATGCATTCGAAGGTTAATTCGAATTGGAAAGGGTTGAGAAATGGACTCGGATTATCCAATACAACAACATTGGTTATGTGTACCTTAGCCATTTTGTGGATTATAATACTTTAACGGTGTATCACACGTACGAACACTATTTTCAGTATTTATTTCAAATATTTATACTAAACAAAAACTAGAAAAAACAATATAATACTTAAAACGTCACAAAAGCCGCAGCTCGGCAAAAATATGACAATTATTTTGGCGGTTGAAATGATCACGTGATCAAAATATGTATCGACAGCAGCGCTACAGTGTGAATGACATGTACTAAAATTAAAAAGATAAAATATTTTGACAGCAACGACGATGAACTAAATTATAAGGATTTTATGGAGAATTTTATGTCTAAGAGTTATTGTCATAAACTACAGCGTATTTTAGCTTTAGTAGTTAGTAAGATAAAAATAATATAACTCACGTTTTCTCGTAGATTTCTAATTCATTTACAAGAACTTACGAACAATATAAACGTCAATCACTCACCATAAAACACAAACTTTACCACAGAGTAAAGAAGACAAGTACCAAAAATATAGCTGACCTTTACATCTATGATATAATCTAATTTGAAGGATTTAAGCGTATTTCCAATTTTTATCACACGGTTTCGACCACATTTCAAGATTTATGGTAAACCATTATCAAATATTCAAAACATTAGAGAGTAAAAATAAAATTAATATAAAATTAAATTCTTAAAAATCTGGATGGACGGAATGTGCGAATAAGGAAAGGCGCAACGTATACGATAGGTAAAACGTAGTGTTTCATACTCTTTGAATAGGCGTATGAAAACATGAGGACATAGATAAGACCGAACAAGTGTTCATGGTAATTTCGGGTTGAAAGCCCTCAGCGCTCTCCCACAGTCCGGGCAAAGTTGTTATAGCCATGTGCAGTCAATAACTATGTCACACACAAAAAAAAAGAAAGTGTAAGTAAGGACATATTGTGCCAATTTGGGTGAATGTAGTAAAATAATGTTACAAATTAAGAAATTGTAGCAGAAATCTTATATCAGAAACTTTAGTTTGATTGACATTTTGCTCGCTGTTATGGCTTCGTCAGAAGCACTAGGTACCTAGGTGACAAATAACCATTACTTTAAAACCATAGATAAACACTTTGCAATACTTTAAATCTGGAGTTTTTGCGCGAATATAGAAATGTCATGTCACTCTCTTGTATTATAATAATTTCTTTAGTGTTTTGTAGTGTTATATTGAAAAAAATTGATAGAATTTTATGGAATATGATGCAGTCAAAGTGCTGAAGTGTAGTGAATATGGTATAGTAGTAGTTTACGTGTATTTTCATATTTTGTCAAAATTCCCAATCTAATTATTGATTAGGTTATCAGTACCCAATTAATGGTAACGACTTGACTAACTGACAGACATTGACTATTAAGGCTACGCAATATGAAATAGAGATAAATAATATATGAAGATTAATTTATAAGTAAGACAAGGCAGTAAAGTCGATTGACTATAGCCTGCCCATAAGGGAGAATAAATAAAAAGAAAACTGTCATCTGTATTTAAATAATAAATATGGCGTCTATTCTTTGTGTTCATGATGTCATGTATATTTGCTGTCAAAATTTAAATTGTGACTCGTAATTATTGTACCTGATGCTTACTATATACTTCGCAACTGTAATAATATACTAATAAACCCTAGTTATGCTTGTCATGAACTAACATTATGATAATTAAAAGTTGATTGATCCACACTCAAGAGAAAGGCAGGACGGATTTATTAAAAAAAAAGGTATATATATAACTTTATCAACTTTCCTTTTTTACTTATTATGGGTAATAGGTGCTTCACTTCCTTATATATGTCATACAGATATTTATTTCCGGGTTATACATGTGAAACGTGTGAAGTATAACTTTCTAGACGGGTTATAAACAATGGCACAGTTATATTTCCTAATATAAAGTTATGTCGTATTCGCATTCGCATTGTTAATCATTGAGTCACCGGCTATAGTGCCCCCGCTGTCCTAAGTAATTAATTCAAACTTTAATTGTAGTCCGCTAGGATATAGCAAATTAAAATTGAACGTAAATTACTTGAATGTACGGCTTACGAAACAATAGCATAACCAAAATACCGGGTTTAATTTTTTTTCAACTAATTCAATGGCGTAATATGGTATATAATAATTATAGTTTAAATTTTTTGAAAAGTTGTGTGCCCTTATTTTGCTCGTGGATGTCGTAAAAGACGACTGAGAGAGCCTTATAACGACCTGGGTAAACTCCATCTGATGCCGTCTGGTCAACAATTACATTCCCAAAGAAGGTTGACGTCTGGCAGGCGGCCGGTCATAAAACTATTGCCAAAAACTTTTACAATATGTACTATGAAAGAAGAGTACATATTGTATCGAACCCAAGTAATTGGGATAAGAGTAGGAGAATGATGAGTTTAACTTTTTAAACACAACACCTGTTAGGAAAAATGCACTTGTGATATGAGGGACTTTAGATCCCAAATTCGAAACAAGCACCTGTAAATCACATAAAGAATAATTGTACTGTCTGGGAATAACATTCGCTCCCTAAAGGGTATTGCTTGGACTGTTATCATGTCTGTATATTCCAAATCCTTACTAATATTCATCATCATCATCATCACAGCCCATAAATGTTCCACTGTTGTGCTCGGGCCTCCTACGCAATGGGAGGGCAATTAACCTACTATACCGCGCTGGTCAGACGTGTTGGTGTAGGGTTTTGTTTCGAGTTTTCCTTCTCTCGCATAGATGTTATTACTTACTTACTAATATTATAAATGCGAAAGTAGCTTTATCTGTCCCTTTTCACGCCAAAACTACTGAACAGATCTAAATGAAATTTAGTACACAGATAGTCTAGAGCCTGATAAAGGGCATAGGGTACTTTTTAATGCAGAATAGGGTTGTAAAAGGGGATGAAAAGTTGTAAGAAATTATCGTCATTTTTAAAGCCAGAAGCTTGAAACTTATTTTTAGGCTATTGATTAGATTTAAATAAATATGACATTAAAATTTTGTAAAAAATTTACCCTTTAGGGGTAAAATAGAAATAGGGGATGAGAAACTTTAGGCAAGTAACCTTTTACGCGGGCAGAAGCTAGTGTTAATATATCTATTAACATTTTAAGTGAAAATAATCTGGATGTTTTATTTATTATGTCTTTTTAAATGCTCATACTTTAAGTTATTAAATAAACTTAAGAACTTATGATCGATTAAATCTAAAAATTTGGCTTGTTTAATTTTTTTGAACAATTAAAATATTTAAAAGAGACATCATTCCCTTACTCTTATCCCAATTGCTTGGATTCGATACAATATGTGATCTTCTTTCATAGTACATAATGTAAAAGTTATTGACAATAGTTTTATGACGGCCGCCAGCCAGACGTCAACCCTCCTTAGGAATGTAATTGTTGATCAAACAGCATCAGATGGAGTTGGCCCAGGTTTTTATAAGGTTCTTAGTCCTCTTTTACGACATCCACGAGCAAAATAAGGGTTGGTAGTATTCGTAGCCGCTACCACACAGCTTTTTCACTGCCTTATAACAGTCAGATTAATTTGTAACTTTGCAAACATATCAAGAACCGATGACAATGGAATAAATTAAATAATTTGTTCGGCCCCTTGTGGGCTAGCCACGGAGGTCAAAGAAACGGTACCAGTGGCTGGCCCAATGCCCCTGGGGAGGGAATACGATGGGTTATAGGTCCTCACGCCGACCTTTCGTCGCCCCGGGCGGAATGGACGGCACTTGTACAGACCATAGCCTAAAAAAAGGCGAACTACGTAACAAAAATCTAAACCCCTCTCTCCTTTTGTGATTGAGCGTGGTTTTTGAAGACCTCCCTCTCATTTAAACGGGTCACATAGTATGTTCGGATTGAAAGCCCTCAGCGCTCACCTAGTCTGGGTAAAGTTGTCATAGCCATCTGAGGATCGCGCTCGGCGAAGAGAGGTACATGTAGGGCGAGTCTATGGGATCGCGCGCCGCTTCTTATGTAGCCCCGGATGAATTTAGCGGGGTGCGACCAAGCCACCTAAGGCTAACAATTAAGGGGCCATTCATAAATTATGTAAGACGTTTGGGAAGGGAGGGTGTTGACTGAATATTATAACTTTTTACTATATGCATTAGTGAACTGGACATTATGTAAGTTATTAAATTGAAAATTACAAATTTTGCTCAAAACTGTGATAGATTATTAATAAGTTTAATGTTATTGCAGTGAGTTAATGATACCTACTTGTAGTAAGAAGATTGTAATAAAAGATAATTTCAGAATAAACGGAGTTATATTTGTTCAATAGGGCCTCTTCTTTCAAAAATTCTTACTAAGGTGCAGGGGGAGTAGTTGCAATCTTATGATGTCTTACAGTAGACGGGGAGAGGTCCAAATTATTCTTCAAAACTCCTTATGTAATTTATGAACAGCCCCTAAGTCACCAAAAAAAAATTTAGTGTCTTTTTTGGTAAGTTTTGTGAACTACCGATTTTATTATGAATCCAAATTGATACAATTAAGCAACAACTCAACTCACCACCTCCTATCTTACGCGTAGGTGATCGTACGAGACAACTACCTAAGGGATATAAAACGCATATAACATCTACACAAGAAAAGACAAACTCGAAACAAAACCCTATACCAACACGTCTGACCAGCGTGGTATAGTAGGTCAATTTCCCACCCATTATGGAGAAAGCTCGAGGCTAAAAGTGGTACATATAATTATGTATAAGCTGAGATGATGGTATGAGCGTCCAATTGTTCAAATTTGATATAACAATAACTAAAATAGTGATAAAAGGCGTTAAAAATCCTTACTAATGTTATAAATGCGAAAGTAACTCTGTCTGTCGCTCTTTCACGCCAAAACTACTGAACCGATCTCAATGAAATTTGGTACACAGATAGTCTAGAGCCTGACAAAGGACATAGGCTACTTTTTAATGCAAAAAAAAAGGTTGAAAAGAGGGATGAAAAGTAAGGAAGTATCGTCATTTTTAAAGCCAGAAGCTTGAAACTTATTTTTAGGCTATTGATTAGATGTAAATAAATATGACATTAAAATGTTGTTAAAATTTGCCCTTGAGGGGTAAAATAAAAATAGGGGATGAGAATCTTTAGGAAAGTAACCTTTTACGCGGGCGAAGCCGCGGGCAGAAGCTAGTAATGAATATATGTGAAATTTAATGGCTGACATAATTACACATCTGCAATATTTAGTTGTTTCCTGTATCGAGTTGTTTAATAAAAATGAAAGTGTACAAAAACCTTGATATATATTTACGCTTTGTGCCAACTATATTCAACAGAAGTTAATCATTATCCGGTTTTATTTATTTGTAAATAACTTCTGCCCGCGGCTTCGCCCGCTTAAAAGGTTAAACTAACCTTAACTAAAGTTTTTCATGCCTTATTTTTATTAAGGGTAAATATTTTACAAAATTTTAATGTCATATTTATTTACATATCAATAGCTTAAAAATAAGTTTCAAGCGTCTGGCTTTAAACATGACGATACTTCCTTACAACTTTTCATCCCCCTTTACAATGCTTTTTTGCATTAAAAAGTTGCCTATGTCCTTTATCAGGCTCTAGACTATCTGTGTACCAAATTTCATTTAAATCGGTTCAGTAGTTTTGTCGTGGAAGAGCGACAGACAGAGTAATTTTCGCATTTATAAGGATTGTTAATTCGAATGCTCATATAATGGTTGAGATTGATTCCTTTATTTTTTTGGAGTGAAACTTTTTTATCGATTTATGGGAGAAATTTTATATTGTAACGTTCTTCCGTTACGCGCCATCTTTATTTTGTAGTAAATATTTGCGCGCATGAGGTTAAAATTTTTAGAGATGAAACGCGACACGAGAGAGATAGAGAGAGAGAATACTCGCTATTGGTTGATGTATGTTAACAAGATTCTTCTTCTTTTTATGTATTGGCAATCAGCTGCTTAAATGAGCCATTGTTGCCAGTGTCGAGTTATAATTATCTTCAAGTTTTTAGTGTTTTCAGGTTAGTCAATTGTCCGTCAGTAAGTCAAATTGTCGCCATCAACAGTGCTATGGCCACACTGTTAATGGTATCTTGTGGGAATTTTGATGAAAAACGAAAACGTTGTAAAGCACTTTTATATGATATTCACTACATCTCAGCAGTTCAGTCACATCACATTACATAAAATACCATAAAAAATATCTAATATAACACGTTAAAACACTAAAATATCGAATATAATACAAGAGCACCACGTGACGTTTTAGATTCCCGCCAAAAGTCCACCGTTAACAAGATTTAAAAATTAATTTGCCAAAGTTAAACTTCTGATATCTGTACTTTGTATGGACGCATTTTTTTTTATTGCTTATGGTGGCAAACGAATATGCAGTACACCTGATGGTAAGTGTTACTGCTGCCCATGGACCTTTGCAATACTAAGGGTATATAGCTTAGGCCGCTGCCTACCAATAAAATCCCCAAACCCACCCAGTTTAGCTTCCGGCTCTCTCGCTCACTGAACGAAGCGCAATAGCACATTGCCATTACTCAGACGTCTATCTCTTCTGTGGTACCTCCCCAGCGAGGCCACCGCGTGAGGACGACGCCCCGACGGTGCGAACTGTCCGGGCGTCGACATTATACAGCGAGGATACCCGTGAGGGTAGACCGCCGGGTGGGCCACTGAAGAAAAAGACCGCGTACCAGTGACCCACCCGCACGGCGTCGAGAGGTATATTGTAGGGCGGGTCTACGAGGTCTTGCGCTGCTTTTCCTGTCGCCCCGGACGGATTAGCGGGGTTTGACGTACCGTAGCCCGCCGCCAAAAAAAAAAAAAAAAGTGTGGTACTACCCCGGACGGACCGGCCCGCGACTGCAGACAGAAAACTGTCAACAGCGTAGTCCTACCACTATTATTGTCATGTGTTTAGCTGTTAGCTGCAGATTAAACAGCCCGGACCAAAGAGTAAAGTTATATTAACTTAAAAAGAGTGAACTCGATGATAAAATATGCATGTATGGAAAGAGTTGCTATCTATAGTTTAGGCGGTGAACTAAAGATGAAATACATACATACATATCATCACTCCATATCCCTTGCAGGGTAGGCAGAGAGAACAGAGTGCCAGAGAACTCTATCCTTGCATACTTCACTCGCTTCCTCAACATTCATAATTCTCTTCATACACGCTCGCCGGTTTCGGAGACTCTTGACTCCACCTTCCGTCAGTACGTGACCAATCTGGTCTAGGTAGGTTAGTCTCGGTCTTCCTCGGTACCTACATCCTTCCACTTTCGCATTGTATTTCTTCTTAACCAGACGTTCGTTCGGCATTTTTTCCACATGTCCGAACCATCGGAGCATTCCCTTTCGTATCTTTACACCAATACTCTTTTTCGTACCTACTCGCTCTCTTACGTCGTCGTTGCGAATGCGGTCGGTCAGCCTATGAAGAAATGTAATATAATATATACGGTTTCACCTTTAATTCACCGCGTTCACGATATATGAAGCTGCTAGAACCAGAGCGGCCTAACTACAAGAACCATGTTTTACAATATGGAGGCAATTCAAATTAAATTAAATTTAATTTAATCGATTTGAACATAAACCGAAAATGTACTTGCACTGCTATCTATTGTTATGAGCTTGTGAACAATTTTAGGCCGCTGTGGTTTTGTAGATTAACATTTTTCATTTACGAAATTGCAATCAGGTTAAAAATTGCAAAAATGCAGTTAGGCCGCTGTGGTTCTAGCAGCCTCATATTATAATTATATCTGGTGGTATAGTAGGCCAATTTCTTTGCCATTATGTAGGAGGCTCGAGCCTAACAGTGGGACATATGAATTGAGATGATGAAGAGCTTTACACCGTCTTGGACCGATTCTATCTGATGCTGTTTGGTCAACAATTACATTCACAAGTAGTGTTGACACGTCTGGCAGGCGGCCGGCCATAAAACTATTGCCAAATAACTTTTGCAATATGCACGAGTACATATCGCGTCGACCACAAGTAATGGGGAATATGCATGATTATTTTTTATTTTTTTTAAACTTTGCTACTAGTTATTACATTACCAAAAAAAAATATAACACATCCGAAATATAAGCCATTAAGCTAAAAAATATTAAAATCGCTATCATTTATGGGCGATTTAAACGCGGCTATTATGGCGCGCTTCTGTGACGTCAGAATACACACACAAGTTGCATGTCAACAACGAAATGTTTGGTTCACGAAGTTATTGAAAATTAAAAAAGTGAGAGTAAAGTCAACTTATTACCATGGAAAAGAATAGTAAACCGTATTATAAATATTGTGTCGTTCCTATGTGCCAAAATATTATCAAAACCTCACATAACAAAGTATATTTCCTTATGCCGAGAAATGTAATAAATAAAAAAGAAATGATGCAAGGCGATGAGAACAGACAATGTGTCGTGTTTGAGCAGTTTATACTGTTGTGAAAATAATTTTAACGTAAGTAAACACATTAGAGAAGTGATGAAGTACATAAAAGAATCATTTTTCCTTAATTACATGCACATACTTGTTTTGTTTACAAACTCCGACGGACGCATACCTACCTAGTTTTCGTAAAGTTCTTAAAGATATATTGTCAATATCTAATAGGTATATGGGTCTTTATCCATAAAAGTAATATATGTTTAATTATCTATGATACCTATGAATGAAAACATATAACTTATTAGAGTAAGAGAAAAGTTCTAAATTATTTATTATTTATCTTTCTATTGGGTTTCAGATACAGAGAATTATATGCAATACAAAATAATGGCATTAGAACAAGGAAAAATGAAATGACGTTTGTTAAGTCTCTCATTCACAAAGATTAATACTTGAACATAGAAAACTAATAACTCATGAAATAACTGGGTAACGATACAAAATAATCACTAGAAACACCTTGATACCAGAAGACTCGAGTGTACGATGACGTCACGTTTTGAACAACCAATCGCGTCGCGTTTTAGAAATTTGTGAGCGAATTTTAAAAAAGCCGATTTATGATAATTAAATTTCACTGTTAAATAATGATCAATTTCAAAAATAATTGTATAGGTATGTTTTTTAAGCAATAAAGATTACAAATAAAAATATTTTGTTCATTTTGGAGTCACGTGCATATTCCCTATTGAGAGAAGAATAGGAGATAAATGATGATATATTTATTTTATTCCAGGATTTTTATTTTTGTTTTTTTTTTTTTTGGGTTGGGTTACGGTTGGCACTTTTCTCGCACTCCATCCGGGGTGACAGAGAAGCGTAAGCACGCACACCCGCAACCCACCTGTGAACCTCGCCTTCGTCGTTGGACCGGCCACCGGAGCAGCGTGAACTTGTCGTCAGTGGCCGGCTCGACGGAATACCCCCTGAAGGGTACCCTCTCCTTGAGCGACGTCCAGGGGGAGGACGTCGGTCCCTCCTCGCGCGGTCGCGGTAGAAGTCGAAGAGCAGGAGATTGATGATATATTTATTTTATTCCAGGTCTGAATGATATCTAAAACAAAATGGCATCGGGCAGAGAAGAAGGTCCCGTTTACTACAGAGAAATACAGAAGAATGCATATCTTAAACGTATACCTAACGATGTAAGCAGTAGCAAACTCAGACCATTAGGAGGCAAGGTAAGGACTCTATAATTACTGCCCATTATTTAAAAGAAAAGATTATATTAAAAAAAATACGCCAAGTGCGAGTTGTATTCGCGCGCGAAGGGTTCCGTGCCATTATGTATATATATATATATATATATATATATATATATATATATATATATATATATATATATATATATATATATATAATAACCTTTTATTGTATGGGAGCCCCCTTAATTATTTATTTTATTTTAATTGATTATATTTAAAGAGAACATAAAACTAAATATTCTGTGAATAGTTAAAGCGTCTACCTGTCACCGTTATTAGTATCGAACAAGAAATAGTAAAAAAAAAACTATTTTGTTGTATGGGAGCCCCCTCCCCCTTAAATTTTTATTTTATTTTTAGTATTTGTTGTTATAGCGGCAATAGAAATACATCATCTGTGAAAATGTCAACTGTCTAGCTATCACCGTTCGTGAGATACAGCCTGGTGACAAACGGACGGACGGATGGACTGCGAAGTCTCAGTAATAGGGTCTTGTTTTTACCCTTTGGGTACGGCACCCTAAAAAGAAGGAATTATATTAAAAAAATTATTATCATAGTGCTAGGACCACATTCTTTACAGTTTTCTGTCCGCAGTCGCGGGCATATCCGTTTGGGGTAGTATCACACTCTCGCAGAATAATTGACAATTATCAATAACAAAAAAGCAGTCACGAGGACTGCCGCCAGAAGTGAAAACTTAAAACTATGAACAAAATAATTGTGTTTTATATAATGTTTAATGTTTTTTCACTATACAATATTAGCACGATAAATCGTTAACTACACACACTAATCTCACAATGTAAACCAAAATATTCTTAAAATAATTATTATTACTTATCAATAATAACGGTTCGGACATGTGGAAAGAATGGCGAACGAACGTCTGGTTAAGAAGATATACAATGCGAAAGTGGAAGGATGTGGGTACCGGGGGAGACCGAGACTAACCTACCTAGACCAGATCGGTCACGTACTGAAGCAAGGTGGAGTCAAGAGTCTCCGAAACCGGCGAGCGTGTATGAAGAGAATTATGAATGTTGAGGAAGCGAGTGAAGTATGCAGAGTTCTCTGGCACTCTGTTCTCTCTGCCTACCCTGCAAGAGATATGGTGTGATGATATGTATGTGTAAACACAGCGACACAGTAGTGAAGAGCAACTGACTGTATCTTTCTCGCTCGGGTACACTCGGCGGACACGAGTTCACCCGAATGTGACGGATCAGCCTCGCTTACAGTCTACGAAAAAATCTATGTGCGGTGCGCCAAAAGAAGTTTTTACTTCTTCTTTTTATGTATTGGCAATCAGCTACTTATACGAGCCATTGTTGCCAGTGTCGAGTTATAATTATCTTCACGTTCTTAGTATCTTCAGGTTAGTCAATTGTCCGTCAGTAAGTCAAATTGTCGCCATCAACAGTGCTATGGCCGCACTGTTAATGGTATCTTGTGGGAATTTTGATGAAAAACGAAAACGTTGTAAAGCACTTTTATATGATATTCACTACATCCCAGCAGTTCTGTCACATCATATTACATAAAATGCCATCAAAATTATCTAATATAACACGTTAAAACACTAAGATATCGAATATAATATAAGAGCACTACATGACGTTTTAGATTCCCGCCAAAAATCCCCGAAGTTTTTACTTCAAAAAATCATAAAAACTAGGGATGTTACGGAACTACGTAATCGAAAATATCGGATATCCGAAATTAAAATCTAGCCGAAAGCGATATAAAACTCTACACGGATGACGTAGTGGTTAAGGTATACCTATCCTGCCAGTTTCCTGATTCCCACGCAGGACAAATCTTTGTGTGATTCTGAAATTACTGAAATTTTCCATTTAACATGCTAGGTTGTCGTATGACAGTCAAATTGTGGTTCATATTATTTTGTCTTTATGGAATTAATGCGCCATCTATCGTACAATGATTACACGTTCTTCATTAATAAATTGTTACAAGTCTGGGTGTAATATGGGTCTATGAAATTATGTCTATAAAGTACCCCACAGTACAAGGATATTTCCTTAGTGATCTTTAAAAAAAAAAAGAAAATTTTACGATGGTTTCGGTGTCAGTATGAGTCATGCTAGGACAGGATTTCTTCCAACCAGCCGAACTGATAACGTAAGCCTCATCAAATGTGAAGCCACGGGCAAGAAAGGGGGTAGTATTTTTTTTATTGTTGGAGTTTACGGCTTGGTTACTAAGACTTTTAAGCCAAATCTTAGTTTATAAATTAACTTCATTTAAAGTTATCGTCCGTCAGTAAGTCAACTCGTCACCTTCGACATGCCATGGCTACACTGTTATAGGTATCTTTTGGGAATTTTAGTGGAAAACGAAAACGTGTGTAAGGCACTGTTATATCATATTCACTACACCCCAGCACTTCCTCCGCATCACATTACATAAAATGCTATCAAAATTACTTATAACACGTTAAAACACTAAGATATTGAATATTATACAAGAGTACGACATGACACTTTTCCTTTTCCCCTAAAAACTCCATAAATTTTATTCTTACCTAACGTGACCATTTATTCTTTGACTCAAAACGGGATATTCTAGTCGGGTGGTCAATTAAAAAACATTTTTAAAGATATTCAGAAAAAGTTAGTTAACTTAAAAGTTATGAATTAAAAAATATACTCGAAAGGTTAGTTACCATATTTATCAGAGGAAAAATTTGTTTTAATATAACTGGTGAAAATTTTAAGTAAGAATAAAACTTGGCACGTTTTTAAATTACTAAAATCCAACCTTTGCGTGGTTGCCGAAAACGGGACAATCCCAGTATTCGTTACGAAGACACCGGGACTCGTTATTATAAAAAGGGACAGTCCCGTTCAAAACGAGACGTCTGGTCACATTATTATTACCACATCACCACAAAGAAAAAAAATCATGTATATCCAATTAATTCAAATTACTGAAATTTTTAGCATTTAATATGCTTAATTATTTATAAATACCCGATTACGAAACGAAAAATGATGGCACAAGCGGGGTTCGAACCCGCACCTATTGGGAATCCGGCGCAATCGTGCAATTCCCAATAGGTGCGGGTTCGAACCCCGCTTGTGACATCATTTTTCGTTTCGTAATCGGGTATTTATAAATAATTAAGCATATTCAATGTTAAAAATTGCAGTAATTTGAATAACAAGGTTGTGTCATCGTTTAATACAATTCTAACTGTAAAGTTTGAAGTATTAAGTCTATACAATGTGTAAACATTGTCCGGTAGATGGCATACGTCACCTTGAAGACTTTTTTTTTATTTGCATGTCCTAAAATAGTTCACGATGGTGTAAGTGGTGGCACGATTGAGCCGGATTCCCAATAGGTGCGGGTTCGAACCCCGCTTGTGACATCATTTTTCGTTTCGTAATCGGGTATTTATAAATATATCCAATTAATTTAAAATATTTCATTTCAGAAAGTGCCTCTAAAAGCAATGTGGACACAATTTTGCGTACACAATGGACGGACTCCATATCTAGAGCAGTATCCTGATGCGGAATCACCAGCGACACTAAGCCATAAGCCTGTATGGAGGGCGTGCCTTTTGACTGCCAGGCATGTGACAGCAAGCGTTAAACCCCATACTGGTGATCAGTATGATTTCCTTGTGGACACTGATGATGGAGCAGTCAGGATGTTGGCACCTGATTGGTGAGATAATTATTATACTGTTTTTGAAATATTATAGCAGTAGGATCACGCTGTTGAGAGTTTCTGTCTACAACCGCGAGCCAATCCGTTCGGGCAGTACCACACTCTCGCAGAAGATCGACGTCTGAGTAATGGCAATGTGCTATTGCGCTTCGTTCGGTGAGCGAGAGAGCCGGCAGCCCAACTGGGTGGGTTTGGGGTTTGTATTGATAGGCCTAGCTATACCCCTGGTATTGCAAAGGTCCATGGGCGGCAGTAACACTTGCAAGCAAGTGTGCTCGTTGCCATACATTTGCAATAAAAAAAAATGGAAACTGTTTTAAACATATTGAATGAATATCCAATGAGAGAAAATCGTCTAAAAATAAAAACCAGAGAGTTTTTCAAGTTCTTCAGTCAGTATACTTATGACTTGACAATCTGAATATATGTTTTGTACAATTTTATTCGCAATTTATAAAACTATGAAAGTCGGCTATACGTACGAAAAAGTGTCACTTTCCGCCTGAGCCGAGCGTGCAGGCGAGAGCGCGGAACAAGCGCTACAGAGGCACGATGGTTTGTCAAGTTTTTTGTGAACTGTTTTTAAAGTGAAGTGAAAAGTTAATATGGTTTCTATTGGTTGTTTGTTCTATAAAGTATGCATACTTTCATCAATGTTTTCTTATGACGTTATCACTTAATCTCCGTGTGGTGACGGAGTGGGAATACAATTCACCACTTCTTATCTTACCCGTGGGTGATCGTAAGAGACGACTAAGGGATATAAAACGTATATAACATCTATGCAAGAGAAGGTAAACTCAAAACAAAACCCTATACCAACACGTCTGCCCAGCGTGGTATAGTAGGTCGATTTCCCTCCCGTTATAGAGCAGACTCGAGCCCATATATGAGCTGAAATGATATCAAGTAAAATTATCGTTCGTAAATCGACTTTACAGACATACCATCTGTTTTTTTTTTCATGTTGAATTACTAAGTAAAGTCGTTTGTACTAGTTGCGCCATTTTTTACAATATTTTAACCCCTTGATATCTAAATCAGGGGGTTTAAACACGGGGAACACCGAGAACACAACTGAAGCTTGGGAAAGGACTATAGCTAGTATAATAATAAAACTATACGTATATTTTTTTGTCTACAGGGAATCAATGCTGGATTGGGTGACAACATTGAGGAGAACATTGCATGAGCTGAAGGTTTTATGTAGTGGGGAGAATTTGTACTGCGTTCCGCCTGCTGCTCCCGCTCCACCAGCTGTGCCACGTGCACCGGCCAGAGACCCCACATCTCCGCTACCGCTACCTCCTCACCCGCCTCCTGATAGGTCTCATATACTTATTACACTTACTCATTTAGTATATATTTAGATAAAAAGATAAAAATGTGTCCGTCTCGGACGGATCGGAAGTAATAACTTAAACTAATCTAAGTTGAACTATTTAATATTAATATTGTTTAACTTGAGAAAAGCTTAGGTTATTACTTAAATTTTATGTATATTAATATGATATTGTATGGAAAGGTTATTTATTTAATAGAATCTTATAATAACACATCCTAATACGGATAGTGCTTTAGAGTGAGAGAGAAGGAGTCTGCTTACCGTTGTCGTATGCGTGAGAGAAAGGGAAGCTAGACAGACTGACGCCGTTACGCGTTACGTAACGAAGCGGTTTACCCTTCCATAAGAAGTTAAAAAATACTAACTCATCATTCTCCTACTCTTATCCCAATTACTTGGGGTCGATACAATATGTACTCTTATTTCATAGTACATATTGTAAAAGTTATTGGCAATAGTTTTATGACCGGCCGCCTGTCAGACCTCAATACTACTTGGGAATGTAATTGTTGACCAAACGGCATCAGATGGAATTGGCCCAGGTCGTTATAAGACTCTTAGTCGTCGTTTACGACATCCACGAGCAAAGTAAGGGTTGGTAGTATTCTAAGCCGCCACCACACAGCTAAAATCAAAATACTGATTACGTTGTGGTTAATCCTAGAACTACAAATTGGGGTAGAATATCTTAACTATAGTTCATCTAATCTAAGAAGTGCATTTTGACGTTTCGCATTTTTTTAATACACAATAACCTTGGTCAAACGTATACACATGATTGCAAACAATAAATCTGAAATTTTAAAGAAATATTAAGTTATTTACATAATTAACGTTGCGAGTGAGTTTCTTGTACTATAATGTAATGTTGAAACTCGTAAAACTAATTTAAAATTAAAATAACATTGTAAATAGTAATTATTATGGACGATCTTACAATATCACGTCATAATGTTCTAAACAGTAGTGCTTGACAACTTCCAATTCACGAATATCTAAATAATCGGTAAAAATATTAGATTGATATATTTAATCGAATATAGATTTTGACAGAGATGTACGTTTCGACAATTTTATTGATAAGGATATAATTATTAGTGTTCGCGACGGTGATAATTCAAGTAATAATAATGATTCTGAACAAATAGCTATTTTCAAATCCAGTTTTTGTTTTTACTTAACCTAATCCTACTAAATATGATGAATAGATTTTATGATGAAATAATTAAATTTGTTTAGTGTTAATTTAGCACTTAATATTTCATCTCCTTTTTGAAAAATAAAAAAAATAAACCGATTATTAATTACAAAGAATTAATATCGATTTCTCATCAAAATCGGATATTTTCTATAGCGATTATTTGGTTCACATACTTAGACAACTTACACTGACAGCTGTCAGAGTGCACTTCTTAGATTAGATAGACTATAAGTACTTTAGTTTACTTTTGACGAGAATTTGAAAAAGTCATGTGGTGCTCTTGTACTATATTCGATATCTTAGTGTTTTAACGTGTTATATTAGATAATTTTGATGGCATTTTATGTAATGTGATGTGCGGAAATACTGGGATGTAGTGAATATCATATAAAATTTTTTACAACGTTTTCGTTTTCCATCAAAATTCCCACAAGATACCATTAACAGTGTGGCCATTGCACTGTTAATGGTGACAATTTGACTTAGACAACGACTGACTTGAAAGACTAAAAACGTGAAAATATTTATAACTTGACACTGGCACCAATAGCTCGTATATGTAGCTGATTGCCAATACATAAAAAGAAGAAGACTATAAGTAAATTTTCATCTGAGTTACTTTTATAATAGTGTTAGGGTTACACTGTTGACAGTTTTCTGTCAACAGCCGATGGCCGGTCCGGGGTAGTGTCACTCGCAGAAAATCAATGTCTGAGTAATGGCAGTGTGCTGTTGCTTTTCGTTTGGTGAGCGAGACAGATCCGACAATCCAATTTTCTGGATGGGCTTGGAGTTTTATTGGAGTTTACTCCTTAAGAATCGATTTTCATATAAGGCGCCCGGTGTGAGAAAAAAATTGAGGAGTAAAATCTATTGATCGAATGACCTCGTTACGTTTTTGGTGCGCAACCTATTCTGCGCACCTTTCACTTTCTGACGTGAGATAATACGTCCTCGCATGCATATTTAAAAAACAATTTTTTCAAACAAACTTTTTATCATAAATATTGAAACAAAATAGAACACCGTTTGTAAATATTAGTTCACTAACCTGTGGTCGGCAAGCGGCGAGTGACCTTGTGGTATCATATGTTACAACTTCGAAACGTAGGTAAATACATACACATACACTTAATGTTTGGGCGCTATTCATTCTCACTTGATTATTTTATTAAAATAATCACGATAACTTTAATAATTCACTTGGTCGTTAAACTTTTAAATTTTCGATATGTGCGCCATGGACCCGAACGCACAAATTATATCGTCTTAAAATATTATTTCGAACTCTTGTTAACAGGTCGCCATTGACGGCGGTGTATTTTAACTTGTCGAAAGATCGTACAATTCCTTTTTTTAAGTTCTCCATATTATCAACCTCTGTCAAATTTGCGAGAAAAATAATTTAAAATTTGTTCATCTAGGGTGACTCTTACACGCGAAGGAGCACTATCCATATGAGGCAGTAAGGATTGATTATCCCGTAACCTCTGGACAGCTTGCGCAATAGTCCGGCCATTGGTAGTACAAACACGTGTGTTTCCATATCTCTTTCGGTACGTACGTATGGTTAAAGCTGCATTTCCGTGATATTCTCCATAAATTAAAATCATAGCTGTGTAATTATAACGAGGCATTGTAAATGAGAAAGAAATACTATTCTAACACAAAGTAAGCGTCTAATTACGCACATTCACGTCACAGGATCACGATGGCACACTGACCTACAGACCTATTATAATAGTTTTGAACATGAGACCGAGGTCTTCTTTCATTAAGCCGCATTAGGTAGTTTTAAATTTCTCATCTAAGTCTGATGACACGGTTTATAAAGACTTCGGAATAAGGTATAATATGCATTGATTTGTATTACGTTTGGGGAAGACTTGAACTGGTAAACATGGCGATATGTAGGTACTAGTTTCATATTAGTTTATACCGATGCGGCGCGGGAGCTCATTGATAGGCGAATAATTTTAATTTTTATACAGAGTGTGGAAATTGTTAATAATACAAAGTAATGTGCTGCGGCTAAACTATACGACATATGGTATTCAAAGTTTGTATACAGGCTGGGCAAGTCATCAGATACACTAGATTAAAATTATTGTCGTATGGTCGTCTCCACCTTGTATATTATTTTTAGTCAAATGAGCTTTTTTTTTGCGTCTGCTTTTGATAATCGTACTTAAGGAGTAAACTCCAGTCGTGCGTCGGATCTGACACACACATTTTTTTGATAGGCAGTGTCTTAGTCGCAATCTTGGTATTGCAAAAGTCCATGCGCAGCAGTGACACTTACCATCAGATATGCTACTAGCTCGTTTGCCACTATAAGCAATAAAAATATAAATTAAATCGATTTTATTTATTAAATTTAAAAAAAATTGAATTTTCTCTTTACCATTAAAAATGAAAACACTCAGAAGTCATATTATTGTCTCGCTATTGTTATCAGAATGGTTTTTATAATTTAAAAAACTCTTGGGGTAAATATAACCCCAGTTGGTAGTTCACAGATTAAAAGAAATTAAGTTTCTAGTTCTAGAATTAAGATTAGACATATTACTAATGTTAAGTCATCAGGATACATCATCATCATCATTATATCAACTCATATATGTACCACTGCTGGGTTCGAGCCTCCTCCATAATGGGAGGGAAATTAACTTACTATACCGCGCTGGTCAGACGTGTTGGTATAGGGTTTTATTTCGAGATTTCCATCTCTTGCGTAGATGTTATATGCGTTTTGTATCTTTTATTCGTCTCGTACAATCACCCACGAGTAAGATAGAGGGTGGTGAATTGTATTCTTACTCCGTCACCACATGGATATTAGTTAATGCATTGTTTTAATGATTTAAAAGCATCTTAGCATTAATATCTTATCATCATTTTGCTGCACAGATGGCATAGTGGTTAAGATACCGACATTCCGTGCCAGTGCTATGAGTTCGATTCCCATGATAATACTTTGTGCGATCCACAAAACATGTTGTTATGTAGTTTGGGTGTAATTTGTCTGCGTTAATTATATGTTTGTAAAGTAACACCGCAATACATGGATTATTTCCTTAGTGGTGGGTGGGGTCTAAAAAAAATTTACATACATACATATCATCACGCTATATCCCTTGCAGGGTAGGCAGAGAGAACAGAGTGCCAGTGAACTCTATCTCTGCATACTTCACTCGCTTCCTCAACATTCATAATTCTCTTCATACACGCTCGCCGGTTTCGGAGACTCTTGACTCCACCTTCCTTCAGTACATGACCGATCTGGTCTAGGTAGGTTAGTCTCGGTCTCCCTCGGTACCTACATCCTTCCACTTTCGCATTGTATATCTTCTTAACCAGACGTTCGTTCGGCATTCTTTCCACATGTCCGAACCATCGGAGCATTCCCTTTCGCATCTTTACACCAATACTCTCTTTCATACCTACTCGCTCTCTTACGTCGTCGTTACGACAAAAAAAAATGTGCTCTATAAATCATCTTAGCATTATTCTTTCATCATTCTCCTACTCTTATCCCAACTACTTGGGGTCGATACAATATGTACTCTTCTTACATAGTACATATTGTAAAAGTTATTGGCAATAGTTTTATGTCCGGCCGCTTGTCAGACTTCAACACTACTTGTGAATGTAATTGTTGACCAAACAGCATCAGATGTAGTTGGCCCAGGTCGTTATAAGGCTCTTAGTCGTCTTTTACGACATCCTCGAGCAAAGTAAGGGCTGGTGTTATTCGTAGTCGCTACCACACATCAAATAGCTTTATAAAATTCGGTTTGTGGGCACGTCTGTTGGTTATTTCAACAGATATATATATATAAATATTTATGTATTTACAATAACTATTGAAATAAAACTTTATTTATTCGCTGAATGTTGTGTATTTAATATATAAAGGAATAATTGTAATATACTAAAAATAAACAGCGATTTATATGAATAAAAAAATTGAGTTTTATTTCAATATGTTATTTATTTGTATTTTATTTTCCGTGTGGTGACGGAGTAAGAATACAATTCACCACCCCATATCTTACCCGTGGGTGATCGTACGAGATGACTAAGGTATATAAAACGCATATAACATCTATACAAGAGAGGGAAAACTCGAAACAAAACCCTATACCAACACGTCTGACCAGCGTGGTATAGTAGATCAATTTCCCTCCTATTATGGAGGAGGCTCGAGCTGAACAGTGGGACATATATGAGATGAAGTTATATTTGGTATCTTACCATTCATATGATGATGGAGTAAGAGTATATTGATCATTAATCACTGCCTTTTCCGGTGAGTGATCATTATTAACTTAAATAATTTTTGTATTGTGGTTTAACTTTACAAACATACAATTAACGCAGACAAATTACATTCAAACTACATAACAACACTTTGTGGATTGCACAAAACATTGGCCTGCGTGGGAATCGAACCCACGCCACTGGTACGAAAGATCGGTATTTTAACCGCTACGCCATTTGTGAAGTCGGTGATCTTGATTTTCGACTTCTAATACAAATAAAAATACCAATATACACCCAGTTGTATATAACTATTAAATAATTTAAAAAAAAAAATTACATACATACATATCATCACGCCATATCCCTTGCAGGGTAGGCAGAGAGAACAGAGTGCTAGAGAACTCTATCCTTGCATAATTCACTCGCCTCCTCAACATTCATAATTCTCTTCATACACGATCGCCGGTTTCGGAGACTCTTGACTCCACCTTCATTCAGTACATGACCGATCTGGTCTACGTAGGTTAGTCTAGGTCTCCCTTGGTACCTACATCAAAAAAAATTACGAGTGAAAGAAATTAATGTCACATATGGGACTCAAACCCACACCTATTTCCACACCGTTCCAATCGTCCACCATTTAGACTAGTGTGGGCTGTCCATATGACATTCAATTCACGACTCGTACTATTTTGTCTTTCTTTGGAATGGATTTCCAATAGATGTGGGTTCGAGTCCATGTGTAATATTATTTTTATATATATTATTTTATATATTAATATTATTTTATATATAATCAAGCATATTAAATGCTAAATTTCAGTAATTTATATTAATAGTTAAGTTATTATAGTGAGGAGTGAGTTAAAATTTAAAAGATGTTGAAAGATATGGGTGATTAAGTTTATTATCATCATCTAAACTCATATATGCCCCACTGCTGAACTCAAACTCCTCCATAATGGGAGGGAAATTGATCTACTAAACCACGCTGGTCAGATGTATTGATATAGGGTTTTGTTTCGAGTTTTCCTTCTCTTGTATAGATGTTATATGCATATTATATCACTTAGTCGTCTCTTACGATCACCTATAGGTAAGATAGGTGGTGGTGAATTGTATTCATACTCCATCACCACATGGAAACACTTTTTGCAGGCTATGGTCTGGACACAAGCCGCTCATTCCGTCCGGTACGGAAAGATGGCGCGTAGTCCCATAGTCCACTGTTTTCCCTCCCCATCGCCATTAAGCTGGTCACTGATAACGAATCCTTGACATCCATAGGCAGCCCGGACATGGAAACACTTATAATTTAAAAAAAAATGTGTGCGTGTAACCTTTACGCGCGATTGAAGTAAAACTTCTTTGGCGTTGACGACATATATCACTGAAATGATTAAATATTAACTTAAATAAATAAATATTATATTATAATTTAATTATATTTATTATTCATGTGCTCTACAAAGATTATTCAAATGCTATATTAATATTATTCATTCCAAACAGGTAATTGAAGTAAGTATGTACAGTAGTTTATTATAAATTTTAATATATATAGTTAAAATTTGCAAAAATTTCTATAGCGCGATTTAGACTCTAATACATGTCCTCTTAGAATCCATTAACTTTGTTACAGCGCCATCCAGTAATAAATTATGATCCTATTATAAAAAATCTGAGTTACTCCCTAGTCACGCCTAAAGAAGTTTTACTTCAAAACACTAATTATATCCAGACTCAAAATAGTATATGAATCGCACAAAGTATTATCCTGTATGGGAAACGAACCAACAACACAGTAGGCCAGTATCTTAACAATATCTTCTCAATCTTAACCACTAACTGTAATTCTAAATTAAATCCCAAAATATAGAATCTCAATGTTTACTTTTTCACAGAGTACCAGGAATAGAACTGACACATAATACAAGAGTGATACCAGAAGCAACCAGAGAAACAGAAACCACACCAACCATTCCAGCAATTATTGAACCACAACCAACCACATCTGAAACATTAGCAGAAATAGATATATCTAATTGGGATACTTCAAATACAATTTCAAATTTACCTAGCACGAGTCATGCTAGATCAGAATCTGGAAACGATTCTGAACCCTCTAGAAGGAATTTGGAGTCAAAATCTGATAGAAATGAAGCTCAAAATGAAGGTAAAAGGGTACTGGAGTCAAGGAAAGGCGTGACAAAAATCTGTGGACAAAATATATGCCTGGATGATTCTATATTCAAGAGGCCTAACACGGAGAGTGATGAGGAATTCTTTGCTGAAATTGATAGAATGTCTGATGACGATGAGGATTATAAGCAAAGGGTTTTGGTTACCAACGGGGAGAAAGATACAAATGGAGAAGGCAACAGGTTAGAAATATTTTTAAATTAGACTTATCATTTCGCTATATGGTAGCGGCTACGAATACTACCAGCCCTTATTTTGCTCTTGGATGTCGTAAAAGATGACTAAGAGCTTTATAACGACCTGAGCCAACTCCATCTGATGCCGTTTGGTCAACAATTACATTCACAAGTAGTGTTGACGTCTGACAGATGGCCGGTCATAAAACTATTGCCAATAACTTTTGCAATATGTAGGTAGAGGAGTACATATTGCGTCGACCCCAAGTAATTGGGATAAGAGCAGGGGAATGATGATGAAGATCTTCTCATTTGTAGTACATAAGAAAGGCAATGGGTTAGAGTAAGTTGATCGTAGATACTGATTCCCAGAGGAGTAAGCAAATTACCTACGAAACACATCACAGTCCTGACATACCTCCATCGCTTCATTCACACTCATAACAGTCTTCATGCATGCTCTACGTTAACGCATACTCTTAATAAGACCTCTCCTCAATACATCTCCAATTTATAAAACCCGATTACGAAATGAAAAATGATGTCACAAGCGGGATTCGAACCCGCGCCTATTGGGATTCCGGCCCAATCGTGCTGCCACTACACCACCGTGACTAATTGTAGGACATGCAAATTTCACTTCGTATCATATTTACGTCTTAAGGTGACGGTATGCTATCTACCCGACAATGTTTACACATTGTTATAGGCTTAATACTTAAAACTTTACAGTTAGAATTGTATTAAACGATGACACAACCTTGTTATTTAAATTACTGAAATTTAGCATTTAATATGCTTAATTATTTATAAAACCCGATTACGAAATGAAAAATGATGTCATAAGCGGGATTCGAACCCGCGCCTATTGGGATTCCGGCCCAATCGTGCTGCCACTACACCACCGTGACTAATTGTAGGACATGCAAATTTCACTTCTCCAATTTGGTCCAGAAAAGTATGATGTGGTCTTCACTTTGTATTCGTCCCTATTCACACTTGCTTTATATATTTGCTTCGTCAACCAAAGGAGGAGACTCCTTCATTAATTTTACGTGTCCAAACCACCTCAGCACACCCTTTTTGATCTGTTTAATTTTTTGACCACAGCATTCTCTTATTACATTACTCTTAATTCATCATAGTGTAATATTAAATAGCCTGTATCCATCCTCGATGAACAGAAGACTATTCATCACTAAAAGAATTTTTCAATTCAAACCAATAGTTTATGAGATTAGCGTGTACAACCAAACAAATTTTTCAGCTATGTATTTTTTTATTTAATTTTAACGAATATTAAATTCTGTATTCTTTATTAAGTCCCCTTTATTTTGACCAGCGTTGTGAAGTAGGTCAATTTCCTTTCTATTGTGCAGAAATGTCGAACCCGTGTAGTCAGACATGATGATGAACAAAAATAATTGTCCAGCACAAATATTGAACCCATAACCCTCGGAACTAAGGTAATGCTACTAAAACCAATCATCATATAATCTCAGCACAAACGCAAGCTTCCTTCACTACGGGAGTGATTTTGACCAACTATACCATGCTGGTCGGACATGTTTGCATAGGATTTCCAGTTTTCCTTTCTCTTAAATCAATAGTATCTATATATTTTATCCCTTACTCGTCTTTTACTACGCTGACGTGCATTATAAGTGGTGGTGAATTGTATTTTTACTCCATCATCACACGGAAAACCAAAATATTATATATATATATATATATATATATATATATATATACACTAGTCACAAAAATTAAGGGATATAAAAAAAATTCCAAATTTTTGGGTTATTTTCAACGAGCTGTAACTCCGAGGAAAATGGTCGTACAAAAAAAATAAAAAAAGTATTTTTATTTTTTCTGTACAACTATTTTCCTCGGAGTTACAGCTCGTTGAAAATCACCCAAAAATTTAGATTTTTTTTTTATATCCTTTAATTTTTGTGACTAGTATATATATATATATATATATATATATATATTCACACAATTAAAATTAGCTGTGTGGTAGCGGCTACGAATACTACCAACCTTACTTTGCTCGTGGATGTCGTAAAAGACGACTCTGAGCCTTATAACGATCTGGGCCAACTCTATCTGATGCCGTTTGGTCAACAATTACATTCCCAAGGAGGGTTGACGTCTGACGAACGGTCGATCATAAAACTATTGCCAATAACTTTTACAATATGTACAATGAAAGAAGAGTACATATTGTATCGAACCCAATTAATTGGAATAAGAGTAGGAGAATAATGATACAATTATTATTTTTCAGTAACCACCAAAATACGAATATAACAGTAATACAAGTTTCTAATAAAGAGCCACCACACACAGCAATACCCATATTGGGACCGGAAACTGACGTTTTCGACTTCGAATTCAAACAAAAAGTCATCGTAAATGAAACACCCACGAATAACTTTGTCAATATTGTAAATACAGAGGAAAATGATTATGGTACTACATTCGGTACTAACACAAAAACCGAATCAGATTACGGACATTTAAGTCTGACTACAACTGTTAATTTAACAGGTACAAACGATACGACTTTTATTAATCAGTCGACTTCTAATGAAATTACAAATCTTACGACTTCAAATCAACATGAAGAAGTTTATGAGAGACTTTGCATGGCGTCAACATCTAATACAAAACCATCGCCTTTACCAGTGAAGAAGTTGAAAAATTTGGAGAAAAGTCGAAAGGCCTCATTGCCTAATTTAGAAGTCGGAGAATCCACTTATGAATATTTGTTTTTAAGTAATAATAATACAAGTTCAGTTAATGTTACGTCTGAAGTGAATTGTAATGGAGAATCAAGGATACAGGTTAATCAGGGTTCAAACAGTGATCCTATTAATAGATTAAGATCGGTTGAAAGGTCTAGAAGTCAAAATGCTTATGATTCTTCTCCGAGAATAAGAGAAAATGTTCCAAGAAGAACTCACAACAGTCCAAAGAGAGAAAATAAGAGTGGTAAGTTTAATATGATTTACAATAAGTATAATTTGACTGGGGGGGCATAGTCCGGAGCGTGCTCGTCGCGTACCCTGCCAGTCTAGTTAGACTGCTAATCCGGCTCGATATGCGTACCGCAGTGCAAGTTAGGGCGTCCCCCGGAGGCGACGCGTACCGACCCGCCCCCGTCGGTACGAACTTTGGCAGATGCGGCGATGGGGCCCGTCACCCATCACGCCTTGTTCAGTCAGGCGAGTCGAGGAGAGCAGAGTGCCGGGTGGGTACGTGGAATGTAAGAGGTTGTGTGGAAGGTAAGTTGCACGAGCTGATAACCGTCATGGCGGACAAACAGCTAGACGTGCTCTGTGTAACAGAGACCAAGCGAAGGGGCAGCGACGCCTGCGATCTTCCTGGTGGCGGGATGGCTCTGTGGTCTGGTGTACCACAGAGCGATCGAGCCAGCATGGGGGTAGGACTGCTGTTGTCCTCTCGCTTGACCTCAGGTGTGAAGGATTACGGAATGTATGATCCCAGATTCTTTGGGTCCGTATAAAACTTGGTGTCACCAAGGTATTCATGGTTGTAGCATATGCTCCCGTAGGATCCTCGGTGGCATCAGACCTAGAGAAGTTTTGGGATAATGTTAGGGAAGTTCTGGATATGGCAGAAACCAGTGAACGCGTGATTGTATGCGGAGATTTGAACGGATGGGTGGGGACCAAGCGTCCCGACTATGAGGACGTACTTGGTCCATTTGGTGATAAGAGAGTGAACGACGCAGGTAGGCTCATAGCGGATGTATGCATGGAGAGAAATCTTATTGTGTCAAACACATTTTTCCAACATAAGGACATCCATATGTATATATGGAGAAGGAATGAACAGAAAAGTATAATAGATTTAATTTTGGTCGACAGTCGCCTCCGAAGCAAAATATTGGACGCAAGAGCCTACAGGGGCCCCACAGTCGATACGGACCACTATCTCGTTATTGCGAGATTTAGTGGTCTGTTCAGAAAGTGGAGACACTGGCGAGAGCGTGTCCACTTCGGAGGGCTTGAAAGAATAAAGGTTGAAAGGTTGCAAGAAGAGTGTGTAAGAGAAAAGTATGCAGAGGGTGTCCGAGAACGGCTGACGATGGCAAGCCAGCCGCAATCGGACATTGAAGAATGCTGGAGAGTATTGAAAGAGAGTATGGTAGACACAGCGAAAGAAGTATGTGGAAGTTCAAAGAAGCATAGAAACACAAATGGTGATGCATGGTGGGATGCGGAAGTGGCAGCTTCCGTAGAGCAAAAGAAGAAAGCGTGGCTGGACTATGTCTCTTCTTTGAATCTGAATGACAGTATGACTGAACAGAAGAAAGAAATATAACGGCAATGTAAGAATGACACCAAGGCCTTAGTGAAAGAGAAACGTGATAGAGCGAATATGAGTGCAGAAGATAGGCTGACTAAACACTTCCAGGGTAACATCAAACTCTTTTGGAGGGAGGTGAAGAAGTCTCGGGGTGGTTGGTCAGTCTTCAGAATGAATAAAATAAGGTCTAAAGGTGGAGACATTCTTACACAAACACAAAACGTGTTAAGCCGATGGAGTGAATATTTTGGCGATATGTATGCGGATGCTACGGTTGGCGCCGGTGTTGGATGTGGTTTAGTAGAACAACATTCGATAGCGGCGTCCTCCAATGGCATCAGTATGGATGAAGTTGAATGGGCGATAAGAAGTTTGAAAAATAGTAAGGCAGCGGGCATTGATATGGTGTCTGCCGAGATGATCAAGCTTGGCGGCTCCTGTGTCTGGGGGCGTTCCTGTTGCTCCTCAATTTATGTTGGAGCTCGGGAATGGTTCCCAGGGACTGGAATAGCGCGGTCATCGTGCCTTTGTTTAAAAACATTATGACTACGCAAATTACAGAGCCATAAGCTTGACCAGTTTGGCAGCAAAAGTGTATGGAAAAGTTATTGAAAGGAGAATGAGGATGGTGTCCGATGGTTTACTGTGTGAGACACAAGGAGGTTTCAGAAGTGGAAGGGGATGCATGGATCAAGTGCTCTCTCTACGCAAGAGAGCGAGTAGGTATGAAAGAGAGTATTGGTGTAAAGATGCGAAAGGGAATGCTCCGATGGTTCGGACATGTGGAAAGAATGCCGAACGAACGTCTGGTTAAGATATACAATTCGAAAGTGGAAGGATGTAGGTACCGGGGGAGACTGAGACTAACCTATCTAGACCAGATCAGTCATGTACTGAAGGAAGGTGGAGTCAAGAGTCTCCGAAACCGGCGAGCGTGTATGAAGAGAATTATGAATGTTGAGGAAGCGAGTGAAGTATGCAAGAATAGAGTTCTCTGGCACTCTGTTCTCTCTGCCTACCCTGCAAAGGACATGGCGTGATGATATGTATGTATGTATGTGTATAATTTGACTGCACAGATGTTGTAGTGGTTAAGATAGCTTCCGTGCTATTGCCGTGGGCTCGATTCCTACACAAGACAATACTTCGTAGAATCCACACAATGTTGTGCTGAGTTTTAAAATTAAGTGATTTTTCACTTTGAGTACATTCCTTTCAAAATGCAGTACGCAATATGACCACTGCCTACCAACCAAAACCCACCCAGTTGGGCTTCCGGCTCTCTCGCTCAGGGAACGAATCACAAGAGCACAACGCCATTACTTAGACGTCGATCTTCTGCGAGAGTGTGGTACTACCCCGGACGGACCAGCCCGCGGCTTTAGACCGAAGACTGTCCACAGTTTGGCCCTAATACTACATTATATATTATGTATATACATTAATTTATATTCTTATATAATATATTTTATTCGCACAAAAATAAATGTCAAACACGTAGGATTTGAATCTCCATCTATTCCAAATCTTTATCAATCGGCATATAACCCAACGCGATAGTTACGTCTGATAACCAAATTGTCACTCGCATTCCCGTCATTACTGTGAACCATATCATCATAAAACCCATACCAACCGTTTTTATAACCCAACGTGGCAATTACATCTGTTAACCAAATTGTCACTCGCATTCTCGTCTTTACTGTAAACCATATCAACTGTTTTATAACCGAACGTGGCAATTATGCCTGGTAACCAAATTGTCAATCGCATTCTCGTCTTTACTGTTAACCATATCATGGTAAAAATCATATCATCCATCTGAAAATGCATTCATATTATTCAGATTTAATACTTCTTGTATACAATTTTTTTCAGAGAATCCGGAACAGCCTCAACCTCAGAAGCCGATATGGAAGCGAGGATTAACAGAACTGTCATTACTAACCAAGTTGAGGTCAATAGGTCTGACCAAGAAACATGAAAGTCCAACAAGACAGGAAGATAATCAAGAAAGGTATAATAAGTTTCTTATCCATGTGGTGATGGAGTAAGAATACAATTCACAATCCCCTATCTTACCCGTGGGTGATCGTAAGAGACTACTAAGGGATATAAAACGCATATAACATTTATCTAAGAGCTGGAAAACTCGAAATAAAACCCTATATCAACACGTTTGACCAGCGTGGTATAGTAGGTCAATTTCCCTCACATTATGGAGGAGGGTTGAGCCCAGCAGTGGGGCATATATGAGCTGAGATAAATAAAAAAAAAAGCAAAACTTGCAATGTATATACCTTGTAGAAGAGTACATATTGCACCAATCACAAGTAATTGGGATAGGAGCAGGCGAATCATTCTCCGATGGTGGCACTTAAAAAGAATTCTGATCTGGAAATTGAATCCCATTACATTTCACATCGTAATGTTTTTAGACTACTGCTTGATGTATTGTTACATTTAAATTTATTTTCAGCAGAAACCCACCTGTTACATCTCCAGTAAAAGTGGTGCATAGGTCCAGAACCGAAGCTAGGGATAGTTCTAGAAGAAGAAGCAGTTCTCTTAGCAATGGTGAGTACTCTATTTCTTTTTTTTTTTTGTTTTAGGTGTTGACTGTAGTTTTGGAGGGAGCGTGATAATATCATGGCCCTCTTAAATAATGGTGTTTATATAAAAAAAAGCATAAGATGTTCCACAGGGTGGGCCCCAAAACCGATCCCTGCGAAACACCGCACCATATGTCACCGCACTACGTCCCCTACTCGCTTCTTATATAGGACGCTACATCCCTCCAAAAAGCTTACCACCAGCCGCCTCAGGTGGACGGGCACACCGTGATATCGCAACGCCTCCCTGATGCAACTGAATGTCAGACACATTGAATGCGTTGGAGATGTCCAGAGACATTGCACCCTAACGCTGGCTACGATCATCGAACGCCCTCTTCTGTAATGCCAAAATATAATAATACCATGGATATTACTGTAATCGCCACGCCGGGGTTGGCGATCGTAGTGAAGCGTTATGCTTTTCCCAGGTAATAACTGATGCCCACTTTTTTATTGAGAAAATTGGTCAATTTTTACGACTCAGGAAAAGTGAGATTTGACAACAATTGTATTACGTCACCAGCTTCCTAATCAGACTTTTTATTCCAGGTCAGTCACCAGTTACGGCGCCAGTTCCTCAATTGATCACTCTAAGAGCCCGTCAGGCGGCATCGCTTCGTGCTGACCAGCGTCGCGGCGCGGCTTTAGTTGCCTCCATATCCGTCAGGGATGCCCCTATCTTCGCTGATTATGATAATCAAGTGTGGTGTGTCCATCTGTCATCCTATTAAATTATACGTAATTAATAGACAACCTCTAAAAGGTTGTCTATTAATTACGTGAGTCTCTAAACGAAGGAGAGGTGATCCGACAAAAATCTCGAAATATCACAGGGGGTGTGAGATATGCATATATAGATCTTGGTGTGGTCATGCTCACTAAAAAGGTCTCTGCCTGCGGTAGCTACGTGAGCGGGTCTCTCCCTTCCCTCGAATGTGGTTGAGGGACGTGATGGCTGCTTTAGTAGTTAACTCGTGATCGGGTGCCGCTTGTGGAATCTGGTCCAACCATTTCTGTTCTTTTGTTTTTTTTTTTTGTTAATCTTGTATTTAACTTTTAAAAACTAAATCTTTACACTGGAGCTAATAGGGACTAAACATGTATCCAATTAAAAAAAAAATTACGAGCCCGCTGAGTTTCTTACCGAATCTTCTCAGTTTGTGGCGGTTTTCCGATCCGGTGGTAGATTAATTTAAAAAAGAAATATGTAATATTGACAATATGTAAGTGACCTTTTAGGGCTTATGCATAATAAATGATTTGATTTGATTCCTATCAGACGTCATCTCAGTTGTCACTTTCTGTCTGTCTCATCACAAGTCCATACCATATCAACCATTCGTTCCTTAACTTTCTTTCTTGAGTATGAGTGATGGCAAAGGTTTGAAAATCCTATATTATTTTCTTATTGTCTGCCTATATTATTCAAATTACTGATATTCAGCATTTAATATGCTCGATTATTTATAAAAACCCGATTACGAGCGAAAAATGATTGTCAGAAGTGGGATTCGAACCCCACACCTATTGGAAATTTTGTCGGAATTCTAACTGTCAAAGTTTGAAGTATTAAGGCCATATAATGTGTAAACATTGTCGGGTAGATGGCACACGTCTCCTTAAAGACGTAAATATAATACGATGCGAGAATTGAATGCCTATATTATTTGCCGTGTGGTGACGAGAGTAATAATACAATTCACCACCTCCCTATCTTAACCGTGGGTGATCGTAATACGACGACTAAAGGATATAAAACGCATATAACATCTATGGAAGAGAAGGTAAACTCGAAACAAAACCCTATACCAACACGTCTGACCAACGTGGTATAGTAGGTCAATTTCCCTCCCGTTATTGTGGAGATTCGAGACCATCAGCGGAACATATATGAGCTGAAATGATTATGATAATATTTTCTAGATATGTTAAATTAAAAGTTTTAATGATATTTGCAGGATGGCTTGGTGGGGTGGTGCCGGTGTAAGAACGAACGGTCGCAGCGGTGATCGCGTGGCTGCATTGAGAGGCAGGGCTCCTGCCAACGCTGCACACGCAAACGCCCTACTACATGCGAACAACAGAACGGTATGTACCATCATCTCAGCTCATATACAGAGTGGAAGTGGACCGTTCCCGAAAACAAAGACAGGCAATCCTGTCAAAATTTTATTTTCACAACGAATTTTAAGTTTTTTTTTACATTCCATCGTATTAGGACAGTGCCATGTAACGATAATTCCATAAAAAATACGTAACTTTACTCGGATGAGAAAAGACGCAATCTATTCAAAACTCACGATCATATATTCAAGAGTTCAACGACCTCGTGTGGTCAAAAAAATTTTTTTTCTAGCCTATCATTACAAGTAGGACTAGTAGGGTTACCTGTCTTTGTTTCGGGAGCGGTCCACTTCCACCCTGTATGTCCCACTGCTGGGCTTAAGACTTACACAATAGTGTGTGGTTGCAGATGGTCTACGTGAAGCTCTTAATTGTCTAACTACAGCCATATTCAATGTAGGCGTTGGTAATATCCCCCGAGTCGTTACCTTAAGATTGTTGCTAATTCTCTTATAGTGCTTCATTACAGCCCATAAATGTCCCACTGTTGGGCCGAACCCGTAATGGAAGGGAAATTAACCTACTACACCACGCTGGTCAGGCGTGTTGGTATAGGGTTTTGTTTCGAGTTTTCCTTCTCTTGCATAGATGTTATATGCGTTTTATATCCCTTAGTCGTCTCATGCGATCACCCACGGGTAAGATAGGGGATGGTGAATTGTATTCTTACTCCGTCACCACACAGACACCTATAGTGCTTAATTGTATTTAATTAACTGATTTTTATTTTTTCAGGTTGATATACTATTTCATCGGGTGCCACTCGGTAAAATATATGTGTTGAATAAGAGGGACCAAGAGACCATAGGTACGTATCGTATTTCTTTTTTTAAAGACAACATATTTTTTTTGAGGTGTTCGGTCCCCGCCAAATCCGTCCGGGGGCGGCGGAAGAGGTGGCGCGCCACCCCATAGACCTACCCTGCAAAGACTACTCTTTGCCGTGCGAGCGGGCCACCGGTACCCAATCTTTGTCTTCAGTGGCCAAAGACACCGCCCTGCACTAAGGAAATAATCTAACTGTGGGTGGGCTTTACAAACATATAATTAACGCAGACAAATTACACCCAGACTCGGAACAACATGTTGTCGATCGCATAAAATATAGTCCTGCATAGGAATCGAACCCACGGCTCTGGCACGATAGGTTGGTATCTTAACCATTACGACATCTGTGCATTATGTATGATATGATTTAATGAAATTAGTTTTATCGGAGTGACTTTGAAATTCTTTCAACTATGTCTAAATTTTAAATTATATAAATTACTGAAATTTAGCATTTAATATGCTTAATTATTTATAAAACCCGATTACGAAGTGAAAAATGATTGCACAAGCGGGATTCGAACCCGCGCCTATTGGGATTCCGGCCCAATCGTGCTGCCACTACACCACCGTGACTTATTGCAGGACATGCAAATTTCACTTCGTATCATATAAGATCCTCATCATCATCATCATTTTTCATCATCATCATCATTTTTCACTTCGTAATCGGGTTTTAAATTATATTATCTCAATTCATTTATGTCCCACTGTTGGTCTCGAGTCTCCTCCATAACGGGAGTGAAATTGATCTACTATACCACGCTGGTCAGACGTATTGGTATAGGGTTCTATTTCAAATTTTCCTTCTTTAGCTGTTAAATGTTATATGCGTTTTATATCCCTTAGTTTTTTTTTATATCCTTTCCTTGTTTAATGTTATATGCGTTTTATATCCCTTAGTTGTCCCTTACGATCATCCACCGGTAAGATAGAGGGTGGTAAATTGTATTTTTTATGCATATAGCAATAGAATGAAATCTCTAAACAAAACCCTTTACTATAGTTCATATAATCTAAGAAGTGCATTTTGACGTTTTGCATTTTTTAATACACAATAACCTCGGTCAAACGTATACACATGATTGTAAACACTAAATCTGAAATTTTAAACAACTATTAAGTTATTTACATAATTAACATTGCGGGTGACTTTCTTACACAATAATCTAATGTTGAAACTTGTAAAACTAATTTAAAATAAAAATTACATGGTAAATAGTAATTGTTAATGACGACCTAACAATGTCACGTCATCACATTCTATACAGTAGTGCTTGACAACTTCCAATTCACGAATATCCAAGTAATCGGTAAAAATATTAGAATAATACAATTAATCGAATAGAGATTTTGACAGAAATGTACATTTCGACACTTTGATTGATGAGGAAATAATTATTAATGTTCGCGACGCTGATAATTCAAGTAATAGTAGTAATTCTTAATAAATAGCTATTTTCAAATCCAGTTTTTGTTTTTAATTAACCTAATCCTACTAAATATGATGAATAGATTCTATGCTGAAATAATTAAATTTGTTTAGTACTAATTTAGCACTTAATTTATTCATCACCTTTTTGAAAAATAAAAAATAAACCGATTATTAATTATAAAGAATCAATATCGATTTCTCACTAAAATCGGATATTTTCGTTATCCATTATTTGGTTCATATACCTAGACAACTTACTCCGACAGCTGTCAAAGTGCACTTCTTAGATTAGATAGACTATAATAGACTTTTGACGGGAATTTGAAAAAGTCATGTTGTGCTCTTGTATTATATTCGATATCTTAGTGTTTTAACGTGTTATATTAGATAATTTTGATGGCATTTTATGTAATGTGATGTGACGGAAATACTGGGATGTAGTGAATAATATATAAAAGTGTTTTACAACGTTTTCGTTTTCCATCAAAATTCCCACAAGATACCATTAATAGTGTGGCCATTGCATTGTTAATGGTGATAATTTGACATAGACAACGACTGACTTGAAAGACTAAAAACGTGAAAATATTTATAACTTGACACTGGCACCAATAGCTCGTATATGTAGTTGATTGCCAATACATAAGAAGAAGACTATAATATATCTGACCAGTGTCCTATAGTAGGTCAATTTCCCCTTCTATTATCTAGGAGGCTCGAATCCAACAGTGGGACATATATGAGCTGAGATGGTGATGTTTGTTAAGTGCTGTATTTCATTAATTTAGTGAAACTTATGTATATTATCTTTCTTTCAGGTTTGAAGCTGGACGCTGAATCTAATATAGCACGTGTGGACCCCCATAGCGCGGCGGCGAGGGCTGGTCTACCACTAACTGGACATTGGGCGTTAACCGAAATAAATAATAGAGCTATTAATTTATTAAAGGTAATATTTATATTTACTTTATGGTTATAGAATAAATTTTAGATATACCAGCTGTGTGGTAGCGGCTACGAATACTACCAACCCTTACTTTGCTCGTGGATGTCGTAAAAGCCGACTAAGAGCCATATAACGACCTGGGTCAACTCCATCTGATGCCATTTGATCAATAATTACATTCCCAAGGAGGGTTGACGTCTGGCAGGCGGCCGGTCATAAAATTATTGCCAATAACTTTTACAATATGTGCTATGAAAGAAGAGTATAAAGAAGAGTATCGACCCCAAGCAATTGGGATAAGAGTGGGAGAATGATGATGAATGCGAAAGTGGAAGGATGTAGGTACCGGGGGCGACCGAGACTCACCTACCTAGACCAGATCGGTCACATACTGAAAGAAGGTGGAGTCAAGAGTCTCCGAAACCGGCGAGATGAATGTTGAGGAAGCGAGTTAAGTATGCGAGGATAGAGTTCTCTGGCACTCTGTCCTCTCTGCCTACCCTGCAAAGGACATGGCGTGATGATATGTATTTATGTATGTAATATTTATATTTTCTTTATGGTTATAGAATAAGTATACACTATGTCATATGTTGACCGTGGGTGTCGTAAAAGCCGACTAAGGGATATACATATCATCACGCCTTGTCCCTTGCAGGGTAGGCAGAGAGAACAGAGTGCCACAGAACTCTATCCTTGCATACTTCACTCGCTTCCTCAACATTCATAAGTCTCTTCATACACGCTCGCCGGTTTCGGAGACTCTTGACTCTATATATACATATATATATATATATATATATATATATATACATATATATATATATATATATATATATATATATATATATATATATATATACATATATATATATATATATACATACATATATATATATATACATATATATATATATATATATATATATATACATATATATATATATATATATATATATATATGTATATATATATATATATACATATAGTCTGTGTGTAATTTGTCTGCGTTAATGAGCATGTTTGTAAAGTCCACCACAATACAAGGATTATTTCCTTAGTGCTGGGTGTTGTTATTAAAAAAAAAAGAATATTATGATGACATCTGGTACCCATAAACATTCATCATAATCATAATACAACATCACAGAGAACAACATCTACAAGTAAAAGGTTTTCAGTAATAACAAGACCTCCAGCGCCAAGAAGAAACCCCAAAAAGACATGTTGTCACTTAACATCTATGACACATGAATTTCGCTCTTAAAGCTTTAACCAACTATAATAAAGCCACTTCAAGAAAATTAATTTTGTAAACAAAACCACCATAACAATTAAATTGAACATAAAAAGAGGCCGAGGGAGACCGAGACTAACCTACCTAGGCGAGCGTGTATGAAGAGAATTATGAATGTTGAGGAAGCGAGTGAAGTATGCAGAGATAGAGTTCTCTGGCACTCTGTTCTCTCTGCCTACCCTGCAAGGGATATGGCGTGATGATATGTATGTATGTATGTATAAAAAGAGCACGGACAAAAAGTCCGTAGAATAACTTAAAATATATATAAAAAAAAACACATTCATCATAATCATTATCTCAGCTTCCATATGCCACACTGCTGGGCTCGATCCTCTGCCACAGTGGGAGGACAATTGATCTAATAACCCACACTTGTCACGCAAGTTGGTATAGGGTTTTATTTCAAGATTTCCTTCTCTTGCATAGATGTTATCATCATCATCATCTCAGACCATATATGTCCCACTGTTGGCCTCAGGCCTCCTCCTTATTGGAAGGGTAATTGACCTACTATACCACGCTGGTCAAACGTGTTCCTTTTCTCGCATATATGTTATATGCATTTTATATCCCTTAGTCGTCTTTTACGACATCCACAGTCAAGATAGGAGATGCAGAACTGTATTCTTTCATCCATCACCATGTCTTGTATTATTTTATTATACAGGTTGCCGATTTAATTAGTAGAATCCTTGAAGGGGGTGTATCAGACCATGATACACTATCCAAATCAGTAGAAACAAAAATGGTACCTAAGTTTTGATTAAATTGCCATACTGATAAACGGTTAATACACTTGTACTATAAAAATTCGATGTAGGCATATACTCATGCGTTGAACTAGTAGGCAAATAGTCCCGCTCTCGCTACGCTCACCGCCGCACAGCTGGTCGAAATGTACCTACAGGTCAATGTACGCTGACAAACCTACTGTTTTGATAAGAAACAAATCACTTTATCTCGGGATTGGACAGAGCTAGGAGTCTGTAACTAACTTTAATGTTTTTTACGACGTCATTCCTACACCTAGTTTAAGTTATTCTAGTAATAAAATCGGCAACCTGTATATATATTTTTTTTGTCTCATTATGTTTTTTCTCATCTGAGTAAAGTTACGTATTTTTTATGAAATTATCACTACACAGCACTGTCCTAATATGATAAAATGTAGAAAAACGCAAAAATGCTATAAAAAAACTTTTGTTTCATCTAAATCGATTTTTCCCTTTTTTTTTGGCTACGTAACGGTCACGCCCCCCTAATCCGTCCGGGGCGACTGGAGAAGCGTCGCACGACTCCCGTAGACCCGCCCTACGCATTGCGGGTGGGCCACTGGTACGCGTTCTTTTCTTCAGTGGCCCATCCGGTCTACCCTCACGGGTATCCTCTCGGGTCGAGGCCCTGGCATCTCAACTAATATGTTTCTATGTCAGGGCGTCGTCTTCACGCGGTGGCCTCTCTCCAAGGGTGACCAGACTAATCCCCGGTCCGGTCACTCGCAGCCTATCATTACAAGTAGGTCTAGGGGACTTTTGGCGTGAATCTGAAACGTCATGTGGTGCTCTTGTATTATATTCGATATTTTAGTGTTTTAACGTGTTATATTAGATATTTTTTATGGTATTTTATGTAATGTGATGTGACTGAACTGCTGAGATGTAGTGAATATCATATAAAAGTGCTTTACAACGTTTTCGTTTTCCATCAAAATTCCCACAAGATACCATTAACAGTGTGGCCATAGCACTGTTGATGGCGACAATTTGACTTACTGACGGACAATGACTAATCTGAAGACACTAAAAACTTGAAGATAATTATAACTCGACACTGGCAACAATGGCTCATTTAAGTAGCTGATTGCCGACTGATTGAATACACTGACTGATTGAATACATAAAAAGAAGAAGAAGAAGTAGGTCTAGTAAAATCACTTGTCTTTATTTTCGGGAGCGGTCCCCTTCCAGCCAGTATATATAGTGATATACATAGTGATTGATTTAGGAGCCTGTGCTTCGAAGGCAGATCAATTATGGTATTTTTTTGGCTTTCAGCTTTTTTTAATATAGTCAGAAAAAAAAATATCAATATCCCCTCTATATTTTCTTTTCTGTTGTTTACAGGGTGGTGAAGATGATATGAACCGTTTAAGCAGACATGGTACTGAAGTATCAGTTTTAATACAACCCTCGCCATTGGTGAAGAAACTTCGTGCCGCACTCAAAGGGAACAAAACCTTATTAGGGTTGAGATAAGACTCATTTTTGCAAGTTAAATGATTAATACTAAGGTGTGACGTCATTGTTTTGTATTCAGATTGACTTTCAATAATGAAGGCTGTTATGATACATATTCTTATCCCATTTCTGAGGGTAGTGAAAAGTATTTTTGATTATATAAAGAGTATCAGGATAAAAATCAGGAAATTTAGAAACAATTGGGTTTTGGTGATGAAGAAAGAATTTAAATTATTTACTGCATCTTAGAGGTATGTCCTAATGTCTTATATGCTCTAATCAGCGGTGGAGTATTTCAATAGGAACTCTCTCAAGTCTATAGGAGGTGATATTCAATCCTACCTCCAGCTCAAAAAGAAAAAAGGTGATTTTTTGGAATTTTTTTTTTTTTTTTCTTTAAATTTTATCTATTTGATTTTGATATAAGATCTTGCGAAAAAATGTTAAAAGCACTACCATATACGTTATAAATAGCTTGCCTAATTGGTAAGGCTAGATTAGAATAGATTTTTCAATATACATGGGGTTCAAATCCACACGTGTGTTGTGGATCGTTTTTCGCTCGCAAATAAGATTTTACGAATAAAGACATGAGTTGTTTCAATATGTGCCTTTGGATGAATTCGGCATAATATTGTACGTTTTAAAGATCTTTTTGCGACTGTGAATAATGTTTAAAAATAAATGGAGTATAGAGTTATTGATGATTGCTTAAATAAAATGTGCCAATTTTTGTAATTAGATGGCGCCATTGGATCTAAAGGGTATGATTTTTATATAGGCAAAATATTTGGATAAAAAATTGTAAATTGCTTTAAAAATAGTAAATGAACATATCATTTTTACTCGCATCGGTGACTATACTGTACGACCGCCTCCCTCCCTCCTTTATTTTTCACACTTTGCTAACAGCAGCTTTATAAATCTGGTTTAAGCATTATGATGATTCAATTTAACTGGACTGTATAACGAAAACCTACTACTCTCCCCGCCCCTGTGACCAAGCGTGGTATTTTTCCCTCCCTTGAATAACCTATGGATCCTTTCTCTGATTTGTCTTATAAATTGATGATTAGTTCCAAATTACTTTAAATGTTAAGGATAACTGTCTGAAGCAATGAACGGATGGATAATCAGACCTGACTCTACACTCCACAGTAGAATTTTCTTTATTTTTTGTAAATAATAATATATAAGGGAGCAATCTTATTATGTAAAAAGAAACTTTATAGATAAAAATTTTCTATACATTTATATACAAATAGCACACATTTTATAATACATTTTTTTTAGTATTTTAAGTAAAAAAAAATATAATAATGAAGGCTGTATTTTATCTATATATACACGTAATTAATAAAAAAAAAGTTTACTATGTCTCGTATAAAAAACCCCACGATAGAAGTGAAATTCTAACAGTGCAACATTTGGCTCTTCAATCCCTTTTGAATAGCATGTATTAGTTAGTCTATTATTCATTTATTTATATAAAATTATGTAAGCAAGAAGAGTATATGTCTTATTCTTCTCAAGTTCGCGAGAAAAACAACTTAAGTGACTTATGCGTATTCGTCTCATTTCAAAGTTTGTAACGAATACGCTTAAGTACACTGTTTTGTTTATTGCTCGCGAAGATTTCGTCATATGAACAGCTTCAGGAATTTCAAGGCCCTCTCATAATAAAGTTTCACTTTAAAAAAAGTTATTTGATCTCGGGGAATAACAGAAAGAGAAAAAAAATATTTTTTTTTTTTTTCATTATATCGTTTGATTATTGAGTAAAGATATAACGCTGTGATGTATAGAAGCGGAGCAATGACTAAACGAATTGGGGGAATTCAAATTACTGAAATTTAGCATTTAATATGCTTAATTATTTATAAAAACCCGATTACGAAGCGACAAATGATGTCACAAACGGGATTCGAACCCACACCTATTGGGAGTCCGGCCCAAAACGAAGTTATCGTTTAATACAATTCTAACTGCAAAGTCTGAAGTATTAAACCTATACAATGTGTAAACATTGTCGGGTAGATGGCGCACGTCACCTTAAAGACGTAAATATAATACGATGTGAGAATTGAATGTCCTACAATAGTTTACGGTGGTGTAAGAGGCAGCACGATTGGGCGGGACTCCCAATAGGTGTGGGTTCGAACCCCACTTGTGACATCTTTTTTCGCTTCGTAATCGGGTTTTTATAAATTGGGAGGAAGGGAGCTACAATTGATTTTGACTGCAAAGACAGGCTGCAGAAATAGCGAGTTGGTCTAAGTATAGAGCTATAGTAGAGTATTTTGGGGTCGTTCTTTACCAATGACATTTATTTCCATAATGCACACATAATTGTTACGAATCTAGACCTCATCTGTGTCTGTTAATTTGTATAGAGAGTAAGAATACAATTTACCACCCCATATCTTACCCGTGGGTGATCGTACGAGACGACTAAGGGATATAAAACGCATATAACATGTATGCGAGAGAAGAAAAACTCAAAACAAAACCCTATATCATCAAGTCGACCAGCGCGGTGTAGTAGGTTAATTTCCCTCCCATTACGGAGGAGGCCCGAGCCCAACAGTGGGGCATTTATGGGCTGTGATAATGATGATGAATTTGTATATTTGTCAAATCTTTGGCAATACAAGGATCATTTCCTTAAAAATGGTGTTGTGTGAAGGTAGAGAATAAGATAGAGAAGAGTTGGTCCAGGTCGTCTTTTACGACACCCAATAGCAAAGTAAGGGTTGGTAGTATTCGTAACCACTACCGGACAGCTAGATATATTAATTTCATATCTTATATTTTAAGCAATATTTTATTGTGATATTTAGTAAAAGAATATTTATATATTAATTTGTTATTATATTTCTTTAATTATAAGATATTATGCTTGACGTATTCATTAATAACCATTATTATGAAAAAAAATTCACACCCTATTTATACCCTCAGATATATCCTCTGAGTGGGTTGATTTTTCGAAATATTTCTTTATAGTGAGTCTACATCACAATATTTAAATCCTGTTTTAGTACTTAGTTTATGCTAATTTTTAATTCAATAAGATATCAAAGTATCATAGCAAAATTTAATAACTCAATTTTATACCCTTAGGGGATGAAAAATTGACAAATGCTGAAGCATGTGTTTATTTATTTTTGCTTAATCTGAAGACGATTCATACAGTTTTTTTGTAGTCCCATAAAAACTCTGCCACTTCCTTTCACCCCTTTTGGGGTTGAATTTCATAAAATCCTTTCTTAGCGAATCTCTGTATCTCTAAATACTCTGTATCACAAAAAGGTAATTCATGTTGCTAGTTTTAATAGTTTAGGCTCAGCGTTGAAGAGTCTATACATTTTTTCTAACTTTCAAATATAAGTGTACGAATCCTACTTTAGATTTTTGATATGTATTATAATATATTTTTTGTCACGTTTTTATCTGTAAAGAATTGTATGTCAATTTTTAAGTAATTTTAACTAGTTCCGTAATAATATTGTAATCAGGACATATCAAGTGAGGCTGTTTGTACGTCGGCCATTAAAAACAATAAAAAAATAGATTTCAGTCTAAACATATGTAATTATGTACATCAAACACTTTTGTATAGACATATTGACTGCGTTTGTATCATACAATAATTTATATATATACTATAGTCTATCTAATCTAAGAAGTGCACTTTGACAGCTGTCGGAGTAAGTTGTCTAGGTATGTGAACTAAATAATCGCTATCGAAAATATCCGATTTTAGTGAGAAATCGATATTGATTCTTTGTAATTATTAATCGGTTTATTTATTATTTTTTAAAAAGGAGATGAAATATTAAGTGCTTAATTAATACTAAACAAATTTAATTATTTCATCATAATGTCTATTCATCGTAATTATTAGGAATAGGTTAAAAAAAAACAAAAACTGGATTTGAAAATAGCTATTTATTCAGAATCACTACTATTACTTGAATTATCACCGTCACGAACATTAATAATTATTTCCTTATCAATAAAATTGTCGAAACGTACATCTCTATCAAAATCTATATTCGATTAAATATATTAATCTAATATTTTTACCGATTATTTGGATATTCGTGAATTGGAAGTTGTCAAGCATTACTGTATAGAACGTGATGAAGTAACATTGTAAGTTCGTCAATACTAATTATTATTTACCATGTTATTTTTATTTTAAATTAGTTTTACGAGTTTCAACATTAGATTATTGTAAAAGAAAGTCACCCGCAACGTGAATTATGTAAATAACTTAATAGTTGTTTAAAATTTCAGATTTATTGTTTGCAATCATGTGTATACGTTTGACCAAGGTTATTGTGTATTAAAAAATGCGAAACGTCAAAATGCACTTCTTAGATTAGATGAACTATAGCAGACACGGCCACGCGTTGCTGTGGCTAAGATAGCCTCAGTAGCACGTGGTGGTTATGCTAATAAATTGTAGCTTATATGAAACGTTAGTACGTTTAACATAGCGCCATCTATTAAATACTTACTCAATCCAGTCAACAGATACCGCCATCTGTTAGAATCGTTTGGATATAACAGATGACTGTGATTTTCGAATAATTTGCAATAAAATAATATTGCGTCTAAAAATTGAGATGGAAGCTATCCTATCTTTTAAGTTGGATCAAACTACACATGCTGTGCAAATTTGATTAAAATTGGTTAAGTACTTTAGAAGTCCATCGCGGACAAACAACGTGACGGGTAATTTATATATATTAAGAATTATGGCAGCGAGAAGAGTCTCGTTTTTCTCAAGTTTGCGAGAAAAAAAGATCAAGCGACAACTGTGTTTCTGTACTTACGAGTATGCGTCTCACATTTTTTTTTTTTCAATTCAGTTTGGGATGAATACACGATATAGCAGTCCTTTAAGCTGTTTTTTTTTGTGAACCTTTTGTTATACAGAAAGGTTGCTGATCAGCATTTCAAAGACATGAAAAATGTCCATATTATTTTTGCAATATAACTTAGTGCATTCCTATTTTGTACTATTATTATTATTTTAATGTTATTATTATGATATTAAACATATCTTTAATAATTGTGATTTTATCTAAGGTCTGAAATAAAATTTTATAAATTTATCTTGGACTTTATTTTTATTTAAATTTCTCTATAAATTCTTCTTTTTATGTATTGGCAATTATACGAGACAATGTTGCCAGCGTCGAGATATAATTATCTTCACGTCTATAGTCTCTTCAGGTCCCTTAGTAAGTCAAATCGTAGCTATCAACAGTGCCATGGCTACACTGTTAAATGGTATCCTCTGAGAATTATGGTGGAAAACGAAAACGTTTTGAAACACTAATATCATATTCACAACACTCTAATACTTCCTACGCATCAATATTTAATATAACACGTTAAAACATTAAGATATTGACATGATGCTATCAGATTCCCGCCAAAAGGCCCCTCTAAAAATTTTCTACGGTGATGGAGTATGAGTACAGGTTACAACCTTCTTTCTGGTTGATAAGTGACGTAAAAGACGACTAAGGTATATAATATGCAAATGACATGCAATAGAGATGGGCGTTTTCAGATTTTTACGCAAACCGATACAAATTCGATTTCTGATATTGAAATCGATTTAAAAAACCGATTTCAGAAATCGATTTCCAGAGCGATTGTCGGAGCGGATTTACCTTAGTCTCGATCGATATTCGATGGTTTTAGTTATTTTAGCGTAGCAAACGAAAAACGCAAACGAACAAACGCATTCAAAATATTTTTCTTTAGTTTCTTTGTTGATTGGATTTAGGTGTACGATTTTCCTTCATGCTTTATCTAGGCTTAACTAGAGTACTAGACTAGCAAAAATGTTTTGTTTTGAGTGTGATACAAAACTTTCTGGCGTATTTAAAAATCGTCATATTTACAATGATTTCATGATTATATTATATAATGTACATTTTTAGTATGGTTTTTTTCTTACCATTTTACATTTAATAGTTATTTCTTATTTATCATCAAATCGTATGTACGATACTAACATACGTTAGTATAGTATTGAATCATAAAATACCTATATAATTATATAGTTCACGAGATCACAAAAGTAACATTACGCGCACACTGCACGTATCACCAAGGTCAAGTGTGGATCAAAACTCTCCAATAATTCAAAAAATCTATTTAACAAACGCAAAACTTAAACGTATTGCGTAATATTATCATGGAAGTAGTTGCATTCTGATATAGATCTTATTCCCTGTCCCGTATAATTCTGTTTCGTATCAATCTGCCATTCTTAGTTTCTTAGAAACCGCAATTCTCTCCATCTCTTTCACTGCACTAAACGATCGCTTAGTTAGAATGAAAGGAGGCGAATTTTAATGAAATTCGCTTTCTCTCATTCTGACTAAGCGATCGCCTAGCGGAGTGAAAGAGATAGTTAGTAAGTTTTCAAATATTGGTTTGGTTTGCAAAACTAGCAATAGAAAACGATTGCGCGATGATTAGATTTATTATTAGTTTGCGTTTTCGTCGTTTTGTTTTGATATGTGTTGATTTAGTTTCTGCCGAAATACGTTTTCTAAAATCAGTTTGTATAGTGTTGAATATCGATACGATACGATTTCTGACTGAAATCCGATTTCAGATTCGTTTTGATATATCGGACGCATACCTAACATGCAAGCAAGAGAAGGAAAACTCGAAATAAAAACCTATACCTACCCATTTCACGAGTATGGTTAACGGATTATTTTGAATAACTCTGATGGTATTTTATGTCATGTAATTCAGAGAAAATGCTAAAGTAATGAGGTTTTTAAATAATAGTGCTTTACATATAAATTTTTGTGTTCCACCAAGAGATTTCTTACAGGTCGCTTACAAGACATTATGGAAGGTAATGATTTCATGACTAGCCTTCAGTGCCATAAAAAATTCTTTAAAAAATAATTAGTGCTACGTTGCCTATCATAATGTTGTTTTGGCAGGAATATGAAAATGTCATATTATGAGAATGTACTCTCTTTCATTTCGTAATCGGATTTTATAAATAATTAAGCATGTTAAATGCTAAATTTCAGTAATTTAAATAACAAGGTTGTGTCATCGTTTAATACAAGTCTAACTGTAAAGTTTGAAGTATTAAGCCTATAACAATGTGTAAACATTGTCGGGTAGATAGCATACCGTCACCTTAAGACGTAAATATAATACGAAGTCAAATTTGCATGTCCTACAATTAGTCGCGGTGGTGTAGTGGCAGCACGATTGGGCCGGAATACCAATAGGCGCGGGTTCGAATCCCGCTTGCGACATCATTTTTCATTTCGTAATTGGATTTTATAAATAATTAAGCATATTAAATGCTAAATTTCAGTAATTTAAATGTACTCTTGAATTATAAGTATTCATTTCTGTAATGTTAAATAATTTTACTGGTACATACATACATACCATCACGCCATGTCCCTTGCAGGGTAGGCAGAGAGAACAGAGTGCCAGAGAACTCTATCCTTGCATACTTCACTCGCTTCCTCAACATTCATAATTCTCTTCATACACGCTCGCCGGTTTCGGAGACTCTTGACTCCACCTTCCTTCAGTACATGACCGATCTGGTCTAGATAGGTTAGTCTCGGTCTCCCCCGGTACCTACATCCTTCCACTTTCGCATTGTATATCTTCTTAACCAGACGTTCGTTCGGCATTCTTTCCACATGTCTGAACCATCGGAGCATTCCCTTTCGCATCTTTACACCAATACTCTCTTTCATACCTACCCGCTCTCTTACGTCGTCGTTACGAATGCGATCGGTCAGACTAACTCCACAGATTTTCCGTAGAGATCGCATTTCGACCGCATTAATTTTACTTTCATACTCTTTTCTGCATACCCAACTCTCGTTTCCATACAGTAATGTTGGGCAAGCACAACAAGCATTGCGTTATGTATTGCTACACGTGCCTTCTGACTGAGGTGGTGGCTACCGAGAAGTTGCCCCAACGCTCCGTTCACTCTATTTCCCGCATTCACTCTTCGCTCTATATCAGTGGTGTACCTTCCATCTCGGCTAAATCCACATCCAAGATATACAAATTCATCCACTTTCTCTAGTACATCATTACCTATTGTTACTCTTACATCTGTTCTGGCTTCATCTGTTTCAAAGACCATTATTTTGGTTTTGCTCATATTCACGCGTAGACCCCTTTCCTTACTTTTCCTCCTACCTCCTTACTGGTAGTTTATGAAAAGTAGGATGTAGGTACCGGTGGAGACCGAGACTTACTTACCTAGACCAGATTGGTCACGTACTGAAAGAAGGTGGAGTCAAGAGTCTCCGAAACCGGCGAGCGTGTATGAGGAGAATTATGAATGTTGAGGAAGCGAGTGAAGTATGCAAGGATAGAGTTCTCTGGCACTCTGTTTTCCCTGCCTACCTTGCAAGGAATATGGCGTGATGATATGTATGTATTTGTATGAAAAGTAACACAAATAAAGTGCTGAGGTGTAGTGGATATGATGTAACAATGGTTTACATATATTTTCATATGCCGCCAAAATTCCCAGACAAATCACAATTTAATTTTTAATGGCCTAATTAATAATAACAACTTAATTTACTGATGTAAGTGATTATGAATAAAAACCCGATTACGAAGCGAAAACAATGTGTAAACATTTTCGGGTAGATAGCGCACGTCACTTTAAAGACGTAAATATGATATGAACCGAGATTTGAATGTTCTACAATAGTTCACGGTGGTGTAGTGGCAGCACGATTGGGCCAGACACCTAATAGGTACGGATTCGAATCCCGCTTGTGACATCATTTTTCGCTTCGTAATGGGGTTTTTATAAATAATTAAGCATATTAAATGCTAAATTTCAGTAATTTAATTATGAATAAGTTATTCAATATGAAGAAATGTTAACTTTAAAAAAAATGTGTAAATATTGGCTGTATGAGCCTTATTCCTTTTGCCAGCCCGTAAGGACAGCCAACAAATAAAAATATATCTGGTTAATCTAGTTATGCACCATGGAGACTAGAGTATTAAGGAGAATCATCTGTGTATATGAAATGTCTCCGTCGAAATGTATTAAATAGGGGTAGCGCCACATTAGCATCACACGGGTTGAGAGCCCTCAGCGCTCACCCACAGTCCGGGTAAAGTTGTCATAGCCATCTGAGGCTAACAACTAAGACACAAAAAAAAAATAGCATCAGGGTAAATTTGAAAGGAAGCGGAAAAGGAAACTAATAAATCAATAAGCTTACTATTCACAGTTTACGACCACGACACCAGCGCGATTATGGAAGGATTTTGAACTGTTATTTATAACATACAGCGGGACACTTTTTTAACTTTTCTCCCATTCGAGATTGTTCTCTTTATACTCTAGTCTCCATGTATGGAGGGTAAAAACTAAGGAGTACCATCTTGTATGGGGGGGGATTAGTCAAAAAAGTGTCCACTTGTAAAAAGCAAATTATTGTTCGAACACTCACCGAAATAGCGCTAGTGTAGCAAGTGGAAATGATATGAATGTAGCAGTAATACTTCCACTTGCTACTATAGCGCCACCTTAATTTGCTCCCGTTCATTGGACACTTCTTAATACACTGAGATGGTACTCCTAATTCTACCCTCCATATCTCCATGGTCTCCATGTTATGCACGAAGGAATATATTAATCTGTGATGCGTAGCGTCAATAATTAGTCTGTGGCCGTGAAATATTTTATAAATTTTGGCTAAATAGAACGTTTTCTCTTTCGGTGTAATTAATTGTGACAATCTTATTAGAAACCACATGTATCATTTGTCACAATTCAATACAGGCCAAGATAGAAAGTTATTTTAATACAATCTCTTACAAGGTACACGAATACACAGTTACGAATTTCTTGAAAAAAAAATGTATTTTTCACATCGCTACTCCCGCTTTTATTCTCGATTTATTTATAAAACTCTAAAATTAATGAAATAATGGCAAACTTGGTTAGCTCTTTATTGGAGAGTGATATGTTGTTTTTTTTTTCTGTAAATATAACCTAAATTATGGAATTATTTACAAAATAACAACAATAATTTTTGAAATTAAACTATAAATTATAAGTACTTGAAAATTACAATAAATTATAGATATATATATGAATAACATCTTAATAAATATTTATTAGATTTAACGCACTAGTTTTTATGCCTTTATTATAAAAATGAACTTTATTAATTACTCTAGAGCAAGACCATTTTTCATCAGTTAGCATAGTTTCAATCATATTTATGAAATTAGGTGATGACAAGTCTAGCGATGGGTTAAGTTTACAATTGTCGCCCACCTTACCTTTACTCTTATCCCAATTACTTGGGGTGGATACAATATGTACTCTTCATAGTACATATTGTTAAAGTTATTGGCAATAGTTTTATGACCGGCAGCCTGCCAGACGTCAACCCTCCTTGGGAATGTAATTGTTGACCAAACGGCATCAGAGAGAGTTGGCTCATGTCGTTATAAGGCTCTTAGTCGTTTTTTACGACATCCACAAGCAAAGTAAGGGTTGCTATTTGTACCTGCTACCACACAGCTATAATAATATTTAGGGGTATCACCAATATTGAATATTCCATGTGGTGATGGAGCAAGAATACAACGAACCCCTATCTTACCTGTGGGTAATCATAAAAGGTGACTAAAGGATCAAATATCTTAAAGAAGAAAAACTCGAAATATAAACCCTATATCAACACGTCTGACGAGCATGGTGTAGTATTTCAATTTCTCACCTAGTGTGTTGGATCCTCGAGCCCAACAGAGCGTCATATATGAGCTGAGATGATGATAATGACTATAATGTATATGTAGAATATGTAGATAAGAAATAATATTAATAACACTTGCTTTTCTTAATAAAGTAAATGGATTCTTCTTATTTTTATATATATATACATATACAGGGTGCCGATTTTATTACTAGAATAACTTAAACTAAGTGTAGGAATGACGTCATAAAAAACATTAAAGTTAGCTGCAGACTCCTAGCTCTGTCCAATCCCGAGATAAAGTGATATGTTTCTTATCAAAACAGTAGGTTTGTCAGCGTACATTGACCTGTAGGTACATTTCGACCAGCTGTGCGGCGGCCTATTAGTTCAGTGTCACACGCCTGAGTATATGCCTACATCAAATTAATATAGTACAAGTGTATTGACCGCTTATCAGTATGGCAATTTAATCAAAATTAGGTACAATTTTTTTTACTGATTTGGATAGTGTATCATGGTCTGATACACCCCCTTCAAGGATTCTACTAATTAAATCGGCAACCTGTATATAGTTTTTTTTTTGTGTGACTTAGTTGTTAGCCTCAGATGGCTATGACAACTTTATCCGGACTGTGGGTGAGCGCTGAGGGCTCTCAACCTGATATATTTAGTTCTTACTTCTTACCTATGTATGCGAGTGAACTTCTAAACGGCTAGACCAATTTTATTGAAATTTTGTCCGTATGTGATATATCCCTGGATGGTTTATTACAATTGAATCTGATAGATGTTGCTTTTGTTTTATGATAATAAGAATGTACATGTTTAAATTTATTTCTTTTTTTTTGTTTTTCAAACTCCAATTGTTTGGGCATACGGTTCCCCTGACACGATCAGGGAGCTTAAATTAGCAGTATTAAATATTGTAGTGTGGTTAATTAGTTAGCTTAAAAGAGTAAATAACAATAGAGATAACAAGTTAAGAAGAGAGAAATAACAGATTAAGGAAATAGTAATTAGAGCTAAAGTTAAGGAAAAATAAAGAGTTAAAGTGACATATAAGTGAATTATAAAGGCAACATATATTTTGCTCAAATTAAAATAATATAATAAACTATAGTCCCCAAAATATACATTGTTTATATTATTATTATTATTTTTTTAATTTAAGTGTTTGTGGTAGAGTGTTTAAGATTACAATCTTAAATGCCAGTGCCGTGGGTTTGATCGATCTATAAAGTGTTTTTCTAAGTCCGAGTGTAATTTGTCTGCGTTAATTGCATGTTTGTAAAGTCCCACCCGCAATACAAGGATTATTACCTTAGTTCAGGGTAGTTCAAGGTGGGTCTTTAAAAAAAAATGTTCTAAAGAGTAAGTTTCTTTTTTAGATAATATAACATGGCGGAGTCTGAAAGATATGTTGATGAAATACCAAGACCGAGATTAATAAGAGTAAAGGTAAGTCTATTTAATTTATGTGTACTCTGTTGCCCCTTTCACGGGGCGTTCTTTGAGGAAACTGACTAGGTACCACCATTACTGTTTTACCACTGTACCACTCACCACCATAGCAGGATTAATCCATTTCACCTATTTTTTAACTGACTTCAAAAAAAGGAGGAGGTTCTCAATACGTCTGTATTTTTTTTTTTATGTTTGTTACCTCATAACTTTCGACTGGGCGAAGCGATTTTAATGATTCTTCGTTTTATTTGAAAGCTGGTGCTTCCCGTGTGGTCCCATTTCAATTTGGTCTAGTACTGACAATGGCACCCATAAGAAAACCATATAAGTCTAAAATTAGCATTGAGTATGTGTGCGACAAATGAACGAGTAACTCAAGCCCCACTACTAATGGAACAACCTATGTGTGTCTGTAACACTAAAAAGTAAAAAATAAAAAAAAATACGTTTAAAAAAACCGACTTCAAAACTGAAAAGTACAAAATAACTTAAAATACTATCATTTGTATGTGCTATCTATTGATAGGTCTGAAGTTGGTGCCGGTGTCGGTATCTTTAGTGTAGGAATTTCATTACAGTAAGCTGTTTTTAATTTTGTTTAGGGCTTGATACCGATTTCAATGTCATTTACAAATTGAATTTCGTACAATAGTTCAGGGTGGTAGGCTGACCGATCGCATTCGTAACGACGACGTAAGAGAGCGAGTAGGTATGAAAGAGAGTATTGGTGTAAAGATGCGAAAGGGAATGCTCTGATGGTTCGGACATGTGGAAAGAATGCCGAACGAACGTCTGGTTAAGAAGATATACAATGCGAAAGTGGAAGGATGTAGGTACCGAGGGAGACCGAGACTAACCTACCTAGACTAGATTGGTCACGCACTGAAGGAAGGTGGAGTCCAGAGTCTCCGAAACTGGCGAGCGTGTATGAAGAGAATTATGAATGTTGAGGAATCGAGTGAAGTATGCAAGGATAGTATGTATGTAGTTCAGGGTGGTGTAAGTGGTAGCACGATTGGAACGGATTTTCAATAGGTGTGGGTTAAAATCCCATATGTGACAATAATTTTTCGCTTTTAATCAAGTTTTTATAAATAATCAAGCATACTAAATGCTAAATTTCAGTAATTTGAATTCATTATAATTTTGTAATGGACGAAATGGAGGGAGATCCACCATTTTACAATGACTAATCAATATACTTTCTCCCATACATAAAAGCATGCAAGACAATGCCCCTCTTGATGAGAATCTCAAAAGCATTACCTTAAAAAAATTCACTTCAAAAAAGTAGGTGAAATACATATTGTACATTTTCCATGTGGTGACGAAGTAAGAATACAATTCACCACCCCCTGTCTTACCCGTGAGTGATCATAAGAGATGACTAAGGGATATAAAATGCATATAACATCCATGCAAGAGAAAGGAAAACTCGAAGCAAAACCCTATACCAACACGTCTGACCAGCGTGGTATAGTAGGTCAGTTTTTCTCCCATTATGTAGAAATTTCAAGCTCAACATTGGGACATATATGAGTTTAGACAATGATATTGTAAATATTTTTGCAGAAAACCCACACATCATCAGAAACAGATGTAGTCCAGTGCCGTCTTTGTCCAAAAGGTTTCGCGAGTGGGATTGCTCTGAGTAACCATGCACGAGTGGAGCATGTCGATGCATATGCTACTGGTGATGCAGAAGTTTGGACCTATGAAAACAATATAGTTAGTATTTTGATGCCATGAAACCACCAAGCAAATGAACCAGTAGTGTTGGCTGAAGTTTTCCGTGTGGTAACGTAGTAAGACTACAATTCACCACCCCCTATCTTACTCGTGGGTGATCGTAAGAGACGACCAAGGGTTATAAAAATGCATATAACATCTATGCAAGAGAAGGAAAACTCGAACAAAACCCTATAAACTCTCCTCTGACCAACGCGGTATTAATAGGTCAATCCCTCCCATTATGTAGGAGGCTCGAGCCCAGTAGTGGGACATCCAGGTTGTCGATTTAATTAGTAGAATCCTTGAAGGGGGTGTATCAGACCATTAGGTATGCGTCCGATATAGCAAAACGAATCTGAAATCGGTTTTCAGTCAGAAATCGTATCGTATCGATATTCAACACTAAACAAACTGATTTTAGAAAACGTATATCGACAGAAACTAAATCAACACGACATATCAAAACAAAACGACGAAAACACAAACTAATATAAATCTAATCATCGCGCAATCGTTTTCTATTGCTAGTTTTGCAAACCAAACCAATAGTTTAAAACTTACTAACTCTTTCACTCCGCCAATCGATCGCCTAGTTAGAATGAGAGAAAGCGAATTTCATTAAAATTCGCCTCCTTTCATTCTAACTAAGCGATCGTTTAGTGCAGTGAAAGAGATGAAGTGAATTGTCATCAGTTTTGGATTTTGGCGGTTTCTAAGAAACTAAGAATGGCAGATTGAAACAAAAAAGAAATACAAGGGGCAGGGAATAAGATCTATATCAGAATGCAACTACTTCCATGATAATATTACACAATACTTAATGATAGTTTAAGTTTTGTATTTGTTAAATATGTAGTTTTTTTGAATTATTGGAGATTTTTGATGCACACTTGACCTTGGTGACACGTGCGGTATGCGCGTAATGTTATTTTTGTGTTCTCGTGAACTATATAATTAAATAGGTATTTTATGATTCAATACTATATTAACGTATGTTAGTATCATACATACGATTTGATGATAAATAAGAAATAACTATTAAATGTAAAATGGTAAGAAAAAAACCATACAAAAAATGTACATTATATAATATAGTCATGAAACCATTGGTGTCCGATGGTTTACTGTGTGAGACACAAGGAGGTTTCAGGAGTGGAAGGGGATGCATGGATCAAGTGTTCTCTCTGCGCAACATTGTGGAGAAGCATCTGGCTCTAGGTCAGAGGGTTTTCTGCAGTTTTGTGGATCTGGAGAGAGCATTTGACACGGTTGTACGAAAGGAACTTTGGGACATTTTACCGGAGTATGGTATTAACGGTAAACTGCTACAGGCTGTGCAGTCCAGTTACATGGGCTGTAGAGCCTGTGTGCGGCTGGATGATGGAATGTCGCCTTGGTTCGACGTCAATATCGGCGTTAAGCAGGGGTGCATTCTGTCAGCCAGGCTGTTTATCATATATCTGGATAAATGTCTCCAAAGGTTGAACGATATGAATGTGGGAGTCCAGATGGGCGACTCAGTGGTCACTGCTCTGCTTTATGCAGATGATGCAGTCCTGCTGGCACAGTCAGCGATTGACCTGCAGACCCTAGTCGACACAATGACAGAAGATTGTAAGAAAAGGGGTCTACGCGTGAATGTGAGCAAAACCAAAATAATGGTCTTTGAAAGAGATAAAACCAGAACAGATGTAAGAGTAACAATAGGTAATGATGTACTAGAGCAAGTGGATGAATTTGTATATCTTGGATGTGGATTTAGCCGAGATGGAAGGTACACCACTGATATAGAGCGAAGAGTGAATGCGGGAAATAGAGTGAACGGAGCGTTGGGGCAACTTCTCGGCAGCCACCACCTCAGCCAGAAGGCACGTGTAGCAATACATAACGCAGTGCTTGTCCCAACATTACTGTATGGAAGCGAGAGTTGGGTATGCAGAAAAGAGTATGATAGTAAAATTAATGCGGTCGAAATGCGATCTCTGCGGAAAATCTGTGGAGTTAGGCTGACCGACCGCATTCGTAACGACGACGTAAGAGAGCGAGTAGGTATGAAAGAGAGTATTGGTGTAAAGATGCGAAAGGGAATGCTCCGATGGTTCGGACATGTGGAAAGAATGCCGAACGAACGCCTGGTTAAGAAGATATACAATGCGAAAGTGGAAGGATGTAGGTACCGAGGGAGACCGAGACTAACCTACCTAGACCAGATCGGTCATGTACTGAAGGAAGGTGGAGTCAAGAGTCTCCGAAACCGGCGAGCGTGTATGAAGAGAATTATGAATGTTGAGGAAGCGAGTGAAGTATGCAGAGATAGAGTTCTCTGGCACTCTGTTCTCTCTGCCTACCCTGCAAGGGATATGGCGTGATGATATGTATGAAACCATTATGACGTAAATATGACGATTTTTAAATACGCCAGAAAGTTTTGTATCATATCCAAAACAAAACATTTTTGCTAGTCTAGTACTCTAGTTAAGCCTAGATCAAGCATGAAGTAAAATCGTACACCTAAATCCAATCAACAAAGAAATTATAGAAAAATATTTTGAATGCGTTCCTTCGTTTGCGTTTTTCGTTTGCTACGCTAAAATAACTAAAACCATCGAATATCGATCGAAACTAAGGTAAATCCGCTCCGCCAACCGCTCTGGAAATCGATGTCTGAAATCGGTTTTTAAAATCGATTTCAATATCAGAAATTGAATTTGTATCGGTTTGCGTAAAATTCTGAAAACGCCCATCTCTACAGACCATGATACACTATCCAAATCAGTAGAAACAAAAATGGTACCTAAGTTTTGATTAAATTGCCATATTGATAAGCGGTCAATACACTTGTACTATAAAAATTCGACGTAGGTATATACTCATGCGTGTGACACTGAACTAGTAGGTAAATAGTCTCGCTCTCGCTGCGCTCACCGCCGCACAGCTGATCGAAATGTACCTACAGGTCAATGTACGCTGACAAATTTACTATTTTGATAATAAACATATCACTTTATCTCGGGATTGGACAGATCTAGGAGTCTGCAACTAACTTTAATGTTTTTTATGACGTCATTCCTACACCTAGTTTAAGTTATTCTAGCAATAAAATCGGCACCCTATAAATGATAAATACATAAAAATTATAAGGCGTGCACTTTTGATTTTCCAAGTATTATTCACTGCATTTCACATACTGTGGGATTGAATTACCTAAACTCCTATCTTGTCGAGTCATTACGTCACAAAAAGAAATTATTGTAGAAAATATCATGATTCTAGCTTCAATAGCCTTGAGTCATTTTTATACGAAATATAATGTCTTCAGTAGTCTTGAGTCAGTGTTGATGACTCAGTCAACTAGCTCCTATATATATGTATATGTCGTCATCATCAACTTGGTCTTATCCCAATTTATTTGGGGTCGACGCAATATGTCTTCTCCTTCCATACAACTCTATCAGACGTCATCTCTGTGGTCACTCCTTGTCTATCCATGTCATATTTCACGCAGTCCATCCATCTTTTCTTTGGTCTTCCCTTACCCCTGAAGCTTTCAACATTCATACTTAAAACCTTCCTCGCAAACATTACTTTCATCCCGTCTCATCACATGTCCATACCAGGTCAAACGTTCATTCCTTAACTTATCCATCACTGGCGCCACTATCAAATATTCTCTTATACGCTTATTCCTTATTTTATCCGTTCTCGCCATCTCAGCATTCGCATCTACGTTACATATAATCGTCTTTCATCTGTCGCTTTTGTCGCCCTAAATATATGTGTGTGCTATAAAAAAATATTATTATCCTAATAACTTACAGGCAAACTTTAAATATGAAACAGACCCATTACATTATAATACCGATGAACCCGTATTTTCTGAATTGAGACCAACTAGTGTAGCTTTAGCTTCAAACGATGTTAGTTATGTCATCGTCAAAGCTGATGATGAAATGCTTGCTGGAAGAAAAAAATTAGACAGAGCTGCCAAGAAACCTAGAGATGAAGCCAAGGAAGTTCAGAAAGTTGTACCTAAAAAGAAGAAGGAAGCCGTGCCTATTACGTAAGTATTTTATTTTTGGTCTTTTTTTTTTTCAATACCTTGCAAGGGACTTTATAAGTAAAAAATTAATAGACACAAATTGCATCTAGTCTCTTAAGAATCACTTGTGGATTATATGTAGATTTGCGTGGGGATGGGACTCGTTATACTGCTTCACCATTCATGCTTTGATTTATATCCACTTGGTAAGGGTTTGAAAAGCAATTTTCTACCTTAAATAGTGGTAGGATCACATTGTAGACAGTTCCCTGTCTACAGCCGCGAGCCGGACCGTCCTGGCCAAGTATCACACTCTCGCAGAAGATCGACGTCTGAGTAAAGGTAATATGCTGTTGCGCTTCGTTCGGTGAGCGAGGGAGCCGGCAGCTCTACTGGGTTGGGTTTAGGGTTTGTATCGGTAGGCAGCGGCCTAGCTATATCCTTGGTATTGCAAAAGTCCATGGGTGGCAGTGACACTTACCATCAGGTCCGCAGTCTGCTCGCTTGCCACCATAAGCAATTAAAAAAAAAACCTATTCACCATTTTGGTTCAAAAATTAAGACATTGAAATTTTTCTATTGCTTTAAACTCAGTTAAATGCGTGCGTGCGGGTTTTCGGGTTAAGAGCCCTCAGCGCTCACCCACAGCCCGGTTACGCTGTAACAGCCCCTAGGCTAACAGCAATCGCAGTGGATACGTTTTAGTGGGTATACTAGCCCTAGGCTAGGAGTCCCACACTTCCCATCCGGGGAGTAAGTGCGTAACGCATTTCGGACCACTGCGTTATCAATAAAAAATAAAAAAAGCGTACGTGCGGGCATGTGTGCGTGCGTGCACGTGTTTGTACGTGCGTGAATATGTTTGTTTTTATACGTGTGCGCGTGTGTATGTATGAAAAAAAATGAAGAATTTATAACTATTATTCTTCTCTGTCTGATTTTTCCCATTAATATGGGGATAGCTTAACAATACCACTTGTTCATGGCAGTCATAAAAATTGTCTAAGGGATCTAAGAATTAATTATCTAAGGGGTCTACTAGATGAATGCCCAAAAGCCCTCTTACGACCACCCGATTGGAATGCAAGCTAAGATCAGGCACTAAGCTCAGCAGACTCGTCATTTTTTAAGTTATTTCTTCAAAAAAGAAATTGCATACATGTTTTTTGTGATTGGGTTGGACCAGACACACACAAGCGGCACCCAATCACGACTAGAGCAGCCACCTGTTAGCTCAATACATCAACTATTTATTATTATTATTGCCAATCTGATTGTGGCGATTTCATCTTCTTATATCTATTTAGAGCGAGTAGGTATGAAAGAGAGTATTGGTGTAAAGATACGAAAGGAAATGCTCCGACGTTTCGGACATGTGGAAAGAATGCCGAACGAACGTCTGGTTAAGAAGATATACAATGCGAAGGTGGAAGAATGTAGGTACCGAGGGAGACCGAGACTAACCTACCTAGACCAGATCGGTCATGTACTGAAGCAAGGTGGAGTCAAGAGTCTCCGAAACCGGCAAACGTGTATGAAGAGAATTATGAATGTTGAGGAAGCGAGTGAAGTATGCAAGGATAGAGTTCTCTGGCACTCTGTTCTCTCTGCCTACCCTGCAAGCGATATGGCGTGATGATATGTATGTATGTATATCTTTTTAGAGAGATTGGGTAGATGGTATTTACATATGTAGATATTGATCTGAGGTATTGATTTCCAGGGGTCCATTTGAATGCCTTCAACCCTCAAATTTGGTGCAAGACGGTATCTGCCACCAGATATTCTTCTCCTGCTGCGAATACTCAATGCATTATAGGGATGATCATGCAAAAAGGAAAAAGGTTTTGGTATGCCAAGTATGTGAGAAGTCTCTAGCTTGTGCCGGTGAAGAGCAGCCTGCACCATTCCTTTGCAAGGTACGGTTTTGAAGCGTATTCAAGATGGAATCCCTCTAGAGCTAGTAACATCTAGTTCCTTTTTTTTTTTCAAGATGTTTTGATGTACTTTAGCACTTTTTCTGCATCACTTTATATAAAATATCATCGAAATGATATAATACGCTAAAATGGTGAATATAATTGACAAGTATGGCATCAAAACTCTTTTTTTACACTACCCTGCACTAGGAAAATAAACCTTGTATTGCGGGAGAATTTATAAATATTTAATTCATCATCATCATCATCTCAGATCATATATGTTCTACTGTTGGGCGCGAGCCTTCTCCATAATGGGAGGGAAATTGACCTATCATACCACGTTGGTCAGACGTGTCGGTATAGGGTTTTGTTTCGAGTTTTCCTTCTCTCGCATAGATGTTATAGGCGTTTTATATCCCTTAGTCGTCATGTACGATCACCCACTGGTAAGGTGGTGGTGAATTGTATTCTTACTCCGTCACCACACGGAAAGTAGTATTTAATTAACGGACCCAAACTACTCCCAGACTCGTAACAGAAATTTGTGGAATGCACAAGAGTTGTTCTATATGGGGACTCGAACCCACTACACCGGTACGGCAAAAAAATTGATTGTTCATGAATAAAAATTGCTGTGTGGTAGCGGCTACGATTACTACCAACCCTTACATTGCTCATGGCTCCAACTCCATCTGATGTTGCCTGATCAATTACATTTACAAGGAATATTGACGTCAGGCAGGCTGCCAATCATTGCATCATCATTTCAGCCCATCGCCGTTCACTGCTGCATGTAGACCTCCCTCATGTTACACCACAGAGCGCGTTCCTGTGCCGCCTTCATCCAACGACGCCCAGCAACTTTCACCAGGTCGTCTGACCACTTAGTGGACATTACAACTATTGTCAAAACTTATACTCTACCAGGATAAAAATGTGATGATGTGAAAGTGACCCAAGCCTAATAATGGGTTTAAGAAGAAGAGAAATATATATATATAGTTCTTTTTCTAGGTCTGTGGTATGGGTTTTCAAACAAGCGAAGAGTTAACAGGACATACAACAATAGCTCATATTAAATTGAAACCATTCGAATGCACCATATGTCATAAAAGGTTTACACAACAGGTATGTATTACTAGTCCCCATATGGGGATCACCATTTCTTATTATTTTTTTTCATTGCTTATGGTTATTTATTCATATATTTATTCACTGATATAGAGCGAAGAGTGAATGCGGGAAATAGAGTGAACGGAGCGTTGGGGCAACTTCTTAGTAGCCATCACCTCAGCCAGAAGGCACGTGTAGCAATACATAACGCAGTGCTTGTCCCAACATTACTGTATGGAAGCGAGAGTTGGGTATGCAGAAAAGAGTATGAAAGTAAAATTAATGCGGTCGAAATGCGATCTCTACGGAAAATCTGTGGAGTTAGGCTGACCGACCGCATTCGTAACGACGACGTAAGAGAGCGAGTAGGTATAGGTTTTTTGTTTTGACTGAATATTATAACTTCTTACTATAGGCATGGAGTGGGTAGTGAACCTGACATTACGTAAGATATTAAATTAAAAATTACTAATTTTACTCAAAACTGTGATAAATTAATAAGATTATGATATGGTGATGGAGTTAAAATACGATTTACCTTACCCTATCTTACCTGTGGATGCCATAAAAATTAACTAAGAGAAGAAAAACTGAACATAAAACCTTATATCAAACTGTCTGACCATGGTTGGTCAATTATCCTTCTATTGCGGGGGAGGGTTGAACCGAGCAGTGGACCGTAGATGAGCAGAAACAATATTTCAATAAACTACCACTGGATCGGAAAGCGACCACTGCTGAAACTTTTTACCACAGGCTTTTCTCGAAAAAAAATAATACAAATATTAGCGAAAAGACAATATGATGCTCTTCGAACCACAATAGAAAAGATTGTGTTGATTCAGATCTTACAAATAGCATAATGAGTTTACTACTAGAGCAGCTATCACTCTCTTTTTCCATTTGATATTATCCCTTTTCATTGGGTCTATTATATATATTGTATACAGGATGGAAGTGGACCGCTCCCGAAAACAAAGACAGGGGACCTCACTAGTCCCACTTGTAATGACAGACTAGAAAAATCGATTCGGAAGAAAAAAAAAATTTTTTCCACCACGGGCAGGCCACCGAAGTTAAAATCAAGTACCGGTGGTCCGCTCGCACGGCGAAGAGAGAAGGTTTTACGGTGGGTCTATGGGGTCACGCGCCGCCTTTCCGTCACCCCGGACCGATTCAGCGGGGCGAGACGCACCCATAGCCCACCAATAAAAAAAAAAAAAAAGGTCGTTGGAACTCTTGAACATGTGATCGTGAGTTTTGAATAGATTGCGTCTTTTCTCATCTGAGTAAAGTGACGTATTTTTTATGGAATTATCGTTACATGGCACTGCCCTAATGCGATGGAATGTGAAAAATACTTAAAATTCGTTGTAAAAAAAACAAAATGTTTTCTTCCGAATCGATTTTTTTCTAGCCTATCATTACAAGTAGGACTAGTAGGGTTACCTGTCTTTGTTTTCGGGAACGGTCCACTTTTCACTTTGTATAGTATAGCTATATTATTGAGAGAAGGAAAACTCGAAACAAAAACCTATACCTACACGTCTGATCACCGTGGTATTTTAGGTTAATTTCCCTCCCATTACAGAGGAGGCCCGAGCCCAACGGTGGGATATATATGGGCTGCAATGATGATGATGATGATGAATGGGTCTATGTCTGACAATGGACTTCTATTATTAATTGAAATTTATTATTTCACAGGGTGGAGTTTTACAGCATGCCAGGATGCATACTGGTGATAGGCCGTTCCCTTGCTCTTACTGCCCGAAGGCCTTCACACAGAAATCTGGACTCGATCAACATTTACGGATTCATACAAAGGTCATTTATTGCCATTAACAATTTTAGACTTTATATTATTAAGGCAATCTTTCCGTGTGGTGACGGAGTAAGAATATAATTCACCACCTATCTTACTAGGCTGTAACAATAATTTCTATTATACTATAGATCTTTAAAAAAAACCACCACCCAGCACTAAGGAAATAATCCTTGTATTGCTGGTGGGACTTTACAAACATGCTCATTAACGCAGACAAATTACACTCGGACTACAGAACAACTACCTATGTGGTCACGGAGTATGAATACAATTCACCACCCCCTATCTTACCCGTGGGTGATGGTAAGAGACGATTAAGAAGTATAAAACGCATATAACATCTATGCAAGAGAAGGAAAACCCAATACAAAACCCTATCGAAATACGTCTTACCAGTATGTTATAGTTGGTGAATTTCTCTCTCATTGTAGAGGAGGCTCAAGCCCAACATTGGAACATATATGAGATACGATGATTAAGGAAATCTAAAAATTACTCGATCAAATATTGATATGATTAGTTCTTTGTGGATGAAGTCATGTCGGTTTATATCCCAATATAATGAGCAGTTGAGAATTTTGACGGAGACCATGTCATGCTTGTCAATTATCTTCACCATTACAACATATTATTTCACTTTTATGATATTTTATATAAAGTTATGCAGAAAAAGTTCTAAAATATACCGATATGGTATAACAGTGCTTTATGTTTGTTCTGCCAATACTGGTAGCCTACCTTAATACCTATAGGTAGGTACAATAAGTCAGGTTATGAGGTTGGAGCCTTCGGCTGCCTCGGGCCGCTTTTTTTTTTATTGCTAATGGTGGCAAACGAGCAAGTAGCGCACCTGATGGTAAGTGTCACTGCTGCCCATGAACATTTGCTATACTAAGGGTATAGCTAGGCCGCTGCCTACCATTACAATCCCCAAACCCACTCCAGTTGTGCTTCCGGCTCTCTCGCTCACCGAACGAACCGCAAAAGCACATTGCCATTACTCAGACGTCGATCTTCTGCTCAGTGTGGTACTACCCCGGACGGACCGGCCCGCGGCTGTAGACAGAGAACTGTCAACAGCGTGCTCCTACCATTATTAAGCCTAGTCTACCCTAGTCTTGGGCTCTGGATCATAGCCTGTTCCCTAACAATAGGAAGTCCATGCATCTAGGCGGTGGATGACAGTGCTATGGTCTATGAGGAAGCTTAACTCCAGAAATGGACCACGAGAAGCTTATGATGATGGTGTTATTTCTTTATACATACATACATACATATCATCACGCCATATCCCTTGCAGGGTAGGCAGAGAGAACAGAGTGCCAGAGAACTCTATCTCTGCATACTTCACTCGCTTCCTCAACATTCATAATTCTCTTCATTCACGCTCGTTGGTTTCGGAGACTCTTGACTCCACCTTCCTTCAGTACATGACCGATCTGGTCTAGGTAGGTTAGTGTCGGTCTCCCTCGGTACCTACATCCTTCCACTTTCGCATTGTATATCTTCTTAACCAGACGTTCGTTCGGCATTCTTTCCACATGTCCGAACCATCGGAGCATTCCCTTTCGCATCTTTACACCAATACTCTCTTTCATACCTACTCGCTCTTTTACGTCGTCGTTACGAATTATTATTTCTTTATTTCACAGGTAAAACCATACCGTTGCGTGGTATGCAACAAGACCTTCTGCCAATCAGTCCATCTCCGTCAGCATATGAGAACTCATACTAACGTGGCGCCATTCCAATGTGTAATATGTGATAAACGTTTCAAACAAAGCAATCATCTGAATACCCATTTGAAGATCCACAATTCCGGTACCATGTCGGAGGAGCAGAAAGCTAAATACGCTGAACTTATCCATGTGATCAATAGAACTGAAGTTCCAGTGGAAGTGCAGCCTGGTGCTGGTATGAATCAGGGGGAAAGTTAAGGATGGATAATAGTGTTATGAAGATGAACTGAGCAGGATTCAGTTGGAACTCGGGTTGACTGTTAGAAGAATCTGTGGTAAAAAATAAGATTTTTATCCTGTGGATATTGTATGAGGTTATTAGGGGTTTGGGTTTTATTCCTTATAGAGCAGCAGACTAAGGCATATTGCAAAATTTGGAATAGCACCTCTCAGACACCATAAGAATCTCTTCCAGTTATGTAAGTGAAGGAGAGTAATATGACAGGTTTTGGGCCTCCATATAGTTCCTCCATCATTATGGAAGATTAGACAGATGTGGTAAGACCATAACCAAAAAGAAAAGTTGCTTGAACCAGCAATATTGATAAAGAGTGACAGAGAAATACTTGTATATATTAAATGAAATTGAGGCTAAAATTTTGTCCATCCATCCTTCGAGCACTATATATAGGCTTCCCCATTAAAACCTATTCGTGGTGGGTATAGATTACCCAATAGTGCTGCTATACATAACCCTAGTAATTCTTTAAACCAACTCTTATGATTCCATTGGGAAATATTATCCGGCGATATATTTTGCACATCGATCCTTGGAAAGACATGATCGACTGATTTCGGCTTCGTATATTTTTAGTGCAAAGTTATAAGCTAAAAGTGTAGGAATTATCCTATTTTTACTCCTTTGGGTTTAAATTTATGTCAGTTTCTCTTGGGGTTATGGAGCTCAAAGTTAAAATATCTAGTTTTGACAGTTTAGATACCAGACTTTGTTCGACGTCACACACGTAGGGTGCGTAAGGGACAGCGCTATACAAAACTGAAATCAGTCATCATCATCATCTCAGCCTCTATATTTCCCACTGTTGGGCTCGGGCCTCCTCCATAATGGGAGGGTAATTGACCTACTATACCACGCTGGTCAGACGTGTTGGTATAGGGTTTTGTTTCGAGTTTTCCTTCTCTCGCATAGATGTTATATGCGTTTTTATATCCCTTAGTCGTCTCGTACGATCACCCACGGGTAAGATAGGGGGGTGGTGAATTGTATTTTTACTCCGTCACCACACGAAATCAGTCGATTGTCTGAAAAACCCTTTTAAGCTGAAAGTGAAGTGGCTATCTCAAATATTTCTAAGGTTTTTTTTTATTACATTGTAAAAATATTTTATTTGTATGGATAAAGATGAATTCTTTTAGTTATCCAAACATTAAATAAAATTTCTAAATTATTATATTTTATTGTTTAAATGCGGCTTTTCATCTTTCTGTGTTGAATGTTTGAAATTGAAATGAATTTTGGCGGGCATGTGAAAGTGCCGTGTGCTTGTCCTATTTACAATATTTTAGTGTTTTAACATGTTATATTAAACAGTTTTGGTGTTATTTTAAATAATGCAGAAAAAGTGCTAAAGTCTATTGAATATAATATGACAGAGTTTTACGTATGTTTTCGTGTACCATGAAAATTTCCATTAACTAGTAATAATATGGCAAGCACAATATTGTAGGTAACGATATGACTTAATAGCTAATAATTGTTTTAAGTTAATAGTGATAAATAAAGACTTGGAATAATGGTCATGGTAACCATGCAATAAAATTACATAAAAAAGTAATACTTTATTTTTTTTAAACTATTACCCTGAATTTTTTTTTGTAAATTAATCTAGGTCTTGAGATCTGTACTGTATGAATCAGCATGTTGATCGACAAAAGCGACGGATGAGAGACGACTGCATGTAGCGGAGATGCGAATGTTGAGATGGATGTGCGGTGTGACGAGAATGGATAAAATAAGAAATGAACATATAAGAGTCAGTTTGAAAGTTGCGCCAGTGACGGAAAAGTTAAGGAGTGAAAGGTTAACATGATATGGACATGTGATGAGAAGGGATGAAAGTAATGTTGTGAGGAAAGTTTTAAGTATGAATGTTGAAGGCTTAAGGGGTAAGGGAAGACCGAAGAAAAGATGGATGGACTGCGTGAAACATGACATGGATAGACAAGGAGTGACCAGAGAGATGACGTCTGATAGAGTTATATGGAGGGAGAAAACATATTGCGTCGACCCCAAATAAATTGGGATAAGTGCAAGTTGATGATGAATCTAGGTCTTGAGATCCTGGCTTTTAATTTGCTGACCCACAAGTAAAGTGATGGTAAGGATTTTCTTTTCTACAGCTTCCTGAAAATACGATTCCAAATTCATGAACGTATGCAAAATTTACTTGAAAAATAACGACAAAGAGTTGATAGCGAGAACTTATAATATCCCTCACAACGACCATAAATTCAAAATATAATGAAAAATTAAATTTTTTAGAGTTATAGTCTTTCTTGCGGGCCAGTATATACGAAAATATAGTGCCAAGCGGCGTTAAAACCGTTTGATCGTAATTTATTTATTTATTTATTTCTGAACAATATTTAATTGTGTTGAAAATGTGATAGATATTAATATAATAGTGCTTAGTAATATAATAGTCATTAGAATATTAGTCAATAAATAAATTAAATTTTTGCATCATCACAAATCATTTACACTATATAGACATCTATTTAATAGGTACTCCTTTAATTTTATCTTAAACTTATTTGTATAAACAGCATTTTTTAAATCTTTAGGCAACTTGTTAAATAATTGTACAGCTTGATAATGCGGGCCGTGTCTGACAACATCATACTTGGGATTCATTTTTGTTTTAAAATCTTTTCTACGTGTTTCATCTCTCACTTGTCTCTCTTCACTTGTTTCAAAATTATTTATGTATTTAGAGAAATTTGTTAAAACTACTAGGATGTATAGACTTGGAATAGTAAGGATGTTCAAAGTTTTAAAATACTGTTGACAACTCTCTCTTTGTGGTATACGCATGATGGTCCTAATGGCTCGTTTTTGCAGTACAAATGCCCTTTGATGGTTATAGCTGTAGCTTTGACCCCAAAATTGTATGCTATATCTGAACCTTGACTCCACCTGCGCATAGTAAACCATCCTCAATTTCTCCACATCAATATCATCTCTTAATACCCTCAATGCGTAACACGCTGATGATACAGAGGAATCTATTGCCTTTAATTCAGGTTTCCAATTTAGCATATCATCGATGTGTACTCCCATAAATTTAACCTCTTTTACTAATCCTATTTCTTTACTATCCAATTTGATCTTTATGATGTCATTATTACGTGCTGTTGTTTTGAACAACATAATATTGGTTTTTGCAGTATTTACTTTTAACTTATTTGCGGCAAACCACGTGTAAAAAGCTTTCATTAATACATTAATTTTACTTGATAAGTCATTAAGATCTTTGCCCCCTACAGTGGCATTCGTGTCATCAGCGAACATGGTAAGCCGAGAGTCAGTTATTATCTTATTTACATAATTAGGTAAATCATTAGTGAAGATATTGAATAAGATTGGTCCCAAAATTGATCCTTGGGGAACACCTGTTTTAGTATAAGTAGTCTTGGATCGAAAAGATTTTCTGTGGCCAATTTCATCAGATTTAGAGACTTCTACATACATTTTTCTATTTTTTAGATATGTTGAAAATAACTGTAATGAATTACCCCTTATACCATAATGACACAATTTGCTAATTTGTAGGTCATGATCCACCATGTCAAATGCTGAACTTAAATCCAAAAATATTCCAGCAACTCTCATTCTATTGTTAATATGTCTTAATACGTCCTCTAATAGTGCGTAAATTGCATCGCTAGTTCCAATTCTCATAATAAACCAAGACTGATACGAAATATTAATTAATATAATTCCTGAATCTTCACACATTATTTTTTTAAAACTAAGGTATCATTATTGATCCTTTTATCCCAATTATTTCGGCTCATACGCAATATGTATTTTATTTTTTTTGATAGCGCAGTGGTCTGGAATGCGTTACGCACTTACTCCCCGGAGCGGGAAGTGTGGGACTCCTAGCCTAGGGCTAGGTTACCCACTAAAACGTATCCACTGCGATTGCCGTTCCCCGAGAGGGCTTTGACAGCTTAACCGGACTATGGGTGAGCGCTGAGGGCTCTCAACCCGGTGAATATGTATTCTAATTCTAGCGTTCTTATATTGCAATTTTTTGTCAATAGTATTATGACAGACCACCTGCCTGACGTCAACCCTCCTTCTGAATGTAATTGTTGATCAAACGGCATCAGATGGTGTTGGTCCAGGTCGATATAAAGCTCTTAGTCGTTTTTTACGACATCCACGAGGAAAGTAATGGTTGGTAGTATTCGTAGCCGCTACCATGCAGCATAAAGACAAAATGTTATAATGTATCAAGAATAATAAGACCCACTGATGTCTAGAAACAATAAGACACGTATTATTTAAAATGATAGACGAATTTATACGTTTCCTATGTATTGTAATAACTTCCTATGTTCTTTTTCTCAAACTATTGTGTCACATTTAGATATGAATGTGGGAGTCCAGATGGGCGACTCAGTGGTCACTGGTCTGCTCTATGCAGTTGATGCAGTCCTGCTGGCACAGTCAGCGACTGACCTACAGACCCTAGTCGACACAATGACAGAAGATTGTAAGAAAAGGAGTCTACGCGTGAATGCGAGCAAAACCAAAATAATGGTCTTTGAAAGAGATGAAGCCAGAACAGATGTAAGAATAACAATAGGTAATGATGTGCATAGAGCAAGTGGATGAATTTGTATATCTTGGATGTGGTTTTAGCCGAGATGGAAGGTACACCACTGATATAGAGCGAAGAGTGAATGCGGGCAATAGAGTGAACGGAGCGTTGGGGCAACTTCTCGGCAGCCACCACCTCAGCCAGATGGCACGTGTAGCAATACATAACGCAGTGCTTGTCCCAACATTACTACCTATATGGAAGCGAGAGTTGGGTATGCAGAAAAGAGCATGAAAGCAAAATTAATGCGATCTCTACGGAAAATCTGTGGAGTTAGGCTGACCGACCGCATTCGTAACGACGACGTAAGAGAGCGAGTAGGTATGAAAGAGAGTATTGGTGTAAAGATGCGAAAGGGAATGCTCCGATGGTTCGGACATGTGGAAAGAATGCCGAACGAACGTCTGGTTAAGAAGATATACAATGCGAAAGTGGAAGGATGTAGGTACCGGGGGAGACCGAGACTCACCTACCTAGACCAGATTGGTCACGTACTGAAAGAAGGAGGAGTCAAGAGTCTCAGAAACCGGCGAGCGTGTATGAAGAGAATTATGAATGTTGAAGAAGCGAGTGAAGTATTTATAAATACCCGAATACGAAACGAATAATTATGTCACAAGCGGGGTTCGAACCCCAATAGGTGCGGGTTCGAACCCCACTTGTGACATAATTTTTCGTTTCGTATTCGGGTATTTATAAATAATTTAGCATATTAAATGCTAAAAATTTCAGTAATTCGAGTGAAGTATGCAAGGATAGAGTTCTCTGGCACTCTGTTTTCTCTGCCTACCCTGCAAGGGATATGGCGTGATGATATGTATGTATGTATATTTAGACACGGGAATCCTCTAGATAAGGGCAATTAGTCTATTACACCACGCTAGCTAGATAAATTTAAAAAAAAATAATTAAAGAAATCAAAAAACCCGACTGCGTAAAAAGTGAACCAAACTACGTACACAATAAAAAAAATACGTGTGGCACTCGGGGACTGCCGCGGTAAAGCTATTGCATAGCATTTTTAACAACTTATGCAATTATAATTATTTATTTATTTTTTATTTATGCAGTAATTTTTTTTATATTAATTCAAGTTACACCTATTTATTAAAACATTTAAAGTACACGTTTTTAAACTGTTTTATTTATAATATTATTAAATTATTATAAATGAACTTTTGCAAAAAAAACACTTTGTACACAAATTATACGAGTACCTACAGATATTCACTGTTGTACATAGATGATAAATACCTATACACCTATATACTTTCTCACAAACAGCTGATTACGTATTCGTCCGATTTCGGAGCAGCTCGTCTCGATTCGTGCGAGCTTCGTAGAGTCGTACCATGAAGTAAATACAGTAGGAAATTAGGAATACAAGAGGAGGTGCCCTAACGCCGAAACTCTAAGCAGGCATGAGTCACCAGATTGCGGGGCGACGAGGGGGATTACGCATGCGCAGTAACGCCGATACAACCAATGCCACCTAGAGGCAAGTTGCTGAACTAAAGAGACAAGCGTGATATTTCAAAAAAGTCATTAAAAGTTCTGCTATTCATCGATAGATGGCAAAACTAAAAAGTATCACCGCTGTGCCGGTCGGAGTGGGGGGTGTTAGGTTGTTTTCGTTACGGAATTTCTGGATTCGGTCTCCACGCTCAAGGCTCGCGATAGAAGCTATGCTAGCTTAAAACATCTATTTTGTATTTGCTTTTTAGGCTGTTTAAGCGAGAATATTGGAAAAGCGACGGATGACAGACGATTACATGTAGTGGAGATGCGAATGTTGAGATGGATGTACGGCGTAACGAGAATGGATAACATAAAGAATGAGCGTATAAGAGAATGTTTGAAAGTAGCGCCAGTGACGGATAAGTTAAGGAGTGAACATTTGAGCTGGTATGGACATGTGACGAGACGGGATGAAAGTAATGTTGCGAGGAAGGTTTTGAGTATGAATGTTGAAGGCTCTAGGGGTAAAGGGAGACCAAAGAAAAGATGGATGGACTGCGTGAAGCATGATATGTATAAACAGGGAGTGACTACAGAGATGACGTCTGATAGGGCCGTGTGGAAAAAGAGGACATATTGCGTCGACCCCAAGTAGTTGGGATAAGAGCAAGAGAATGATGATGGCGAGAATATTGGAATGTCATGTAGCGCTCTTGAATTACATATCTTAAGTGTTCCTAAAGAGATAATTAATTTAGATAGCAGCGCCTAATTAATAATAACGATTTGACTATTAATAGTGTGTGCTTTCCATTTAATACAAAAAGTGAGGCAGTGTAACGCAGTGTTCGATAAAGCGCTTTCCATCAACGACACTGTTGTACACAGCCGTACACTGTTCGACACTCGAAAAAGTGGTGTTTGACAGATGCTTACCTACTTTCATAGAGTACTTTAAATATATAGGTACTACTTTGCTTGAATTATAAGTATCATTACTTAACCTCATAATTTATTTACGGCATATTCTAGTAGTATTATTTGAGATTATTAAATTGAGCTTGTCTCTTACTGCTAATTAAAATTTAATATAAATGTAGAATGTAAATATTGCATTATTGAAGTGAGCCCTGACAATGTGGTTATGTTTATAAATTATTGAGCCAAGACTTTGTCAAGGAACTTGCATTTAGGTATACGACGCCCAGAATTTTGCGATATTGATGCACTCTAGTGTTATTTTGAGACAACTAGCTGTTTCATTAAAACTTTTACACTGTGTTTGGCAGTGTTTCAAAATGTACCGCAGAGTCCCTCTGTGTTAACTAAATGGAAAGCAACCTAGTCTAATCAATAGGAAGAAAATTATATACGATTTGCCTGTATGGGCTTTGCTACTTTTGCCGTTCCGAATAGATAAACAGAAAGTCTGTTTCTATCAGCTGTCATTTTACGTTGTGTTTTTCTCAGTTCGGATTTTATGTTTTCTTTATTTTTTTTTTCATTTATTTAGTTGATTACATTGTTTACTTGTTTAAATTTACGTTTTTAATTATGATTCATTACCATCCAAAATGAAAACGAAACAAAACCAGGCGTGCAGCAAGAAAAATCAATGCCAAATATGCAACAAAGTGGTGATCGGCAGTTCTTACAAATTTAAATCTCATCTTTATCAACATAACGAAGTTAATTCACGTTTTAAATGTACCTACTGTCCAAAAGAATATTTCAGACGCGATGCGTTTGACAAACATGTAGCTGTTCATACTGGAATCAAAAGATATTACGTATGCGATTATTGCGATCGAGGTTTTGTAGATAAACGGAATCTGATCAACCATCTTCGTATCCACGATGAGTATTTTAAACTCCCAAAAAAAGAATATAAATGTATGGCTTGCGGTATAAACTACTGCGAGGAAAGACTTTTAAAATATCACATAAGAAAACAACATTTTAACTTGCATGCTAATAAAATAAATCATAGCGAAAAGAAACCTAACGAAACATGGGTCGAACGCGTTATGCATTCTGAAATATGTGTGGAGATTACTAAAATCGATGAAAACGCTATCGTCATTAAAAAATCACCGACGACTAAGAAATCGTTGCCTGTTAAAAAAACTGAGAAATCAACTTTTCAAGAATATATAACATCCGTATTTGCGACTAGCGATATGTCTCACTATTCGAAAGCTATATGTGATTATTGCAATAAGGAGATGCTGAAGAAAAGTTTACAATCGCATATTAGAGAACGGCATTTGAAATTGAAAAGGTTTAAATGTGAAATATGTAATGCTAGTTTTAGCCGACACTATCAGATGGTCAACCATATCTGTGGCAAAGTGAGAACTAGGAAAAGAAATTAATATTCCTTTAGGAATATGGTTTTAGTCGGTAAATTGTGGTTTGCAGTTCATTCAATGCACTATGACAGTTTTGTAAAATGCCATTCATGATCAAAATTAGCTGTATACTACAAGTCACTCAACCTCAACGAAGAGAGGGCTGGGGTTAAAAGTTGACTGCATGGTTATGGGTACATGCCATAACTTGTTTTGCAAGGCAACTTTACTATGTGGGTGACACACAATTCATAGCTGAACAGTCCACCTAAGGGTTCATATATTACCACTATTAAATAAGGGTCTTTCAATAAGAATGCCATGTGAAATTATTCTGTTCCATCTGTATGCTATTTTTATCTTAGGGTCAAGCTATAAGGGTATGGTTGCATCCAACTGAACGGAAGAAATGTTATGCAACTTCTTAACTTGCAGAAGACATACTTAGCTTTGGTGAGCCATCTGGTGTGATGCCGCGAGTTGTATAATATGTAGTTGAACAGGGTGAGGAAAAGTTTGGACCAAGTCCAAGACCAAACGTTGAAACCCCCCCGAAGAGCATAGAGAGGGATGATTTAATCGAAAAGTGTATCAAAGAATTTTAAATTAGGCATTTTAATTTTACATGGTGACCTTCTATTTGAAAGTTTATCCTAAAATAAACTTGTTAATTGAAGTTCAAGGTCAGATCTAAGGCCGCCATGAGATATCTAATTGAAACTCTCCTTTGATATATTTTTCATATTTTAATTAAATCATCCCTCTCAGTGATTGTCAGAGGTTTTTATACTATTTGCTTGCTATTTATATATCATCATTATCATCATCTCAGCTCATATATGTACCACTGCTGTGCTCGAGCCTCCTCCACAATGGGAGGGAAATTGACGTACTATACACTCTGGTTAGACGTGTTGGTATAGAGTTACGATTACCCACGGGTAAGATATGAGGTGGTGAATAGTATTCTTACTCTGTCACCACACGGAAAACAATATCATATATTCAGATATTATTATAACATTTGGACTCTAATGAATAAATGTACTACAAATTCCATGTCTTCCAATATTGCACAATTTTTGAGAATTATTTTTATCTGTAAAACATTTTGTATATTTTTAATCTTAGTGCCTTATATTGCTGTATAAATTAGAATAATATTGTTATTATGTAATTTTTAATATACACTTGTCATGTCTATTCTTTTTAAATACCCGGGAAAATAGGGCATACAGCTATTAAACAAATGATCTGTTTGTGATGCAGACTTCTTTGCGCGCATGAGGGTAAAATTTCTAGAGGTGAAACGCAATATTAGTGACACGAAAATGTGGGACGTTATTGTCCAAGAAGAGGGAGAGAGCGATTAAGACTGATTGAGTGAGAGTGAGAGAGGGCGAACATAGCCATGGAGCGAGAGTAGGGAGAGAGCAAGGTAGATCGAGACAAATACACGCTATTGGTTGATGTATATAAACGTTGATGTATATAAACGTTGATGTATATAAACGTGTATGGAAGCGAGAGTTGGGTATGCAGAAAAGAGTATGAAAGTAAAATTAATGCGGTCGAAATGCGATCTCTTCGGAAAATCTGTGGAGTTAGGCTGACCGAACGCATTCGTAACGACGACGTAAGAGAGCGAGTAGGTATGAAAGAGAGTATTGGTGTAAAGATGCGAAAGGGAATGCTCCGATGGTTCGGACATGTGGAAAGAATGCCGAACGAACGTCTGGTTAAGAAGATATACAATGCGAAAGTGGAAGGATGTAGGTACCGAGGGAGACCGAGACTAACCTACCTAGACCAGATCGGTCAGGTACTGAAGGAAGGTGGAGTCAAGAGTCTCCGAAACCGGCGAGCGTGTATGAAGAGAATTATGAATGTTGAGGAAGCGAGTGAAGTATGCAGAGATAGAGTTCTCTGGCACTCTGTTCTCTCTGCCTACCTTACCTACGCAAGGGATATGGCGTGATGATATGTATGTATGTATGTACATATATAAACGAGATTTAAAAATTAGTTTGCCAAAGAAGTTTCAATTCTGGCATGTGTAATTTGTACGTCCGCACTTTTAATTTTATAAGCTGATGTGATCAAGTTGTTTCTTAGGTACAATTTGTATAACTGTTCAGGTGCTACAAGGGTATCAGGTTTTTGTTAGCTGCTATAAGGATGTCAAGACACAATGGGCATTTTTACTTTTCAACATATCTGTGACTACAATTAAAACACCCATGTATGTTGATATTAAATTTGATGATCGGGGTTCGAAAGTAATAGACGAAATTCTGGATTGTCTGTTAGTAAACCCATCATCATCCTAGCCCATATATGTCCCACATTTGGGCCAGAACCTTGTCCATTAATATAGGGAAATTGACCTATACCACGCTGGTCAGATATGTGGATATAGTGATTTGTTTCGAGTTCTCTTTCTTTAAATATATAGGTATATAGTAAAACCAAGAAATATACAACTACAAGATAAACTCAAGATATAAAAAAACTCAAGATTCAATGGATTTGTTTGAATCGTCCGGTTTACCCTGTCGGGGATTACATACAATTTTATTTTGTTAATTCCTTTGGTGGCAAGTAACGCAAATAAGTGGTAAGATATTACAGATACCTATCCTAAATTTTATTATAAAATTATATAGGTATATCAATATAAAAGGCTTTTTAGGGTGCCGTACCCAAAGGGTAAAAACGGGACCTTATTACTGAGATTTCCTTCTACTGTCTTCTATCCGTCTGTGACCAGGCTGTATCTCAAGAACGGTGATAGCTAGATAGTTGAAATTGTCACAGATGATGGATGTCTATTGCCGCTATAACAACAAATACTAAAAATAAAATAAATATTTAAGTGGGGCTCCCATACAACAAACTTGATTTTTTACAGTTTCTTGCTCGACACCAATAACGGTGACAGGTAGACGCTTTAACTATTCACGAAATATTTAGTTTTATGTTCTCTTTAAATATAATTAATTAAAATAAATAATTCCCATACAATGAAAGAGGTTTTTGTCGTTTATTTATATGTACCTACACATATTTTGCACGGAACCCTTCGTGCGTGAGTACAACTCGCACTTGGCCGCTTTTTAAAAAATCATGTAATATGTATGTAATAATCATTAATAAATCATGTTATACAATGTTTATTGCATATTAAATAAACAATATTTTTTGGAGTTTGGCTTGGTTACTAAGACTTTTAAGCCAAATCTTTGTTTATATTATTATAAATTAACTTAATTTAAGGCATCGTCCGTAAGTGAAACCGTAAACTTCAATAATGCCATGGCCACACTGTTAAAGATATCGTTTGAGAATGTTAGTGGCAAACGAAAACGTATGTAGAGGGCACTGTTATATCATATTCGCTACACCTTACTTGATGCGCAGGAAGTAGGTACTTCGCATGTGCAATTCGTCACCATATAGATATTTTCAATTATATTAGATAATATTCTTATACCTATATTAAGCAATTTTTTTATTGTTATATAAATGTATAAAAGTTATATATAATAAAGTTATTTGTATGCAATTGTGTTATTTTAATTGCTATTAGTGAAATAAAAACAAGCCATCACATACTTCAATTCATCGTTCCCGACCCCCTGTATTACTTTATTTTGTCATAAGTTCTAACGACACTGTGATATTTATTAACGGATTAAAAAATATTTTATTATAAAATTAAAAACGTTAAATTTAGTTCTTTTTGTATTGGCAATCAGCCATTGTTGCATGTGTAGAGTTACGATTTTCTTCACCGATTATCAGTTTCCTCGCTAATTATCAGGTGCCCCGCTAATTATCAGGTGCCTCGCTAATTATCAGGTTCCTCACTAATTACCAGGTTCCTCACCAATTACCAGGTTCCTCACTAATTACCAGGTTCCTCACTAATTACCAGGTTCCTCACTAATTACCAGGTTCCTCACTAATTACCAGGTTCCTCACTAATTACCAGGTTCCTCACTAATTACCAGGTTCCCCACTAATTATCAGGTTCTTTCTTGACATCTATAGTTTCCACATATTAGTCATTAACCATCAGTAGGTCTAATCGTTATTTATTGTCTGCAACAGTGTCATCGCCATATTGTTTATGGTATCTTAGGGGAATTTGGCGGCAAATGAAAACATTTTATATCATATTCACTACACCCCAGCACTTCCTCCGCATCACATTACATAAAATGCCATCTAAATTATTTAATATAACACGTTAAAACACTAAAGGCATTGTATTCGATGTATAATACAACTATACAACACATGAATGCACATGGTACTTTCATGTTCCCGCCAAAACAACAAAATTAATAGCGTTTAATCATCACCTCTATTTCAAATAGTTTTATATTTCAATTTAATACTTATTAAAATATATTTTCATCATACGAGTTATTTTCATATTCGTCATCACTAAAGTCTTCTTTCTTTAGTAGTGCTTTGCAGCTGTGGCATGCACTCATGTTTTCATTATTGGAGTCATTTAAATAATTTCTTTTAATATGTTTAGAAGGAAATATGATATTTTTCACTCGTTTTCCGCCATTCTTAAATACTGTTTGTTTTTCTGAACTACTTAAAACCATAGATACTTTTTTTAAATTAATAAGATCTCTTTTATTTTTACGCTTAGGCAATAGGCTTAATTTCATAGGGCTATCAAGTTTAGAAATATTCTTGGTTGTATAATATTTTCCACAGTCATTCATACAAACATATGTCAAGTTATTTGATTTCATAATTTTGGAATAAATAACGTTATTATTTGCATTAACTATTCTAAATATAACAGCTTGCGGAGTTATCTGTAAATAAATTTTACATATTTTGTTAAAAATAAATTCTTTGGATAAAATATTTCAGCACTCTCCTCCGAAAATTCGTCATACACTGAGTCGTCCGATACGTGGTCGCCACTCGAAAACCTTTCTTCCCCAGCGGTTGTCAGTTCGTCGAGCGATGTGGTCTGCCCACTACCACTTCAGCGTGCTAATTCTTCGGGCTATGTCGGTTACACCCGTTCTTCTGCTGATTTTCGTATTTCGAATTCTATCTCGCAGAGAAATCTCGAGCATAGCCCGCTCCATAGCACACTGAGCGACTTTGAACTTGTTTATGAGGCCTACATTTAGGGACCACATTTCCGTGCCGTAATGAGATGTCAAAGATTTTCTAGTGATAATATGAGTATTATTAGGTATCTAACTTCTATGTAGTGACAGTGGAAGAATACAATTTACCACCTTAATTCTTACTTGGGTGACATAAAACAGGAATAAAGGATATAATACGCAGATAACTTACATGCAAGATAAGGCATACTCGAAATAAAATACAACTCAAGTAGATCAATTTCCCCAATATAGTAGAGAAGAACTTTGCTGTATGGTAGTGGCTACGAATACTACCAACTGTTACTTTGCTCGTGGATGTCGTAAAAGACGACTAAGAGCTTTATAACAACCTGGACCAACTACATTCACAAGGAGGGTTGACGTCTGGCGGGCGGCCGGTCATAAAATTATTGCCAATAACTTTTACAATATTTACGTACCTACTATGAAAGAAAAGAACTATATTGTATCGGCCCCAAGTAATTGGGATAAGTGTAGGAGAATGATGATGAGTAGAGAAGAACTGAACTCAGCAACGACGTGTATATAAACTAAGATAATCAACACTAGTGCCTAAACAAAATTACTAGAAAATAATAAAAATAAGTGGAAAAAAAAATCTTACCAAATACGTAGTGAATATTTCACAGAAATCATTGCCATTGCATAAAATATTTTTAAATTTATTACCAGCCCTGAAATCTGTTACAAATCGCCAATACGTGTCAATAGGGTTGTCACACGTTGGTATTAGATCATTAAACTTTATAATCAATGGACAATCATTAGTATAATTCTTGGTATCCAAGTAGTTAAAACCACACATTCTATCCTTGTCTATGACTGAATAAAATTCATACGGGCATGGTACCACATCTTCTATAGTCTACTGAAAGATAATAATGATGCATGAAACAGTGGTAGGACCACGTTGTGGACAGTTCTCTGTCTACAACCGCGGGCCGGTCCGTCCGGGGTAGTACCACACTCTCGCAGAAGATCGACGTCTGAGTAATGGCAATGTGCTATTGCGCTTCGTTCGGTGAGGCAGAGAGCTGGAAGCCCCACTGGGGTGGGTTTGGGATTTACTAGCAATACCCTTGGTATTGCAAAGATCCATGAGCGGCAGTGACACTTACCATCAGGTGTGCTACCTGCTCGTTTGCCGCCATAAGCTATAAAAAAAATGAATATAATACTGTGTGGTAGAATATATACGAATACTATCAATCAATGCGAAAGGGAATGCTCCGATGGTTCGGACATGTGGAAAGTATGCCGAACGAACGTCTGGTTAAGAAGATATACAATGCGAAAGTGGAAGGATGTAGGTACCGAGGGAGACCGAGACTAACCTACCTAGACCAGATCGGTCATGTACTGAAGGAAGGTGGAGTCAAGAGTCTCCGAAACCGGCGAGCGTGTATGAAGAGAATTATGAATGTTGATGAAGCGAGTGAAGTATGCAAAGATAGAGTTCTCTGGCACTCTGTTCTCTCTGCCTACCCTGCAAGGGATATGGCGTGATGATATGTATGTATGTAACTCGATGGTAAAATATGCATGTATGGAAAGTGCTGCTACCTAGAGCTTAGGCGATGAACTAAAGTTGAAGTAATATACATATATACCTACGTATCTACATGTGTGTATGTAATTATATAGGATTCTTTTTTACTATGAGACCAACCCTGAAATATAAAAGAAAAACCATATCAGCCGTTAACGAAACGACAATAGTATAAACTTAACAATGAAAATTGAGATAATTTCCAGAAAGAACATCAATAACCGAAAATAGATTAGTGACAATAAGTACATACGCTAGGAACACAAAATAACAATTCTCAGTTGTCAAACTTTTGACAATCAGGACAAAATGGCAGCTATGTTTGTACAAACAATCTGTAGGCGGCGCGATGATCAGTAAAAATAAGTAATGTTTTAACTGTGCCCGCCCAGCTACCAACCCAAACCCAATTAGCTTTTTTGCCCACCGAACGAAGCGCAACAGAACTGACGGACCAGTCCGCGGCTGTAGACAAAACCTGTCAATGGAAGGTATCTGCTTCAGTTTCTGGTGCCCCATCTTTTATAGCAGTGGATTCAAAGGGGCCCTCATCTCAGTCAAGTCAGAGTCAAAAATAGATAATAATAATTTAAAAAAATGCCAAAGAAAAGTGCAGAAAGTTTTTTTTTTTATAATTTGTCAATTAATGTACATATTTAACAAACACTAAGGCATACTATATTAGAATAATAAATTAAATATAGGCAGGCGCCTAAGTAGTATTAGCATAGGGCCCCTAAACTCACGGTCCGGCTCTGTGCTTCACCGTACGATCCAAAATTAAAACATTAAGATATTGAATACTAGCTTCTGCCCGCGACTTTGTCCGCGTGGAATAGTCGTAAGTTAGCATTAATCCAAAGTAACTATTCCTCCTACAATATTTCATCCACCTTTTCAGCCCTTTACAAAGCTTTTTCCAATTAAAAAATATGCCTATATCCTTTCTCAGGCTTTAGACTATCTGGAGAGGAGCCCGAGAGGGCATACCGCCGAGCGGGCCACCGAAGACAAAGATCGGGTACCGGTGGCCCGCTCGCACGGCGAAGAAGTGGTGCTTGCAGGGTGGGTCAATGGAGTTGCGCGCCGCCTCTTCCGTCACCCCGGACCGATTTGGCGGGGTGCGACGTCCATAGCCCACCGCACAAAAAAAAAGAAAAAAAAAAAAGCTTTAGACTATCTGTGTACCAAATTTCATTTAAATCGGTTCAGTAGTTTTGCCGTGAAAGCGAGACAGAGTTACTTTCGCATTTATAATATTAGTAAGAATAATACAAGACCACTACAGATTGATTTATATTAAGTATCATTCAACATGTGAAATCTAGGGCTTAAGTCCTACCTAAAATTTAGATGCTAGCGAATATTACTTAAATTTTCCACTGGACGACTGGTACTTATATCCTAATTTATAGGGGCTTAAAATAAAGAAGTTTCTCACCCACAAACCGCAATTCTGCCATTTGCTAACATTTTCAGGTATTTGTTGATTGCATTTGTAATTATTCATCTTTAAAAGGCCGTTATTCTCTACATGACGCCATGTTCGCCAATACATATCTCGTTTGTAAATATATTTCATTCCTTGCATATTAATTAATCTTCGAAAATCATTCTCAATATCAATTGATTCCCACCAATTTATTTTCTTATCCCCTAAAAAGTTTTTTAGTTTAGAAATTAGTTTTAATTATCTTAAGACTATTAAAGGTCCGAAGGTTTTCCGTGTGGTGACGGAGTAAGAATACTATTCACCACCCCATATCTTACTCATGGGTGATCGTACGAGACGACTAAGGGATATAAAACGCATATAACATCTATGCTAGAGAAGGAATACTCGAGACAAAACCCTATACCAATACGTCTGACCAGCGCGGTATAGTGGGTTAATTTCCCTCCCATTATGGAGGAGGCCCGAGCCCAACAGTGGGAAATATGTGGGCTGTGATGATGATGATAAAAGGTCTCTCTTAAAGATTAGTTAAGGATTATAATATGCCGACATCAGTGGCGTAGCGTGTCTTGGAGGGGCCCCGTATAAAAATTTGTTTGGGTGCCCTTATGAAGCGAAAATAATTCTCACAAAAAAAAAAGAAATGTTTGCATAAAATTAAAAAAAAAAATATTCATAATTATCTATCTGTCACCTTCTCCAAATTTTTTACAAACAATTCCAATTAAATATATATAATAATGCACAATTAAATAAAAATCGTCAATAAATACTGCCCTCCGTGGTCTTTCATCGTATATGTACATCGATTATTGTAGTATTCCCCCTTGAAGTAAATGACTTAAACGGGGAAATCCCGCAACTCGCGTTAACCGATATACCATGTTGCCAACTTTTTAATGCATGCTTTATGCGAGAAAAAAAATAGCTTTTTTTAACGTTGTCATTTCTGAATTAAAAAAAAATTGAGAAATTTTTATAAATTTTTGCTTACGCACGTCGAGGGGCCCCGTATATTTGATACGGCAGATACGGCGGTAGCTACGCCCCTGGCCGACATACACCTTTGAAAGAGACGGAAACCTCAAAATAAAACTATACCAATACATCTCATCAGCATGAAATAGCTTGCAGCAAGCTCGAGACTAGCAATGGGACATATATAAGCTGAAATAACAATAACTATGCTAGAGTTTCTATAAAATGAAACCTCATCATCATCTTGCTCTTATCACAATTACTTGGGGTTGACGTAATATGTCATCTTCCTCCATACAGTCCAATCAGACGTCATCTCTGCAGTCACTCCCTGTCTATCAATGTCATGCCTCATGCAGTCCGTCCATCTTTTCCTTGGTCTTCCTTTACCCCTAAAGCCTTCAACATTCATATTTAAAACTTTCCTATAAAATTAAACCTATTTTTACGTATTTTATGGCTTGAAATACAAACGTAATAATAGGTATACGAAAAATTGATTTATTTCAAATATAGTGCTCTGCCTCATACTATGGAAATGTTCGCGACCCGCCAAATCGGTTAGGGGCGATGGAAGGGGCGGCGCGCAACCTCATAGTAGACCCATCCTGCAAGCACCTCTCTTCGCCGTGCGAGCGGGCCACCGGTACCCGGTCTTTGTCTTCGGTGGCCTGCTTGGCGCCTTATAACGGCCTGGGCCAATTCCATCTGATGCCGTTTGGTTAACAATTACATTCCCAAACAGTGTTGACGTCTGGCAGGCGGCCGGTCATAAAACTATTGCCAATAACTTTTACAATACGTACTATGAAAGATGAGTAGATATTGTATTGCTATCGACCCCAAGTAATTGGAATAAGAGTAGGAAAATGATGATGTAATACTCTGCCTATGGCCTTATGGATAATACCTTTTAGACCAAGGCAAAAAAAGAAAGAGCAACAAATAAAAAGACTCATTACCTATTTTGTAATGCGCAATTCCGTTAAAATACTCTTCATTTACAAATTCGCTTAATTGCGTTTTATTAATTGAGCTTGTGATCCTATCATTTAAATAAATATGACGAGAAATAACTTTGGCAGTTAAAATGACGTACACAAATATCGCCGATAACATTTCTATACACTTTGAACAATGGCTCTTGGAAATGCCAAGTGTAAAAAGTATGTCAATAATACAATATTTTTCATTAATCTTTTTACTAATACCATTGTGATCTGAATCTTACATTTTTTAAATTTATTTATTAATCTTTTTTTGACGATAAACGACGAAATAACAATTACCATCTTGTTAATTGTATTTTCGAGTTGTTTAAGATCAAAACGATCGGGTCATCATAAAGTGCTTGTAATCTCTAAGATCGCGAAGCGACTAAAGCTTTGTATGATCAGAAAGCTGGCATATATTTCGTATAAAAATAAGCATGGGTATTCAACGTGGCAATGCTGGCAGTCTTCCTGTACGCATTACCTATTTACTGCGATGCGGAGGAATTCTTTGATGTCTGATATCCTTTTTTATTATTTCCTATTTACCTTTTTTATGGATCGGCACGTTTCTGAGATTAAAAAAAAAGATAATGTCATAAGGAAACATTGATGAAACATGGCATACTTTTATTAATTGTACATAAACAATGGAAACCACATTAACTTTTCACTTCGTTTTATAAACAAAACATATGTAGGTTGTGTGCACAAGCCTAACGCTTAGATTTATCGTGCCTCTCTATCGCTTGTTCCGCGCTCTCGCTTGCACACTCGGCTCAGGTGGAACGTGACACTATATCGTGCGTGCAGCCGACGTACACCGATTGAAAAAACAAAACTCACTATTATTTCAAAAATAAAACTTACTACATATTTTTTCAATCAATAACATTTCCCTATTCGTCATTCGCCTATGCAATGGAAAGGCAATTGACCTACATTCCACGCTGATGGTTACTCCATATAGGACGTTATTCCATATTTAACAATGATGTTAATTGATTAAATATATTTATCGTCTTTTAAGACATCCGCAGGAAAGAGATGGATGATTGATGCATTTTTTCCTTATCGGATCTCAATAGAAACTTTGAAACTTGCCTCTAAAAAAGGATTTATTTTTACCGCGCAATTTATAATCCAGATCCAAGTGTTTCGCTTTTAGAGAAATTCAAAGAAGCAAATATTCTGACTGTTGTATCACAATATATATGAATTAATAATATGTAAAAGGAAATATTGATAAGTTTAAAAGATTTTGTGTCAGTCATTACGTGAATACTTGAAATAAGGACAAATTAGTGGTACACATTTCTCCTCTATAAATAATTAATAGGTCATTCACGGGGTAATGTATACGCTTCTATAATAAATTACCACAAGATATCCGAGACATGCTAGTGAATAAGTTTAAAAGGGCTGTCAAGAATAGATTTTTGTAAAAAAGTTATTATAAAATCTCCTTTTTTTTTAAATATAATATTAATAATTGTATTGTAGTGGGACTTTACAAACATTAACGAAGACAAATTACATCCAGAGTCTGAACAATACTTTGTGGGTCTACAGCCGCGGGCCGGTCTGTCCGGGGTAGTACCACACTGAGTAGAAGATCGACGTCTAAGTAATGGCGATGTGCTATTGCGCTTCGTTCGGTGAACGAGAGAGCCGGAAGCCCAACTGGGGTGGGTTTGGGATTTGTATTGGTAGGCAGCGGCCTAGCTATACCATTGGCAAGGGTCCATGGGCGGCAGTGACACTTACCATCAGGTGTGCTGTCTGCTCGTTTGTCACCATAAGCAATAAAAAAAATATCTATACATCGATATATAAAATTTGAGTGTCTGTTTGTAATTCCAAATTAACAGCTCCTCACTAAATGCATTTAAAAATATATACGGTCTTAACATAACTGAGAGAGCAGCTGGCGTAGTTCAAATTATTGAAATTTAGCATTTAATATGCTTAATTATTTATAAAAACCCGATTACGAAGCGAAAAATTATGTAATACAATTCTAACTGCAAAGTTTGAAGTATTAAGGCCATACAATGCGTAAATATTGTCGGGTAGATGGCACACGTCACCTTAAAGATGTAAATAAAATACGATGCGAGAATTGAATGTCCTACAATAGTTCACGGTGGAGTAAGCGCCAGCACGATTGGAACGGATTTCCAATAGGTATGGGTTCGTATCCTACTTGTGACATAATTTTTCGCTTCGTAATCGGTTTTTTTATAGATGGCGTAGTGTTTAAGCTAGTGATATATCGTGCCTGTGTCATAAGTTCGATTCCCATGCAATGCACACTTTATGTAATCCACAAATTGTTGCTGTGAGTCTGGGTATAATTATGTTCGTTAAATGCGTTTTTTTTTAAAGTTACCTCGTAATACAAGCATTAGGTATTTACTTAGTCTAAGGTGTTGTTTAAAAAAAAAAATTAAAAAAAACTGTCTGCCAGCCCGCTTGCTAAGCATTATTATGAGGACTTTTGCGGAGACTTAAATCCTATAACGAGCTTAATAAAAAGGTTGATCAATTTTAAATCTACATTTCGAGTTTCCTGCACCGCTTCAACGATTTACGTAACTTCTTTTTTTTGTAATTTCTCTATAAGATGCGAATACTAATGTGGGGTGCTAATTGTTTTGTTATCAACACTTTTTTATATACAGGGTGCCGATTTTATTACTAGAATAACTTAAACTAGGTGAGGAATGACGTCATAAAGAACAATAAAGTTAGTTGCAGACTCCTAGCTCTGCCCAATCCCAAGATAAGGTGATTTGTTTCTTATGAAAATAATAGGTTTGCCAGCGTACATTGACCTGTAGGTACATTTCGACCCAGATATGCGGCGGTGAGCGCAGCGAGAGCGGGACTATTTGCCTACTAGTTCAATGTCACAAGCATGAGTATATGCCTACATCGAACTTTTATAGTACAAGTGTATTGATCGCTTATCATTAGGGCAATTTAATCAAAAATTAGATACTATTTTTTTTACTGATTTGGATAGTGTATCATGGTCTGATACACCTCCTGCAAGGATTCTACTAATTATACCTGCAATCTGTATATAGAGCCTGTCTACCGTGATAAATATTCAACGCATTTCCTTGTAGCACATAACAGGTTATATACTACTTTGTACCGTGTAGAAAAAACTAATTTATCATGTTTAACTATCAAATATAGGAATCCCTCAATTATCATAGATATTCCAACTATATATTATTTTCTTTAAGTACATGACTGTTATTATAAAAATTAATAATCTGTGGTAATTAGTAATGCTTGTTGACCCTCCTCTTCCTCTCCGTAGACAGTATCTCGCTGATATATTTATTTATAAGATCTATTTCCTTAAAAATCATGTTTTACTACCCAAGCTCTGTCAATTAGATGGTCTATGTAGACAAGAATATTGGATACATAAGGATCCTCCTTTGATTTTAAATTCATATAGAAAAATTTATGTGATAGAAGGGAGAATATTAATTCATCAATGTACCAAATATTCCCTTTATGACTCACCGTACGAAATATTAAAATTTATCCTTGATTACAACTCTTCTATTCAGGTGGATAAGGAATGCAATAATTTTAATGCTCAGTTTTCTCATATAGTTGAGAATAAGTGGAGAGGATATCATATGTTTTTCTCAGATGCCTCTAAGCTCACTTTAAACGGTAATACTGGTATTGCCGTCTATTATTCAAATTCCCAAATTATCCTTCAGTTTCAATGCCCTCCAGAGACATCCGTCTTTACTGGGGAGTGTATAGGTATTTTAGAAGCATGTTTATATATAGTTTCCCATAACGCTATCAGGAAAGCTATTATTTTATCAGACTCCAAAAGCGCCCTAGAGGCAATTGTCAAAAACCCTTTCAAAGATAAGCTCAGAAGTCCTATCATATCTGAAATAAGGTCTTGTTTGTACAATTGCTCTCAGAGAAAAATTGAGATAGTATTGTCTTGGATTCCTGGGTACTTTGGCATCAATGGAAATGAATTTGATGATGAAATGGCCAAGGACGCGATAAATAATAGTGTTGCTGATCGTAAGCACTTTTCTATACAACTTTATGATTTGCTCCACACCTCAAAAACAGACCTACTCGCATCATGGCAGACTTTATAGACAGAAACTAGTAAAACTAAGGGAGGTTTTTATGCCTCTATCCAAGGAACTATTCCTATTAAACCATGGTTTTTTAAATATAAAAAAGTTTCAAAATTAATCACATCAATAATGTGCAGAATTCGTCTCGGCCATTGCTGCACGCCAGTTTTTTTCATAAGATCAGAACACGTACTAGCTCACTGTGTGAATGCGGACTGGATGAGGGTACTATTGACCACATTTTCCTTAACTGTCCCAAGAACAGTGCCTACTCCCTAGATAATATTATAACTAAATTAAAAATTCAGAGACCAGTTAACGTACGGCATCCCTTGTCATTATGCCCCAACCGCCATATCATCAATTTTTTTTTTTGGTTCTGTTCGTCCATTCGGACAGGCAAAGGCATCAAAGCCCATACAGCCAAGTCTTATTTAATTATTTTTCATACATTGTTCATCATTTCTTCATATATGTAGCCTTAATAGTCATTGTCTGTCAGTAAGTCAAGTCGTTACCATTAATCGGGCGCTGATAACCTAATCAATGATTTTCTTTGGGAATTTTGGACAAATATGAAAATACACGTAAACCACTATTGTACCATATTCACTACACTTCAGCACTTTAACTGTACCATATTGCATAAAATACCAGCAAAATTATTCAATATAACACCACAAAACACTAAAGAAATGAATATAACACAAGAGCGTGACATGACATTTCCACATTCGCGCCAAAGCTCTCCCATATCATCAACGCAAATAAAATATTAAATTTATAAATACCTACTAATAAAATAAAACTATAATAAGCTAAGTATTTAGTCTATCAGTATGTGAATGTATATATATGTATTAGTGTGTATCAATGTCTGTGTATGAATATATGTATATATTTATGTTTTTTCAGGCTCCTTTAATGTTGTCACAATCTTAATAAATTAACGTGTTTACCCATGTGTAGCCCTACATGACGCTGGCAGAAATTGCTGAAAAATCAGCAGATTGCAAAAAAAAAAAAATTTGTTATGCTCACAATAACATGTTTTAATTACTGGAACACACTGATGAATGGCAAAAAGTCAAATACTGTTGATGGATTTTTCATTCATTCTTCCATGTTCATTGTAGCATTGCCAAGTTATGAAGAATTGCCTAAATTGAGGGAATTAAAATGATGAATGTACGAATTTTGACTTTTAGCGAATAATATGAATATTGATAAGTTGCTGTACTAATGCTCTTTAGAAATTAAAGTGTGGATGAATTAAATAATAAATATCATCCTAATACGTCTTTAAGCATAATTTAAATAGGTTTATGTGATTTATTCATATGATTTTTTGGTGATGTGAATATATGATGTATTGTGTTAATCTTTGATCCTTTACACACACATTATCAAGAAATGTGTTAATGATGCAACAATGAATTTCCAATTTTCAACATTATTAGATAAAGATAGCATGAGTATTTGAATAATGAATACATCAATATTTTTTGCGAAATATCTATTTAAAATTTATTTTAAATATTGCTTATATTTTATTTATAATATGTACTTATTTGTATATTTCATAAATTTGGTTGCGTTTAAATCTACGCAATATTAGCAAAGGCAACTTTAAAAAAAAAAAAATGTATTTGAAAGATAAAAATGTAGTTTTCGTAAAGGCTATGAAAAAGTTATGTAATTAATTTTAGATTTTTACGTGGCGAATTTAATTTAAATTATTGGGGAGTTTCAAAATTTGATATTGGCTACGCTGTTCATTTCATTCCTCGTAAAATATCGGGAAATGACGGGTGTTTGTCGTAATATTACAAATATTTCCATTTTGTTGAATTATTTTAGTAACAGTAGCATTTTGTGACAAAACTGTGTGAGTTCGCGCGTGTGTAACAGTGTTTTTGTGTGATTCTAGAAAATTTTAAACTAATTTTTGACTATAGCCGCTGCTCAATATAATTTGGTACGTATTATATTTATTCAACAATGCCTTTGTTAGCGATACAGTGTTCTGGATTCAAAATGGAAAGTAAATCAACGAATTCTGAATAGCTGTTTCGTAAGTGTTAAATGCTATATTTGAACTTTGTTAATTTTTACCACGCCCGTATAAATTTTATTCTTATTATTGCGAAAAACAAATGTTTGCCACAAAGTTATAAAAAAAATATATTTTTTCATCACACATCACAGCTCTTAATTACAAACTCATTTTATTGAAATAATCGTCCGTATTACTTACTCTTACTCTAAACGTTAATTGGAAAGTACTTTGTTCTTAATATAAATTATGTTTTCATAATATAGGTACAAAATGAAAATACAAATATCTTGCGTCCAATATATACAGTGTAGTTTGCCTGTTTTATTGACCTATAAAATCACTTGAAGAGTAATAATAATATATATTTTTTTTATTCTTTAGCACAGATACTTAGTCTTGGGTTGAGTATGAGTATCATACCAAATAGAAAAAAATACTTTTATATGCCATGATAGATAGTTATGTTGGCTAATGGCTTTTTCTCTTAATTTATACTAATATTACTTGGCTCTTAATTATTTTTTACAATATTCCTGGAAAATATGCCTTTCTTATCACATAAACAATTGCTATTTTATTTTTATAAATACGGCTTTGTCAATCTGATTCAGCCAATATTAAAGTGGAGAGAGAATATTTTTTAAATTAGTATAATTTTCGTCCTTTCAGCAATCGTTTGTTAGGCTGAAAAGAGGCAAATCCAATTTTAAACTATTCCAATTAGATAATTAACCTAATATGTATGCTAATTATTACTATATTTTTTTCATTATACAAACTATATCTTCCTTCCTTATAATACCATTCATTTAGCTATTCCTAAATAAGGATAGTTTTAATTTTTACTACATTTAAATAAGGATAGTTTTATTATTAATATCTCCATCCTTTCATCGATATCAGCCTTATTTTCTTATTGGAACTAGTTTTATCACCATAAGCCAGGATCCATAGTGTAATCAATGTCTGGGAAATCTTTTAACACCTCTTGGACAGATTGCTTTTAGATCATAAACATAGTTATAGCCTTTTATACATATTAAAAAATTACAGTGAATATTAGTAAACAAATTAATTATAACTATGTTTGAATATTATTTTGTCTGTCCGTTTGCCATGTGGCAAAGGCGTCCTCCAATACTTCTCGATTATAGTGCCATACATTCATTATGTCCACTATTGGACAAGTCTATTGAAAGTAGGGTAGTTATATAATTTGTCTTTTATTACTCTTTACAGTAAGGGGACATCCATTAATCACGTGATCGTTTTTTTAATTTTTTAAACCCCCCTCCTCCTTAGTGATACGTGGTGAGGTTTAAGACTATGAAGGTTTAGGACTTCGTGATTTTTGTCAAACCCATCTCCCCGCCTTTCAAACCTCACATGATTAATGGACGTCCGCTAAGTAATATAGCAAATAAAATTTGTTGCTATACCGACAGCAATGCCACCTATGGAGTCCAATTGTATTTTAAACCATCCAAGTAATCCATTGAAACATACATAGAAAATCCATCGAAATCACTCTAGCCGTTTGGGAGGCATTAGGTGACATACACACATACAGAATAATTATATATAAATATTTTGAGATTTATTATTATTTTTTTTTATTCTAAATGATGCCATGTTTTAAGCTAGATGCTGGCATAACATCAATGAAATCCAAATTACAGAGATTTAACATTTGATGTGATAGGTTAATTATAAAAAAAAACTTGTTTAATTGGTCATGGATGTCGTAAATTTTTTTTTTTTTTTATGTGTCTTAGTTGTTAGCCTCAGATGGCTATGACAACTTTACCCGGACTGTGGGTGAGCGCTGAGGGCTCTCAACCCGTGATGTCGTAAAAGACGCTGAGAGCTTTATATTGACCTGGACAACAGAGCTTTATATCGATTCAAACCAACATCTGATGCTGTCTGATCAAATATTCGCAAAGAAGTATTAAGTAGGCGGTCGGTCATAAAACTATTGTCAATAGTTTTTGCAATATATCAGCTCATATATGTCCCACTATTGGGCTCGAGCCTCCTCCGTAATGGGAGGGAAATTGACCTACTATATCACGCTAGTCAGACGTGTTGGTATAGGGTTTTGTTTTGAGTCCGTCTCTTGCATTGATGTTATATGAGCTTTATATCCCTATTTTTTTCTCTTTTAGGCCGATGTAAAATGTATTAACGCATGGCCCCATTGATGGTATTGTGGGGTATGTGGGGCTCGCCGGTGGCATAGTAACCAACCGGTATACCTACTAAAAATCATCAGCGGCTTCACTTCCCCGTTATTTCTGGAGTGTCAGAGGGTCGCCTTTCGGCATTCAACTCGGACAGTTTTATCTCTTAATCGTCTTTTACGATCACCCCTTACTATAAAATATTTACAATAATACGATGAAAGATGGCGTATTGAGTTGACTAAAATTAATTTTTGGATAATAGCTGGTTGATAACAAATGTCGGCCTGATATATATATTTTTTTAATAATGTCAGCCATTATACTCTGCAAACGTCGGCTCTAGTATAAACTGGTATTTCAAGGTTTTAACGATATTGTAATCTGATACATCGTGTGGAGTACCTACTTATGCTTATGTGATTATGCCTATTTCAATGCTCTGTGGTAGCGTACGAATATTACCAACCCGAGTTTTAGCAGGTAAGGAAACGTATCATGTGGTGCTACGTACATACATACATATCATCACGCCATATCCCTTGCAGGGTAGGTAGAGAGAACAGAGTGACAGAGAACTCTATCCTTGCATACTTCACTCGCTTCCTCTTTTTTTTTTTTTGTTTGTGTGTCTTAGTTGTTAGCCTCAGATGGCTATGACAACTTTACCCGGACTGTGGGTGAGCGCTGAGGGCTCTCAACCCGTAAAAGTTAAGCGACCGTTCCCGAGGGCACTCCTGTGGGGTACGGACCTCGGCTCGGGGGGTCGCTGGCAAAGTGGGTTCGCCCACGTTTATGATTTGAACGCAACACGACTTCCGACCTCGACGGCGAGGGCGGAATCGTGGGTAATTCTTTGTCAGGGCCGCGCGGGCTGTGTATGCCTCCGTTTGGGCGAGCGTAATAAGGTCGTCGGGTTCGTCGAGTATTAATCGCGGTTGACGGATTGCGGATATTTTAGATGGGGTATAACTAGACGCCCTAACCACTATGGGATTAGGGTGAGTGACGGCAGAGGCGAAGTAGCGGCGAGAGCACTGCTTCATGTACTGCCGGATTCTCGCTTCCTCAACATTCATAATTCTTTTTATACATGCTCGCCGGTTTCGGGGACTCTGTGAATGTTGTTCAAAAAATACGAAAAAAAAAATCTTTATAACGACCTGGGCCAACTCCATCTGATGCCGTTTGGCATATACCTATATAAGTAAATTAGGAAAAAATCTACAACATATATTATGAATGTTCTCTTGACCTTCAACTTGTAATTCTCCGCAGACCTTTGAACATATACGCTAACTGATATAAAAACAAATAATATCAATTGCGAATGGACTGATAGGAGAAGGTCATATAATATTTTAACAACGACCCCCTTTCTCCAAGTTCTAAGTAACACCTAAGCCAATATAAGCGACATAAAATAGCTGGACAAAAAATTTTTTTTACGTAAAATATAATTTTATAAGTAATTTTCTAATTTATAAAATAATAGGTGTTATTGATTGGTCATGGAGTCAGATCATATACGTCCCACTGTTGGACTCCAGTCATCTCTACAATGCGAGAGAAATTGACTTATTATAACACCATTTTTTTTTTCTCCGTAATATGGACCATGGATGTGGTCGCGCCCGGGGCGACAGAAGAGGCGACGCGCTACCCCATGGACCCACCCTGCAGACATGTTGCTATAAGATTTTTATTGAAATAAAACTACTTTTACGGATTCTATCGCGTTTGTGTGTGTGTGTGACCATGGTCACGGGAGTATAGTCCTGCCGTGACTATGATCACTGTAAAGTGTTCGAAACGTCGTGAAATTAAAAATCAAATACATACGCGATAGAATCCGTAAAAGTCGTTTTATTTCAAATGTGTAATACACGCGTAAACATCAGATTTTTATTGTTTATGATGACAAACGAGCATGCAGCACACCTTTTTTTTTTTTTTTTTTTTTTGGTAGGCTATGGCCCGGGCACACGTCGCCCGTACCGTCCGGGGCGACGGAAGGGCAGCGCGTGGTACCGCTTCCTTGCCATCCGTGGCCAGCCCGGTATGCAGCACACCTGGTGGTAAGTGTAACTGCCGCCCATGGAACGTTGCAGTACAAGGTGTATAGCTAGACCGCTGCTTATTAACTAAAATCAACCCAGAAATTAATGTTGGCGGTTCTTTCGCTTAGCGAAAGAATCGCAACAACACATTGCCACTGATCAGACATGGGTTTTCTGCTCAGTTTGGTACTACCCCGGATGGATCGGCCCGCGGCTGTAGACAGAAAATTGTGAGCAATGTTGCCTTGCTATTAATTTTTTATGAATTTTCTTTTCTTTCATAGATCATTCATCATTCTCCTACTCTTATCACAATTACTTGGGGTCGATACAATATATGTACTCTTCTTTCATAGTACATATTGTAAAAGTTATTAGCAATAGTTTTATGATCGGCCGCCTGCCAGACGTCAACACTACTTGGGAATGTAGGTAATTGTTGATCAAACGGCATCAGATGTAGTTAGCCCAGGTCGTTATAAGGCTCTTAGTCGTCTTTTACGACATCCACAAGCAAAGTAAGGGTTGGTAGTATTCGTAGGTAGCGGCTGCTACCACATAGATATTCTTTCATAGATATTATATTTCCTTATTCGTCTAGTAAAATACTTAGGGGCAAATAGGGGGTGAATGTCATCCATTCCATCACGACGCAGAGATGTATAAAACACTATATATCAATAAGTTAAAAATAATAAAATGTCTCATATAATTTAAAACCACAAAGTGACATTTTCATCTTCCCGCCAAAGAAAATAAAACCACAAACCGACATGTTTAGCTGTTTATATTTTTTTTTAAATACGATGGAACGCTCTTAATTGACGCACAAAGGAATATTACTTTATTCGTCCTGTTTATAGTTTTAAATTGTTTGATGTACGTTTAGTCATGAGAATAATTTTGTAACAAAAGTAATTAGTCATGTTGTTTTGGCGAAGCTTTTTGTTGCTAGGTATATATTTATAATGATTTTAAAATGCAAGGAATACGTAAAGCAATGTGTGTGAGTAATTAATTTTTTTTAGTTATTTTTTTTTTATTGTTCGTTTTGTATAATGGTATAAGAATACCATTCACATTTACATTTTGTTCATGCCAAATGAGGAAAACTCGAAGTAAATATATCAACTGGTCTGGCCAGTTAGGTATAATAATTGAGACTACGCGCGTCTCTACCTCCCTTGATAGCTGAAATCTGGGACGTCGCCGCTGCGCCGAACGTCGGGAACGTTAAAGTTCCATGCCCAAAAGGCGACGCTTTGGCACCCCAAAATAGACAAGGTAGTGGGGCACTGTTGGATTTTAGTGGGTATTCCGATGACATCTTGCGTCGACGAGTCCTACATACCCCCCTTGCTATAACGTGCAGGGGGAATGCATAAATGCATTTTCCAGAGCGCGAGAAAAAGCGGCCGATACTCGAAAACATTTCTTTCCTAATAGCGGCTGTACACACTCGACGAGACACCTCGAGACAGGCCGAGAGCGAGTGTGTACGTGGTACTCTCGTCTCGTCTCGCGCTCTCGTTCTCGCCTCGCTTAGTCTCGGTCACCTGTCGGTTTTTTGCGCCCGAGTCAAAGGGTCTCGTTAAGTATCGCTAGGAAAACGAGACGGAGCATGTACACTAGACATGAAAATGATTGCTACTTTCATTTCGTGAAATTATCTTTTTTTCTCACAGTGATATCACATGTGAAATTTCATATCCAATGATTTTTTTTCGCAAGATCTAATGTCACACTTACCTACTACACATTTTCTATTACAAATGCAAAATGATTTATGATTAATGGCGCTATAAGATGAATTAGATCATTAGCTCTTTGGCGGGTACACACAGATTGCTTTTTTATGTTAATTTTATAAATTGATGCTAATTTAAGTGTCATTTATAGAATTCTACCCGATTACGAAGCGGAAAATGATGTCACAAGCGGGATTCGAACCCGCGCCTATTGGGATTCCGGCCCAATCGTGCTGCCACTACACCACCGTGAACGAGGCGAGAACGAGAGCGCGAAGCGAGGCGAGAGTACCATGTACACACTCGCTCTCGGCCCGTCTCGAGGTGTCTCGTCGAGGGTACAGCCACTATTGGATGAAACTCTCGGCGAGAGGCTCGCGTCGAGTGTGTACAGCCGCTGTAACAATTATCGGTTCGTCGAGCGATATGGCCTGCCTATTGCCACTTTAGTGTGCTAATTCTTCGTGCTATGTCGGTTATACCCCTTCTTCTGTGGATTACCGTATTTCAGTTCCTCTCTCCCAATTAAATCTCGTGTATAGCTAATGTGACCAGACGTCCCATTTTGAACGGGACTGTCCCTTTTTATGATAACGAGTCCCGGTGTCCTCGTTACGAATTGGATTTGAGTAATTTAAAAGCATGCCAAGAGTTTTATTCTTACTTAAAATCTCCATCATATTAAAGCAAATTTTTTCTCTGATAAATATGGTAACTAAACATTTCGCGTATATTTTTTAATTCGTATTTTTTAAGTTATTAACTAACTTTTTCTGAATACCTTTAAAGTGTTTTTTAATTGACTACCCGACTAAAATGTCCCGTTTTGAGTCAAAGAATGAATGGTCACGTTATGCATAGCCCGCTTCTTAGCACGCTGAGTGACTCTGAGCTTAGCTTCTTCTGAACGAAGTCTAGTAGGTCAATTTTCGCTTCTCCTTAGATGATGAATTTCAATCTATATATTATCTATAAAAGAGGATGTTTGTATATATGACATCGCTAAACTCAAAAACTATTTGACCGATCATTATGAAAATTAGTATGTATATATAATGATTTCTAATGTTTACGCGAGTATTCATCATTATCACAGTTCCTATATGCCCCACTGTTGGGCTCAAGCCTCCTCCATAATGGGAGGAAAATTGACCTACTATACCACGCTGGTCAGACGTGTTGGTACTGGGTTTAGTTTCGAATTTTCCATCTCTTGCAAAGATGTATGCGTTTATTTATCCCTTAGTCGCCTATTACGATCACCCACGGGTAAGATAGGGGGTGGTGAATTGTATTCTTACTCCGTTATTATACGGAATATACGAGTATTAATTACACATTTGAATTAACACTACTTTACGGATTCTATATCTCGAGAATAGAATCATTTTCATTTTGTACTGGCAATAAATTTTGTAATAAAATGTGGGTCAAACTTTAATAACTGATATTGTTGCGGGTAGATATAAATTTCTGTAATAACGATGACTTTTTGGATGTAAGATACCTTAGTTCTCCCGTGACCATGATCACTGTAAAGTGTTCGAAACGTGGATAATTAAAAATCAAATATAAACGCGATAGGTATATTATTTTTCGGAGATGGCACAAGCTATGTGGTAGCGGCTACGGATACTACCAACGCTTGCTTTGCTCGTGGATGTCGTAAAAGACGACTAAGAGCCTTATAACGACCTGGGCCAACTCATATTGATGCCGTTTGGTCAACAATTACATTCCTAAACAGAGTTGACGTCTGGCAGGCGGCCGGTCATAAAACTATTGTCAATAACTTTTACAATATGTACTATGAAGTAAGAGTACATATTGTATCGACCTCAAGTAATTGGGATATGAGTAGGAGAATGATGATGGTTTATGTCGCCATTGATGTAATTCGCCACTAGGCGGCGCTGCGATATATCGACGTCAACAAACAAACCAACGGCATGTGTTTGCTAGTACATTAGATGTTTTTTTGTACTATTGATTATGTATGATGACTGATAAAAACACTGCTATATCATAAACTTTGTACCACGAGCTGCGACAATGAATTGCGTCAGCGAATAGTTATACAGCGATTAGGGTTGTCAAACGTATCGTATAAATATTGATATATGAATAACAGAGCAATAAACAATTTTACAATAAACTACCTAAAGATATACGTGATATGCCCATAAATAAGTTTAAAAACGCTATCAAAAATAGACTTTGCAAAAAATGATTTCGGATTATCTAAGGGATAATACGGAATGGAATACGAGTTGTTCCTCTCTCAGCAATTACTTTATATAATTTTAACTTTTACATTGTTTTGGCGTTGATCCTCATTGTCGTCTGAACTTTGTATATTTTTCATTGTCACAAATTGTACAGTGTAGCGTGTTTTGCCTAACGAGTTATTTATTTATTGATTTGATTGAGCTATCTGATTGTAATTTATAGATCTTGGTGTGGTCATGCTCACTAAAAAGGTCTCTGCCTGCGGTAGCTACGTGAGCGGGTCTCTCCCTTCCCTCGAATGTGGATGAGGGGCGTGATGGCTGCTTTAGTAGTTAACTCGTGATCGGGTGCCGCTTGAGGAATCTGGTCCAACAATTTCTGTTCTTTTTTTTTTGTTAATCTTGTATTTAACTCTAAAAACTAAATCTTTACTCGAAGGGCATCTCACTGGAGCTAATAGGGACTAAACATGTATCCAATAATCTATACTAATATTATAAAGAAGTAAAGTTTGTGTGTTTGTATATTTGTTAAATTGTAAGGGGTAATCTCGGGATCTACTGAACCGATTTTAAAAATTCTTTCACCAATAGAAAGCCACATTATTGCTGAGTGTCATAGGTTATATAAAAAACCGAAAAATAAAAAGGCTTTTACGTGGTAGTCCGTTTTGCAAAGTGAATCGGAGAAAAAACGGTCGAATGAAAGCGTTTCTTACGAACGCTGCCTTAACTATGAAATATATATTTTTGAGTTCTAGAGTAAAGATGTGGAGCTTGAAAATGCCTACAAAAAAGTCAACGACAGCATATGTCTAACTTTTATATTTAAGTTACAAAAAGTAGTTTTTTTAATATTAGTATAGATAATTTAATTTTTAATCATCATCATCATCATCATCATCACAGCCCATAAATGTCCCACTGTTGGGCTCGGGCCTCCTCCATAATGGGAGGGAAATTAACCTACTACACCGCGCTGGTCAGGCATGTTGGTATAGGGTTTTGTTTCGAGTTTTCCTTCTCTCGCATAGATGTTATATGCATTTTATATCCCTTAGTCGTCTCGTACGATCACCCACGGGTATGATATGGGGTGGTGAATAGATAGTATTCTTACTCCGTCACCACACGGAATTATATAATTTTTAATATTAATAAAATAATTTAAATCGTTAGGTCTCCTTTTGGCAGTTAGAAATTAAAACATAACACTCTGTACTAAAAAAGGATCATTAACATTATGCCCAACGAAGTGGGCACGGGTCAGCTAGTATTTAATAAAACATGTAATTTAAAAAAAAATTAGGAGCCCGCTGAGTTTCTTGCCGGATCTTCTCAGTTTGTGGCGGCTTTCCGATCGGGTGGTAGCCGTGGTAGATTAATTTAAAAAAATATGTAATATTGACAATATGTAAGTGCCCTTTTAGGGCTTATGCATAATAAATGATTTGATTTGATTAGAGCTTTAGCTTTAGAGCTCGGTGTTTTTAAGGTTTTTTTTTATGAAAATATATATTAATATTAAAAAAATAAAAAATAAAAAAGGGATAACCAATCAACGAATTTCCGTCGGGGCATCGACTCGAGAAGAACCCGCGAGGGTAAACCGTCGGGCGAGCTAGCGAAGACTAAGATCGATTTGGCGAAGCATGACCACATCCATAATCCACCGCAAAAAAAAAAAAAGAAATAATTAAAAAAATCAAAAAACCCGACTGTGTAAAAAGTGAACCAAATTGTGTACACAATAAATAAAAACAAACTGAAAAGAAATAAAACAAGCACTTAGATGTCCGGTGGTCTATAATTCTATAATATATTATTGAATGAATACTATTGAAGAAAATAAAATATATTCTAGTAATGGAACATAACAACTGAACAGTCGGGATCCATTATTCGATAACAAATCTAATTTTTCAATGTATTAATCATTATTCGACAGCACATTTAATTTTACAATGGATCCCGACTGTTCAGTTGTTATGTTCTTTTCAGTTTGTTTTTATTTATTGTGTACACAATTTGGTTCACTTTTTACACAGTCGGGTTTTTTGATTTTTTTAATTATTTTATTTATTTTATACTTTTTAGTCATAAGTATCTAGCTAGGCTACAGTTATTTTATTTATTAATGAATAGGTCCCTATATATAGTTTTTCGACTTAAGTTGAGTACTAAATCGTTTGAAGTTCGAGATGGGCGACCGTCTTAGACATTAGATACTTTAGGTAGTTCAATCCAAAATAGTAGGTATCTAGTAGATAATTTAGTATATGTCCATCCACATACACATGCACAGCATACGAAGTTTTCGTCTTTTCATTGTAAATTTTTACTGTCTTAAAGACCTATATGTGAGATTGGTTGTTACGCAACTTTAAATCGATATAGATCCTAAAAGATTTGTCGAATCGAAAAATGTTATGAGAAAACTAATAATGATTTTTAAATACCTATTCAACGATACCCCACTCGACATAGTTTGAAGACTTTTATTTTCTTCATTTTCCCAATATGGCGTCCAGTAGTCGCCATATTGAATTTTCACTAACGTCATGCCTTTAGTGACACTCGCCGGACTAAAAGGAATCGATTGACGTGTGAATCATAAAAATCGGTCCAGTAGTTTGGTCTATATAGTGCTTCAAAGGAACATACAAACATACATACATAGACTGTTAAACACAATACCACTCCTTTGCGTCGGGTAAAAAGTCATCACCTCTTTCCTTACATCAACACTGACCAATGTAAAATAATAGGTTTGTTTCATTTGCATTGTGGAACAGGTACGAGCTCAAAACTGGTGTGTTATGAATTTGAGAAGTAAAATAAGGGACAACCCTATATTATTTGTAAGTGAACACAATAAGAATGTTTGTCATAATACAATTGTGCGTTGTTAGTTTTAAGTGAGCCCCTTAGAATGCCTTGGTAAGCTAACACTACACGTGCTAGTATAAAATAAAAAGAAAATATTAATTATCAACTTATGCAATTATAATTATTTATTTATTTTTTATTTATTCAGTATTTTTTTTAATATTAACTAAGGTTATTTTATTAAAACATTTAAAGTACACGTTTTTAAACTGTTTTATTTATAATATTATTAAATTATTATAAATAAACTTTGCAAAAAGAGTTTGACGGTGGTAAGATTCGAACCCACGCCTACGGTGCCTAAAACCAGCGCCTTAGACCACTCGGTCACGCTGCTTGCGCATAGTCAGTGAGAAATTAACTGCTGCTTTTCAACCATACAATCTTAGGTTTTAAGAAGGAATTTCTTGATTCGGTCGCCGCGCTCAAAGCCTGCGATAAAATCTATGCAATAGCTTAAAAATAAAAAAAACTCGACTGCGTAAAAAGCTAACTATGAACAAATGAAACTTTAAATCGATATAGATCCTAAACGCTCAGTCGAATCGAAAAATGTTGAGTGAAAACTAAAAATAATTTTTAAATACCTATTTAAAGATACCCCACTTGACATAGTTTGTTGACTTTCATTATTTTTATTTTCACAATATGGCGTCCAGTAGTCGCCATATTGAATTTCTACTAACGTCATATCTTTAGTGACACTCGTCGGATTAAGAGAAATCGATTGACGTGTGAATCATAAAAATCGGTCCAGGTGTTTGGTGTAGATAGTGCTACAAGGGAACATACAAACAAACATACATACATAGACTGTTAAACACAATACCACTCCTTTGCGTCGCGTAGTCGAGTAAAAAAAACCTATACATATAAAATGTTTTGAAGAATGTAGGTACCGGGGGAGACCGAGACTCGTCTACCTAGACCAGATTGGTCACGTACTGAAGGAAGGTGGAAGGTGGTGGTCTCCGAAACCGGCGAGCGTGTATGAAGAGAATTATGAATGTTGAGGAAGCGAGTGAAGTATGCAAGGATAGAGTTCTCTGGCACTCTGTTCTCTCTGCCTACCCTGCAAGGGATATGGCGTGATGATATGTATGTATGTATAAAATGTTTTACCTGAATGACTGACTGATGGATCAACGCAATTTAAACCGCTGATTATAATTGCTGATAGTAATAGCTGAGGATGTGATATGTATTACGTAGGCAACTGATAAGAAAGGATTTTCCGAAATTCTATCCCTAAGGGATGAAAAGGGGGAACAAAGTTTGTATAAGACAACGCTGTTCCATGGTCCTATCTATTTCAAATTTTACATAAAACATTCTTTAACAGAATTAATGTAAGACGTGTTTCGTATTTTATTGAAATTTATCACCTAACGGGGTTAAAAATTGGTAGAAAATTATTTTGGGTGTGATTTGTGAAGTTGATATCAATACTCCTTTGTGCTTTTGATTTAAATTACATTTTATTTTGTTATATGTTTAAAAACTCCTGCCGATTTTATTCAAAAAAGGTTGAACTCGCATAAAAGCTTGGTTCAATGCAAATACTCTTTAAAATTGTAATGTCTCGAAATTCAACGTACCATATCAGTACGGCATTTTAAGATTTTTAAGCGTTAGAGTGGTCATGTACTTTTAGGACACGGCCACAGACGTTCCTACAATTGGAAATTAGGAATGGACAAAATTTTATTTTATTTTCATGTTTATTTACCCTTTTAATCCCTATACTAATAATAAAGAATGTTATATTTTATACGTATTCAAACTTTTAAATATAATAATTTAAATCTTATAACGTGAAAAAACTCCTATTAGAATCATTTTTGACTTCTACGCGGACAAAGTGGCGGCCAAAAACCGGTATAAATAACCAATTGCTGTCTAGTAGCGGCTACGAATACTACTAACCTTTGCTTGTGAATTAAACATGTGTAAGTAATGCGAGTGATGTATCACACGTAATATTACCCGACCGTGTACTGACCCATTACACATTACGCGACTAAACATCACATCACATTAAACATGACGCGAACACCCGTGTACTGTTCTGCATTTCTGCAATGTTCGGTATCTGGCAATTCAATATTTATTTTGAGCTTTATTTTCAGAATGTTAAGGCTTATATTTCTTGACGCCGCCTGCCGTATATATAGAGCGCTATCGCATTACGCATCATACATGACATGAAATGTCATGTGTGATGTTTGAAGGGATGGTAAAATGTAATATTACTCGGCACGAAATGTAATGCTATATCACATCACTTCGCGAAGTACTGTTTCGCGCATGTCTATTGTGAATGTCGTAAAAGGCGACTAAGAGCTTTATAACGACCTGGGTCAACTCCATCTGATGCCGTTTGGTCAACAATTACATTCACAAGTAGTGTTGACGTCTGGCAGGCGGCCGGTCATAAAACTATTGCCAATAACTTTTACAATAGGTACTATGAAAGTGGGTGTAGATATTGCGACGATCACAAGTGATTAAATACAGGCGAATGATAATCTATAAATTCTAAATACCATTTCATGACTGATTAACTCTGACACTGTAGTCATCCATCATTCACCTACTCTTATCCCAATTACTTGGGGTCGATACAATATGTACTCTTCTTTCATAGTACATATTGTAAAAATTTGACACTGTGTAGTGAAAATGATATAACGGTACGTTACATATGTTTTCGTTTTCCATCAAAATTCCTAAAAGATACTTTTAACAGTGTGGTCATGGCTGTGTAAAAGGCGACGATTTAACTTACGGACAATGACTTTAAATGAAGCTAATTTAATAAATAAAGATTTGACTTAAAGCTCTAAGTAAGCAAGCCATAAAAATTTTTTTTTTTTTTTTTTTTACACCACCCTGCACTAAGGAAATAAACTTTGTATTGCGGGGGACTTTGCAAACATGCAATTAACGCAGACAAATTACACCCAGACTTTGTTCTGCGTCTGGGTGTAATTTGTCTGGACAACACTTTGTGGATCACACAAAGTATTGTCCTGCGTGGGAATCGAACCCACGGCACTGGCACGGAAGGTCGGTATCTTAACCAATACGCCATCTGTGCAGTCAATAATATAATATATGCAGTCAATAATACAATAATATATATTATAATATAAATTTCAAACTTGTAATATTTGCGTAAACATAAGATATAAGTGTAGTTAATACAATGTCTTGAAATTAAGTTAATTTATAAAAAAAAGTGTGTGTATACTTATGTACACGTGTTAGAAGCTATACGTCTTTGGCGTAACAAGATAACAATCTTTACAAAAGTTTTATCTTTCGCCTTATTCTACGTTTGTAGAAAAAAAAAACGACACTAACAATAGGAAAAAGGTATTTAATACATTGAAAGTTTTATTATAACGCATTATCTAGTTAAATAAAGTTTATTTAAATATCACAAAAAATGTGAGCCGTCATGGGACGCCTGGCAGATGTGAAACATCGTGTGTGTACAAGTAATATGCATAAAAGATAATATTATTACAGGAATTAAATATAGCCTAATGAAAAAATGAAGTATTACGAATTTCTTACAGAAAATGGTAACTTTATTTAATAAACATTTATTTACATGTGATATAAAAAAAAAAAAAAAAAAAACGCAGGTTATGTGTACCGTGAAACGTGTAAAAACGTGTAAACAACAACGTCGAACTGAGTGAGAAGCCACACCGTACACTCTACTACATATAAAATGTATATACACTCATTTGCAAAAAAAACGGGCACCTAAGCAATGAACCATTTCAAATGTTAATATTTCTTTGTTTGATAATTATAGGTAGTTTTATCCACACAATTTGGTAAATTAATAAGAAAATAATCGTTTTCATCAGTATTTCATAAAATTTAGATACAATTTATGGGAAATAATGCTAAACCTCGCTAGTAGTGTATATTCGCTAGTAGTGCATATGCTCATGAAGTAAAAATAAAAAAGTTTTCTTGTTTGTTTTTCTTTAATAAAGTAAAAGCAGATAAATGTTTAGTATCGAGTGTGACCCCCTCTAGCTAAAATCACAGCTTGAATTCGTCTGGGCATGCTAGCGAGTATATCCCGGATACTTGCTTGCGGAATACGTTCCCACTCCGCAGTAATCACATTCTTCAGCTCTCTGATGGTCTGCGGAGCCGGGTGTACTGATCTCACACGCCGTTTCAGAACGTCCCAGACATGCTCTATGGGATTGAGGTCGGGACTTCGAGCTGGCCAATCCAAACGACGAATGCCGACCTCTTGCACATACGCATTAACATCGCGGGATCGGTGGGCGCGAGCATTGTCGTCCATAAAAATCGAGTCTTCACCTAGAGCGGCCAATGCGGGTTGTGCATGAGAAATTAGAACTTCCGTTATGTATCGATGCCCAGTCAGTGAGCCGTTTTCAATGAAGACTAACTCTGTACGATCCATTGAATTTATTCCTGCCCAAAACATAACAGAGCCCCCACCATAAGGTGTGATTTCTTCGAAACATGCCTCTGCAAAGCGTTCTCCTTGTCTTCTTAGCACTCGCCGACGTCGATCTTCACCGAACAGAGATATCCTGGCTTCATCAGAGAACAAAACCCTATTCCAATCGTCTTGAGTCCATGATTCACAATTTCTAGCGAACCTAAGCCTGTGAACTCTGTGCTCACGGAGTAATTTGGGGCCGCGGGCCGGGCGGTGACTGCGTATATTGGCAGCGAGAAGCCTCCTCCTGACCGTCCATAGACTAATATGCACATTTCTTACTTCTTGGAGGTTGTTCTTAAGATCCACATACGAAGATTTGCGATTTCTCAATGCGCGACTCACAAGAAAACGATCATCCCGTGGTTGGGTACATGGTTTTCTTCCAGAACCAGGCCTTCTCTCGACGGAACCAGTCTCCTGATATCGCTGCCAGGTCCTTTGGACTGTCGAGCGACTAACATTTAGCCTCCTAGCCACGAAACATTGGCTGCAACCCTCTTCAAGCAGCGCGATAATTTTGGTAGCTTTTACCACTTTATCTACCATTTTTGATACAGCCAAACAGCATTAAATAAAGCTTTGACAGTCAAGGATATGAAATTAATCGATAAAAATTGAATAAAAGTTATGAAAGTCGATGTTAACTTCTGGAACTTCGCGCCAAAAATGTAGGATAAAAAGGGGTTTTCTGTAAAAATGAACATCAAATGAAAAATTGAATTTAGAACGTACTTTTTTAAATACCACAACATTTTTAAAACCGGCCAGTAACGTGTACAAACGATTGAAACCTTTTTGGTATTGTATCTTTTTAAATATGAATGAAAATCAAAACCGCCCGTTTTTTTTTGCAAATGAGTTTATGTATACCTTAGTATAGCGTGGCGACCCGTCGCCACGGCAAGCGTCGCCACGCCAACAATTCGGTTTACAAGTGAGCCTATAGATGTTTCACATAAAAAAAAAACTATAATGTTATATATAGCTAACTGCAGGGTTTTTCGTGACGGTGTGCGCGCGCATCGTAAAAATTTACTCTCATCATTTTTTCCCTAACGCGCCAAAAGAAATATAACTTCAAAAGATTTGGCTTAAAGGTCTTAGTAACCAAGCAATAAAAATAAAAAAATATATAAATTTCAAACTGTAATATTCGCATAAACATAATATATATAAGTCTAGTTAATAGACGATTTGAAAACTTGTTTTGCTTTTTTTTTTTCCAACTTCCTTGACATAATTTATGGTTGCTTGTTTATTATTTTTGGTTTATTTCGCTAATGCCTTATAAGTTATATGTTGTTTATTTAGTTTTATTAACGGCTACGGTTTATATTTTTAGATGTACTATCACGAGTTGAGGTGACCGGTCCGCATGGCGTAGGTATGTGTACGGGAGTCGCGTGCCGCCTCTCCTGGCACTCCGGATGCATCGGGCAGGGTGTGACTATATCATAAGCTTGTACCCAAAAAAAAAAACGGACTTTTTACAGCAGTGGTGGGCAACCTTTTAGCAGGCAAGGGCCGCAAGATGGAGAAATAAATTAAATGCGAAAAAATAAAAAAAAAACACTAGTAATATTAACACTAGAATATACCGTATATGGTCGATCGCGATTCGTTCATGCATTTATTTTGATATTTATGACTTATTTACAAAAAACATTCACGGGCCGCAAAGAAGACGTTCGCGGGCCGCTTGTTGCCCACATGCGGTCTATAGCATCAAATATTATGCAAGGGTGTGAGCTTGAAGTTCTTTAATACAAATCTGGACTTCATATAAGCACCAGACTCTTCATTTGTTAAAAACTAAACACATAAGATAATGTACCCATATTACATGGTCTGTTTATGGTAGAGGGAGGTCCTGAACATGTCACGCTTGAACAAAATTCGACATTTTTTCTATATAATGAATGGTCACGAAGTTTGATTAATTCGGGTTGAGAGCCCTCAGCGCTCACCCACAGCCCGGTTACGCTGTAACAGCCCCTAGGCTAACAGCAATCGCAGTGGATGCGGTTTAGTGGGTAACCTAGCCCTAGGCTAGGAATCCCACACTTCCCATCCGGGGAGTTAGTGCTTCACGCATTCCTGGACCACTGCGTTACAAAAAAAAAAAGTTTGATTAAACAAAAATTGCAAAAATAAACATACCTAAATAAACAAAGAACGAAACGTAACAGCACTTTGCCATTGCTTAGACGTGGATATTCTCCGAGAGTGTGATACTACCCCGGACGGACCGACCCGCGGCTGTACATCCCACCTTATCACCATTTCTTCCATTGCATATATGGTAAATACTTATTAGTAATAGTTTTATTTTCCGTGTGTTGAAGGAGTAAGAATACAATTCACCATCCCCTATCTTACCCGTGGGTGATCGTAAGAGACGACTAAGAGATACAAAACGTATAATAACATCTATGCAAGAGAAGGAAAATTCGTAACAAAACCATATACCAGTACCAAAACGTCTGACCAGCGTGGTATAGTATATTAATTGCCCTCCCATTATGGAGGAGGTTCGAGCCCAGCAGTGGAACATATATGTGCTGAGATGATGATGATGAATAGTTTTTTTGACCGGCCAACCTGTTTTAGGTTAACCTTTCTTGGGAAATAATTGTTCAGGGCATCAAATGGAGCTGGTTCAAGTCACTGTTAAGCTATTTATCGTCTTTTTACGAGACCCACGAGCGATATAAGGATTGGCAGTATTCGTAGCCGCCATAGCACCACAATTTTAATTTTTAGTGTTTTATATCATCTTATCTTTAAAAAAACCGGCCAAGTGCGTGTGTGGGACTCGCGCACGAAGGGTTCCGTACAATTATCTAATATTCTATGAATAGTTAAAGCGTCTACTTGTCACCGTTATCAGTATCGAGCAAGAAACGGAAAAAGAAATCAAGTTTGTTGTAAGGAAGCCCCCTTAAATATTTATTTTATTTTAGTTTTAGTATTTGTTGTTATAGCGGCAATAGCAATACGTCATCTGTGAAAACTGTCTCGCTATCACCGTTCTTGAGATACAACCTGGTGATAGACGGATTAACGGACAGCGAAGTCTCAGTAATAGGGTCCCGTTTTTACTTTTTGGATACGGAACCCTAAAAGTAACAGATTTTTTGTTCAGAATGTAATCTGAGGCTTTAAAATCGACAGATGCATGCTTTTATCGCGGTGCCTATGAGTTAAAATACATACATACATAATATCATCACGCCATATCCCTTGCAGGGTAGGCAGAGAGAACAGAGTGCCAGAGAACTCTATCCTTGCATACTTCACTCGCTTCCTCAACATTCATAATTCTCTTCATACACGCTCACCGGTTTCGGAGACTCTTGACTCCACCTTCCTTTAGTACGTGACCAATCTGGTCTAGGTAGGTGAGTCTCGGTCTCCCCCAGTACCTACATCCTTCCACTTTCGCATTGTATATCTTAACCAGACGTTCGTTCGGCATTCTTTCCACATGACCGAACCATCGAAGCATTCTCTTTCGCATCTTTACACCAATACTCTCTTTCATACCTACTCGCTCTCTTACGTCGTCGTTGCGAATGCGGCCAGTCAGCCTAACTCCACAGATTTTCCGTAGAGATCGCATTTCGACCGCATTAATTTTGCTTTCATGCTCTTTTCTGCATACGCAATTCTCGCTTCCATACAGTAATGTTGGGACAAGCACTGCGTTATGTATTGCTACACGTGCCTTCTGGCTGAGGTGGTGGCTATCGAGAAGTTGTCTCCACGCTCCGTTCACTCTATTTCCCGCATTCACTCTTCATTCTATATCAGTGGTGTACCTTCCAAGAGTTAAAATGATATTTGAGTTAAAATGATATGTAATAAACAAAAATAGTTACGTAAACGGCCTCCTATGTTTGCTATGTCATTGTCAAGGCTCCGTAACCACTCAGCGTGACCGTGACCTCACCGGACGAGGCCATAACGACCCAGGAAGGCATATGTTGTTGATAAAAGTCACAAATAATCAAATTCTATCGCCTTGAAACATGTTGAAGAGTTTTGTAGAATATGATACGCATTTTTTTTCTCACAAGGTCTTATTACTACTTTCAATGACCTAACGTGGTTATTGACGTCATTGCTAATCTAATATGGCGGCCCTCCATAGATAATTATGTTTTTTTTTTATTCACCCTCATGTTATGGGTATATAAATAGCAGATTTTGTAAAGCTTCAATTGCTGATAATATTAAAAAATATACTAACCTACCTAGACCAGATCGGTCACGTACTGAAGGAAGGTGGAGTCGAGTCTCCGAAACCGGCGAGCCTGTATGAAGAGAATTATGAATGTTGAGGAAGCGAGTGAAGTATGCAAGGATAGAGTTCTCTGGCACTCTGTTCTCTCTGCCTACCCTGCAAGGGATATGGCGTGATGGTATGTATGTATGTATAAAATATATATATATATAATTGATTGAATTTTTTTTATCGTTTTGGTGGCAAACGAGCAAGCAGCACACCTGATGGTAAGTGTTACTGCCGCCCATGAAGCTTTGCATAACCAGGGGTATAGCTAGACCGCTGTCCACCAATACATATCCCATACCCAACCCGTTGAGCTTCCGGCTCTCAGGCTCACTGAACGAAGCACAACAGAGCATATTGCCATTGCTCAGACGTCGATCTTCTGCGAGAGTGTTGTACCACCTCGGACGGCTGTAGGCAGAAAATTGTCAACAGCATGTTCCTACCACTATTGAATCACTGAACCACCACCAATGAATTAAGCAATTGATGGCAGTACATTATTATTTTGAAATGGGGGGAAAAGAAATGGAGACTCACCGCTTGCCTACGGTTAATAATGGACAGGATCTAAATGGAATAGGATATTAGAAAAGCTTTTGTACTGATATGTTGAAGAAATAATCGGCCAAGTGCGAGTTGTACTTGCGCACGAAAGGTTCCGTAAAACTAAAAAAAATAAAAAAACAACAGGCAGTCATGAGGACTGCCGATAGAAGTGAAAACTATTAACTTAAGACTAATTGAAATATTAATAATTTTCTAATTTTTATATAAAAATAAAAAATATTATCGAACATCTAGGAATCGGTTTATCACGCTAGTAAGATAACCTTTAAACCACAATGATACTCATTTCATGACATAAAGGTTAAATATTAAAAATACAATTAAAAATAAATAATGCCATACTTTTAATGCAAATATTGATATGGATATTGAAAATATTTGAAAATAAATTCTTTATTTTCATTATTCATTTATCTATATAAAAACACTACTCATAGCTATAGTTTATACTATTAGCATGTCGGTGACGCGAACCTATAAGTTTTTCCCTCCAAAAACGCTCAACGCGCCTAAAGAAGTTTTCACTTCAATATGTGATGTAACTATATATTTAAGATTATTGGAATTTTTCCTTTATTTATGCTATAAATCGTTGCTTCATGCGAAATTTCAAGACTCTAGGTCGACTGGAAGTACCCTTTAGGTTTTGATTTCTTGCGAATAGTCGCGTGTTTGCAAAAATGTGCCTTAAATTGCTGTTTCTTTTGATTGTGTTGACATAGCAGTTTGATTTTGTTACAGCTTAAAGGTCTTATAGATCTGAGTATTTGATATGAATTTCAATTTAATACCTCTACGCGTTCATGAGGAAAGAGATAGTAAGTTTAAAATTATCAAAAATATTTTTATTATATGATGTAATTAAAAATATACGGTTTTCACAATTTTTCCTTCATCTGACGTGACGTATAAGACGTTGCTTCGTACCAAATTTCAAGATTCTGAGTTTACGGGAAGGACCCTGTAGGTTTTGATTCCCTTGCGAGTGTCGAAAATTTGCGGAGCGGCATAAACGCCTGTATCTTTTGATTGCACTGAGTTAGAACTTTAATTTTTTCACAGCTTTAAGGGACAGTAGACTTGAGTATTTGATATAAATTTCAGCTTGATACCTCCACGCGTTCCTGAGGAAAAGGGTCTTGACGGACAGACAGACGGACGGACGAGAAAGTGATCCTATATGGGTTCCGTTTTTTCCTTTTGAGGTACGGAACCCTAAAAAAGAACATTCCGAAAATAAGTAGCGCCATCTAATGGTATATCCTAATGAACGCTATGATTTTCACACAAAGAAACTATGGCTGTAATTGCAGACTTTTTGGTAGACTTTTGGTCCGGGGCGACGGAAGGGCGGTGTGTGGCCTTATAATCTATATTTCATTTCATTGGGCTACCCACTGGTACCTATTCCTTGATATCCGTGGCTTGCCAGTGTAGTTGTAGGCTGACTAAATAAATATCTACAAATAAAGGGAAAAAACAACTTTATATGGTCCATTGACAATAATAATGTTTGAAATAATACTTGGAATAAAATGTGGAAATGGTTCGGTGCCTGATAAGATGACAATTGACTCATATGCGTATATAATTCCAACGTATGAGTCATGAGAATGTTTAAAAGCCAATTTGCCGTATCATCTTGACCTAAATAAGTGAAATGGAAACCAATGGAGCGTCGAATAATTCTTAGCTAATGTTATTTACACTAACGATATGATTGTTATCTGAGTAACAATTGAAATAAAACTATTTTTACGGATTCTATCAGCGTTTGTATTTGATTTACAATTGCCCGACGTTTCAAACACTACATATTATACATACATACATACATATCATCACGCCATATCCCTTGCAGGGTAGGCAGAGAGAACAGAGTGCCAGAGAACTCTATCCTTGCATACTTCACTCGCTTCCTCAACATAGAAACAAACACTACAGCGTTCATTATTACGGCAGGACTAAAGACGAATTTACATTACGAAATTAGTGGCATGCATGATAAAATTACTTTCATGAAACTGGTTGCAGCACTCGTGAAACTTGTTTCGTTAAAGTATTAATGTCGTGAAATGAACAGTACAGTAAAAGCTCCTTATTCGCGCTTCCTTCATTCGCGTCTTCACTATTCGCGGATTAAAAAAATGCGACTCAATTCCTATATTCGCGGCTAAAACTTTCTTTATTCGCGGATCTAATAAGTTCATACATAAAAATAAAAGGATACTAATAGGTATCCAACCCAATATCCTTTGTAAATGCCGTCAAATGGACTAATAAAAAAGTAAAATAGATCTTATTATATTTTTTTTTGCTAATGCGACTGCTGCGTATCAGTCTGGATTAAAGGAGCATTTAAAAACTCAAGCAAGAAAAAATTACAAAATTCTTCAAGCCATTTATGGCAATGGTTTTTCAACATTTTGATTAATTATTAATATTATATATTTAATTAAGGCTTAGGAAGTCTTAAGATAATTATAATCGAAATGTTTAAAAACTTCAATTAAATTGATTTTTCATATATTTTTGTTTTTTATTTTGTCACCTAGGAACGTATCCCCTATAATCCCATATAAATTACCATTCCATATTCACGGTTTCTGTATTCGCGGCATATTTATGGAACACATACCCCGCGAATAAAGTGCTTTTACTGTATTGCTGTTATCATGGCTCCGTCGCCATCGAAGCTTTGTTTAGCAGTGCAAAGCGTTGTCGTACAGATGATAATATATAAAATTAAAAAAGATTGGCTATATTGATATTCATTTATGAATTGTATGTTTTTATCGGCCGGCCAACGTTGGTGCGCCATTTTTGACGCGTATAACCTAAAAAACATACGTCCACTCCACGCAGACGCTTCCGCGACACTAATTTCACGTCAAGTTTACACGGTGAAATTAGTTGCATGACATTAGTTTTACCAAAAAATCGCGCGGGACGCGAAACTAATTAGTGTTATGAAATTGATGCATGCACTGTGAAACTTGATGTTTAGAAGTGAAATTATTTATGAAACTAGTGTCCTGAAATTAATTTTATACCACTAATTTCGTAATGTAAATTCGGCTTAAGGCGTCTCACGTGCTGGTCACCGAAGACAAAGATCGGTTACCGGTGGCCCGCTCGCACGGCGAAGAGAGGTGTTTGCAGGGTGGGTTTATGGAATTGCGCGCCGCCTCTTTCGTCGCCCTGGACCGATTTGGCGGGGCGCTACAACGTCCATAGACCACCGCAAAAAAAAAGGTCTCACGTGCTCACGTCCAACAAGTCATCGTTATTACAGAGATTTATATCCACCGGCTACAGTATTAGATTTTTTAAAGTACGCAACGGATTTTAATGCAGTTTTCATCAATAGACAGAGTGATTCCAGAGGAACGAAAGATTATATTACAAAACGAAAAATGATGTCACAAGCGGGGTTCGAACCCGCACCTAAAATTTCGCTTCATATTATATCTTACGTCTTCAAGGTGACGTATGCCATCTAGCGTTCATTCATGAAGCGAAATTTGCATGTCCTAAAATAGTTCACGATGGTGTAAGTGGCAGCACGATTGGGCCGGGTTCCCAATAGGTGCGGGTTCGAACCCCGCTTGTGACATCATTTTTCGTTTCGTAATCGTGTATTTATAAATAATTAAGCATATTAAATGCTAAAAATTTCAGTAATTTGATTATATTACATGTATTTTTCAGTGGGTTATTTTTGGCCTGCAGTCTTAACAAAAGGAAGCGATTGTCGAGCACTGTTTTTTTTTATATATTGCTTATGGTGGCAAACGAGCAAGCAGCACACCTGGTGGTAAGTGTCACCGCCGCCCATGGACCTTTGCTATAACCAAGGCTATAGTTAGGTCGCTGCCTACCATTACAATAACCAAACCCACCCAGTTGGTCTTCCGGCTCTCTCGCTCACCGAACGAAGTGCAATAGCACATTGCCATTACTCAGACGTCGATCTTCTGCTCAGTGTGGTACTACCCCGGACGGACCGGCCCGCGGCTGTAGACAGAGAACTGTCAACAGCGTGGTCCTACCACTATTTTATTATTATTTGTTTACCAGCTTCCAAATCTAAGAACGGTTAAAACTCTTATTAGGTTTTTTTTCCTCGAATAATAATTAGCCAGCAGGAAGTTTATTTTTGTTGTATATGTCAATAATTGCGTCTTATATTACATTGGATCACGCATTTTGAGTTTTTCTTAGTAATACTCATTAGCAAGTAATGTTTGGACAATTTATTTTATAATGGATGTATTAATAATAGATGGAATTCGTTTCTCGAAATTGTTATACATTTTGTTTCGACAAACAGTTAAAGTAGATTCAATTTCTGAGAAAGTCGTCATCATCATCGTTCTCCTACTCTTATCGCTATTACTTGGGGTCGATACAATATGTAGTCTTCTTTCATAGTACATATTGTAAAAGTTATTGGCAATAGTTTTATGACCGGCTGACTGACTGTCTGACGTCAACACTACTTGGAAATGTAATTGTTGACCAAACGGCGTTAGATTGAGTTGGCCCAGGTCGTTATAAGGCTCTTAGTCGTCTTTTACGATATGCGCGAGCAAAGTAAGAGTTGGTAGTATTCGAAGCCGTTACCACACAGCAAAGACAAAGAGATCAAGCAATGAAAATTCGTTAATTACACGTAATATTACCCGACCGTGTACTGACCCATTACACATTACGCGATTAAACATCACATCACATTAAACATCACACATCACATTAAACATGACGCGAACACCCATGTACTGTTCTGCATTTCTGCAATGTTCGGTGTCTGGCAATTCAATATTTATTTTGAGCGTTATTTTCAGAAAGTTAAGGCTTATATTTCATGACGCCGCCCGCCGTATATATAGAGCGCTATCGCATTACGCATCACACATGACATTGAAAAATTTGATTTGCTGTCGAATAATGGATCCCGACTGTTCAGTTGTCATGTTCTATTATTAAAATATATTTTATTTTCTGCAATAGTATTTATTCAATAATATATTATGGAATTCTAGACCACTGGACATCTAAGTGCTTGTATTTTTTTTTTCAGTTTTTTTATTATGTACGTAGTTTTGGTTACTTTTTACGCAGTCGGGTTTTATGATTTTTTTTAATTTTTTTTTATTTTATACTTTTTAGTTATGATTACCTAGGTAGCTATAGTTATCTTATTTATTAATAAGTAGGTAAGTACCTAACTATATATAGTTTTTCGACTGAAGTTGAGTACTAAATCGTTAGAAATTGGAGATGGGCGACCACGTAAGACATTTGATACTTTATTTAGGACTATCTATGGTATATTAGACAATATACCTACTAGATACTTCAGTATATGTCCATCCACATCCAGTTATATGAATTTTTCGTCTTTTCATCGTAAATTTCTACTATATGTGAGAAAGGTTGTTACGAAACTTTAAATCGATATTGATCCTAAACGGCCAGTCAAATCGAAAAATGTTGAGAGAAAACTAATAATGATTTTTAAATACCGCCAAATTAAGAGGAATCGATTGACGTGCGAATCATAAAAATCGGCCCAGGCGTTTGGTCTATATAGTGCTTCAAAGGAACATACAAACATACATACATAGTTTTGACAAAAATCACGAAATATCACAAGAGGGAGGCGGGGTGTAGTAAGATATCACCTGTATTTATTTTTTCGTCAAACGCTGCGATTTCTAAACTGAAAAGCGGCGTGTAGTGTGACTGATTTGCCGTTGCCAGGCAACGGACGAAGTTTAAAGTGGGTGATCAGTATAAACACCTTTTTGCGATATATAAAAAAGTGTGAGCTACTTCTTTGTAGTTATTAAAAACTCACGTGATGTTGGTGGGGGGGGGGTCATAGTCTTCCACCTCACCACGTATCACGAAGGGGTATTAAATAATGCTAATAAAAAGATCACGTGATTAATGGACGTCCCCTAAGAAGTTATCATTTCAAAAAAAACAATTGCGTAAATTCCATCAGATAACGCGCTTTAAAAAACCATATGTACAAATAAAACGTGTGAATATTATCAGTTATAAGAATTAACAACTCGTTTTATTATCATTTATATTAACGATGATATGCCTTTATCACACAACAGCCGACATAATTACATAATGTGTATTAGTGAAAGAAAAATTGCAAATATTAAATAATGTGTTGCTATATAATTTAGTGGTTGCAGGATTAATATACACCAGTGGTGAGTACACTTTTAATAGTCACAACGTAATTAATATAATAAAATTAAACATAAACGACGTGAGCTTCGCGTGCGGTGTAGATAGCGACTCGCGGCACAGGTAAAACCGATGGGCCACGAACATACACGGACCTCGTCGATTGCACGATGAGGGCCGAGCGCGCCGAGCGAGCGACGCGCGACGCGCGCTTCTGAGAATTCCACGTCGCGCTGGAACTAGGTGTATCGCGCGGAGATGCTTGTATAAATATTGTTTATTTATAGTGTCGTGTTATGCATGTATGAAAAGCGTGATGTATGTAAGACATGTAAGTGTATATATGTAAATGTAATGTATGCTTGAGTAGATATTAAATATAATTATATAAATGTCGTGTTTAGTGTTAACATATTGTATATAAAATAAACTAGTATAATAGTAGGGTCACCTACATCACTCCCCTCCAGAGACCGGCTAAGGGCGAAAATAGTCTGGAAAACGTACTTGCCGTCCGCAACGGGTCGTCTTTACAGGAGGATCCTGTAGTGTTGGCTGTGGAGTTGGAGTTGGTGTTTGCACTACATCTTGTGGTGTTGGGGTTGTATCAGTAGACAGAGTGTAGGCCGGCTTAATGCGATCGATACTTACGGTTGCGTCTTTTGTTCCTACACGTATTTTAAATGTCTTACCTCCTCTTTTAAGTACTTCATATGGGCCAGTGTAAGCTTGCTGAAAAGAGCCACGTAGCACTTCTTCCCTTAGGAATACGTGACTACAGGTAGCAAGGTCTTTAAATACAAATACTCTATGCTTAGAATGGTGTTGAGGTGGTACTGGCCGAATATTCTGTGCAAAAGACTTCATACGAGCAGAGAAGTCCGTGATGTCAGTAGTGTATTGAGCAACTTCGTGGCCAAAGAATTCGCCAGGTAAGCGTAGTGGCTCGCCATAAACTAACTCAGCCGATGAAGTATGGAGGTCTTCTTTGATGGCAGTTCGGATACCGAGAAGTACGAGTGGAAGAGACTCAGTCCAATTTGCATCAGCGTGACAAGTAATAGCGGATTTCAGCTGCCTATTAAATCGTTCTACCAAGCCGTTGCATTTTGGGTTGTAGCTGGTTGTTCTACGGTGATCAAAGCCGATGGACTTAGCCAGTTGTTGAAAAAGTGCTGACTGAAATTGTCCTCCTCGATCAGTAACGATCTCGAGAGGACAACCGTATCGTGCTACCCAGCAGGCTATGAACGCTTTGGCCACTGTTTCGGCGGTGATATTGGTAATAGGCACAGCTTCCGGCCATCGCGTAAAGCGATCGACGGCTGTGAGGCAATACCGATAGTCACCAGCAGGCGGTAGGGGGCCGATCAGGTCTAGATGGACATGTTTGAAACGCGCTGAAGGTAAATCGTGCGTACCTATAGGTGAAGCAACATGTCTCGTTACCTTCGAGCGTTGGCAAGTCAAACATGCCTTAGCCCATTCACGGCAGTTCTTTCGCATCAGTGGCCAGACGAAGCGTTGAGCAACGAGCTTGGCTGTGGCATTGGTGCCGGGATGGCTTAGAGAGTGAAGGCTATTAAAAACTTGATATCGCAGTTGATGCGGTACAAAAGGCCGGGGCGTCGCTGTAGTGACGTCGCAATACAATATTATACGACTCCCGGGCACAGAGACCTTCTTTAGGTGGAGTGAAGTCTCCTCACCTTTCAGGCAGTCAGCAAGTTCAGCATCTGTAGTTTGCAATTTGGCCATAACCTCAAGATCGACTGGTAACTGTAGAGCTTCTACTCGTGACAGTGTGTCGGCAACTACATTGTCTTTGCCAGCGATATGCACAATATCAGTGGTAAATTGCGATATAAAGTCCAGGTGTCTATATTGACGCGGCGAACAATTGGTTTTCCGTTCATGAAACGCGTAACAAAGGGGTCGATGGTCAGTATATACAACAAAATGGGTGGCCTCTAACATATGTCGAAAGTATTTTACACTCTCATAAATCGCAAGAAGCTCACGATCGTACGGAGAGTACTTCGTTTGCGATGGACTTAACTTGCGAGAGAAAAATCCTAGCGGCTGCCAATCACCATCTTTAAGCTGTTGTAGGACCCCACCTATCGCTGTGTCTGAGGCATCAGTGACTAGTCCTAATTTAGCCTGTGGATCGGGATGAGCCAAGAGAGCGGCATCGCAAAGGCTTTGTTTGCATTTTTCAAAAGCGCGCAATGTATCTCCTGCTATGAGAACTGGATGAGAACCTTTAGTGGAACCGGTAAGTAAAGCGTTTAAGGGCGCCTGTATTTGAGCAGCGTTAACCAAAAATCGACGATAAAAGTTAACCATTCCCAAAAATCGTCGCAGTTCCCGCACGGTTTTTGGTAGGGGAAATTGGGCAATCGCTTGTACCTTGCTGTCTAATGGTTTAGTACCCATTGCCGAGATGCTGTATCCCAGGAATGTGATCTCCGGTACCCCGAAAACACACTTAGCTGCATTAACTAACATACCATACTGCCGCATGCGATCGAAGAGCTGTCGTAAATGGCTGTCATGATCACGTGACGTTTTGCTAAAGACTAGAAAATCGTCAAGATATGGGTAGCAAAAATCCAGTCCGCGGGTCATTTCATCGACAAATCGCTGAAATGTTTGCCCAGCATTCCGAAGTCCGAAGGTCATAAACGGAAATTCGAACAGTCCAAAGGGTGTCGTGATGGCAGTCTTCGGAATGTCCGCCTCCGTGACGGGAATTTGGTTATATGCCTTTACCAAATCGATTACCGAATATATTGTACAGCCGGACAGAGCATGCGAGAAATCGTGTATGTGTCGGATCGGATACTGGTCGGGTATTGTACGTGAGTTTAATAATCTATAATCGCCGCAAGGACGCCACCCGTTATCTTTCTTAGATACAAGATGTAGGGGTGAAGCCCATGGGCTGTCAGATGGGCGGGTAGTTCCATTAGCAATCATGGCGTCAAATTCTTCCCTTGCTATTTTTAATTTGTCGGGGGCGAGGCGGCGGGGAGAGCATGACACAGGTGGCCCAGGTGTAGTACGAATGTGGTGTGTAGTGTTGTGCTTAACGATAACCGGAGTACCAGCGGGGCGCGTTATATCCGGATATTCAGCCAAGATTTTATGGTACTTACTGTTGCCACCAACCGCTATCTTCACGCTTGCTACGGAATATTTACATATATTTAAGCGTCCTATAGTACTGACATTTGTTAGACTATCATACAATTTTTGTTTATTAACGTCGACAATAAGGTGATAGTAAGAAAGAAAATCTACGCCTATAATTGCCTTCGTGACGTCAGCAACAATAAAACGCCAAGGAAATTGACGGCGAAGTCCCAAGTTTAAACTGAGATTAATGTAGCCGTATGTATTTATAACTGAGCCGTTAGCGGCACTGAGTTGATATGAAGTTCTATAACGACGGTCACTAAGTACGGAAACAGGATAAACACAAACATCACTACCAGTGTCTATTAGGTATTGCGTATGTGTGCTGCGATCCGTGATGAAGAGGCGACCTGTGCTGGTAGTCTGGCAGTCATCCGTCGCCATCACTGACTGCCCGTTCCGTTTCCCGCCTTATAGTCGCAGGGTTTCGTACATTTACGTGCTTTATTTCCATATTTGGTATGGTACCAGCAAACGGGATATTTACCATATGACGAATTGGATCGTCGTGATGGTGAACGACTGCGGTCATTTTCTGTTCGGCGTTTGATTGGTCGTGAATGATGATACATCTTAGTGGTTAAAGCGCTCACCTGCCGCGTCAGCTCGGCAACTTGCCGTGTTAATTCTTCCACTGTCGATGGTGCAGATGTTGATGCCATGGCCATCGCGACTTGTTGCACTGGCGCGCTGGCGATGTCGTGAATGCGATCAGCCAGCTCGGCAAGCGCGTCCAGGGGCAGCGATGACTGCGAGGCTACGATAGGCTGCATGGTGGTGGGCAATCGGCTGGTCCAAATTGTGCGTAAGAAGTCTTCTGGGACGTCAGGTCCGGCGAGATGCTGCAGGTGCCGTAGGAATTGGGAGGGCTTACGGTTGCCCATCTGCTCGTGTGTTATTAATTGTTTGACCCTGTTCTCCCGGGACGCTGATAAACGCTTGATCAGCTCGTCTTTGAGCCGTTGATAGTCCGGAGGGCCGGTTAGGACGTCTTCCACTTCGGCAGCGTATTGACGGTCCAATGTTGCCAATATGTGGTAAAATTTGGATGTGTCATCCGTTACCTGCATTATTGCGAACTGTCCCTCCACTTGCGCGAACCATATCGCTGGTTTCTCTGGCCAAAATGGTGGTATTTTGAGATGATACCGTGGTGGCGTTTGTGGTGAGATCGTCGTTGACGTGCCGCTCGTGACCGGAGTTGCCATCTTTCTTGTTGGGCGCGTTTTCGTGTATCCACGTATAGTTGAGACTTGTCAGTCTCTGAACCACTTGACTCCTCCTGACTTTGTTGTTTCACGGGTTGCGACATAATGTTCCTCGTCGGGGTCACCAGTTTAGTGGTTGCAGGATTAATATACACCAGTGGTGAGTACACTTTTAATAGTCACAACGTAATTAATATAATAAAATTAAACATAAACGACGTGAGCTTCGCGTGCGGTGTAGATAGCGACTCGCGGCACAGGTAAAACCGATGGGCCACGAACATACACGGACCTCGTCGATTGCACGATGAGGGCCGAGCGCGCCGAGCGAGCGACGCGCGACGCGCGCTTCTGAGAATTCCACGTCGCGCTGGAACTAGGTGTATCGCGCGGAGATGCTTGTATAAATATTGTTTATTTATAGTGTCGTGTTATGCATGTATGAAAAGCGTGATGTATGTAAGACATGTAAGTGTATATATGTAAATGTAATGTATGCTTGAGTAGATATTAAATATAATTATATAAATGTCGTGTTTAGTGTTAACATATTGTATATAAAATAAACTAGTATAATAGTAGGGTCACCTACATATAATTGATGTTATACTTCTTTAGGTGCGTTATGAAATAAATAAAAATAATTAAAAAAAAAAAACAAAAAATCCTACTGCGTAAAAAGTGAATCAAATTACGTACACAATAAAAAAAAAACTGAAAAGAAATAAAACAAGCACTTCGATGTTCGGTGATCTATAATTCTATAATATATTATTGAATGATTACTATTGAAGAAATTAAAATATATTCTAATAATGGAACATAACAACTGAACAGTCGGGATCCATTGAAAAATTTAATTTGCTGTCGAATAATGGATCCCGACTGTTCAGTTGTTATGTTCCATTGTTAGAATATATTTTATTATCTTCACTAGTATTCATTCAATAATATATTATAGAATTATAGATCACCGGACATCTAAGTGCTTGTTTTATTTCTTTTTAGTTTTTTTTATTGCGTACGTATATTTTACACTTTTTAGTTATAAGTATCTAGCTAGGCTATAGTTTTTTTATTTATTAATGAATAGGTCCCTATATATAGTTTTTCGACTTAAATTGAGTACTAAATCGTTTGAAGTTCGAGATGGGCGACCGTGTCAGACATTAGATACTTTAGGTAGTCCAATCCAAAATAGTGGGTATCTAGTAGATAATTTAGTATATGCCCATCCACATGCACATGCACATTAATACGAGGTTTTCGTCTTTTCATTGTAAATTTCTACTGTCTAAAGACCTATATGTGAGAATGGTTGTTACGCAACTTTAAATCGATATAGATCCTAAACGGTCAATCGAATCGAAAAATGTTATGAGAAAACTAATAATGATTTTTAAATACCTATTCAACGATACCCTACTCGACATAGTTCGTTAACTTTTATTTTTATCATTTTCACAAAATGGCGTCCGGGGGTCGCCATATTGAATTTTCATTAACGTCATATCTTTAGTGACACTCGCCGGATTAAGAGGAATCGATTGACGTGCGAATCATAAAAATCAGCCCAGGGGTTTGGTATATATAGTGCTTCAAAGGAACATACATACATACATAAACTGTTAAACACAATACCACTCCTTTGCAGTCGGGTAAAAAGAATCTGAATTGATTTAGTTGTAGGCCTATTTGTTTTTTAGTCGTTACAAAACTTGAGCACGTTTTGTTATTTAAATATCAAATGAATATTAAAATCAAGGCCGTTTAAGAAACGATAAGAGTAACTAAAAAAAACCATTGCGTATAAGAGACCTTTTTAATTATTAAATATGTACGTTTTACGAATTTATTTCACGTTATATAGCACACCTGGTGATAATTGTTACTGCCGCCCATGGATCTTTGCAATACCAGGGGTATACTCGTAGCTAGGCCGCTGCCTACTAATACAAACCCCAAACCCACCTAGTAGGGCTTCCGGTTCCCTCGCTCACCGAACGTAGCGCAACAGCATTGCCATTGTTCAGATGTCGATCTTCTGCTCAGTGTGGTACTACCCCAGACGGATCGGCCCGCGGCTGTAGACAGAGAACTGTCCAGAGTGTGGTCCTACCACGAAAAAAAAATTGACGTGAAACTTCTAATGCGACTTCCAACAAGTTTGTGTTAAACGTTTAACGCTAAGAGCGAGAATGAATGCGTGGCACTCGAACGCATGCGCGTAGTACACCTGTTACATTATTTCAATTACTTTTTTTTATTGTATTTTTTTTTCATAGGTTTAAGTTTTCACTTCTGTCGGCAGTCTTCATGACTGCTTTGTGCTTTTTTTTTATATAATATAATTTAAAATAATACGTATTTTTTGTAAAGATTCTTACAATCGCATTTGTATTTGATTTTAGGGCTCTGACCCCAGGAGACCACCCGTGACCATGTATGTTCGGAACGTTGGGAAATAAAAATAAAAATGCGATGAAATCCGTAAAAATAGATTTATTTCAAACGTCTTTCTTCTTGTTCGAGTAGATAATATGTAAAAAGGTTTACTTGTATTATTTTAATATTACATTTCTTTAGCATATTTTTTTTTTTATTTTATATAATTTTTAAACGATAAAAATATGAACTCGATATTTATAAGCACTACACTTGACTTTTGGCGGGAATCTAAAACGTCATGTGGTGCTCTTGTATTATATTCGATATCTTAGTGTTTTAACGTGTTATATTAGATAATTTTTATGGTATTTTATGTAATATGATGTGACAGAACAGCTGGGATGTAGTGAATATCATATAAAAGTGCTGTACAACGTTTTCGTTTGCCATCAAAATTCCTACAACATACCATTAACAGTGTCACCATAGCACTGTTGAGGGCGACAATTCGACTGACTGACAGACAATGACTAACCTGAAGAGATTAAGAACGTGAAGATAATTATAACTCGACACTGGCAAAAATGGCTCGTATAAGTAGCTGATTGCCAATACATAAAAAGAAGAAGAAGAAGCACTACACTTTAGCGCCTTCTCTGCATTACACTCCATAATTTTAACCGAAAATGATTTAATAAAACACTAAGATTTAAAATACTCATTGACAAGCATCGCGTGATATTTTTACGCTTAAATTCCTCTTAAAAAAAATTGCAAAAGAGCAGTATAACCGTAAAAATCATAGCAATTTGTAATGGAATAATCATTGGTCATATTGTTTTCCTTCTTGTTACTAAGCGTGAATCTCGGCTGAGGATAACTGGTTTATAAACCATGGCTAATAGACGCTTCAATGTCAATATAAACCGGGCAAGAGCGAATCGGAAACTCACAAAAGGTTCCGTACTATCGTACATACAAGTTTTAATATTATCTTCCTCTTGCTCTTGTCCAAATTACTTTTGACAAAAATATCCCGGCCATCTGCCTTAACTTACTTCCTACCTAATTATATTCTCAGATTATTTTTTTTTTGAACTTACTTTTGGCGCGTTAGGGAAAAATGATGAGAGTGAATTTTTACGATGCGCGCGCACACCGTCACGAAAAACCGACACCCTGAAGTTAGCTATAGTCAACATTTTATCGTCCATAAAATATAACTTGATCTCTGTGACAGTTGTCACTAGTGCTACACGCTTACAACGTAGTCCGTTTTTTGTCGATGAATTTCCTTATTAACCGACATCCAAAAAGGAGGAAGAAATATCGATATGTATTAACGCGAACGATGCCAGGGCATTTATTTAGTTAAGAGTTATAATCATTTTAATTGCTACTGTGTACTGCTGCACTTCCTCTTATTTGCTGGCTTATTAACCAATTTGTTTACAAGTCTCCCGCTTTGGATAAGAGGGAAATGGAATTTGCCAACTTCTGTTTTACTTTTCTAATTTATTGCGGGCACCAAGACAATTGAAATCGTTTCTTGGAACTTCTCTAAGGTCAAACCTCGTTATAATATTCGGAGATCATTGTGGATTTAGATTTTTCAGGAGTCAGTTGTGGGATTCATCATCATCATCATTTCAGACCATATATGTCCCAATGTTGGGCTCGAGCCTCCTAAATAATAGGATGGAAATTGACCTACTATATCACGCTGATCAGATATGTTGATATAGGGTTTTGTTTTGAGTTCACCATCTCTTGCATAGATGTTATATGCGTTATATATCCTTTAGTGGTCTCTTACGATCACCCAGGGGTAAGATAGGGGGGCCACCGAAGACAAAACCGGGTACCGGTGGCCCGCTCGCACGGCGAAGAGAGGAATTGCACGGTGAGTCTATGGAGTCACGCGCCGGCTCTTCTGTCACCCCGTACCGATTTGGCGGAGCGAGACGCATCCATAGTCCACCGTATTAAGGGTGGTGAATTATATTCTTACTTCGTCACAACACGCAAAAGTTGTGGGGAATAGTACCAAAAAAAAATACCTTTTAATTATGACAAAAACTCGAAATATTTCGAGAAAGATTTTTTTGCTTGTTATTGGATAAACTTTGTCCGCTATTGACCCCATTTATAACGTTTAGAATCATTTGTGCCATGCGTTCTAGAAATAGTTGCGTAAATATTTATTTTAGAAGTGGTTCATTTTCTTGTAGCTGAGGAGTAAATATTATGCGTTGTTAGTTCCAATTGCAGCTTTGTTTGTATGTATTAATATTCCTAAAATCACAATTCACTCGTGCATTCGTGTATGGGATGACATTTTAATTAACTATTTTAAATATCTATTTATATAATTTTTTTAATTGAAGATGTATTATCGAAAGGTCAGGTTAAGAGTACGCGTAACCGTAGAGCATGCATGAAGACTGTGATGAGTGTGAATGAAGCGATGGAGGTATGTCAGGATCGTGGTTTGTGGCAATCCGTAGTCTCTGCCTACCCCTCTGGGAAACAGGCGTGAGGCTATGTATGTATATAATTTTTCCTTGTGATGACGGAATAAGAATACAATTCACCGGGATAAGAGTAGAAGAATGATGATGGTGATATATTAATGACGCTTTGATTTTTTTATTGCTTATGGTTGCAAACTAGCAAGCAGCACAGCTGATGGTAAGTGTTACTGCCGCCCATGGACCTTTGTAATAATACCAAGGGTATAGCTAAACCGCTACCTACCAATACAAATCCTGAACCCACCCAGTTGGGCTGCCGACTCTCTCGCTCACTGAACGAAGCGCAAAAGCACATGGCCATTACTCAGACGTCGATCTTCTCGTCGACGTACCGACCCGCGGCTGTAGACAGAGAACTGTCAACAGCGGATTTCATATTTGTTGTGTGGTCTTTAAGTGCACATCAATATTTTTTGTTATAGAATTTCCAGCTAACATGTTATTTCCGTGTGGTGACGGAGTGAGAATACTATTCACCACCCCATATCTTAACCGTGGATGATCGTACGAGACGACTAAGGGATATAAAACGCATATAACATCTATGCGAGGGAAGGAAAACTCGAAACAAATCCATATACCAACGCGTCTGACCAGCGCGGTATAGTAGGTTAATTTCCCTCCCATTACGGAGGAGGCTCGCCCGAGCCCAACAGTGGGGCATTTATGGGCTGTGATGATAATGATGATGATGTTCTCCAATCCTCACGAAATTATAGTTAACAGATTTACCGAAATTGCGACATTGTTGCAAGCGCCATAACGACTAATTACCTACTTCTCATGTTTACGCTAATATTACACATTTGAAATAAAACTATTTTTAAATAAAAAATGACAAGTCTTAAATTAAAGATTATTAACGCATTACGAGATAAATAAATGGCAATCTCAAAGTTTATATCGCCATTATAATTCAAGATAACACATTTAAAGATATAAATTCTTAAGAAATATATAAGGGGACGTCCATTAATCACGTGATCTTTTTTTTTTTATAATTTTTAACCCTCCTTTCTCTTTGGTGATACGTGGTGAGATTTAAGACTATGAACCCCCTTCTCCACTATCACCACGTGAATCTTTAGTACCTACAAAGAAGTAGCACTCAGCTCATTATATTCTCGGTTTTTGTTTCTTTTATACTTTGCAAAAAGGTCTTTATACATCAATATTTGTGTAGTAAGATATCACGTGTATTTATTTTTTCGTCAAACGCTGAGATTTTTGAATTGAAAAGCCGTTGCCAGACAACGAGCGAAGTCGTTTAAAGTATGTGATCTGTATAAAGACCTTTTTGCCGAAGTATAAAAAAGCAAAAAACCAAGAATATGAGCTGTGGGCTACTTCTTTGTAGGTACTAAAATTCACGTGATGTTAGTGGGGGGATCATATACGTATCACCAATTGGGGCTTAAAATGCTGAAAAAAAAGATCACGTAATTAATGGACGTCTCCTAATATATAAATAGGAATAATAGTGTTTGCACTATAGCCAAACAAAAAAAATCTGACTCTCCATTTATAGATTTTATTTTATTTTGTTGTTGATTTTACATTATTTTGTTATTATATATGGGAATTGGGTCAATAGATTCCTAGATGGTGTTGATCTGAATAAGGTATGGTGTTAATATGACCGCTTCAGCAAGTAACGTATGAAGGTAAACGACTGAAAATCGTTCTTCGACCTGAAGATTTTTTTATGTCTCGTTTTATTTTTATCACGACAAAAATTTTCTTTGTGTGTGACACATAGAGGTGAACTACGAGTTTTTATGATTCATACCTGTCTTCCATGTTTTTACTGGGAATTTTTAATATCTACACTGTTATTTTTTTTTTTGTAAAATTACAATTCTCTTACGTACGTATACTTATACAAAACATAATACAATTCGAGTAAAATTACAAGACATGTGAAGGAATGAAAGAAACTTACTATAGTGTGTTGTAATTTTAGAATATTTTTGTAATAAACCTACACGTATTGTATGTGTTCTTGTTGTGCGTAAAAGCTTCCAACGATTTTTGTAAAAAAAATGCAGAAATTTTTAACAGTGTAGCTATCTTTCCTTAAAAGAAGCAATTCTTGTATATTTTTATATTTTCTTAATCTCAGCTGTATCATCAGCGAATTCAATGAAATTTAATATGCAGGAGGTTTCATCATCGTCATCATCATCATCTCAGCTCATATATGTCCCAATATTAGGTTCGAACTTCCGTAATGAGAGGGAAATTGACCAACTATAACACGCTGGTCAGACGTGTTGATCTAGAGTTTTGTTTCGAGTTTTCATTCTCTTGTATAGATATCATTTATATCCCTTAGTCGTCTCTTACGATCACCCTCGGGTAAGAAGAGGGGGTGGTGAATTATATTCTTACTCCGTAACTACTTGGAAATGTTGTTGAAAAACATGTTGACGCCCGTGCGTCTTTATCTAATCGTATTCAAGTGTCTAACAATATCGATTATGAGATTATATTATCAAATCGAGATTAAATCTTGCCGAGATTTTTTTTCACATGTTATTTTTTCTTTATCTAAACTAGATAGTGCTTCTTTATATGGTAACGGAGAAAGAATACAATTCACCACATGTATTACGCGTGGATGATCGTAAAAGATTACTAAGGAATATAAAACGCATAAATTTGAATAATGTTTTAACCAAGGATTTCGTTTTTGAAATATAGTAAGTTTAGATATAACATATAAGTTACTAGCATCTGCCCGATGCTTCGCCCGCGTAAAAGGTTACTTTCCTAAAGTTTTTATCCCCTATTTTTGTTTTACCCCTTAAGGGTAAATTTTGTATAACATTTTAATAACATAATTATTTACATCAAATCAATAGCCTAAAAATAAGTTTTAAACTTCTGGCTTTAAAAATGACGATACTTCCTTACAACTTTTCATGCTTTATAACCTGGTGGAGTCAAGAGTCTCCGAAACCGGCGAGCGTGTATGAAGAGAATTATGAATGTTGAGGAAGCGAGTGAAGTATGCAGAGATAGAGTTCTCTGGCACTCTGTTCTCTCTGCCTACCCTGCAAGGGATATGGCGTGATGATATGTATTTATGTATAACCCTTTTTTTGCATTAAAAAGTAGCCTATGTCCTTTATCAGGTTCTAGACTATCTGTGTAACAAATTTCATTTAGATCGGTTCAGTAGTTTTGGCGTGAAAGAGCGACAGACAAACAGAGTTACTTTCGCATTTATAATATTAGTAAGAATTTTGCATATTTTTATTACAGATAACTTTTAAGCATATTGCACATTTTAATCTTTTACAATACGTTTATATTTTGTAATTTACCGACTTTTGTCAATTTATTGTTCATTGTGTGTGCTATATATGAAAACTTATAATTGTACTTTGTTATCTAGAGTATACTGTTATACATGTATTAGCTGTAAGTTTTCCGAATAAATAAAAATAAAATGTAACTATATCTATGCAAGACCGGAAAACTCGAAAGAATACCCTATACTAGGGGTCGGTAACCTGCGGCTCTTTGGATGTGAAGTTGCGGCTTTTTGGTTAAGTTCTATAGGCAAAACATTTATTTTATAAAAATAAGAAACATCTAAAAATGGTTCTGAATTGATGAACGAGGATTAGGCACAATTAATTGTTGGGAAAAAAAAAATTGAAAGAATGCCGATCGAACGTCTGGTTAAGAAGATATACAATGCGAAAGTGGAAGGATGTAGGTACCGAGGGAGACCGAGACTAACCTACCTAGACCAGATTGGTCACGTTCTGAAGGAAGGTGGAGTCAAGAGTCTCCGAAACCGGCGAGCGTGTATGAAGAGAATTATGAATGTTGAGTAAGCGAGTGAAGTATGCAAGGATAGAGTTCTCTGGCACTCTGTCCTCTCTGCCTACCCTGCAAGGGATATGGCGTGATGGTATGTATGTATGTAAATAATTGTGGCTCTTTATAAACTTTATACTTTTGTAAATTGTAATTTTTGACTCTTCCGACGCAAATGGATGCCGACCCATGCCCTATACTAATACGCCCGACTAGCGTGGTTTAGTAGATCAATTTCTCTCCCGTTTGGAGAAGACTCAAGCCCAACAATGCGACGTGTATGAACAGACGAGATTAACAATGAAATTAGTAAACTAAATAATGATTAGTGGATTTTTTTTACGAGTGAAATTATCTTCTTCTTCTCTTTGTATAATGGCAATCAGCTACTTATACGAGCTATTGGTGCCAGTGTCAAGTTATTATTATTTTATGTTTATAGTCTTGTCAGGTTACTCATTGTCTAAGTCAAATCGTCATCTTCAACAGTGCAATGGCCACACTGTTAATGGTATCTTGTTGGAATTTTGATGGAAAACGAAAACGTTGTAAAACACTTTTATATGATATTCACTACATCCCAGTAGTTCCGCCGCATCACATTACATAAAATGCCATCAAAATTATCTAATATAACACGTTAAAACACTAAAATATCGAATATAATACAAGAGCACCACATGACGTTTTCAAATTCCCGTCAAAAGTCCGAGTGAAATTATCTATTGTCGTCTATGTTTGCAGAGTAAAATAGTTTTTAAGTCCACGCCTAAATACGTGTGACTAGTGTGACCATTATTTTATGTTGGAACGAGATTTCGCCAGTATTTAGTTTAAAGATTAATAATAATACAGGTTCACAATAAAAGCGGTCTGTTCTGGGTGTTCGACAAAGATTTTCCGATGTATTTTTTTACCGCTGAATACGAATCTGAGGTCATAATTGGGGGTCAAACTGCAAAAAAAAAGGGAGAAAAACAAATAAAAAAACGATCTAATCTACGATTTAATAATCTTTGTTGTATACAGGGTAGAAGGGGACTGCTCCCGAAAACAAAGACAGGTAACCCTACTAGTCCTACTTGTAATGATGGGCTACAAAAAAATTCGACTCGGATGAAAAAAAAAATTTTTTTCCACCACGCGAGGTCGTTGAAGTCTTGAACATATGATTGTGAGTTTTGAATAGATTGCGTCTTTTCTCATCTGAGTAAAGTTACGTATTTTTTATGTTATTATCGTTACATAGCGCTGTTCTAATACGATGGAATGTGAAAAAAACTTAAAATTTGTTGTGAAAAAATTTTTTTTTCATCCTAATCAATTTTTTTTCTAGCCTATCATTACAAGTAGGACTAGTAGGGTCACCTGTCTTTGTTTTCGGGAGCGGTCCCCTTCCACCCTGTATATTTTTATTTTCTTGTTTTTTTAAAGATTGACTCCAATTTCGACTTCATATTCGTATTCAGCGGTAAAAAATGCGTCGAAAAATCTTTGTCATCAAACACCCAGCATAAACCATTTTTCTTTTTTGTGGACCTTTGTAATAATCTCGTAATTTAAATTAATCAGTATAATGGAGTTTCATATTCTTTTATATTTCGCCTTTCAAGTCATATACGTACCACTTTTTTTATGGGACTAATCCCACCACACATTTCTACCACTGTAACTCCTGTAAGTCAAGAGCCACATTGGTCTCCGTATAAGACACCAAGGTTTGACCCTCGGGACGTCCCGGGAAATGCTTTTAATTGGCTCGGTACCCGCAACAAATTTAATTAGAAAAGAAAAACAGTAGAATATACGTCCCACTGGCTTGATTCTCCTTCAAAACAGGAGGGAAATTAACCTACTATACCACGCTGGTCAGATGTGTTGGTATAGAGTTTTGTTACGAGTTTTCCTTCTCTTATATAGATGTTATATGCATGTTATATCACTTAGTCGTCTCTTATGATCATCTACAGGCGGTGAATTGTATTCTCACTCCGTCACTACACGGAAATCTTTTCTTTTCATCATCATCATCATCATCATTTCAGCTCATATACGTCTCACTGTTGGGCCCGAGCCTCCTCCACAATGAGAAGGAAATTGACCTACTATACCACGCTGGTCAGTCGTGTTGATATAGGGTTTTTATTTTGGGTTTTCCATCTCTTGCATAGGTGTTATATGCGTTTTATATCCTTTAGTCGTCTCAGAAGATCACCCACGATTAAGATAGGGGGTGGTGAATTGTATTCTTACTCCGTCACCATACGGATTTTTTTTTATAAATTTTACAATGTGACGTCTAGTTTTCAAATAGAAATCAATACAACGGGACAGACAACTTGAAAACGGGACTCTCCCATCAAGAACGAGACGTATGGTCACTTTACATGTGACACGTCTGAAAGTCAGTCACCTTTTCTGTTTAGCATTTAATTATATACACGAAGCTAATATATTTTGTACTTTATAATAATGAGGTGAGGAAAAATATGGTTTGGGTCTTTGTTTTAGATATAAAGTTGTTTCATATTCTTCTTCTTAACCTATATTTGACCCTCTGTTGGGGTCGGGTCTGTACACTGTCACAATGAGAAATTGATCTAATACCACTTTGGTTAAATGGAACGGCGATCCGCCGATATGGTGGTTAGAGGTACGTGTATGGCAGACTATGGGGTCGCCCGACGTTCTATGGACTGGACGGATTTATTAATAAGTTCTATTGGTGGTTGACCGCAACTTCGCCAATGTCCCGTACGTAGGCTGTCAAACGACGGAGATTTTGTGATGGCTGGTGAATATGACTCTAAGATTTTTTTTCATTGCTTTTGTTGGCAAACGAGCAAGCAGTACACCTGATCGTAAGTGTTACTGCCGCCCATGGACCTTTACGGCCGCTGTCTACCAATACAAACCCCAAACTCCCCCAGTAGGGCTTGCATGAGAAATAAGATTACGAGACAGCCGCGAGCCAGTCCGTCCGGGTTAGTACCACACTCTCGCAGAAAATTGATGCCTAAGCAATGGCAATGTGCTATTGTGTTTCGTTCGGTGAATGAGAGAGTCGAAAGCGCAACTTTCTGGTAGCTTTGGATTGGTAGGCAACGGCGTAGCTTTACCGTTGGTATTTCAAAGAGACATTCAAACACACAAAGACAAACATTTAACATCAGGTGTGTTGCTTGCTCGTTTGTCGCCATAGGCAATAAAAGAAATGAGTTCTTTTATATACTTAACCAATTTACCTATTTAAAATTTAATCTTATTTAAACAAGATAAGTGAAAAAAAAAACTACGATTAAAAAAACCGACTTCAAAAGCTGAAAATTACAAAATAACTTAAAATACTATCATTTGTATCTTATTGATAGGTTTGAAATCTGTGCCAAGCCTTAAACAAAATTATATACAGCTTACTTACTGTAATGAAATTCCTACACTAAAGATACCGACACCGGCACCGACTTCAAACCTATCAATAGATACAAATGATAGTATTTTAAGTTATTTTGTACTTTTCAGTTTTTGAAGTCGGTTTTTTAAATCGTAGTTTTATTTTTTTATTGTTTACTTTTTAGTGTTACAGGCACACATAGATTGTTCTATTAGTAGATGGGCTTGAGTTACTCATTCATTTGTCGCACACATACTTAATGCTAATTTTAGACTTATATTATAGTTTTTCATGGGTGCCATTGTCAGAACTGGACCAAATTAAAATGGGACCACACGGGAAGCACCAGCTTTCAAATAAAAAAGAATCATTAAAATCGCTTAGCCCAGTCGAAAGTTATGAGGTAACAAACATAAAAAAAAATGAGAAACTCCTCCTTTTTTTGAAGTCGGTTAAAAAAGCCGTTGAAATTACATTTTTAATCTGTCGTCATACGGAATTTGTTTTATATTACCTGTCACTTTGTATATTTATCTATGGTATCATTAGGTATTCTAATTTTAACATACATACATATCATCACGCCATATCCCTTGCAGGGTAGGCAGAGAGAACAGAGTGCCAGAGAACTCTATCTCTGCATACTTCACTCGCTTCCTCAACATTCATTATTCTCTTCATATACGCTCGCCGGTTTCGGAGACTCTTGACTCCACCTTCCTTCAGTACCTGACCGATCTGGTCTAGGTAGGTTAGTCTCGGTCTCCCTCGGTACCTACATCCTTCCACTTTCTAATTTTTCTAATTTTAAATTACATATTTTTTCCTTATTCTGTTTTCGAATTTAGTCAATTATTTGTTGATATTTATGTCCTATTTCCGGTAGATAGTGTTCATTTTAAATGTAATTTATTTATGGTCTCGTTCTGAATGATGAATGAATTCATTCTGTGACGGGCTTACGGGCTTAGGCCCGAGAGGCCCGGGCCTAGGGCCGTAAATTCTTAGAGTCGCCAAAATTTTAGAAACCGATTATTTTTTTTTTATTAACTCTAAGAACAAATTTTGACTGCACAGATGATTTAGTTAATATATCGACCTTTCGTGCCAGTGCCGTGGGTTGGAATCCTACGCAGGACAAAACTTTGTGCGATCTACAACGTGTTGTTCTGTGTCTGGTTGTAATTTGTATGCGTTAATTATATGTTTGTAAAGTCCCACCCGCAATACAAGGATTATTTCCTTAATGTGAGGTGTTGATTTAAAAAAAATAGTTCGGATAAATTTGCTTACGGATATTTGGTTACAAATTATTTTGCTTCTTTTTCCCTTAACAATCTTAAAATAACATTTTTTTTTTATAAAAAGTGGGATCCCACTTGTGACATCATTTTACGCTTCGTAATCGGATTTTTATAAATAATTAAGCATATTAAATGCTAAATTTCTGTATTTTTTTTTATTATTAAAATATTTAATCATGTAAGTATTAAAATATAAAATATCTGACAGAATGGTAGGTTCTAAAATAGTTTTCGTTAATGTATTATCCTTACTTCCTTACTAATATTATAAATGCGAAAGTAACTCTGTCTGTCTGTCTGTCGCTCTTTCACGTCAAAACTACCGAACCGATTTTAATGAAAATTTGGTACACAGATAGTCTAGAACCTGACAAAGGACATAGGCTACTTTTTAATGCAAAAAAAAAGGTTGTAAAGGGGGATGAAAAGTTGTAAGGAAGTATCGTCATTTTTAAAGCCAGAAACTTGAAAGTTATTTTTAGGCTATTGAGTAGATATAAATAAATATGATATTAAAATTTGTAAAAAATGTACCCTTATACCCCATAAAAATAGGGGTTGAAAAATAAAATAAAAATAGGGGTTGAAAAACTTTAGGAAAGTAACCTTTTACGCGGGCAGAAGCTTAGTTATATATAAAGGCATTAAACTTGAGCCTTTTTGTTTTGGCGGCGGGCTATGGAGTGGTCATACTCCGCTAATCCGCCCGGGGCGATGGATGAAACGGCGCGTGATCCCATAGACCCGCCCTACAACATACATCTCGACGCCGTGCGGATGGGTCTTTTTTTTTGTTTGCTTTAGTTGTTAGCCTCAGATGGCTATAACAACTTTACCCGGACTGTGGGTGAGCGCTGAGGCCTCTCAACCCGAAGCAAATGGGTCACTGGAACGGCATCATATAGTAACTTGAGCCTAGGGCTATATTGAACCTAAATCTTTCAATGATTTTATTAAAATTACTGAAATTTAGCATTTAATATGCTTAATTATTTATAAAATCCGATTACGAAATGAAAAATGATGTCGCAAGCGGGATTCGAACCCGCGCCTATTGGTATTCCGGCCCAATCGTGCTGCCACTACACTACCGCGACTAAGTTTTGCATGTCCTACAATTAGTCACGGTGGTGTAGTGGCAGCACGATTGGGCCGGCATCCCAATAGGCGCGGGTTCGAATCCCGCTTGCGACATCATTTTTCATTTCGTAATCGGATTTTAATGATTTTATTATTTAAATACAGTAGTATCCTGTTTTCGAATTCAGCCATTTGTTAAATAACCTTTAAAAATAGATAGGTTTTTTTTTCTAAGTTTTTTTTTATCATTTGAAGGTTGTTGTTGACGCCATGGATTCTTAAAATATCATTAATTATTATTATTGGTATATCTACTTGCCTATCTTGAGTATTAATTTAAAATTTTTGAAGTTGTTTCAAATTTGCTAACTTTGCTTGGAATTGATCCAAAAGATTTGTCGAAAAATTTTTTTTTAGGTTCAATAACTCGTAACCTATACGCGAGGGCGACGCTCCCGAGACTTTGCGTTAGGGAGATTCCCGAAGTTATATCTAGTCGGATGGGCCGTACAAAGGCGTAGAACATAAAGTGTTATAATAATTAAATATTCTTCCAATAATTTGCGAAGTTTTAGCGGGTTTACTGAGTTTTTACGAGTATATCATAACTCTTTCTTGCCTGCAAAGGGTATCTTTGAGATCTATACAGATTTCTCACGTAAATAAAAATACGTGTGGCACTCGGGGACTGCCGCGGCTTTACCGCGGCAGTCCCCGAGTGCATATCATTTTTCTGCTCATCATCTTCTGCTCAGTGTGGTACTACCCCGGACGGACCGGCCCGCGGCTGTAGACAGAGAACTGTCAACAGCGTGCTCCTACCACTATTAAAATATATATAACATTTGTTAGAATTTTTCGTATTTGCTAATCTTTGCTATCAAGATTATCACAGTAAAAGGCCAAATGATAAAAAATGGCGCGGCTGCCATTTAATTATCTCATTCTTGATATAACTAAATACTGGTAGTGGTTAGAACAAGGCTTCCTTATTTATATAATCACCACCTAATATAACAATTGGGTACCGTTAATTGCCGGCATTAAAAAAAGTGTATGTGTCAGCTCCGGCGCACGACTGGAGTTTACTCCTTAAGTACGATTATTATTTACAATTATTAAAACTGTTCAGTGAAGTATTATCTCACGTCAGAAAGTGAAAGGTGCGCAGAATAGGTTGCGCACCAAAAACGTAACGAGGTTATTCGATCACTAGATTTTACTCGTCAAATTTTTCTCATACCGGGCGCCTTATAACGAAAATCGATTCTTAAGGAGTAAACTCCAAAAACCAACTTTCGTAGACATCATTATACATAAAAAACATATTGTTATAACTGTGGCTATATTTTTGTTCCAGAATAAAGGCCAGCCAACAAACAAGACTGAAAGAATTCTACATAGGATTATGTAATTTTATATACAAAGATAATAATAATTAAATACATTCCACGACATGTGCTGAACGCAACGTCAAATGACAAGAGAGTGACGCCATTTTGTTTTGTATACGGGTGTTCAAAATGGCGACGCCAGTGAAGACGGTCATAGAGGAGAACGAGGACGATGTTAAAGAGAAATTGTTGGCGGGCAATCGGAATGTTACTATACAGAAACAAGATGGAGGTGCGCTTTCGGTTAAATCATCGAAAAAAGGTGAGTTTTAAATGGTAAACAATGATTCATTCATCAAGTACATTTTTTTTTAAATACTCCACCTTGCACTAAGGAAATAATCCTTGTATTGCAGGGACTTTACGAACATATAATTAATGCAGACAAATTATACACAGACTCAGAACAAAACTTTATTGATCGCACTAAGTATTGTCCTGTGTGGGAATCAAACTCACGACACTGGTACTAAAGATCGGTATCTAAAGCACTGCGTCATGTGTATAGTCTAAATTGTCGTTCATTTTTGGATATTACCTTTATTACTTGCACATCCTCTTTATTTTCCAAACCAAATTAATCAAATAATTAACTGTAGCTTAAATTTCTACACAAAGAATATTTCTAATACTTATTTTTCTACCAAATACGATAAGATAATTGTATAAAATTTCAATATGGCAACATTGAATCTTTGATGCAAAAAGGCTCGTATCCAGATCTAAAATAAATTCTTACAAATTTACTTGCGGGTACTTCGATAATATTTGAAACAAAATATACCTCATCGATTTTATATTTTAGTTTGCTTTAATAGCTACAGTTGATTTAATTAAGTATTGTGTTGTGTTTTTATAATGGCTAAATCTAAATATAAAAAGTTGACAGGTAAGTTTTATATATATGAATAAAATCATTTTTTATATATTATAAACACAGCTTACGATATATTATGTTTCTCTGTTATTCTTTGACGAAAAAGTAATATAAAGATTTTGATAAAATTTTGAAATACATATATAAAAATATTTAATAATATCCGTTATCATTATCCGTATGGTGACGGAGTAAGAATACAATTCATCTAAGGGACTAAGGAATTCAAAAGGCATATAACATCTATGCAAGAGAAATAAAACTCGAAACAAAACCCTATACTAACATGTCTGACCAGCATTGTATAGTAAGTCAATTTATCTCCCATTACGGAGGAGGCTCGAGCCCAACAGTGGGACCCAATATGAGCTGAGATGATGATAATGATGTATATCCATCATCTTTCTGTTCCTATTATTTGAAGTCAAAATACTCTTCGTATATCATACATATTGTAAAAGTTTTTGACTATAGTTTGTAAATGTAATTGTTGATAAGATACACCATCACATGGAGTTAAACCAGATTAGCTGTATGCAGTGTTGCCCAAATGCAAGACCAAAACTCGCTGCAAGAATCTCGCAGTGCTGCCTTAGACAGCATTTTACAATTCCTTTAGCAAAGAAAGGATTGTCAACGTTATGTATTTTTAATGACAGTACACGGGGAAATAATTTGATGTTATTTTATACAGTCTCATGATAGATAGGTGTGACTATAGCCCCACTCCCGTTAAGTGGTATGTACATAATTATTGATAGTTGTACAGTTAGTGCCACTAGATGAATGAAATTTCATTAATTTAATTGCATTTTTCATTTCTATCAAAATAAGTGACTCTGTGTTATTCTAACAGCGAGAGTTACAGGGAAACACTAGCTATATGTAAAGCTCTTAACATACATACATATCATCACGCCATATCCCTTGCAGGGTAGGCAGAGAGAACAGAGTGCCTGAGAACTCTGTCCTTGCATACTTCACTCGCTTCATCGACATTCATAATTCTCTTCATACACGCTCGCCGGCTTCGGAGACTCTTGACTCCACCTTCCTTCAGTACGTGACCAATCTGGTCTAGGTAGGTTAGTCTCGGTCTCCGAAAGCTAATAAAGCTCTTAAGCTAATACAAATCACAATAACTAAGAATCATTTGTTTTGAGCACATGATATAAAAATCGAGCGTGTATGAAGAGAATTATGAATGTTGAGGAAGCGAGTGAAGTATGCAAAGATAGAGTTCTCTGGCACTCTGTTCTCTCTGCCTACCCTGCAAGGGATATGGCGTCATGATATGTATGTATATAAAAATCAAAAATCCAACTAAATTAATGACATTTCAATCTATCAACCTTTTTTTTTTTTGGCGGCGGGCTTACGGTACGTCACGCCTCGCTAATTCGTCCGGGGCGACGGAGAAGCGGCTCACGACCCCGTAGACCCGCCCTACATATACGTCTCGACGCCGTGCGAGTGGGTCATTGGAACGCGGTCTTTTTCTTTAGTGGCCCTCAACCTATCGTTAACTATTGGGCATGGCCTTCACTAAATTCCGCCCCTGGTGCTTAGACAGCATCTTACTATAACTATGCCAACTTAAGGGCCCTGGGTTATCGGCTATTTGTATTCTTAATATCAACACACGGGGGAATAATTTGATGTTATTTTAAACAGTCTCATAATAGATAGGTGTTTATAGCCCCTTCCCAGTAAGTGGTGGTATGTGATTAATAATAGATAGTTGTACAATTAGCGCTGCTAGATGAATGGAAATTCATTAATTTTGTTGAATTTATATGGCGTGTGCTCAAATTAAATTAACTCTGATATTGTAACAGCGAGAATAGGGATTATGCATGACTTTTTTTTTATTTTTGAAGTTTACTCCTTAAGAATCGATTTTCATTTAAGGCGCCCGGTATGAGAAAAATTTGAGGAGTAAAATCTAGTGATCGAATGACCTCGTTACGTTTTTGGTGCGCAACCTATTCTGAGCACCTTTCACTTTCTGACGTGAGATAATACTTCACTGAACAGTTTTAATAAATGTAAATAAATATATATACCTATATTATTTATAGTCAAATGAGCTTTTTTTGCGCCTGTTTTGATAATCGTACTTAAGGAGTAAACTCCAGTCGTGCGTCGGAGCTGACACATACACACTTTTGGAACGAAGTTCCTTATCGCGCGTTGTGAAAGGGGGCTAGACGGAAAAAATTCTTACGAAAAGTTGTCACGACACTTTTTGCTATAGTAAGCTATTGTAAGCTGTGCGGCGTCGCTCGTCGGCTCTCTTATAGAAAGCAAGCCAGCCAAGCCTATTTTCATTTCTATTTCGCATTGAACAGTGTGGTGTCGCGACGATTTTTTTTATAGATAGAGTGATTCAAGAGGAAGGTTTATATGTATAATATATGCATAATGTACTAGAGAAACACTGATAATTTTAGAGGTTTCTAATGTGATGTCGTAAATAAACACATTATTTTGCGCTTACATTGCAAACGCTGGCTGAACCCTACGAAATAGATCAAAATAAAGTACTACAGTATTATACAGCTTAAAAAGGCCTACAAAAAAGTCCGCGATGGTATATATCTATCTCTTAAGGATAACATACTATATCCATTTTAATACTTTAAAAAATGTTCTATTATAAAACGGTAATTGAAAAGCTATTTACACAAATACTGTATTAATCCTTATCATTTTAAATACATTAGTTGGCTTGAGCATTTCATGAAGATATTTTTTTTCCTTCAGACCATGCAAATTAAATCAATACCTTAAGAGATATAGCAAAATCAAAATAATGCGCAACGAAATTATTTTCGCCCGTGACCGGGCCGCGTGGCCGGCTCGCGTTCGAGCTCGGGGCCGAAAAGTTTTGGTAGTCTAGTGGAATTGTATATCCTATTATTAATATTATAAACGTGAAAGTTTGTAATAATGTATGGATGTGAACATGTTTGTTGCTCTTTCACGTAAAAACTACGGAATGGATTTTGATGAAATTTATAGTAATATAGCTTGCACATCAGAATAACACATAGGCTATAATTTATAAAGATATTTTGCAAATTGGCTAAAATATAACGATAAAAATCGCTTAAGGCAGAAAAAAATTATATAATTAAAATAGAACTTCGTTCCATCCGGGTGTCCCTTGACACCTCCGGTTTTTTTTTTTAAACGTTTCTACTAGTTATTACATTATCAAAAATAAATATAACACATCCAAAATATAAACCATTAAGCTAAAATAAAATTATTAAAATCACTATCATTTTTGGGCGATTTAAACGCGGCTATTTTGGCGCGCTTCTGTGACGTCAGAATACACACACGAGTTGGATGTCAACAACGAAATGTTTGGACAAGACTCTTGCTTTTGGGCAACTCTTAGTCGTCTTTTACGACACTCACGAGCAATGTAAGAGTTAGTTGTATTCGATATAGGACTCCTTAGGGAACTTCTACCATTCAATAATGGCAAGGCCGGCCGGTCCGTCCAGGGTAGTACCACACTCGCAGAAAATCAACGTCTGAGCACTGGTAATATGCTGTTGCGATTCGTTCGGTGAGCGAGAGAGCCGGCAGCCAACCTGGTTGGGGTTTGCTTGGTAGATAGCGACTTATTTTTCTTTATTGCATATGGTGGCAAACGAGCAAACAGCACACCTGATGGTAAGTGTCACTGCCGCCCATGGACCTTTGCATTACAAACCCACCCAGTTGGGCTTCCGACTCTCTCGTTCACCTAACGAAGTGCAATAGCACATTGCCATTACTCAGACGTCGATCTTCTGCTCAGTGTGGTACTACCCCGGACGAACCGGCCCGCGGCTGTAGACAGAGAAGACAGAGAACTGTCAACAGCGTGATCCTACCGTATTACCTAGCTGTACCCCTTCTATTGTAAAGTTCTATGAGCGCCAGTAAAATTTACCATCAGGTGTGCTGCTTGCGCGATTACCACCGTAAGGATAAGTTCAGAGCACCGCCATGCACCGCGGGCAAGATCTTGTACCGCGCGTCACCGCGTGGCGACGCACGGTTTGAGATCTACAATCGTGTATGGACCTGTTCAGTTGAACCGCGCGGTTTGAGGGGGGACGGACAGAGGGAGCCACGAAAATGGAGGACTATTTTCTTTTGATAATATGCAATATCTTACGGCACCATCTGTAGGCTGCAAATCCTTTTCAACGCAATCATACATAAAAAAAAAATGATTAAAAAATCAAAAAACCCGACTGCGCAAAAAGTCACCAAAACTACGTACATAATAAAAAAAACTGAAAAGAAAAAAACAAGCACTTAGATGCAGGGACCGCACAACCCCGTTTAAGGGTTAACTCTTTCGACAGGGTAACCCGTACATGGGGTTACTCATATCGCAGTGTAACCCTTTGTTTGTGTTATATCGGCAAAACCCAGCAATGGGGTTAACCCCTTTATTACGGTAACCACTTGAAGGGGTTAACCCCTTCAATGACTTAAGCCTTTGAAGTGGTTACCTTCATGAAAAGCTTTTATTCGGGTTACCTTGTATTACCTAATAAAATTGAGCAACATATAGATGTAGGTATATTTTGCGCCCAGCGGCGCCTCTTTGTCTTACTATTTGTTATTTAGTTATTACGAATTTGACAACAAACGGCGGCAGATAAGTGAGCTATTAATTGGGGCGAGTAACACAGGTAAGTGATTATTATTTAATATTGTGACATGTACGTAATAATATTTGTTAAATAATTATTGTTATTATGCCAAGTTACAGCTGAATTACATTCTTGTAATTATTTAGTAAAATATACTTTTATTTTTTACTTAATTACTCATATGATTGATTGTGTTTCAAGTGATACGATAATGATGTACCTACCTACCATTAAAAAAATAGTGTGCCGATTTTTGTTGTGAACCTAGATGAACTCTCGAGTTCGATTATTAGCACAGGTGGCAATGATGGTGGGTAATTGATAATAAAAAATAGGATAAAACTCCGTATATATAGCATATTGGGTTCGATGCAAACTTTGTGGCGATTGTGACCTGTTAAGATTTGTAAAGAAGTGCCGCCCGACACGACGTCGTCCAGCATGCTGCATAGTTTACAGTTTGTAACTAGTTGTACCTACTGTAGTTAAACTTCAGTAATCATTTAATAATAATAGCTATTTTTAACCGGCGAAAAAAATGGAGTAGGTTCTCAAGTGGAAGCGTACCTATATACTTTTTTTTATGTATGACCACACACAACTTTTTGTAGAGTAGTCCGATTTTGATAATTCTTTTTTTATTGGATGTACCCAGAAGTTGGTCGCATATAAATTCGGAAAAAAAATCCATTCCTAAGGGTAAGAAAACAGGAGATCATTTAGAGTTCATTCACAGATTTTATTATAACCACAAAAAAAAATAAACAATAAAAACTTTTTCACAAAAAAATTAAACCTTCGAAAAAACTGAAAAACAAAAAACAATGCGTGCGTACAAAGTACATATCTCAGAAGTTAAACTTTGGCAAACTAATTTTTAAATCTCGTTTACATACATCAACCAAGCCTGTAACAGGTATACTACGCGCATGCGTTCGAGTGCCACGCATTCACTCTCGATCCGTCTCTTTCTATTCACCCTTCCCAGGAGCGTTGAACGTTTAATGCAACAGTGCTTTCATAGCCCCTCCATCGCAGCGTTAAACGTTTAACGCAATATTGCTGGAAGTCGCATTAGGAGTTTCACTATAATACTTAATAAACTTTTTACTTTTTTTTATTAATTGTTTGGCGCCGACTCAAAATTACTTAGGTGTACTTAAATTAGTTTAAGAACTTAGTTATTATTAAGGTCAATAAAAACAAAGTTTATTATTTTTTGTTTTTCAGTTTTTTCGGCGGTTTAATGTGTCTCAAGATTTAGGCTACATAGCATTTTAAATTATTTATTATTTTTACATACATACATATCATCACGCCATATCCCTTGCAGGGTAGGCAGAGAGAACAGAATGCCAGAGAATTCTATCCTTGCATACTTCACTCGCTTCCTCAATATTCATAATTCTCTTCATACACACTCGCCTGTTTTGGAGACTCTTGACTCCACCTTCCTTCAGTACGTGAACAATCTGGTCTAGGTAGGTGAGTCTCGATCTCCCCCGGTACCTACATCCACCATCCATTCCACTTTCTCATTGTATATCTTCTTAACCAGACGTTCGTTCGGCATTCTTTCCACATGTCCGAACCATCGGAGCATTCCCTTTCGCATCTTTACACCAATACTCTCTTTCATACCTACTCGCTCTCTTACGTCGTCGTTGCGAATGCGGTCGGTCAGCCTAACGCCACAGATTTTCCGTAGAGATCGCATTTCGACCGCAATAATTTTACTTTCATGCTCTTTTCTGCATACCCAACTCTCGCTTCCATACAGTAATGTTAGGACAAGCACTGCGTTATGTACACGTGCCTTCTGGCTGAGGTGGTGGCTACCGAGAAGTTGTCCCAACGCTCCGTTCACTCTATTGCCCGCATTCACTCTTCGCTCTATATCAGTGGTGTACCTTCCATTATATATACATTCCTTATTATTTTTAATTATCAACAATTGCAAATTGACTTTTATTACAATGTTACAGTCAATATTTTTACAAGTAATAGTAATTTCTGTAAAAATCTACAAAAACGCCCGCGCCGGTATATCTATCTCCTAAGGATAACCCACAGAAACTATGTTTATTTTTACATGTTAGGTAGTAAAAAATAATGAATTATTTGGGAAGCTATTTTTAACGATACAGTAATGATTCATATCCAATAAAATACATTAGCTAAGTAGTGCATTTAATGTATATTAAATTTGCCCTTTACGGTAAATCATTAAAATGAATATCCTAAATGTTATAAGAGATTTAAAATACGGGACAGCGTGACCGGATACCGAAGCGAAACAAGTGCGGGTCGCTAGTACCTAATATCATAAGAAAGTATAAATACACTTAAACAAGAATACTATTAAATTGCTTTTAATTAAGTATTATAGTCCTTCCGAATTTCGTTCAAGTTCTAAATGAAATAACGAATGATAAGAATAAACATGTTTAGACACGAAAAAAGAAATATTGCAATTAAACATTACAATTTTTTTCGAGTCTATACATATTTATCTATACATGCACACGACAAGCAAATGCGACAAGCAAAATTGAACTGTGAAATCAAAGCATCAATAATTATTATTACATTTTTACAAGTCGCTCGATACACGCTCAATGTCGCCGTCGGGTAGGTAAGATGTTACGTGTGGTCGTGGTTACGCGAGTTTCAAACTAATTTTGATTGAAAAAAGGGTGCATATTCAATGTCTTTGGCTGGAATGGCTTACCCTGTTACAGTGTTACAGAATGAAAGGGTAGTTAACCCATTCGGAAGGGGTTACACTGCACCCGTTCGAGGTGTAACATGTGTCAATGGGTATATTTTTTAAGCGCTTAAAAAAACCCCTTCAAAAACCCTTTCAACGAGTATCCGAATGGTCCCTGCTTTGATGTCCGGTGGTCTAGAATTCCATAATATATTATTGAATAAATACTATTGCAGAAAATGAAATATATTTTAATAATAGAACATGACAACTGAACAGTGGGGATCCATTGAAATATTAGATTTGCTGTCGAATAAAGGAACCCGACTGTTCAGTTGTCATGTTCTATTATGTATGTATGTGGTAGTCGCCATATTGAATTTTCAATAACGTCATATCTTTAGTGACACTCGCCGGATTAAGAGGAATCGATTGACGTGCGAATCATAAAAATCGGCCCAGGCGTTTGGTATATACTAGTGCTTCAAAGGAACATACAAACATACATACTTACATAGACTGTTAAACACAATACTACTCCTTTGCAGTCGGGTAAAAAAGGCAAAGGATGGAATCGACATCCTAAAGTAGTTGAAAAATCGATCTTCGTATAGGATATAAAGTCACAAACAGGCTTAAAGAAAGTCTTTGACTCAAAATAGGGTGCACCCAGTATCGTCGCAGTTTGCGGTATAAAACCCACAAACAAATAGCCTCCTCCACGTCCATTCTCACTGAATGTTCACGCTAGATTGCCGCGCGCAACCCGCCGCCATCTGAACAGCTGAATCGTGCGGCAGCGCGCGTCGCCGCGCGGTCATGTGAACTTAGCCTAAGCAATAAAAAAAATATCATTCTGAAGCTAATATACGAACTCATGGTGCGAATGTGTTTATTATATTAGTATAGTTGTTCTAAAACAATAATAATCTGTAGATGTTTAAGAAATTGTTGTTAATTGATTGAGATATCGGAACAACCAAATAGATTCATAGATACATTGTACGTAAAAAAAAAATCATGTTTATTTATTACTAGCTTCTGCCCGCGGCTTCGCCCGCGTAAAAGGTTGCTTTCCCTAAAGTTTTTCATCCCCTATTTTTATTTTTAACCCTTAAGGGTAATTTTTTTTACGAAATTGAATGTCATATTTATTTATATCTAATCAATAGCCTAAAAATAAGTTTCAAGCTTCTTGGCTTTAAAAATGGCGATAATTCCTTACATCTTTTCATCCCCCTTTATAACACTTTTTTTTGCATTAAAAAGTAGCCTATGTCCTTGATCAGGCTCTGGACTATTTGTGTACAAAATATCATTTAGATCAGGTTAGTAGTTTTGGCGTGAAAGAGCTACAGACAGAGTTATTTTCGCATTTATAATATTAGTAAGGATTTTTAACGCCTTTTATCACCATTTTAGTTATTGTTATATCAAATTTGAACAATTGGACGCTCATACCATCATCTCAGCTTATACATAATTATATGTACCACTTTTAGGCTCGAGCTTTCTCCATAATGGGTGGGAAATTGACCTACTATACCACGCTGGTCAGACGTGTTGGTATAGGGTTTTGTTTAGAGTTTGTCTTTTCTTGTGTAGATGTTATATGCGTTTTATATCCCTTAGTTGTCTCGTACGATCACCTACGCGTAAAGGCTCGTTTCCATTAGTCGTTGGAGCTTGCATTCGGGGTACAGGAGATTTCTATTCACGCATACCATAGGGACCGCATGCTGTAATCGTTTTCATTGCCCGTATGCGGGGGTACGGGACATTTGTGTTTAAGCATATTATACGGCCACCGGCATGAATCTCATTGGTTGTAATTCTTTGTTACACCAACCAATGAATTTCGTTGGTTGTTAGTCGCGTGCGGGGAATACCCGCATGCCGTATATTGACCAAGATATAGATAGACACTTTCATGAGGCGATAGCCCGTATTCGGGGACTCCTCGCCTGCTGTATAACGACTGAGTTAACGACCAATGAAAATGAGCCTAGAGATAGGAGGTGGTGAGTTGTATTCTTACTCCATCACCACATGAATGAATGACAAAAATGTATTTTGTTATATATAAGAATGCTTTTTAAGATATTTTATGAATCTCTACTTTTACGAATATTTGTCAATAAAATATTTATGACAATACTAGCTTCTGCCCGCGGCTTCGCCCGCGTAAAAGGTTACTTTCCTAAAATTTTAGATGCCCTATTTTTATTTTTGACCGTCGGTAATACAAGTGCAACGGTATTACAATACTCAGGGTTGGAACTTCATTACTGGACTGCTAGATGGCGTTGAAGAAGCTAGATTTTGAGATTTTTTGACAAACAATTTTTTTATTTTTCATATAAAAATTTTGATTTTTTTTAATAAAAAGTTCCCTATGTTACTTTTAATACCTCCAAGAATATGTGGACAATGTTTCATGATGATCGGTTGAGTAGTTTTAGCGTGAAAGCGTAACAAACAAACTTACATTCACATTTATATATTAGTACGGATTCATTAAGCTTCTACGACACGTACAAGTGACGTGGGTGATGTTGTATTCTTACTCCGTCACCACCCAAAAAAAAAGCAGATTTATTATAAAAGTTTTAAAATTCTTTAAAATATTTCAATCTTTAACGAAAAATAGGCGATCAAGTAGGTATATAATGTACGCTGAAGATATTAGTAATTGAAACATACGTGCAGGTATTTGGTCTAGCCGTGCAACGTGCTTTTACTTAAATATACTTCATATTTGTTTCAGCAGGCTTATAAAGCAGGCACATAAAATTAAACTGACTTAGCGTTATCATCGAGTACTCTTAAATTTTAGGCGTCATCTATAATGTAATTATAAATGACACATAATAATGATGTTAATTAATTGTTTGTTTTTAAGTGATCGTTAGATGAAATTGAGATAACTACTAAGAACATACATATGTTATGCAATATTTACGCTGTATTGTCAATTATTACCTCGGGTAGTGTCTTTCGTGGTATAATTCTTTTTTGGCTACGTTGTTTTTCGCTTTTAGTTTAATTATTAGGTACTGCTGAGATATGAATGAAACGACGAATGGATGACGCATATATGTACCCCTCTTTCATTTGTTTTATTGCATATGGTGGCTAACGAGCAAACAGCACACCTGATGGTAAGTGTCACTACCGCCCATGGACCTTTGCAATGCCAAGGGCTATAGCTAGGCTGCTGCCTACCAATACAAAACCCCAAACCCACACCAGTTGGACTTCGGGCTCTCTCGCTCACCGAACATGAAAAAGCGCAATGTCACATTGCCATTACTCAGACGTCGATCTTCTGCTCAGTGTGGTACTACCCCGGACGGACCGGCCCGCGGCTGTAGACAGAGAACTGTCAACAGCGTAATCCTACCTCTTTTGGATTGCATTGTACATATTGTAAAAGTTATTGTCAATAGCTTTATAACCGGTCGCCTACCCGTCATCAACCCTTCTTGAAATGCAATTGTCATTTGGTAGAATTGGCCTAAATTGATACAAAACTCTCGGTCGTCTTTTACCACATCCACGAGCAAAGTAAGGGGTTGGTGGTTCGGTAGTATGATTTTTAGTCGCTACCACACGACAAGTAAATGTAAAATTGACAATTTGTAAGCCTTTATGAGGCTTATACATAACAGTTTCATTCGATTTGGTAATGGTCATCATCATCATCATTTCAGCTCATATATGTCCCACTGTTGGGCTCTAGCCTCCTCCACAATAGGAGAGAAATTGACCTACTACACCACGCTAGTAAGACGTGTTGGTATAGGGTTCTATTTCGAGTTTTCTTTCTCTTGCATAGATGTTATACGCATATCCCTTAGTCCTCTCTTACGATCACCTAAGGGTAAGATAGGGTGTGGTGATTTTTATACTTACTCCGTCACCACACGGAACATATTAGTGAATTGTCTAAAATATTGAACTCTGAAAATTAGCTAGCTGTCCCCCCGCCCACTTCCCTCCTTTCTAGATAAGTAATGACCAATATATCATGTACTAAAACCTTCACAGAAACTAGTGTTGCCCAAATACAAGACCAAAACTCTCTGCAAGAGTCTCGCAGTGCTCCCTTAGATAGCATTTTACGATTCCTTAGCTTGTTATTTTAAACAGTTGTGATTACAGCCCCACTCACGTTAAGTGGTATGTACCTAATTATTGATAGTTGTACAGTTAGTGCAACTAAATGAATGGAATTTCATTAATTTAGTTGGATTTTTCATTTCTATGTGAGTTTTTCATTTCTATCAAAACAAGTGACTCTGTGTTATTCTAACAGCGAGAGTTGCAAGACTTGCGAAACTCGGGTGATCGTAAGAGACAACTAAGGGATATAAAACGCATATAACATCTATGCTAGAGAAGGAAAACTCGAAACAGAACCCTATACCAACACGTCTGACCAGCGTGGTATAGTAGGTTATTTTCCCTCCCATTACGGAGGAGGCCCGAGCCCAACAGTGGGACATATATGGGCTGTGATGATGATGATGATTATTCCGAACGGTTCAGTAGTTTTCGCAATACCTATAACTAAACAAAAAAAAAATTGATATAGATATTTTGTTATCAGTTTACCGCCTAACTAAAATGATCATCGGAATATTCTACGAGATATAACGGAAACGTTTAATGTCTCTTATTGTTTCAGTAATAAACGTATATACATCTAGAACAACAGAATTTGTATGGAGGATATTAAAATTTGATGGCACGACTTAACTGTTTATGATGCTATAACAACGATCCATTTACAAAGTATTATAACTGTTAATTATATTTCATTATCGTCATTATTTTAGCTTAGATATATCTCAATTCTGGGTTAAAGACACTGCCACAATAGAAGGCAAATTGACCTATTGTATTTTAATAGTGGTAGGACCACGCTGTTGACAGTTCTCTGTCTACAGCCGTGGCCGGTCTGTCCGGGGTAGTACCACACTGAGCAGAAGATCGACGAATAATGGCAATGTGCTATTGCGCTTCGTTCTGTGAGCGAGAGAGCCGGAAGCTCAACTGGGTGGGGATTGTAATATATAGACATACATACATACATATCATCACGCCATATCCCTTGCAGGGTAGGCAGAGTGAACAGAGTGCCAGAGAACTCTATCCTTGCATACTTCACTCGCTTCCTCAACATTCATAATTCTCTTCATACACGCTTGCCGGTTTCGGAGACTCTTGACTCCACCTTATATAGAACTAATATTTTTTTGTGCAAGCTGTGGTCTGGACCCACCATGTACCCTCCCCATCGGACCGGCCACTGGTACTACTTCCTTGACATCTGTGGACGGCTCGGATATAGGACTAATACTACCACAAATTCCACTATTAGCTATTGTAAACCAGAATCTACAATAATCTCCATAGATGACATGGTTTTTGGAACGAAGTTCCTTATCGCGCGTTGTGAAAGGGGGCTAGACGGAAAAAATTCTTACGAAAAGTTGTCACGACACTTTTTGCTATAGTAAGCTATTGTAAGCTGTGCGGCGTCGCATGTTTCTCTGTCTGTCTCTCTCTCTCTCTTATAGAAAGCAAGCCAGATATTTTCATTTCTATTTCGCATTGAACAGTGTGGTGTCGCGACGATTTTTTTTATAGATAGAGTAATTCAAGAGGAAGGTTTATATGTATAATATATGCATAATGTACTAGAGAAACACTGTTAATTTTAGAGGTTTCTAATGTAATGTCGTAAATAAACACATTATTTTGCGCTTACATTGCAAACGCTGGCTGAACCCTACGAAATAGATCAAAATAAAGTACTACAGTATTATACAGCTTAAAAAGGCCTACAAAAAAGTCCGCGATGGTATATATCTATCTCTTAAGGATAACATACTATATCCATTTTAATACTTTAAAAAATGTTCTATTATAAAACGGTAATTGAAAAGCTATTTACACAAATACTGTATTAATCCTTATCATTTTAAATACATTAGTTGGCTTGAGCATTTCATGAAGATATTTTTTTTCCTTCAGACCATGCAAATTAAATCAATACCTTAAGAGATATAGCAAAATCAAAATAATGCGCAACGAAATTATTTTCGCCCGTGACCGGGCCGCGTGGCCGGCTCGCGTTCGAGCTCGGGGCCGAAAAGTTTTGGTAGTCTAGTGGAATTGTATATCCTATTATTAATATTATAAACGTGAAAGTTTGTAATAATGTATGGATGTGAACATGTTTGTTGCTCTTTCACGTAAAAACTACTGAATGGATTTTGATGAAATTTATAGTAATATAGCTTGCACATCAGAATAACACATAGGCTATAATTTATAAAGATATTTTGCAAATTGGCTAAAATATAACGATAAAAATCGCTTAAGGCAGAAAAAAATTATATAATTAAATTAGAACTTCGTTCCATCCGGGTGTCCCTTGACACCGCCGGTTTTTTTTAAAAAACCGACAAGCTGACAAAGGACATAGGCTACTTTTTAATGCAATAAAGGGTTGTAAAGGGGATGAAAAGTTGTAAGGAAGTATCGTCATTTTTAAAGCCAGAAACTTGCAAGTTATTTTTAGGCTATTGAGTAGATATAAATAAATATGACATAAAAAATTTGAAAAAAAAATTACCCTTAAAATAAAAATAGGGGATGAAAAACTTTAGGAAAGTAACCTTTTACGCGAGCGAAGCCGCGGGCAGAAGCTAGTTATAATATAAATATTCTATCAAACCTCTTGTTATAAGTCAATTATTTTGAACTTGAATTAGGTAATTTGTTCGCCAAATGACTAATTGTAATTATTGTAACAACATGAAAGTTAATAAAATAAAACCTTCACCTGGAACACATTTAGAGGTCGTTATACCAGACAATGTTGAATCAGAAACAGTTATTTTAGCATAAACATTAATTCAATTAATCTGTGTGGTGACGGAGTAAGAAGTCACCACCCCTATTTTACCCATGGGTGATCGTAAGAGACGACTAAGGGATATAAAACGCATATAATATCTATGCAAGAGATGAAAAATTCGAAATAAAACCCTATAACAACACGTCTGACCGACGCCGTATAGTAGGTTAATTTCCCTCCCATTACGGAGGAGGCCCGAGCCCAACAGTGGGACATATATGGCCTGTGATGATGATGATGATATGAAATCTATCTAATAAATTTTGCTACGAAGAATTCTTATGTACGTTACGTAACAATATTTATATATTAAGAATCTAAATTTAGCTGTGTGGTAGCGGCCACGAATACTACGGTAGTATTCCTACCAACATTTACTTTGTTCGTGGATGTTGTAAAAGACGACTAAGAGCCTTATTAACCTGTGCCAACTCTATCTGATGCCGTTTGGTCAACAATTACATTCCCAAGAGGGTTGACGTCTGGCAGGCGGCCGGTCATAAAACTATTGCCAATAACTTCTACAATATTTAATATGAAAGAAGAGTACATATTGTATCGACCCCAAGCAATTAAGATAGGATTCGGTGAATGATGATGATCTATATAACAAATTACACTTGATTGACTAACAAAAATCTAAAAAAAATCTTCACAAACCATCACAATTTATAATATTATTAGGACTACTACAGTTGGTGTATAGATCGAGCACAATCAATTCATCGCCCGTATGTCCCTCATCTCCAGTTCCATCCAGAATTGGCCGTCATCCAGCCGACGGTGGCGGTTCATCTATAAATAATACATTTTAACTTGAGTATCATTGGCTTAAGTATCTCTTTAATTATAATATAGGGGAGTGCAGTTGCCCTCAATAAAGTACATGAAATAATCTAGATATATTTTCTATAACAAAGAAAACTGAATAGACTAAAAGTGATTCTTTTATATTACATGATAAATATATGTAATTATGTACATCAATCACTTTTGTATAGAAATAGGGCTGGGTTTGTACATACATCTACACTTCTACACAAATATTATAATAGATTTTTTACTTTTGTATGTTACGAATAAACTTAAAAACTACTGGACCGATTTCAAAAAATCTTTTGCCGTTAGAAAGCCACATTATCACCGAGTGACATAGGTCTATATTTATGACTGAAAAAAAAATAGAGATCCTCAGAAGATCTTACTAAAACCAACACCAAGGTTTAAAATAGTTTAAATGTCTTTCATCGCATGCGGTGCAGAAAGTATTGATGATAGAACAAAAAAATGTTCTACAATATTATAGAACGTATCAATATCTTTCAAATACTTCGATGAGACCATATGTCCAACTATTGTAGTTATGTCACTATAACTACTTTTTTTTTTACATTTTAATAATAAATGATATGAAAAAATTAATGAATAAATGTTTAAAAAAATGTCCCAACTGTACGAAGCGCGACGGCTTGTCCCGTCTTCGTGCGGGTGGACAGACATAGAAATTATTAAAGAATATTATAACGACCTGGGCCGACTCCATCTGATGCCGTTTGGTCAACAATTACATTCACAAGTAGTGTTGACGTCTGACAGGCGGCAGGTCACAGGGTCGGCTCTAGCACATGTAGCGCCCGGGTGCAATCAATCTCCTGGCGCCCTCTTGTATCAAAATGCGTGAACAAAATGGAATAGGTTGATAGTTACAAGCGCCCCCTAACACTCGGCGCCCGGGTGCACCGCACCCTCTGCACTATAGGTAAAGCCGGCCCTGGCAGGTCATAACAACTATTGCCAATAACTTTTACAATATGTACTATGAAAGTGGAGTAGATATTGCGACGACCACACAGTAATTGGGATAAGAGCATGGGAATAATAATGAATGATTGTATTAAAACGAGAATAATTTATGTTTCTCATCTCAGCTCATATATGTTCCACTGTTGGGCTCGAGCCTCCTCCGTAATAGGAGGGAAATTGACCTTAATATATCACGCTGATCAGACGTGTTGGCATAGGGTTTTATTTTGACTTCCTCTTGCATATATGCATATTATATCCCCTAATCCTTTCGCCCACGTGCAAGATAAGTGGAATGCGAATTGTATTCTTACTCTGTCATCAAACGAAAAGTCATTGTTAAATTCCAAAGTACCTACTTAGCCCCTTACAGTAGAAGCTGCCGTTACAGCTAGTTAACTAATAAATTGGCTATTAAGTCCCAAAACTCAATTTATATCAGCATCCGGTTACACCCAGTTAATTAAACTTAATAGGTAATGAATTACAATTGTATGGTCATGGTCAAGGTCCGCATATAAATACGTTTTAGTAGTGATAGGGCTCACACTTTTGACAGTTTTCTGTCTACAGTCGCGGTGAAGTCAGTTTGATGTAGAATGCCACTTAAAAGGATCCTGTGAAACTGGTGTAGCTTGCCTGCGACTTTTGAAATATCAGTCCACGTAGTAGGAGGTCCTCCCACGCTGCGTTGCTTGAAATTGTCATTCCTGTCATCTTGAAGGAGGTGTATCAGACCATGATACACTATCCATATCAGTAAAAAAAAATAGTACCTAATTTTTGATTAAATATCCCTGATGATAAACGGTCAATAAACTTGTACTATAAAAGTTCGATGTAGGCATATACTCATGCTTGTGACATTGAACTAGTAGGCAAATAGTCTCGCTGCGCTCAAAGCTGCAGCAGCCGCACAGCTGGGTCGAAATGTACCTACAGGTCAATGTACGCTGACAAACCTACTGTTTTGATAAGAAACAAATCACTTTATCTCGAGATTAGGCAGAGCTAGGAGTCTGCAACTAACTTTATTGTTTTTTATGACGTCATTCCTACACCTAGTTTAAGTTGTTCTAGTAATAAAATCGGCACCTTGTATATAGCAGCGTAATTTATTATATCCTTTCTCGATAAGCAGGCTATCAAACACGATAAATTTTCTAAGAATCCACTTGGTAATTACCGAGATTAGCGAGTACAAACAAAAAATAAACAAATGGTTGTCAGTAAAGTGATATTCTTAGGATATATTCTCTTATTATCTATATTTTTATATTGTCATTGTTTATAGAAGTACATATAGTTTTATAAAACTACATAAATAACTAAAAATAATTATAAGAATTATGTGTAAGTATACAGTCTTTACATATATTTGGAAATTTATATAACCATACAATAGTAAAATTTACCTTACAATTCAATACACTTCTTCAGTTTAAACTTCGAATAACTACGTGTATAATGTATCTTTATTTAATTAAATATAAACAAATTATAATAGCAATATGATAAATGTTTATGTTCTCCTATTATAGCAAATATGCGCATTACATAAATACATAACATAAAAAAAATAATATATTAACATTATTATACATTATAAAACGAACTAAATGTATTTTAATATATAAAATAATTTATGCTCATTATTATACTTATTTAATTAGTACCATGTAAGATTTTTTAAGGTTTTATTTTTGCAATATGTATGCCATATAGTTCCTATAGGTGTCCGTGACATCACTCATAGGTTCCATTTGAAAATCAGCGCCAGGACTCTGTTACCTGGCACATGCTGAAATGGAATCCTGATTGATACATTTCAAATACACATGTTCTAATTTTGTAATATATTCGTATATGTTTGTTAAAAGAATGTATCAATAAATTTTTCTTTCTTTCTTTCTTTCTTTCTAAAGTCGGTTTACGGATGATTATTTTAAGTGATAATGTCATAAGAAAACATTGATAAAAAATTGCATACTTTCATGGATTGAACCAACATAAACAATGGAAATCATATTAACTTTTCACTTCATTTTATAAACGGTTGATAAATAAGTTTTCTGTGTGGTGACGGAGTAAGAATATAATTTACCACCCTCTATCTTACCCGTGGGTGATCGTATGAAACGGCTGAGGGATATATAACGTATATAACATCTATGCAAAAGAAGGAAATCTCGAAGATCTCGAGATGATGAGACAATGGAAACCATATTAACTTTTCACTTCACTTTATAAACAACAAAACAGTATCAAGTCATGTCAAATTCTAAAAATACAAGAAGGTTTAGGTCGATCGTGCCTCTATCACTTGTTCCGCGCTCTCGCTCGCACGCTCGGCTCAGACGGAACGTGACATTTTCGTGCGACCGACGTTAATCGATTTATAAGACTTTATCATGATGGTCTTATCTAATATAATTTCTTTTTTTCTTTCCACAGTGAAGCTGCCAGAGGATTCTAATGCGGTCGGTGGTGGACGTTTTACCATCGGTCCGGCGCCGGCGCGCGACTGGGAGATGGTGCCACCCGACGGGAAGTGGGGATGGTGCGTTCTCGTAGGTAATCCGCCAAATAATACCGCTATTATACAGCGGTATTTATAGTACCATCAGCTCTTTTGATTCTTCAATAAATAAAGAACCATTGTTCTTCAACACTAAACTTTAAATATAAAACTATAAATTACTAGCAGACCCGGCCACGCGTAGCCGTGGCTAAGGTAGCCTCAGTAACACGTGATGGTTATGCTAATAAATTGTAGCTTATATGAAACGTTTGTACGTTTAACATAGCGCCACCTATAAAAATATTTATACTCAATCCGACCAACAGGTCAACATCTGTTAGAATCGTTTGGAGATAACAGATATATGTGACTGTGACTGACTGACTGAAATAATACATAAATACTTTGCAATAAAATAATATTGCGACTATAAATTGAGATGGAAGCTATGGATCAAACTACACATGCTGTGCAAATATGATGGAAATCGGTTAAGTACTTTAGGAGGCCATCTCGGACAAACAACTTAACGCGTAATTTATATATATTAAGATTATAACTACTTATTATTAAACTATACGCGTGAATGTGAGCAAAACCAAAATAATGGCCTTTGAAAGAGATGAAGCCAGAACAGATGTAAGAGTAACAATAGGTAATGATGTACTAGAGCAAGTGGATGAATTTGTATATCTTGGATGTGGATTTAGCCGAGATGGAAGGTACACCACTGATGTAGAGCGAAGAGTGAATGCGGGAAATAGATTGAACGGAGCGTTGGGGCAACTTCTCTGCAGCCACCACCTCAGCCAGAAGGCACGTGTAGCAATACATCGAGAGTTGGATATGCAGAAAAGAGTATGAAAATAAAATTAATGCGGTCGAAATGCGATCTCTACGGAAAATCTGTGGAGTTAGGCTGACCGATCGCATTCGTAACGACGACGTAAGAGAGCGAGTAGGTATGAAAGAGAGTATTGGTGTAAAGATGCGAAAGGGAATGCTCCGATGGTTCGGACATGTGGAAAGAATGCCGAACGAACGTCTGGTTAAGAATATATACAATGCGAAAGTGGAAGGATGTAGGTACCGAGGGAGACCGAGACTATCCTACTTAGACCAGATCGGTCACGTACTGAAGGAAGGTGGAGTCAAGAGTCTCCGAAACCGGCGAGCGTGTATGAAGAGAATTATGAATGTTGAGGAAGCGAGTGAAGTATGCAAGGATAGAGTTCTCTGGCACTCTGTTCTCTCTGCCTACCCTACAATGGACATGGCGTGATGGTATATATGTATTAAACTATATATTGACCCTGAATTGTATTGTAAATCATATCGGTAACGCCCCTAAAAACTATTAACAATCTTCTCCTATCATAATCGTAATGTGAATTAGGTAATATTTATTTTTGTTATTTTATTAATTGTTTAATATCAATATTAGTGGAATCGACTGCACAGATGGCGTAGTGGTTAGAGATGGGCGTTTTCAGATTTTTACGCAAACCGATACAAATTCGATTTCTGATATTGAAATCGATTTAAAAAACCGATTTCAGAAATCGATTTCCAGAGCGATTGTCGGAGCGGATTTACCTTAGTCTCGATCGATATTCGATGGTTTTAGTTATTTTAGCGTAGCAAACGAAAAACGTAAACGAACAAACGCATTCAAAATATTTTTCTTTAGTTTCTTTGTTGATTGGATTTAGGTGTACGATTTTCCTTCATGCTTTATCTAGGCTTAACTAAGTACTAGACTAGCAAAAATGTTTTGTTTTGAGTGTGATACAAAACTTTCTGGCGTATTTAAAAATCGTCATATTTACAATGATTTCATGATTATATTATATAATGTACATTTTTAGTATGGTTTTTTTCTTACCATTTTACATTTAATAGTTATTTCTTATTTATCATCAAATCGTATGTACGATACTAACATACGTTAGTATAGTATTGAATCATAAAATACCTATATAATTATATAGTTCACGAGAACACAAAAATAATATTACGCGCACACTGCACGTATCACCAAGGTCAAGTGTGGATCAAAACTCTCCAATAATTCAAAAAATCTATTTAACAAACGCAAAACTTAAACGTATTGCGTAATATTATCATGGAAGTAGTTGCATTCTGATATAGATCTTATTCCCTGTCCCGTATAATTCTGTTTGGTATCAATCTGCCATTCTTAGTTTCTTAGAAACCGCAATTCTCTCCATCTCTTTCACTGCACTAAACGATCGCTTAGTTAGAATGAAAGGAGGCGAATTTTAATGAAATTCGCTTTCTCTCATTCTGACTAAGCGATCGCTTAGCGGAGTGAAAGAGATAGTTAGTAAGTTTTCAAATATTGGTTTGGTTTGCAAAACTAGCAATAGAAAACGATTGCGCGATGATTAGATTTATTATTAGTTTGCGTTTTCGTCGTTTTGTTTTGATATGTGTTGATTTAGTTTCTGCCGAAATACGTTTTCTAAAATCAGTTTGTATAGTGTTGAATATCGATACGATACGATTTCTGACTGAAATCCGATTTCAGATTCGTTTTGATATATCGGACGCATACCTAGTAGTGGTTAAGATACCGACCTTCCGTGCCAGTGCCATGGGTTAGGTTCCCACGCGGGACAATATTTTGTGCTATCCACAAAGTGTTGTGGATAGCACAAAATTGGTGTGTAATTTTACTGCGTTAATTGCATGTTTGTAAAGTCCCCCGCATTACAGGGATTATTACCTTAGTGCAGGGTGGTGTCTAACAAAACATTATTTCCAACTTTTCCACTTTAAACCTTTTCTAATTAAATTTGTTGAGGGATCCCAAGAGAATTAAAATCATCTCCCAGGATTACCTGAGGGTTAAACCTCGTTGTCATTTATGAAGACCATTGTGGATCATTGCTTACAGAAGTTACAATAAGTTGGATATGCGATGGGATTAGTTCCAATAAAAAAATTACAATCTAAAAGTTCGATCATATCTCTAAACTACTGGGTACGCCTCCGAAGACAAAGACCGAGTTCCGGTGCCCCGCCCGCTCGGCGAAGAGTTCATGTAAGGCTGGTCTATGGGGTCACGCGCAGCTTCTTCTGTCGCCCCGGACGGATTTAGCGAAGTGTAACACATACATAACCCGCCACCAAAAAAAAAATATCTCCTAACTAACCGATAAGTGTAAAAACAAAGCGATTTTGGGAAATATTTAATGGCATTATTTTTCAAATTACTGAAATTTTTAGCTTTTAATATGCTTAATTATTTATAAATATCCGATTACGAAACGAAAAATGAAGTCACAAGCGGGGTTCGAACCCGCACCTATTGGGAATCCGGCCCAACCGTGCTGCCACTTACACCATCGTGAACTATTTTAGGACATGCAAATTTCGATTCATATTATATCTTACGTCTTCAAGGTGACGTATGCCATCTACCGGACAATGTTTACACATTGTATAGACTTAATACTTCAAACTTTACAGTTAGAATTGTATTAAACGATGACACAACCTTGTTATTTAAATTACTGAAATTTTTAGCATTTAATATGCTTAATTATTTATAAATATCCGATTACGAAACGAAAAATGATGTCACAAGCGGGGTTCGAACCCGCACCTATTGGGCATCCGGACCAACCGTGCTGCCACTTACACCATCGTGCATCATCGGCATTATTTTTGTTCGTTAATTTTGTGTAGGACGTAATATCTCAGCTCATACAGGTACGACTCATTATTGGGCCTGAGCCAGCTCCATAATAGGAGGGAAATTTATCCAATAAAACCACGCTGATCAGATTCGTATAGGAATTTATGTCAAGTTTTCAGTCACTCAAATCTTCTGGTGATCATAATCTCATCTTTATCACAGCCGATATATGTCCAACTGTTGCGCTCGAGCCTCCTTCACAATGGAAAGGCAATTGACCTGCTATACCACGCTGGTCAGACGTGTTGGTATAGGGTTTTGTTTCGAGTTTTTCTTCACCTGCATAGATGTTATATGCATTTTATATCCCTTATACTTACGATCACCCACGGGTAATATAGAGGGTGGTGAATTGTATTTTTACTCCGTCACCACACGGAAAGATCTTTTGGTGTCCAGTCTTAATTTTTCTTTAATTCTAAAAATATTCTAGACCCACCACACGAGCTATTTCGAATTACATTTGTGGTATTCTGTAATTTTCCAGGTGCTACGCTTGTTAATATCCTGATACCTGGTACTATAAAGTCTTTTGGAGTGCTGATGGTGGAATTCAATGATGTGTTCCGGCCCACCGCCATGGCATCAGCTGGCATCGGAGCGCTCTGCTACTTTTTGTACAGTAGTCTTGGTGAGTAGACCGTTAGACCTGCGGATTTTTTTTCTATTTACAGTCTCTGAGGAGTCCTTTGCGGATTGATTCTTAATGCGACCACCTGCGGTTTCGGTTAGGGGGTACACCCCCTAGCGGAGCATTGACATAATTTTCTAGGATAAAAAGGTTGAAGACATAGACTGTTCGGGTACCCAAATGGTCAGCACAAAGAGTGGAATAGACGCGGTAGCTCCATAATAGCGGAAAGCTTGGTAAGTGATGCTGGACAATGTGTAACCGTAACAAAACCTGTTGAATAGAATAAAGCGTGTACCTAAATGTGGCGACGAAGCGAGTCGGATAGGTCGGATAGGAAATCCTCTATGATAATACACTCCGCCATAGACGCGATCGCTGATATAGACGTTAGTATCTGCGCCTGATCCACTCTAAGTCTCGGCGGAGGTTGCGGGTGGATGGACCAAGCGATTAGTCTGACACCTGTTGAGAGAACTCGATAGTACCCAAAAAGATAATTCACCGAGCTGGCCACCGAGGTCAAGGAATCAGTACCAATGGTCAGTCCCAACGGTTTTGGAGCGGGAATACGATAAACTATATTGCTGTATGCTGTCTTTCCTCCCCCTCAGAGAAATTAAACAGCTAAACCCAGACGAGTATTTTCTTCCGTTTGATTTTAGGCTACCACAAAATAAAGCTTGTACAACTTTAGATTATTTTTATGTACTATTACCAACAGCACTAATTGTATAGTAATTTATATAGAACCCCGGTCAATTCGACCTGATGCCGTCTGGTCAACAATTACATTCCCAAAGAGAATGAACGTCAGGCAGGTGGCCGGTCACAAAACTATTGCTACGTGTACATACTGCATCGATCACAAGTAATTGAGATGAGAGTAGGAGAATGACGAAATGTCATAGTAATTTAAATATCGAGTAGTTGTGCACAAGACCAAACTGATGACCTGGTGATTCAGATAATCGATCTACTGTCTAATATTCTAGGCTCTAGTGCTGGGGTCAGCAACCTGCGGCTCTTTGGATGTGAAGTTGCGGCTCTTTAGTTCTATACGCAAAGAAAATATATTTTATAAAGAAAACATTTAAAAATGTTTCTGAATTGATTAATGAGGATTAGGCGCAAATTATTGATGGGAAAAAATTGCAGCTCTTTAAAAACTTTAAACTTTTCTAAATTCAAATTTTTGGCTCTTCCGGCTCAAAAGGTTGCCGACCCCTGCTCTAGTGGATTTAAACATCTTTTGTCCATGTGGTATTACAATTATTACTGTATACCTTCCCAGGGGTGCCTATTGATGACTACATGATTCATGCAAATAATAACAATACAACATAAGGAAAACTCGAAACAAAATCTTATCTGTCTAGCAAGGGACACTCGATCCTGTGTCCAATATTGTAGTGAGGTTATTCGAAGAAATTATCTTTAAAAATATATATCTCTTCTCCAGGGCCCCTGTCGTCAATTCTATCAGTAAAATGGTCATATCGAACGGTTACGCTGATCGGTGGAAGTTTCGCCGCCTTCGGAATGATATCCAGCCATTGGGCAAACTCCATCACTTATTTGTACTTCAGGTGAGGATCTTACAAAATTAATAAGCTTATAAAAGGAAATATTGATCTTTTTGGCGTGCACGTGACAGCGTCATGTTGTGATCTTCTTGTATGATGTTCAATATAGTGTTAAATAATTTTGGTGGTATTTTATGTAATGTGATGCGTAAGAAGTGTTAGACTGTAGTGAATATGATACGATAGTGCTTTACAAACAATTTCGTTTTTCAAAGAAATTTCCAGAAGATACTATTAACAGTGTACATTTTTGAAAGCAACGATTTGACTAATTTCAAGAAACTAAAAGACTGGTAAAATGTGAAAATATCAAGCTTAAAGAGAAAAGTAGTGATAGTAAACGAGCTTTTTAATAATAGTCTTTCACGTTCCCGCACAAACTCTAAAATAAAAGTTGGCATTTGGCAATTTGCATTGCGTTTCCATCCATCCGCCCGTAAACGTCCACTGTTGGACATAGGCCTCCCCACGAAAATACCATCTGCAACGGTCCTGTGCCACCTGCATCCAATGGTTTCCTGCGACCTTGATGAGGTCATCAGTCCACCGAGTGGGGGGGCCGTCCTACGCTGCGTCGTCCGATTCGTGGTCGCCACTCGAGAACCTTTCTTCCCCAACGGTTGTCGGTTCGTCGAGCGATGTGGCCTGCCCATTGCCACTTCAACGTGCTAATTCTTCGGGCTATGTCGGTTACACCCGTTCTTCTACGGATTTCCGTATTCCGGATTTTATCACGTAGAGAAATACCGAGCATAGCCCTCTCCATAGCACGCTGAGCGACTTTGAGCCTTTTTATGAGGCCGACATTTAGAGACCACGTTTCAGTGCCTTAAGTCATGCGTTGCACAATTTAACTTACACATTGGCAAATGTCTCCTTAAAAACGTAAATATAATACGATACGAGAATTGAATGTCCTACAATAGTTCACGGTGGTGTAAGTGGCAGCACGATTAGGACGGATTTCCAATAGGCGTGGGTTCGAATCCCACTTGTGACATTTTTCACTCGTAATCGGGTTTTTATAAATAATCAAGCATATTAAATGCTAAATTTCAGTAATTTGAAATTTAACTTAATATTCTTTCATCCTCTACAGCGAAGAACATTTTTTTTTTAAATTTTGTATAACCTTTTTTTTTTATTATTTTTTATCAAGCTTCGGTGCTATGGTGGGCATTGGAGCTGGTCTAGCTTTCCCGCCGACTGTCTACATAGTGACATCATATTTCGTGAGGCGTAGAGGTCTCGCTAATGGTATATGCATGTCTGGTAGCGCCTTTGGCAGCATCATCCTACCACCGGCGTTGAGGTACCTGCTAGAAGAATACGGTTATCAGTGAGTACGAATACTTTCTTCTTATCATTCCATTTGTAATATCCGATTATAAATAATGCACTTCGTTGTTTGAAAAGGGTCAATCGGTATATTTCAACGTTGTCTCTGACCGAATGCCGCCCTTCTGTCCAGACCATAGTCTACCAAAAAAAATATTGTATAAATAAGACTTTTAGCTATAAAGTTTGTTCTTACAATTAATAAAAAGAATATTTCGCTGTCCTAGACCCGAAGTTCACGGACCTAAGCCTATCTATCATTATCATCATCACAACATCACAGAGGACAGAAACATCTACAAATAGAAGGGTTTCACCAACAACAACACCACCAGCGCCAAGAAGAAACCCTAAAAGACATGTTGTCGCTCAACATCTATGACACATTAATTGCGCTCTTCAAGCTTTATCCAATTATAATGAAGCCACTTCAAGAACATTAATTTTATAAACAAACCACCATAACAATTAAATTAAATATAAAAAGAGCACGGACAAAAAGTCTGTGGAATAACATACTCATAATAAAAAAAAAAAAGGCTATCTATCACCGAATTAGACCAGTGTGGGTATGTGGTACGTCATCCTCATTCGCCTACTCTTATCCCAATTGTTTGGGGGCGATACAATATGTACTCTTCTTTCATAGTACATATTGTAAAAGTTATTGGCAAAAGTTTTATGACCGGCCGCCTGCCAGACGTCAACACTACTTGTGAATGTAATTGTTGACCAAACGGCATTAGATGGAGTTGGCCCAGTTCATTATAAGGCTCTTAGTCGTCTTTTACGACATCCACGAGCAAAGTAAGGGTTGCTATTAATTTTAATATATACCCTATATTTTTTTAGGGGAGCGGTTCTGATATTGGGTGGTATAATGCTGAACGTTTGGGCAGCTGCTTTGTTGTTCCAACCTGTTGAAGAACATATGGTGAGGAAGTACAAAGACCCAGAGGAGGAAGAGGATTGTCCGCAGGTAAAGATTTCTTCAAAAACCTTTGCTCGTTTTCACATGTAACGCTTAAAATGATTGATTAATTTGACTGCAGTGATGGCTTAGTGGTTACCGACCTACTGCACTAGGCAAGTGGGTTCGATTCCCACACAGGACAAAACTTTGTACGAACCACAAATTTTTGTTACGAGTTTGTGTATATTTGTAAAGTCTCCTTTAGGATTAATTTTTTTTAATAAAAAATAAAAATATCAATTTTTATATTTTAATTGATATCTATAAATCAATTAGTAATTGATATTCTGTGTCATATAATATGATTTAAGTGTGACTTAAATATAGGAATTGTCGATATTATAGTTTTAGAATTAACCATAATGTATGCGAAATTTCAACGTTAAGTTTTTATCACTTGTGACAGCAAAATTGTCAATAAAAATCCATAAAAATTAGGAGTAAGAGATAGAAATCAAAGTGGATTAGTATTAAAGTTAATAAAAAATTAATAACTAATACTGTAGCGGGTAGATATAAATCTTAACATTAACATTTCGTAAAAAAATTACCCTTAAGGGGTAAAATAAAAATAGGGGAAGAAAAAATTTAGGAAAGTAACCTTTTACGCGGGCGAAGCCGCGGGCAGAAACTGGTTTACTATAAAATATGCGCCAATGACCGAATAAACGGTAACTAACTACCTTTACAACAAAAATATTGTGTGGTTTTATGAAAACACGTTAAAAGTGAAACTTTTATTCACATTGTAGACATTTAACTAAACATTTTCGGAATAGTATTCCATTAAGGGTATAAAAATCGCATCATCAATCTTACTTTTATCGTTAGAAAATGGGAATTATAATGGGAAATGATAAAAGTAGACTAGGTCTCAAACTAATATTTTTATTGAACTCTGTGTCTTAGAGTACGACATACATAATATTTAACAATTATCTATATACTACACGGTCAGCTGATGCCAACTACGCCGCCATATTGCTCTGAAGAGCGCCTTCCACTTTATCCCTACTCCGCGGCCGACCGTCACGCGACATGCAACACACAGACGTAAAAGTTTAGGACGATGTAATAAAAGATTCACTTTAAAAAAAAACGATAATTAGAATTAAGACCGCACGTCAAAGTGAAAACTTCATTGGCCAATCCCAATCAATTTATATATATAGGTATAAGTAAATAATATTATGTATTATGCAGTATTATTAAGGATCGTGTTCGTAGATTGAATGAGAAAAAAGTCAAAAATTAAAGTTAATATTTATTAAATTCTATATGAATCAAATTATTTATTTTCTTTATCCGTATTCTACAAATGATACAATCGATTTGTGATAACTAAAATAAGAAAATATGGCATAGTAAAAGTTCACAGAAAATAAAAATTAGGTTAACTTTTAATTATATTACAAATACATACATTTATATATACGCATATAATATAAACATCAGGTGACTTACCTATACGATCGAATCCCTTTATATAATATCAATAACAATAATTATGCTTTGTGTAACGGTTATTGGTTATTTTTTTTTTTCAATATATATTATTTTTCCAAAATGTATTATTTTTCAATATTACCAAACCGCTAAATACACACACTAACCTCACAATGTAAAACAAATAGTTGTTGAAATAATAATAATTATTATTACGTATCAATTATAACAAATTAATTTAATAAAGACATTTAAGACGTAAGAATTGATCATACGAAATACAGCGATACAACTGCGAAGAGCAGCTGACTGTATCTTTCTCGCTCGGGTACACTCGGCGGTCTCGAGTTCACCCGATCGAGCGTTTCACCTCAGAGCATGACGGATCAGCCTAATTTATTACCCACGACAAAATCTGTGTGCGGTGCGTCTAAAGAAGTTTTCACTTCAAACAAATATGAAACCACGGTAAAAGGTTATTTTTACGCATTAACCATTTTGACGCATTTCATTGGGTTTGTATTAGTTTTAATTTCACTATATTTTGAATACTTTATAGCGTAATTATTTACTGAAGGACCGTGAACCCGTTAAAAAAATCCAAATAACTAGTCAAATACCGTGATAAAAGCCGTAAAAAAATGTTTTTTTTTTAATTTTCATTCGTAGATTTATAAAAAAAAAATGTTTAGAAATTTTTAGTGTAACTATTTCGGGATAACCCTTTTTAACTTTACTTGTCTTATTAACAGGACTTTACCTATATTTGTTATATTAACAAGAGGTATATATTTATTATATAAGGTATATTTTGTTTGTCTGTGTTTGCTTATTATATTGGTTGGTTTATTCGTACAATTATGTACATTAAATTGATATCACATTATTTCATTCATTTAAAAATTAACACATTCATTATTTTCATGCGTGATTTTTATTTATATATCTCGAATTTTGGAAATTTAGAAAAGAAAACGCTTTTTAAATTAACGATTTTCTATTTCACAAAAAAAAATCTATACCGTGCGGTTATTTATTTCAACAAAAAAAAAGGTGTTTTTGAAAATGAAACTGGCTCTAAGTAGAGCGTGACGGCTGACATCATACACATTAAAAGTAAGCAATAGTCATTATTATTGTATGTTCTATGTATATATGTGTGGACATAGTTTCCCAAACTGGAATTGGTCAAAAGAGGAAAAAAAAAATACTTTCAATTTTAAAACTATACAGTAAAGAAATTACAAGGATGGACCTTCAGCTTGAACTGAAGCTAAATATAAATCAATATGTAAGTAAAGGTAAGAAATAACTTAAGAAATTGTCATAAGAAATTCAATTGGTATAAGGCGCTGCTTAGTTTTTAAAATGCTTCGATATTTGTTTGCTATAGGAATTGATGCTCAAGGTTCGATCCTGGGTTAATTATTATTTTTTAATTTTCTCTAGATTTCCTCGTTTTTTTCATGTGTTTTTTTTTTTGTTTCGAAATTAACAACAATGTTATTGAAATTTAGAGTTATGTTGCATTAAAAGTAAAGAGCATGTCCTCTGTTACGCGGGACCAAATGATTCATTTGGTGAAATGTTACACTTCTACTACATCTTTGGGGATAAAGGCATAAGATTATATAAAAAAAAAATGCAATTTGAATGATATATGAAGCTAAATTATAAAAAGTTAGGTTAGTTAATGAATTAAGAATTAACAATATTAACTTATAATATTGTCGCATGCGGTTTTAGATTATCATTTACTAATCTTGGTATAAAAAATACAATTCATAATCCCCTATCTTACCCGTTGAAAACAACTAAATGATAAAATATATAATTGAAATAAAAATCTATATCAACTCGTCTAACCGACGCAGTGTTTGATGGGACCATCAAACACTGTGCGATGAGTATAGTAGATCGATTTCTCTACCGTTATATCGGAGTCTTAAATCCAACAGTGGGACATACATGAGCTAAGATGATGATGACAATTATTTAGAAATGTATTAAGTATTATAAAAAATTAAATAATAAGAATGTAAATGAAGGAGAATAAAATGATTTAGGTGAAAAAAAAGGGGTCTTAAAATGATCAAAGTGAAAATATTTGGGAAACTATGACCTTCTATGTTGTTTTTTTTTGCATTTTCGTTTGGATGTACGTTATTTGTAAATAGTTGCTTTTTATTTTCGCTCGGTATATGGTAAGCACGTACTAACAACATAAATTACGAGACAATTATTTTTTGTTTCTATTTTAATGCACTCGCTTAAATTGTGGCACGCTTTATCACGGCTTTGTGTAATTGCAGCAATATAAAAATTAAAGAAAATCTGCGGTCAAATTTGTAATCGTGTTAGATTAAACATGCTAGAGTATATACTAAAAGGCCATCGAAGTCAAAGATCGGGTACCGGTGGCTCGCTCGCACGGCGTAAAGAAGCGTTTTGCAGGGTGGGGTTTTTGAGGTCGCGCGCCACCTCTTCCGTCACTTCAGATGGATTTGGTGCGGCGTGACCACCTCCATAGTCCACACGAAAAAAAAGGGTAAATATTAAAATACAGTGTTTTATCACTTTTAAAAGTTACCCTAAAAAATAACTCAATAGCTGAGCTTTATTTAATAATACCATTTATTTAATAGGAACCGAAGTTTAAACGCATCCAAATAAATGGACTCAGTTACAGATGAATATCTTGATGACCAAGCTCAAGACTTTCTTTCTTTTTGAGAATATCTCAACGCCCAAGCTTACCAGGCCTTTCTTTTTTTTTGAAAATTTAATTATTTAGATATCAGTTGTAAAAAAGTTTCAAAGTTTTTTAAATACTTCAGTAAGTTACTTTGAAGTTATTTTGATACAAATTACATACATTTTTTTTTATATAATCTATCAACATAATAAGAACTGTTTATTCAATTAAAGTAAAAGATAACTCTAAATTAATTACATACATACACATACATATCATCACGCCATATCCCTTGCAGGGTAGGCAGAGAGAACAGAGTGCCAGAGAACTCTATCTCTGTATACTTCACTCGCTTCCTCAACATTCATAATTCTCTTCATACACGCTCGCCGGTTTCGGAGACTCTTGACTCCACCTTCCTTCAGTACATGACCGATCTGGTCTAGGTAGGTTAGTCTCGGTCTCCCTCGGTACCTACATCCATCCACTTTCGCATTGTATATCTTCTTAACCAGACGTTCGTTCGGCATTCTTTCCACATGTCCGAACCATCGGAGCATGCCCTTTCGCATCTTTTATTGCAAAGGTGCGATTAGTGGCAGCAACACTTACTGTTGGGTATGCTATTTACTCGTTTGCCATCAAAGCAATAGAAAAGCATAAGAATCGAACTGAGGCTATCCAGATTAAGAGACTGCTTGATTTTCCAACTGAGCTGTTGTTATTTTTGATACCAGTGGGTTAAATTTACCTTTATTTTCTAATTATATTTTTCAATTGTTGAAAACATTAGAAAAACAGATTTTAAATAAATAAAACCTGGCTAGATCTCTTTATCGCTCCGAAATTACCTTCATACTAAAGTTCATCGAAATCATTGGAGTCGTTTTAGAGATTCTGAGTGTATGTTATTCCAGAATTGCTGCGTTAATAATTATACAGGGTGGAAGTGGACCGCTCTCGAAAACAAACACAGGGGACCCTACTAGTCCTACTTGTAATGATAGGCTTAAAAAAACGACTCTGATGAAAAAAAAAATCGCTTCGCGGGGTCATTGAACTCTTGAACATATGATCGTGAGTTTTGAATAGATTGCGTCTTTTCTCTTCTGAGTAAAGTGAAATATTTATGGAATTATTGTTACATGGCACTGTCCTAATACGATGGAATGTGAAAAAAACTTAATATTCGTTGTGAAAATATTTTTTTTTCATCCTAATCGATTTTTTTCTAGCCTATCATTACAAGTAGGATTAGTAGGGTCACCTGTCTTTGTTTTCGGGAGCGGTCCACTTCCAACCTGTATATGTATAGAGATTATGGACGATTATAAAATAACCGAATCATTAAAGTTGGATTTGTACTAGTGTTAATATTATTTATTGCGGGAAACATGTTAAAATTTTGTTGCACTACACGTCATATGTTTTAACTTCAGCGTGATATATTTATTTTTGAATTGATTTCATTCTTATTTAGAATTTCAACTAACATTTCACGAATAATAATAAAGCATTTAAATTATTAGATTGTTTTAAATCAAATTTATTAAAATACCAAAGACTCAGATACGTTAAATTTTTTGTTAATTACCCTAATATTTCAATATTTGTGTTGCGTAAGGTAGATGAAAATAAAAGGCATTCTCGATTGTAGCAGAATAAAGTGTGTTATAAAAATATAAAGAAAATAGAGTAATTAAATAGTTATTCCTTATGTAATACAGGTTTTATATAGCTTAATGGTTCAAACGTTTAAAAACACGTTTAAAACATTTAAAAAGAGGCTCTTACTTTTTGCAATTACCCTTCTCATCAATTTAACTGCACTTTCATAAGTGAAGCATTTTGAATTGAATTCAAAAATTATCGAATCGCATTCGTCGAAGTTAAGTTCATTGAGCTGTATTAGAAGTAAATATTGAAAATAGACAACATCACAGTGAATCTCAGCGTATTGTTGAATCCTTATGCCTCAGGGTAACTAACATGTGAACATATTTAAGACAAATTGGTGATATGTCAAATTGTGATAATTAAATTTAGTGGATTAATTAGTGTAGCATCTCATTTAATTATTGTATAATAAAACTGCCAAATATTTGGTATTATGTAAAATACTGCACTGATGGTTGAGATTAAAAACCTACTACACATATGCCAAAGGTCACCAAGGATTCGATGCCAATGTAGGACAATAATTTATGCGACACATATTGTTATTCCGAGTCTAGGTGTAAGTTGAGTCCGATAATTGTATGTTTATACAAGTTATAGTTTCTTTGTGCAGGATGTTGTTTAAAAAAAAAAAAAATATTACGAATTTATACATGTATTAAGGATCATACAAAATTTAAATTTTAGTTGTGAAAATAAAACGTTAGACTGTAGGTATCTATTTCAGGAACTTTAGCACCGTTTATTATTGAGTCCGGTGCATTGTTCATATGATAGAGAAAAAAATCGTTTCAGAGAAAAAAAAATTCAAAGAAAAAATATATTTCAAAGAAAAAAAAATTTCACAGAAAAAATAATTTATCGTACTTACAAATTTATAATATCGCAGCATATAAAATATGTATTCCCCTTTTTGATTGAAATTGGCTAAAAATGTTTATATTATTAAATATATTTATCGATTTTAAAATTGTTTGGTTGCAGTTGGTCGCGATGTAAGAAAATTATTATTTCGCTTTATATTGACTCTCAGTCTTACAAAATATACACATTTTTTTTTAATAAATCCGTAGAGTATTTGTTTCATTTTCAAAAATATCATTGAAAATAACCGTTAATTATTTAAAAAAATAGAAAATGTTATTTAAAGTAATGTGGTCATAGAGTTTTTGGCGGGAATCTAAAACGTCATGTAGTGCTCTTGTATTATATTCGATATCTTAGTGTTTTAACGTGTTATATTCGATCATTTTGATGGCATTTTATGTAATGTGATGCGGCGGAACTACTGGGATGTAGTGAATATCATATAAAAGTGCTTTACAACGTTTTCGTTTTTCATCAAAATTCTCACAAGATACCATTAACAGTGTGGCCATAGCACTGTTGATGGCGACAATTCGACTGACTGACGGACAATGACTAATCTGAAAACACTAAAAACTTGACGATAATTATAACTCGACACTGGCAACAATGGCTCATTTAAGTAGCTGATTGCCAATACATAAAAATAAGAAGAAGAATGTGGTCATATTATACTAATGTGAAATAGTGTTGTTCGTATAATTTCATTCTGTTACAAAATAGCGGTAGCTATATATTTTTAATTTTATTAAAATTGCGAAACACATTTATTTTTGAGCAAAAATTATACTTAATTATAGGCGAGACCGTGTGGTGACGGAGTAAAAATACAATTCACCACCCCATATCTTACCCGTGGGTAATCGTACGAGACGACTAAGGGATATAAAACGCTTATAACATCTATGCCACAGAAGGAAAACTCGTAACAAAACCCCATACTAACACGTCTGACCAGCGTGGTATAGTAGGTCAATTTCCCTCCCATTATGGAGGAGGCTCGAGCTCAGCAGTGGGACATATACGAGCTGAGATGTTGATAGGCGAGACTCGTGGATAGGTATAACATTTTCTAAGCCCGAATGCGTATTGTACTTTAAAATATTATTTATCTGTAAACCTAAATGTATGTATGTATTACGCACAAGTCTGAATGAATACAAAAATATGTGCAAATCTGGTCACAGAAGAAGTTAATCTTTAATCATTTATAATAATAAAATTAAAAGTGCTTGTGTACAAAGTACACATGTCAGAAGTGAAAATATTTTGGCAAACTTATATTTAAATAACGTTTACATACATCAACCAATAGCGTGTATTTTTCTCGATCTCCCTTTCTCTCTCGCTCCATGACTATGTGCTTCATACTACGTTCGCCCTTTCTCACTCTCTCTTAATCGCTCTCTCCCTCTTCCTGGACAAAAACGTCCCACATTTTCGTGTCGCGTTTCATTTGTAAAAATGTTACCCTTCTGCGCGCAAAGAAGTTTCTCTTCAATATATTTCTTATTTAAAATTCTACTATTTAGCTTAAGAAAAAATGTATATATTTAATAATAATTAATATTATCTTCGTCTTCCTAAAAACATAACTACTTCTGATAATAATAAATAAATCGCAGTCATTCGCTGCCAGTCTAGTCGCGACGTGTTTTGCTATCACCTCTTGCATTTATGCTTACGAAAATATATGCGTGACTGCCATACAATTAGTTTAAAAGTGTGGTTATTAGGGTGGTTTTATCCCTTAGACCAGGGGTCTGCAAACTGCGGCTCTTTGTATGTGAAGTTGCGGCTCTTTAGTTGTACACATAAAAAAATATTTTATAAATAAAACAATTAAAAATGGTTCTAAATTGATTAATGTGGATTAGACACAAATTATTGTTGGGGAAAACAAATTTTATAATTTCTAATTTTTGGGTCTTCCAACCCAAAAGGTTGTCGATGCCTGCCTTTGACTTATAGGGACGAACTTTTATTTTTGTTTTCACACATAGTGGGATATTTATATCACATTACTTGATTTTTTAAAACAAAAACACGTCATTAAAAGAACAAATAATAGTAGGTATAATAGGCGTTATATAATGAAAATGCTTATTCAAACTGTATTTAATTACTTCAATATTTAATATAACGTTTGCGTTAAAAAGAGAGTGTGATTATGCGGTGACAACGTCACAACGACGTAATTAACGAATGAGTTTTTGATCATTAATTAAATTAACGTATTATATAATAACGATAAAGCGTTATGGCAAACGAAATAAAGCATGTTACGTATATAAGGGGCCGTCCATTAATCACGTGAGGTTTGAAAGGGTGTGGTGTAGTAAAATATCACATGTATTAATTTTTACGTCAAACGCTGCGATTTCTAAATTGAAAAGCGGCGTGTAGTGTGACTTTGACTTGCCGTTGTCAGGCCACAAACGAAGTTTATAGATGATCTGTATAAAGACCTTTTTACGAAGTATAAAAAGCAAAAAACCGAGAATATAATGAGCTGTGGCTACTTCTTTGTAGGTACTAAAAATTCACGTAATGTGGGGTGTTTGTTTGGTCGGTCTTAAACCTCATCACGTATCACCAAGGTGGAGAGGGGTTAAAAAATTCTAAAAAAAATCACGTGATTAATGGACGTCCCCTAATAAAAAGAAATCATGTCTATTATATTAATAACGAAATATACGTTATTTTAATCTAAATAACTGATAGATTTATAACGTATGCTATTTGTTGTATATAGATCGTTATAAGATGTATATAATGCTTTTTAAGATAATTTTTATTGGTGGATGGTAATTTCTATGACGTTCTTTCACACATAAAAATATTGTAAATATACATAGCGTAATTGTGTGTGTTTAAACGTTAATTAATTAACGTGAAATAAATAAACTGAAACATTTAATAAGCTTTTTGGCGATATAAGTAACTGCTAACATTGAATTACTGTGTAGATATTATAAATTGATTGGTTTTGTAGATTAGTAGACATATATATTATATGCTTAGTTTCATTATACCAAAACAAGATATATATTACAGGATGACATCTTATTTGAAGAAGAAGAACCATTAGAGAATCACCAATTGTCACCATTAACACCGGAGAAGATGGAAAATACGCCGGAGAAGAAAGTCTCTTCTAACAATATTCAATCGATGACGTCGTCGCAACAATTACGGCACAATCCATCCAAAAGAAAGCTGTCTTACTCCCGTCCCATACCAAAAAGCACTTACAGCTCAACTTCGATAAACGATGGAGCAATGAAAAAGTTTGGATCTCAGGATGGTTTCGGTCGGAAACTTAGTACTGCAGGCCCAAAAAGAAATTTTTCAACCTCCAGTTTCGCTCACGTCTCATCACCTTTCCATGGTTCAACTCTATCCGCTTTTGAACAGCCAAACGAATTCGCGTCACAATTTTCGTTGAAATCCGTCACGGATAGCGTTGCGGAAGTTGCATACTGTTGCTTCTGTTGTAAAAAGAAAATTAAAAAAGAAGATCCTAATAAAAATAAATTTTTGGATCTGTCACTTTTGACAGATCCAACTTATTTAGTTATATTACTCTCAAGTAGTACGGTAGCTATATCTTGTACGAATTTTATTATATTACTACCCGCTCACGCTGAAAATATTGGGTTTGATAAAGCGAGAGGTGCTTATTTGCTCAGTACTGTCTCGGCACTCGACCTGGTCGGTCGTATTGGCGGCTCAGCGCTCTGTGATTTAAATTTAATACCAAAAACGTTTTACTTCGTCGGTGGCTTACTTTTTTCTGGTATAACGTTAGGTATAATACCCTTTTTAGAGTCCTATTCTGCTATAAGCGTTTTTTGCGCACTTTTTGGTTTAGCGTCGGGTATTAATAATAGCGTTACAACTTTAGTTATGGCGGAAATTTTAGGCGTTGAAAGAATTATGTCCTCGTATGGAATTAGTTTATTTGTTAACGGTATATTGCAATTGATAGGACCGCCTATTTGCGGATTATGGTATGAAAGGGAGAAAAGATATTTCACAATGTTCCTAACTTTTGGTTTTATCTCATTCTCGGGGGCGGCTATTTGGATTTTTATGCCGTTTATAAATAAAAGAAAGAGGGAGCAAAAAGAAAAGCAAGGGTTGGGGCAAAAAGTTTAATTTAATAGGACTGGCTGTAAGTTTTATTGTTGTGATCAATGAATTTCAGTGATCTGTCATTTCAACTGTAAAAGCTACTTTTTTCCTTATTGGTACCTTTGCCTTTATGAAAAAAAATACAACTCGTGAGCAGGTTTTACTTAAATACATATACGTAAATAGTAATATTTTCTTTAAACTTCATCATTCTCGTACTCTTATCCCAATTGCTTGGGATCGATACAATATGTACTCTTATTTCATAGTATATATTGTAAAAGTTATTGGCAATAGTTTTATGACCGGCCGCCTGCCAGACGTCAACTCTGCTTGGGAATGTAATTGTTGACCAAACAGCATCAGATGGAGTTGCCCCAGGTCGTTATAAGGCTCTTAGTCGTCTTTTACGACATCCACGAGCAAAGTAAGGGTTGGTGGTATTCGTAGCAGCTACCACACACTCTTTAAACTTATTACTCTATTTAGGTAAATAATACTTTGGTACTTATAGGAAATGTTAACAGATTAGCACATATAGTTAGACAGATCATTGCGATACCCATTTGGTGCAATAAAGCCACGAAATTATTATTATTTTTTTTAAGTAAAAAGAAAGATTTTAAAAAACTAAACTAGCATTTTGGATTTTCTTTTTGCCGGTATTCCGGAAAGGGTTAGCTTCTAAACGAATGTTAAAACAATTTCTTCCTAATTAAACAAATTGTTTTTGTAATTATTCTAAACGACTTTATCAGTTTTTACAAATTTTTGGTACATATAAAGATTATCCAGCTATAATTGGCAGCGATAAGTAGCGTTCTTGTCCAAATTTAGATTTTTATGCTGCTTTTTCTTAAATTTTGTATTTGGGTTATCAAAGTTTCAAAGATTATACAAATACCCGCATTAGGTTATTGAATTAAAAGCCCCCACAGCAGCTTCATAGTTAAGTACTTATATCGACTGCACAAAAAAGTGTACAAAATATATTAAAGTAGTAGAATTTTTCGTATGGTGACAAACTATTACAATGTGTCAACACCCATTCCTTTCACTAGATCGTAGGTAATTGAGTAGGATATAATCAGAAAAATATTAAAAGAGAAGTTAAGTTCTAAATCATAAAACTGCACAGATGACATGATTAAGATATTGACCTACCTGGCCAATCTCGTAAGTTCGATTTCTACGTACGACAATAACATGTGCGATTCTAAAGTGTTGTTCTAAGTCTGGATGTAATTTGTGTCTGTTAAATTGAATTTTTGCAAACTCTAGAAGTCTTGGTGCCAGGTGTTTTTTTAAAAAAAAAGTTCTGCTTATATTATTATGAAATAGATGAAAGGATGACCCACCTTTTTATCACTGTTAATTAATATAATGCACACCCCAAGAAAAGAAGAAATACAGAAAAGGATCTAGACGGAATAGGATATTAGGCAGTCTTCTCACTCTATGTGATGAGCAACTTCCTGAACTATCTCCAGTAATATTTTTGGCTAGAAAGGTAGATGGACAATGTGATAGATCATATATTATAAACGGTGTTGATATTGCACCCTAATGGGCGTAAGAATTTCAGGTGGGTAGTGAAAGACACTGAAATAACTGAGATTCATCGCTCTCTTTCTATGGGTGATAGTAAAACACGACTAAGGACGTCGAGTAGATGACACCGCTATAAGAGAAGATAAACTCGAAATAAAACCTTATACCAACCTGTTTAATCAGCGTGGTAGTATATCAATCTTCTTCCCGCTGTAGAAGAGGCTTGAGCTCAGTACTGGGACGTATCTGAGTTAAGATGATAAGATTTCGCATCATTCTTCGAAATATGCTTTTTAGATGGCTCCAGTTGGAAATATATTCCCAAAATGTGTCGTGGATATAATTTAAGAATTGTGTTTGATTCATTCAGTCTTCTACTCTTATCCCAATTACTTGGGGTCGATACAATATGTACTCTTCTTTCATAGTACATATTGCAAAAGTTATTGGCAATAGTTTTATGACCGGCCGCTTGTCGGACGTCAACCCTCCAAGGGAATGTAATTGTTGACCAAACGGCATCATATGTAGTTGGTCCAGGTCGTTATAAAGCTCTTACTCGTCTTTTACCACATCCACGAGCAAAGTAAGGGTTGGTAGTATTCGTAGCCGCTATCACACAGCTAAAAGTTGTGTTTTAAATTGAATTGCTACTGATAGTTTTGGAAGTATAAGTCGGCTTTTACGACACCCACAAGCAATGTCAAGGTTTAGTATCCTTCGGACCAGCTATTGCATTATGTGTAATAATTTTACCATGGCAATGTCTAGTGGGTTCTATTCCAATCCACAATTATTCTGATAAATTCTTATCCAACTGCTAGATATTATTATTTGATGATGATCTATCATACATCCGCCTATAGAAACTGGTTATAGACTTCCAGTGGATAATATTATGGCCACCGAAGACAAAGATCGGGTACAGGTGGCCCGCTCGCACGGCGAAGAGAGGAGTTTGCATGGTGGGTCTATGGGGTCACGTGCCTCCTCTGCCGTCACCCCGGAACGATTTAGCGGGGCGAGACGCATCTTTATCCCACCACAAAAAAAGGGGGATAATATTATAATCGTCTCAGAAAGAAACCGTTTGGTGATCCCAGATGATATTATGAGATTCATAGGGCAATGCTTTTGCAAATTTTCCGGTTATCCCTCACCGGGTTTTATGATTACCACGGGACAGGAAGGGGGGATGACGCATTGTATTTTTAACTTATCAGTATAAGGGGTTTTGATGATGATGATGATATTAAGATTATATCATGATGATATTACTTGCTAGAGCGTGGCTGTTGGTTGGCTGAAGCTGTTTTTTCTGTTTTTCATTCATTCGACATCAATAAACCTTCTTTATTTTTTTAAATATTAATTGCAAAGGAGGCTTTAAGTCCCAGAGCGTACATACAAATTTCGTAGCGATTAAACTGTTTAATTGATTATTATATCTGTCGTTAATTTTATGCAACTAAAACACTAGGTGACCCTAAAATTGTATTTGTCGAACGTTGAGGCGTCATATATAAGACTGCAATCTTCGACAAAAATAAATTTCTACTAAATATCATCATTCTCCAGCTCTTATCCCAATTACTTGGGGTCGACGCAATATATAAAAATACGTATTGCAAAAATTATTGGCAATAGTTTTATGACTGGCCGTCTGTCAGACGTCAACACTACTTGTGAATGTAATTGTTGACCAAACGGCATCAGATGGAGTTGGCCCAGGTCGTTATAAAGCTCTTAGTCATCTTTCATGATATACGAGCAAAATAAAGGTTGGTAGTATTCGTAGCCGCTACCAAACAAAATTCTATTGAACAGTTTAGTCGATAAAAAATTGTATGTAAGCGTTTAGGACCTAATAGTATTTTTTTTTTAATTTGCAATTAGGTATTATAAAAATATAATTTTTGATATGATCAAGTTATTTTAACTAATATTATTTAAATTTTAAATTTATTCTCTAAATTTAGACATGGTATTAAAAAGCATTTATTTAAAAATTTGTTATTTTAAAGAGTTGGTATTATAGTATTATTATAAAAATATATAATTAGCTATGATTAATTTTAAAAAAAAATATCGTTCATTCAAAGAAGATGCATTTAATAAGTAATTAAAAAATGTTTTCGTGTTAGTGATTTTAAAAAAATGCATTTAGGTGTCGGCAGAAGCTACAATTTAAAAAAAAAATTAAAATTTATTTTTTTCGGATTTACAAATTAATAAAAAAAATCTTAATTTATATATTAAATGTTGATATTAATTTAGTTTTACTATTAACATTCCGAGCAATAATTATATGCATTATATTGCATTATTTCTTAACCGAAAAACATGAGTTGAATAAGGCCAGTATAAAATAAGAACACATCTTGATATTCTAATTAATATATACATTTTAATATAATATATCAAAAAATCATACTTATAGCAGACAGACAATATTTTATGTAATATTAGCATATAGTTGATGCGTCCTTGAAGTTATCAAACCCACAAAAAAAAATTATAAAAAAAAATCCCATTTTTTGAAATTGAAAAATTTCCATTCCTATATTCATTCCCATATATTTTAAAAATCATTCCGAATTATTTTTATTGTTTAATTTTATAATTGTAATTTTATATGGTTGAATATTATAATTTTTTATATTAAGTAGCAAATATTAGCTATTAAGTCATTTGTATTTTGAAAAAAATGAATTATATATTTTTTATATCAAATGTATTTTATTTCGCTGACCCCTCTGCCTTTATTTACCCTCCGGTGTAGGTATTTCCATATACTTGTATTTTTATTTGCCATTAATAATTTATAACCGATTACTATGATCTAGAGTGGTCACCATGGGGGTAGGAAGTCGAGTTATCTTGAAGTGGTGCTTCCTGGGCAGCTTTTCCTTCGCGACTGCAACTTGGGGAAACCGAATTACATCTTTTAACTGCATAGATGACGTGGTATATAACCATATTACCGATCTACTATTAGTGTAATAGATTCGATTCCCAAGCAACACAATAATTTGTGCGATCCACCAATTGTTATTTTTGAAGTGAAACTTCTAATGTGACTTCCAACAAGGTTGCGTTAAACGTTTAACGTAATGTTACTCGAACGCATGTCCGTAGTATACCTGTTACAGGCCAGCGCGAGCATTAGTAACGAGTAGCGTCCAATATTTCAATGCAAGTGGGAGAGAGAAAGAAAGATACACAAAGCTAGAAAGTAAGAGTGAGTCGGTAGATCCCAAGCACATGCGCGTGGTATTCTTACTATGCAGTGAAGTAAACAGTGTGAGCGTCGTGAAATTAGCTGAAATACGTACTTGTTGTCCTATTATAATTTATAATATTCATTATTTTCATAGGTTTACCTTTTCACTTCTGCCGGCAGTCCTCTTATGTCCTTCGCAATACAAAGTCGTAAGAAACGAAAAGATAAGAAAAGTTATATCGTCGGTTTTGTTTTTAGTAGCTCTCAGCGGGGTCTTGAGGTTGTTCTTCGTTTTGCACAATGGCCACGCGACTAGATTATCGCAACTCAGCTAATTTCCGTTATGACAAGGAAGCGGTACCAATGGCCGGCCTAATGGCGATGGGGGAAGGGATACGGTGGGTTATGGGGCCACGCGCTGCTTATCCGTCGCCCTGGATGGAACGGGCGGCGTGTGTCCGAACCATAGCTTACCAAAAGAAAAAAAAATGGTAGTCATTCTCCTACTCTTATCCCAATTACTTGGGGTCGATACAATATGTACTCTTCTTTCATAGTACATATTGTAAAAGTTATTGGTAATAGTTTTATGACCGGCCGCCTGTCACACGTCAACCTTCCTTGTGAATGTAATTGTTGACCAAACGGCTTAAGATGGAGTTGGCCGAGGTCATTTATAAAGCTCTTAGTCGCCTTTTACAACTTCCACGAACAAAGTGAGGGTTGGTAGTATTCGTAGCCGCTATCACACAGCAAGTGTGGTAAACAAAATAGATTATAACAATAGGGAAAAAAATGTAAACGAACCCAATTTTCATAAGGTATACATATACTAATGACTAAGCAGTTTAGTTTTTTATTAATTGCAATTAAACGACAAAGAATTACCGAGCCATTTTCGAAAGGAAACAGCGCGTTGCAATTATGAAGCTTTTAAATAAATAAATATTTGATACATTAAGTTTTACGGTCGTAAATCCTGCCAGATACAAAAAAAAAATTATCCGACGTCCTCGAATATTCTTTTTAATCAACTATTTTCTTACTTTAAACAGAATAATTGCTTTTTAAAAATATCAAATATGTTTAAACGAATGTTTTTTCTTGACATATGTATTATAATATTATCCTATAAGTGCAATGTGAGAAAAATACAATCATTTTTATGTTTGAAAAGTGCTTGATTTTCATATGTCGAGAGTAGAGCAAGACCTCAACGCTTCGCTTATGAGGCGTGCAATTATGTTAGTTTACAATGGAGATAAAATTTATTAACGCTAGTGATAAATTTAAACTAATATTTAGAATATTTAGTATAAAATATAAAATACTTAAAATAATACATTCTCTTATTAAAACAGAGCCGGAAGCCCAAATGGGTGGGGTTAAGGTTTGTATTGGTAGGCAGCGGTCTAGCTATACCCTTGGTATTGCAAAGGTCCATGGGCGGCAGTGAGATTTAACATCAACTGTGCTGCTTGTTCGTTTGCCAACATAAGCAATAAAAAAAAAACAGCTACAATTTGATATTGTACCTATTAATAAATTGAGATAGTAATTTCAAAATATACGGAGAGATGGCGCAGAGAAGAAAGCATTCAGTTTTATATATAGTTTCCATGTACAAAAGAATTATTGTGCTTGACAAATTGCTTGGATAAGAATAAGTAGTGATGCAACGGAAACAGTATAATATTTGTTAACGAAAACGGAATGCGGAACTATAGTGTCACTATAATAATAATATTTTTAGCAACCAGACGTGAGAATTAAATAAAAGAAACTTAACTTTACAAAATGGCTGATGTACACCGAACAATCCAACACTTTTTTTGTGTCTGTCTTTTAGATGTTAGCCGCAGATGGCTGTCACAGCTTAACCCGGACTATGGGTGAGCGCTGAGGGCTCTCAACCCGGTAAAAAAATTAAGCTACATCGCCCAAGGGCTCCTCCTGCGAAGAACGGACCTCGGCTTGAAGCGTCACTGATAGCAAAGTGGGCGAGCCCACGTTTGAATTAATGACTTTTTCGCGTCGCGTCTTTCGTCCCCGGCGGCGAGGCCGAAAGCGCGGATATTTATGTGTTGAGGCCGAGCGGGCCGTGTAGGCTCTTTCTTGAGCGATAGTAATCGAATCGTCGGAGTTCGTCAGTAAATGTCAAGGACGTCGGATCGCGTATGTTTTAGAAGGGAACCGAACACTGCCAATTACCGCGCTTTTATAGGTTTAGTTATTTTATCGGCACAGATACTCGGCATCTGGGGTTATATCTAATAATAAATTTATTTCTTAAAAGTTTACTAGCATTTGTTTTATTATTAAATACGTTAATTCCAGACAATAATATATCGATCGACAGCGAACACCAAATATGCGCGTGAGCCGCTGAGCCACCTCTCTCACCTATGTCTGACTTTCCGTCTCTTACCGAATTTAAGAATATCGTTAGAGCTCTTCCCGTTAACAAAACTGTTGGTGAAGACAAAATAACAAATAAAATGATCAAATCATTTATGCATATAAGCCCCATGGGGCACTTAGGTACATATTGTCAATTTTACATTATTTTTTAAAATTAATTTTAATTAATCTACCACCGGATCGGCAAGCAGCCACAAACTGAGAAGATCTGGCAAGAAACTCAGTGGGCTCGTCATATTTTTAATTTTTTTTTTTGATATTTTTTATGATAATTTTTTTTTTTGAAAATGTTCAAAGAAGCTATTCGAATATGGGGCGACACAATGTTACTAGTTTTAAATCATTGTATAAGTGAAGGTATTTTCCTCGTTTAATTCGTGAAGGCTATGATAAGCTACCGCAGGACCCGAAGTCATATCGACCAATTACCTTACTGCCTTCACTAGGCAAGCTCTTAGAACGTCTCATTGTTTCTCGTTTACTGTCCGGACCAACATTCAATCATACGGGTAGCGGTTATGAATTCTACCAACCCTTAATTGGCTATTCGATGCCATAAAAGAGGACTAATAGCTTTATATCTACCTGAACCAACTCCATCTGATGCCGTTTGGTCAACAATTACATTCACAAGTAATGTTGACGTCAGACAGACGGCCGGTCATAAAACTATTGCCAATAACTTTTGTAATATTTATGATGGAAGAGGAGTAAATATTGCGTCGATCACAAGTAATTGGGATAAGAGTACGATAATGATGATGATAGCCGCAACCCAAAGGAATATTCTAGAATTCATCATTGATTCAACGAAATTTTATTAAAACATAACAAAATCCATATTTATTGTTTTACTAGCTTCTGCCCGCGACTTCCACGTGGAATAGTGGCAAGTTAGCGTTAATCAGAAGTAACTATTCCACGCGGACGAAGTCCCGAAGAAAAGCTAGTCATAAATACCCACGCCGTACTTGAATTTACAATTCCCCCTTTCAATTCTTTACAATGCCTTTTTCCAATTAAAAAGTAGCCTATGTCTTTTCTCAGATTTTAGAATATCTGTGTACCAAATTTAATTTAAATCGGTTCAGTAGTTTTGCCGTGAAAGCGAGACAGACAGACAGAGTTACTTTCGCATTTATAATATTAGTAAGGATTTCATATTTGTATAATTTATTGTGTAGTGACGGAGTAAGAATACAATTCACCACCGCCTATCTTACCCGTGGGTGATCGTAAAAGACGTCTAAGGGATATAAAACGCATATAACATCTATGCAAGAGATTGAAAACTAACTAAACCCTATACCAACACGTCTGACCAGCGTGGTATAGTAGGTCAATTTTACTCCCATTATGGAGGAGGCTCGAGCCCAACAGTGGGACATATATGAGCTGAGACGATGTATATAATATAATTATAACAGTTAGAAAGTATTTTCTTTATTATTATTTTGATTTTCTTTCTTTCTAGCTCGTACCATTCGCAGAGGAAGACCCAAGAGATTTAGAAGACACTTTCCCCGAAATCGGATTCAATATTGAAGAATCAAGTCCGCTAGATGAGAAACACCTCAACGGATCGCCTCCAATCTTTAAAAATAAATCAAACATAAATTTAGATGAAAAATTTCCAAGCACAAATGACTTTGCTCGTTCAGCTAGTGCTGCCCACGTTGCAGCCAAAGATATCGAAAGATACCGTAAAAATACACCAGCTGGTTCTCGACACGGTCTACAACACATATCTAGTAAAAACCATTTACCAAGCAATCCTTCATTACTTGAATCTGTACCTGAAGGGAAAAGCAGTAGATTAAGTTCGCAGGAGATATTTGGAAAGAAATTAAACGTACCAAAAACTCCTAAACGTAGTCCATCGACTTCCAGTTTTCAATACATGTCGACGCCATTCCATGGTTCGACACTATCGGCATTTGAAAAACCAAGCGAATTCGCATCACAATTTAGTTTAAAATCAGTCACAGACAGCTTAGCTCCAATAAGTTACTTCTGTGGTTGCAAAAAAAGGCCAAAAGACGATGATGTCAAAAAGGAACCAAGCAAGTATTTCGACATTCAGCTCCTTAAAGATCCTATATATTTAGTTATTTTAATATCCAATTGTACTTGCGCTATATCTTACACGAATTTTTTACTAGTAGTAGCTGTGTATGCCGACGAATGTGAATTTGATAAAGCTCATGGTGCTTATTTACTATCGATAATTTCCGCATTTGATTTAGTTGGACGACTCGGTGGTTCAACTTTATCGGATTTAGTGACAACACCCAAAAGATACTTCTTCATATTTGGACTAGTTCTATCTGGTATGAGTCTCGCTGTAATACCTATATTTTCAAGTTATACCGCTATAGGTGTATTTTGTTCGATATTCGGTCTAGCATCTGGTATCAATGTAGGTGTCACAGCACTAGTTATGACCGAAATGCTTGGAACTGAAAGATTAATGTCTTCTTATGGTATTAGTTTGTTTATGAACGGTATACTGCAATTAATAGGGCCGCCTATATGTGGTTTCTGGTATGAGTATACTCGTACTTATAAACCTCTTTTGGTGACATTAGGTTTTATATTATTATTTGGTGCATCCCTATGGGGTTTTGTGCCATTGATACATAGAAGAAGAAGAATGGCGCAGAACATTAAAGAAGAATCACAAAAAGCGTAGTTTTAAGAACTATTCAATGCCTTATATTTCTTTTTAAGTATATATTTAGAATCTATTCGTACTTAAGCTTTGAAAATATTAATTATGATCGAATTTTATATATCTACTTACGTGAAATAGTAAAAAAAAAAAACAATTCTTAGTGAATTTAAGATAATATTTTGCCAATTTGGTACAAGAAATCAATACCAGTGAATTTTCTGTGAGAAAATTTCCAATCAGTGATTAATAAATCAACGTTACAATTAAGTCAATATAATTATTCTTTAGGTGTGAGACACCTCTGATGAGCCTTCCAAATAATTATGGCATATTATAAGCCTCGCATAATTAACATTGAAGCTGATTCAATGTCTAATTAATACCTAAATTATTGTCAATAACAACTAAACTTGTTAAAGAAATTTCTCGAAGCGTCAATTTTGACAGCTTTAATCACAAAATGGCGGCAATATCTACTACGACTTCATATGTATTATTTGTAACATACCCAATAAAAATATTTTTAGAACTTTATCGTTAAATTATTGGAAATTAATAGAAATCATAAGATAGTTATTTCATAATATAATTGTAGCAAAATAAAAGCCATTAGGGTCCAATCTTATTAATAAAAGGTCATATAATCGTACTTTTTTTTTATAAAGTGTGGCAAAGACCAGGGAAAAATGTTGACTTTTTTTTTTCAATCTGACACAAAGTGATGTTGCTTTGAATCTACCATATTTGATTCAATCGATTTTATCTTCTATGATATTTCTTATTAATTATTTAATAAAAATAATCTTTTTTTTTTATTATTCTATAAAATTTTGACCTATGTTTTAAAAGAATGTCTCTAAGCATCTACACCTAATTCCATTGTCAAGTAGGCAGAAACAATCTTTTAAATGCTCTATCTTTTAAATCTCTTATTAAATTCTGATTTGACTGCACGCGATATGAGTGCTTAAAGTGACTCGATACATGTTTCCCTGAGTTTGAAAAAGAAATTACTTTTCAAGCCCCTCTAATTAATACAGCAAAGTAATATTTAAAAAAAATGTCAGTCATGACTTTTTAATAGGAACGTTTTTCGCAGCTTTGTTGAAGTGCTGCCATCATCAAAATGATGACCAGATTAGCAATTTAATGTCTTTATTTAAAGCACAAAAAATACGATATCCTCGTTATGGCAGAATCCATGGAGGACCTTGGCACTATGCTCAACTATCTCAGCAGAGTATCCCAACTGGTGGGGTTACGAATGAACATGGACAAGACGAAAGTCATGTCAAATGCCCATGTTATTCCTGTACCGGTCCTAGTTGGCAATGCGATTCTCGAAATTGTCGATCATTATGTTTACCTTGGACAAACAGTTCAGTTCAGTTAGGTAGATCCAATTTCAAGAAAGAGGTCAGCCGACGAATCCAACTCGGCTGGGCAGCGTTCGGGAAACTTAGGAGGATCTTCTCGTCCAACATACCTCAGTGTCTGAAAACACAGGTCTACGACCAGTGTCTGTTACCAGTGATGACTTACGGCACGGAAACGTGGTCCCTAAATTTAGGCCACATAGCCAAGCTTAAAGTTGTTCAGTGTGCTATGGAGCGAGCTATGCTCGGGATTTCTCTGCGTGATAGAATCCGTAATACGGAAATCCGCAGAAGAACGGGTGTTACCGACATAGCACGAAGAATTAGCACGCTGAAGTGGCAATGGGCAAGCCACATCGCTTGAAGAACCGACAACCGCTGGGTAAAAAAGGTTCTAGAGTGGCGACCACGTACCGGACGACGCAGTGTGGGACGCCCCCCCACTAGGTTGACAGACGACCTGGTGAGAGTTGCTGGGCGTCGATGGATGCAGACGGCACGGGACCACACTCTGTGGCGTACCATGAGGGAGGCCTACGTCCAGCAGTGGACGGTGATGGGCTGAAATGATGATGATGAAAAAAAAATTGTAAAAATTGTGAGCTTTATAGAAAATTATCTTTATCAGCGACGTACGTATCCATGAGGTATCCCTTAAATATCATATTTCAACTTTGTTTTGCATAGTTAAAAAAAATCAACGTAAAATCCACACCCTATTTTACATCCTTAGGGGATCTCGTGGGGAGGCATATGTTCAACAGGTGGACGTCAACGATGATAATATGGATGAATGCTTAACTTGAAGATAATGGATCCATTTTTTTTCTTACCATACAAACTTTGCTACTGCGTTTCACCCACTTTGGGGTTAAATTTCGTAAAATCTTGTCAGTTTCCACGTTATAAAGAGAAATTTGTATACCGAAGTAATGGACCTTTTTTGGTAGGCTATGGTCTGGACACACGCGGTCCATTCCGTCCGGGGCGACAGAAGGGCGGCGCATGGCTCCATAACCCACCGTGTTCCCTCGCCATCGTTATTGGGCCGGCCACTGGTACTGCTTGACATCCGTGGCCAGCCCGGCACCCAAGTAATGACCTATAAATTATTCTTTTCTTGATATATTTATTCACTAATAATTATTAAGTTACTTCATCTTCAGAACAATTATAGGAGCAAATTATCATTTAAATAAAAAAAAACAGATGATTGTCTGTAAAGTCTATTTCCGGACGATAATTTTACGTGATAAAAAAATATTAATGAAAAATTTGCATACTTTTATGAATTGAACGAACATAAACAATGGAAACCATATTAGCTTTTCACTTCACTTTATAAACAGCCAAAAACAGTACGTCAAATTCTTATAATGCAAGAATGCTTCGGCCTATCGTGCCTCTCTATCGTTTGTTCCGCGCTCTCGCTCTGACGTTTGTTCCGCTCTCTCGCTCTATCGTTTGTTCCGCTCTCTCGCTCTATCGTTTGTTCCGCTCTCTCGCTCTATCGTTTGTTCCGCTCTCTCGCTCTATCGTTTGTTCCGCGCTCTCGCTCTATCGTTTGTTCCGCGCTCTCGCTCTATCGTTTGTTCCGCGCTCTCGCACGCTCGGCTCAGTAAACTAAATCAAAATAGTTGAAAAAAAAACCAAAGTATGTTGTAAGTAATACGATAGATAGATAGATACTGTGTAGGTACTACCTAGGCGTAGGTACGCTTTGGAATAGACATGTGTAAGTAATGCGAGTGATTTATCACACGTAATATTACCCCACCGTGTACTGACCCATTACACATTACGCGACTAAACATCACATCACATTAAACATCACACATCACATTAAACATGACGCGAATACCCGTGTACTGTTCTGCATTTCTGCAATGTTCGGTGTCTGGCAATTCAATATTTATTTTGAGCGTTATTCTCAGAAAGTTAAGGCTTATATTTCATGACGCCGCCTGCCGTATGTATAGAGCGCTATCGCATTACGCATCACACATGACATGAAATAACATGTGTGATGTTTGAAGTGATGGTAAAATGTAATATTACTCGGCACGAAATGTAATGCCATATCACATCACTTCGCGAAGTACTGTTTCCCGCATGTCTACTTTAGAATAGCAGTCCACGTGGACTTCGTAGCTTTGATTGCCTAACGTAAAATGCGGAATGCCGTATGATTTCTTATGTTTAAAATGTAAACATTATAACCAGGTTGTTACAAAATTTATACTATTTATAATATTAACTTTAATTTATTTTATTTTGTTATTTTTTTATCACTACCACTATTGAACAATTAAATATGTTAGATATGTTTCTTTGGTCGGATACTTTTATGGCACTTCTTTTGTAAGACGATATAAATGTCACGGTGTATAAAATCATTAATATTGATTGTAAGTATAAATATTAATCTCGCAATTATTATGACAGTGGAAAACGAAAACGGATGTAACGGAAATACATGCAACGGAATATACATATAACGGAAACATTTAAGCGTTTTCTTTTTTATAAATTCAAAGCTGAGTTGTTAATAAGAAAATTAAGATTTTATATGGTTTGATTTATTTAGAGTATTTGGTCGTTAAACTTATATTAAAAAGAATCTGTATGGTATACGTCAGCGTCTCGTTCCTCATCAGTGAGTCTCAGACGCTGAAGTCAGTGTAAATCTACAATTAATTAATACTTACAAATTAGAACTATACATTCTTATTTAAAAGGGTACCTCTTAAAATGTCTACTCATATTTAATTTTTTTAAAGCAAAGAAATAAAAAAAAGAAAAGATTAATTATCTGTAACAAAAATCCGTATATTACGCGCCATTTTAATACCAAGTTTTATTTAAAATCTTAAAAAATATATTTATAAAGTCTTTTAAAATTTGAGTAGACATTTTGAGATATGTAAAGGTCATTCTGAAATCGTATTTTCCTAAAACTATGTACTCTATTCCTTTGCATTATCAATATATTGCAAATTAATATTATAATAATTATTATTGATGTATATAAAACTTTAGATACGTAATAAGACGTTAAATAAATAAAAACTCTAAAAAATACTCAACGATATCTCCATCGTTTTTTGGGCAGATACAATCGGTTAAGTTTGGCTTCGTAGATCGCTGTTTCTATCTCATACTGCCTGTGTGACATTTATCAGTCGTTGTAGAAGTGCGAGAGAAATTGCAGTTCGTCTTTTGACGGGAATTTGAAAACGTCACGTGGTGCTCTTATATTATATTCGATATCTTAGTGTTTTAACGTGTTATATTAGATAATTTTGATGGCATTTTATGTAATGTGATGCGGCGGAACTACTGGGATGCAGTGAATATCATATAAAAGTGCTTTACAACGTTTTCGTTTTCCATCAAAATTCCTACAAGATACCATTAACAGTGTGGCCATTGCACTGTTGATGGTGACAATTTGACTTAGACAATGACTAACATGAAAGACTAAAAACGGGAAGATATTTATAACTCGACACTGGCACCAATAGCTCGTATAAGTAGCTGATTGCCAATACATAAGAAGAAGAAGAAGAAATTGCAGTTCAAATCAAAAATATGTTGTTAATACGCCAACAACTTCGAAAAATAGATTTAAAATATTTTAACAGCTTCTAATAGATCAGACTTAGCGCTTAGTGTGACGTCACAAAAGTAGTGTACGACAGCTCTACGAAACCGAAATTAGTCGATTGTCAGACCCTTGTATAACTAAACGACGATGTGCGGTATTTATAATCGGGTTCTAAACTTGGGTAGTTACGAAAATAATTACATATTAATATATCAGGATTTTTTTAAACTAATCACTTAGTATTTAAATCAAAAATCCCTGTGGAAACGAATCAGTAATGAGATCACACAATATGCATCATATTACCGTTCTTGAATCTGAACTACTTGATGAATAAAAACAAAATCTTGCTTTTTTATACTATTAATCTTATGTTATAGTTGAAAATAAATATGGTTTCATAATTACCTTATACAAATATAAATAGTTTTAAGTTTTATAACACAAATGTATCGAATAAAAACGCTTATAAATAGTAATGTCAATTTATGACAGTGCCATTTTATAAAAAAAAAAACAACTTTGCCTTACATACATTTAACATAGCAATTATTTCTTAAATAAAACATATTATTATTTGTAATAATGACTTATTTGTGACGACCTCTTGATGATGATATCCCCTGTCCGCTTCCCTTCTTTCGGTATAGGTAATCACCAACATATCATATACTAAAAATCTCAGAAACACCCTGCATCTTATGGTGCAAGTATTATTGCGATCGGTTCAGTAGTTGCCGCAGTATAACCTAACAAAAAAACTGCCTCTCCATTTATTAGTATAGATAGATTTTATATTTCAAGTATCAGTTCTAACTACGCTTACTGTTGTAACAGTGAAGGCTATACAGATAGTAATTGGCAGTAAAATAGTTCGATATGGTTTAAGGAAAAATAAAAGCATTTAAAATCAACAATTTATTTTAAAAAATTACAACAACATAATAGGTATATTATTCTTAATTAATTTATAAAAATTAATAACTCTATTCCTTTATTACTTTCATGTCTTTAAAAATCTGTAGCTTCATGACGATGCATAGAGTAATGAAGCTACATGTTCATGAGAGTTTAACCGGGAAAAGCGTCATGTGGTGTCCTTATATTATATGCAATATCTTTGTTTTAAGTAATTTTGATGGCATTTTATGTAATTTGATGCGCAGGAAGTACTGAGGTGTAGTGAATATGATATAACAGTGCCCCACATACGTTTTCCACTAAAATTCCCAAAAGATACCTTTAACAGTGTGGCCATGGCACTGTCGAAGGCGACGATTTGACTTACTGATGGGCAATGACTTTAAATAAAGTTATAAACGAAGATTTGGCTTAAAGGTCTTAGTAACAAGCCATGAACTCCAAAAAAAAAAAGAGTATTCATGTGTTACTCTATATTAAATACTTCATTATTCTTTCATCTTCTTTAATTCTTTTGTCTTATAATGGACATTGTCACACTCCCTAAGTTTTTGGGCGGCCTGCTCCGGAGTCAAATCTCTTTGGGACTGCGCCAACATCTCATATCCTACCATGAATTTCTTCACGGTTGCTGAACGAAGAAGAGGCGGAAGATATATACCATGTAAGATCCAGTGGGGAGAATCACCAGCCGTTATTTTCGGGCCAGTTGGGGCACCTGTAATCGTACAATTTGAATGGTTTAGCTCCTGAACTTCAGATTCCCTTAAGCAACAAAGTTCCGATGCAATTGGAGACATCATGTTTAAATTACACGCCATTAAATACCGCACATCGTTTCTTAGAAAGAGACAATCGGTTAATTTCAATTTCGTAGACCGTTCTCTTTGTCACACATTAATAATAGTCATAATTGTTTTAACAGCTAATAAATATGTGTGATAAGGACAACGCCTTACGAAGCCGAAATTTATCGATTATCTCTTTTCAATAGTCGATGTGCATATTTATGGCTGGGTAAAGTACCCTCTTTATAAGTAGTTATTATCAAGAATCTGGTCATCGCGGTATATTTTTTTTATTTGGAATCACTAACTTCTGTAAGCCAGGATCCTCAATGGTCTCCGTAAAAGACACCGAGGTTTGATCCTTGGCAAGTCCCGAGAAACGCTTTTAATTGTCTTGGGACCAGCAGCAAATTTAATTAGGAAAAAAACAGGAGGAGTTGAAAAAAATTCCGCCTCCCTCCTATGCAAAACTGGAGACATGAAGCAAAAATTGGCTACAAGACCAATAGATGAAAAGATGTAATGATACATGAAGCGTAGCAGTACAGCACCACGGATATGACAGAGCTCATTGACGTATAGTAAATTTCCCTCCACTATTGAAGGTAGCTCACCTCCAATACATCCATAAAACCATCCAAGTATACTATTGGAGACAGGAGTTCCCAATATTTAATGCCAGAATTATCACATTTGCCAGTGCGATTGGCGTTCGTAGTTGGTTATATTAAGTTTCTCCGTAGTCCACCTAATACCACTACCAATATTCCATTGGCCAATTTTTAGGAGTGTCACGATAAAATAAGTTTAATAAAAATAAAATGGTAACATATTATCATCTTATCTGTGTGGTGACGGAGTAAGAATACAATACACCACCCCCTATCTTACTCGTGGGTGATCGTAACAGACGACTAAGGGATATAAAACGCATATAACATCTATGCGAGAGAAGGAATACTCGAAACAAAACCCTATACCAACACGCCTGATCAGCGTGGTATAGTAAGTTAATTTCCCTCCCATTACGGAGGAGGCCCGAGCCCAACAGTGGGACGTATATGGGCTGTGATGATGATGATGATATTAACATCTTAATTCACCACAAAAGAATGAATAAAAAAAAATTAATGTACCTATACAGATTACTGAAATTTAATATGCTTGATTATTTATAAAAACTTGATTACGAGCGAAAAATTACTGTCACATATATTATGGGATTCGAACCCACACCTGTTGGAAATCCATTCCAATCGTGCTATCACTCACACCACCGTGAACTATTGTATGACATTCTCTACTACTCGATTTTCCAATTGAGCTATGTCTATTCTTAATGGTTTAAAGATATTAGATATCAAAAGTCTTACCATGCCATCCCATGCTGTAAGGAAAACTGCAATTAAATAAATTATCATATTTCGTAGTTAATTCCTTCATAATCTCGGCGAGCGACCGCTTTTGGATGTCATTTAAATCTGTCAAACGTTGCGGCTGACCGTTAATGGGTAATAACATGGTCTCGTACGGCCAAACTGCCCAATATGGCACTAGTGCAACCCATTCTGAATTTTTTACTACAAGACGTTCCTGAGAAAGAAAAAAGATGTTTAAAATCTTTGTCTATCTTCTTTCCCTTATAACTAATGGTTTGGTAATGACAATTGAAACTGTCTCTGCTTGCGCTAGTTACATGGAGCGGGTATAACCTCCAAAATAATTGAGCGGAGTGATGGCTGCTCTTGTAATTTATCTAGAGCTAATAATTACTCTACAAGATGTATCTGATTTATATATAAAAGAAGTTAAATTTTATTTTTAAAGATCTCCCAGCACTAAAGCAATAATCCTTGTATTGCGGGTGGGACTTTACAATCACATCCAGACTCAGAATAACAATTTATGGATTGTACAAAGTAATGCTCTGAATGAATACAAAACTTTTCGTTTAGACAAAAAAATGCGAATCAGAAGTTCTAAACTCTTCTATAAAAAGTACCAGTTTAAAAATAAATTACCTTTTTCTCCAGCTCCCGTTTCAAATAATCACCAAGTAATGGTCTTTTATGTTGAACATAATATTCTTTTTGAGTCCTACAAAAATAAAATAAAATTACATTAATTCTGTTAAAGCTTTTCAAGTATACCTAAATACCTGAAAAGTGGCAATGGACATATGTTACAGATGATATATAATGTACATCTAGCTTTAGAAAGAGACAATCGGCTAGTTTCGGCTTTGTAGAGCGCTGTCTCTGTTGTGCAATACATGTGTGACATCATACTAATTATTAACAGTTTGGTATCTATTAGGAGCTGTGAAACTATTATATTTTGTTATTGACTAGAATACACCTATTTTACAAGCTTTTTTGGCTAAATTGTTTGGGGTTTTAACAGTTGGCCACCGAAGAAAAGACCAGGTTCTGGTGACCTACACCTACGGCGTCGAGAGGTACGTTGTTGGGTGGATCTACGTGGTCTGCCGCTTCTCCCGTTGCCCCGGAAGGATTAGAGGGCGTGACTGCTAAAAAAAGAGGTTTTAACAGTTAGCAATATAAATATTCAAACGCAACTGAATTCTTCCGCAGTTGTACAATGACTGACATACGCGAGTAGTATGTGACAGAGAGAATGCTCTACAAAGCCGAAAATATACAGTCAGACTCTACATTGCAAAAAGAAATTACTGTACAATATTTCATGTTTCTAATTCCATTAATCCAACCTGCTTCTTTATTACACTAGTCTTAAATCTCGGCTTTTAATGCTTCCTCTTGAATCACTCTGTCTATTAATGAAAACCGTTTTCAAATCCGTTGCGTAAAAACTTGATTACGAGCGAAAAATATGGAGGACTCGAACCCACACCTATCGGAAATCCTTTCCAATCGTCCGACCACCCAGACAAGTGCGAGCCGTTGTATGACATTCAATTTTTGGCTCGTATTATATTTTCGTCTTTAAAGGAGCCGTGTGCCATCTACCCGACAATGTTTACACATTATACAGAATTTAATACTCTAAATTTGCAGTTAGAATTGTATTAAACGATGACACGACTTGAACAAAACTTAAACTTGGGTTCGAGTCCCATGTCTGACATTCACTTTTCGCTCGTAATCAAGTTTTTATAAATAAACAAGCACGTTAAATGCTAAAATTCAGTAATTTGAATCCGTTGCATAGATTAAAAGATCTAAGCGTACATACAATAAACATATTATATTTTATATGTTACCTCTCTTTGATCCTAGGCTCATTAGGTAAGAAGCTAGAAGCCCAAATCTGACAATGGGGATGAGGATTCGAACATCCCATCACAGCACCTCTATTCTCGAATATCTGAACCCATACATATCTGCGACCCAATTCCGCTATCTGATTCACCCATCTGAAATTACAATACATCATGAATCTAAAAGTTGAAAGCTATGTGATGGCAATTACCAACCCTTACATTGCTCGTGAGAAGAGAAGACTAAGAGCTTAATATAGATCTGGACTAATTTCATCTAAAGTCATCTGATCAACAGTTACATTCCCAAAGATGATCGTTATTCAGGCGGTCAGTCATAAAACTATTATCAGAACTTTAGCCTGTCATGGTACAGCTCCTATTTTTTTATTGTTTATGGTGGCAAACGAGCATGCAGCACATCTGATCGTAAGTGTCACTGCTGCCCATGGAAATTTGCAATACCAAGGGTATAGCTTAGGCCGCCGCCTACCAATAAAATCCCCAAACCCATCCAGTTGGGCTTCCGGCTCTCTCGCTCACCGAATGAAGCGCAATAGCATATTGCCATTACTCAGACGTCGATCTTCTGCTCAGTGTGGTACTACCCCGGACGGACCGGCCCGCGGCTGTAGACTGAAAATTGTCAACACCGTGATCCTACCACTATTATTTATATAAAGATTGCTTTGACCGCAGTCCGACCACACTCGAGTCCTCAACCTCTTGTTAGACTTTATTAGACAAAAATAATACTCACTGTTCAATTACAGCTAATATTTCATCAACAGTCATCAAAGGAATCGTCATTGTGGTGTCCGGATGGAAACACATTACTCTAAAATATTAAAGAAAGAAAATTGATAAATAGTTTGGCAAATCCAAAAGTGCACGCCTCATTTTTTTTAATATTTATCATTTAGCCACAAATGAAAGAAAAAAGAACTTGAAATTTCGCGCCAATTTCGACGTAGCGCAAATTGGCTGTATGGGATTTATTCCCTTTGCATGTCCGAATGGACGAACAGAATAAAAAAAACGTAGCGCAAAACAGCTTGCAAGCATAGTAAACAAGACTAAGCAGTTTAGTTTTTTATTAATTGCAACTAAACGACAAAGAATTACCAAGCCATTTTGAAAAGAATACAGCGCATTACTATTATGAACCTTTTAATAAAAGAAAACTTCGATGCATTCATTTTAACGGTCGTGAGAGTGCCAAATCCATACAGATATCCGGACGTCCTCACATATTTTTTAATCGACTTTTCGTCATTTTCTTTTTGTACTGGCAATGAATTTATATTTAAAAATGTGGGACAACTTTAATAACTGATACTGTAGCGAGTAGATATAAATTTCTGTAATAACGATAACATATTAGACGTAAGACACCTTAGTCCTCCCATGACCATGATCACTGTAAAGTGTTCGAAATGTCGGGCAAAATAAAAATCAAATACAAACGCGATAGAATCCGTAAAAGGAGTTTTATTTCATATATTTTTTTAGTCAAAATTGTAACATAACCTATTATTATTACACTCGCCGACCGATACTACTTTTCTTATTAATCAAAGATAAATATGTGAGATAATATCGTGTGCTTTCCATTTAATACAAAAAGTGACGCAGTGTTCGATAAAGTGCTTTCCATCAACGACACTGTTGAACACAGCCGTACACTGTTCGACACTCGAAAAAGTGGTGTTTGACAGATGCTTACCTATTTTCATAGAGTACTTTAAATATATAGGAACTACTTTGCTTGAATTAAGTATCATTCACGAAGTATAGATACACAGGAGTCCGAACGGTATAGGCTTTTCCATAGTATTTTTGGTCACAAAAATAAACCCAGATCTTAGTTCTTTTTTCTGCCACTGGCTGCGCTAGTGTTAGGATCGCACCCACGAATTATAGATACATATATCTATATATACACATGAATATATATATATATATATATATATATATATATATATATATACATGTATGTATCTATACTTCGTGGACGTACCGATGCTATTATTATTATTACACGTAAACGCGCGTTAGTTCGTGAATGTTGAATTTAATTAATTTAAATATAAAATAATATTAAAAAGAAATGGGAAGGTGTTGTGCTGTTCATGGTTGTGTTAGTGGACGAAAAGAAAAATTATTGTAAATGTTTCATGTACACAACATCTGCAAAGTTTTCCTAGGCCTTTAAACTATTTTGGGACTCCTCTTAAAGCTGACAAATTACCTTCAAGAAAAAGAAAAATATCGAAAATATTAATTATCTTCCCATATCATCATTATCATCACAGCCCATGTATGTCCCACTGTTGAACTCGGGCCTCCTCCGTAATGGGAGGGAACTTAACCTACTATACCACGCTGGTCAGATGTGTTGGTATAGGGTTTTGTTTCGAGTTTTCCTTCTCTTGCAATAGATGTTATATGCGTTTTATATCCCTTAGTCGTCTCTTACGATCACTCACGGGTAAGATAGATGCTGCAAACCTGGAAAAAAAATTTTGCTAAACTTACATCATTGTGATATAATATTGTATGAAGAGAATTATGAATGTTGAGGAAGCGAGTGAAGTATGCAAGGATAGAGTTCTCTGACACTCTGTCGCTTCCTCAACATTCATAATTCTCTTCATACACGCTCGCCGGTTACGGACACTTTTGACTCCACCTTCCTTCAATATGTGACCAATCTGGTGATATAACAGACAGCAATATAAGAGATATTGAACAATTGCCGAGAAATCAGGCTGATAACTTTGAATGGCATATAATTCGCAGAAATCATATAACAGCTAGTTACTTCCATACATGTTGCAAAGCAGTTTCTATAAAAGCAAAAATAATGTAGGTAGCCAAAAGAATTTTGAATACATTAGAGTTCAAATACAAACAATCACTACATGAAAAAGACTGTGAGTCAGGGGCTATACATTTTTATGAAGTACTGCAATGAAGGTGCAAAAATGTGGATTGTTTTTATCTAAAAATAAGCCATATTTGGGGGCGTCTCTTGGTAGACTTATTGGCAAAGAAGCGATTTTAGAAGTAAAGTGCCCTTACAAGCAAAAATAATTATGCAATTAGTGATGAAACGCGCACCGACAAAAACGTCCGGGGCGACAGAAGAGGCGGCACGCAACCCCATGGACCCACCCTGCAAACTCCTCTCTTCGCCGTGCGAGCGGGCCACCGGTACCCGATCTTTGACTTCGGTGGCCCGCCGACCAGCATTAGGTACTAGACAAAGTACTCTGTAAAAACTACGCCAAATGATTCTACAAATAATTATTATTTTAATAATAAGCAATACTTATAATGTGGTTTTTAAAGTAAAATGTATGCCAACTGTTTCTTTAAATAATTTTAATATTAAGCGATATTTACATCTGTTTGTTAAAGTTTAAAGTATCTCAAATGTTTCTATAAATAATTTAAATGTTAAGCAATACCCACATGTCATTGTTAAATTATTGATTAAATGAATTTACTTTGATAAATCAGTATTTACTTTATAGAAATTGTTTTAAATAAAAATACAAAAATAGTAAATGAAAACTTTATTAAAGTTAAAAAATACAGAGTAGAAGAAGTTATGCTGTACTTTAACAATATTTTCATGGAAGTTACATGTCATAACACATACAAAATATATTTTTGACAAGAGAGGAATATAATATTCACAGAATTGTGCAATATACAATAGATTTTAGTTAAACCTATAACACATACAATGTATATTCTCTTTGAAGAAAGTTTCCAATCTGCTACAATGGTCATACCAGGCAACTGACTTTTTGCCTTAAAAATGACTTACTTCATACTTAACAGTAGAACGGTTCTTGTATGAACTCCATGCGGCTCTTTGTATATATGGATTAACAGGTTGTTGTATAGGTATTTCCGTACAATCTACAATGACTCTAGTAGAAGGGTAATATTTTTTAAATCCTTCAGGCATGTAGAAATCCACTAATTACCTGTCAGGCTATCAAATATTCAGCATTGACCACATTTGATGCAAAAAGTTAATGCATGTAATAAATATGTTTGATACAATACAGGGACTTGCATCAAAAAAACGAAATAGCTCATAGTCTTCCTTATTTCTCCTCAACTTCGTTAACGTCAAAAAGAACTGGTCTTCAACACTCAGACCTAAGACAACTTCTTTTATAGGTTATTGAATAGGCTTCAGGGCACAAAATATAAAACACAAACATAAATTTGCTTTATGATTCAAATCCAGTATAAAAAGCCAATACCTTTAGCATAATTCCTAAAGGATTCTATTGTGTAAAATTGGTAATTTTTTTGAGTTGCACATTCACGAACAATACCAATATCATTTTGCACATTTTCCAAGTTATATACACTATTTTTTTGGATCACAATTTCTTCAACACAATCGATGCCAAAGTCCAATGCTGTCGCCTTGGATGAAGTATTGCATGTAGCTGTAGTAACACTTGGAGTATGAGCTAAGCCATCACACTTTTCAATATATGAAAAACACAATTTTCGTTTAGAATCACGCGCTGATCACGTTCTCGCCTTTGTTCAGACTTTATATCTTCAATTTTAGTCCATGGAAATACTGAAGGCCATTCCCTTCTTTAAAATGCGCCTGGTATTATTTAGTCCTGGAAATAATAATTAAGATTTTAGGTTATGTTAGGAATAAAATCATAAATACTTGTTTTAGGTGATAAAAGTAAATGTTATTCTATAAATGAGATTAAATCACCTGAATGCTTTCCAATTTGAATGAAATCTTCGGATTTAAAATATGTTGAACATATTTTCAAATGTTCTTTGGGATGAAAGTCTTGACGAGTTGCTGCTTCTCAGTTTTCTAGCTTTTTTTTTTTGGAAATGAATGGTTCCCTGGTTTCCTACATCCAAATACACAGCAATGATGCATTATCATTTATACAATACTTTTCACAGCTGTTAATAGCAAAACTTCCCATGTAAAGATTTAAAATTTTAAACGAATAAGTATTTCTTGAAGAGTGGCGCGCTCTACCGGCAAAAAGTTCTGTCCCCTAAATTGAGACCATTCTTTTAACATTACGTTCGGACTCCTGTGTATCTATACTTCGTGGTATCATTATTAAATTGAGCTTGTCTCTTACTGCTAATTAAAATTTAATAAAAATGTTCAAATGTAAATATTGCACTATTGAAGTGAGCCCTGATAATGTGGTTATGTTTATAAATTATTGAGCCAAGACTTTGTCAAGGAACTTGCATTTAGATATACAACGCCCATAATTTTGCGATATTGATGCAGTCTAGTGTTATTTTGAGACAACTAGCTGTTTCATTTAAACTTTTACAGTGTTTGGCAGTGTTTCACAATGTACCGCAGAGTCCCTCTGTGTTAACTAAATGGAAAGCAACCATTGTTAATCAAATTATTAAAATGCAAGACTTATTTTGCTTTACAAACGCTTAGGCCGGTAGTACCTCTCTATCGCGTGCTTGGCACTCTCGCTTGTACCACCTGCTCAGGCGGAACGCGATGTTTCGTTGTGATGTCTCCATAATGAAACAGTTTCTTTGTGTTAATTTATTTATTTATTATCTTTTGTTTATTATAATATTACAATGATGACCAACATGTTTTATCTCTGACTGCGCGATGTCTACCTATGCGTATCTGACGTTTTCCGTTTTCCATCTCCTGTCAAAGTGACAGATTGGTTCTACCACAAACACGCGATACTTTTTCGTACGTGCGGTTCGTGATTTACTAGACATTATCACTTCAAAAAAACAGTAATTATACTTTCAAATCGTATCCAAGTTAAAGTAATTTTATTAATACAAGAATACCTGCAATGACCCTTCGCTGGTGCTGATCGAAATAGTGGATCATCAGACGTAGGTGGCTCAGGAACCCGCTCCAATAGAGCTGGGAAATCATTTGGGAACACGTACGTTGACTTGTAATTCGGATTTTTCTGTTGATAATAATTTTATATTAAAAAAAAATTACAAAGAAATAAAAGATTCTAATGGCGAGCTCAATATTGCTGATTTTGAAGCACAATAGCATCCATGCGTCGCTGTAAACGATTGAATGGGATGCAGAAACATTAGCCGGACTAAATGACAATCAAATCTTAATACTACAGCAGAAGACATTACAGTAAAATTATCTTAATACTTCCCAGTCAATAGCACAATTTTAGGCATAATCTCAGCTCTCATTTCTCCCACTGCTGGGCTGTAGCTTCCTCCACAATGGGAGGAAATTGAACTACTACACCACGCTGTTCAGACGTGTTGGTGATAGGGTTTTGTTTCAAGTTTTCCTTCTCTTGAATTGAAAGCATAAACTTCCCCGTAAAGGACAAAAAATAGCTTACTATACTACGCCAGGCAGTAAGAGAGATATGATTTTATTTACGATTCTTTCTTGCTATACTTTCTGCATACGCATTCCTTCCTATATTTTATGTAACAGATTGAATATATCGTTACCTCTTTATTTACTCAATGAAAGTCGTTAAATGCTTATTGTGCTTATTGTGTTACTTTACAAACAAATAAAAAAATACACCCATACTGATAACAACATTTTGTTGATTGCCCAAAGTATTGGCATGGCTATCCTTCCGTGACAAGTAGCACGGTAGGATAGTAGGATATGAATGCAGCTGATGAATGAATTAAAGAAAAAAAAATACTTTTAATAGAAATTACTGAAATTTTTAGCATTTAATATGCTTAATTATTTATAAATACCCGATTACGAAACGAAAAATGATGTCACAAGCGGGGTTCGAACCCGCACCTATTGGGTTTAATACAATTCTAACTGTAAAGTTTGAAGTATTACGCCTATACAATGTGTAAACATTGTCCGGTAGATGGTATGCCATCTACCGGACCGTCACCTTGAGGACGTAAGATATAATATGAAGCAAAATTTGCATGTCCTAAAATAGTTCACGATGGTGTAAGTGGCAGCACGATTGGGCCGGATTCCCAATAGGTGCGGGTTCGAACCCCGCTTGTGACATAATTTTTCGTTTCGTAATCGGGTATTTATAAATACTTTTAATAGTCTTACATTCTCTTTATCGCTCTTGGATGTCGTAAAAAACGTCTAAGGTATATAATATGTTTATAACATCTACGCAAGAGAAGGAAAACTCGAAATATAACCCTATACCAACACGGCTGACCACTGTAGTATAGTAGCTTAATTTTCGTTCTATTATGGAGAAATCGTTGTCTTCAACAGTGCTATGGCCACACTATTAAGAGTTCTGGGCATTTTGGTGGAAAATGAAAATATTTTTAAAGCACTGTTATATCATATTTACTACATCACAGCACTTCTTACGCATCACATTACATAAAATACCAGCAACATTATTTATTATAACACTTTAAAACACTAAGATACTTAATTAATACAGGGTGTAAGGGGACCGCTCCCGAAAAGAAAGACAGGTGACTCTACTAGTCCTACTTGTAATGATAGGCTAGAAAAAAAATCGATCAGGATGAAAAAAAATTTTTTTTTCACAAATATTTTTAAGTTTTTTCACTTTCCATCGTATTAGGACAGTGCCATGTAACGATAACTCCATAAAAAATACGTAACTATACTCAGATGAGAAAAGACGCAATCTATTCAAAACTCACGATCATATGTTCAAGAGTTCAACGACCTCGCGTGGTGAAAAAAAAAAATATTTTTTTATACGAATCGATTTTTTTTCTAGCCTATCATTACAAGTAGGACTAGTAGGGTTACCTGTCTTTGTTTTCGGGAGCGGTCCCCTTACACTCTATGATACTTAATATTCTTATATTTATCCACCATATGACGCTTTCATATCCCCGTCAAAAGTCTAAGTAGGTATACGTTATAAGTTTCTCTAGATGGTGCTGCTTTCCATTTGCCTAGTGATACCTCAGTTGGTTTTATAATTCCCAAGCAAAAGATAGGGGAGTGGCGACATATTTTATTCTTAAGCCACGCGCGTATTATTTTTTTTAAATAACATGGTACCTTGCACTTAGGAAATGATTCTTGTACTGTGTACGATTTTATAAACATATCACTGACGGACATAAATTACACCCAGAGTTTATGCATCACTTAAATTCAAGTCTTACGTGGGAATAGTTAGGTATCTTAATAATTACAACATTTGTAGTCAATTTTGATAGATATAGTAATAATACCTGGCCGTTAGGCCGTACAGCGTTGGGCAATAATGGATTGTTAGGATCTGGTGCTTGGTCATCCTGTTCGCTCTCAGTTTGACCGCTCCATGGTCGCTGACAGCGATGTGGGGAGACCAATACCCATTCGTCCTTAAGAGGATTATATCGTACGTGTTGATGGTCTGAAAATATCAGAATAAATACACATTTAAACTGTTATTATTTAACTTTTGATATTCCATGTGATGACGGAGTAAGAATAGATTCGCCACCCTCTATATTTCCCGTGAGATTATATAAATAATACCAGTAATACAAAAAAAATTGGCACAGACCCAAACCCCTTGGTAAGCATATATTAGTCTGTGCACAGACCTGAGACAGTGATCAAACCCAAGATGGCTTATTTTTTATTGTTGCATCTACAGCAATTAATTCTGGCAATATATTATATCTTCTGTCCTAATCCCGTAAATCTTTTTATGCGTTTTAGATAATGCCAGATATTGATAGCGATAAGTTGATACTAAGTAGAAATAAAATATATACCAGCTTTTACCATAACCACAAAATTGTAGTGATGGATTAAGAATGTAAAGGAGTCGTGTAAGAAAACAACAGTTGGTGAATCGGTATCTGTGCCTCCTGATATAATTATAATACAAAACCACCAGTTAAGTGCAAATATTATGTCTTTACAATAGAAATTCAAAATTTAGTATTTAATTGTTTGTACAATTGTATAGTACGAGGATATGGTCACCTACAAGGGAGATAACAGATTACAAATCTCGCATTAGTTCAAGGAATCTTGTTACGTCTGGCAACCCTGTTCAGAACTGATAGTTTCAGCTGAACGACCTAAACGTGATGACATTTAACTTTCAGAACTGTAATGTCAAAATTTCATGACAATAATCGACATTTCTTTCAGAATTATTTTTTAAATTATACTTTGGACAGTTTTTAAAATTTATTTTGTCTATATGTAAAATTAAATCTATTATAATTTTTTAAACTTATTTTACTTGACATTGGCGAAGTTGTGGTTAATTACTCACAGAGGCCATTTATTAAGAAGAAGAAGAAGAAATTATACTTTAAATTACTAAATGGAAATAAATTACTTACCAGTTGGTTTAAATGTCGCCATATTTTGTTAATTCTTATTATATATATTGTGTATATATCACTCTACTCTCGACCGAGTCAAGGCCACAACTGGAGTTCGTTTAAGATTACAGAAATGATAAAACTGACTGTAAACATGGTAAACTGACGTCAAAGATTATTAATAGCAGATATGAACGTAGGCATAAAGTACATTCACTTAATATCTCTATAGTCAAATAAACATACACAAAGGGAATCCATGTCATTTCAAGTCAATTTCTTAAGGCGGACCTGATTCCTGGTAGTTTATAGAAATTTCTAGGTGCTTTTACTCCATTTGTTACTAATAATCCAATTTTAAATACCATACTTATTTATGTACTATTACTTGTTATATTATGTACCTATTATGTATGTTGTACAAAGATAGAACTGTTTTTTTTTCGTATTTATTCTAGAAAAGGGGGGTCTCGTGAAGAAAATACTAAATAGATCGATCAATAATAACTTAAATTAAAATCCTGAATACTGTTTTAAGTTATGTTTTGAAGATTTCTTACATTTTATATTGTGTATTTATGTCCAATCTCGTTAAAATCCGTGTATGTGATTTTAGAATTTAATTCTAGTAAGTTTTAAATTCTATTTCAAATTTTTAATTTTGCCTTTACATAACATCCATCCATTCCATCCATCAGCCCGTAAACGTCCTCTGTTGGACATAGGCCTCCCCACGAGAATGCCATATGCAACGGTCCTCTGCCACCTCCATCCAACGGTTTCCTCCGACCTTTATAATATCATCAGGCCACCCAGTGAAGGGTCATCCCACACTGCGTCGTCCGATTCGTGAACGTCACTCGAGAACCTTTCTTCCCAACGGTTGTTGGTTCGTCGAGCGATGTGGCCTGCCCATTGCCACTTCTTCGTGCTAATTCTTCGGGCTATGTCGGTTACACCCGTTCTTCTACGGGTTTTCGTATTCCGGATTTTATCACGTAGAGAAATACCGAGCATAGCCATCTCCATAGCACGCTGAGCGACTTTGAGCCTTTTTATGAGGCCGACATTTAGAGACCACGTTTCAGTGCCATAAGTCATCGCTGGTAATACACACTGGTTATAAACTTTTGTTTTCAGACACTGCGGAATATTAGACGAGAAGATCTTCCTAAGTTTCCCGAACGCTGCCCAGACGAGTTGGATTCGTCGGCTGACCTCTTTCTCGAAATTGGATCTACCTAATTGGACTGTTAATTGTTTATATAATAAAATTCAACCATATTCTGAAATAAATGCATAACAAAACTCCTCTAATAAATTCATAATCTATGGTTCATTTTAAAAATCTTTCATATACATTTTTTGTCTCTCTTTGCATGTGGTAAAAAGGATATTTGTGGATATGGACCTAAATATAAATATCTGAAATATATTCAAGGATTATATATACGTATTTTACATTTTAGGCCGCTTCCAAACATGTTTTTTTTTTACAAATTCTATCGTGTTCGTATTTGATTTTTAAGTTAATAACTAATACTGTAGCGGGTAGATATAAATCTCTGTAATAATGAAGACTTATTGGACGTAAGACACCTTAGTCCTCTATCAACGTCACATCACATAAATCGCCACCAAAATGATTTATTACTAGCTTATGTTCATGACTTCCTCCGCGTGGAATAGTTACTTAATTGTTCGAAATCGGGTTAAAAGTTAGCGTTAGCCCAAAGTACGCGGACGAAGTCGCGAGTAGAAGCTCGTCATAAATACGTACTTGATCATTATTTTGCTGTGATGTTATTTTAAAACTGCGATATCTCCTAAGATGTTTATTGAAATCAAATGATATATAGGGCAATTTTGTTTTAAATATTTGTGATAAATGACGTATTTATTTGAATAAAGATTAATATCATGTTTATAAAAACACAAGTCGAGTCAAGAGTCTCCGAAACCGGCGAGCGTGTATGAAGAGAATTATGAATGTTGAGGAAGCGAGTGAAGTATGCAAGGATAGACTCAAAGAGTAAAGTTATTAAACTGAAAAAGAGTGGCAACTCCATGATAAAATATGCATGTATGGAAGGTGCTGCTACCCAGAGTTTACGCGGTGAACTAAAGTTGAAGTGATATATATACATATCTACATGTGTATGTGTAATTATATAGAATTTTCTTTTACTATGAAAGCTACCCTGAAATATAAAAAAAACATATCATCTGATAACGAAGCAATAATAATATCAGCTTAACAATGAAAATTGAGATAATTTTCAGAAAGTACATCAATAACCGTAAATAGATTGATGACAATAAGTACCTACGCTAGGAACAAAAAATAATAATTCTCAGTTGTCAAACGTTTGACATACAGGACAAAATGGCAGCCGTTAAGTTTGTACAAACAATCTGTAGGCGGCGCGACGGTCAGTAAAAATAAGTAATGTTTTAAGTGTGCCCCCCCAGGATAGACTTCTCTGGCACTCTGTTATCTCTGCCTACCCTACAAGGGATATGGCGTGATGATATGTATGTATGTATAAAAACACCTTCACAAATATCGCATTATTTTATTTTTTTTGCTCATGGTGGCCAACGAGCTAGCAGCACACCTGATGGTAAGTATCACTACCGCTCATGGACCAAGGCTATAGCTAGGCCGCTGTCTACCATTACAAACCCCAAACCCACCTATTTGGACTTGATTAATATAAAACAGGTTATAGTGAGTCAACCCTTAGAGATAAACATATATTATGTTGACGCGGACTTTTATTTAGAACTTTAAAAGACAAATATTTCTGTTATACATGATTTTTATGAAACTTTAACCGTTTGCGCAGCGCATGTAACATTTTTCATTGGTGTTCTGCTCTTATTGAACTTAGTGTAGGTAATGATATATAGCCTAGAAGCCTTCCTCGATAAATGGGCTGTGTAACACTGACAGAATTTTTGAAATCGGATCAGTAGTTCCTGAGATTAGTTCAAACAAACAAACTCTTCAGCTTTATAATATTAAGTATAGATAACGTTAAAATATTAAGATATTGATTTAATACAAGACCACAACATGATGCTTTCACGTTCCTGTCACAATTCAATCTTGTATTCTTATTGTATTACCTCGTAGATCTACATCCGCAAAGGCTATAGAAAATATTATTGTTAAAGCAATTACATTGATTCAATTAGAAAGAAAAATATTTCTTCAACCAATATATTGTTTTTTAAGTTTTTGGAAAAAATATATTAGGTTATTGACATTTTATCTAAAATAATAATAAATTTAATACAGAAGGCAGTTCTCCTCAACACGGCACGCATTGTGAGGAGGTTCCTCTCTCTGGATCCCTAACCACCGGTAGTTTGGTTCCCATTCTCGCTGCTACACTATTTTTACTTTTTTAAATAAGATTGTGTGTTAGTAAGTTTTTTTTTTCTTATATTGTATATGTATTTGTGCGTGTTTGTTTACCCCTTTAATCTATTTAAAAATGTACAACCATGTTAGAAATAAGTATTATACTATCAATTTCAATTGTAATTTTAAATACAATACTCACTGACTTTAGTAGCGGCATCTATATTTCATAAATTCTGGACGAATTAAAGGGTTTCCCTGTATCCGCTTTCTTATTGTTATAGATTACCTCCCAGGGCATAATTGTCAGGTGGCCCACTCACACGACGAAAGAGAGGTACATGTAAGGCGGGTCTATGGGGTCGTGCGTCATTTCTTCTGTCGCTCTGGACGGATTTAGCGGGATGTGACCAGACCATGGCCCGCCGCCAAAAAAAAAATCGAATCTTTCCGTTCAAAAATTTACTAATTACTGCATAATTGACTTATGTATAATCATAATGATTTCTAATATTTACGCGAGTATAACACATTTGAAATAAAAAAAAATATTTTTACGGATTCTATCGCATTTGTAATTGATTTTTAATTTGGATGTCGGGGCGAAAATCGATAAAAATAATAATAACTTTATTTGCCAAAACCAAGTAGTAGGTAAGGTAGGTGGTTTATAAGTGCTAGGACTCGCTGGTGACAGTTCTCTGTCTACAGCCGCGGGCCGGTCCGTCCGGGGTAGTACCACACTGAGAAGAAGATCGACGTCTGAGTAATAGCAATGTGCTATTGCGCTTCGTTTGGTGAGCGAGAGAGCCGGAAGCTCAACTGGGTGGGTTTAAGGATTGTAATGGTAGGCAGTGGTCTAGCTATACCATGGTATAGCAAAGATCCATGGGCGGCAGTGAAAATTCCCATCGGGTGTGTTGCTTGCTCGTTTGCCACCATAAGCAACAAAAAAAACTGAGTGTGTCAGCTCCGACGCACGACTGGAGTTTACTCCTTAAATACGATTATCAAAACAGGCGCAAAAAAAGCTCATTTGGCTAAAAATAATATATATATATTTTTATTTACATTTATTAAAACTGTTCAGTGAAGTATTATCTCACGTCAGAAAGTGAAAGGTGCGCAGAATAGGTTGCGCACCAAAAACGTAATGAGGTCATTCGATCACTAGATTTTACTCCTCTCAAATTTTTCTCATACCGGGTGCTCCATATGGAAATCGATTCTTAAGGAGTAAACTCCAAAAAAAAACAAATTTACAATTTTTACAGATTGCCATTTAAATTCTATTCTTCTTGTATTTAATTCTCTGGCACCCAAATTAAGATTAAACTTGTGTTATGGGTGCCAAAATAGTTTTATTTCGAATATGGTTTTCGTTTTAACTTCATTAAAGAATCTACTAATATGTCATCATTCTCCTACTCTTATACCAATAGCTTGGGGTAGAAACAATATGTACCTACTCTTCTTTCATAGTACATATTGTAAAAGTTATTGGCAATAGTTTTATGACCGGCCGCCTGCCAGACGTCCTTGGGAATGTAATTGTTAACCAAACGGCATCAGATGCAGTTGGGCCAGGTCGTTATAAACTCTTAGTCGTCTTTTACGACATCCACGAGCAAAGTAAGGGTTGGTAGTATTCGTAGCCGCTACCACACAGCACCTACTAATATACATATATAAGATCATTATTCTCATATAGACAGGTTTATCTTCAACAGTAGGCTTCGTATCACACATCCACGCAGGACAATATTTCGATTCAATAAATTTCGTTCAGTCTCAGGCTCAGAAAGGGATTAATGTTTTAGTGTAGGATAATATTAAAAAAAAAACTTAAGAAAAAAGGAAAGTGGCAAAGTTTTCATTGTGATTTTCAGTTAATTACATGTTTATAAAGTCGCCGGCAATACAAGGGGATTTATGCTTCAATGGAGGATAATATTTAAAAAAAACTACGATTAAAAAAACCGACTCCAAAAACTGAAAAGTACAAAATAACTTAAAATACTATCATTTGTATGTGCTATCTATTGATAGGTTTCAAATCGGTGCCAAGCCTTAAACAACATTATAAACAGCTTACTTACTGTAATGAAATCCCTACACTAAAGATACCCACACCGGCACCGACTTTGCAAGGTTGCGCACCAAAAACGTAACGAGGTCATTCGATCACTAGATTTTACGCCTCAATTTTTTCTCATACCAGGCGCCTTATATGAAAATCGATTTTTAAGGAGTAAACTCCAAAAACCTTAAGAAAAAAGGAAATAGGGGTAATAAATTTAATAATTACACATTATTTTTATATTCCAAGCATTTACAAGTATTTTCAAAGCTCAATTTGTCAGGACTCGGTTTTGCGCTGAAATAAAAAACAATATTATTTTGTTTATTTTTTTCATATAAAGTACACATCATATATTTAAAGCATTATAACGACCTGAGCCAACTCCATCTGATGCCGTTTGTTCAACAATTACATTCACAAGGAGGGTTGTCTTCAAAAAGTCGGCCGGTCATAAAACTATTGCCAATAACTTTTACAATATGTACTATAAAAGAAGAGTACATATTGTATCAATCACAAGTAATTGGGATAAGAGTAGGAGAATGATGATGATAAAGTACGCATCATCATTCTCCTACTCTTATCTCAATTACTTGTGATCGATACAATAAATTACTCTTACATTATACATATTGTCAATAGTTGTTATGACCGGCCGTCTGCCAGACGTCAACACTACTTGTGAATGTAATTGTTGACCAAACGGCATCATATGGAGTTGGCCCAGGTCGTTATAAGGCTCTTAGTCGTCTTTTACGACATCCACGACCAAAGTAAGGGTTGGTAGTATTCATAACAGCAAGGTCGGTAGGTTGGTAACTCTTAGTGACATATTTGCATCTACGATTCTCCACCTCAAGGTGATCAATTACATCTACTCTTAGTCTTCGTCATCAAAAAATTAACATTAATGTTACGTCATCCGTGTGGTGACGGAGTAAGAATACAATTCACCACCCCCTTATCTTACCCGTGGGTGATCATAAGACTAAGGGATATAAAACGCATATAACATTAATGCAAAAGAAGGAAAACTCTAAACAAACCCTACACCAACACGTCTGACCAGCGCGGCAACAGGGCAACCTTATATAAGGTTAATTTCTCTCCCATTACGGAGGAGCCCCCGAGCCCAACAGTGGGACATATATGGGCTGTGATGATGATGATGACTGTTACGTCATATATATCACTTTAGGTGCCACCCAAAATTTAAGTTTCGTTGTTGAAAATGAAGGTAAATCTAACAGTGGTCCAAAAAACACCATTACAATATCAAAGACAATAAACTAGAATGGAGCAAGGGTTATACATACGATACAGCCACCGACGATAAAGACTGGGTTCTGGTGGCCCACTTATAGGAGAGGTACATTCCGGCGCGGGTCTATGAGGTCACGCGCCACTTCATCTGTCGCTCCGGAAGGATTTAGCGGGGTGTAGCCAGACCATGGCCGCAAAAAAAAATACACACGATAGCCGAAGTCTGGGTGTATTTTGTGTCAGTTAATTATATGTTGGGTATGCAGAAAAGAACAGGAAAGTAAAATTAATGCGGTCGAAATGCGATCTCTACGGCAAATCTGTGGAGTTAGGCTGAGTGACCGCATTCGTAACGACGACGTAAGAGAGCGAGTAGGTATGAAAGAGAGTATTGGTGTAAAGATGCGAAAGGGAATGCTCCGATGGTTCGGACATGTGGAAAGAATGCCGGACGAACGTCTGGTTAAGAAGATATACAATGCGAAAGTGGAAGGATGTAGGTACCGGAGGAGACCGAGACTCACCTACCTAGACCAGATTGGTCACGTACTGAAGGAAGGTGGAGTCAAGAGTCTCCGAAACCGGCGAGCGTGTATGAAGAGGATTATGAATGTTGAGGAAGCGAGTGAAGTATGCAAGGATAGAGTTCTCTGGCACTCTGTTCTCTCTGCCTATCCTGCAAGGGATATGGCGTGATGATAACATATGTATGTAATAATATGTTGGTAAAGTCCACCACAATACAAGCGTAAGTTTTTTTTATTTGATAAAAGACACCACCCTGCGCTGAAGTAAAGGCCTTCCTAAAGGCTGAAAGGTATATATTAAAAAATAAGTTTAAAAATAACCTTATTTTTTATTATCTGTGCATTTTTTCTTTTCAATTTTTTAACACGTTTATTCAATCCTTGTGACGGATTTAATTTCCGTTTAATTATTTTTGACGAATGCACGTCTTCGTAATGTTGATACGCTTCGTCGGATAGAACGAATGTCATTTTACACTTTATACATTGAATTCTGAAAATTAAATATCAAATATAGTATAAAATATATATAATTTGGAAAATCCAAAAGTGCACGTCTCATAATTTTTATATTATTTATCATTTATTATTAGTCAATGTCAATTTAAAATTTCGTGTCATTCTCGATGTAGTACTAAACATAGCTGTTCGTTTAGAATAGGCTGTATGGGATTTGTTTCCTTTGCCTGTCCGAATGGACGAACAAAAAAGTATAAACGAATCCAATTTTCATAAGGTATAGATAAACTAATGACTAAGCAGTTTAGTTTTTTATTAATTGCAATTAAAGGACAAAGAATTACCAAACTATTTTCGAAAGGAAATAGCGCGTTGCGATTATGAAGCTTTTAAAAAAATAAATATTTTGATACATTAATTTTTACGGTCGTGATCGTGCCAGATCCAGAATATTTAATCCGGACGTCCTCAAATATTTTTTTAATCAACTATTTTCTTACTTTAAACAAAATAATTGCTTTTTAAAAATATCAAATACGTTTAATCGAATGTTTTTTCTTGACATATCGACTCTTTGCTGCAATAATGTATTATCTTGAAAATTACATTTTAAAGGAGTCTTTTTCAAATTTAAAAAAATAATTCTTTCGCAACGAATATTTTTTTATCGTAAATCTGATTTAAAACATAGATGATTTAATTATAGAATAATGAAATAATTAAAATCATAGATTTATATAATTAAATATAATAATTATAAGGCTAGCCCACACGCTATCAAATTTTATACGAAAGTTATTATACAAAGCGTATATCACAGTAAATCAAATCTAGCCCACACGTTATCAAATTTTATACGAAAGTTACAAAGTGCATATCACAGTAAATCAAATCTAGCCCACACGTTATCAAATTTTATACGAAAGTTACAAAGCGTGTATCACAGTAAATCAAGGCTAGCCAACACGCTATCAAATAATGTCATAAATAAATTACCTGTTATAATGTCTTTCAGTGTGATCATTAATAACAGCCACTTGTACAGTTTGTTGACAAATTTCACATTTTACAAATCCATTTCTCTGAAAATAAAAATAATACCTGTTTTCAAGAGTTTTGTAAGGAACAAGACCGAGTCCCACAAGTCATCTACTTTTCAGAGGATTGGACAGAGATTATAAAGTTCCTTGCCAAAATTCTCTACCTCTTATGTCTTCCACATTCACATTCATCGGTATTCATTCGTGAATTTCAGCCAAGGTTACATTATTGAACAGTTTCGGTGGCCAACTGCCTTCAGATCAAGGCGGAGTCGGACTCCAATCAGCCAAAAAAAAGCACTTCAACCAGGCCTTATGCCGTAAGATAATTTAATCCAAAAATGCACATGTGATCTTGGCCTCGTTAATAAAAATACAATGGGCGCTTTACTTGCTATGGAATTCGTAGAGACCAGCTGAGGGACCAATAGGGCAGTGAGCAGCAGCGCTCTTCTAAAATACTAGTAAAACACCAACTGCGATCCAGTGCCGTATGCTAAGCATGGCAATTATTGCGTTATTCCCCTGTTTGAGAGGTCTATATCCGAACGATAGGACAGGTAGGTATGTCAGATAGATAGATAATATTCTGATAATGTACCTCCGAAGACGAGGATGGAATACCCCCAAATTGTGAGACATTACGGCAGATTATGAGGTTGCACATCGTACGTTTTGTCGCCTCTGGCGGTTTGGGTGAGGTGGGTGGATTCTAAGAATACCTAGTGATTAACAAAGGTTTCCGCGTAGTGACGGGGCAAGAATACAGTTCACCACCCCTTATCTTACCTGAGGGTGACGAAAAAAACGACTAAGGAATATGGTATGCAAATAATATCTGTAAGAAAAGGAAAACTCCATTTAAAATCATGTGAGACGTATAGGAGCTGAGATGATGATGATAAAAAAAAGATAATTGAAAAAAAAATAATAAAAAAAATGAAAAACCTTTATTTAACTCCACTATTAAGATATCCTGGAATTTTGCTATCAATATTCTACTGAAGCTATCTGGTTAAAAATTGGCGCACATGTTTGGTTCACGTAACAATGCACTATTATTTAGATGCCGCCATTTTGGGATTTTCCTGCTCAATTTCACTTCCAGGTGGTGGTTCCCAACCAAAGGTATATTTTGGTTGAAATATATTTTATACCTAAAATAATATGCTTAAGACTTTTTTCGATACAAAATTCTGTGATATTATTCTATTAATATTTTTTTATAAAATATAATTTTCAGCCAAAATTTATATTATTAATAACTTATTCTATTTTAGAATATTTTCATATTTTATTGTTAAATAAGAGCCAATTTAAATAATAATAAATTTTTAAAAATATTTTTGTTATTATTTCAATTTGATTTAAAAATTTAAACTGGCAATACATAAATGGTAAATGTTAAAAATTAGGTATTCAATATAACAAAATTAAATTAAAAATTGGTAAAATTAGATAATCGATAAAACACAGATTTATATTGAAATTGATAAAATTAAATAAAACAGCCATTTTTTTGTGTCGTATAGACATTTTAATTTTTTATTTACGTATACTTATGTAATCAAGATCAGACAAAAAATAGGTCTAATTGGCATTTATGGACCTCAAGACTTTTGACAGTTTAATCCGTAGCTAATTATATTTCAAAATAAACTACTTTATGACCTAACCATCGACATTTCGGTGGTCAACCTAACGGGTTACATTTTTAAGTACCGACCCGTGTCGATGCCCCAGCAATAAATAATAAACAACAGTGTTGCCGGAATGTCGCTCAGTCGGCCTCTCTGCGGGTGATTGGACTAATCGCTGGTCAAATCACCCGCAGCCTTGGCTAGGTTGACGCAGGCAGGCTGCCAGAGCCGCCCGTTGCAGCAGCGGCGGGGCGTGTCAGCGTGGAGCGTTTGCACCCTGGCCCACCCCACCGTTTCCTCCAACAAGACGACTACCACGCAGAAATAAGCAATTATAAAACCCGAAAAGATTTAAGTACCTTTATAACTTACATCAAAACACCACGACATACAGTAACGGTTATTGTAGTAACCGAAATCAATAGATTTCGGTGCCTCATTCTATAGGTGGAGAAGGGAAATATAGAAAGATATGGTGCCACCGCGGTACCATTCCGTCGCCACAGATGATTTCGGCGAAACGAGACCTAGACTATAACCTGTCAAATAGAAAACAAAATGGAAACATCTAGAAAAAAGTCGTCGAAATATTTATAACAACAAAGAGTGCCTCAAAGCTATGCACTTTCACCAAAACTATTCAATATTAGAAAAGATTTTCTTTCTGATGTCTTTCTATTTACAATTCCGCTTAGATTATTTACCCAAATTATAAGTTATGTTTAACTTAAAAAAACCGCCTTCAAAAAACAACGAGGAACAAAAAATCTAGAAAAATCATACGATTTCCTAAACCAAAAATATCAAATATTTTTTTATTTAATTTATTTTTTAATAACTTTTACCCTTTTTTTTAATAAATATAATCTTTCTTATTTTTTTTTAAACTTTTTTGAAGTCGGTGCCTCCGATTAACTACTACCTAACCTAAATGACTGAAAACTTAATTAAACACTGATATTTAATCTAAGTGCTGAACAACTACTACAATCTTATTAAGAAACTACTTACTGCACCGATTTCAAAAGCTTATTAAAAATTAAGAAAAACGTTGCAAAAATAAATTTAATTTATAAGTAGGAAATCGTATTTATTCTTATCGAATTGTTACAAGATCCATATAGGAACTCTAGATGACGTCAACAATGGCCACCGAAGTCAAAGATCGGGTACCGGTGGCCCGCTCGCACGGCGAAGAGAGGAGTTTGCAGGGTGGTTCCATGGGGTTGCGTGCCGCCTCTTCTGTCGCCCCGGACGTTTTTGTCGAGGCGCAACCACATCCATGGTCCACCTTGCGGAAAAAAAAACAAAAAAAAAAAAAAGATGGCGTCAACAATAAGAGGACCAAACACAGGGCCAGTAATGTACAGCAAAACGAACTAAGGGATATGATTAAAATGCCACCAATAAGAGGTACGAACACCTTGGGTTGAGAACCCCCAGCGCTCATCCACAGACCGGGTAAAGTTGTCATAGCCATCTGAGGCTAACAAGTCACACAAAAAAATACAAAAATAGGTACGAACACGGGGCCAGTAATATAATAGGCCAAAACGAACCAAGGGATATGATTAGATTAATAAGAAGTAAAAAGACATTTACGAAAAAGTACCTGGAACCGGCAAGATATGTGATCATCATTCTCCTACTCTTATCCCAATCACTTTTAGTCGACGCAATATAAACTCAACTTTCCTTGCCAAAGTTATTGGCAATAATTCTATGACCGGCCGCCTGTCAGACGTCAACACTACTTGTGAATGTAATTGTTGACCAAACGGCATCAGATGGAGTTGGTATAGGTCGATATAAAGCTCTTATCCGTATTCTCTTATTCGTATGAGTGTCGTAACCCACGAGGAGCAAGTTGATAGTTGATAGTATTCGTAGCTATTACCACACAGCACATAACCAGATATATATTTTTTTTTGGGGACTAATCCCACCACACATTCCCACCACTGTAACTCCTGTAAGCCAGGATCCACAATGGTCTCCGTATAAGACACCGAGGTTTGACCCTCGGGAAGTCCCGGGAAACGCATTTAATTGTCTTGGGACCCGCAACAAATTTAATTAGAAAAGAAAAACAGGAGGTATTGAAAAAATTCCACTTCCCTCCTATGCAAAACGGGAGAAATGAAGCAAAAATTGGTTAATAGGCCAATAGATAAGAGGATGTACTGATACGTAAAGCGCAGCAGTACAGCACAACAGATATGATAACCAGATATATATATAAAAAAATACATTTAAGTAGAAAAATTCTTAAATACAGACTTATTATTTCATAAATAAATTACTAAGACTAGATTTTACAATGTACTTATAATTATATAAATTAGGTCTGTCTATAATCTTTATCTTAACTGATATATGTCCCACTGTTGGGCTCCAGCCAACAATAAGAAAGAAATTTACTTACTACACCACGCTGATCAAACATGCCAGTTTAGGATTTCAATATTTCCATCTTATGCATAGATGTTATATGCATATTATATCTCTTAGTCGTCTTTCCAGACTCCCCCGGGTAAGATAGGGGGGTGGTGAATTGTATTTGTACCCTGTCACCACATAAAAAATGACTTATATAATTTTAACAAAAATAATACTGACTGAAAATAAAATATTCTAAAATAAAGTAATTAAAAATTCAACAAGTAATATACTTAAACTTAAATGAGATCACATTGGAATTACCAGTTTTCAAATAAAAACAGAAACATTAAAATGTAACACACATATAAAAAAGAAACTATTTAATTCAAAACTTCTACCTTTTTAACCGACTACAAGATAAAAAAAAAATTGCTCAAGAACTGACAAATAGTTTTTGAGCTATCCTTTATAAGTATTTGGTTCTCAATACCTATATTGCATTTGAAGTCGGTGAAAAATAAACCAACTTTATTAAAATTACTTATCAAATTCTTCTGAACCCGAGAGTAAATTTGTGACAATTTTTCTGTTTGTGCATGAAATTTAATATTGAAAATAGCCTGAGAAAATATTGGAAAATCAAGAAAATCTCTAATAGTATTTTTTCTCAAAATTCTAAACCAGAGCCTCATGATGAAAGAGTACATATTTTTGATGAAGTTCATATTTATCAGCTTGTATATATTCCACTGCTGGATTCAAGGCTTCTTCCATATTACTATGGTAATTGACCTACCATACCATGCTGCTCTTTCTTTTCGGGTAGGCTATGGTCCGTACACTCACCGCCCGTTCCGTCCGGGGCGAAGGAAGGGCAGCGCGTGGCCCCATAACCTACCGAATTCCTTCCCCATCGCCATTGGGTCGGCCACTGGTCTGGTCCTTGCCATCCGTGGCCAGCTCGGCGGGTTACCCTTTCTGCTACCATCCCCCGTCGACGCCCCAGTTAAATGCGGGGCGTCGCCCTCACACGGTCACCTTCTGCGGGTAACCGACTATTTCCCGGTCCAGTCACCCGCAGCCTCGGCTATGGCGGCATCAGGAGCAACCATGCTGCTCTGAGGGATTATCATGAAGTTAATTACCATGATCTTAACTTTGTCACAGAACAATATAAAACAATAATACCACAAAAAAAAATCTTAGATAAATTAAGATACATCAGTTAATGCCTCTGAAATGAGAATTTTAAGTCTAAATTACGGCTGTTTTTGTCTAATTTGGTACTAAACTACTTTTTTAACAAAAAAACAAAACTATAACACAACATTTACGATAAATACAGTCTTTTAACAATTTAAATTGAAGATAGGAAATGACTAATCTTCAAATTTCAACATCTTCTTTGGTATTTCCTGCGTAATTCCTTGGACTTTGGAAGATCCAGCTTGTGCTGTATCAGATATGACATTCTGCTCTTCAAAAGACGTAGCTAGTTTTCTTTTATAACCTATATTTATTTTGTAATATCTCTCATTATGAGTCAATAATTCAGTCAACGTAACAGATGCGATAGGGTCAGGATCAACGGAATTGATACTATAATCGTGGATGTAATCGTCATTTGAAAACCAAACCAATGGTATTCGAGCATCAACAGGGCATAAACCCGTCCATCGAAATGCTGCAATCAGATTTTCTTTAAGCAAAAGAGATCGCAACGCCCTCTTCAACATTCTAGCAAAATCTGCTTCAGGATTCGTGAAATAATTTTCGCTATTGCCCGCTATAAGTATCTCTTCCCATTTAACTTTCAAAGGCCTAAAATACGCTATGTCCAAAGGATTCAAAGCGTTAACGGCAGCAGCAGGCAAACATATAAAAGATATGTTAGAATTAACACATTTTTCCCACACTTTTACGCTAATATGCGACGGAAAGTCACTTCCAATCAACAATTTTTTGCCTTCCTTCTTCTGAAGTGCTTGAAGGACATGATTAAAGAACCAATCCTCAAAAACATAAGCATCTATGTATCCAGTTCTTGTAATGTTATAACGAGTTCCATCTGGGCCTTTTCTGGTCCAAGTAGGCCAGAAATATTTCGACTTATGCACCATGTACGGTGAAATGTACTCCCCTGCGGCATTCCCGCAAAATATAACACTAAAGGATGGTTTTGGTCCATTTAATGTATCTGGATATTTTGCTCCCCTTTTCCACACAACTGCTTTCCTTGAAAGATCATCAGAGAAACTTATTTCATCATAACTATAAATATTTTGTGGAGATATAGCCTCAATTTCTTTGCCAAATGTTTTAAAGAATTCCACGACAGCATCTTTCCAATTTCGGATTGGGGATCTGTTGATGTATTGGTAGATAGAGGGATGTCTCTTTAAAAAGCTTCTTATCCACCCCTTACTGGGTACATTATGTCTAAATCTATAAACAATTTTGTTTTCCGATTCAAGATAATTTTGAATCATCATTCTAATTATGCTTTTCGTAATATTAAATCCATATTTAGTAATACCTATTATATGATTGGCAATTAACAATTCTTCGTCATCCAGAAACACTGGCGGTCTCTCTTTTTTTTTATTTTTTGCTTTTAATTTGCTCTTTATTACCTTTTCAGGAATATTATAGTAAGCAGCTGCAGCCTTTTGAGTGAGAGTGTTTGATTTGATCAAATCTATACATTCATTTAACTGAACATCATTATAAGCCGGATTATCTGATACGGTTTCTGTTTCTTCAGAAATTTCTTCGTGGGTCGGCTTAAAAATAAAAATTTAAGCCTAATTAAACTTCTAAATCAATTTGATTATACATACTACATATATATCTAAATCTTGAAGAATCTGTTTGTATTTTTTTTGGCACTAGCGGATTACTGAAACGTAAATATATCTGAACCGTAACCGATAATAAAAGTATAACGAATAACTCGTTTAGAGTATATATCTGTATGAAACACGTTTCGACCAATTTTCTTTCAATTAGCCGAACTGATAGCATAAACGTGAGCTTAGGGAAATAATATGACAAATGCCTCACTTAGCGATTCCATTTTAGAATTACCTAAAATCCAATATCGCAAATTTCCTAAAAATCCAAAAATTTGAATAGTCCAATAGGGCTGCCACCGTTGATAATTTTGTGTCTACAGCCGCGGACCGATCCGGGATACTACCACACTCGCAGATAATCAACGTCTGAGCATTAGCAATAAGAGGCGGCAACCCATCTTCATCGATAGGCAGCCGCCTATCTGTACCTTGTATTGCAAAGGTCCATGGGTGGTAATAACACATTCCCTCAGATGTGTTGTTTGCTCCTTTGCCACTATAAGTAATAAAAAAAAATTTTGCAACCGAAAAAAAACAAAACTGTCAAATAATTCGAAATAATTTCAAATCCGAAACCGGTATCATTACATTCTATATTCGTATCCGCATCTAAAGCCGAAACTGCATATCCACCACATCTCTAGACTCAACTATTACCTAAACAAACCGCCCGACCACATAATCCCTTTAGCAAAAAAAAATTAATGGCAAATTGAGAATACGTTTCACTTATGATTACCAGATTGACAACAGCCAGCTGAGAATAGCTAAAAATAATTTCTTTTTAACTCTTCAATCACTTTCTTTACCTAGGTAATTATAAATATTATTAAACGACTTCAAAAAGAAAGGTGCGAGGTTCTTAATTGGTCTGTATTTTTTTTATATCTGAAAACATTTATGAGGCCATTCATAAATTATGTAAGACGTTTAGTTGGTGTTGACTGAATATTATAACTTCTTACTATAGGCAGGGGTGGGCAGTGAACCTGACATTACGTAAGATATTAAATTGAAAATTACTAATTTTAGTTTTAGTCAAAACTGTGATAGATTAATAAGATTAATGCTATTGCAGCGAGCTAATGATACTTGTTGTAAAATGATTGTAATAAAAGATATTTTCAGAATAAACGGAGTTATATTTGATCAATAGGGCCATTTCTTACAAAAATTCTTATTAAGGGGCAGGGGGGAGTAGTTGCTATCTTATGATGTCTTACGGTAGGAGGGGGAATGGGCTAAATCATTCTTCAAAATCCCTTACGTAATTTATGAACGGCCCCTATGTGGACTATTGTAGTCTGTTTATTTTTTGTTAGAATTTTATATCTTTATAACACTCAAAGCTTTGTAAAATTGTAATAATTGTTACCATCTATCTATTAGTCTGGCCTCAGCTCAAGCTCAATCAGCTCATATATGTCCCATTGTTGGGCTCGAGCCTCCTCCATAATGGGAGGGAAATTGACCTACTATACCACGCTGGTCACACGTGTTGGCATAGGATTTTGTTTCGAGTTTTCCTTCTCTTCTCTCGGTCTAGCCTCATTCATAGCTAAATGTCGCACATGTAGTATAATGCTATAAGAACCACGCTTAGATTTAGCAATCAAAGCAGATGCTGTTAATCTCCCAAATTCTTATAGCCCACTCTCCTGGGTATCCATCAGCCAAATTTTGTACTTTATAACACCATTAAGGGAGGTTTTCACAGGGTATAAATCTGTCACCATAAAGATATGATACCAAATATTTAAAATTTGCCACTCACCTTTCGATGGTACCTTTTATTATGATAATCCAAATTTTCCTTGTATTGGAATCCAATAATACAATGTTCACAGCGGTATGGCCACTGTGAAATATCCTCAGATTTCATTTTGGCTTCCCTTTCTTTCATTAACTCATCCTTGTCTAACTTAATAGGTAAAAATGCTGTGGAAATTGATGTGGTGTTGCCATCCTTGTTGTCTGCAAAATTTGGTTCACTTAGACGGTTAATTGAATCTTTATTAACAACTAGCGACCCGCCCTCGCTTCGCTTTGGTTACGTCAGTTCAGTTGTTTAGTTTACCTTCGCGACATAGAATTCCTACTTCATCTGACCTTTACATGGCAGTAAGAAAGTCCACACCAAATTCCAAGTCTGTAGAAGCTATATTTAAAAAATGTGTTTTTACATCCCAGCAACCCTCCTTGCGGGTGCAATTTCGTAAAATCCGTTCTTAGCTGACCTCCACTCGACGAAAGGAATATACCTATCAAATTTAAAGTCTGTAGGCCTTATGGTGCCAAAGATATCGTGATGAGTCAATACATAGGTGAAAATCTCTTATATATATATAAATAACATGCTTGGACACAGGGGTAGGAGCGATGGTTGTGGCTTTCTAGAACAATCATCACTCCCTTCAACACCATTGTTAGTGGTAGGACCACGCTGTTGACAGTTCCTTGTCTATAGCCGCGGGCGGGCCATCCGGGCTAGTACCACATTCTCGCAGAAGACCGACTTCTGAGTAATGGCAATGTGCTATTGCGCTTCGTTCGGCGAGTGAGAGAGCCGGAAGCCCAACTAGAGTGGGTTTGGGGTTTGGAATGGTAGGCAGTGGCCTAGCTGGTCTTGGTTATAGCAAAGCTTCATGGGCGGCAGTAAAACTTACCATCAGGTGTGCTGCTTGCTCGTTTGCCACCAAAGGTAATAAAAGAAAAAAAAACATCTTAGAGGGAAGTGAGAGACCACATAGGGATCGGATTCCTCAGAATCAGTTAAATACATTAAAATGGACTAGAAAAATCTGAATTACCATCAGCAAGTGTATTTGACGCTGAACAATTAACACCAACTTCCCTGCTATCAATATCTAAATTTGTTTTCATCTCTGGCAGAGCAGTTTCATTAATGTCAACTTCTTTTTTAATTTTCACTGACAAATTGTTGGTATTATCATCTATAGCTTTCTTACTATTATTCACTGATTCCGTTAAAATATATTCTGATTTCACCTTAATGTCTACTGGTAACACTGATTCCATATTTTTGTTTGGCACGTTTTCAAAACTTGGCAACATTTCTTCATGGTCAGATATTTTCTTATTGTCTGGTAACACTTTTGTACTTGATTCTAAATTTAAAGTATTAGCTGTCATCTGTAATAGTACTTCGGTCATACTTTTTAAATCGCATGACTCCAGTGAATTAGTATTTGTATTTAAAATATTTAAAGCAGTTTCAATATTTTTTATTTTGTTTGAATTTTCATCTGCTGGACAATCAATACCTTCATTAATCGCTGGTATATTGTGATGTACAACTTTTGACAGAGATATATTTCGCCTATGTTGTTCAAATTTATCAATGTAATGAATCTGAAAAAAATTATAATATAGTCATAAGACAGAGAAATCTCGTCAAGAAAAAATATATGATATCTATAATTTTGTGACATATACAGCTGAGTATGATATAGTAACTATGTCAGCCTTACTACATGTCTGCCTGTCCCGACTAACTACATGTCTTTTTTTTGCTGCTTTAAGGATCTAGATGCATAATGGGTATTATTTTGCTTTCAAATATGTGACATAATATTTGAAACACTCATAAATGAGGGTACCACTGAGTTACTGTGACGATGGTAAGTCTTGAAGGTAAGGAGATGCAATCCTGAATTGTCTATTAGTAAACCAGTCTTGAAGGTAAGGAGATGCAATCCTGAATTGTCTATTAGTAAACCCATCAAGGTTGGGCTCATTGGATTTGGTTGAACTAATTCCGTTCAACTGAGTTTTTTTAATGTCGGAAGACACTTTTGATTTAAATTTTCTGGACAGTAATATAAATAGGCAAATTTTTTTCGCTTTTGAGGAGCTAGCCCTATAATGGAGGCCATACATGCTAGGTTTTGCATGATGGTTTTAGCTGTGCATGCATAACCGACAGGTAAAACCGAGTTTCATATTACACATACACATTAGGGTTTACATGCACAGTTTTGCCATTAACTCTCAGTTGAGCTACATAGTATGACAATTAAAAACATAGAACTGTGGCGGGCAAGCTCGTCGGGCGCCACAGACACTCGGTTATGCTCGCGCACAAACATAACTGAAGACAAAAAATATCAACTTTGATATTTGCTCGGTTGCATGTGAGTGAGAGCTATACCTATAAGAGAAAACATCAGCGTATCATTATCTTTGAGATCTTCATTGTCATAATTGTGTTACATACCTTTTTAGAAAGAAAATTACATGTCTCTTGAATTTGTAGCTTAAAATAATAAATTTTCTTCATCAAGAAATGACAGTCTTCGCATACATTTTTTTTTAATTGGTCATCATCCTAAAAGCAACAAGTTTTGATAATTTCTTTAAAATAATTATCATGATTTTGTGATTATGATGATTTCTGGGTGGTGACAGTAAGAATACAATTCATCAACACCCTATCTTACTCGTGGGTGATCGTACGAGACGACTAAGGGATATTAAAACGCATATAACATCTATGCAAGAGATGGAAAACTCAAAACAAAACCTTATACCAACACGTCTGACCAGCGTGGTATAGTAGGTTAATTTTCTCCCTATTACAGAAGAGGCCCGAACCCACCAATTGGATATATATGGGCCGTGATGATGATGATATTTTATTGCTAAATAAAAGATTTTAATAGAATAAAACAAAGTTTCAATTTACATTTAATTTTTTTCTAGTGAGAATTGCCTGATGCGTAATTCAGTCAAGGTTTCGATACCTTTAGCTCAGCTTTAGTCTAGTAGTCAATTATCTTCTAACCGGTAGATTAAAACCCTAAACCAATATTCATTCTATTAAAAATAAATAGGTATCTAGGCAAATATCAATTTTTAAATATTATAATTATAATTACCTTGAGTATAGGAAACAGATCAAGGAAGTCCGCATGAATGCATGATGATATGCTTATAAAAGGTCCGTTTTGTACTAAACAACAAATGCAAAACGGCAAATCCAAATCGACCTGCGTTTCTTGTTTTGGAATAAGTTCGTTCAAATTGGAAATCTGAGACATTTTGCAATCCCACGTCTTCCTCCTTTATACAATAAATAACAAGAAACCAAACATTATTATTGATTTTTTTCGAGGAACAATACACGAACTGGGCAGGTGTTCACAGCTGTTTTTTGTTTTTGATTCAATTATCCATTTTATGTTTTATCCGGCACAAGAAACAAAGATATACAGCCAAGTTTAATATTTTCTTCATATAAATATTTCAGTTTCTTCATATTGCATAATTTTTTCAATGTCACCCTCCGATAGTAAGCCACGTCTTTAATTAAACTAGCTTGGATAAATGCTGATAAAGCAAATGAAAGATTCTCTAGAAATATTGATACGATATAAAAGCACACGTAAAACAGTTAAATCAGATTCGCTTCACTTAACTTTTTTAGCATTTGTTTGGCCTAGCATTATACAACAAAATTATTTAATCATAAAATATTAAAATATTGAACAGTTTAGCGGAGAATGTGTAATCTAGACAACAGCTGTCAAAAACTAATATATTTTTTAGAATTGGTACCTCTGCTGGATTTAATCTGTCAAATGTCAATAATCATGCTCATTACACACGATTTTAAATTCGTTTTAGTATAAATAAGTATTCATATAATTACACTATAAAATTAAAGTGAAATATGCATTCATTTATGTGAAAAGAATATCTTCATTCCGTAATAAACAGTGAGATTGGTATATTGGATTGGTACTGGTAAGAGTTACCCTTATCAGTGTTGACAAATTCACTTTTTCTTTTCTATACATTTAAAAGAAATATACAAGAACCTTTTCACATGTTTAAATTAGATTCATTTTTAAGAAAACTTCAGAATTATGAAGAAGTATGTTGGGAAAATAACAATAATGATAATACTACTGAAATGATTTTCGATATGACTGACATAGAAGATGCTGCTAGTCGACTCTTACGATTTGCACCTTACATCGAACATGTATTCCCAGAAACGACAAAATATCAGGGTATAATAGAATCCGAATTAACTGAGATTACAAAAATGCTTAAAGAAATAGAAAAAGTTGATCAAATCAATACAAATGGTCGATTGTTTATCAAACGCGATAACGATTTACCGATTTCGGGTTCCATTAAAGCACGCGGTGGTATTTATGAAGTACTTAAGTTTGCAGAAACCGTTGCTTTGGGTTCGGGTAAATTAAAAATTACAGACAACTATGCTAAATTGGCAAATTCAGAATACTGTAAATTATTTTCTGAATATAGTATGGCAGTAGGATCAACAGGAAATTTAGGGCTAAGTATTGGTATCATGGGTGCAAAATTAGGATTTAAAACAACTGTCCATATGTCGGAAGATGCAAAAGAATGGAAGAAGGACCTGCTTCGTAAAAAAGGTGTTACTGTTGTAGAACATTGTGGTGATTTTAATCAGGCTGTTAATGCAGGACGTAACGAAGCCGAGAAAGATTCTAATTGTCATTTTGTTGATGATGAAGCATCAAGAGATTTATTTTTGGGATATTCTGTTGCTGCTTTACGTTTAAAAAATCAGTTAGATACTCAAAATATTCATGTGAATGAGGAAAATCCCTTATTTGTATATCTACCATGTGGTGTCGGAGGAGGCCCAGGTGGTGTAGCGTTTGGTTTAAAAATGATTTACGGGGAGAATGTTAATATTATTTTTGTAGAACCAACACATGCTCCGTGTATGTTACTAGGTTTATATACTGGATTGAATGATCAGATATCTGTTCATGACATTGGTATAGATGGTAAAACAGAAGCTGATGGATTAGCTGTTGGTAGGCCATCAAGATTAGTGGGTAAAGTGATGGCTTCATTACTATATGCAGAAACAACATTTGCTGATGAGCGTCTTTTTAAATATCTAGCTATGCTTGCAGATACTGAGGATATATTCATAGAGCCTTCAGCAGCAGCAGGATTTACATCTTTTGTAGATGTAAATAAGCAACTTAAGAAAAAAAATCCTATGATTACAAAAGGAATACATATTATATGGGCAACAGGTGGAAATATGGTTCCTAAAGTAGATATGGATGATTATTATCAAAGGGGCAAAATTCTATTAAAGGAGACATAATGGAATAAAGACGACAGTACCAATTAGCCCATTCAAAGATGACAGAATTACTTTTTTACAAGTAAAAAGCTCTGTAATTTATTAAAACTTCCAATAACAGAAATCTAACAATGAAGCACATAATACAGGAACAGATAGAAATTCTAATTATATTGAGAACTGTAACGAATTGGCTGCTTCAAGTAATCGGTATTGCTCAATTTTTTGTAATCTAAGAACCACCATCATTATTGGTCTATCAGATATCCTTTGATCAACAGCCTCCCAATTTAATCACCATATTAGGGGCCCTCCATTAATCACATGAGGTTTGAAAGGAGAGGGAGGGGTTTGATAAAAATCACGAAATATCACAAGGGGGAGGGGGGTTTAGTAAGATATCAGGTGTATTTATTTTTTCGTCAAACGCTGCGATTTCTAAAATGAAAAAAATGCTAAATAAAAGATCACATGATTAATGGACGTCCCCTTACAAGTTAGCCACTATTTATAATGAAAAAAACTAGTTATAATGGAAAATGAATTACCAGATTATGATTTTTTTCCTAAATTAATGCTTTTCTCTTTATAAATACCCTCCACAATCTGCATAGGTGCTTACTGCCTCATTATATTTATTTTTGGCTGGGATTCACAGACTAAATAGCAATTCTACGCATTGTAAATTGCTGGAAAAATTAAAATGAGGCAAAAAGAAGGTTGAGGTGAAAAATTATCAATTATTTTATGCGATAGCAAAGCGAAATCTTGATGCATACGAAGCATACGCAAAATCATGTTGTCTCCTTTGTTTATTTACATACATCCGTCTCTTTTTCGCATGAAAGTATGTATATTACATATGACTAGGGATCAAACGATACCATAGAGGTATCGATACTTTTACTCGATACTGTATCGGTCGTAATGTATCTATACTTACTCGATAACAATTGAAAAGTATCGATACTTACTCGTATCGAATAGTTTTTGGTAAATTTAGAGTAAAACCCAAAAAAGTATTGGTTTTCTTCATTTTATAAGTACAAAAATTATTATTAAAATTTATGAAAAAAAAACATTGCTTTTGTAGCGCTCCTTCAAAATAAGAATTTTTCTAAATGTTTGCCTGTTAGGCGATTTCTGGCAGCAGCGACTACTGAGCAGCTTTGAAAAACAACCATTCACACTGTTTGGGTACAGAGGTACCTACTACATTTAAATAAATGCGCGCTTGTAACGCGCTGAAAATACGGGTTTTAAATCCTCCCATTCCTTTAATGGGTTAGATTTTAAAGCACACACGAGATTAGCCAAATAAATCGACAATTCATCGGCTTTTGAGAAACGCCATCGCTTCTGGCCAACTGTACGTTGTTTGCGATGTGACCCAACATCAAAATCTTCGTTAGCCATTTCATCTTCAGACGCACTGGTTGACATTTTTGTATCTTCTTTTTTTATAACGTTTTTCAATTTTTATATAGCCCTTCTACACGCATTTGCGTTTTGAAAATAGAGGTTTTTAAACCGTGGGTCTAAAATTGTTGCTATGCTGCAAGTGTTTTAAAAATCAATGAAACTAAATCTTTTTTTACATTCAGCTAGTAGTTTTGTTTGCAATTATGTAACACATTTTATTGAATGTGTGAGACATATGTACATAGTCATATGTGTGAGACAATTAATCATGGGTATGATTTTGGATAAGGTAACATAATTCTGGCCTGATGATTCTTTTGTAACAAATTCAAATGGTTGTAACAATGGCATCAACTGTTTTAATATTGCAATTTCCTGTCTAGTCACCAATTCAGGACTATCTGTAGCATCAGCAATAGCTGTGCAGCAATTTTGGACATATTTAAAAATCGTATCGGATTTTATAAATAATTAACCATTCGTAATCGGATTTTATAAATAATTAACCATATTAAATGCTAAATTTCAGTAATTTAAATAACAAGGTTGTGTCATCGTTTAATACAATTCTAACTGTAAAGTTTGAAGTATTAAGCCTATAACAATGTGTAAACATTGTCGGGTAGATAGCATACCGTCACCTTAAGACGTAAATATAATACGAAATGAAATTTGCATGTCCTACAATTAGTCGCGATGGTGTAGTGGCAGCACGATTGGGCCGGAATCCCAATAGGCGCGGGTTCGAATCCCGCTTGCGACATCATTTTTCATTTCGTAATCGGATTTTATAAATACATATTTAAAAATCTATCAACCAACCTATATAGTGAATTCAAGCCAAAACTTTCTCACGAACGAAAACAATAACAACAAATATATGGCGACACTGGCTGACTTTTTTCTGGCATAGACAGACAAGCTTGCCAACTACACAAAGCTAAGATCAAAAAAATATAAAGCTAAAATGTATGCGTTCAAAAACTTCAATTTAAAATATGCATTTTTGTTTATCAATATGATATACTGATATGAGTACTTATGACCGATACCTACTCAATATTTAATTTCAAAGTATCGATACTAAAAGTACTTGGTATCGGTAGAAAAGTATCGAGTATGTATTTGTATTTACTCGTATCGTTTTATCCCTACATGTGACATTACTAATATTCTCTTATTTGCATTCTCAAGGGAATATTCGATTTTTTTTTCATTATACTACGCGTTCACTTTGAGATTGCCGTCGTCGACCGTTACGACATCAAAGCTATCAACATCGTTGACAAAACAATGAAATTATTGTTGATAAATTTTGTTACACAGAAATGCTTGGCAAGTTGATAAAATACTATGCTTATTCTTACTAATATTATAAATGCAAATGTGAGTTTGTTTGTTATTCGTTTGTTATTAGTTAACTCGACCTATTATAACGAAATTTATTACAAGTTATTATCATTATTAGATGTTTTAATAGTACAGAAAAGTACAAAGGATACTTATATTAACATAGCACGCGTGCAAAGTTGCGGGTGGAAATTATTACTTAATGCTGGGGCCGCACCTGCATGTATCGTCCCGAAGTAATGTGTGGCGAAGCTTCGTACGTTTTGTACACTAGAAAGTTATCGCGGTATAACTGTGATCACATGACTTTGGTATTTTACACGAAGTATCGTGCAATAATTAAAGATGGCCGAAATAATTTTCATGTGCTTAACTATGATTGACGAATTGCTTTACTATTACAACTATATTATACTAATAATTACATAATGATTTTTTTTGGATCCCTTCATGGGTTCCGTTTCATAATGGTGTAAAAATTATAACACCATTTCATTACTCCACTTCATATTTATTGTTTAGCTGGAGATCCTCGAATGCGTCTAAACACATTGAAAATTTCCGCCTAAATGAAAATGAGTCTGACCACAGAGCGCGATATATTCCGTCATCGTCTCATTGCACGAAGCTTCGTGACGATACACGCAGGTGCGGCCCTAGAATAACACGTTAGCTGCCATGTCGGGCTATATGCCCGACAAATGAGCGTATCATTCAGGCCTTGTCGGCGGACTATATGACTGACAAAACATACCTAAATTCAGCGTATCTGTGTAGCTTGTCGGGCGTATTTTCAAGCCTAAAATACGATATCGAATAAAAATTTGCAAAGCATTTTTTTACGATTTGTTATAATAGACTATGGCAATTAACGTTAATAAATAAAAATGCATATCAACAATTTGTTCGTTTAATATGAAAATGTATATATACAATAGCGTTGTTATCGGTACTGAGCGGGCAATGTTTGCGGCACGAGGTAGGGAGGTGGGACGGGAGGCAACGGCAATCTTGAAGAGAACGCGTAGTAGGTACTGTCATAGGCACAGAGCAAATACAAAGAGGAGACGGCCTAAGTTACTGTGCACTGTGATTCTCAAGTAGGCCTTGACGTCATCGCTTTAACATCAATAGTAGGCGTGGCCTATTAGTCTACTGTCGTCGCTGCCGGTGTTCGTACGGTGCATACAATTATATTTTTGGTGTATTTTTATGTTATTACGAAGAAAACTATGAAGTGTTATGTTTTATCATGTAAAAACTACTCCGATAAACATTCAGATGCTATGGAAAGAATCACATTTCATTTGTAAGTATATATATTCATAATTTATCAAAATAATTTCTAGAAAAGTCTTTTGACGGTATCATGTTCAAAAATAATTTTACTCAACGTTAGATGACACTACTTTGCGTAATAGGACCTAGAACTATAAAAGCACATATAGTTAAAACTATTAAGATTATCGTAATAACTAATAACCATGAGTATTAAAATTTATACCCAAAGACTTTTACCTTGACAAAAATATGAGTTTTATATGTAGTTAATAATTATTTTGTAAGCAATACGCCAGCTGTCGTTAACTATGAAGAACCATAAAAGTGTCAAAATTCCAGGGTCGTAATTAGAATATAATTATAACATTCGGATTTTTCATCAAAGAAAAATATTTTTTACACTACTTTAAATAAACCTATTATAATTAAACTGTAAATTTTGTATGTTTTAGAATACCGTCCAATGATAATGTTAAGAAGTAATGGATTAGAGAGTACGGTTTGCACTAAATGCCATGATAATTTGGAGTCCCTAAAACAATCCATACGATTGGCAGTGAAGAATTTTCCCATTGAAAGAGTGCGTGCTTCTATTGACAACTGGCCTCTACGTTTAAACGACCAATAGAAACCACTTCGAACAAGCTTTTATATTTTAAATTGTTTTATATTTATGTATTAAATGAACACTGTAAAAGTAATAAATATTTTTTGCAATAGAAAAAAGTTTTTCTTTGTTACAGTATTTAGGGCAAGACTAGGTATAGCTCAAGAAATATATGATGCAAAAGAGTATTTCATTTTTATTATTGGAACCAACGTCTCCCTTTCTTCTTTATTTATTAATATGTATGCACTCGATGTAATTTCTTGATAAGATTAACGAGGTTGAGCACGTCACAAAAATCTTCAAAAGGGTGGTGGCGTCGAAGACCGGGTCTTCAAGTTACCTTTGGCATGGCTAAGTTTTAGATGGCCTGTGCGTCAATCAAACGGTTGCTACCAGGAAGGGCTGGTCTGCTCGCCTGAAATACTCTTTTACATGTCTTGGTCATTGACACTATTGTTGTATTATCGATTGTATAAAGCATTATTTTAATAGAGTGGTTTAAGATAAGATAATTTTTATTTGTGAAAACATGTGTAGGTAAGTTCTTAAACAATCTATGATTAATTGGATTCAACATGTTCTGCCACTATAGGCGTACAAATTGTCATAACATTATAGATTTCCATTTATTATTACATTCGTATTATTTATTATTACATTCGTATTATATAATATTACAATATCATTTAAATAGAATGTCTATGTCATGTCACAATTAAAATTAAAAAAATAACAATAATAGTAAAGTGAAATGTCATATGTTAAAATAAATAAAAAAGGTACATTTATATAACCTTGTTTGATTCTTTTTTATATGGAAAAGACAAAAAGGAAGGAAATAATACCGTGTAACTAACATATTTACTAAAAGTCCAACTAGGAATTACATTCGACAATTTGTTAGAAACCCAAACAAATAATTGTATTATTTGGTCGTATGAAAGGGACACAAATATAAAGAAAAAAAAGGTTTCTAAACTTCTGAGTTTATCAGAATGACAGTATAGAAAAGATGGATTTTTCATAAAATATTAACATTATGAACAATGCTGACAAGCTTTATAAAGAAATTTGCAGTTAAAAACAGTAGTCATTCACCTATTCGCTATGCAGAATTATTTGATTATAAACATTTATATTTGAATAGAGCAAAAAGCTATTAAGATTTGTTTGTATTCTTGAAATAAAAAAAATAGCACTCCTTGATATAGGTAAATTCTGAGTACGTCCCTGTTACACCATACACTTACTGACATCTAATGCAAGATAGCTCAACTGCATAAAATATACGAAATTAGTAGTTGTGCTAATAGCCGGTATATGGACATAAAGGAGGGAGTGAGACAAGTACTATTACTTGTCTCACTCTCTCCATTCTTTCATTCAACTCTCTCCATTAGCAGCGATCCCCCCATCCCTGTAAATGACACGCATTGTTTCATAGAAAATATTCATTATGACAACTCTTTGTATTTGCTCTGTGGTCATAGGTTACGTTACAGCTTATCCAAAGTAACTATTTTAAACATTAATGCCATACATCAGACCCTTTTTTTATTCTTATATGACTGAAAGATATGTATCTTATAAATTCCACACAAGGTTTTTATTAATTTTATCCTCAGTAAAATACTTATCAATATATTTTAGAACTTGCAAATACTTATTTAGTTACACGTTTTTGGGAGCAGAATTCCAAATAATCTTTCACGTAGGAAAAAAACTGCAATTTAGTCAATCAAAGAGGTACCATTCGCTATTTTAAGTTTACTATTTTTTCTAGGGGGGCATAGTCCGGAGCGTGCTCGTTCGCGTCCCCTGCCAGTCTAATTAGACTGCTAATCCGGCTCGAAATGCGGACCGCAATGCGGGTTAGGGCGTCCCCCGGAGGCGACGCGTACCGACCCGCCCCCGTCGGTACGAACATCGGCAGTTGCGGCGATGGGGGCCGCCACCCATCACGCCTTGCCCAGTTAGGCGAGTCGAGGAGAACGGAGTGCCGGGTGGGCACGTGGAATGTAAGAGGTTGTGTGGAAGGTAAGTTGCACGAGCTGATATCCGTCATGGCGGACAAACAGCTAGACGTGCTCTGTGTAACAGAGACCAAGCGAAGGGGCAGCGACGCCTGCGATCTTCCTGGTGGCGGGATGGCTCTGTGGTCTGGTGTACCACAGAGCGATCGAGCCAGTATGGGGGTAGGAGTGCTGTTGTCCTCTCGCTTGGCCTCAGGTGTGAAGGATTACGGAATGTATGATCCCAGACTTCTCTGGGTCCGTATAAAACTAGGTGTCACCAAGGTATTCATGGTTGTAGCATATGCTCCCGTAGGATCCTCGGTGGCATCAGACCTAGAGAAGTTTTGGGATAATGTTAGGGAAGTTCTGGATATGGCAGAAACCAGTGAACGCGTGATTGTATGCGGAGATTTGAACGGATGGGTGGGGACCAAGCGTCCCGTCTATGAGGACGTACTTGGTCCATTTGGTGATAAGAGAGTGAACGACGCAGGTAGGCTCATAGCGGATGTATGCATGGAGAGAAACCTTATTGTGTCAAACACATTTTTCCAACATAAGGACATCCATATGTATACATGGAGAAGGAATGAACAGAAAAGCATAATAGATTTAATTTTGGTAGACAGTCGCCTCCGAAGCAAAATATTGGACGCAAGAGCCTACAGGGGCCCCACAGTCGACACGGACCACTATCTCGTTATTGCGAGATTTAGTGGTCTGTTCAGAAAGTGGAGGCACTGGCGAGAGCGTGTCCACTTCGGAGGGCTTGAAAGAATAAAGGTTGAAAGGTTGCAAGAAGAGTGTGTAAGAGAAAAGTATGCAGAGGGTGTCCGAGAACGGCTGACGATGGCAAGCCAGCCGCAATCGGACATTGAAGAATGCTGGAGAGTATTGAAAGAGAGTATGGTAGATACAGCGAAAGAAGTATGTGGAAGTTCAAAGAAGCATAGAAAAACAAATGGTGATGCATGGTGGGATGCGGAAGCGGCAGCTTCCGTAGAGCAAAAGAAGAAAGCGTGGCTGGACTATGTCTCTTCTTTGAATCTGAATGACAGTATGACTGAACAGAAGAAAGAAATATATCGGCAATGTAAGAATGACACCAAGGCCTTAGTGAAAGAGAAACGTGATAGAGCAAGTATGAGTGCAGAAGATAGGCTGACTAAAAACTTCGAGGGTAACACCAAACTCTTTTGGAGGGAGGTGAAGAAGTCTCGGGGTGGTTGGTCAGCCTTCAGAATGAATAAAATAAGGTCTAAAGGTGGAGACATTCTTACACAAACACAAGACGTGTTAAGCCGATGGAGTGAATATTTTGGCGATATGTATGCGGATGCTACGGTTGGCGCCGGTGTTGGATGTGGTTTAGTAGATCAACATTCGACAACGGCGTCCTCCGATGGCATCAGTATGGATGAAGTTGAATGGGCGATAAGAAGTTTGAAAAATGGTAAGGCAGCGGGCATTGATATGGTGTCTGCCGAGATGATCAAGCTCGGTGGCTCTTGTGTCTGGGAGGCGTTCCTGTTGCTCCTCAATTTATGTTGGAGCTCGGGAATGGTTCCCAGGGACTGGAATAGCGCAGTCATCGTGCCTTTGTTTAAAAACAAGGGTTCACGTTATGACTGCGCAAATTACAGAGCCATAAGCTTGACCAGTTTGGCAGCAAAAGTGTATGGAAAAATTATTGAAAGGAGAATGAGGATGGTGTCCGATGGTTTACTGTGTGAGACACAAGGAGGTTTCAGGAGTGGAAGGGGATGCATGGATCAAGTGTTCTCTCTGCGCAACATTGTGGAGAAGCATCTGGCTCTAGGTCAGAGGGTTTTCTGCAGTTTTGTGGATCTGGAGAGAGCATTTGACACGGTTGTATGAAAGGAACTTTGGGACATTTTACCGGAGTATGGTATTAACGGTAAACTGCTACGGGCTGTGCAGTCCAGTTACATGGGCTGTAGAGCCTGTGTGCGGCTGGATGATGGAATGTCGCCTTGGTTTGACGTCAATATCGGCGTTAAGCAGGGGTGCGTTCTGTCAGCCAGGCTGTTTATCATATATCTGGATAAATGTCTCCAAAGGTTGAACGATATGAATGTGGGAGTCCAGATGGGCGACTCAGTGGTCACTGCTCTGCTTTATGCAGATGATGCAGTCCTGCTGGCACAGTCAGCGACTGACCTGCAGACCCTAGTCGACACAATGACAGAAGATTGTAAGAAAAGGGGTCAACGCGTGAATGTGAGCAAAACCAAAATAATGGTCTTTGAAAGAGATAAAACCAGAACAGATGTAAGAGTAACAATAGGTAATGATGTACTAGAGCAAGTGGATGAATTTGTATATCTTGGATGTGGATTTAGCCGAGATGGAAGGTACACCACTGATATAGAGCGAAGAGTGAATGCGGGAAATAGAGTGAACGGAGCGTTGGGGCAACTTTTCGGCAGCCACCACCTCAGCCAGAAGGCACGTGTAGCAATACATAACGCAGTGCTTGTCCCAACATTACTGTATGGAAGCGAGAGTTGGGTATGCAGAAAAGAGTATGATAGTAAAATTAATGCGGTCGAAATGCGATCTCTACGGAAATCTGTGGAGTTAGGCTGACCGACCGCATTCGTAACGACGACGTAAGAGAGCGAGGAGGTATGAAAGAGAGTATTGGTGTAAAGATGCGAAAGGGAATGCTCCGATGGTTCGGACATGTGGAAAGAATGCCGAACGAACGCCTGGTTAAGAAGATATACAATGCGAAAGTGGAAGGATGTAGGTACCGAGGGAGACCGAGACTAACCTACCTAGACCAGATCGGTCATGTACTGAAGGAAGGTGGCGTCAAGAGTCTCCGAAACCGGCGAGCGCGTATGAAGAGAATTATGAATGTTGAGGAAGCGAGTGAAGTATGCAGAGATAGAGTTCTCTGGCACTCTGTTCTCTCTGCCTACCCTGCAAGGGATATGGCGTGATGATATGTATGTGTATGTATGTACTATTTTTTCTGTGATATTTTACTAATTAGTATTAGTACCTACTTTGTTAAAATATATTGTTGTCGATGTTGACTACATTGAGCTCAAGGTAGTGGGGTTTTATCACTATGTTATGCTGTATGATATCCAGACAGGGTTTTCTTGAAGAATTTGCGGGTTATAGATTTAGTTACGCCTATCTTTATAGATTTTATAAACAAAAGGTCCAAATGAATTAAAGATAAAAAATGTATTTTGAGAAATAATTGTTTATATCTATTTAAATCGTTATCAAACAAGTTGTTTTATTTCATCTATACTGCCTGACCATCCAAAGCAACAGATGGCCCCTTAAACAGTGACCTCGATGTTTTCAACCAAATTATTGTTCTATTTTGTTGTTTCAAAAATGGGTGCTTGTGTAGTAGTGGCTACGAATACTACCAACCCTTACTTTACTCGTTGATGTCGTAAAGACCAAGAGATTTATATCAACCTGGGCCAACTGTACTTGATGCCGCTTGTTCGCAATAATATTCTCGAGGAAGTTTGACGTCAAGCAGGCGGCCGGTTATCAAACTTGCCAATTACCTGTGCAATATGTACGAGTACCTACATCTTGTGTCGACCGCAAATTAAGGGTTAAGACCCAAATGATGTCCAAAAAAAGTTAATTACTGACAACAGCTCCTTCACTAAGTGGACTGATGAAGTAATGACATCTTAAAAGTTGCAGAGAACTGTTGAATAGACATGCGCGAAACAGTACTTCGCGAAGTGATGTGATATGGCATTACATTTCGTGCCGCGTAATATTACATTTTACCATCACTTCAAACATCACACATGACATTTCATGTCGCGTAATGCGATAGGAATTAAATATACGGCGGGCGGCGTCGACCGCAGGTGCAGCACTGTCCAGTCGTTCTATCCCTCTCACTCTTCCGAAAAGACACACGGCGCGTTTGAGAGATAGATGACCATCACCAAATTACCGAACATTGCAGAACAGTACACGGGTGTTCGCGTCATGTTTAATGTGATGTGTGATGTCATGAACGCCACATCACATATCACATTTAATGTGATCACATCACATTATATGTGATGTGATGTTTTGTCGCGTAATGTGTAATGGGGCAGTTCGCGGTCGGGTAATATTACGTGTGACACATCACTCGCATTACTTACACATGTCTACTGTTGAACACAAATGGTACAGTTGTGTTACATTCTGGTGGGGCTCATGTCTAAAAGTAGATATCTACTGGCTTATACGTTGACTAATAAAATAAATTTTCCGTATAAAGGAAAGGATTTAAAAAAAGAGAAAACTGTAACTTAGCACAGGCAACAATAGCTTATAAAGTAGCAGATTCACAATACAAAAGAAAAATAAAAAGATCTAACCCCCTTCCTCACTCTAGAGTAAAGTTCGAGCAAAAGTGGTATATTTTAAAACTAGGAAGAGAACAGAAAAGAAGAACAGGTCACGTAATTTTGGTACATTCGTACTAAGGCATTTTGAGAAAGTGGTATCTCACCTATTAGTAGATCATAAACGATAATTACCTATCAAACACTTTAGCGACGTCAATGACATAGCCAAATTGTTGAAATAACATTTGCATATTTTTTCAAAGATATCGAAAAGATACTGCATCGTTCTTTTAAAATCTGATTTCCTTGACAGACTTTACAACAACTACTACGTATGTGATTATACCATGGCAAAATGCAAAAAACAGTATATTATACGATGTTATAACAAAATAAAAGACAATAATGCTAGGGCCTCACCTGCGTGTATCGTCCCGAAGTAATGTGTGGCAAACCTTCGTACGTTTTGTACACTAAAAAGTTGTCGCGATAAAACAATGGTGACATTAGCGACTTCGGTATTTTACACGAAGTATCGTGCAATAATTAAAGATGACCGAAATCATTTTCATACGTTTAAATATGGATTACGAATTACTTTACTATTACAGCTATATTATAATAATAATTACATAATGATTTTTTTGGATCCCTTCACGGGTTCTGCTTCATAATGGTGTAAAAATTTTAACACTCCAGTCCTTATTTATTGATTAAATGGAGATCCTCGAACGCGTCTTAACACATCGAAAATTTCCGCCAAAATAAAAAACGCTAGTGAGACCACAGAGCGCGATATATTAGCGCGCTAAAACCCTTTGACTTATCGCCACCTAAGCGATAACACACACGAAGCCCTAATGTTCGTGACGATAGCCAATAATAACCGGTCACGTCTGCGTGTATCGTCTCATTGCACGAAGCTTCGTGACGATACACGTAGGTCGTGCGGCCCTAGCATAACAATGACATGACCAACAGTCATGTCAAAATGAAATGTCAAGTCAAATGTCAAAAGAAGAATAGGTAGCGCTGGGAGTGTCGACAAAATTGTAATATTTAAATTTAATGGAATGTGATAATTTATCTGTTGATATAATTAAATTAATTTATATAATTTTACGATCTATTTTAATTTAGCGTTGCTCAATTAGTGTCATAAGTGATGGCGATATACGCAATACAACTTTATTAGTGGGTGTTGACAATATGTTGTGAGCAAGCATTGTGCGAATTTACGTCAAGCAAAGTAAGTTATTGTATTTTAATTGGCTTGAAGGTTGTCCTCTACCATTTCTAATAATCACATACTTGATAATAATGACGTAATCCGTTAATAACCGATATACACCCTCAATATGGATTCTTTATTTTTTTTTGAGACGTATTTGTTTATTTTTGCTCTGTGTACATTCTATTTTTAAAATACAGTTGCCCGCTTTATGATCGAATGCAGTCTATTGTACGTACAATTTTAATACAGTTAATAGATTTATTAAATATATGAAAGCAGTATTATGCTGGAAATTAATAAAATGAACAATAATAATAATAAATAACATCATTGCAATAGAAAGAAAACTTGATGCGAATAAAGAAATTCTCGGGCCTCTCAATGCAAGGGACAATGTTTTTATCGTCATACCTTGACAGATAGCTTGATAATCGCAGTTGATATTCAGAGGGCGACCACTCCTCTGTTGCTCCCATAGTATTTTTAATTTAAATGAGAAAGGATAGCGACACATTCTATGGGAGAATTGCCTAATATTAGATAGTGAACCTCTTTTCAAAATTGGGCCTATCTCTAACTATATTTTCTATTCTTTGTAAACAATAGTAACATAGTATTACATTTCCATCTCTGATCAGTATTGAGCATATTACCATATTACTTTCGTATGAGTCATTGATTTGTAGACTCACTTGTCATCGATCGTCATCATTCATGTTTAGTTGGTTGAGTATTGTCTCATCATCATCACATCATCACAGCCCACACATGTCCCACTGTTGGGCTCGAGCCTCCTCCATAATGGGAGGGAAATTGACCTACTATACCACGCTGGTGAGACGTGTTGGTATAGGGTTTTGTTTCGAGTTTTCCTTCTCTTGCATAGATGTTATATGCATTTTATATCCTTTAGTCTCTTACGATCACCCACGGGTAGGATAGGGAGTGGTGAATTGTATTCTTACTCTGTCACCACATGGATAGAGAGTATTGTATAGTTCCATTTTATTGAAGGCTTCTGCCATCAAAGATGAATCTTCAATAACCATTGTTGCTAATGCCATCCAGTCTGATGTACTCCATCAAAAAATTCTTTTATAACAGTAAAAGTATATTTTTAAAGACTGAAAGACTAAGAATAATAATCCTTATGGGGCACTTAACGTGCAAATAACAAACATAACTCAAACACAGACTTAAAACATTTGCTGATTGCACAAAAGATGGTCTTGTATGTGGAAGAATTCACAATACTTAACACAGAAGAATTAATAATAACTGCTCTTTGACTAATTCGGTCTTTTCTGTAGTATAATGTATAGACATAGTATAAAATATAAATATATGATGTAAAATGTGTGTTGTGTGGCAGCGGCTACGAATACCACCAACCCTTAAATTACTCGTGGATGTTGTAAAAGACGACTAAAAGCTTTCGCATCCATAGCCCACCGCAAAAAAAAATGGAAAGGTTTAGCTAGTGATATATAATATTGTAGCCTTTTCAAAATGCGCTTGTTTGGCCTTCCAAACAAGCGCATTTTGAAAATTTTGCCCTTGCAATAGTGGTAGAATTACACTGTTGACAATATTCTGTCTACAACCATAGGCCGGTCTGTCCAGGATATTACCACACTCTAGTAGATATAAACATCTGAGCAGTGGCAATGTACTCCTGTGCTTAGTTTGGTGGAAGCCAGAAGCCTAACTTTCTGGGTGGATTTCAGGTTTTCACTAGTAGCCAGGAGCTTTTTCTTTGGCGGCGGGCTACGGTACGTCAAACCCCGCTAATCCGTCCAGAGCGGCAAGAAAATCGGCGCAAGAGCCCGTAGACCCGCCCTACACTTACCATCAGGTGCGCTGCTTGCTTGTGTGTCACCAAGAGCAATATAAAGATGGTTAAAAGTCATACTTGCAAAACATAATGACTTCTAATGTTTACGCGAGTATTAAACATTTGAAATAAAACTACTTTTACGGATTCTATCGCGTTTGTATTTGATTTATAATTTCCCGACGTTTCGAATACTTTAAAGTGATCATCAGTCCTCCCGTGACCATGATCACTGTAAAGTATTCGAAACGTCGGGCAATTATAAATCAAATACAAACGCGATAGAATCCGTAAAAGTAGTTTTATTTCAAATCATACTTGCAAGTTAATTCTCAATATTAGTTTTAAATATTCTCACCACAAGAACTAAAGTAAAATAATAAAATTGGTTTGCCTTTTTAATTTAAACTAATGAATCTATTTATATTTTAAAGAAGAGCATCACCACTTTTAGGGACTACTCGAGGTCCATCTGTTCGAGAGTTACTATGTCACAGGCAAATAAACAGACATTGGCGATAAAATTTAGAAAACTCCATTTTTTGCGTTGGGTGTTAAAGGCATGTTTTATTGGAAACTTTTGTTTTTTTATTATTAATGGTGGCAAACGAGCAGACAGCACACCTGATGGTAAGCGTCACTGCCGCCCATGAACCTTTGTAATACCAAAGGTATAGCTAGGCCGTTGCCTAACAATATAAGCCCCAAAACTACCCCAGTTGGGCTTCCGGCTCTCTCGCTCACCCAACGAAGCACAGCAGCATATTGCCACTGGTCAGGCGTCGCTCTTCTGCTCAGTGTGGTACTACCCCGGATGGACCGGCCCATGGCTGTGGATAGAGAACTGTCCACAGCGTGGTCTCACCACTATTAACTCCCATTAAAATGCTAGATGATAATCATTGTAAGCACCTCACGCTTTTAAACAATAAAATTATTAATGATTTTTCTAATCGCTGTCTATTTTAGCTTTTTTAAATATCATTGTTTTTGATTTTTTAGTTTGATTCATCGTTAAGTTATAGAATTCTTATTTGCGCCTGACAAGGCGGGTAGTTACAAAAAATAACGATACAGGAACTCATGTCCGAAGTCACTTTAATAAATTTCGAAAAATCGCTTTCTCTCGTAAATATAATGGGACAAACTTTTTATATAATTCTATGGCCATCAGTCCTTGATAGGTGCATAAAATTATAAATTAATCCAATATATGCAGGTGCTCTAAAATCGGGTTCAATGATTCCATCCCTACTAATATTATAAATGCGAAAATAACTCTGTCTGTCTGTCGCTCTTTCACGCCAAAACTACTGAACCGATCTAAATGAAATTTGGTACACAGATAGTCTAGAGCCTGATAAAGGACATAGGCTACTTTTTATTATAAATGCGAAAGTAACTCTGTCTGTCGCTCTTTCACGCCAAAACTACTGAACTGATCTAAATGAAATTTGGAACACAGATAGTCTAGAGCCTGATAAAGGACATAGGCTACTTTTTAATGCAAAAAAAGGATTGTAAAGGGGGATGAAAAGTTGTAAGGAAGTATCGTCATTTTTAAAGCCCGAAGTTTGAAACTTATTTTTAGGCTATTGATTAGATATAAATAAATATAACATTAACATGTTGTAGAAATTTACCCTTAAGGGGTAAATAAAAATAGGGGATGAAAAACTTTAGGAAAGTAACCTTTTACGCGGGCGAAGCCGCAGGCAAAAGCTAGTTGCATAAATAATATGAAATTCGCTAACAAAGACGTCAACATTTTTTTTAAACTACACCTTGCACTAATCAAATAAAAACTTTACAAACATAATAAATATGTATACTGAAAATTACACATAGACTTAAAACATTTTTTTTTTAAATAAAAAAATCACCAGGCACTAGGGAAATAGTCCTTGTATTGCAGTAGGGCTTTATAAACTTATGTACCGAGTCTGGATGTACCAGACTCGGTACAATGGTTTGTGGATAGGGGATCTTATACGATAATTGGCAGCAGGGGCGGCTCTAGCACATGTAGCGCCCGGGTGCAATCAATAACCTGGCGCCCTCTTGTATCAAAATGCATGAACAAAATGAACTAGGTTGACACTCAACAACGCTCGACTAAACTCCGAAACTCATGTTGTTGTTATGACACAAAACCAGGTAAACGCGATCGGATTATGAAGTTACAGTGAACATGGCGACAAAGCAACCTACTCAAACCTGTCAAATAACGCACCCACTACGTTTATAAATGGTTAGGCACTCGCTGCGTACGGTGCACCCGCTCCGTGCGAAGCGTTACAGTGGAGGCTCTATGTGTCCCGAGTAGCTCTTGGCGCCCCCTAACAACCGGCGCCCGGGTGCACTATAGGTAAAGCCGCCCCCTGTATGCGGCACTAGGCAGTTCAGTATATTAACTGCCACGCCAATTGTATATTTCAAAATAATTAATTCAGATAATATCATTACGAATTAATGCATTCAACTTACTCATCATAACAATGTTGAAATAATAACGAGGTCACTTTCCATAGAAAGTTGTTTTTTTTTATTCACCTCTCATTATTCATAACTTGGAAGAAAGTTTTTATACTTAATGATTCCATAAGGTAATTATTAAAAAAAAAAAGATTATTCACGTAATTTCGTTGCGTTTCACGCAATAGTTTTTTTATGTATGGATAACGGTTCCATTCACAAAATTTATGAATTGGGTTCTTTTACGGTATATGGTTTTACTAGCTTCTGTGCGGGACTTCGCCCGAGCAAAGACAGTTTTGTAATCGACGCCAACGCCATCTATTGAGAGAATTAGGATTATAATTATAATAATTCTTCCAAATTAAAACCCGATATTTATACTCGGTGGTTATATTTTTAAATTATTCAAAGTATCGGGATAAATAATTCTCTAAACAATTCAGAAAGGAGAAATGATTGAATCATTTCCATTTTCAGTATGATGACGGAGTAAGAATACAATTTACTAGCCCGCATTTTACGTAAGAGACGAGTAAGGAATGTGATGTGCAAGTAATATATACAAGACAAGAAAAACTCGAAATAAAACCTTGATATCAACCCTACTAACCAGCGTGGGATTGTAAATAAATTTTCCTTCTATTGTGGAGAAGTTTCGAACCCAGCTTTGGGACGTATATGTGGTTCCTTTCCATTTAGTTAACACAGAGGGACTCTGCGGTACATTGTGAAACACTGTGTAAAAGTTTAAATGAAACAGCTAGTTGTCTCAAAATAACACTAGAGTGCATCAATATCGCAAAATTATGGGCGTTGTATACCTAAATGCAAGTTCCTTGACAAAGTCTTGGCTCAATAATTTATAAACATAACCACATTATCAGGGCTCACTTCAATAGTGCAATATTTACATTTGAATATTTTTATTAAATTTTAATTAGCAGTAAGAGACAAGCTCAATTTAATAATCTCAAATAATACTACTAGAATATGCCATAAATAAATTGCGAGGTTAAGTAATGATACTTAATTCAAGCAAAGTAGTACCTATATATTTAAAGTACTCTATGAAAGTAAGTAAGCATCTGTCAAACACTACTTTTTCGAGTGTCGATCAGTGTACGGCTGTGTTCAACAGTGTCGTTGATGGAAAGCGCTTTATCGAACACTTTTTGTATTAAATGGTAAGCACACTGTTTCAAGATAATGAATCATTCATGATTTCATAATTCTCCTGTTCTTATCCCAATTACTTGGGGTCGACACAATATGTACTCCTATTCTTACATATTTCAAAAGTTATTAGCAATAGTTTTATGATCGGCCGCCTGCCAGACGGCAACACTCCTTGGAAATGTAATTGTTGATCAAACAGCATCAGCTGACCCAGGTCCAATATAAGGCTCTTAGTCGTCTTTTACGTCATCCGCGAGCAGAGTAAAGGTTGGTAGTATTCGAAGCTGCTACCACACAGCTATGCCAAGATAATGGATCATTTCTAGATAAAAGCATTGTAAATTTCAAATTAAAAATTAAATATATTAAGCAATTTACATATGTAATATGTGTAATTGCGAATTTCATTTTCGTTTAAAGCTAAATTATGCAATAAAATGTCGGCTAACAGGTTTGATTTAAGCCTAGTTTCGATGTACCTACTTAATATAAATACGAATGTTTTGTTATTGAAGTTTTACCGGAAAAGGAAAATTATTTTTTTTTGGTAACGCAGTGGTCTGAATGCATTTACGCACTACCCTCCCGGAACGGAGAGTGTGGGACTCGTTAGCTTCGGGGCTAGAATACCCACTAAACGTATCCACTGCGATCGCTGTTAGCCGAGAGGGCCTTTGACAGCTTAACCGGACTATGGGTGATTGCTGAGGGCTATCAACCCGGTATAATTTAAGCGACATCGCCCGAGGGCTCTCACTGTGGAGAACGGACCTCGGCTCGGGGCGTCGCTGGTAGCAAAGTGGGCGTTCCCACGTTTGAGGGATTGACTGTTACGCGTAGCTTCTTCCTTCCCCGGCGGCGGAGGCGGAAGCGCGAATATTTATGTGTTATGGCCGCGCGGGCCGTGTAGGCTCTTTTTTGAGCGATTGTAATTTCATCGTCAGCGTCGATCAGTAAAGGAAGAGTGTCATGTGGTGCTCAGCAGTGTTTTTGGTTGAAGGGTTGACGGGCGATGACTTTAAATGAAGAAAAAGAATAGTGGTAGCACCACGCTGTTGACAGTTGTCTGTCTACAGCCGCAGGCCGGTCCGTCCGGTGTAGTACCACACTCTCGCAGAAGATCGACGTCTGAGTAATGGCAATGTGCTATTGCGCTTCGTTCGGTGAGCGAGAGAGTCGGAAGTCCAACTGGGTGGGTTTGGGGATTTTATTGGTAGGTAGCGGCCTAAGCTATACCCTTGGCATTGCAAAGGTCCATGGACGGCAGCGACAATTACCAATCAGGTGTGCTGTTTGCTCGTTTGCTACCATAAGTAATAAAAAAAAAGTTATTTTATAAACCAAGATTTTGCTTAAAGGTCTTAGTAACCAAGCCATAAACTACAAAAAAAAAGGTTATTGCTTATGGTGACAAATGAGCAAGCAGCATGCCTGCTGTTAAAAGTTACTGCTGTTCATGGACATTATTTATTTATTGGAACGAAGTTCCTTATCGCGCGTTGTGAAAGGGGGCTAGACGGAAAAAATTCTTACAAAAAGTTGTCACGACACTTTTTGCTATAGTAAGCTATTGTAAGCTGTGCGGCGTCGCTCGTCGGCTCTCTTATAGAAAGCAAGCCAGATATTTTCATTTCTATTTCGCGTTGAACAGTGTGGTGTCGCGACGATTTTTTTTATAGATAGAGTGATTCAAGAGGAAGGTTTATATGTATAATATATGCATAATGTACTAGAGAAACACTGATAATTTTAGAGGTTCCTAATGTGATGTCGTAAATAAACACATTATTTTGCGCTTACATTGCAAACGCTGGCTGAACCCTACGAAATAGATCAAAATAAAGTACTACAGTATTATACAGCTTAAAAAGGCCTATAAAAAAGTCCGCGATGGTATATATCTATCTCTTAAGGATAACATACTATATCCATTTTAATACTTTAAAAAATGTTCTATTATAAAACGGTAATTGAAAAGCTATTTACACAAATACTGTATTAATCCTTATCATTTTAAATACATTAGTTGGCTTGAGCATTTCATGAAGATATTTTTTTTACTTCAGACCATGCAAATTAAATCAATACCTTAAGAGATATAGCAAAATCAAAATAATGCGCAACGAAATTATTTTCGCCCTTGACCGGGCCGCGTGGCCGGCTCGCGTTCGAGCTCGGGGCCGAAAAGTTATGGTAGTCTAGTGGAATTGTATATCCTATTATTAATATTATAAACGTGAAAGTTTGTAATAATGTATGGATGTGAACATGTTTGTTGCTCTTTCACGTAAAAACTACTGTATGGATTTTGATGAAATTTATAGTAATATAGCTTGCATATCAGAATAACACATAGGCTATAATTTATAAAGATATTTTGCAAATTGGCTAAAATATAACGATAAAAATCGCTTAAGGCAGAAAAAAATTATATAATTAAAATAGAACTTCGTTCCATCCGGGTGTCCCTTGACACCTCCAGTTTTTTTTATTTTTAGGATTACCAACGAAAAATACACAAACATACAATATAGTGAAAAAAGAATCACATGGATTATGTTTTGTGCTCTTTCATTTACAGGTAACCACAACTAACTAAATGTTACTTAAACTCTTTAAAACAAAATATCCATTTCCTCCTTTTTTAAAAAGGAAAACATAAAATGATAAAAAGATTAATATACAGTTGGCAAACTATATATACCTACATACATATATATATTTAAACATAGACATAATATACACATATATATCATTTGTACATATAATATTCATAGATTTTAGTCTTAAAATGACGAAAATTATCACCATAAATGTCTAAATTCAAATTTTTTGAAATACCAGAGGTACAACTATCAAATCAAACCGCCTATCAACCAAAATCCATTCACAGAATTGGACTTCAGATCTAACCGCTTACTGAACGAAACGCAAAAACACATTGCCACTTGTCAAACGTCTTTTTTCTTTATAAAAACCCGATTACGAGCGATAAATGATTGTCACAAGTGGTATTCTAACACACACCTATTGGAAATCCGTTCCAATCGTGCTGCGACTTACACCACCGTGAACTATTGTAGGACATTCAATTCTTGCATTGTATTAACTGTTTGCCCATGTTTACACATTGTACAGACTTAATACTCAAACTTTGCTGTTAGAATTGTATTAAAAGATGACACAACTGTTATTCAAATTACTGAAATTTAGCATCTAATATGCTTGATTATTTATCAAAACCCGATTACGAGCGAAAAATGATTGTCACAAGAGAAGAAAAGAATCCGTTCCAATCGTGCTGCCATTTATACCTCTTTTTTCTGCGAAAAGATGGTACTACCTCGGACGGACAGTGGCCTGGGTGTGTACCTGGTACTATTAAGGATTATTACCGACACGTCCGACACTATCACTTAACAATAAGTGCTGCGTTGTCGTTTGCTAACATATGAAGATTGAACCCACGCCACAAATAAAAGAAAATCGCTGCGTGACGACTCCGCCACTTTAGCAATCAAATTAAAAAAATATAGACATATTATTTAATTAAAATCCAAGCGGACAAATTAATGATAAATTATTAAATTATAATTAATTTAAAGAGAAAACAATGTTATAAAAACGTTAAAAATATGAATACATTAGCTATAGGCGTAAGTCTGAATCGCTGGAGTGAAAAATTACAGAGCCGTTTATAAGAATTGCTTACGTAAGTTTAAATAACTACGAATATATAACATATGGCCATCACAGCTCTTATATGTCCTGCTGCTGGGCTCGAAGCTCCTCCTCAATACGAGGGAAATTGACTTACGCTGGTCAGATTTTTTTTTTGCTTATATTGGCAAACGATCAAACAGTACACCTCCATCAGCTGTGCCTTTTGTTCGTGTGGTTGTTACTGCCGTCCATAGACCTTTATATATTAGGGGTACAGCTAGACGGCTGCCTACCTATGAAAACCCACCCAGAAAGTTGGGCTGCTGGCTCTCCAGCTCACCGAACGAAGCATAAAAGCACCATTGCCATTGCTCAGACATCGTTTTTCTGCGAAAGTGTGGACGGAACGGCTCGCGGCTGTAGACAGAAAATTCAACACCTACTATAAAAGATGAGTTGGTATATGATTTTTGTTTTAGATTTTCCATCTTGCTTGCAGTTGGTTTATTAACTTTCGTCCTTAGACGTTTTTTTTTAATCACTCGCGCGAAAAAATGGATTGGTGGCTCGTTATTTTTACGAAATATAGTTATCAGTTTTGGTAATAGTTTTATGATCAAGCCCTTTTTCTATCGTTAACCTCAGCTGCATAAGAATATCATCGTTGATTTTAACAGTTGTTATAGCTATGTCATGATTTCTCGTTTTAAATGTATTTCTTGTGTTTGATACAATATCACTAATTAACGTTTATCGTTATCATAAATATGAGATGCGATATAGTGATTGCAATCCGACGTCATTTTCAGTCCGGGCCGGATTAATCAAATCAGGATCATTTTCGCTTTACCGTTCAAAATTAACTGTTAGTAAGTTTAATCAAGTGTCATTGTACTTAATATAAGGTAGCTTATAAAAAATAAAACGTATAAAATCAATTTTATTGCCAATCCAATGTTAAGATTAGACAACGAACAAACAAAAAAAAATCTAGTAGTCTAGGTAACTTTTTTCTTTTATTCAATTCAATTTTTTTTATATAAGTTTGGCTCCATCGACGACCGATGATTCTGCCAATATCAAGGTGGAGAGAGTAAAGATAAATAAATAAACCGAGTATTTGTGACAGATGAACGGTCTTCTAGCAAACATTTCTCTTGCGAGGGCTGAAAGAGACGTCACAAATTGTTAGTATGTATTAGTAAACATAAAATATATACACAACATTATAATTCAGAATTAAAAAGAGTAGGTATGTACTAAAGGAAAGATAGAAAGAAGGCAGAAAAAAAAAAGAAAAAAAAAAGACTAATTTAATTTTATTCTGTGAGATAAATTTGTAATTTTCTTTTATTGCTTGTGGTGGCAAATGAGCAAACAGCACACTTGATGTTAAGTGTCACTGCCGCGCACGGACCTTTGCAAATACCAAAGGTATAATAGCTAGGCCGCTGCCCACCAATATAAACTCCAAACCCATCCAGTTGAGCTTCGGGCTCTCTCGCTCACCGAACGAAGCGCAATAGCACATTGCCATTACTCAGACGTCGATCTTTTGCGAGTGTGTGATACTACCCCGGACGGACCGGCCCGCGGCTGTAGACAGAGACGGTCAACAGCGTGGTCCTAACACAAATAATACTACTAAATACTAAACTTTTAACTATCTAACAAGTAGCTCAATCGTAGATTTCACTTTCACAGTTATATCAATTATTTTAGTCAACAATTTTATAAATATGTGGATTATAAGGATGCGGGGGAGCGCCGCGGTAGTGGCGCAGCGTAGACGGCTGTAGCGATTCTGCATCGAACGACTCGTATGCATAAACACCACGCGCAATGCATTTAAAGTATCTACTTTATTTTTTTTTCCAAACACCTCTATAATTTTGCCAAAAAATTGCTAACACCGGATACGGTCGTCGAATCTGATATATTGGTACCGCAACCGGTGAACGTTTAACGATGCCGGATCTCACGGATTAACGGAGCCGATTTTTCCGGATTGCATTCCCTACATGGAAATTTGCTTGAGAATTTGGTCGTCATTTTGGAGCAAGCGTTAACTGGGATTTGATGATTTATCTAAGGATACATTATTCAAAACACATTACTAGGTCAAGTTATTAAATCTAGTTAGATAGATAATATAGTTACATTAGATTATAATATTAGAAACTATTTGGTGTCAATGAATCAATATGTCATTAAAACGAAGGTTAATGTTAAATCTGACGACGTTTCTGATTTATTTGTTTCCATTGTGACTTTCAGTTCTTTGTTATCTAGTTTCGTCTCTTATCTCTATACGAGGACTATAATTGAGAAAAGTTACCAATAAAATATTTTGTACCAAGTAGAATAATGTTATTTGTATTCTTTCTTGCAGGTATCAACAGTACGAATAAGCATCTAAGAATAGAAGAAATCGATAGTACAAATATGGATGTGGTACAAAATTCCAAGAAGAATCGGGACGATATGAACAACGAAGTGTCTTCGTCTAGCGATGACAGTCACGAACCAGTAAAACGCTATTCCAAATATAAAAAACATTGCATTGAAACCATATCTGATACAGAATATGAACCGCGTATGAGAAATATTCAGCAGAGGAATCATTACAAAAGTATGGGGAATTTGAACGAGAATTACAGAGACTTCAAAACGATTCAAAGTAGCATTAGTAATATAGATTTAAGTTTGCACGCAGATGATATTAAAAAGTTCGAGACTTTGCAGATTCCTATAGTTGGGTATGAAATTATGGAGGAAAGAGCCCGTTTCACAATATACAAGTTGAAAGTAGAGGATGATAAAAGTGATCAATCTTGGCTCGTCTTTAGACGGTATACAGATTTTGTTAGATTATTCTCAAGAATAAAAGTCGAACAGCCCAATATTAATTTGCCATTACCGGGCAAAAGATGGTTCAGAGATAATTTTGAACCTGCATTTTTGGAGGAACGCGTACGAGGTTTACAAATTTTTGTTAACGCTATTTTGAATAAGTTACCCAATCATCCTTTGGTTAGAGAATTTTTCTGCCTCGATGAACCACCACAGGTGTTTAGTTACCAACCTGAAGTGCAGGCCGTGTATGGAGCTTTAGAAGATTCTATAACTACCCTCAAAATGCAGCTGAAACAGAAAGATGCAACGATTATGCATTTACAGAAAAGACTAGCGCAGTTGGAGTCTCAATTCAAAAATTGTAGTAATTGTAGTACAAATATGAATGTGTCTTAATAGTTTTATATACAAATTTTATATAGTTATGTACTTCAGTTATCATATTGTCAATATCCAAAGTTTAATCTTGACTGACACTTATAAAAACCCAATAATTTTTATAAATAATTAAGCATATTAAATGCTAAATTTCAGTAATTTGATTGACACTATGAAAGACTCGGAATAGTATTAAATGATCTCAAAATTTTGGCATAATAACGTCTTGTAAATCGATGAACGTCGGCTGTACGCACGAAAAAGTGTCACGTTTCGCCTGAGCCGAGCGTGCAAGCGAGAGCGCGGTACAATCGATAGAGAGGCACGATCGGCTTAAGCGTTCTTGCATTTTAAGAATTTAACGTGCGACGTATTTTTAAATGAAGTGAAAAGTTAATGTGTTTTCCATTTGTTTATGTTTGTACAATTCATAATTTCTTATGACGTTATTACGTAATTATCTTTCGTAAACCGATCTTACAGAGAACCATCTGCTTGTTTGTGATCGTAACGATATTTTTGGAAGTCTGATCCGGTTTAGAATCTTTCTGGAAAATTATCGAGACTTCTCAACAAGTCTATTACGGTTATTTATAGAGATGACAGTATGATAACTATGAAATAACTATTATGTTATAAATAGTCATTTAAGCTATATCTATGTATACAGGGTTTATATCTCAATTTTAATAAGACTCCTTCCGAGATATTGTAAAAATAAGGATATTTTTCTCAATTTCTGACAATAAAGCGATTGTTATTATAGGGAAATTGAATGAACTGTATTGAAAGATATATTTGAAGCAATTGGGAGATTGTAATACTCATTCTTTCCTGATCAGGTACAAATGGCACTAAATGAAAAATATAATAATATGTAATTTTTTTCAATGTATTGTTTAATTATTTTTCAATGGCAAAGGGTTTTGAGGAATGGTTTAGAGTTAGAACGGTTCTTGAAACTAATATGAATGATTTTTTTACAAAACTTGTACCATATCAATTACCATTTTATCGAGACCTTTATAATAGGGAATATGCACGTGACACCAAAATGAACAAAATATTTTTATTTGTAATCTTTATTGCTTAAAAAACATACCTATACAATTAATTTTGAAATTCATCATTATTTAATAGTGAAATTTAATTATCAAAAATCGGCTTATTTGAAATTCGCACGCAAATTTCTAAAACGCGACGCGATTGGTTGTTCAAAACGTGACGTCATCGTACACTCGAGTCCTCTGGTGTCAAGGTGTTTCTAGTGATTATTTTGTATCGTTATCCAGTTATTTCATGAGTTATTAGTTTTCTGTGTTCAAGTATTAATCCAGAAAGTCTTAAGGCACGTGTAGCAATACATAACGCAGTGCTTGGCCCAACATTACTATATGGAAGCGAGAGTTGGGTATGAAACTAAAATTAATGCGGTCGAAATGCGATCTCTACGGAAAATCTATGGAGTTAGGCTGACCGACCGCATTCGTAAAGACGACGTAAGAGAGCGAGTAGGTATGAAAAAGAGTAATGGTGTAAAGATGCGAAAGGGAATGCTCCGATGGTTCGGACATGTGGAGAGAATGCCGAACGAACGTCTGGTTAAGAAGATATACAATGCGAAAGTGGAAGAATGTAGGTACCGGGGGAGACCGAGACTAACCTACCTAGACCAGATCGGTCATGTACTAAAGTAAGGTGGAGTCAAGAGTCTCCGAAACCGGCGAGCGTGTATGAAGAGAATTATGAATGTTGAGGAAGTGAGTGAAGTATGCAAGGTTAGAGTTCTCTGACACTCTGTTCTTTCTGCCTACCCTGCAAAGGACATGGCGTGATGGTAAGTATGTATGTAAGTATTAATCCTTGTGAATGAGAGACTTAACAAACGTCACTTTTTGTCCCTGTTCTAATGCCATTATTTTGTATTGCATATAAGTCTCTGTACCTGAAACCCAATTGCAAGATAAATAATAAAATAGAATAAATAGTTACATGTTTTCATTCATAGGTATCATAGATAACTAAACATATATTACTTTTATGGATAAAGACCCATGTACCTATTGGATATTGAGAATATATCTTTAAGAACTTTACGTAAACTAGGTAGGTATGTGTACGGCGAAGTTTGTTAACAAAACAAGTATGTGCATGTAATTAAGGAAAAATAATTCTTTTATGTACTTCATCACTTCTCTAATGTGTTTACTTACGTTAGAATGATTTTCACAACAGTATAAACTGCTCAAACACGACACATTGTCTGTTCTCATCGCCTTGCACCATTTTTTTTTTCATATTTATTACATTTCTCGGCATAAGAAAATATACCTTGTTAGGTGCAGTTTTGATAATATTTTAGCACATAGGTACGATACAATATTTATAATACGGTTTTCTGTTCTTTTCCATGGTAGTAAGTTGAATTTACACTCACTTTTTTAATTTTCAATAACTTCGTGAATCAAACATTTCGTTGTTGACATCCAACTTGTGTGTGTATTCTGACGTCACAGAAGCGCGTCGTAATAGCCGCGTTTACATCGACCAAAAATGATAGTGATTTTTTTTTAAGCTTTAATGGTTTATATTTTGGATGTGTTATATTTATTTTTGGTAATGTAATAACTAGTAGAAACTTAAAAAAAAAAATCATGCGTATTCCCCATTGTCAAACTATTAATAAAAAATGTGTGTGTACTTACGTACACGCGTTAGAAGTTATACGTCTTTGGCGTAACAAGATAAAAATATTTTCAAAATTTTTTATCTATCGCCTTATTCTACGTTTGTAGAAAAAACGACACTAACAATAGAAAAAAGGTATTTAATACATTGAAAGTTTTATTATAACGCATTATCTAGTTAAATAAAGTTTATTTAAATATCACAAAAAAAAACTAAAATGTGCGCGCGCATCGTAAAAAAATTACTCTCATCATTTTTCGCTAACGCGCCAAAAGAAATATAACTTCAATAAAACAAAATTTATACAAATTAATATTATTAAGAAATATTTGAAAATATATATATATATATATATATATATATATATATATATATATATATATTAGATTTTTTATAAAAATATTGTTTTCCAAAGAAAATTAGGATCATTTAATTGATTTTTCATCCTGTTAAGAAGTGATAATTTTTTTATCATATAAACCATTGACGTGTTGAAGTAAAGATAACAAGCTGGACAATTGCCCGTGGAAGCTTCAAATCTGATAAAATCACATTGAAAATCTACCAGATCGGTCAGGTACTGAAGGAAGGTGGAGTCAAGAGTCTCCGAAACCGGCGAGCGTGTATGAAGAGAATTATGAATGTTGAGGAAGCGAGTGAAGTATGCAGAGATAGAGTTCTCTGGCACTCTGTTCTCTCTGCCTACCCTGCAAGGGATATGGCGTGATGATATGTATGTATGTATGTATCTTTTGCAGGTGTCCTAATGTATCATATATTTTCGATAGAAAAACACGATGTCTTGTAAATGGTTTAACTCTTTTAATACGCCAGATAGTTTTGGTCTGCATTGACAACTATCTTTTGTATCGTTTAAAAGCGGCTCTAGCGAAAATACTACGAGCTAAATTTCATCATAGTCGATTAAAAAGGACCATCGTCTTGTCGAACATTGTTGATAATAGTCCTGTAAAATATTGGTCCTTCGAGCCGGATTCAATATTATACTCTAATGAGACGTTAATAAAATCAGATAGTGTTATTATAGAGTTATTCTTGTAAATGTTCGTATCCTTTGCAATTTATTATTAATATATGAATCTAATAAGATGGAAGATTTTCTATTGTCTGAAGAAGATATGTTATTATTATGTTCAGCATTGGGCTGGCCATATAGTGGAAGTGACGCGCACCATCTCGATGGGCCTAGCTTACAAATGCCACTTGAGCAAACCAGGTCATTCCCAGCTCTTGCGTACAAAACTAGATCGATCGTATATTTCGTTTATGAAATTAGAGAAATATGAAATAATAATTCTAATATGGTTGAATCTAAGCAAGCCATATTACGTTCCCTGAAACTAGTTTTGAAGATTTCTAAACGGTGATAATTGTTAATCATTGAAAATCCAGTCACGGAAGCCAGCCCCATTCTAGCAAAATCCGATCCTAATCCTTATATTTTTAACCGACTTCAAAAAACGACGAGGTTGTCAATTCGCCTTTATTTTTATATATGTTACCTCAAAACTTTCGATTGATTGAACCGATTTTGATGATTCTTTTTTTATTAGAAAGCTGGTGCTTACCGTGAGGTACCCATTTCAATTTAGTCCACTGATTACTAGTAGATAAGTTTTTTTTTAATTTTGATTATTTGATTCGAGTCCAGTAAGATATTACAGCGTGTTTCTTTACTTTTATATGTCAATGATAAAAACTATAGATATTTTTAATGTTATATAGTACAAAACTAGTTAATCTGTGTAATGATTTCTAATGTTTACGCGAGTATTACACATTTGAAATAAACATATTTTTACGGATTCTATCAGCGTTTGTATTTGATTTTTAATTTCCCGACGTTTCGAATAATTTATAGCGTTCACGGTCACGGGTGTACTAAGGTGTGTCACGTCCAATAAGTCATCCTTATTATAGAGATTTATATCTACCCGCTACAGTATTATTTTGTCCCATATTTTTGATACAAATTCATTGCCAGTACAAAAATTAATTAACTTTTATGTAATATTTTTTCTAATACAAACGCTATAGAACCCGGAAAAATTATTTTATTTCTAATCTGTGTAAATTTATTCTAAGAAATATTATGTAAAATGTACCTAATTTAAACTGCAGTTATATTATTACTATATGTTATGAAATATACAGGGTGCCGATTTTATTACTAGAATAACTTAAATTAGGTGTAGGAATGACGTCATAAAAAATATTAAAGTTAGTTGCAGATTCCTAGCTCTGCCCAATCTCGAGATAAAGTGATTTGTTTCTTATCAAAACAGTAGGATTGTCAGCGTACATTGACCTGTAGGTACATTTCGACCAACTATGCGGCGGTGAGCGCAGCGAGAGCGAGACTATTTGCCTACTAGTTCAGTGTCACACGCATGAGTATATGCCTACATCGAATTTTTATAGTACAAGTGTATTGACCGCTAATCAGTATGGCAATTTAATCAAAAGTTAGGTACTATTTTTTTTTACTGATTTGCATAGTGTATCATGGTCTGATACACCCCCTTCAAGGATTCTACTAATTAAATCGGCAACCTGTATATAAATTTATAATAATTATTATTTAGTATGGAGTTGATATTACATGGAATAGAGACACGAGCAGCCAGCCTAGTTAAGGCTAAATCTATAGCTGAGGCTGAGGCAATTAATAGCAAATGCTAAGGCTAAGGCAATATATATAACGCAAAATCAACGATTAATTGATATTATGTTTCATTTAACGGGTGATATTAATGTTCAAATTGCCTTAGGTGATACTTAAAACTTAGCTGTGGTGGGTGCAAATGGGCCTTTCTTCCATCTCGCCGCTTAGTTTTATGTAACCTACCTGTGAATTAAAATCTGTACTAATAATTTATATGATACCAAAAGCGTGACTATTCCAAAATACACAGCTTTGTTACAGTACGACCTGTCATTTAGTTTATTTGAGTCTAGCTTACGGTATTTTACACTATGTACTTTTGTTTTGGCTAGCTATGGTTTGAGACACTCCTCGCAAAGTGTCTTTGGCGGAGGAACCACTGGAACCGATGTGTTGACTTTGGGTCATTGTAGTCCTGGCGGGTTACTATTTCGGGTACCCCCGTGAAAGTCCTAACTATGCTACGACGTTAGCCCTGACATTCTAGAGCCCTGGAGAGGACATCTATAGAATCTAGCTGAAAGAAAACATCTTTTTACCAATACGTTACTGTGTACCTCTTATAGAGATCGTCTCATCGTCCCATATAAAGGCAGAATTTCCATACTGGAGTAAACTTCCGAAAAGTATTTTTTACTTCGGAGGTATCTCCTGGACCCTCAACATTGCCTACTTGGAGCTGTTTCTTGCGACGACCTCTGGCTTTCACCAACGTTGTTATAACATAACAACGTTGATGAAAGCCAGAGGTCGTTTGGCGATCCATCGCTTGCCTATCGAAAAGGATGTGGTTGCGTTCCAATCTTCGTTCTCTGTCCATCAGCAGACTGAGGAGCTGTTGGATAGCCTTTCTGAAGGGGATAATGTTAAGATCAGCATACTAGTGCTGTCCATTCTGTTCTTTATCTCTTATCTGATTTACATGATAGCGAGGGTAGTTGGTACAAGTATTCTAACTAGAGATATTGGGGGTATATGAATATTTGGATCTGGATACCAACATTAGAATATCAATATATCAGATCAAATATGTTTACGGATGAAATTATTTCGGATTATCCAACAGTTTTGGATAATTTCCGTTACGGATATTATTTATGAAATTCTGAGAGGGAAGTACTCAGTATGATGGTAATTATCACATTATTTTTGTTTCTGGAGAAGTTTAAGTTGTCGATTTGGCTGGTTAAAAGAAAAACTCGTCGGTGACATGTTTCATACAAACTCCGATCCTATCCGTTATTTTTCTCATAAGGTCACGGTTTCGGATTGATTTTACATACATACATACATATCATCACGCCATATCCCTTGCAGGGTAGGCAGAGAGAACAGAGTGCCAGAGAACTCTATCTGTGCATACTTCACTCGCTTCCTCAACATTCATAATTCTCTTCATACACGCTCGCCGGTTTCGGAGACTCTTGACTCCACCTTCCTTCAGTACATGACCGATCTGGTCTAGGTAGGTTAGTCGGATTGATTTTCATTGCATATATCCGATAATTCCGAACGGGTTCGTTTTTACATTCACTTAAATTTGTTTTTTTTTATATGATCAGCTTTAAACTCTTAAAATTACAGAATTCGTGCGGGATTATTGTTCACAGCGCCATCTAGGGAAAATGAGGTTTGCAACGATTTATCGGATGAGTTATAAAATTGCTTTAAATCTATCAAATAATAGCTTTATTTAAATGAATATGTATATTTATCAATAAGAAAAGGAAAACTCGAAACAAAACCCTATACCAACGCGTCTAACTAGCGTGGTAGGTCAATTTCCCTCTCATAATGGAGAAGGCTTGAGCTCAATAGTGGGACATATATCAGCTGATATGATGATGTATATTTATGTTTAATGATTCTCTTCCGTGTGGTGACGGAGTAAGAATATACCACTCAGGGGCGTTCCTGCCAGTGGGTTTCATAAAAGATGACTAAGGGATAGAAATATTCAAATCTATGCTATAAAGAGTAGTCGAAATAATACCTTATATCAACCCATCTGACCGTCGTGGTATAATAGGTTAATTACCCGCCTTTTATGCACTCCTTGTGGCCTCGAGCCCCGGAGCTCGAATAGGGTATAAATTAATTTCATAAAGCAAATTTCACGGGGTAGTTTGACTGTTTGAGTTGCTTACACAGTAATGATCATTCTAATGAGGGGGCTCAAAGCCGTAGCACTAAAACCGAGTTTGTGTTATTTTCGTTATATGTATTAATCTATTTTGGTGCTGATATTGTCAATAATTAATGTAAGTAGTAAATTCAGGTAAATTTAGTTTTGTACCTAAGACATTTCGTTAAGAGAAAACTGAAATATTCATAGGAATAAATATAATTTTGAAATGAAAAAAAAAATGCATACGCATCGATCCAAAGCCTATTAATGGATAATAGGTTTCTCCGTCAGAACGTTATGCCGCTTGCATTCAACCTTTCCCTACGGCTTATAATGTCTTCTATCCACCTGATAAGAGCCTGTACTATTTCGATTTTGTCGTATGTACTTTATTATTTACAGTGATGAGTATTTTTTTGATTGAATAGACAGAATTTTGGAGTGAATCACATAATGGAGTTTCCAGCCATATCTACCGATAAATACATGCCAAACTATCATTGATCACTTAAGTATAACATTAAAATTTCTTTATATCGCATTAATTTTATAGAAACAATACGCGTAATATCATAATTCATCTCATCATCGTCTCAACTCATACATGTCCCACTGTTGGGCTCGGGCCTCCTCCTCCTCCCATTAGGGAGGGAAATTAACCTACTATACCGCGTTGGTCAGACGTGTTGGTATAGGGTTTTGTCTCGAGTTTTCCTTCTCTCGCTTAGATGTTATATGCGTTTTACATCCCTTAGTCGTCTCGTACGATCACCCACGGGTAAGATATGGGGTGGTGAATTGTATTCTTACTCCGTCACCACACGGAAAGTATAATATATAATTTTCATAATTAACTTGTTTATAATACATTTCATTTATAGAAACCATTCGCGTAATAACATAGTTAATTTGTTTATAACGCATCAAATTTATAGTATCAATACGCGTAATGTTATAATTAACGGGTTAACCGTACCATAATAATCCAGTTTGAGCCATAGAGTTTTTAATAATATATTTTTCTAGCGATAAGTATTTTAACATGGCAATTCCTCCTCTTAGTTATGTCCATAAAGTATTCTCTAATTTTATTAAGTTTTATATAACCAGACTGCATGTTAAAAAATTAATGTTTTTAAATAAAATTTTATAATATTGTATGTTGTATTATTTTTGAAATCCTTAACGCCGAGAACGGATTTTCGGACGCATCTGAATAAAAATATGGGCGTGTATATAGTATAATTTTTGATGTGATAACGTTTTTAAATCTACTAACGCTGGCTGCAGACACGAAAAGTGTCAAGTTCTGTCTGAGCCGAGCGTGCAAGCGAAAGCGCAGCACAAGCGAAAGAAAGATAAGATCGGCCTAAGCGTTCTTGCATTTTAAGAATGACGAACTATTTTGTTAATACAGTGAAGTGAAAAGTTAATGGTGGTTTCAATTATTTATGTTTGTTCAATTCGTAAGCAATTTTCTATCAATGTTTTTTTTTATGACGTTATCATTTAAAATTATCGTCCGTAAACCGATTTTACAGACAACCATGTGGTTTCTTTTTTATATGAAAAAACCACTTCAAAAATGAAAATTTTAAAACACTATGCTAAATGCACCAAAATGTAAAAAAAATATATCGACACATAAAAAAATGGGATGATGTGATCAATGTATTCGATCGTCGGTCAAGCAAATACGCATTATTGAAGATCAGTCAAAAACTGCTAAACAGATCTTGATCAAATTTGAAGCGACCATATCGTCGGTTCAAAAGAAAAGTGATATTTAACAAAAAAAAAATGTTATTGTTTAAGACGTTTTGTTATAGTTTGTATTTTAATAAAAAAATAATAAATCATTAAATTAAATGTCAAAAACTGTGCTGTCAGTGTTATTCTATGATAAGCCGCTCATTTGTTTGTTGAAAAAAATCTTTAACTGCATGCACTGTAAAATTTGGTATTTTTGATTAATGTAATTTTTGTATTTAACCGACGTATAAGCACCAGTTTTAAATTAAAAAGATGTATCAAAATCTGTTCACCTTAAAAAAAAGTACTGAGGTATATAATAACACATATAATAAAAAGAAAATAGTCGAATTGCGGACCGCCTTCTTTTGAATTCGATTAAAACCCATTAACCGATTTTCCTATATAGTATTTATCTCATCAATCTTACTAATATTTTTATATCTACTGAAGAATGCCAAAATTGCCATTTGGTAATCGATTTATTGGTCGTTGTTGCTTGTTTCAAGTTTCCTAAGACAGTGTAGATGGCCACTGTTTTAGTGTTACCTTAGACGAATTTTATTATTCCCACGAGATAGTAATGATTAGTGACATATTATATCTCATATTTTCGTAATTTCAGCTCATATTTCCATTATCATTTCAGCTCGTATACATCCCACTTCTGAGTTCGGGCCTCCTCTATAATCCGAGGGAAATTGTCATACTGTTCCACGCTAGTCAGACGTGCTGGTACATCGTTTAATTTCTTGTATACATATTCTAAGCATATCATAGCCCTTAGTCGCAAAAACGGCCAAGACTTTCTCTTTTCTTCTTATATCCATATCTTACCCGTAGGTACATCGTACGAGACGACTAAGGGATATAAAACGCATATAACATTTAAATTACTGAAATTTAGCATTTAATATGCTTAATTATTTATAAAACCTTGGGTTTTATAAACAATTAAGCATATTAAATGCTAAATTTCAGTAATTTAAATAACAAGGTTGTGTCATCGTTTAATACAATTCTAACTGCAATGTTTGAAGTATTAAGCCTATACAATGTGTAAACATTGTCGGGTAGATAGCACATACCGTCGCCTTAAGACGTAAATATGATACGAAGTGAAATTTGCATGTCCTACATTAAGTCACGGTGGTGTAGTGGCAGCACGATTGGGCCGGAGTCCCAATAGGCGCGGGTTCGAATCCCGCTTGTGACATCATTTTTCACTTCGTAATCGGATCGCATATAACATGTATGCGAGAGAAGGAAAACTCGAAACATAACCCTAAACCAACACGTCTGACCGGCGCGGTATACTAGGTTAATTTCCCTCCCATTACGGAGGAGGTCCGAGGCCAACAGTGGGACATTTATGGGCTGTGATGATGATATACGATTAACAGTGTAGTCATAGCAAAAATGCAAAAATCATTTATAAACAATAATATGTCTTTAAATATAAATAAATGCAAATATATTACATTTACTCGAAATCACAATATTATACATGCCAATTATAAAATCAATCAGACTATTCTACCGGAGGAAACGGTGTTAAGAGACCTGGGTGTCATGTTTGATACAAAATTGACATTTATTCCACATTTAGATACCATAATTAATAAGGCGTTCAAAATGCTAGGTTTTATCATTCGCAACGGCAAAGTGTTTCGGAATTCATATACAAAAATAGCCCTCTACAAAACATACGTTCGAAGTATTGTTGAGTATTGCAGTGTAGTTTGGTCACCTAATTATTGTGTGCACCAGTTAAGAATTGAACGTATTCAGAAACGCTTTTTCAGACATTTATCTTTTTCTTGTAGGGTACATAAACAACTTCCTTCATATGAGGCGAAACTAAAATACTTTAAAATGGACAGTTTATTAGTTCGGAGGCAATTGCTTGACATGTCCTTTCTCTATAAAGTATTAAGAAATCAGTACGACTGTCCTGCTCTATTAGAATGCTTTTACTTGCGTATTCCTAGATGTACACCTAGGCGAGTTATTAAACCCACTTTATTACAACAACCCCGAGCAAAAACTAATTTAAAACAATTTTCTACTATTTCTAGATTATGTAAACAATATAATACTATAAACCAAAATGTGGATATATTTGCAAATAAGTTACCCAAATTTAAAATTACAGTACTGAGATTGTTACGAAAGCTGTACTGGAAGTAATTTGAATCTATAGATACAAATATCAATTGTTTGTTATGCGCATTAGGATGTAGATGTGTGTAATGTATGTATTATGTAATTATTATGTGTGTATGTACGACTGATCTTCATTTAAAAAAATACGTATTAATTATTTTTTAATTTAGCTATTTCTTTTCTCCCCATATTTCCACTTTAATTTAATTTTTCCTTTACAATTAAATTTTAATTTTATTTTAATTGCCTATAAGTATTGAAATAATGTACCTACCTTTTTATTGTGCATGACGTGGCACCTTTAAAAATTGTGCAACTAATCTATTTTATTTTTCATAACAATGTTTATTAAGTTTATATATGTAGTTGTAGCAATTCTTGGTTGTCCAAATAAATAAATAAATAAATAGCACTGTTGATGGTGACGATTTGACCTACTGATGGACAGTGACTAGCATGAAGAGACTAAAGATGTAAAGAAAATTGTAACTCAACACTGGCAACCTAAGGCTTATTGCCAATACTAAAAAAGAAGGAAAAGACAGTTGGTCCAATAAAAAACAAACTAATTACAATATATTTATTTGTAAATAAAATATTTCAAATATATAATAATTATTTAATACATTGTCATAAGTTGCACTTGATTTTATACATAATTATATTTGTATATATAAACTGTAATCGCGTTAAATTTGACTTCATAGTGAATGTAGACGCGTTAAATGTTACGTCACAGAGAATGTAATCGCGTTAAATTTTACATCACAGATAATGTGATCGCGTTAAATATTACTTCATATATAATGTGATCGCGTTAAATTTGACTTCCCGGAGAATGTAGTCGCGTTAAATGTTACGTCACAGAAAATGTAATCGCATTAAATTTGACTTCATATATAATGTGATCGCGTTAAATTTGACTTCATATATATATTATAATCGCATTAAATTTGACTGCATAGATAAAGTAGAGATCTAAATGGCGACATTTACCTTGAATGTTGTCGATTTGATACTTAAGTAGTATTTGTGCGATTCGCTCTTATCATCCTGCTCTTATCCCAATTACTTTAAGGTTGACACAATGCCCATCATATTCCACACAACCCTATCAATTCATCAATCTTTTCTTTGGCCGTCCCTTATCCCTATAACCTACAAAATTAAGACAAAATTTTTCTCACCGTCTCATCAGATGTTCATATCACGTCAGACGTTTTTCTCTACTCCTTAGACCTTTTAATATGTTTTTGTTTCGTCCTTAATATAAGGATGTATTCCTTAGGTAACATACCATACACATACCACCTGACCTATTTTTTACCTTCTCTGCCCCTTGCAGACCACCTTAGCCGTCATCTTCCAGCTTAGTATTTTTTAAGACCCCTTCCACCTTGAACAGTTCAGTTATGGGTACCTTCCTTCTGAGATGTGGTTTTTCCACTGTTAAGACTTAAGTATCTCCAAGATTCGGATATATCACGATAATACCAATAAAGATACGCTTGGAAGACGGTTTCCAGCTTGATACTTGTTCTTTTAGCATTCAAATCAAATCAGGCTTCTACGATGCCAGATGAAATTAAGGGGGGAGGGGTGGTAATTAATTTTTCTTTTTAATCAGCCCTTATACGAAGAATTCGTGAAGGAAGACAGTAAATGAATATAAATAATTTTATAGTATTTTTTAAACGCAGTCATGGTATTTCACTTGATATGGGAATAACGTACCTTTCCAGGTAGATTTTGGAGCCTATAGAGATCCCGCTAGGACATAAAAGAAATTTAAAATATTTCTTTCCATCATCATATATCAGTCTACAAGTACCACTGCTGGACTCGGAGCTCAACAATAGGAGGGATATTGACCTACTATCCCATCTTGTATGCATGCAGTCACCACATATGCAGAAAACATCTATACAAGGGAAGGAAATCTCGAAAAGCTCTATACCAACACGTTCAGTCAGCGTGGTATAGTAGGTTAATTTCGCTTTTATTTTGGAAGAGGCTCGAGCCCCGCAGTGGGACGCATATAAACTGAGATGATGATGAAGGGAACATACCCATTCTTCGTGTTCTGTATCCGAGGGAGAGGAGAAAGGGTCTTCAAAAATACCAAACTTGAGGATAAAAAATTTGTAAAACTTAAGACGCATAATATGAGTATGTTCCTTTTTCTGCTTTTCTTTTTTGCAGCGGACTATGGTGTGGTCACACCCAAAAACGGTGCGCGGCCCCATAGACCAATCCTACAAATCTTTCAAGCCGTGCGAGCGAGCCACCGGTCTTGTCTTCATTGGCCATGAATACATATTCTAATGGTACTTTGGAAAGATTTCACTTATGGTTTAGCGTCCATATATTCAACGAGCCGTTTAGCTGGAAATACTTTGTGGACCCTCTTCTTGTGTGTATATAAGGAAGCTTTTTGTTTGAACGTCTGATGGCAGATGTCACAGGCCAACGGCCGCTCCCCGGAATGAATGACTTCGTGTTGATTCAATGCTTTTTTATCCTGCAAATAATATATTAGTTGAATAGCTGCTGCTGGAATAATCTAATCTTTCTTACATTAATTTTCTACGAGAGTATGGTACTACCCCGGACGGTCCAGCCCGCGGCTGTAGACAGAAAACCGTCAAGTATGGCCGTTACTGCTATTCTAAAACGTTAACAGGAAAGATAGGGGGGTGGTGAAAAGTATTCTTATTGATATTAATTATTTGTCCCATTGTTGGGCTCGAGCCTCCTCCATCATGTTAGGGAAATTAAAGAACTAGGTCTAGCACGCTGATGAAGATCATGATCTGATATTTTATTATGAGTTTTCCTTCTCGTATTCCTGACAATGTGTATGAGAAATTTCAAGAGAAACGAACGAACGGTTGGGTAGGTTACTCGTTAAAGTGTAACGAACTAAAATTACCATTTATAAAAAAAAAAATTGAAGACAACACATGGCGTAGTGGTTAAAATTTAAGGGCATTGCACTTTCAAATGGGTGTAATTTGTCTATGTTTGTAAAGTCCCACCGTAATACAAGGATTAGTTTTCCTTCTGCAGGGTGGTGTCCTTTCGGACCACTGAAGACAAAGATCGGGTACCGGTGGCCCGCTCGCACGGCGAATAGAGGAGTTTACATGGTGGGTCTATGAGGTCACCCGCCGCCTCTTTCGTCACCCCGGACCGATTTGGCGGGGCGAGACGCACCCATAGCCCAAGGCATAAAAAAAAATGGTGGTGTCTTTTCGGGTGGATGGATCGCAGATTATATCACCACCCGTAGAGAGGCTGACCGTGTGAGGCTCTGACAGCGCTGTTGTGTGTTACCATTAGACATGCGCGAAACAGTACTTCGCGAAGTGATGTTATATGGCATTACATTTCGTGCCAAGTAATATTACATTTTACTATCACACATGACATTTCATTTAATATAAACTTTAATGTTCTAAAAATAGAGCTCAAAATAAATATTTATCGACCGCAGGCGCAGCGCGGTCCAGTCGTTCTATCCCTCTCACTCTCCCGAAAGGCGCGTTTGAGAGATAGATAACCATTACCAAATTACCGAACATGCATGCAGAAATACAGAACAGTACACGAGTGTTCGGCGTCATGTTTAATGTGATGTTTAATGTCATGTCATGTTTAGTCGCGCAATGTGTAATATGACAGTACGCGGTCGGGTAATATTACGTATGATGCATCACTCGCATTACTTACACATGTCTAGTTACCATGTCGTGGACGGCAATGGTACCCAAAAGAGTAACCAGCGCGAATGTTCACTAAGGTCAAGTAATTGAGGTATCAATGATCAGTTCAATTGCGATTGGGATAAAATAGATTATGAGACCGCATGCCGCCCTTAAAAAAGGGTATAGTATATAAAGTAGAAGTGGAAAAGGGTGTGGTCTATAAAAAGGGTGTGGTTTTTAAAAAGTCATTCTCCTACTCCTATCCCAATTACTTGGGGTCGATACAATATGTACTCTTCGTCAACCTTCCTTGGGAATGCAATTGCTGACCAAACGTCATCAGATAGAGTTGGCCTAGGTAGGCGATATAAGGCTCTTAGTCGTCTTTTATGACATCCACGAGCAAAGTAAGGGTTGGTAGTATTCGTAGCCGCTACCACATAACGTGGTCTTTAAAAAGGGTGTGGTATTTAAAAAAGGGGTGTGATCTTAAAAAGGGGCGTGTCTATAAAAAAGAGTGTGGTCTTTGAAAAGGCGGGGTCTTAAAAACGTCAAGTGATTATCACATATAGCATTTGAAGCCATATCGATAAATCTACCAGTCAACTAATCTACCAGTTAGTTACTGTGGCGTTCACGTGTAGCAATAAATCGTTCATATTCAGGTATTTCAATAAAAAAAATACATAAAATGAAACTAAGAACCTCCTTTTTGAAGTCGAATAAAAATGACTTACAGTAAAACCTTTGCCGCAAGCTTGACAGACATGATTTCTTGGTTTCTCTTTCTTCTCACCGTGAACTCGCATCATATGCTTTTCAACATTTGCTCGTGAAGCTATAGGCTGAAATTAAAAGAATTCTGTCATCATCATCCTATCAGCTCATATATGTCCCACTGTCGAGATCAAGCCACCTGAAGAAGAAGAGAGAAATTGACCGTATTATGCTGGTTTTCTAGATAATCAATTATCTTATTGTGGTGATACCACAAGCCCAATAATGGGACATATATGAGCTGATGAAGTTGGTATCATCATCATCCTAGCCCATAAATGTCCCACTGTTGGGCTCGGGCCTCCTCCATAATGGGAGGGAAATTAACCTACACTGCGCTGGTCAGACGTGTTGGTAAATGGTTTTGTTTTAAGTTTTCCTTCTCTTGCATAGATGTTATATGCGTTTTATATCCCTTAGTCGTCTCGTGCGATCACCCATGGGTAAGATATGGGATGGTGAATCGTATTCTTACTCTGTCACCACACAGAAAATATGATAGAAGCTTATGTAAAATATGATAGAAGTATTGGATATACAAAAGATATACATTACCTTATCACAGATTGGACATTTGTGTGCCGTCTTCCCAAGGTGTTGATAATTAAAGTGGTCCTGCATCGCTTCTTTAGACGGATAACCCTTATTACACATTGGACAAGGAAATCTATGAAATAAACCATATTAAAATTAAAAAACAAAAACAGTATTTTCTTTTTTGAAATGGAACGGGAAAATGACGTCCGGGGAGACAGAAACAATGGTGCGCGATCCCATAGACCCGTCCTACATATAATCTTCCCGAACCTGGTCTTTGTCTTGGATGGCCCGCCCGACAGTTTACCCTTACGGGTATAAGACAGGCATTGATAAAACTATTGCCAATAACTTTTGCAATAACGATGGTAACAGAAGTACATATTGCTTTGAAAAGTAATTGAGAAGAGGGATATGAGTTAAAGAAAATATCATATGAAGCTGAGAGTTGCATCAACCGTACTAATTAAAAGAATTTTGAAGCAAGGCTGAGTCTGTTCACCAAAATGCCCATACTTTGCTGAGGATAAGAGAGTTTTCTGTCTACAGCTGCGGGCTGGTCCCTCCGAGGTAGTCTTACACTCTCGCAGAAGAAGCGTAAAGCAATAAAAAAAGAGGAAAGCTATAGAAACCTAAGACTTCTTTGGGGCACTTTTACTTGGACATTGCTTCTGTGATCCAGCAAAACCCAAAGAAAAATGAGATAAGCACTGGTGAATACTTACTTAAAGACTTGATCTGACGCATGAGCCCTTGAATATTTAAGATGAGCTTGATATGTAGCATAATGTGAGAATATTTTATTACAATTAACGCATTCTATACGATCTTTGTTCTGATGGCGTTGTATGTGATATTTAAGCTGAATTTCACGGACCATTTTATGACAGATCGGACATTCCTTCCTTGGTAATGGTCCTTCATGCAATCTGGAATTATTGAAATGTGTTAATATTTATAAATACCCGATTACGAAACGAAAAATTATGTCACAAACGGGGTTCGAACCCGCACCTATTGGGAATCCGGCCCAACCGTGCTGCCACTTACACCATCGTGAACTATTTTAGGACATGCAGATTTCGCTTCATATTATATCTTACGTCTTCAAGTTGACGTATGCCATCTATCGGACAATGTTTACACATTGTATAGACTTAATACTTCAAACTTTACAATTAGAATTGTATTAAACGATGACACAACCTTGTTATTCAAATTACTGAAATTTTTAGCATTTAATATGCTTTATTATTTATAAATACCCGATTACGAAACGAAAATTTTATTTTTTTCGTTTCGTAATCGTGTATTTATAAATAATTAAGCATATTAACTGCTAAAAATTTCAGTAATTTGAATGTGTTAATATTTATCCGTGTGGTGACGGAGTAAGAATACAATTCACTACCCCTTATCTTACCCGTGGCTGATCATAAGAGATATAAGGTATGTAAAATGTATATCACATCTATGCAAGAGAAACAAAACCCTATACCAACACGTCTGTTCAGCATGGTATAGTAGGTCAATTTCCCTCTCATTATAGTGGAGGCTCGAAACCAACAGTGGGACATATATGAGCTGAGATGATGATGAAAGCTTCATGTGATGGTTGTATTAAGATTCAATATCATCATCATCATTCTCCTACTCTTATCCCAATCACCTGGGGTCGATACAATATGTACTCTTCTTTCATAGTACATATTGTAAAAGTTATTGGCATTAGTTTTATGACCGGCCGCCTGCCAGACGTCAACCCTCCTTGCAAATGTAATTGTTGACCAAACGGCATCAGATGGAGTTGCCCCAGGTCGTTATGAAGCTCTTAGTCGGCTTTTACGACACCCATAAGCAAAGTAAGGGTTGGTAGTATTCGTAGCCGCTACCACAGAGACAACGGTCAGTCTCAGTTGTATTATATTCAATATATAAGTGTTTTAATGTGTTATATTAAATAATTTGACATTTTACGTAATGTGTTACAGAGGAAGTGTTAAAGTGTAGTGAATATGATAAAACAGTGCTTTACAAATGTTTTCGTTTTCCAAATTATATTTAAGGATATATATTTTCATTTAAGATATCCAATAGAACCGAAATGATATTTTTAATTCAGATATTCCAAGTTTCAGTTACGTAGCTCGATAACGTTCCTAGTCATGGACATAACTAGCCCGTAACATCCGGGGTGTGACGGAAGGACGGTATACGATCGTATACCTCGACGTATTAGCACCCTCTCGCCATTTGTGTTGACCACCGTAAGGATTCCTTGACATCAAAGACACTCCCGTCGAGTTATCTTTTCAGGTACTCAGAAAAAAGTGGCATGGTGAGGATTTTACGCAGTCGGCCTCTGTTGATAACGGACAAGCCTATCACCGGGTTGATTGGTGGATATATATGGATGAAACTTACTTGAGATGAGTGGTTAGTGTGGTTCTATTAACGAATCTCTTCTTACAATGATCGCATTGGAGTCCTTCTCTATGACATCTGTCGACATGGTTCTTACGGGCGCGAGAATTCCTGCAAATGCAAAGTATTAATAAATACGATGATACACTAAAAAATACAGTATGTCAAAACTGCGTGTCATAACCGCGGGTGTCATGACATCGACTAATGGAACTAGGTGAATGATCACAAAATCTGTTATAATACCCACCTACGTTCGCCAACTTACATAGGGAGCAGTGCGTTTATGACATTATCCATCCTTTTTCCATCTTATTTTTAGGATAGGATATGATTTGGTCCCATACCTGTAACCTCTGGGGCGAGGTAAAGGACGACTTGCAACCCCATAACTGCTCTACATGCATAGAAAGGCACTGTAAAGGCCGTACGCACATAAAAGATTTCTATCGATCCTTGAGCTAGCCTCTACCAAGTACATTTAAGATGATGGAGAAACCAAAATATTAAAAGAAGCAATTACTTACTTGAAGAACATATCACATTCCAGACACTGGTATCCTTCTATGGTGGTTTTTGATAGTAGTTTTCTGAGATCCCCAGGCTTTGCAACGGTTGATTGAGATTCCTTCTCTTTCTTCTTTCTACTCTGAAATAGAAATATACAGGTATTAGTTCCAACATACGACCCTGTGGGACACCCCACCAACATTAATAATGGATAGGCTATGTAAAAATTATATCCTAATTATTCTGCTTTCATTTCGATTACTTGGGCAAGCAGTTTTAGGCACAGCAGTTGGACAATTTCAAAGTCTATTACGGTGTCCTTTATAAACTTTGACCAATGTGAAAGATTAATTATTTTATAGAGGTAGAAATATTATTTTATAAATGGAAGTAACATATTAAGATACCAATCACTAAAGTTAAAGCTCCTCAGAGTCGACGCTACACCCCAAGGGGAGTCAGTTGGTAGGTTACTGGGCTTTTTATCACTCCGTTCTAGCATAGACTACCAACGGCGACTAGTATAGCTTATTTTGGATAAGTGCAGATTTAAGTTGCGCAACTGATATCTTTGATCATGCCAAATTGCTATCCCGTAGGACTAAACAACTAGCGTTGAAAACCGTCATATCATGGTTTTGCATAATAATGAATACACCATATAACCACTTCAGCGTTGTGAATTAAATACCGCTGAAAGATCATTAATTAGTGAGGTGTCCCACAGGGTCGTAAGTAGGACCGCTCCTGTGGATCATCCGCTATAACTGAATGTTGGGTTTATTTTTAAAGACAACAATCCTATACTAAGGAATTATTTAGGCTTTTTATAACTTACAACTTGAGTCATAAAGTTTAAAAAGAAAACATGTGTCATAAAAGACGACTAAGGAATAAGCACTTAACATCTGTACAAGAGAAGGGAGAGTGGTAATAAAACCTTATACCAACTCATCTGATCAGCATGGTATAGAAGGTGAATTTCACTCCATTCGTGAATGAGGATCGAGCCCAGCAGTGGGACATATATGACCTGAGATTATAATGTTTAATTGGTCTACTATGTATTACCTTTCCAGATGTAGATACAGAGTCACCAATCTTGATGACAGCTTTAGGCAACGATTTATCCATATGTGTCTTCGCATGGAGCACCATAAGCCGATGGCTATATTCAATATGGCCGCACAGCTTACACGAGTATCGTAGATGATGCTCATCAATATGCTGTGGCATTTTGCTCTCCGGGATATAACTGTAGCATACTTTGCACGGGACCTGACCTGTTTTCTGTGGTAATATAATTATTTTATTATTAATATTGAGTGAGTGACTTCTTTGGATAAGGGAGGGCAGGCCACATTGCTCGAAGAACCGACAACCGCTGTGGAAGAAAGATTCTAGAGTGGCGATCACGTACCGGACGACGTAGTGTGGGACGCCCCTCTACTAGTTGGACAGACGACCTGGTGAAGGTTGCTGGGCGGCGATGGATATAAGCGGCACAGGACCGCACACCACATGAGTGAGGCCTACATCCAGCAGTGGACAGCAATAGGCTAAAATGATGATGATGATGATGAAACTTCTTTGGGTGCACTGCACACAGATTTTAATCCGTCACGCTCTGATGTGAAAGGCCCGATCGGGTGAACTCGGGACCGCCGAGTGTACCCAAGCGAGAAAGATACAGTCAGCTGCTCTTCACTGTTGTGTCGCTGTGTTTACTATATACAATTACATACATACATATCATCACGCCATATGCCTTGCAGGGTAGGCAGAGAGAACAGAGTGCCAGAGAACTCTATCCTTGCATACTTCACTTGCTTCTTCAACATTCATAATTCTCTTCATACACGCTTGCCGGTTTTGGAGACTCTTGACTCCACCTTCTTTCAACACGTGACCAATCTGGTCTAGGTAGGTGAGTCTCGGTCTCCCCCGGTACCTACATCCTTCCACTTTCGCATTGTATATCTTCTTAACCAGACGTTCGTTCGGCATTCTTTCCACATGTCCGAACCATCGGAGCATTCCCTTTCGCATCTTTACACCAATACTCTCTTTCATACCTACTCGCTCTACAATTTATATGTAATAATTGTTATTATTAATTATTATCAATTATTCAATAGTTTTTAATAGTTATTTTTTGACGGCTGGCTATGGCATTATCACACATACTCCTTGTATTAATTTTTTTTATCCGTGTTTTAATTTTTTTATATTTGTTTTATTTTTACATAGGTTTAAATTTTCACTTCTGTCGCCAGTCCTCATGACTGATTTATTTTTGTCATACAGATAGTGTGCAACAGTGATAGCACCTCTACAAAGTTGAAATTAATCGATTATCTCTTTCAAAGTGTCCATGTGCAAAAATTTATCTCCAGGTACTTTTTTTTATAGAGTTTTTAAGCCAAAGTTTCCTTCTATGTTATTCTAATATCCTTACACATACTGAGATCCTAACGCTATTCGCAACAACCCCCTAATGGAAAATTAATCCTAAGAAGAATATTTATTTATTTAAAAACTTTTGCACAAAATATCTGTACAAGGCGGACTTAATGCCATAGGCATTCTGTACCAGTCGACCTTGGGTGGAGCAGAAATAATGCGTGGTAGTTGCAATGTAAGTATAAAATATTTTTAAAAACAATGAAAAAAGTAACAAATTTAATTAAATTACCGTATATGCGGGATGCCCAAAAAATACATATATTTATACTTATATATAAATACATATATACAAATAAATACCTACATATAAACTATAAATATACACAAATAAATAAATATATAACTATATACACATACTATGTATACATACATATATACTATATAATAAATTATAGAAACTATAGATGAGACAGTCATAGGTGAATATTTTAAAGCAATATGATATAAACTTACCACACTATGAGCAAAAACAAAATGATCTTCAACCTGCTGTTGCGTATAGAATCCGATTATACAAAGTTCACATTTATACGCCGAACCTGCGTATTGTACTCTCTTTTTAGCTTCTTCTCTGAAATACAAAAAAAAAAAAAATACTTCCAATTTTGTGTGAAGACCTGATGGTAAGTGTCACTGCTGTCCATGGATCTTTGCTAAGTGTATAGCTAGGCCGCTGCCTACCATTACACGTCCTCGTTGGACTTCCGTCTCTCTCGCTCACCGACGTCGATCTTCTGCTCAGTGTGGTACTACCCCGGACGGACCGGCCCGCGGCTGTAGACAGAGAACTGTCAACAGTGTAGTCCTACCACTAATAAATAGGGATATTCGATATACATCGATGCATCGAAAACATCGATGTTTACAATGCGATACATCGAATCGATCCGATGTTTTGAAGAGCTATCGAAATACTCGATGTATCGATGTTTTTTCATAAAACATCGAAACGATGATAACCAGTAAATGCCACAAAAAAGACCTTTTTTTTTTAGAAATCTGTTTTATAAAGGACTGGAATAGGTATAAATGCCACAAAAAGGACCTTTTTTTTTAGAAGTCAGTTTTTTAGGGGATTGGAATAGGTATAAATGCCACAAAAAAGACCTTTTTTTTTTTAGAAGTAAAACTTTTGATATGATTTTAGAAAAAGTACTCGATGTTTAAAAACATCGATGTTTTCATCCGATACATCGAAAGACATCGATGTACAGTTTCGATTTATCGAATCGAAAAAAACATCGATGTTTTTTCAAAGTGGACACCCCTACTAATAAATGGTGAAGTAGTGTTTAGGCTGTTCAATGCCATGTATACATGTGGAGCCATCTATTGGGTGGAATGTACTCCACTCGGGGAGTAAGCGGATACCTCGTTCGCTTGCCCACCGCAATCGCGTCATGGCGCTTCATTCGCAATCTATCACAGCTAGCGATCAGCTGTTTTTTCTTATCGCGCGCGCGTCACTACAATTATTTTGGAACAAACGGCCGTGATTACTCATTCTCCGCCGAATCAACGCATCGTCGACATCGTATGATCCTGCCATCATCTCGAGAGCGCTCTTCTGGGGAAAAGAGGTCCACTGAAACCCGGGTGAGTACTATTTTATCCAATATTTGGTTCTTATATTATTTGGCATTGAGGTTCTTATAAAACATAGTTCTTCCACCGCATCTTCATATTAAACCGCATCACTAAGTAGTAAGAATACAATTGAACACGCTGTATTAGGGGTGTCCACTTTGAAAAAACATCGATGTTTTTTTCGATTCGATAAATCGAAACTGTACATCTTGTCTTGATGTCTTTCGATGTATCGGATGAAAACATCGATGTTTTTAAACATCGAGTACTTTTTCTAAAGTCATATCAAAAGTCTTCTAAAAAAAAAAAGGTCTTTTTTTGTGGCATTTATACCTATTCCAATCCCTTATAAAACTGACTTCTAAAAAAAAAGGTCCTTTTTGTGGCCTTTATACCTATTCCAGTCCCTTATAAAACAGATTTCTAAAAAAAAAAAAAGGTCTTTTTTGTGGCATTTACTGTTTCGATGTTTTATGAAAAAACATCGATACATCGAGTATTTCGATAGCTCTTCAAAACATCGGATCGATTCGATGTATCGCATTGTAAACATCGATATTTTCGATGCATCGATGTATATCGAATATCCCTACGCTCTATCTTGCTTTGTGGGTGTATTAAGAGAAAAAAAAAGGGTATAATATAGATTAATGTACAAGAGGAGGGAAACTGTAAATGAAACTCTTATATCCAATCATTTCTGATGTTTACGTAAGTACATATTATACAATTCTTTGACGTGATAAACTTTTATAAAACGAAGAACGTCTGTTGCACGCACGAAAATGTGTCACGTTCCACCCGAGCCAATCGTGCGAGCGAGAGCGCGGAACAAACGATAGAGAAGAACGATCAACCTGAACGTTCTTGCATTTTTAGAATTTCAGGTGAACTGTTTTGTTGTTTATAAAATGAAGTGAAAAGTTAATGTGGTTTCCATTGTATACAGGCTGGAAGTAGACCGCTCTCGAAAACAAAGACAGGTAACCCTACTAGTCCTACTTGTAATGATAGGCTAGAAAAAAAATCGTTTCGGATGAAAAATAATTTTTTTTTCACCGCCCGAGGACGTTGAACTCTTGAACATATGATCGCGAGTTTTGAACAGATTGCGTCTTTTCTCATCCGAGTAAAGTTATGTATATTTTATGCAATTATCGTTACATGGCACTGTCCTAATACGATGGAATGTGAAAAAAAAACTTAAAATTCATTTTTCATCCGAATCGATTTTTTTTTCTAGCCTATCAATACAAGTAGGACTAATAAGGTCACCTGTCTTTGTTTTTGGGAGCAGTCCACTTCCACCACTGTATGTTTGTTTAATTTATAAAAGTATGCAATTTTTCGTCAATGTTTTCTTATGATGTTATCAGGTAAAATTATCGTCCGGAAGCCGACTTTACAGACTACCATCTGTCTGATAATCTTCTTTTGCGTATTTTATCAGCGTTTGTATTTGATTTTAAATTTCCTGACGTTTTGAACACTTTACAGCGTCCATGACTAAGGTGTTTAACGTCCAACATGTCATCGTTATTATACCAATGCGTTTGATCAGCTTGGTATAGTAGGACAATTTCCATTTCTGGGGAAGCCTATACCTCAAATGCTGGTGGATGGATGGATGAATGATATTTACCTTGCGGCCAACATATCAGCATCATTCATATATTCCGTAACAAAACATGATTTCTGTTCATTTTTATCATTCTTATCGCATATTACCATTGTTTCCAGTTTGGGAGTTTGAAGTGGTCTGAAAAAAAAAACATATAGTTATGGCGGTAACGTGAAAATTAAAAAAAAAAACATAGTTTTGGCGGTAACGTGAAAATTTCGTGTGATAATTAAAATTAATAATTTTTTTTTGGCAGGCTACGGTTTGGACATACGCCGTGCATTCCGTCCGGAGCAATGGATGGACGGCACGTGGCACCATAACTCACCATATTCCCTTCCCATTGCTATTAGGCCGGTCATTGATACCGCTTCCTTGACACCCGGCATAATGAATATATATTTTTTTTTTATTGCTTATAGTGGCAAACGAGCAAACAGCACATCTGATGATAAGTGTCACTGCCGCCCATGGACCTTTGCTATAACCAAGGCTATAGCTAGGCCGCTGCCTACCATTACAATCCCCAAACCTACCCAGTTGGGTTTCCGGCTCTCTCGCTCACCGAACAAAGCGCAATAGCACATTGTCATTACTCAGACGTCGATCTTCTGCTCAGTGTGGTACTACCCCGGACGGACCGGCCCGCGGCTGTAGGCAGAGAACTGTCAACAGCGTGGTCCTACCACTAGGAGATGTAATAACTAACTAAGTTTATAAAAACTGGATTTAACATTTGAATTTGAATCAGAAAATTGAACAGACAGCTCACGCTGGTGTAAGTGATAGAACGATTGGCACAGATTTCCAATAGGTGTGGCTTAGAGTCACATATGTGGGTTAGAGTCCCATGTGTGACGTTCATTTTTCGCTCGTAATCAAGTTTTTTTTTTATAAATAATCAAGCATGTTAAATGCTAAATTTCAGTCATTTGAACCTTACAAGTTATCAGTGATGTTGAGGTCAGAACGACTGAAACAGAAGCAGAACGAAGGTGGATCCCTGATATAAATAAACCTTTAAAACACTCACTCTATAGTTAAATGCGGCATTTCTGTCTTCACTGAATCCGTTGATGAAACCAGTGCATCCGTCCCCACTACAATATGGGACATAACACCAGCTACACCATTATCAAACACTATTTCTGGCACTGAAAGAACATCAAATAAACTGAATATATTTTAAACAAGAATACATTCTCTTTTAAACTCCAACGCAAAGAGGGTATTTTATAAGTTTGACATATGTCTGTATGTGGCATCGAAGCTCCGAAACGGCTGGACCGATTTTAACGGGATTTTCACTGGCGGATAGCTGATAATATAAGGAGTAACTTAGGCTACTTTTATTTTAGAAAATAAAAATTGAGTGCCGCGAAAACAAAATTAGAACTTTTAAGAGACTGAGTGACATCGAATGCGCAACTGAAGCCTGGGGAAGGACATATGCTACCTTTTTATCAATAAACTACACGGGCGAAAACTAGTACATAATAAACGAATTCAAACTTCTTTGTGGTGACGGAGTAACAATACAATTCGCCACCACCTATCTTAGCCATCGTACGAGACCACTACGCTGTATGAAACGCATATAACATCGATACAAGAGAAGGAAAACTCTAAACGAAACCCTATATATCAACACGTCTGCCCAGAGTGATATAGTAGGTTAGTTTCCTTCCCGTTTAGAGGAGGGTCAAGTCCCAACAATGGGACATATATGAGCTGAGATGATGATGAACTCACCTTCCAATATATGATTTGTAATATCCAAATTGATATTATCTCTAACAACTTGTGCCACATCATAATGTTCATTCTTCACGCACTGATCGCTGTCTATCGCTATGAATTGCTGTTCCTCCTGGTTGCTTGAGAAATCAAAAAATATCTTATCATATTCTATCTTTGTTGACATCTCCAAACATGATAGGGATTGCGACATGTATGTGTGATCAAGGCTCTGAAAAAAATATAGAAACAATTTAAAAAAAAGGCAATTGAAAATTTGATTTTCAAAAATTGATTGCCATTTTAAATTTTTTTTTTAGCTGTGTGGTAGTGGCTTCGAATACTACCAACCCTTACTTTGCTCGTGGATGTCGTAAAAGACGACTAAGAGCCTTATAACAACCTGGGCCAACTCCATCTGATGCCGTTTGATCAACAATTACATTCCCAAGTAGTGTTGACGTCTGGCAGGCGGCCTGTCATAAAACTATTGCCAATAACTTTTACAATATGTACTATGTAAAAAGAGTACATATTGTATCGACCCCGAGTAATCGGGATAAGAGTAGGGGAATGATAAATGATATTAATTTTTTTTTTAAAAAGTCCACCCTGCACTACGAAAATAGTCCTTGTATTGGGGTGTGACTTTACAAACATATAATTTATGCAGACAAATTACACACAGACTCGGAACAACACCATGCGAATTGCACAAAGTATTGTCGCGCATAGGAATCTAACCCACAGCAATGGCACGGAAGGTCGGTATCTTAATCACTATACCATCTGTGCAATATTTTCTTCATTGTCCGGCTGTTATCTTGTGATACGATATGATTACTTGTGGTGGATGCAATATGTACTCCTATCCATCGTAGATATTGCAAAAGATATTAGCAATAGTTTTAATTAGACCAAATAATAGCCGTCTTCATAATAGGAGCGATAGAGACCTACTATACCGCGCTGATCAGACCACGGCCCACACATGTTAGTATAGGAAAAGTCCTTACCAAGGCTAAATCCTTACCTCCTGATTTCTACTAAGAGAGAGTACTCTTAAATGATCCTGTGCATTGTGAACTTGCCATTTGAACTTTACGAATTTCTTCATCAGAGCCAGGCACTCCCAACACGCCAGTGTCTCTAACTCTTGAAGGGAATCGCCAAACTGAAAACATATTATTACTTATAAACCTAGGTGCAAGACACTAATATTTCATTAATATAAATCCTTGAGTCCTAATAAAGAACTAAAGGCCAATAACCTCACGATTTTGACTGGATTGGGTCAGAGTACTCTAGTACAGATAAGTGTCCTAGCATTGATCAACTTTTACCTATATGCTTACCAAATAAAAATATTTGATCATCATCAACTTGCTCTTATCCCAATGTATTTGGGGTCGACGCAATATGTCCTCTCCTTCCATACAACTCTATCAGACGTCATCTCTGTGGTCACTCCTTGTCTATCCATGTCATGTTTCACGCAGTCCATCCATCTTTTCTTCAGTCTTCCCTTACCCCTTAAGCCTTCAACATATATACTAAAACTTTCCTCATAACATTACTTTCATCCTGTCCTATCATATGTCCATACCATATCAATCTTTCACAGCTTAACTTTTCCGTCACTGGCGCAACTTTCAATAAAAATACTTGATATATTGTCAAAATAAAATGCTTTTCTACAGAAAACATTTTTCATAATTTTAATTTGATTGCAGAGATGGCTTAGTGGTTCAGTTACCAACTCACCCTGCCAGTGTCGAGGGTTTGTTTTCTATATAGGTCAATAATATGTGTGTATATGGCGTTCCACAAGTTGTTTTCTAATCCTGGCTGTAATTTTTGTGTGTTAAATTGAATGTTTGTAAAGTCCCTCGCAATTCAAGGATTATTTATTTAGAGCCGGGTGTTGTGTTAATAAAATGTGATTAATGAACATATATTTACATCATCCTTATTTGGATAACTCCAGTCATATTTTATTGGATAAAATATGTTCTTAATCTAGTAAAAAGTTGCGTGAATGACTCTCTGACTGGAGAGGCTCTACTATATTTGTCTGAATTTAAATATAAGATTTCTTTTTTAATTTTTTTTTTTTTTATTGAAAATAATGAACTTAAACGCCTTCAACGTCTTAGCGTTGCGGGTACCTTGTATTAAAATCGTATTAGGAAATAAAGTTACAACGAATTTTAATTAATTCTAAATTTTTTTACATACTAATAAAACTATTAAATTCAAAGGGCGAATTCGAATTGAGCGCCAAAGAACAATGGTTAAATAACTTATCTTCTTTTATTAACATAATTAAATTTCTAGCTTGTTTGAAAGTTTTAATTAAAAAAAAAAAAATTCAACTCACTTTATCGCCCGCGAAATCGTACATCAGTAATTTAAATATTTCATTAACTTGTGGCATATTATTTATAAGAAATAAATGTCTATCGGTACTTAAACATGTACTGCACATAGTTCTAAATCCAGTATCGACGTCTTGCTCCATTGTATTTTGATAAATATTCATATATATATTCGAAACAATCCGATATGATTAATTTTCGTACCACAACAAAAAGTAATACTCCCATGTAAAATAGACGAAAATTGGAGAAGAATGTTCCAGTTCACATCGACACCACAAAATGGCTTCTTTACCAAGTGTTGCAAAAGTGAATTAATGAATGCAAGATTGACAAGTTATTTAAATGATTTATTATCTATGCAAGTTGGGTTACTATGACTTGATCATATACTGTATTTAGTACATTTTACTCATATATTACAGCGATACAATAAAAAGCAAAAGATTTTTTTTTCTTTTAGTTTCATTCTTGAAGAACAGAATTAAATTGCTGAAATAATCTTGACATACCTTACCCAAAGATTTATTGAACTGCCCAATGCAAATGTTAGAAAAAAGACAAAAAAAAGGAGGGTTCTTTTACGCAAGATGACATACTTACGTATGTAAGTATCCAATAGTAGCATTTACATTGCCAGGGCGATGTGACAGCGTCAGGAACCGGGACACGGTCGCAACCTTCTGCGAGGCAGTAGTCTCGCGGAAAGAGGCGGCGGAGCGCGTGCTCGAGGAGCGTCTCCTCGACGATGCGAGCCGCCGCCGGCGATTGGGGCGACGCAGGCGCGATTACCTGCGCTTAATGCCGCCCTAGCCGAGGCCGCGGGTGACTGGTTCGGGGAATTAGTCCGTCACCCGCCGAGCGGCCGACCGCGTAAGGAAAGACCGACATTCTACCCGAAGGGGGGACGTCGGTCGAGGAGAGGGTACTCCTCAGGGGTATTCCGTCGGGCCGACCACTGACGTCAAGTCATTCTGCTCTGGTGGTCGGCCCAACGACGAAGGCGACGTCACGTCACGATGGGTTACGGGTGTGCGTGCTTACGCCCCTCTGCCCCCCAAAAAAAAAAAGTAGGTAGGTCGTATATTGATATATGTAGCCTATTTGCTTTAACAAATAATGCAAAATTAGTTGCATAATCACTTAAGTGCATTTCTTCTAATTAAGCTACGACTGAAAATTTTTGGGCATAAAGCTCTTTGTAACCATGCCACAAAATATTTCTTTAAAAAAGGTAATGATCACAGAGTACTTAATAAAATACAAATGGCGGCTGTTTATTTTGATTTGTTTCAGTTTATTGCTATGGTTTAATGGTTTCAAGTGGAATTTACTCAAAGCGAATGAGTATTCAATTTGAAGTAAATACGTTCACAATAAGAAATGTACCACTACTTTATTAAATTATTCTAATACTAAAAAATGAAGTTCTATTCATTATTTGTGAAAGTTATATTTGACTAGAAAATGCTGTGAGATCATGGCAGTTTTTTCTTTATTTATGACATAAATTAAATAGCAAGATGGAAATGAAAGTCGAAGAATCGTATAATAAACTACTTTGTCATACATGCCTGTCGGTTGATCGAAACATTATTGAAATAACAAATGTAAATCTAAAAAAATATTATGACGATGTTTTAGACGAGGTACCAGTAAGTAGCGAATTTTTCTCCTTTTTTATATTTTTTTTCTTTATTAGTTGACGTTTAATACCAGCATATATAGTTCAATATTTTTGACGGATTATATTCCAATAAAAATTAAAACTTTTAGTAGAAAGAATTATGTTGAAATTCATCACAAACTTCCAATAAAAACCCACCCCAATTTACTACTTCACCACTAGATATATGTACACTAATAGAATTGGTTGGATTGCGGAAAAACTAGTCAAATAGCCATAAAGCAAAGAAAGAGTATATCAGGGTAAGCATGGGATACTCTTCGAGGAATTGAGTCAATATTTTTATCATGAAATGACATCGCTTAGAGGAACTATTCTCTATAATTTCACGCCTTTGTATGCATTACTTATTCAAATACAATAAAAATTTTGAAAAAAAAATGTATCTTCTGAAACAAAAATAAATATATTTTTTTTCAAGTAACTGAAATTTAGCATTTAATATGCTTGATTATTGATAAAAACTCGATTACGAGTGGAAAATAATTGTCACAAGTCCACTTACACCACCGTGAACTATTTGTAGGACATTCAAATCTCGCTTCGTATCATATTTACGTCTTTTAAAGAGACGTGCGCCATCTACCCAACAATGTTTACACATTGTGTAGGCTTAATACTTCAAACTTTGCAGTTAGAATTGTATTAAACGATGACACACGATAATTTTTTGCTTCGTAATCGGGTTCTTTTTTTATAAATAATTAAACATATTATATATTCTCCGTGTGGTGCCAGAGTAGAATACTATTCACCACCCCATATCTTACCCGTGGGTGATCGGGTACGAGACGACTAAGGGATATAAAACGCATATAACATCTATGCGAGAGAAGGAAAACTCGAAACAAAACCCTATACGAACACGTCTGACCAGCGCGGTATAGTAGGTTAATTTCCCTCCCACTGCGGAGGAGGGCCGAGCCCAACAGTGGGACATTTATGGGCTGTGATGATGATGATGAAACATATTAAATGCTAAATTTCAGTAATTTGATTAACAAGGTTGTGTCATCGTCAAGCCCATACAATGTGTAAACATTGTTGGGTAGATGACACACATCTCCTTAAAAGACGTAAATATGATACGAAGTGAGATTTGAATGTCCTACAATAGTTCACGTTGGTGTAAGTGGCAGCACGATTGGGCGGGGCTCCCAAAAGGTGTGGTTTCGAATCCCACTTGTGACATCATTTTTCGCTTCGTAATCGGGTTTTTATCAATAATTAAGCGTATTAAATGCTAAATTTCAGTCATTTGAATGAATGTTTGTTTTAGCTGAACAATTCTAAACCATTCAACAATCTTATGGTTTGTTGGGAATGTAATGCCGTTCTTAAGAAATGCTGGAAATTCAGAGAGCAAGTGAAAGATTCTTATAGAATATTACAGACTTACACTAAGGAGGTAAGATGTTTCGTCAATGAACATTATTGGACTAAAGATGATAACAATTTCCACATTTTTAAGCTATTGCATAGCTTTTATCGCGGGCTTTGAGCGCGGCGACCGAATCAAGAAATTCCATAACGAAAATAAAACCTAAAGATTGTATGGTTGAAAAGCAGTAGTTAATTTTGCACTGACTATACGCAAGCAGCGTGACCGAGTGGTCGAAGGCGCTGGTTTTAGGCACCGTACGCGTGGGTGCGTACCGGGGTTTAGTCTGGTCGCCCGGGGAGAGGCGATCGTGAAACATAGATCAAGCTATCCGGGCGTCGACTTGAGAGGGTACCTAGGATGGGTAAAGCGTCGGGCGGGCCACCGAAGACAAAAACCGGATTCTAGTGCCCAGCTCGCACGTTGTAAATAGGTATTTGTAGGGTTCTATGGGGTCGCGCGCCCTTTATTCTGCTGCCCCGCACCGATTTAACAGAATGTGACTACACCATAGCCCGCTGTCATAAATACTCGTTTGCCACCACAAGCAATAAAAAGAAAACTATTAGAGCGGCCATTAGTCTTCTCAACCGCATCAGGGGGATTGGAAGTGAGTACATACATACATACCATAATCAAGTCTCCGAAACCGGCGAGCGTGTATGAAGAGAATTATGAATGTTGAGGAAGCGAGTGAAGTATGCAAGGATAGAGTTCTCTGGCACTCTGTTCTCTCTGCCTACCCTGCAAGGGATATGGTGTGATGGTATGTATGGAAGTGAGTAGAGATATAGATTTTTAATCATATAATACTTAATTTCATACAGAATTTCCATGAATGCCTCAACCACAATGTTGGTGCAACACCTTCTCTGAGGGTCCATTACACTGATCCTGTGGACATCCCTGCTGATGCTGAAGGTGGATCGAATACACCAGCAGATAATGTAAAAATAGAAACTGTAAATTGGGCATGTATCAAAGGTAAGTGAAATCTAAGTTAAAATAACTTACAAATATCTTTATCTATATATTCTATGATTAAATATCATTTACTTAAGACACTTAGAATAATAACACATAGAAATCAATTCCACGCACAATATTTGACGCCAATAAATTGGTGACAGAAATGTCACCCTACGCCGGCCTTTTCCGTAGTGTGTAAATTTATCCATTTTATAGTAGTGTGCGTGTGTGCTCATGTAATCGCTTGTACACTAAAAAAAAATTTGGCTTCACCTTTTTAAACACTTACAAGTATCGATAAGTAAAATTAATGCGGTCGAAATGCGATCTCTACGGAAAATCTGTGGAGTTAGGCTGATGAAAGAGGGTATTGGTGTAAAGATGCGAAAGGGAATGCTCCGATGGTTCGGACATGTGGAAAGAATGCCGAACGAACGTCTGGTTAGGAAGATATACAATGCGAAAGTGGAAGGATGTAGGTACCGGGGGCGACCGAGACTAGGTGAGTCTCCACCGCCTATCTTGCTCATAGAGGTCATAAAAAATAACTAAGAGATATATAAGATATATATAGTATGCATATAACATCCTATTCCAAAGAAGGAAAATTCGAAATAACACTCAAAAAATCTGTCTGACCATTGTGCCTTTCTATTTTGTAGAAGACTCTAGCCCAACAGTGGGACACATTTTTTAGCTGAGGTATTCAAAATAATGATGACAGGCACATTTTCCTGTTTATTTTTTCAATTCTCAATACACAAAGGCTGTGATGAGTCATTGACTCGTCCAGCGAGACATCCCTGACATCCATGATAAAAAGATGCAATCTCCTTCAGATGAAAGTTTTAATCTTAAAGAAGAAGATCATATTGGTGATCATGATAGTCCAGAATTGGAAGCGGAGTTGCAATCTATTATATCTTCTATTGAAAAAGGCGAGAAGAAGAAACGTAAAAGTTCTAAAATAAAGCCTAAGAGGACGAAGAAGATTGTGAAGACTAAAGAAGAAGTAAGTTAAATTTTGATGTGATTTTTTTTATAGAAGGACTTGAAGATTCTGAATCGCAACCTTTTTGCAAGAAAATGAGCTTAACTGACTGTTACGTTTCATACGCTTAAGCTGGTTTAGTCGTGAACTTGAGAAGATCGAGATCTCAATCTTCTCAAGTTCACTTCATGTAAATAAATGAATAATAGATTAACTAATATATTGTATTCAAAAGGGATTGAAGAGTAAAATATTCCTTATGATACTAAAGTGTCATTTCTATTGTATGTCTTTGCCACAGCTTGTCTATTTTTTTATTTGCTCAACCAAGTACAAGTAACAAAAGGCCGATATTTTTTTAGACATCACCCCACACTAGGTAGATAACCGACCTTTTGACGAGAACGTGAATGAGTTATATGGTGGTCTTGTATTATATTCAATATCTTAATGTTTTAACATGTTATATTAGATAATTTTTATGATATTTTATGTAATGTGTTACAGAGGAAGTGTTAGAGTATAGTGATTATGATATAACAGTGCTTTACTAATATTTTAGTTTTTCATCCGAAAGAAAATAGTATGGCGATGACATTGTTAAAGGCGACTGTATAATGTGTAAACATTGTCGGGTAGATGGCGCACGTCTGCTTTAAAGACGTAAATATAATACGAGCTGAGAATTGAATGTCATACGACAGCTCACGCCAGTGTAAATGGTAGCACGATTGGAACAGATGTCCATAAGTATAGGATACCAATAGGTGTGGATTCGAATCCCATGTGTGACAATCGTTTTACGCTCCCAATCAAGTTTTTATAAACGGACAGAAATTTGACTCAGACTCAAAGTTTGTAGATTGTTCTGCTTGGGAATCCTGACGCCGGTACGTTATGTCATATTATTTCAAACAGTTGTTATGTTTCAGGTGCCCAATGATCAAGCGAAGTATGATATAACCAAATTATCAAATGACAAAATATTCGAGATTCCAATCTTGGATAATAATGATGGGACATTGGTTGTTGAACCAAAAATGAAGATCCACGATGATTGGGAGTATAATGAGGGTATGTATCATCTTCTATTTATTACAAGCTTTTAGAGAGTTTTAGCGGGCAAGGAAAAGTGTCATTTAGTGCTCTTGTATAATATTCTATATCTTAGTGTTTTAACGTATTATATTAAGTAATTTCACTATCCATGTGGTTACGGAGTAAGAATACAAATCACCATCCCCTATCTTACCAGTAGGTGATCGTAAGAGACGACTAAAGGATACAAAAGGCATATAACATCTATGCAAGTAAAGTAAGTAGTATAGTAGGTTAATTCCCTTCCCATTGCGGAGAAGGCTCGAGCCCAACAGTGGGACGTATTATGAGCTGAGATGATGATGATAATGATTAAGTAATTTTGATGTCATTTTATGTAATGTGATGCGCAGAAAGTACTGAGTTGTAGTGAATATCTATATACTTTTACGTTTTTCTACTACAATTTCCAAAAGATATATTTTTTTTTTGGTTCTGTTCGTCCATTCGGACAGGCAAAGGGATCAAAGCCCATACAGCCAAGTCTTATTTAATTATTTTTCATATATTGTTCATCATTTCTGCATATTGTGTAGCCTTAATAGTCATTGTCTGTCAGTAAGTCAAGTCGTTACCATTAATCGGGTGCTGATAACCTAATCAATGGTTTTCTTTGGGAATTTTGGCGAAATATGAAAATACACGTAAACCACTATTATACCATATTCACTACACTTCAGCACTTTAACTGTACCATATTGCGTAAAATACCAGCAAAATTATTCAATATAACACTACAAAACACTAAAAAAATGAATATAATACAAGAGCGTGACATGATATTTCCACATTCGCGCCAAAACTCCTTCCAAAAGATACCATTAACAGTGTGGCCATTGGCACTGTTAAAGGTGACGAGTTAATTTACTGACGGACGATAACTTATAAATGAAGATTATTTATAAACAAACATTTGAATTACTGAATTTTTTAGCATTTAATATGCTTAATTATTTATAAAATACCCGATTACGAACTTGTGACATCATTTTTCGTTTCGTAATCGGGTGTTTTATAAATAATTAAGAATATTAAATGCTAAAAATTTCAGTAATTTGAATAACAAGGTTGTGTCATCGTTTAATACAATTCTAACTGTAAAGTTTGAAGTATTAAGCCTATAACAATGTGTAAACATTGTCCGGTAGATGGCATACGTCACCTTGAAGACGTAAGATATAATATGAAGCGAAATTTGCATGTCCTAAAATAGTTCACGATGGTGTAAGTGGCAGCACGATTGGGCCGGATTCCCAATAGGTGCGGGTTCGAACCCCGCTTGTGACATCATTTTTCGTTTCGTAATCGGGTATTTTATAAACAAACATTTGGCTTAAAGGTCTTAGTTACCAGCCGATATAAACTAAAAAAAAATACAAGCTTTTTTTTAATTTGCATATGTAATATGTTTGTTCGGGTGACATCTTGTAACTCAATTTTGAAACAGATATCATCAACCGATTGAGCTTAAATTTTGTATACACGTTCAATTTGAATGACGATGCATGGTTAACTGTATGACGTCATTCTAAATCCAACATGGCGGCAGACTCAAGATGACGGTCTAATTATTTTTAATGCAATCAACATGGCGGCACACGCAAGATGGCGGTTTAATTATTTTTAATGCATTCCTACATTCATATCAGCTGTTATATGTCCGATTGTTGGGCTCGAGCCTCCTCCATAATGGGAGAGAAATTGACCTACTATACCACGATGGTCAGACGTGTTGGTGTAGTGTTTTATTTCGAGTTTTCCTTCTCTTAACTCCGCTCGATGCTATACAAAACTGATTAGTTAATAATTTAAATGTTTTTTTTTCACAGCTGATATTACAAGCCCTGGATGTGAAGAGAAACCATTGGATAATTCTGAAAATGAAACTCATAATACAAATGATTTGGATGTGGAAATTAGTAGTAGAATATCTCCTATAAAGAAAGGATGCAAGAAGAGAAGTAAGAGTATCAAAAGAGATGTTAGAGCTAAGAAAATAGTTAAAAGTTTAAAACAGAAAAAGGTGAGTAACTTTTTTTTTTTAAATCACATTTTAGTTTAGATTTTGAATAGAGTCTTAAACGGGTTGGAGGTCCACAAAGCAAAGTAGCAAGTTTTTTAGGTTGCCATATCCAAAGGGACCTAATTACTAAGACTCCGCTGTCCGTCCATATATTTGTAACTAAGCTGTATTTCATGAACTGTTTTAGTGAGACAGTTGAAAATTTCACAAATGATGTATTTCTGTTGCCGTTATAACAATAAATACTAAAAAAAATACTAAATGGCACTCGGGAACTGCAGCGGTAAAGCTATTGCATAGCATTTTTTATCAACTTATGCAATTGTATTATTACTTATTTATTTTTATTTATGCAGTATAAAAGCAAGAAAGTTTTAATAAATAGTATTCTCCAATGATATAAGAAATGATGTTAATTATTAGCATCATTTCATGTATTATTAGAGAATTACTATTTATTAAAACATTTAAAGTACCCGTTTTTAAACTGTTTTATTTATAATAAAGAAGTATGCAGAGATAGAGTTCTCTGGCACTCTGTTCTCTCTGCCTACCCTGCAAGGGATATAGCGTGATGATATGTATGTATGTGTATTTATAATATTATTAAATTTTAAATTATTATAAATATATTTTGTAAAATTAAATTGCAAAAAGTGTTTGATAGTGGTGGGATTCAAACCCGCGCCCTTTCGGGCTAGTTCCTAAAAGTCCAGTGCCTTAGACCACTCGGCCACGCTCCCTGTTTAAAGTCAGAGCAAAATTAACTGATGCTTTATAACCATACAATCTTAAGTTTTTTTTTCGTTACAGAATTTCTTGATTCGGTCGCCGCGCTCAAATCTATGCAATAGCTTAAAAATAGAATAAAATAAATATTTAGTTTCCATACAACAAACATGGTATTTTTTGCTCGATATTGATAGCGACAACAATTTGAAATATTCACAGAATAATTAGTTATATATTCGCTTTAAAAATAAATAATTTAATTAAAATGAAACAAATATGTTTGCTCCCATACAACAAAGCTGTGTGGTTAGGAATACTGCCAATCCTTACTTTGCTTATGGTATCGTAAAAAACGACTAAGAGATTTGTAACGACCTAAGCCAACTCCATCTGATGCCGTTTGGTCAACAATTACATTCCCAAGGAGGGTTGACGTCTGGCAGGCGGCCGGTCCATAAAACTATTGCCAATAACTTTTACAATACTGTAATGTTTTACTAACTAAACTTTACAAATATTGTAATTAACGCAGACAAATTACACCCAGATTCGACAACAGTTTGTGGGTCTCAAAAAATATAGTCCTGCATGGAAATCGAACGCGAAACACTCGCCATATTAGGTTGGTCATCTGAATCGTCACGCCATCTATATAAATTAAATGTATATTTACTATTTTCAGTTGAAACTAGGAAAAGAAATGAAGAAAATATTAACAATAGAATTGACATATGAGGAGATGCTGTCGGAGAGGGAGAGGGAGTCGAAAAGAGAGTCGTACATGAAGTCTGAGTATAAATGTCAAACGTGCCTGCTTGGTTTCATGCAGAAGAAAACCTATCAGACACATTTGAATGCCAAACATTCACAGGTGATTTTTCTTTTTTTAATATATCCATCCTTTTGACGTGGTAAAGTTTTATAAATCTATGAACGCTGCACGCACGATGAAGTGTCTTGTTTCATCTGAGCCGAGCGTGCAAGCGAGAGCGTGAAACAAGCGATAGAGAGGCGTGAAACAAACGATAGAGAGTGAAGTGAAAAGTTAATGTGGTTACCATATATGCTTGTTCAATTGTCCTGGTAATCTGTATGACAGGGCAACCTAGTGCAGATACCAGTCTCCCACAAAGGATGGTTCTAGTTAATTTGTAACATTATTAATAAGATACATTTGTGGAAGAAATCAATACAAAAATATTATTATTATTAATTCATAAAAGTGTGCAATTTTTAATCAATTATGACGTTATTACGTAATATTCCCGCCCGTAAGTGGTATAGTTAAACAATTACCCCCATATTGTCGAGGAAGGCCGAGCCTAGCAGTGGGGCATGTGTGAACTGAGATGATGATGAAGTGTTAAAAAATCTTTTTAAAATATTTTGTTTGATTTCATAGTTCGCTGTGTAGTGGCTGTGTACTTACCTTTAAATTATTCATGGATGTCGTAAAAGACGAAGAAGAGTATGTAGACCTGGTTCAACTCTATCTGATGCTATGATCAACAATTAATAATAATAATAAAATAATTTATTTCTCTCAAAAGGTTACAGTGGTTTCTTAAATATACCTACTCAGTACACGATTTGTCTTAGTTTAACCTTGTGAGAGCTGGAGTCTGAAGTAGGTTCGAAACCTGTATGACAGATTTCCAGGCTCTCTTCTTTTTATGATACACAAAGATACTTAGTAGTTAAAAGAAACTTATTAATTGTACACGGCAACTTCAATATTGAGGTAATAAACTTAATCTTAGATTATTTAATTATGTGTGTGTGTGTGCTGTGTGTGTGTGTGTGTGTGTGTGTGTGTGCTGTGTGTGTGTGTGTGTGCTGTGTGTGTGTGTGTGTGTGTGTGCTGTGTGTGTGTGTGTGTGTGTGTGCTGTGTGTGTGTGTGTGTGTGCTGTGTGTGTGTGTGTGTGTGTGCTGTGTGTGTGTGTGTGTGCTGTGTGTGTGTGTGTGTGCTGTGTGTGTGTGTGTGTGTGTGTGTGTGCTGTGTGTGTGTGCTGTGTGTGTGTGCTGTGTGTGTGTGCTGTGTGTGTGTGTGCTGTGCGTGTGTGTGTACTGTGTGTGTGTGTGTGTGCTGTGTGTGTGTGTGTGTGTGTGTGTGTGTGTTGTGTGTGTGTGTGCTGTGTGTGTGCTGTGTGTGTGTGTGCTGTGTGTGTGTGCTGTGTGTGTGTGTGTGCTGTGTGTGTGTGTGCTGTGTGTGTGCTGTGTGTGTGTGTGCTGTGTGTGTGTGCTGTGCTGTGTGTGTGCGCTGTGTGTGTGTGTATGCTGTGTGTGTGCTGTGTGTGTGTGTGTGCTGTGTGTGTGTGTGTGTGTGTGTGTTATTTTTGAGTATTGATAATATTTTCGGTTTCAGTATAATTTAGGCTAAACAGCCATTTTGTGACAGCCTTTTTGCACTCGAATCTATTTTTGGGATGTATATCTAGATTTTTATTTAGTTTGTTGTATAGGTAACCACCTAAAAAGTAAAAGAAACGTTACATTCAGTAGGATTGTTAACGTCAGACATCTGCATGTCATAACAACTATTGTCAAAATTTTCACAATATATACAATGTAACATTACATATTACACCGACCATAAGTAATTGGGATAAGAGCGGGATGAAGATTGTATGCTGTCTGATCAACAATTACATTCCGTAGAAGTATTGACATCAGGTAGGGGGTCATGACAATTATTGTCATATTTTTTATTTTTACAGGAATTAGGTGAATACAGATGCCCTATATGTGAAACTATTATATCATCTGTGGATTCATTCACAGCGCATTATAAGCGACATATGCGTCGGTAAGTATTCTTAAAAGTACAATATACCCCTCCCTGTACTAATATATCCCTCCCTTACTTTGACTAAAGAGTCTTAGACACCTAAGGGATTATTATCTCAGTTGATATAACTCCCACTGCTGGGCTCTAGACCTAATGGGAGGTAAATTGACTTACTGTAGCTCGCTGATCAGACTGATTGGCATATAGTTTTATTTCGACTTTTCCCTGTCTTGTATAGATGTTATATGCATATTATATCACTTAGGCATCTCTTACGATCACCCACGGGTAGGATAGGGGGTGGTGAATCGTATTCTTATTCCACCCCACATTCATACCTTAAATAAAGTTAGAATCGAATTCACGAGACTTGGCATTGTAGTTCGGGTTTAACCACTGCACCATTTGGCCTGGCCTTACAGTATGATAGCGACTACGTATACTATCCACCCCTTACTTTGTTCGAAGATGTCGTAAAAGACTACTAAGAGCCTTATATCGACCTGGACCAATTACTGATGCCGTTTGGTCAACAATTACATTCCCAAGGAGGATTGACATCTGGCAGGCGGCCGGTCATAAAACTATTGCCAATAACTTTTACAATATGTACTATGAAAGAAGAGTACATATTGTATCGACCCCAAGTAATTGAGATAAGAGCTGGAGAATATTGATGACTATCTGGCCTGTGAAAGATGTAAATATTCAGTTTATTTTTTTTCAGTTATGAATGCAGTATATGTAAGAAGCGTACGACCGATTTGAAAGTGATGCATCAACACTATTATTCTACTCATGAAATATCACTGAAACAATACAAATGTAATATATGCGGGAAAATATCAACGTGAGTGTCATTATTACTCTATAAGTCGAAACCCCGTTAAGTCGAAATGTTCAATAAATAAATATAGCATCATTTCAGCTATGAGCTGATGCACCAATATTGGGGTCGAGCCTTCTCTATAATGGGAGGGAAATTGAGCTACTATACTACGCTGGTCAGACGTGTCGGTATAGGGTTTTGTTTTGAGTTTTCCTTCTCTTGCATAGATGTTATATGCGTTTTATATTACTTAATCGTTTGTTACGATCACCCATGTATAAAATAGGGAGTGGTGAATTGTATTCTTACTCCGTCACCATATATATCATATTAAACACTAAATTTCAGTAATTTAGATAATTAAACGTCTGGTTAAGAAGATATACAATGCGAAAGTGGAAGGATGTAGGTACCGGGGGAGACCGAGACTCACCTACCTAGACCAGATTGGTCATGTACTGAAGGAAGGTGGAGTCAAGAGTCTCCGAAACCGGCGAGCGTGTATGAAGAGAATTATGAATGTTGAGGAAGCGAGTGAAGTATGCAGAGATAGAGTTCTCTGGCACTCTGTACTCTCTGCCTACCCTGCTAGGGATATGGCGTGATGATATGTATGTATGTATGTTGATAATTGAGTTGTATTCTTGTTTAATGCATTTCTAACTGCACTGATGGCTTAGTGTTATATACTGACCTGCCGTATGTCGTGGGTTCGATTTCCACGTAGGACATTATTTTGTGCAATCCACGACTTGTTGTTTTGACTCTATGTGTAATTTGTCTGTTTACATAAAGGTATATATGTTAGACAGTCTGAAAATCACGTCTGGGGTAGTATATTATACAGAGCTTGTATCAACTCGAGAAAATTTCCGTGCGTTCAGCCGCTTCTGCCATACCTACTGTTGCAATCAATGTTAGAGCTCACATATAGGCCCCATAAGCGTTGCCATATCCGTGGTGCTGTACTGCTGCGCTTCATCTATCAGTACATCCTCTTATCTATTGGTCTATTAGCCAATTTTTGCTTCATGTCACCCGCTTTGCATAAGAGGGAAGTGAATTTTTTTCAACTCCTCCTGTTTTTCTTTTCTAATTAAATTTGTTGCGGGTTCCAAGACAGTTAAAAGCGTTTCCCGAGACTTCCCAAGGGTCAAACCTCGGTGTCTTATACGGAGACCATTGTGGATCCTGGCTTACAGGAGCTACAGTGGTGGGAATGTGTGGTGGGATTGGTCCCCATAAAAAAAAAATATATCAATAAAGAAATTAAGAAGTGAGTGTTCTAACTGAATTATTAGAAGTTAAAACTTCCCAAAAAGATGTTCAGCGTGCATCGAAATTATATATTTTTTTTATTGCTTATCAAACGATCAAGCAGCGCACCTGATGTTGAGTGCTACTACCGCTCATGGACCTTGCAATACAAGAGTACAGTTAGGTCACTGCTTACCAACAAAATTCACTTAGAAAGTCGGGCTTCCAGCACTCTTGTTCACTGGACGAATAAATATATTTTTTGCGGGTGTATGGACCCCGACTGTAGAAAAACTAAACGGAGTCTGACTTGACAAATTCATTACTTTTGTTTCACAGTTCCATAGACACACATCGTTACCATAAAGATAGCCATAAAGCAAGAGTTGAATGTCCCGATTGTGATAAGACATTTAGGCATAGGGCCGGACTCATGAATCATAGACTGTGAGTATATTATAATTGCTAACTATTGCCCGCGTCTTTATCTGTCTAAAAATCATTTGTTACGACGCTGTTAAATATAGGGTTTGAATATTAAAGAACTATTCATCCCTTATTTGTTATCCTTATGGAGGAATATAATGACCGCCAGGCGGGCCACCGAAAACAAAGTTCGGGTACGGGTGGCCCGCTCGCACGGCGAAGAGAGGTGTTTGCACGGTGGGTCTATGGTTTGCCGTCGCCCCGGTCCGATTTGGCGGTGCGTGAACAACTCCATAGCAAAAAAAAAAGTGGAGGAATATAATAAGGGACTTTTCAGAATATTCTCTTTATAGTAAATCTCACTGTCACAAAAAGTAAGATGTTATCTAGTGCTCACGGAAAAATGTCACCACAAAATTATAATACCCTATTTTACACCCTTAGGGAGGAATGTATCCTCTTAGGGGCTGATTTTCTGAATATCCTTTTTCAGTGAGTTTCTATAATAAAAATACGTTATATAGTAATTAAAGAAAAGTGTTACCGCAAAATTTAATCCCCCATTTATACCATTGGAGGATGAAATTAGACAAATCGTGTTAATACATCTTTAATTATTCTTGATGAATAGTATTTTTTTTAAATTGCTTATCGTGGCAAATGAGTCAGCAGCACACCCGATGGTAAGTGTCACTGCCGTCCATGGACCTTTGCAATACCAAGGGCACAGCTTAGGCCGCTGCCCACCATTAAAATCCCTAAACCCACCTAGTTGGGCTTCCGGCTCTCTCTTTTGTGTTTAACTTAAAGATAATGAATAAACCTTTTTTTTTTTTTTTTTTTTTTTTTAAAGCTTTTTTATTCACATACGTACTGCCATTGCATTTCACCTTTGGGGTTGAATTTCGTAAAATTATTTCTCCATGTCACAAAAACAAATTCGTATAAAATATCCATGTTTCTAACTTCAGTGTTTTCTCTTTGTTGTTTATGAATCTGTAAACCAGCATTTTTATGTATATAAATTATTAAACTTTTAAAACTATATTTTTATTTTTAAAACAAAATTTTCTATTAGTGTTTAGGTAAGAATACAATTCACCATTCCCTATCTTGCCTGTGACTCGTAAAAGATAACTGTGCAATATAATATTCATATAACATGTATGCAAGAGAAGATAAAATCGAAATAAATTAATCTTATATGCATACTTTAACCTTTATATATTGCTGTGTGGTAGCGGCTACGAATACTACCAACACTTACTTTGCTCGTGGATGTCGTAAAAGACGACAGAGCTTTATAACGACCTGAGCCAATCATAACTACATCACAGAGGACATCAACATCTACAAGTAGAAGGGTTTCACTTATAACAAACCACCAGCGCCAAGAAGGAACCCTAAACAGACATGTAGTCCCTTAACATCTATGACACATGAATTGCGCTCTTGAAGCTTTAAACCAACTGTAATAAAGTCACTTCAAGCAAATTAATTTTGTAATCAAACCACCATAATAATTAAATTTAACATAAAAAGAGCACGGACAAAAAGTCTGTGGCATAACTTAAAATAAATTAAAAAAAAAATATATAACTATATAAAAAGACAACCTGAGCCAACTCTAGCTGATGCCGTTTGGTCAACAATTACATTCACAAGAAGGGTTGACACCTGGCAGGCGGTTAGTCATAAAACTATTGCCAATAACTTTTACAATATGTACTATGAAAGAAGAGTACATATTGTATCGACCCCAAGTAATTGGGATAAGAGTAGGAGAATGATGATGCACACTATATCCTTTAGTCGTAATTTACGACATCCACGGGTAAGATAGGGGGGGGGATGAATTTGTATTTTTAGTTCGTTACAACGCAGACACTTGAATTTTATCGTTAATAAGTATTGTATTTTCAGCGCAGTTCACGAGTTTCAAAATGCATTTCCGTGCAACATATGTGATAAAGTATTCAGATGGAAGAACAGTCTGAAGAGACACTTGGAGAAGCACGATTCTAAGGTAATGATATCCTTACTTGATTAGGGATGAAAAGTACAATATGCTACTGTTCTTATATAATATTTACTTTTGCACTTTTTCTGCATAACATTAAATAAATTATCAGTACTATTGAATATGTCCCAGTTTGCTATATGGTAGCGGCTACGAATACTACCAACCCTTAAATTGCTCGTAGATATCGTATATGATATTCAGATAACTTCATCAGTGTTAGAGCTTCTCTGTCTACAGCCGTGTGCTGGTTCGTCTGGGGTAGTACCACACTGAGCAGAAAATCAACGTCTGAGGAGTGGCAATGTGTTGTTTCTTTCAGTGAGCGACAGTCAGAAGTCCAACTTTCTGGGTGGGTTTTTTAAAGTTCCATAAGTGGTAGTAATATTTATCATCAGGTGTATTGCTTGCTTATTTACATCATAAGCAATAAAAAAAATATCTAAGAGAAAAATCTAAATAAAAATCTATAGCAACATGTCTGACCAGCGTGGTATAGTAGGTCAATTTCCCTCCCACTATGGAGGAGGCTCGAGCCCAACAGTGGGACATATATCAGCTGATGATAATGAGCCATCTATGGAGTCAAAATTGTGAATATACATATGTTTTATTCTGTTTCAGGAGAAGAATAATCCTTCATCCCCACATTGTTCCCTCTGTCGCATAAACTTTGCTTCAATATGTTCTTACCAAAGGCATTTGAAGAACAGTCTCAAGCATGTCACCCAAGATCAACTCAGGTACTCAAATTTTTAGTACGATTTATCTTGGTTTTCATGAAACAGAAATCTTTGTTCGTGACTTTCATCCCCTTCTAAATGTCGTATTCATTTGAAACTTTGTACACTTATTAAGGATGGATGAAAATGTAATAATTTTAATAGTTTGTACATACATACATATCATCACGCCATATCCCTTGCAGGGTAGGCAGAGAGTACAGAGTGCCAGAGAACTCTATCCTTGCATACTTTACTCGCTTCTTCAACATTCATAATTCTCTTCATACACGCTCGCCGGTTTCGGTGACTCTTGACTCTACCTTCTTTCAGCACGTGACCAATCTGGTCTAGGTAGGTGAGTCTCGGTCTCCCCCGGTACCTACATCCTTCCACTTTCGCATTGTATATCTTCTTAACCAGACGTTCGTTCGGCATTCTTTCCACATGTCCGAACCATCGGAGCATTCCCTTTCGCATCTTTACACCAATACTCTCTTTCATACCTACTCGCTCTCTTACGTCGTCGTTACGAATGCGATCGATCAGCCTAACTCCACAGATTTTCCGTAGAGATCGCATTTCGACCGCATTAATTTTGCTTTCATGCTCTTTTCTGCATACCCAACTCTCGCTTCCATACAGTAATGTTGGGACAAGCACAGCGTTATGTATTGCTACACGTGCCTTCTGGCTGAGGTGATGGCTACTAAGAAGTTGCCCCAACGCTCCGTTCACTCTATTTCCCGCATTCACTCTTCGCTCTATATTAGTGGTGTACCTTCCATCTCGGCTAAATCCACATCCAAGATATACAAATTCATCCACTTGCTCTAGTACATTAATAGTTTGTCCCATTATATATTTATGATTTGTGTTTTTTTTTTATATGGCTGAGATTTTTTGTGACTTCCAAATATTTAATACTAGCTTCTGCCCGCGGCTTCACCGGCGTAAAAGGTTACTTTCCTAAAGTTTTTTTTCTCCTATTTTATTTTACCCGTTAAAGGTTATTTTTTTACAAAATTTTAATGTCTTTATTTGTATCTAATCAATAGCCTAAAAATAAGTTTCAAGCTTCTGGCTTTAAAAATGACGATACTTCCTTACAACTTTTCATCCCCCTTTACTTTTCATTAAAAAGTAACCTATGTCCTTTATCAAACTCTAGACTATCTGTGTACCAAATTTCATTTAGATCGGTTAATTAGTTTTGACGTGAAAGAGCGACGGACAGACAGACAGAAGAAGTTAAATTAAACTCAGTGTTATTTGTTATGATAGCACAGATGCTGCAGTGGTTAAGATACCAGCCTACCATCCCAAGAGTCACAGGTTGAACTTCCGTTCAGGATAATATTTTGTGCGAACCACAGTCTGTTAATTATACATACATACATATCATCACGCCATATCCCTTGCAGGGTAGGCAGAGAGAACAGAGTGCCAGAGAACTCTATCCTTGCACACTTCACTCGCTTCCTCAACATTCATAATTCTCTTCATACACGCTCGCCGGTTTCGGAGACTCTTGACTCCACCTTCTTTCAGTACATGACCGATCTGGTCTAGGTAGGTGAGTCTCGGTCTCCCCCGGTACCTACATCCTTCCACTTTCGCATTGTATATCTTCTTAACCAGACGTTCGTTCGTCATACTTTCCACATGTCCGAACCATCGGAGCATTCCCTTTCGCATCTAATCTGTTAATTATATGTTTGTAAAATTCCACCCCGAAACAAGGATTTGTTTCATAGCGTATGGTGTTGTCTTTAGAAAAAACTTAAGATACCTTAAGTGATACCTAAATTTTAGAATTGGAAATCAACTTAGTAATATATATTTTACGAGTGTATCTGTAAAAAAAATGTTTAAAGATTTATTTCTTATTGTAGGATGTTCTTTTAAAAAAGTCATGGTGCCACTTAGGTGGTACCTAAATGACATGGATTAACTTAGTAATATTTTTTTTTTACAGATACATATGCGATCATTGTAATCGTAGATTCTGTGATAAGACGAAGCTACGTGATCATATTGAAGAGAAGCATCTACATACAACATATCACTGTCACATATGTTCTAAGGTAATTTCATCATTTCAGCTCATATATGTCCCATTGTTGGGCTTAAGCCTCCTCCATAATGGGAGAGAAATTGACCTACTATACCGCGCTGGTCAGACGTGTTGGTATGGGGTTTTGTTTAGAGGTTTTCTTCTCTTGTTTAGGTGTTATATGCGTTTTATATTCCTTAGTCGTCTCTTACGATCACCCACGGGTAAGATATGATAGGTAAAGGTAATTTAAATACAACTTTAATGTTTTATAAATATTTGAAATAAAACTACTTTTTACGGATTCTATCGCGTTTGTATTTGATTTTTAATTTCACGACGTTTCGAACACTTTACAGGGTTCATGGGCCCGGGTGGGCTTCCGTATAAACGCGATAGAATCTGTAGAAAATAGCTTCGTAGTTATATTCGCGTTAACATCAGAAATCCTTAAGCACTGTCATATCTTATTCACTACAACCTAGCACTTTCTCCGCATCACATTACTTTAATATAATACGTTAAAACACTAAGATATTGAATTATTTAAAACACTAAAAATTGAAAAAAAAACTATGAATGTTGAGGAAGCGAGCAAAGTATGCAAAGATAGAGTTCTCTGGCATTCTATTCTCTCTGCCTACCCTGCAAGGGATATGGCGTGATGATATGTGTGTATATACTAAAAATTTTAATTAAGACCAAAACATGACGCTTTCACATTCACGCCAAAATAGACCGCCCGACTGCACAGATGGTGAAGTGGTTAAGATAACTTCCGTGCCATTGCGATCCACAAACTGTTGTTCTGTCATCATCATCATCATCACCATCACAGCCCATATATGTCCTACTCGGGCCTCCTCCGTAATGGGAGGGAAATTAACCTACTATACCACGCTGCTCAGACGTGTTGGTATAGGGTATTGTTTCAAGTTTTTCTTCTCTTGCATAGATGTTATATGCGTTTTATATCCCTTAGTCATCTCTTACCATCACCCACGGGTAAGATAGGGGGTGGTGAATTGTATTCATACTCCGTCACCACATGGGTAGTTTATAAAACACGATTACGAAGTCAAAAATGATGTCACAAGCGGGATTCGAACCCGCGCCTATTGGGATTCCGGCCCAATCGTGCTGCCACTACACCACCGTGACTAATTATAGGACATGCAAATTTCACTTCGTATCATATTTACGTCTTAAGGTGACGGTATGCTATCTACCCGACAATGTTTACACATTGTTATAGGCTTAATACTTCAAACTTTACAATTAGAATTGTATTAAACGACGACACAACCTTGTTATTTAAATTACTGAAATTTAGCATTTAATATGCTTAATTATTTATAAAACACGATTACGAAGTGAAAGAGTCATTTTTCACTTCGTAATCGTGTTTTGTAAATGATTAAGCATATTAAATGCTAAATTTCAGTAATTTAAATAACATGGGTAGTTGTTCTGTAGTCTGGATGTAATTTGTCTGCGTTAATTGCATGTTTGTAAAGTCCCACCACCAATACAAGGATTATTTCCTTAGTGCTGGGTGGTGTTCTTTTTTTAAAGATCAATAGTATAATAGAAATTATTGTTACAGCCTTATAAGAATCGTGTCGGTCTTGACCAACACATCAGGAACGTCCACAAAGGTAGGCCGAAGAATAAAATGTGTCACCACTGCGGTAGGGGATTCCCTGTAAGTATATACTTTATATATAAAATACCCTTGGGGTGGTGACGTCTGACCAGCGTGGTGTAATGGGTTAATATTGATCCCACTTCTGGGCTCGAACCTCCTCTACAATAGGAGGGAAATTGACCTACTATACCACGCTGGTCAGATAGGTTGGTATGTTAGGGAAGGCACGTGCTCTGGGAGGGGGGCGACGGGCGCATATATCGCCATCGGGTGGAGTGCGGCGTTCCACAGGAATCGGTCCTCGGTCCGGTTCTGTGGAACGTCGGATTCGACTGGCTCCTACAGGGGTCGGCTTCTTTCCAGGGTCATCTGCTACGCGGATGATACCCTCGTCACGGCGAGGAGGCCCGACTCCCGGAGGCTGCCCGATTGGCACGCGAGGGAGTCGCGCTCGTCGTAGGCCGGATCGGTATGTTGGGCCTGAGGGTCTCAGTGGAGAAAACCGAGGCCCTTCTATTTGATGGGCCGCGTCGAGATCCCCCCGAGGAGCACAAATCAGTGTGACGAGGGTTGCCGTGCCGGTGTGGCCCCAAATGAAATATCTAGGTCTGCACCTAGACCCTACATGGAATTTTGGGCCACACTTTGCCCAGCTCGTCCCGTCTCGTGAAGGCGGCCGCGGCTCTAGGTAGGCTTCTGCCGAACACTGGCGGTCCAGGATCGTCCTGCCGGCGATTGTACGCTGGAATTGTTCGGTCTATGGCACTCTATGGTGCCCCTATTTGGTCGGAGTCTCTCACTGCCCGCAATAGGGCCCTCCTGCGACGTCCGCAGAGGGTCATGGCGGTGAGGGCCATTAGGGGCTACCGTACGGTGTCTTGGACTGCAGCGACACTGTTGGCGGGCGACCCGCCTTGGCCACATATGGCTAAGGCCTTGGCGGAGGCCTACCGGCTACGCGATGTGGTGCGCACCGGCGGCGAGCAAGTCTCCGCAAGGAGACTGGGCAGAGTTTTGGAAATGGCCCGAAGGGGAGTCTTCCAGCGGTGGCGGGAGGATCTGGAGGCCCCCGTAGCAGGGCGGGGGACTGTGGTGGCGGTCGCGCCGCATCTCCACCGCTATATTAGTAAGAGGCACGGCAGCCTAACCTTCAGGGTGGTGCAGGTGCTTACCGGACATGGGGTCTTCGGTAAGTACCTGCATAAAATTGGAGGAGAAGGGGCCCCAGGATGTCACGAGTGTGGCGCGCCAGTAGATGATGCGCGTCACACTCTGGGTATGCTCCGCCTGGGGGCCCCAGCGCCACGTCCTGACGTCGGTCGTTGGAGGAGACCTGTCGCCATCATCTCAAAGATGCTCGACAGCGACAGGTGCTGGGAGTCGATGGCCTCCTTCTGTGAGGCCATCATGGAGAGAAAGGAGGCTGCGGAGCGGGAACGCGAGAGGCTTGCGCCCGCTGAATCGCTCAGCCGCCGGCGGCTGGGTAGGGGGAGGCGCCGTTATGCCGATCTCCTCCCACCGCCTTGATGACCGACTGGGCGTGGCCAGAAGGCCAAGCGTTGGGGCGTCGGGGATCGAATCGATCGGTGAGTATTCTGGTCGGACTAGCCGGTCGGCGAGTCCCACACTCCCTCCCATCACGACATCGGCGGGAAGAGGGAGAAGGGGGTCACGTGTCAAAAAAAAGAAAGCTAGGTTGGTATGTTGGGATTTATTTCGAGATTTCCTTTTCTTGTATAGATGTTATATGCGTTTTATATCACTTAGCCGTCTCTTACGATCACCCACGGGTAAGATAGGGGATGGTGAATTGTATTCTTACTCCGTAGCCATAAAAATTAGTTTCATATATGTATTAATTTTGAATGATATATTTATATATTTGTCTACAGACCAATATGCAGTTAGAATCACATATAAGAACCCATACCGGTGAGAGACCTTTTATCTGCGAGTTCTGCCCGACAACCTTCTCGCAGCAGAGTAACTTGTATAAACATTATAGACAGGTAATTATTATTATTTATTAGACTTATACTCATTTTTAACAAAGAGACACCTAAATTTTAAGTAACTCCTAATTTTAAGTAGCACCTAAATTTAAGTGACACTTAAATTTTATTAATTTTGGGTCTTGATGTGTTACTAAAACTTTTTAAGAGTCCTTGTTGAAAACGGGCATCAGAGAATTATGTACAACTAGCTTCTGCCCGCGGTTTCGTCGACGTATTAAGTGCTATGATTAAGACAAGTGCCATTTATTGATCATTTTTAGAGATATTTCTTTTTTTAAGTAACATTAAAGTTGAACTATTATTTCAGGGGAATTATTGAGGAAAAGTATCATATGTGTTAATCCTGGAAATGATCTATCTGTCTGCCAATTTTTATCTAAATCTGTTTAACAGTTTACGCGTAATTGAGTAACAAACATCCGAACGTCTTCACAAACTTTCACATTTATAATTTTAGTAGGAACTAGTTTTTGCTCGCGGCTTTGCCCATGTAAAAAGTATTATCCCAAGTGAACACGTTACCAAGATAAAAAGTACCCTATGTGAAAAGCCAGAAAATTATCTATTTATGTGTCAATTTTTATCCAAATCTGTTCAACGTTTACGCGTGATTGAGTAACAAACATTTTCACGACATAATATTAAGTAGAATTGAAAAAATATCGCAGTAAATAAGGTACTGATCTTCCCTTCGTCTGATCATAGTAGTATAGCAGGTCAAATTTCCCCCAATTGTGGAAGAGGTTCAAACTCAGCAGTGGTATAAGGCCTTCTATAAACTAGAGAACTGGCAATCCAAACTAATTTATTAACTTAAATTACTGAAATTTAGCATTTGATATGCTTAATTATTTATAAAACCCGATTACGAAATTTTCAGTAATTTAAATAACAAGGTTGTGTCATCGTTTAATACAATTCTAACTGTAAAGTTTTAAGTATTAAGCCTATAACAATGTGTAAACATTGTCGGGTAGATAGCATACCGTCACCTTAAGACGTAAATATGATACGAAGTAAAATTTGCATGTCCTACAATTAGTCACGGTGGTGTAGTGGCAGCACGATTGGGCCGGAATCCCAATAGGCGCGGGTTCGAATCCCGCTTGTGACGACATTTTTCAGTTCGTAATCGGGTTTTATAAATAATTTATTAACTACAAATTAATTTCAGGTACATTTAAATATAAAATCAAAACGCTACCCAATGTGCAAGAAGAGAAAAGAAGATGTCGAGGAAATATGTAAAGTACCAACGATACAAAACGGTCAAGTGGTAGAAGACAATTACCGTCCAATAGTATTGCAGTATTCTCCAGACAGAACCACAGAATACATACAATATAGAAACTTTGTGCCGTGAACTTGTTCGGTTCACTTGGGAGATGGTAACTTTAAGGAACACCTGAAAGCCCTATCCTGGTAAATGTGGTGATTTTGGCAGTATTCTTAAGGAATAAACCCGTACTAGAAGACCTATTCAAGAGGATTTTTTTCTAAAATACTATGCTTGAACAAAATTGGACCTGTTTTTCTATATACTATGAGTCGTCAATGAGGGGGCACTTTAAAAATGTGTTACCTAGCATAAGGTACGTTCCCTTATCTGTAGGGACGCTTTTATCCAATGGTGGATGTTAATAGGCTAAAGATAATTATGGATAGGCTAATATTTTAGAAGTGGAATGTGCTCCGCCTGACTTAAAGATGACTCTTCAATCAGCAGACTATTTCTTGTCTGCTTTCACAGTTCCTATATCTTTCCGTCTTTTGACCGGGCTACCGGTATCATATCCTTGGCTTCAATGCCTTTACCACTACGCCAGAAGCAGACCAGGTCAAATTGGACGCTGCCTTCCATGACATGCTTCGGCTTCTCGTACTAAATCAATACCTCCTAAGCATGATAACAGAGCTGTCTTACAGCCGAGTTCTTTTGATTGCCTTTGATGGCAGGTGAATTAGCAGCTACCGAAGTTATTCTGCTCATGGATTTCTGCTGAAACTAGGGTACGCAGTCAGTTCGCTCATTTTTTTTATAGGCTATGGGTCTGCGCGCTACATATCCGAAACACTCAGGGCGATGGAAAGGTGGCGTGTGCCCTTTGACTTGAGCTGATACTCTAGTCTTTGAGGGATGAGTATTCAAAATTATAAACCTATATCGAATCGAAGGTCACTGTGAATCAAGCGCAGCGCAAATATAGTCATACATACATACATATCATCACGCCATATCCCTTGCAGGGTAGGCACAGGGAACAGAGTGCCAGAGAACTCTATCTCTGCATACTTCACTCGCTTCCTCAACATTCATAATTCTCTTCATACACGCTCGCCGGTTTCGGAGACTCTTGACTCCACCTTCCTTCAGTACATGACCGATCTGGTCTAGGTAGGTTAGTCTCGGTCTCCCTCGGTACCTACATCCTTCCACTTTCGCATTGTATATCTTCTTAACCAGACGTTCGTTCGGCATTCTTTCCACATGTCCGAACCATCGGAGCATGCCCTTTCGCATCTTTACACCAATACTCTCTTTCATACCTACTCGCTCTATAGTCGCAATTATAGTCCATTAGTAAAAAGACTATTTTTCTCTATTTTCCTCAGCACATACACCTACTTATATTTTACCATCTTTCTGTGACCTCTCTGCGTATCGTCATTTGCATCATACTCTATAAATGCTCCAATAGCCGACGAGAGCCGAGTTTACACGAACAAGCATTACATAGCACGAGCGTGACGGCTTAATCTCATTCAACACTCACAAAATGAATTGTATTGCACCCTTAACAGAAGTTTTCGCTTCAAAAACTCTTTCCGGTTGAGAGCCCTCAGCGCTCACCCACAGTCCGGGTAAAGTTGTCATAGCCATCTGAGGCTAACAACTAAGACAAATAAAAAAATCAAAAACCCTATATACTCAATAAATTTAAGTGAAAATGTATAATTAATGAATTTTATATATAAATAGAAATATATATGACTTTTTGTTTTATTTATAACCATTTGATCTCACAATTACGGTTTTCCTTTTTCATGATCATCATTACGGCCCATATATGTCCCACTGTTGGGCTCGGGCCTCCTCCGTAATGGGAGGGAAATTAACCTACTATACCGCGCTGATCAGACTTGTTGGTATAGGGTTTTCCTTCTCTCGCATAGATGTTAAATGCGTTTTATATCCCTTAGTCATCTCGTACGATCACCCACGGGCAAGATATGGGGTGGTGAATAGTATTCTTACTCCGTCACCACACGGAAAATTTTCCTTTTTAGGTAAGTAAATTTAATTTGGATAGAGACGGATAGACCGTTGTGGATATGATGGCCACAATTCTAATAGACTACTGATGTCATACGATCTATTGCTGTGTGGTAGCGGCTACGAATACTACCAACCCTTACTTTGCTCGTGGATGTCGTAAAAGACGACTAAGAGCCTTATAACGACCTGGGCCAACTCCATCTGATGCCGTTTGGTCAACAATTACATTCCCAAGTAGTGTTGACGTCTGACAGGCGGCCGGTCATAACAAATATTGCCAATAACTTTGAAAATGAGTACGATGGCAGTTGAGTACATATTGTATCGACCACAAGTAATCTAATTAAGACAGCAGTCCTCGTGGGAACTTTAATTGAACACACACATTCACATTTTCTAATCACATAGACGCATCGCACAGTATTAATACACGCACCCTGGAAACAAATAAATCTAATTGCCGATGCTTGCATTAGTTACATATTTATTACACGCTTGTATTAGTGGAATCTTCACAGTGTCACAGAAAACACGCAATGTATTAGGCATAAGTTTGTCGCATCGCTAAGCCTGCAGTGAGTAGCCGGCAGCAAAAGATGGGGTCAGAGCTGGGGGGGGCACACTTAAAACATTACTTATTTTTACTGACCGTCGCGCCGCCTACAGATTGGTTGTACAAACTTAACTGCTGCCATTTTGTCCTGTCTGTCAAACGTTTGACAACTGAGAATTGTAATTTTTTGTTCCTAGCATAGGTACTTATTGTCATCGATCTATTGTATTTTCGGTTATTCATGTACTTTCTGAAAATTATCTCAATTTTCATTGTAAAGCTGATATTGTTATTGTATCGTTATCAGCTGATATGTTTTTTTTTTATATTTCAGGGTAGCTTTCATAGTAAAAGAAAATTCTATATAATTACACATACACATGTAGATATGTATATATATGATTTCAACTTTAGTTCACCGCGTAAACTCTGGGTAGCAGCACTTTCCATACATGCATATTTTATCATCGAGTTGCCACTCTTTTTCAGTTTAATAACTTTACTCTTTGGGTCAGAGTCTCAGAGTGTATGTTTTCTGGGTATTATACACAGAACAAAATACTTAGAAGAACGAAAACTTCATACTGTAGAATTGCTCACACGGCGCACACTAGCGCTCCAGTTTATTTCATCGAAAACATTCGTAGTGCTGGTTACTTAAAAATGAGATTATTTCAAAACAATAATCAGCTATCGATTTCCTGATTGCTGTGTTTGCACAATACAATTTAGGTCCATATATTCGAATGTATAAACATTGTGCGAATTATGAAATCTCTAACATTAAAAACAATAGTTCCATATAAGCTTGCAACTCCATTTTGATCATTTTGGTCAGTAAAAAACTAATAATTTATTGCATAACTATACTTCCTACTTTATTTTGAATTTCACTATTTTTTTATGTTTATTTTATATTATTAATTTTCTTTCGGTTTCCCCATATCTACCTGAAATATGACTTCGATAAGATTACGATAAGTACTTGCATAGCGTTTGACAATTAATTCGGTTTACAAAAATACATAATTAAATTTACATATGTATTATGTACCTTGATCTTTTATTTGCTCAAAGAATATAAATTAGCAGCCGTGTTCGACGCTGACACTCGCAACACAGCCTAAAGAAATTATCGCGAAGCTATGGAGCTCGACTCGAACAACTAACGGACGTGCCCTCACCTTGGATACTGAGACGGCACTGATTATGTTTCTTTGGACAGTTTGGACGTGTTTTATTATAATGCTGATTACAGAACGTTTTTTGTTTCATAGTAAAATGTATGGACGATTTCGGCTAAAAAATCAACGGTTTTTAGGATTATTTTATATATTTTTGTTTTAGATTAATAAAAAACTTGAATGGTGAATGTATTATTCTTACTTTCGTTTCACGATTAAATTGAAAATATTTACAAATATATCAACGGAATGGCCTAGATAGTTATAATAGCAAAGGTCGATTTTGATATTTTTGATCAATGTTGACGAATTTTTTTCTCGAAATTTAAGAATTATCTTAAAATTATGACACGGTGTTTTAATAGAGTCATTTGTTAAGCATTTGAGATATTTTTTTAGTATCATTCAATGCAGTACATTTTTAGATATATTTAAAACCGTAAGTGGCTATTCGCGCGTTTCTTAGGGACGCGCCCCTTAAATCAAAAGCTGGATGATGATAAATGAGTTGATTTGATACTCATTCTTGGAAGGAAGTTTGGATGGATCTACGGTCTATAGCGGCTTATGATAAGTATACAATACAAACTAACCCATCTTTGTATACATTTTATTATTCCAATATATTACAAACTAGAATAGATTTTTATCACATACCTATATTATGTATAGTATAATTTACATATAATTTACTGTCTTCCAATTTTTCTACTGAATTGTTATACAAATGATTAAATTTTTATACAATTCATTATATAAATGATCCAATTTTTATACAATCCATTATACAAATGATTCAATTTTAATACAATACATTATATAAATGATCCAATGTTAATACGTTTAAAGTAATCCAATTTTAATAGTTGATGCAATTATAATACAATTCATTATACAAGTGATCCAATTTTTATACAATTCATTATACAAGTGATCCAATTTTTATACAATTCATTATACATATAAATAATGCATATTTTATATAATTCATTATATAGTTGATCTAATTGTAATACAATTCATTATAAAAATTATCCAATTTTTATACAATTCATTATATAAATGATCCAGTTTTTATACAATTAATTATATAAATGTTCCAATTTTTATGCAATCCATTAAACAAATGATCCAACATTAATACAATTCATTACACAATTGATTAACTTATATCGCAATGGATTTTGTCAATTATTAATAAAAATCATATTTAAGTAACCACTTTGGTACGGTTGGCGTGAACTTTGCGGACGTGCCGTGAAAGGCACGAGTGCCAACTGAAGGACGCGCCGCACGTTGCGCACTTGTAAGCGGACGTACCGCTGTGGACCGCCGTTATATGAGTTCGGAGTTTAGCGTGATTCTGACAAAGAATAATAGAAAATGTAAGTACGTGCCCCTAATGTTTAGAAACGAGCCCTATATTGTGTAGCCTTTTATGCCTTATTTATGAAAACGTTTCCCATTCTAAAGGGATTCTCTTTCATTCCAAAATATTCAAAATGTAGAATGTTCGAGAATAATCTGGAACGTTCGGTTGAAAAACTTGAGTCATTATGGTACATTCTTTTACTGAACAGATGGCGTAATTGTTAAGTTATCGATCTATATGCCACTATCACAGGTTCGATTCCTACACAGGACAATACTTTGTGAGAGCCATGAATTGTTGTTCCGAGTCTGGCAATCGTTTAAAATCGTCCTACCACATATATAAATGTAAAATGTCGTATGACAATCAATTTATGGCTCGTACTATTTTGTCAACTTTATGGTAAACCAGCGCCATCTACCGGACAATGATAACACATTGTACCGATTTTATACTCTAACTTTGTAGTTAGAATTGTATTAAACAGTGACAAGATCCTGTTATCCAATGGCGCATTTCTCCCATAAAGACTATAAAATAATACGAGTCACAATTTGATTGTCCTAGGCTTATACTTGTCTAAGTGGTAGAACAATTGGAACAAAACGAATAGGTGTGGGTTCGAGTCTCCATTTTTCGCTTGTAAACAAGTTTATATAAAGAAATTTTCACTTCAAAATCGTAAAAACCCACTTACCGGGAAAGGCTTACCGCAATGATCACACAAATGTTCCGCATTATCCTTCTTATGAACTACTTGCCTGTGTAAATATAATGAGGTATGACTTTTGAACACCTGTGAAGCGAGAAACGCTAATATTAACATAATTAATAAGACCATGCTGAGGACAGTTTTCTGTCTACAGCCGCGAAGCGATCGGGGGTAGAACAATCAACATCTCAGCTCATATATGTCCCACTGTTGGGCTCGAGCCTCCTCCATAATAGGAGGGAAGTATACCTACTATACCACGCTGGTCAGACGTGTTGGTATAGGGTTTAGTTTCGAGTTTTCCATCTCTTGCATAGATGTTAAATGCGTTTTAGATCCCTTAGTCGTATTCTACGATCATCCACAGGTAAGATAGAGGATAGGGAATAATGGTTAGTACAATAATACACAGTAAATCGACGTCTGAGTAATGGCAATGTGCTGTTGCGCTTCGTTCGGTGAGCGAGAGAGTTGGAAGCTTAATTATATGGGTAGGTTTGGAGTTTTTTATTGGTAGGCAGCGGCCTATACAGGGTGTAAGGGGACCGCTCCCGAAAACAAAGACAGGTAACCCTACTAGTTCTACTTGTAATGATAGGCCAAAAAAAAACGATTCCTATAAAAAAAAAATTTTTTTTTCGTCATCCGAGGTCGTTGAACTCTTGAACATATGATCGTGAGTGTTGAATAGATTGCGTCTTTTCTCATCTGAGTATAGTTACGTATTTTTTATCGAGTTATTGTTACGTGGCACCAGGGGGGCACACTTAAAATATTACTTATTTTTACTGACCGTCGCGCCGCCTACAGATTGTTTGTACAAACTTAACTGCCGCCATTTTGTCCTGTATCCATTAATCACGTGAGGCTTGAAAAAGAGTTGTTTGACAAAAATCACGAAATATCACAAGGGGGCGTTCAAGTATTACGTAACGCAATTTTTGAAGATTTTTGAGCCTCCCGCCCCGACATGTAACGCACCGTAACGAATGTCTGTCCACCGCCTCCCTGAACGTTACGTAACACCCAAGTGACCGTTTTAAACGTGTTTGGTAATTTTAATTCCTTAGTTTTTTATTTAATAAAAAACAATGCTACGTAACGCGTTTTTTGAACCAGGGCTATGTAACGCATTGTAACATTTGACAAGACCCCCCTCCCCCCAAATTGCGTTACGTACTACTTGAACGGCCCCCAAGATGGGGCGCAATTTCTAAACCGAAAAGCGGCGTGTAGTGTGACTTTGACAAGGCAAGGCAAGGATCGAAGTCCTCACGCGCCGCCGACAACCTTCCGGCTCGGTACGCCTGTCGCTAGCTATTCTGTTGTTTTGGCGCCGAATACATATGCGTAAACCGTTACCTCATACGTTTTGCATTAAAACAATGTTTAATGTAAGTGATCTGTATAAAGACCTTTTTGCAAATTATAAAAGAGGAAAAACCGAGAATATAATGAGCTGTGGGCTAATACTCTGTAGGTACAAAAAATACACGTGATTTTCATAGTCTTAAACCTCACCACGTATCACCAAAAGCGAAGGGTTAAAAAATTGCTAAAAAAAACGATCACGTGATTAATGGACGGGCCCGCCTTGAGTACCAAATCCACAACACTCAAAATATGAGATAGCTAACCACTAAATATATACAATAATCACATACCTTCTGACAAACATCGCAGGTATGAACGTAGTTCTTCAAATGCTCCCAATTGACGTGGTCTTTCAGTCTGGTTTTATTAGCGAACCGTTTACCGCAATCACTGCACATGTATCTGTGGTATATAGAAATATTATCTCCATCGATCAGCGACGAAATCCACCAATTATCTCAAAGGAATCGATACTCAGGTGGGCAATACTCACTCATAGCAATAAGATTGAAAAAAAATATATTACAATAGTATTTTCATATTGTATCTAAAATCCCAGTGGAACCTTAATTGGGTAATCAACGCTCACTTTGGAGCTATTTAATATTCTAGAATTGAAATCAAGTTATTTGTATAAAGAGACAATTGTATGGTTATATTTAAATTAAAAAAAATAATCTATTAGACCAAAGGACTTTATAACCATAATCATATATAAAAAAAATATAAAACTACCAAAAATAAAAACTTAATTACGAGCGAAAAATTATTGTCACATATGGGATCTCTTGGTGACAAGCATTGGGACAAATATAAAATAAATGTCACATGTAGGACTCGAACCCAGACCTATTAGAAATACGTTCCGATCATCCCATTTAGACAAGTGTGAGCTCACACTTGTCTAAGTGGTAGGACGATTAGAACATATTTCCAATAGGTGTGGAATCGAATCCCAAGTCTGACAATCATTTTTCGCTCGTAATCAAACTTTTTATAAAAAATCAACCATTTTAAATGTTAAATTTCAGTCATTTGAACAGTAAAATAAAGACATACTGACTTGAAATCGTTTTCGCTGACATGTTTCTTGCTGATCTTCATATGTTGTTTGTACGTGGCTATAGATGAGAACGTCCTGTTGCATGGCTTGCACACTAATTCACCTTTAGCTCTGAAAATATCATTCTCCAGCTCTTATCCCAATTACTTGAAGTCAACGCACATATACTCTTCTTTCATCATACATCACCATCATTCTCCTACTCTTATCCCAATTACTTGGGGTCGATACAATATGTACTCTTCTTTCATAGTACATATTGTAAAAGTTATTGGCAATATTTTTATGACCAGCCGCCTGCCAGACGTCAACCCTCCTTGGGAATGTAATTGTTGACCAAACGGCATCAGATAGAGTTGGCCCAGGTCGTTCTAAGTTTCTTTCATCGTACATATTCCAAAAAAAAAATAGCATTTTACATAATGTCATGCAGAGAAAGTGCTAAAGCTGTAGTGAATAATACAACAGTATTATAGTACCGATCCATCTGAGATACTTATACATACTTTAGTAAATCTACGTCTCAGCGGTGACAATATGCTGTTGCTCTTCGTTCGGTGAGGGAGAGAGCCGGAAGCCCATCTTTTCAGGTGGATTTGGGGTTTTCATTGCTAGGCAGCGGTTGTAACACTTACCATCAGGTGTGCTGCTCGTTTACTACCATAAGCAATAAAAAAAATCGAGGGCACCTGGGCTCAGTTTTGGAGTTTTATATGAGCTGAAAAGATTGGTATATGGTCAATCTTGGTTATTAGGACTACTCACCTCGCCAGGTGGCTATCAACATGTCGCTGAAGATTCCCTCGCCACTGGAACTTCTTGTCGCATTGAGGGCAAGAGTACTTCTGTCGGGAGTTATTCACGGCGCTTCTGATCTGATCCACGCGGACTTGGTGCTTCTCCGGATTTGAGGCATCCGGGAGAGACTCAGCCTTCAATTTTCTGACAGAGAAATTACTTGTTACCACAATTTAATTATATATTTTGATTTTTATAAATTATTACATATATACATATCATCACGCCATTTCCTTTGCAGGGTAGGCAGAGAGAACAGAGTGCCAGAGAACTCTATCCTTACATACTTCACTCGCTTCATCAACATTCATAATTCTCTTCATACACGCTTGCCGGTTTTGGAGACTCTTGACTCCACCTTCCTTTATAATTTATAAGGAGTCAAGAGTCTCCGAAACTAGCCAGCGTGTATGAAGAGAATTATGAATATTGAGGAAGCGAGTGAAGTATGCAAGGATAGAGTTCTCTGGCACTCTGTTCTCTCTGCCTACCCTGCAAGGGATATGGCGTGATGATATGTATGTATGTATATATAAATGATTAAAGTCCGAAAGAAAGAAAAATCTTCTACCGAGACTTCATGAGGGTCAAACCTGGGTATCATTTATGGTGACCATTGTGGATCCTGGCTTACAGTAGTCACAACGGTGGGATTAGTCCTAAAAAAGTTTGGAAGAGTGCTTTTTACAGGTGACTACGAATATTACCAACTTTTACTATTTATAAAACCCGATTACGAAGCGAAAAATGATGTCACAAGCGGGATTCGAACCCGCGCCTATTGGGATTCCGGCCCAATCGTGCTGCCACTACACCACCGTGACTTATTGTAGGACATGCAAATTTCGCTTTCGTATCATATTTTACGTCTTAAGGTGACGGTATGCTATCTACCCGACAATGTTTACACATTGTTATAGGCTTAATACTTAAAACTTTACAGTTAGAATTGTATTAAACGATGACACAACCTTGTTATTTAAATTACTGAAATTTAGCATTTAATATGCTTAATTATTTATAAAATCCGATTACGAAGCGAAATTTGCATGTCCTACAATAAGTCACGGTGGTGTAGTGGCAGCACGATTGGGCCGGAATCCCAATAGGCGCGGGTTCGAATCCCGCTTGTGACATCATTTTTCGCTTCGTAATCGGGTTTTATAAATAATTAAGCATATTAAATGCTAAATTTCAGTAATTTAAACTTTTACAATGTTGGTATAACACCAAAGACTATAAAAAAATTGAAATACACCTGGGCAGACTCCATCTGATGCCGTCTGGTCAACAATTACATTCCCAAGAAGGATATAGCTAAGACAGACTGCGGATCATAAGAACTACAGTCATAAATTTAGCAATATAAGATGAGTACATATTGCATCGATCACAAGTAATTGGGATAAGACTAGAATGATGATGAGAGGCTGTATGAATAGATGATGTCATTAATGAACTTGCTTACCTCAGTTTTAACTGAATCTGATGTTTAGAGCTGGCTTTCACATGCTTCTGTAGATTCGATGTGGTCGTGAATGATAATCTGTCAAATAAAGGCACTTAAATCATTTTTTTTGTTTTGTTTGTTCGTTCGGACAGGCAAAAGGAATAAAGCCCATACAGCCAAGTCTTATTTAACCTTCTTTATATATTATTTATCACTGCATAGGCTGTATAGTCACTGTCCGTCAGTAAGTCAAGTCTGCGCTGATAACCAAATTAATGATTTCTTTGGGCATTTTGTAAAAAATATGAAAATACACGTAAATTATTATTATTCCATATTCACTACACTTCAGCATTTTAACTGTATCATATTCTACAAAATACCAGCAAAATTATTTAATACAACACTACAAAACACAAAAGAAATAATTAAGCATATTAAATGCTAAATTTCAGTAATTTGAATAACAAGGTTGTGTCATCGTTTAATACAATTCTAACTGCAAAGTTTGAAGTATTAAGTCTGTACAATGTGTAAACATTGTCGGGTAGATGACACATGTCTCCTTAAAGACGAAAATATAATACGAAGCAAGATTTGAACGTCCTACAATAGTTCAAGGTGGTGTAAGTGGCAGCACGATTGGGCGGGACTCCCAATAGGTGTGGGTTCGAACTCCACTTGTGACATCATTTTTCGCTTCGTAATCGGGTTTTTATAAATAAGTAAGCATATTAAATGCTAAATTTCAGTAATTTGGACTAAAGAAATGAATATAATACAAGAGCGTGACATGACATTTCTATATTCCCACCAAAAGTCCGGCAACATAATCATTCTTTATGTTTCTTTTCAGCAATCAGCTACTTATACGAGCCATTGTTGCCAGTGTCGAGTTATAATTATCTTCACGTCTTTAGTCTCTTCAGGTTAGTCATTGACCGTCAGTATGTCAAATCGTCTCCATCAACAGTGCTATAGGCACACTGTTAATGATATCTTGTGCAAATTTTGATGGAAAACGATAACCTTGTAAAGCACTATTATATCATGTTCACTACATTTTGGCACTTCTTACGCATCACATTACATAAAATATCATCAAAATTATTTAATATAATACAGTGATTGATGAGAGTAATAGCTGCTATAGTAGTTAACTCGTGATATGGTTCAGCCATAATCTTTTAAATTATATCGTAGTTCGAAGGAGATCACACTGGAGATAATTCATACTAAACATGTTGTACCATTTCTATCAAAAAATCCTTATAAAAACCCGATTACGAAGCGAAAGATGATGTCGCAAGTGGGATTTTAACCCACACCTATTGGGAGTCCGGCCCAATCGTGCTGTACTGTGTAATCGTGTGTACACCGCCGTGAACTATTGTAGGGCATTCAAATCTCGCTTCGTATCATATTTACATCTTTAAGGTGACGTGTGGCATCTACCCGACAATGTTTACACATTGTATAGGCTTAATACTTCAAACTTTGCCGTTGGAATTGTATTAAACGATGACACAACCTTGTTATTCAAATTACTGAAATTTAGCATTTAATATGCTTAATTATTTATAAAAACCGGATTACGAAGCGAAAAGATTGGGCCAGATTCCCAATAAGCGTGGGTTCGAATCCCACTTGTGATATCATTTTTCACTTCGTAATCGGGGTTTTATAAATAATTAAGCATATTAAATGCTAAATTTCAGTAATTAAAAAAAATCTTACTAAACACGTACTATTTCTATCAAAAATCAATAAAAAATAAATAATAATAGACAAATTCATTATACGTGTGATGACGGAGTAAGAATACAATTCATCACCCTGTAAGAATACAATTCATCTTACCTGTGGATGCTTGTACGAGGTGACTAAGAATGAGAATTATACTGTCTCTAAAACCCTAATACCAACATATCTGACTAGCGGTATAGTAGGTCAATTGCCTTCCTATTTTTTTTTTATGGGACTAATCCCACCACACATTCCCACCATTGTAACTCCTGTAAGCCAGGATCCACAATGGTCACTATAAATGACACCGAGGTTTGACCCTCAGGCAGTCCCGGGAAATGATTTTAATTGTCTTGGAACCCGCAACAAATTTAATTAGAAAAGTTAAAGAGGAGGAGTTGGAAAAGAGTGATTCCACTTCCCTCCCAGGCAAAGCGGGAGACAGAAAGCAATATTGACTAGTCAGCCAATAAGTAAAGGGTTGCCTTCCTATTATAGATGGAGCTTCGAGCCCAGTAGTGGAGATATGAGCAGAGATATATCCATACCGGCAAGATTCACAGTAAGGTTTCCTCTTCTCCCCGGTCTCTATCCGATGCCTTTCCAAATGTTTCCTCAATGATGTCTTCCAACTGAATATTTTGTCACAGAATTCGCATGGATAGTTCGCTGCTGGTTGATTTGTACTAAAAAAAAATCACTTCATTAGACATATCGATGAATAATGTTGAATATAAGCGTTCCCAAAGAGGGGATTGACTGTTCAGATAGTTAAGCTACGGTGTTTGTGGCATGGGTTCGATTCCACCACGCTGGATAATACTTTGTGCAGTCAACAAATTATATATTTATGAAATCCTGCCATCTGTGTGGTGACGGGGTAAGAATACAATTCACCACCCCCTATCTTATCTGTGGGTGATAGTAAGAGATGACTAAGTGATATAAAACGCATATAACATATACACAAGAGAAGGAAAACTTGAAACAAAACCCTATACCAACACGTCTGACCAGCGTGGTATAGTAGGTCAATTTCCCTCCCATTATGGTGGAGGCTCGAGTCCAACAGTGGGACATATATGAGCTGAAATGATTATAATACCTGTTAGCATTTAAATCTTCTGTCTCATTGATTGTGTGTCCATTCTCTGGTTGTGGAATATCAAAATCTAATTCCATTGACATACTGTAAAAATAATAAAAAAAAATTACCCTCAGCATAAAAAAAAAACAACAGAACTAATTTAGACGAAGCTAATAAGTCCAAATTAAATGGGTTTAATAATTGGCAATCCTAGAAATCGTCTCCTACCTTTAGAGTTCTATCATCAGAGAATCTCAGTGGTACATACAAGGATGTTTCAAATATTAAATCACATTTTCTTTTTGTATTTATTATGCAATCTTATTGTGACAAACGAGCAAGCAGCACACCTGATGGTAAGTGTCACCGCCGCCCATGGACCTTTGCTATACCAAGGGTATAGCTAGGCCGTTGCCTACCATTACAAGTCCCAAACCCACCCAGTTGGGCTTCTGGCTCTCTAGCTCACCAAACGAAGCGCAATAGAACATGAACATTACTCATACGTCGATCTTCTGCTCAGTGTGGTACTACCCCGGACGGACCGGCCCGCGTAAAATTAATACCCATATAATAATAATAATAATAATAAAGCCTCTTTTATTCCATAACTCTTCTTAAGTTTAACATTTTAAATGATATTAGTATTATTAGTAATTTTATGTACAATGTTAGTATGGTTAATATAAATGTAGTATGATTAATTATTTCTATTTCTCGAGCTATGGATCTCGTTTCGAGTAAAGGCCTCCTCCAGATTTTTCCACAGGTTTCTGTTTTTTGTTTTATACATCCAGTCTTTTCCTGCAATCTTTATAAGGTCATCAGTCCAGCGTTTGATGGGTCTTCCCACATTCCTTTTGCCTCCTATTGGTCCCTTCCATCTTGTAGTTAGAAATGTCCATCTCCCGTCTATGTATCGTGAGATATGACCCGCCCACTGCCACTTGAGCTTCAAAGCATGTGTTAGTGCATCTAATATTTTCGTTTTGTGTCTAATTGTTTCGTTTTTAATTTTATGTCTTTTGTTTATTTTTAGTATGCTTCTTTCCATTGCTCTCTGTGTTGTTGTTATTCTTTGTTTTATTTTGTTTGTATAAGTCCATGTTTGGCACCCATATAATAAACAGGGCAGAAGACAGGTATCCATTACAGTTCTCTTTATTTTCATATTATATTTGCCTTTCAGAATTTCTTTGTATGACCAGAACTTTTTCCATGTGATATTTATTCTTCTTTCCATTTCTTCTTCGTTGTTATTTTTTCTAAATGATATTTGCTTTCCTAAATAGATATAGCCCTTTACATATTCTATAGTGTTTCCTTCTAAGTTAATGGGTGTTTTAAAGCTGTTGGTCATTACTTTAGTTTTGGTTCTATTCATTTGTAAGCCTACATTTTCACTTTCTTGGTTTAATGTACTGAGCATGTCTTGTAGATGTTTAGCTGTTTCAGCAAATATGATTATATCGTCGGCAAACCTGAGATGATTTAGTCGACGTCCATCGATATTAATACCAAATTTAGTCCATTGTAATTGTTTGAAAACATTATCTAGCACAGCAATAAAAATTTTTGGCGACAAGGGGTCACCTTGCCTAACCCCTCTCTCTATTTTGATCACATCGCCTCTTCTCTCAAGTTTGACCCTACTCGTGCTGTTGGAATATATGTATTTTATGATATTTATGTATTTATCTTCAACATTTGCTATTTTTAAAGCGTTCCAGATAGAGGCATGGCTGATACTATCGAATGCTTTGCTATAGTCGACGAATGCAATATATAATGGTTTGTTGTATTCATTAAATTTTTCAATTAGTTGTTCCGCAGTTTGTATATGATCTATTGTGTTATAGCCGGAGCGGAAACCTGCCTGTTCTACTGGTTGTGAGGAGTCAATATTTTCGGAAATTCTTCTAAGTACAATGGATGTAAAAAGCTTATATGCACTTGCCAGAAGGCTGATGGGTCTGTAGTTCCCAATATCCAAAGGATTCCCTTTTTTATAAATTAATATAATGTCGGATGTACACCATTGTGTTGGTACTATTTCGGCGTCAAGTATTCTGTTAAACAGTATTGTTAGATGTTTAAGTAAGATAGGAGCTCCTAATTTCAAATACTCATTTGTTAATCCATCTGGGCCTGGACTTTTCTCATTTTTTAAGGCTTTAATGTGTGCGTATATTTCATATTCTTCTATTGGTTTAACTACATTGACTTTTTTATCTTGCTTATTGTCTATTTCATCATTTTCTTCCTTCCTGTATAGTTCTCTGTAAAAATGGGTTGCATGATCTATCACATCCTTTCTATTCTTTGTTTCTTTCGAGTTGTTTTCTAGTTTTTGTATCCACTTTTTTTGAAGTGTCATTTCTTTATAAGCCCTTTTAGCACTTCTATAGGTATTAAGGTTTCTATATATGATTTCTTCCCTGTGTTTAGTATAATCAAGTTTTATTGATCTATTAGTAGTTTTTAATAACTGGGCGATTTGTTCTTTCTGTTGTATATTTTTGTTTTTGGTCCATATTAATTCTGAGCGCTTCTTAATTAAATTTTTTGTTTGTTTACTAAGTATTGTGTGTTGTTTCTTTTGAGTGTCTCTATTACTATCTACACTAAGTAGTATTTTTTCTTCTAGGGTGTCATAATAAGTCTGAACATTCTCAAGCAAACTACTATTTATGTCTTCAAGATTATCTTTCAGGCAATTCATATATTTTTCAATTTCATTATCTGTTTTAATAGATTTTCTTATTGTTTTAAAATTCTTCCTGTTTTTCCTTTGTTGGGCTAAGGTGAGTGTCGCTCGTAATAATCTATGGTCTGAAGAAAAATTTACTTGGTTTAGGACTTCAATATTTGTCATCATACGAGGTTTGTTTGTCATGATAAAATCAATTTCATTTTTAATTTTTTGATTGGGAGATAACCAGGTCCACCTCTTTTTTTCTTTTTTCTTAAAGAAGGTGTTCATGATAGACAGTTTGTGTTCGAGGGCGTAGTCAATTAGTTGCTGCCCTCTTTTATTGCGTTTTCCATAACCGTAGTTTCCCATGCACAAGTTCTCTTCTTTCTTCGGCTGCCCAATTTTCGCATTGAAATCACCCATGACTATTAATCTCTCATCCGCTAAATTATGTGCTTTCTCAATGTCGTTGTAAAATATCTGGATTTCGTCTTCTTGTGATGCCTCCGTTGGGGCATAAGCTTGAATTATAGAGATGCGAAGTTGATCTATTTTTAATTGTAGCAAGGCAACCCTTTCAGAGATCCCTATGAAGCTATGTATATTGTGTTTGTGTTCTTTCTTAATAAGGAATCCTACACCATGTAGACCTTTAGTTTTTCCAACATAGCAGAGGATGTACTCTTCATATTCTTCGATATTGCAACCATCTCTCTTCACTTCAGATAGTCCGAGCACATCAAAATCGATTTTATTGAGTGCATAGGTAAGTTGAAGGTATCTTTCAGTCGACGAAAGGGATCTCACGTTGTATGTTCCAATTTTTATAGCTGTTTTTTTGATTTTAACTTTTATATTATTTCTGTTGTCGTAGTTGTATTTGTATATTTTTGGTGGAGGGTGGAGGTCTAATTCCCCTCGAGGACCAGTCGGCTTGGGGAATGTTTCTATATTTGTTTTGTTTTGATAAAATTTCAGTGTTTTGTTGTTCCGGTGGCTGATGTTTTTATGTCATTGTCTCTGTTCATTAGGTTTAGTTAGGGAGGAAAGAGAGCTGCTTCTGCCTCTCATTAGGTCGAAAGCATTCGTTCTGTTCATTTTGGAAGAAATGTGTTGTTTCCGTGGTTGTTGTGAATTTCCAGGTGATGTTGACAAGTTCCGTTTTCGTTTTTCGTTACTTATCGTATTTTCTTTGATAACTAGTTTGTCATAATCTAATACCGCATAGTTACCCTTCTTCCTTTCTTCTAGCATTTTTTCTCTTAATTCTTTTCTTTTTTCTTGAACTTCCTTAGGATAATCTTCAGAGATATAAACACTCCTTAGTTTTTTCTTATTTCTCAGTATTTCCACTTTTCTCCAGCCATTTACGAATGAGATAAGTATTGGTCTGGCCTTGTTGTTACTGTCGGCTTTTTTGCCAATTCGGCGTATTTCATTGATATCTTTAACATTGAGCGTAATTTTCAAATCGGTACTTATTTTATGTGTGGTTCTCTCCATAAGTTCCAGTGTAGTATTTTCAGATTCCTCTAATCCATATAGGATTACATTATTATTTCTTCTGGCTCTTTCCAACGTTGTAATTTTTTTCTTAAGTTCTTGGTTTTCTAATTTTAGTTCTTCTACTTCACGAGTAAATGGCATTAATTTTTCGTCCATTCTTGAAAGTATATCCTCCGTTTGTTTAGACATACATAATACCCATAATAGTTGTCAAATACTCTACAGCAGTTAACATTGAGCTAATGGCCTGAAAAGATTCATAATTTATCTAAGAATCATCTCGATCACGTCAGCTTTTGAAAAAAATATCGCATCAAAATCGGTCCATTAGTTTAGGAGCTACGATGCCACAGATGGATAGATACGTCAAACTTAACACCTCTCTTTTTGCAAATTAATTTATTATGTATAACCCCTGCGAGGGCACTAACATATTTTCAGTTTTAAACATTTTAAATTAACAAAATAAACTACCAAGGGATCGGTACGTAACCGTTACTGAGAAGAAACTCGAACGGATTTGTCTATTATTATTATTATTTCTTTTACTGACTTTTTTTATAAATAAATTAGAACTTTTATTATCATATTATAGTATATTACAAAAATGTCCTAAAATAGTTCACGATGGTGTAAGTGGCAGCACGGTTGGGCCGGATTCCCAATAGGTGCGGGTTCGAACCCCGCTTGTGACATCATTTTTCGTTTCGTAATCGGGTATTTATAAATAATTAAGCATATTAAATGCTAAAAATTTCAGTAATTTTCATTACAAAATTTATTAAACATAAGATACTCATATTGGACGCAAACACTATATTTGCTGTGTGGTAGCGGCTACGAATACTACCAACCCTTACTTTGCTCGTGGATGTTGTAAAAGGCGACTAAGAGCCTTATAACGACCTGGGCCAACTCCATCCGATGCCGTTTGGTCAACAATTACATTCCCAAGGAGGGTTGACGTCTGGCAGGCGGCCGGTCATTAAACTGTTTCCAATAACTTTTACAATATGTACTATGAAAGAAGTGTACATATTGTATCCACCACAAGTAATTGGGATACGAGTAGGCGAATGATGATGATGGCACGCAAATATTAAAAGTAAGTAACCAATCCGCCATATTGGATGTGCCGCCATATTGGATTTAGAATGACGTTACAATGTTAACCATACATAAATGTCATCCAAACAGAACGCGTATACAAAATTTCAGCTCAATCATTTGAAAATAATTACTACAAAATTGAATTGCAAGATTTCACGTAAAAGATAAAGCAAATTAAATAAAAGCTTGTAAAAAATAGTACAATAGGTTTATTAAGAACTAGCTTCTGCCCGCGGCTTCGCCCTCGTAAACGGTTACTTTCCTAAAGTTTTACATCCCCTATTTTTATTTTACCCCTTAAGGGTAAATTTCAACAACATGTTAATGGCACATTTATTTATATCGAATCAATAGCCAAAAAAGTTAAGTTAAAAGTTTCAAGCTTCTGGCTTTAATGATGACGATACTTACAACTTTTCATAACCTTTTTTGTTTAAAAAGTAGCCTATGTCCTTTCTCAGGCTCTAGACTATCTGTGTACCAAATTTCATTTAGATCGGTTCAGTAGTTTTGGCGTGAAAGAGCGACAAACAGACAGACAGAGTTACTTTCGCATTTATAATATTAGTAAGGATTATCTTCCGAGATTCTGTACCAGCGGCTATCCCAAAGCCATGGGGAGGTAATATGGTAGTAGTCATAGTCTTAAACCTCACCAAGTATCACCAAGGGGGAGAGTGGGTTAAAAAATGTAAAAAAAAAGATCACGTGATTAATGGACGTCCCCTTAAGGGGCACCAGATCACGAGTTAACTTACCTGTGATAATGGGTATATTCAAAATGCTTGACAGCCGCCTTTTTGCTGTTAAATCTATCACTACATATATTACATTGATATCGTCTTGTATGTTTGTTTGTATGATAGTTGTACGACACCTCAGAGCCGAACGAACATTCGCACACACCGCATTTATATTGAGACGAATTCTGTAATATTAAAATATAGTTAACTTAAACAAATTACTGAAATGTATCATTTAAAATAAATGTCACACGTGGGATTCGAACCCACACCTATTCAAAAACCATTCTAATCGTTCCACCACTCCTACTAGTATGAGCTGTTGTAAGACAATCAAATTGTATCTTGTATTATTGTGTCGGCTTTAAGGGAGAAGCGCGCCATCTACCGGACAATGATTAAACATTTCTTTTATTGTTACCTTAATCACAATCAAACTATCAATTAATATGGTGCCTGAAATAATTAGATTTTAATTATTTATGATTCATTATCTCAGCTCATAAATGTCCCACTGTTTGGCTAGAGCCTCCGCCATATCGGGAGGGAAATTTTTTTTTTTTTTTACAGACACCTCCCTGCACTAAGGAAAATAATCCTTGTATCGCGGGGGACTTTACAAACATGCAATTAACGCAGACAAATTACACCCAGACTCAGAACAACACTTTGTGGATCACACAAAGTAATGTCCTGCGTGGGAATCGAACCCACGGCACTGGCACGGAAGGTCGGCATCTTAACCACTACACCATCTGTGCAGTCGAATTGACCTACTACACCACGCTGGTCAGACGTGTTGGTAAATGGCCTTCTTTTTTTGGAGTTTTCCTTCTCTTGGATAGATGTTATATACATATTTTATCCTTTACGTCGTCTTTTACGTTCACCTACGGGTAAGATAGGGGGGAATAATTTTGAAGGAGATTCGAGTCCAGCTGTAGAATATCAGCTGATATGATGATAAAAGATTTTCTGGTAACACATACTGGTGATCGACCTGTCTTTTCAGATACTAAATAATACTCCTTGTATTGAATGAGAAGATCCTCCAAAGTTTCCTGAATAAAGAAAATAATAAAAAAATTCTCACCAACTCATGCTTAATTTTAATATGATCAGTTAAATCTTCTGCATTAGGAAAGGATAAAATACATCTTTCACATCTAAACATTGCATTAACATAATCTTCTTCCATCCTGGCTAATCTTCTTTCTTCTTTTAAATCCTCTAAACTCATAGTTACTTCTTTATAAAGTTCCAACTCTTTTCTTTTCACTTTCTTCTTCTTAACTTTAGTATTTCTTCTAGATACATCTATAAGTTTTTCATCATCAGAATTTGAAAATGTATTGTCGAATTCATCACCCATTGGTTCTGGTGATATGTGACCATTATTTTCTGTCTTAATATCTATATATGTGTCGAAATTCTCCGTTTTGTCAGAATTTGTTATGTTAATATTGTGAATTATATGACAACTCAATTTAGGATTTTTTTGATGATGCGACACTGATTTTTGCTGTTAATAAAATAGAGAACAAGGCATTATAATTTAAAAAATTAAGAAACCCGGCACTAAGGAAATAGTTCTTGTATTGCAGTGGAACTTTACAAAACATATAACTAAACTGATACAAATTACACCTAGACTTTGGACAATTTGTGGATTACATTGTCCTGTATGGGAATCGAACCAACGGCACTGGCACGGTATGTCGGTACCTTAACCACGACCAAGAGGGAAGGCAGAAGATGTTAACGACATTAAATAAATTGTTTTAAATGTGCTTTTTAATTTTCATTAAAATGTCTGTACTTATTATAACACCATTTGGAGGGACGCAGCGTCCTCTACACCAACCGAGTAGGGGACGTTATACGACGCGGAAGGAGGCGGTGGAGCACGTGCGCGAGGAACGTCTCCTCGGCGACTGGGGCGGCACAGGCGCTATTAACTGCGTTTGATGCCGCCCTAGCTGAGGCCGCGGGTGACTGGACCGGGGAATTAGTCCGTCACCCGCCAAAAGGCTGACCACGTGAGGAAAGACCGACGTACTCCCCCTCTGGGGGGGAGCGTCGGTCAAGGAAAGGGTACCCCTCAGGCGGTATTCCGTCGGGCCGGCCACTGACGTCAATTTACGCTGCTCCGGTGGTCGGTCCAACGACGAAGACGAGGTGTCACGGGTGGGTTACGGGTGTGCGTGCTTACGACCCTCTGTCGCCCCGGACGGAGTGGTGCGAGAATTGCGCCAACCGTAGCCCACCCAAAAAAAAAAAACCCTTAAAAAAAATAACACCATTTTTTTTTAACTCGTAAACTAAGGAAAAGAATTAGATGTCATTATTTATAATAGGCATTCATCTAGTAAAAAATACATTTTTCTCACCATTTTGTGCTCCTTATTAATATGGTCTCTTAAATCCTCCATTTTAGTAAAAGAGACTATACACATTTCACATCTAAGTGCTGGCTCTACGTAATTCAAGCTGACCAATTTCCTTTCCTCTTTAAAGTTTTCAATACCCATCTCTATTTCTTTATAAACTGCTACCTTTTTTCTTTTTACCTTCTTCTTAACCCTGACATTTCCTTTTGATATATCTACGAGTTTATCATCATCAGAATTTGTGTCACCATATGTATTGTCAAAATCATCTTCTGCTATTGGTTCCGGAGATATGTGACCATTGTTTTCTATTTTAATAACATCTACACAATTATGCAAAATGTCTGACTCGTCACGTTTCAGTGTATTAATGTTATAAAGTCTGTGGCAACTCAATTTAGGTTTTTCTTGAAGATTCAGCACTGGTTTTTGCTTTTAACAAAGTTGAAAAATAATATTAATTTATTTGCAATTAAATCTTATACTTTTTACAATTGATTTTGCTGATGTGTGGTAGCGGCTTCGAATACTACCAACCCTTACTTTGCTTGTGGATGTTGTAAAAGACAACTAAAAGCTTTATATCAACCTAGGTTAACTTCATCTGATGCTGTTTGGTCAACAATTACATTCCTAAGGAGGGTTGACGTCTTGCAGGCGGCCGGTCATAAAACTATTGCCAATAACTTCTACAATATGTATTATGAAAACAGAGTACATATTGTATCGACCCCAAGTAATTGGGATAAGAGTAGGAGAATGATGATGATGACTTTTTACAATTAATTTGTTATGATGATATGTCAGACTGAGCTGTATGGTAGCAGCTTCGAATACTACCAACCCTATTATTTGTGGATGTTGTAAAAGATGACGAAGAGCTTGCACCTAGACTCAGAACTACATTTTATGAATCGCACAAAGTGTTGTCCTACATCGGAATTGAACTCGCGGCATTGGCATGGAAGGTTGGTATCTTAACCACTACGCCATCTATGCAGTCATTATGTAACTATCGCCAATAAATACCCGATTACGAAACGAAAAATGTGTAAACATTGTCCGATAAATGGCATACGTCACCTTGAAGACGTAAGATATAATATGAATCGAAATTTGCATGTCCTAAAATGATGGCCCTTCACGATGGTGTAAGTGGCAGCACGGTTAGGCCGGATTCCCAATAGGTGCGGGTTCGAACCCCGCTTGTGACATCATTTTTCGTTTCGTAATCGGGTATTTATAAATAATTAAGCATATTAAATGCTAAAAATTTCATTAATTTGGATATCGCCAATAACTTTAGCAATATGTATGATGTTAAATATGTATATAAGTGTGATTTTTTATTTTCAAATTGCTTTTTTTTCCGGTCCCATTGTGAAATTTTGTTGCAAGTACCCAAAAAAGAATTTCCTGAAAGTTTGGGCCTTTAATATTAAGTCCTCGACCAAGGTGTGTAAAGATTTCCCATTAAAAAAATACACAGAAACTCTGAATTTTAGTCCTATCATGCTTTTATCTCAATTACTCTGAAGTAATTGGGATAAAAGCTGGACAGGGTGGATGATAATATCAGACTGGTTAGTTGAGGGTTTTTATTTTGAGATTTTCTATTGCTTTAAATCACTTAATTGATAAATATAATATGACCACAAAGAAATAAATAATATTATATCAATATATTACCTGTTTGATATATTCACGAAACAAATTGTAGGATAATTTAATTTGCTCTTTAAATCTTGTGAAACGATCGACTTGGGCATTGCACTCCCAGCACAATGATATTGATGGCTGCTTGTCTAATTCCTAAAATTAATCTTTTTTTTTTAAACTATTAAGGCATAAGTAGGTAATTATATTGTCTAGCAATACAACTTTAAAAAATATACAATTAAAAAGGAAAAGGTATGGCCAGATTCAAAGCAAATGTTTATAAATTGTAAATAATAATACTTTCCGTGTGGTGCAAGAGTAAGAACACAATTCACCACCCCATATCTTACCTGTGGTTGATCGTAAGAGACGACTAAGGGATATAAAACGCATATAACATCTATGTGAGGGAAGGAAAACTTAAAACAAAACCCTATACCAAAACGTCTGACCAGCGCGGTATAGTAGGTTGAATTCCCTCCCATTATGGAGAAGGCACAAGACCAACAGTGAGATATTTATGGGCTGTGATGATGATGATGAAATAATAATACTAGGTGGGATACGAACCCACAATCGTCGGCAATGATGTTTTATTGCAAGTTAATAGCATCTTAGCATGTGGAAATAGTATCAAACATTTATCTGATTTTAAATCCAAGATAAGCAATGAGTAAAATATTTTTGTTTCTTCTCAAAGTCTTTTTGACTCAAAGTGCATATAGTGAACACCCCCGCCTTTATGAATGCTTATAAGAATTAATATTAATTCGCTCCCTCCAATAGGTATTGTATAATTAGGTATGACATATTGCTAGAATACTATCACCCTTAGAATAGTTATTAAAGATATTATTGTAATGAATAAATTTGCGACATGTAAAGTGAATTGTCTTTTTTTTTTTCTTATCTCTTTGGCTTCTGCTGCACGGTAGGAGCAATTTCGCCAATGTCCAAGTTAAAGCGCCTCGAAGAAGTCTTTAGAATTATAGTTTTCCTTAGCAAATTAAATCCTTTAGATCTTGATAATCGATAACTCTGCCTTTCGATACTTCCAAAAAGTAAATTGTCATTAAGACTGTAAGCCCTTCCACAGATATTACTAGAAGCTGGCTTCATCAACGAAACTTGTACTTCGGCAATCAATGTTTTTTACATTTATATGTAAATATATCGAATTAAAAGTATATATAATAGATTTTAAGATAACTAATTCAATTAAATAGTTAATTTATAGTTTTTAACTTACAGTAAATTCGTCTATTATTTGAAAAAAACATTGCTTTAGACGTTGTTCTTTTAACTCTATCATTCTTCGATCAGAACACAAACACCCACAGCATACACTATTATTTTCGATATTCATTGTCTTAACTTAATTAATGTTATAATTTGTAAGACTAAGTTTATTCAGAAAATATAAATAAATAATAAAAAAACGAATGTTTTGCGCGAAACACATAATAACGCCATTTCATCAGGCCGCAGCTATAGTACCGGCTTGTCAGATGATGACCACAGACTATTAAATACCTATTTTCGAGTTATTAAGTCAAAATAGCGAATTAAAATTTTAAATTGTGCCCAAGTAGTTCGTTCATCACGGATAATGTTGCCATTTTGAACCCAATTAGGGCCAATTAATTTGTTTGACAATTTAGATAGGATAACAAGACGATAGTGAATTTTCTATCGCGATTGTAACTTTTTCTAGATTAAAGATATTGTGTTTTAGAAAATAGGATCATGTTTGTCTCAACAGGAAACCGTAAGTCAGTTTTAATGTAATTCATCCACTTTATAACTGTCTATAAAATTTTACATTTATATTACAATAACATAACCTTACATTGATACATCTTCGTCTCATTATCAACCTGTTGTTAAAGAACTGCTATTCCTACGTGGAAGAGGCAGTAATTTGTCATAGCTATTTATATTTAATATAAAATTGTTATTTTAGTAGTGGTCATAATATCAAGTTTTGTAAAACACAAGACGCATTACCAACAAGTATTAATATTGTACACAAATGTGCATGATATCCTCATAGACATACAATATACACTTATTTGCATTTATATTCATAAATTGTCACTTGCTTGAAATACAGAATTATATTTGTGAGAAAACTTTGAATCACAGGGAAAATTAACATTTAGTTAATAAATACAAATTATAATCAGAAGTATCATTCGTGCATTGCCCTGCTTAGGTAATAAACTGACATTGCTCTATACTTAGTTCAGTCTAAGCCTATGCCTTAACAATTTAAAAGAAAATGTTCTCATGTCTTTGAATAGACTTGAAGAGAAGGAGTGACCACAGACATGACGTCTGATAGAGTTGTATGGAAGGAGAAGACATATTGCGTCGACCCCAAATAAATTGGGATAAGAGCAGGTTGATGATGATGATGATGATGTTCTCATGTCTTTGAATATTGGTGTGTGATGACGGCTATGAATACTAATAACACTTCTATTGCTTGTGGGTGTTGTAAAGGATTATTAAAATCTTTACAGTGACCTGGGCCAATTATATATGCTGCCCTCTGGTCACTAAATACATTTCTAAGTAGGTTTGACTCAGGCAAGTGTTCATAAAATTATTGTCAAAACTGTTGACAACCAATGTGTATGATAGAAATTGACTATGTATTGTTTCAACCCTAAGTAATTTGGGATAAGAGCATGACCATCATGATTTTGAAGTCTTTGTAGATGCATTCTGCTTCCATTCCTAAGAGAATACACATCAGTAGATTAGTTGAACTATAGTCAGACTATAATCATGTTATAATTGAATGATATTTTTTTCAACAGGATCAAAATGTGACTTGATCTTAGTTCTTACACACTCAGTTGTGGTCTTATTCTTACAGGAGGCGTGCGTCGTAGTTTCGTGACCGTATATACGTCCTTCACCCGCAGTCGGAGACGTGATCGCGATAACCAATGCCAGGGCCAGCCGTGAAAGGCTTACTGAAGAGCGCTGTCTGGCCTTCAGGCTGGCCGTCTTTTGCGCTAAGGATGAGAGAGGAGAGGAGATGCTAGACAGTCTCAAACGTAACCCTTGGGGTCGCCACTATCGCGCGGCGTTCAATAAACTCCCTACCCGGGCCCCTCTTCATTGAAACCTGATGGGACTGGTGGTGGATTATTTGAAAGGGCGCAGTGCCCTCTACGTAGATCGAATAGTTGTATGAATACTCATGTCGTGCAATGTACACCATCAATTATTTTTCTACTGATCATGTCATTTAAGTTGTTGTCCGTCAGTAAATCAAATTATTACTACTAGTAGTGCTATGGTATAGCCACTATTAATTGGTAAAAGATGAAAACATACATATAGAAACAACTGTTTCACAACTATTGACTGCACAGATGGCGCAGTGGTTAAGATACAAACCTAACATGTCGGTACCATGGGTTTGATTTCCACACAGGAAAGATCTATGTGCGATTCACAAATTGTTTTTTTGAATTTGGTTGTAATTTGTGTCCGTAAATAGTATAATCCCCACAATATAAAGATTATTTCGTTGGGTGTGGCCGTGGGTTCTTGGTTGTGTCTCAAAAAATGTTTACCATTTTCCATGCATTACATTTAATAAATGCCATAATTTTTTTTTAATGAAACAAATATATTGAATATGCCTAATACAAAACCAACCACATGAGGCTTTGACGTGATTGCACCAAAAAACCCCGGCGCTCAGAACTTTGGTATTAATTGCAGAAACACAGGTCATCACCTGAGTTCATATACGCGCCACTGCATCTAAGCCTCCTCCACTATAGGAGCAAAAGTAATCTACTATACCGCGCTGGTCAGATGGGTGATAAAGTAGTAACGTGTGGATGGTATTGGATTTTATTTTGAGTTCTTTTTTTCTTACATAGATATAGTCCTTAGAACTCTTTTATGACAGCTACAAACAAAATAGGTGAATTGTATTCTTACTTCATCACCTCACAGAAAAACGCACAGGTACTCTACATGCACTCTTTAATATTAATTTTCTTTAAATAATTATATATTAGTATATTCCGTGAATAATACAAACTTCAAATTTTCTACATAGATTCCTCATGAAAAGATGGTATTAGTTAAGATCGATCTTTTGGCAATTTCACCCCTAGCAAGTATAATACGGGATGAATGGTTGTATGTGATTTCGTAATTTTTAACCTCAACTGCACAGATGGTGCAGTGGTCTAAGTAACGACTTTCCATGCTGAGAGACCTAGGTGCGATCCTGCGCAGAACAACTGTTTGTGCGTAAGAATAATTGTTCTGCGTCTGAATGTTATTTGCGTCCGTTAATTGTTTGAGTAATCTCCAGGGACAAGAGTTTATTATTCTTAGTTGGGTGTTATATGAAAAGAATATAATAAGCATGGACTCTTCTACACATGTTCCTGTTTATAAATAAAAGTACTGCGTTTCGGTGTTTGCAATAATTTAATTCTGAAGAGGTTTAAATAGAGGTGAAATATACTATGACAGAAATACGTTTTGAAAGTAAAACATTGAAAATGTTTATGTATTTTTCAAGTTTCAAATTTTTTCATATTGAAAATTAATATTTTTACCACCTTAGTATCCGATGTTTTAGAAGTAGCATAATGTTAACATAACATCCTACTTCTGACACTAAAAGTGTATTAATTTTGCTATACTGATACATAGTCATTATACTCTAAACTTATGGATAAAAAGGAGAAAAATATCTTATGAAGTGTAAACTAATTAACATAATGCCAATACATAAAAAAAAACAGGAAATGGTCTGTATGTTACTTACTTGTATTTTACAGCATAAAAGCGACTGCATTCATTAAATAGTTACGTCTGTTTTTAAAATTAATAGGCGGTTATACTATTTAGAGCATTAATATTTTTACAGCTTTTATTTACCAATTGTTTATCAAGTTTTGCGTTCACAATTATCGTCAAATTGTTTGTTTTGCTTGAAGAATGATTAATGCCCTAATCGCCCTAAAACGAGCTTCATTTATAGCTATGCTTACACATTTTTCGAGTTACATAAACAAGGCTTGTAAAATGTTGAATGAGGTGCAAATATTTGAAACGGAATATTGGATTGATATATTCGAAACTTATACGTAAAATATGATGTTTTACATAGTGACCTGGAGGCATTGGTGGACGATCCCAGCGAGTCATATGCGGAACACGAGGTGTTTGAGAACCAGTAAGTACTTCAGTTTGTTGACCACTGCATGCATTTTAATCGGCAGTGCTCACAGTCAACGTGTGGAAGGTTCAGTGTCCCAGGTTGTACCTGGTACTAATAACACAAATAACCACTATTGGATATTGCTACCATTCGCTATAATTGTTTTGTACTATTCCAAGTATGTATATAGATAGACTAATGTTCAGTCAAAACAATTTGGCCACAATAAAAACACGGCCATACACCCTTATAAAATATTTCATCATTGATTCTAGCATCTGACATGTACTAACTCTAAAACAAACGGTAAACTGTTTCAGTAGTTATTGTAATAAAAAGAATGGAATTTATGTGGTGATTTTTATATAGCGCCATATAATAAACAATCAGACCTTCTCCATAATGGTAAGGAAATTGACCTACTGTACTACGCTGGTCAGACGTGTTGGTATAGGGGTTTGTTTCGAGTTTTACTTCTCTCGCATAGGTATTATATGCATTATATATAATATTATATATTCCTTAGTCGTCTCTTACCATCACCCACAGGTAAGATAGGAGGTGGTGAAATGTATTCTTACTCAGTCACCACACGGAGAATTTATTTCCTCAAATATGGTTTATACAGGTGGTACATTTAAATTTAGGTACATCATATTCTGCACAGTGGGGTTATAATTAATTAATTAAGCGTCACAATGATTTCAATTGATAAATATATCAATAATAAATAATACCATTGACAATGGTTAGTATCCATATTATTCATGTTACCATCCATGTGGTTTTTATAATGTACTAGCTTTTGCACGCGACTTCGTCCACGCAGAAGTCATCTCTGACGGAGGCAAATAGAAAAAGCAATGCAAGGCGTTGAAGTTTTGTCGCTAGGACAATGCACAACAGCGTGAGAATCTGGGATGTGGTCGCAGCCTTCTGCGAATTAGTTGTCTGGCGGAATTAGGCAATAGGGCGGGTGGGAAAGAAAATACTCTACGGTGACACGCTCTACCGTTGGTGCGTTGGGCGGTACAGGTGTGAGTACCTGTAGTGAGGTTTATTGTGTGAGGGCTTCGAATCGAGATGATACTCGAAAGAGTAACCCACCGGATGTGCCATCGCTAACAAACATTCGGTTGCAGTAGTGCGCCCGCACGGTGTAGAGGTACGCGTACGGCGGGTTATGGGGTCCTGCGTCGATTCGGACATTTTGGGCGGCATGTGTCTATATGACATAGCCGGTCACTAAAGAAAAAAAAATATATTGCCTTTAATATCCTATTTACCGTGTGGCGATGGGATAAGAATATAATTATCACCACCCCTTATTTGACCGTTTTGTTTCAACGGCAGAGTTGGTCTCTCCAGCAGAATGTGCTGCAGCCTCTTCCTGAGAAACGTATATGGACGCACTGCTATGTTGCCAAGCGTAGCGATTGCATCTCATCTGTGGGGAAGGATTACGTCGAATAGTAAACGGAATATGTTCTGTTTCTGTTGATTAAAATAGATTAACGTACATGTGTTAGTGTAGTCTCAGATATTACTTCTCTGTGCAAGAATTACCTGACTATAGGCGAAAATGAAGTTCAAAGTGATTTCCATTATTTGTATTGTAGGTTGAAAATATCAGAAATATCAAAACAATTTTCATCCTCCCATTCACACCTGCTGACACATTTTCAAAAAATATATTTTTAGTGAGTCTCATCATTCAGCCTTTTGTAATCCACTGCTATACATAGGCCTCCCTCGTATTTCACCATAAAGTGCGGTCTAGTTCTCCCCGCATCCAACGATTCCTAGCAACCTTCACCAGGTCGTCGGCCCACCATTGGGCGATCAACACTGCGATGTCCGATACGTGGTCGCCACTCGAGAAACTTTCTTCTCCAATGGTTATCGGTTCGTCGAGCCATGTGGTCTGCCCATTGCCACTACAGTGTGCTAATTTCTCTTTTTTTTTTAAATACACCTCCCTGCACTTAGGAAATAATCCTTGTATCGCGGGGGACTTTACAAACATGCAACTAACGCAGACAAATTACACCCAGACTCAGAACAACACTTTGTGGATCACACAAAGTATTGTCCTACGTAGGAATCAAACCCACGGCACTGGCACGGAAGGTCGGTATCTTAACCACTACGCCATCTGTGCAGTCGTATTCTTAATTCTTCTTACTATGTCGATTACAGCCGTTCTTCTGCGGATTGCCGTATTAAGGATTGTCTCTCGCAGAGAAAATCCGAGCACAGTCCGCTCCATAGCATGCTGAGCGACTTTGAGCTTTATTATGAGGTCTACAGTTAAGGACCACATTTCCGTGCCATAAGTCATCCCTGGTAACACACACTGGTCATAGACCTATGTTTCTGTGTTAGTGAGTCTCAAATAAGCATAATGTAAGTAAATATTTTGTATGACAATAAATAAATTATTTTTAAGTGTTGTTTTAATTATTTATGCACAATTATGAATGTATGTAGGTAATACAATATAGCGACCTATTAGATAAATCCTGTTAGTAAATCATATATTATAACTGGTATAGTTATAGGTATTCTACAAAATGAGAGTGACGTCGCTTTGTAGTCGAAGCTTGTATATAAATATACCACAACCACCGACAAACCGACCACGTGAGGGTGACGTGTCGGCGCTTTGTAGTCGAAGCGTGTATGTACCCAAAATGATAACTCATCGGACGAGACATCGAAGTCAAGGAATCAGTAACAAGGGCCCGCTCAAATAGCTGTAAGGGATATAGATATATACGGCATGTGATATTAGGACACACTACCTTTCCGTTGACCCGAATGGTTCCGGAAAGGTGTGATTAAACTGTAGCCTCATCTCAGCTCATAAGTGTCCTACTGCGGCCCTCGAGCCTTCTCCACATGAAAGGGAAATTGTTAATATTGGGTATTACTTAGAGATTTCCTTCGCTAGTGACGTTGTTTATGAAGTTATTTATTTATGTCTTTCGGTCGTCTCTTACAATGATCCGTAGGAATGGAAAAGGTCAAGTGTCATATTGAAGCTATTCTTTCTCCATCATAATACGAAAATAGCTTATGAAAGAAAAAACAGGGATTGCCCACTTTTTGTACAAGTAAGTAGTAGAATATACTTACCTATATATTTAAATAAGAAACAAATTGGCTTAACAAAGCGAGCTCCAACACTATCCCACAACCTGAGCATTTATATAGTACTCTTTATTGAAAAATTATCACACCTATATATTTGTGCCATAGTAATTTAACATCATATCTAGATGTGTAATTTATCAAAAAAAAATTATAACCATTAGAAAAAATATAACATTAGGTACCTATAGCAATTTTTATTCATTGAATAGACGTATTTACCATTAACGCCATCTGTTAAAATACTAAAGAGTTAACATCGCTGTAGCAGAAATACACTCAATACTAGAAGATATCGTAGTTAATCTGTATAATACTAGATGACACTACACATCACGTTGTAGAATAACACTTAATATAATTTGATAATTAACTTTACGTTCGTTAAATGTTTGTGTAATCTTTAGGAACAAGAATTTATGTATTATTTATAGTTGGGGTGTTATATTAAAAGAATGTTATAATAGTACATTAATGCCATCTGTTAGACAACTAAAGAGTTAACATCGCTGTAGCCGAACTAAACTCTGTACTGGAAGACCTCATAGTTTATCTTTATAATACTAGATGACCGCTAAATCAATTAACGTATAATTTAATTTGATTAATAAAAAAATATCTAAAATGATTTGTCGTATGAATTATTTACCGAAACCCATATCAATCCGATATTCTATATAAAAAATAATATTTAAAAAAACTGTCATAAAATTTATTACCCGTTAAAAAAACTACGCGAGCCTTCACAAGGCTCAACATTTTGCTAGTAATAAACCATATTTTACAAAAATAAACAGTATTTCATTTTTAACGTTTCCATTCAGACCATATATAATCTACATAAACAAAACCCACACTCAGAATAATCATTTATGGATCGCACAAATAACTGTTCTGCGAGGGAATCGAACCCATGATATTCCCTATAGGTAATTATTTTACACATAAAATTATACAATATATGGATGGCGTAGGTATTTTTTTTAAGTGTTTTTGGCAAACACATTTAGATCTTAAAATATTAAAAAAATATATTGAAAAAAATAAGTGTTAAAATTAAAAAAGATTTAACCTAGACGAGAACCGTAGCCGCCTAGAATACACTGCTCGATTTCCCAACTGAGTTATACTTATTTTCAAAACCAATGTCAAAATTTGCCTTCATATTCTAATAGTTTTCAGCCAAAGTAAAATTATATTCTGTTAGCTGAAAATACTGCTATACAATATTTTATGAAAATCGTTTACAAAGATTTTAAATAGATATTAGATACAATTATAGTTTTTACTATTTATTTTGAAGTAGGTAACTAAATAGATATAGACATAGGTAAAAGAGCAGACGGTGTTCCAAAAGTACAATATGTCATTACTCCTTCTTTTCCCGTCTGCCTCAAAAGGCAAGGTTGAGGGACATAAATAAGGCAGTTATCATCACTGCAGCAGGTACCTAGTAAACTTGAAACGAAATTATATGCCAACCCGTCTTGAAAGCGTACCAAGTATAAGTAGTCGGCACGTGCCTGCATTAGGTACAATGGAAGAATAAAAGGGAAGTTTTAAATGTGTATTTTACTCCTCAAATTGGAGTATTCTTCCCTCATTATTTTGAGAAAGTGGACCACCTGACCTGTACTATAGGTACCTACAAAAGTACGTTTTGGCTTGTTAAATCATTATACTGGAAACCATGTACCTATTATACGACGCAAGCATATATACGCACAGCCTAGTTAAGGATACTACGTATCCTATAACTATTATACTATACACAACCTACATACATAACTATATATATAACTATTATATATATACATAACTATTATACACAACCTACAATACACAAAGTATTGTTGTAGGATAAGAAATTATATATTTTAAGAAATTAATTTAAAACATTGAAGTACATATTGTTTTTACTTTATATATTTTTTAAATTTGATAGCAATTTTAATCAATTACATCCGTAAAAAGGAATGTTCTCAATATTCCTATCTTCACTTGGGACCATATCTATACAGCACACTAACGCAATTTTGGAAAAACCAGGTCCTAGACCTTTGTTTACTATAGAAAGCAATGGTGTCAAAGCTCATCTTATGTTGGTAGTTCGGTAAAATAGAATAAACAAACCACAACTGTCAGTCAAAATCCATTAACACATAAACAAAAACGACAATACATTCTCACAATTACACACATACTCATGAAATACCAAACAATTTTATTGCCAGTCTATATGCCAAATGATATAAGGCCACTTATACGTTTCATCAAAATATAATATGTGAAATAAAACTAATTTAGGGGTTTTTATGGAATGAATAATATTCAGTTTAACTTATTCAATTATTGCAGTCTTGAATATTATTACAGCATTTTTACTGACGCATATCGAAAATTGAACTATTCATTTATTGAGCAACTCTTTTGTGTTAACAGCTCTTCCCACAGATTACAAAAGAATATGACATTGACAGTTACAATTGTAACGTAATTGTATGAAGATGTAACTGACATTTGTCTATGGTAGTTCGGCAAAATAGCCACTGCGATTTCATCAAACATTGTCAAAATTGCGTTTTGTTGTTACTGTTAAATTATTGCAATAAGAAGCGTAACTGGGTAATAAGTGTAAATTTTATCTAATTTATTATTAAATCGTATTATTATTTAGTTTTTATATACAACTTTGTATAAATCAACCAATTAGTATAATTGATTAATTGTAATTAAACACGAGTCTGACAAAAAAGCTAGTGTCTCCGTACGAATTGTAAAAAAAAAAAGTAAGTAGTTTTTTTTTTTATAAATGTTTCAGAATGCGGTAAAGACCAAGGCCGGCTTTACTTATAGTGCAGAGGGTGCGGTGCACCCAGGCGCCGGGTACTAGCGGGCGTCGGGTGCTAGCGGGCGTCGAGAGCCACTCCGGACACATAGAGCCTCCACTGTAACGCACCGTACCTAACCATTTATAAACGTAGTGGGTGCGTTATTTGACAGGTTTGGGTAGGTTGCTTTGTTGCCATGCTCACTGTACCTCAATAATCCAATCGCGTTTACCTGGTTTTATGTCAAAACAACGAGACTAAGTATGGAACAATACATTCCAGCGAGATTCTAAATTTATACGAACGTGTTGTAACTATGAACCTATTCCATTTTCTTCACGCATTTTGATACAAGAGGGCGGCGGGTGCCAGCCATTGCTTGCACCCGGGCGCTACATTATCTAGAGCCGCTCCTGGTAAAGATCGTTGTAATTGTGACTTCATAGCTTTTTTTCACCATCCATGTGATGACGGAGTAAAAACACAAACCACCAGCCCCGTTTTTTTAACCATGGGTGTCGCATAAGACGACTAAGGGACGAAAGTGTTGAGACATGTATGTACTGAGGTAATTATTATTTCTTAGTCTGTCAAATTTCTTTATCTTCCCGGCCGAAGGACTTGAAGGGTCAAGAATGATAAATATTTCGGAAGATGGTTACTTAACCACTTTTAATTATAATAAAAAGTTCAACGATAAAAAGTGGCTCAAATTTCTCTAATGTAATTGGAAAGTATTTTTTTATTTAAAACACCAAACTGCGCTAAGGAAAAAATCCTTGTATCGCGGGGGACTTTCCAAACATGTAATTAACGCAGCCATATTACACCCAGACTCGGAACAATACTTTGTGCAGCACACAAAGTACTGTCCCACGTGGGAATCGAACCCACGGCACTGGCACGGAAGGTCGGTAGGTATCTTAACAATGGTTAAAATGGCACAATGGTGCCAATTGTGCAATATTGCAAGGGTGTAAATGGCTGGAAGTCGTTCTATGACGCAAGATTTAATTTTTTCATTTACAAATAGGAAGTAGTGAGAACAAATTGCATTTTTATTCCGCCATTACACGGAACAGACGGACGAAAGAAAAACTATTTACACCAATGACTTCTAAATTTCAGGTAACATCTAGACATTCACAAGTAACATCAATGATTAGGTAATTATCATCATTCATCATTCTCCTACTCTTATCCCAATTACTTGGGGTCGATACCATATGACGTACTCTTCTTTCATAGTACATATTGTAAAAGTTATTGGCAATAGTTTTATGACCGGCCGCCTGCCAGACGTCAAACCAGTGTGCTGAGTGTGAGTTTTGTCGTTAACATTACGCGCTCGACGACGTGCGCGTAAGCATGCCATTTGTATGAAGAAATGTAGTTTCAAAAACGCGCCACTAGTGGCGCTGTATATTTCTTCATACAAATGGCATGCTTACGCGCACGTCGTTGAGCGCGTAATGTTAACGACAAAACTCACACTCAGCACACTGCTCGGGAATGTAATTGTTGAGCAAACGGCATCAGATGGAGTTGGACCAGGTTGTTATAAATGATTAGGTACCTAGGTAATTAATACTGTCATTTAATAAAAAAAAAAATTTGTGTAATATCTCAGGTGTAAAATAAAATGTATGTGTCTGCGAAAACTGACAACCAAAAAGGTATATAATATTTATAAAAAAAAAACATCAATAATTGTTTTAATATTTTATTTTGATATAAAAAAAAACCTTAACATATAGTCAGTCTTTTTCTTACGTGTAAACAGGACCATAAGAGTGGATAGAGGATCAGTCATCAATGCTATAAATCAAGATGTAGAACTAACGACACCCAAACTTTAGGTGACACCTAAAGCAATTCAACATAATAGTTAATTAAAGTTTTTGATTACAAAACAAATTAAAAATTGTATAATGTATATAATATATATTTATTTTACGATATGACGGAGATAACATGTGCGTGTTTCTTATATAGTGTTAGGTGTCACCTAAATTTTAGGTGACACCTAGAGCAATATAAATAACATAAAATTTTTGGATTATAAATAAAATTAAAATTACATATATTTTACGATATGACAGATAACATCTATATAGTGTTTAGTTCCTTATATAGCCTTGGGTATCACCTAAAAATTAAGGATAGTTGGTGGAAACGGTCAAAATTTTTTATATATTTTTTTGATTAGTATAGTGTTACAGTACCAGGCAATAAATACCACCCATCGTTCTTCAGAAAGAGACAATCGGTTAATTTCGACTTCGTAGAGCGTTATCTCTGTCGTACACTGTCTGCGTGACGTTTGGCATTCGTTATACAAGTGCGTGATGACTCATACTTTCCGTGTGGTGACGGAGTTAGAATACTATTCACCACCCCATATCTTACCCGTGGGTGATCGTACGAGGCGACTAAGGGATATAAAACGCATATAACATATATGCAAGAGAAGGAAAACTCGAAACAAATCCCTTTACCAACACGTCTGACCAGCGCGGTATAGTAGGTTAATTTCCCTCCTATTACGGAGGAGGCCTGAGTCCAATAGTGGGACATTTATGGGCTGTGATGATGATGATGATGATATACAAGTGCGTCCTATCAAACACATACCTATAGAGTTATTAAAACAGCAACAATTTAGAGAAAAAGAATTGTACGATAGCTGGATTACGGTTGGAAATCCGCTCCAATCGTGCTGCCACTTACACCACTGTGAACTACACCGTATGACATTCAATTCTCGCATCGTATTATATTTTCGTCTTTTAAGTAGACGTGTGCCATCTACCTACCATGCTATCTATCTACAGCGTGGGTTCGAATCCCACTTTTAACAAATGGATTTTTATATATAATCAAGCATATTAAATGCTAAATTTCAGAAATTTGTACAATTTTTGTATTTTATTAATTAACAAAATCTTAGGAAACTTATCGACCGGGTTGGTCAAGGATTCTGTACCAGTGGCCAGCCCAAAAAGCGATGTGGAGGGAATGTGGGGAGTTAAGTGGCCACGCGCAGCCCTTTCATCGCCCCGGACGAATTGAACGGCGTGTCTCCAGACCATAGCCTGTCAAAAAGAAAGTAATCTTGTAGACTCAAATCGTCAACTTGTCCTTCAAGCGTGACCATAGCGTTATTTCTGTTAAGTCTATGATGCTGAAGATATTGGCGATTACTTAACAGCGCCATGTTTTAGTTTGATATGTGTATACAATGCACCAGAATGGGCGAAAGTAGCTCGACAATGTTTACACTGCAATGGTCTTTCACCGGTGTGGGTCCGAAGGTGAGACTGTAAAATGTTCTGCGTCTGAAATAATTAAGGTATAATTTAGTAGATATGCAATAAATAATGTAACTATAATATAATAATAATTTGAAATAGAATTATTTAATACTACTACGTTCGAGGTCACGGTAGCACTGTTCTCGTATGACCTTGAACGCTGTAGTTTTCAAAACGTGGGGAAATTACTTTCCATGTGGTGACGGAGTAAGAATACTATTCACCACCCCATATCTTACTTGTGGGTGATCGTACGAGACCACTAAGGGATATAAAACGCATATAACATCTATGCGAGAGAAGGAAAACTCGAAACAAAACTCTATACCAACACGTCTGACCAGCGCGGTATAGTAGGTTAATTTCCCTCCCACTGCGGAGGAGGCCCAAACCCAACAGTCGCACATATATGGGCTATGATGATGATGATAGTAATAATTTGAAATATAATTATTTAATACTACCGCGTTCAAGGTCACAGTAGCACTGTTCTCGCTTGACCTTGAACGCTGTAGTTTTCAAAACGTGGAGAAATTAAAAATCAAATACAAACGGGATAAAATCTGTAAAATAGTTTTATTTGAATTTACATCCTCATCTCAGCTCGTATATGTCCCACTGTTGGGCTCGAGTCTCCTCTAGAATAGGAGGGCAGGTTGATATAGTGTTTTATTTGAAGTTTCTTTCTTTGATGCAGGTATTATATGTATATCATAGTTGACTTTTGCTACACCTACCAGTAAGATAGGTAGTGGTGAATTGTATTCTTACTCCGTCACCACACAGATAATAATAATGGTTTTTTTTTATTGCATATGGTGGCAAACGAGCAAGCAGCACACCTGATGATAATTGTTACTGCCGTCCATGGAATTTACAATACTAGAACCCAATCAAAAAGTTAGGCTTCCGGCTCTCTCGCTCACCGAACGAAGTGCAATAGCACATTGCCATTGCTCAGACGTCGATCTTCTGCTCAGTGTGATACTACCCCGGACGGACCGGCCCACGGCTGTAGACAGAACTGTCAACAGCGTGGTCCTACCATTATTGAAGTATGTAATACTATATTGTATGCGAGTCTAATAGTATCTTAACTAAGATGTTATCATACATACATATCATCACGCCATATCCCTTACAGGGTAGGCAGAGAGAACAGAGTGCCAGAGAACTCTATCTCTGCATACTTCACTCGCTTCCTCAACATTCATAATTCTCTTCATACACGCTCGCCGGTTTCGGAGACTCTTGACTCCACCTTCCTTCAGTACATGACCGATCTGGTCTAGGTAGGTTAGTCTCGGTCTCCCTCGGTACCTACATCCTACATCCTGTTATCGATACAGTCAATATGACTGCAGTACCTACATATAATTGTAGGAATATTATAGAGATCGAAACTATCGACATATCTGAAACTGTAACCGAAATAAAAGTTTCGTATAGTCGGGAGTCTTTTATAGATTTTCTTTCAACCAGTCGTATTGATAGTCTAAACGTTAGTCTCTCCAATGGTGAACGATACAGTAAGTAACATACATATTATTTCTCTTTTAGAATTATTCCTAAAAATTATTACTCGTATTGAATTTTTAACCAAAATTATCCGAAACTGTCGTACCTATAAATCGAAATTATTTAATTTCGGTAACCATAATATTATTTTAATAGCCGTATCTGTATACACATTGGAAAGTTATACATATTGTATTGTAAATATATTGTGAATCCATGTTGTATTATATTCTTCATCCATATCTGTATACATATAAAAAAAGTTTCTATATTGTATTGTATATACAGTATGACTGGTAAAAGACTGTACATATCGAAGGAGACGATAGATAATGGTCACATGTAACCAATAAAAATATAATAAGAAGGTAATATTAATTAACTAGATAGTAAACCTCAACAATATTAGTGTGTCAGGATTCTCAAAAAGATGGTCACCTTCTCAACATTTCTCGATACAAATCAATCGTACCTCGTACACTGCCATTTGGTCGAGCATATGCAATTTCCCAACACTCTTAGTGAAAATAACACATTCTATCACACTTCACACATAAATAGTCAATTGAAAGACGCGTAGGTTAACAAACACGGAAATGCAATACACCTGATACGGCGCACGCGCTCTGACTGATCAGCTGACCACAGACGGACACTCACCCCGGGGACATCCCTCGGGGGGGCGGGGCAGGGCAGAGTGTGCGCGGGAGCCACTACTTAGCACTGTTGTCAAGGTCACGCGCTCGGCTAATTACTATTTTAATGTAATTTCAATATCTATGCGGAGGTGTACGTAAATAAATATTTTTATAGGACAATTAGTTCAAAATTTAAGTATCAATTTTTTTTACATATTCGGTATTAGAATCGAGTACTGAATACCCTCTCTCAATATGTACAATCTTTTACCAGTCACCCTGTATATTGTGTACCCACATGGTATTGTATTCTTTATCCGTATCTGTATATTTTGTATCCATATTGTATAGTATTCCCTAATCGTATCTGGATACATATCGGCAAGTTATCCATATTGTATTGTAAATATATTGTGAACCCATGTTGTATTGTATTCTTCATCCATATCTGTATACATATAGAAAAGTTTCTATATTGTATTGTATATATATTGTGTACCCACATGGTATTGTATTCTTTATCCGTATCTGTATATTTTGTATCCATATTGTATAGTATTCCCTAACCGTATCTGCATACATATCGGCAAGTTATCCACATTATATACATCATAAGGTGAAAAGTTTACTTACAGTGAATCCCCGACCGCAGAAATGACATATCTTGTTACGTGGCGGACGTTCCTTGTTATGTACATAGTTTACATGTCTACGTAAAGACGAAGCGCATTTGAATACCTGTGAAAGAAAAGAAAATCTAGATTAGATTGTGACGTCATTATACACGTTAGAATTGAATCTTTAGTATTACAGAGAAACATTTTAATTATTACATGAGACATCATCTCATATATGTCCCACTGCTGGGATAGATCCGCCTCCACAATAGGAGGGTAATTGACCTACTATACCACGCTGGTCAGACGTGTTGGTATAGGGTTTTATTTTGAGTTTTCATTCTCTTGCATAGGTGTTATATGCGTTTTATATCCCTTAGTCATCTCTTAAGATCACCCACGGGGAAGATAGGGGTGGTAAATTGTATTCTTATTCCACACCGCGGTAGGTTCATACCAGATACATTTCATCCATCCTCATAATCTTACCTTAGGACATTTAAGACATCGATGCGTGTTCAGTTTAAGATGTTCCCAGTTGATGTGGTTTTGAAGGCTGATCTTTTTAACGAACTTCGCACCGCATTCGTCGCAAATGAATCTGTGAATATTATTAATTATATTGGCAAACTCGATTAACCGGACTAATTGTCGTTAGGTATTCGGATAATCGAAAAATCCGGATAATAGAATGTACGAAGAAAAGCTATTTTTGTACATATTGTATAACAAATTTCAAATTCAAATTAATTTATTATGCATAAACCCTGCGAGGGCACTTACATATTGTCATTTTTTTTACATTTAAAGTTAATCTAATAAACTACCACCGGATCGGAATGAGACCGCTACTGAGAAGATCCGGCAAGAAACTCAGTGCGTTTGTCTATTTATATTTTATGTATGTTATTATATTTTTTTTCATTTTTTATATATAAAAGTAGTACATGTTTATTATTTAATTAGCTTCAATGCGATGCCCTTCGAACGCAATAGTTAAAATACAATAAAGAAAGACCATGGCTGGAACGGATCCCACAAGCGGCACCCGATCACGAGTTAATTACTAGAGAATCCATCCATCCATCACTCCCCTCAACCAGGAGGGAAGGGAGAGACCCGCTCCACGCAGCTACCGCAAGCGGACCTTTCAGTGAGCATGACCAATATCATACCACCAACATTCTGCAGTGGTTAATAATAACGAAATGCGTGGAGCATAAAGATCAAGCTAAGCGCGGGCTGGTAATGCCAGTTCCGACACGTTCCCTTGTATTATTTTGACTTGTATAGGCAAGTTTGCGATTGGTAGTCCGGATAATCGAATCGAATCCGTATAACTGATGGCCGGATAATCGAGTTTCCACTGTATACAGGTTGTAAGGGGACCGCTCCCGAAAACAAAGACAGGTAACCCTACTAGTCCCACTTGTAATGATAGGCTAGAAAAAAATCGATTCAGATAAAAAAAAAATTTTTTTCACCACGCGAGGTCGTTGAACTCTTGAACATATGATCGTGAGTTTTGAATAGATTGCGTCTTTTCTCATCTGAGTATAGTTACGTATTTTTTATCGAGTTATCGTTACATGGCACTGTCCTAATACGATGGAATGGGAAAAAAAACTTAAAAATATTTGTCAAAAAAAATTTTTTGTCATCCTGATCGATTTTTTTTATTATGGCATTACATTTCGTGCCGAGTAATATTACATTTTACCATCACTTCAAACATCACACATGACATTTCATTTAATATAAGCCTTAATGCAGGCGCAGCGCGGTCCAGTAGTTCTATCCCTCTCACTCTCCCCAAAAGACACACGGCGCGTTTGAGAGATAGATAACCATTACCAAATTACCGAACATTGCAGAAATACAGAACAGTACACGAGTGTTCGGCGTCATTTTTAATGTGATGTGTGATGTTTAATGTCATGTCATGTTTAGTCGCGCAATGTGTAATATGACAGTACGCGGTCGGGTAATATTACGTGTGATGCATCACTCGCATTACTTACACATGTCTAGTTCCAACTCACTCACTCACCGAACGTCAAAATGCTACACGATATTCCGCTAGCTAGGCTACACGATATTCCGTCACGTTTCACAAAAAACATGACGGAATATCATGTAGCTAATAATCTGCCTCATCCCATACTATATGAAGATCATGACGACCGTTCTGCCATGAACGAAGGGATTAAGAAGAAAACCTGTTCATACCACTCTTAATTTTTCCATTACTAGCGCAACTTTTAAACTTTCCCTCATAATGTAGTAGGACTAGTCAGTCCTCTAGTGACCATGATCACTGTAAAGTGTTCGAAACGTCGGGAAAATCATAAATCAAATACAAACGCTGATAGAATCCGTAAAAGTAGTTTTATTTCAAATGTGTAATACTCGCGTAAATATTAGAAGTCATTTCCCTCATAATTTCATACCTTTTACACCCCTTTTTTTTTTGGTGGACTATGGATGCGTCTCGCCCCGTCAAATCGGTCCGGGGTGACGGAAAGGCGGCGCGTGACCCCATAGACCCACCGTAAAACTCCTCTCTCTTCGCCGTGCGAGCGGACCACCGGTACCCGATTTTTGTCTTCGGTGGCCCCGTTGCATATAAGAAATAAAATAAGAATTTGGTTTTTCATACCTTTTATCGCTATCGCTAATATGCTTGGAGTGTGTTGTTAGGTGTGTCCGAAGTGCATTCAACGAGGCGTAGTGCGTCCGACAGAGGGCGCAGTACGCTCGGGGGGCGTGACCGTGGGCGCTCCGCGTGTGCGCTACAAGACCAGACCTGGCTCTATACGTTTTATCGCACGCATCACAACGAAATACACGCGATGACTGGCGATGCACCGTGCTGAAATTTTTTATATACTGAAAAACATACATACATACATATCATCACGCCATATCCCTTGCAGGGTAGGCAGAGAGAACAGAGTGCCAGAAAACTCTATCTTTGCATACTTCACTCGCTTCCTCAACATTCATAATTCTCTTCATACACGCTCGCCGGTTTCGGAGACTCTTGACTCTACCTTCCTTCAGTACATGACCGATCTGGCCTAGGTAGGTTAGTCTCGGTCTCCCCCGGTAAAAAAAAATAAAAAACATAATATTACATATATAACTGTAACCTAGTATGATTACGTTAATACACATTTTGATAGAGTATTTGGTAAATATTGCACATCGGCTCTAGAAAAAAAGACAATCGATTAATATCGGCTTCGTATAACGTTGTCTGTCATAATAATGTAATATATAAGTATATAAAAATATAATTTTATAACCATTAAAAAAATTATCATTAACAATTTTGTATTCATCATTTCAGCTCATATATGTCCCCACTGTTGGGCTCGAGCCTCCTCCTTAATGGGAGGAAAATTGATCTATTATACCACGCTGGTCAGACGCGTTCGTATAGGGTTTTGTTTCGAGTTTTCCTTCTCTTGTATAGATGTTATATGCGTGAGATGTTATATTCTTACGTTACCACAAGAAAAATTAAATCAATCATTTTATATTAATTGGTTATAATATTATTGTAATACTAACGCCATTTGTTAAAAAACCAAAGAGTTAAAATCGCTGTAACAGATCTAAATAAAAAAAAAACTGTCTTCAAAACTATTACCCATTAGAAAAACTACACGAGCCCTAACAAAGATTAACTTTTTGCTAGTAAGTATAGATTTTCCATGTGGTGACGGAGTAAGAATACAATTCACCACCCCCCACCCGTGGGTGATCGTAAGAGACGACTAAGGGATATACAACGCATATAACATATGCAAGAGAAAGAAAACTGAAAACAAAACCCTATACCAACACGTCTGACCAGCGTGATATAGTAGGTCAATTTCCCTCCCATTATGGAGGAGGCTCAAGCCAACGGTGGGACATATATGAGCTGAGACGTATAGCTTTAAATTTAAAATTTCTACTAATATTATAAAGTTGAAAAGTTTGTTCGGTTGTTCACGCTAATCTCGGAAACTACTGGTTCGATTTGAAAAATTCCTATAGTGCTGGATAGCCTATTTATCGAAGAAGGTTATAGGCTATGTTGTATGTATGTATATGGGCTGTGATGATGATGATGATGAAGTATAGATTACTTACTACATATGCTCCTTAAGGCTGTTATTATTGACGAATGTCTTGCCACATATTTTACAATCCTGTTTATGTTTATGCTTGTCCAAATGATATCTATATGTACGATTCACGCTGCGAACAAACAGATAAACATATTTAAATTACTAATTAGGGGTGTGCGAATATCGTTCGAATCGAATCGAATATTAATATTTGATTCGAAATTCGAATCGAATAATTCGAATTTTCGAATTATTCGAAATTCGACGAATAATTCGAAAAAAATCGAATAATTCGAAAAATTTCGAATAATTCGAGAAAAATAAATATCGCCGATTGTCACTAATGGCGAGAAGATATTTAGGAATACCTTGTACTTCTGCTGAAAGTGAAAGATTATTTTCCACTGCTGGTGATATTGTATCTGATAAACGAACTTCATTATCACCAGATTCAGTATCGTATTTATTATTTTTAAACAAAAATTTGTAGCAAATGTTCATACTCATTGTTCTATTCATGTAGTTATATTTCATGGTTTAAATAAAATATTTATTAATTATTAATGTCATATTTGAATATCGAACATAACAAACTCCGAATTTAAAATACAATAAAAATTTGCGAATAATATTATAATTCGGAAAAATTCGAAATTATTCGAATAATTCGAAATTTTTCGAATAATTCGAAATTATTCGAATAATTCGAAATTTTTCGAATTATTCGAAATTTTTCGAATTATTCGGGAACTTTCGAATAATTCGAAATTTCGAATTATTCGATTCGAGTTCCGAATCGAATATTAATATTCGATTCGGAACGAATAATTCGTAAGTTCGAATTATTCGCACACCCCTATTACTAATATTTATGTCCATTTTCATCAACGACTCCCAAATTTGAAATGAGTCAATATAAATTTTACTTATAAGTTACTAACTTTATGGATTATATCAGAGTTTATATTTGATTTTTAATTTCTCAACGTTTACAATAATTTACAGTGTTCATGGTTCACAGGAAGACTACCCTCCCGTGTCCTTGAACGCTATAGAATCCATAACAACTACTTTGAGATGTGTTGTAGCGGCTAAGAATACTACCAACCCTTTGCATGTGGATGTCGTGAAAGACGACTAAGACCTTTATAACGACCTGGGCCAACTCCATCTGATGCTGTTTGGTCAACAATTACATTCCCAAGGAGGGTTGACGTCGGACAGGCGGCCGGTCATAACAACTATTGCCAATAACTTTTGGAATATGTACGAGTACTTATTGAGACCATAAGTAATTGATATAAGAGCTGATGAATAATGATAAAGAACAAGTCCTGTAGTTTAAGTACTTTTTCTCAAACATGCTTGGAAATTTGAGCATTATTTTGACAACCTTCTTCGAAATAAATTGATATTGCTGTATCAGTACAGCTTCTCTTGGTCAGCCAAGTACATGCGAGCAGCGGCCGGCAAAAAAATATATGAAAATCCATATCGGTCGTGTTTTAGCGGCCAAATAAATATATATGTAAATTCATATCTGTCGTGTATTTTAAAAATGGAACGATTTGTTACTTCAAAACATGACAACCAAATATGCAACTTATCAGAGTTCTATTTTGGACTTTTGACGGGAATTTGAAAACGTCACGTGGTGCTCTTGTATTATATTCGATATCTTAGTGTTTTAACGTGTTATATTAGATAATTTTGATGGCATTTTATGTAATATGAAGCGGTGGAACTATTGAGATGTAGTGAATATCATATAAAAGTGCTTTACAAAGTTTTCGATTGCCATCAAAATTCCCACAAGATACCATTAACAGTGCGGCCATTGTACTGTTAATGGCGATAATTTGACTTAGACAACGACTAACCTGAAAGAATAAAAACGTGAAAATATTTATAACTTGCCACTGGCACCAAAAGCTCGTACATGTAGCTGATTGCCAATATATAAGAAGAAGAAGAGTTCTCGAACTGGCTTGAAAAAGAAACCCATTTTATAATGAAAAAAGAAACAAATGAACCGTTTCGTACGTGAAAAATATTGTTCGTCATGTATACAGTTCTACTTAGTACTACTTAGTTTTAATTTCCGCGCATTATTTGAGAAAAGTACTATACAAGTCTTGGCCACAACTAGGAATAGATGGACTTACGTATGTGTGCCTCGGCTTCGCCTCGGCCTACATTTACACGTTCGTCCATCAATATCTCTTTTGCTGGCCACGGCAGTAATGTACAATTTCATATTAAAAGAAACAAGAAATACTTACGTAGTTGTAAAGCCACACTCCCGACAGGTATATCCTCGCTGCAATGATGATCCAGGTGGTAGATGCTTCTCATCATAATGCTGTATAGCGGACGGCTCCTGAATGTATCGTTTGCCACACTCCATGCATTCCAATCTGTAATGAAAAAATTAGGAGGTTAAAATATCTACCATTCCCGTGTGGTGATGCAGTAAGAATACAATTCACCACCTTCTATCTTACTCATTGGTGATCATAAGATACGACTAAGGGATATAAAACGCATATAACATCTGTGCAAGAGAAGCAAAACTCGGGGCAAAAGCCTATACAAACACTTGACCGGAATGGTATAGTAGGTCAATTTTCCACCCATTATGGAGGAGGCTCGAGCCCAAAGGTGGGGCATATGTTAGCTGAGATGTTTAAACTTTCAATTAAAAATTTATACTAATACTAGCAGACCGGGCCACGCGTTGCTGTGGCTTAGGTTAGCCTCAGTAACACTTTTTGTTTATTCTAACAAATTGTAGCTTATATGAAGCGTTTGTACATTTAACATAGCGCCATCTATTAAAAGCTATTACTTACTGAATCCAGTCAATAGATTGCGCCATCTTTTAAAATCCTTTTGATATTACATATGATTTTGACTGTCAAATATTAGACATATAATTTGCAATAAAATATATTATAAATTGAGATTTAAGCTATCCTATCTTTTAAGTTGGATCAAACTATACTTGCTGTGTAAATTTGGTTAAAATCGGTTAAGTACTTTATGAGTCCATCGCGGACAAACAACGTGACACGTAATTTATATATATTAAGATTAAAAGAATTAAGAGTTTGTTCGATTGTATACGGTAATCTCAGAAACTACTGGTTCTAATGGCGATCTTGCATATACAAGTCAATACAACTCTTTAAGCTAGGGCTGCACTTGCGTGTATAGTCACGAAGCTTCGTGCAATGAGACGATACACGCAGATGTGACCGGTCATTATTGGCTATCGTCACGAACATTCGGGCTTCGTATGCGTTATCGCTTGGGTGGCGATAAGTCAAATGGTTTTAGCGCGCCAATATATCGCGCTCTGTGGTCAGACTAGCGTTTTTCATTTCGGCGGAAATTTTCGGTGTGTTTAGACGCGTTCGAGGATCTCCAGTTAATCAATAAATATGGAGTGGAGCGATGTTAAATGGTAGAATTTTTACACCATTATGAAGCTGAACCCATGAAGGGATCCAAAAAAATTATTATGTATTTATTAGCATCTTATAGCTGTAAAAGTAAAGCAACTCGTCATCCATAGTTAAACGCATGAAAATGATTTCGGCCATCTCTAATTATTGCACGATACTTCGTGTAAAATACCGAAGTCGCTAATATGACCAAAGTATTATCGCGATAACATTCTAGTGTACAAAACGTACGAAACTTCGCCACACAGTACTTCGGGACGATACACGCAGGTGCGGCCCTAACATTATAGTTCACGCAATTCGTTATTATTAACTACTGCATAATGTTAAACAATATATACAAAAACAGCTTTTCTTCGTACATTCTATTATCCGGATTTTCGATTATCCGAATGCCTAACGACAATTAGTCCGGTTAATAGAGTTTCCATTGTAATTCAAAACCAAATTGACTCACCTTCTTAAATGTCTCTTGGTATGTTCATTATAAGAATTTCTATTATTCAACTCTGATTTACATATGTTGCATTGTAAACTATTTTTCGTCTGAAATACAGAATTATCATCATTATCCTGTGCTAACCCAATTACTTACATACACACCCCACTCCCATCATACATATTTCAAAAGTTATTGTCAATATTTGTTATGACCAGCCGTCTGACAGACGTCAACACTACTTGTGAGTGTAATTGTTGACCAAACGGCATCAGATGGAGTTGGCCCAGGTCGTTATAAGGCTCTTAGTCGTTTTTTACTACATCCACGAGCAAAGTAAGGGTTGGTAGTATTCTTAGCCGCTACCACACAGCGAGGCTTGAACCTAGCAGTAAGATGTATTTAAACCGAGAGGACTGTCTCTTAATTGCCTTACTACATTCTCGGGCAAGATAGAAGGATGTTGAATTGTATTCTTACTTCATCACAACACTAAGAGCGGTTACGCACTACGTCCGATCTGAACCCGTGAAAATATGGATCTAGAAAACTCGGACCGTATTACGTGATTTTACGCCACAGCAGAGTAGAAAACTCGGACCGAATTACGTGATTTTACGCCACAGCAGAGTGTTCACGTCGTTGATCATGAGTCCTTTAAATCGACGTCAATTTCTGGCAATAATATTGTACGTACGAAGAATGTAGACGTACGTTCATACAAATAATTCTATGGCTACATCGGTCCGTCAAAAATCTTCTCCAGCATGGAGATTCTAGAATGTCGGAAAGAAATCAGATGACGGTGATCGGATGTAGTGCGTAAATTACCATAGAAATAGTTCTACGGCTACGACGGACCATATTTTCACGGATTCGGATCGGATGTAGTGCGGTACCGCTCTAAAAGTCATTCTTTAAATAGGGTTTAAGTTTAGAGCTCAGACGTCAACACTACTTGTGAATGTAATTCTTCTTCTTCTTCTTATGTATTGGCAATCAGCTACATATACGAGCTATTGGTGCCAGTGTCAAGTTATAAATATTTTCACGTTTTTAGTCTTTCAAGTCAGTCGTTGTCTAAGTCAAATTGTCACCATTAACAGTGCAATGGCCACACTGTTAATGGTATCTTGTGGGAATTTTGATGGAAAACGAAAACGTTGTAAAACACTTTTATATGATATTCACTACATCCCAGTATTTCCGCACATCAAATTACATAAAATGCCATCAAAATTATCTAATATAACACGTTAAAACACTAATATATCGAATATAATACAAGAGCAACATATGACGTTTTCAAATTCCCGTCAAAGTCCGTGAATGTAATTGTTGAACGAACGGAATCAGATGAAGTTGGCACAGGTTATAAATGAAATACAGATTATAAAATGAAAAATAAATAAAACGAGGCAACGAGCAGCAAATTTGCTCAGACGCCGAATTTTTATGTGTGTTACTACCCGGGACGGACCGGCCGCGGCTGTAGACAGAGAACTGTCAACAGTATGGTCCTAGCACTATTTAAAAGCAACTCCACAAGGCATACTATATGCATATAACACAAGAGAAGACTCTAAACTAACTCTAAATAAAACCCTACATCAAAGCATCTGACCAGCACGATGTATTAGATTAATATATCCCCTACTGACTCTTGAATATGACAGATTTACGAACAGAAAATCCAAGATTTCGTCTCCTACCTTCAGTTCCATCATCAGAGTATCTCAGTGTTACACCACACCATACATGAGTGTTTTAAATATTAAATCACATCATGATCATCACACACAGCCCATATATGTCCCACTGTTGGGCTCGGGCCTCCTCCGTAATGGGAGGGAAATTAACTTAATATACCGCACTAGTCAGACATGTTGGTATAGGGTTTGGTTTCGAGTTTTCCTTCTCTTGCATAGAAGTTAAATGCGTTTTATATCCCTTAGTCGTCTCTTAAGATCACCCATACTTACATCACATATATGATTGAAAAATATTGACTTATTAATTTAAGAAGCCTATGGCTGCCTGAAGCCTGGAGCTGATAACCTGCTGCCTGAATAGATATTAAAAATTGTTCCTAAGAACAATCTCGTTTACGTCAGCTATCAAACAAAAAAAATCTTATCATAATCGGTACATTAATTTAGGAGCAACAATGCCAAAGACAGACTATATACACAAACAAATGACAGCAGCAGATGACGTAGTAGTTAAGATACCGACCTTTCGTGCCTGCTGCTGTTCGATTCCCAGGCAAGACAATACTTTGTGCGATCCACAGTGTTGTTCTGAGTCTGGGTGTAATTTGTCTGCGTTAATTGCATGTTTGTAAAGTCCCACCACAATACAAGATTTATTAGTGCAGGGTGGTTTCTTAGCCGGGTGGGCCACCGAAGACAAAGATCGGGTACCGGTGGCCCGGTCGCACGGCGAAGAGAGGTGTTTGCAGGGTGGGTCTATGGGGTTGGGCGCCGCCTCTGCCGTCACCCCGGACCGATTAGCCGGGATGCGACCACGTCCATAGTCTACCGCAAAAAAAAAGGATGGGTTCTTATAAAAAAAAAAAACTAGCAGTATAAATTCTGACCTTCGTATGACGTTTCTCCATATGACTCCTCCATGTAATCTCATGATCGAATCCCGTGATACAATGCTCGCATCTGTATGGCAGCCTCAAATACTTCTCCTCTTTCGCCATACTCTCCCTCTCCTCTCTCAACTCCTCCAATGTCAAAGTCACCACTTTAATTTTTCCTTCATACTTATCAATCACCTTCTCCTTTTTTCTATTACTGATCTCAGCTAATGGTATATCAGCATCTACGTCTGAAGAATCCTGTTCGATTTTGATATCATTATCCAAATCATCTTTGAACTCATCGTTAAATATTTCGAGTTTTGTTTCCAAGCCATCGATAGGTTCGTTTGAATTCGTAATCTGAAGACTACAACTTTCGAAGTTGAATATTTTGTTTATTTTGGGAATATCCGCCTAGAAAATTTATGGTAATTTTGTATTAACTTGGCTCATATATTTCCCACTGTTGGGCTCGAGCCTTCAGCGAAATAGGAGGGAAATTACATACATACATAACATCACGCTATATCCCTTACAGGGTAGGCAGAGAGAACTGAGTGCCAGAGAACTCTATGCTTGCGTACTTTACTCGCTTCTTCAACATTCATAATTCTCTTCATACACGCTTGCCGGTTTCGGAGACTCTTGACTCCACCTTCCTTCAGTACATGACCAATCTGGTCAAGGTAGGTTAGTCTCGGTCTCCCCCGGTACCTACATCCTTCCACTTTCGCATTGTATATCTAACCAGATGTTAGTTCGGCATGCTTTCTACATATCCGAAGCATCGGAGCATTCCCTTTTGCATCTTTACACCAATACTCTCTTTCATACCTACTCGCGCTCTTACGTCGTCGTTACGAATGCGATCGGTCAGCCTAACTCCACAGATTTTCCGTAGAGATCGCATTTCGACCGCATTCATCTACCATATCTGGTTAGACGTGTTGGTATAAGGTTTTTATTTCTATTTCAAATTGTACTCTGGCATATAAAATGCATATTATATCCTTTAAACGTCTTTTATTAAAGCCATCAGGAAGATAGAGGGCGTTGAATTGTATTCTTACTCCGTCATCACATGGAAAATGTGGTAATTATATATCGCTTCTTAGCTTCAATAATGCGATATCTTGAAAATGGAAATTTTAGATGAGTGTTTTGCAAGTTTAAAAAAAAAATTGATATATATTTATATATATAAATCTATGATTTTAATTATTTCATTATTCTATAATTAAATCGTCTATGATTTAAATCAGAATTACGATAAAAAAATATTCATTGCGAATATTATTTTTTTTAAATTCGAAAAAAACATATATATAATTTAATTTTTCAAGATATTTCAGTATTGAAGCAAAGAGGCGATATCGTTTTTTAGTGGCAAAAGAACAAGTAGCCTAATGAGAAAAGGTTAATGTTGCTGATGAACCTCAGCATGTGGTACAGAAAAGTTGCTGTCTACCGTAGGAAAAGAGCTCTTCTTAAACCTCGTTCAATAAGGTACAATTTAATCTATATTAATATTATAAAGCTGAAGATTTTGTTTGGTTGTATGTGCTAATCTCAGAAACTACTGTTTCGAATTTAATAATTCTTTTAATGTTGGATAGTCCATTTATCTAGGAAGGATATAGGCTATATAAAACCACACTACAACCAATAGGAGCTGAGCATCGTGAAATAAAAGCGGTTTTTTTAGAAGCTTCTGCTGCACGCTTTGTGTTATTCTCTCTTTGTTTCTTTCTTGCAGAAAATTAACATCTAATCAGTAGTAATTAATGTGTTGTCGTGCTTCATTGATCGCACAAAGTATTTTGCTCACCGCAAAAGAACTGGAAGCTGAAAAGCCTGGGTGGGATTTGGTTGGTAGGCAATTCAAGAGCAGTTTTTTTCTTTAATAGTATTATTAGCAATAAAAAAAATCATGTGAGCATAGTACAAAACAAGTAAGGGGCCATTCATAAATTACGTAAGGGATTTTGAAGAATGATTCAGACACCTTAATGCCCTCAGTAAGACATCATAAGATTGCAACTACTTCTCCTTAACTACTCCCCCTTAATAAGATTTTTTGTAATAAAAGGTCCTATTGATCAAATATAATTCCGTTAATTCTGAAAATATCTTTATTACAATCTTCTTACTACAAGTAGGTATCATTAGCTCACAGCAATAACATTAATACAGTCAAACCTGGATAAGTGAGAACTGGATAAGCGAGAAAACTCTATAAGTGAGAGTAAAAGCCAGGACCCGTCATTTTAAGCTCCCAAAACCTCTATTAGCGAGAAACAGAAACCTCTGTAAGAGAGAGTCGTTTTTCCCTCGTGAACCTCCATAAGCGAGACTGCTGCTTATCTATACCTCTATAAGCGACAGTCAAGCTTTATTTACTTATATTATTTAGGAGGAACTATAGCAAATGACAAAACAAATTTCAAATTTAACATCTGCTATTTTATGACTCATTCTTAACTTTTGTGGAACTTCCTACCATTGTTTTTCTATTGTTTTCTCGTCGATATTGTACCTATTCTATTTCATGGAACTAAATAACGTTGTTATTTTATCGCATTCTTTTCGAATGGACACGTGTGCCTGCCTGTATACCGTCCTGTTTGTCGGACTTACTCAGTTTATAGTTAATCAATTGCGAAGGAAAGTTCTGTTCTGCATCATGTCAAAACGGAAAATTAAAGTACTGTCATTAAGTGATAAACTTAAAATGGTGAATGCGTTTGAATCCGGAAAATCGCGAAATGAAATTCAGAGGGAGTTTAATTTACCAGAATCCACCTATTATAAAATTATAAAATCAGAAGACTCTATAAAGTCTGAGTGCTCTGATGGACATGGAAATATTAAGAGGACTAGAGTTTCTGAATTTTCCAATATCGAAAAGTGCCTTTTGAAATGGATAAAACAAACTCTCGATAAGAACATTCCCATGGATGGACCTTTGTTGAAAGGAAAATCAAAAGAGTTTGCTACAAAATTGGGAATCCAGAACTTTTCTGCTAGTAACGACTGGTTAGAGGGTTTTAAAAGGCGTCATGATATAGTTTTCAAAAAAGCAGCTGAGGAAAGTAAATCTGTGGACCTAGGTGTGTGCAACCACTGGACTAAAGATTTGCCAAATATTTTAGAAGGGTATGAACCAGACGATATTTACAACGCGGATGAAAATGCTTTGTTTTTCAAGTGCCTTCCGGACAAAACATTTACGTTTAAAGGCGAAAAATGCGTTTCGTGCGTGAAATTCATTCAAAAATGCGTGCGAAAATTACTATATTCATACTTGCTGTGACTTGTTATTGCTGCGTACCTCTATAAGAGAGAAACGCTACCAATGTAGGTACAGTTTCTCGCTAATGCAGGTGCATTAGCGAGAAACTCGGGTTAGTGAGAAACCTCTATAAGCGAGAATGAGATTGTGTTCCCTTGAACTCTCGCTTATCCAGGTTTGACTGTATTATTAATAATCTATCAAAGTTTTAACTAAAATATCTTAATATATATAAATTATGCGTCACGTTGTTTGTCCGCGATGGACTCTTAAAGTACTTAACCGATTTTTATCAAATTTGCACAGCATGTGTAGTTTGATCCAATTTAAAAGATAGGATAGCTTCCATCTCAATTTATAGTCGCAATATTATTTTATTGCAAATTATTTGTCTATTATTTAACAATTATCTGTCTATTATTTAACAATTATCTGTATCTCCAAACGATTCTAACAGATGGCGGTATCTGTTGACTGGATTAAGTAAGTATTTAATAGATGACGCTGTGTTAAACGTACAAAAGTTTCATATAATCTACAATGTATTAGCGCAACCACCACGTGTTACTGAGGCTACCTTAGCCACAGCAACTCGTGGCCGAATCTGCTAGTTATATTACATAATATTCAGTCAACATCTAAAACGCCTTACATAATTTATGAATGGCCCCTAATAATAGGTACTGATCATCTTTTTTTTGGGACTAATCCCACCACACATTCCCACCATTGTAACTCCTGCAAGCCAGGATCCACAATGGTCTCCATAAATTACACCGAGGTTTGACCCTCAGGCAGTCCCGGGACATAATTTTAATTGTCTTGGAACCCGCAACAAATTTAATTAGAAAAGGTTAAAGAGGAGGAGCTGGAAAGAGTGATTCCACTTCCCTCCTAGGCAAAGCGAGAGACATGAAAACAAAATGACTAGTCAGCCAATAAGTAAAGAGGTGTACTGATCATCTATGGAAAAGAAATAAAACTCAAAAAAAAAGTATGTCTGATCAGCATAGTATAGGGGGCTCAATTTTCCTCCTTTTCTGGAGGTCAATCCTGTCCAGTCGTGATGACACAATAGCAACTGTTGGGTTGGCTAGTAAAATATAAAAACACCCTACCTGATCATTAGCAGAAAAGAATGCAATACTATTCTGTATCTGCTTCCTAAATACTTCTATTTTCTTCAGCATACTATGACATATTATGCAGATATATGTATTTTGTAGATCCAACTGGAAAATAATGCATTTTTTTTAATTATGAATTTTTTTTTATATTTTTTTAAGACAAGGAAATAATTGTTATTTTGCTAGAGGCTTTTCAAGCATATAATCTCGGGGTGGTCGGTCAGCCTTCAGAATGAATAAAATAAGGTCTAAAGGTGGAGACATTCTTACACAAACACAAGACGTGTTAAGCCGATGGAGTGAATATTTTGGCGATATGTATGCGGATGCTACGGTTGGCGCCGGTGTCGCATGTGGTTTAGTAGATCAACATTCGACAACGGCGTCCTCCATTGGCATCAGTATGGATGAAGTTGAATGGGCGATAAGAAGTTAGAAAAATGGTAAGGCAGCGGGCATTGATATGGTGTCTGCCGAGATGATCAAGCTTGGTGGCTCCTGTGTCTGGGAGGTGTTCCTGTTGCTCCTCAATTTATGTTGGAGCTCGGGAATGGTTCCCGGGGACTGGAATAGCGCAGTCATCGTGCCTTAGTTTAAAAACAAAGGTTCACGTTATGACTGCGCAAATTACAGAGCCATAAGCTTGACCAGTTTGGCAGCAAAAGTGTATGGTAAAATTTTTGAAAGGAGAATGAGGATGGTGTCCGATGGTTACTGTGAGACACAAGGAGGTTTCAGGAGTGGAAGGGGATGCATGGATCAAGTGTTTTCTCTGCGCAACATTGTGGAGAAGCATCTGGCTCTAGGTCAGAGGGTTTTCTGCAGTTTTGTGGATCTGGAGAGAGCATTCGACACGGTTGTACGAAAGGAACTTTGGAACATTTTACCGGAGTATGGTATTAACGGTAAACTGCTACAGGCTGTGCAGTCCAATTACATGGGCTGTAGAGCCTGTGTGCGGCTGGATGATGGAATGTCACCTTGGTTTGACGTCAATATCGGCGTTAAGCAGGGGTGCGTTCTGTCAGCCAGGCTGTTTATCATATATCTGGATAAATGTCTCCAAAGGTTGAACGATATGAATGTGGGAGTCCAGATGGGCGACTCATTGGTCACTGCTTTGCTCTATGCAGATGATGCAGTCCTGCTGCCACAGTCAGCGACTGACCTGGAGACCCTAGTCGACACAATTGCAGAAGATTGCAAGAATAGGGGTCTATGCGTAAATGTGAGCAAAACCAAAATAATGGTCTTTAAAAATGATCTTGATAAATGATATACTGGAGCAAGTGGATGAATTTGTATATCTTGGATGTGGATTTGGAAGGTACACCACTGATATAGCGTGAAGAGTGAATGCGGGAAATAGAGTGAATGGAGCGTTGGGGCAACTTCTCGGTAGCCACCACCTCAGCCAGAAGGCACGTGTAACAATACATAACGCAGTGCTTGTCCCAACATTACTGTATGGAAGCGAGAGTTGGGTATGCAGAAAAGAGTATGAAAGTAAAATTAATGCGGTCGAAATGCGATCTCTACGGAAAATCTGGGGAGTTAGGCTGACCGACCGCATTCGTAACGACGACGTAAGAGAGCGAGTAGGTATGAAAGAGAGTATCGGTGTAAAGATGCGAAAGGGAATGCTCCGATGGTTCGGACATGTGGAAAGAATGCCGAACGAAAGTCTGGTTAAGAAGATATACAATGCGAAAGTGGAAAGATGTAGGTACCGTGGGAGACCGAGACTAACCTTCCTAGACCAGATCGGTCATGTACTGAAGGAAGGTGGAGTCAAGAGTCTCCGAAACCGGCGAGCGTGTATGAAAAGAATTGTGAATGTTGAGGAAGCGAGTGAAGTATGCAAGGATAGAGTTTTCTGGCACTCTGTTCTCTCTGCCTACCCTGCAAGGGATATGGCGTGATGATATGTATGTATGTTACCTCGTCTTATTTATAATTATATTATGATATAAAATGATGAATTACCTTAAATTTTATATTATTCCAAATGAATGCAGTGTGTTTACAAGATGGTGTGTTTATCAATGGAATATTTTCCGATAAACAGCAAATGCATATGTTTTGTTCATAATTATATTGTTTTTCATTTACAAAAACGCAATGCGACGCTGTTCTTATCATTTCGTAAATAATAAATGTAATTCTTTAAAATCACTTTTTTTTTACTTTTTTTTTTTTTTTTTTTTTTTGTTGTGGCTCTGTTTATACTTAAGCCAATGTCAAAGTTAAGTTGCAGCTTCTTCTTCTTCTTCTTTTTATGTATTGGCAATCAGCTACTTATACGAGCCATTTTTGCCAGTGTCGAGTTATAATTATCTTCACGTTCTTAATCTTTTCAAGTTAGTCATTGTCTGTCAGTCAGTCGAATTGTCGCCATCAACACTGCTATGGTGACACTGTTAATGGTATGTTGTAGGAATTTTGATGGAAAACGAAAACGTTGTAAAGCACTTTTATATGATATTCACTACATCCCAGCTGTTCTGTCACATCATATTACATAAAACACCATAAAAATTATCTAATATAACACGTTAAAACACTAAGATATCGAATATAATACAAGAGCACAACATGACGTTTTAGATTCCCGCCAAAAGTCCAGCTAATGAATTGAGATTTGAGAATAAAATGTAGGTATATAAAATATAAATAAAAACAATCAAAACGGTAAAGGGAACAAAATCAATACAGCCAAAAAAAAAAAAAAAAAAAATATAATAAGTAATAACCTGTGGTACATTTATTATAGTTTAATAAACATATACTTAATTAACTCTTTTAAATCATTATTAGACTAGAAAATGACATGGTTCTTAAAAATATAGTAAAGATATGTAACATAAGTCAGGTTAATGATGGTGATTCTTTTAAAGATCGATCATCATCCAAAGAATCGGTTGACAAAAAGAATTATTCTAAAAAACATTTTTTAATTTAATTTTCTGGTTTATATATTTAAAATAACTATAAAATCATCACAAGAGTCTAATAATAATCGTTCCTTCATAATTTTCAAATGATTATATCCCTCAATAACTTTCTTAAAATAATTCTGCTACGAAGTAATTGAGGGCTCTACCACATGAGGCTCCAGGTTACCCTTCTTCTTTTGACAAGAATAATTAAATATCAGGGTCTTACGAGATATTGTTGTATTTAATTTAGCATAGAGTGTGCGATTTCTAAACAACTGAACGCTGGCGTGTGAGCTTATCTCATCGTTGCCAGATAAGAAATTAAAATTGTCAGTAAGTACAAGAAATCACAGTTCATAAACGTATTTTGCTACACAGCCCTCTTGTGAGTTTTTCAGAAATCGATTTTTTTATGTTTTTAAGGACCGCTTAAAAAAGTCTTGTCAAGCAATTAAGTCTCTGTGTAAACTTACATCTAACTGTATTTAATTTTGTAGTTTAAAGCAATAGAGCAAATTTTATATTTTTAGGTTGATATGTCACTCATTAAATCGATTCAGTAACAGGTAGCAATTTTAAAAATCGATTATTTAAGTCTATTTCTTGACTATCAATCGCATATCAACATCCCTAGTTAAAATGTCAACTGTCAAGCGATTATTGTAAAATAGGCGAGTGTATTTATCAAATAATTTAATTTTTATGGAATAAAATAAAGTTTTAATTTTATACCAATCTAAAATGGATGTTAAAACTGAATGTGATATTATTGCTAATTTATGTCACGGCTGTCTTAGTACTGAACGATACGTGAATTGTATAAATGGAGAATTGGACGAAATGTTTTATAAACTACGAAATGGTGATTATCAGACTCAATGTGTAAGTTTATAATGCCTCTATTCTTTTCCTTATTTGAGCCATTCGGCTTGAGTATTTGGCTCTAAGACTTTTTTATACTGTATTGGCTGTATAGTTAGAATTCTCATTTGAATTTTTCAGTTTTTTTTTTAAAAGACATCCTGCCCTAATAAAATAAACCTTTGTTTTGCGGGTTTTTTTATTTTACAAACATATAATTAATTATTATATTACAAACATATTAATTAAACCCCGACATTCTCACTGACTAAACGAAGCGCAATAGAACATTGAATGTATTAAGTATTAAGTTTAACATGTATTAAGTTTAATGTAATAGAAATAAAAAAATGTTTTAAGTTTTGAACATTTCAAGGTTTGAAACCTCAAAACTCAACTCACTCTGCCTATGAATATTTTTTTTAAACACCATCCTGCACTAAGTAAATTATCCTTGTACTGCAGGGGACTTCAAACATGCAATTAAATCAGACAAATTACATCCACACTCGGAACAACACTTAGTGGATTGCACAAAGTATTGTTCCGTGTGGAAATTGAACCCATGACATTGATGCGGAAGATCAGTGCTACCTTAACTGCTACACCATCTGTGCATTGAATATCGGGAACGGTCGCTTAACTTTTACGGGTTGAGAGCCCTCAGCGCTCACCCACAGTCCGGGTAAAGTTGTCATAGCCATCTGAGGCTAACAACTAAGTCACAAAAAAAAAAAAAAAAAAAAGCATTGAATATTGTTTGTCCCCTTCCATAAATAAATAAATGATTTATGTTACAGCAGAATTTATTGTTATGCTGGGAGTGTATTGCCTTACTGAAAAAAGTTAAAATGTTTCAAACAAGAATAAAGACGGCACAGCATCTATTGTTGCAATATTTACAGACTTATTACAATAAGGTGAGACATTTATCATTATTATGACCAATATTTTGAAACTGTAAGGTTAATATTAGGGTCCGATTACGAAATGAAAAATGATGTCACAATCGAACCCGCGCCTATTGGGATTCCGGCCCAATCGTGCTGCCACTACACCACCGTGACTAATTGTAGGACATGCAAATTTCACTTCGTATCATATTTACGTCTTAAGGTGACGGTATGCTATCTACCCGGCAATGTTTACACATTGTTATAGGCTTAATACTTAAAACTTTACAGTTACAATTGTATTAAACGATGACACAACCTTGTTATTTAAATTACTGAAATTTAGCATTTAATATGCTTAATTATTTATAAAACCCGATTACGAAATGAATAATGATGTCACAAGCGGGATTCGAACCCGCGCCTATTGGGATTCCGGCCCAATCGTGCTGCCACTACACCACCGTGACTAATTGTAGGACATGTAAATTTCACTTCGTATCATATTTATCCCGCTTGTGACATCATTTTTCATTTCGTAATCGGGTTTTATAAATAATTAAGCATATTAAATGCTAAATTTCAGTAATTTAAATAATATTAGGGTTTTATAGTTTAACCTTTGCCTTTCTCTGACTCTGTATTATATACAGAGGTGGTTTTACCTATAGTGCAGGTGGCGCGGTGCGCCATGGTGCCGGGTGTTAGGGGGCGCCGAGAGCCGCTCGAGACACAGTGTCTTCACTGTAACGCTCTGCACAAAGCGGGCACACCGTATGCAGCAAGTGCCTAACCATCTATAAATGTAGTGGGTGCGTTATTTGCCAAATTTGGGTAGATTGCTTTGTCGCCATGCTAACTGTAACTACATAATCCGATCGTGTTTAACTGGTTTTGTGTCAAAACAACGAGACTAACTTGTGACAATGCGTTTCAGCGAGGTTTAGAGTTTAGTCGAAAGTGTTGTAATTATCAATCTATTCCATTTTGTTCACGCATTTTGATACAAGATGGCGCCAGGTTATCGATTGCACCCGGGCGCTACATGTGTTAGAGCCGCCCCTGATTATACACAGCATATCTGCTCATACTATTGCACTGATTGCAGATTAAATAAATAAAAAGAAAAGGAAAAAACCTTTGCCTTTTAAAAGTAATATGCTGGACTTAATTCTCCACTATAGAAGGGAACTTGACCAGTTATACGACATTAGCCGGGTAATAAAAACTCCATATCAGCTGGTTATGACGTTTTATTATGAATTTCGTCTTTTGTAATATATTAAGGGAACTATTCAGGGTCTTCTAAAGTCGGGCCGCCGCCCGCGGCCGGGGCGGCGCAGGCGCGAGTACCTGCGCCTGATGCCGCCCTAACCGAGGCTTCGGGTGATCGGACCGGGGAATTGTCCGGTCACCCGACGTGAGGCCACCGCGTGAGAACGACGCCTCGACGGCGAAAGCTGTCGGGGCGTCGACAGGAGAGGAGCCCGAGAGGGCATACCGCCGAGCGGGCCACCGAAGACAAAGATCGGGTACCGGTGGCCCGCTCGCACGGCGAAGAAGAGGTGCTTGCAGGGTGGGTCAATGGGGTTGCGCGCCGCCTCTTCTGTCACCCCGGACCGATTTGGCGGGGTGCGACGTCCATAGCTCACCGCAAAAAAAAAAAAAGGGTCTTCTAAAGTACTATATTTGAACATAATTCAAGCTTTTTTATACACTAAGAGTCATCACACTCATCACTGAGGGGAGGAAATTAGTACATAACCTTATATGTTTTTAGTAGTTTTTTATGATCAGCCATGTGTACGGTAGAAGTGGTGAATTCTTATTCCATTACCATGCAAAGATAATACCTCAATTAATTTTTCAATATTTTTTTTTTCAAGGATGAAACAACAAAATCTCCATGTCTCTCATCATTAATTAGTATACACAAAAATACATATAACAAAGAATTAACAGAAGAAATTAATAATTTAAGCCCAGAACAGAAACTATTCAATGATTTAAATGAAGAAAAAAATAATTTAAATGAATCCTTTAGTTTTAATAAAGAGAATACACTTGAGAATGAAGATAATAAGGAATCGTTGATTGAAGATGAAATAATTTTAGAATTAAAACAAGAATGCGAAAGTAATATTAAAGTTGAGACATATTACAGCGATAACGGTTCAGAATATTATGAGATGGAACTTAAAAATGATGATGTTGAAGTACCAAAAGAAATGCAGAGTAGAAAAAAGAAAAATTTTATACTCAACGAAGGAACTGTAATGCAAAAGAAATATAAAAATTTTGCAATTATAGCTGATTATGATAATATTTCTGTTGATAATTATCTCGCATATTCTGAAACAGTACAATTGAATATTAAAGATTATGAGAAAAAAGTATTGAGAAAAGAAAAGAATCGCTACAGTTATACTAGTATGCCATTTAAATGCAAAGAATGTGATCAAAGATATTTTAAAAAGATAGACTTGTTAAGACATGTTAGCTTATGTCATAATATTGAGGTAAGCATATGTATATTACTAGCGTAGCCCTCACATTTAAATAAAAACCCGATTACGGGCGAAAAGTGATTGTAAAAAGTGAGATTCGAACCCACAACTATTGGAAATTCGTTCCAATCGTGCTGTCACTTACACCACTGTGAACTATTGTGGGACATTCAATTCTCGCATCGTATTATATTTTCGTCTTTTAAGGAGACGCGCGCCATCTACCCGACAATGTTTACACATTGTACAGACTTAATACTCAAACTTTGCAGTTAGAATTGTATTAAACGATGATACAACGCTGTTATTCAAATTACTGAAATTTAGCATTTAATGTGCCTGATTATTTATAAAAACCCGATTACGGGCGAAAAATGTCTCAAGTGGGATTCGAACCCACACCTATTGGCAATTCGTTCCAATCGCGCTGTCACTTACACCACCGTGAACTATTGTAGGACATTTAATTTTCGTATCTCACTTGTGACAATATTTTTTCACTTGTAATCGTATTTTTATAAATAATCAAGCATATTAAATGCTAAATTTCAGTAATTTGAATAACAGCATTGTGTCATCGTTTAATACAATTCTAACTGCAAAGTTTGAGTATTTAGTCTGTACAATGTGTAAACGGGTAGATGGCACACGTCTCCTTAAGAGACGAAAATATAATACGATGCGAGATTTGAATGTCCTACAATAGTCCACGGTGGTGTAAGTGGTAGCATGTAATATATTCTAAAACGCTGGATCTATATTAAATGCACACATATATAATATGTATTTAATTGGATAAGAAATAATACTGTATTGTTTATAATAGCTTCGTAAATAACATATTATTGACGTAATAAAGTTTTATAAATCGATGAACCCCGGCTGAGAAAGTGTCTTATTCCGCCTGAGCCGAGCGTGCATGTAAGAGCTCGAAACGAGCGATAGATAGCCACGAACGACCTAAACGTTCTTGCATTTAAAGAATTTGACATGAACTTGTTTATAAATGTGAAGTGAAAAGTTAATGTTGTTTCTATTGTTTAAGTTCGTTCAATTCGTAATAGTATTCAATATGTTATTAATATTTTCTTATCACATTATCATAAGCAAAATTAAACGAGTTTGCTTTAGACCCCACGACTGAAATAAAATTTATTTTGCTCCTTCTATATATCGCTTGTCCAGAAGAATAGTGTCACAACTCTTAAAATTACAATTTTCATTATATTTCAATTTCTGATGGTGGAGGGGTGTTAATATTATAAGTTCTCCCTATCAACTCTTCGTCGTCATTCTTAAGTATATTATGCTGACGTTCGTGCATTTGGAATCACTGCTGAACCAAGCTGAAAACAAGGAAACACTTATTTTGACACTCCTGAAAAATTTAGCTTTTTTTAATTGTGTCACTATTCTTCTGAGCAAGCGATATGTATACAAAAGGGTATGAGAGAGAGAAAACGTGTGCTCGCATCTCTCTCTTTAGCCTCTGCAGTAATATATGAAACTTAACTCTCTCTTTCTATCTTTACTAACATATATCTCCATTTCAACTTCCGTTCGCCTCAATCGATCACAATTTTTGTAACGCTCTCGTCACGCATTCACCAGCTTACTCTCCAAGTCCAGCGTGCGTAAAGTAGTTTTACTTAAATAAGAAAAAAAAAAGCCCTTTAAAAATCATATTCTCCATTTCAGTCATTATTTCCTCGTAAATGTACGGCATGTCAAAAAATAACTAATTCAAAAGAGAATTTGGTACAACATTGGATCAGCGAGCATACGGTGGTGAAGAAGTGTTCACTATGTTCGGAGATATGCCGAACGGACGGTGGAATAAAGCGGCACATGAGACGTGTACATACAAAGACGTATACATGCAAAAGATGTACGCATCAGAGTTTGTAAGTTTTTTTTTTTATTACTTATGGTGGCAAACGATCAAGGAGCACACTTGATGGGAAGTGTCACTGCCGCTCATGGACCTTCGCAATACCAAGGGTATATAGCTAGGCCGCTGCCTATCAATACAAACCCCAAACTAACCCAGTTGGGCTTCCGGCTCTCCTGCTCACCAAACGAAGCGCAATAGCACATTGCCATTACTCAGACGTCGATCTTCTGCTCAGTGTGGTACTACCCCGGATGGACCGGCCCGCTGCTGTAGACATAGAACTATCCACAGCGTGGGACACTATTTTTTTTATTTAAGATGAAAATAATAATAAAAAACTTGCTTTCACTAGTTTATATGGAACTAGAAATCACGCCGTTTGGAAATCAGTTCCAATCGCCCTACCACTTAGACAAGTGTGAGCTGTCGTATGACATTCAAATTGTTGCTCGTATTGTTTTATCGTCTTTATATATGCGCCATCTACCGGACAATGATAACACATAAAAAGTTTCACCTCTATTTCATTTCTGTAGTCTGTCTTTACGGCACGCTCTGTGTTATTTTATTTAAGTATTACTTATACTTAGAGACCGTTCATAAATTACGTAAGGGACTTTGAAGAATGATTTGGCCCTCTCCCTCCCTATCGTAAGACATCATAAGATTGCAACTACACCCCCTGCTCCTTAGAATTTTTGTAAGGAAAGGCCCTATTAAGAAAATATAACTCCGTTTATTCTGAAAATATCTTTTATTACAATCTTCTTACTACAAGTAGGTATCATTAACTGACTGCAATAACATTAATCTTACTAATCTATCACAGTTTTGACTAAAATTATTAATTTGCAATTTAATATCTTACGTAATGTCAGGTTCACTGCCCACCCCTGCCTATAGTAAGAAGTTATAATATTCAGTCAACATCCACCCTCCCCTATACGTCTCACATAATTTATGAATGCCCCCTTAAGTGCTTTTTGTATTTTTCAGAACGATAAGTGATTTCATTAAGCATTATAAGTCATCACATGAGACCCTTAAATGTGATATTTGCAATATTACCTGCAGAAAGAAGAAAACAATGGCAAAACATATGAAGTGAGTTCTTTTTCATTAACCGACTTCAAAAACGAAGAGGTTCTATGTTTCATTGTACGCATTTTTTTTTTATGTATGTTCAGCGATATTTTTTGTCAAATGTGGGCCGATTTTCAAAGTTCTTTTTTCTTTCTAAAGGTTATACTCCAGAGGTGGTCCCATTGTCACAAAAGTCACAAGTCATGATCTGATGATGGCACATATTACTTACCGCCTTCAAATAGTGTTAGTGGATTTCTAGCATACATTGTAATTATGTTTTATAAAAAAAATAATACATAATTAGAATTAGACAAGAATTAAATAGTTCATCTTATTTTTCGGTTTTTAGTGTTTTAAATAAGTATTTGTTTTTGGCTGATCCTATTTTGAAGTCGGATTACATTTTTTTTAATTTTGTATATACGCAGATGGAGTAGGATACAATGGTCTTTCATCCTTCCATCGGTTCATTGACGTCTTACTGTTACATTTCAGTGTAAGGGACTATACCCCACAATATTCATTGATTTTAATTTTATCCGCAATCCTCAGTGACCACCTATAGTATACGTCATAGAATGACATGAATGCCAAATAACAATTCTTCTATGTGCCGACGAAAGTAAGAATACAATTCACCACCCCCCCCCCTATTGCCTAAAACACAACTAAAGATACTGTATGCATATAATATCTACTGGTTACGCCAGATTAGCATGTCTTCATTATGTTTTTGTGCATATCCATATATCCTATTAAGCTACCCTACATACTTACACTTGCCTGCGATGTGAATATGCGCCGGGTAATGCCGAACGGACAGTGAGTCGAGGCGGATGTGCTCCGTGTTTGGTGTTCGCTTTAATACATTGTCTGTTACATAAACTATAATATATTCACCGGATTCATTGTGGATAACGTGTGAACTATTCTACATAACATATGATCGCGCCAAAAAACATTAATCGGGTGTGTACATTGTGCTTGTCGCGGTCGTTATACGAATTTATGTTGCCGACTGCCTGCGAACGGGAAGAAATCGTCAAAGGTTGTAAGTAATCCCTTTAATTTCCTATCCTTTTTTTTCGCACCGGGTTAATTTTAAATTAAAATATACAGTCCACTCATCGATCTTGGGGCCTTTTCGTCCCACATAAAAATCTGGCGCCATCATCTACTAAGAAGAAGGCTTAACTCGTTAATCCGTTAATTAACGAAGTTAACATTTTGATTAACGGATTAACATTTAAGTTAACTTTTAAAAATGTTAACGGACACGTTAACTTCCGTTAATATGCAAGAAGTCCGTTAATCGTTAATCCAATACCTAATACTTATGCTTACTTACTTACTTTGCGCGTGGCAGCGAGTGAAACAAAAACAAAACTAGATATATTTTGCCGGCGCGTGCGAGTGAGAAAGAAAACTGCGAAAAGATTTGTTTCGTTTGATCATTTCTTTACTTCAAAATGTTAATGTTCATGAAGGGAAATATGCACCTACCCGACGATTAAATTACACATTCGAATTATACAAGTATTTTGTTTTGTTCCTAACCAGTTAAGTTCCAGAACCTAAACCAACAGGTACGCAACGATATAAAGATGAAATTTTACACATATTAACGGATTAACGATTAACGTTAACTTGCGTTAATTCTCTCTGCCTACCCTGCAATGGATATGGCGTGATGATATGTATGTATGTATGCTTTAATTTTTCTGAAATGTAACGCTTTAACGTTTAACGAAGCTAACTTTTTTTTGTAGCGGTTTAACGATTAACGAAGTTAACTATTTCATTAACGGTGCCCAGCTATGCAAACGAGCAAGCAGCACACCTGGTGGTAAGTGTTTCTGCCACCCATGAACCTTAGCTATACCTCCTGGTACAGTTAAGCCGTTGCCTATTATTTAAAACCCTAAAACCACTCAGATGGTGGCTCTCAACTCTCTCGCTCACCATACGAAGCACAACAACACATTGCCATTACTCAGACGTCGATCTTCTGCTCAGTGTGGTACTACCCCGGACGGTCCGGCCCGCGGCTGTAGACAGAGAACTGTCAGTGTGATCCTACCACTAAGTTACTACCTCCTATTTTGAAGGAGGCTCGAGTCTAATATGGGACTTGTTCTTCTTCTTCTTAGTCGATTCGTTCTTGGCAGAACGGTCGTGATCATCATGTAGCATGGGATGTGGCAGATGTTATTCGCTTCACGATATTTCGCCATGTCTCTCTGTTCGAGGTCATCCTAGTGCACTCATTTAAGGGACCGCCCATAGCAGACCTAATCTGGTCGGTCCATCGCATGGGTGTTCTTCCACGCGACCTAGTGCATTCCACTTTACCTTGGACAACGAAACGTTCAATGGACTGGCTATCACGTCTGGAAACATGTCCGAAAAAAGTTAGCATGCGAGATTGTACTATAGAAAATAGACGCTGCTTGATGCAGAGTTCTTGAAGTATCGAAACATTGGTTCTAAATTCGGTCCAGAATACTCCAATCATTTTTCTCCAACACCACATCTCCAGCGCGTCTATCTTCTTCCTTTCCACTTCCCGTAACGTCCATTTTTCAGCAGCGTATTTTTTTTTATTTTTTTTATTTTTATTGCCGGTGGTGGCAAACGAGCCAGCAGCACACCTGATGGTAAGTGACACTGCCGCTCATGGACTCTTGCAATACCAGGGCATAGCTAGGCCGCTGCCTACCGTGAAGAAAGTGCTCTTCTTAAACCTCGTTTAAAAAAGGACATGTCATAGCGCTCGGGAAACACAGCAGCAGGTAGTTCATTCCAGATCTTGCATGTACGTGGGAGAAATGAACGTTGAAAACGTACATTTGACGTCTGTATCGTTTCCAGGTGGAATGGATGAACCCTGCTGCGGTGTCGAGTGGTACGGTGATAAAATGGTGACGGTGGTACCAAGTCAAACAGTTCCTCAGAGCACTCCCCGTAAAAGAGCCTGTAGAGTACACAGAGAGACCCAAAGTCTCTCCGGCTCTCCAATGACTCCAGTCCTTCCGTGAGATTGGGATCACCGACGATTCGAACAGCACGTCTTTGCAGGGAGTCAAATGGGTCTAGCTGATATTTGGGCGCGCCTGCCCAGAGATGTGAGCAGTACTCCACATGAGGGCGGACTTGTGCTTTATATAGCACAAGACGTTGTCTCGGTGTGAAGTATCGCCTGGCTCTGTTCAGGACGCCCAGCTTTCTACTTGCCAATTTGGCTTTGTCCTCCAAATGACTCCCAAACTGGACTTTGCTTGATAGTTCGACGCCGAGGATTCCAATACTCTCGAAAATTTGGAGAGTTACTCCTTGGAACTGAGGCACCATGACGAAGGGGTCCTTTTTTGCAGTGAACGCGCAAACTTGTGTCTTAGTGGGATTGAACTGGACTAAGTTCCGTTCACCCCATTCGGAGGCTCGCCCCAGAGAGCGCTCGACTTCAGACACAAGTTGAGTCCTTCTTTCCTGTAATATACTCCGAGGGATATTCTGATGCTCGGTATACCGCTCGTCACCCGTGCTGTCATCCGCATAGCAATGCATACTCTTTATAGAGAGCATGTCATTGATATGCAGGATAAACAACGTCGGGGAGAGCACCGAGCCCTGTGGTACATCAGCGTTAATGGTCATGGTATCGGAGCAAGAGCCATCGACGACGACTCTTATACTCCGACCATCCAGAAAGCTGGCGATCCATTTACAGAGTCCCTCGGGGATTCTATAAGACGGTAGCTTCGATAGAAGGGCTCCGTGCCAGACCCTATCGAACGCCTTTGCGATATCTAGGCCGAATGCTAGCGCCTCACCCTTGCCCTCTAAAGCCTCTGCCCAACGGTGTGTGAGGTACACAAGAAAATCACCAGCCGATCGACCATGTCGAAAGCCGTATTGGCGATCACTGATCAGCTGGTGATCCTCAAGGTACTGCAGAAGCTGGCGGTTTATGATTTTCTCCATTACTTTGGAGAGCAAGGATGTTATCGCAATCGGCCTGTAATTCGATGGGTCCGACCGTTCTCCCTTTTTAGGGATCGGGTGGACTTGAGCTACCTTCCACGAAGATGGAACCCTATTAGTATCGTAGGAAAGACGGTATAGGCGCGTGAGGACGGGGGTTAACTCAGGGGCGCACGTCTTTAAGACCATTGCAGGGATGCCATCCGGCCCACTCGACTTATGGACGTCTAAAAGCCGCAGCTCTCGCCTGACCGCACGCTGTGAGATACGGATTTCAGGTAGAGAGCTATCACACCGCGGTATGGTAGGTGGTGTGGCAGCTCCCGCATCCAAAGTCGAGTTACAGGCAAAGAATTGACCTAAAAGATCGGCCTTCTCCTTTGCGCTGTAGGCCAGACTGCTATCGCTTTTCTGGCCTCGCAACAGGGGCTCTGCTACGGACTAGGCAGTGGTCAGATGACCCAAGAGGGGCTTCGACCACTACCCGGTATCCTTGCTGGTGTGTAGTCAGCAGAAGATCCAGTAAAGAAGACTCATGGCTCTCAATGTCTGGGACACGGGTGGGCTGTGTCACCAGTTGTGAGAGTCCATAGGCCAAGACCATATTGAAGAGATGTCGACCCTGGAGGTCAGTGGCTCGGGACCCCAACCACTCTTTATGATGAGCGTTGAAGTCTCCAAGAACCACCACCTCCGCTGATGGACACTGCTCCAATATTTCGTCAATCCCCCATTGGACGTTCTCAAATAACTGAGTTGACCCCGAATCACTGCCATGCGACCTGTAGAGGCACGCGTAGATGCGGGTAAACCCTCCATAGTCTACGCGCAACCACAAGATAGACAGGTCACCATGTTCGAGGGCCCGAAGCCGGCGACAACAGATATCACCCCGAATGAACACGCACACCCCGGCCTTACGACGGAAGGAGAGCTCTAACTCGTAGCCAGGGTAGTTAAGGTACGAAATATCATTCGGAGCGCCTATCTGTGTCTCCGTTAAAAAGAGCAAGGCAGGCCGCGCCGTCTCGAGATGGTGGTGAACGGCATCGAGATTGCTATGTAAACCCCTGATATTGCAAAAATCCACATCAAATGTGGATAAGGGGACCGCCGTAGAAAACCTTCTCTTTTTTCTAGTACTTTTCATACGAGTTTTTTTCTAAGAAGAGGAGGAAGGGAGTGTGGATGCGTATAATGAGATTCGGTGGTACCAAAAAAAATAGGTGCGGGGCACAGTGCATGGCTGGAGGGTGAGTTTTGTGAGAAGCTGACACGAAGCACGGAAGGGCCCCCGGTGCCCCCCCGCGCGCAGTCGCCGTAATCCATTCCGGTTTCCTGCTCCGGCACAACGACTACACAGCGGGATTTTCGCCGGTTGGCGGGACAGCCTCCCAGGGAGGATAATCCTGGGTTCGGGTCCCCTGCTGACCGGCAGGTGGCCGGCGGTGACCATTCCCACCGGGTCTCCCTGTACCCCATGTCAGCCTCTCACGCTCAATGCCCCAACCAAGACTTCACCACCGCAAGTTTCAGGCACCACCTGAACCCACCACACGTAAACACACCCAGAAAGTTGGGCTTCCGGCTCTCTCGCTCACCGAACGAAGCGCGGCAGCATATTGCCATTGCTGAAACGTCGATTTTCTGCGAGAGTGTGGTACTACCCCGGACGGACCAGCCCGCGGCTGTAGACAGAACACTGTCAACAGCGTGGTCCTACCACAGTAAAAATATAGAAATATGGGGAAGACAAGAGTTTGTACGGGCCTAGTTTTTATGGTCTTCGTGATATTTCGATTTCTCCATATTTTCTTCATCTTAACCATTGCTGCTCTTGTGATAGCCATGCGTCTTTTTATCTCATCTATGCAACCGCTATTGTTTGAAATTAAAGTTCCAAGATATATATAGATTTGGACAACGTCACAGCTCGCGATCTGACTTACTTCCTCCATGTTACTGTTGGCGCGGTCAACAATCATCACCTTGGTCTTAGAATGGTTAATCTTTAATCCAAACTTAAGGTTTACACGTTTCATCCTGGACAGCAGCTCTTTTAGGTGTTGTGCACTCGTCGCAAATAAGGTGGTGTCATCCGCATACCGCAAATTTACTATCCTGTAGCCACCAATTGATACACCATCAATCCAGTCTTCCAAAGTGATGCGCATGATAAGCTCGGTGTACGCATTGAATAAAAGTGGAGATACAATACACCCTTGGCGTACAGCAGCGCTCGGATAGAAGTTACTTGACATGACATCATCTGTGCGTATGGGGGCTGATCCTTCCTCGTATAAACGTCTTAAAACGTGTACAAGATGTTTTGGTGTGCCCATGTCTAGCAAGGTCTTCCACAGAATTGGCCATTTCACTGAATCGAATGCTTTGGAGAAATCAACAAAGCAAATGTATACCGGCTTGTTGAATTCACGCGCTTTCTCGATAACCTTAGATAATGAATTACAATACTTCTTTTTCACAGACTCAGACATCTGCCGGCATTCTGCGATCTATGTAATCGCACTTATATAAACCACAAGACTTTCAATCATCACAATCTTACAACACATCCTGAGTTAGCCAGGGTCGACACACGTAAGGAAATGTCCTATTGCGTGGAATGCGATAAGCAGTATCCGAGCGTATACAAATACAAAAAGCATCTGCAGGATTCCGTCAAGCATACACCGAAAGAGAAGGCCAGGTCAGTATTTGTCTATATTATTCTTGTTTGACACTGTCTTGTCTATGTTAATTTCTTGTTCATGTCACTGTCTTGTCTGTATTAATTTCTTGTGTATGTAGCTGTCTTGTCTATGTTAATTTCTTGTTCATGTCACTGTCTTGTCTGTATAAATTTCATGTTTATGTCACTGTCTTGTCTGTATTAATTTCTTGTTTATTTCACTGTCTTGTCTATGTTAATTTCTTGTTTATGTCTCTGTCTTGTCTATTTTTTTTTCTTGATTGTCACGTATCTTGTATATCTATCAGCAATGTTATGGGGCTACACCTTGTGTTACAATACTATAAGGTATAGCTCCCATAACACTCATATTAACTTCAGTGACGCTAATATCCCTCTGCCGCCCTTTGAAAGTCTTTAAAAATCTTCTTTTCCAGGGTGCCATGTCCCGACTGTGGTAAAATTTTCACAAGGACCAGTTTCATGAATAACCATTATAATTTTGTACATTTGAAAATGAACAAAAATTGCTGCGACAAATGTGATAAGGTGAGCAGAAATATGATCCGTAAAGGTTTATTATGAGTGTTGATGTAATTTGTGTCAGTTGGTTGTGTGTTTTGTAGAATCTGTGATGACAAAATGTATATATTTTTTATAGAGAAATTAACAATTTATAAAACTAAAACTACTGAGATATATGTATATGTGAAAACAGTACAAAGTTTGTTTTCGTGCTGAGTTAGTTACGAGCGTTTCTATTTTATTCATTAGACAGAGAAAGCAATACAATATTGTGACGTCCTCGTTGCAGTCACTATACTGATGTGTCCGCTTTAAACAAACATCGTTAAACAAGAAAGAGATAGAATATGTCAGCTCATGATAATAATAATAATGCCAGAGAACTCTATCTCTGCATACTTCACTCGCTTCCTCAACATTCATAATTCTCTTCATACACGCTCGCCGGTTTCGGAGACTCTTGACTCCACCTTCCTTCAGTACATGACCGATCTGGTCTAGGTAGGTTAGTCTCGGTCTCCCTCGGTACCTACATCCTTCCACTTTCGCATTGTATATCTTCTTAACCAGACGTTCGTTCGGCATTCTTTCCACATGTCCGAACCATCGGAGCATTCCTTTTCGCATCTTTACACCAATACTCTCTTTCATACCTACTCGCTCTCTTACGTCGTCGTTACGAATGCGGTCGATCAGCCTAACTCCACAGATTTTCCGAAGAGATCGCATTTCGACTGCATTAATTTTACTTTCATACTCTTTTCTGCATACCCAACTCTCGCTTCCATACAGTAATGTTGGGACAAGCACTGCGTTATGTATTGCTACACGTGCCTTCTGGCGGAGGTGGTGGCTGCCGAGAAGTTGCCCCAACGCTCCGTTCACTCTATTTCCCGCATTCACTCTTCGCTCTATATCAGTGGTGTACCGTCCATCTCGGCTAAATCCACATCCAAGATATACAAATTCATCCACTTGCTCTAGTACATCATTACCTATTGTTACTCTTACATCTGTTCTGGCTTCATCTCTTTCAAAGACCATTATTTTGGTTTTGCTCACATTCACGCGTAGACCCCTTTTCTTACAATCTTCTGTCATTGTGTCGACTAGGGTCTGCAGGTCAGTCGCTGACTTTGCCAGCAGGACTTCATCATCTGCATAAAGCAGAGCAGAGACCACTGAGTCACCCATCTGGACTCCCACATTCATATCGTTCAACCTTTGGAGACATTTATCCAGATATATGATAAACAGCCTGGCTGATAGAACGCAGCCCTGCTTAACGCCGATATTGACGTCAAACCAAGGCGACATTCCATCATCCAGCCGCACACAGGCTCTACAGCCCATGTAACTGGATTGCACAGCCTGCAGCAGTTTACCGTTAATACCATACCCCGGTAAAATGTCCCAAAGTTCCTTTCGTACAACCGTGTCAAATGCTCTCTCCAGATCCACAAAACTGCAGAAAACCCTCTGACCTAGGGCCAGATGCTTCTCCACAATGTTGCGCAGAGAGAACACTTGATCCATGCATCCCCTTCCACTCCTGAAACCTCCTTGTGTCTCACACAGTAAACCATCGGACACCATCCTCATTCTCCTTTCAATAATTTTACCATACACTTTTGCTGCCAAACTGGTCAAGCTTATGGCTCTGTAATTTGCGCAGTCATAACGTGAACCCTTGTTTTTAAACAAAGGCACGATGACTGCGCTATTCCAGTCCCCGGGAACCATTCCCGAGCTCCAACATAAACTGAGGAGCAACAGGAACGCCTCCCGGACACAGGAGCCACCAAGCTTGATCATCTCGGCAGACACCATATCAATGCCCGCTGCCTTACCATTTTTCAAACTTCTTATCGCCCATTCAACTTCATCCATACTGATGCCATCGGAGGACGCCGTCGCCGAATGTTGATCTACTAGACCACATGCGACACCGGCGCCAACCGTAGTATCCGCATACATATCGCCAAAATATTCACTCCATCGGCTTAACACGTCTTGTGTTTGTGTAAGAATGTCTCCACCTTTAGACCTTATTTTATGCATTCTGAAGGCTGACCAACCACCCCGAGACTTCTTCACCTCCCTCCAAAAGAGTTTGGTGTTACCCTCGAAGTTTTTAGTCAGCCTTTCTTCTGCACTCATACTTGCTCTATCACGTTTCTCTTTCACTAAGGCCTTGGTGTCATTCTTACATTGCCGATATATTTCTTTCTTCTGTTCAGTCATACTGTCATTCAGATTCAAAGAAGAGACATAGTCCAGCCACGCTTTCTTCTTTTGCTCTACGGAAGCTGCCACTTCCGCATCCCACCATGCATCACCATTTGTGTTTCTATGCTTCTTTGAACTTCCACATACTTCTTTCGCTGTGTCTACCATACTCTCTTTCAATACTCTCCAGCATTCTTCAATGTCCGATTGCGGCTGGCTTGCCATCGTCAGCCGTTCTCGGACACCCTCTGCATACTTTTCTCTTACACACTCTTCTTGCAACCTTTATTCTTTCAAGCCCTCCGAAGTGGACACGCTCTCGCCAGTGCCTCCACTTTCTGAACAGACCACTAAATCTCGCAATAACGAGATAGTGGTCCGTATTGACTGTGGGGCTCCTGTAGGCTCTTGCGTCCAATATTTTGCTTCGGAGGCGACTGTCTACCAAAATTAAATCTATTATACTTTTCTGTTCATTCCTTCTCCATGTATACATATGGATGTCCTTATGTTGGAAAAATGTGTTTGACACAATAAGGTTTCTCTCCATGCATACATCCGCTATGAGCCTACCTGCGTCGTTCACTCTCTTATCACCAAATGGACCAAGTACGTCCTCATAGTCGGGACGCTTGGTCCCCACCCATCCGTTCAAATCTCCGCATACAATCACGCGTTCACTGGTTTCTGCCATATCCAGAACTTCCCTAACATTATCCCAAAACTTCTCTAGGTCTGATGCCACCGAGGATCCTACGGGAGCATATGCTACAACCATGAATACCTTGGTGACACCAAGTTTTATACGGACCCAAAGAAGTCTGGGATCATACATTCCGTAATCCTTCACACCTGAGGCCAAGCGAGAGGACAGCAGTACTCCTACCCCCATGCTGGCTCGATCGCTCTGTCTCTCTCTGACACCAGCTCTGCTCTGACACCAGACCACAGAGCCATCCCGCCACCAGGAAGATCGCAGGCGTCGCTGCCCCTTCGCTTGGTCTCTGTTATACAGAGCACGTCTAGCTGTTTGTCCGCCATGACGGATATCAGCTCGTGCAACTTACCTTCCACACAACCTCTTACATTCCACGTGCCCACCCGGCACTCTGCTCTTCTCGACTCGCCTGACTGGGCAAGGCGTGATGGGTGGCGGCCCCCCATCGCCGCAACTGCCGAAGTTCGTACCGACGGGGGCGGGTCGGTACGCGTCGCCTCCGGGGGACGCCCTAACCCGCATTGCGGTACGCATTTCGAGGGTAGACTAGACCTATATTAGACTCTTACTTCTGCCACAATTTTTTAATAGTATTTACTAATGACAATAGATGGCGCTGATAACAAAATTAAGGATTCTTCTAGAAATTTTGGCAGAACATAAAAAATACATTTTCTCTGTATTTAATAAAACACCAGCTAAATTGTAGTACTATAAAACACTAAAATGTTGATTAATGTCTAAAAGGTAGTGGGGATAGGGCCACCATGTTGATAGTTTTCTGTCATGGAGACTAGAGTAAGGAGTATCATCTTGTATGGGGGATTAGTCAAAAAAGTGTCCACTTGTAAACAGCAAATTATTGTTCGAACACTCACCGAAATAGCGCTAGTGTAGCAAGTGGAAATGATATGAATGTAGCTGTAATAAGCAGAGTGAAGTGTGCTGAGTTACGTAGTCAGCTGTGATTTGATAAATAATAACCTATGAACCTATGAAATTTGTGGCGCTCTTTTTAAAATTCTTCCACTTGCTACTATAGCGCCACCTTAATTTGCTCCCGTTCGATGGACACTTTTTAATACACTGAGATGTTACTCCTTACTATAGTCTGCATGTTTTCTGTCTACAGCCGTGGACCGGTCCGTCTGAGATAGTACCGCACTCGCTAAAAATCGAGGTCTGAGTAGTGGCAATGTGCTGAGTTGCACTTCATTCGGTGAGCGAGTGAGCCGGCAGCTCAACTTTCTTAAAGATCCATGTGTGGCGGGTAACACTTACCATCAGGCGTACTGCTTGCACGTTTATACCATAAGCAATAAAAAAAAAGCGCCACATGACATTTTCATATTCCCGCCAAAATTCAAAGATGACGTTGTCATTTAAATCATCATCATTCTCCTACTCTTATCCCAATTACTTGGGGTCGATACAATATGTACTCATCTTTCATTCTTATTAATATTATAAATGCGAAAGTAACTCTGTCTGTCTGTCGTCTCTTTCACGCCAAAACTACTGAACCGATCTAAATGAAATTTGGTACACAGATAGTCTAGAGCCTGACAAAGGACATAGGCTACTTTTTAATAATAATTCAAAAAAAAAGGGTTGTAAAGGAGGATGAAAAGTTGTAAGGAAGTATTGACATTTTTAAAGCCAGAAGCTTGAAACTTATTTCTATTGATTAGATATAAATAAATATGACATTAACATTTTGTGAAAAAAATACCCTTAAGGGGTAAAATAAAAATAGTGGATGAAAAGCTTTAGGAAAGTAAACTTTTACGCGGGCGAAGCCGCGAGCAGAAGCTAGTAGTATATATTGTAAAAGTTATTGGCAATAGTTTTATGACCGGCCGCCTGTCAGACGTCAACCCTGCTTGGGAATGTAATTGTTGACCAAACGGCATCAGATGCTGTTGGCCCAGGTCGATATAAATTCTTAGTCGTCTTTTACGACATCCACGAGCAGAGTAAGGGTTGGTGGTATTCTTAGCCGCTACCACACAGCTTTATTATTATTGTCATTTAAATAATAAAGTTTTTTTTTTATCTTTTCAGAAATATACAACCGGTTATGGTTTAAGAAAACACATAGAAAGGGTACACAATAAAATATTACCAATTAAGGATAAGATATGCGATTTGTGCGGACGTGGATTTGCTGTGAGTCACTTAAGTTTTCAACCTTCTAACGTAGACCCCTATGAAGCATTATCTATCAATGTTGAATTCTTTTTTTTTTTTTTCATAGGAATCTTAGATTTAATAATGGTAGTTACATATCATTGACAGTTTTCTGTCTGTCCATCCGGGGTAGTACCACGTTAAGCAGAAAATCAAGTCTGAGCAATAGTAATGTGCGGCTGTAAGCGAGAGTGCCGGAAATCCAACTTTGTGGGTGGATTTGGGATTTTCATTAGTAGGCAATGGCTTAGCAGTGCCCTGCTATTGCAATGCTCCATGGGCGGCAGTGACGTTTACAATCAGGTGTGCTGCTGCTGTGAAATAAAGGATGAAGAAGTTATTGTCACCTGTACCGGTTTCTGCAATTAATACTTGATATATTTGATACATTCTTGATGTCCAACTGAAATTTTATACACTTCTTTTAGTTCTGACCAGCTGACCATTCATTTGCGTCACATTAAAAAAAAATAGACAGACTGGGTCGTAGGCACCTATAGTGTGCAGCACTTACAATGGAAGCTCTTAAAAGAATATTTTTTCCCATTTTTACCCCCTATTAGTAAAATTGTGACGTCATATATATGGGCTATCCAATACTGAAACAATTTTTCAATTTGAACAACTAATTTCTGAGATTAGCGCGTTCAACCTAACACACCTTTCAACTTTGTAATGCTATATGAAATATCACAATAATTTCAATATGGCCGCCATTCCAAGATGGCGGATTATATTTTTCTATTCTAAAGGGACCCTTAAATGATATTTAACAGCAGTAAAACAGGATATTACTTTAAAATTTTAAGTTCCTCTTTATTAAATCAAAGCTTGTTGTTGGAATTACTTTCGTCTTCTCCTTTTTTGGATTGGCAATCAGCTTTTAAAATAGGCAACAATTGCCAGTCTCGAGTTATATTTCTTTTCAAAATTTATCAATTTCTTCATCTTTAGTTTTTTCATGTTAGACATTGTCCTTCAGTGAGTTAAATCGTCGCCCTCAACAATGCCATCGCCACACTGTAAATGGTATCCTCTGGAAATTTCGTTGCAAAACAAAAATATTTATAAAGCACTGTTATATCATATTCACTACACCCCAGCACTTCCTCCGTAAGACATTGCATAAAATACCATAAAAATTGTTTAACACGTTCAAACATTATTCATGATATTAAACATAAGGGGACGTCCATTAATCACGTGATCTTTTTTTTAGCATTTTTAACCCCCCCTCCCCCTTGGTGATACGTGGTGAGGTTTAAGACTATGATCCCCCTCCCCACCAACATCACGTGACTTTAAAGTACCTACAAAGAAGTAGCTTACAGCTCATTATATTCTCGGTTTTTTGCTATTTTATACTTCGTAAAAAGGTCTTTATACAGATTCCCTACTTTAAACTTCGTTCGTTGCTTGGCAAAGGCAAGTCAAAGTCACACTACACGTCGTTTTTCAGTTTAGAAATTGCAACGTTTGACGAAAAAATAAACACACGTGATATCTTAATACAAACCTTGTGATATTTCGTGATTTTTGTCAAACACCTAGGGTTCAAACCTCACGCGATTAAATGACGGCCCCTAATACAAGACCTGTCACATGACGCTTTCACGTATCCGTCGAAACTAATAAAATTATTTTGTTTTTCACATATATTTTATTTCGTTTACAGACAAATAAGATACTACAAAATCATCGCAGAACACATACTGGTGAACGGCCATATAAATGTATGCATTGCCCCGCTGCATTCGTTCAGAAATTCGCAATGCAGACACATCAAAAAACGCAACATAAAAATATTAATGTGGAAATTAAAAGCTAATATCGGCATACCTTCATCAGCTGACGGATCTACCTTCAGGATTTGGAATGCAATAACTGAGATGGGTTACCAAATGACATGCCCTTTCATCATGATCATAAACCCATTACTAGGCTCAAGCCTTCTCCAAAATAAAAAATAAAATTTTCGTGACATCGTTTAATATAGTTAAAAAAGTTTAGAGTATTAAATCGGTACAATGTGTAATCATTGTCCGGTAGGTGGCGCACATCTCCCAAAAAAAAAAAAAATACGAGCGCAAGTCGATGGTCATACGTCAGCTCACACTTGTCTTGAGTGGTAGGACGATTGGAACGGATTTTGAAGCGTGGGGTTCGAGTCTCACGCGTGTCATTCATTTTTCGCTCGTAAACAAGTTTTTATAAATGACCTAATATGTTAAATCTTAGTAATTTTCAATAAAATTGAGCTACTTCACCCTGATCGTTTATGGTTTTATTGCAATGATTTTATGTGCATATTAAGAGAAGGAAATTTGGAAATAAAACCATGCAGCACCACCTCTACACCGTGGTATAGTGAGTCAACTTTCCTTCTGTAGTGGAGGCTTGAACCTAGCCTAGTGGTATGTATCTGAACTAAGATGATCTGTCTCTTCATCTCAGCTCATATATGTCCCACTGTTGGACTCGAGCCTTCTCCGTAATGGGAGGGAAATTGACCTACTATACCACGCTAGTCAGATGTGTGTTGGTATAGAGTTTTCCTTCTCTCGTATAGATGTTATATGCGTTTCATATCCCTTAGTCGTCTCTTCCGATCACCCACAGGTAAGATAGGGTGAATTGTATTCTTACTCCGTTACCACATGAAAAGTCTGTCTCTTAATCGTACTTTACTACATTCGAGGACCAGATAGTGGAATGGTGACTTGTATTCTTACTCCATCACAACACTAAAAGTCATTCTTTAAATAGAGTTTAAGTTTAGAGCCCTCACTGTTTACTCAACAGTCCGGTTCATATTGTCATAGCCATATATGGTTAACAACTGCAGTTATAACAAAAAGTAGCCAGCGTAGTAAGTCAAAACAGTGCTTCAGTTCTGCTTTTGCATTCATTAACTGAACTGATAGCTTTATGACATAGATTCCGACTTCCCTAGGCTTGATTTTGATTCTCAATGCCTGATACATACTTTGGATGCTCCAAAAATGATAATTTTGATTCTAAGTGATATTTGTGGCTGTTAATTACTGGTGGAGTTACCACAGGGATAAGGATTTGCACCTTAAGTGTTTTTAAGAAAAAAAATTAACAATTCTGTTTGAATGCATAATAATTGTAGTTTTGGCGGGAATGTGATAAAGGCATGTGGCGCAATTAAATTTTATTCACCATTTTAGTGATATATTTCATTATTTTGTTGGTATTTTATTTAATCTAATACAGACAAAGTGTTACATATTTCCGTTTCCATGTGGTGACGGAGTAATAATACAATTCACCACACCCTATCTTACCCGTGGGTGATCGTAAGAGACGATTAATGGATATAAAATGCATAACATTTATAAGAAAAAAGGAAAACTCGAAACAAAACCCTAAACCAACACATATGACCCGCATGGTATAGTAGGTTAATTTCCCTGCCATTATGGAGGAAGCTCGAGCCCAACAGTGGGACATATATGAGTAGCCCGTTAAAGTGTATATGATATAATAATGGTCTACATGTATTTTTATGTTCTGCCAAAATTCACAGAGATCTTTAATAAAGTTACCAGCGCTCAATTAAAGATACCTTTACTTACAGTAGAACAGTGACCAAACCAATATGAAGAAATGTAATATTTGTACAATAGATTTGTAAATTTTGTAATTTAATTTAAACCTAATAGCTCCAAAATATATATACAGAGTGTAACAGAGAATGGAATAGATGCTCAAAACCTGGGTAATGATGGTAGGAACCTATAAAACGTGGTAGGTTCAGTAGTGGAAAGTCAAAGGCTGAATGATGATGAAGTAGATACTTAATTGAATGATACTAATTTTAGTTTTTTACCTACAAAAGTGTATTTTACCAAAATTACCTAATTACACTGCCGTGTGACGCGTAGGCATAAACTGACACAAATGTGAACTTAATGTCCAACGTTTATGGTGAGGTGAAGCCTCTTTGGTACATATTCTTTTAAATCATTATACCTAAATGTTGTTTCATTATTTATATTTTTATATTTATTATAATTATGATCTAAGATTGTAAAAGTGCAACCTATCCAAGCAGCTGTTCCATAATCTGGTACACCATGTATATATAATACTTGTAAACTAATTGGTAATAAAATCATTAAAAACAACTTAAATACTTAGTTTTATTCGAATAAAAATACATAATAATATCAGCCTTATATAATTTATTTCAATGTAAACTATATTGAAAATAAATTCATTAATTTACTGAAATTTAGTGGATACTATATACATTTTTCTATTATCAATTGTAAACGAAAAATAAAAAAAAAAGTTTGGCTCTATGGATAAATTTCCTTTTAAAATTAGGCATTATTAAAAAAAATATAATATATAACAATTTTAAAACTAAACACTTAATACACTTAATTTTTCTATTTTAATATATTATTTACAATTTATTTTATTTAAATTTAATTTATAATTTTGGTGACATATACCTAATTCAGTTTTCTTTTAATTGCCAATATATAGGTAGAATCATATCTATAGGGTTATTTTGGTAGTAATAATATCGAATTTAGATAAATTACTTCATAAAATATCATGGTGATTCGAGTTAAAAACTAAAAGAAAACTAATATGGGGTGTTTCAAAGTCACAAAGCGAGCTTAAGCCACTGCCACGTCGCATACTAACGTGTAATCGTCACATTTCTCTTAAACGTCTACGACGAATACACGTAAGTACATGATTTAGCAAGCCCATAAACTCTTGCCAATTTCGTCACCCAAAAATAATGAGTGGTATTGGATGGTAAAATAAGATTACTTGATATCATATTTGAAATAAAACTAATTTTACAGATTCTACCGTGCTGTATTTGAATTTTTAATTTCCCAACATTTCAAACACTTTACAGTGATCATGGTCATAATTTTCTTTTTGTACTGGCAAAGAATTTGTATTAAAAATATGGCTCAAAATTTAATAACCAATACTGTAGTTAGGTAGATATAAATTCCTGTAATAATAATGACTTATTGTACATGAAACACCTTACTCCTCCCATGACCATGATCACAGTAAAGTGTTTGATATATCGGGCAATTAAAAACCAAATACAGACACGATAGAATCTGTAAAATTAGTTTTGTTTTAAATGTGTTATACTCGCGTAAACGTTAAAATTCATTATATAATATCGGCAAATATCTGAGATTTTTCTAATTAATTTCACAGCTGAATTAACCAGCAATACATTTCAAATGTCTGTTGCTGATTAAAAGAAATTACCAATCAACAAATTTGATAATACAATTATAAATATCAAATTTATTGATCAGATAGAATTTACATGACTGGTTATAAGTATTAAGATGGGACCTATCACTGCGTCTATCCGAAAAAATCTAGAGACTTTTATTTTATTGTTGATACCTTTCAATTTTATACTATACAGGGTGGAAGTGGACCGCTCCCGAAAGCAAAGACAGGTAACCCTACTAGTCCTACTTGTAATGATGGGCTAGAGATTTTTTTTATTTTTCACAACGAATTTTAAAATTTTCCACACTCCATCGTATTAGGATAGTGCCATGTAACGATAATTCCATAAAAAATACGTAACTTTACTCAGATGAGAAAAGACGCAATCTATTCAAAACTTACGATCATATGTTCTAGAATAGAACGATCTCGCGCAGTAAAATAAAAATCTTTTTTTATCCAAACCAATTTTTTTTTATCCTATCATCACAAGTAGGACTAGTAAGGTCCCCTGTCTTTGTTTTCGGGAGCGGTCCACTTCCACCCTGTATACAAAAGTTGTTGTACAGAGGCAAAACACTTTCTACAAAGCTAAATATATAGTTACTTATCCATTGTAGAAAAATGCTGTGTGTGGTAGCGGATAGGAATACTACCGACCCTTACTTTGCTTGTGGATGTCGTAAAAAGACGACTAAGAGCTTTATATTGACGTGAGCCAGCTCCATCTGATGCCGTTTGGTCAACAATTATATTCACAAGTAGTGTTCATGTCAGGCAGGCCCGTCATAAAACTATTGCTAATAACTTTCACAATATGTACTATGAAAGAAGAATACATATTGTATCAACCCCTAGTAACTGGGAGTAGGAGAATGATGATGAGACGTCTTTTTGGACACCTATAGACAAAATAGGGGGTGGTGAATTGTCTTCAAATAAAAGAAAAACCTCCAATTATAGACGCACATGCAGCGACTAGAGCCCACCTTAAAAGATAAGTCCACTTTGTTCTTAAGTAAGTCAATACGAGACCGGTGGTACATGTGGCATCATATTGGTATAAACACATTGATTATTATCTACAATAGGTTTCATCTGTTGCATTTGTGGATGCTGCATCATAGGTGGTGGCATAGGCTGCTGTGGTATCGGCGGAGGTTGCTCCGGTGGTTTTTTATTTTTCTTTTCACATTTTTTAAACTTGATACCGAGTTTATTTAGTAATATAAGTCTTAAAGATTCTTTACCTCCACGATAATTTAATTCGTGTTTCGCTGCCGTTAAAATTTTACCAAGCGTTGGTACCTCTTTTCTTGATGAATAACTGTTGACAATACCTCTTAAGGCGCACAATTGAAAATAATCTAGTTGCACTTTGGTTTTTCTAACTCTTTTCTTTTTCGGACCAGTCATTTTTGTTTGTGTAGCTTCAGCGCGTAGACCGTCTCTTTTTATACGTTTTATTGTACTTTCTGACAAACCAGTAGCTGCACAAGCTCTTTTGACTACATTTTCCACAGGAAAAGCGTAACCCCTATTTTGTTTCTCACTTTCGAAGAACTTAATCACTTTGAATATAATCTCTCTTGCTTGACCGTCTATTGCTTCTTTTTTTTTCTTTTCAATCTTCGGTTTCCGTTCATCTGGAGGCGGAGGTGGTGGTTCTGGTGGATTAACAGGTTGTGGAACTTGATTTTGAGGCTCTGGTTGTTGGGGCTGGTGCATAATAACAGCACTCACAATAGGAACTTCATAAACGTTAACATTAATATTCATCTCTGTAGTGATTCTATTAATTTATATATATTTTAAACATTTCACTTCCACTGAAAATATCTTAAGATTCGTTGCTGCTCTTAAAGTATAATCGTTTATTTAGAATAAATACATAGTACATATAAATTGTTAATAACAAAAACGCCAGCCGCCATTATTCCAATAAGCGCTATAGACAACATAATATATTTTTATGACTAACATTGCCAATCTTCAGTTAAAACATTCCCGAAAATCATATATACGAATGAAAGTAAATATAGACGCTTTTGTAATCATAAGAAGTATAGCATTTTTAATTTTAGTATTTATTTTATTACGAAATCAACTACTCAGTCAACGCAAAGGTTGTAATTGTATTTTAAATGTGATTATATGAAACAGAAGCATGTTGATTAATCTTTATTAATATAAATTGTGGCTACTTAAAAGAATCCTATCTATTTTGCTATTGTTTAATATTACTAAATCCAGTTGATGTCTTCAAAATTGACAGCATAATAATTTTTAACAACTTTTTACGATTAAATATGCTGATATAACTTGCTTACTATTTCTATCCATCAGGTTATTGACTTGATAATAACTCATACATTCTCAGGCTACTTCAAATGTCCCATATAAAGAAACATACATACATACATATCATCACGCCATATCCCTTGCAGGGTAGTCAGAGAGAACAGAGTGCCAGAGAACTCTATCTCTGCATACTTCACTCGCTTCCTCAACATTCATAATTCTCTTCATACACGCTCGCCGGTTTCGGAGACTCTTGACTCCACCTTCCTTCAGTACCTGACCGATCTGGTCTAGGTAGGTTAGTCTCGGTCTCCCTCGGTACCTACATCCTTCCACTTTCGCATTGTATATCTTCTTAACCAGACGTTCGTTCGGCATTCTTTCCACATGTCCGAACCATCGGAGCATTCCCTTTCGCATCTTTACACCAATACTCTCTTTCATACGTACTCGCTCTCTTACGTCGTCGTTACGAATGCGGTCGGTCAGCCTAACTCCTCAGATTTTTCGAAGAGATCGCATTTCGACCGCATTAATTTTACTTTCATACTTTTTTCTGCATACCCAACTCTCGCTTCCATACAGTAATGTTGGGACAAGCACTGCGTTATGTATTGCTACACGTGCCTTCTGGCTGAGGTGGTGGCTGCCGAGAAGTTGCCCCAACGCTCCGTTCACTCTATTTCCCGCATTCACTCTTCGCTCTATATCAGTGGTGTACCGTCCATCTCGGCTAAATCCACATCCAAGATATACAAATTCATCCACTTGCTCTAGTACATCATTACCTATTGTTACTCTTACATCTGTTCTGGCTTCATCTCTTTCAAAGACCATTATTTTGGTTTTGCTCACATTCACGCGTAGACCTAGACGCGTATAAAGAAACAGATTATCCGATTACCCCAATTACATAATTTGTACCACTTTAAACTCATTGAGGCGATAAGATAGTTGCTTTCGCTCATATTACTTGCCTATTGAAACAGACAAACACATACCTAAAAATTGTTGTACTCATGTATGCGTGCATGACAATAAGGAAATTGAAGTGAATTGGAATACGTTCAAGTATTTATCAAAAGTATCTGTAAAGTTCTTTGCATTGATTTGTTTGTTTGGATTTTTTCTGTCTTATATTATTCATTATCAAGATTATTTTGTTACACTTTCCGTTTTAGTATTATATGATTTTTATTTTTCGTTAAATATATTTAAAAAAAGCAATCAGAGTAATAGTTATAATAGTGTCATTTGATAAAATGCATACATCATACTAGCTTATTATTTTATTTATCTTAGTTATTACTACTATTGGCATCAATAGTACTTTACGTGGACTTAGGTCTATCTAACATGAAATAGCCATAATTACTACTTATCAGTTAAGTTAGCCTTAGCACTTGATGTATTAATTCACTCAAGCAGGTATATAGCACTATTATTACTATTCACATATATATATATATATATATATATATATATATATATATATATATATATATATATATATATCCAGTCAGTTCAATTTATATTTATTTCACAAAAAAAAATCCCCGAGCCGATATCTTCTACATTTACCCGACAAGACAGACTATGATATTACTCTCATTCAGCAAAAAGCATACACTGAAAGAGCATTCGAGGCACACACAACTTGGACATTAGCAAAATTGCTCCTACGGTGCAGCGGAAGCCAAAAAGATAAGAAAATAAAAAAAAAAACATACACGGCTCGTGAGGATATAACACGTAAATATTCATTATGTTATTCTCGCCGTTGAGAATATTAGCCACAACGTGCAATAGTAAATAATTCAAATGAGGGCATTGCCACTTTTTCCAGGTTGAAAGCACTCACCTATAGTTCAGACTAAAATGTGAAAGCCTCCTGTGACTAAAATACACGATAAACGAATTATTTGGTAAATGGTAGCGTTAACTGCACTAATGATTCAATAATGCTTGCATAATGGGTATTATTTTTTAATTGACAATGTGCTATGTCATAGACTAACGTCAAACTAGCATAGCTGATAGCTGTCAAAACAATTTTAGCTATCCATCGCTTATTCGCTACCTACGCGAAGTTAATAACTATTTATTCACAATAATAATTAAATTAGTATTATATTCTCTAATTTCTAATATTGACAGTATTATGTTTTTCAATTTGTACTATTGAGGCACAACTTGCAATGGACGACCAATGCTCGGAAATAATTTTAAAAAAGATATGTTGCACTTGTTTGAGCAAAGATCGCTTACTATTTCAATTATGTAGATTGTCTAACGGAGTTAACAATCTGTATTTATTATTATCATATGATTCTGAAGCTTACAGGGTACGAGTATATAGATTTTTTAATAAAAAAAATAATAATCGTAAAGCTAATTTATAATCTATACAGCTATTATTTTATTATGTTTGCTTCGAAATGCTTCAAGTATTAAATAGTATATGCTCTGGTTCGAGCCGGAGCCGAAGTGGGCAAAAATGTTATTAAGTTTATTTGCATACTGTCCGATACTTTTTTAATATTAAGTTCGAATCTTGTAATTTTATTGGGCATATATTAAATGCTTGCTTCTATTATTATATACTCCTTGAAGCTATTGGTGATTTAAATGTATTATTGAAGGATACAAGCTTGACACCTTATGTTCTTAATTAACCGACTTCCAAAAAGGAGGAGGTTCTCAATTCGAACGCTTTTTTTTTTTTTGGTATAAACTGTAATTTTAATTATAAAAAACGAGCAAGCAGCACACCTGATGGTAAGGGATGCTGTTCATGGAAATGGAACACTAATGGTACATCCAGGCCATTGATAAACAACTCAAACCTTCCCAGAAAATTGGGTATCCAGCTCTCTCACTTACAGAAAGATATACAATAGCATATTGTCACAGTTTAGACGTAGATTTTCTGTGAGTGTGATATTATCCTGGTTGGACTGTTTATTTTTTGATATTTCCTGTTGTTATTTTATTTTGTTTATTTTTTTTTATTTTTATATTATCCTGTTAAGAAGATATTATCCAATGTGAAAGTGGAAGGATGTAGGTACCGAGGGAGACCGAGACTAACCTACTTAGACCAGATCGGTCATGTACTGAAGGAAGGTGGAGTCAAGAGTCTCCGAAACCGGCGAGCGTGTATGAAGAGAATTATGAATGTTGAGGAAACGAGTGAAGTATGCAGAGATAGAGTTCTCTGGCACTCTGTTCTCTCTGCCTACCCTGCAAGGGATATGGCGTGATGATATGTATGTATGGACTGGCCTGCGGCTGTAGACAGAAAACTATCAATAATATAGTCCTACCACGGCAACACTTCTGAAAGCTAGAAACAATAAGGAAAAAAGATATTGCAGTCTCTCTCACTTATCTGGGTTGTCATCATTCTCCTACTCTTATCCCAATTACTTGTGGTCGATACAATATGTACTCTTATTTCATAGTAAATATTGTAAAAGTTATTGGCAATAGTTTTATGACCGGCCTCCCAGATGTATACTCTCCTTGTGAATGTAATTGTTGACCAAACGGCATCATATGGAGTTGGCCCAGGTCGTTATAAGGCTCTTAATCGTCTTTTACGACATCCACATATCATATAAAATATATGGTTTATAATTAACTGTACAATTAAGGTTCTGTATTTGTGTTGGATAATTTTTGTGAGATTTACATACATACATACATATCATCACGCCATATCCCTTTCAGGGTAGGCAGAGAGAACAGAGTGCTAGAGAACTCTATCCTTGCATACTTCACTCGCTTCTTCAACATTCATAATTCTCTTTGCACATGCTCGCCGGTTTCGGAGACTCTTTAACTTCAACTTGAAAAAAAAAGATATTGTTTAATCATGGGATATTGTTTTCAGGAAGTTTTCTTCAAAGGTGCAGCCAGTTTGTACATTTGTTGGGAGTGCAGAGCTATTATGTGTAGAATTTCTAACTTCAAACTGCAAGCTAGTGAGGCACAGAGACAGCTGACAAGTATAGCAGATGGACAAACCGATGTTAGTAAGAAAATCTATTCAAATCAAATCAATCAAATCAAATCATTTATTTTGCATAAGCCCCATAGGGGCACTAACATATTGTCAATTTTACATTGTGTTTTAAATTAAATTTAATTAATCTACCACCGGATCGGAAACCAGCCACATACTGAGAAGATCCGGCAAAAAACTCAGTGGGCTCGTCATTTTTTTTTTTTTATTATATTTTTTCACAAAAGAGTTTGGTTACATGGTTAATTTATGTTAGCTCCAGTGATATGCCCTTCGAGTAAAGATTCATTTTTTTAAATTTTGTATATAATACAAAATTAAACTAAGAATATTTATAAAACAAAAAAGAAAGAAAAATGGCTGGACCAGATATTAAAGTAACTATCCCAAAAGACTCTTCTGCAAATTATATAACAGTGGTAGGACCACTCTGTTGACAGTTCTCTGTCTACAGCCGTGGGCCGGTCCGTCCGGTGTAGTACCACACTGAGCAGAAGATCGACGTCTGAGTAATGGCGATGTGCTATTGCGCTTCGTTCGGTGAGCGAGAGAGCCGGAAGCCTAACTGGGTAGGTTTGGGGATTGTAATGGTAGGCAGCGGCCTAGCTATAGCCTTGGTTATAGCAAAGGTCCATGGGCGGCAGTGACACTTACCATCAGGTGTGCTGTTTGCTTGTTTGCCACCATAAGAAATAAAAATAAAAAAAAGTACTGAAATTAAGCATTTAATATGCTTGATTATTTATAAAAACTTGATTACGAGCGAAAAATGATTGTCACACACGGGATTCATACCAACCCCTATTGGGAATCCATTCCAATTGTACTACCACTTACACCAGCGTGAGCTTTTGTATGACATTCAATCTTTGGCTCGTATTATATTTTCGTCCTTAAACGACTCTGTTCTGTACAAATTTAAAAGACAAAAAAGAATTCCTTGAAATGAATCCTACTGCTTTCTAATCTAAATCATTCTTGAACACAAGAAGTTCATCAAAATGCACAGATGGCGTAGTGGTTAAGATACCGACCTTCCGTGCCAGTGCTATGGGTTCGATTCCCACGCAGGGCATTACCTTGTGCGATCCACAAAGTGTTGTTCTGAGTCTGGGTGTAATTTGTCTGCGTTAATTGCATGTTTGTAAAGTCCCCCGCAATACAAGGTTTATTTCCTTAGTGCAGGGTGGTGTAAAAAAAAAAAAAAAAAAAAGAATCAGCCCAGCCACTTAGCAGATGTTCAATCATTTAGACATGTACAAAAGAATTATATATAAACATAATTAGTAGCCATAGAATAAGCTTTCAATATGATGATGCAGTAAGAATACAATTCACCGCCCCTTATCTCACATTTGGGTGATCGTTAGAGACGTCTAAAGGATATAAAACGAATATAACATTTATGCAAGAGAAGGAATACTCGAAGCAAAACCCTATACCAACACGCCTGACATATGTACATACATACATATCATCACGCCATATCCCTTGCAGGATAGGCAGAGAGAACAGAGTGCCAGAGAACTCTATCTTTACATACTTCACTCGCTTCCTCAACATTCATAATTCTCTTCATACATGCTCGCCGGTTTCGAAGACTCTTGACTCCACCTTCCTTCAGTACATGACCGATCTGGTCTAGGTAGGTTAGTCTCGGTCTCCCTCGGTACCTACATCCTTCCACTTTCGCATTGTATATCTTCTTAACCAGACGTTCGTTCGGCATTCTTTCCACATGTCCGAACCATCGGAGCATTCCCTTTCGCATCTTTACACCAATACTCTCTTTCATACCTACTCGCTCTCTTACGTCGTCATTACGAATGCGGTCGGTCAGCGACACACGTCTGACTGGGGTGGTATAGTAGGTCAATCTTTTTGCATAATTTTTTTATCCATATTTTGTGCGATCGCACAAAGTGTTGTTCTGAGTCTGGGTGTAATTTGTCTGCATTAATTGCATGTTTATAAAGTCCACGGCAGTACAAAGATTATTTCTTTAGTGCGGGTTGGTGTTATTAAAAAAAAAAAAGATTTTACTACAGCTATATATAAAAAGGATGTTGTGAATTGTATTTTTACTCCGTCATCACACAAACAAGATGTTTAATAAATTACTGAAATTTAGCATTTAATATGCTTAATTATTTATAAAATCCGATTACGAAAAATGAAAAATGATGTCACAAGCAGGATTCGATCCCGCGCCTATTGGGATTCCGGCCCAATCGTGCTGCCACTACACCACCGTGACTAACTGTAGGACATGCAAATTTCACTTCGGGCCGGAATCCCAATAGGCGCGGGTTCGAATCCCGCTTGTGACATCATTTTTCATTTTTCGTAATCGGGTTTTATAAATAATTAAGCATATTAAATGCTAAATTTCAGTAATTTAAATAACAAGGTTGTGTCATCGTTTAATACAATTCTAACTGTAAAGTTTTAAGTATTAAGCCTATAACAATGTGTAAACATTGTCGGGTAGATAGCATACCGTCACCTTAAGACGTAAATATGATACGAAGTGAAATTTGCATGTCCTACAATTAGTCACGGTGGTGTAGTGGCAGCACGATTGGGCCAGAATCCCAATAGGCGCGGGTTCGAATCCCGCTTGTGACAACATTTTTCGTAATCGGGTTTTATAAAAAAACAAAACAAAAAAAGATGTTTAATAGTTATTTTCTTTTGCAGATTGAAAAACATATTTGTCTTTCTCATTTATCCAAACACAATAAAATAACTTACGATGAATTAATTATAGAAAACGATAATTATACTGATAATTTCATTGATTGTGGTTCAGAAGCTGATATCAAGAGTGAAATTGATGAAGATATACCATTATCAGAATTACATGGTAATTATATGAGTGATAATGAACAAGAAAAACGGGAAATTCAAATTGAAATTAAGGGTAAGAAAAGGAAGAAGTTGAAAAATGAAACATGTTATTCTTGTGCTGTGATGAGCGAGGAGGAGTTGAAAAAGATTAGGGCGAGTCGGAGTATGGAAGTAAATTTCGTTAGCTCTGATTACAAGTGCTACAGTTGTTTGGAAATTTTTGAAAGTAAAGTGGAATTGGAGCAGCACGATTCGACTTTACATAAAGATGTGAGTACTCTTTACCCTTTTGGGTGAGTTTCAGAACATAAAATCAACCTTTGTATTCCCTTGGGAATTATTAAAAACTAATGTGATACAAAAATTTAACAAAAGAATATCCATTTTAAAACAATATGACATTATTGAGAATAGTTTAATTGCAAGTTTAATTGCAACTTAATCAAATTTAATTGCAAGCGATCCGACGTCCTCGACATGTACTGACCGACTCTGACGATTCAATAACGATCGCTCAAGAAAGAGCATACACGGCCTGCGCGGCCATAACACATAAATATCCGCGCTTCCGCCCCGCCGCCGGGGACGTAAGACGCGACGCGTGATAGTCAATAACTCAAACGTGGGCACGCCCACTTTACTATCAGCGACGCCCCTAGCCGAGGTCCGTTATCCACAAGGGGAGCCCTCGGGCGTTGTCGCTTAAAATTTTTACCGGGTTGAGAGCGCCCTCAGCACTCACCCATAGTCCGGGTTAAGCTGTAACAGCCATCTGCGGCTAACAGCTAAAAGACAGACAAAAAAAATACATTGCAACTAGAGGATTCGATCCCGAGATCCGGGATCCCGGTCATATTTTGGTTCCGAAATTTTCGGGATTAAATTTAATGAATCCCGGGATTTTCGAGATTGATACATTTTTTTAAATTAATCACTAAAATGTGCGTGAGACGCAACGCACTTACCTTGATTTGACGTTTTAACAGCCACCTTGTTTACATGGCTGATTTCACTTATAATATACATATTATTAATTGATTCATACTAAGCAATTTCATTTGTTTTTGTTAACGACCGGATTATGCGTAAAAGTGTGTAAAAATTTCCGCTTCACTTCGTGTAAGTATTGATGTTTTTTTTTGTTAATTGGTGATAATCAAATTATTAAAAAGCAAAAATGCATTAATGATTTAATTTTCGTGGTTTAAATAAGTAATCTATAAAGTTTCTGCTCAATTTAATTTAAAATATAAGTACCCATAAACATAAGTAGAAAGAAGTTGATTTTTTGAAGTTTATTGTTGGTTTCACAAATTATTTACAGAAGTGCCTAGTTTGGTTATTTTATAAGAAGAAAGTTTATAAAAAAAAGTATAATTTTGTTTAACCGCCTTTTGAGGGATTTAAAACTTAAATATTCTATGTCCTCAAAAATTGATTTTGATATGTTTACTGGGTTTTTGTTACCATTTTCCATTACCAATACAAACCCGGGACTATCCCGGGATCCCGGGATTAACTGTAGATAATCCCGAAATCCCGGGATTAGAAAAATCGACCGGGATCGAATCCCCTAATTGCAACTATATAGAAAGCTTTTAAATAAAAAAAAATCATGAAAATTGGTTCCTCTAGCGAAATTTGAAAGTTGCGCTGGTAACGGCAAAGTTAAAGAGTGGACATGTGGTGAGATGGGATAAAAGTAATATTGTAAGGCAAGTTTTAAGTATGAATGTTGAAGGCCTTATGGATAAGGGAAAAACATTAATAGTGGTGGGACCACACCGTGGACAGCTCACTGTCTACAGCCGCGGGCCGGTCCGTCCGGGGTAGTACCACACTGAGCAGAAGATCGACGTCTGAGCAATGGCAATGTGCTATTGCGCTTCGTTCGGTGAGCGAGAGAGACGGAAGCCCAACTGGGTGGGTTTGGCAGCGGCCTAAGCTATACTCTTGATATCGCATAGGTCTATGTGCGGCAGTGACACTTACCATCAGGTGTGCTGCTTGCTTGCTTGCCACCATAAACAATAAAAATAAAATAAAAAAGCAGAAATAATGGCTGGAATGCGTGAGGCATGACATGGATAGACAGAGAGTGACTACAGAGATGACGTCTGATAGGGTTTTACGGAGGAAGATGATTGTATCGACCCTAAGTAATTGGGATAAGAGCAAGATAATGATGGTTCCTCTAAAAAATGTGTTGAGGTAAAAGTACAGTTAATAAAAAAAAAAGATTAAAAAAATCAAAAAACTCGACTGCGTAAAAAGTCACCAAAACTATGTACATAATAAAAAAAACTGAAAAGAAAAAAACAAGCACTTATATGTCCGGTGGTCTAGAATTCCATAATATATTATTGAATAAATACTATTGCAGAAAATGAAATATATTTTAATAATAGAACATGACAACTGAACAGTCGGGATCCTTTATTCGACAGCAAATCCAATTTATCAATGGAAATGGTATATATAGTGCTTCAAAGGAACTTAAAAACATACATACATACATAGACTGTACATACCACTCCTTTGCAGTCGGGTAAAAAGGGGACCTTGTTTTTTTTTAAAATTGCTTAAATATGGTCAGCAGCTTTTTAATGAGAAACTTGTAAGTGGATCCAAGTGGATGTAAAGGTCTGACTTGTCTTTTACGACACAAGCAATGTATGGCTTTGTTTCTTTTTCAGAAAATTAATCATATTCAATGCAGTATATGCCTCGTTTACATAAAGGACTCTATGTTCAAAGACCATAGAGAAAATCATTACCGGAAGTATCATTGTCTATGCTGTGAATATATTACATATAAGCAGTCTGACATTTTGACACACTCGCAAGATGTACACAATATTCGTTATAAAATACCAGCGAAGAAAAAAAAGGTGAGAGAAAATTATTTATAAAAATGTATAGGTGTCATTAAAACTTATAAAAGATAATTAAAAAAAAAAATCATTGAATGTTTTTGTTTTTTTTTTGACGTGATAAATTGATGAACGCCGGTTGCACGCACGGAAAAGTATTACGTGCCGCCTGAGCCGAGCGTGTAAACGAGAGCAAAGAAGAAGAAACTGTAAAAGTGAAGTGAAAAGTTAATGTGTATTCCATTATTTAGTTCTGTTCAATTAATAGAACTGCAACTTTTCATTATTGTTTTCTTATCATGTAAAATTGTCGTCTGTAAATGGAGTTAACAGACAACCATACTTTTTTTTTCTTTATTTACCAAAAGTTTTAATGAATATAAAATATATTCTGTATATTGATGGAGTAAGATTACTATTCATCACCCTTTTTGACCCCTGGGTAAGAGACGATTAAGAGACAAGAGCATAGTATCAATGTAAGAGAAGGAAAACTCTATATCTTTTAGCGGTAGGACCGTGCTGTTGACAGTTTTCTGTCTATAGCCACGGGCCGGTCCGTCCGGGGTAGTACCTACTACACTCTCGCAGAAAATCAACGTCTGAGCTGTGGCAATGTTGCGCTTTGTTTGGTGAGCGAGAGAGCCGGAACCACAATTTGGGTGGGTTTGGTTTGGTGGTTAGTACCAAACTAGCGCTCTAGCTGTACCCCAGGTATAACAAAGTTCCATGAGCGGCAGTCACACTTACCATCAGGTGTGCTACTTCCTGGTTTACCACCATACACAATTAAAAAAAATATACAGTTTTATTTCGAGATTTCCTTCTCTGATCAGCATGGATCAATTCCCTTCCAACTAGAGAGGAGGTTCGATTCCAGCAGTGGAACGTACATAAGCTGAGATGATAATATCTGTCTGTTTACTCTTCAGGTTCGAAGGCAACCAGAATCGAAGACTGACAAACCTTTAAAGGAGAAAAGGACTCCATGTGAATACCTCTGTAAGGAATGCAATAAATATTTTAAGTGAGTAAGTAATATTAAAAAAAAAAACCTTTGTCATTATTCGGTCTATGATTGCGAACTCAAAATATAATGCACTTGTCCCATGTCGATATAAAGCTCTTAGTCATCCTTTACGACACCCACGAGCAAATTAAGGGTTGATAGTATTCGTAGCCGCTATCACACAGAGAAAGTGCTAAAGTATAATGTATATAATATAACAGTGCTTTATTTTTTTTTTCTTTCTTCTAATATGTCTAGTGGATTCCTTAATATTAATTTAATTATGGATTCTTCTTAAATAAAGATGCAATTAAACTAAATTAATAGCTTTATTTGTTAGTTAATGATTTCATCGTCTCAGCTCATATATATCCCACTGTTGGGATCCAGCTTCCTTCATAATGAGAGGGAAATTGACCTGCTATACCATGCTAGTCGGACGTATTGGTATAGAGTTTTGTTTTGGGTTTTCCATGTCTCGTATAGATGTTATATGCGTTTTACATCCCTTAGTCGTCTCGTACGATCACCCACGGGTAAGATAGGGGGTGGTGAATTGTATTCTTACTCCGTCACCACACGGAGAATGCAGCAAATAATATGAACCTATTTTTGGAAGTGTTGCATGTATTTATATCTTTTATGCATTTAGTGTTAGATTAACTTTCGTGTGGTGGCGGGCTAAGAATACAATTCAACACCCCCCCCCCACATCTTACCTGATCGTAAAAGACGACTAAGGGATATAAAAACCATAAAAAACAAACATATTAAAAATAAAAACTTGGCATTCAAATTACTGAAATTTAGCATTTAATATGCTCGATTATTTATAAAAACCCGATTGCGAAGCGAAAAATGATTGTCACAAGTGGGATTTGAATCCACGCCTATTGGAAATCTGTTCCAATCGTATGCCACTCACATCACTGTGAACTATTGTAGGACATTCAATTGTCGCATCGTATTATATTTTCGTCTTTTAAGGAGACGTGTGCCATCTACCTGACATTGTTTATACCTTGTACAACTTGGTATTCAATATTGGTCTTTATTGTGTTAGCAATAAGAATCAGAGATGGAAACACGTGCAGCGGTACCACAGAGAAGGCTACAAATGCGCCATCTGCGAGAAGCGATTCGCATTTAAGAACAATCTGGCGAGACATGAGCTGTAAGTCATAATTATTAAAATAAAAACACATTTTTGAAATAAAATCATTTTATTTAACGAAAAATATACTTTTAAAATCAAAACATCAAAACTTTTTTACTTCAAATTGTGTTAAGAATATGTCTTAAGAAGTCACTTAAGCTGTTTTTCTCGTGAATTTGATAAGAGTAAGACATAAGGTCTGCCTACTCCCGCCGGGCTGGCCATGGATGTCAAGGAAGCAGTACCAGTGGCCGGCCCGAAGCCGATGGGGAAGGAATACGGTGGGTTATTGGGCCAAGCGCCGTTCCCGCGCCCCAGACAGAATGGATGGCGTATGTCCAGAACCATAGCCTACCAAGAAAAAAAAGGTTCTGCCTACTTTCATAAATTTGTATGATTTTTTTATTTATTGCCGGTGATGGCAAACGAGCTATCAGCACGCCTGATAGTACGCTAGGTTGTTGCTTATCAATCCAAAAACACTTCCAGAAAGTTGGGCTTTTCCTCTCATGTAGCTATGGTTCAAATTTTAATTACAGTGAAAACTCGTTTAACCGTACTAATTGTCGTTAGGTATTCGGATAATCGAAAATCCGGATAATAGAATGTACGAAGAGAAAGCTGTTTTTGTACATTATGGCATAACAATATACATACATACATATCATCAACGCCATATCCCTTGCAGGGTAGGCAGAGAGAACAGAGTGCCAGAGAACTCTATCCTTACATACTTCACTCGTTTCCTCATGACGGTTATCAACTCGTGCAACTTACCTTCCACACAACCTCTTACATTCCACGTGCCCACCCGGCACTCTGCTCTCCTAACTCATAACAATATGCAGTGCTTAATAATAACTAATCGCGTGGAGTATTAAGATCACTCGAAGTAATGCCAGTTCCAACACGTTCCCTTGTATTGACTTGTATATGCAAGAACGCGATTTGTAGTCCGGATAATCGAAAGTCTAATCTAATCCGTATAACTGAGGGCTGGATAATCGAGTTTCCACTGTATCTAGCTTATTGAGCAGTTAGTTTTTAAATCAATTACAAAATACCGGATAGACATACAAGAAAATGAGTTCTTGTATATACAAAAAAAAAAGAATTGAAAGATATAAATAAAAGTTATAATTATTAGGAAGGATCATCGATCACTAATAATGCTTTTTTTGTTAATTATTGATCGATGGGAAGGATGCAGTTATTTTTCCTCACAGTGGTGTTTAAAAAAAAACACAAAGCTGTCACGTCGACTGACGACAGAAGAGAAAACTTAGACCTATGGAAAAAAAAACATACAAAAAAAAATTAAAAGCATGCCCCAGGGAGTATGTATAGGTGTGACCATATCATATTTAGCCGTCAAAAAAAATATTTTGGAATTTTTAGGAAATAATTTTGCAATTATTGCTTTATTTATCAGTATAAAGGTACTATCATTTATGTGGCTAAATACCATATTCTCCTACGGTCTACTCTACCTCCATCTTATGAATTTTCGATCAGGTCATGTGTCCTGACGCGAGTTTAACATTTTTTACCCATCCCAAAAAAGTGCACAACGTAGCTAAAGAAGTTTTAACTTTAAAAAAGTGATATAGTAACATGTGTATCCTCACAGATCAAGAATACAATCACCATTCGCTTTTTTCCCTTTGGGATTAGTAAAAATGGGCTATGGGTTCATCAGGTGAACGGATAACAGCACTCTGATCCTACTGTCAAGTATAGCATAATATCTCCCTTAAGGAGGATTTTATCCAATAACAGACGAAATTAAAGTGATGGGTAGATTAATATCATGACAGGTTGAAAATATTCCAGACTTCATCGAGGTCCTCCCGAGCGTACGGAATGTCTAGTATGCCATAAGCAGGTTAGGGTTGACCTTCTGAAGGTACACGCCCGCATTCACACCGAGAGGGAACAGTATTCATGCGCGGAATGCTGCAAGAGGTTTGTCAGTAGAGCCTCCTATGAACATCATCTTAAGTATACGCAGGCGCATGCAGCCATTAATATTCTTAAGTAAGTCTTGATGGAAAATTTATTAGTTAAGTAAATTTTACTTAATAAATTATTACTTAAGTAAGTTTAATTGTTAATTTAAGATTATTATCTTACTTACCTACTAAGTTTTACTTGGATAAATTAAGTTTATTTAAGATAATTTATCTCTTGACTAAGTTTTATTAGAAAATTTATTACTAAAGTTATTTTCAATGGAAAATTATTACTTAAGTAAGTTAATATTAAATTCTTAAGTATGTTTTATTGGAAAATTCTATTAGTTTTAAGTTTTAGTCGAAAATTTATTATTTAAGTAAGTTTTATTGGAAATATCATTATTTAAATTAGTATGAGAAATTTATTACTTGAGTTAGTTTTAAATATTACAAAATTTATTACTTCATTAAATTTTATCGACAAATATATTACTTAATTAACTTTTGTACAATGAATTTATTGAGTAAGTTTTATTAGAAAATTTATTCAAATTAATTTATTATGTATAAAACATTAAAATTAAAAATATGTTTTTTTTATGGCTTATGGTGGCAAACGAGCAGGCAGCACACCTGATGGTAAGTGTCACTGCCGCCCATGGACCTTTGCCAATGGTATAGCTAAGCCGCTGCCTACCAATACAAACCCCGAATCCACCCCAGTTGGGCTTCCGGCCCTCTCGCTCACCAAACGAAGCGCAATAGCATATTGCCATTACTCAGACGTCGATCTTCTGCTCAGTGTGGTACTACCCCGGACGGACCGGCCCGCGGCTGTAGACAGAGGACTGTCCATAGCGTGGTCCTCCCACAATACAATGTAAGTGCCCTCGCACTTACATATTGTCAATTTTAACATTTTAAATTAATACAATAGAAGCGGTTACTTACGTTTCTGAGAAGATCTGACAAGTAACTGAGCGATTTTGTCTATTATTATTATTCCTGTACTGTTTTTTTTATGAAAAAAATATTTTATTACTTGATTTAGTTTTATTGGACATTATATTGTTTACAGTGTAATTTTATAATTTATTACTTGATTATTCCAATGAAACATATTTTTTATTGGAATATTTATTACTTGAGTAAGTTTTATTGAATAATTTGTTTAACTCGAATAAGTTTTATTGTTATAGTCATTATGTTATTGTATGCGCTGAGGACTGGATTCATTCAGCTATGTATATCTTTCAGATACAAATGTACACAATGCGATAAGGGCTATCGGTCTCGTGGGGAGTTAAGAGATCATGTGAATTATCAACATATGAGTAAAACGCAGCACAAGTGCCCCATTTGCGAGAAGGTAATACATATATTATGTAAAGCAATTTATTATGTGGTAGCTGCTACGAATACTACCAACCCTTACTTTGCTCGTGGATGTCGTAAAAGACGACTACGAGCGGTTACGCACTACGTCCGATCCGAACCCGTGAAAATATAGATCTAGAAAACTCGGACCGAATTCGGATATTGCTTACGCACTTGTCCGATCCGAACCCGTGAAAATATGGGTCTAGAAAACTCGGACCGTATTACGTGATTTACGCCACAGCAGAGTGTTCACGTCGTTGATCATGAGTTCTTTAAATCGATGTCAAATTCTGGCAATACTATTGTACGTACGAAGAACGTAGACGTACATTCATACAAATAATTCTATGGCTACATTGGTCCGTCAAAAATCTTCTCCGGTATGGAGATTCTAGAATGACGGAAAGAAAGGATGACTGAGATCGGATGTAGTGCGTAAATTACCATAGAAATAGTTCTACGGCTACGACGGACCATATTTTCACGGATTCGGATCGGATGTAGTGCGGTACCGCTCTAAGAGCTTTATAACGACCTGGGCCAATTCCATTTGCTGCCGTTTGTTCAACAATTACATTCACAAGTAGTGTTGACGTCTGGCAGACGGCCGCTCATAAGAACTACTGCCAATAACTTTTACAATATGTACTATGAAAGAAGAGTACATATTGTATCGACCACAAGTAATTGGGATAAGAGTAGGAGAATGATGATGATATATATCTTCCAAAACAAAAGTAAAGTACCGAACGAATCCAGTTATTATATTTTAATTAAGGTGCCGAACGAACGTCTGGTTAAGAAGATATACAATACGAAAGTGAAAGGATGTAGGTACCGGGGGAGACCGAGACTAACCTACCTAGACCAGATCGGTCATGTACTGAAGGAAGGTGGAGTCAAGAGTCTCCGAAACCGGCGAGCGTGTATGAAGAGAATTATGAATGTTAAGGAAGCGAGTGAAGTATGCGAGGATAGAGTTCTCTGGCACCCTGTTCTCTCTGCCTACCATGCAAGGGACATGGCGTGATGGTATGTATGTATCTATGTGTAATTAAGGTAATTGTATGTTTTATTAGGCTTTAGCGACTCGTAGATGTGTCACACGCCATGTTCGTAGAGCACACGATGGTGTTAAAGAAAGTGCTAGAAATAAAATGTGTCAGCAGTGCGGTAAAGCATTTAGAGTGAGTATTATTTTCTCTCTAATCCGTCATTAATTTCAGCTCATATATGTCCCACTGTTGGGCTCGGTCCTCCTCCATAATGGAAGGGATATTGATCTACTATACCACGCTGGTCAGACGTGTTGGTATAGGATTTTATTTCGAGTTTTCTATCTCTTGTATAGATGTTATATGTAAGTAATGCGAGTGATATTACAAATGTGATATTAACCGTTCTATCACTCGCATTACTTACACATGTCTAATGTTATATGCGTTTTATATCCTTTATTTCTTATGATCACTTACAGGTAAGATAGGGGGTGGTGAATTGTATTATTACTCCGTCACCACACGGATTAAATGGTAGTACAATACTTTCGCAGAAAATCAACGTCTCAGCAATGGCAATGTGCTTGATTCGGTGAATGAGAGAGACAGAAACCCAACTTTCCGGATGGTAGGCAGTGGCAGTAAAGTATTGTTATCACAAAAATCAGTAACACTTACCATCAGACTTGGCCACCATAAGCAAATTACTGAAATTTAGCATTTACTATGCTTGATTATTTATAAAAACTTGATTACGAGCGAAAAATGATTGTCACATATGGGATTCGAACCCACATCTATTGGAAATCCGTTCCAATCGTGCTGCCACTCACATCACTGTGAACTATTGTAGGACAATCAACTATTGTAGGACGGATTTGTGGGTTTATATCCCATATGTGACAATCATTATTCGCTCGTAATCAAGTTTTTATACACCATAAGCAATAAAAGATCTTGGTTTAAGTCAAATTTCAGTAAAGAATCTTTTTGTCCAGGATAAGAAAGGTCTTCGGGAGCACGAGTTGATCCACACAGGTGAACGTCCCCTCTCCTGTGAGATATGCGGCTGTACATTTAGGCAAAGTGCCTCTTTATATACTCATAGGAAAAGAGTGCATAAAATATATCCACCAGCTAAGACTATACAGCTGCTTTAAATATGCAGCTTTTCAATGTCCCATTGTTGGGCACGAGCCTCTTCCATAATAGTAGGGAAATTAAGCTACTATACCACGCTGGTCAGACGTGTTGACATAGGGTTTTGTTTCGAGTTTTCCTTCTCTCGCATAGATGTTATATGCGTTTTATATCCCATAGTCGTCTCGTACGATCACCCACGGGTAAGATAGGGGTGGTGAATAGTATTCTTATTTCGTCACCACACGGATAGATCATCCATCATCATCATCATCGTCACAGCCCATATATGTCCCACTGTTGGGGTCGAGACTCTTCCATAATAGAAGGGAAATTGACCTACTATACCACGCTAATCAGATGTATTGGTACAGGGTTTTATTTCGAGATTTCCTTCTGTTTCATAGATGTTGATATGTATATTATAACCCTTTGTCGTCTTTTACAACATTCTACGGTTTTTTTTTTCTGTAGAGGATTCCCGCATTAGGTTTTTTTTTTTGAGTTGTTTTTTCTGTAGAGGTTTCCCGCATTGGGTTTTTTGGGGATTCTTTTTCTATATAGGTTACCCCCACGTTAGAATTTTTGTTTTTTTTTCTGTGGGGGTTTCCCGCATTATGATTTTGGTTTGTTTTCTGTAGAGGTTTCCCGCATTGGGAATTTTTGGTTCTTTTTCTGTAGGGGTTACCCACATTGAGTTATTCGTTTTTTTTATAGGCATAAAACTTCTCTTTGTAAATAATAAGAAAGACATTATTGTATAAAATAATTTATTATTTCAAATTCTGATGACTTAATATTATAAAATTTTATAGAAAAACATTAAATAAACATTGTAAAAACATATTAAAATTAGTTTTATTTATTCTTAACTTAATCTTTTCACCTATTCGTTCATTTACCCGAAGTCTACTGTAGGAAATGACCTTCCTAAGAAAGATTTCACTATAAACGCCACGTCTAGCGTGTTAAATATTGTAGTACTGTTGCCTTTTTCTGGTGATCCCTGACCCGGTTTTTACGACACCTATTGGAATATAAGGTTCTAACACAATAGGTATATATATTTCTCAAATTCCTGTTTGTTTTTTTTTTTTTGATAACACATTTTTAAGATTATTTTTACACTATAAGGACGAAACTTAATAGCTATGTGGTAGCGGCTACGAATACTACCAACCCTTACTTTGCTCGTGGATGTCGTAAAAGACGACTAAAAACCTTATAACGACCTAGGCCAACTCCATCTGATGCCGTTTGGTCAACAATTACATTCCCAAGTAGTGTTGACGTCTGACAGACGGCCGGTCATAAAACTATTGCCAATAACTTTTACAATATGTACTATGGAAAGAAGAGTACATATTGTATCGACCCCAAGTAATTGGGATAAGAGTAGGAGAATGATGATATAATAACGAATATTTATTAAATTAATTATTAATATTTTCATTCCACATGACTAAAGTGAAAACTTCATCAAAGGGACTTTAATAACACGAAATAAAACTATTGTTGACGTGATAAAGTATAAGACTTTAAATCAATGAACGTTGGCTGCACGCACGAAAAGTGTCACGTTCCACCTCAGCCGAGCGTGCAAGCGAGAGAGCGCGGTTCAAGCGATAGAGAGGCACGATCGGCCTAAGCGTTCTTGCATTTTAAGAATTTGACGTGAACTATTTTTTACTGTCAAAGTGAAGTGAAAAATTAATGTGGTTGCTATTGTTGTTTGTTCAATTGTTAAAAGTATGCAATTTTTCATCAATGTTTTCTTATAACGTTATTACGTAAAATTAACGCTCGTAAATCTACTTTACTGACAATTGTTTTTGTTTTTAAATTAAAATTGTATAATTACTATTTGAAATAAAACTACTTTTACGGATTCTATCGCGTTTGTATTTGATTTTTAATTTTCCGACGTTTCGAACACTTTACAGTGATCATGGTCACGGGAGGACGAGAGGAGAGTCCTCCCGTGACCAAACGTTATAGAATCCGTAACAGTAGTTTTATTTCAAATGTGTAACACTGGCATAAACATTGAAAATCATTATGTAAATTACTATTGTAAATTTGAATGTCATTCGTATCGTACTCTATAAATGCTCCAATAGTTGACGAGAGCCGAGTTTACACGAACAAGCGTTACATAGCACGAACGTGACGTCACATTCTCATTCAATAAACCTAAAATAAAGTCTACAGCGAACTATAAGAAATTTTATTATATACATACGTAATAATCCTTTTAATATAATGCAAAGTATTCGACTGAATTATCTTGTAATTATTTCAAATTTCCTCCATCCTTTCATCTCCATCCTAGCATATAAATTACAATGGAATCTCGATAACTCGAATGTGAAGATCAATGTAATTGAGTTAGTGAGTATTTGACTTAACGTTATCGAAATACAGAGTCATTGGGAATATTTCGACTTACAGAGGAGATTTTTCAAGTAGAACGTAAAACAACTACGAGTTACGGAGTATGCTTTATGTAATTCGAGTTTTAACACTTTAACTGCCAAGTAAAAAAATGATGACGAAAAATTTTCAAATCTGATTTTCCGGTAAAATCCACTTAAATGGCATCAAATATTGATTTAGTAATTATTTACGTATTTGTTTCTTTAAAATATCTAAAAATAAAATTGTCAGGCATTATTATATATATAATTATTTATGGCATAAGTGTGCCTAATTAGGCACACATACAATTTGCGGGCCAATCTGCAAGTAGTTAGTTAGCTAAGGTCCATGTTAGTCATTTTGTATAGAAAAACACTCGCAAATCGTGACGGACGGCTCGCTGAGGCCATTTCAACTTGGTGCTGTGGTGTCAGTCACCAATGACTGACACGGCCTAAACAGGTACTACGCCTGTCAGGCACGCGTGACTGACATGGCAGCTAACGAGTTAAAGTATAAATATGTACTATTAATAATCATCATTAACTCAGCTCATTTATGTCCTACTGTTGAGTTCGAACCGCCTCCATAATGAGAGGGAAATTGACTTACTATACCAAGATGGTCAGAACTCAGACGTGTTGGTGTAAGGTTTCGTTTTGAGTTTTCCATCTTTTGTATAGATGTTATATGCGTTTTGTATCACTTAGTGGTCTTTTACGATCACCCACGGGTAAAATAGGAGGTGGTGAATTGTATTCTTACTCCGTCACCACCCTGTAAACTGTACAATTAATATTGCAGAGAAATAGATATTTTGTTCGAGTTACAAAAACTAAATAGTTTGGGATACCGAGTATTTTACCGTTTTTTTTTATTTATTAAGGATTACGACTTATTAAGATTCGAGTTACAGAGATACTAACATATTTTAAATTTTTCTTTTTGATCTTTGCCAATTTATAAAAATTACATATGTTGTCTAAACATGGCGGTTATTTCCTCAACAGTTTTATTCTTCGTTTCGGGCACTTTGAAGTATATGAAGAACATAAATATCAATTGGAGTACCGCGAATATTATAAACACGTTCGCCCCTAAGTGGATCTGTAAATAAAATAGATACTGAATTAATATACAATAATCTCAGCTTATATATGTCCCACTGTTGGGCTAAACCCTCCTCCATAATGGGAGAGTAATTGATCTACTATATCACGCTGGTCAGACGTGTTGGTATAGGGTTTTGTTTCGAGTTTTCCTTCTCTTACATAGATGTTATATACGTTTTATATCCCTTAGTCGTCTCTTACGATCACCCACAGATAAGAAAGGTGGCAACTCCTTCTGTTTTTATTTTCTAATTAAATTTGTTGCTGGTTCCAAGACAGTTAAAAGCGTTTCCCGGGACTTCCCCGAGGGTCAAACCTCGGTGTTTTATATGGAGACCATTGTGGATCCTGGCTTACAGGAGTTACGGTGGGGGGAAAAAAAAAAGGTAAGAAAGGTGATGGTGAATTGTATTCTAACTCTGTCATCACACGAAATAATCTAAATAGTCATATCTCATATCGAGTCCGTGTGGTGACGGAGTAAGAATACAATTCACCACCCCATTTCTTGCCTGTAGGTGATCGTAAGAGATGACTAAGGTGAAGTTATCCAATAGTAGAACTACGCTGTTGACAGTTCTCTGTCTACAGCCGCGGGCCGGTCACTCCGCGGTAGTACCACACTGAGCAGAAGATCGACGTCTGAGTAATGGCAATGTGCTATTGCGCTTCATTTGGTGAACGAAGGAATCAGAAGGCCAAATTTCAATCTTAGCTGTACTTCTAGTACTGCAAAGATCCATGGGCGGCAGTAACACTTACCACCAGGATGTGCTGCTTGCTCATTTGCCACCATAAGCAATAAAGAAAAAAATATTTGGATGAAAATTGGCACTAAACAGTTTCTTCTGGATTAATATATGCGATACTTCTTTTTTTTATGTATTGGCAATCAGCTACTTATACGAGCCATAGTTGCCAGTGTCGAGTTATGATTATCTTCACGTCTTTAGTCTCTTCATGTTAATCATTGAGTAAGTCAAATCGTCACCATCAATAGTGCTAATGGCCACACTGTTAATGGTGTGGAAAACGAAAACGTTGTAAAGCACTGTTATATCATATTCACTACAACACAGCACTTCTTCCGCATCACATTACATAAAATGCCATCAACTTAATATAACACGTTAAAACACTAAGATATTGAATATAAATACAAGACCACCAAATTACATTTTCGTATACCCGCCAAAACTCCATGCGATATTTTTTATCCCAGTAATGTGAATTACTTTACTATTACTATACAATGTGTAAGTAATGTCGGGGTAGATGACACACGTCTCCTTTGAAAACAAAAATATAATACGAGCTCAAAATTGAATGTCATACAACAGCTCACGCTGGTGTAAGGGTAGCGCGATTGGAACGGATTCCCAATAGGTGTGGGTTCGAATACCATATGTGACAAACATTTTTCGCTCGTAAGCATGTTAAATGGTAAATTTCAGTATTTTTTTTTAATACTAAAGAATAAAACCATAATATGTATAGATTGAAATCGCAAAGAATTTACCCAACGTGTGGATTTAACCCGCTACAATTGGAGTGGATGGAAGTTTGCTACTTAATCCACTAAGTTATCTGTTTTTTTTTTCGTGGGTTTAGCTGTTAGCCGCAGATGGCTTTGACAGCTTTACGCGGACTATGGGTGAGCGCTGAGGGATCTTAACTCGATTAAAGAAAGCTAAGCGACATCGCCCAAAGGTTCCCCCTATGGGAAACGGATCTCGGCTTGAGGTGTCGCTGGTGGCAAAGTGAGCGTGCTCACGTTTGGATTTATGATTTTTGCGCGTCGCGATTTCGCACCTCAACGGCGAGGACGAAACCGGGGATATTTATGTGTAATGGCTTCGCGGGCCGTGTAAGCTCTTAATTGAGTGAGTGTCACTAATAATTAGTGTCCGACCGAATGTTCGGTTTCGGTTTCGGTCGAGTTTCGGCAAAAAAGGAGTTTCGGTTATGTTTCGGTTTCGGCAGCAAACCTGCCGAAACTACGACCGAAACCGAAACTGCATTCGGGAGATTTCCGCGCCGTGCTCGGGTGTGTTCGGCGCGGTAAATGACATCCAAGCGACGATGACATTTGGCCGCGTCCACGTGCGTAATCATGTCGTAACCTGTTTGTTTGCAGTGCATTAGGTAACAACATAAATAAATATTAAAGCTACCTATGTGATTTAAAGAAAAAAATTAAAACTGACTGATTATAATACATTTTCTCTATTTTTCTCTGAAAACATGATCTTTATAAGAAAGTTTCGGTTTCGGTCGAAACTGAGACCGTTGCCGAAATTCGGTTTCGGTCGTAAAAACCAGTTTCGGTCGGACACTACTTATAATATCGTCTTCGTCATCATCGATCACGTGCCGCGGACGGATAAGTCACCTGTGCAATCATATACTTACAGAGAGTGGTAAAAAGCTAAGTCCAACAATGAAATTTGCTGTCCAGTTAACGGTGACAGCGACTGATGAGGCTGCAGGTCTTGAATGTTGATTGAATAACTCTATGGGGAGAAGTAAACGTAATATTATTAGATATATAAAGGTTAGATCCCCATATGGTGAAAGGTACAGTAAATAATATTTTAAATTCATATATGTCTCATTGTTGGGCTCGAGCCCAGCGCCGGATTAGCCACATAGCAAGAGTAGCAAATGCTACGGGCCCCGCGAATTGGGGGGCCCCGCACTCCAACCGCGGGAGTTTAACCGTAAAAAAAATTATTTAAATAGGAGTGTAAAAATATTTTTATCTCACTTTGATGAATATAGAGCATGATTTGCTTAAAAAAGTCAATATTGAAAGTGTTAGCTCTAAATTCGTCCATATTAAATTTAGAAAAGTTCATTTGTAACAGTTTCTTTTATTTAGGTACTAACCTTTAATTACCTTACCTAAAGCAAATCAAGGGCCCCTTGACAGATTTTGCTAGAGGCCCTGCGCTGGCTTAATGCGGCACTGATCGAGCCTCATAAATAATGGGAGGGAAATTGACCCTACTATATCACGCTGGTTAGGCGTGTTGGTTTTGTGTAGAGTTTCGCTTGCATAGATGTTATATGCGTTTTATATCCCTTAGTCGTCTCGTACGATCACCCACAGGCAAGATAGGGGGTGGTGAATTGTATTCTTACTCCGTCACCACATGAAAAATAATATAAAATTCTAAATTCTAAATATATCACGATTTAAAAGAAACTAATGATCAGAACTAAATAAGGAGCGTACCGTACATATTACGTTTTTTTTTTATAAGACACCACCCCGCACTAAGGAAATAATTCCTCCATTGCGTTGGAACTTTACATACATATAATTAATGCAGACATAGCTATGTGGTAGCGGCTACGAATACTACCAACCCTTACTTTGCTCGTGGATGTCGTAAAAGACGACTAAGAGCCTTATAACGTCCTGGGCCAACTTCATCTGATGCCGTTTGGTCAACAATTACATTCACAAGTAGTGTTGACGTCTGTCAGGCGGCCGGTCATAAAACTATTGCCAATAAATTTTACAATATGTTCTATGAAAGAAGAGTACATATTGTATCGACCACAAGTAATTGGGATAAGAGTAGAAGAATGATGAAAATGAATTAACTCAGACAAATAACATCCAGACTATAGAATGTCTGTGGATCGCACAAAATAGTTTTCTGCGTAGGGATCGAACTCACTGAAGTTCGGTGCCTTAAACACTATGCCATCTATTCAGTTGTACATACATACATATCATCACGCCATATCCCTTGCATGGTAGGCAGAGAGAACAGAGTGCCAGAGAACTCTATCTCTGCATACTTCACTCGCTTCCTCAACATTCATAATTCTCCAATTGTAAAATTGCATAAAATGTATTGAGGAGTTGAAGACTCGTACTCACCAGTTACAAGGAACCAGGGTATGGAGCCGGGTCCCACAGCGAACATCACCACGAAAAGTATAACCAGAGCTACACATAAATATGATACCCACGATATATGTGCCTGAAATATTAATATTTTATAAATATTTAATTTTTATTTAAACTTAGTAGCGGATAGTAGGACCATGCTCTCCGTCTCCCCGGACCGATTTGGCGGGGCGCGACCACATCCTTAGCAAAAAAAAAAAAAAAAAAAAAAAAAAAAAAAAAAAAAAAAAAAACAAAAAAAAGACCGTGCGCCATAAAATTTGGATACGCGATTTTTTTTTAGTAAAGTGAAAATACAATATTGTATATCTTAAAATTATATACAAAAAAAAGTTTGCAATGGTATAATATGTCTAGCTCCAAAGAATAATGCGCAGTAACCATGTCTAAAAAAAAATATTATTTTTTTATCCAATTAAATACATTAGACACTTATTGCAGATAGGTTGAAAGTGGTTGGACCACGCTGTTGACAGTTCTCTGTCTACAGCCGCGGGCCGGTCCGTCCGGGGTAGTACCACACTGAGCAGAAGATCGACGTCTGAGTAATGGCGATGTGCTATTGCGCTTCATTCGATGAGCGAGAGAGACGGAACCACACTGGGTGGGTTTGTGGTTTGTAATGGTAGGCAACGGCCTAGCTATACCCCTAGTATTGCAAAGGTCCATGGGCAGCTGTGACATTTACCTTCAGGTAAATAATTTTCTTTGAAATAAGATTTATTTTTACGGGATTCTATCAGCTTTTGTATTTACGATTTTTAATTTCCTAATGTTTCGAATACTTTGCAGTGATCATGGTCACGGGAGGACTAAGATGTCGCACGTCCAATAAGTCATCGTTATTACATAAATTTACATCTACCCGCTACAGTATTTGTTATTAAATTTTTACCCACATTTTTATACAAATTTATTGCTAGTACAAAAAAAAAAGGATTTTATATAAAGAAAAATATGTTTAAATTACTAAATTTAGCATTTAATATGCTTAATTATTTATAAAACCCGATTACGAAATGAAGAATTGTCGGGTAGATAGCATACCGGCACCTTAAGACGTAAATATGATACGAAGTGAAATTTGCATGTCCTACAATTAGTCACGGTGGTGTAGTGGCAGCACGATTGGGCCGGAATCCCTATAGGCGCGGGTTCGAATCCCGCTTGTGACATCATTTTTCATTTCGTAATCGGGTTTTATAAAAAAAAAAAAGATAAATATGTTGTTTATGGTCAGTTATTAATAAACATTAAATTTATAATAATTATTATATTATGACAATTTACCAGTTTAATAAAATATTTTCTTTTTTGACTAAGGTTTGACCATTTGACCAAGGTTTGACCCTTTGACTGAGGTTTGTTTGTAATTAGTTACCATTAGAAAAAAATATATACTCACATACATATACGCGGCGCAAAGTGAGACGGAGCATACGAACATACCAGCGAAACCTGACAGCAGGAGGCTCTTTCTTCCCGCAGCCTCCACCAGGAATAGACTTATAACTGTCATTACCACATTCATTGCACCCATACCTAAAATTAAGCAAACCGTTTACTCTTAATTTCCATTTGATAATATCCACTAGAGGCTGCTGAACTGGAGACGCTGGAGCAGTGGAGCGACTTCAGGTCATCTATGCACTCTACGAGAAGTGTTCTGAGAAACTGTTTGACTTGGTACCACTGTCATCTTTTTGCCCGACCACTCCAACGCCGTAAGGAGGATGGGTGAAAGCTGATGGAAGTTAAGTGTTGACAGAGCGAGAATATTATTCACTAACCCGTTCTTTTCTGGATATATTCAGATAACAATCAGATCAAAGAACGGCAACTTGAAATAATGAGTAGACCGACCAATCTTACAATAAGATATTGGTAAGATAAAACCTAATTGCCCGAAAAAGTACGAAGAACTATTACAGAAAGAAGACCAACCTTCAGAAATAGGTATTTCATTTTAAAGTTTCCAGATAAAAGGAACATAAAATTGCCTTGTCAGGAGTAAATCGTTTCTAAGGTTAAAAGAAGTTACCCTTTCAGGGCATGATAATTCAACAAAAGATCGGTATATATATGTGCGCACCTTCTGATACGCGCTTCTGGCACCTATCTTGATTTTAGTGGTCAGCTTTCTGGACTACAAAAACGTTCCGGTGATATTATGACATTTTAAGATGGTCTACACGCAGGTTTTGGTTCCTCGTTGGACTATCCACGGCTCCAACGCATTCTACACAGCTAAAAATCACTTACCTAGTGTAGCATACTGCGACTGGGTATCACTTAACTTCACTTTATGAAATATTTCAGTGGAGAAATATATGACAGCATTGATTCCAGACAGTTGTTGAGCAATCATTATCACGATGGCAATTATCAGAGGTTCTCTCAGTTGTCTGTTACCAAACAATTCTCTGAGGGTCACTTTCTTGCTTACTTTATTCTTCTCAGCTTCCTGGAAAATATATGAGACTTGCAACAATCTCATCATCATTCGCCTGCTCTTATCTCAATCACTTGGGGTATGGTCAAAAATTATTGGCAATAGTTTTGTGACCGGCCGCCTGTCAGACGTCAACATTACTTGTGAATGTAGGTAATTGTTGAACAAACGGCATCAGATGGAGTTGGCCCAGTTCGTTATATATAAGCTCTTAGTCGTCTTTTACGACATTCACGAGCAAAGTAAGGGTTGGTAGTATTCGTAGCAGCTACCACACAGCGTAGACTTCGTCTATATATGAAGTCACGCTACTGTACTTGAAACTCCTTTACAATTGGAAGGTAATTGACTTAATATACCACGCTTTTCCATGTGGTGACGGAGTAAGAATACAATTCAGCACATCCTATCTTACACTTATGATCGGTAAGAGATGACTAAGGGAAATATAATACATATAACATCTATGCAAGAGAAGTAAAACTCGAAACAAAACTCTATACCAACACGTCTGACCAGCGTGGTATAGTAGGTCAATTTCCCTCCCATTGTGAAGGAAGGAAGCTTGAGCCCAGCAGTGGGACGTAAATAAAGCTGAGATGATGATGCGACGGTTACTTTATTTTCTCTTGAATCTATAATAATATCAATAAAAAAAAAGAAAACTTGTACGTCTCGGTACGCCCGACGTGATAACTTAAACTAATCTAAGTTTGAATTATTTAATATTGAAATTGTTTAACTTGAGAAAAGCTTAGGTTATTACTTAAATGTTATGTATATTAATATGACAATATAAGGAAATTCAAATTACTGAAATTTTTAGCATTTAAGATGCTTAATTATTTATAAATACACGATTACGAAACGAAAAATGATGTCACAAGCGGGGTTCGAACACGCACCTATTGAGAATCCGGCCCAACAATGTGTAAATATTAAACAAAAAAAAACAAAAATTAAGCCTATACAATGTGTAAACATTGTCCGATAGATGGCATACGTCACCTTGAAGACGTAAGATATAATATGAAGCGAAATTTGCATGTCCTAAAATAGTTCACGATGGTGTAAGTGGCAGCACGGTTGGGCCGGATTCCCAATAGGCGCGGGTTCGAACCCCGCTTGTGACATCATTTTTCGTTTCGTAATCGTGTATTTTTTAATATAAGGAAATGTTATTTATTACTAAAATCTTATAACGTCACATCTTAATACGGCCAGCGTTATGGGTTAGATTGGGAGAGAAGGAGCCTGCCTACCGCTGCTGTATGTGTGAGAGACAGATAGACTGGTGCCGTTACGCGTTACGTAACGAAGCGGTTTACCCTGCCATAAGAAATTATCCCTTCAAAAACTCATGAAAGTAGCATTTCTTCTATACTTCTATGTATAAATACCCGATTACGAAACGAAAAATGATGTCACAAGCGGGGTTCGAACCCGCACCTATTGGGAATCCGGCCCAATCGTGCTACCACTTACACCATCGTGAACTATTTTATGACATGCAAATTTCACTTCATATTATATGCGAAATCCCTGCCGTTTTCAAGGTGACGTATGCCATCTACTGGACAATATTTACACGTTGTACAGACTTAATACATCAAACTTTACAGTTAGAATTGTATTAAACGATGACACAACCTTGTTATTCAAATTACTGAAATTTTTAGCATTTAATATGCTTAATTATTTATAAATACCCGATTACGAAACGAAAAATGATGTCACAAGCGGGGTTCGAACCCGTACCTATTGGGAATCCAGCCCAATCGTGCTACTTCTATGTATTCAAAATCTCAGAAACAGCTCCAACGATTTCCATGAAATTTCATCTCTACGTTACGAAACGAATCGACTCCGTTTATAAAAGAACTATTGTACAAAATTTCTAGCTTCAGTAGTTTTGGCTCGGCGTTTATGAGTAAGTGGATCAGCTTCATAATAGTTATATAGGTAAATGTAAAAAAAAAATGAAAAATTAGGTAATTAAAGAGTTATACCTGATGCATCTCCTCCATCTCGTCATGAACGGGCATGTTTCCTCTCAGCCAACTGAGTGCTGGAAGATAAAGTTAACTTTGTTTAGGACAAGCTTTACTAGTGGTAGGAACACGCTGTTGACAATTCTGTCTACAGCCGCGGGCCGGTCCGTCCTGGGTAGTACCATATTCTCGCAGAAGATCGATGTCTGAGTAATGGCAATGTGCTATTGCGCTTTGTTCGGTGAGCGAGAGAGCCGGAAGCCCAACTGGGTGGGTTTGGGGATTGTAATGGTAGGCAACGGCCTAGCTATACCCCTAGTATTGCAAAGGTGGCCACCGAAGTCAAAAATCGGGTACCGATGGCCCGCTCGCACGGCGAAAAGAGAAGGTTTTACGGTGGGTCTATGGGGTCACGCGCCGCCTTTCCGTCACCCCGGACCGATTCGGCGGGGCGAGACGCATCCATAGCCCACCAATAAAAAAAAAAAGAAAAAAAAAAGTATTGCAAAGGTCCATGGGCAGCTGTGACATTTACCTTCAGGTGAGCTGCTTGCTCGTTTGCCACTATAAACAATTAAAAAAAAAGGTATGGCGTTCACCCCTGCCCTCGCCCCGTTATCTATCACCATTTGGGAAGATCGTTGATATCGAGTCTTCGTTTTCGGTAATTTATTATAGGAATGTTCGGATATCTGAAATAGAAACTCTGATATCGAAAATATAAATATATCTGAAACTGAATCCGAAACTGATATAAGTTGTGAATAATTTCGGATAATGTCCGTTACTATATGAGACACTTAACGACAGGTACTCTATCAACCAGCCAAGCTGGCAGTTTAAACGTAAGTCTCCTCAAAGGGGTATAATTCTCACCACATTAGTATTTCCCCTTCATAATTCCCTAAAATCCCATATTTGTAATAGAAACTATCCAAAACTGTTGGACAATCTGAAATTATTTAATTTCCTTAGGGGCCGTTCATAAATTACGTAAGGGATTTTGAAGAATGATTTGGCCCTCCTTCCTTCCTTACCGTAAGACATCATAAGATTGCAACTACTCTCCCTGCCGCCTTAATAAGATTTTTTTGTAAGAAAAGGGCCTATTGATCAAATATAACTCCGTTTATTCTGAATGTATCTTTTATTACGATCTTCTTACTACAAGTAGGTATCATTAACTCACTGAAATAGCATTAATCTTACTAATCTATCACAGTTTTGACTAAAATTAGTAATTTTCAATTTAATATCTTATGTAATGTCAGGTTCACTGCCCACCCCTGCCTATAGTAAGAAGTTATAATATTCAGTCATCACCCCTCCTCCCCTAAACGTCTTACATAATTTATGAATGGCCCCTTATCCAAACCTGAAACTTCATATCCGCATTTATAATACCTACTCCGTATATGATATGTTTTCTATGTGGTGACGGAGTAAAAACTACTATTCACCACCCCTTATCTTACCCGTGGGTGATCGTAAGAGACCACTAAGAAATACTCATATAACATATATGCAAGCAAAAGAAACTCGAAATAGAACCCTATACCAACCCGTTTAACCAGCAGTAGGCTACTTTTCCTCCTATTAGGGACATACTCATAGGTATATATGAACATGCGGAAACATGTACGTGATTATACATGCACATATGCATACATGCACGGATATACTCAAGAACGCATGCATATATTTAAATACACACTATATAATTATTTGGGAATGGACTGGCCTCCACGACACAGGGTTTCCTAGTGTGGAGTCCAGAGCTAAACCTAATCTAGCAAATAGATATAATTGTTTGCCGAAATTGTATAAGTTTAATTTAATTAATTTGATGTTCCTATTTAAATAAATAAATAAAATAAATAAATAAAAATAAATTAGGGACGAGGCTCGAGCCCAGCAGTGGAACGATGATGATATGATGGCATTAAGATTCATTTATCACCACTTTATCGTATGAATCATAATAACTGGTTGAATGATTACCAGCGGTACTGGAACCAGGGCTGCTCAAGCAATGCATTCCTGCTAGATTATTGTATTGGGGGGTATTTTATGAAATAGACACAAATTAATAGCAGACTCTGAACAACTATTTCTGTTCTGCGTGGATATCCAACTGGATACATCATCATTTCATATAGAGCCTACTGGTCTCGACTCTCGAGAGACAGCCAAACTGGGTGGATTGGGGTTTGTATTGGTAGGCAGCGGCTCTAAAAGTCCAGGGGCGGCAGTAACACTTAGCATCAGGTGTACTGCTTGCTCGTTTGGCACCAAAAGCATTAAAAAAAACTCCTCCAAAATAGGATGGAAATGGGAAAACAAGCGAACCCGACACCGAAGAAATTTCAAACTTACCATTCTGTGCGTGTACTTCTTGGCCTTTATTGAGGAGCAGGTACTTTGGTGTTTCAGGGCAGAAGGGCAGGGTAAATAATTGCAGTACTGCCGGTATTGCAGTAGCTGCTAATAACCACGGCCAACCTTCCTCTGTACCCAGAACTGATCCCAGCCCCAGTACTTGTGAAAGTAGTATCGTCATGGTGATAACTAATTGATATACTGTTCCAATCTGTAAGAGAATACTGAGTTTTTTGGTGGGAATATAAAAATATGGTAGCGGCTAAGAATACTACCAACCCTTTACTTTGCTTTTGGATGTCGTAAAAGACGACTAAGAGCCTTATATCGACCTGGGCCAACTCCATCTGATGCCGTTTGGTCAACAATTACATTCACAAGTAGGTCATAAAACTATTGGCAATAACTTTTGCAATATGTACGTTTAATGGAAGACGAGTATAGTTTCGACCACAAGTAATTGGGACAAGAGTAAGACAATGATTATGATGATTTTAGTGTACCTATAGTATACCTATTATATTGAATTGAAATTGAAAACAAAACTTCGTTTGTATTTTATGTAATGTAATGCTGAAGAAGTACTAAAGTGTAGTAAGTAATTTTGATCTTGTCGTGATTCATTATCGACATTTTGTGTATTATAAATCTTTATGGTGATTTTTAGAAGTTTATAACACCATATAACTAACGTTTAGGCATTAGCAATGATCTGGAAACAGTGGTGGCGTAAGGCGTGGGCCACCGCCTACGACCTCGCGCCACGAAAATTTATGCATTACTTAAAAGCCGCGAACGCGTCAAAAACTTTTTTTGCCAAAAATTTCAAATTTCTGTTTCTTTAATATTTTTTGAAATGTTCTTTGGTGTTGGTAGTAATGGTATTTATCTTTATTTTTGGTGTTGGTTTTGCACGAATAAAAATTTCTTAATGTCAAGTGTTTCATTTCTGTTTTTTTTTTCATTTTATACAATCTGTCTTCTTGCACTAGCAGAGGGCCCCGCAAAATGAATCTTGCCCACATCAAATTTAGGTCTTACGCTGCCACTGTCTGGAAATGTCAGATGATACATCATTATGAAGAAAATATGTGTAGAATATGAAGATTTACAAATAAGTCAAGTCTGTAGGAGCTATATTTAAAGAATGTGATTTATACACCCCAGCAACCCTTCTTACGGGTGGAATTTTGTAAAATCCGTTCTTAGCTGACCTCTACTCAGCGAAAGTAGTATTCATATCAAATTTAAAGTATGTAGGCCTTATGGTTCCAGAGATATCGTGATGAGTCAATACATAGGTGGAAATCTCTTATATACGAGTACTAGCGACCTGCCCTCGCTTCGCTTCGGTTACGTCTACTTTCGCTACATAGAATTCCTCTCGGAGAAGGAATTTCTTAAAATCCTATTTTATCTGACCTTTACAGGGCAGAAAGAAAGTCCACACAAAATTTCAAGTCTGTAGGGGCAATATTGGAGAATGTATATTTTTTGGGTTAACACCTACGCGATCCGCTTTAGGGTTGGAATTTTTAAAAAGCCGTTCTTAGTTAACCTGTGTATTGTAACAAAAATATGCCTACCGAAATTCAAGTCTGTAGGATATATATTTAAAAATGTGATTTTCACATCCCATCAACCGCCTTGCGGGTGAAATTTCGTAAAATCCGTTCTTAGCTGACCTCTACTTGGCGAAAGGAGTATTCCTACCAAATTTAAAGTCTGTAGGCCTTATGGTTGCAGAGGTATCGTGATGAGTTAATACATAGGCAGAAATCTCTTATATACGAGTATATATAGATAGATAATAAATATATTATACAATTTACCGATCCTCTGAGCGAGACAGGTGATATTTCAGCCAAATACATCGGCGCCAGGCCGGCATTCAAACCATTGTTGATTCCAATCAACAGCCTGAAAATAAGATGTGAAATTTTATATTATATTTTTAACATATAGATTTATAGCTTTGGAAAGGATGATATGAAGAAAAAACCCCCTAAGTATACAAATACACCATCATCTCAGCCCACATATTTGCCATTTTTGGGCTCGAGCCTCCTTCATAATGAAAGGGAAATTGATCTACTATACCACGCTGGTCAGACGTGTTAGTATAGGGTTTTGTTTCGAGATTTGCTTCTCTTGCATAGATGTTATATGCATATTATATGACTCAGTCGTCTCTTACGATCATCCACGGGCAAGATAGAGTGTGGTGAATTGTTTCCTTACTCCGTCACCTCACGGAAATATATATAAATATGCATTTTACTAATTTGGAGTCAAGAGTCTCTGAAACCGGCGAGCGTGTATGAAGAGAATTATGAATGTTGAGGAAGCGAGTGAAGTATGCAAAGATAGAGTTCTCTGGCACTCTGTTCTCTCTGCCTACCCTGCAAGGGATATGGCGTGATGATATGTATGTATGTACTTTTATCACTTAGGGAACGTATTTAAATTACGTAAACTGATTTTTCCTCAAGAATAACTACACTTGGTCATAAGGGCTAAATGTTAGATGTTCGACATGTTGATGGGCTTTTACTAATTATCCAGGTTAATTCGCATAGGGTTAGCGCTGTTTTGATTTAAAACTAATTTAATAAGTGTAAATATACCAAAAGTCCAACTGGGTGGTTTTGGTGCAGCGACTTAGCTATACCCTTGGTGGGGTGTCACCAGGTGTGCAGCTTGCTCGTTTGCCACCATAAGCAGTAAAAAAAAATGTACTCTTGAAAGGAGAATGAGGATGATGTCCGATGGTTTACTGTGTGAGGCACAAGGAGGTTTCAGGAGTGGAAGGGGATGCATGGATCAAGTTTTCTCTCTGCACAACATTGTGTATTTCATACCTACTCACTCTCTTACGTCGTCGTTGCGAATGCGGTCGGTCAGCCTAACTCCACAGATTTTCCGCAGAGATCGCATTTCGACCGTATTAATTTTACTTTCATACTCTTTTCTGCATACCCAACTCTTGCTTCCATGTTTCCTTCTAACATATGAATTATCAGTATTTTCGAAAATAATAAACTTTTCTTACCCGTGGGTGTAAGAGATGACTAAGAGATATAACATGCATATAACATTTATGCAAGACAAAAAAAAACTCGAAATAAAAACCATAACAGCCCGTCCGACTAGCGTGGTGCAGTAGGTCAATTTCCCTTCCGTTTTAGAAGAGGATCGATCCCAGCAGTGGGACGTAAAAAAATGTCTTCATCACAGCCCATATATGTCCCACTGTTGGGCTCGGGCCTCCTCCGTAATGGGAGAGAAATTAACCTACTATACCGCGCTGGTCAGACCTGTTGGTATAGGGTTTTGTTTCAAGGTTTTCACTTGTATGGATATCATATGCGTTTTAAATCACTTATTCGTCTATACTCGTACCTATGGGTAAGATAGGGGGTGGTGAATTGTATTCTTGTTCCGTCACCACACGGAGAAAAAAAAAGGTCTTACCTTCCTATAATGAGGAGTTCAGCGGAGTTGGCGTATTTAGAAGAACCTTCGAATAGAACCGCGATGAAAACAAGTATATTGTTCAAAAGAAGACCACCTTTTCTGCCAAATCTAAAAATATAATAAAATATATAATTTATAAAAACTTATTTCCGAGCTTAAAATGTTGCACGTTTATAATGTTGCCAAAATGCAAGACACTTGCGAGTCTCGCAAGTTGCTTGTTTTGATAGAAATTGAAAACGCAAATAAATTAATGAAATACCATTCATCTAATAGCACTAACAGTACAACTATCAATAATTAGGTACATACCACTTAACTGGAGTGGGGATAATCACACCTATCTATCATGAGACTGTTTAAAATAACATCAAATTATTGGAGTTTACTCCTTAAGAATCGATTTTCATATAAGGCGCCCGGTATGAGAAAAATTTGAGGAGTAAAATCTAGTGATCGAATGACCTCGTTACGTTTTTGGTGCGCAACCTATTCTGCGCACCTTTCACTTTCTGACGTGAGATAATACTTCACTGAACAGTTTCAATAAATGTAAATAATAATCGTACTTAAGGAGTAAACTCCAGTCGTGCGTCGGAGCTGACACACACTTTTTTTCCCCATGTACTGGTATTAAGAATACAAAATGTTGACAATCCTTTCTTTGTCAAAGTAATCGTAAAATGCTGTCTAAAGGAGCACTGCGAGACTATTGCAGCAAGTCTTGATCTTGCATTTGGGCAACACTTATCGTATAACGTTAAGACAGAGTTTTGGCGCGAATGTGGAAATGTCATGTCACGCTCTTGTATTATATTTATTTCTTTAGTGTTTTGTGGTGTTATATTGAATAATTTTGCTGGTATTTTATGCAATATGGTACAGTTAAAGTGCTGAAGTGTAGTGAATATGGTATGATAGTGGTTTACGTGTATTTTCATATTTGCCCAAAATTCCCAAAGAAAATCATTGATTAGGTTATCAGCGCCCGATTAATGGTAACGACTTGACTTACTGACAGACAATGACTATTAAGGCTACATATTATGAAGAAATGATGAACAATATATGAAAAATAATTAAATAAGACTTGGCTGTATGGGCTTTGATCCCTTTGCCTGTCCGAATGGACGAACAGAACCAAAAAAAAAAAAGAAAAACGTTAAGACACAGTGTATATTTTTTTTTGTATTAATCGGCACACGCTGTTGACAATTTTCTATCTGCAGCTCTAAATGGCTCGACTTATCCGATGTGGTGAAACCACAGACTCTGTATGGTTGAAATCCATCAGCTGTAGCGGATGTTGCGAGTATATTTAGTTACTGATAGGAATATTAGAATAATATTATACCAGTTTCAGATACGATTGAAATTATTTTGGATTATTCGAGATTCGGTTAGTTTCAATTACGGATTTTTTTTAATTTTAGGGAATTTCAAAGGGAAATGCTAAAGCAATATCGTATTATACTCCTTTGGATATAAGCTTTGAGGCTTACTTCTTTGGTTGTTGGAAAGAAGCTTGAAACAAATCTTGTTTTAACATGACTCGAAACTATTCAATATTTTTATTTCAGTTTCGGTTACAGTGTCAGATATATTTCAATTTCGGATATCCTTTAATTTCGGATACATTTAGGGAGATCAAATAACATCTCTAATTATTATTTACGACAAGGAAGGTTGCTTCCTCTTCGACTACTGCTGTAAGTGGACTTCTGTAAATATATTAATTTACCTGTCTGCAATGAATCCAGTAAGAATACCACCGATCATTCCCCCAACGCAGTATATTGATACAGCAACGGATACGACAGTTGTGACTCGAGGATCGTCCTTTATTTCAAGTGTCGTATTAGATGCGGATAAAGCTTCTTCTTGTACCCATTTAGATATTACCTGCGAATGAAATAACCTTGTGAATATCATCATGATTCAATCTCCCACAAAAGTAGGAATAATATCCACCTTGATAGGTTGGTTGCCGTTACCTTAATAACCTGTTTTTAACCCAGTACATAAAATTAGATTAAGAGTACGCAAAGGTCAGATTAAGAGTACGCGTAATCTTAGAGCATCCATGATAGTGTTGCCCAAATGCAAGAACAAGACGAGACTTAGCCAGTCTTGGTCTTGGTCTTGCGCCAATACACCTGGTCTTGGTCTTGCGCTCCCAGTCTTGGTCTTGGTCTTGGTCTTGCAGCAAGAGTCTTGCAAGTCTTGCAATTACCTATTAGTCTATTACTATTTATTAAAGTTTACTTTAAATCTTAGAAAAACGTATTAGAATTGAAACATTGTGAGCTTGAATTAACATAGCCATAGTAAAGATCAAGCAGATTAATAAATAACTGAGGATTTGATAAGAAATTCGAAAAATCAACTGACCTATATGTCGTTTTCCATGGAAGTAACTGTTTCTTAATAAACATTTATAATTTATAAGCTTACATTTGCTAAAACATGTAAAAAACAAATTAATTACAATAACTTGACTGTATTTTAAAGAACAATATCTGTCTAGAAAGAGATTGAACCCTCAACTTATATGAAATTTAATAAAAGAGTTTTACGATTTATCATTTATTTCAATAAAAAATAAAATACAACACAAATCAAACATAACAGTACACAACAGCTTTATCATTAGGTTATGTTACTTTATATCAATTCTTTTGACCAAGAATTAATACAAAGTAACCATCTGGCTGACTCATCACTTAACCTATTTCTATGTTTTCTAATTACTAATGATGCTTTAGAAAATAATCTCTCAGCAGGTACTGAAGTTGCAGGTATTGAGAGAAAATCACGGGCCATCTTCGATAAAGTCGGATACTCTGTCTCATGCGTCCTCCACCAATCTAAAATGTCTTCCGAGCTGACAGTTCTTGGTTTTCTCAGGTACTCCTCCAACTCGTCTATCACTAAGCCTTGAAGACAAGATCTAGATGACGTCGAGGGACATTCATAGAGGTTATCAAAATCTATTACGTCTTCATCTTCATCACATACTTTATTTTCTTTTTTTGGTAATTCCAGAGATTTGTTCAGTGAGTGTAGACTTTTATATTCTTCATAAAGTTCATTGAACTTGCGCAGACTTTCTGTTTTAAGTTGCTTCCCCCACATTGTCAGGTCAAAAGTCTGAGTCTTATGCCTTGGGTCTAAAATTAAAGAAGTACAATAAATCCAGTTGCTCTTCTTATAATGTTTAAGCATTTTGTCTCGAGCTGCTTGGAAAGCTAGAATGAGCCTTTCATCCACTTCAGATCGATTAGGTTTCTCATCTAACTGTTTTACCATGGATTCAATTTTATCTAGCAAGAGATTGAATGATACAATGACTAGCGGTAATGTAACATATTTGTCTCCACCAAGTTTTGTACTTAAAAGTTTAAAGTTTATTAGAAATTTATGTAATTTTTCGAGTACTTGCCATTCACTAGCTGTGATTTGAAAATCATTCAATTCGGTGACAGAACTGCACAATATGTTAATGCCCGCTCTCACTTTTAAACCAAATCCAATCATATCATGTGTGGAATTCCATCTCGTTGGACAGTCAAGAATGGCATTTAGATTTGATGGCACGCCAGCTGCTTCACAAGCAGACTGAAACTTCTTCTTCACTATCTCACTTCTTTTTATTTTACTGGAAATACTGCGTAACTTTGTTACAGATGTACGCGAGTCAGCAATATTTGGTGCATATTCTTCATCTTCCTCATCCTCAGTTTCGTCTGCATAGTCTTCATACTGCTGATCTTGCGCGTTAGTGTCAGACTCATAGTGTAATGCTAAGGTCTTTAATAAATCTTGTACACCAAGGTTTAAAATGTGAGCAAAGCACCGGAAATGTTGATTGTCTGCATCAAAGTGTGGCGGCAGCTGTTTGCCCAGTTCATACATAAATTTGGTATTTGCAGTCGTTTGTCAAGTCAAGTCAAGTCAAGTTTGCGTTGTCGACCGTGATACCTTGTATTTTATTAATTATGTCATATTCCAATAAACATTCATGGAAAATCGTTGCAATATCTTCCCCAGTATGTCGACCGCGTGATGGTATAAAATCCAGAACTACAGATCGATACTTCCATTGGTTGTCTATATAATGCATAGTAACCCCGTAGTAACTCCTACCAGCAATTGACGTCCACCCATCAATAGTAAACGACATTTTAGATGATAATTGTTGAAGTCGTTCCTTGAGATTCAATTGGAGCTCTTCAAATCGCTCTTTGACTTTCCTTCTAAGTGTAGACCTTTTAGGAAACACCATATTAGGGCAAATACGTCGAAAATATACTTGTGTAGCTTCGTCATCGAAAAATGAGAAGGGAAGATATTTTTTCACCACCCAATCAACTGTAGCTGTCGTGATGTTGTCACTGCTGTTTTCCGACTGAAATAAAACAATAAATCTTGTGTTATTATTTAAAACATACTAGGTTTGAGCGTTTAGGAGGAGGAGGTTTGTTGTTGTTAAATCGAGAAAATCGTTAAATTGACATTTGTTATATTACCAAAATAAAGTACTTAGTTGTTACTGGCCGATTATGAAAACAAATGAAAATATGGGTGTTTATAAAAAATATTTAAGACGATAATTACATACTTAATATGTCGCACCCCTAGATGAAAACACCACTAACTCAAAAATACTTACGTAAGTTAATGGCGTTTTTGAAAGTATCGCATGAATAGCTACGCGGAGTTAAAATTCCCGTAGCGACAACTTCGACCATTGTTAAAAAAATATTCTTACCTGTCCACTTCTTCCAGCGGTTACTAAAAAGCTTGTGATATCTCCACTTAATTTTGGTTTAACAGGAAGAAATATTTGTGATTCCTTTTTGTGGAAAGATATTAGATGTTTCCTTAAGCCTGAAGTGTTTCTGTTTTTCATTTTTATTTCAATCTTTTTATGTTGGCACAATTTACACAAGGCAGTTTGGGATTCATGAATTATTTCGAAAAACTCCTCAAATTTGCTTTTGGGTCTTTTAGATCTGTGACTCAAACTCTCGTTACTCGGACTAGAATAATTTGAATCTTCGTCACTCATATTAAATTGTACACGTGATACGTTTTTAGAAAACAACAAGAATTAGTAAAAACAATTATTAAGTTAGACTCGAAGCACAGCTCAATTGGAAATGACTGGAATTAAAATAATTCCTTTATTTATAGTACGTTTCCTTGCTTTCTACCGCGCCGCCTCGCCACGTGCCGGCTCTATTAAAAGGATGCCGCCGCAAATCAAACGATGCCGCGTGCGGCGTACAAACACAGATTATTACCTACTTGTACAGACGCGACGCGTGAATAAAATATATGTAAAGAATTAGTGCCAATCACTATTCTTTAGATATAAGTGAATGTTTTGGCGTACATCTATACTTATCTATACTAATATTATAAAGCTGAAGAGTTTGTTTGTATGTTTGATGACAGAAGTTTTAAAATAAATAAATAAATCCTGAACGTCACTATACCTCCAAAGTTACTATTCCTCGTGGACGAAGTCGCGGGCACTGCTAGTAAATACTTACTCTCATCATCTCTCTCAGAGATATTCGGGCTGGTAAGCAATACAAAACTCTTATCGCAGGCTTTTTATTTTATTAGTAGGTAAGTACCTACGCTTTTTATATTATTTTATTAGTTTTGTAGAATTTTTTTACACGTTTCAAGTATATTTAAAAGTGGCTACAATATTTATCAAACAGGTGATATTTGAACACTTTTTTGCTATTTTTTCTTGTAAAAACTTAAGAAATATAATGACTAAATGTACAATAATAGTACCTAAGTAATTAGTTTAAAACCATATAATCAATATTATAATATATACTTACTAGAATAAATTATTATGACATCTACTACCTATCCTTAACATTTTTTCCTATCATAATACTACTTGCGTGATCAGTATAATGTATTCATTTTCATTCTAAGCACTCTGAAACTTATTTATTCTTTGGAACACGTGTAGGTACTCTTAAAATTCGAAATTATTTTGCATGAGTATACCTACGCCCTGTGGCGGCAATCAAATAGTGTCAAATGTTATGATTTCAGCGCGGCGGCAACGATTGTTGTATATGATTTCAAAAGAACCCGCCGGCGCGTGTATCATAACCATGTACTTCCGAAAAGCGGCAAATTTCTTTGAGAAGTAAGTACAAAACCTTTGATGCCGCATTATCAAAGTGCCGATGGTTAAAACATAACTATGCATGCACTCAGTTTGATTTTAATGGATATTTTTTTATTCGCTATGTAGGTATGTTTATGGTATTAGTCGTAATGCGCATAGGTCCAGTTTTTCATATTCTTTGATACAGTTTTTTGCGTCTCATAGAATTCCTAAGCGTACCTATACACCGAACTGTTACACCTAACTACTCCGTGAAATAGCGCTAAGTCCTAGCTGCAAGACGCAAGAGTCTTGCAGGCTTAGTCTTGTTCTTGCTCAAGTCTTGCACGGTCAGTCTTGGTCTTGGTCTTGCTAAAAATACGCGGTCTTGTTCTTGGTCTTGGTCTTGCAAAAACGCAAGAACAAGACCAAGACTGCAAGACCAAGACTGAATTTGGGCAACACTAATCCATGAAGACTATGATGAGTGTGAATGAAGCGATTTAGGTATGTCAGGATCGTGGTTTGTGGCAATCCGTAGTCTCTGCCTACCCCTCTGGGAAACAGGCGTGAAGCTATGCATGTATGTTCATAAAATAAAAAAATAATATTTATAAAAATCCAATGGTGTAAAAATTGACGTTAAATTTTAACTAAAAAGAAAAGTCTAAAATAAATTTTAATACGAAACAGAGATTTTGAACAGTTTTAAAACCATTGTAACTATAGCTTAGCTTATATAACCCATTTTCTCAATAAGGGTTTTTTTAATCATTTAAAAGTTTTTTTATTTTAGTATTTTTAGTTAGGCGGTTTTTATTTATAAAACCCGATTACGAAATGAAAAATGATGTCACAAGCGAGATTCGAACCTATTCTATCTATTGGGGCGCCTATTAGCGGTTTTTTTCTTCGTTATAGCTCATGGTTATTCTAAATGAAAAAATTAAAAGATACTTGATGATTTTCAAATACATATTCAGCGATACTCCAAAAGACATGGTTTACAAATTTTATATTTTTTTTATTTTTTACACAATATGGCGGCTGGTAGTCGCCATATTGGATTTTCATTAATATCATGTCTTCAGTGACACTCGCAAGATTAAGTCAAATTGATAGTTACAAGAACCATCAAAATCGACCCGCGCGTTTGGTCTCTAGAGTACCACATACATACAAACATGCACACATACATACAGAATGATCTACGTCCACCATTGCGGGACTTAAAATCTGTATTTATTTTCAACAAAACTTTAAAACAATATTCATACTTAATATTGTTCATTACACTGTCTTATATAGTGCGAAATTTCGATTCTCTTAAAAATATATATATATTTTATTAAATATTACCAATTTTATTTATATTATATATGTATGCAATGTTGTTATAATTATATTAAAATTATTCATACATCGTTACACACACTCTCACATTTTTATACTAGTCATATTTTTAATAATTTCTTTAAAAATTTCCAGGTTTTGGCAGAATATCAGCGCTATTTTATAAAATAAAATAGCCAACGCTGAGCCAATAGTCTTTTTTGTTTCTCATTAATGTCATTTTATACCAGAAGTTGTTTTATTTAGTTGTGTTTATTTTCATTAGTTTTTAACGAGAACAAAATAAATGTTTTGGAGTTTACTCCTTAAGAATCGATTTTCATATAAGGCGCCCGGTATGAGAAAAAATTGAGGAGTAAAATCTAGTGATCGAATGACCTCGTTACGTTTTTGGTGCGCAACCTATTCTGCGCACCTTTCACTTTCTGACGTGAGATAATACTTCACTGAACAATTTTAATAAGTGTAAATAAAAATATATTATTTAGTCAAATGAGCTTTTTTTTTGCGCCTGTTTTGATAATCGTACTTAAGGAGTAAACTGCAGTCGTGCGTCGGAGCTGACATACACACTTCTTTTTCTTTTTTTCTTTCACACACAGTCTTATAAACACATTACTCTCCTTTACTTCACGCAGTCGGGTGAAACTAATTTGTCGTTATTAGAATTATCTGAAATACTTACTGATAATGGTAAATTCATAACACCAGTGTTATATCCATGTTGGAAGGCTGACCAGCAAGCTGAAGAGACGATCGCCAAAGCAAGACGGATATTCATACCCTGCATACAAAAACATTGTTTAAATAACGATAATTATCGATAAGTAGCTTAAGAAATAACTTAAGAAAAGGGTACTATGCATGAATGTGAGTAAAACCAAAATAATGGTCTTTAAAAGAGATGAAGCGAGAACAGATGTAAGAGTAAGAATAGGTAATGATGTACTAGAACAAGTGGATGAATTTGTATATCTTGGATGTGGATTTAGCCGAGATGGAAGGTACACCACTGATATAGAGCGAAGAGTAAATGCGGGAAATAGAGTGAACGGAGCGTTGGGACAACTTCTCGGTAGCCACCACCTCAGCCAGAAGGCACGTGTAGCAATACATAACGCAGTGCTTGTCCCAACATTACTAAATGGAAGCGAGAGTTGGGTATGCAGAAAAGAGCATGAAAGTAAAATTAATGTGGTCGAGATGCGATCTCTACGCAAAATCTGTGGAGTTAGGCTGACCGACCGCATTCGTAACGACGACGTAAGAGAGCGAGTAGGTATGAAAGAGAATATTGGTGTAAAGATGCGAAAGGGAATGCTCCGATGGGTCGGACATGTAGAAAGCATGCCGAACGAACGTCTGGTTAAGAAGATATACAATGCGAAAGTGGAAGGATGTAGGTACCGGGGGAGACCGAGACTAACCTACCTAGACCAGATTGGTCACGTACTGAAGGAAGGCGGAGTCAAGAGTCTCCGAAACCGTCGAGCGTGTATGAAAAGAATTATGAATGTTGAGGAAGCGAGTGAAGTATGCAAGGATAGAGTTCTCTGGCACTCTGTTCTCTCTGCCTACCCTGCAAGAGAAATGGCGTGATGATATGTATGTATGTATCTTACTTCCTGCGAATATTATAAACGTGAAAGTTTGTGAAGATGTGTGAATGTTTGTTGTACAATTAACGCGTTAACAGTCCAACGGATTTGAATGAAAATTGGCAAATGGATAGACCATTTCCTGGGTAAACACATTTGGTACTACTCAGACGTCGATCTTCTGCTCAGTGTGGTACTACCCCAAACGGACCGGCCCGCGGCTGTAGACAGAGAACTGTCACCAGCGTGGTCCTACACTATAAGACTTATAGAACAACACCTTGTGGATCGCCCCAAAGTTTTGTCCTCCGTACGTCATAAATAACTTTAATAGGCTATAAAACATAGCTTGTAGAAGAGCAATGAGAATAAAATAAAACTTTATTAATAAATGAACAAGTCCAATTTGCGTTTGCACAGTTTGTTATAGGAAGTAATACAATACGCATATTTTACTTTAGAGAAAGTATTATCGGTGCGCTATTTGACCTAGTCTAAACGTTTAATGTTATATATATCTATTTATAATTAATTTTACGCTGTTCAATATTTATTATGTGCCATATTTAGTGCTATATTTTTTTTCTTATTGCTCTACCAAAGGTTCAGCATGGGGCTACATATTGCTCTCCCGTCCCGGATGAGGGAGCAACGTGCGTTCACATCATAACCTCAAAAAAAAAAAATAAGACATAGAGGCTGCGAGGATAAGAGACTATCCCGGATGGACCGCTCCTCTGCTATTAACAGTGTGATCTTATCACAATTAAATTTATGGCCATATTAAGCCATTCTCAGATCAGATAATATTTTGAAACTAAATGGTTATTTTTTTTAGAGACTCTCACTAAATTAATAATCCTTGTATTGCGGTGGGTTTTTACATATATAACTAGCTTCTGCCCGCGCCTTCGCCTGCGTAAAAGGTTACTTTCCTGAAGTTTTTTCATGCCCTATTTTTATTTTACCCCTTAAGGATAAAATTTTAAGAAATTTTAATATCATATTTATTTATATCTAATCAATAGTTTAAAAATAAGTTGCAAGCTGGCTTTAAAAATGAAGATAATTTCTTACAACTTATCATCCCCCTTTACAACGCTTTTTTTGCATTAAAATCTAACCTATGTCCTTTATCAGGCTCTAGAATATCTGTGTACCAAAATTCATTTAGATCGGTTCAGTAGTTTTGTCGTGAATTATCGACAAACAGACTGACAGAGTTACTTTCGCATTTATAATATTAGTAAGGATTAAACGTATATAAATTATACTCAGACAAAAATATGATTTTTTTTTGTATTTGTTTAGCTGTAGATGGCTTTGGTAGTTTTTCGCGGACTATGGATGAGCGTTAAGGGCTCTCAAACCGATCCAATAATATGTGATACGTAAAGTATTGTTCTACGTAGGAATCAAACCCACGGCACTGGCACGGCAGATCATATATTAACCACTACGCTATCTATGCAGTGAAAATGTCAAATTAAATATCATAGTGTTATAATTAAAAAATGTATGTAACACCAAAACCGTATCTGAATTATAGGATACCTGAAATTAATATATATCTGAAACCGAATTTGGTATAAAAGTTTCGGATAATTTCGGATAAATTCGAGGTCAGTATGAGACTCTTGATTTTATGTAACACCAACACCGTATTTGAAATTATAGGATATCCGAAATCAATATATATCTGAAACTGAATTTGGTATAAAAGTTTCGAATAAATTCGGATAAATTCGAGATCCGTATGAGACTCTTGATTTTATGTAACACCAAAACCGTATCTGAAATTATAGGATATCCGAAATAAAAATATATCTGAAACCGAATTTGGTATAAAAGTTTTGCCGACCGATTGGGATATGACGTCATAGCGCCATTAGAGCCGACGCACTTCCCACACAATATTTTACACAGATCGGATATATTCGATATTATTCTTCTCAAGAATATAAACCTACGTTTATGTTCAATCGAAGTTCAGCACGAGTTAGACTCATATTATCACCGCCCGGTGATTCTGCAACTAGCCGCCCGCTCCCCCGGACCTTCAGGCCAAGACAACACAACGACAAGGATGACAACCAATTGGGCTCGATTGCAGAAAGGCCTGCAACCAACATCCTCCGCCCACCTTGATCAAATCCCCAAGGGCATTAGGTCCAAGGAAGACACCTCTCAGGCAATCGATTCCTTTACGAGTCACGTGAAGTCGATTATCGACGACTGCTCACGGCGGGTACCAATTACGATCGATCGTAGATGGCACCTGCCGGACGACGTCCGTGACCTGTTAAGACGCAAGAACGCCGCTACCCACGCTTACGACCGATACCCCACGGAGGACAACCGCACTCGACTGCGGTCCCTACAAAGGGAGGTCAAAAAAGTCATTCAAACTCTGAGACAGAGCAAATGGGACGCCATGGTAGAGGAGCTTAAGCCCTCTCACCAAGCCTTCTGGCAGCTTTCCCGCTCACTCAAAGAGGACACCGTATCCACCCTCCCTCCCCTCAACCGACCAAACCAGCCACAGGCATTCCTGGACGAGGAAAAGTCCGAATGCCTGGCCGACTGCCTGGAGCATCATTGTACGCCGAGTACACTATACCCCGACGATATAAATCACCGATTTAGAAATGACGAAGTGCAACGTCGTACCACTATTTCGCGATCCCCCGAAAACGACAACCCAGAGGAACCTATTCCAGCAGTGACAACCGACGAGGTCGAATCCTTGGTCGAGGGTCTACACATTAAGAAAGCCCCCGGTTCGGACGGTATTTCTAATAGAGTAATAAAATTATTCCCTGCCCACCTCATTACCATTCTGTGCTGCATTTACAATGCAGCACTCAATAATAACATCTTTCCCTCGCAATGGAAAGAGGCCGTGGTAATCGGAATCCACAAACCCGGCAAGCGACGTACCGAACCAAGTAGTTACCGCCCGATAAGTCTACTAAAAGGATTAGGCAAGCTCTATGAGTGCATAGTCCTCAGTAGACTTAGAACATTCGTCGAGGCTAATAACCTCATTCCAGACGCGCAATTCGGCTTCCGCGCGAGGCACAGCTGCGTACAACAAGTCCACAGATTGGTAGAATACACAAGTGGTCAGTTCATGACGAACAGATTCACCGGTGTATTATTCCTAGACGTAGCGAAAGCATTCGATAAAGTGTGGCACGAGGGCCTCATTTACAAGCTTTATCGTCTAAAGATCCCCGATTACTTAATTTTAATAATACACGACTACTTGAGTAAACGCAGCTTTCGCTACAGGGTGAAAGGTACGCTGTCTACCTCCCACTCTATCAAGGCCGGCGTCCCTCATGGATCGGTCCTCTCCCCTTTCCTATTTAAGCTATATGCTAGCGATATGCCCCAATTTAATAGAGTCTATAAAGCGCTTTACGCTGATGACACCGCACTCTTTTGTGCAGGTAGGACCTCGACAGCAGTAGCCAAGACTCTCCAAACAGCGGTTACCGCCCTAGCCAAATGGTTCAGGAAATGGAGAATAGAAATCAATCCCGAAAAGAGTTAGACGGTCATGTTCACTCGTAGAACTGCCCGTACCTACTCTATAAATAGCATACCGCCCCTCAAGCTTTTTAACAAGCCTGTCACTTGGAGCAGGCAAGCTAAATATTTGGGTGCGACCCTTGACGACCGACTCAGCTTCGCCCCTCACATAAAGCGAGTCCGCGCGCGCAGCTTTTGTGGTGGGACGCCTCCATAGCCTACTTAATGCTAGGTCAAAACTACCCTTGAGCAGCAAGCTCCGACTATACACCGCTTGCATACGGCCGATCATGACCTATGCGAGCGTAGTGTTCGCGCACACTAAGGCACACAGGATCCATAGGTTACAGACACTTCAGAAAAGGTTCATGCGCCGAGCTACGGGAGCACCGTGGTTCATTCGAAACGCCGATCTTCACATCGACCTTGAACTGCCGACCATCGGGCAGTTTATGAAGCGGTGCTCCCAGAGCTATTTTGACTCTGCCATGACACACCCCAACCCACTAGTGGTTGGGGCGGCTTCCTATACCCCATCGCGTATATCAAAAATTCAACGTCCGCGTCACGTCCTCAATGACGATGACAATCAAATAACACTCGCCCAAACAAGAGCCTACGCCGCCCGCGAGGCCTTCTCATTCAAATATTCGCGGTTTCGTCCTCGCCGTCGAGGTGCGAAAACCCGGCGCGCAATAATAACCAACCCAAACGTGGACACGTTCACTTTGCCTCCAGCGACGCCCCGAGCCGAGGTCCATTCCCCTTCGGGGGCGCTCTCGGGCGAAGTCGCTTAGTTTACCTTGTTCGGGTTGAGAGCCCATAAGGCTCGCCCATAGTCCGGTTCAGCTGTAAAAGCTCCAACGGCTAACAGCTCGCAGCTGGTTTTTTTAGTGGGTATTCAGTGACCCCTTCGGGCCTGCGAGTCCCACATACCCCGCCCGGGCGGGAATGCGAAAAATGCATTTTTTAACAGTATCTGAAATTAAAGGATATCCGAAATAAAAATATATCTGAACTTAGCATAAAAGTTTCATTTTTAAAGTCAGAAGTTTGAAACTTATTTTTAGGCTATTGATTAGATATAAATAAATATGAAATGAAATGAAATGATTTATTTATGACAGACAAGCACAAGCAAAATAAATAGATAACAATAATAACAAAATGGTTAGTGTTTGCCACAATCCGGTCTCAACTCAGCATAATGCTGGCCTTAGATGACCAGCGCTGGTCTTCCGTTGTTACCGGGAGGAGACGTCACGCACATGCCCTCAATATGACTTAATATAATGTAGCATCCACAATATAGTAACACAATCGAGCTTAAGTCTAAACTTTACATAATATGACATGGTAATAACAATAATATGATATGCTAATATTATACAACAAAAAGAATACAGTTTCGTTTAACTTTACTGCGAAAATAGCAAAAAAAGAAACATAAATAATAGAGGTACATATTACAAGCCAAATATTGAAAACCAATTATAGCATTATCTTGGTTCAAAATGATACAATATAAATTCCTAACAATATTAGAAATGATGTTTACACAAGTCATTTCTAAAAAGCACTGGTGTCTTGAGCAAGTAGTTCCTCATTTCTCTGATGTGCATAGATAAAGTTTTTTTTTAAATGCATGCAAATTAGGCAGATTCCGTATTGGTGGAGGGATATTGTTCCAACATAAATATATATATATATATCCAATATGACATTAAAATTTTGTAAAAATTTTATCCGTAAGGGGAAAATAAAAATAAGAGGGGAAAAATTTTAGGAAACTAACCTTTTACGCGGGCAAAGCCGCGGGCAGAAGCTAGTATATTATAAATATACAGGATGTAAGGGGACCGCTCCCGAAAACAAAGACAGGTAACCCTACTAGTCCTACTTGTAATGATAGACAAGAAAAAATTTCGTATCGGATCAAAAAAAAATTTTTTCACCACCCGAGGTCGTTGAACTCTTGAACATATGATCGTGAGTTTTGAATAGATTGCGCCTTTTCTCATCTGAGTATAGTTACGTATTTTTTATCGAGTTATTGTTACATGACACTGTCTTAATACGATGGAATGTGAAAAAAACTTAAAAATATTTGTGATAAAAAAGAAAAAAATTCATCTTAATCGATTTTTTTCTAGCCTATCATTACAAGTAGGACTAGTAGGGTCACCTGTCTTTGTTTTCGGGAGCGGTCCCCTTCCACCCTGTATACGATACAAATGAATATTTTGTGTTACATTTGAAAATTGTATAACGAGTATTCGAAAGCAGTCGCTTAAGCTGTTTATCTCGTAAACTTTATACCACCTAAAAAATATACAGAATTTCAATGTCCTCTTCTTCAAAATATCACTTCAATTACAACAGAATTATCATTCAAAGTTTTATTGATATTTTGTGATACGGTATTCATATTTATCATCATCTCAACTTATATGTCCCACTATTGGTCTCGAGCCTCCTCTATAATGGAAGGTAAATTGACTACCACGCTGGTCAGACGTGTTGGTATAGGGTTTTGTTTCGAGTTTTCCTTCTCTCGCATAGATGTTATATGCGTTTTATATCCCTTAGTCGTCTATTACGATTACCTACGGGTAAGACAGAGGGTGGTGAATTCTATTCTTACTCGTCACTAAACGGAACGTTTATAATAATATTATTTGGTTCACTGGAGTTGTGACAAAAACTATGCAATGTAGATATCGCGGGTCAGTGACCGTTATAAGTAACTGTTTAAACTCCTTTTCTTGTCATGCAATCTATATTTTCGACTCAGGCACCTTCATGATGGGAGGGAAATTGACCTACTATACCACGCCGGTTAATTAAAGCCACACTATCGACAGTTTTCTATCTACAGCCGAGATAGTACCACACTCTCGCAGAAAATCGACGTCTGAGTAATGGCAATGTGCTGTTCGCGCGAGAGAGCTGACAGCCCAACTTTCTAGGTGGGTTTGGGTTGTAAGGCAACGGTCTAGCCGTAAATTTTGTATTACATGGGCGGCAGTGACACTTACCATCAGGTGTGCTGCTTGCTCGTTACTCGAATATATGCCGAATTGAAATGATTTGATATGTGCTGATATTGACGTCAAACCAAGGCGACATTCCATCATCCAGCCGCACACAGGCTCTACAGCCCATGTAACTGGACTGCACAGCCTGTAGCTGTTTACCGTTAATACTATACTCCGGTAAAATGTCCCAAAGTTCTTTTCGCACAACCGTGTCAAATGCTCTCTCCAGATCCACAAAACTGCAGAAAACCCTCTGACCTAGAGCCAGATGCTTCTCCACAATGTTGCGCAGAGAGAACACTTGATCCATGCATCCCCTTCCACTCCTGAAACCTCCTTGTGTCTCACACAGTAAACCATCGGACACCATCCTCATTCTCCTTTCAATAATTTTACCATACACTTTTGCTGCCAAACTAGTCAAGCTTATGGCTCTGTAATTTGCGCAGTTATAATGTGAACCCTTGTTTTTTCCTTCTTTTAATACTGTATACTAATCATATCTCTAAATAATCTTTTACCCCAAAGGAGGTAGTGGGGGTTTTTTTAATGTAAGCATCATGAATTATCAAAATAAAATGGTACGCTTTAGAAGAAATTTGAAAGCAATAAATCAGATGACTTTATAAGGTCAATTACAGTGTTGGCCATGTTTTTCAAAAGCAACGAGAATTTATTTATTTATTTATTTACCACATACAACCATCATTACAGGTAGTAGGTACCTAATTCAATGGAAGTTATACAAATTATAAAAAACATAATTATCTATTAATATTAAAAATAATCTCATTATTTAATTTAAATTCTTAATATACATAATTATAATTATATGTGTGTGTGGGTGTGTGGGTTTATTATATGCTGTGGGTTCGATTCTCACGCAGGACAATACTTTGTGCGATCCACAAAGTGTCGTTCTGAGTCTGGGTGTAATTTGTCTGCGTTAGTTGGCATGTTTGTAAAGTCCCCAGCCCCCAGCAATACAAGGATTATTTCCTTAGTGCAGGGAGGTGTTTAAAAAAAATGAAAAAAAAAAAAAAAAATACATCTTCAGAACTTAAAAGTGCATAAATAGCTTTTGTGTATAATAATTATATTATTTTTTCAATTTTGTCATCATTATCATTCTCGTATACTTAGCTCTTAATATTCTTTTACGATGCCCACAATGTAAGGATTTGCTAATATTAATAGCCGCCATTACTCAGTAAAAAAAAAACATATTAAATCAAACAGGAAATATCCTAAAATAAATAAAACAGATGTTTACCCTACAATATAAGTGGATGTTGGCCTTGATTTTTAAAACTACTTTCAAATAAGTTAAACAAATTGTCATATTATATTTTTAACTAATAATATTATAAATTTATTGTGAGGACAAATTAATTCTGGACTAGCTATGATACGCGAATTAAATCGCTTCTTTAATGATGAAGTTTTGGCGGGCACGTGAATATATCCTTAGGTGGTCGACAGGATATCCGCGAGGGTAAACCGCCGGGCGGGCCACCGAAGATATAGACCGGGTTTCGGTCGCCCACTCGTACGACGTGGAAAGGTACATGTAGGGTGGATCTATGGGGTTGCACGCCGCTTCTTCTGTCGCCACGGACAAATTTAACGGGGTGCAACCACTCCATAGCCCGCCGCCAAAAAAAAAGGTGGTTTAACGTATTTTATTTTAAAGTTTTAAAATTACAAGAAAAATCAATGAACGCGATTTTTCCGCTGATCATGCACTAGAAAAGCTGTGTTATATTAAAATAAACTAAAATTCATTCTCATTGCGTAAAACGAATCGCTCCAAAAACAAGCACAGGTCCCATTCTGGCATTACGCCGCCATATTGGATAGATCCATTGTTATTTTGGTCCCGTTACGTCACTTCCTGGTAACATGTGTGTATTATGCAGGACTTGATAGGGTTACCACTCTACCAACTTAAATTAAGTTATGGTTATTTTTTAAAAAATCACAATAAATTGTATCTTAAAGAGACATGGTAGAAGTGTGTTTTTTGTATTACAGTTAAGGGGGCAGACCTAGTTAAAATTTTCAAAAAATCTATTTTTTTTTTCATTTTCAAAACGTAGAATATGTTACGAGTATTTTCCGCCCAGGTACATGTAAATTGGATCATTAGTCGTGGAAATATCCAACTTCGTAGGATGCCATGTCTGAGTTATATAAAGTAAGCAGGTAGCGGTAGCTGTTCGCTCGGCCCCGGAAGGGTGCTGAAGGTCTCTATTGTATTTCATATACATATATATGTATATAGTAACCATCAAATGCCATTCACAAAGAGCAGGAAGGCGAAATATATAGCCCAGGAATGGACGACTCTATGTAAGTTACAACAAAATTTTTTTATCTGCATGCAAAACGTACTCAAAACTTTAAACACGTTTTTCTCGAAACCATGTTTTCGAAGTCGGTGATCACTGTAACTCGAGAACGGCTTTACCTATCGGGTTAAAATTTATATCACTTCTTTTATACATAGTTGTCCTCCGGATGAACGAAGGATTTTTTTTTGGATAATTATTTTTCTGTTTATAGTAAAAAATGTAAGTGAAATTTTGGTCAAAATAACACCATTGACTTTTAACGTCCGCCATTTTGTGAAAAATGGAAATTTTTGAAAACCCTTCGTTCATCCGGAGCATTATATCATTAACTAAAAAACCCCCCTTTTTTGTTTTAGATAATCCATTGCAGCGTGCGATTGATCACGGCAAATCGTGTTTTTTTGCAGTGTCCTCGGCCATTGATGCTCATTACATTATTTTGAAAGATATCGCTTTGCAAAATTAGGAAATATACATTAAATATGCATCTTTCTCTCTCTCTTTTAAACAGAAGAACTTTTTTGCAAATTATTTCATCGTTTGAACAAAAAAAAATCTGAAAAAAGGCCTTTTTTTTGACGTTCCAACTAGGTCTGTCCCCTTAAACATTTTAGTTATTACAATCAAACACTTTTATTTATCACAAATTGTGTTTCTTATTTAGCCTACCTAGACCAGAACAGTCATGTACTGAAGGAAGGTGGAGTCAAGAGTCTCCAAAATCGGCGAGCGTGTATGAAGAGGATTATGAATGTTGAGGAAGCGAGTGAAGTATACAAGGATAGAGTTCTCTGGCACTCTGTTTTCTCTGCCTACCCTGCAAGGGACATGACGTGATGGTATGTATGTTTTTCTTATTCATTTATGTATAAAAAAAACTATCTATGCCGTCTCTCCGTCCGCTTCCCTCTTTTCCTGATAAGTAATCACCAACATATCAACAAAATAATTAATCATATTAACAAAAGAATTTAACATTTAAAATTTTAGAACATGTGTCGCAGAGCGTGACGATATTAATGGAATGTCAAGCAATCGGTTTCATTATTCTAGTTATCCTTTAATTTATTCATTTTGATTATTGCTTGAGTGTGTTTAGTTGTGACACGATTAAATACGATTGAGGGTAATTAAAAAATAAACAAGCGTTAGATAGTTTACTTGTGAAGTGAGATGTACCTTCGATTCAGTAATCTGTGAGCGTTAATAGCGAACGGTTGTATCGAGTCACGACTAACCTCACTGCATTCCATGTTATTATTTTATATGGTGTTGGTGATAATGTTGTGTATGATTAAAGTTAGATGGACGAACTAGAAAATGAAAATCAGACGCCCTCCCGCTGAGATATGTTTTAAGTTTGAAAAAGCAAGAGAAGACACAACAAAAAATTCGTCTTAAACCGTATTACAAATGTTCGCCATTTTTTAAATATTGGCGCCTTTAAAAAGTTGCCATATTAAGCCCGCGTCTCACGGCGTCATAGCTCAAAAGTTGATGATGATGGATCAAAATGTAAATAAAAGAAGAAAAATAAAACATTGCACTTTTTCTATTTCAACATCTGCCAACCCTAACTATTATGTGAACGTCTTCTATCCATATGTTATCCTGCTTATCCAAACACTAGACTTTTTGTTATGTCTTTAAATATAAAACGTATATTGCGTTTCTATTATTATATTTTTAAAACGGCTTAAAAAAATATTTATTGTGATAAGGGGCCGTTCATAAATTACGTAAAGGATATTGAAGAATGATTTGGCCCCCTCCTCCTTACCGTAAGACATCATAAGATTGCAACTACTCCCGCCTTTTTTTTTTTTGGGGGTGGACTACCTTCGGCGTACTCCTCGCACCTCTCCGTCCTGGGCGGCAGAGGGGAGTAACCCACCCGTGAATCTCGCCTTCGTCGTTGGACCGGCCACCGGAGCAGCGTGAACTTGTCGTTAGTGGCAACTACTCCCCCCTGCCCCTTATTAAGATTTTTGTAAGAAAATGCACTATTGATTAAATATAACTCCGTTTATTCTGAAAATATCTTTATTACAATCTTCTTACTACAAGTAGGTATCATTAACTCAATGCAATAACATTAATCTTATTAATTTGTCATAGTTTTGACCAAAATTATTAATTTTCAATTTAATATCTTACGTAATGTCAGGTTCATTACTCCCTCCCTACCTATAGTAAGAAGTTATAATATTCAGTCAATACCCCCCCACCCGAAAGGTCTTACATAATTTATGAATGGCCCCTAACAATGAAAAAATAGAATTCATCACTCCCTTTCTTGTCTATGAATATTATAAAATACAAATTCAGATTCATTTATTATGTATACCTAACTACACAAGCGGCACCCAATCACGAGTTAACTACTAGAGCAGCCATCACTCCCCTCAACCACCTTCGAGGGAAGGGAGAGACCCGCTCCACGCAGCTACCGCAAGTAGACCTTTCAGTGAGCTTGACCAATACCATGTACTACTAACGCTAGCCAAAGTCAAAATTCGTTAGGAAAAACACGCTACGCTTCACAGGTATGTAAAATCATTATAAAAGACAAAAAACAAACAGTTGACAAAGACAAGGTAATTGCTGATTGAGGAGCTGCTCATAGCCAGTCTGTACTATCGCTTAGATAATTCGAGATTTTATAATAACCTTTCTTACAGAGTCTGTTCTTGACAGCCCTTTTAAATTTATTCACAGGCATGTCTCGGATATCTTTTGGCAGTTTATTATAGAAGCGCATTGCCCCATAAATGGCCTATTAATATTTTCGAGACGAGTCATGTGTACAACTAATTTGTCCTAATTCCGAGTATTAACACAATGAATGTCACAATACCTTTCAAAATTATTGATATTTCTTTTTACATACAATACGTTTCCGTAATTATATTGCGATGCAACAGTCAGAATATTTACTTCTTTAAATTTTTCTCGAAGTGAAACTCTTGGGCCTAGTTTATAAATTGCGCAGTTCACACGCACATGCACATTTATTGAGGTAAATAAATTCAAAAGTAAAGTCAGGGTAAATAACTAGTCTATTTAAATTTATAGACGTAATTGGGCAAAGGGAACTTATTTCCCACTTTGGTTGTCCATGAACAGGCAAAGGGAAATAATTTACCCACCTGTAAAACATCATCATTTTCAGTTTCAATAATTTATAAATGATTTTATGTACACTGATATCTCCAACATGACCTATGAACATATACTTAAGCCATGGAAAACAGATTATTTTGTCCTGCCCGATTAAGGGTTAAGCCGCTGAGCTAACGGGAGGACGTCCATTAATCACGTCATCTTTGTTTTAGCATTTTTAACCCCCCTCCCCCTTGGTGATACGTTGTGAGGTTTAAGACTATGAAGGTTTAGGACTTCGTAATTTTTGTCAAAATATTATAAAAATATGTTAGCTGATTCGCTATCTTATTTTTGTTTTACATCAGCCAAGTATTTGGCTAACAAAATTACTTCTATTGAGCAATGTAATTTTGACATAAATCATTTTAATTTAATTTTCGCTAATGGAAATAATGACATCAATTTAGATAGTAATTTACACATACATACATATCTTCACGCCATATCCCTTGCAAGGTAGGCAGAGAAAACAGAGTGCCAGAGAACTCTATCTTTGCATACTTCACTCGCTTCCTCAACATTCATAATTCTCTTCATACACGCTCGCCGGTTTCGGAGACTCTTCACTCCACCTTCCTTCAGTACATGACCGATCTGGTGTTGATAGTGGTGTTGATGGTGATGATAGTAATTTAAATTATCCATTAAGACAATAGAGGACTTCTCTAGCTTTATAAAGAATTTAAGTTCTATGTATAGTTCTAAGTGTATCAACCTGGTACATCAAAATATTCAGGGTATGCCGGGTAAAGATTTGGAAATTGAATTAATCTTGAATGATTACTAGATAGATATTCTTTGTATTACTGAACACTGGCTCAAGAATAATCAACTAATGTTTAATTTTCCTAATCACCAGGTTGCTAGCTCGTTCAATAGAGTCAGTATGATACGAGGTGGCTCATTGATAATTTTAAATAATACCCTTAAATTTAAAGAAAGAAATGATATTACGAGACTCTCTATTGAACGTGTAATTGAAATTGCCTGTATTGAGTGTGAGCAGCTCATAGTCTTGTCCATACAGACCTCCATGTTCACCATATGATGTTTTTGAAAAATATCTAGAGGATGTTTTATTCAAAATCTCCACTTCTAATAAAAATGTTGCGATATGTGGGGATTTTAATATATATTTATTCGACAATAATAACATTACACAAAAATTTATAACATTAATGAGATCATACAATTTATATAATGTCTTCTTAGAACCTACTAGAATAGCTGCTGGGAGTGCAACTTGTATAGATAATATATTTACAAATGTCAAGCCCATAAATAAATCTATTATAAGTGCTTTAGAGTCGGATCACTGTGGGCAACTTGTTGTACTTCCTGGAACTAGTAGGATTCAACCTGAAAGTATTACCTTTGTTCCTATGACCGCTAGCCGCTTAGAGCATTTTAGATACAACTTGAGTATGAAAATGCCGCTGTTGCCTATACATGACAATTTTGATGAATTATACACATCCCTATTCCGCATAATTGATACTAAATTCAATACAATATTTAAACCCAAAACTTTAAAAGTTCGAGTGCCTACTGGTTTTAGTGAATGGGCTACTTGTGGTATCTTCAAGGATAGAAAAAGGTTATATGAACTCTATGATGAAAAATCTTTATTTATTTATTTATTTATTTATTAGTTAACAAAATCCACAGCTCTTACATATGATGTGTAACATTAATGCTAATCTTACAGCCAATTACGGATTTTCAATTTACTTTTTACACTTTTTTAGCGGCAACAGAATGACGTTAAAAGTAAAAACTTAACATAACTAATGTGTATGTGTGTGTGCGTGTGTGCATGTGTGTGCGTGTGTGCGTGTGCGTGCGTGTGTGTGCGTGTGTGTGCGTGTGCGTGCGTGCGTGTGCGTGCGTGTGTGCGCGTGTGTGTGTGTGTGTGTGTGCGCGTGTTCTTGTGTAAAGACGAGTAGTGATTTATTAATTTATGTGCGAGTTACTTCCACCCTTGTATACATTTAATGAGTATATATTTATTTATTTTAAAGTTGAAAATGGGATATTTATAAGTTCCTCTCTAATAGTGGCAAATAGCTGTTCCTTATACGTAGTTATTTTAGTATTAAATATGTCCAGATCAGAAAATTTACTCATGTAACATCTTTTTATTCTGCTAATAATGGAGTTCTGCGCATAGTTTGTATTACTGTGTGGTACGTCGAAGAGTTGGGTATGTCTGGTTCGACGTGAAGGTGCTCTAAATTTAAGAACTGAGTTGTTTAAATCTGAACAATCAATAGCACCATTACACACCTTATGGAGAAATATCATATCCAGAATCGTACGTCTAGCTTCCAAAGGCAGCATATTATGTCGTTTGCATGACATGTAGTAGTCACGAATATTAAATCTATCACGATAATTTAGATGTTTTAAGAATTTTGACTGTATTAATTCTATTTGTTGTGTGTATGTTATATAACTAGGATTCCATATATTACTACAATATTCTAAAATACTGCGGATATATGCATAATAAACTGTTTTAAGAACGATCATGTCAGTGAACTGTTGACAGGAACGAATTACAAAGCCAAGGTTTTTGTATGCTTTATCAACAATGTAAGAAATATGCTCTGAGAATAATAGCTTTGAATCCAGGAGGACGCCTAGATCCCTGACCAAATCTCCTCTGCCAATCTCTACATTACCAAAACCATAATTATAATGAATAGCTTTCCGTTTACGAGTAAAGGTAACAACCAAACATTTATCGACATTGACATTTAATCTATTAGTGTCATAGTATTTCGATAATCTATTCAAATCACATTGAAGTTTGTCACAGTCCAAATTATTTTGTATTTTCATATAAATCTTGGTGTCATCCGCGTACATGAGGAATTTTGCATTCAGTATATATCTTCCAATATCGTATAAGTAGATTGAATATAATAAAGGTCCTAAAATTGAGCCCTGTGGAACGCCTGATGGTATGGTAACGGAGTTGGACTTTGATCCACCCACTGTCACAATTTGTGATCGATTCTTCAGGTAGGAATCAAACCATCTCAGCAAATCTCCACGAATACCGAGCTCCTGGAGCTTTCGCAGAAGTATGACGTGATCTACGCGATCGAAAGCTTTTTCGAAGTCCGTGTAGCCCACATCTACCTGGCCCCCACCATCCATATCTCGGATAACGTCTTCCGTAAAAACCGCTAAGTTAGTATTGGTGGAGCGACTCTTGATAAATCCATGTTGTTCTTGAGGTATATTTTTTGATATGGTTGGGTAAATAAATACATGAACAATTTTCTCCATTAACTTCCCTAGAACGTTAAGAATTGAGATAGGCCTATAATTTTCAATGGAGGCTCTACTTCCTTTTTTATGAATGGGTACAATGTGTGCAGTTTTCCAAATAACGGGGAAGTATCCCTCACGAAAACATCTATTAAAAATATAAGCAATTGGTGAAGCAATTGATTTCGCGCATTTTACGAAAAACATAGGTGGTATTGCATCACTACCGGGGCCTTTCGAAATATCTAGGCTTTGTAAAAGCTTCAAGATATATGTGCTGTCTACCGTAAGATTATGTAATATATCACCATAAGCCTCATGTTTTATTGGGAGGGAATCACAATATGTGGTTGAAATCCTATTAAAATTTTTGGCAAAGAAATTATTGAAGGCGTTACAGATTTCAGACTCATTTATTAATTTATTACTTTCATAAGTCATATATTTAGGGTAATTGTTCTTATTTTTCTTTTTGGCTTTAACATATGTCCAGAATAATTTCGGTGTAGTTTTAATATTTTCTTGTGACATATGGATGTAATTTTCTTTACAAATTTTTTGAAGTTTCTTTTGTCTTTCTCTTAATTTCTTAAATGTTATATAATCAATAGGATTATTATATTTTTTCCATAAACCATGTGATTTGGACTTTTCCTTAATGACGTTGATTAGAGCTCGACTGTACCAGGCAGGATAGTTGTATGTGCCTCCAATAGTAACCCTGGGTATATATTTACCAATGACTTCGTTTATGATAGAATAAAAGACTTCCATCATTCTTTCAAGATCTATATTACGGGAATATAACAACTTCCAGTCGTACGATATTAGTTCATTATTGAGAGCTTCGTAATCGCCTTTTCGATATAAAAGCTTTTCGAACTTATGTAATTTTAATGGAGGAATTAATATGTCAATAGCATTGATAATTAATGAAGGATGAAAAATATCCTCAGGTATCAATGGGCTATCACATCTCAAAACGTCGATTGAAAAATTAGTAAACAATAAGTCAAGTGTGTGATTATGCGAATTTTTGATATTATTAAATTGTTTCAAACCATGGTATGACATTGTAGTTATGAGTTGAGATGCAGAATCTTGAATATCGATTGAGCCTTTTTTTAAGACCAAAGGTCGAACACCGGACCAGTCAATACAAGGTAAGTTAAAATCACCAGCTATTAAAAAGAGATCATTGATGTTTTTAGTAATTATATCTTCTAATATATCTAAAAAACTCTGTATGCGATCGGGTATCATTCTGTCCGGCGGTATGTAAACTACTGCGACGTGCATATTTTGATTAGTCGCGAAACAACGAGCGGGTATAGTTAGCCAGATGCATTCGAGCGCAGGCACTGCCCACTCGGGTCGCGATAGTGCCTGCAAGCGCGGCGCGCATGCTATCATTACTCCGCCGCCAAGCGAACCACGATCACGTCTAAATATGTCATATGTATCGTTACACAGCTCGGTGTCTAAAATACTATCATGTAACCATGTCTCTGTGAACATAAGTATATCACTGTCAGACGACAGTATATTATCATAAAAAATATTAGTTTTTGTGCGTAATCCTCGCACATTCTGATAAACAAATTTTAAATATTCTTTATTAGTCATTGTTGTATAGAATACTACAGTTAACTACGAATACAACTTTTATATTGATTATAGGAAGAATTAAATAAGCGAGATAGCCGTAACGTAGTAATTCGTAAAGTAAATATATTATAACAATGTTTAATGTAAAGAGAAGACGAACAGCGTTTGCTAATGATATCTTGTGTATTTTATTGTGGTGGACGTAATTATAATTAAGTAATAGTGTTGAGTATATAAAAGTATGTAGAAATGTAATGTAGTATAGGTGTGTTGTTGTAAAAATATTATAGTGGATATGGTGTATAATATATATTGGTGATTGTGTGTGCATGCGTGTATTTTTACGACAAGAATGTGTAATAAATAAAATAATAGTACGGTATTTAGAGTTAATTTGTAATGCAACATAATGTATTATATAGTAGAAGATAAATAATAGTATAACAAAACAAAACATGTTTGTGAACTTGATTATGCAATGTTCTTTAAATCTTCTTGGGTTAGTATCGGGATGTGTCGTGAAGTGTCTACTTTCCTTACGTAAATTCGGCAGTTTTTTGTCCAAACATATTTGTAGTTCAGTTCGTTGGCTTTAATCTTACATTCTTTCAAAAGCATTTTGTTATACTTAGTGAGATGTTCATTTATATATATCTTCATATTTTTTGAAGAGGCTGAGCTAGCTCCGATGTCTTGAGGGTTGATTCCTCGCACCTTTCGTGCTGCGGCGATAATTGCGTCTTTAGTGGTACGCTGCTTAAGTCGTGCCACTATGTTTCTTGGCAGGTTGGCCTTCTGTGGTTGGTATGTTTGTACTCGGTGTGCAAATTCAACATCTTCACTCTTCACAGGAACCCCAATATACTCGGATATTTTTTGCACGAAACCTACTAATTGTTCTTCTTTGGTCTCAGGCACGCCGGTAATTTCTATGTTTTGTAGACGTACCCATTGCTCCTGGCGGGCCTGCTCGGTCTCCAGTCGACGTATGCGATTTTCGTTGTAATGAAGGTTGTTACGAAGGACGTTATTTTCTTCTTTTATGGTTTTTAAATCGGTGGTGGTGGTGACTATTTGTTTCATGACATCATCATACTGTGAGCTTATAAACTTGACTGTATTTTCCAGCTCTGTTATCTGAGTGCGTATTTTCTGAAACTCAGGAGTGACGATGTCACGAATGATGATAGGTAACTCTTTACGCACGATTTCAATTATTTGTGTCACCAGTGTATTATTCTGTTCGATCTGATGAGAATCTGATGGTACGATTGCCTTTCTAACTGTCACATACTGGGTCTCGCTGGTATCAGTTAGCTCAATATCCACCACTTTTGCTGGGGTGACTTCATTTTTCTGTTGTCCCGGTTTTCTGATGCATTTAGGACAAACCCATGATTTGGGTTTCACAGCATCGATTGTTAAATTGGCGCATGTAAGATGGTAGTGATTACCGCAGGCTTTTTTTGAGCATGTTATTTTATCAGGTGCTTTTGTTACTGAATTGCACTCTGTACACTTATTCATTTTACACAAGGGGGAAAAAAAATAGTAGTTATTTATATTTAGAAAGAAGTGGGTAGAATGAAACACTTGTTTATGAGTCTTTTCAAAGTCAAGGAGCGAAAATTTGCGAAAGTTCACGATTTCACGCGAAGTTGCATGTGCGGGTAGCAGGGTGTGTGAGTTTATCTTCACTGCACTTGTAAATTGGAATAACTCGCGGCGTATGATTCACGACAAAACAACTCCTTAGGCTTTAGAAATATAAGTCATATTCGCGTTCAACGATATTTAAGAGATTTACTTTACCCAACAACACGTCTATTGTCCGCTAATGCTTAACGTATATAACCACAATCCAGTATTTTTGCAATATGTTAAGAATTATTCAAAAATATTTAAACGTGCCTGTTCCTGTGCTAAATCTATTTATCTGAGAAGCAAAATTATACAATCTAGTGATATAATTAAAATGACATGGAAAGTGATAAATAGTGAAACCGGTAGAAAAATTGTACGGAAAAAGGATTTTAATTTAAAAATAGGTGATAAAATTGTGAAAGCGGATAACGCGAAGTGGCGACAGAATTTGAAAACTATTTTACAAATGTGCCGGTACTAATGACTAAATCTTTAGCATCATCTCCTAATTTAGCTGAATCGCTCCTTAAACAATGCATTGTGAAATGTAACACTTCCTTTAAATTTTCAGATGTCAGTGTGAATAATATTTTATAGTCTTTTAAAGCTTTTAATATTAAAAAGACAGCAGATCTGTGGGGCTTATCTGTAAAGACTTATAATATCTATTATTGCTAAGATTTTATAGTATCTATTATTGCTCCCAACCTGGTATGTGTGTTTAATGGTTGTGTAGCTCGAGGTGTGTTTCCTGAACTCATGAAATTTAGTAGAGTAATTCCTTTGCACAAATCTGGTAGTATGTTAGATGTTAACAATTTTCGCCCTATTTCCATGCTACCAACACTTAGTAAAGTATTTTTAATTTTGCTTAATCAGATGTTGAGTCATTTTAACAAACATAGTATTTGCCATAAAAATCAATTTGGTTTCACTAAGAATACCTCTACTACTGATGCGGGTGTCGAATTGTGAAAGAATATCTTTGCAGCCTGGGAGGAATCGCATGATGCCTTGGGTATATTTTGCGATTTATCTAAGGCATTTGATTATGTGCACCACGAAACCCTTATCAGAAAATTATATCACTATGCGGTCAGGAATAACGCTCTTGAGCTTTTAATTTCTTACCTAAGCAACAGAATTCAGAGGGTCGATATTAATGGTGCACGATCATCTGGTTCTGTTATTGAAATGGGTGTTTCGCAAGGGTCCATTCTGGGGCCATTTCTGTTCCTTGTATATATTAATGACTTACCCTACTATATAGGAGACAATCAAAACATTGTGTTGTTCGCAGATGACACATCTTTGTTATTTAAAATTAAAAGGCAAAAGCTTTGACGATGTGAACAACGCACTCTCTAACGTTGTTTATTGGTTCAACACAAATAATCTAGTTCTTAATGAGAACAAAACAAAATATATTAAATTTACCACACCGAATGTAAGACAAGCGGGAACCAATGTTCAAATGAATGGTGTGGCTCTAGACCTTGTGGAATCAACTGTTTTTCTAGACATCACTATAGATGCTAGACTTCAATGGGGCCCTCATATTGAAAAATTGTCAAGCAGGCTCAGCTCAGTGGCCTATGCGGTCAAAAAATTCGAGTATTGACCGATATTGAAACAGCTAGAATAGTTTACTTCTATTATTTTCATAGTCTTATGTCTTACGGCATATTGCTGTGGGGATGCTCCGCGGATTTGAGTAGTATCTTTATTCTGCAAAAATGGGCTGTCCTCGCAATTTATAATCTAGGCCCAAGAGTTTAACTTCGAGAGAAATTCAAAGAGGTGAATATTCTGACTGTTGTATCACAATGTATATATATATACGAAAATGTTTTGTATGTAAAAAGAAATTTCAGTAACTTGGACAAATTAGTTGTACACAGTACGCGTCTTGAAAGAATTAATACGTAATTCATGGGGCAATGTATACGCTTCTATAATAAATTACCAAAAGATATCCGAGATATGACTGTAAACAAGTTTAAAAGTGCTGTCAAGAACAGACTCTGTAAAAAAAGTTATTATAAAATCTCGGATTATTTAAGCGATAGTTCAGACTGGCTATGAGCAGCTCCTCTTTCAGCAACATTTTTTTTTTTAAACTGTTTAGTTAGTATTTTTTTTTAATAATTATACATACTTGTAAAGCGTATCGTGTGTTGCCTGACGAATTTTGACTTTTTTTCATTTATAGTACATGGTATTGGTCATGCTCACTTAAAGGTCCGCTTGCGGCAGCTGCGTGGAGCGGGTCTCTCCCTTCACCCCAAGGTGGTTGAGGGGAGTGATGGCTGCTCTAGTAGTTAACTCTCACGAGTTCTCGAGAGAGTATCGGGTGCCGCGCGTGGGATCCGGTCCAGCCATGATCTTTTTTTATTGTATTTTAACTATCGCGTTCGAAGGGCATCGCACTAAAGCTAATTAATAATAAACATGTACTATTTTTTTTTATATATAATATGAAAAAAATAATAATAACATAGATAAAATATAATTAGACAAACCCACTGAGTTTCTTGCCAGATCTTCTCAGTAGCGGTCTCATTCCGATTCGGTGGTAGTTTTTAGATTAACTTTAAATGTAAAAAAATGACAATATGTAAGTGCCCTCGCAGGGTGGCAGGCATAATAAATGAATTTGAATTTGAAAATCTCTTGCATAGATGTTATATGCATTTTACATCCCTTAGTCGTTTCTTACGATCACCCACGGGTAAGATAGGAGGTGGTGAATTGTATTCTTACTCCGTCACCACACGGAAGGGAAAGAAGAAGGATTTAGAAGAATAGAAACTTATAATATAAAAAACTATAAATTATATGTACCAAAAATGTTAAACAAAATAAATAATAATAAGAAATTGACGTATGTAATACAATTTGACTTTTGATTGCACAGATGGCGTAATAAGAGATACCGTGACAGTGCTAGAGTTTGATACCCACGCGGGACAATATTATGTGCGATCCACAAACTATTTCCCCGCAATACAAGGATAATTTCCTCCTGCAGGGAGGTGTCTTTAAAAAAAAATGTAATACTAACACGACAGAATTTATTTTGAAATGGACATAACATACCTATTGTTCTGAGTCTGAGTGTAATTTGTCTGCGTTAATTATATGTTTGAAAAGTCCCACCGTTTCCGTGTGGTGACGGAGTAAGAATACAATTCACCACCCCCTATGTTACCCGTGAGTGATCGTACGAGACGTCTAACGGATATAAAACGCATACAACAATGGAAGAAAAATCTCCATTAAAATATTGAGAAAATCTTTTAGTAAAAATTTTAGCAGCACTTTATTTTTGTTCTACTCTGATTTGAATCAGTTCTCCAGTTTCGTAATGGCATACGTAAACCATTGTATCAATAGATCAATTAATTAAAATGATTTGTAAAGAAAAACACACGATTTAATCATTAAAAATAAAAATGCCTGCCAAAATAGGAAATAGACAACGAAAAAATCTATAATAAATGGAGAACCAGTTTTTTTATTTGGTTATACCGCGAAAATTACTAAACCGATCTGAATGATACTTATACCATAAGATGCAGCGTGTTTCTGAGAAGATTTTAATATATGATATATTGGTGATTACTTATCAGGAAAGGAGGGAAGCGGACATGAGACAACTATCTAGTTTATGAATAAAATGAATGAAAAATGTAGTTTTATTAGTTCTTAAAATAGTTTTAATACTTTATCCATATGGTTTCGGAATAAGAATATATTTAACTAACCCCTTTTCTACCCCGCGGAAGTCGTAAAAGACAGCTACTACCTATCTATACCTATATACATAAACAATTTAGTTATTCTTCGAAGATTATCGAAGAAAATAAAATTCTTGTTTATATAGAGTAATGTCAACATTTCATATAAGGAAGAGCTTGTAGCAAGCTTTATGGAAGTGAAAGTTCGAGATGGAGGACAAAGCATAGAAATAAAATAAACGCTCTATGTGCGACCGTTTTAGGAATTATGTGTGAGATATATTTTAAAGATAAGAAGTATTTCTTCTTAAGTTCTTATTCAATTTAAGTTTAAAAAGAAAACACTGTATTACAAATTGATTTAAATTTCGGAAAATTGATTGGAACAGGTTAAAAGAAGTGGAATATTACCAAAAAAAAAATACTTTGAAATAATAGAAATAGGACATTTTTCATTGATGAATGAAAAACTAGATGGGTTTTTTTTTGCATATGAATATGTAAATTTATCCACAATACTGTAAAACATTCGCAAACTAACTTGCCACTAAAGTTAGTAGATAAAGAAAATTACTTTAAAAAAAACTCTTAATAGATCAATTTTATTTGTTATTAATTAATTCAATTCTGTTTCATAGACTATTTTTATATTTATCTACCTAATTTAATATCTGTAGCAAGATTCGTAATTTAAAAATTAAAAAATGCTTACCGCCATTATTCCTGAGGGAATATCAAAAACGTAGTTATAACAATTCACAAAATCACATGAATAATATCTTTTTGAATGCAGTCATTGAAATTACCAATACACTTGTATAAACAGATAAACGTTTTAAAGTTTTGGCGGTAATATTTTGTCTTGTAAATATGCCCGCCACGATCCAATTTTCAAATGAAATGACGCGTGATATGAAAGGAAATGCGCTTCGGTATTCGGTATGCGTGTGACGTCACATAAGAACCGGTTGAATTGTATACTTTTAAAGCGCTTAACGCTTGAAATCAGCTAGAAAATTCGATTGATTTTTTTAATAATTCGCACTTAGAAATAAGTTCTTGAGTTAAGAAGACTTTATTTACATTTACTTGCTGAGTCTATTAATCAGCAAGTATAAACATTTTGTTCGTACAAAATGTTTTACACTTCTGCTTAATCCTTTAAATCAGTGTTTTTCAACCTTTTTCAAGACACGGCCAATTTAGTATGAATAAATACTTCGCGACCCCCGTACCTTTTTTCTTTGGTAGGCTATGGTCTGGACACACTTCACAGTCCTCACCACCCCCAGCGGACGGAGTGGACGTTGAGGCTGTCCGCATCCGCAGTGCGCTAATGCAGGTCTGCGATGCGGCCATGCCCAGGGTGCGGCGTCTACCTCCGAGGCAGGGGGTCTACTGGTGGTCCCCAAGACTGGCGGACCTTCGTGCGGCGTGCATTAGTGCCCGAAGGTCCTACACCCGCAGTCGGCGGCGTCGCCGCGATGTTGAGCGGGAGGGCCAGCTTTACGAGGCGTACCGCAGTGCGCGTACCGCCTTTCGGCTGGCCATCCGGTCCGCTAAGGACGCAAGTTGGCAGGAGATGCTGGACGGTCTTGACCGTGACCCCTGGGGTCGCCCGTATCGCGCGTCGCTGAATAAGCTTCGCGCGCAGGGCCCCCCCCTCACCGAGACCCTCCAGCCCGACCTCCTTCGTAGAGTGGTCGAGGAGCTGTTCCCGCGGCAGTCGGAGCACACGCCCCCGGTCATGGCTTCGCCAGATCACGACCGGGAGGCCGTCGAGAGTGTTCCGCCCGTGACGGAGTCGGAAGTGGGGGCAGCCGTGGCGAAGATTCGTTCCGCCACCACGGCCCCCGGCCCGGACGGAGTCCCAGTCCGGGTGTTGACGTTGCTCCTCGAGCATCTCGAACCTCGCCTCAGGCGACTGTTCAACGCTTGTCTGACGTCTGGACAGTTCCCTGAGTGCTGGAAGGAAGGGAGGTTGGTTCTCCTGCCAAAGCCGGGACGGCCCCCGGATTCGCCGTCGGCCTACAGGCCCATTGTGCTTCTGGACGATGTGGGTAAGCTGCTGGAGCGTGTCCTCGCTGCCCGCATCGTCCGGCACCTGGAGGAGGTGGGGCCCGATCTGTCGGACGCTCAATTTGGGTTTCGGAGGGGGCGTTCGACCATCGGGGCCCTGCTACGCCTGAGGCAGACGGCCGCGGAGGTTGTCGCCGGCAAAGGAGTGCTGTTGGCGGTGTCGTTGGACATCGCCAACGCCTTCAATAGTCTGCCATTCAGCTGCATTAGGGAGGCGCTCCGGTTCCATGGAGTGCCCCTGTACCTCAGGCGGCTGGTGGCAGACTATTTGGAGGGGCGCAGTGTTCTCTACGCGAGCCCCGCAGGGGACATTGTGCGGACGCCCATGTCGTGCGGTGTTCCGCAGGGGTCGGTTCTGGGGCCGACTCTGTGGGACATCGGGTACGACTGGGCGTTGAGAGGGAGTCTCCCCCCCGGGCTGAGCGTTATTTGCTATGCTGACGACACGCTCGTCACAGCCCGGGGCAGGACATTCGAAGAGGCGGCGAGCCTGGCCACTCTCGGCACCGAGGAGATGGTCAGGCGAATCGAGGCGCTGGGGCTCAGGGTGGCCCTAAACAAGACGGAGGCCCTGCTATTCCATGGGCCCCGTGTGAGGCTGCCCATCGGCGCCTCGTTAGTCGTCAACTCCATCCACATCAGTATCCAGGCCCATATGAGGTACTTGGGTCTGGTGCTCGACGGGCGATGGTGGTTCCGGGAGCATTTTCGCCAAATTGCTCCCCGGCTGGTCGGCGCGGCGTCCGCCCTTTCTCGGCTCATGCCGAATGTGGGCGGACTCAGTTTCGAGGGCCGACGGCTGTATGCGGGGGTGATCCGCTCAATGGCCATGTACGGCGCACCCGTGTGGGCGAGGGCTCTGAACGCCCAGCTCAGGGCGGTGCTGTGGAGGCCACAGCGAGCCATGGCGGTCAGAGCCATTCGCGGGTACCGCACGGTGTCGACAGAGGCGGCGTGCCTATTGGCTGGGACACCCCCGTGGGACCTAGAGGCGGAGATGCTCTCCGACCTCTACCGGCGGGTTGCCTCAATGCGCGAAGAGGGTGGCTCCCCATCGTTTAACGAGATAGCCACCTGGCGCGAGGACGCCCGCCGAGAAGTCATCGCCCGTTGGGCTACGCGGCTGGAGAGGCCTAGACACGGTGTCACTACCGTCGAGGCCCTCTGGCCCGTACTGATGGAATGGATGGAGCGGCGGCACGGGGTCCTCACCTTCCGACTGGTGCAGGTGTTAACGGGGCATGGGTGTTTCGGGAAATACCTGCACACGGTCGTGTACAGGGAATGGACTCCGGGCTGCCATCATTGCAGTAGTGACGAGGACACGGCGCAACATACGCTCGAGGAATGCTCGGGCTGGGACGGGCAGCGCCGCGACCTCGTCGCTATTATCGGTGCCGACCTGGCGCTGCCGGCTGTCGCAAGGGCGATGGTCGACAGCGTCAGGAATTGGGACGCGGTCGCCGCCTTCTGCGAGGCTGTCATCTCGCAGAAGGAGGCGGCGGAACGGGCCCGGGAGGATTCCCGTGACCCGGGCCGCCGCCCGCGGCCGGGGCGGCGCAGGCGCGAATACCTGCGCCTGATGCCGCCCTAACCGAGGCTTCGGGTGATCGGACCGGGGAATTGTCCGGTCACCCGACGCGAGGCCACCGCGTGAGGACGACGCCTCGACGGCGAAATCTGTCGGGGCGTCGACAGGAGAAGGAGAGGAGCCCGAGAGGGCATACCGCCGAGCGGGCCACCGAAGACAAAGATCGGGTACCGGTGGCCCGCTCGCACGGCGAAGTAGAGGTGCTTGCAGGGTGGGTCAATGGGGTTGCGCGCCGCCTCTTCTGTCACCCCGGACCGATTTGGCGGGGTGCGACGTCCATGGCCCACCACAAAAAAAAAAAAAAAAAAAATGGTCTGGACACACTTCGCCCATTCCGTCCAGGGAACGAAAGGGCGGCGTATGGCCCATAACCCACAGTGTTCCCTCCCGATCGCCATCGGGCTGGCCACTGGTACTGCTTCCTTGATATTCATGGCCAGCCCAGCGGATAACCGTTTCGAGTATGGCGCTCGTAGATGCCCCGGCAGCAACAACGGTGTTGCCGTGGCATCGTTCTCATGCGGTCAGCAGCTCTAGGGGTAGCGGACTAATCCCCGGCCCATCCACCTACAACCTCGACTAGGACGGCATTAGACACAGGTACTCGTGCCTGCACACCCCGATGCGCCAGTGGCGGAGTGTGTCAGCACGGAGAGTGTCCTCTCTGACACGCCAGCCCCCACCTTCTGCGAGACGATTGCCTGGTAGAAGGCAGCGACTGCGTCCCACTTCCTGACACTAGCCAGCATGGTTTTAGCGATGGTTGACAGCGCCCGGTCGGCACCGATAGTTGCGACGAACTCATAACACTGCCCTGCCCAAGCCCTACAGACCTCGATTGTATACTACGCATAGTCCTCGTCGCAATCGCAGTGGTGGTAAGACGGTGTCCTCTCCAACCTCACAACCGTATGCAAGTACTTGTCGAAGCAACCATGCCCAGTCAATACCTGCACTGGTCAGAAGGAGAAGACTCCGTGCTGTCGACCTAATCAGTCCATCAGCACTAGCTGGAAGGCCTCCTCGGTCCGAACACCGAACCAAAGCCTCTCCAGCCGGATAGCCCAGCGGACAAATCTCACCAACCACCCATGGCCTGTTCGACATCTTGGTCATATAGGCCGAAGCATCGAGATACATGTGCACGCCGTGCTCATTGCGTTGGCGTGCACACGCTTCTTAAATCTCTACCAATTATTTAACTTCTCTCGTCCTTGTCCCTTTGTCCTTCTCCCTGTATCTTTAGGGCGGACAACACACGGTACTCACTTCGTCGTCCGCGGTATTCCTACTAGCTAGCCACTATACTCGCTACTATGGCTGTCCTCATGACGTATCCTGCCAACCTGGTCCTCAAGCCTCCGAGCCTTGTGTCAGGCGTGCGCGAAGTCCTGCAACTGCTGATAGTTCGCCTCCGAGGCAACGAGATCCGTGTAGTACACTGGTCCTTCCTCAGTACGCCGTATCCCCGACAGCATCGCCGACCTAAGCTCATCGTAGAGCGGACACTCCCACAGCACGTGGTGCATATCTTCATCCCCGCCGCCGCAGCTACAGTCCGCGCAGTCCCCCAGTCTCAGGTCGCTTAACCGCTTACGGAAACACCCATGTCCCCCCAAAATTTGGGAGATTTCATTGTCCGGCTCGACCCAAGTTGCCTTGAGTCGAGCCGCCACGTCCGGGAAAAGCCGATATATTTCCCTCCCCTTGTTCTCGCGATCCCATCGCCCAACGGGCAATGATGTCCCGGAGGGCGTCACTCTGCCAGGTGGTCAACTCGCGAGGGAAGAGATTGCCGTCTCCCGCCAGCGTCGCGGACACTCGCCAATAAAATCCGGTGAGCATCTCCGCCTCTCAAGTGCTACGAAGGATCTCCGGCCAACGGGTACGCAGCCTTTATCGCCACCGTGCGGTATCTGCGTATGACTCTGACTGTTATGGCCCTCTGTGGTCGCCACAGGAGGATCCTCAGATGGGCGATCGGGGACCCCGCTCACACAGGTGCGCCGTACAGGGTCATGGACTGAACCACCCCCGTGTACAATTGTCTGTACGTGGCGCTGGATGCCTCAACATTTAGCATGAATCATCAAAGGGCGGACGCCACACTGACAAGCTGTGGAGTAAGTTGGTAATAATGCTTTTGGAAACACCATCAACCGTCGAGCATCAGACCCAGATATTTCATCTGGGTCCAGGTGCTGCTGGGGACCGAATTGACGGTAATCGAGGTGTCGACGGGTGGACCATTGCGAGATCCATAGAATAACAGGGCGTTCATTTTTTTTCGTGTATTTTATTTTGTGACAAATATTAACTCGTGGTCATTGTCATAACAAAATTGATTTGTGGTCATCGTGTCTAAATCAAAACAACTTCGATTAATTTTTATCCATCCATCCATCCATCAGCCCGTAAACGTCCACTGTTGGACATAGGCCTCCCCACAAGAATGCCATCTATAACGGTCCTGTGCCACCTGCATCCAACGGTTTCCTGCGACCTTGATGAGGTCATCAGTCCACCGAGTGGGGGGTCGTCCTACGCTGCGTCGTCAGATTCGTGGTCGCCACTCGAGAACCTTTTTTCTCCAACGGTTGTCGGTTCGTCAAGCGATGTGGCCTGCCCATTGCCACTTCAACATGCTAATCCTTAGGGTTATGTCGGTTACACCCGTTCTTCTACGGATTTCCGTATTTCGGATTTTATCACGTAGAGGAATACCGAGCATAGCCCGCTCCATAGCACGCTGAGCGATTTTGAGCCTTTTTATGAGGCCGACATTTAGAGACCACGTTTCAGTGCCCTAAGTCATCGCTGGTAACACACACTAAACTATTTTTTATAGGCACTGTATTTTATGGAAGAAATCGGATGACAGATAAACATCAAGGAATTTATACCTGGTATGAAAATGCTGTTAGAAAGGTTGAAAGAAAAACTGTATCATTACTTCTAAATGCAAGAGATATCGAAGTATGCTGGGCGAAAGTGGGTCTTAAATCCGTTTTGAAATGCAGTTAAATCGGTTAAATTTGGAAAAAATATTTAATTTTCAATGTAGTAAAAACAGTTTCACGATGGGATAAATTGGTTCACCAAAAACAAGTGCAACCTTCACATTAAGAGTTCTTATAGGTTTTCGTTTATTTTATGTTAATTTGATATAAATGCTTAAAAATAAAAAATGCAAGAGATCTGAGTTATTTTTATTTTTGTATGTTTCATACAAATAATTACGTCCTTTAACTAACATTTCTTTTAATAAATCTTTTTAAACTTTATTGTTTTTTTTACTACTACTGTAGTTAACTGTAAGTTGCCCAAGCTTTTGCAACACTACTATAGAAGCTTCGCGATCCCCCTAAAGAGGCCTCGCGACCCCCAGGGGGTCGCGACCCACAGGTTGAAAAACACTGCTTTAAATAAATATAAGGTTAAAAAAAATCATATATAAAAATATAAAAAGCTAAAAATATATAGACATATATATAATTAATATAATTATAAAAGTATACAAAAGTATTGTATTAAACTTTGTAAATCGCTTACTGTTTTAAATGAAATCGCTTAGAATCGAACGATAGGATCCAGTATTTTTTGTCACGCTATGGTTTGGACGCACCCATGCCGGGGCGACGGAAGGGCGACGTACAGACCCATAAGCTACCGTAGTTCCTCCTCATCGCCATTAGACCAACCTCTGGTATTGATTCCTTGACTCTTACTTACCGAACGACGTGTATCAGCTTATTGTCACTGCTCAGACGTCGATTTTCTATACATACTATCCCGGACGAACCAGCTCGTGGCTGTAGACAGAAAACTATCAACAGTGTGGCCGTAACATTAAATTAAAATGGTGGCTATTTCAAATCACTTTACTGTGTAGTGAACAAGTGAAAATTACTGAAATATAGAATTATTTATAAAAACCCGATTACGAAGCGAAAAATGATGTCACAAGCGGGATTCGAACCCGCACCTATTGGGAGTCCGGCCCAATCGTGCTGCCATTACACCACCGTGAACTATTTTAGGACGTTCAATTCTCGCTTCGTATCATAGTTACGTCTTTAAGGTGACGTGCGCCATCTACCCGACAATGTTTACACATTTTATGCTTATATAATTTATTTAAATGCTAAATTTCAGTAATTTGAAAGTGAAAATTAAATTCACCAACCCCTATTTTATCCTGGGTGTTGTAAAAGACTAAAAAAGGATATAATATGCCTATGTTTTATGTAAAAGAGGGAAACCCCGTAATAAAACGGCATATCAACCCGTCTGGCTAGCGTGGTATGGTAGGTAAATTACTCTCCCATTGTAGAGGCTTAATATTAGCAGTGTAACGTATATAAGATGAGTTGCGCAGTCAATCTCACCGCGGGTGGAGCACTAATCACTAATCTAACTGCTTGTAGTCTCGCTTAAGAAGGCATCAGGCTCAATTATTCGCGTCTACTCTTGCACCGATATCTCAAATGAGCCCAAGTCCAAAATGGCCACTCACATGAGTAATAAGTTCGCTTTAATCTATGTAAAGGTGGCGTTATTTAAATAAATAACTTATTATAATTAGCATTAATATAACAATTGCCTCTATATAACGAATTTTTCGTATTCAGTATGGATATCGAGTTCTCTGGACTTCTTAAAACGAATCATAGACTAATAACTACCTCTGCATAACGAATAGGTATTGTAACAAATTACTTGGTATAACGAATATTTTACTTTACCTTGACCTTTATTATATTGAGGTTGAATTTTTAATAGTAGAACTGTATCTATATATTATTTATATAAAAGAGATTTTGCATATCGCTTGGCAGTTCACCAAAGTGTAGGAATTGATGCCGGTGGAAAGACCAATTAGTGATGAGAAGGTAATATGACAAGTTTTGAGGCCAAACACCGCCCATCCGTTACCCTGTGCGATTCGGGCGTGGTATATCCAGAAGATAACCTAACGAAAAAGATGAAGTCCTCTCTCTGCTGAGGATTTTTTTGTGAACATGGAAATTTCCTCATCATCATCATCATCACAGCCCACAAACGTCCCACTGTTCGGCTCGGGCCTCCTCCGTAATGGGAGGGAAATTAATCTACTATAACACGCTGGTCAGACGTGTTGGTATAGGGTATTGTTACGAGTTTTCCTTCTCTCGCATAGATGTTATATGCGTTTTATATCCCTTAGTCGTTTCGTACGGTCATCCACGGGTAAGATATGGGGTGGTGAATAGTATTCTTACTCCGTCACCACACGGAAATTTCCTATTAAAAGCAAATAAATAAGGTAGTATAAAGTATGAAGCGCTAAAGCGGCTGAATAGTTATTGAATCCGTGGAGGTGTGTGCGGGGGCCAAGCTCGCGTAATGACGTCACCTACTAGTGTGTGTAAAACAGGTTCTTTTTTTTGAATTACAAACCTGTTGATTGTACAACACTATAGTGTATTGAGTCTGTTGTTTGTTTTTTCTATAACTTTAAATAAGAAAACTTTGAAACTTTGCTCACAACCTTTTTTTGATGAATAGTTTGCGAGAATAACGGCTTAAGTGGCTGTCATATCATATCGTCTACTTACACGTATTTGTTACAAAGTTTTAAAACAAACAAAAATTTCGCGAGAAAAACAGCTTAAGTGACTTACTTACGTATATTCATTATGAATAATTGAAATGTTTCCCTGCAATGATGGATTTAAGTTCGAGCAAGACGAAGGTTCGAGTTAAGTTCACGTCCTTACATATATAAATAAAGAAAATTTAGAACATATTTGTTCCCGCCAGGCTGGGATGTGACGGATGTCCATGAAGCGATGGGGAGGGCATACGGTGGTTATGCGGCCACGCGCTGCTCTTCCGTCCCCCGTCTCCCCGGATGGAACGGACGGCGTGTCCAGACCATAGCTTACTAAAAAAAAAACGACATATTTGTTAAAAAATTCTAAATTGTAGTATTTACGTTATTAATCATTTTAACGCGTAATAATTTTTCCTTTTAAATTATGACATCTTAAGGTTTCAGAAACAAAAAAAAATTGCGAAAGCAAAAGAAGCAATAAAATTTGGTCACAGTTAATAAAAAAAAACGAAATTTTGATTATTCGAAAATTTTGGCGCGCCTAAAAGTTTGCCGCTCTTTTTTTGGCGACGGGTTATCGTGTGGTTACACTTTTCGATCCTTCCGAGGCATGACAGCGTGACCCCATAGACCCGCCATTTAAATACCAACGCCGTGCGAACAAGTCACTGGTACCCGGTCCTTGTCCTCAAGTATCCTCTAGAATCGACGCCCGGACAGCTTGATCTATGGTTCGCCGTCGCGGTGTCGTCCTCACGCGATGACCTCTCCGGATGACCAGACTAATCTCCTATCCAGTCACTCGCTGCCTCGCCTAAGGACTCTAAGCGTAAATCCATCACTGTTTTCCTGTAATACAAAAGTTTTCCTACTCTAGTTTTTTTTGTGTCTGTCTTTTAGCTGTTAGCCGCAGGTGGCTGTCACAGCTTAACTCGGACTATGGGTGAGCGCTGAGGGCTCTCAATCCGGTAAAAAATTTAAGCGACAACGCCCGAGGGCTCTCCTTGTGGAGAACGGACCTCGGCTCGGGGCGTCGCTGGTAGCAAAGTGGGCGTGCCCACGTTTGAATATTTAGTTTTTTATTTTAATTATTGACTATTTCGCGTCGCGTCTTCCTTCCCCGGCGGCGGAGGCGGCAGCGCGGATATTTATGTGTTATGGCCGCGCGGGCCGTGTATGCTCTTTCTTGATCGATCGTAATCGAAGCGTCAGAGTCGGTTAGTACATGTCGAGGACGTCGGATCGCGGATCCTACTCTAGTGTCTTTACAAGACATCGAGATTTTTTTTTATTATAACTTACTCTTTTATGATACATTGCTGAAAAATTATAACACACTTTTTAATATATATTAATTATAATATAAGCATATTAAAATTTGGTTATATTATGCTTATTATTATAATTTGGTTTGTAGATATGTAACGCAAATTTTGAAGGTTATTTTCAACCCTTTTTATATGTTGGATTCATTTGTAAAGTTTGTGCATTTATCAATGACCGGTGAGATAGTTTATTCCGTTATTCTTATAGGATTAGCGGTTCTTTTATATACGTAGCAAAAATTTAGCGTGACGCGATAGATGTCACTGTTCCTATTTTCTGCAGCGCACATTTTAGTATGATTTTCATCAAAAAGTTTTTTTTTATTCCTTATGGTGGTAAACGAGCATACAGCGCACCTGATGGTAAGTGTCACTGCCGTCCATGGACCTTTACAATACCAAGGGTATAGCTAGACCACTGCCTAACAATACATACGCCAAACCCACTCAGTTAGGTTCCGGCTCTCTCGCTCATCGAACGTAGCGCAACAACACATTGCCATTACTCAGACGTCGATCTTCTGCTCAGTGTGGTACTACCCCGAACGGACCGGACCAACATTCATAATTCTCTTCATACACGCTCGCCGGTTTCGGAGACTCTTGACTCCACCTTCCTTCAGTACATGACCGAAATAATATAAATGCAAGGAATTATATTTCTTATGCCAGGGCCGCACCTGCGTGTATCGTCCCGAAGTAATATGTGGCGAAGCTTCGTACGTTTTATACACTAAAAAGTTATCGCGATAATAGGTACTGTGGTCATATTATCGACTTCGGTATTTTACACGAAGTATCGTGCAATAATTAAAGATGGCCGAAATCATTTCGATGCGTTTAACTATGGATGACAAGTTGCTTTACTTTTACAGCTGTAATGCTGCTAATAATTACATAATGTATCGATAAATTGCCGCGCTAAAACCCTTTGACTTATCGCCACCCAAGCGATAATGCACACGAAGCCCAAATGTTCGCGACACACATCTGCGTGTATCGTCTCATTGCACGAAGCTTCGTGACGATACACGCAGGTGCCGCCCTAACATTACAACATGTGCATTGTAAGGGTAGGTAGTATTCGTAGCCTCCACCCAACTAGGGTGAGTTTGGGGTTTGTATTGGTAGACAGCGGCCTAGCTCAGAGCCGAATTAAACCAGCGCGGGGCCTGTAGCAAAATCTGTCAAGGGGCCCCAGATTTGCTTTAGGTAAGGTAATTAAATAAAACAAACTGATACAAATAATCTTTTCTAAATTTAATATGGGCAAATTTAGAGCTAACACTTTCAATATTGACTTTTTTAAGCAAATCATGCTCTATATTCATCAAAGTGAGATAAAAATATTTTACACTCCTATTTAAATTGAAGTTTTTTTACGGTTACACTCCCGCGGTTGGAGTGCGGGGACTCCAATTCGCGGGGCCCGTAGCATTTGCTACTCTTGCTACGTGGCTAATTCGGCGCTGGCCTAGCTACACCCTTGGTCTTGCAAAGGTACATGGGTGGCGGTGACACTTACCCTCAGATATGTCTGCTCTTTTGCCACCATAAGCAATAAAAAAAAATACCAGACTGTATAAACAGTACTAATTACATGTCATAAATTAAATAGATTGTCACTGAATCAATAAAAAATCATAATAAAAATTCATTTAACTATATGTTAGGACCACGCTGTTGACAGTTCTCTGTCTACAGCCGCGGGCCGGTCCGTCTGGAGTAGTACCACACTGAGCAGAAGATCGACGTCTGAGTAATGGCAATGTGCTATTACACTTCGTTCGGTGAGCGGGAGAGCCGGAAGCACAACTTTCTGAGTGGATTTGAGATTTTCATTGGTAGGTAAATAGCTATACCCTTAGTATTGCAAAGGTCCATGGGCGGCAGTGACACTTACCATCAGGTGTGCTGCTTGCTCGTTTACCACTAAGAGGAATAAAAGAAAATATTGACTGTTTCTCAAAATTTGATGCTACCATGTATTTGCAACTACTTATCATTTAAGACTTTTCAAGTCCTTTTATTTTTTGTTAAAATACATACTTACATACACATACATATCATCACGCCATATCTCTTGCAGGGTAGGCAGAGAGAACAGAGTGCCAGAGAACTCTATCCTTGCATACAGGCGCGGCTCAAGCACATGTAGCGCCCGGGTGCAATCAATAATTTGGCGCCCTCTTGTACCAAAGTGGGTGAACAAAATGAAATAGGTTGATGGTTACAAGCGGCTCTCGGCGCCCCCTAACACCCGGCGCCCGGGTGCACCGCACCCTCTGCACTATAGGTAAAGCCGGCCCTGCTTGCATACTTCACTCGCTTCCTCAACATTCATAATTCTCTTCATACACGCTCGCCGGTTTCGGAGACTCTTGAGTCCACCTTCCTTCAGTACGTGACCAATCTGGTCTAGGTAGGTTAGTCTCGGTCTCCCCCGGTACCTACATCCTTCCACTTGCGCATTGTATATCTTCTTAACCAGACGTTCGTTCGGCATTCTTTCATATCTACTCGCTCTGTTACGTCGTCTTTGAGAATGCGATCGGTCAGCCTAACTCAGGTCTAGTCTTTGTTAAAATGATTAACTTTAAGATGACGTAATAATAATTATATGCATAGCGAATAAATTGCGTGACTAATTACTATTATCCGCGCTATTACAAATACAATAGCCTATTCTTTGTTGACAGAGTTATTTATTAGCAATATTCATCATCATCATCACAGCCCATAAACGTCCCACTGTTGGGCTCGGGCCTCCTCCGTAATGGGAGGGAAATTAACCTACCATACCGCGCTGGTCAGACGTGTCGGTATAATATTTTGTTTCGAGTTTTCCTTCTCTCGCATAGATGTTATATGCGTTTTATATCCCTTAGTCGTCTCGTACGATCTCCCACGGTTTAGATATGGGATGGTGAATAGTATTCTTACTCCGTCACCACACGGATTAGCAATATTATAGGTATAGAATTCCATGTGTAGGGGGACATCCATTAATCACATGATCTTTTTTTTGGCATTTTTTAACCCCCGCTCCCCCTTGGTGATACGTGGTGAGGTTAAACACTATGAAGGTTTAGGACTTCGTGATTTTTGTCAAACAAATGAAAATGTCATCAAAATTATCTAATATAAGACGTTAAAACACTAAGATATCGAATATAATACAAGAGCACCACATGACGTTTTCAAATTCCCGTCAAAAGTCGTGAGAGGTCTCTCGTTTGCCTTCAGATAAGACTGAGACATACGACATTATATTGCTTTCATATTTCTTGATAAACAAAGCTCTATGCTATATTTAATATAATCAGAGCGACCGTAACGAGTAGCGACCCCTAACACTATCCCACAACCATCATCAACATCATCACAGTCCATAAATGTCCCATTGCTGGGCTCAGGCCTCGTCCCTAATGGGAGGAAAATTAACCTAATTGTTGGTATAGGGTTTTGTTTCGAGTTGTCCTTCTCACACATAGATGTTGTATGCGTTTTATCGTCTCGTACGATCACCCACGAGTAAGATATAGGGTGGTGAATAGTAGTCTTACTCCGTCACCACACGGAAAACTTTGCACACTTTTTTGTGGTACACTTTACTGAAAAACTATCGCGCCTATAGACATGTGCTTTAACATAGTGATTTAACTTCATATCTAGATGTGTTATCTGACAAAGAAATATACAGGGTGCCGATTTTATTACTAAAATAACTTAAACTAGGTGTAGGAATGACGTCATAAACAACATTAAAGTTAGTTGCAGACTCCTAGCTCTGCCCAATCTCGAGATAAAGTGATTTGTTTCTTATCAAAACAGTAGGTTTGTCAGCGTACATTGACCTGTAGGTACATTTCGACCCAGCTGTGCGGCGGTGAGCGCAGCGCGAGCGGGACTATTTACCTACTAGTTCAATGTCACACGCATAAGTATATGCCTACATCGAATTTTTATAGTACAAGTGTATTGACCGCTTATCAGTATGGCAATTTAATCAAAAGTTAGGTACTATTTTTTTTTATTGATTTGGATAGAGTATCATGGTCTGATACACCCCCTTCAAGGATTCTAATAATTAAATCGGTAAACCTGTATATACATAATTTTATAACCATTAAAAAATGAACATTAACCATTTTTGTATTTATTGGATAGAAGGTTATTGTACTACTAACGCCATCTGTTAGACAACCAAAGAGTTAACATAACTACAACAGAACTATAGTCTATCTAATCTAAGACGTGCACTTTGACAGCTGTCTGAGTAAGTTGTCTAGGTATGTGAACCAAATAATGGATATCGAAAATATCCGATTTTACTGAGAAATCGATATTGATTCTTTATAATTAATAATCGGTTTATTTTTTATTTTTCAAAAGGGTGATGAATAAATTAAGTGCTAAATTAGTACTAAACAAATTTAATTATTTCAGCATAGAATCTACCCATCATATTTAGTAGGATTAGGTTAATTAAAAGCAAAAACTGGATTTGAAAATAGCTATTTATTAAGAATTACTACTATTACTTGAATTATCAGTGTCGCGAACATTAATAATTATTTCCTCATCAATCAAAGTGTCGAAATGTACATCTCTGTCAAAATCTGTATTCGATTAATTGTATTATTCTAATATTTTTAGCGATTATTTGGATATTCGTGAATTGGAAGTAGTCAAGCACTACTGTATAGAACGTGATGACGTAACATTGTTAGGTCGTCAATAACAATTACTATTTACCATGTTATTTTTATTTTAAATTAGTTTTACGAGTTTCAACATTAGATTATTGTACAAGAAAGTCAATGAACAAGAAAATGAATGTTAATTATGTAAATAACTTAATAGTTGTTTAAAATTTCAGATTTAGTGTTTACAATCATGTGTATACGTTTGACCGAGGTTATTGTGTATTAAAAAATGCAAAACGTCAAAATGCACTTCTTAGATTAGATGAACTATAAACTCAATACTCGTAACACATCATGTCACAGAATTAATACAAGTACTGATCAATGTTTGATAAATAAATTAAAACGTCTCGTGACGCCCGCGGCCCGACAGAAGTTAAAACTTAAACTAATCTAAGTTTGAACTATTTAATATTGATATTGTTTAACTTGAGACAAGCTTAGGTTATTACTACCTAATAGTGGTGGGACCACGCTGTTGACAGTTCTCTGTCTACAGCCGCGGGCCGGTCCGTCCGGGGTAGTACCACACTGAGCAGAAGATCTACGTCTGAGTAATGGCAATGTGCTATTGCGCTTCGTTCGGTGAACGAGAGAGCCGGAAGCCCAACTGGGTGGGTTTGGGGATTTTATTGGTAAGCAGCGGCCTAAACTATACCCTTGGTATTGCAAAAATGGGCAGCAGTGACACTTACCATCAGATGTGCTGCGTGCTTGTTTGACACCATAAACAATAATAATATAACAACGAGAGGTGTCAAGGGACACCCGGATGGAACGAAGTTCCTTTCGATTAATTAGTGAAGGAATTGTAATAAAATTTTATTTTTTTTAAGTTATAATAATATTTATGAAGTACTTAAAACTTCTTTAGGCGCGACTAGGGAGTAACTCAGATTTTTTTTAAATAGGATCATAATCTATTACTAGATGGCGCTGTAACAAAGTTAATGGATTCTAAGAGGACATGTATTAGAGTCTAAATCGCGCTATAGAAATTTTTGCAAATTTTAACTATATATATTAAAATTTATAATAAACTACTGTACTTGCTTCGGCAGTACATATACTAAAATTGGAACGATGCAGAGAAGATTAGCATGGCCCCTGCGCAAGGATGACACGCAAAATCGTGTAAGCGTTTCACATTTTTTAAGAGTTTAATTTTTGACAATATAAAACAAGAAACTTGCGAATTGCGATATATAGATATCAATACCACTTACTTTACCATAGGATTCATAAAATCACTTGTCTATAAATTAATGCACATTTCAATATTATACAGCACGTCCTATAGAAGTGCGTCTGATGGGACCTATATACTCTCCCAAATAGCCAGATTAATATCAAGAATAACAAATGCGTTTTAAAAAAAATCTCTTATATTATTAGTTAGAACTATACTGTTAGTAAACAAATGCTCACAGCACGTTCACAGCGATCTATCTGCAGGGTATCCACCAGTGTTGCATAAAAATCGATAGTTTGACTATCGATAGTTAACCTCAAAAAGTATTCATACTATCGATAGTACTATCGATAGTATCGTCACATATCAATACTATCGAGACTATCGATAGTATCGATAGCTCTCCACAAGCAATACTATTAATAACGGCGATACTATCGATACTATCGATAGTGATTCATTCGATAGTATCAATACTATCGATAGTATTGTTAATACCATTAGTTTTAACCTAAAACTATCGATACTATCGATAGTATCGACTATTTCGGGCTATCGATTGCCAGAAAATTTTCAATAGTATTGCTTAAAAATATAAATACCGTAGTTGTGTCCCTGTTGCTTGTTTTCAGTGAATTTTGTGGTGACTTTTCTAGCAGTAACGTGCATTTGCGTTCTTACTTTGAAGCCTAAGTTAGCTAATAATGGTTAAGATCAATAGCCATTGAAAGTTGAGTAAAATTATAATGCTCCGAGACTTCTGGACAATTGGGTCAGAATGTGAGTGTGAATGAATGTAAGTGGTACCTTGTACTTGTACCACACTGTTGACAGTTTTCTGTCAACAGCCGCGGGCCGTTGCGTCCGGGGTAGTACCACACTCTCGCAGAAGATCGACGTCTGAGTAATGGCAATGTGCTATTGCGCTTCGTTCGGTGAGCGAGAGAGCCGGAAGCCCAACTGGGTGAGTTTGGGGATTTTATTAGTAGGCAGCGGCCTAAGCTATACCCTTGGTATTGCCAAGCTCTATGGGCGGCAGTAACACTTACCATTAGGTGTGCTGCTGCTTGCTCGTTCGCCACCATAAGCAATAAAATAGAAATGATACACAACCGGAGGTGTCAAGGGACACCCGGATGGATCGAAGTTCTATTTTAATTATATAATTTTTTTCTGCCTTAAGCGATTTTTATCGTTATATTTTAGCCAATTTGCAAAATATCTTTATAAATTATAGCCTATGTGTTATTCTGATGTGCAAGCTATATTACTATAAATTTCATCAAAATCCATTCAGTAGTTTTTACGTGAAAGAGCAACAAACATGTTCACATCCATACATTATTACAAACTTTCACGTTTATAATATTAATAATAGGATATACAATTCCACTAGACTACCAAAACTTTTCGGCCCCGAGCTCGAACGCGAGCCGACCACGCGGCCCGGTCACGGGCGAAAATAATTTCGTTGCGCATTATTTTGATTTTGCTATATCTCTTAAGGTATTGATTTAATTTGCATGGTCTGAAGGAAAAAAAATATCTTCATGAAATGGTCAAGCCAACTAATGTATTTAAAATGATAAGGATTAATACAGTATTTGTGTAAATAGCTTTTCAATTACCGTTTTATAATAGAACATTTTTTAAAGTATTAAAATGGATATAGTATGTTATCCTTAAGAGATAGATATATACCATCGCGGACTTTTTTGTAGGCCTTTTTAAGCTGTATAATACTGTAGTACTTTATTTTCATCTATTTCGTAGGGTTCAGCCAGCGTTTGCAATGTAAGCGCAAAATAATGTGTTTATTTACGACATCACATTAGAAACCTCTAAAATTATCGGTGTTTCTCTAGTACATTATGCATATATTATACATATAAACCTTCCTCTTGAATCACTCTATCTATAAAAAAAATCGTCGCGACACCACACTGTTCAATGCGAAATAGAAATGAAAATATCTGGCTTGCTTTCTATAAGAGAGCCGACGAGCGACGCCGCACAGCTTACAATAGCTTACTATAGCAAAAAGTGTCGTGACAACTTTTCGTAAGAATTTTTTCCGTCTAGCCCCCTTTCACAACGCGCGATAAGGAACTTCGTTCCAAAAAAAAACTTAAATTTTATGTATATTAATATGATAATATCATTATTTGCTTGCCCTCTTCCCACGCTAAGTGGGTTCGGCACATGTTCTAGCCTTTCAGAAACTTCTATCAAGCGTCATATCTTCATCATACAATCCAACTTTTATACAGATATCCTCTTTCACACAATTCATCCATCTCTTTTTGGGTCTGTCACGATTCTTCCGTTCATCTACAAAAATATTGATAACCCACCTTGTCACATGCCTTGCCCCTGGTCTATACCAAGACAATTTCGCGCTCCTAATCTTCTCACTCGTGCCACTTTCAGACTTCCCCTTATATTAATATGATAATGTCCCCCGTGGGACCTGGAGGCGGAAATGCTCGCCGATTTGTATCGGCGGGTGTCGGGGGTGCGCGCGGAGGGCGGTGTGGCCTCTTTGAGGGAACTCACCGCCTGGCGCGTTGACGCCCGCCTAGATGTCATTGCCCGTTGGGCAGTCCGGCTGGAGAGGCCTCGGTTCGGTGTGCGGACCGTAGAGGCCTTCCGGCCGGTGTTGATGCAGTGGTTGGAACGGCGGCACGGGGTGCTCTCCTTCCGACTGGTGCAGGTTTTGACGGGGCATGGATGCTTCGCCAAATACCTGCACAAGGTCGTCAGGAGGGAGAGTACACCGTCCTGCCACCACTGCGATTGCGACGAGGACACGGCGCAGCATACGCTCGAGGTTTGTGCCGCTTGGGCAGAGCAGCGTCGTGAACTCGTCGCAATCATCGGTGCCGACCTGACGCTGCCGACCATCGCCAGGGCGATGCTCGACAGCGTCAGGAACTGGGACGCGGTCGCAACCTTCTGCGAGGCAGTAGTCTCGCAGAAGGAGGCGGCGGAGCGCGTGCGCGAGGAGCGTCTCCTCGACGGCGCGAGCCGCCGCCGGCGACTGGGGCGGCGCAGGCGCGATTACCTGCGCCTGATGCCGCCCTAGCCAAGGCCGCGGGTGACTGGATCGGGGAATTAGTCCGTCACCCGCCGAGAGGCCGACCGCGTGAGGAAAGACCGACATCCTACCCGAGGGGGGGATGTCAGTCGAGGAGAGGGTACTCCTCAGGGGTATTCCGTCGGGCCGACCACTGACGTCAAGTCACTCTGCTCCGGTGGTCGGCCCAACGACGAAGGCGACGTCACGGGTGGGTTACGGGTGTGCGCGCTTACGCCCCTCTGTTACCCCGGACGGAGTGGTGCGAGGAGTGCGCCGACCGTAGCCCACCCCCCAAAAAAAAAAAAAAAAAAAAAAAAAAAATATTAATATGATAATGTAAGGAACGATTTCTGTGTGGTGACGGAGTAAGAATACAATTCACCACCCCCTATCTTACACGTGGGTGATCGTACGAGACAACTAAGGTATATAAAACGCATATAACATCTATGCGAGAGAAGAAAAACTCGAAACAAAACCCTATACCAACACGTCCGACCAGCGTGGTATAGTAGGTCAATTTCCCTCCCATTATGTAGTAGGCTCGAGCCCAACAGTGGGACATATATCAGCTGAAATGATGAAGGAAAGGTTATTTATTAATAAAATCTTTTATTGATTATAAAATATATTTATATTCTTAGTTACAATTCTTGAATATGTACATTAGAATTTTGTGTATATATATATATATATATTATCAGTATCATTATTTAATCTTATTTAATTATTAAAACAGCCAGACAGAATGGCGCCGTTACGCGTTACGTAACGAAGCGATTTATCCACCCATAAGAAGTTGTCATATCAAAAATATTTCTAATATTTCACCCTAATGCAAAAGTTTTAATGCTTTCTTTTTTTTTTCTTTTGATAAACACCACCCTCCACTAAGGAAATAAACCTTGTATCGCGGGGGGACTTTGGAAACATGCAATTAACGCAGACAAATTACACATAGACTCAGAACAATACTTTGGGGAGCGCACAAAGTATTGTCCCACGTGGGAATCGAACCCACTGCACTGGCATGGAAAGTCGGTATCTTAACCATTGCGCCATCTCTGCAGTCAAAATGCTATCATTTCTCTTTGCGATACAGTCTACATACATACATACATATCATCACGCCATATCCCTTGCAGGGTAGGCAGAGAGAACAGAGTGCCAGAGAACTCTATCTCTGCATACTTCACTCGCTTCTTCAACATTCATAATTCTCTTTATACACGCTCGTCGGTTTCGGAGACTCTTGACTCCACCTTCTTTCAGTACGTGACCGATCTGGTCTAGATAGGTTAGTCTCGGTCGCCCCCGGTACCTACATCCTTCCACTTTCGCATTGTATATCTTCTTAACCAGACGTCCGTTCGGTATTCTTTCCACATGTCCGAACCATCGGAGCATTCCCTTTCGCATCTTTACACCAATACTCTCTTTCATACCTACTCGCTCTCTTACGTCGTCGTTACGAATGAGATATATGCGATACAGTCTACTCTTGTTATTTTCTGTTTGTTATAAAAGTTGGTCTTCTTATTGATTCCTTTAGAATAAAGATTTCGATTATTATAAGATATCTGTGTTTTTATGTACACATTTCAAATGCTTCCTTAAATTTGATTTGTTGGAGAATATCTGAAACAAACATAGATAAATTAGTTTTAAAGTTGTCCTCTTCGCTAGATGACGCTGTTCTACATTTTTATTTATAAATTATTATCAAATATTGTGCCGCCGGGTGGGCCACCGACGACGAAGACTTCCGGTGGCCCACTCGCACGGCGTGGAGAGGAACATTTATCTGTCACCCCGTACGGATTTAGCGGGATGTAACCATTACATAGCCCGCCACAAAAAAGTGCTTATTGCACAGTACTTACATTTTACCGCGTTCAAGGTCACGGAAGAACTGTGACCTTGAACGTTGTAAAGTACAGAACGTTGGTAAATTAAATAAAAAAACGCGATAGAATCCGTAAAAATAGTTATCCGTAAAAAAACATACATTCATTGAATTCTAAGTCACCAACCTTATCACACTGCATACACTTGATATGCTGTCCATCAGAATGTCTCGCCAAATGGTACTCCAACACTTTCAAAGATGGCAACTCTTTGTGGCACTCCTTGCATTTATACCTGCGTAATAACAAATTCAAAATGATGATTGCACAGATGGCGTTAGCGGTTAAGATACTGACCTTCCGTGCGATTCCCTGAAAATACTGATATATAGATATCCTATTCTACTAATATTTATATACAGGTTGCCGATTTAATTAGTAGAATCCTTGAAGGGGGTGTATCAGACCATGATACACTATCCAAATCAGTAAAAAAAAATAGTACTTAAGTTTTCATAAATTGCCATACTGATAAGCGGTCAATACACTTGTACTATAAAAATTTGATGTAGGCATATACTCATGCGTGTGACATTGAACTAGTAGGCAAATAGTCCCGCTCTCGCTGCGCTCACCGCCGCACAGCTGGTCAAAATGTACCCACAGGTCAATGTACGCTGACAAACCTACTGTTTTGATAAGAAACAAATCACTTTATCTCGGGATTGGGCAGAGCTAGGAGTCTGCAACTAACTTTAATGTTTTTTATGACGTCATTCCTACACCTAGTTTAAGTTATTCTAGTAATAAAATCGGCACTCTGTATATAATTCTTCTGTACGTGTGTTGACAGTGAACTCCTTCTAAACGGTTGGACGGATTTTATTGAATTTTTTTTGTGTGTGTTCCAGTGGATTCGAGAATGGTTTAGATTCGCAATTGGACCTAATAGGTGGCGCTATTGTCGGTATGTCAAACGGCTGGATCGATTGGGGTGAAATTTTCTATGTATATTCCAATGGGTCCCTAAATGATTTCAAAACACAATTGGACCCGGTAGGTTGCGCTGCTGTCGGTATATCGCTTAAAGTTTTTCCGGGCAGGACGACGTCTGCCGGGACAGCTAGTAATATTATAAATGTGAAAGTTTATGAAGATGTTTCGACGTTTATTAATCAATCACTAGTAAACCCGTCAACAGATTTTGGTGAAAATTGACACACAGATAGATCATTTCCTGGATTAACACATAGTATACTTTTTATCCTGGTAAGGAGCCGTCCAGTAATCACGTGAGGTATGAAAGGGGGGGAGGGGTTTAACAAAAATCACGAAATATCACACGATGGTGTAGTAAGGGATCACGTGTATTTATTTTTTCGTCAAACGCTGAGATTTCTAAACTGAAAAGTGGCGTGTAGTGTGACTTTGACTTATCGTTGCCATAGAAAATCTGTATAAAGACCTTTTTGCAAGGTATAAAAAGCAAAAAACTGAGAATATAATGAGCTGTGGGCTACTTCTTTTGTAGGCACTAAAAAATCACGTGATGTTGGTGGAGAGGGGGTTTCATAGTCGTAAACCTCACCACGTATCACCAAGATGGGGTTAAAAATGCTAAAAAAAACGATCACGTGATTAATAGACGTCCCCTAATGTGTTCCCTTGAGATAATAGAAATTTATTCAACCTTAACAAATTTATTCTCTACACGGGCAGAAGCTGGTTTTCTATAAATTAAATCTAGTTAGATCAATTTTATGGGATCGTTCGCCACCAAAACTAGTTTCAGCCCGCGGCTTTGGGCCGTCCATTAATCACGTGAGGTTTGAAAGGTAGGTTTGACAAAAATCACGAAATATCACAAGGGGCAGGTGGGATGTAGTAACATATCACGTGTATTTATATTTTCATCAAACGCTGCGATTTTACCTTGACTTGTCGTTACCAGGCAACGGACGAAGTTTTTTTTTTGGAGTTTATGGCTTGGTTACTTAGACCTTTAAGCCAAGTCTTCATAGTTTAGACACTTCGTGCCTTGTCTTCCTTATTATTGTTTACCATTTCTTCAAATTGTAATTAGTCCTTGATAGTCAATGTACGTCAGTAAGTCAAATCTAACGACTTGATAGTAACCTATCAATTTGGCGCTGATAACCAAATTCATAGTTTCGTTGGGAATTTTGGGTGAACACGAAAATACACGTAAACCACTATTATACCATATTCACTACACTTCAGCACTTTAACTGTATCATATTCCATAAAATACCAGCAAAATTATTCAATACAAACACTACAAAACTAATAAAAAAATGAATATAATACAAGAGCGTGACATGACATTTCCATATTCGCGCCAAAACTCCGACGAAGTTTAAAGTAGGTGAATCTGTAGGGGTTAAAAAATGCTAAAAAAACAGATCACGTGATTAATAGACGTCCCCTTTGCTTGCTTGCTCTCATAAACAGTAATTAACTAGCGTTTCGCTCGTTTAAAGATATATACATACTTATGATTCCTTTCTCGAACATGGCGGACAGATTCATTGAGATGTCGCTTTAGACTTTTAATTGTTTTGTAATATGTATTGCACTCAACACAATAATGTTTTGTCTCGTTTGAATGTACTAAATAGTGGGATTTTAAATTTGAGTTGGTCGTGAATGATTTGGAACAATGTTCGCAGGTGAATGGTTTCTGTCCAGTGTGAGTTCTGGAAAAAAAATGGCTGTTTAAATTACTGTTGAATTTAAATTTAATAAAGAATTCTTCTTATTTTTGGATTGGCAATTGAGTAAAGTTTTGAAAAAAAGTTTTTTCATCATTTTTTTTTTAATTGGTAGTAATCCTTGTGGTGACGGAGTAATAATGCAATTCACCACCCATATCTTGTATATGGACATCGTAAAATACGATTAAGTGCTATAAAATACATATAACATCTATGCAAGTGAAGGAAAACTCGAAATAAAACTCTATACCAACATGTCTGACAGGTGTGGTATAGTAGGTCAATTTATTCAAAATTATCTCCCATTGTAGAGGATGCCCAAGCCCAACAATGGGACATATATAAGTTGAAATGATGATGATATGTCCCATTGTTGAATTGAAGCTCTTCCAAAATAGGACGGAAATTGACCATGCCGGTCAGACGTGTTCGTATAGGGTTTTATTTCGTTATATCCTCTTGCATGGATGTTATATGCGTTTTATATCCCTTAGTCGTCTCTTACGATCACCCACGGATATGGATACGGACAGATACAGGTGTGGTGAATTGTATTCATACTCCGTCACCACAAGAAATTATGAGGGGATTCAAATTATTGAAATTTAGCATTTAATATGCTTGATTTATTTATAAAAACCCGATTACGAGCGAAAAATGATTGTCACAAGTGGGATTCGAACCCACACCTATTGGGAATCCGTTCCAAACGTGCTGCCACTTACACCAACGTGAACTATTGCAGGACATTCAATTTTCAGCTCGTATTATATTTTCATGTTTAAAGGAGACGTGTGCCATCTACCGGACATTGTTTACACATTGTACAAACTTAATACTCTAACTTTGCAGTTAGTATTTTATTTTTTTTATTTACAAAAATTTGATTACAAACGAATAATCAAGCATATTAAATGCTAAATCTCGGACATTTAAATAGAAGGGGTTGTGTCATCGTTTAATACAATTCTAACTGCAGGGTTTGAGTATTAAGTCTGTACAATGTGTAAACAATGTCCGGTAGATGGCACACGTCTCCTTTAAACATGAAAATATAATACGAGACGAATTCTCTTACCTGATATGTATAATCATCTTTTGTTTAGTTTTAAATTGCTTACTACATAGTTCACAGGAATATAATTTCTTAATATTATGAATTCTCTTGTGTACTCTTAATGAATGCTCGTCGCTGTAAAAAAAAATGAGAGTATGTCGTAAAAGCATACAATAGAAGTGATAACTTTGCATTACACTGAAACTTTAGCGATAGGACCCGCAATATTGACATTTTTAAGACTAGCAATCTGTTAGCAGTTTTTTTTTTCTATCTTTAAATGCTTTACAATCGACCTGCTCTGCCAGTGTCGTGGGTACGATTCCTACTTAGGACAACACTTGATCCATAAATTGTTTCATTATAAAGTAAAATAAGTAAGGAGTACAAGGATTATTTCCTTAGTGTCGGTTTTTGTCCTTTTTTTTTAAATAGGATATTTATCAATGTATATACAGGTTGCCGATTTAATTAGTAGAATCCTTGAAGGGGTGTACCAGATCGTGATACACTATCCAAATCAATAAAAAAAAAAATAGTAGCAATGTTTTGATTAAATTGCACTACTGATAAGCGGTCAATACACTTGTACTATAAAAATTCGATGTAGGCATATACTCAGGCGTGTTACACTGAACTAGTAGGCAAATAGTCCCACTCTCGCTGCGCTCACCGCCGCACAACTGGTCGAAATGTATCTACAGGTCAATGTATGGTGACAAACCTACTGTTTTGATAAGAAACAAATCACTTTATCTCAGGATTGGTCAGAGCTAGGAGTCTACAACTAACTTTAATGTTTTTTATGATGTCATTCCTACACCTAGTTTAAGTTATTCTAGTAATAAAATCGGCACCCTGTATATTAACTAACTATTGTTAGGTCACAATAATATAAGTTAATACTTCCTTTACCAACTGTACAGTAGTATTATAACAGGTTTTATTGTTAGACATCATCCTCCTACTCTTATCCCAATTACTTGGGGTCGATACAATATGTACACTTCTTTCATAGCACATATTGTAAAAGTTATTGGCAATAGTTTTATGACTGTCCGTCTGCCAGACTTCAACCCTCTTTGGGCATGTATTTGTTGACCAAACGACATCAGATAGAGTTAACTGAGGTCGTTATAAGGCTCTTAGTTGTCTTTTACGACATCCACGAGCAAAGTAAGGGTTGGTAGTATTCGTAGCCGCTACCATACAGCAAGCCTTTATTGTTAGTATGTAATTAAAAAGAAACTTTTAATTTAAAATTAAAATTAAATGAATAAATAGTAATTTAAATAACAAGGTTGTGTCATCGTTTAATACAATTCTAACTGTAAAGTTTTAAGTATTAAGCCTATAACAATGTGTAAACATTGTCGGGTAGATAGCATACCGTCACCTTAAGACGTAAAATATGATACGAAGTGAAATTTGCATGTCCTACAATTAGTCACGGTGGTGTAGTGGCAGCACGATTGGGCTGGAATCCCAATAGGCGCGGGTTCGAATCCCGCTTGTGACATCATTTTTCATTTCGTAATCGGGTTTTATAAAGAAACTTCTTACCTAAATATCTTAGAGCACACTTCACACTCCACGTAGGTGACGTGTCCACCACATTTGTAACGGTGGACAATACAATTCGACCATTTAGTGATGTTTAGCCCACATATTTGACAAACAAACATACGCCTATGTGACAAATTGTGTTGAGATAGCACTGTTTGACTTTTAAAATGAATATAGCATATTTTGCATTTGTGAAGGCCAGCAGACTGAAACAAATTTTTAAGTAAAACTATGTTTTCTAAGATACGCAAACTTCGCTTTGGCATATGAAAATGCCATGTGGTTTTATATTATATTCGATATCTTAATGTTTTAACATGTTATATTAAATAATTTTGATGGCATTTTATGTAATGTGATGCAGATGAAGTGCTTGGGTGTAGTTAATATAATATAACAGTGCTTTACAACGTTTTCCACCAAAATTCGGCAGTGTGTCCATAGCACTGTTGATGGTGATGATTTGACTTACTGATAAACAATGACTAACATAAAGATGTGAAAAAATTATAACTCGACACTGGCAACAGTGGCTCGTATAAGTAGCTGATTGTCAATAGAGGAAAAGAAGAAATAGAAGATAAACGATTACTATATCACGTAACTACGCGTTATCTTCACATACTTTTCAGTTCAAAAGGTACGCGATAGAAGTCGCTTAAGCTCTTTTATCTTTATATTGAGAAGTATGAGACATAAGCTCTTTTCGTTTTTATAATATTGTATATAAATAAATGTACGTACAAACCCTGTTCTATGTCTAAACAAAAGTGTTTAATGAACAAAATTACATTATTATCATCATCATCATCATCATCACAACCCATAAATGTCCCACTGTTGGGCTCGGGCCTCCTCCGTAATAGGAGAGAAATTAACCCAATATACCGCGCTGGTCAGACGTGTTGGTATAGGGTTTAGTTTCGAGTTTTCCTTCTCTCGCATAGATGTTATATGCGTTTTATATCTCTTAGTCGTCTCGTACGATCGCACACGGGTAAGATATGGGGTGGTGAATAGTATTCTTCCTCTGTCACCACACGGAATAATTATTATGTAGTAATTATTATGTATAATTACATTATGTTTCATTGTAATACAAAAGTTACATTTCTAGTGTGTGTTTGTGCGATACACTTTGTCTTTAAGTATTTTTTTAGCTAAAGGACTTGACTTTTACTCAGAGATAGATTCAGTGGGATCTTGAACTCTTCTGGATTATTTTACTTTTTAATTAGCCGGTTTTCGTCCTTGCGAGACTATCCCCTAGGAAGTAGGCTAGTACTCAGGATATTAGTTTGCCCTTTGACAAGATGGAACACAAAATATCACTTCCCCCATTGACAATTACTCTGGTAAACTAGATATCAGTTCTAAGGCAGATTCAATATATATGTTAGGGTTTCCTAATGCATATCCGGTTAACTAAGCAGGATAATCGTGTTTCATTCAAGGGGGTTTCCGCAAGGTTCACCATTAGTTCCTTGATCCATCTATGCCTCTATGCTCGTTGTGAGGGCAAGTGATTTTTATATTAGGCTATGGTTGGTAGGTATTAAAAATATATTCTTTAAGTACCTTTGTATGTCTAACATTGTGTTCTTCAAAGCAATCTGCCGTCATAAAACCAGTACCGCAAAGATCACACTGAAATTTCATATCCTTATATTTAGTTTTCTTAATTTCTATATTTCTTAATTGCTCCTCTAAATTTATATAAATTACTTTAAATTTGAACTCGTCCAGTTTTAACCGTCTTTTAGTTTTTGTTAATGTATTTGTATTTTTTATTGCTTCAACAAGGCAATCTGCTGCTAAATTGTCTTCTATCCGCTCAGTTTTATTTGTATAAGATGGTATTTCAATAAAATCGGAATTCAGTTCTAATGAATTTTCAATTAGAGTAGTAGTTTTCAGTGCGTCATTACTTGTTTCAATTAATATTTCATTTTCTTTCAATACAGATTGATAAGTTATTGATGAAATTTCATCTTCTGCATCGATTTTTTGTTGGCATTTTATATCTTTATCAATATTGTATACAGTATGATTTGACTCTTCAGTTATAATTTCATTTAGTTTCGTCTCATGATTTCCGTAAAATTGTTTATCAAATTCATTATCTACAAAACTTTGTACCATAGAATTATCAATATTATCCAAAAGAATATTTTTCTCCATATTATTTTTATTATTATTATAATTTTTTTGTTCATTTGCTTTTTCTTTATCTGTAGTTATATCTATGACTGTAATTCTACTAAATGATAATGCATGAGGACTTGGTCTAGGCTGTATGTGGGATGATGATAAGCTCTGTAAATTAAAAAAAAATATAGTATCAAAATTTCTGCTAATTTCTAAGACATTCTTTGGATTGTATGAGAATCTAGAAACTGGCATTTAATGGTGAAATATTACATCCATTCTCAGAACAATCATTTGCAGACCCTATAGAGAATTGTCTCCCAGGGAATCAAACTCAAAACTTTCCTTAATATGACTTTAAAAACAACTATCCTCAAAATTACACACATATTTGACAAATATATATATATATATATATATATATATCATTAGATATAACAATATTACTCACCTCACATTGGGAATTTAATATTTTTTCTGAAGCTAAAGAAAGTATTTTCAATGCCTTAATTTTTTTAAATACACTTTTGCACCACATACAAAGCCAAAGATCACTAAGTGAATCCTAGAAATTTAAAAAAAAGCCATCTAAAGTCTATCACTGAAAGATTATTATTATTTTAAAAATTATCTGTTTTCTTTTTTATCAACCTGCAATAAGGTACTGATCCTCGTACTGTGGGGACTTGTGGGGACCTTGTATTGTGGGATATTGTATTCTTAACATTCCTCGCTACATGGATCCTATTGCTCATCAAGCTAATAATGTTGGGAAAGAGTGATGGGGATATGAAATACTCTATCGTGCACTGTTTATTAAAGCACACAGATTGTTTAAAACGATCAGCAGTCGCAATTACAAGCTGCATCTGTATGAATTTCTGGGATCTGAAGTTCCAAAGAGAAGATTATAATTTAATATTAGGTTCAAAACAAACTTGAATGTAAAATAAATTTTGGGTAAATAAAACTTACAGTCCCTCTCATAATATTATTAAAAACTTCAATAAAACATGATGATTCTGAAACATTATCGCATTTATTTGTTGTTAAACAAATGCGACAAGGTTTACTTCTACTTGTTGTATCATTTTCAAGAGTAGAAACCATTTCTTTTGAGAATACTTATTATTTATTTCTAAAAGATTCTGATTTGTTTACACTTTTACAGAAAATACAATTTATAGTTTTTTTTATTTCAATGTGTCAATTTTAGTAGGCAAAGGGAATAAAGTACAAACAATCATTACAAACAACTCATATTTATTTGACCCAATTATAGGATAGTATTTCAATTTCCTCATATTGCATAGCTTCTACAAAGTTACTATTCATTAATAAGTCATCTTTATAGAGCGCTGGCACTGGAAAGGCTAAAACTCGAAAACGCCGACTGGTAGCACCACTAGGGTAGAAGTAAAAAGAACTCTTTCTTTGAATCAAAAAATGTCTGTCAAAAGATCTGTGATTGCTGTGATGTAGTGATTGCGCAAATGAACAGAGTATGTTATTGAATAATTTTGCTGGTAGTTTGCGTAATAAGTGCTAAAATTGTAGTGAATATTATAATAGTGGTCTACGTATATTTTTATGTTTTGCCAAAATCCTCCAAGAATAATTTGGTTATCAGTGCCCAATTAATGATAACGACTTGACTTACCGACGTATGTGAGTAGTAATAGTTGCTTTTCATTTAGTTAACACAGAGGGACTCTGCGGCACACTGCCAAACACTGTGTAAAAGTTTAAATGAAACAGCTAGCTGTTTCTTTTACACAGTGTTTGGCAGTGCCTCACAAAGCACCGCAGAGTCCCTCTGTGTTGTAAATGGAAAGCAACCAATGTGTGCTTTCCATTTAATACAAAAAGTGACGCAGTGTTCGATAAAGCGCTTTCCATCAACGACACTGTTGAACACAGCCGTACACTGTTCGACACTCGAAAAAGTGGTGTTTGACAGATGCTTACCTACTTTCATAGAGTACTTTAAATATATAGGTACTACTTTGCTTGAATTAAGTATCATTACTTAACCTCGCAATTTATTTACGGCATATTCTAGTAGTATTATTTGAGATTATTAAATTGAGCTTGTCTCTTACTGCTAATTAAAATTTAATAAAAATTTAGAATGTAAATATTGCATTATTGAAGTGAGCTCTGATAATGTGATGACTTCTAATGTTTACACGAGTATTACACATTTGAAATAAAACTACTTTTACGGATTCTATCGCGTTTGTATGCGGGAGGACCTCCCGTGACCATGATCACTGTAAAGTGTTCGAAACGTCGGGAAATTATAAATCAAATACAAACGCGATAGAATCCGTAAAAGTAGTTTTATTTCAAATCTGATAATATGGTTATGTTTATAAATTATTGAGCCAAGACTTTGTCAAGGAACTTGCATTTAGGTATACGACGCCCAGAATTTTGCGATATTGATGCACTCTAGTGTTATTTTGAGACAACTAGCTGTTTCATTTAATCTTTTACACAGTGTTCCACAATGTACCGCAGAGTCCCTCTGTGTTAACTAAATGGAAAGCAACCAATATGTTTCTTAATGCGATGGAGTATTAAAAGAATGTGAAGAAAATTATATCTTGATTTTATGCTCCCTTTGCCGGCCGGGACGAATAGTGAAAAAAAGACTCATTGTTAAATGTCAAATGATTGACAGTATAATTGTTATTGTTTTGCTTTCTCCGCCTCTCATTAGAAATAAATAAAATGGAAATGAAAAATAACTTAAATATATGTATAACTTGTCTAAGCACTGATCGTCATCTCGTTGCTCTGCATAAAATTATACATCTTCAAGAAATACAATTTTTAGAGGTTAGTATATAGATAAACAAATCAATAAACAATTTTCTTCGGTAATTTTTATTGTTTTGAGTAATACTTAGTTGTTTTATTTAGATAATTCTCAACGACTTTTTAACTATGAAAATATAATCATTTATATAAAACATGATAGTAAAATTAATGCGGTCGAAATGCGATCTCTGCGGAAAATCTGTGTAGTTAGGCTGACCGACCGCATTCGTAACGACGACGTAAGAGAGCGAGTAGGTATGAAAGAGAGTATTGGTGTAAAGATGCGAAAGGGAATGCTCCGATGGTTCGGACATGTGGAAAGAATGCCGAACGAACGCCTGGTTAAGAAGATATACAATGCGAAAGTGGAAGGATGTTGGTACCGAGGGAGACCGAGACTAACCTACCTAGACCAGATCGGTCATGTACTGAAGGAAGGTGGAGTCAAGAGTCTCCGAAACCGGCGAGCGTGTATGAAGAGAATTATGAATGTTGAGGAAGCGAGTGAAGTATGCAGAGATAGAGTTCTCTGGCACTCTGTTCTCTCTGCCTACCCTGCAAGGGATATGGCGTGATGATATGTATGTATGTATATAAAACATAGCTCTTTCTTCGTGTATTAATTTAATATTAGGGGCCATTCATTAATTATGTAAGGCGTTTTTTGGGTTGTGTTGACTGAATATTGTAACTTCTTACTATACGCATTAGTGAACCTGACATTACCTAAGTTGTTAAATTGAAAATTAATAATTTTGGGCAAAACTGTGATTGATTAATAAGATTAATGCTATTGCAGCGAGTTAATGATACCTACTTGTAGTAAGAAGATTGTTATAAAAGATATTTTCAGAATAAACGGAGTTATATTTGATCAATAGGACCTTTTCTTACAAAAAGGGCAGGGGGGAGTAGTTGCAATCTTATGATGTCTTATGGTAAGGGTGGGGCCAAATCATTCTCCTTAATCCCTTACGTAATTTATGACCGGCCTCTTATAAGAGTTGATATTAAGCTATTAATTTGTTTTTTATGAAATCCACAAGCAAAAAAAGTATTGCTAGTATTCATAACGGCAACCATTCAGCAAAAAAAAAATATCCCAAAAAAAAAGAAGTATTTTTAACAGAATTTATTACATTTGAATTTGATTTTTAATTACCCAACATTTAAAACATACTATTCATGGGAGGACTCCCATAAAATAATTTTATTTCAAATGTTACTTGCATAGACATCTGCATTCATTAATATCTCCCGATTTAAAAGTCATCGCAGTAGAGCAGCGGTCGGCAACACGCGGCCCGCAAACGTCATCTTTGAGGCCTGTGAATGTTGCCGGGCGGGCCACCGAAGACAAGATCGGGTACCGGTGGCCCGCTCGCACGGCGAAGAGAGGTGTTTGCAGGGTGGGTCTAAGGGGATACGCGTCGCCTCTTCCGTCGGCCCGGACCGATTTGGCGGGGCGCGACCACGTCCATAACCTACCGCAAAAAAAAAGGCCTGTGAATGTTTTGTAAATAAGTTATAAATATCAAAATATTTTATTATTGATTTTATTTTTTAAAAAGAGACCAACCTGCACTAAAGAAATAATCCTTGTATTGCTGGGGACTTTACAAACATGCAATTAACACAGACAAATTACACCCAGACTCAGAACAACACTTTGTGGAGCACACAAAGTAATGTCCTGCGTGGGAACCGAACCCACGGCACTGGCGTGGAAGGTCGGTATCTTAACCACTACGCCATCTGTACAGTAATGCATGAACGAACCGTGATCGACCGTATACCGTATATTCTGGATTAATATCAGTAGTTTGGCGGCCCGCCTTTAGTTTATTTTGCTACTCTGTAGAACCCTATACCAACATGTCTGACCAACATGGTATAGTGCATCAATTTCCCTTCCATTACGAAGGAGGCTCGAGTCCAACAGTGGGACATATATGAGCTGAGATCATTTGATTTAATATAATAGATGGCAGTTATAAAATTAGTACTACAAGAAGACAAATTTCTGGCATCAACTGTCGATAGAGATTTCTTTTGCTGTTTGTCTTTTAGCTGATAGCTGCAGATGGCTGTTACAGCTTAACCTGAACTATGGGTGAGCGCTGAGGGCTCTCTCAACCCGGAGTCGATAGAGAATAATCACTGTTGCTTTTATATTTCCAGCTGAAGACACTCAGTGGCGCCATCTGTTGGGAATGTAGGAGTGTTATAGTAAAGTTTCATAAGTTTAAAATGAAAGCTATAAAAGCACAAACAAGTCTTTATGAAAATATGAAGGTAAGTCTTTATATGTAATTCAACTTATTGAGCAGTTTAGCAGTATTCTGGTGTCGGAAGCTTATGTCCAAAGGTGTATATTGATAATTGATAAATGGAAATTGATCTAGAACCTCAATATCGACACTCAATGCTATTAATGTACGTCCATTAATCATGTGACCTTTTTTTTAGCATTTTTGACTTAATATACCACGTTGGTCAGACGTGTTAGGGTTTTGTTTCGATTTTTCATTCTCTTCCATGGATATTTTATGCATTTTATATCCCTTAGTCGTCTCTTACTATCACCCACGGGTAAGATATGGGGTGGTGAATTGTATTCTTACTCCGTCACCACACGGATAGCCATACTGTATTTTTATTCTAAATAAATATAAAAAATGGTCACCAATTACTAAAATAAATAGTCTTCATTTTTTTGTTATTATTTCAGCTTGAAGATATAAAACCTTTAACTTATCTAGGTGCGAAAGTAAATATTTCATTTGATTATGAATATTATTATAATACAGATCCACTAATAAACATTGAAAAAGAACCAAAATTGGAAAATAATACTCTGAAAGAATTAAAAGAAGAGAGCTGCGATAGCAAAGAATATGAAGATAATATATCAGATATTGATCAGAAAGAAATTGAAAAAACAGAATTTGTATTCATACACTCTTTAAGTAATAAAAAACAAAAAGTTATTAAAAGAAATAAAATTAATGAAGTTGATATTGAGATGAAATTTTTAAAGGTTACATTCAGCGAAGAGGAAATGCTTAAAAATAGAGAAGATAAAAGAAATCATCATAATTTTAAGAAGATACCGTTCAAATGCGATTCTTGTGTTCTCGGTTTTACTAGAAAAGAGACTTATGATATACATGTTGAGAAAAAGCATGGTCAGGTAATAACCTTCTTACTAGCTTTCTTACTTCTTACTAGCGTGTTAAATTTTAAATGTCCCACTGTTGGGTTTGAGCCTCCTCCAAAACAGGAAGGAAATTGATCTACTATCCCACTCAGGGCAAAAGGGTTGGAATAAGATTTTGATTTTTTTTTTAAATCATATCTGAATCCGATATAAAAATTTCAGATAGGATTATTTGTATGAAAGATGATCATCATCTCAGCCCATATATGTCCCACTGTTGGGCTCAGGACTCCTCCATAATGGGAGGGAAATTGACCTACTATACCGCACTGGTCAGACGTGTTGATATACGGTTTCATTTCAAGTTTGCCTTCTCTTACACAAATGCTATGCGCATATTATATCCCTTAATCGTCTTAGGATACCCATGGGTAAGATAGGGGATGGTAAACTGTATTCTTACTATGTCACCACAGGGAAAATGAAAGATGTTACTACACATTTTCTTTCAACCAGTCGATGACACCACTTAGAATTGCCCTTGTTTTTACAGTCCTCTAAAATTCAAAATCTAATACTGACATTATCTCGAAACTGCCGGATAAATCGAAGAGAGTTGGAGAATTACCCTTGTTTATACAGTTCTCCAAAAATCAATATCCGTAACTGAAGAGATAATTCTTAATTTCGAAACTATCAGATAAACCGAATAAATGTGGTTTACGTACGATAATTTTACGTGATAAAGTCATAAAAAAAACATTGATGAAAGATTGCATACATTTATGAATTGAACAAACATAAACAACTAACCACATTAACTTTTCACTTCACTTTATAATCCCTTTATATCTATTAATATTAAAAAACAATCTTTTATTTTTCACAAAACAAAGAAATTGTAAGAAGGCATTTTTATTTCCAGCACGCTGGTCCGTTTGAATGCGATGTGTGCAAAGTCCGTTTTAGTACGGAATCAGCTGTTACCAGTCATAGAACAAAACATTACATATGCTATAAATGCAGATTATGCAAATATATAACTTCAGAACTGTGGTCAGCTTTGAATCATTGCAAATTGAAACATGAAAGGGATCAACTAAATAGTATACATTGTGGGCAATGCGATGCAATTTTCAAGTGAGTTATTAAACATTTTAAATTGATATACAGGTTGTCCTTGAACCATCAGACCATGATACACTATCCAAATCAGTAAAAAAATAGTACCTAATTTTTGATTAAATTGCCATACTGATAGGCGGTCAATACACTTGTACTATAAAAATTCGATGTAGGCATATACTCATGCGTGTGACATTGAACTAGTAGGCAAATATACCCGCTCTCGCTGCGCTCACCGCCGCATAGCTGGTCGAAATGTACCTACAGGTCAATGTACGCTGACAAACCTACTGTTTTGATAAGAAAGAAATCACTTTATCTCGGGATTGGGCAGAGCTAGAAGTCAACTAATCTTTAATGTTTTTATGACGTCATTCCTACACCTAGTTTAAGTTATTCTAGTAATAAAATCGGCATCCTGTATATGGTATCAGGTAATAAATATTGCACATCGTTCTTTGGTGATATACAATCGGTTAATTTCGGCCTTGTAGAGCATTGTCTCTGTCGCACACTATGTGACGTTTGTCAGTCGTTATGTGGGAGAATGTATATATACAAAGTGGAGATGACAATACGACAATAAATGAAAATACCGGCAATACTAGTGCATAGGAGTATTTTGAAACTATCAAAAAAGTCCTCACATGGAAATTAAAAACAAAAATCATACAAACTTTTTTATCATAAATATGGAAACAAAATAGAACACCGTTTGTAAATATTAGTTCACTGACCTGTAATCCGACCGAGTATATCCTTTCATTACGCCGCATACATTAGGTACTTTTAATTTTCTTATATGTCTGTATAATATGCATTAATTTGTATTGCGTTTTGGCGAAGATTTTAAGTGGTAAACTGGCGATATGTAGGTACCTACGTTGATATTAGTTTATCAGTACTGATGCGGTGCGGGAGGTCTTTGATCTCTTAGTGATAACAATAGGTTATTTTAGTTTTATTAATTTTAGTTTTTAATACAGAGAGATAGACGTCATACAAGTAGTGTGCGACAGAGATAACACAATACGAAGCCGAAATTAACCGATTGTCTCTTTCTAAAGATCGATGTGTAGTATTTATTGCCGGATATTATTCATCCATTCATCCATCCATCAGCCTGTAAACGTCCACTGTTGGACATAGGTCTCCCCACGAGAATGCCATCTTCTTGATGTCTTCAGATATTATACAGTAAGATATATTTAAAGATAAATGTTGCACAGATGGCGTAGTGATTAAGATAGCCGACTTCCGTGCCAGTTCCGTGGGTTTGATTCCAACGCAGGGCAATACTTTGTGCGATCTAAAAAGTGTTGTTCTGAGTCTGGATGTAATTTGTCTGCGTTAACATGTTTGTAAAGTCTCACCTCAATACATGGATTATTTCCTTACCCGCACGGGTGGTGTCTTTCTAAAAAAAAAACACAAAGCAGTCATAAGGACTGCCGACAGAAGTGAATACTTAAACCTATGAAAATAATGAATATTATAAATTAAAATAAAACAATAAGTACGTATTTCAGCTAATTTCACGACGCTCACACTGTTTACTTCGCTGCGTAGCAAGACTACCACGCGCATGCGCTTGGGATCTACTGACTCACTCTCTTTCTCTCTCCCACTTTCTACCTTTGTGTACCATTCTTTTCCTTTCCCTCATGCGTTGAAATATTGGACGCTACACGTTGCTAACGCTCGCGCTGGCCTGTAACAGGTATACTACGCGCATGCGTTCGAGTGCCATTGCGTTAAACGTTTAACGCAACCTTGTTGGATGTCGCATTAGAAGTTTCGCTTCAATAATAATAATTATTTATTTATTTATAACAGAACCCCTATAGAGTTAGAAGAACATATACAAACAAGTCATACTTTATATTGCAATGAATGCGGTGTAAAATTCAAAGGGAAAAATACATTGAGGAGGCATAAGGCGTAAGTATGTTAAGTAAGTTTTACACTCATGCATGCTCTGAGGAACTGTTTGACTTAGTACCACCCTCGCCGTTCTACCACCACCGTACCACTCGACATCGTTTTTTTTTTTTTTTTTTTTTGTGTGACTTAGTTGTTAGCCTCAGATGGCTATGACAACTTTACCCGGACTGTGGGTGAGCGCTGAGGGCTCTCAACCCATAATACTCGACATCGTAGCAGGGTTCATCCATTTCACCTGGAAACGATACTTCGACTGTACGTTTTCAGCGATAATTTCTCTCACGTAAGATATGAAATGTTCCCTGTGTTGACGGAGTTAGAATACAATTCACCACCCCCCTATCTTACGTGTGGGTGATCGTTGAAGGCGACTAAGGGATATAAAACGCATATAACATCTATGTGAGAGAAGGTTAACTCGAAACAAAAACCTATACCGACACGTCTGATCAGCGTGGTATAGTAGGTAAATTTCCCTCCCATTATGGAGGGGGCTAGGCTTTTATTGTGGTAGGACCACGCTGTGGACAGTTCTCTGTCTACAGCAGCGGGCCGGTCCGTCCGGGGTAGTGCCACACTCTCGCAGAAGATCGACGTCTGAGTAATAGCAATGTGCTATTGCGCTTCGTTCTGTTAGAATTGGAAATAGAAATCCTTTTTTAAAAAATAAACTTTTATTCGACCCTTTAAATACAATGGGTTTTAATAGTGAAATAAGGAAAATTCGATAAACGTCCAACTGTTACGGCTGTCTGACCCGAACTGAGGCACTCCCCGCGATCGTCCCCGGCGACTGATGGGAAGAGTGCTGACTCGGCAACAGATAAGCTTTTATATGAACAGGCTAGGGATGTAACAACCCCCCCAACAAGATGAAACTTATAATATATTGTTTATAAGTTTCAGGATATTATTCGAAGTCTGGGGACTGGAATTTCTTCCAGCTCTTGACCTTCATTTGATGTATTATTAGGCTCAAATGTGTTACTATAAGTAGGACATTTACCGAATTTTTTACAAAATACACTTACTATTCTATAAGATACAAAAATTAATATTAATATGATTAAACAATAGGTAAGAATAGGATAGTGCGACTCATATTTAATTAATGGATTAGGTTCATTAATAATTTTATCAATGTTAGACAAGACCTGATCATTTGATGTGGTGATGAGCTTTTCTAAATGCATATCATATAATTTTAGAGGTTTTAATTTAGATTTAATTGAAACAAATTTGTTTTTATCGCAACAAGGATCATTAATAAGATTAAAGTCAGAGATAACAGGTGCTGTCGTTATATTGTAGCTAGGCCTAGAAGAAAACTCTCTATCTCTGCAATAAGCTTTACAACCTGGCTTTACATAAATAGTGCCAGTACCTAATAGCTTATATTCCGATGTGTGGGAATCACACTCAAGAGTAAGTTTGGTTGGTTCTGATTTCACAAATAACCATTTGTTACCTCTTAATTCTTGCCAAGTATCAATGTTGCCATGAATTAACCTGGTTTCACATTGTTGAGGTAATTTATTAATAATTCTACATAACATTTCTGTTTCGCAGATAGGCATGTCCTGGACTGAGAGTGGTTCAAGATCATTACAAATATAAAGTTGATTAATCATTTTGGAACATTTACTTATTCCTTTAAGGCATACATACATTAGCTTATCTCTACTTATAGCTATATGATTACAATATGGTATGATCATAGCGTAAGAATTAGGCTGTTCTTTATCATGTGGAACAGGTACTGGTATAGACTTATATACTATATATTCTGACTTATGTACTAGTGGAATTTTAATAACAAAAACTACTTTATTGTCACTAAAATAACATGATAGTTGAGCTATATCGCTCAGAGCATGGATATTATCTAAATTTAAACTAATAGGTAATTCGCTATTTTTTGATAAATCTTTGATATTACGCATTAGTTCGTCGTAAAGTTCCTTAGGAGTTAATACAGATGGATGTATAGAGTGACTCTTTGTGAACAAGATGGCGTTTATAATGTCCTCAAGATTAAATGATAATGTCATTAAACTAGAGGACAGTTCATTATATATTTCATTCATCTTAGATTCTATATATAGTTCCCTAGGGAGGTTAGACATATTATTTATTATATTTGAAAGTCTTTCTATAGCAATGCCCATTCGAGCTTCGTTAACTTGAATTACGTATAATGTTTTGTTATACCTTTCTAATGCAGTATTAGTCATTAAAATATTATCTTTAAGAGAAGATGATAATTTTTTGTCATTATTTTCTAGATGTTGGATAGCAGCATTATACTTAACCGCGTCATCCTCATCCATTGTGCCAATTAACTGTTTAAAGATAGAACCAATACCAGCGAACCACGCAGATCTCTTCTCTCTATCACGAATCAGATGTGACATGGCACTGTAAGCTCTTAAAACGTTATTTAGACGGGATGTTAAGGGTTGTAAGAAATTATGACACTTGGAGATACTTAGTTCATTTTGTTGACAAATAAATCTAGCGGTTCCTAAAGCCGTTTTTATATTGTCCAAGTGAGGTTGTATGTATCCTATATCGACGGGTACCAGAATATGAAGATAGCTATTGGAAATTTTCAAAGTTCCCGCTGGATCAAAATAAATTCCTGTATTCTCCTTAATAGGTTCTATAATATTGGTTGTGACAACGGAGATGCACGTTGCGGTGATTCTGGAATAGTATGACATAATATCCTAAGTATGTTTTTAAACTAAATCTACTAAAATTATATAATTGTATAATATGTACATCTTGTAGGTAACTTAAGCTAATTTGACTTCATCATAGTGGTATTTTATGTGACGTCGATTTATTAGCAAGGTAAGAGTATGATTACCGTTTATTCGGACAACTTTATAGGGTCCCTTCCAGATAGGTGATAATGCCTTCCGAAGTCGCAAATGATTTTTGACGTATACCATGTCGCCGGCTTTATATTTTATTGATCTAGTATGTCGGTCATAATATGTTTTGGATATTGCTTTTGATTTTAATATATTTTCTATAGCTCTCTCTCTGGAAAACCGTAAACGTTGTTGTAGTACTTTAACGTAACTATTGTACGTTGATTCTAAAGAGGTATCGTAGATAGAAGAAGGTATTATGGCTTTGTGACCGAAAACTAACTCATAAGGAGTGAAATTTGTTGTGGAGTGGACTGTTGTGTTATATGTTAACATGGCTGTATAGACATATCGGTGCCAATTGTTTTGGTTGTCGTTTATGAATGATTTCAGATACTCTTTTAATGTTGAGTGACTCCGTTCAAGCGCTCCTTGAGTTTGCGGATGATATGGAGTACTCCAAAGTTGTTTTATTTTCAGAAAACTACAGGTTTGTTTGAATAGTTCAGCTGTAAAATTTGTACCTTGGTCAGTTATTATTGTCTTTGGAATACCGAATTGAGCAATAAAGTGTATTAGGCATTCAGAGGTTTCTTCTGCTGTAGCATTTGATATAGGATAAGCAGCAGAGTATTTCGTAAGGTCATCTTGTAATGTTAAAATAAATCTCAACTTTATATTGCCAGCTTCAGGGAGAGGGCCCACGATGTCTAGAGCAACACGTTCAAATGGTTGTGTTGAAGTTGAAGTGATTTGCATTGGTGCTCGGTTAGTTTGACGTAATGCTTTATTTGCTTGACAGGAAGTGCAGTTACGGACGTAGTTTTCAATGTCTTTTCGCATGCTTCGCCAGTAGTACTTTTCTTGAATTCTGCTTAACATTCTATTAGAACCTAGATGCCCTGAAATAGGGATGTCGTGGTTCTCTCTCAATATTTTGGTGATTTCACTCATGGTCGGATACATTATTATATTTTTATAAATGTGTATATTTATGTTAGTGTTGTGAAATAAATACATTATTATATTATATATTTTAGTAAAGGAGTGACTGTCAAATGGGTTGCTAAAATCAGTTATGCTAAACTCTGTTACCTCTTCTGATATAAGGTGTCTTTTCAGATGCCTCAATCCTTTAAAAATATCATCGTAATTGGCTTTGTCATAATGGTAGACTTTAATAAATAGGAAGTAGTATTTGGTGTTATCTTTTTCAATTGTCAAGAATGAGTGCAAAGTTCTTTCTAATGCTGTAAATTCTCTAGAGTTAGAAATATTATCCGTTATTTCAGGTACATAACGATTCGATTCGTCAAGATCGATAGAGGTAGGTATTATTATGTGTTTTACCTTTGATTTTAATAGGTTTTCGTTATGCTCAAAGATCTTAGTGTCAAAGGTACTTGATTTATCGTTTATTGCTTTTAAACACTTCGAATACGTTTCATCTTCATTAGCTACTTCAATGGGTGGTGGAGTAGGTATATCAAAGTCGTCAGGTAGGTCGAGATCTTCAGGAAGAACAAAGTCGTCTGGTAGATGTAGGTTTTCTGGGTTTAGTTGCTGAGTGTCTTCTGTTTGATCTTCAGATTCTCTTTGTAAGGGGTTTATCGGGTATCGTGAAAGAGCATCTGCATTAGTATTGGTTTTCCCTTTTCTGTATTGAATATCATAATTGTACTCTTCAAGTTTAAGACGCCAACGTACTAGTCGGGATCCGGGATCTTTACAATTAAATAACCAGTTCAGCGGTTTATGATCTGTTATTATGGTAAATTGACGGCCAAAAAGATATGGACGAAATGTCTTGGTTCCGTAAACAATGGCTAGACACTCTTTCTCTGTAACACTATAGTTACACTCCGCTTTATTAAGAGTTCTAGATGCGAAAGCTATCGGTCGGTCTTTGCCAATAACACCTTGTGATAAAATGGCAGAAATAGCGTAATTCGAGGCATCGCAGGTTAAAATAAAAGGTTTCGTGAAATCCGGATAAATAAGAACAGGTGCGGTTACTAGCTGATTTTTTAGATGTTCAAATGATAGCTGCTGAGTATTAGTCCAATCAAAAGGGACGTCCTTTTTTAATAGAGCTGTAAGAGATTTTGCGTATCTAGAGAATTCTGGTATAAATCTTCTATAATACGATGCAAGACCCAAGAACGATTTTATATCTTTTGCACATTTGGGTACAGGAAATTGTGTAACTGCTTTTACCTTTTCAGGATTAGGTTTAACACCATCACCGCTAATAACATGACCTAAATAGGCGACTTCCGTTCTTAGAAATTCGCATTTATCTGGTTGAAGTTTGAGTTTAAATTTTCTGAGCTTGTCAAATACGAGATTAAGTTTTTCCATGTGTGATAATAGATCAAATGAGTAGACCACAATGTCATCTAGATAGACAAAGCAGTGAACTCCCTGTAAACCAGATAACACTGTGTTCATGGTTCTCTGAAAAGTGGCTGGTGCATTTTTCAGGCCAAATGGCATTCGATTAAATTGGAAATGTCCCTGAGGGACACTAAAAGCTGTTTTAGGTGCGTCGGCCGGCGCCATTTGGATTTGATGAAAACCGGAAGCTAAATCTAAGGTGGTGAAATATTTGCTTTGACCTAATTGGTCCAGAATTTCGTTAATTTGTGGTATGGGGTAATTTTCGCCAATAGTGATGTCGTTTAGTTTTCTGTAATCTATAACTATTCGCCACTTTTTCTTGCCGGAAGCATCTTCTTTTTTCGGCACGATCCAAATAGGTGAAGACCATGGGGATTTCGATGGTGTGATTATTTCTTGTTCAAGCATTTTATCTATTTGGGATTTGACTTCTTCTTTATGTATTTCAGGAAATCGGTATGATTTCACATTGATTGGTGAAAGTGAGTTAGTCTTTATTTCATGCTGAGTTACATCTGCGGATGTTAATTGGTCTCCTGGTAGATGGAAAATGTCAGAATATTGATGACAGATTTCGTTGAGGTAGCTCAGTTCTTCGTCATTTAGGTGTGAGGTTCGTAAGAGACCAGATAGTGTTTCAGCTCTTTCGAGGCTATTAAAAGGTTTATTATGTTGTATCAGAGCATTCTCAGTGGCATCAATTGGACTTAAAGTGAGCATTAAATTAGAGTTTAGGTGGACTTGTTCATCAGATACATTGAGAACTGTTAGATTTACCCTACTATTATTTTTTACTCTAACTAAGCAGTTGGATACCAGAATGGATTCCGAGATGTGTTGGTCTAGTATAATTCCCTCTTTTAATTCTGGATTTTTAACTGAACATTCTATTATGGTTTCAGTACGAGGTTCAAGAACATATGATGGTTCATCAAAACATAATTTAATACTTTGTTTATTTATTTCTAGGCATTCTGATTGATAATTAATTCGACACTCGTTCTGTAAAAATAGATCATTGCCTATTATACCATCATAAGGTAAATCTATGTCTTCGAATATGTGAAAGGTATGTGTCATCTTTAATTCTTTATTAAATTTCAGCTGTAGCTTCAAACATCCAACGCTTTTCAAGGTTCCATTTTTTGTGTCTATACCTTTAACCTTAATGATGCTCTCCTGTAATTGTATGGGGTTCTTGATGGTTTCTTTTTTCATGACACAGATAGATGCTCCAGAATCTATTAAGAATATTAGTGGGTTTGGGTTCACAGATGTGTATATTTTGATGTGAGGTAAATATTTTTTTTGGATAACTATTTGGTATACTTCAACATTATTTGAATTATTCATTATTTCATTGTTCAGACCTTCCTTATGGGGCTGGTTACCCTGCGGCTTGGTCCTACTGTTAATGAGGTTCAGACCTTCCTTATGGGGCTGGTTACCCTGCGGCTTGGTCCTACTGTTAATGAGGTTCAGATCTTCCTTATGGGGCTGGTTACCCTGCGGCTTGGTCCTACTGTTAATGAGGTTCAGACCTTCCTTATGGGGCTGGTTACCCTGCGGCTTGGTCCTACTGTTAATAAGGATCTGACCTTCCTTATGGGGCTGGTTACCCTGCGGCTTGGTCTTGATATTAATAACTTTGGTATCGTCTTGGGCGAAAGGGACCTGCCCCGTGCGATACCCATACGGGACATTTAATAGTTTAAATTAGGGTTATCATTAGAATTCTCTGTGTTATTTCCATCTTCATCTTCACAGTCGTTGGTGATATTTACGCGAGCACCAGGCTTGGAATTTGCGTCTCTAAAATTGGATGATGGTATACGAGAAGGGGTAAATGGTTCGGCCCCGTTTGAGAATCTTTTATTATTATATTCGCGGATTCTGCAATTTTCGAGAACATGTCCTGACTTTTTACAGTATCTACAAAACGAAGGATTTCTGTAGGAAGGACTTGGCTGACTATAATTATTAATATATGGTCTTGGTTGAAACCTGTTACCTAATTCAGTTCTTCTAGGAAAAGTTTCGATAGGTTTTGGTTTTACGAAACCGTTACGAAAGGAAAATTGTTGAATCTTCTCTTCTGATATCGCAGCGTTAATAGCATCATTTAGAGTTTTATGATCTCTGCTTCTGACAATGTTGGCAATTCTGGGATGTAATCCTAACATAAATGTGTGAAGAGCGAGGTCTTCCATGGCTGCTAGTCGGCCGGCAAGCTCGCTCTTCTTTGAGTTGGAAACAGTGACTTCAGTAAGGAGTTTCTGCAAGCAAGTCTCAACTCTAAGCGAAAACTGGGTAATAGTTTCTTGATTTCCTTGTCTACAATCTTGCAAGTCTGTGAGTAGGTGTGCATAATGTTTACGTTCACCGAATTGATTTTTTAGAAATTCTTTTAGTGATGGCCACGATTCGAAATCTTTTATAGAGCACGCGGTCTCGGCTTTGCCTTCTAGTTGGCTCAAAATGTATCTAAAAACGATGTCTTCTTGTTGAGGAGACGCTAAGCCTATGGCACTATCGCAGTTCCTTAAAAAGGCGGTCAATTTGTCCCTATCACCATTAAAGGATTTAATAAATTTTAAAACTATATTTAATGAGATTTCCTCTTCACCTTTCAACTCCTTAGCATCCTTTTTACTCTCGGATTTAGCCATTTTGTAATTAATTTATGAAATAATTAATTAATAAAGAAACTCGCGTGATATCGCTTGTATAGTTTGGTATTGAATTACTTGGTACTGATAAATGCGTGGGCGCCCCCAGTAGTGACGATGTTTAGTCTCGACGCTACTGATAAGGATGACTAAGATTGAAGTTTATGCTCTTTACAATGTTGCTATGAACTATGCTTAGTAATTACAATAATAATATTGTTGAAATTGAATTTTAAAATTAAGTTATAAAATATTAAATTATGATATGATATTAATAAAATAATAATATGGAATTAAAGTCAATATGCACTAGGTAAAACACGACACTAAACTAGATTCACTGAATAGAATAATTTGCACTTACAGCATCAGCTTACAGGAACACTTCATCACGAATTCGGGATCGGCTAGATGTCTATCTTAGGCTTATTTGATGATGATCACCACGAGGTCGGCGCTGGATACTGGGTAGGTCGGGCACAATTGCTATTGCTCAACTCTGGTAACTCTTACTGCGCAGTGGACTCGAGGTGGTGGACCCACCAGGTAATTTATATGGCTTGTACTACGGCGAATACACTCAGCTTTAGATGGATGGAGTTCGGATCGGGACGATTATCACTCACTGAATGTTCACGGATGTATTCACTATGTCCTTGAACTTTTAACTGTTGTTTCAATGCACTGGGATATATTCTCATCCCACCGCTGCCACCAAATGTTAGAATTGGAAATAGAAATCCTTTTTTAAAAAATAAACTTTTATTCGACCCTTTAAATACAATGGGTTTTAATAGTGAAATAAGGAAAATTCGATAAACGTCCAACTGTTACGGCTGTCTGACCCGAACTGAGGCACTCCCCGCGATCGTCCCCGGCGACTGATGGGAAGAGTGCTGACTCGGCAACAGATAAGCTTTTATATGAACAGGCTAGGGATGTAACAGTTCGGTGAGCGAGAGAGCCGGAAGCCTAACTGGGGTGGGTTCAGGGTTGTATTGGTAGGCAGCGGCCTAGCTATACCATTGGCAAAGGTCCATGGGCGGCAGTGACACTTACCATCAAGTGTGCTGTCTGCTCGTTTGCCGCCATAAGCAATAAAAAAAAAGGCTAGAGCCGAACAGTGAGACATATACGAGCTGAGGATCTGAAATGAAATACCAGCTGCTGTGTTTTATCCGAGGGCTATGATATGTCTTTCTTTAAATGAGGTTTAAGAGGAGTATTTTCTTCATGGTAACCAGCGGCCTGGCTTTTCCCCTAGTGTTACTTACCATCAGGTGTGCTGCTTGTTCGTCTTCCACTATAAGTAATAAACAAAATTGCACAGATGACACAGTGACCTAAGTAGCGAACTCCCTTGCATTTCCATGCGTGACTGTCCTGGCGTATACTACGAATTATCACTGACGGGGAGGGGGTAAAGAAATGGTAAAAATGATTCACGTATTATGGGTACATACCCTAACGGTTGATAGTGCCATACCACACCGCATTTGGTAAAATAATATTTATAATAGTGTGGAGTTAGGCTGACCGACCGCATTCGTAACGACGACGTAAGAGAGCGAGTAGGTATGAAAGAGAGTATTGGTGTAAAGATGCGAAAGGGAATGCTCCGATGGTTCGGACATGTGGAAAGAATGCCGAACGAACGCCTGGTTAAGAAGATATACAATGCGAAAGTGGAAGGATGTAGGTACCGAGGGAGACCGACACTAACCTACCTAGACCAGATCGGTCATGTACTGAAGGAAGGTGGAGTCAAGAGTCTCCGAAACCGGCGAGCGTGTATGAAGAGAATTATGAATGTTGAGGAAGCGAGTGAAGTATGCAGAGATAGAGTTCTCTGGCACTCTGTTCTGTCTGCCTACCCTGCAAGGGATATGGCGTGATGATATGTATGTATGTATGTAATATTTATAATAGTTTAGATTTGAACCCCCGTCTATTAGAAATCAGATCCAATTGCTTTACGAATTAAGCTGCAAATGTAGTAGGTACGTAGTAACCAATTTTACTCTCACATTTTATTTTACTACGAAAAATATTCAAAAGAGCCATCTATTGGATATTTTTCAAAAATACTATTTTAAATTTCAGACGCATCCACACCGTTAAAAGGGAGTTTATTTGTGATATATGTTCCAAGAGTTTTATGAGTAGAAGCCGATTGGAATCTCACCTTGTAAACCATAGTGGTAATATGGCAAGGAAGCTGGCATATTGCCACCTATGCGATGTGCAATATAAGAACATTTATGTATATAGAAACCACTTGAAGAATAGCGCCAATCATTCTGAAAAGACGTAAGCCAATTTAATTTTTCTATACACATATCTGAGTGTATGGGGTAAGAATACAATTAAGCACACCCTATCTTACTTATAGGTGTAATAAAATATGACTAAGGAATATAAAAGGCATAGAACATCTATGCAAGAGAAGAAAAACTCGAAACAAAATCCTATATCAACACGTCTGACCAGCGTGGTATAGTAGGTTAATTTCCCTCCCATTATGGAGGAGGCTCGAGCCCAACAGTGGGACATATATGAGTTGAAAAGATGTTGATGTATATGGGATGAGGATAGGTGTGGAAAACCCATGAAGAAAATAAGTCTAGGGAAATCTTCGGTTAGAAACGAAAATTTTATTTTCGAGCTAATTTCAAGGTCAGTTTGATTTTTTTTTAAGAAACCTCTAGTTTTGATACCGCGAATGAAAAGAGTAGAAAATTTACGGTGGAATATGTATCAAAGTGCCTTCAATGTCAAATAGAGAAGGTTGACCTTGAATTTAGCTTTCAAGGTCAAACTTAGTTTTTAATGGGATCCTCTATTGATGACACTGGAAATCGAAAAAGCGGGCAAATTAAATATATTTTTCAAATATGTATCAAGATGACCTCTGAAGCTTAAATACAGGCTGGAAATTCCTGAACATTGACAGTTGTCTCTAAGTTAATAAGATTTGAAGTGGAAATCGGGACGAGTCTCTTCATCACTTATCAACGTAATTTAAGATATCCACGAGAAAATAAGATGTGAATTGTATTCTTACTCTGTTCACCACATTGGTTTGGAAATTCTTGAAGTATGTATATTTTTTTTAGGTATTCATGTCCGGCATGCAATAAGAAGTTCGCCTCAAAAATATATTGGACTAAACATTACAATTTTTATCATTTACATAAATCGCAATATAAATGCGAGCTTTGTAATAAGGTGAGAATTTTATTTGTAGTTTATGGTTGACTAGTAGGGCAATGGCCACGCTATTTATGATTTTCCGTTTGCCGCCATAAATATATCGTCTTGCCGGAAGTAGTATCACTCTCGCACAAATACCACGTTGCAAATTGCTTAAACAATACCAATTTGCTGCAGTTTTCTTAAACCGAAAGAGCTGGTGATCCAAAACCACTCCAGTTCCTGTCCTTATTCCATTCTCTTCAATCTTGTACCTTTCGCTATTATGGAATGCAGCAACTTGATTTTTTCTTGATAGGCTAATGGTCTGGATAGTCCCCGTCCCTTTCGTCCGGGGTGACGAAAGAACGACGTGCGGTCCCATAACCAAAATCAAATTACCAGTGAGAATTCCAATGGTGATGAGAAGCAAATAAAATAGTTTTTGGGACCGCCCGCCGTCTTCCCTTCATAAAGGGTACGGGTAGTGCGTGACTAGACCATAGAAAAGGCAATTACTATCTAAGTTATTTTAAAAAATCTCAACGATTGCTCTCATAACTTGTTAAAAATACAAGATAGAAGTAATCAAATGGTTTCTAATATTTACACGAGTATTTCACATTTGTATTAAAATGTGGGTCAAACTTTTAATAACTGATACTGTAGTGGGTAGATATAAATTTCTGTAATAACGATGACTTATTGAACGTGTGACACCTTAGTCCTCCCGTGACCACGATCACTGTAAAGTGTTAGAAGTCTGGAAATTAAAAATTAAATACAAACGCGATAGAATCCGTAAAAGTACATAGTTTTATAGGGATATGGCGTGATGATATGTATGTATGTACATGGTTTTATTTCAAAAGTAATCAAATGACCAGTAATCGAATTCGTCTTTATTCGAATCTTATGGCAGGGTCTCTACTTCTTGAAGAGGGTACCACTCGGGGGGTATTCCGTCGGGCCGGCCACTGACGACAAGTTCACGCTGCTCCGGTGGCCGGTCCAACGACGAAGGCGAGGTTCACGGGTGGGTTATGGGTGAGCGTGCTTACGCCCCTCTGTCGCCCCGGACAGAGTGGTGCGAGGAGCGCGACGACCGTAGCCCACACCACAAAAAAAAAAGGTTTCTCTACTTCTTAAATAAATAAAATATTTACCCATATTTTTGTTGCCAGCTCTTCATATCAGACTGGAGGCTGAAGAATCATAAACAGAAACACCATGGACTATCCAGACCTAGAGACCACCCTTGTAATATTTGTGGAAAGAAGTTCTTTGTAAGTATATATAGAGCCAGAATGTAAACTGTAATTTTTTTGACATGACCTCAGGTCATCATTAAGCTTCAGCCTCTTCCACAATAGAGGGGCAAATTAAGCTACTATATAACGTTGGTCAAACGAGTTAGTAAAGTCGTCTTTTACACCCATCTTAGGGGCAAGAAATAGGCTGCAGGACACTTGAAGAGGCAGCGAGCCTGGCCACTCTCGGCACCGAGGAGATGGTCGGGCGAATCGAGGCACTGGGGCTCAGGGTGGCCCTAAATAAGACGGAGGCCCTATTGTTCCATGGGCCACGCGTAAGGCCGCCAATCGGCGCCTCGCTAGTCGTCAACTCCGTCCACATCAGCATCCAGGCCCATATGAAGTACTTGGGTCTGGTGCTCGACGGGCGATGGTGGTTCCGGGAGCATTTTCGCCGAATTGCTCCCCGGCTGGTCGGCGCAGCGTCCGCCCTTTCGCAGCTCATGCCGAACGTGGGCGGACCCAGCTTCGAGGGCCGACGGCTGTATGCGGGGGTGATCCGTTCGATGGCCATGTACGGCGCACCCGTGTGGGCGAGGGCTCTGAACGCCCAGCTCAGGGCTGTTCTGTGGAGACCCCAGAGAGTCATGGCGGTCAGAGCCATTCGCGGGTACCGTACGGTATCGACCGAGGCGGCATGCCTGCTGGCCGGGACACCCCCGTGGGACCTAGAGGCGCAGATGCTCTCCGACCTCTACCGGCGGGTGACCTCACTGCGCGACGAAGGTGGCTCCCCATCGCTGAGCGAGATAGCCACCTGGCGCGAGGACGCCCGCCGAGACGTCATCGCCCGTTGGGCTACGCGGCTGGAGAGGCCTAGACACGGTGTCGTCACCGTCGAGGCTCTCCGGCCCGTACTGATGGAGTGGATGGAGCGGCGGCACGGAGTCCTCTCCTTTCGGCTGGTGCAGGTGTTGTCGGGGCATGGATGCTTCGGCTTGTACCTGCACACGGTCGCGTATAGGGAGTGGACTTCGTTCTGCCACCATTGCAGCAGTGACGAGGACACGGCGCAACACACGCTCGAGGTATATCCGAGCTGGGACGGGCAGCGCCGAGACCTCGTCGCTGTTATCGGTGCCGACCTGACGCTGCCGGCTGTCGCGAGGGCGATGGTCGACAGCGTCAGGAACTGGGACGCGTTCGCCGCCTTCTGCGAGGCTGTTATCTCGCGGAAGGAGGCGGCGGAACGAGTCCGGGAGGATTCCCGCGACCCGGGCCGCCGTCAGCGGCCGGGGCGGCGCAGGCGCGAATACCTGCGCCTGATGCCGCCCTAACCGAGGCCTCGGGTGATCGGACCGGGGAATTGTCCGGTCACCCGACGTGAGGCCACCGCGTGAGGGCGACGCCCCGACGGCGAAATCTGTCGGGGCGTCGACGAGAGGAACCCGCGAGGGTAAACCGCCGGGCGGGCCACTGAAGTTAAAATCGAGTACCGGTGGTCCGCTCGCACGACGAAGAGAGAAGGTTCTACGGTGGGTCTATGGGGTCACGCGCTGCCTTTTCCGTCACCCCGGACCGATTCGGCGGGGCGAGAGACGCACCCATAGCCCAACAATAAAAAAAAAAAAAAAAAGGGGCAAGAAATAGGCTGGTGATTTGAAATTTACTCCATTACCACAAGGAAAATCAGATTATTTGGCGAACTTTTACTTTCATAATGACAGACTTATTTTTCTTTAAGGAATGTTACGGCATATGGTTATGTAGACCTTTTTGCAAAGTGTTTATTTATAAATAAATCATTGTTAATAGTAAGTTAAATTGTTACCTTCAACAGTGTTACGTTTACACTATTAATGATGTATTCTGAGAATTTTGATGGAAATCAAACATATACATATGTCAAGCACAGTTATAGTATTATATATTTACAAAATCTTAGCACTTTCTTTGCATTTCATTACATAAAATATCATCAAAATTATTTATTTTATATAAAACACAAAAATATTGAATTACGAGACTGGTAGGTAATACTAAAAGTATTTCGTTCCCACCAAAACTTCTAATGACAATGTATTTTTTTCCCATAGACTATATCAATACTTCGCAACCATCAGCTGACACATTCTGAGGAGAGGAATTACATGTGCGAGGATTGCGGCGACACATTCAAACAGCGACCGGCTCTGTATACTCACGCTAGATTAGTGCACGGTGATGGGCAAAGGAAATAGTTGCGCAACTGTGGCGCAACTTTTTATTGTTGTTGACTGCAATCTCACTAATCGTCAGAGTCATTCGATACTTAAAGCCGAATGAATATAAGGAGATGAGCTAAGGAAATAATGGTACAACTTTGACGCAACTGTCTATATCTGTTGATTACGACCGCTCTATTCGTCAGAATTGTGACTATTTATTGAATTCGATATTGAACGCCAAAGTGATATTGAAAGCCGTGTACTAGACACGGAGATGAACAAAGGAAATAGTGACACAACTGTTGTTCAACTTTAATGCAACTATTTGTGTATTTAAATTTACTGAAATTTTAGCATTTAATATGCTTAATTTATAAAATCCGATTACGAAATGAAAAATTGATGTCGCAAGCGGGATTCGAACCCGCGCCTATTGGGATTCCGGCCCAATCGTGCTGGGCACGATTGGGCCGGAATCCCAATAGGCGCGGGTTCGAATCCCGCTTGCGACATCAATTTTTCATTTCGTAATCGGATTTTATTTGTGTATTATTACGACCTCACCGAACGCCAATCTCGTACAAACAGAAGGGGAGAAGCAATAGTGGCGCAACTGTAACGCAACTATTTATGTATATGGAATGTGATCTCCTTGCTAGTCATAATTACACGACATTTAACGCATAATTAGTACACGGAGATGAACAAAAGTAATATTGATGCAACTGTTGTGCAACTTCAGCGCAACTATTTATGCATATTGACTATTCGTCAGAATCACTAAATATTGAACGAATACTACAAGGAGAAAGGGAAAAGAAACGGTGGCGCGCTACTTGTCAGAATCACTAAATACTGAACCCCAGACTCGTACAAGCAGAAGGGGTGAGGAAATAATGGCGCAATTTTGACGCAACTATTTATGTATTTTGACTGGGATCTTATTAGTCGTCATAATCACACGATAATTAACGCCATACTAGTACACGTTGATGAACAAAGGAAATAGTGGCGCAACTGTTGTTCAATTTCAGCGCAACTATTTATATATATTTACTGGGATCTCATTACTCGTCATAATATTTAATGCCAACATATACGATGATGGTCAAAGGAAATAAGGTCAGCTTGGACGATTTCGGTGTTGCCAGACTATTAGTAAAAAAAAATAGGGTAAAGTAAGGTAAATAAATCGAATGTGTATTCATGTTAATTCAGTTTTCTTGTGGCTTAACAAGTTAATTAAAAAAAAAACATTTTGATTATTTATTTTACTTTTTTTGTTATATTTCTTTACATTATACAGACATTAAAAGGCAAGGATATTAAACGTCTCTATGGTTAAAGATATCAAATTGATTAATGAAATAAATGCAGATTCCACACGTTCTTTATATTTTATTCAATACTAGCTTTGGCCGGCAACTTCGTATGCATGGTATAACTACTATATTGCACGCCTCATAAGCGAAGCGTTGAGGTCTTGCTCTACTCTCGATATATGAAAATCAAGCACTTTTCAAACCTAAAAATGATTGTATTTTTTTTCACATTGCACTTATAGGATAATATTATAATACATATGTCAAGAAAAAAACATTAGTTTAAACGTATTTGATATTTTTAAAAAGCAATTATTTAATTATATTATGTTTTTGCTTGAATATTCACAACTTCCATCCGTCAGCCCGTAAACGTCCACTGTTGAACATAGACCTCCCCACGAGAATGCCATTTATAACGGTCCTGTGCCACTTGCATCCGACGGTTTCCTGCGACCTTGATAAAGTCGTCAGTCCACCTAGTGGGGAGTCGTTCTACGCTGCCTCGTCCGATTCGTGGTCGTCACTCTAGAACCTTTCTTCACTTATTACTTTCTACACTTATTCACAAATTTACATAAGTAATATTAATAATATAGATACATGACCATGAGTATGAAAGAGAGTATTGGTGTAAAGATGCGAAAGGGAATGCTCCGATGGTTCGGACATGTGGAAAGAATGCCGAACGAACGTCTGGTTAAGAAGATATACAATGCGAAAGTGGAAGGATGTAGGTACCGAGGGAGACCGAGACTAACCTACCTAGACCAGATCGGTCATGTACTGAAGGAAGGTGTAGTCAAGAGTCTCCGAAACCGGCGAGCGTGTATGAAGAGAATTATGAATGTTGAGGAAGTGAGTGAAGTATGCAGAGATAGAGTTCTCTGGCACTCTGTTCTCTCTGCCTACCCTGCAAGGGATATGGCGTGATGATATGTATGTATGTACCATGAGTATGAACAATCAACACATCACATTCTCTGGGAGTGCGATCTCTGGCGAAACGAGCGTAACCTTATGTTAAACAGTTTGCAAGTCACCTGTGGTGTAGTATACTATACGGACCTTGTGGCAACTCGAGAAAATTACCGTGCGTTCATGCGTTTCTGCCATACCTACTGTAGCAATCAATCTTAACGCTCACATATAGGCCCCGTTAAGCTCTTCCGTTTCCGTGGTCCCGTACTTCTGCGCTTATCGTAGCTGTTCACCTCTTTAATTATTGGCTGACTAGTCATTTTATTTTCCTGTCTCCCGCTTTGCCTAGGAGGGAAGTGGAATCACTCTTTCCAACTCCTCCTCTTTAACCTTTTCTAATTAAATTTGTTGCGGGTTCCAAGACAATGAAATCATATCCCGGGACTGCCTGAGAGTCAAACCTTGGTGTCATTTATGGAGACCATTGTGGATCCTGGCTTAGAGGAGTTACAATGGTGGAAATGTGTGGTGGGATTAGTCCCAAAAAAAAATATTGATACATCAATCACAATTATATGTTATCTCAGCAGTTGTGATAACGGCGACTAGGTACATAGGGTGTTTGTCCCATGACATTAATCACATTTACAATACATATGCAGCAATTTTTGTGATGTCAGCCTATGTCATGACAACGGCTACTGTAGTGATTCTCTTACTAAATGCTATCTGCCATGCATGATGCATTCATTTCCTTAGGGAATGTACTCTTACTAGGTGAACCATTTTTTTATAATACAATTTTAGATCATAAATGTATGGAGCTAAGATTCACTTTTGTTTCAGCATGCTATTTTTTAAGACGAACCACGTAGTACACTTTCCCTTAAGTAGAAATTGCCTATAAAGGATTGATTTTTAGAATATTTTATTTTCGACATTACAAAAACAAGACAGTATCTTACGATTTGTGTTATTTTTTATTTAAATAAGAAGATCTAATAAGTGAATCATAGCAAAATTTAATCCCCTATTTTATACCCTTGGAGGATGAAAATTGACGAAAGCTGAAACACGAGTTTATTTAGTTTTACTGAAGGGTATATGTGCTTAGTTTGAAACAAATTTTTTCTTTTCATCCAAACTTTGTTACCGTTGCACCCCCTTTCAGGAATGAATTTTGAACAATCCTTTCTTAGTAAACCTCTATTGAACAAAATTACATATTTCTAGTTTCAGTAATTTCGGCAGACAACCAAGGTAGCTTTAAAAATATAGATTATTCTTGTCTTGATTCAATCCTCAATCCGTAAACCTCCTTAGGTACATAAGCCTCTCCACGAGAATGCCACTCAGAACAGTACTGTGCCACCTACATCCAACAGCTTCCTGCGACTCTAAAGATGCTGCCAAGCCACCTAGTGGGGGTTGATAGCTTGACTAATAATTCGTCTGGTAGGAACCGTATAGTAGATTATCCTACCTTAAGATAAGATTTAATCCAAAACTGAGGATATACTGACTCCTAGAGGGCGACAGGGGCATGCAAAGCCCGTTGATGTACTCGCAATGCAGCGTTTTGTGCAAAACTTGCTCCACATGTAACACAAACATATGGTCTTTCACCAGTATGTGTACGCATGTGATGATTCAGGATCTCATTAGTCTGAAAACGATTACAAATATCATCTCAGCTCATATATGTCCCACTATTGGGCTCGAGCCTCCTCCACAATAGAAGGGAAAATGACCTATTCCACGCTAGCCAGACGTGTTGGTATAGGGGTTTAATTCGAGGTTTATTTCTCTTGCATAAATGTTATGTCCATATTTTACCCCTTAGTCGTCTCTTACGATCACCCACGGGTAAGATATGGGGTAGTGAATTGTATTCTTACTCCGTCACCACACGGATATTCTAATTTTAATCATACTAATATTATAACCGTTTATAAGTACTCTTCTAGAGAATTTATAAACTATGATCGACAATCCGCCTGCCATGTGGATATTATATTATCTTCCATTTGACGAGGCCTTTGCCCAACAGTGGAATACGTTAGGTTGATGGTTAGATAGATGGACTCACAGAAAATCCACGGCCACACAATGGACACATTTTATTCTTGGGCGGTAAAATTCCTTCGTGGACTCGTCGCGTATGTTTAATTAAGTCGGCGTTGCGTGTGAAATTCTGTAACCAACATAATGTATGGACACATCAACTCATTGTACACAATTATGCACTCACCAACTCAATATACACAATTATGCACTCACCAACTCAATATACACAATTATGCACTCACCAACTCAATATACACAATTATGCACTCACCAACTCATTATACACACAATTATGCACTCACTAACTCATTATACACAATTATGCACTCACCAACTCATTATACACAATTATGCACTCACTAACTCATTATACACAATTATGCACTCACTAACTCATTATACACACAATTATGCACTCACTAACTCATTATACACAATTATGCACTCACCAACTCATTATACACACAATTATGCACTCACCAACTCATTATACACAATTATGCACTCACTAACTCATTATACACAATTATGCACTCACTAACTCATTATACACAATTATGCACTCACCAACTCATTATACACACAATTATGCACTCACCAACTCATTATACACACAATTATGCACTCACTAACTCACTATACACAATTATGCACTCACCAACTCATTATACACAATTATGCACTCACTAACTCATTATACACAATTATGCACTCACTAACTCATTATACACAATTATGCACTCACCAACTCATTATACACACAATTATGCACTCACTAACTCATTATACACAATTATGCACTCACCAACTCATTATACACACAATTATGCACTCACCAACTCATTATACACACAATTATGCACTCACGAACTCATTATACACAATTATGCACTCACCAACTCATTATACACACAATTATGCACTCACTAACTCATTATACACACAATTATGCACTCACTAACTCATTATACACAATTATGCACTCACTAACCCATTATACACAATTATGCACTCACCAACTCATTATACACACAATTATGCACTCACTAACTCATTATACACAATTATGCACTCACCAACTCATTATACACACAATTATGCACTCACTAACTCATTATACACACAATTATGCACTCACCAACTCATTATACACAATTATGCACTCACTAACTCATTATACACAATTATGCACTCACCAACTCATTATACACAATTATGCACTCACTAACTCATTATACACAATTATGCACTCACCAACTCATTATACACACAATTATGCACTCACGAACTCATTATACACAATTATGCACTCACCAACTCATTATACACACAATTATGCACTCACTAACTCATTATACACACAATTATGCACTCACTAACTCATTATACACAATTATGCACTCACTAACTCATTATACACAATTATGCACTCACCAACTCATTATACACACAATTATGCACTCACTAACTCATTATACACAATTATGCACTCACCAACTCATTATACACACAATTATGCACTCACCAACTCATTATACACAATTATGCACTCACTAACTCATTATACACAATTATGCACTCACCAACTCATTATACACACAATTATGCACTCACCAACTCATTATACACAATTATGCACTCACCAACTCATTATACACACAATTATGCACTCACCAACTCATTATACACACAATTATGCACTCACTAAATCATTATACACACAATTATGCACTCACTAACTCATTATACACACAATTATGCACTCACTAACTCATTATACACACAATTATGCACTCACTAACTCATTATACACAATTATGCACTCACCAACTCATTATACACACAATTATGCACTCACCAACTCATTATACACACAATTATGCACTCACCAACTCATTATACACACAATTATGCACTCACCAACTCATTATACACACAATTATGCACTCACCAACTCATTATTCACACAATTACACACACACCCCAACGTATTACATACACACCAATGCACTACACATACATATCAAACAAGTACATATATGTGTACATGTAAAGATATTAATACTCACATACAAAAACATGGACTCTAATATATACACACAAACAAACAGATGCTTAATTAAATTTTAGATAAGAGACGTTCTCATCATCATCATTCAGCGTTGCGCAGTGCACTGCTACAAGAGGACCTACCATAGTATTACGTCTCTCAAGAGAGCACTGCTACCCATTCTTCTATTTCCTATGCTCCATTCCCAATCTTCTTTGTTGTTCTGAGTCTGGGTGTAATTTATATCCGTTAATTGTATACTTGAAAAGTCCCCCACAATACAAGGGCTATTAGCCTTAGTGATGTCTTGTTGAATAAAAAAAACAGATGATTCTCTGTGAAGTCGCTTTAAGAAAAATAATTTTACGTGAAAACGTTCTGACTGATCAAAAATTTCATATATTACAAATTGAAAACTACATTAACTTTTCACTTCACTTCATCAATAGTTTAAGCCAAATTCAAAAGTCACAAATGCTCACATACGAACACACAAATAAAAATTGCTACACACAGACTCACCTTATCGCACGCCTCACATCTATATTTATAAAATTTGAGATGAACCAAATTGTAATGGTCTTTCATATATATATTCTTCGTGAATACCTTATCACAACCGGGACACGATATTCTGCATAAAATAAAAAAAATAAACCGAATTACTGAAATTTTTAGCATTTAATATGCTTAATTATTTATAAATACCCGATACGAATATCGGGTATTTATAAAAAAAAAATAAACCGAATTACTGAAATTTTTAGCATTTAATATGCTTAATTATTTATAAATACCCGATACGACTATCGGGTATTTATAAAAAAAAAAAAAAACCGACTTAAAGATCAGTTATTTTTGAAGTCTATAAAATATAGGAGCGCTTTGAGCTTAGATTAGATTTTGGATTGGTTGGCAGCGGCCTAGCTGTACCCTTGGTATTGCAAAGGTCTATGAGCGGAAGAAACACCATCAGATGTGCTATTCGCTCGTTTGCTACCATAAAAAAAAACGTGTACAACTTGGAACGCCGACAGAGGTGATAACTTAAACTAATCTAAGTTAGGGATATTCGATGTACATCGATGCATCGAAAACATCGATGTTTACAATGCGATACATCGAATCGATCCGATGTTTTGAAGAGCTATCGAAATACTCGATGTATCGAAGTTTTCTCATAAAACATCGAAACAATGATAACCAGTAAATGCCACAAAAAAGACCTTTTTTTTTTTTTTTAGAAATCTGTTTTATAAGGGACTGGAATAGGTATAAATGCCACAAAAAGGACTTTTTTTTTTAGAAGTAACACTTTTGAAATAAAACTACTTTTACGGATTCTATCGCGTTTGTATTTGATTTATAATTTCCCAACGTTTCGAACACTTTACAGTGATCATGGTCACGGGAGGACTGAACTGAGGAAGTAACACTTTTGATATGACTTTAGAAAAAGTACTCGATGTTTAAAAACATCGATGTTTTCATCCGATACATCGAAAGACATCGATGTACAGTTTCGATTTATCGAATCAAAAAAAACATCGATGTTTTTTCAAAGTGGACACCCCTAATCTAAGTTGAACTAATTAATATTGAAATTGTTTAACTTGAGAAAAGCTTAGGTTATTACTTAAATTTTATGTATATTAATATGATAATATAAGGAAATGTTATTTATTAATAAAATATTATAACATTACATCTTAATGCGGCTAGTGCTGTGGGTTAGAGTGGGAGAGGAGGAGCCTGCCTACCGCTGCCGTATTCGTTCCCAATTTTTAATGCCAGAAATCAATAATATCCCTAGAAAAGGCAGCGCTGACTCACAGTTTATCCAATCAAGTGCCATTAGCAACAATTATATGAGCAACAATTCTCAATTCGATATAAAATCTTCCGTTGGATCTCATACAAGCATTGCGAGCAGTCGGTTACCACCTTCACGGAGTGAAGACGCATTAGTGCTTCAAAATGAAAATGTAGAACCGAAATCGAGACCTCATAGTATTAACACTAGTGCTTCAACAACATCAATGCCTTTATTAACCGTGAAAGAGAAAGGGAAGCCAGACAGACGTGCGCCGTTACGCGTTACGTAACGAAGCGGTTTTATTCCCCCATAAGAAGTTATCCTTCCATGTGGTGACGAAGTAAGAATACAATTCACCACCTTTTATCCGTGGGTGATCAAAACATGCATAATACATGTGTGCAAGAAAAGAAAAACTCGAAACAAAACCCTATACCAACACGTCTGACCAGCGTGGTATAGTAGGTCAATTTCCCTCCTAATATGTAGGCTCGAGTACAGCAGTGGAACATATATGAGCTAAGATGATGAACAAGATTTAACGGGTTGAGAGCCCTCAGCGCTCACCCACAGTCCGGGTAAAGTTGTCATAGCCATCTGAGGCTAACAACTAAGACAAACAAAAAAAAAAAAAAAACAAGATTTCATTTAAAAAAAAATAAGTATGTGCTCCGACGCACGACTGGAGTTTACTCCTTAAGTACGATTTTGATAACAGGCGCAAAAAAAGCTCATTTGACTAAAAATACTATATATATAAATTTTTATTAACATTTATTAAAACTGTTCAGTGAAGTATTATCACACGTCAGAAAGTGAAAGGTGCGCAGAATAGTCTACGCACCAAAAAACGTAACGAGGTCATTCGATCACTAGATTTTACTCCTCAAATTTTTCTCATACCCGGGCGCCTTATATGAAAATCGATTCTTAAGGAGTAAGCTCCAAATGAAACTCACCGATTCTTTTTTTTCTTAAGATTATGACGTACACTATTATTCAAATGCCATTTGTATCTATAAGTGTCTTGGTAATGTGTATCGCATTCAACGCAGTAGACCGCGTCACTGGTATTTACTTCATGAGTAGTCCTGTTATGAAACCATAAACCGTTGTAACGACTAAAATATTTTTTACATTGCTTGCATTCAAATTTTGTGTGACGCTTTCTGAAATATAATCAATTGAAAGCTTTTAAACGCGCTGTCGAATTTATTTTGTGAGTATTCAATGACATTGATCTGTCACGCTCGTGCTATGCATGGAGAATAGAGTAAGGAGTAACATCTCAGTGTATTAAGAAGTGTCCAATGGACGGGAGCAAATTAAGGTGGCGCTATAGTAGCAAGTGGAAGCATTTTAAAAAGAGCGCCACAAATTTCATAGGTTCATAGGTTATTATTTATCAAATCACAGCTGACTACGTAACTCAGCACACTTCACTCTGCTTATTACTGCTACATTCATATAATTTCCACTTGCTACACTAGCGCTATTTCGGTGAGTGTTCGAACAATAATTTGCTGTTTACAAGTGGACACTTTTTGGGACTAATCCCCCATACAAGATGGTATTCCTTAGTTTCTACCTTCCATAGTGCTATGTAACGCTCGTTCGTGTAAACTCGGCTCTCGTCGGCTATTGGAACATTTATAAAGTACGATACGAATAGAACATAATATCAAATTAATATATGTATATTTATTATATTAACATAATATTAAATTAATATATGTATATATATTTTTCACTTCGTAATCGGGTTTTATAAATAATATATGTATATCCCTACTAATATATAAATGTGAATGTAAGTTTGTTTGTTACGCTTTCACGCTAAAACTACTCAACCGATCATCATGAAACATTGTACACATATTCTTGGAGGTATTAAAAGTAACATAGGATACTTTTTATTAAAAAAAAATCAAAATTTTTATATGAAAATTAAAAAAAATTGTTTGTCAAAAAATCTCAAAATCTAGCTTCTTCAACGCCATCTAGCAGTCCAGTAATGAAGTTCCAACCCTGAGTATTGTAATACCGTTGCACTGTATTACCGACGGTCAAAAATAAAGATAGGGGATCAAAAACTTTAGGAAAGTAACCTTTTACGCGGGCGAAGCCGCGGGCAGAAGCTAGTACAATTATAATTATATAGCAAGGTATTAAGTTCACATATAGGCCCCATAAGCGTTGCCATATCCGTGGTGCTGTACTGCTGCGCTTCAGGTATCAGTACATGCTCTTATCTATTGGCCTATTAGCCAAGTTTTGCTTCATGTCTCCAACTATGCATCGGAAGGAGATGGAATTTTTTCAACTCCTCCCGTTTTTGAAGTGAAAACTTCTTTAGGCGCGTTGAGCGTTTTTGGAGGGGAAAAACTTATAGGTTCGCGTCACCGACATGCTAATGCTAATAGTATATCTATAGCTATGTGAAAACTTCTTTAGGCGCGTTGAGCGTTTTTGGAGGGGAAAAACTTATAGGTTCGCGTCACCGACATGCTAATGCTAATAGTATATCTATAGCTATGTGAAAACTTCTTTAGGCGCGTTGAGCGTTTTTGGAGGGGAAAAACTTATAGGTTCGCGTCACCGACATGCTAATGCTAATAGTATAACTATAGCTATGTGAAAACTTCTTTAGGCGCGTTGAGCGTTTTTGGAGGGGAAAAACTTATAGGTTCGCGTCACCGACATGCTAATGCTAATAGTATATCTATAGCTATGTGAAAACTTCTTTAGGCGCGTTGAGCGTTTTTGGAGGGGAAAAACTTATAGGTTCGCGTCACCGACATGCTAATGCTAATAGTATATCTATAGCTATATGAAAACTTCTTTAGGCGCGTTGAGCGTTTTTGGAGGGGAAAAACTTATAGGTTCGCGTCACCGACATGCTAATGCTAATAGTATATCTATAGCTATGTGAAAACTTCTTTAGGCGCGTTGAGCGTTTTTGGAGGGGAAAAACTTATAGGTTCGCGTCACCGACATGCTAATGCTAATAGTATATCTATAGCTATGTGAAAACTTCTTTAGGCGCGTTGAGCGTTTTTGGAGGGGAAAAACTTATAGGTTCGCGTCACCGACATGCTAATGCTAATAGTATATCTATAGCTATGTGAAAACTTCTTTAGGCGCGTTGAGCGTTTTTGGAGGGGAAAAACTTATAGGTTCGCGTCACCGACATGCTAATGCTAATAGTATATCTATAGCTATGTGAAAACTTCTTTAGGCGCGTTGCGTTGATCATTGTGGTTTAAAGGTTATTTTACTAGCGTGGTAAAACCGATTCCTAGATGTTCGATAATATTTTATATTTTTATACAAAAATTAGAAAATTATTATTATTTCAATTAGTCTTAAGTTAATAGTTTTCACTTCTATCGGCAGTCCCCATGACTGCCTGTTGTTTTTTCTCTTCTAATTAAATTTGTTGCAGGTCCCAAGAAAATTAAAAGCGTTTCCCGGGACTTCTCATGGTGGGATTAGTCCCAAAAAAAAATTACAAGCCCAGCTGTGGGATATGTTATGAACTAATAATAATAATGATTCATCAATAATTAAACTAAAAAATACCTGATATGATTCTCAATAGAGTATCTCGTCTTGAAATTAATACCACAATGGTCGCAGATAAAATTTTCATGCCATTCTTTATAGTGTTTAAAGAACTCTTTACGCCTGTAAGGAAAATCAGTATAGGATTAAATTAAATTTCACTACGCAAAGTATTCCTTGAGAGACTCTTCTGTTTAAACGGATCACTCAATATTAGGGGCACCTTTTATTAGGGCTACATGTTGGGCGGCGCAACCGCGAGTACCTCCACCTGATGCCGCCCTAGCCGAGGCAGCGGGTGACCGGACCGGGGATTAGTCTGGTCGCCCCGAAGCGAGGCCACCGCGTGAAGACGACGCCCCGACGACGAAAGCTGCCGGGGCGTCGACTCGAGAGGATACCCGCGAGGGTGAACCGCCGGGCGGGCCACCGAAGACAAAGACCGGGTTCCGGTGGCCCGCTCGCACGGCGTGGAGAGGTACTTGTAGGGGGGGGGTCTATGGGGTCGTGCGCCGCTTCTTCTGTCGCTCCGGGCGGATTAGCGGGGTGAGAAGATTATATAGCCCGCCGCCAAAAAAAAAAAGGGCTACATGTTACTAGTCGTACCCGTTACTAGTGGTACCCAATACTAGTGGTACCCGTTATTAGCTGTACCCTTTATTAGGTGTACCCTTTATTAGGTGTACCCTTTACTTGAGGTACCATTTACTAGGGGTACCCTTTACTAAAAACAACTCTTTCCACGTGTAGACTAATTAACGGACAGATACAGACTTGGATCATCATCTTGGATGGAATCATTTTAGGGATGCACAAATTAAGAATGTTGGAGATTAGAATTTTCCTATTGCGGAGGTGACTAGAACCCAGAAGTAGGGTGTATTTTAAATGTGAAGTATTTATTTATAACCTAGGACATCAAACACTGATACTTAGTAATTAAAACATAAATAATCAAACATCCATGTGGTGACGGAGTAAGAATACAATTTACCACCCCCTATCTTACACTTATGACCGTAAGAGACGACTAAGGGATATGAAACGAATAAAACATCTATGCAAGAGAAGGAAATCTCGAAAAAAAATCCCCAATACCGACATATCTGATCAGCATGGTATAGTAGGTCAATTTCCCTCCCATTATGGAGAAGGCTCGAGCCCAACAGTGGGACATATATGAGCTGAGATGAAAATAATCAATATAATATCAAAATCTCACCCAAATTTCAATTTACATTTAACACACTGAAGTATTTTTCGATGTTTCCCATAATGCTTACGCCTTTGCGATTTGTCGTTACAACTATAATCGCATAGCGTACAATTATACTTATAGAAATGTCTATTCAAATGCATCACAAGATGGCGCTTTGTTAATATATTCGATTGACATATATCGCAGGTATACGGGGTTACCTGAAATGTTAAAATCGTATCAAAACATTGCATAGTCAATTAAACAAACATAATCAATGGAAACCATATTAACTTTTCACTTCATTTTATAAACAGACCCAAACAGTTCACGTCAAATTCTTAAATTGCAAGAACGCTTAAGCCGATCGTGGCTCTTTATCTTTTGTTCCTCGCTCTCGTTTGCACGCTCGGCTCAGGCGGAACGTGACACTTTTTCGTGCGTGCAGCCGACGTTAATTGATTTTTCGTCCATCATCATCATCATCACAGCCTATAAATATCCCACAATTGGGCTCGGGCCTCCTCCGTAATAGGAGGGAACCTTAACCTACTATAACTGCGCTAATCAGACGTGTTGGTGTAGGGTTTGTTTCGAGTTTTCCTTCTCTTGCATAGATTTTATATGCATTTTATATCTCTTACGATCACCCACGGGTAAGATAGAGGGTGGTGAATTGTATTCTTACTCCGTCACCACATGGATTTATCGTTTCAAAATCGGTCACGTCGTATGAGTATGTTTTGCATCGTAGTATTACACACTTAGGAGAACACCAGTATATGCCTGTTACCTTGACTTATCAAAAGCGTTTGATATGGTGTCATATGACGTTCTATGGACTAAATTGCAACGTGATACAAGTGTACCCCCTGAGGTGATAATGTTATTTAAATATTGGTACGATAATCAAATAAATCTAGTGAAGTGGGCAGACACATACTCGATAGAGTATGGGTTGGAGTGCGGTGTGAGGCGGGGGGCTTGACCTCTCCAGCACTCTTTAACCTATACATGAACAGTCTGATCGAGGATCTCAGCAGCACAGGTATAAGGTATCACATTAATGGTACATACATACATACATATCATCACGCCATATCCCTTGCAGGGTAGGCAGAGAGAACAGAGTGCCAGAGAACTCTATCTCTGCATACTTCACTCGCTTCCTCAACATTCATAATTCTCTTCATACCCGCTCGCCGGTTTCGGAGACTCTTGACTCCACCTTCCTTCAGTACATGATCGATCTGGTCTAGGTAGGTTAGTCTCTGTCTCCCTCGGTACCTACATCCTTCCACTTTCGCATTGTATATCTTCTTAACCAGACGTTCGTTCGGCATTCTTTCCACATGTCCGAACCATCAGAGCATGCCCTTTCGCATCTTTACACCAATACTCTCTTTCATTCCTACTCGCTCTCTTACGTCGTCGTTACGAATGCGGTCAGTCAGCCTAACTCCACAGATTTTCCGCAGAGATCGCATTTCGACCGCATTAATTTTACTTTCATACTCTTTTCTGCATACCCAACTCTCGCTTCCATACAGTAATGTTGGGACAAGCACTGCGTTATGTATTGCTACACGTGCCTTCTGGCTGAGGTAGTGGCTGCCGAGAAGTTGCCCCAACGCTCCGTTCACTCTATTTCCCGCATTCACTCTTCGCTCTATATCAGTGGTGTACGTTCCATCTCGGCTAAATCCACATCCAAGATATACAAATTCATCCACTTGCTGTAGTACATCATTACCTATTGTTACTCTTACATCTGTTCTGGCTTCATCTCTTTCAAAGACCATTATTTTGGTTTTGCTCACATTCACTCAAAATATGGTTAATAAATTTAATTACTTGGGCCACTGGGTCTCGGCGGACCTCAAGGATAATACAGATTTGGAACGGGAGCGCAGGTCGCTGGCTGTTCGAAGCGGTATGCTGGCTCGCAGGTTCGCTCACTGCACTACCCCAGTAAAGGTTACGCTTTTCAAAGCTTATTGTCAAAGTTTTTATACGTGCAGCCTGTGAGTGAACTTTACGCAGAAGGCATACAGTGACCTGCGTGTACAATATAATAACACGTTCCGAGCGTTGTCGCGTTTTGGTAACGCGTCCGGCATGTTTTCTGACGCGAACGTAGATAGTTTTTCGGGCGTCACGCGTAAGAGAAGCGCCTCGCTATTACGTCGTATACGCGCCAGCCCCAATAACATAATAAAGGGTTTGACTGATTGGTGGGAATCTCCGATCCTGAGGCGTTGGATACGACTGCATGCAGTTAAGTAGACACCTTTTTTTTTTTTTTTTTTTTTTTTTTTTTTTTTATTGGTGGGCGATGGATGCGTCTCGCCCCGCCGAATCGGTCCGGGGTGACGGAAAGGCGGCGCGTGACCCCATAGACCCACCGTAAAACCTTCTCTCTTCGCCGTGCGAACGGACCACCGGTACTCGATTTTAACTTCGGTGGCCAGTTAAGTAGACACCCTCAGGTTGAGACGAACAGTTTTTATTTAGTTTTGTTTATAGATTATATGTTAATTATGTCAATGTTACTGACACTAGTTCTTAAGTATTTATTGTTACCAACAAAATATGGAGCTCTATACTCTGAAATAAAAATTATTACTATTATTGTCACGCTTACCTTCTCATGAAACTTTCTGACATGTTCTTCTAACAGTTGCGCATTAGGAAAACTTAACACGCATTTTATACATTTATGTGTTATAGATTTAAAATAGACACTTTCCCTTTCATTTTGCATCTTTGAAACCACATTCTCATATTTAATCTGTATTTTATTAAAAAAATATTTTTTATTATCTGTGACGATTCGAAATTTTCGCTTTTTAATCTGTGATGATTTTTTGCAACGGCTATTGGTTTCTAGTTCTGAAATAATTAATAAAATTAAAAGTTTTAAATAGGACTCAATATGAAGGCAGGTCTGATGAATGGAACTAGTTAAAATTAATACAATGAGACCAAATTTGATTGGTTTACTAATAGATTTATCTTAGCAGTAGGACCACGCTCTTGACAGTCTCTGTCTCCAGCCGTGGGCCGGTCCGTCCGGGGTAGTAGTACCACACTGAGCGGAAGATCGACGTCTGAGTAATGGCAATGTGATATTGCGGTTCGTTCGGTGAGCGAGAGAGCCGGCAACCTAACTGGGTTTGAAGTTTCTATTGGTAGGCAGCGGTCTAGATATACCCTTGGTATTGTAGGTGTGCTACTTGCTTGTTTGCCACCATAAGCAATAAAAAGGCAATCCAGGATTTCGTCTCCCACTTTTAACGTCCATCATCAGTACAGTTCAGTTAGTAAGCTATACATTTTAATTTAATTGTTTTTAGATTAAAATTAAAAAAAGGAAACTTACCAATCAATGGCGCTTCAATAAATATTTCCTCATCATCACATTTCATATACTGATGATCAATTGGCGATTTATCATCTTGTTCATCATCATCACCGACTCCCTCTGTGACATGAACGTCCACATCCGTGTCAGCGACATCCTCAAATACGTATAGTGTTTGGGGATGGTCATCTTTCAATATCACCGATGTGAAACTTGACAAAGAAACCAAATCATCCTAAAAAGAAAACATATTTTTAAACACCCACAGCATCACATGATAATAATATCCATTTCTGGTGTCACACTAGCTGTTATAACAACAACGACGATAAGCTGACAAAGCCATCTGCGGCTAACAGCTAAATTCACACACAAAAAAAAAGAAATAACGACGATTACATAGAACCCTTGCTGCATGTGTTCCAATTTTTTTTTTGACCTCCAATACTAAAAGAGGGGTATTATAAGTTTGACATATCTATGTGAAGACTAAAAAAATATTTTTTTAGTCAGGGTTTAGTAGAAGTCAATATATTACAGCGCCACCTGCTGGCGAGTTACATCAATGTGAATAGCAGTTAAACCTTCTCCGGGAAAAAATATACATACATAACAATTTTTCATAATTATCAGTCAAATAGTTTCTGAGTTTAGAAATGTTATACATACAAACATCCTCTTTTTAAACATCATCACAGCTCAGAATATTTCCCACTGTTGGGCTCGAGCCTCCTCCGAAATGGATGGGCAATTGATCTACTATGCCACGTTGGTAAGACGTGTTGGTATAGGGTTTTGTTTAGAGTTTTCCTTCTTTTGTATAGATGTTATATGCGTTTTATATCACTTAATTGTCTCTTACGATCACCCACGGGTAAGATAGGGGGTGGTGATTTGTATTCTAACTCCGTCACCACATGGATTTTTAATAATTTACCTTATTCGAAGACATTAGTTCTAGAGACTTCCTCAACCGTAGTTGTAATAAGCATACTCTTTTTAATACAGCCAAGCATTCCCAGCATAGTTCTATATTGTCCAGATTACAATTCTGCAGATGTGATTGACCAGGCTGAAACAAAACAGAGATATAGTGGAAGGACCACGCTGTTGACAGTTCTCTGTCTACAGCCGCGGGCCGGTCCGTCCGGGGTAGTACCACACTGAGCAGAAGATCGACGTCTGAGCAATGGCAATGTGCTAATTTATTTTTTTTGTTTTTCCGCAAGGTGGAGGACCATGTATGTGTATGTACATGGACCCACCCTGCAAACACCTCTCTTCGCCGTGCGAGCGGGCCACCGGTACCCGATCTTTGACTTAGGTGGCCATTGGCAATGTGCTATTGCGGTTCGTTCGGTGAGCGAGAGAGACGGAAGCCGAACTGCGGTGGGTTTTGGGGCTTGTATTGATAGGCAGCGGCTTAAGCTATACCCTTGTTATTGCAAAGGTCCATGGGCGGCGGTGACACTTACTATCGGGTGTGCTGTCTGCTAGATTGCCAAAAAAAAAACCAGAGATATCATATTTTTTATTGTTTATGGTGGCAGGTGGCAAACAATTGGATATTCGAAATGAAATTTATAATAGTAGAACCAAGCTGTTGACAATTCTCTGTCTACAGCCGCGGGCCAGTCCGTCCGGGGTAGTACCACACTGAGCAGAAGATCGACGACTGAGTAATGGCAATGTGCTATTGAGCTTCGTTCTGTTATTCTGGAGCTCATAGTTTTGTTTTTAATAAAAGGTTTTAATTGTTACAAACACTTTTAATCAAATATAAAATTTATAAATGATTTTTAATTATAAATCGACCAGCGCGAATGAGATTTGTGACTGGACTGACTGTTGAATGTGTGGGATGAGCGGCAGAAGAGAGCCTAGAAATGCTGATACGGCAGAAAAGGTGAAAGCGAAGAGATACATGGAAGTATTACAGTTATAACAGTTCGTTGAACGAGAGAGCCGGCCAGCTTAACTTTCGAGGTGGGTTTGGGGTTTCCATTGGTAGTCTTAGCTGTACTCCTGGTATAGCAAAGGTCCATGAGCAGCAGTAACACTCGTTTGCCAAAGACATCAATAAAAAAATCAAACTTAACAAAAAAAAACAATAGATTCCTTAATAAAAAAAAAATACATTAATTAAAAAAATCTTGATTACGAGCGAAAAATTATTGTCATACGTAGAATGTGTAAACAATGTCGGGTAGATGGCACCACACATAGGATGTGTAAACAATCTTCGGTAGATGGCACACGTCTCCTTTAAAGACGGAAATATAATACGAGCTGATAATTGAATGTCATACGACACGCTCTCGCTCACGCTGGTGTAATTGGTAGCACGATTGGAACGGATTCCCAATAGGTTTGAGTTCGTATCTCAGGAGTGACATTAATTTTTCGCTCGTAATCAAGTTTTTACAACTAATCAAGCATGTTAATTTTCATTAATTTGAATACTTACGTTATATTCAATATCTGATGCTATTTTCCTGAATATATCTTTAAGTTCTCCTAATGGCGATAACTTCCTGTCCACAGTCAAGCAAACAACACATTTGCTTACTGAAAAAAAGAAACGTGTCTTTGAAATACCTTTAGTCTTCTTCTTCTTCTTATGTATTGGCAATCAGATATTTATACGAGCTATTGGTGCCAGTGTAGAGTTATAAATATCTTCACGTTTTTAGTTTTTCAGGTTAGTCATTGTCTAAGTCAAATTGTAGCCATCAACAGTGCTATGGCCTCACTGTTAAAGGTATCTTGCGGGAATTTTGATGGAAAACGAAAACATTGTAAAGCACTTTTATATGATATTCACTACATCCCAGTAGTTCCGCTGCATCACATTACATAAAATGCCATCAAAATTATCTAATATAACACGTTAAAACACTAAGATATCGAATATAATACAAGACCACACGTTTTCAAATTCCCGTCAAAAGTCCACCTTTAGTCTTAAAAATATATTACTGATACATAAAGTGACCATTTATTATTTGACTCAAAACGGGACATTTAAAAATATACCTGAAATGCTTAGTTGTATTTTATTTATTTTAAAATAAATTTGTTGAACAAATTTGTTTTAAAATAGCTTGTGAACATTTTAAGTTAGAATTAAACTCTTGACACGATTTTTTATATTCTATACATCCATACATATCATCACGCCATATCCCTTGCAGGGTAGGCAGAGAGAACAGAGTGCCAGAGAACTCTATCTCTGCATATTTCACTCGCTTCCTCAACATTCATAATTCTCTGCATACACGCTCACCGGTTTCGGAGACTCTTGTCTCCACCTTCCTTCAGTACTTGACCAATCAATTGGACAGAAAAATCCCAAAAATCAAGGACATCTGGATATATTACGAACAAAACTTATTTTTTATATTTCTAAACATGATTCTCATAGGAGCATATTTATGCTTATAGAACACAGTTTCTTTAACTTGTAACTTCATGCATTTTGTTAAAGTTCCCTAACAAAAGCGAATCCTTAACTCTTGTACCTTCTGGTCAAGTCACGTCTGGAGTAGTATACTATATACTGATTTTACAGTAATTTGAGCAAATTTCTGTGCGTTCAAGCTCATCTACTATTGCAATCAACCTTAAGGCTCACATATAGAGCAGAACACTTAAGCTTTGTCGAATCCGTGATGCTGTGTGGTAGTACTTTGCTCGTGGATGTCTTAAAGACGACTAAGAGCCTTATAACGACTTGGGCCAACTCCATCTGATGCCGTTTGGTCAACAATTACATTCACAAGTAGTGTTGACGTCTGACAGGCGGCCGGTCATAAAACTATTGCCAATAACTTTTACAATATGTACTATGAAACAAGAGTACATATTGTATCGACCCCAAGTAATTGGGATAAGAGGAGAATGATGATAATGATGTATCTGTGACGCTGTACTGCAGTTCTTATGCTAATTGTGTTACTTACCTATTAGTTTATTAGTAAATTTTTGCTTCATATCTCCCAAGGGAAAAGGGGAATTCTCCAATTCCTCAGGTATATATTTTCTAATTATATTTGTAACAAATATCTTGGGTCTTCTTGAAACTTCAATGTCATTATTTGAAACCATTGTGGATCCTGCAACACAGAAGTTATAGTGAAGAAAATGTGTGATTATACTCAAAGTCTTGTATTTTGTTGCAAATGGAGTAGAATTTCAGCGCTGTGAAGCACAGCAACGCACCACCACAAGCAGACCGGCCTGCGGCTGTAGACAGAGAACTGTCAACGGTGTGGTGCTAGCTAGTTTCTTATGTTTACGCGAGTAATACACATTTGAAATAAAACTACTTTTACGGATTCTATAGCGTTTGTATTTGATTTTTATATTTCCCGACCTTTCAAACACTTTACAGTGATCATGGTCACGGGAGGACTAAGGTGTCACACGTTCAATAAGTCACCGTTATTACAGAAATTTATATCTACCGACTACAGTATCAGTTATTAAAAGTTTGACCCCACATTTTAATACAAATTCATTGCCAGTACAAAAAGAAAAATCAAATACAAACACGATAGAATCCGTAAAAGTGGTTTTAGTCCTACCACTAATAAATTTTGGACAACTTTAATCTTAACATTCATGTCACATATGCTTGCTAATTATTTTCTATTATATAAATTTTATAGGAAAGCCTTTACCATGAAATAACCTTACTCTAAAAGGTTACTTGAACTAGACCGACAAGTAAGCCTTAAATTTTATTTTTTAATTTACTTTTGGTGGCAAACGAACAAGCAGCACACCTGGTTGTAAGTGTCACTGCCGCCCATGGACCTTACTATGCCAAGGGTATAGCTAAGTCGCTGCCTGCCAATACAAATCCCAAACCCACTCAGTTGGGCTTCCGGCTCTCTCGCTCATCGAACGAAGCCCAACAGCACATTGCCATTATTCAGACGTGGATCTTCTGCTCAGTGTGGTACTACCCCGGACGGACCGGCCCGCGGCTGTAGACAGAGAACTGTCAACAGCGTGGTCCTACCATTAAAATGAATGTATAATTCTACTAATATTATAAATGTGAAAGTTTGTGAAGATGTTTGAATGTTTAATATACAACCGTGTTTATACGGTTGTATATTAAATACACTACTGAACAGATTTGGATAAAAATTGGCATATAAATATACCATTTGCTGGATAAACACATAGGATAAGTTTATCCAGGTAATATATTCCCTTGAGATAACAGTTCACCTATGGAAAGATAACTTTTTACCTAAAGTATGAAATATGCCATCATCATTATTATCACAGCCCATATATTATGTCCCACTGTTGGGCTCGGGCCTCCTCCATAATGGAAAGGAAATTAACCTACTATACTGGGCTGGTCAGATGTGTTGGTATATGTTTTTGTTTCGAGTTTTCCTTCTCTTGCATAGATGTTATATGCGTTTTATATCCCTTAGTCGTCTCTTACGATCACCCACGGGTAAGATAGGGGGTGGTCAAATTTTTACTCCATCACCACATGGATAAAATGAAATATGTCCTACCTTCTAATTCCATTGTCACAGGCATTTCCTCATTAATTTCATGATCGCTGTCATATTTTTTTGATGTGTTATTCTCTGAAAGTTAAATATTATTTTACTAAATACTGGTCAAACTGAGTTATTTGGCTATTTTGTTACCCCAATAATTTTAATGTTGCCAGACTATTTTCTTCTTCACGTCAGCTTAGGGGCCATTCATAAATTACGTAAGACGTTTTTGTGTTGACTGAATACTATAACTTCTTACTATAAGGCAGGGGGGTAGTAAATGGCCACCAAAGACAAAGATCGGGTACCGGTGGCCCGCTCGCACGGCGAAGAGAGGAGTTTTTCATGATGGGTCTATGAGGTCACGCGTCGCCTCTTCCGTCACCCCGGACCGATTTGGCGGGGCGAGAGGCATCCATTGCCCACCGCATAAAAAAAACCTTCAGTGAACATTACTTAAGATATTAAATTTAAAATTACAAATTTTGGTCAAAAATGTGATAGATTAATAAGATTAATGTTATTGCAGTGAGTTAATGATACCTACTTGTAGTAAGAAGATTGTAATAAAAGATATCTTCAGAATAAACGGAGTTATATTTGATCAATAGCGCCTTTTCTTTCAAAAATTCTTATTAAGGTGCAGAGGGGAGTGGTTGCAATCTTATGATGTCTTACGGTAGGAGGGGTGGGGGCCAAATCATTCTTCAAAATCTCTTACGTAATTTATGAACGGCCCCTTACAGGCGTTCCATGGTTGGGCATGAGCCTCTTCATAATAGAAGATATATAATCCACTACATCATACTGTTCGAATAGATCTCAGCTCATATACATCCCACAGCTGGGCTGGAGCCTTCTACTTTCATTTACTATTTTACGCTGGGCAGATTCGTCTTCGATTTTTAACCCTTAGTCATTTTTAATAACATCATCATCATCATCACATCCCATAAATATCTCACTGTTGGGCTCGGGCCTCCTCCATAATAGGAGGAGATCACCCACGGGTAAAATATGGGGTGAATAGTATTCTTACTCCGTCACCACACGGATTTTTTTTTAATAACACCCACAGAAAAGAAAAGACTCACAGAAATGGGGTGGTGGTATTCTTACACCATCCCCGCATGGAAATGGGGCAGACGAAAAATATATATACCTGGCATGTTTAGAACAGGAACTGCTAATTTACATAATCTGTTATTCGGATATTTGTGTATATCTTCAAAATGTCTGGCACAAACTCGTCTGTTGTGAACTATTATGTCAGTGTCCAATTTACTTATATCCCCACCTATATTTAAAATCCAAGTCGTCAATTTTTCCGCATTCGTTTCTGGATTTGGGAATCGGTGTAGAACGACATCTGTGAAGAATAGATCATCATTCTCCCACTCTTGTCCCAATTACTTGGGGTCGATACAAAATGTGCTCTTATTCAATAGTACACATTGTAAAAGTTATTGGCAATAGTTTTATGACCGGCCGCCTGCCAGACGTCAACCCTCCTTAGGAATGTAATTTTTTACCAAATGGCATCAGATGTGGCCCAGGTCGTTATAAAGCTCTTAGTTGTCTTTTATGATATCCACGAGCAAAGTAGGGGCTGGTAGTATTTGTAACTAGAGATGAAACGGATATCCGGTAACTATCAAATCAAATCATTTTTATTTGCAAAGAATACAGGTGTAACCAGATAACAAACAACGGTAGATTTTCCTGCCATATTCTGCCTTTAAGACATGCAAATATTGACACATTTTCAATTATTAATTAATTATTATAACCATAACTATACATATTAATATGTGTAATTAAATAATATCACAACATATAAATCTCAAATTACAATTTATTTAAATGTCAAGTGATTATTATTAATTTTTATATGTCATAAATTCGGATAAATTATAGAAATTGTAGCTGATTAACCATTGTCGTAGTTTTAATTTAAAATATTTCTGCGGGAGCTCTCTCAAGTCTCTAGGTAATTTATTAAATATGTTTATGCACATATGGTAAACATTGCTCTTGTTTAATGTCGTCCTACAATATGGAATCACTAATCGCGTGGGATCCCTACAGCTACTTATAACATTATTACTCTTGGAAACAAAAAATGAATAATGATTTTTGACAAACATTGAGACTTCAAGTATATACATGCAGGGTTAACGTCAATAAGTTCATCGATTTAAATATAGGTCTACAAGATTCTAACGGTCCCACTCCACGAACCGCTCTCACACACTTTTTTTGTACAATAAAGGCTTTATGTGCATCTGTTGAATTGCCCCATATTATCAGTCCATATCGTAGTATAGACTCTACATAACCATAATATACTATTAGTGCCGTTTTCTTATCTGATAATGTACGTAATTTTTTAATAGCATATACGAAACCACTTAGTTTACTACATATATTCATTATATGTTTTTTCCAATTGCAATATTTATCTAGTGTTATGCCTAAAAATTTAATAGAGTCTGTTTCTTCTATACTATCATCGTTAATTTTAATATGAGCACTATAGTTTTGGGAATTAATTGCTGAGAATTTTATGTATTTTGTTTTGCTTAAATTTACACTCAAATTATTTCTTTGAAGCCAATCTATTACTGGGATTACCACTTCATTTATTTTTATTTCATGGGTCGTCAAATTATCATCATTAGGAATTATTATCGAGATATCATCAGCAAATAGAACACATTGATGTTTAGTCATATCTGGTCCTATCCAGCCGGATACTGGATAGTAATTCCGAATATCCAGTGCTCCGGCCTCGCAGCTTGCCGAATATTTGGTATCCGGCCAAACCACTATCCGTTTCATCTCTATTTGTAACCGTTACTACACAGCTGTGGAGAATACTTATAACTTAAATTGTCTGTAATTACATTTCAAAGCTATTTTCATTAAAAATCACCTATTATCATTATATTAGTTTGTATATGTTCTACTGTGAGCTCAGGTCTCCTTCATAACAGAATAGAAATTGATCTACTATAACCACATAGGCCAGACAAGTAAATATTGTCAAATATTTCTTCTCTTGCATAGATATGGTGGTAGAAATACAGTCACATTTACAAAGGGAATGGACCTCAATTTTTTTATTTAAGACGATATGGGACTACAGTAAGGGTTACTTACAGTTAGGGTTGATTAATGAGAGTTACAAGAGCAACACTGAAAGGGTATAACTTAATTTTCATGTGTATAGACATTCCTAATGAAGAATACATTCAAAAAGACTGAATATAATCAAATTTATTCATAGTCAATGGCTAATAAGCTAGTCTCTTGTCTGCACCAAACAAAAAGGTGTTCGCTGACATAGAAATAAATATAAGCAAACTTATGAGCAATTAAAGTTGTTAGATGATAAATACTTCTTCTTCTTCTTGATGAACCGATTTTGCGATTAACCGCAACTTCGCCAATGTCCCGTAAGACTCGTTCGTAGGCCATCAAACGAAGGAGATTGTACGGTACGAAATAATATGTAAAGGGCCGGTGAATATATGACTCTAAGATTACATGAGAAATACGGTGACGAGTAGTATACTGAAACAAAAAACAATTCTAACTAGACTGAATGATAAATACTTACTATCTTTCCTAGTGACTGAACAACCGGGCACACAACATACATTCTGTGACATGATTTTATTTAAGTTTTATTTAAAAAATATGAAATGATCATGTAACTTCAAGCACTTGACTAATGACTTCTTTTGGCGGTAGAATTCACGAACCAATGTATTATATTACTCTATGTTCACGAATGTCATGTAGATTCGTACGTAGTCATTATGTGGTAAGAAATAATACAAAAACAGCCCGAGAAAAATAAAAACTAATTGCGATTTACAAAATAAACAATAACTGACACTATTGACAGCTAACTGAGAAAATGTAACTTTTTTTTTAATTATTCAAATGAACAAGGAAATATGGATCAACAGACATTTTTTAAAATTCTCCTATAAGTCATGTAATCATGTTTGACTGAGCGCCGTCAAGCAATTTCAGACTGTTTATACTAAACGATACAATTATCAAAATATCCAAATAGATTTATATAAGTCAATAATACTATAGTAAATATAATATTTTTGAACCATCTCTGTGGTTTAAAAATACTGAAATTCAAATAATTGACCTAGGCGATTAATGGCGGCAATAATTATTTTGAAATGAAAGACTCTTATAATAATTTTTCATTCCCGTTTCTTCCTCTTCCCTACGAGTTGGTTACAGAATGTCTACCTCAATAGTTAACCCGCTGTAGGACGCCGTTCAGGGGATCTGGTCCAGCTTTAATATTTAACGTTATATTACATCCCGGTAGTTGTAAAGACGTCACACTGAAGCTACTTACTGAAAATATTATATACCTTTTTATTAAAAAAAGAGGTCATTGAAAAATTAAAATGAAAGGTCCGTGGACTTAGTAACAGATCTTCTAAGTAGCGGAGGCGTTCTGATGCGGTAGCAGTTTATTGAATTAATTTAAGATAAAATTGACAATAATTAAGAATACCCACTTATGAATTCGGTAACCCGGAGCCTATACTTAGGAATTTCCTAACCCACAGAGAAGGCAACCAAAGTTTAGAAATTCCTCTCAATGTTTAGGGATACTTCGGCAAGTTAGGGTCCTATCTCACCCTTCCATCGATGAATCGTGCAGGAGTTGAGCTCATTGCAAACTAAAAAAAAAAAAAAATACACGTGTTGAAAATGAAACTTCTTTGGCAAACTAATTTTTAAATCTCGCTTACATACATCAACCAATAGCGTGTATTTTTTCTCGATCTCCCTCGCTCTCTCTCATTTGCTCTTTCCCTCCTCTCGCTCCATGGTACTGTGCGTGATGCGATGTTCGCTCTATCTCACTCTCTTTCTCTCGATCTATCTCCCTCGCTTGCTCCCTACTATAGTCCCATGACTATGTGCTTCATGCTATGTTCGCTCTTTCTCACTCTCTATTAATCGCTTTCTCCTTCTTCTTGGACAAAACGTCCCATATTTTCGTGGCACTAACATTGCGTTTCATCTGTAACAATTTTACTCTCATGCACGCAAAGAAGTTTCACTTCAAAAATGGTTCTGAATCTATAAAAATGGAAGACAGAAATTTATTTTAATAGGGAAACTAAATATGCCTGCATACAATTCGAAATAACGATACAAAATAAAAATGCTGAATATAGTTCAAGCTATTTTCTGTTTCATAAAATGAGGAAGACAGACATGAAAGTTTCATTATTATCGCAGATCATATATACGTTTTATTTCGTCGTTCTTAGATCCGATGTTGTGGAGTATCGGCTACGACTGGGCGTTATGAGGGTAGCCTACCTCCTGTGCAACATGTCCAACAAAACTGAGTTGTTTGTAGTCATACTTGGTCTTCACAAAATCAAATGGCGTTTACAGAGAAGTTCTAAATAATTAAATATTAATGCTTCTTACGGCATTACACTCGTACGACGAAGCCGGGGCGAGTTGCTAGTACTAAATAAATTTGATGATATATGCGCTGCAAAAGAAGTGCTGATGTAATGGATATGATATAAAAGTGCTCGACATCGTTTTCCTTATCCATCAAAACTCCCAGAAGATACCATTATCAATGTGGCTATAGCACTGTTGAAAGCAAAAAAATTACTTAACGAAGAAATCAAAATGAGGTTGCTAGAACCATCCATCCATCCATCAGCCCGTAAACGTCCACTGTTGGACATAGGCCTCCCCACGAGAATGCCATCTATAACGGTCCTGTGCCACCTGCATCCAACGGTTCCCTGCGACCTTGATGAGGTCATCAGTCCACCGAGTGGGGGTCGTCCTACGCTGCGTCGTCCGATTCGTTGTCGCCACTCGAGAACCTTTTTTCCCCAACGGTTGTCGGTTCGTCGAGCGATGTGGCCTGCCCATTGCCACTTCAACGTGCTAATTCTTCGGGCTATGTCGGTTACACCCGTTCTTCTACGGATTTCCGTATTTCGGATTTTATCACGTAGAGAAATACCGAGCATAGCCCTCTCCATAGCACGCTGAGCGACTTTGAGCCTTTTTATGAGGCCGACATTTAGAGACCACGTTTCAGTGCCGTAAGTCATCGCTGGTAACACACACTGGTTATAAACCTTTGTTTTCAGACACTGCGGAATATTAGACGAGAAGATCCTCCTAAGTTTCCCGAACGCTGCCCAGCCGAGTTGGATTCGTCGGCTGACCTCTTTCTCGAAATTGGAATTACCTAATTGGACTGTTTGTCCTAGGTAAACATAGTGATCGACAACTTCGAGAATCGCATTCCCAACCAGGACCGGTACAGAAATGACATGGGCATTAGACATGATTTTCGTCTTGTCCATGTTCATTTTCAGTCCTACTAGTTGAGAGACCTTGCTGAGGTCATTGAGCATGATGCCAAGGTCCTCCAGGGATTCTGCCATGACTACGATATCATCTGCGAATCGAAGGTGAGTGAGGTATTCGCCATTGATGTTGATGCCGAGTCCGGTCCAGTCTAAGAGCTTGAAGACATCTTCCAGCGCAGTGGTGAACAGTTTCGGAGAGATAACGTCTCCCTGTCTCACGTCTTTCTGCAGCTGGATCGGTTTCGTACTCTTATCCTGGATGCGGACTGACATAGTAGCGTCTTTATACAAACACTTCAGCACTTCGATATATCGATAGTCAATTTGGCACCTCTGAAGGGACTGCAGCACTGCCCAAGTTTCGACAGAATCAAAGGCTTTCTCATAGTCCACAAACGCTAGACACAGAGGCCGATTATACTCCTCGGTCTTCTGTATAATCTGGCGTAGCGTGTGGATGTGGTCTATGGTACTATAACCTTTTCGGAAACCGGCTTGTTCGGGCGGCTGGAAGTCGTCTAGCTTGCGCCGGAGTCGGTTCGTAATGACTCTTGAAAACAATTTGTACACGTGGCTCAGGAGTAAGATGGGTCTGTAATTCTTTAAGAGCGTTTTATCGCCCTTCTTGAAAAACAGCACCACCACACCCCTGGTCCACGACTCTGGAACGTCGCCCCCGAGAATGACAGAATTAAACAGCTTCTGTAGGGCTTTTAAAACTGGCTTGCCGCCTGCCCTCAGGAGCTCTGTGGTAATTCCGTCATCTCCCAGTGCCTTTCCGTTCTTTAATTGTTTTAGAGCCATTCCGATCTCGTACAAGCTGACGTCCGGGATTTCTTCGGTATAGTGCAGAGTTAGCTTGGCTCTGGGGTCTTGGACCAAGCTGACAACAGGATTCAGGGATGATTTGTACAACTGCCCATAGAACCTTTCGACCTCTCCCAAGATCTCACTCTGGGATGAAATGATAGTACCGTTATCGGTCTTCAGCTTAGTCATTTGGCTCTGCCCGATAGACAAATCTCGTGCGAACACTTTGGAGCCTCGATTTCGCTCTATCGCCTCTTCAATACGCAGTGTATTGAATCGGCGAATATCGCGTCGCATAGATTTAGAGATTTGTCTATTAAGCTGCCTGAGTTCGGACCAATCGGCTGAAGACTATACCGTCATTTCCTTTCTCCTCTCCATGAGTTGAAGAGTCTGGTCAGAAAGCTTTTTTGTTCTAATAGCGCGACGGGCCTTAAAGAATTTTGACCCGACCGCGTGGACAGTTTCCACGAACCTGTTGTTCATATCGTTCGAAGATTCGCACTCTTCCAGGCATTGGAAGCGATTATGTAATTCAAGTTGAAAGCTATCGGGGTTCTGGTATTGGATAGGTGTAGGTCGGAGTGTAGACTTCATCAAGCGGGACCGCTCGACTTTCGTACGAAGATTCAATGTGCCTCGAACCATCCGGTGATCACTCCCAGTTTTAATCCTTCTGATCACAGAGACATCATTTTGGGGGGGGGGGAATAATGCCATAATCGCCACGCTTGGCGAGCGGATTGGCGATCGCGGTAGATGTTATTAAGTTTCCCGGGAGATAGCCGCTTCCCAATCTCCCGGTGAGACCCTTAGCCGATTTTTACGACTCCCACGGGCAAGTAAGGGGTGACGTACGACCTTTGTATTATATTCCCGTCGCCACACGGGGAGAGAACCAGCGTGCCCTAACTTCATTTTTGCAACTTTTAACCTAATTGCAATTTCGTAATCTAAAAATGTTAATCTACAAAACTGCAGCAGCCTAATTTTTTTACAAGCTCTTAACAATAAATGTATGTACAAGTAGTACTAGTACATTTGCGGCTTATGCTCAAATCGATTAAATTGAATTTAATTTTAGAACACACTTAGTTTTTGGACACTTTTTGAAGCATGGATACATACTCTTTTACTCGGATACATTGTTAACTTAACAATCTGAATATAACTATTTTTTTAATAATTTATAGCATTCTATTCCAGTTCTTCATATTAAATAAATTAGTTATAATAACAGTACCATAATATATCAAGCAGTTACCATTGAAGGAGCGGAGCGCTGATAACAAAGTACGATTCCTTTGTAAATTTTGACATCTAATATGAATATAACACTTAATTCTATCATATGCACTACACTTCAGCACTTTCGCTGTATTATATCATATAAAATACCAGCAAAATTGTTCGATATAATACTGTAAAATACTAAACATGGAGACTAGAGTAAGGAGTACCATCTCAGTGTATTAAGAAGTGTCCATTGAACGGGAGCAAATTAAGGTGGCGCTATAGTAGCAAGTGTAAGAATTTTAAAGAGCGCCACAAATTTCATAGGTTATTTATCAAATCACAGCTGACTACGTAACTCAGCACACTTCACTCTGCTTATTACTGCTACATTCATATCATTTCCACTTGCTACACTAGCGCTATTTCGGTGAGTGTTCGAACAATAATTTGCTGTTTACAAGTGGACACTTTTGACTAATCCCCCATACAAGATGGTACTCCTTACTCTAGTTAGTGATATTCGATATACATCGATGCATCGAAAACATCGATGTTTACAATGCGATACATCGAATCGATCCGATGTTTTGAAGAGCTATCGAAATACTCGATGTATCGATGTTTTTCATAAAACATCGAAACGATGATAACCAGTAAATGTCACAAAAAAAGACCTTTTTTTTTTAGAAATCTGTTTGATAAGGGACTGTAGAATAGGTATAAATGCCACAAAAAGGACCTTTTTTTTAGAAGTCAGTTTTATAAGGGATTGGAATAGGTATAAATGCCACAAAAAAGACCTCTTTTTTTTTTTTTTTTAGAAGTAACACTTTTGATATGACTTTAGAAAAAGTACTCGATGTTTAAAAACATCGATGTTTTTTTCATCCGATACATCGAAAGACATCGATGTACAGTTTCGATTTATCGAATCGAAAAAAACATCGATGTTTTTTCAAAGTGGACACCCCTAACTTTAGTCTCCATGATAGTAAAGTAATGAATGAACTTGACATTTTTATGTTCGAAGCGCCACATCGTACTTTTGACGGGAATTTCTAATTTATAGTATATTATCTATGGACGGGAATTTGAAAACGTCATGTGGTGCTCTTGTATTATATTCGATATCTTAGTGTTTTAACGTGTTATATTAGATAATTTTCATGGCATTTTATGTAATGTGATGTGTGGAAATACTGGGATGTAGTGAATATCATATAATAGTGCTTTACAACGTTTTCTTTTTCCATCAAAATTCCCACAAGATAACATTAACAGTGTGGCCATTGCACTGTTAATGGTGGCAATTTGACTTAGACAACGACTGACTTGAAAGACTAAAAACGTGAAAATATTTATAACTTGACACTGGCACCAATAGCTCGTATATGTAGCTGATTGCCAATACATAAGAAGAAGAAGACATTTTTGAGAGCGCCACATGACATTTTATGTTCCCGCCATTGTATTGAAATTCTGGTAATCTGAGCAGTGCTGCCAACGAAAAATTGACAACTACTTACCTTTGGCGTATATTAGGTCGATTTTGCTTCTGGTGTATCGACACGAGCCCAAAAGTAGTATATGAGTTAAAGGAAAAGGAATAATCAAAAGGAAATTAATAAGTTCTATTGAGGATATAATTATATTACTTTAATTAATTATGTACATTACTAGGGAAGTAGTAGTGAAACATTGCATTTTTATCACATTTTTAGGAAGGCATTTACTGCAGGTATGTACTGCTTCCTGGAGGCGCCTAAGTTTGTCTGCCAATAGTATTTGAAAGCAGCCGCATCTGCCAGCTGCTCTGGAGTCAGACCTAGACGCGGCTGTGTCCAATTTTCTAGATGTTTGCCTAACTGGAAAAAATATTATTGTTATATATTTTTTTATCGAAGTAAATGCTCTTTAGTTACGTCTAAGGAGTAAATTAATGCTTTCGAGTACGAAGTATAGATACAAAAAGTCCGAACGTAAATGTTACCGTTTTGTTTGTCCCCAGCGCCCTGTGGGACATTGAGACTGGCAATTAGTCTCAACCTGGGGGGGCACACTTAAAACATTACTTATTTTTACTGACCGTCGCGCCACCTACAGATTGGTTGTACAAACTTAACTGCTGCCATTTTGTCCTGCCTGTCAAACGTTTGACAACTGAGAATTGTTATTTTTTGTTCCTAGCGTAGGTACTTATTGTCATCGATCTATTTTAGGTTATTGATATTCTTTCTGAAAATTATCTCAAGTTTCATTGTTAAGCTGATATTATTATTGTTTAATTATCAGCTGATATGTTATGGAACGAAGTTCCTTATCGCGCGTTGTGAAAGGGGGCTAGACGGAAAAAATTCTTACGAAAAGTTGTCACGACACTTTTTGCTATAGTAAGCTATTGTAAGCTGTGCGGCGTCGCTCGTCGGTTCTCTTATAGAAAGCAAGCCAGATATTTTCATTTCTATTTCGCATTGAACAGTGTGGTGTCGCGACGATTTTTTTTATAGATAGAGTGATTCAAGAGGAAGGTTTATATGTATAATATATGCATAATGTACTAGAGAAACACTGATAATTTTAGAGGTTTCTAATGTGATGTCGTAAATAAACACATTATTTTGCGCTTACATTGCAAACGCTGGCTGAACCCTACGAAATAGATCAAAATAAAGTACTACAGTATTATACAGCTTAAAAAGGCCTACAAAAAAGTCCGCGATGGTATATATCTATCTCTTAAGGATAACATACTATATCCATTTTAATACTTTAAAAAATGTTCTATTATAAAACGGTAATTGAAAAGCTATTTACACAAATACTGTATTAATCCTTATCATTTTAAATACATTAGTTGGCTTGAGCATTTCATGAAGATATTTTATTTCCTTCAGACCATGCAAATTAAATCAATACCTTAAGAGATATAGCAAAATCAAAATAATGCGCAACGAAATTATTTTCGCCCGTGACCGGGCCGCGTGGCCGGCTCGCGTTCGAGCTCGGGGCCGAAAAGTTTTGGTAGTCTAGTGGAATTGTATATCCTATTATTAATATTATAAACGTGAAAGTTTGTAATAATTTATGGATGTGAACATGTTTGTTGCTCTTTCACGTAAAAACTACTGAATGGATTTTGATGAAATTTATAGTAATATAGCTTGCACATCAGAATAACACATAGGCTATAATTTATAAAGATATTTTGCAAATTGGCTAAAATATAACGATAAAAATCGCTTAAGGCAGAAAAAAATTATATAATTAAAATAGAACTTCGTTCCATCCGGGTGTCCCTTGACACCTCCGGTTTTTTTTTTTATATTTCAGGGTAGCTTTCATAGTAAAAGAAAATTCTATGTAATTACACATACACATGTAGATATGTATATATATTACTTCAACTTTAGTTCACCGCCTAAACTCTGAGTGGCAGCCTGGGGGGGCACACTTAAAACATTACTTATTTTTACTGACCGTCGCGCCGCCTACAGATTGGTTGTACAAACTTAACTGCTGCCATTTTGTCCTGTCTGTCAAACGTTTGACAACTGAGAATTGTTATTTTTTGTTCCTAGCGTAGGTACTTATTGTCATCGATCTATTTTCGGTTATTGATATTTTTCTGAAAATTATCTCAAGTTTCAATGTTAGGCTGATATTATTATTGTTTAATTATCAGCTGATATGTTTTTTTTAAATATTTCAGGGTAGTTTTCATAGTAAAAGAAAATTCTATGTAATTACACATACACATGTAGATATGTATATATATTACTTCAACTTTAGTTCACCGCCTAAACTCTGGGTGGCAGCACTTTCCATACATGCATATTTTATCATCGAGTTGCCACTCTTTTTCAATTTAATAACTTTACTCTTTGGTGGCAGCACTTTCCGTACATGCATATTTTATCATCGAGTTGCCACTCTTTTTCAGTTTAATAACTTTACTCTTTGGTCTCAACTTAGGGGACAGAATTTTTGCTGTAGAGCGCGCCACGTTTTTCAAGAAATACTCGTTTATATCCTTACGCGGGCAGTTGTGTTACTGGTATGACTGGAATGTTTTGTTGCTATTGACAGCTCTGGAATTTATTTAAATCGCGAGCCAACGCGTGTTTACGTGTAATAATAATAATAACATCGGTACATCCTAAACTCTAGCGCAGCCAGTGGCAGAAAAGAGAACTACGATCTGGGTTCATTGTTGCGTCCATGAATACTATAGAAAAGCCTATCTACCGTTCGGACTCCTTGTATCTATACTTCGTGCTTTGGAGCAACAATGACGATTAGTAAGAGAATTATGAGCAGCCAAGTGCATACTGCTTCATGACGCTCGTACTATTGTTTTGTTTTCAGATATCCTATTCCATTATGAGGATCATGACATGAAGACCGGGTTTCCTGGCGATTCCCTGGCCGGTCTTTACTATTCCCACTAGCAAGTAAAGGGGTGGTGAGATTATATTCTTTAGGCGTTACCCCCTGAGTACTAGTATAAATTTATATTATAGATTATTAATTTACAATTATTACTATGATGTGTGATAGTGGCTATGAATACTACCAATCATTAATTTGCTCGTGGATGTCGTAAAGGACGACTAAGAGCTTTATATCGACCTGGACCATCTTCATCTGATGCTGTTTAGTCAACAATTAGTAAAGTGTAGGAGACTGATGGCTTACCAAATCGGCTTCAGAACCAGATGTAGAAACAACAGCTGCATCCCTTTTCAAGCCTTGTGATAAATCCATACCCAGCAATAAGGCAGTTGAACATCCCTGCTGCAATATAGTATCGCTTACAGCCGCTTCAGCTTCAGGCTTTTTGAGGAAATCCTACAATTTTTATTTTATCATCATCTCATCTAATATATGTCCCACTACTGGGCCCGAGCCTCCTTCATAATGAGAGGAAAATTGACATACTATGCCCTGGTAGCTTACGCCTGACTAATCCCCGGTCCTGCCTCGGCTAGGGAGACTTGTTGGTATATGGTTTTATTTCGAGTTTTCCTTCTCTTGGATACATGTTATATGCATATACACCTGTGTACCAGTTGTGTGGTAGCGGTTACGAATACTACCAACCCTTACGTTACTGGTATGATATGATATCCAATCATAAAAGACGAATAAGAGGCTTATAATGATCTGGACCAACTCCATCTGATGCCGTTTGGTCAACAATTACATTCCCAAGTAGTGTTGACGTCTGGCAGGCGGCCGGTCATAAAACTATTGCCAAAAACTTTTACAAATGTACTATGAAAGAAGAGTACATATTGTATCAACCCCAAGTAATTGGGGTAAGAGGAGAATGATGATGCATATATATATATATACTAGCTTTTGCGCGCGACTTCGTCCACGCAGAAGTCATCTCTGACAGAGTTAAATAGAAAAAGCAATGCAAGGTGTTGAAGGTGTCGCTAGGATAATAATCAACAGCGTCAAAAACTGGGATGCGTTGAGGTGGTGATTCTGCGAGTTAGTTGTCTAACGGAATTAGGCAATAGGGTGGGTCCGAGAGAAAATACTCTACGTTGACACGCTCTACCGTCGGTGCTTTAGGCCGTGCAAGCGTGAGTATCTGTATTTAGGTTCACTGCGTGAGGGCTTCGACTCGAGATGATACCCGGTTGCGGTGGCCCGCCCGCACAACGTAGATGTACGTGTACGGCGCGCGTGTGTCTATATACCACAGCGGGTCACTAAAGAAAAAGGTGGTTCAAAGTTCTATTCATTCTACAAATTATATTGTCATTAATATACTATTTACGGTATGACCAAGGGATAAAAATATAATTATCGCCACCCTTTATTTGACTGTTTTGTTTCACCAGCAGAGTTGCGGCCTCGTTAGATATGATTTATTATTTACTTTTTTAGTGAACATTTTTGAAGCTAAACTTAACCTGTATCTTAAACTATTAGGCAAGAACCTATTGCTGTCTACTATGCGTATCGTGTGAGCTCTCACGCCGGAACTGGTCGCCACAACGGCACTGGTGCGGGGTTGATGGAGAGGGAGAGGGAAACACGTGTTTATTTATTTTTACCGAAGAATATTTGTACGTAATTTGAAAAGAATCGATAAAGAAATTTTCTCCCCATACACACTTTGCCGCTTTGTTGCACCCCCTTAGGGGCGGAATTCGTAAAATCCTTTCATATTGAATCTCTATGTCATAAATAGAAACGTGCTTCAAAATTTAATGTTTCTAGCTTTAATAGTTTCGGCTTGGCGGTAATGAGTCGTTCAACCCGCTTCACAGGCCTAATTTACACAACCAGAGGGTGAAAATTTATATATGCCGGATATTACCCTAGAATATTTGATTCGACTCGTAATTTGAAAAGAATCAATAAAGATTTTTTCTCTTCACACAAACTTTGCCACTCTGCTCCACCCCCTTAGGGGTATAATTTCGTAAAATCCTTTCTTAGTGAATCTCTACGTCATATAAAGAAACCACTGTCAACATTTCAAGTTGCCAGCTTCAATAATATCAGCTTGGCGCTAATGATTTAATGAGTCGTCCAACCCGCTTTACAGGCCTAATTTACACCCCCAGAGGGTGAAAATCAACAAATGCTGAAATACGTGTTTATTTATTTTTACTGAAGAATATTTGTACGTAATTTGAAAAAAATCGATAAAGATTTTTTTCTCCAAAAATTTTTTAAAATGACATAACTTTTTTTTTTATAAACAAATTGACATAAAATAAAGCCTAAATGTTAAGTGAAGCTTACCACAATATATTAGTGAAAACCGCGTCTAAATCGGATAAGCCGTTTCTGAGATTAGCGTGCACAAACACACAGACAAACAGATAAACAGACAAAATTTTTAAAAATTATTGTTTTGGGTTCTATTAGTGTTGATAAAGGTCCCAGTAATATTTTTTTTTCATATATCTTCCATGTACAGACAGCGACCCGTTACATTTTTATTATATGTATAGATATATAAGGCATATAGCCTTAGTCGGTTTTTATGACACCAATTGTTATGAAAGTGGTTGGTAAATGCCATTTTTACACCATCACTATACTACTAACCCATCTTATCAGCTTGGTATAGGTTTGAATCTAAAAGTGATACCTCAAGGAGAAGTAGCGATTCGTGATTTAACCATATACATTAAAAACCAGATTCTTTCTACCAATATATGTTTCTTTATTTGATGACGGAGTAAGAATACAATTCACCAACCCTATTAAACCTGTAGGTGTAAGTAAAAGGTGACTAAAATGTGTAATAAGTGTATAACATTCGTACAAACGAAGGAAATAAGTCAATTACCCTCCTATTGTGGAGGAAGTTCGACAGTGGGACGTATATGAGTTGAGATGATAATACCTCCTAAAATACTGGACTGAATTTTGATGTATTTTTTGTGTATTTTCATGGTTAGATTGCACCGGGTAGATGGCGCTGAAATTGATTTCCAATATCAGTTGAGCCTGGTTGACTAGCAATAATATAATCAGCAAAGACCAACCTTCACAAGAACTGGGAAGCTGGGCACAAATATACTGCCGACTATCTTCACGTCCTTCTTAAGCAGCTGGGCAGCAGTCAAATTGGAAACATCGCATCTTGCCAGCACCAAATCATTCAATATGCACTTTCTGTAACAAAGTATTTGGATAGTGTTAGGAAATGTAAAAATTGAAACTTACGATATGGTCCCTACTATGGGACAGGTAAAAATAATTGTTCCTCATCATTCAAGTATCGGGTTCAGAGTCTTCAGCGCTCACCCATAGTCCAGGTAAAGTTGTCATAGCCATCTGAGACTTTTTTTTTTTTATTGCTTATGGCGGCAAACGAGCAGACAGCACACCTGATGGTAAGTGTCACTGCCGCCCATGGACCTTTGCCAATGGTATAGCTAGGTCGCTGCCTACCAATACAACCCTGAACCCACCCCAGTTAGGCTTCCGGCTCTCTCGCTCACCGAACGAAGCGCAATAGCACATTGCTATTACTCAGACGTCGATCTTCTGCTCAGTGTGGTACTACCCCAGACGGACCGGCCCGCGGCTGTAGACAGAGAACTGTCCACAGCGTGGTCCTACCACAATAGCTAACTAAATAGGCTAACAACTATGACCTAAGCCTGCCTCATACTTCGCCATAAAGTGCGGTCTTGTGCTACCAGCATCCAACGAATCCCAGTCTTCTCATCTATCAGTAATCCCATCTTCACCACGTCGTCGCCCTCACTAATTAAGCAACTTTGAGTTTAGTCATAAGGCTTGAAAATTGAACATTTTAATGCTTCTGATTTTTATATTGTTGTTTCTCGATATTTCAAACATTCATTATCATCATCATCTCAGCTCATATATGTCCCACTGTTGGGCTCGAGACTCCTCCATAATGGAAGGCAAATTGACCTACTATACCACGCTGGTCAGACGTGTTGGTATAAGGTTTTGTTTCGAGTTTTCCATCTCTTGCATAGATGTTATATGCGTTTTATATCCCTACGTCTCTTACGATCACCCACGGGTATAGAATAGGGTTAGTGAATTGTATTCTTACTCCGTCACCACACGGAAAATCCATCCATCCATACATGGCTGTTCCAAATTTTAAATCACATATAATATGTTTGAATAAAATATCCATTACACATCTAAGATCGCTACAGCAGCTAGCGAAGGGCTGATGATTTTGAAATATCTAAATTATAGCTAACAACCATCTTGATCACGTCAGCTTCTTTGCTCGTGGATATGTAAAAGACCACTACGAGCTTTATAACGACCTTTTTTTATTTTTTTTTCCCGGAAGGTGGACCATGGATGTGGGCGACAGAAGAGGCGGCACTCTACTCCATGGACCCACCCTGCAAACACCTCTCTTTGCCGTGCGAGCGGGCCACCAGTACCCGATCTTTGACTTCGGTGGGCCGCCCGGCGGTGAGCTTTGTAACGACCTGGACCTACTCCAACTGAATCCGTTTGATCAACAATTATATTCCTAACTAGTATTGATGTCTGGCACGCGGCCGGTCATAAAACTATTGATAATAACTTTTGCAATATGTACGAGCATATATTGCCTCGACCACAAATAATTGGGATAAGAGCTGGTGAATAATGAATTTAAAGGACTTTTAAATAACAATAATGGGTCCGATTTAGTGAATTATTTATTTTGCGAATATGGAAGAATGTAGGTACCGGGGAGACCGAGATTAACCTACCTAGACCAGATTGGTCACGTACTGAAGGAAGGTGGAGTCAAGAGTCTTCGAAACCGGCAAGCGTGTATGAAGAGATATTTGAATGTTGAGGAAGCGAGTGAAGTATGCAAGGATAGAGTTATCTGGCACTCTGTTCTCTCTGCCTACCCTGCAAGGGATATGGCGTGATGATATGTACGTATGTATGTATTTAAAGTGGTTTTAGTTAAATTTCTCACCTTTTATTTTCGCAATCGTCTAAATTCATTAAATTCTCCAGGAATAATAGAATTTCTTCATCATGGGGTGTACCTTTGTTGACTTGTTTGCAAAAATTCACCGTGTCCAATATTATTGTGGCTATGAAAAAAAAAAATATAATACTTGTAGGAAGTTTTATTACACCAAGACTCAGGGCGTAAATTTATAGATCGCATAAAGTATTGTTCTGTTTGGGAATCGAACCAGCGATAGCAACGGTAGATTGGTATCATAATCATTTTACTTTTGAAGGTAGTTTATGAAATTAATAAAGGAAAACTATTGGAGGTAGAAATTCTGAAATATAATACTACCAACCCTTACTTTGCTCGTGGATGTCGTAAAAGACGACTAAGAGATTGATATCGACGTGAACCAACTCCATCTGATGAAAGCGGAAACTCTTGACACCGGAAATGGAAAGAGCGGAGAAATTTACGTACAAATAATCAAGGTGATTTGACAAGTGAGCGTTTAGGGCTAATTGAAAGAACATTTACAAAACCCATTAAAAAAAACCTAAGGTGGCCTTACAAGAACCTTGAAAGTGAAGTTCAAGGTCAAATGCACAGTCACCAAGTCCTAATTAAAGACACTGGCGTATTTTTTCATATTTCAATTAAACCATCCCTGTCCTAGATCTTTAGAGGTTTCCATATTTTTCCTACCTACCTACATTTGACCTTCAGGGTTCACCTTGATCTGGGTCAAGAAATATGTATGTGTGCCTCATATTGTCCACTCTTTTAATTTCAGTTAACCAAAATAGAGATACCCCATTTAAAAAAAGTTAATGACATATCCTTAAAAATTAAGTTCAAGGTCAAATCCAAGGTCACCACTCGAATTTGTTATTGTAAAGCTCTCTTAAAATATTTTCTCATATTTCAATTAAATCAACCCTCTTCAAAAACTTTAGGGGAATTCCATACTTTTTCCTCACCTATATACATATATTAGTACAGAATATAAAATCTTACCATGCAACAAACTACTGGAAACTGGATAAAAATTGAAGAAGTCATCATCTTTAGCAATTAAACTGCTCAAATCTTTGATCCTCTGAGCAACAAGTGTGCAACAGGAACCAACTAATTCTATTGTAGTTCGCGTATCTTCTTTAAATATCCATTGCGATTTATTTAATGGCCTGAAAACAAAATTATAAATAATATTACAATAACTATAATTAACTAATATTAAAAGCTTGATCGAACAGATGGCGTACTTAGGTCACCTAAGTGATGACTTCGAATACCAAGTGTTATGAGTTCATATCTACGGAAAAAGACCCTTCCTTTTCAATAACTGATTATCGTATTACTCGCATCACCATACTGAAACCTTTGGCACATCGCAGTCATGTGTCCAGTCCCGTAAACGCCATATGGCACTGCTATTATTTGAAAGGGTTATTTGACATAATCGCTTCGTTTTATTACTATAGAAATGCTAATGACCTTTTTCCGAATCTCAACCGTTTTTACGACTCAGTCGGGCAAGTACATTGAAGCGATATTTACTTTAAACTTACTAAACTACATCTTTTTAAATCCATCATACACTCAATTAATAAATGAGTCTAGCACTCTCAATTAATAAGCGAGTACAATACTCTCAATTAATAAGCCAGTACAACACTCTCAATTAATAAGCGAGTACAACACTCTCAATTAATAAGCGAATACAACACTCTCAATTAATAAGCGAGTACAACACTCTCAATTAATATACGAGTACAACACTCTCAATTAATAAGCGAGTACAACTCTCACAATTAATAAGCGAGTACAACACTCTCAATTAATATACGAGTACAACACTGTCAATTAATAAGCGAGTACAAGACTCTCAATTAATAAGCGAGTACAACACTCTCAATTAATAAGAGAGTATAATACTCTCAATTAATAAGTGAGTACAACACTCTCAATTAATAAGCGAGTACAATAATCTCAATTAATAAGCGATTACAACACTCTCAATTAATAAGCGAGTACAATACTCTCAATTAATAAGCGATTACAACACTCTCAATTAATAAGCGACTACAATACTCTCAATTAATAGAAATTTACCTGTGATCAATGATTTCTGTAACCAGTTCTGCTAAGAATTCGTCATTATTGGCCAATGTGTGATGATCGACTAGAACGACATTTGTTTTAGAATTGGCAATCAAACTTTTCAAATTGTAATCATCTCTGAAACAAGACATATTTCAAAAAGGCTACATACAGTACAAATCCAAAAGTTTAGTGCTCTATATAAATTCATACTAAGCAGACTACTGCTTGACACATTTGCAGTCGCGGGTCGCCGTCTCTAAGGTCGGCATGCTACCTTTAACATGTATAATGATGAAATTTGGATTTCATATCTATCGTCAAATGTTATAAAATGCGGGTAATTGAACCAAAAACGCGGGAAATAGAAAAACTGCAGAACTTTCAAAGTTGCAGAACTAAAAGTAGAAATCTTGCTAGTTAAAATATCTACCACAGTCAAAAAGAAATTCATTTCCATAGGTTAGTTTTTCTGTAACATGTGTACAAACACACAGATATTGAATCAAACAAAATTTCTAAAAAATATAATTTTGGCTTCTGTTGTTTTAATAACAGCCACCTCATATTAGCTTTTCTTCAATATGACAGGCTGTGCTGTGTGGTAGCGGCTACGAATACTACCAACTCTTACTTTGCTTGTAGATGTAGTATTGTGTGTGGCTACGAATACTATCAACCTTTACTTTGCTTGTGGATGTCGTAAAAGACGACTAAGAGGTTTATAACGACCTGGGCCAACTCCATCTGATGCCGTTTGATCAACAATTACATTCCCAAGGAGGGTTGACGTCTGACAGGCGGCCGGTCATAAAACTATTGCCAATAACTTTTACAAGATGTACTATAAAAGAAGAGTACATATTGTATCGACCCCAAGTAATTGGGATAAGAGTAGGAGAATGATGAATGATCTTTAATATGACAGACATAGGTCAGTAACAATTTTAAATAATAAAATTATCCAATTTCTAAGATCTCCACATATTAGTATGTGGTGGTGATAATTATTGTCTTTCCATCGTAAAACAAAGGAAACAACTTATGTATATTATAACTAAAAAGTCTTACCTAAAAACCAAATGGTTATCTAATATCCCATGATTTTTAAAAAGGCATACAACTTCAGTTTTCAATGGATAATCGGCTCTATTCACATTCAATATAGGGATAAAAATATCATCCTTCATCGTCTCTGGTCTGTTCCCTCTTGTACAAACTTTACATCTTATCTGATTGTATTGCCAGTTTAAAAAACAAGCATAGACTACAGAGCTCACAGCGGAATCTAAATCACAACTCTCATTCCCCAAGACTATAGTTAAATCTTTGTAGTCATTGTTTTTCTAAAAAAAAAATTAAATGCAACTAATTTTCTATGATTTGTGCAGTGGTAAAGATACCCACATACCACACCAAGTGGGTTTGATTCCAACAAAATTTGATTTAATTTTTATTTTTACAAGGATTATTGTCAAACAATCTGATATTAATCTCTCTTGTGAATGCCTTTATTATTTATAAGGGGCCGTTCATAAAATACGTAAGGGGAATTGAAGAATAATTTGACCCCCTCCCCCGACCGTAAAACATCATAAGATTACAACTACTCCTACTTAATAAGATTTCTTGTAAGAAATATAACTCCGTTTATTCTGAAAATATCTTTTATTACAATCTTCTTACTACAAGTAGGTATCATTAACTCACTGCAATAACATTAATCTTATTAATAATCTATCAAGGTTTTAACCAAAAATTGTAATTTTCAATTTAATAATTTACGTAATGTCTGATTTACTAGCCTCCCGCCTGCCTATAGTACGAAGAATATTCAGTCAATACCCGCCCTACCATCGTAACATAAACTAAACGTCTTACATAATTTATGAATGGCCCCTAAGTCACTTGAAAATTGAAATGGACATGGGATAGTGTTAATGTCGTATTCATTGTCATACAGAATAAATCGTTATTTATATAGTTTATATTGTATACTTTAGCCGTATCAAATTTTTAGGGCAAGTTTTGAGCTGACTGCAGTACACGATTTGTCAAAGTTAGCGAATTGCCCTCTAAGGTGCGTGAGAGATATCTAGGCTCGCACCTTAGAGGGCGCATCATTATCAATAAATTATTATCCGTGTGGTGACGGAGTAAGGATAAAATTCACCACCCCCTATCTTACCTGTGGATGATCGTACAAGACGACTAAGTGATATAAAACGCACATAACATCTATGCAAGAGAAGGAAATCTCGAAACCAAAACCTATACCAAGTATACCAACACATCTGACCAGCGTGGTATATTAGTTCAATTTCCCTCCCATTATGGCGGAGGCCCGAACCCAAGAGTGGGATATATATGAGCTGAGATGATGAATATCTAAAACATATCAACGGCCTTTGTTCGCACTTGCTGCCAGCCCAGCAGTGGCTTAATCTAGCACTAATTCACTATTTCAAGTTTTTACAGTTTTGAAATAGTTATACAATCTCCTTCGTTTGACGGCCTACGAACGAGTCTTACGGGACATTGGCGAAGTTGCGGTTAATCGCTAACAGAAGCCATTCATCAAGAAGAAGAAGAAGGAATAGTTATACCAATAGTTTATTTTCTAATCTAATAAAGCAGCTAAGGTACTGTGATAGTTACCAATTTTGTTAAAACTGTTAGGAGGTACTCATCCATTTTAATTATTCTATCGTTTTTATTTTAATTCAATTTATAAGTTAGAAATAATCCGGCTTTAGTAGGCATAACCTCTAAATTTGACATAACAATAACAGTGCAGTGTTGCCAACTCCTAGAAATTCGACTCAATTCAAAAGTAGCTAGAAAGTCGCTAAAACAAATTACTTATTTTTTATGTGTACAAAATCCCCACGGGTACAAAGGTGGCCGGTGTCAACGGGGTTGGTTGTGTCGGTTACCATGTTTGTTTGATTTTGAGTTGATCCGACAATCAAAATCAAATAAACAAAGCTTAATAGTTTGTTTGGTTGAACGGGCTGCATAGCCCGTTTATTGGGGAAAGTTACAGGCTAAATATTATCACGCTACTACTCAAGGGAGTCCAGTAGTAACCATACTCATCCAGTATAATATTATAATCTATGACCATACTAACCAACGAAAGTATCGAACCATAGAACTCAGTGTTGCCAACTTGTGACTTTAGAACTGTTTTCAAAAGTCGCCAGTTATGTCGCTAAACAATGTTTGGCTGCAATACTTTTTTTTGGTCGCTGAGACATAACTAAAAGTCGTCACTTCTAGCGACAAAGTCGCTAAAATGGCAAGACTGTGACAATGATACTATTTCTTTTAATATATCGCTTACGGGCGGGATATAGTCAGTCGACCTTACTGCCTTGTCTTACAGTCATATTAATTTTCTTCATATATTATTTATCATTTCTTCATATTGTAATTAGTCCGTAATAGTCACTGTCCATCAGTAGGTCAGGTCGTTACCATTAATTCGGTGCTGGTAACTGGATGGTTTCTTTGGAAATTTTAGGTAAACACGAATATAAACGTAAACCACTATTATACCATATTCACTACACTTCAGCACTTTAACTGTATAAGATTCCATAAAATACCAGCAGAATTATTCAATATAATACTACAAAGAAATGAATATACAGGATGCCGATTTTATTACTAGAATAAATTAAACTAGGTGTACGAATGACGACACATAAAACGTTAAAGTTAGTTGCAGACTCCTAGCTCTGCCCAATCCCGAGATAAAGTGATTTGTTTCTTATCAAAACAGTAGGTTTGTCAGCGTACATTGACCTGTAGGTACATTTCGACCCAGCTGTGCGGCGGTGAGCGCAGCAAGCGCTGGACTATTTTCCTACTAGTTCAATGTCACACGCATGAATACATGCCTACATCGAACTTTTATAGTACAGGTGTATTGACCGCTTATCAGTAGGGCAATTTAATCAAAAGTTAGGTACTATTTTTTACTGATTTGAGTAGTGTATCATGGTCTGATACACCTCCTTCAAGGATTCTACTAATTAAATCGGCAACCTATATAAGAGCGTGACATATAGTGCCAAAACTCGATAGTGACACCACGAATTTTAGATACAAAGAGTCCGAAGGACGGAAGAACGGTATAGGCTTTTCTATAGTATTCATGGACACAATAATAAACCTAGATCTTAGTTCTCTTTTCTGCCACTGGCTGCGCTAGAGTTTAGGATGTACCGATGCTATTATTATTACACGTAAACACGCGTTGGCTCGCGAATATTGAATTTAATTAATTTAAATATAAAATTTAAGTTTAAGAGTGAAGCGATATGGTCGCTCAGTGACAAAGCCTATAATAAAGTAAAGAAAAAAAAGTGTGTGTCAGCTCCGACGCACGACTGGAGTTTACTCCTTAAATACGATTACCGGTCATACCGGGCGACTTATATGAAAATCGATTCTTAAAGAGTAAACTCCAAAAAAAGTTTAAGAGTGGTAGGACCATGCTGTTGACAGTTCTCTGTCTACAGCCGCGGGCCGGTCCGTCCGGGGTAGTACCACACTGAGCAGAAGATCGACGTCTGAGCAATGGCAATGTGCTGCTGTGCTTCGTTCGGTGAGCGAGAGAGCCGGAAGCCCAACTGGGATGGGTTTAGGGTTTGTAGTGATAGGCAGCGGTCTAGCTGTACCTTTGGTATTGCAAAAGTCAAAAAAAAAAATCCAGAGCAGTCAATAGCAACAAAACTTCCCGCGTAAGGACTTAAACGAGTATTTCTTGAAAAGTGGCGAGCTCTACCGGCAAAAATTCTGTTCCCTAAACTAAGACCATTCGTTCAACATTACGTTCGGACTCCTTGTTACGCAGGCGTAGTCAGGAATGTCGCCAGTTAATCACGTTGCCTCAATATCAGAAATACCAATTGCAACACTCAACACAGGTGGATACAGAGAATGCTGACACAGGAACACCTGCCGAAAATAACACAAGATGACGAATTCTTATGTGAACTGAATTGATGAATTCTTATGTGAACGCTCGTCACTATATAGTCGATCGCCGACATAGTCACACCTTAGCAATAAGTCATAGTAATAATTATCTTAATTTTGTAATTTTAAGATAATATTAAATTATATTATCATACATCGGTTTTTTTTGCATCCTATGCTGCCACTGCTCTTAACTTCCTTGTATCTATACTTTGTGCCCTACGTCATAGAAGCTTCAAACAAACATAAATAACAACAAGAAGTTGAAGTTGATTATGTTTTTCTAAAATACGTGTACTGTATAATTTGGTCAATCAGGTTGAGAGCCCTCAGCGTTCACCCACAATCCGGGTAAAAATACCATAGCCGCAGCTAACCGACAAAAATAAATTGGCCCTTTTTTGTTCCTTTTCTATTTAACCAACGATATGTGGTCTTTGGATTTTCATTTTATTATTGCCTTTGGTGGCAAACGAGTAAGCAGCACACCTGATCATAAGTGTCACTGCCGCCCATGGACCTTCGCCATACCATAGTATAGTAAGGCCGCTGCCTACCAAATAAAACTCCAAAGCCACCCAAAAAGTTGGGCTTGTGGCTCTCTCGCTCACCGAACGAAGCACAGCAGCACATTGCCATTACTCAGACGTCGATCTTCTGCTCAGTGTAGGGATGTTAAAAAATAATCGATTTTTATTTTAATCGATTATTTTTTTTCTAAAAATCGATTTTTTATAATCGATTTTTTTAGTAATATAAATCGATTTTTAAAAAATCGATTATATAAATTATACGTTTTAATCGATTTTTATGAAAAGCGCCATCTATGGAACGGATGAATAAAACTCGAAGTAAATCCATTATTATTTACAAGTTAAGAGTGCCATAATAATGTAGTTTTTGGTAAACCATAAAAATGTCTTCCAATAGTAAAACATCTAAAAGCGGTTGGCGAAAATATTTTACGATTAAGAAACATACAGCAATATGCAAGTACTGTTCCAAAGAGCTAAAAACTTGCAGTAATACTACAAATTTAAAACAGCATACATACATACCATCACACCATGTACCTTGTAGGGTAGGCAGAGAGAACAAAGTGCCAGAGAACTCTATCCTTGCATACTTCACTCGCTTCCTACATACATACATACATATCGTCACGCCATATCCCTTGCAGGGTAGGCAGAGAGAACAGAGTGCCAGAGAACTCTATCTCTGCATACTTCACTCGCTTCCTCAACATTCATAATTCTCTTCATACACGCTCGCCGGTTTCGGAGACTCTTGACTCCACCTTCCTTCAGTACATGACCGATCTGGTCTAGGTAGGTTAGTCTCAGTCTCCCACGGTATCTACATCCTTCCACTTTCGCATTGTATATCTTCTTAACCAGACGTTCGTTTGACGTTCTTTCCACATGCCCGAACCATCGGAGCATTCCCTTTCGCATCTTTACACCAATACTCTCTTTCATACCTACTCGCTCTCTTACGTCGTTGTTACGAATGCGATCGATCAGCCTAACACAGCCACAGATTTGCCGTAGAGATCGCATTGCGCATTAATTTTACTTTAATACTTTTTTCTGCATACCCAACTCTCGCTTCCATATAGTATGTTCCATATATATGTTGGGACCAGCAAGTTATTCTATATCAGTGGTGTACTTTCCATCTCGGCTAAATTCACATCCAAGATATACAAATTCATCCACTTGTTCTAGTAAGACCATTCATTCTAGTAAGACCATTATTTTGGTTTTACTCACATTCATGCGTAGACCCCTTTTCTTACAATCTTCTGTAATTGTGTCGACTAGGGTCTGCAGGACAGTCACTGACTGCGCCAGCAGGACTGCATCATCTGCATAGAGCAGAGCACTGACCACTGAGTCGCCCATCTGGACTCCCACATTCATATCGTTCAACCTTTGGAGACATTTATCCAGATATATGATAAACAGCCTGGCTGATAGAACGCACCCCTGCTTAACGCCGATATTGACGTCAAACCAAGGCGACATTCCATCATCCAGCCGCAAACAAGCTCTACATCCCATGTAACTGGACTGCACAGCCTGCAGCAGTTTACCGTTAATATCATACTCCGGTAAAATGTCCCAAAGTCCCTTTCGTGCAACCGTGTCAAATGTTCTCTCCAGATCCACAAAACTGCAGAAAACTCTCTGACTTAGAGCCAGATGCTTCTCCACAATGTTGCGCAGAGAGAACACTTAATCCATGCATTCCCTTTCACTCCTGAAACCTCCTTGTGCCTCACGCAGTAAACCATCGGACTCCATCCTCATTCTCCTTTCAATAATTTTAGCATACACTTTTACTGCCAAACTGGTCAAGCTTATGGCTCTATAATTTGCGCAGTCATAACGTGAACCCTTGTTTTTAAACAAAGGCACGATGGCTGCGCTATTCCCGTCCCTGGGAACCATTCCCGAGCTCCAACATAAATTGAGGAACAACAGGAACGCCACCCAGACACAGGTGCCGCCAAGCTTGAACATCTCGGCAGACACCATATCAATGCCCGCTGCTTTACCATTTTTCAAACTTCTTATCGCCCATTCAACTTCATCCATACTGATGCCATCGGAGGACGCCGGTGCCGAATGTTGATCTACTAGACCACGGATACTCGGGTTGGCGCCGGTGTTGCACACCGGCACCAACCCGAGTATCCGCATACATGTCGCTAAAATATTCCCTCAATCGGCATAACACGTCTTGTATTTGTGTAAGAATGTCTTACCTTTAGATCTTATTTTATTCATTCTGAAGGCTGACCAACCACCCCGAGACCTCTTCACCTCTCTCCAAAAGAGTTTGGTGTTACCCTCGAAGTTTTTAGCCAGCCTATCTTCTGCACTCATATTTGTTCTATCACGTTTCTCTTTCACTAAGGCCTTGGTGTCATTCTTACATTGCCGATATATTACTTTCTTCTGTTCAGCCATACTGTCATTCAGATTCAAAGAAGAGACATAGTCCAGCCACACTTTCTTCTTTTGCTCTACGGAAGCTGCCTCTTCCTCATCCCACCAAGCATCACCATTTGTTTTTTCTATGCTTCTTTGAGCTTCCACATACTTCTTTCGCTGTATCTACCATACTCTCTTTCAATATTCTCCAGCATTCTTCAATGTCCGATTGCGGCTGGCTTGCCATCGTCAGCCGTTCTCGGACACCCTCTGAATACTTTTCTCTTACACACTCTTCTTGCAAACTTTCAATCTTTATTCTTTCAAGCCCTCCGAAGTGGACACGCTCTCGGCAGTGCCTCCACTTTCTGAACAGACCACTAAATCTCGCAATAACGAGATAGTGATCCGTATCAACTGTGGGGCCTCTGTAGGCGTCCAATATTTTGCTTCGGAGGCGACTGTCTACTAAAATTAAATCTATCGTCGGTACGCGTCGCCTCCGGGGGACACCCTAACCCGCACTGCGGTACGCATATAAGCCGGATTGAAGTCTGACTAGACTGGCAGGGGACGCGACGTGCACGTTCCGGACTATGCCCACCTACACGCTCCGGACTATGCCTCCCTAAAAAAATCATCATCATGTCAGGCTATTGTCGTCCACTGCTAGACGTAGGCCTAAATGTAAAATAGTACTGGACATTTATGACATTTTTTTGTTGTGATTTATATTTTAATTTTTGAGACAATAAGGTTGTTATTTTGTTAGGATGCTCATCATTTCATTTTTATGATAATAAAAAAAATGTGTCCATAATTACACTTGGTTTCCTTATTCCGTACCTTGAAAATTTAAAGTAATATTCGCTTTGATGAATTTTATATTTGAATTGGTTGATTTTTTATTCATATAATTTTAATCTGATAAATTGTTAATATGAATCTCTTAGGTTTATTATTGGAATATGAAAAGTATATACATTTTTAAATAATAGAAAAAAATCGATTTTTTCGTAAAAATCGATTATTTATTTTGATTATAATCGATTTTTGGATAATCGATTAATATTAAATTAAAAAAAAAACGATTTTTATTTAATCGATTTTTTTTCAGTAACCTCACATCCCTAGCTCAGTGTGGTACTATCCCGGACGGACCGGCCCGCGGCTGTAGACAGAGAACTGTGAACAGCGTGGTCCTACCACTATTAATGAATGAATAGAATAGATCAGTGCTTTTCAATCTTTTTGATTTCACGACACATTTATGCGTGGCAAAATTCTGGCGACCCCCTTGTGCTATAGAATTATAATAGATTTAGCTGCTGATGGCATGCTTAGAATGGAATTTCATTAGCAAAGTGTTAATATATTTTGGATAAAAATAAAACAAGAATATACAGAGCTGGCAAAGGAAGCTCAAAATTTATTAGTGCCCTTCGTCACTTCATACTTGTGTGAATTTACATTCTCTTCAGTGGTAGACATTAACATTAAAAGGAGAAATAGACTTCAGTTAGAAAATGATTTGATTGTCAACATTCTGGGGGGGCACACTTAAAACATTACTTATTTTTACTGACCGTCGCGCCGCCTACAGATTGGTTGTACAAACTTAACTGCTGCCATTTTGTCCTGCCTGTCAAACGTTTGACAACTGAGAATTGTTATTTTTTGTTCCTAGCGTAGGTACTTATTGTCATCGATCTATTTTCGGTTATTGATATTTTTCTGAAAATTATCTCAAGTTTCAATGTTAGGCTGATATTATTATTGTTTAATTATCAGCTGATATGTTTTTTTTTATATTTCAGGGTAGTTTTCATAGTAAAAGAAAATTCTATGTAATTACACATACACATGTAGATATGTATATATATTACTTCAACTTTAGTTCACCGCCTAAACTCTGGGTGGCAGCACTTTCCATACATGCATATTTTATCATCGAGTTGCCACTCTTTTTCAATTTAATAACTTTACTCTTTGGTCAACATTTCAAAAATAGCACCAAGATATGACAAACTTCTGAAAAATAAATAATCTCATCCATCTCACTAAACTTTTGTTTTTATTGTAGTGCCTTTTTCTTTTGCCTGAGAAACCCTTTTCTTTTGCAGTGGTCTATGGACGTGGTCGTGCCTCGCCAAATCGGTCCGGGGCGACGAAAGAGGCGGCGCGCAACCCCATAGATCCACCCTGCAAGCACCTCGCTTCGCCGTGCGAGCGGGCCACCGGTACCCGATCTGTCTTCGGTGGCCGGCCTGAGAACCCATAAGGGGTCGCGACCCACAGATTGAAAACCACTGGAATAAATGAATGGATAAATAAAAAAATATATGTCATTCTAAGATAATGTATTTCACTTAAATGGTACACAACTTCAGAACATAATATAATACGTGATACAGTTCACCGCTTATAACTAAGGGAGTCGTATCGTCATACCACCAATGCGACGGGTCGAACAGCTATTAACTATCACCCGGACACATAGGCGGTCACTACTTACAAATATCGTTCATAGATGGCAGTTTTATACAATTGATATAATATACTTTTTTTTTTATTCTAAACCAACACTTTAGCATGGTATTAGTCAATTTACCTCCATTTTGGAGAAGGTTCAAGCCCAACAGTGGGACTTATGTGAGCAGAGATGTTAATTCACAATATTTAATTGTCATTTCCAGTATTATTTACAAAATATTTTATTATTCCATTCAATTAAGTCTTTTTTCGGTACAGTTGACGCGCTACGGACGCGGCTGTGCCGTTTTTAGTATAGAGTATAACCGCATAATTCAATTTTAAAAAATACAATAAATCACCACCTTTTTAATCCCTCATAAATCATGAGAAATAGGCGGCAGTATTTAGGGAAAACCTTACATCACCAGGCCCCTTATCGTGAAAGCTTAATGGTCTTCGTAATGATCTGTACAAATGACAAAAGTATTTCAGTCTGTCGAATGATACCATTATGTAATTAAATATAGATGTTGACCTTTATTTGACCTACAGAGGTCACCTTAATACATATTACCCGTGTCAAAACTAGTAGTTCTTGTTTGAAAAACAAAAACGACCTTAAAGATCAATGTCAAATCTAGTAACAAGTTTTGTCAATAGTTGTTATGACCGGCCGCCTGCCAGACGTCAACACTACTTGTGAATGTAATTGTTGACCAAACGGCATCAGATGGAGTTGGCCCAGGTCGTTATAAAGCTCACAGTCTTATACAAAACCCAAGAACAATGTAAGAGTTGGTAATATTCATAGCTGCTATATAATAATTAATAAACATACATACATACATATCATCACGCCAAATCCCTTGCAGGGTAGGCAGAGAGAACAGAGTGCCAGAGAACTCTATCTCTGCATACTTCACTCGCTTCCTCAACATTCATAGTTCTCTTCATACACGCTCGCCGGTTTCGGAGACTCTTGACTCCACCTTCCTTCAGTACATGACCGATCTGGTCTAGGTAGGTTAGTCTCGGTCTCCCTCGGTACCTACATCCTTCCACTTTCGCATTGTATATCTTCTTAACCAGACGTTCGTTCGGCATTCTTTCCACATGTCCGAACCATCGGAGCATTCCCTTTCGCATCTTTACACCAATACTCTCTTTCATACCTACTCGCTCTCTTACGTCGTCGTTACGAATAATAATAATTAATAAATTATAGTAAAATGTATTGTAAGTATAACATAAAAGGCTTTACTAAAATTATTCAATCAGTATATTATTAAAACAAAAAACTAGATTGTTTCAGATTTTAGTCCAGCCAGAATTTAAAAGTTATAATCATTCATATTTTCTATACATATAAATTACTACACAGATGGCATAGCGGTTAAGACACTCACCTTCCATGTCAGTGCCGTGGGTTTGATTCTCATGCAAGACAATGCTTTGTGCGACTAACAAAGTGTCATTCTGTAGTCTTTTGTGTAATATGTCTGCGTTAATTGCATGTTTGTAAAGTCCCACCCGCAATACATGGATTATTTCCTTAGTGCTGGGTGGTGTTTTAAAAAAATGAAGTATATCCATTACGTCACGAGTATATGCCATTTCTAACACAATATTTTTCAATTTCTATAGATCATCATCATCTCAGCTCATATATGTCCCACTGTTGGGCCCGAGCCTCCTCCATAATGGGAGGGAAATTGACCTACTATACCACGCTGGTCAGACGTGTTGGTATAGAGTTTGGTATTTCCATAGATATAAATATATAATATCCTTGTGATGACGGAGTAAGAATACAATTCACCACCCCCTATCTTACCCGTGGGTGATCGTAAGAAACGATTAAGGAATATAAAACGCATATAACATCTATGTAAGAGATAGAAATCCCGAAAAAAAAACCCTATACCAACACGTTTGACCAGCGTGGTATAGTAGGTTAAATATCCCTCCCATTACGGAGGAGGCCAGAGCCCAACAGTGGGACATATATGGGCTGTGATGATGATGATGATGATATGATGAAATATATAATAATTTCAAAGTTATCCCCTTCCAAAAGCTATTTTAGTTTCCTTGCACTAAGTAAATAATGCTTGTATTGAGGTGGGACTTACATATAATTAACATATAAAAATTACATCCAGAATTTTAAACAATTTGTGAACTAAAGAAATTATTGTTACATACATACATACATAGCTTCACGCCTGTTTCCCAGAGGGGTAGGCAGAGACTACGGATTGCCACAAACCACGATCCTGGCATACTTCCATCGCTTCATTCACACTCATAACAGTCTTCATGCATACTCTACGATTACGCATACTCTTAATATGACCTCTCGTCAATACATCGCTAATTATTGTTATAAATGGGAATCAAACTCACATCACTGGTATGGTAAGTCAGTACTTTTACCACCTTCTGTGCAATCAAGTAGTCCCTTAAACACACTGATTTACTTGTAGTTTAAGTCTTTTTCTCGTGGACTTGAGAAGAGAGACATACACTGTCCTTGCTTATTTTTGTAGTTATACTTCTTTTGACGCATCATCAACCTGCTCTTGCTGTAGGCTCATAGCGGATGTATGCATGGAGAGAAACCTTATTGTGTCAAACACATTTTTCCAACATAAGGACATCCATATGTATACATGGAGAAGGAATGAACAGAAAAGCATAATAGATTTAATTTTGGTAGACAGTCGCCTCCGAAGCAAAATATTGGACGCAAGAGCCTACAGGGGCCCCACAGTCGACACGGACCACTATCTCGTTATTGCGAGATTTAGTGGTCTGTTCAGAAAGTGGAGGCACTGGCGAGAGCGTGTCCACTTCGGAGGGCTTGAAAGAATAAAGGTTGAAAGGTTGCAAGAAGAGTGTGTAAGAGAAAAGTATGCAGAGGGTGTCCGAGAACGGCTGACGATGGCAAGCCAGCCGCAATCGGACATTGAAGAATGCTGGAGAGTATTGAAAGAGAGTATGGTAGATACAGCGAAAGAAGTATGTGGAAGTTCAAAGAAGCATAGAAAAACAAATGGTGATGCATGGTGGGATGCGGAAGTGGCAGCTTCCGTAGAGCAAAAGAAGAAAGCGTGGCTGGACTATGTCTCTTCTTTGAATCTGAATGACAGTATGACTGAACAGAAGAAAGAAATATATCGGCAATGTAAGAATGACACCAAGGCCTTAGTGAAAGAGAAACGTGATAGAGCAAGTATGAGTGCAGAAGATAGGCTGACTAAAAACTTCGAGGGTAACACCAAACTCTTTTGGAGGGAGGTGAAGAAGTCTCGGGGTGGTTGGTCAGCCTTCAGAATGAATAAAATAAGGTCTAAAGGTGGAGACATTCTTACACAAACACAAGACGTGTTAAGCCGATGGAGTGAATATTTTGGCGATATGTATGCGGATGCTACGGTTGGCGCCGGTGTTGGATGTGGTTTAGTAGATCAACATTCGACAACGGCGTCCTCCGATGGCATCAGTATGGATGAAGTTGAATGGGCGATAAGAAGTTTGAAAAATGGTAAGGCAGCGGGCATTGATATGGTGTCTGCCGAGATGATCAAGCTTGGTGGCTCTTGTGTCTGGGAGGCGTTCCTGTTGCTCCTCAATTTATGTTGGAGCTCGGGAATGGTTCCCAGGGACTGGAATAGCGCAGTCATCGTGCCTTTGTTTAAAAACAAGGGTTCACGTTATGACTGCGCAAATTACAGAGCCATAAGCTTGACCAGTTTGGCAGCAAAAGTGTATGGAAAAATTATTGAAAGGAGAATGAGGATGGTGTCCGATGGTTTACTGTGTGAGACACAAGGAGGTTTCAGGAGTGGAAGGGGATGCATGGATCAAGTGTTCTCTCTGCGCAACATTGTGGAGAAGCATCTGGCTCTAGGTCAGAGGGTTTTCTGCAGTTTTGTGGATCTGGAGAGAGCATTTGACACGGTTGTACGAAAGGAACTTTGGGACATTTTACCGGAGTATGGTATTAACGGTAAACTGCTACAGGCTGTGCAGTCCAGTTACATGGGCTGTAGAGCCTGTGTGCGGCTGGATGATGGAATGTCGCCTTGGTTTGACGTCAATATCGGCGTTAAGCAGGGGTGCGTTCTGTCAGCCAGGCTGTTTATCATATATCTGGATAAATGTCTCCAAAGGTTGAACGATATGAATGTGGGAGTCCAGATGGGCGACTCAGTGGTCACTGCTCTGCTTTATGCAGATGATGCAGTCCTGCTGGCACAGTCAGCGATTGACCTGCAGACCCTAGTCGACACAATGACAGAAGATTGTAAGAAAAGGGGTCTACGCGTGAATGTGAGCAAAACCAAAATAATGGTCTTTGAAAGAGATAAAACCAGAACAGATGTAAGAGTAACAATAGGTAATGATGTACTAGAGCAAGTGGATGAATTTGTATATCTTGGATGTGGATTTAGCCGAGATGGAAGGTACACCACTGATATAGAGCGAAGAGTGAATGCGGGAAATAGAGTGAACGGAGCGTTGGGGCAACTTCTCGGCAGCCACCACCTCAGCCAGAAGGCACGTGTAGCAATACATAACGCAGTGCTTGTCCCAACATTACTGTATGGAAGCGAGAGTTGGGTATGCAGAAAAGAGTATGATAGTAAAATTAATGCGGTCGAAATGCGATCTCTGCGGAAAATCTGTGGAGTTAGGCTGACCGACCGCATTCGTAACGACGACGTAAGAGAGCGAGTAGGTATGAAAGAGAGTATTGGTGTAAAGATGCGAAAGGGAATGCTCTGATGGTTCGGACATGTGGAAAGAATGCCGAACGAACGCCTGGTTAAGAAGATATACAATGCGAAAGTGGAAGGATGTAGGTACCGAGGGAGACCGAGACTAACCTACCTAGACCAGATCGGTCATGTACTGAAGGAAGGTGGAGTCAAGAGTCTCCGAAACCGGCGAGCGTGTATGAAGAGAATTATGAATGTTGAGGAAGCGAGTGAAGTATGCAGAGATAGAGTTCTCTGGCACTCTGTTCTCTCTGCCTACCCTGCAAGGGATATGGCGTGATGATATGTATGTGTGTATCAACCTGCTCTTATCCCAATTTATTTGGGGTCGACGCAATATGTCTTCTCCTTCCATACAACTCTATCAGACGTCATCTCTGTGGTCACTCCTTGTCTATCCATGTCATGTTTCACGCGGTTCATCCATATTTTCTTCGGTCTTCCCTTACCCCTTAAGCCTTCAACATTCATGCTTAAAGCTTTCCTCACAACATTACTTTCATCCCGTCTGATCACATGTCCATACCATGTCAATCTTTCACTCCTTAATTTTTCCGTCACTGGCGCAACTTTCAATGTTACCAACAAAGTAAAAGTAATGACATCTACGTATGTTTGCGTGAGAACTGACAAATGTATTCACAATATTTATTTATTTTGTGATATTTAAATAAACTTTATTTAACTAGATAATGCGTTATAATAAAACTTTTAATGTATTAAATACCATTTTTCTATTGTTAGTGTCGTTTTTTCTACAAACGTAGAGAATAAGGCGAACAATAACATTTTTGAAAAGATTTTTATCTTGTTACGCCAAAGAAGTAAAATTTCTAACGCGTGTACATAAGTACACACACATTTTCGCTCTATGAATATATGAATAATATAGCTCTATGTTATACAAAAGTAATTTCTCTTAAACAAGTATTTACAGATTTGAAATAAAACTATTTTTTACGGATTTAGAGAAATAAAACTATTTTTTTTTTGTATTTGATTTTCAATTTCGTAACGTTTCAATTACCGTGTCCATGGTCACCTAAGGACTAAAGTATGACTTGTTGGACGTGATACACCTTACCGCTCAGATAACAATGAACGCTGTAAATTGTTAAAAATGTTGCGTAATTAAAAATCAAATACAAACTCTGATAGAATCCGTTAAAAAATATTTTTTAAATATACAAAAGTGTTTGATTGTAATAAAGTTTCAATACTACCGTATGCTTTTACGACACACTTGTCTCGTTATCAATGTCTTGACATTATTTTAATAATAGAATCACGATTTATGTAATAATATCATTATTCGTGTACATATATAGAAATTACAAATTTCTATTTTAAATATGGACGTGCTTATACAAGAAGGAACCAAACTCGTAAAATATCAAATTTATAATTTTTAAATGTCTTATAGGAATAATCAGTGATATTTTTAATATGGAAACACTAAATGGTTTAAAAATTCAAGCAGACAATACAACTGCAAGATGAGTAAAACTGAAAGTTCTTAATAAATTGATATAAGAGACTCTGTTCTTAATATTCATAGTATTCCCATGCTTAGAGGTGAAATATATAATAGGAACTGAGAAAAATAAGATTACATAGGATCAAATTTTGTACGATGGGAAACTACCTAAGGGGCCTATTCATAAATTATGTAAGGCGTTTTGTTGACTGAATATTATAACTTCTTACTTTAGGTAGGGGAGAGGAGGGGGTTAATGAACCTGACATTATGTAAGTTATTAAATTGAATATTACTAATTTTGGTCAAAACTGTGATAGATTAATAAGATTAATGTTATTGCAGTGAGTTAATGATACCTACTTGTAGTAAGATGATTGTAATAAAACATATTTTCAGAACAAACGGAGTTATGTTTGACCAATAGGGCATTTTCTTACAAAAATTCTTATTAAGGGTCAGGAGGGGAGTAGTTGTAATCTTATGATGTCTAACGGTAGGGAGGGCCAAATCATTCTTCAAAATACCTTACGTAATTTATGAACGGCCGCAAAAGAAATCACTATGCCGGTTGTCACCAACGACAGCTAAATTTAACACTTATAGAAATTTGAACATGAATATTACACATTGAATGAAACTATAACAAATAAAATATCGATATTATGACAGATATAGATTACCTATAAATATTAATTATATGCATACGAAAATATGGACACGCAAAATATATATGCGATATTAAAATCTCTATCAAAGTCAAAAAATCCCTTCCATGGCGTTATTACCACCCTACCGTCCCCACAGATGGTTTAGGCTGGGTGTGACGACTGGACCGCGGTATAGACCGTCACCCGCATAGAGGCTGACCGCGTGAGGGTGACGACGGGGATGGTACCCAAAAGGGTAACTCGCCGGGCTGGCCACGGATGGCAAGTAAGCGGTATCAAGGGGCAACGTGCGTTCACACCATAGCCTACCAAAAAAAAGGGACGGGTGTGACCAGACTTAGTTCATCAAAAAACCTATTCTTTAAAATTAAAGCGCTATTGATGGAAATGGATATTTGTCGATATTTTACGAGTTACATCCTTTTGCATAACATCGTCCAATTTATTTATAAATTTACTTTGTGAAGCAAATTATTTTTGGTTTTGTCTAAGTGCATTGGCGATGTCCCGTACGTCGAGTTGGACCTTAGGCTTATGCTGAGGCGGTTCGAAGTAGAAGTCGAATCGTTTGAACGACTCAATCTCCCTCTCCGACACTTCTAACGATGACAGATTTGTGATACTCGAGTCCGGGAGGAAAACGCTCGATTCTGGAAATAAGCATTAAAATTTTACAAATCATCTCACAAGCCTTAAATTAGGAACAAGTTTCCTCCAGAATGGGAGGATAATTGACCTACTATACCACGCTGGTGTAGACGTGTTGTTATAGGATTTTGTTTCGAGTTTCCCTTCTTACATAAATATTATACGCATCCCTACTAATATATAAATGTGAATGTAAGTTTGTTTGTTACGCTTTCACGCTAAAACTACTCAACCGATCATTATGAAACATTGTACACATATTCTTGGAGGTATTAAAAGTAACATAGGATACTTTTTATTAAAAAAAAAAACAAAATTTTTATATGAAAAATAAAAAAAATTGTTTGTCAAAAAATCTCAAAATCTAGCTTCTTCAACGCCATCTAGCAGTCCAGTAATGAAGTTCCAACCCTGAGTATTGTAATACCGTTGCACTGTATTACCGACGGTCAAAAATAAAAATAGGGGATCAAAAACTTTAGGAAAATAACCTTTTACGCGGGCGAAGCCGCGGGCAGAAGCTAGTATTATATGACTTAGTATTCCATCATCACACAAGAAATGCATACAATATATCCATCACTCTACAAGTACCCAGTATTTAGTATATTACTTTTCAAGTACTTTCTTGTGAGAGGGTCTTGAAATTCTAATTACATAACCGAGGAAAAGTGGTTGGTGATTGATTTCTATGGTGTCTTTACGATACAACATGTCTAGTTTTGTTTTTATATGTCTAATATTGCCAGTACAGGTTCAATCCCCTCAAAAGTCCCCCTCCTAATGCCATGGATACCGCAACCCAGCAAACAGTATATCAAGAACATATAAAAAATATGTGAGTCTATATCTTTAACTATGCTTTTTCGTTTCATTGACTTTCAAATCATGAGATTGTTTTTTCTTACACCACCCACCACTAAGGAAATAATCCTTGTATTGCGGTGGGACTTTACAAACATATAATTAACGCAGACAAATTACACGCAGACTACAGAACAATAATGTATGGATTGCAAAAAGTATGGTCCTGGGTGGGAATCGAACCCACGGCACTGGCACAGAAAGTCGGTATCTTAACCACTACGCCATCTTTGCAGTCACTACATTCTAGATTGCTAAATAAATTCTAATTAAAAAAAAAATCTCTCTTATATATAGCGGAAGATAAAATTACGAGGTGGGATTTGAACCCACTTTATTGTCTATCCATTCCAATCTCTCCACCCATCAAACTAGTATGGCAAGTGCGTGTAACTGAAAAAAATATCCAAGTGGGTTCGATTAATACGCAGGACAATAATTTATACGATCAACAAACTGTTGTTCCGAGTCTGGGTATAATTTGTCTGCGTTAAATATACAAGTATTATTTCCTTAGTGGCGATGGTTGTTTAAAAAAAAACCCAAAAAGTCACTCGCATTTTTGACTTCGCGGGGACATAATTTACAACGCCATCTATTGGACATGTGTGGGGAACGATTTATTATTTCTAACTTCATCATCATCATTCTCCTACTCTTATCCCAATTACTTGTGGTCGATACAATATCTCTCTCTCTCTATCTTGTTTCATAGTACATATTGTAAAAGTTATTGGCAATAGTTTTATGACCGGACGCCTGCCAGACGTCAACACTACTTGTGAATGTAATTGTTGACCAAACGGCATCAGATGGAGTTGGCCCAGGTCGTTACAAGGCTCTTAGTCGTCTTTTACGACATCCACAAGCAAAGTAAGGGTTGGTGGTATTCGTAGCCGCTACCACCCAGCACTTATTATTTCTAACTTATCAGCTAAAAATGAACATTATAAATAGCTTAGCATGTCGAAATGACTAATTTAGTCAACAGAAATAAATTATCAAATTAATTAATTTAATTAATTAATTTACACAAAGGTACACATACATACTACATAATTACTTCGTTACAATTCAAACAAATTTGTGGGTAGCCTTTGTGAGGGAACTGATATCTGTACTAGGATAATGATCCTGTCTAACAGAAAACTAAAACATAAAAATAAAAACTTAATAAAAGGTATGTACTAAGTACTGGGGGTGAGAAGTTATACTTTTTTAGCGTTACTATTACCAATAAAAATAATTAAATACAAATATTTTAAATTCATCTAAGCTCATATACGTCCCACTGCTGGGCTCGTACCTTCTCCAAAACAGAAGAGAAATTGACCTACTATACCACGCTGGTCAGACGTGTTGGTATAGTGGTTATATTTCCAGTTATCCTTCTCTTGTCTATGTTATATGCATATTATATCCCTTAGTGGTCTTGTACTACATCCAAAAGGATAAGATAGGTGTTGAATTGTATTCCTACTCCGTCACCACAAGAAATATTTTCTTATAAAAAGGTTATTAAATATCATTTTTTTTTCGTCACAACAGGAACGCAATCCCTGACTACTCCAGCTACAGCTGTCATACACCTCCCTATCATATATCCCCCACTTCATAATGTACTATTTTTTTTCCATAACACGCCTAAAGAAGTATAATTTGAAAAAAAAAATCAATAATATAATAAAAAAATTAAGAATAAATAAACCGACTTCAAAACAATTTGGTTAGAGATCAACAAATATAGGTATTATAGAGAATAACTCAAAAACGTAACTTTCTTTCTATTTTCACTAACTTATATCTCCCTCTCAAGTTCCGTTCGCCTCGCCCCGATCACAATTTTCGTAACGCACTCGTCAGGCATTCAATAGCTTACGTTAAGTCAAAAGTGCATAAAGAATTTTTCTCAATAAAAAAAAAGAATGTTAGGTAAAAAAATACACTAAGATTTAAACTACTTTTTTTTGAAGTCGGTTAATAAAAAAAATAAAAAATGTGATACGACGTACAATGCAGCGCTCGTGTAACGGTTTCATATATCGTACCAGTGTGGCGTGGCTGTGGGGGCCGCGCCCCTACCGGCCCGAAGCACCTCTCGTCCGGTGCCACACCCACCGCGCCCGCACTTGACCTCAGCGATGAGCCAACAGGTGTATTACGACCCGAGTCCATACCTGACGGACAATATTATTGCCATATAATAAATTAATTTATATGCTAATGCGAATGACGAGAATGGACAAAATGGAGCAAAACTACTTTAACGGATTCTATCGCGTTTGTATTTGATTTTTAATTTCCCAACTTTTCGAACACTTTACAGTGATCATGGTCACTAGAGGACTAAGGTGTCTTTTATCCAAAAGTCATCGTTATTACAGAAATTTATATCTACCCCGCTACAGATTACTATATGATATTGTATGTAATGTGAAGAGAATTATGAATGTTGAGGAAGCAAGTGAAGTATGCAAGGATAGAGTTCTCTGGCACTCTGTTCTCTCTGCCTACCCTGCAAGGTATATGGCGTGATGATATGTATGTATGTTATGTAATGTGTGTGTTCTTTTTGTACTGGCAATGAATTTTTATTAAAATGTGGGTTAAACTTTTAACAACTAATATTGTAGCGGGTAGATATAAATTTCTGTAATAACGATGACTTGTTGGACGTGAGACATCTCAATCTTCCAGTGACCATGAACACTGTAAAGTGTTCGAAACGTCGGGCATATTAAAAATCAAATACAAACGCGATAGAATCCGTAAAAGTAGTTTTATTTCAAATGTGTAACAGTCGCGTAAAAATAAGAAACCAAAATAGAGCAAGTTTGAAAGTTGCACCGGCGACGGAAAAGTTAGAGTGAAACAGGTTAAGTGATATGGGTACATGATGAGACGAGATCATTGAAGGATTTAGGCTTAGGTCTGCGAGACCCGGCTTACAGCCAGAGCCAGAGAGAAGAGAAAGACCGCGTTCCAGTGACCCACACGCACGGCGTCGAGACGTATATGTAGGGCGGGTCTACGGGGCCGAGCGCCGCTTCTCTGTCGCCCCGGATGAATTAGCGGGGCGTAGCGTACCGTAGCTCGCCACCAAAAAAAAAAAAACCAGCCAGAGACTATAAATATAAAATGTTTAGTTTAAAAAATTGTATGTAATTTCAACTACTGTATATTTTTATTTATATTGATAGTGGTGGCAAACCAGCTAGTAGCACACCTGATGGTAAGTGTCACTGCCGCCCATGGACCTTTTCTATCCCAATGCTATAGCTAGGCCGCTGCCTACCAATATAAACCCCAAACCCATCCAGTTGGGGTTCCGGCTCTCTCGCTCACCGAACGAAGCGCAATAGCACATTGCCATTACTCAGACGTCGATCTTCTGCTCAGTGTGGTACTACCCCGGACGGACCGGCCCGCGGCTGTAGACAGAGACGTCAAGAGCGTGGTCCTACCACTTTCAAATTGCACTAATGACATTATTTAGAATACCTATAGTTTAGGTCGCTTTGCGAAATATTATTGATTCGATTCCAATGTAGGACTATATTTTGTTAAAATATTATTATTCTCTGTTTATGTATAATTCGTGTTTAATTGTATGTTTATAAAGTATCATATAATATAAGGTTCATTTCCTTAGTGTGAGATTGTATTTTTAAAATAAATAAAAAAAAAAAAACTATACCTATTTTATTACCAACAGCTGGATTATAGAGCTGATCCGGCCACCCGTGCAGAGGCTGCCTGCTGAATAGAGACTCCTCCTGGCAATCTGGGTGACCTGACTCCTGAAAGATAACAAATATGGAATGTGTAATAACCAAATAATATATAAAAACTTACGAGTTTAAAATTATATTTACATCTTTAATGAGACATGTTTTCCGTGTGGTGACGGAGTAAGAATACAATTCACCACCCCCTATCTTACCCGTGGGTGATCGTAAGAGACGACTAAAGGATATAAAACGCACATAACCTCTATGCGAGAGAAGAAAGCCTCGAAACAAAGACCTATAGCAACACGTCTGACCAGCACAGTATAGTAGGTTAATTTCCCTCCCATTACGGAGGAGGCCCGAGCCCAACAGTGGGACATATATGAGCTGTGGTGATGATAAAAAACTCATCATCATCATCACAGCCCATAAATGTCTCATTGTTGGGGTCGGGCCTACTCCGCAGTGGGAGGGAAATTAACCTACTATACCGTGCTGGTCAGACGTGTTGGTATAGGGTTTTGTCTCGAGTTTTCCTTCTCTCGCATAGATGTTATTTGCGTTTTATATCGCTTAGTCGTCTCGTACGATCACCCACAGGTAAGATATGGGGTGGTGAATAGTATTCTACTCCATCACCACACGGAGGCAATATATATATAAAAATAGGATATAAGGATAAAAAAACTCACCGGCGTTTTATAAAATTTGCTTTCAGTTACATGATGTATTGTTACTTCATTGTTCAACTTTGATCCCACTCTTAAACGTTGAAAGTATGGCAAGGAATCACCATTGCACATGGAATTCATCCCTATATCATCACACCTAACACTTTGGCAATCATTTTTATCACTGAACAACGCATTTCTAAACACATTCCTATCTTCCTGACCGAACGGTGTATATAAACCTGTGTACTCATTTCTATCATCATCTTTCTTCAACGGAGTCCCTATAGGCTCTGGACGTTGTATCGGATTGGCAAATAACGATGAATCGTTTGACTCAAATCTGGTTTCGGTCGGCCTAGTTCCTATTGGATTCGGTGATACTACAGGTTTTGGACTCTGATCCTCATAATAATCTGGTGTTAAAAAGTTCCTTTGCTGATTGTCCTCTGATGTTTTAAATAATGAATATCCTTCATCGTTCTTTTGAGTGAACGATGCTAGATTCATTATCCTTGTCTGTATGTCATCTGGTTTTGGAGAATTTCTAGATGGTTCTGCTACATATTGATTCGGGTTCTGTACTGGGTTATAGACGTTTGGGTTGACATAATTGTATTGTGAACCATACATCGGATTAAGCTGTGGACTTTGATTCCTGATGCCCATAAGACCTTGCTGATGCATCATTGTCATTAGTGGATTTCTTATAGTGTACATTCCATTGGAAGTTGGTGTGATAGTCGCTTGGCAAGCATTCGGTGGCATCGGTATAGGATCTGGAATTCGAATTTGCTCTTGTTTCTTCGGTGGTGGAGGTGGTTGGTTGGTTATCTGGACTGGTGGAAGGTTTGGATGGAACATGGGGTTTCGTAAGGTGACCATTTTAGCTCCTTCAGGTTTCGTGTCCACAACTTCTGCTGCGGCGGCTGCTTTCTTTGCCTTCTTCTTGGCTTTCTTCGATTTGCCAATCGGTTGAGATGGTTCTGGCATTGGTACCGGTTTAGGTGGAGGTTCTGTAAAGAATAATAAGAAATATGAATCCATTTACATTCCGTCAGCCTTTTAATATTCAGCGAGTCTCTCAAAGGATGATGTCATAATAATATCATCATCTCAGCCCATATATGTCCCACTGTTGGGCTGGGACCTCCTCCATAATGGGAGGATAATTGACCTACTATACCACGCTAGTCAGACGTGTTGGTATAGGGTTTTGTTTCGAATTTTCCTTCTCTTGCATAGATGTTATTTGCCTTTTATATCCCTTAGTCGTCTCCTACGATCACCCACGGGTAAGATAAGGGGTGGTAATTGTATTCTTACTTCGTCACCAGACGGAAAACCTCACTTACAGCCAACAAAATCATGTAGTACCTACTATAAAGATGTCATTCATTCATGAAACTGGTACTCACCAGGCTGTGCAGTGGTGAACATCATCATGGATGGGTCGGCATTGATGACGGGTGTAGGTCGTGGCACCGGTGTCGGAGTAGCTGGTAGCTGATTGCACTTCCACAACGGCTGTAATGTATAAAAATAATAAATACCGATTTCTGAATAGTAAACATTTAAAATAGAAATATTTTTATGGATTTTTACATGATTAGAAAAAAAAATGGGTTAAAAGTTGTGAAAAGTGGGTAAGATAGGCGCGACACCCCCTTTTTTTTTGCGGTAGACTATAGACGTGGTCGCGCCCCGCCAAATCGGTCCGGGGCGACGGAAGAGGCGGCGCGCAACCCCATAGACCCACCCTGCAAACACCTCTTTTCGCAGTGCGAGTTGGCCACCGGTACACGATCTTTGTCATCGGTGGAAGATAGGCGCGCCGCCCTGAATGAAACGGAAGGAGTGTATCCTGGCCTTAGCCTAGATAAATCGGGCTTTGCATAGCCATTTAATAGTGGTAGGACCACGCTGTTGACAGTTCTCTGTCTACAGTCGCGGGCCGGTCCGTCCGCAGTGGTACTACACTGAGCAAAAGATCGACGTCTGAGTAATGGCAATGTGCTATTGCGCTTCGTTCGGTGAGCGAGAGAGCAGGAAGCCCAACTGGTTGGGGTTTTTATTGGTAGGCACCGGCCAAGCTATGCCCTTGGCATTGCAAAGGTCCATGGGCAGCAGTGACACTTACCATCAGGTGTGCTGAATGCTCGTTTGCCACCACAAGCAATAAAAAAAAATCCATTTTGCAGTTTCTTTGTAAAAGTGCCAAGTTAAATTTTTAAAAGTCATATCTACCCAGTTTATTTTAGTGTCCCCGAATATCCCTACTCAATATTATAAATTAAATGTCAATTTGTTTGTTTACGCTTTCACGCCAAAACTACTTAACCGAATATCATGAAACTTTGTACACATAGTCTTCGAGGTATTAGAAAGGATATAGGATACTTATTATTAAAAAAAAAATTAATGAAGCGTAATAATTTATTTTAAGGTCTTCAAAGCGAGCGAAGCCGCAGGTAAAAGCTAATCCCTACTAATATATAAATGTGAATGTAAGTTTGTTTGTTACGCTTTCACGCTAAAACTACTCAACCGATCATCATGAAACATTGTACACATGTTCTTGGAGGTATTAAAAGTAACATAGGATACTTTTTATTAAAAAAAATCAAACTTTTTATATGAAAAATAAATAATTGTTTGTCAAAAAATCTCAAAATCTAGCTTCTTCAACGCCATCTAGCAGTCCAGTAATGAAGTTCCAACCCTGAGTATTGTAATACCGTTGCACTGTATTACCGACGGTCAAAAATAAAAATAGGGGATCAAAAACTTTAGGAAAGTAACCTTTTACGCGGACGAAGCCGCGGGCAGAAGCTAGTTTAATATAAAAAAAACCCTTCATTTGTCTGCCACAGATCAAATTTCCTCTCTAAGCTGTCTCCAACATGTACTCAAGAAAAGACAAAGCATGCAATTGAAAAAAATTGACATATACATACCACAGATTTAATAGGAGGTGGTTCTTTCTTCTCACAAGGCTGTACACGAGTCAGGGTGATGCCTGGTGGTAGTTTCAAATCGGCCACCTAATCAAATAAACACTTTTATTATCCATTAATATTTAAGCTGTGTGGTAGCGGCTACGAATACTACCAAACCTTACTTTGCTCGTGGATATCGTAGAAGACGACTAAAAACCTTAAAACGACCTGGACCAACTCCATCTGATGCCGTTTGGTCAACAATTACATTCCCAAGTAGGGTTGACATCTGACAGGCAGCCGATCATAAAATTATTGCCAATAACTTTTACAATATGTACTATGAAACAAGAGTACATATTGTATCGACCCCATGTAATTGGGATAAGAGTAGGAGAATGATGATTATCCATCAATATTTATTCACTTTACATGTGGTGACGGAGTAAGAATACAATTCACCACCAAAATCTTATCCGTGGGTGATCGTAAGAGACGACTAAGGGATATAAAACACATATAACATCTATACAAGAGAAGGTAAACTTAAAAACAAAACCCTATATCAACACGTCTGCCAGCGTGGTATAATAATAAAAAAAAAAAAAATAAAAAAAAAAAAAAAAAGCGTGGTATAATAGGTTAATTTCCCTCCCATTATAGAGGAAACTCGAGCCCAACAGTGGGAGATATATGATCTAAAATGATGATTTATTTACTGAATATTATTAGCTAAGCTCGTAAAAACCAGCTGAGGGTATATCACTAGGAAAATAGAAGCACAGCTGTTATAAATGGTGAAGTATTACTTTCCATATTGGAGTAAGAACACAATTCACCACCACAATTCCACCGTGTATAGGGTATACACGGTGGAAGTGAACCGCTCCCGAAAACAAAGACAGGTGACCCTACAAGTCTTACTTGTAATGATGAGCTAGAAAAAAAACGATGCAGATGAAATTTTTTTTTTGTTCTCAACGAATTTTAAGTTTTTTTCACATTCCATCGTATTAGGACCACGGAGCAAATACAAAGAGGAGCTGTTGTAATGAATATTTTCTATGAAACAATGCGTGTCATTTACAGGGGGTGAAGGGGACGCTGCTAATGGAGAAAGTGAGACAAGTAATAGTACTTGTCTCACTCCCTCCTTTATGTCCATCTACCGTCCATTAGCACAACTACTAATTTCGTATATTGTATGCAGTTGAGCTATCTTGCATTAGATGTCAATAAGTGTATGGTGTAACAGGGACGTACTCAGAATTTACCTATATCAATGAATGCTAATTTTTTTTTATTTCAAAGATAGAAAAGACAAAGAAATCTTATTACCAGTTTGCTCTATTCAAATACAAATGTTTATAATCAAATAATTCTGCATAGCGAATAGGTGTATGACTACTGTTTTTAACCGAAAATTTCTTTATAAGGCTTGTCAGCATTGTTCATAATGTTAATATTTTATGAAAAATCCATCTTTTCTTTACTGTCATTCTGATAAACTCAGAAGTTTAGAAACCTTTTTTTTCTTCATATTTGTGTCCTTTTCATACGACCAAATAATACAATTATTTGTTTGGGTTTCTAACAAATTGTCGAATGAAAGTAGTTGGACTTTTAGTAAATATGTTAGTTACACGGTATTATTTCCTTCCTTTTTGTCTTTTCCATATAAAAAAAGAATCAAACCACTCTATTAAAATAAGGCTTTATACAATTGATAATGCAACAATGGTGTCAATGACCAAGACATGTAAAAGAGTATTTCAAGCGAGCAGACCAGCCATGGTAGCATGCCAAAGGTAACTTGAAGACCCGGTCTTCGACGCCACCACCATTTTGAATATTTTTGTGACGTGCTCAACCTCGTTAATCTTATCAAGAAATTCCATCGAGTGCAATTACATTATTAATAAATAAAGGAGAAAGGTTGACATTGGTTCCAATAATAAAAATGAAATACTCTTTTGTATGATATATTTCTTGAGCTATACCTAGTCTTGCCCTAAATACTGTAACAAAGAAAAACCTTTCTCTATTGCAAAAAAAAAATTATGACTTTTACAGTGTTAGTTTAATACATAAATATAAAACAATTTAAAATATAAAAAGCTTGTTCGAAGTGGTTTCTATTGGCTGCAATACAATCCTTTAAATCTTCATTGTTAAAATGAGAAGAACAAATCTGTATATTTCGTAGGAGTCCAGTTTTTCTATTAATTTTTGAAATCCATTGCTTCTAACATCGTCATTGGACGGTATTCTAAAACATACAAAATTTACAGTTTAATTATAATAGGTTCATTTAAAGTAGTGTAAAAATATTTTTCTATGATGAAAAATCCGAATGTTATAATTATATTCTAATTACGACCCTGGATTTTTGACACTTTTATAGTTCTTCATAGTTAACGACAGCTGGCGTATTGCTTACAAAATAATTATTAACTACATATAAAACTCATATTTTTGTCGAGGTAAAAGGCTTTGGGTATAAATTTTAATACTCATGGTTATTAGTTATTACAATAATCTTAATAATTTGAACTGTATGTGCTTTTATTGTTCTAGGTCCTATTACGCAAAGTGGTGCCATCTAACGTTGAGTAAAATTATTTTTGAATATGATACCGTCAAAAGAACTTTATAGAAATTATTTTGATAAATTATGAATAAATATACTTACAAATGAAATGTGATTCTTTCCATAGCATCTGTACGTTTATCGGAGTAGTTTTTACATGATAAAACACAACACTTCATGGTTTTCTTCGTAATAACATAAAAATACACCAAAAATATAATTTTATGCACCGTGCGAACACCGGCAGCGACGACAGAAGACTAATAGGCCACGCCTACTATTGATGTTAACGTGATGACGTCACGGCCTACTTGAGAATCACAGTGCACAGTTACTTAGGCCGTCTCCTCTTTGTATTTGCTCCGTGATTAGGACAGTGTCATGTAACGATAATTCCATAAAAAATACGTCACTTTACTCAGATGAGAAAAGACTCAATCTATTCAAAACTCACGATCATATGTTCAAGAGTTCAATGACCTCGCGTGGTGAAACAATTTTTTTTTCATCCGAATCGATTTTTTTTCTAGTCTATCATTCCAAGTAAGACTAATAGGGTTACCTGTCTTTGTTTTCGAGAGCGGTCCACTTCCACCCTGTATATTACTCATGGGTCTCGCAAAAGACTACTAAGGATATTATGCATATAACATCTATGCAAGATTATTTATAAAAACCCAATTACGAAGCGAAAAATGAGCATGTCCTACAATAGTTCACGGTGATGTAGTAGCAGCACGATTGGGCTGGAATCCCAATAGGCGCGGGTTCGAATCCAGCTTGTGACATCATTTTTCGCTCCGTGATCGGGTTTTTATAAATAAAATTAAGCATATTAAATGCTAAATTTCAGTAATTTGAATAACAGGGTTATGTCATCGTTTATTACAATTCTAACTGTAAAGTTTGAAGTATTAAGCCTATAACAATGTGTAAACATTGTCGGGTAGATGGCATACGTCACCTTAAGACGTAAATATGATACGAAGCGGGATTTGCATGTCCTACAATAGTTCACGGTGGTGTAGTGGCAGCACGATTGGGCCGGAATCCCAATAGGCGCGGGTTCGAATCCCGCTTGTGACATCATTTTTCGCTTCGTAATCGGGTTTTTATAAATAATTAAGCATATTAAATGCTAAATTTCAGTAATTTGAATCTATTCAAGACTTCAAAATATTATACAAGTCCGTCCAACCAGCCTATTAGTATATTAAAATTAATTCCCTCCCATTATGGAGGAGGCTGCAGCTCAGTAGTGGGACATATCGTCAGTTAAAACGAAAACTGACATTTCTCGTCTATTTTGAAAATTGATATTATTGTTTAAAACGTATTGTTATATAAATTACTGAAATTTAGCACTTAATATGCTTAATTATTTATAAAATCCGATTACGAAATGAAAAATGATGTCGCAAGCGGGATTCGAACCCGCGTCTATTGGGATTCCGGCCCAATCGTGCTGCCACTGCACCACCGCGACTAATTGTAGGACATGCAAATTTCACTCCGTATTATATTTACGTCTTAAGGTGACGGTGTGCTATCTACCCGACAATGTTTACACATTGTTATAGGCTTAATACTTCAAACTTTACAGTTAGAATTGTATTAAACGATGACACAACCTTGTTATTTAAATTACTGAAATTTAGCACTTAATATGCTTAATTATTTATAAAATCCGATTACGAAATGAAAAATGATGTCGCAAGCGGGATTCGAACCCGCGTCTATTGGGATTCCGGCCCAATCGTGCTGCCACTGCACCACCGCGACTAATTGTAGGACATGCAAATTTCACTCCGTATTATATTTACGTCTTAAGGTGACGGTGTGCTATCTACCCGACAATGTTTACACATTGTTATAGGCTTAATACTTCAAACTTTACAGTTAGAATTGTATTAAACGATGACACAACCTTGTTATTTAAATTACTGAAATTTAGCACTTAATATGCTTAATTATTTATAAAACCCGATTACGAAAAATGAAAAATGATGTCACAAGCGGGATTCGAACCCGCGCCTATTGGGATTCCGGCCCGAAGTGAAATTTGCATGTCCTACAATTAGTCACGGTGGTGTAGTGGCAGCACGATTGGGCCGGAATCCCAATAGACGCGGGTTCGAATCCCGCTTGCGACATCATTTTTCATTTCGTAATCGGATTTTATAAACGTATTGTTATAGTTTGTAATTTAATAAAAATAAAAAAAAAAACATTAAATTAAATGTCAAAAACTGTGCTTTCAGAATTGTTATTCTATATTACGCTGCACATTGTATGAGTCAGCAAGTTGGGCTACAAAAGCGACGGATGTCTGGCCTGACGAGAATGAATAAGATAAGAAATGAGCATATAAGAGAAAGTTTGAAAGTGAACGCCTGACTTGGTATGGACGTGTGATGAGACGGTATGAAATTAATGTTGGGAGAAAAGTTTTAAGTATGAATGTTGAAGGCTTTAGGGGTAAGAGAAGACCGAAGAAAAGATGGATGGTTTGCGTGAAGCGTGATATGAATAGAAAGGGAGTGAATGCAGAGATGACATCGGATAGGATTGTGTGGAAGAAAAGGACATATTGCGACGACCCCAAGTTATTGGGATGAGACCAGGGTAATGATGATGATGTTAAAATCTTTAAATGTGTGTACTGTACAATTTGATATTTTGATTAAAGTCATTTTTCTATTTACGACTATATATGTCCAGAGGTAATGCGTTTATGATGCAGAGGGATTGTGATATAAGTGACAATAATTATCACAAGTACTTTAAAACGAAATAAAAATAAAATAGATCACCGGACTATTTGGTGCTTAGGGGGAGTCAGATATCTAAAAATGTCTAATAATGCAAGTGGATTGGATGATGAATGCATAAATACACACCTGCACACCACAACTGAGTTGCTCCATAATACTGCAAGCTGGTTTCTCAGGGTCTCCAGCGTTCTGGTGACAAAAATATTTATGAGGCTAAATCACCAGCAATAATGACGGCGAGGCTGCATTCGTCATGGCCTTTAGTGACATGTCTTGTAAGTTTTAACTACACAGATGACCTAGTAGTTAAGATACTGAGCTACTGTTCCAGTGCGTTTGATTCCCATGCAAAAAAAAATTCTTTGTGCGATCCACAGATTGAGTTCCGAGTCTGGTTATGATTTGTGTTTGTTAATTATTTGTATTTCCGTGTGGTGACGGAGTAAGTATACTATTCACCACCCCATATCTTCACTGTGAGTGATAGTACGAGACGACTAAGGGATATAAAACGCATATAACATCTATGCAAGGGAAGGAAAACTCGAAACAAAACCCTGTATCAACACGTCTGCCCAACGTGGTATAGTAGGTCAATTTCAGTCCCATTACGGAGACGGCCCGAGCCCAACAGTGGGACATATATGGGCTGTGATAATGATGAATTATTTGTAAAGCCCCACTATAATAGAAAGGTTACTTCTTTAGTGTAATCATTTAAAAAGATATGTAAACTTTCAATAGTGGTAGGACCACGCTGTTGACAGTTCTCTGTCTACAGCCGCGGGCCGGTCCGTCCGGGGTAGTACCACACTGAGCAGAAGATCGACGTCTGAGTAATGGCAATATGCACTTCGTTCGGTGAGCAAAAGAGCCGGAAGACCAACTGGGTGGGTTTGGAGATTGTAATGGTAGGCAGCGGCCTAGCTTAGCCTTGGTTATAGCAAAGATCCATGGGCGGCAGCGACACTTACCATCAGGTGTGCCGCTTGCTCGTTTGCTACCATAAGCAATAAAAAAAAATGATTTAGAAATGTCATTGGTCATGTTGGGCTATTTATAAAAGACTTATTTGGGCTTTTTAGGCCCTAACCACACCTCACTCAACTGTCGGGGGGTAATTGGGTGAGGTGTGGCTAAGAGCCTAATAAAGGAACCTTAGCTACGAAAATTAAAGAATTGACAGTGTGCCCGCAAACCACTCTTGGTTCAAGCTGATCAAACCATTCAACCTGATAAAAGAAAACTAGTCCAGGACGATGACAATGAATCAATTAATATTACTAAGACATACCAAAATTTTTGTAGAGTCGAATTGTTGCGCCGGTGGTTGTGTAGGTTGTTTCGCTGACTTTGATTGCGGGGCAGGAACTGTAATTAAAAAAAAAATTACAATAACAACTTTTAATTTTTGAAGTGAAACTTCTAATGCGACTTCCAACAAGGTTGCGTTAAACGTTTAACGCAATGGCACTCGAATGCATGCGTGTAGTACACCTGTTACAGGCCAGCGCGAGCGTTAGCAACAGGGAGCGTCCAATATTTCAACGCAAGAGGGAGAGAAAGAAAGTTGAGTTGGTAGATCCCAAGCACATGCGCGAGGTATTCTTGCTATGCAGCGAAGTAAACAGTGCGAGAATCGTGAAATTAGCTGAAATACGTACATGTTGTTCTATTTTAATTTATAATATTAATTATTTTTAAAGATTTAAGTTTTCACTTCTGTCGGGAGTCCTCATGACTGCTTTGTGTTTTTTGCATAGTAGTGTGTGATGGCAGCTAGGAACTTTATATCGACCTGGACCAAGTCGCATCTGACGCCGTTTGATCAACAATTACATTCACAATTAGTGTTGACTTCAGACAAACGGCCGGTCATAAAACTATTGCCAATAACTTTTACAATATATACGAGTATATATTGCGTCCTCCACAAGTAACTGGGATAAGAGCTGGAGAATGATGATGAATAAGCAGGTTAATTTCCCTCCTATTATGAAGAAGTTTTGAGTCCAGCAGTGAAAAGCCTGTATGAGCTGAGATGGTTATTACTGATACATACATACATACATATCATCACGCCATATCGCTTGCAGGGTAGGCAGAGAGAACAGAGTGCCAGAGAACTCTATCTCTGCATACTTCACTCGCTTCCTCAACATTCATAATTCTCTTCATACACACTCGCCGGTTTCGGAGACTCTTGACTCCACCTTCCTTCAGTACATGACTGATCTGGTCTAGGTAGGTTAGTCTCGGTCTCCCTCGGTACCTACATCCTTCCACTTTGGCATTGTATATCTTCTTAACCAGACGTTCGTTCGGCATTCTTTCCACATGTCCGAACCATCGGAGCATTCCCTTTCGCATCTTTACACCAATACTCTCTTTCATACCTACTCGCTCTCTTACGTCGTCGTTACGATATTACGTTATTACTGATGATGATCTAATAACAGATATCTATAGACTGAGGAATGAATTAGATGGATATACATATACAGGGTGCCGATTTTGTTACTAGAATAACTTAAACTAGGTGTAGGAGGCGTCATAAAAAACATTAAAATTAGTTGCAGACTCCTAGCTCTGCCCAATCTCGAGATAAAGTGATTTGTTTCTTATCAAAACAGTAGGTTTGTCAGCGTACATTGGACCTGTAGGTATATTTCTACCAGGTGTGCGGCGGTGAGCGCAGCGAGAGTGACTGGTTCAGTGTCATACGCATGAGTATATGCCTACATCGAATTTTTATAGTACCAGCAGGCGCGGGTCAAACACATGTAGCGCCCGGGTGCAATCAATAACCTGGCGCCCTCTTGTACCAAAGTGGGTGAACAAAATGGAATAGGTTGATGGTTACAAGCGGCTCTCGGCGCCCCCTAACACCCGTCGCCCGGGTGCACCGCACCCTCTGCACTATAGGTAAAGCCGGCCCTTAGTATCAGTATATTGACCGCTTATCAGTATGGCAATTTAATCAAAACTCAGGTACTATTTTTTTTTACTGATTTGGATAGGGATATAGGAAGCGAGTGAAGTATGCAAGGATAGAGTTCTCTGGCACTCTGTTCTCTCTGCCTACCCTGCAAGGGATATGGCGTGATGATATGTATGTATGTATGGATAGTGTATCATGGTCTGATACACCCATTCAAGGATTCTACTAATTAAATCGGCAACCTGTATAGCTTCACACATGAGGGTCAAAATTTGTAAAAAAATGGATCACATAGTATATATGTATAGTATAGGTATGTTCCCTTACCTGTCTTTTCTTGTTTATTTTCCTTTCCCTTCTTCTCGCTCTTCTTTTCTGCTGCCTTGTCTTTCTTCTCCTCTTTCTTTTCTGCCGCTTTTTCTTTCTTCTCAGCCGCTTTCTCCTTCTTTTCCATCGCTTTGTTATTCTTCTCCACTGCCTTCTCTTTCTTGTCTGTCATTTTCTCCTTCTTCTCCACAGCTTTCTCTTTCTTCTCAACAGCTTTGTCTTTCTTCTCCAAAACCTTCTCTTTCGTTTCATCCTTCTTATCGTCTTTCTTTTTGGTAAATTCCTTCTTCGCATGATCGGGTTCCTTATCGTTCTTTGTTTTAGCGTCTTGTTTTTGCTCCGACAGTTTCTTGGTCTCGGCTTTTACATTAGATTCGGTTTTATTTTTCGTTTCGGACTGTTGTTGTTTCTTCTTCTCTTCTTCTTCAGCCTACAAATAATATTACATTCATATACATATACAGTATGACTGGTAAAAGACTGTACATATCGAAGGAGACGATAGATAATGGTCACATGTAACCAATAAAAATATAATAAGAAGGTAATATTAATTAACTAGATAGTAAATCTCAACAATATTAGTGTGTCAGGATTCTCAAAAAGATGGTCACCTTCTCAACATTTCTCGATACAAATCAATCGCACCTCGTACACTGCCATTTGGTCGAGCATATGCAATTTCCCAACACTCTTAGTGAAAATAACACATTCTATCACACTTCACACATAAATAGTCACGGTTAAAATCAAAACGCGGGCAATTGAAAGATGCGTAGGTTAACAAACACGGAAATGCAGAACACCCAATACGGCGCACGCGCTCTGACTGATCAGCTGACCACAGACGGACACTCACCCCGGGGACATCCCTCGGGGGTACGGGGCAGGGTGTGCGCGGGAGCCACTACTTAGCACTGTTGTCAAGGTCACGCGCTCGGCTAATTACTATTTTAATGTAATTTCAATATCTATGCGGAGGTGTACGTAAATAAATATTTTTATAGGACAATTAGTTCAAAATTTACGTATCAATTTTTTTTACATATTCGGTATCAGAATCGAGTACTGAATACCCTCTCTCAATATGTACAATCTTTTACTAGTCACGCTGTATTAATTTCAGTACGGTGATGTATAGTACCGTGATCGCCATGATTGGTTGGCTGATTGGTGATCATAAATGCTATTATTAGTTTCTCAATAGAGCAGACCAGCTCACTGTGCTGGTGTCTCTGTCTACACCTGTTTTTACCAACAGCTGCCACCATTTTTTTATATTAATAGCGCCCAATTTTTATCGTGACCACCTTCTAAAAAGGTGTGGTCTACTAGAGAGATACAGAAGAAACTTACTTGTTGTCTGGCGAGCAACTTCCTTTGCTTTTTGGAGATAGTTTGTCCCTCCTGTAAAGAGTTCGATCTTTGAGCTTCCTTCGCCTTCTGCTCGGCCTTTGCCTGAGCCTCCTTTTGCTTTTTCTGTAATATATAATTAATAAGAATATATTAATTCATATTTCATTGCGCATAGTTTCGATCTCATCATCATCTCAGCCTACACACGTCCCACTATCGCACTCGGGCCTTCTCCATAATGGGAGGGAAAGTGACCAACTATATCGCGCTGATCAGACGTATTGGTGTAGGGTTTTAGGGCATCGAAAACATCGATGTTTACAATGCGATACATCGAATCGATCCTATGTTTTGAAAAGCTATCGAAATACTCGATGTATCGATGTTTTTTCATAAAACATCAAATCGATGACAACCAGCTAATGTCACAAAAACTCAAGTTTATGTAATAAATTACAGTTTTGTAAGGGATTGGAATAGGTATAAATGCCACAAGAAAGACCTTTTTTTTTCTTTTAGAAGTCAATTTTATAAGGGATTGGAATGGGTATAAATGCCACAAAAAAAGACCTTTTTTTTTAGAAGTATCACTTTTGATATGACTTTAGCTTTGTAATATATTTTAGAAAAAGTACTCGATGTTTACAAAACATCGATGTTTTCATCCGATACATCGAAATGCATCGATGTACAGTTTCGATTTATCGAATCGATAAAAAGATCGATGTTTTTTCAAAGTGGACACCCCTAGAGATAGCAGCCCAACTTTCTGGGTCAGTTTGGAGTTTTTTATTAGCAGGCAGCAGTCTAGCTATACCTCTGATATTGCGAAGGTGCTATGGGCGGCAGTAACGCTTACCATCATATACTGTCTGCTCGTTTAACACCATAAGCAATAATTAAAAAAAAAAGCCACTCAGAATGTTCCTGTGTCACCTACATCCAACAATTTATTTCGATATTCGAGATGCGATCAGTCCTTAACTTGTTATGTTATAGTAATCAGACGGCAGTCGCGGCGTTGATGGAGAAGATATCCGAAAGTGAGGTCACTATTTTCACCTCGAATAATTGAAATATTTTTTAATAAAAAAACAAAAACCAACTTCAAAACTATACCTACGACAAACGATATACACAAACTTACACTAATAAAAACTACTAGACCAAACTGAAAGAAATTTTTATGGGACCACTTGGCAGCTATTTCGCGTCGCACAAAAAAAGAATCAATCGGTCCATTAACCGCGCCGTAATCGATGTACATACATAGAAAATAAAAACATACCGGCCAAATTGAGAACCTCCTCCTTTTTGGGAAGTCGGTTAAAAAGAAAAAATTCTCACCTTATCCTTGTTTGGGCCTTTAGCGAGTTGATTGATATGTGCCAACGCTTGCTCCCAAGTTTGTTTGCGTGTCTCCGTCTGCGGTTTCCGAACGTTATTGGCCGGTTGACTCTTTTTGTCTGTGTTGTTCATTACTGAAAAAAAAGTCACTAAGAAATATATCCAATAATATACGCTCTATAGAAGACTGAAAGGATTAATATCTTTTGAAATCTTTTTTTTACGTATTCTATCAGCGTTTGTATTTGATTTTTAATTGCCCGACGTTTCAAACACTTTACAGTGTTCATGGTCACGGGAGGACTGAGATGTCTCACGTCCAACAAGTCATCGTTATTACAGAGATTTATATCTACCCGCTACAGTATTAGTTATTAAATTTCACACCTTATCTATTTATTTTCTAACTTTCTCCAAGGAGCGATAATGTCATATCCCTGCTGCTCCTTCTCCTAGTTGAATCCACAGGGGTTTCACAATTTTTTTCACAATATCTCTATCGTATTATCGTCTTTACGAAGATCGATCTGATAGATGACGTATGAAATGATTTCCAATAGACGAACAATTAAAAAAAATAATAGGAGGCCTTACAAACACACTCCGATACGATGGTAGATTATTAGTTTAACCAGAGAAAATGTTAATATAAATGCCGAACGAACGTCTGGTTAAGAAGATATACAATGCGAAAGTGGAAGGATGTAGGTACCGAGGGAGACCGAGACTAACCTACCTAGACCAGATCGGTCATGTACTGAAGGAAGGTGGTGTCAAGAGTCTCCGAAACCGGCGAGCGTGTATGAAGAGAATTATGAATGTTGAGGAAGCGAGTGAAGTATGCAGAGATAGAGTTCTCTGGCACTCTGATCTCTTTGCCTACCCTGCAAGGGATATGGCGTGATGATATGTATGTATGTATGTAGAAAATGTTAAAGTTGTCAATATATTATATCCTCGCAGGACTTAAGTGTCGACTCTTTACAGTTTTGGGTGCCAGTATTCCAATGGCTATGGGGAGGGAACAAGGTAGATTATGGGAGCCACAAGCCGCCCTTCGATCGCACCGGACGGAATGGGCGAGGTGAGTCAGACTACTGCTTGCGTAAATATTTTTAAGCTATTGCATTGCTTTTATCGCGGGCTTTGAGCGCGGCGACCGAATCAAGAAATTCCGTAACGAAAATAAAACCTAAGATTGTATGGTTGAAAAGCAACAGTTAATTTTGCACTGACTATACGCAGGCAGCGTGACCAAGTGGTCAAAGGCGCTGGTTTTAAGCACCGTAGGTGTGGGTTCGAATCTCACCGCCGTCTAACTCTTTTTGCAAAATTTATTTAATAATATTATAAATAAAACAGTTTAAAAACGTGTACTTTAAATGTTTTAATAAATTAGTAGTTTTAATAAATAGGTGTAACTTGAATTACATACATACATACATAGTCTCACGCCTGTTTCTCAGAGGGGTAGGCAGAGACTACGGATTGCCACAAACCACGATCCTGACATACCTCCATCGCTTCATTCACGCTCATCACAGTCTTCATGCATGCCCTACGATTACGCGTACTCTTAATCTGACCTTTCACTAACACATCTTCAATTTGATCCAGGAAAGTACGACGTGGTCTTCCCCTTGTAATCGTCCCACTCACACTCGCTTTGTATACTTGTTTCGTCAACCTTTCTTCACACATTCTTTCCACGTGTCCAAACCACCGCAGCATACCCTTTTCTATCTTTATCACTACTTCTTCATTCACACCACAGCGCTCTCTTATAACACTATTCCTAATTTTATCTTTCAGACTTACACCACACATACTATGAAGAGCTCTCATCTCTACAGCATTTATTATACTTTCATGTCTTCCCTGCCAAATCCAACTTTCATTGCCATACATGAGAGTGGGAACTAATACTCCCCTATGTACAGCTAGGCGTGCCTTTTTAGATACATTCCTACTCTTCATAAAAACGTACAATGCCCCATTCACTTTATTACCAGCAATTACTCGTCTTTCAACATCTTCATCATTTTTACCATCACTAGTAAACAGTACACCCAAGTATACAAATTCTTTCACCTGTTCCAATCCCTCATCATTTATAAAAATATTACATTCCGTCATACATTTATCCTTTTCAAAGACCATTACTTTCGTCTTACTTACATTTACTTTCATACCTTTTCTTTCAAAAGCATCATGCATAGTAGTTACCATTGCCTGTAAGTCTTCAGCCGACGATGCAAGTAAAACCTGATCATCGGCATAAAGAAGACATTTGACGAGTAACTCATTCATTCTTAAACCACATTCATTCTTTTTCAAATGTTGCAAACAGCTATCCATAAATAGGTTAAACAGCCACGGTGATGCTACACATCCCTTGAATTAATATCAAAGAAAAAAAAACTTGAATTAATAACAAAAAAAATACTGCATAAATAAAAAATAATTATATTATAATTGCATAAGTTGATAAAATGCAATAGCTTTACCGCGGCAGTCCCCGAGTGCTACACGTATTTTTTTTTAAAAGCTTATACAAAATAGATGAATTGTTTTAAACAAATAGCACCCAAAAATAACATAATTTATAAGTACGTTGCAACTCACTTGTAGCAGTTGATATCCGTGACTTATAGTGCAGCAATTCCGCGAGGGGCTCATCCTCCTTGCCGGGGATGGAGAGAGTGACTGCGCCGTCCCCTGGCGATCGTCGCACGCAAACTATATTGCCGGATTGCGCCGCCTCTGTTGATAAATTTTAGCCAATTATTTCGGTTAAAAATCATATGTGAGAAACGTAAACGAAACGTAACGTAAGAGAGCGAGTAGGTATGAAAGAGAGTATTGGTGTAAAGATTTATTTATTTATTTAGGTTCATCCACAGCAAAAGTATTAAAACATCACAAAAAATTACAATTTAGGCATATAGGCTGATACAGTTGCCAATTACGGATAGACCAGCATGTATACATTAAAAGTGAATATTTTAAATAATATAATGACTAACTTAAATTAAACATATATGGTCAATATAGAAATTAATAATGAATAAAATTAATAAAACTTTTATAACTTGAGACTTGATTAAAGAAAAAGAAAACATTTATTACTTTGAATCGCTATATTGCTAATAGGTGCGGTACCTATAGGTATTTGTAAGTTTCTAAAGATTTATATATTGTATTCTTCAATTTACTATTTGTATCAAAGTATATATCAATGTCAGGTACGTTTTTGGTTATTGTATTAAATTCTTTACAGAGTCGATATAGAGGGGAACTGGAACCAATGTTAGTTTTAAACGTGGGTAAGGAATAAATATTAGTTATAGGGTATCTTGGAATTTTATGTGGGACTTGAATACCAATACGTGAGACTAAGTCGCTACAGTCTAATTTACCATTGACTAGCTTATGTAGGAAAGATAGGTCTTGTACAAGGCGTCTATTGCGCAAGGAATACATATGAAAATGTTGCAATCGTTGACAATACGGACATCTATGCGAAATCTCATTGGATGTGTAAGCTAAGCTTCTAGTAAATGCACGCTGAATTCCCTCAACACGTTGTGAGTTAACCGCATAGTGAGGGTTCCACTCGATACTTGGGAAAGAAAGATGCGAAAGGGAATGCTCCGATGGTGCGGATATGTGGAAAGAATGCCGAACGAACGTCTGGTTAAGAAGATATACAATGCGAAAGTGGAAGGATGTAGGTACCGAGGGAGACTGAGACTCACCTACCTAGACCAGATCGGTCATGTACTGAAGGAAGGTGGAGTCAAGAGTCTCCGAAACCGGTGAGCGTGTATGAAGAGAATTATGAATGTTGAGGAAGCGAGTGAAGTATGCAAGGATAGAGTTCTCTGGCACTCTCTTCTCTCTGCCTACCCTGCAAGGGATATGGCGTGATGATATTTATATATGTATGTATGTACTAACTCATAAAAGTCGCCGCAGCTCTATCTTGTTCAATCTTCCTCTTTGCTTTCTCCATCTTTATCAGCTGCATTTGCCTAACTTGTTCGGCGCGCTCGTCTTCTATCCGCTGCTGTTTCATCTGTTCCTGTTCGAATTGCTCCTGCACTTGCTGCTGGCGGAGATGTTCTTGCTGCATCACCTCTTGCTGTCTCTCCGACTGATAATATCAAGTTTATGTTTTATATAACTGCAATAAGCAATATCCATTTTGTGGCAAAGGTTAAGAATATTTTGAGAATCTTAAATATGGATTAAAGAACCACAAAAGCGCAGATGGTATAGTGGTTAAGATGCTGATTTTCACAATTTCTTTCATGAAGTATGCAAGGATAGAGTTCTCTGGCACTCTGTTCTCTCTGCCTATCCTGCAAGGGATATGGCGTGATGATATGTATGTATGTATGTAGAACCACGAAAGCGCAGATGGTATAGTGGTTAAGATGCCGATCTTCAGTGCAAGTGTCGAGTGTTCGATTCCTACGCAGGGCACAAAGTGTTGTTATGAGTTTCGATGTAATTTGTCTGCGTAAATTGTATATTTATAAAGTCCCAACGCTATACAAGGATTATTTCCTTAGTGCAGGGCGGTGTCCAAAGCCATCGAAGACAAAGATCAGGTTCCGGTGGCCCGCTTGCACGGCGAGGAGAGGTGCTTTCTAGGGTGGGTCTATGGGGTCGCGCGCTGCCTCTTCCGTCGCCCCGGACCGATTTACCGAGCCGGGTCCACTCCATGACCCATGGCAAAAAAAAAAAAAATAGCAGAAACATCTAAAAGACTAAAAAAGTTATTGGCCGAAAAAAAATTACTTGTGTCTGTACATGTGTGTCGCCTTGGACGGCTCTAACTTCTGCGAGCTGCCTCTCGCATTGCTGCATACGTCTGGTCAGCTCCATGACTTGCTTCTCAGCTGCCTCTTTACCCTGAAACATACATTAATTAATAACAGATAAAGATATCATCATCTTAGATCATATAAGGCATAACGGTGGGCTCGAATCTCCTCCACAGTTAAATGGAAATCGATTGATACGGTAATGGCAAGAGGAAAAAAGAAGGTGCTAAATGTTCTTAATTATACCATCAAAATGTAACAAACACGCTTTTATTTATAATATTGGGACTGTGATAAAAATGAGGAGATTTAATAATTAAGGTTTTCTGTGTTGTAACGGAGTAAGAATACAATTCACCACTTCCTATCTTACTTACCCGTGGGTGATCGTACGAGGCGACTAAGGGATATAAAACGTATCAAACATCTATGCGAGAGAAGGAAAATTCGAAACAAAACCCTATACCAACACATCTGACCAGCGTGGTATAGTAGGTCAATTCCCATTCTTCCATAATGGAGGAGGCCCGAGCCCAGCAGTGGGACGTATATGGGCTGAGCTGAGATAATTAATAATTAAGGTGTAAAGTTTTAGTGTTAAAAATAAACTACTGGAAAAATTAAGGGATCAAAAAAAAAATCCAAATCTTTGGGCAATTTTCAACAAGCAGTAACTTCGAGAGAAATGGTCGTACAAGAAATCAAAAAAAAAGGAAATTGTAGCTCCAAGTGTCTAGTTTTTGGATTGGAAGTTTAACATTTTGTAACCTCTGCGGTTTTTGAGAAATCGTAGAAAACCAGCATCAAAAAAAATGTCAAAATTTTTTTTTATTTTTTTTTCAGTCTACGGGCGTAGAAAAAAAAATTTCCACTTAACTACTATATCTATCAGATAACTTGTTTATTCAGCTTGAATTTGCTTTTTAAAAAGTTCGATACGATCATTTCTCGCTGAGATATCAAACTTTGAATGGAAAAGGATCTAATTGTCTTTAACCATCAATATCTCAGCAAGCAATGATCGTATAGAAAGTTAAAGGTGGGTTTCAAGAACTTGAATGAATTCTCCTTAACGACAAGCCGTTGCATGTCCGAAAAAAAAATTTTTCTTATTGTCACATTAATTTGAAAATGCAACAAAAAAGGGCTTTTGATGGTTTTTTGGAAAATCAAGCGCTAGATCGAAAATATTGAAGAAACCACTAATGTTAAGTGTACCTTTTACAGTTCAATATGTCCACAAAAACCCTACAAAAAACCAAATTAATCCAGCCAGCCGGTTTTTTGTTTCAAACGGTCGAAATTTTGAAAAAATTAAAGGATCGTTTTTTGCTCTGAAAAGCTTATAATTTTTAAAAATGAGAAAATACTGAAATTTAGCATTTAATATGCTTAATTATTTATAAAATCCGATTACGAAATGAAAAGTCGCGGTAGTGTAGTGGCAGCACGATTGGGCCGGAATCCCAATAGGCGCGGGTTCGAATCCCGCTTGCGACATCATTTTTCATTTCGTAATCGGATTTTATAAATGAGAAAATAATTGTTTTTCCGAGATTTTTCCACATTTTTGCTCAAAACTTTTTTTTCGGAAAAGCAATGGCTAGTCGTTTAGGAGAATTCATTCAAGTTCTTCAAACCCACCTTTAAATTTCTGTGCGATCATTGGTTGCTGAGCTATTTGATGGTTAAAGACAATACGATACTTTTCCATTCAAAGTTCGATATCTCAGCGAGAAATGATCATATCGAACTTTTTGAAAAAGCAAATTCAAGCTGAATAAACAAGTTATCTGATAGATATAGTAGTTAAGTTGGAAAAATTTTTTCTACGCCCGTAGACCGAAAAACAAAAAACAAAAAGTTTTCAGTTTTTTTTGTTGCGGTTTTTCTACGATTACCCAAAAACCGCGGAGGTTACAAAATTTTAAACTTCCAATCCAAAAACTAGAGACTTGGAGCTACAATTTCCTTTTTTTTTGATTTCCTGTACGACCATTTCTCTCGAAGTTATGGCCTGTTAAAAATTGCCCAAAAATAAGGATCTTTTTTTTGATACCTTAATTTTTTCCAGTAGTGTATATAATTATGTACGATATGGAATTATTTTGTCTTGCTGTGTGGTAGCGGCTACGAATACTACCAACTTTGTTCGTGGATGTCGTAAAAGACGACTAAGAGCCTTATAACGACCTGGGCCAACTTCATCTGATGCCGTTTGGTTAACAATTACCTTCCCAAAGAGGGTTGACGTCTGGCAGGCGGCCGGTCATAAAACTATTGCTAATAACTTCTACAATATGTACTATGATAGAAGAGTACATATTGTATCGATCCCAAGTAATTGGGATAAGAGTAGGAGAATGATGATGTAATTGTTTTGTTGTAGATGAAGAAGCTTAATTATCGTTTAAAATTACAATAACCTCATAAAGTGTTATATTTCTTATTAGCATTAATTTATTTTAAACTTAGTTCATTTTATTATCAATTAATAAAAGCTTGTTTTTAAAAAGGGTTTTGTTTTTTTTTCTTTAATTTTATTTTTAATTAATATTTATATTTTGATATGGTTTCCATATAACAGAACTCAATACACTGTCATCGGTGAAGTCTATCAACAATACCAGCGATCCTTGTAGACCAGCCTTATATCGAATAACTTCTTACCTTAGATGTGTGATTCATGAACATTGTAAGCTCCCGCAGTTGTTCGGCCAACTGCACCTTTTCTTGATGATCAGGATTAACCTTCTGGCTTTTACCTGTAAAATATATTCCTAATTTAGACTAATGCTAAATTTTCATCAACAAAACTTAGGGACGTCCATTAATCACGTGATCTTTTTTTTTAGCATTTTAAACTAATTTAGCTTATTTATAAAATACCCGATTACAGGCGAAAAATGATTGTCACAAGTGTGATTCGAACCCACACCTATTGGGAATCCGTTCCAATCGTGCTGCCACTTACACCACTGTCAACTATTGTAGGACATTCAATTCTCGCATCGTATTATATTTTCAGTCTTTAAGGAGACGTGTGCCATCTACCCCGACATTGTTTACACATTGTACAGGCTTAATACTCAAACTTTGCGGTAATCAGGTTTTTATATAAAAAATAATTTACTTACTGGTGAACAACAACTAATAAAGATGAGAAAAATCTGATAAATTGTAATGAAAATTATAACTCGACACTGACAAGAATAGGCTTGTATTAGTAGCTGATTGCCAATACATAAAAAGAAGAAGATACCTTTCTTCTTGCCCTTGTTATGTGCGTCGAGTAGCTTCCTCGTTCTGCGCACTCGTAGCTCTGCAGTTTTGTTGGCTGCTACCATTTGCCACATCTCTACTCGTGCGTGCGACAGCTCGCGGGACAGCCGCTCATGTTCCTCCATCAGTCGACCCTCCATCTGGGAAGATAAATTAAAAGTTAAAGTAGCGTTCACCCATAACTAGTGTAATGTGATAATATCTATGTGATATTTACGGCTTCACGATTTACGATTATCATTGGGTTTGATTCCTACGCAGAAAATACTTGATGCAATTCACAAATTATTATTTCGAATCAAGGTGCAATTAGTGTCCATTAAATATATGGAATGTGTACCAGGAGAAGACCATATCACACTTTTCTGGAACAAATTAGAAATGTGTCGACGAAAAGGTCATATTAAGAATACGCGTAATCGTTGAGCATGCATGAAGACTGTGATGAGTGTGAATGAAGCGATGGAAGTAAGCCAGCCAGGATCGTGGTTTGTGACAATTCGTAGACCCTGCCTACCCCTCTGAGAAACAGGCGTGAAGCTATATACGTAAATATATGTTTGTAAAGTCCCAAAAAGTATGTGAAGTTTCCCCTAATACAAGGGCGATTTCCTTAGTGCAAGATGTTAAAATAAACGGTTAATATGGCTCTGCATTTCAGAGACTAAAAGAAATTTCGAAGAAGTGTCGAATGAAACTTCAACATTCCTATTAGGAACGATGCATCATTCCGAATAGAAATGTTGCGGATACTAGGTTTTTTTTTTTTTCTGTTCTCTCTGCCTACCCTGCAAAGGACATGACGTGATGATATGTATGTATGTTTTGGATCTGGATATTAGAAATAACATTATACTGGTTTTGGATATTAAATTATTTTGTATTATCCGACAGTTTCGTATACGGATATTGGATTAGGTATGAAAGAGAGTATTGGTGTAAAGATGCGAAAGGGAATGCTCCGATGGTTCGGACATGTGGAAAGCCTTATATCCTATCCTTTTCCAGTCCTTTTATTATTTTATCGTAATTAATTATTTGCATGCAATTAAAAACTATTTTTTTATGATGCCAAAGAATTATAACTTCTCATGCGCGTACATAAGTACACGCACATTTCTTTTTTTATATCGCATTCAGTACATACATACATATCATCACGCCATATCCCTTGCAGGGTAGGCAGAGAGAACAGAGTGCCAGAGAACTCTATCTCTGCATACTTCACTCGCTTCCTCAACATTGATAATTCTCTTCATACACGCTCGCCGGTTTCGGAGACTCTTGACTCCACCTTCCTTCATTCAGTACCTGACCGATCTGGTCTAGGTAGGTGAGTCTCGGTCTCCCTCGGTACCTACATCCTTCCACTTTCGCATTGTATATCTTCTTAACCAGACGTTCGTTCGGCATTCTTTCAATTCGGATTCAGTAAGCTCCATAAAATCTCTAGTTCTGTAGTTCAATTACTTATACGGTAAAGGAGCTCGTTATATTTGTTTGTTCGGGCTTTAATATTATGCCCGTATGAAATATTAAAAAGAAAAATATATATCACCTTTTTAGCCTTCTGCCGTTGTTTCTTTGCTCGTTTCTTGCCTCTATCAATGTGTCGCGAGGGTCCTTCAATGTATTGAAGTAAAGCGTCCAGATCGCGAGTATCTTCAGGCCGATCGCGCCAACATGATCCACTGCAATGAACACAATACGTTTAAGTAATTAAAAAAAAATTTAACATTATAAATAAAAATAATAAAAAGTACATGGTTTTTGTATGTAAATACGGTTTAGGAACGATAATTTTACGTAAATAAGATGAAAAATTTAATAATTTTATTAATTGAACAAACGTTAATAATGGAAACCATATTAACTTTTCACTTCAATTTATAAATAGACTAAATAGTTCACGTCAAATTCTTAAAATGCAAGAACGCTTAGATCGATTATGCCACCGAAGATAAAGACCGGGTTCCAGTGGCCCACTCATATGGCGTCGAGAGGTACAATGCAGGGCGGGCTTTGTGGATCACACATAGTGTTGTCCTACGTGGGAATCGAACCCACTGCACTGGCACAGAAGGTCGGTAACTTAACTGCTACGCCATCTGTGCAGTCAAATTAACAACACCCTCACATTAAAAGAAAGAAAAGAAAAGGATTCACTTCAAAAATATCTATGATCCAGTATTATCAACAAAACTCACCCAGAACAGCCGGAAGAAGTAGAAAACACGCTGGTATCCCTACTGGACAGAGACACGGTGCTTCGTTGTTGTTGTGGCCGACTCTGCCTTTGTTGTTGTTGCGCCTGAAGTTGTTGAACATGCTGTTGTTGTGTGAGCTGCTGTTGATTAAGTTGCTGTTGATTCATTTGTAGTTGATTGAGCTGCTGTTGAGCGAGTTGCTGTTGTGCTAATTGCTGTTGAGCGATTTGTTGTTGACTAAGCTGTTGATTAAGTTGTTGTTGATTAAGCTGTTGTTGCGCAAGCTGCTGCTGTGCGGCTTGTTGCTGGGCATGTTGAACGGCCTGTTGTTGGGCATGCTGAACGGCTTGTTGTTGAGAATGTTGAACAACTTGTTGTTGAGGATGTTGAACGACTTGTTGTTGGACTTGCTGTTGCGTGACTTGTTGCTGCTGTTGCTGTAGCTTCTGCTGCAGTATCTGTAAGTAAATAAAATAATAAACGTACTATATAAATATTGCCAGCTCTGTGGTAGCGGCTACGAATACTACCAACCCTTACTTTGCTTGTGGATGTCGTAGAAGACGACTAAGAGCCTTATAACGACCTGGGCCAACTCCATCTGATGCCGTTTGGTCAACAATTACATTCACAAGTAGTGTTGACGTGTGGCAGGCGGCCGGTCATAAAGCTATTGCCAATAACTTTTTTATAGTTGTAAGGGGTGGTTACTGCTGTATTTTTATCTTATTGCCACACAACTAGACGTAATAAATACATAATAATTTCATTCATCATCATCTCAGCTCATATATGTCCCACTGTTAGGCTCGAGCCTCCTCCACAATGGGAGGAAAATTGACCTACTATACCGCGCTGGTCAGACGTGTTGGTATAGGATTTTGTTTCGTATTTTCCTTCTCTCGCATAGATGTTATATGCGTTTTATATCCCTTAGTCGTCTTCTACGATCACCCACGAGTAAGATAGGGGTTAGTGAATTGTGTTCTTACTCCGTCACCACACGTAAAGAATCCTTACTAATATTATAAATGGGAAAGTAACTCTGTCTGTCGCTCTTTCACACGAAAACTACTGAACCGATCCAAATGAAATTTGTTACACAGATAGTCTAGAACCTGACAAAGGACATAGGCTACTTTTTAATGCAAAAAAAGGGTTGTAAAGGGGATGAAAAGTTGTAAGGAAGTATCGTCATATTTAAAGCCAGAAACTTGAAACTTATTTTTAAGCTATTGATTAGACATAAATAAATATTTTTCGTGTTGTGACGGAGTAAGAATACTATTCACCACCCCATATCTTACCCGTGGGTGATCGTACGAGACGACTAAGGGATATAAAACGCATATAACATCTATGCGAGAGAAGGAAAACTCGAAACAAAAGCCTATACCAACACGTCTGACCAGCGCGGTACAGTAGGTTAATTTCCCTCCCATTACGGGCCCGAGCCCAACAATGGGACATTATGGGCTGTGATGATGTGATGAAATAAATATGACATAAACAGATTGTTAAAATTTACCCTTAAGGGGTAAAATAAAAATAGGGGATGTAAAACTTTAGGAAAGTAAACTTTTACGCGGGCGAAGCCGCGGGCAGAAGCTAGTACATAATATATAATTAAATTAGTTGTATAACCTGCTGCTATATACTGAAGAAAGGTGGAGTCAAGAGTCAACGAAACCGGCGAGCGTGTATGAAGAAAATTATGAATGTTGAGGAAGCGAGTGAAGTATGCAAAGATAGAGTTCTCTGGCACTCTGTTCTCTCTGCATACCCAGCAAGGGATGTGGCGTGATGATATGTATGTACCTGTTGATGTTGTTGCCTAAGCTGCTGTTGTCTGATCTGCTGCTGTTGTTGAGGCGTAAGCGTTGGTTTGTTGTGTATCGGCAAGTCGTATATCGGCTCAGGCTTCTTTTGTTGCTGTGCCTGCTGTTGTTGAAGCTGTTGTTGGTATTGCGCTTGCTGGGCTTGCTTTAGATGCTATAAAGATTATTATTAATTACATTCAAATGTCAATTATTATCAAATCAAATCATTTATTAATTTGTATAACATAGGTAATATAAGATGTCAGGTGATAAAATTTTATGGTGGAGATCACTATGTCAAGCCAATAGGCGTACAAATTTTGTTAATAATTTGTATTTATACATTAAAATTCAAATAATAATAAAATTAATTTTCCATAGCAAAATAATTAATATTAGACAATTTTAAATTAGATTCCAATGCATAGTTAATGTCAAAATTGAAATTATTTTTATAATCTTTATATAAATTACGTGTCACGTTGTTTGTCCGCGATGGAATCATAAAGTACTTAACCGATTTTAACCAAATTTGCACAGCAAGTGTAGTATGATCCAACTTATAAGATAGGATAGCTTAAATCTCAATTTATAGTAATATTATTTTATTGCAAATTATTTGTCTAATATTTGACAGTCAAAATCAAATGTTATATAAAAAGGATTTTAAAAGATGGCGGCATCTGTTGACTGGATTCAGTAAGTATTTAATAGATGGCGTTATATTAAATGTACAAACGCTTCATATAAACTAAAATTTGTTAGATTAAACAAAAAGTGTTACTGAGGCTAACCTAAGCCACAGCAACGCGTGGCCCTGTCTGCTAGTCTATATATATAAAAGAAACTTGTGTTAGTTACAACACATAACTCGAGAACGGCTGCACCAATTTTTATGAGTTTTATGTTTTTGAGTTTGTTGTCGTCGGGCATAGCATATTAAAATATGATATTAATAAACAAAAAAAAAAGAAAATTAAAACATCAATTCTAAGCGTCCACTTGTTGATGATGTAACCAATGGCAACTGACAGCTCACGTCATTACGTGGTCTAATGGTTTGTTGGGAAAATACCGCGAAAAGTTAAAATTATAATTTGGATAATCCAATAGTGCACGCCTCACAATTTTTTATATTATATAGCATTTACAATTAGTCAATGCTATAATATGCACGATAAATAAAGCGCCTTAATTATTTCATTGCGCAAGATCTGGTAGTAATATTAAATAAAATTGCAATTTAAAAACAACAAAAAATATGCGTGCATATAAAGTACGTATCATATCAGAAGTGCTACTTTGGCTAATAGCTCTCTCTCTCTCTCTCCCTCCCTTTATCTCTCTTCCCTCTCTCTCTCTCCCTCTCTGCCTTTTTTTTATTGCTTATTTTGGCAAGCGAGCAAGCAGCACAGCTGATGGTAAGTGTCACAGCTGCCCATGTTACTTTGCTATACCAAGGATATAACTAGGCCGCTGCCTACCAATATAAACCCAAACCCACCCACTTGGGCTACCGGCTCTCTCGCTCAACGAACGAAGCGCAATAGCACATTGCCATTACTCGGAAGGGTTTTGTTTCAAGTTTTCCTTCTCTTGCAAAGATATTATATGCGTTTTATATCCCTTACCTTAGTCGCCTCTTACGATCACCCACGATTAAGATATGGGGTGGCGAATTGTATTCTTACTCCGTCATCACACGGATAACCCTCCCATGCGCTTTACATTTCAAAATAAATATGGCGCGTAACAGAAAAACGTTACAATATAAAATTTCTCTTCAAAAAGTTAGAGAAACAAAAAAAAAAGCATTTTTTTTTTCTTTTTTAAAAAAGAATGCAATATTTTTAAGATACCTACTGAAGTTAACAGACATGTGACAATTTTTCATTATTTTATTTATCATGTACTATTAGTCAATGCCATAAATGAAAAAGAAAAATAACTTCATGCAATTCTGACGCAGTACTAAACATAGCTATTCGTTTACAATAGGCTGTATGAGATCTATTTCCTTTGCCTGTCCGAATGGACGAACAAAAGAATGTAAACGAACCCAATTTTCATAAGGTATACCTACACTAATGACTAAGCAGTTTAGTTTTTTATTAATTGCAATTAAACGACAAAGAATTACCAAACCATTTTGGAAAGGAAACCACGCGTTGCGATTATGAAGCTTTTAAAAAAAGAAATATTTTGATACATTAATTTTTACGGTCGTATTCTTGCCAGATACGTAATATTTTATCCGACGTCTTCAAATATTTTTTTAATCAACTATTTTATTACTTTAAACAAAATAACTCCTTTTTAAAAATATCAAATACGTTTAAATGAATGTTTTTTCTTGACATATGTATGATAATATTATCCTATAAGTGCAATGTGAGAAAAATACAATCATTTTTAGGTTTAAAAAGTGCTTAATTTTCATATATCGAGAGTATAGCAAGACCTCAACGCTTCGCTTATGATGCGTGCAAAATTTGATCGGTCAGAGTTCGTTTTGTGCGAGTGTTACGAATATTGTTATATTAAAACATATTATGTCTATATTGTCATCAACAATGCCGCGACCAATAAAATCAAATCTTTCCCAACAAAACGGTAACGCAGTTAGAATTCGAAACATAACGAACGTAACCACGGCAGAAGAACAATTTATTGCACGGGAAGACCGCCGCGTTAATATGGCCCAACTCCGTGCTTCTTAATCACAAGAGTAAAGCGAGGCAGGCCGTGCTGTTGACAATGCGAAATTTGTAGCCGCTACCACATAGGTAAAAATAACTTAATAATTTTAAATTAATCGAAATCTGCTTATCTTATTCATTAACTGTTAGGCGGAACGAAGTGTGCCGGGTCCGCAATTCAAGTGTGTCAAGGGACTTCGTTTCTTCTGGTAACTTGTTATAAGCACGTGGAGGCATACCTAAGATACTTTTTCTTGCTAAGGTTGTTTTGCATTTAAAAGTACCTAATAGGTTTTTATACTGACTACGTAATGGAACATTTTTTGAAGTAGATTAAAATGATAATAATTGACAAGTTATAATTAAAATCATATCATCATTTTAGCTCATATATGTCTCACTGTTGGACACAAGCCTCCTCCACAATGGGAGGGAAATTAACTTACTATACCGCACTGGTGAAACGTGTTGGTATAGGGTTGTTTCGAGTTCTCCTTCTCTTGCAGCTCTTATTTGCGTTTTATATCCACATGGGTAAAGATAGATGAGTCAATTTTATTCTTACTTCGTCACCACACAAATAAACTTAATAATTACCTGCAATCTAATCTGCTCCATAGCGTTAGGGTTGACTTTACCCTCGGTTTTGAGTGCTGTGACGTTAACTTGAAGTGGTACAGTACGCTGTAAAACCTGGTGAAAATAAAAGAATATATATATTACTTTTTCTTTTATTTCCTTGTTTTTAAAGACACATTTTTTTTTTTTGCAGTGGAAGTGGCCACGCTCCGCCAAATCGGTCCGAAGCGACGGAAGATGCGGCGCGTGACCCCATAGACCCACCCTACAAACACCTCTCTTCGCCGTGCGAGTTGAAGACACCACCCTTTACTAAGGACATAATCCTTGTATTGCGGGTGGAATTTCACAAACATGCAATTAACGCAGACAAATTACACACCGACTCGGAACAACACTTTGTGGATAGCACAAAATATTGTCTTGCGTAAGAATCGAATCCAGGGTACTGGCATGGAAGGGCGATATCTTAATTACTACGCCATCAGCTAGTACAAGATTTGGCCTTCGGTTTCTATCCTACAAAGTTATTATAAGAGTATATACAGCAAGTACAAGCTGTGTGGTGGCGGCTACGAATACTACCAACCCTTACTTTGCTCGTGGATGTCGTAAAAGACGACTAAGAGCCTTATAACGACCTGGGTCAACCGCATCTGATGCCGTTTGGTCAACAATTACATTCCCAAGGAGGGTTGACGTCTGGTAGGCGGCCGGTCATAAAACTATTGCCAATAACTTTTACAATATGTACTATGAAATAAGAGTACGTATTGTATTGACTCCAAGTAATTGGGATAAGAGTAGGAGAATGATGATACAGCAAGTACAAGAAATATCATCATCTCAGCTCAGATATATTCCACTGTTGAGGTCGAGCCTCCTCCATAATTTACCTACTATACGACGCTGGTCAAACGTGTTGGTATAGGGTAGCAACATACTAGAGTAAATATCATAATTCATAAAATAACCAGCCATAATTACGGGTTGAGAGCCCTCAGCGCTCACCCACAGTCCGGGTAAAGTTGTCATAGCCATCTGAGGCTAACAACTAAGAGACAGGAAAAAAAAGAGCCATATCTCACCTTGGGTTTATTATCTATAGTCTTGTCGGTGACCGCCATTTTAGCCATTTTATCGGCAAGCTGCCTCTGCTGGTTATCCATGGACTGACGTTTCTGTTGTACCTGAGCTGGCGTCAGGCTCGGCGGTTGAGTTTTCGGCAGGGCCTGTCAATTAACATAAATGAATTACCATTATTTCCTATTTTTTTATATATAAACTAGCGGACCCAGCAATCTTCGTTCCGCCTAACAGTCAATGTACGAATAGTAAAAATCCCACCACTCTATCACAGTGCCACCTAAATGGTCCAATTGCGAATCTAAACCATTCTCGAATTCACTGAAACACTCACAATAAATTTCAACAAAATCCGTCCGGCCGTTTAGTGACATATACAAGTAAATAAGAATTTTAGTTTAAGATTATTTTTTTATTTAACATTTGATAAATACACATTTTAACCCATAAACTTTAAGTAACATCTAAAGGCGATATTAACACATAAAATCAGTGTTATCTGTTATTAATATTGCTTCAATTGTTACAAAAAATTTGGCATTTTCGTTGGGTTGTCTATGTCCAACAGTGGACTTCTACGGGCTGAGGTATGGAATTGGTATGCATGACTTCCTAGAAGGAGTATTAAATATTTTATAATTTTTCTTAGTGATGTTATATACACATACATATCATCACGCCATATCCCTTGCAGGGTAGGCAGAGAGAACAGAGTGCCAGAGAACTCTATCCTTGCATACTTCACTCGCTTCTTCAACATTCATAATTCTCTTCATACACGCTCGCCGGTTTCGGAGACTCTTGACTCCACCTTCTTTCAGTACGTGACCAACTCTCCGTCCCCCCCGGTACCTACATCCTTCCACTTTCGCATTGTATATCTTCTTAACCAGACGTTCGTTCGGCATTCTTTCCACATGTCCGAACAATCGGAGCATTCCCTTTCGCATGTTTACACCAATACTCTCTTTCATACCTACTCGCTCTCTTACGTCGTCTAGCCTAACTCCGCAGATTTTCCGTAGAGATCGCATTTCGACCATATTAATTTTGCTTTCATGTTGTTATATATGTATTTCAAAATCAATTTACTATATTCACGGCTATGAGAATCATGGTGACTCCTGTATTTACATGATTTAATATGCAATCATCGCAAAAACCAGTTCCATTATAGCAGTAGGACCACGCTGTTGACAGTATTCTGTCTACAGCCGCGGGCCGATGCGTCCGGGGTAGTACCACACTGAGTGGAAGATCGACGTCTGAGCAGGAATAACGTGCTGTTGTGCTTCGTTCCGTGAGCGAAAGAGCCGGTAGCCCAACTTTCTGGGTGGGTTTGGGGTTTTTATAGGCAGTGGTTGGTGTACCCCTGATATTGCTAAAGTCCTTAGGCGGCAGTGACACTTACCATCAGGTGCTTGTTTGCCACCAAGAGCAATAAAAAAGAAAATGATAAACTTGATATTATGAAGTTTGCTTACCGGTGGTTTAGGTGCAATTGGTGGTGGTTTGACTTGAGGCTTTGGCGCTGCTGGTTCTGCCAATTGAGGCTGAACGGACGCTGGCTTCGCCGGTTGAGGCTCCGGTTCGACCTATAGTAACAATTATTTTTATCTTAATATTTCTAAAACTTTAAGACGGAAAGTAAAGATTTGGGTGCATGCGACCACAGATCACAAAATATTAGGTTCGAATCCAGGCCATCCATGAAAAGTAATTGGTTAATGGCAATAGAATACAGGGTGGAAGTGGACCGCTCCCAAAAACAAAGACATGTAACCCTACTAGTCCTATTTGTAATGATAGGCTGGAAAAATCGAACCGGATAAAAAAAAAAAATTTTTTCACCACGCGATGTCGTTGAACTCTTGAACATATGGTCGTGAGTTTGAATAGATTGCGTCTTTTCTCATCTGATTAAAGTGACGTATTTTTATGGCTTTATCGTTACATGGCACTATCCTAATACGATGGAATGTGAAAAAAACTTAAATTCATTGTGAAAAAATATTTTATTTTCTTCGGAATCGATTTTTTTTCTAGCCTATCATTACAAGTAGGACTAGTAAGGTCACCTGTCTTTGTTTTCGGAAGCGGTCCACTTCCACCCTGTATATCTCATTCGCTCGCAGACTAAAGGTCATTATAACCACCCGGCACCCTGTCAGCACTGCTTCGCCTCGAGCGATTGATGTGCCTTTGGGGGCGTTCAAGTAACGCAATTTGGGGGAATGGGTTCTCGTAAAATGTTACACTGCGTTACATAGCTGGGATTCAAACAACGCGTTACGTAACATTGTTATTTTATTAAATAAAAAACTAGGGAATTAAAATTTCCCAAGTTGCCAAGCAAATTTTATTCTTTAGACGATGAATAAAGGGAATGCTCCGATAGTTCGGACATGTGGAAAGAATGCCGAACGAACGTCTGGTTAAGAAGATATACAATGCGAAAGTGGAAGGATGTAGGTACCGAGGGAGACCGAGACTAACCTACCTAGACCAGATCGGTCATGTACTGAAGGAAGGTGGAGTCAAGAGTCTCCGAAACCGGCGAGCGTGTATGAAGAGAATTATGAATGTTGAGGAAGCGAGTGAAGTATGCAGAGATAGAGTTCTCTGGCACTCTGTTCTCTCTGCCTACCCTGCAAGGGATATGGCGTGATGATATGTATGTATGTATGTACGATGAATAAACAATATACACATACATGTATTGCGAGTTTAGAAGCTTTTTTTTTATTTATTATTGCCGCAAATACGTTTAAAAACGGTCACTTGGGTAACGTTTAGGGAGGGGGGTACAGGGAAACGTTGCGGCGCGTTACATGGGGGGGATAGAGTATCAAACATCTTCAAAAATTGCGTTACGTAATACTTGAACGCTTCCTTTAGAAAGAATATTATGGGTATTCACTACATCGACCCCGAAGCACCACGCTCGCAGGCGAATATGTCACTGTATACGTGTAGAATTAGTGAACATCCGTGGACAATGCAATATCCGCTAGTTGATCGAGCGACATTCACCCAAGGACCTGGTTATTGTCAACTAGTAAACACCGAGCAGAGGTCGTGCTGATGAGGCGCCGAGTACTTCTAATAAGATATAACCTTCTTCTTCTTCTTATATATTGGCAATCAGCTACATATACGAGCTATTGGTGCCAGTGTCAAGTTATAAATATTTTCACGTTTTTAGTCTTTCAAGTTAGTCATTGTCTAAGTCAAATTGTCACCATTAACAGTGCAATGGCCACACTGTTAATGGTATCTTGTGGGAATTTTGATGGAAAACGTTGTAAAGCACTTTTATATGATATTCACTACATCCCAGTGGTTCCGCGGCTTCACATTACATAAAATGCCATCAAAATTATCTAATATAACACGTTAAAACACTAAGATATCGAATATAATACAAGAGCACCACATGACGTTTTCAAATTCCCGTCAAAAGTCCCAGATATAACCTTAAATCCTACAAATAAATGTATGCCTATTTCGGTGTTGCTATTTCGTTTCGTACTTTAATATAGAAATAGTACATAAAAAAAAAATCGTTAGGCGATGGAGTAAGAATACAATTCATCACTTTCTATCTTATCCGTGGATGATCGTAAAAAACGACTAAAGGATAAAATATGCATATATATCTATAGTTGTATATAAGAGATGGAAAACATGAAATAAAACCCTATACGTATTTTTTTTTCTTTTGATGTGAAACATCTATAGGCTCACTTGTAAACCGAATTGTTGGCGTGGCGACGCTTGCCGTGGCGACGGGTCGCCACGCTATACTAAGGTATACATATATATATTTTATGTGTAGTAGAGTGTCGGTGTGGCGACGGGTCGCCACGCTATACTGAGGTATACATATATATATATTTTATATGTAGTAGAGTGTACGGTGTGGCTTCTCACGCAGTTCGACGTTGTTGTTTACTTACTACGGTACACATAACCTGCGTTTTATTTCATTTTGATGTGAAACATTTTTATTTTAATTTTTGACAATAAAATATGTGTGATAGTGATAACTCAGAAGATCAAAGTGATCAACCTTGTGCCTTTATATATTTTTTAATATATATATTATATTTTTGATAAATTCGTAATACTTCATTTTTTCATTAGGCTATATTTAATTCCTGTAATAAATCTTTTATGCATATTACTTGTACACACACGATGTTTCACATCTGCCAGGCGTCCCATGACGACTCACATTTTTTTTTGTGGTTAGCTATGGATGAGGAGAGGCGGCGGGTGACCTCATAGACCCACCATGCAAACTCCACCCTTCACCGTGCGAGCGGGCCACCGGTACCCGATTTTTGTCTGCCGTGGCCCCCCTATATGTATACGTCGGACCAACGTGGTATATTAGGTCAACTTCTCTCCCATTACCGAGGAGGCTCGAGCCCAACAGTGAGACATATATATGTTCAAACGATGATGATATTAAACATAACTTTGATAAGACTTACATTAGCAGTTTTGCATTGCTGTTTCTTCTTGTTGAGTATAGATCGTAATCTCTCTCTCGTCTCATTGAATTTTGGAGGTACAGGAGTCGTTAAAGGAGGCTGCAAAATAATAATTAATAATCTATACAGGCTGCCGATTTTATTACTAGAATAACTTAAACTAGGTGTAGGAATGACGTCATATAAAACATTAAAGTTAGTTGCAGACTCCTAGCTCTGCCCAATCCCGAGATAAAGTGATTTGTTTCTTATCAAAACAGTAGGTTTGTCAGCGTACATTGGACCTGTAGGTACATTTCGACCCAGCTGTGCGGCGGTGAGCGCAGCGAGAGCGGGACTATTTGCCTACTAGATCAGAGTCACACGCATGAGTATATGTCTACATCGAATTTTTATAGTACAAGTGTATTGACCGCTTATCAGTATAGCAATGTAAACAGTATTTAAATACTATTTTTTTTACTGATTTGGGTAGTGTATCATGGTCTGATACACCCTCTTCACTGATTCTACTAATTAAATCGGCAACGTAGAATGCAATATACAATGCGAAAGTGGAAGGATGTAGATACCGAGGGAGACCGAGACTAACCTACCTAGACCAGATCGGTCATATACTGAAGGAAGGTGGAGTCAAGAGTCTCCGAAACCGGCGAGCGTGTATGAAGAGAATTATGAATGTTGAGGAAGCGAGTGAAGTATGCAGAGATAGAGTTCTCTGGCACTCTGTTCTCTCTGCATACCCTGCAAGGGATATGGCGTGATGATATGTATGTATGTAAATCGGCAACTTGTATATATAATACTCACAGCATGCCCAAAGACGGTACAATAGCAGCACGTACAAGGCTGATCCGCTCCCTCACCAGCACAGGCATTCGCTCCATGACCCACTAAAAATATTACAAAATATAAATATAACAGGCAACTTTTGGCGGTCATCTCAAAACGTCATGTGGTGCTCTTGTATTATATTCGATATCTTAGTGTTTTAAAGTGTTATATTAGATAATTTTGGTGGCATTTTATGTAATATGAAGCGGCGGAACTACTGGGATGTAGTGGATATCATATAAAAGTGCTTTACATCGTTTTCATTTTTCATCGAAATTCCCACAAGATACCATTAACAGTGTAGCCATAGCACTGTTGATGGTGACGACTTGACATACTGACAATGAACAATGACTAATATGAACATTTATAAAACTCGATTACGAAATGAAAAATGATGTCACAAGCGGGATTCGAACCCGCGCCTATTGGGATTCCGGCCCAATCGTGCTGCCACTACAACACCGTGACTAATTGTAGGACATGCAAATTTCACTTCGTATTATATTTACGTCTTAAGATGACGGTATGCTATCTAACCGACAATGTTTACACATTGTTATAGGCTTAATACTTAAAACTTTACAGTTAGAATTGTATTAAACGATGACACAACCTTGTTATTTAAATTACTGAAATTTAGCATTTAATACATACATACATACATACATAGCCTCACGCCTGTTTCCCTGAGGGGTAGGCAGAGACTACGGATTGCCACAAACCACGATCCTGACATACCTCCATCGCTTCATTCACACTCATCACAGTCTTCATGCATGCTCTACGATTACGCGTACTCTTAATCTGACCTTTCACTAACACATCTTCGATTTGATCCAGGAAAGTACGACGTGGTCTTCCCCTTGTAATCGTCCCACTCACACTCGCTTTGTATACTTGTTTAGTCAACCTTTCTTCACTCATTCTTTCCACGTGTCCGAACCACCTCAGCATACCCTTTTTTATCTTTGTCACTACTTCTTCATTCATACCGCAGCGCTCTCTTATAACACTATTCCTAATTTTATCTTTCAGACTTACACCACACATACTACGAAGAGCTCTCATCTCTACAGCATTTATGCTACTTTCATGTCTTCCCTGCCAAATCCAGCTTTCACTGCCATACATGAGAGTGGGAATTAATACTCCCTTATGTACAGCTAGGCGTGCCTTGTTAGATACATTCCTACTTTTCATAAAAGCGTACAATGCCCCATTCACTTTATTACCAGCATTTACTCGTCTTTCAACATCTTCATCATTTTTACCATCACTAGTAAACAGTACACCCAAGTATACAAATTCTTTCACCTGTTCCAATCCCTCACCATTTATAAAAATATTACATTCCGTCATACATTTATCCTTTTCAAAGACCATTACTTTCGTCTTACTTACATTTACTTTCATACCTTTTCTTTCAAAAGCATCATGCATAGTAGTTACCATCGCCTGTAAGTCTTCAGCCGACGATGCAAGTAAAACCTGATCATCGGCATAAAGAAGACATTTGACGAGTAACTCATTCATTCTTAAACCACATTCATTATTTTTCAAATCTTGCAAACAGCTATCCATAAATAGGTTAAACAGCCACGGTGACGCTACACATCCCTGTCTGACACCTTTATCAATGTTAAACCATTCAGTGTAGGACCCGTTTATCCTTACGCAGGCTCTGGAATCCTTATAAATGGATTTCAGCGCCTGAATAAGATGGCCATTTACCCCATACATAGATAGTACCGACCACAGTTCATTCCTCCTCACTTTGTCATAAGCCTTCTCTAAATCAATGAAAGCGCAAAAGACTTTCTGACCTTTAGCCAAAAATTTTTGCGCCATGCATCGTAAAGAGAAAACTTGATCCGTGCAACCCATACTCTTTCGAAAACCCGCTTGTGCATCCCATATTTTCTTTTCGGTCACTTTCACTACTCTTTCAATCAACACTTTCGCATACAGTTTGCCGACAATGCTAAGGAGGCTTATGCCCCTGTAGTTTCTACAATCTTGCCGTGAACCTTTCCCTTTGTAGAGAGGTACAATTACCGCCTGACACCAGTCTATAGGTACTCGGCCATTAGTCCAGCAAAGATTGAAGAGCTGGTATAGGATGTTAGTTGTAATATCTTCTCCAGCCGTCAGCATTTCAACTGTAATCCTGTCGTATCCTGCAGACTTACCCGCTCTCATACCTTTCAATGCATTTGTAATTTCTATCATACTTATGCATTCTCCTTCCTCGAGATCCCTTTCATTCGCAAATGATAATTTTTGTGGCTCTTCTCTTTCAAATAAGCTTTCAAAGTATTCCTTCCATCTCTCTAGTATACATTCTTCTCCATACACTGTCCTTCCATATTTATCGCTGATCGAGACTAGCTCTGTATTTTGCGCTTTGCCTCGAGCCGATCTTATGGACTTCCAGAAAATCTTCGAGTTAGTTTGGAAATCCTTCGATAATCTTCTATCGTACTCGTCTTCTTGATCTTCTTTCTTTCTTCTAACAATTTCTTTCACATCTCTTTTTTTTCTCTTATATTCTTCTTTGGCTATATCTATGTCTTCATTCGTTGCTTTCTTCATTCTCTCATTGGCTCTGACAGCAAGCCAATCTACCCAGGCTTTCTTCTTCTCACGAACTACACTCTGCACATCTTTATCCCACCATATATTCTTCACCTTGTTTACTTTCATTCTTCTAGTCACATTCTAGTAGCATTTAATATGCTTAATTATTTATAAAACCCAAATCGGTCATATACTGAAGGAAGGTGGAGTCAAGAGTCTCCGAAACCGGCGAGCGTGTATGAAGAGAATTATGAATGTTGAGGAAGCGAGCGAAGTATGCAAGGATAGAGTTCTCTGGCACTCTGTTCTCTCTGCCTATCCTGCAAGGGACATGGCGTGATGGTATGTATGTACAATAGTTCACGGTGGTGTAAGTGGCAGCACGATTGGGCCGGAATCCCAATAGGCGCGGGTTCGAATCCCGCTTGTGGCATCATTTTTCATTTCGTAATCGGGTTTTATAAATAATTAAGCATATTAAATGCTAAATTTCAGTAATTTAATATGAACATATTAAAGACGTGAAGAAAGTTGTAACTCGACACTGACAAAAATGGCTCTTAAAGTAGCTGATTGGAAAAACGAAATAAAGAGGAAGAAGAAATATAACTAAAGTATTTTTTTTTATTGCTTATGATGGCAAACGGGCAAGCAGCATACCTGATGGTAATTGTTAGTATTGTCTATGGACTTCTGGAGTACCAGGGGCATATAAAACACATTAAAAGAAAATATTAGCAGATCATCAGATCAGACATCAACCCTCCCTGGGAATATAATTGACAATATCAAATAGAGTTAGCTCAGATAGATATAAAGCTCTTAGTCGTCTTTTACGACATCCACGAGCAAATTAAGGGGTTGATTACCGCTACCATACAGCAGAACAACATACATACATATCATCACGCCATATCCCATAACAGAGTGCCAGAGAACTCTATCCTTGCATACTTCACTCGCTTCCTCAACATTCATAATTCTCTTCATACATGTTCGCGGGTTTCGGAGACTTTTGCCTCCACCTTCCTTCAGTACATGATCGATCTGGTCTAGGTAGGTGAGTCTCGGTCTCCCCCGGTACCTACATCCTTCCACTTTCGCATTGTATATCTTCTTAACCAGACGTTCGTTCGGCATTCTTTCTACATGTCCGAACCATCGGAGCATTCCCTTTCGCATCTTTACACCAATACTCTCTTTCATACCTACTCGCTCTCTTACGTCGTCGTTACGAATGCGGTCGGTCAGCCTAACTCCACAGATTTTCCGTAGAGATCGCATTTCAACCGCATTAATTTTACTTTCATACTCTTTTCTGCATACCCAACTCTCGCTTCCATACAGTAATGTTGGGACAAGCACTGCGTTATGTATTGCTACACGTGCCTTCTGGCTGAGGTGGTGGCTACCGAGAAGTTGCCCCAACGCTCCAACCACTCTATTTCCCGCATTCAATCTTCGCTCTATATCAGTGGAGTACCTTCCATCTCGGCTAAATCCGCATCCAAGATATACAAATTCATCCACTTGCTCTAGTACATCATTACCTATTGTTACTCTTACATCTGTTCTGGCTTCATCTCTTTCAAATACCATTATTTTGGTTTTGCTCACATTCACGCGTAGACCCCTTTTCTTACAATCTTCTGTCATTGTGTCGACTAGGGTCTGCAGGTCAGTCGCTGACTGTGCCAGCAGGACTGCATCATCTGCATAGAGCAGAGCAGTGACCACTGAGTCGCCCATCTGGACTCCCACATGCATATCGTTCGACCTTTGGAGACATTTATCCAGATATATGATAAACAGCCTGGCTGACAGAACGCACCCCTGCTTAACGCCGATATTGACGTCAAACCAAGGCGACATTCCATCATCCAGTCGCACACAGGCTCTACAGCCCATGGACATACAAGACTGCACAGCCTGTAGCAGCAGAACAAGAGTTGACTATATTAAAAACAAACCAAACACATACCTTTACAGATATGTTGCTGATGGTTTCCATTTTCACATGCTTTAGGTACTGGTTTCGGTTTAGCGGCAAGCTTCTTACCCTCCCTCCTTTCTTTCCTATCTTTCTTATCGAATTCAATACATTTCTGGACTATATTAGTTATATTACTACTCAGACATAAAGCTGTTATATCGCTATCCTTGCAAGAATTACAGGAACAATCATTAGTCCATTTGCAATCAGTTTTTGGAGTATCACAAACATCGCTCTCAGACTTCGATTGACCATTTCTACTTATATTTTTAAATGCAACAGCGTTTAAAGTTTGCTTCGCATTTCTTAATGCTTGAGCTGAATATTTAGCCAAATCTTCATGGTTTTGCGTCAATATAGGCTTCTCTTTACCACTATCTGGAGTTCCAGGGCTATCGTCTTTATCAGATCTCAAACTGTCTTCCAAATCTTCATCTAACAACTTAGCATCAATACTTGAGCAAATTGAGATTACATGTTTTTTATAAGTTTCAGGAACTGGTAAACCTTGAGTTATATAAGATTTGATTGTATAAAAACTATCCAATAAAGATTTTTCACCTTTAGACGTCAAAATTGCTTCGCATTTCGCTAATAGTGCATCGTTTTTACATCGTTTGTCTTCGTCTTTCAATTCCTTTGGTGGTTCATCTTTCTTTTTCGGCGGTTCAGTCTTTTTGACAACTCTAATGCTTGCTTTACCTATTATCTTACTTAAACCTTTAGCGGCAAGAATTTCTGCTTCGCTAGCGTTCTGTGTTGTTTTAACTGGCGGTGTGAGTTTATTGAATGCTTCTTTTAATTTAACTTCATATTGTTCTAATTTATATAACATAACTAGCCATTCATCACCAGATAAAGCCTTTTTAGGTAACGTTTCCATATATTGCCTATTAATATCTTTAATTCTTAAAAGAAAATAATCACGTTTCTTTTCTAGATTCATATTAGAAAATTCTGGAACATTCTCAGCTCTTTTCACATCGAAACCCATCATTTCTTGTATAGTATTCACAGCTAACTCCGGATCTGCCATCACCCAATTCGCTAATGTTTGTGAATCAACACAGCGTGCCAAAACGTTTGTATATTTAAATTTTAAACCTTTCGCTAATATTTTTTTATCTTGTGTTAGTTTAGGATATTTCATTAATAAAATATCTAGTGTGTGTCCAGCGGATGTAGTTAATAACATTTGCTTAACAGAATCCTTTGAATCTGAATCGCTATCTCTGTTAAAATCGTTATTCTTTCTTAGATCATCAATCTTTTGAACAATTCTGTCACTATCGTGTGCGTGATTTTTACCAGCTAAATCTTGTATGTAACTATAAAATTTATCTAGCATTGCTTCTATTTCATTTTCTAATAATTCAAATGGTATGCTTTTAAATTTGGTTGCGACATAATGTTTCCATGTATTAAACCGTTGTTTAACTAAGTCTCTTAAGTCATCCATACTTAGAGCATCTTTAACAGAATTGTCGAAGAGTGTTGAAGCTTTAGTACACATTTCAGTGTTCAGACAAGGTAATGAAAATAATTCTTTATCATCTTCTAAGCATTTAGCTAATTCAGGTGATTTATTTTGTTTAAGATATTCAAAAACTTTATTTATAATAACTTGAGCGCTTATAGAGAATAGTAAATCTTTAAAATCTTCCTTGTTTTTATTCTTTACTAAAGATTGTAGATCTTTCTCGTCTTTTAGTAGTTCGACAATATCTTTATTATCAAATTCGAATGTCATAGTACCTATTAAATCGTTAGTTTCAATGTTATTCTTAATTTTACGCTGAGTTTTTCGTTTTGTTGTATTCTTTGTAACTTTAACGCTATCTCTAGTTTTATTTAGTTTTAATTCTCTAATTTGTTTTAATGTTTCCGGTGTTAATTGCGCTTCGTTATTAACGTCAGGCAAGCTATTCATTATAGATGCAAATTCTGGCAATTCAAAACTGGCATTAGCAAATTCTGATAGTTTGCTCGCTATCTCTGGCATATTAGCTAGAATCTGAGGCATATTCTCGACCAACTCTGCCAATTTCGAGTTAGCCGCGTTCATATCAATATTATCATCTGTATCCATTTTATCAATAAATTCTGCTGAATTTTTATCTAAAGTCATCATGATTTCACATATATGCTCCAATGATAACTGTCCATCTTCTTTCTTGTTCTCTTTAATGCTATTGTAAGAGTTTATAATATTCTGACACTCCTCCATTGCTTTTTTAATCTCTAATCCAAATGATACGTATTTATATATGTTGGGTTCTTTATCTTGAGTATCTAATTTATCTTCTTTAACTAATAATGGCGTTCTACGAGCATTTAATGGTATATTTAGTACTTCAGGAGCCGTTGTGAATTCATTTTCTTCTTTCAAGAATTTATTGACTGATAACAACCTTTGATTAGGTTTGGAAGAATATACTGGCATAGGTTCAGGTGTTGTTGGTGACATTTCTTGGAGCGGTGGACTAACAGATTCCGGATATTTAGTCTCAACCTCCGGCGTATCACTACTTAAGGCGAAATTAGAAAACTTTGCTAAACACTCATTCATTTCCTTACATAAATCAGTTTCTTTATCAAGTACGATGGTTTCAGCATCGCTTATATTCTCCTCTCTTTCTAATGGAAACGCTTCCGGTGGCTCAGCTTCAGATTTAGTTAAATCTTCGTCATTTTTAATATCTTCGGTTAGTAGTTGAGTTGTTTGTGCTGGTGCTTTGTGTTTGAGCATTTGGAGTATTTTGTGTGGTTTGCTAATGGATGGCGAGGCGGGTTTAAGTTTACGTTTAGGCGCAGTGGTTAAACGTGGCACTTTAGGGCTAGACGTTCTCCGTTTGCGACCAGGTATTTCTTCAATTAACGTCACGCTGCTATCTGGTAAGCTGGGGAGAAAAGACGTGTATAAAAAAAGAAGTTATTTTTATTGGGTTTTATCAATTTAACATTAACAAAATGTAGAGTTGTCCCTTTAGGAACCTTTGATTCTATATAAACCAGTGTTTCTTGGATTAACACAAATAGGATACTTTTTATCCCGGTAATGTTTGCCTTGAAATAAAATTTCAATTTAATGTTGTAAATTGACCTACTATACAATGCTGATCAGATGGGTTGGTATCAGATTTAATTTCAAGTTTTCCTTCACTTGCATAGATGTTATAATCATATCATATCCCTTAGTCATATTTTATAACACCCATGAGCAAGATAGAGGTTGGTAAAATGTATTCTTACTCCGTCACCACATGGACAAAAATTATGCCTTAAAAATAACACATTACCTCTCCCTTTCCTGCCGCAATTGATCTTCTAGCCACATCCTAAGCCTATGATAATATAATTGTTGGTCCCGCATATGCATGACTTTGCGTCGAACCTGAGAAACACAAACAAAAGAACCCTTACAAAACTCATTTATGATGACTCCATAGGTGACACGACCTGACGCTTTATTGAACTTGAAAGTGCACCGCAAGGAATCTAGTGACCGGGACGAAAAATGCATCAGGTCCCTACAAAGACTTTCCATTGCCCGTTTTAATAAGAGTGCGATAAAAAAGTGTCAATCAAATCCTCATCTATCGAAATTTCAATCCAAGAGATTTAACCTTGAAGTTACTGCGTATAGTATTTAATTTTTAAATTGTTATGTTAATTGCAGGTGAAGGAAAACTCGAAATAAAAGCATTTATTCTTGTGGTGTAATGTAATTTCCCTTTCATTGTGTAAAAGACCTACCCCAACGAGAACAATTAAATGATTATTACTGGTAATTGATTTTTCCTTCACCTATATTTAATATGCTTTAAATTTATAGTTAAATATTATTAAATGCGTCTTTAAAAATCTAGAATTTAGAAGTAGCATGCATGAGGTGTGTGCAAGAGGTCATCATACCTCTTTGAACCTTTGTAGGTGGTACTCTGGGCAGAGCGCGCGGCAGGGCTGGGGCGGTGCTGCAGGGGGCGGCGACCCCGGCGGGGGCGGCGCCGGCGCACGTCCCCCAACAAGTTGCATGCACACCTGCATATTACACACATAACTTAATACATTGCCAACATTTTTTGTTCAACAAACTCTCAACTTTGTTTAACAAAGTAGGGATAATAGGTGATCAAGGGATTTTTATTCTATAAATATTGTTCATTACCGTTACTCTTGCGATAGTAGTCACAAAACCGACTAAGAGACAATAGACAAACGGGCAGCCACTCCCCAAAGTAATTTATAATACAATAAACACCCTTACTTTACTTTTAATAGCTAACCTCAAGGATTAGTAATTAGATACAAAGTTTGCCTAGAAATCAAGTAGCTTATTGTTAGACAAACCAACCAAAAAGGAAAAGCATCTATTTAAATAGTGGGAGGACCACGCTGTTGACAGTGTTCTGTCTTCAGCCGCGGGCCGGTCCGTCCGGTGTAGTACCACACTGAGCAGAAGATCGACGTCTGAGTAATGGCAATGTGCTATTGCGTTTTGTACGGTGAGCGAGAGAGCCGGAAGCCCAAATGGGTGGGTTTGGGGATTTTATTGGTAGGCAGCAGCCTAAGCTATACCCTTGGTATTGCAAAAATCCATGGGCGGCAGTGACACTTATCATCAGGTGTGCTGCTTGCTCGATGGCCACCATAAGCAATAAAAAAAAAATATATTTAAATCATATCATTCATTCTTCATTCGCCATTAAATCATATCATTCATTCTATCAGTGTACTGGCAAAACATTCTTCAAATAACGAGCTTGTTACTTCTATAACCATCATTCTTCCGATGACCAGATTTTTACAACATCGCCATCATCATCACAGCCCATAAATATCCCACTGTTGGGCTTGGGGCAACTCCGTAATGGGAGGGAATTTAAACTACTAAAAAAAAACCGCGCTAGAAAGACGTGTTGGTATAGGGTTTTGTTTCGAGTTTTCTTTCTCTCGCATAGATGTTATATGCGTTTTATATCCCTTAGTCGTCTCGTACGATCTTACGGGTAAGATATGGTGAATAGTATTCTTACTCCGTCACCACACGGCAATTTGATTTTTACAACGTCCACTGAAAAATATGTGTATAGTAATATATTCTTATACCGTAGTTTTTATTGTTAATCTGAGATTGGAAACATATTTCTGAACTCACAATATCTTTATATATATAATTTTTATGCACGTGTGTATGTCACACAACTCCTCCTAAACAGCTTGATGGATTTTGTTAAAATTTATTGTGCGTATTCAAATGGTTTCGAGAATGGTTTATATTCGCAATTGGACTCGGTAAGTGGGGCTGCGATCGAATTGTAAGATTTTAACTTTTCATACACTAACTGATAATGGGTTCGTTAGTGGTATATAAAAATAATCCATCATTATCCATCTCGCTCTTATCCCAATTAATTATAGTCGATGAAATATGTATTCGTACATATTACGGCGAGCGTGTATGAAGAGAATTATGAATGTTGAAGAAGCGAGTGAAGTATGCAAAGATAGAGTTCTCTGGCACTCTGTTCTCTCTGCCTACCCTGCAAGGGATATGGCGTGATGATATGTGTGTATGTACATATTACAAAAGTTATTGATAATAGGTTTATGACCGGCCGTCTGTCTGACTCCAAACTTATATGAGAATGGTATATGAAAGTGCTCACCGTTGATAATTTCTTTTGTTTCTTATAAACTTGTAGCTGCCTCCGGTGCACTTCTGGCAGACGCCTATACATCGCCATTAATTTTCGATCTACTTCGGATAAACCCATGTCTACGCGCTTCCTGTTAAGCAAATATTTATTTTATTAATACTAGAAGACACTTTTAGTGGAGAATTTCATCATCTGCATCGTTGACTCATCTTCTATCCACTGTTGGGCTCAAGGCTCTTTCACAATAGAAGGCAAATTGACCTACTATACCACACCGATCAGGTTTTTTTTTTTATTTGTGGGTAACTTAGTTGTTAGCCTCAGATGGCTATGACAACTTCACCCGGACTGTGGGTGAGCGCTGAGGGCTCTCAACCAGATACTGATCAGGTGTTTTACTATAGGGCTATATTCGAGATTTCCTTCTCTTGCATAGATGTATATGCATATTATATTACTTAGTCATATTTTAATGACTTCTAATGTTTACGCGAGTATTATACATTTGAAATAAAACTACTTTTACGGATTCTATCGCGTTTGTATTTGATTTATAATTTCCCGACGTTTCGAACACTTTACAGTGATCATGGTCACAGGAGGACTGCGGTGTCTTACGTCCAGTATGTCATTGTTATTACAGAAATTTATTTATATCTACCCTATAAGATATTAAATTTTGACCCACATTTTTATACAAAATTAACACAATTCATTGCCAGTACAAAAAGAGAATGATTCTATATATAAAATTTTATGTTGTTTATGATTTGTTATTATTAAGGTATTTAATTTATGATAATTATTATTGTGGCAATTTTTACAAAACTAAAAAAACTATTCAGCTACTACCGGATCGCAACGCGGCCACTCTGAGAAAGATCCGGCGAGAAAACTCAGGAGGCATGATACTAATTTTATTATTGAATTTTTGAGTGGCGGCCTACTTTATCTTACTAAAAAATTAATTAAATTAAAATTTAACTATTATTGTGGGTCAAATCTATACAATAAGTGCTCACAGTGTCTTGCAGTCTTGTGGTGGTTTTCTTAGTTTTATTTTTAATTAAGTGAATAACAGGATCCCAGCTTGATGATAATATATATAAATAGTCATACTTTACGACACCCGAGTATTACATAGTGTGCGGGAGTGATGACTTGTATTTTTATTCCATCATCAAATAAAAAATATACACTTTACCCATCACTCTATGAGTAGCCAGCATTTAGTATACACTTGAAAAGCCAAGTGCCACTTCTTGTGAGAGGGTTTTGAAATTCTCAAGCCCACAAACCTTCATCTTCATCATTCTTAATTCATTATTACAAAAAAAAAATCTCAGTTCATATATATCCCACTGTTGGGCTCGAGCCTTCTCCATATCGGGAGGGAAATTGACCTACTATACCACGCTGGTCAGACGTGTTGGTATAGGGTTTTGTTTCAAGCTTTGTTTCTCTTACATATATGCGTTTTTCATCCCTTAGATGCCTCTTTCGATCACCCACAGGTAAGATAGGGTGGTGGTGATTGTATTCTTAATCCAGCTTGACACAAAAATTCACCGTTAATATAATCAGCGTAGTAGATAGTCTTATCTCCTCGTTACAGAGGAGGATTAAAGGTACGGCCATACCTGCGCGACCAAAGCGACTGCGAAGCGGGAGCGTCAGCCACTCGACAGACGCTACCTGTGTATCTTATGGCGCCATGTACACCTAAGCGACTACGGCGCGGGACTTATTGCACGCGTTTTTTTTTTTTTTGACGCTCACGTTTCGCGTCCCGCGTGTTGGACTCGCAGGTTTGGCCGTACCTTAAACCTAGCTGTGGGATTTGTGAGCTGAGATGATATGATGATACAATTGACTGCACAGATGGCACAGTGATAAGATACCGACCTCCCGTGCCGGTGGGTTTCATTCCCACGCAGGACAACACTTTGTGCGATTCACAAAGTATTGTTCTGAGTTTGTGTGTAATATGTCTGCGTTAATTGCACGTTTGTAAAGTTCCACCCGCAATACAAGGATTATTTCCTTAGTGCTGGGTGGTGTCTAAAAAAAAATTATTAAACAGAACAATACCTCGCTTCCTGGTCGTTTCTGGTGGGTGGAGCTGGCCAGTCATCACAATGCTTCAACACACGATCCATCAACCTCTCAATGGATGCTATGGAACGCATCAGATGGCGAACAGTCCGACAGAGCTCGCCCGGCGCCGAACCGCCAGACCCTGAGCCACCAGATTCGGAACCACCAGAGCCGGCACCCGCCGCTGCCGCCAGCAACAACTCGGATGCAGAGTCCAACGACGACGATGTTGATAAACCCAGAGACGCTGTTCCTGATCCCGCATCCGAATCCGTTACTAGAAATAAATCATTCATCTGAAGAAATGATGAGGCCATACAAAGTGAAGTGGTTTCGATGCCCACATGAAACAATTTCAGGTCAGCCTCCTCCATAATAGGAGGGAAATTGACCTATTATTATACCACGCTAATTAGAAGTGTTGGTACATGGTTTTATTTCTCTTTCATATATGTTATATGCATATTATATTCCTTAATCGTCTTTTAAGATACCCACGGTTAGGAAAGGGGGGTGGTCAATAGCATTTTTACTCCATTACCACATGGATAGATGGATATACAGGGTGGAAGTGGACCGCTCCCGAAAACAAAGACAGGTGACCCTACAAATTCTACTTGTAATGATAGGCTAGAAAAAAATCGATTCGGATGAAAGAAAATTAATTTTTTCGCAACGAACTTTAAGTTTTTTTTTTTCAAATTCCATCGTATTAGGACAGTGCCATGTAACGATAATTCCATTAAAAATACGTAACTTTACTCAGATGAGAAAAGACGCAATCTATTCAAAAGTCACGATCATATGTTCAAGAGTTCAACGACCTCGCGTGGGGAAAAAAATTTTTTTTTTTCATCCGTTTCGGCCTATGTTTTCCTAGCCTATCATTACAAGTAGGACTAGTAGGGTCACCTGTCTTTGTTTTCGAGAGCGGTCCCCTTCCACCTTGTATAATAATTATAAAACCACTAACGGTCATCAATGTCGTCGGGGTTGGAGTGAGTGCGCCTCGTGTGATGTGGACGTGACCGCTCGCTGTCCCCGCTGTCACCACTATCGGCGGTGGCACTCTCTGCGCTGTCACCACTCTCGTGTACCTCCTCCGGTGGTCTGAAACATAATAATAATATATTGCCTTTTCAAAACTAAAACTACAAACAAAATCATCATCATCATTCTCCTACTCTTAACCCTATTATTTGGGGTCGATACAATATGTACTCTTCTTTCATAGTACATATTCTAAAAGTTATTGGCAAAGTTTTATGACCAGCCGCCTTCTAAACGTCAACCCTCCTTGAGAATGTAATTCAATGGCTCAGGTCTTTATAAGGCTCTTAGTCGTCTTTTACGACATCCTCGAGCAAAGTAAGGATTGGTAGTATTCGTAGCCGCTACCAACAAAAAAAATATGTTAAAATGTAATAAAATCACATCCATGTGGTGACGGTGTAAGAATACAGTTCATCACCCCTTATCTTAGCTGTAGGTGATCGTAAAAGACGATGAAGGGAAGGGATATAATATGCATATGACTGTACAAGAGAAGGTAAACTCGAAACAAAACCTTATACCAACACGTCTGACCGGCGCGGTATAGTAGGTCGATTTTCCTGCTACTATGTAGGTGGCCTGAACCCAACAGGACATATGTGGGCTGAGATGCTGAAATGATGACGATGTAAATTCTTCTTTAGCTTTAATTTTCTTCAAATTACTGAAATTTAGCATTTAATATGCTTAATTATTTATAAAAAAACCCGATTGAGAAGCGAAAAATGATGTCACAAGCGGGGTTCGAACCCGCACCTATTGGGAGTCCGACCCAATCGTGCTGCCACTTACACCACCGTGAACTATTGTACATACATACCATCACGCCATGTCCCTTGCAGGATAGGCAGAGAGAACAGAGTGCCAGAGAACTCTATCCTTGCATACTTCGCTCGCTTCCTCAACATTCATAATTCTCTTCATACACGCTCGCCGGTTTCGGAGACTCTTGACTCCACCTTCCTTCAGTACATGACCGATCTGGTCTAGGTAGGTTAGTCTCAGTCTCCCCCGGTACCTATATCCTTTCACTTCCGCATTGTATATCTTCTTAACCAGACGTTCGTTCGGCATTCTTTCCACATGTCCGAACCATCGGAGCATTCCCTTTCGCATCTTTACATCAATACTCGCTTTCATACCTACTCGCTCTCTTACATCGTCGTTACGAATGCGATCGGTCAGCCTAACTCCACAGATTTTCCTTAGAGAGGACACATTATTGTAGGACATTCAAATCTCGCTTCGTATCATATTTACGTCTTTAAGGAGACGTGTGCCATCTACCGGACAATGTTTACACATTGTGTAGGCTTAATACTTTAAACTTTCTAGTTAGAATTGTATTAAACGATAACACAACCTTGTTATTCAAATTACATTTAGCATTTAATATGCTTAATTATTTATAAAAACCCGATTACGAAATGTGAAAATTGTCGGTTAGATGGCGCACGTCACCATAAAAAAGACGTAAATATAATACGATACGAGATTTGAATGTCCTACAATAGTTCACGGTGGTGTAAGTGGCAGCACGATTGGGCCAGACTCCCAATAGGTGCGGGTTTGAACCCCGCTTGAGACATCATTTTTCGCTTCGTAATCGGGTTTTTAAAAATTAAATTTTCTTTTCATTATAATTGGCGTCAGGCAGATGGCGGGTCATAAAACTATCATCAAAAACTTCTGCAATATGTACGATGTAGAAAGAATACACGTTGCTTCGAGTCCAAGTAATTGGGATAAGAGCAGGAGAATATTGAATGATGATAGATAGATAGATAGCGCCTGTTTAGGCAGTCCAGGATATAATAATATTGGATAATACTCACTTGGCTCCGGTGCCATCACCTTGTTGCAACTCTCTGCTGGCTTCTGGCTCCATCTCGTTTGGCGGCTACAACATATTTTTTACAGTCACTACAATATTACAAATAAAAGTCAGCACAACACAAATATTCACGCTTATTATATTTTTATTGTTTTGGGAATCGATGTCTTATTTTTCACAGTCACTAACATATTACAAATATAAGTTAGCACAACACAAATATTCACGTTTATTATATTTGTATTGTCTTGGAGTCTACAAGATATTTTTTACAGTCACTACAATATTACAAATATAAGTCAGCACAACACAAATATTCACGTTTATTATATTTGTATTGTCTTGCGAGTCTACAAGATATTTTTTACAGTCACTACAATATTACAAATATAAATCAGCACAACACAAATATTCTCATTTACTCATTTTTTATTATTATTTTGGTCTCTACAACACATTTGTTTAAGTTCCTGTGTTTAAGCTATTACAAAGAATAAGCATAACACAAATATTTTTTTTTTTACTTATATCATTATTGTCTTGGGTGATACAAAATATTCATTACAGTCTAAATAGGTATATAGGTTAATAGATGGATGGTAGGATTACGGTGATAGGTTTACCTTGTCACCATCAGCTGCAGTTCCAGGTTTGGCACCGTTGAACTCGTTCACAGCTTGCATCATACCAAAGAAAGAGATCCTGAAAATATATTTTGTAAAATTAATACTATAAAACAAAATTATGCGTGCGTACAAAGTACACATATCAGAAGATAAACTTTGACAAATTATTTTTTAAATCTATTTCACATACACCAACCAATAGCGTGTACTCTCTCTCTAGTGGTGGGTCAGATAGTGGAGATGCTACGAAGAGTCGCACAAAGAGGAGACCGGGAACATCTAATGTGTTCTATCTCATTCTCTCGCCGGCTGAATCCTATACATTTATGTGTTTGTGTCTCTATGGACTTATTTTTTCGTTTCATCGAGTTTGAAATCACAACGATTCTAAAGAAGATTCACTTCAATTATTCTTTCGGGTGGCAAAAGTCACAATGAACCGTTGGATGATGTACAGGACTGTTCAATGGTATTCCAGCTTATGTCCAACAGTGAACGTCTACGGAGCTGATCGATGTAGGGCGATGTATTAAAAAAAAACGTAGCTGTCACTCATATTTACCTGAGCAGCTGTTTCCTCTGTTGAGCGCATAGCGTCCGCGGCGTGAGGCAATCACATTTATGCTTGTAGCCAGACCATGCTGATACTGAAAACAAAAACAATGGCATTAAAATATAGAATTAATCATCATCATCATCACAGCCCATAATTGTCCCACTGTTGGGCTCGGGCCTCCTCCGTAATGAGAGGGAAATTAACCTACTATACTGCGCTGGTCAGACGTGTATGATATAGGGTTTTATTTCGAGTTTTCCTTCTCTTGCATAGATGTTATATGCGTTTTATATCCCTTAGTCGTCTCGTACGATCACCCACGGGTACGATATGGGGGGTGGTGAATAGTATTCTTACTCCTTCACCACACGGAAAATAGAATTAATAGAAATAATTAAATTAATTTATTTATTTAGGGAGACCGAGACTACGTCACGTACTGAAGGAAGGTGGAGTCAAGAGTCACCGAAACCGGCGAGCGTGTATGAAGAGAATTATGAATGTTGAGGAAGCGAGTGCAGTATGCAAGGATAGAGTTCTCTGGCACTCTATTCTCTTTGCCTACCCTGCAAGGGATATGGCGTGATGATATGTATGTATATAGATAGCTATGGCAACTAATTTGACACCCAGCTGAATGTCTTTATGTCCAATATTGAGTGATATTTTCTTTTTTTTATTGCTTATATTGGCAAACGAGCAGACAGCACACCTGATGGTAAGTGTCACTGCCGCCCATGGACCTTTGCAATAACAAGGGTATAGCTAGACCGCTGCCTATCAATACAAACCCCAAACCCACCCCAGTTGGGCTTCCGGCTCTCTTCGGTCACCGAACGAAGCGCAATAGCACATTGCCATTATTCAGACGTCGATGTTCTACGAGAGTGTGGTACTACCCCGGAACAGGACAGAGAACTGTCCACAGCTTAGTCCTACCATTATTCAAAATAATATCTAGATAGTTAAGAATTAAAAGAACAAATATATAGGGTACTGACGATCATGAGGTGTGGTCCTTGCCGCCATGTCTCGCAACCTCGCAGCAGTACTAGCGCGCAGGTGCGGCCGTAGATACCGGGCGAGTCTGGCGCGAGCTGCCTCCACCCATCCACCCCCTGGCCGCGAGCACACCGGTATCATTTCCACCTGTAAAAAAAATAATCACCATCATTATATCATCAACTCAGCTCAAATACGTAAGATTGCTGGGCTCAAGTCAAACTCGCAATGGAAGAGAGATTGATCTACTATTCCACGCTAGATAGACAGGTAGACGGTATACGGCAGGGGTCGGCAAACTACAGCTCGGGAGCCATATGCGGCTCTTTGGATGCGAAGTTGCGGCTCTTTAGTTCTATACGCAAAAAAAAATATATTTTATAAAGAAAACTATTAAAAATGGCTCTGAATTGATTAACGAGCACAAATTAAAGTAGGCAAAAAAAAAAATTGTGGCTCTTTAAAGACATTAAACTTTTATAAATTCTGATTTTTGGCTCTTCCGACCCAAAGGGTGGCCGACCCCTGGTATAGGGGCATCATCATCCACTAGGAGTCAATACAATATGTACTCTCTCATCATTAATTATGGCAAAAGTTTTCAAAATAGTTTTACGACTGGCCCCCAGCGTGACGACAACACTCCTTGTAAATGTAATTCTTGACCAGATGGTATCAGAGTCGACCCAGGTCTCTCAGTCTAATTTTACGATATCTACGAACAATATAAGGTATGGTAGCATTCGTATCCGATAGTAGAGACACAACTCTTGTTCCGAGTCTGTCTCTAATTTTTGCTCGTCAATTATATCTGCCAATACAAGAATTATTTTAATAAAAAGAAATAAATTTAGAACAGACCTTGAGAGTGATGGTGGAAGCAGCTTTAAAGTTTTCTAATATTTTACAAAACCTCTCCACAGCATACCTGTTAATAATTTAAAAAAAAAACATTGTAAAATTTTATTACTAAATTATTGCAAGATAAGAACCCATTAGGAGGATTAAAAAATATACAATGTATTCCAATTTGTGCTAAACCCAAGAAATAGTCTATCTGTATGCTAATTTCCATTGAAATCAGTAAAACAGTTTATGCGTGTTTGAGTAATGCTAGGGCCACATCTGCGTGTATCGTTCCGAAGTAATGTGTGGCGAAGCTTCGTACGTTTTGTACACTAAAATGTTATCGCGATAATACTGTGGTCATATTAGCGACTTCGATATTTTATACGAAGTATCGTGCAATAATTAAAGATGGCTTAAATAATTTTCATGCGTTTAACTATGGATGACGAGTTGCTTTACTTTTACAGCTATATTATGCTAATAATTACATAATTATTTTTTTTGGATCCCTTCATGGGTTCAGCTTCATAATGGTGTAAAAATTCTAACACCATTATATCGCTCCACTCCATATTTATTAACTGGAGATCCTCGAACGCGTCTAAACACATCGAAAATTTTCGCCAAAACGAAAAACGCTAGTCTGATCACAGAGAGCGATATATTAGCGCGCTAAAACCATTTAGATTATCGCCTCCCAAGCGATAACGCACACGAAGTCCGAATGTTCGCGACGATAGCCAATAATGACCGGTCACATCTGCGTATATCGTCTCATTACACGAAGCTTCGTGACTATACACGCAGGTGCGGCCCTAGCATAACAAACATTCAAATATTTTCATAAATACCCGATTGCGAAACGAAAAATGATGTCACAAGCGGGGTTCGAACCCGCACCTATTGGGAATCCGGCCCAACCGTGCTGCCACTTACACCATCGTGAACTATTTTAGGACATGCAAATTTCGCTTCATCTTACGTCTTCAAGGTGACGTATGCCATCTATCGGACAATGTTTACACATTGTATAGACTTAATACTTCAAACTTTACAGTTAGAATTGTATTAAACGATGACACAACCTTGTTATTCAAATTACTGAAATTTTTAGCATTTAATATGCTTTATTATTTATAAATACCCGATTACGAAACGAAAAATGATGTCACAAGCGGGGTTCGAACCCAATACCCAATAGGTGCGGGTTCGAACCCCACTTGTGACATCATTTTTCGTTTCGTAATCGGGTATTTATAAATAATAAAGCATATTAAATGCTAAAAATTTCAGTAATTTGTATTTTCATAAACTTCCATATTTATAATATTAGTAAGAATTTAACACATGTAATATTATTAATACAATAAACTGAGACGAGATTAAAACCCAACCGCAACTATAAAGGTCCAGTATGTTAGCGGCTTTATTAGCAGGCTATTTTTAAATTGAGCACTGCGCAAATGCACGATTAGCGTAGTAGTTAAGACACAGACTTATCATGCCTTCGGCTTCAATTACCATATAATACTTTGTGCGATCCACAAATTATTCTTTCCATTAGTGTGGACTGCAATTTTCAATTTTCCGCAGAACTTCGAATAATCAAATCTTTAGGCATTTGAAGCCAAACCGCTCTGAGGATGCCTCGTTTAGAGGCGAAACACGTGTCGAATCTTTATTGTGGTGGTGGTTTATCTTTTTTAAGTGGATGAATTTGTATATCTTGGATGTGGATTTAGCCGAGATGGAAGGTACACCACTGATATAGAGCGAAGAGTGAATGCGGGAAATAGAGTGAACGGAGCGGTGGTGCAACTTCTCGGCAGCCACCACCTCAGCCAGAAGGCACGTGTAGCAATACATAACGCAGTGCTTGTCCCAACATTACTGTATGGAAGCGAGAGTTGGGTATGCAGAAAAGAGTATGAAAGTAAAATTAATGCGGTCGAAATGCGATCTCTGCGGAAAATCTGTGGAGTAAGGCTGACCGACCGCATTCGTAACGACGACGTAAGAGAGCGAGTAGGTATGACAGAGAGTATTGGTGTAAAGATGCGAAAGGGAATGCTCCGATGGTTCGGACATGTGGAAAGAATGCCGAACGAATGTCTGGTTAAGAAGATATACAATGCGAAAGTGGAAGGATGTATGTACCGGGAGAGACCGAGACTAACTTACCTAGGCCAGATCGGTCATGTACTGAAGGAAGGTGGAGTCAAGAGTCTCCGAAACCGGCGAGCATGTATGAAGAGAATTATGAATGTTGAGGAAGCGAGTGAAGTATGCAAAGATAGAGTTCTCTGGCACTCTGTTCTCTCTGCCTACCCTGCAAGGGATATGGCGTGATGGTATGTATGTATGTACTTACTCTGGCTCCATGGGCCTGTCGAACTCCCTACATAGACATATTTTGGTGACTATTTGCTCCGCCGTCTCGTTCTGTTGCGCCAACTTACACAGTTGTTCGTGTATTATTACTGCACCTAATTTTATGTATAAATTAATATATATGTATAACAAGTTACACGTTATAACTAGTGACCTAGTCAGACATCTCTGCAGTCACTCCCTGTCTATCCATGTCATACCTCACGCAGTCCATCTATCTTTTCTTTGGTATTCCTTTACCCTTAAAGCCTTCAACACTCATATTTAAAACTTTCCTCACAACATTACTTTCATCCCGTCTCATCACATGTCCATACCATGTTAACCTTTCACTCCTTAACTTTTCCGTCACTGGCGCAACTTTCAAACTTCCTCTTATAAGCTCATTTCTTATTTTATCCAATCTCGTCACACCGCACACCCATCTCAACATTCGAGTTTTGGCGCGAATGTGGAAATGTCACGCTCTTGTATTATATTCATTTCTTTAGTGTTTTGTGGTGTTATATTGAATAATTTTGCTGGTATTTTATGCAATATGGTACAGTTAAATTGCTGAAGTGTAGTGAATATGGTATAATAGTGGTTTACGTGTATTTTCATATTTGCCCAAAATTCCCAAAGAAAATCATTGATTAGGTTATCAGCGCCCGATTAATGGTAACGACTTGACTTACTGACAGACAATGACTATTAAGGCTACATAATATGAAGAAATGATGAACAATATATAAAAAATAATTAAATAAGACTTGGCTGTATGGGCTTTGATCCCTTTGCCTGTCCGAATGGACGAACAGAACCAAAAAAAAAAAAATCTCAACATTCGCATCTCCGCTACATGCAGTCGTCTCTCATCCGTCGCTTTTGTTGCCCAACATGCTGATCCATACACATTATAATTAGTGACACATTATAATTAGTGATACGTTATAACCATGGAGACTAGAATAAGGAGTACCATCTCAGTGTATTAAGAAGTGTCCATTGAACGGGAGCAAATTAAGGTGGCGCTATAGTAGCAAGTGGAAGAATTTTAAAAAGAACGCCACAAATTTCATAGGTTATTATTAATCAAATCACAGTTGACTACGTAACTCAGCACACTTCAGTCTGCTTATTACTGCTACATTCATATCATTTCCACTTGCTACACTAGCGCTATTTCGGTGAGTGTTCGAACAATAATTTGCTGTTTACAAGTGGACGCTTTTTTGACTAATCCCCCATACAAGATGGTACTCCTTATTCTAGTCTCCATGGTTATAACTAAGTGATAACTAGTGACACGTTATAATAAGCGAGAAGTCAAAACAAACGCTAGTTATAATAAGCGACACATTATATTTAATGACAAGTTCACAAGAATAGCATGGTTAGCATAATAATTGGCCCGTTATATACGTATATTAAAACTATCTCGAGACACCCAAGCGCCACAGTGTTGGTCAAAAACTGATAAATATAATAAACTAGTATAGGTCACTCAGACCACGGGCATTATTACTTTTTTTTTTAAACACCACCCTGCACTAAGGAAATAAACCTTGTATTGCGGGGGACTTCACAAACATGCAATTAACGCAGACAAATTACACCCAGACTCAGAACAACACTTTGTGGATCACACAAAGTAATGTCCTGCGTGGGAATCGAACCCACGGCACTGGCACGGAATGTCGGTATCTTAACCACTATGCCATCTGTACAGTCAATTTATATGCAAACCAAAAAAAAGGATCTTTTATTATATGTTCAACTTGAAAGGTCCATAAGTATTATCTTTAAACGGAGAAATATTATTTAGAAAACATTATCCATCTTTTTGATAATTTCGTGTGTGTATGTTTAGCTGTTAGTCACAGATGTCTTTGACAGCTTTGCCTGGACTATGAGTGAGGGCTCTCAATCTGGAGAGATATAATATGCCTTTAAAAGATATACCTTGATGCTGAGCTGGTCGGAGCGCTCGCCGCAGTCGAGGCAGGTCCCAGCGTTGTACGTGGTCTTGTGGTGCGGTGCCTAGCGCTCGTACGATGCGCGCCGCCGTGCCCACCGTTTGCGTACCTGCCAAAACATATGCCATATAGTTACAATCTTAAGAATATTGTATTTTATTTTAGAGTGTCGGTAGTTTCAAATAATTGCCTGTGTTAAAATCAGGGGTTTACATTTAAAAAAAAACAAAGTTGACTTTAAAGTAACCATGAAAACGAAGTTCAAGGTCAAATTTAAGGTCACCATAACATTGCAATTAGGCAGTCTCATATAATAAGTTCTTTCTTGTTTTATATGTATGCACATTCCTTTAAATCAATCTACTAAATAAATTATCTCCGACGGAGCTTTCTGTACTTTTTCCTCCTGCATCATCATTTTCCTACTCTTATCCTAATTAGGGGGCGTTCAAGTATTACGTAACGCAATTTGGGGGGAGGGGGGTCTTGTAAAATGTTACAATGCGTTACATAGCCGGGAGGGGGGTTCAAACAACACGTTACGTAACATTGTTATTTTATTAAACAAAAAACTAGGGAATTAAAATTTCCCAAGTTGCCAAGCGAATTTTATTTTTTAGATGATGAATAATCAATATACACATGTATTGCGGGTTTGGAAGCTCTTTTTTATTTATTATTGCCGCAAATACGTTTAAAAACGATCTCTAGAGTGATACGTAACGTTTAGGAAGTTTAGGAAGGACGTTAGGAACGTTTAGGAAGATATCTGTTATTATCATCAAATAAAAATAATTATATTTGATGATAATTTCCGTGTGGTGTCCCTTTCTGTGTGGCGACGGAGTAAGAATACAATTCACTACCCCACGTTACCCGTGGGTGATCGTACTAAACGACTAAGGGATATAAAATGCATTAATATCTATGTGAGAGAAGGAAAACTCGAAACAAAACCATATACCAACACGTCTGACCAGCGTGGTATAGTAGGTCAAAGACCCCTCCCATTACGGAGGAGGCCTGAGCCCAACAGCGGGACATACATGAGCTGAGATGATGATGATGATGACAGATAATATATTTATTCAAATTAATTATCCATCTTAATCAACTGATGAAACATAGTTATATAACCATAATGAGAAAGAAAATTAAATTAATTTGAATAAATATATAATGTTATCTGTAATTATCATCAAATATAAATAATTATGATAGATAAGAGATGGCGCTACAGGTTACAATAGGATATCATTTGATATTTTATGATCATGAATCGTTTTCATGCGCAGGCACGTAGGTCTTCCACACTAGAGAGTCGTCCGGTACTGCGCGACGTAAAACACGTATGTACTATAGTACATCTAACTCCTAAACGACATGAGAGGCCATTTTGATATATTTTACATAATATTTATATACTACAAGGTATGTTTTTAGATAAAAATAAAAAATATGAAAAAATGCGAATTTAAAAAAAAAACGATGTGTAATGTAAACTTCCGGTTTAATATAAGAAAAAAACATTTTTTTAATTTCAGTCAATTGCCAATAAAAGCAAGTAATATTCTCAAATAAACATTATTTACTTATAGTTCAATCTATCTGGTTAACCTCAATAATAGCTATCAAAAAATCTGTTCCTCAAATTTTTATAGTTCTTTGTACCCCCATAAATTCGTGGGTAGGCAAAATAAATGAAAAGTAAAGACACACATTTATTCAGGTCATATGGAAATACCATTGACCCAATTATGAACAATATCCACAACCTGACATTTTTTTCCCTGTCCGCTTCACGTGAAATGCCCCAATAGTTTTATGACCGGCCGCCTGACAGACATCAACTCTTCTTGAGAATGTAATTGTTGACCAAATGGTATCCAGATGAAGTTGGTTTGTTCGGCCAGGTCATTATAAGGCTCTTTATCATCTTTCACGACATGCATGGGCAAGGTAAGGGTTGATAGTACTCGTAACCGCTACCACACAGCTAAGCTTTTCCTCCTGCATAATAATAGTTATTTATTTGGTATTGGAGATGATCAAATCCCTCGGTATCATCATCACAGTCTATAATGTCCCACTGTTGGGCTCGGGCCTCCTCCGTAATGCGAGGGATATTAAGCTACTACACCGCGCTGGTCAGACGTGTCGGTATAGGGTTTTGTTTCGAGTTTTCCATTTCTCGTATAGATGTTATATGCGTTTTATATCCCTTAGCCGTCTCGTACGATCACCTACGTGTAAGATAAGGAGTGGTGAATAGTATTCTTAATCCGTCACCACACGGAGCACGGAGCGTCCCTCGGTATATTATTCTAATTTTGCATGTCTCTAAACAGATAGAAAATATTTGTTTCATAAACTTCATTATATATATCGATACAAATAAGTCAGCTGTATGTTTGTTTGCGTCTAAGTAGGTAATAACTTACAGTGTGCGAGCGCCCAAACGACGTCCCGAACGAACGCACCGAGCGCCTCGGCGCTGTTCGCGAGGCAGAGACATGCCCGGCAGTGACAGCCGAAGCGCGCTCGATACACCCACTCCTCCGTCACCATCTCCACACTCCTGAATAACATAAAATTATTATAGTACGTGTGTGATATTATAATTACACGCTTAACTTCTAGATTAGTTACACGACTGTTCTCTACGATACACAACACACAAGTGTCCCGCGACGACAAGTCTCTACCGAGCTCTTATACACATATTATTCGACCTACCCGCATTTACGAATTATATTAATTATGCATACACTATAGTACACATCATCAATCATTTCAGCCTATTAAGTCCTACACAACACACCATGTTCAGACTTACTATACTGCCGCTGAGGCTGAGCTGTTACCATAAGATTAATATCGAAATTTTCTTCTCTTGCTGAATCATCTTTCACGATTTCCAAGAGTAAGATAAGGGAATAGTGAATAGTATGCCTACTCCACTACTAAATGGAAAATTTTATATATTACTAGCAGACGCGGCCACGCGTTACTGTGGCTAAGGTAGCCTCAGTAACACGTAGTGGTTATGCTAATAAATTGTAGCTTATATGAAACGTTTGTACGTTAAACATAGCGCCATCTATTAAATACTTACTCAATCCAGTCAACAGCTACCGCAATCTGTTAGAATCGTTAGGAGATAACAGATAATTGTGACTGTCCAATAATAGACAAATAATTTACAATAAAATAATATTGCGACTATAAATTTAGATGGAAGCTATACTATCTTTTAAATGGGATCAAACTACACATGCTGTGCAAATTTGATTAAAATCGATTAAGTACTTTAGGAGTCCATCGCGGACAAACAACTTCACGCGCAATTGATATATATTAAGATAATAGTATTTATACAATCATCATCAGCCATCATCAGCTATACAGCCATCTACCCGACATTGTTTACACATTGTATAAAGTCTTAATACTCGGATGTTCGGTAGATGGCACACGTCTAGTAATTTGAATATCAGGGTAACGTGTCATCGTTTAATAAAATTCTAACTGCAAAGTTTGAGTATTAAAACTTTATACAATGTGTAAACAATGTCGGGTAGATGGCACACGTCTCCTTAAAGACGAAAATACAATACGATGCGAGAATTGGATGTCCTACAATAGTTCACAGTGGTGCAAGTGGCAGCACAACTGCAACGAATTTCACTTTTTGCTCGTAATTGGGTTTTTATAAATAATCAAGCATATTAGATGCTAAATTTCAGTAATTTGTATATACAATTTTAATGAAAATTGAAATGGTCCTTTGAGCCCGATGTTATAGCTGTAGTACACATAATGCTTTTTAGCATTTGTGTTCACTAAAAATTGTTGCAGTACGCCTCACTGTTTTGAAAGCAGTTCGAGTGGAACTCCAGTACTACCTATATGCCTGCCACATTCATGAACTTTAATAGTTATACATTAACATTATTATAATGTCCTTTCATCATCATCACAGCTCATATATGTCCCACTGTTGGGCTCGAGCCTCCTCTGTAATTGGAAGAAAATTGAACTACTATACCATGCTGGTCATACGTGTTGGTATAGAAAGTCCTCTGCTACACACCTATTTAGTTTCTTAGTTATTAGTAAATAAGAACAAATTGTACTAACATGTTGGTACCGATGAGGGTGAACATGAGTGCGCTAATCTCGCACCACGAGTGGAACACACCCAGCAGCCATTCCTGGACGGGATTGAACTGAGGGGTATCACCCTCACATGACATGCGCTCCGCTTCTGTTATAAAAAGAAAAGGTATAAAGTACATAATGTTAAACTCATACATACCATCACGCTATGTCCCTTGCAGGGTAGACAGAGAGAACAGAGTGCTAGAGAACTCTATCCTTGCATACTTCAATCGCTTCCTCAACATTCATAATTCTCTTCATACACGCTCGCCGGTTTCGGAGAATCTTGACTCCACCTTCCTTTAGTACATGACCTGAGACTAACCTACCTAGACGCTCATTCAAAACATCATATTCGTGTGAACGGATTAAGAATACAATTCATCGAATCAACGTCTGAGCAGTGGCAATGCGCTATTGCACTTCGTTTAGTGAGCAAGAGAGCTAGAACTTTCTGCATTGGGTTGTAAAGCAACACTGGGGTACATCCCTGATATTACGAAGGTCCAGTCCACAGCGGCAGTAACAATTATCATCAGGTATGCTGCTAGCTCATTTGCCACTATTAACAAATTAAAGATAAAAAATTTGAAGATATACAATGCGAAAGTGGAAGGATGTAGGTACCCCCGGTATGGGCTGTGATGATGATGATGATGATGTCTTCCCTCTGGGTGTCGTATAAGACGATTAAGGCATTTAATATATGTGCAAGAGAAGTAAAACTCGAAATAAATCATACACTAATTCATAGCATACAAAAAACTGTGCTTGTCATTAAAGTAAATTACTACTTTACTAGATTTGCAATACACTGTTTAGAAATCGACCTTCACTGCCAGTGTCGTGGGTTCGATTCCTAGGTAGGACAATATTTGGTGCGATCCACAAACTTGTTCTGAGTCTGTGTGTAATTTGACTGCGTTAATTATATATTGACTCACGTAATTATATATGCTGACCGATCGCATTCGTAACGACGACGTAAGAGAGCGAGTGGGTATGAAAGAGAGTATTGGTGTAAAGATGCGAAAGGTAACGCTCCGATGGTTCGGACATGTGGAAAGAATGCCGAACGAACGCCTGGTTAAGAAGATATACAATGCGAAAGTGAAAGGATGTAGGTACCGGGGGAGACCGAGACTAACCTACCTAGACCAGATCGGTCAGGTACTGAAGGAAGGTGGAGTCAAGTCTTCGAAACCGGCGAATGTGTATGAAGAGAATTATGAATGTTGAGGAAGCGAGTGAAGTATGCAAGGATAGAGTTCTCTAGCACTCTGTTCTCTCTGCCTACCCTGCAAGTAGGGATATTCGATATACATCGAAAACATCGATGTTTACAATGCGATACATCGAATCGATCCGATGTTTTGAAAAGCTATCGATTTACTCGATGTATCGATGTTTTTTCATAAAACATCGAATCGATGATAACCAGTTAATGTCACAAAAACTCAAGTTTATGTTTAAATAAATGATGACTTATTTTTTTTTTTTAGAAGTATCACTTTTGATGTGACTTTAGCTTTGTAATATATTTTAGAAAAAGTACTCGATGTTTACAAAACATCGATGTTTTCATCCGATACATCGAAATGCATCGATGTACAGTTTCGATTTATCGAATCGATAAAAACATCGATGTTTATTCAAAGTGGACACCCCTACCTGCAAGGGATATGGCGTGATGATATGTATATATGTATGTAACAAATTAAAAAAAAAACTTTTCAAATAGTATCCATGCAAGTATTTTTTTTATTGCTAATGGTGGCAAACGAGCAAGTAGCACACCTGATGGCAAGTGTCACTGCCGCCCATAGAGCTATGCTATACTAAAGTCCGTTGCCTACCATTACAAACCCTAAACTCACCCAGTTGTTGACTTCTAGCTCTATTTACTCTATTTAGCAGATAATACAACTTGCCGACAAGATAACATCAGTTAAATTTGCTAAGCTTCAAACATAGGGTATTAAAATTCAGTTCCGATGAGAATCTTTAATAACGCCTTACCACAAACATAGTGCAGCAAAGCAGCTTCTTCCTCCGGAGACACGGGTGTATCATCGCAGTCCATCATTTCACTGCACCTGTAAATATTACAACTTTTATATATGAACTGTTATCAATATTACAAAAACTTTTCAACAAATTTTTGATATTTGTATATACTGATTACTGAAATTTTTAGCATTTAATATGCTTAATTATTTATAAATACCCGAAATACGAAACGAAAAATTATGTCACAAGCGGTGTTCGAACCCGCACCTATTGGGAATCCGGCCCAACCATATATTTATAAATAATAAAGCATATTAAATGCTAAAAATTTCAGTAATTTGAATAACAAGGTTGTGTCATCGTTTAATACAATTCTAACTGTAAAGTTTGAAGTATTAAGTCTATACAATGTGTAAACATTGTCCGATAGATGGCATACGTCACCTTGAAGACGTAAGATATAATATGAAGCGAAATCTGCATGTCCTAAAATAGTTCACGATGGTGTAAGTGGCAGCACGGTTGGGCCGGATTCCCAATAGGCGCGGGTTCGAACCCCGCTTGTGACATCATTTTTCGTTTCGTATTCGGGTATTTATATATTACTTGTTATACAGGTATTAGATTTTATTTCCAGTTTTCCATCCTCTTGGATTAATTATATTCTGCGAACTGATTCTGATGTAGAAAAGTTAAAAAGTGAACATCTGATGGTGGTACCACACTTCGTTATGCGTTATTTGTTATGCGGCTACTATTTATTTGCCCAAATATTTGACAAACACTTTATTACGAACATGCTACTCCACACTTCGTGCCATCATGCCAAATATTTGGCACGCCGACACATAAATAGAAAATGGACGTGTTGACTGTGGCGGCAGCTTATTTTTACTTCAATGCATCTGACCAATACCTGTTGTATAAGTACCAAGTTACAAAAAGACCGTGTAGACATGACCGCGCCGTAGCGAGTGAAATAACGAATGAATGAACGAAGTGTGGGCAATATGTGTGTCACATATTAGGCTTGTGTCCTTTGAAGTGTGTGAAAAACCGACAAGTGGATGGATACGCGTATTTGCTATTCGTGCTTATGCGTTATGTGTGCGCGTAAAGCAAATATAGGCGAATGAGACCTCCACACTTCATCGCATGCGGCCAATAACGCGCATAACGAATAACACATAGCGAAGTGTGGTGCCACCATTAGATGGTTTATTTGTCTTGTACAACAATCACGGCAAGATAATTTGTATCAAGACGGGTGAATTTAATATGTTGCTTATCACACCCAAGATAAATTTTAAAGTGAAACTTTTATGGAAGGACTACAAACTACTATACAAACAACCATTTTTGGGGTGTACTTCTATAACCATTTCTAGTGTATTTTTATAAACAAACTAGCTTCTGCCCGCGGCTTCGCCCGCGTAAAAGGTTACTTTCCTAAAGTTTTTGATCCCCTATTTTTATTTTTGACCGTCGGTAATACAGTGCAACGGTATTACAATACTCAGGGTTGGAACTTCATTACTGGACTGCTAGATGGCGTTGAAGAAGCTAAATTTTGAGATTTTTTGACAAACAATTTTTTTATTTTTCATATAAAAATTTTGATTTTTTTTAATAAAAAGTATCCTATGTCACTTTTAATACCTCCAAGAATATGTGTACAATGTTTCATGATGATCGGTTGAGTAGTTTTAGCGTGAAAGCGTAACAAACAAACTTACATTCACATTTATATATTAGTAGGGATAACTATTGTTGTGCATTTTTATAAACAAATGACTATTTTACATTCTGTACTTTTTGTGAATTATATTTCTGGGTGAGATCACAGAATACAACACTGTGGGTAAATAACTAGATTTCAGTTTTAACTTACATATCGGTCTGTTCGAATGGTGCATCGTCATCCAGAGGTATGTCATCACGCATCTCCTCGGTTGAAGCCAGAAGCTGGAACAAAGACGCATATAAAGTCTTTCTTCCTAACGTAGAACTAACTGTTGACCACGAGTTGACTCTAAAATGTTAGGACAGTTGGCTTCCATCCATCCACGCTAGGCCGACTGTTGCGATTGCATTAGCAAAATTACCTTCTAGTCTATTACTGCTAGTATTTTTTTAGATTTTCTATCAGTGGTATATATTAATGTTATGCAAGAAGGGGGGACAATGAGGAGACCACCTGATGGCTTACCATCAGATGGTCCCCTCATTAATTCTCTGACGTTACCGCTCATTGATCTCAGATGTGTTGAAAATTAAAAATACCTGCAAGATATCCTCATGCCTGATGAGGAAGTGTTCAGGGTCTGGAGTAGGTGCTTCGGCGCTTAGCAACGGCAGCAAGAATTGACCCATAGCTGGGGCTTCCACCTGGAAATTATATGAGTTTTACAGAGAAAAATACAAAATCTTTTCTTCATAGCTCATAAAGATTCCATTGTTGGGCAGGAGGCCCCTGGCACGATGAAAAGAATTTAACCATGTATCCCACACTAGCCAGGTTGTTAAGATTTCTTTTCATTGCAGATATGAAAATGAAATAAAACTAACATACATACATATCATCACGCCATAGCCCTTATAGGGTAGGCAGAGAGAATAGAGTGCCAGAGAACTCTGTCCTTGCATACTTCACTCGCTTCCTCAACATTCATAATTCTCTTCATACACGCTCACCGGTTTCGGAGACTTGACTCCACCTTCCTTCAGTACGTGATCAATCTGGTCTAGGTAGGTTAGTCACGGTCTCCCCCGGTTCCCTATATCCTTTCACTTTCGCATTGTACTCGTATATCTTCTTAACCAGACGTTCGTTCGGCATTCTTTCCACATGTCCGAACCATCGGAGCATTCCCTTTCGCATCTTTACACCAATACTGTCTTTCATACCCACTCGCTCTCTTACGTCGTCGTTACGAATGCGATCGGTCAGCATATATAATTACGTCAGTCAATATATAATTAACGCAGACAAATTACACACAGACTCAGAACAAGTTTGTGGATCGCACCAAATATTGTCCTACCTAGGAATCCAACCCACGACAATGGCAGTGAAGGTCGATTTCTAAACCACAGTGTATTGCAGATCTAGTAAAGTTGTAATCTACTTTAATGACAAGCACAGTTTTGTGTATGCTATGAATTAGTGTATGATTTATTTAGAGTTTTCCTGCTCTTACACATATATTAAATGCCTTAATCGTCTTTTACGACACCCAGAGGGAAGACATCATCATCATCATTATCACAGCCCATAAATGTCCCACTGTTGGGCTCGGGCCTCCTCCGTAATGGGAGGGAAATTAACCTACAACACCGCGCAAGTCAGACGTGTTGGTATAGGGTTTTGTTTCCAGTTTTCCTTCTCTCGCATAGATGTTATATGCGTTTTATATCCCTTAATCGTCTCGTACGATCACCCACGTGTAAGATAAGGGGTGGTGAATAGTATTCTTACTCCGACACCACACGGAAATGGACGAAGGCAGGGAGTGGTGATTTGTATTTCTACTCCATCATCAAACGGAAATGATATGGATGATGACATTATTACATCATAAAGGTTAATTACTGACCGAAGCCTTATGTTGGTAGCCATTGCAGTCCATATCAGCTACAGCCACCGCCTCCTTCATTGATGAGCTGTCTGACGAGCCGGCTGTTGAATAAATACATAACAATCAAAAAATTTTAAGGGATGGCCTTGAATTTTTTTGTTTTTCTTTTTTATATTACTTATGGTGCCAACCAAGCATACAGCACATCTGATGGTAAGCGTTACTGCCGCCCATGGACCTCTACAAACCGAAGCACAGTGTTTGATGGGACCACACATTTTTTTTTTTTTGGATATCGCAATGGTCCGATATGAGTCCCACACTCCCCGGATGGGAAGTGTGGGACTCCTAGCCTAGGGCTAGGTTACCCACTAAAACGTATCCACTGCGATTGCTGTTAGCCGAGAGGGCTGTGACAGCGTCACCGGGCTGTGAGTGAGCACTGAGGGCTCTCAACCCGAATGGGACCAAAAAGAAAAAATTCCCTTTGCTATTTATATCTTTAATGTGATTGTCCAAAAATAAAAATTGAACAAAACCAGCGCCTAAAGATGTTTTATCAGACTTAATTTATTTAAAACAATCAACTTGGATAGTCACATTTTCAGAATTAATTTTATTTATTTAAAATTAAACGTCGCGTAAAGTACAAATTTTTTTATAAAAAACAAAACAGTATTTGAATTTGATACGTGGGTGTTTTACTCGTGCATTTTAAATGCATATCTTGATCGATTAAAGATATAAACGGCAGAGGGTATTTTGTTAGGTCTCATCAAACACTGTGCGAAGATATAGCTAGACCGCTGCCTACCAATAAACCCGAACCCACTCCAGTTGTGCTGCCGGATCTCTTGCTTACCAAACGAAGCGCAATAGCAAATCACCATTACTCAGACGTCGATCTTCTGCTCAGTGTGGTACTACCCCGGACGGACCGGCCCGCGGCTGTAGACAGAAAATTGTCAACAGCGTGTTCCTACCACTAAAAATTAAATTTCTGATACCATAATCTTTATATGTGACAAAATTTGGTAGAAAAAAAACAATGTGTTGAATAGAGGGCAACCGTTGTCTTGTATGACTTAGAAAAGTGAGATAAATGTTTTGCTTGCTTTAATCATCATCACTTGGGGTCGATACAATTTCCACCGAAGTCAAAAATCGGGTACCGGCGGCCCGCTCGCACGGCGAAGAGAGAAGATTTTACGGTGGGTCTATGGGGTCACGCGCCGCCTTTCCGTCACCCCGGACCGATTCGGCGGGGCGAGACGCATCCATAGCCCACCAATAAACAAAAAAAAAAAAAAAAAAAAAAAAAAAAAGGGGGGTCGACACAATTTCAGACCTTTTCTTCCACACGATTCTATGTCAATGTCATATCTGCGTTCACTGCCTTTCTATTCATATCATGCTTCACGCTATGAATCCATCTTTTCTTCGGTCTTACCTTATCCTTTGATCATTTCTACTTAAAAAAAATTGTCACAACATTTTGCTTGCTTTAATAATATAATATTTTAATGTTAGTGCCACATTATTGACAGTTCTCTGTCTCCAGCCGCGGGCCGGTCCAGTCCGGGGTAGTACCACACTGAGCAGAAGATCGAATTTTGAGCAAAGACAATGTGATGCTGTGCTTCGATAATCGAGAGAGACGGAAGCCCAACTGGGTGGGTTTGGTATAGCAAAAGTCCATGGACAGCAGTAACACTTACCAACAGGTGTGGTACTTGCTCGTTTGCCACCATAAACAAAAAAAAAATCAAGTAATTTGTATATAAATAAATGTATGTCCAAATCCGGCCTCTATGTTATAAAAAAGTGTTTGATGTACATTATCATTATTTCAGCTCATATATGTCCCACTGTAGGGCTCGAGACTCCTTCGTAATGGGAGGGAAATTGACCTACTATACCATGCTGATCAGACGTGTTGGTATAGGGTGGGGGTTGGCAACCTGCGGCTCTTTGTACGTGAAGTTGCGGCTCTTTAGTTCTATACCCGAAAAAATAATCCCTATCCCTACTAATATATAAATGTGAATGTAAGTTTGTTTGTTACGCTTTCACGCTAAAACTACTTAACCGATCATCATGAAACATTGTACACATATTCTTGGAGGTATTAAAAGTAACATAGGATACTTTTTATTAAAAAAAATATATATATTTTTATATGAAGAATAAAAAAATTGTTTGTCAAAAAATCTCAAAATCTAGCTTCTTCAACGCCATCTAGCAGTCCAGTAATGAAGTTCCAACCCTGAGTATTGTAATACCGTTGCACTGTATTACCGACGGTCAAAAATAAAAATAGGGGATCAAAAACTTTAGGAAAGTAACCTTTTACGCGGGCGAAGCCGCGGGCAGAAGCTAGTATTTTATAAAGAAAACATTTAAAAATGTTTCAGAATTGATTAACGTGCATTAGGCACAAATTATTGTGGGCAAAATAAAATTTGACTCTTTAAAAACTTTTATAAATTCAAATTTTTGGCTCTTCCTACTCAAAAGGTTGCCGACTCCTGGTATAGGGGTTTGTTTCGAGTTTACCTTCTCTTGCATATATGTTATATGCATTTTATATTCCTTAGTCGTCTCTTACGATCATCCACGGGTAAAATAGGGGAGTGGTGAATTGTATTCTTACTCCGTCACCACACCAATAGTTTCATGATTGAGGACCAGATTTAATGATTGTATACTTACAAGCATCATCCAGCTCTGTCCATTGATCATCACTGTCAGAGTCGGCACCGACGTCGGACGCATCCGAGACCACCTCCACCCGACGGACCCTCATGCAGACCGCCCTCCGAGCGGCCGCGCTACGCCGCCTTGATATCTAAGAAAAACATATATGTATGAAACAAAACTACTTTTACGGATTCTATCGCGTTACGGATTCTATCATTCTACGCGATAGTATCCGTAAAAATAGTTTTATTTGAAATGTGTAATACTCGCGTAAACATTAGAAAACAAATATATATATATATTATTAGTATAATATATTTAGCTAGTGCAAATTGGGAATTTGAAAAAAAAAAAATATTTCCTTTTTATTTATTTATTTAGTAATTATATTAATATTTAATGCGAAAAACTTGTAAAAAAAAAAATTTCAATTAATATAAGTAAAAAAAAAAACTAAAAATTGTCAACATTTTAACAAAATCAAGTGATTGTGAACGTGCCATGATTCGTCACCATACTTGTGACGTCATAATGTTAAAGCAATTCAAAAGTGAAAACTTTGTACTTATTATCTGCGTATGCTAGAATGGGTGAAAACTAACATTATGACGTCATACGCGCTCGGGTTCGTTCGGGAGTTGTCGGCGGGACTTCAGTACTGGATTAAAAAGTAGTTTTAATTTCAATAAAACTTTTTAATTATTTCGAAAAAGAATTAAAAATATAGTTTTGTTATAAAACTTATATATGATCTTGCCATTTATGACAAAAAAAAATTCAAAAAGGCAATTCCAGCTGTTTCTGCGGGTTGATAGGCCTTAGAGGTCACCCATAGGTCGGGCTAAATTGTAAAAGCTATCTGAAAGGTTACCTTATATCACGACAGCCAGTACGGTGTGGAGAATTGTATCATTAGTCCACACAGAGACTTACCACATATAAAAAAAGTTTTGGCGACATTAATCATAAATCGTCAATTGTGATGTGTTTTGAGTGGAGCGTTAAGATCAATTAAATAAATAAACATATTACCTCTTTCCCTTTAGCGATGGGCCTTCGCCGCGGCGCGCGCTGTGGTCTGGAATGGCGCCGCGTACGTCCACCGCGTCCACCAGACCATGATGATGATGAGGAACCGCTGCCAGAGCCACGGTGACCCATCTGTTGAGGATAAACGTAGTATTATTATCAGCTCATATACATACTAACGTAATATTATTCCTCTTCATCAGCTCATATACGTGTGGCTGTTGTGATCGAGCGTGCTCAACAATTTAAGATATTAAACTAATATATCTATGGTCAGACGAGCGTTATTTACACCACCCTTTTTTTTTTGGGTGGTCTACGGTCGGCGCACTCCTCGCACCACTCCATCCGGGGTGACAGAGGGACGTAAGCACGCACACCCGTAACCCACCCGTGACGTCGCCTTCGTCGTTGGGCCGACCACCGGAGCAGAGTGACTTGACGTCAGTGGTGGCCCGACGGAATACCCCTGAGGAGTACCCTCTCCTCGACCGACATCCCCCCCTCGGGTAGGATGTCGGTCTTTCCTCACGCGATTTACACCACCCTGCACTAAGGAAATAATCCTTGTATTCATCATCACAGCCCATAAATGTCCCACTATTGGGCTCGGACCTCCTCCGTAATGAGAGAGAAATTAACCTACTATACCGCGCTGTTCAGACACGTTGGTATAGGGTTTTGTTTCGAGTTTTTCTCCTCTTACATAGATGCTATATGCGTTTTATATCCCTTAATGGTCTCTTACGATCATCCACCCATTGACCTACTATACCACGCTGGTCAGACATGTTAGTTTTGTTTTGAGTTTACCATCTCTTGCATAGACGTTATATGCATTTTATATCCCTTAGCCGTCTTTTACGATCACCCATAGATAAGATTAGGGGGTGGTTAATTGTATTCTTACTCCGGCACCACACAGAAAGACTATATATATAATAATATATTTCAAATTTCTATGCCATCGTGTCATTCAAGTCCGACTATATGGAGACGAGTGATAAGTGAAGTCATTTTTTTGGCACATTTCCCATTAGTAAATAATCATTGGATACAGAGTTGTAACATTTTTAAATGATTTTATTTGATTTATTGTTTTGTGTTGAGATCTACGAATACTATTAGCCCTTACATTGTTCGTGGATGTCGTAAAAGACAACTACCTTTACGTAGACCTGGGCTAGCTACATCTGATGCCGTTTGATCAACAATTACATTTAAATTATTGAAATTTAGCATTTAATATGCTTAATTATTTATAAAACCCGATTACGAAGCGAAAAATGGTGGTGTAGTGGCAGCACGATTGGGCCGGAATCCCAATAGGCGCGGGTTCGAATCCCTCTTGTGACATCATTTTTCGCTTCGTAATCGGGTTTTATAAACAATTACATTGATTGAATTAGGCGATACATGGCGGAAATCTATTATTATTATAAAATGGAGGAGAGGAAGGGAGACCCACCACTTTCCCACGGTTAATCAATATACCGTACACCTCAAGAAAGAAAGGAATACTGGATGGGATCAAGGTGGAATAGGATATAAGGAAATCTTACTTCTGTGATGATCACCACCTCCAGAACTTCAACATGCAATTTTCCGTAGAACTTCGAATAAAGATTCAACACGTATTTCGCCTCTAAACGAGGCATCCTCAGGACGGTTCGGCTTCAAATGCACGTTGAAGATCTGGAGGGTGCTTATTACAGGAGTAAGATTTCCTTATATCCTATTCCATCTTGATCCCATCCCGAATTCCTTCCTTTCTTGAGGTGTATATATTGATCACGGTTAGGTGGGAAAGTGGTGGGTCTTCCTTCCTCTTCTCTATTTTATAATAACAATTACATTCACAAGTAGTGTTAACGTCGACAGGCAGAAGAGTACATATTGCTTCGACCACAAGTAATTGGGAGAAGAATAATGATGATGATAGTCGACCCAATATTCAACACAATAATGCTATTCTGCGCAAAGTAAAAAAAAAATGCGTGCGTACAAAGTACACGTCAGAAGTGAATTTTCTTTCGCAAACTAATTTTTAAATCTCGTTTACATACATCAATAGCGTGTATTTTTCTCGATCTCCCTTTCTCTCGCGCTTCATGGTAGTGTTGCCCAAATTCAGTCTTGGTCTTGCAGTCTTGGTCTTGTTCTTGCGTTTTTGCAAGACCAAGACCAAGAACAAGACCGCGTATTTTTAGCAAGACCAAGACTGACCGTGCAAGACTTGAGCAAGAACAAGACTAAGCCTGCAAGACTCTTGCGTCTTGCAGCTAGGACTTAGCGCTATTTCACGGAGTAGTTAGGTGTAACAGTTCGGTGTATAGGTACGCTTAGGAATTCTATGAGACGCAAAAAACTGTATCAAAGAATATGAGAAACTGGACCTATGCGCATTACGACTAATACCATAAACATACCTACATAGCGAATAAAAAAATATCCATTAAAATCAAACTGAGTGCATGCATAGTTATGTTTTAACCATCGGCACTTTGATAATGCGGCATCAAAGGTTTTGTACTTACTTCTCAAAGAAATTTGCCGCTTTTCGGAAGTACATGGTTATGATACACGCGCCGGCGGCTTCTTTTGAAATCATATACAACAATCGTTGCCGCCGCGCCGAAATCACAACATTTGACACTATTTGATTGCCGCCACAGGGCGTAGGTATACTCATGCAAAATAATTTCGAATTTTAAGAGTACCTACAGGTGTTCCAAAGAATAAATAAGTTTCAGAGTGCTTAGAATGAAAATGAATACATTATACTGATCACGCAAGTAGTATTATGATAGGAAAAAATGTTAAGGATAGGTAGTAGATGTCATAATAATTTATTCTAGTAAGTATATATTATAATATTGATTATATGGTTTTAAACTAATTACTTAGGTACTATTATTGTACATTTAGTCATTATATTTCTTAAGTTTTTACAAGAAAAAATAGCAAAAAAGTGTTCAAATATCACCCGTTTGATAAATATTGTAGCCACTTTTAAATATACTTGAAACGTGTAAAAAAATTCTACAAAACTAATGAAATAATATAAAAAGCGTAGGTACTTACCTACTAATAAAATAAAAAGCCTGCGATAAGAGTTTTGTATTGCTTACCAGCCCGAATATCTCTGAGAGAGATGATGAGAGTAAGTATTTACTAGCAGTGCCCGCGACTTCGTCCACGAGGAATAGTAACTTTGGAGGTATAGTGACGTTCAGGATTTATTTATTTATTTTAAAACTTCTGTCATCAAACATACAAACAAACTCTTCAGCTTTATAATATTAGTATAGATAAGTATAGATGTACGCCAAAACATTCACTTATATGTAAAGAATAGTGATTGGCACTAATTCTTTACATATATTTTATTCACGCGTCGCGTCTGTACAAGTAGGTAATAATCTGTGTTTGTACGCCGCACGCGGCATCGTTTGATTTGCGGCGGCATCCTTTTAATAGAGCCGGCACGTGGCGAGGCGGCGCGGTAGAAAGTAAGGAAACGTACTATAAATAAAGGAATTATTTTAATTCCAGTCATTTCCAATTGAGCTGTGCTTCGAGCCTAACTTAATAATTGTTTTTACTAATTCTTGTTGTTTTCTAAAAACGTATCACGTGTACAATTTAATATGAGTGACGAAGATTCAAATTATTCTAGTCCGAGTAACGAGAGTTTGAGTCACAGATCTAAAAGACCCAAAAGCAAATTTGAGGAGTTTTTCGAAATAATTCATGCATCCCAAACTGCCTTGTGTAAATTGTGCCAACATAAAAAGATTGAAATAAAAATGAAAAACAGAAACACTTCAGGCTTAAGGAAACATCTAATATCTTTCCACAAAAAGTAATCATAAATATTTCTTCCTGTTAAACCAAAATTAAGTGGAGATATCACAAGCTTTTTAGTAACCGCTGGAAGAAGTGGACAGGTAAGAATATTTTTTTAACAATGGTCGAAGTTGTCGCTACGGGAATTCTAACTCCGCGTAGCTATTCATGCGATACTTTCAAAAACGCCATTAACTTACGTAAGTATTTTTGAGTTAGTGGTGTTTTCATCTAGGGGTGCGACATATTAAGTATGTAATTATCGTCTTAAATATTTTTTATAAACACCCATATTTTCATTTGTTTTCATAATCGGCCAGTAACAACTAAGTACTTTATTTTGGTAATATAACAAATGTCAATTTAACGATTTTCTCGATTTAACAACAACAAACCTCCTCCTCCTAAACGCTCAAACCTAGTATGTTTTAAATAATAACACAAGATTTATTGTTTTATTTCAGTCGGAAAACAGCAGTGACAACATCACGACAGCTACAGTTGATTGGGTGGTGAAAAAATATCTTCCCTTCTCATTTTTCGATGACGAAGCTACACAAGTATATTTTCGACGTATTTGCCCTAATATGGTGTTTCCTAAAAGGTCTACACTTAGAAGGAAAGTCAAAGAGCGATTTGAAGAGCTCCAATTGAATCTCAAGGAACGACTTCAACAATTATCATCTAAAATGTCGTTTACTATTGATGGGTGGACGTCAATTGCTGGTAGGAGTTACTACGGGGTTACTATGCATTATATAGACAACGAATGGAAGTATCGATCTGTAGTTCTTGATTTTATACCATCACGCGGTCGACATACTGGGGAAGATATTGCAACGATTTTCCATGAATGTTTATTGGAATATGACATAATTGATAAAATACAAGGTATCACGGTCGACAACGCAACTGCAAATACCAAATTTATGTATGCACTGGGCAAACAGCTGCCGCCACACTTTGATTCAGACAATCAACATTTCCGGTGCTTTGCTCACATTTTAAACCTTGGTGTACAAGATTTATTAAAGACCTTAGCATTACACTATGAGTCTGACACTAACGCGCAAGATCAGCAGTATGAAGACTATGCAGACGAAACTGAGGATGAGGAAGATGAAGAATATGCACCAAATATTGCTGACTCGCGTACATCTGTAACAAAGTTACGCAGTATTTCCAGTAAAATAAAAAGAAGTGAGATAGTGAAGAAGAAGTTTCAGTCTGCTTGTGAAGCAGCTGGCGTGCCATCAAATCTAAATGCCATTCTTGACTGTCCAACGAGATGGAATTCCACACATGATATGATTGGATTTGGTTTAAAAGTGAGAGCGGGCATTAACATATTGTGCAGTTCTGTCACCGAATTGAATGATTTTCAAATCACAGCTAGTGAATGGCAGGTACTCGAAAAATTACATAAATTTCTAATAAACTTTAAACTTTTAAGTACAAAACTTGGTGGAGACAAATATGTTACATTACCGCTAGTCATTGTATCATTCAATCTCTTGCTAGATAAAATTGAATCCATGGTAAAACAGTTAGATGAGAAACCTAATCGATCTGAAGTGGATGAAAGGCTCATTCTAGCTTTCCAAGCAGCTCGAGACGAAATGCTTAAACATTATAAGAAGAGCAACTGGATTTATTGTACTTCTTTAATTTTAGACCCAAGGCATAAGGCTCAGACTTTTGACCTGACAATGTGGGGGAAGCAACTTAAAACAGAAAGCAGACTTTCTGTTTGTTCAATGAACTGCAAGTTCAATGAACTTTATGAAGAATATAAAAGTCTACACTCACTGAACAAATCTCTGGAATTACCAAAAAAAGAAAATAAAGTATGTGATGAAGATGAAGACGTAATAGACTTTGATAAACTCTATGAATGTCCCTCGACGTCATCTGGATCTTGTCTTCAAGGCTTAGTGATAGACGAGTTGGAGGAGTACCTGAGAAAACCAAGAACTGTCAGCTCGGAAGACATTTTAGATTGGTGGAAGACGCATGAGACAGAGTATCCGACTTTATCGAAGATGGCCCGTGATTTTCTCTCAATACCTGCAACTTCAGTACCTGCTGAGAGATTATTTTCTAAAGCATCATTAGTAATTAGAAAACATAGAAATAGGTTAAGTGATGAGTCAGCCAGATGGTTACTTTGTATTAATTCTTGGTCAAAAGAATTGATATAAAGTAACATAACCTAATGATAAAGCTGTTGTGTACTGTTATGTTTGATTTGTGTTGTATTTTATTTTTTATTGAAATAAATGATAAATCGTAAAACTCTTTTATTAAATTTCATATAAGTTGAGGGTTCAATCTCTTTCTAGACAGATATTGTTCTTTAAAATACAGTCAAGTTATTGTAATTAATTTGTTTTTTACATGTTTTAGCAAATGTAAGCTTATAAATCATAAATGTTTATTAAGAAACAGTTACTTCCATGGAAAACGACATATAGGTCAGTTGATTTTTCGAATTTCTTATCAAATCCTCAGTTATTTATTAATCTGCTTGATCTTTACTATGGCTATGTTAATTCAAGCTCACAATGTTTCAATTCTAATACGTTTTTCTAAGATTTAAAGTAAACTTTAATAAATAGTAATAGACTAATAGGTAATTGCAAGACTTGCAAGACTCTTGCTGCAAGACCAAGACCAAGACTGGGAGCGCAAGACCAAGACCAAGACCAGGTGTATTGGCGCAAGACCAAGACCAAGACTGACTAAGTCTCGTCTTGTTCTTGCATTTGGGCAACACTACTTCATGGCTATGTATGTTATGCGACGTTCGTCCTATCTTACTATCTCTCAATCTTTCACGCTAGCTCTGTCCCACCTTTTGTTCCATGATACTGTGCGTGATGGAACGTTCACTCACTCTCTCTCTCTCTCTCTCGATCTTTCTCACTCGCTCTGTGCTTCATGGTACGTTCCCCCTTTCTCACTATCCCTACATCGGTCTCAATCGCTCTCTCCCTCTGCTTGGACAAAAACGTCCCACATTTTCGTGTCACGTTTCATCTGTAAAAATTTTACCCTCATGCGCGCAAAGAATTCAACAAGGTTTCACTTAAAAAAAATCTTGAAAGAAATTGTGTGTGCCACCTATTTTATTAATCTAGACCATTTGTGAATCTCAACACACGAAAAATTTGATCCAAATTGATCCAGCTGTTTAGGAGAACTTCAGTTACATACACACAGTCAGGAGTCAAACCTAGATATAGCAGTAATGTTAATACATAAAATAGACTTTACACTCATTCTTCACTCTTCACATCACAATTGAATGCATGGAAACTTGATCATCATCATTTGCCTGCCGTCATCCGACGCTAAGTGGGGTCGGCACAACACGTGCTTGCCTTCCACAATCTTCTATCAGCCGTGATATCTGCACTCACAACTTTCATATACATATCCTCGTTTACACAATCCATTCATCTCTTTTTGGGTCTCCCACGATTCTTACGCCAATCCACAAGCATATTGATAACCCGCCTCGTCACATGCCTTGATATGCATGGAAAATTGCATATGCTGTTGATAGGAAGATTTTTCTTTGAAGAAAAAAAAATATACCCCAAAATGCTGCATTATCACTGCACTCCCATAATATGCAATACTGATTGTGGAAGATCAATCTACTAGACCTGTGCTGCATTCAGTGATATCATCATCATGATCCTAGCTTATATACGAGTACATCCCACTGCTGACCTCTTTTTTTTTAGCAGCGGGCTATGGAGTGGTCACACCCTGTTAAATCCGTCCGGGGCGACAGAAGAAGCGGCGCGCGACCCTATAGACCCGCCCTACGGGCACTTAAATATTATGAATTATACATTATATTTGAAACTAATTTAAAATAATCTACCATGGAATCGAAATGTGGCCACAAACAGAAGATCCGGCAAGAAACTCAGCAAGTTCTTAAATTTACATACATATACACATATTATCACGCCATATCCCTTACAGGGTAGACAGAGAGAACAGAGTGCCAGAGAACTAAATCCTTGCATACTTCACTCGCTTCCTCAACATTCATAATTCTCTTCATACACGCTCGCCGGTTTCGGAGACTTATATTCTTACTCCATTACCACTCAAGTAATTTGGTAGTTAAAACACCATAAACACCATACTTAGTAGACAAGTTAGTGGTCTCCAGTTACTTTTTATTTTTTGGCGGCGGGCTACGGTACGTCTCGCCCCGCTAATCTGTCCGGGGCGACAAAGAAGCGGCGCACGATCCCGTAAACCCACCCTACAACATACGTCTCGACGCCGTATGGGTGGGTTACTGGAACGCGGTCTTTTTCGTCAGTGGCCCACCCGGCGGTCTACCCTCATGGATATCTTCCCGAGTCAACGCCCCGTCATCTCGACCTGAATAAGTCTCGATGTCAGGGCGTCATCCTCACGCGGTAATCTCCAGTTACTCGAATGAGCTTCCCAAGAAATCAGCTCATTTTTTCACCAGCCACACTCCCACTCTATTTTTTTGCGACTCCTACATCAAGAGTTTATATCTGAACATTGTACTACTATGTTAATCTTTTAGCGCACCTAAATTATTATAAATTCTCAATATATACTAATTATATATATATATATATATATATATATATATATATATATATATATACACTCATTTGCAACAAAAACGGGCACCTAAGCAATGAACCATTTCAAATGTTAATATTTCTTTGTTTGATAATTATAGGTAGTTTTATCCACACAATTTGGTAAATTAATAAGAAAATAATCGTTTTCATCAGTATTTCATAAAATTTAGATACAATTTATGGGAAATAATGCTAAACCTCGCTAGTAGTGTATATTCGCTAGTAGTGCATATGCTCATGAAGTAAAAATAAAAAAGTTTTTTTGTTTGTTTTTCTTTAATAAAGTAAAAGCAGATAAATGTTTAGTATCGAGTGTGACCCCCTCTAGCTAAAATCACAGCTTGAATTCGTCTGGGCATGCTAGCGAGTATATCCCGGATACTTGCTTGCGGAATACGTTCCCACTCCGCAGTAATCACATTCTTCAGCTCTCTGATGGTCTGCGGAGCCGGGTGTACTGATCTCACACGCCGTTTCAGAACGTCCCAGACATGCTCTATGGGATTGAGGTCGGGACTTCGAGCTGGCCAATCCAAACGACGAATGCCGACCTCTTGCACATACGCATTAACATCGCGGGATCGGTGGGCGCGAGCATTGTCGTCCATAAAAATCGAGTCTTCACCTAGAGCGGCCAATGCGGGTTGTGCATGAGAAATTAGAACTTCCGTTATGTATCGATGCCCAGTCAGTGAGCCGTTTTCAATGAAGACTAACTCTGTACGATCCATTGAATTTATTCCTGCCCAAAACATAACAGAGCCCCCACCATAAGGTGTGATTTCTTCGAAACATGCCTCTGCAAAGCGTTCTCCTTGTCTTCTTAGCACTCGCCGACGTCGATCTTCACCGAACAGAGATATCCTGGCTTCATCAGAGAACAAAACCCTATTCCAATCGTCTTGAGTCCATGATTCACAATTTCTAGCGAACCTAAGCCTGTGAACTCTGTGCTCACGGAGTAATTTGGGGCCGCGGGCCGGGCGGTGACTGCGTATATTGGCAGCGAGAAGCCTCCTCCTGACCGTCCATAGACTAATATGCACATTTCTTACTTCTTGGAGGTTGTTCTTAAGATCCACATACGAAGATTTGCGATTTCTCAATGCGCGACTCACAAGAAAACGATCATCCCGTGGTTGGGTACATGGTTTTCTTCCAGAACCAGGCCTTCTCTCGACGGAACCAGTCTCCTGATATCGCTGCCAGGTCCTTTGGACTGTCGAGCGACTAACATTTAGCCTCCTAGCCACGAAACATTGGCTGCAACCCTCTTCAAGCAGCGCGATAATTTTGGTAGCTTTTACCACTTTATCTACCATTTTTGATACAGCCAAACAGCATTAAATAAAGCTTTGACAGTCAAGGATATGAAATTAATCGATAAAAATTGAATAAAAGTTATGAAAGTCGATGTTAACTTCTGGAACTTCGCGCCAAAAATGTAGGATAAAAAGGGGTTTTCTGTAAAAATGAACATCAAATGAAAAATTGAATTTAGAACGTACTTTTTTAAATACCACAGCATTTTTAAAACCGGCCAGTAACGTGTACAAACGATTGAAACCTTTTTGGTATTGTATCTTTTTAAATATGAATGAAAATCAAAACCGCCCGTTTTTTTTGCAAATGAGTTTATATATAATTTTCCGTGTGGTGACGGAGTAAGAATACTATTCACCACCCCATACCTTGCCCGTGGGTGATTGTAAGAGACGACTAAGGGATATAAAACGCATGTAACATCTATGCGAGAGAAGGAAAACTCGAAACAAAACCCTTTACCAACACGTCTGATCAGCATGGTATAGAAGATTAATCTCCCTCCCATTACGGAGGAGGCCTGAGCCCAACAGTGGAACATATATAGGCTGTGATGATAATGATATAGCAAGAGTAACTATTTATTTTTCTTTCATAAAGAACAATTGTAACTATAGGCAATATTATAAAACTAAACCAGAGTAGATTTTGGGATAAAGGCTAACTGATTACTGATGTTATTACAAATTGAACTAGATTAAAATAATAATTAAATAATGTATGTATAATAACAATACAATTGAAACGTAAATTGGTTTTACGAAATAAATGAGTATGAGTAATGATATATTAATATTTAAAAAATGAAATATAAGATTATAATAAAATTTATTTTCCCATTGTCCTGAGCTTAAGCATAGAATAATTGCCATCCTTTACTTTCATCGTTCATCATTCTTCTACTCTTATCCCAATTACTTGGGGTCGATACAATATGTAGTCTTCTTTCATAGTACATATTGTAAAAGTTATTGGCAATAGTTTTATGACCAGCCGCCTGCCTAACATCAACCCTTCTTGGGAATGTAATTGTTGACCAAATGTCATCAGATGGAGTTGGTCCAGGTCGTTATAAGGCTCTTAATAGTCTTTTGCGACATCCACAAGCAAAGTAAGGATTGGTAGTATTCGAAGCCCATACCACACTTTCCACCCAAAATATTTATTGTTAGCACTATCCACTCATAGAGTATTTTGAGAGAGAATTAAATTCATAAATGGACAGCAAAAGGGCGAATGATGACAATGATATTTACAATTCGAAAAATATTTTTAGTAAACCAACTCCATATTTCCCAAATGCAATTCTAAAAGATTATATTTGGACCAAACATATAATGAATTCATCCTTCTTTAATGCAATAAATATAAACCAATTTGAAATAAATCTATTTTTACTAAGTGGCATTTGATTTTTTTTTATTTTTGAACATTTCAAACTCTTTTCAGCCTTTGTTCTCCCTCCCATAACCATTGAAAGGTATTAAATGAGAATGAGCAAGTAAAAATCTGTTAAAATAGCTTTATTTTTTTTTAATAATCATTTTACATACATACATATCATCACGCTATATCCCTTGCAGGGTAGACAGAGAGAACAGAGCGCCAGAGAACTCTATCCTTGCATACTTCACTCGCTTCTTCAACATTCATAATTCTCTTCATACACGCTCGCCGGTTTCGGAGACTCTTGACTCCACCATCTTTCAGCACGTGACCAATCTGGTCTAGGTAGGTTAGAATATAAGACTAGTTAGGTTATAAGACGTGTTGGCATATTCAAATTCATTTATCATGCATACACCCTGCGAGGGCAGTTTTTGGCACTTTTAACATTTTAATTTAATGCAATGTACTACTACCAGATCTTAACGAGACCACTACTGAGAAGATCCGACAAGCCACTCAGCAGGTGTGTCTATTATTGTTATATCTTTACTGTATTTTCTATAAAAAAAACATAGTACAAGTGATGATACAATTGGAGTGATCATTTGACCTGGTATGGACATGTGATGAGATTGGATGAAAGTAATGTTAGGAGGAAGGTATTAAGTATGAATGTTGAATGCTTTAGGGGTAGAGAGAGACCAAAGAAAAGATGAATGGACTGCATGAAGCATGTTATGGATAGACAGGGAGTGACTACAGAGATGACATCTGATAGGGCTGTACAATATGTTCTCTTTTTCCAAAGAGAACATATTGTGTTGACTCCAAGCAGTGGCGGCGTAAGGCGTGCGCGACGTGGGCCACCGCCTACGGCCTTGCGACCCAGGGGGCCTCGCGCCCCGAAAATTATGCATTACTTAAAAGCCGCGAACGCGCCAAAAACTTTTTTTGCCAAAAATTTCAAATTTCTGTTTCTTAAATATTTTTGGAAATGTTGGTTTTGCACTAATAAAAATTTGTTAATGTCATTTCTTTTTTTTCCTTTTATACAATCTGTCTTCTTGCATTAGCATAGGGCCCCGCAAGATGAATCTTGCTCACATCAAATTTAGGTGTTACGCCGCCACTGACCCCAAGTGGTTGGGATAAGACCAAGATAATGATGATGATGCTTAGTAAGAATTAGCTCCAGTGTGGGATAGGGTCATAGCATTTTATATAGAGTTTGCCGTCTCCTGTATCAATGTTATCTGCATATCATATCCTTTAGTCATATTTCATGATGAGGAAGAAGTGCTGATTAGTACTCTTACTCCATCAGCCCGTAAATCTAGCACATGGTAACCGATTAAGATAGAATAATAAAAATTAAAAACATTTAATGCAACTACAATCTTTTTATTTTATCTGTGTGGTGACAGAGTAATTCTTACTACACACTACACAACACACACCCCCTATCTTACCTAAGGGTGATCGTAAGAGACAACTAAGGCATATAAAATGGATATAACATCTATTCAAAAGAAGGAAAACTCGAAACAAAACACTATACCAACACATCTGACCAGCGTGGTATAGTGGGTCAATTTTCCTCCTGTTATGAAGTAGACTTGACCCCAACAGTAGAATATATATGAGCTGAGATGATGATGAATCCTTTTTTTTATTTCAAATATATAGGTTCTATCAATTTCATCCTCTTCTTATGCCAATTAATTGAGAGTTGACACAATATTTATTGTTACAGATTGCAAAAGTTATTGGCAATAGTTTCATTTATTATTACCACCCCATCATACATATTGAAGAAATTATTGACAATAGTTTTATGATCAACAATTTGCTTGATGTCAATCCTTCTTGGAAACGTGATTATTAATCAAATGGCATCAGAAGTAGTTAGCCCTGGTTGATATAAAGCTTTAAGTCGTCTTTTACGACATCTACAAGCAAAGTGAAGGTTGGTGTAGTATTCATAGCCACTATCGTATTACAATCCTTACTTCCTTACTTAATATTATAAATGCGAAAGTAACTCTGTCTGTCTGTCGCTCTTTCATGCCAAAACTACTGAATCGATCTAAATGGAATTTGGTACACAGATAGTCTAGAGCCTGATAAAGGACATAGGCTACTTTTTAATGCAAAAAAGGGGTTGTAAAGGTGGATGAAAAGTTGTAAGGAAGTATCATCATTTTTAAAGCCAGAAGCTTGAAACTTATTTTTAGGCTATTGATTAGATATAAATAAATATGACATTAACATGTTGTAAAAATTTACCCTTAAGAGATAAAATAAGAATAGGGAATGTAAAACTTTAGGAAAGTAACCTTTTACGCGGGCGAAGCAGCGGGCAGAAGCTAGTTTGAATATAAATGAAAATATATTATATTTTTTTATAGATCAATAGACCAAGACCATAATTTCTCCATCTCCTTTGCCTGAACCAGGCTTCAGCTCAGACATATATGATTTGAGATAATGATGACGAAAAAAGAAAAGAATCTATGATTTTCATAATTATAAATATATATGAAAAATATTAGAATTTTAATAAATGTTTTTGATTCATTACTTAGTCCGTTGGAAAATAGGAATAATAATATCTTAGAATTTATTTCTACTTCTACAGATTCAAAGCTATAGAAAGTTTTAAGTTATTTATAAATAATTTAAGTCTATTAGTTCACAAACAAACATAATTACTTAAGAAAAATATGTTATTTTGTTTTAATTTTTGCTCTACAATAATTTAAAAAAAAAACTACATTATTTTCCAATTGGCAAGGATTATTTTGTTGTTAATTAAATACTGAAAATTCCTGATGTGATTATTGAAACTCAAATAACAACCCAAGGACATAGTTATATCAAATTTTGCACTAAGAATTTTACAATTGCAGAAAAACAGGTTTACCCAAACAATTAGTAGCAATCAATAGCTTTGATAGATATTTAAGTCAAAGTAAGGTTCATATCATTGAAAGATACAGTATAAAGACATATTCATTTAGGTATTTCAAGTTCATTGACATTTGGGAGTCACCCATGGAGCATGCAGAAAGAGTCACGACAATGCATGTAGAAACAGAAATGAAAGAGATAGAAATGTCAGCCATATTGGCACTCACAGCTATTTCGAAGAGTGACGGAAAGTCTTGCTGCGGCTCGCCGTCAGCGAGACCAGCCAGGAGGCCCAACTCGGCACTCAGATCTGCGAGTTCCGCGCCGATTCGGTCCGCCCGATCCGCGTCCCCAAGCTCATCTTTCAAGATGTCTCCAATCTCATCGGAGACTGCTGCTACTGCTGAAGCCACTTCATCCGAAGCCACTCCCTCTTTGCCCAGCCCTTCGCCACCACCGGCGAAAAGATCAGCAGCCTCCGCTGTTCCATTACCACTACGACCTAAACATTTCTCCATGGAAAACATCATTTAAGAACCGAATAACACAACACATACAACAAACGTAACATCTAAAGTCACCACTGGTCCTTTTAGATCACTCAAAAACGATAAATTCGTTAAGTAGGAGACTTGAAACCATTTTTTCATCGGCTCCGATAATGTCCCGAAGTTTTTGACAATACCAATATGGCGACGATATTTTTAGGTATTTTGTGACCAGTTTAGAGCGGATAGCATAACATTATTTTATGTGGCAGCATTAAAGAGGCGCGAGTCTAGAATTATGTAATGGTGCTACAATAAAAAATATTTACAATGCAGATTTATTTCGTTTCAAGTTTTAGAATTTATTATTTTATGCAAAAATCATTGTATAATAAACACACTAAGCCAAAGCTGTGCCTAATTAACTTTAACACCTAAGAATTCTATTTAAACGACTAACTAGGTTACCACTATTATAATTTAGAACACGTGTTGAATGTTGAAACTTGATGATTAGAAAATAACTCTAATTTTCCGGCTAGAACGTCTAAGCTAATTTAGGTGTTTGTTAATATAAATATGCCACGACTTTAGGCTATTGCTTTAATTAAAAGATAGAAGATACAATCAGCAAAAAAGGTTATTATCAAAAAGCATTTACTACTTATCATATTTTTTAAAGCAGCATTATAATAACATAATTATAGCAATTATCAATGCATTAGGCGTACCAATTACTAAGGCGTTAACTGTTTGTACTTGTGAGTGATTTCACGCTGTCTACAATTAGGATAGCGCGCGAGTTCATAATTGCTTGTGAAATTATTCCATAGCCAGCTAGGTGCTAATCATCAGATTTTAATATATTCTGATACAAATAATAAATAAAACATATTGTTATATTTTTATTCCAACTACATTTAGTGCAAACATGCGTACTCATTCAAATAATGCAATTACATTCCTAATAGTCTAAAAAGAATGAGTTGTTTACAAAATTCGATATTATGTGGCCAATGTGGCCATTAATCGTTATTTAACTGGATTAGAACTAGAGTGTCTAGCATTGCGCTAGCTTTCCATTCCAATATTTTACCTCATTACAACATCTCCAAGAATTTCTCTGAGGTTCTACACATTTTTGATGAACGCATTCTATATGATTGTAGTGAAAGGCATTATATCCACACTGAAGCTTTTAAATTAGATAATAGGTCAGTTGAGTTTGCAAAATGGATTCCTTATCTTAAAATATGCCTTGATTTTAAAAGTCAACCCTCATTTCCCTTTGTTTTCACGGATGAAGCTTTAGCCTTCTCTGAATTTGTGCTGTTTATAATCTCATTATCTTAATAATTCCATCATCTTCTTAGACTCCAACAGTTGTCTTCAATTGCTCTCTTCTCTTTTTTATTTCCTATTAAGTTCTTCTAATCTTTAAAATCAAAGGTACAAATATAAATGTAATGCTAGCTTAGATTTCTGGTCACATAGGTACCCCCGGTAAACCGTGCTGTGGTTATTGTGCAAATTTATTTTTTGCTGGATATGGTACTCTTAATCATTTCAAAATTTACACCTAAGACTTCACAAAACCATCCGTCCGTCACAGAACCTCTGCTTTTGAACTCTTGAAATTCTGTCTGAAAATCCTCCAAGTTGATCAGGGTAAACATTATGAAGACATTCAAGTAGATATACCTCTTACCCTTTATATGAAGAAGATGTTAATAATATTTTTTCCATTGTCCCAAGTTACGATATTCATTGTTTGACTCTATTCTATTTGAAATCCCCTATCCTATTATAAGATACACATATCATATCACATCCGTAAAACGAAGAAATGAAGTAAAAACTATAGATTGGCAAGATTTTTGACAATGAAAACACAGACTTAATGGTCGTTGACCTGTCTATGTATTTCCAAGGAAAACATAATATCTCTGGATATCACTTTAAGACGAGATTAAGGTTAAGGTAAGAGTAAGGTTGACATAGATAAAACTAAAAGAATTTCTTTTGCGCGCAGTTTCTACAGAAGCCAAAAAAAAGATAAGTAAACTGTCAAACTGACATTATCAGTTTGACAACTTCCTGGAGTTTTGGCGCGAATGTGAAAATGTCATGTCACGCTCTTGTATTATATTCATTTCTTTAGTGTTTTCTGGTGTTATATTGAATAATTTTGCTAGTATTTTATGCAATATGGTACAGTTAAAGTGCTGAAGTGTAGTGAATATGGTATAATAGTGGTTTACGTGTATTTTCATATTTGCCCAAAATTCCCAAAGAAAATCATTGATTAGGTTATCAGCGCCCGATTAATGGTAACGACTTGACTTACTGACAGACAATGACTATTAAGGCTACATAATATGAAGAAATGATGAACAATATAAGAAAAATAATTAAATAAGACTTGGCTGTATGGGCTTTGATCCCTTTGCCTGTCCGAATGGACGAACAGAACCAAAAAAAAAAATTGACAACTTCCTTCTGTCTCTATGGCGATTGGCCGGTCCTTTGCTTCTGCGCGCATGTATTTATTTTAAAATCTTTATAAAATGTATACCGATCATAAAGTTTAATGCAGGTAAATTGCCGCATTGCGTTGCACGATGTAACAAACGCAAATGGTTAAACAAATCTCAGTGATATTCATTAAGCTAACGTTCGATACTAAAAAAAAGTCTTTTGTAATTTTGTAAATGCTAAAATTTAAGAAACAAGTGTACAAATGTGAAGTAATAAGATTTAATAGTAAATTTAACTACCATGGCTGTGCAGAACAAAGTTTTATACGCTTTTCGCGGTTGGATCGCGTTTGTTGCGTTTATGGATTTGGGTACCGCTGGCCGCTCATATATAGAAAGGAGATCGTTTCTGAATAATAACGGTGATGAACATTTAGATGGTAAGTAATTATCATCGTCTCATATCTTTATTGCTGATCTGTAGAAGATGTAAATCTTTATTAACTGATTTTAAAATAGAAATTCGTCGTTTCTCAATTCGTCTGAATACTTCTCGGATTTTTTTTTCTAGGTGAACCTTTTTTTTTGTATGTGACTTAGTGGTTAGCGTCATGGCTATGACAACTTTACCCGGACTGAGTGCGCTGAGGGCTCTCAACCCGAAGGGTGAACCAAGTTTGGTGATTCTTTTATTATATGATAGCCTCCTTTATTATAACATCATTGATGATAGTTAGTACTTTCAATATGATCGTATTTAAATTTGATCAAAATCTGACCAGTAGTTTTTGATTTATCCACAATGATACGTATTTGGTTTCTATAACTACTTTGCTTTGAAGTCAGTTTTTTTCTCATTAAAATTTTGTTGTTGATTTTAATAAATTTGGGTTCTTTGCAATTTGTAATGCATTTAATATACCAATTATGTTTCAAACCACAAACACCTTTATCTTTTAAGATATTATCTCAATTGTAATTCTGGTTTAGTGTTTGATACCTGACCACAGTTTTTATCTATTTTATTATACAGTTATTGATGTCCTTCTTTCTTGCTAGCAGAAGTTGATAAACTAGAACAAAATCATCATTCTCCTACTCTTATCCCAATTACTTGGGGTCGATACAATATGTACTCTTCTTTCATAGTACATATTGTAAAAGTTATTAGCAATAGTTTTATGACTGGCCACCTGCCAGACGTCAACCCTCCTTGGGAATGTAATTGTTGACCAAACGGCATCAAATGGAGTTGACCCAGGTCATTATAAGGCTCTTAGTACACATCTACAACCAAAGTAAGGGTTGGTATTCATAGCCGCTATCACACAGCTAAAACTAGAACATAATGAATGGTAAAAATTTAATTGAAATGTAGCGTGTAATTATAATCTACAAGGGAATAACCATGAGGATCTCCTGAGTAGACATGTGTAAGTCATGCGAGTGATGTATCACACGTAATATTACCCGACCGCATACTGTCATATTACACATTATGCGACTAAACATCATATCACATTAAACATCACACATCACATTAAACATGACGCGAACACCCGTGTACTGTTCTGCATTTCTGCAAAGTTCGGTGTCTGGCAATTCAATATTTATTTTGAGCTTTATTTTCAGAACGTTAAGGCTTATATTTCTTGACGCCGCCCGCCGTATATATAGAGCGCTATCGCATTACGCATCACATATGACATGAAATGTTATGTGTGCTGTTTGAAGTGATAGTACAATGTAATATTAATCGGCACGAAATGTAATGCCATATCACATCACTTCGCGAAGTACTGTTTCACGCATGTCTACTCCTGAGATCAAATTGGTGATATGTTGCCAAAAAACCATATTAAATATACTTGGATAAGTGAAGAGCAATTGCAAAGGTTGATTTTTATACAACTCACATAATGTTACAGATAGAGGCCTTCACTTGTAGATTCGTTGATAGTTGTAGATTCAATCCCTATACACAACAATTCCACATGTGCAATATGTAATAATTTTGCAAACTACTCTATAAATGAATGAGTGAATGTCATTGTTGATCAGATGAAGTTGGCCCAGATTGATGAAGAATGTATGTTTTGGTAATATTCATAGCACTACTACACAGCAACCATTGTTTTAGGTACTCCCAAAAAATTTATGGGTTATTGGGGAAAACGGCCATTGATCTATCGCCCCATAGAAACAAAAATATATAATATTCAGCATATACTTAGGCTCCCCGCACTAGGCAGCCTGGCTGCGTAGCCATTGCGGTGGCCCGCGCACATAACAGCCCCGTACTCCTGGCTGCTGCAGGCATACAAACGAAGGTGTTGCACGGCAGCCCATTGGCTGTGCACAGCCAGAGCGAGTGTTGGTGAATGTATGTGGCTGCCGTCAGTCTCCGCGCACTTGTTGTAGCAGCCAGATTATCAAACGATTGTACTGACATTCTCGTGTAGTTAAAAAACCAATCTGGGTATGTACGAACATCTTTAAAATAGATATAGAATAAGCCTTTTGTGTGCCGTTCTAGAAAAAGAGGATGAATCCAATGTATTATCTTTGCGTATTTTACGAGATAAATAAGAAATTATAAGTTCTTCCGCGTCCATATCGCTCGACGCAAGGGGATCACAAATGGCCGTCAATTGGCTGCTATAACTGGCTGCTCTTCACAACATTCTGGCCACCGCAGCCTGGCTACACAGCCAGGCTGCCTAGTGCGCGGGGAGCCTTAATGTGGTTATGTATTAATTAAATCTGAAATATTTGTAACTGTGTGAGATGTTGATTATTATAATTTTTTTCACAGGTGACTTCACAATATCACGCATGTTGGGCATGTATTCATTACTAAAAGCCCTGGCATTGATACATTGTACACTTTATATACATTATAGACCGTAAGTACCTTTTATATCACCTCATTGCTATTGTAAATTGCCCGGAATGTGAAAAAAACCCTTTAAAAATTATGAAATTGTTTAATAAAAACCAATTTTTAAATAAAAATAAATAAAAAAAACATATTATCCACTCTGTTATACAGGGTGGAAGTGGACCGCTCCCGAAAACAAAGACAGGTGACCCTACTAGTCCTACTTGTAATGATAGGCTAGAAAAAAAATCGATAAGGATGAAAAAAAACATTTTTTGTCACAAATATTTTTAAGTTTTTTTCACATTCCATCATATTAGAACAGTGCCATGTAACGATAACTTGATAAAAAATACGTAACTATACTCAGATGAGAAAAGACGCAATCTATTCAAAACTCATGATCATATGTTCAAGAGTTCAACGACCTCGCATGGTGAAAAATTTTTTTTTCTAGCTTATCATTACAAGTAGGACTAGTAGGGTTAACTGTCTTTGTTTTCGGGAGCGGTCCCCTTACATTCTGTATATAAATTAGAATTTTTTTGGCCTAAAACTTAAAAATATTTCTGATCTTCCAATAATTTTTTTCAAGAACGTTGGTTTTTAATTTTAATTTGTTCTCTTATATCTAACCCTTTTATCCTTAAATGTCCTACATAAAGGATTTCTCTTTTGTTTCCTTGATTCCTCGGGAAAATCTCTCAGTGTCCAACAATGATCTGCCATCATGTTGACATCCCACTTTCCTTGATAACGTTTTTTATATCACAATATCTGTTTTTTTTTGCTTTTTTTCACAATTTCTGAGGGTTTTTTGAAATTTACTTAGACTTGAAACGGCTAATGGTCTAAATAAACTTAAGATAAGTATTTACCGGATCAAAATACATAAAAATGATGCTTGGTTTAGATCAAAAAAAAAATTTTACATCACCGTAAACGCCGATTTTCGTTTTCGGTTTTTTAAAGTTGTCTCGAAATTTTGAGAGTGTACGGGTTAAATGGACCTCATATTCGGATTCAGCGGGTCAAAATACATAAAAATGTATGGGTCTCGTCAAAAGTACAGAGAACTTTTTTTTTTGTGTGCCGGTGTAATTAACAGACAATAAATACTCTAGAAAGTATTGCTCTACTTAATCGAACCAACAGTGCTGGCATAGTAGGTCTAGTATCTTAAGGGGGCGACCATTAATTTCGTGAGCTAATCAAAGGGGGAGGGGGGTCGACCTAAATCTTACTAAATCTCACTTGGAGGAGAGGAGCGTCTTGGCAAATATCTCGTAATTTTTTTATCAGCAGAAAATGGTGTAAAACTGTGCAAGTTAAGTTAAATTAAAGTTAAATGGAAGTAATTAAGCAAATTGTGTTTTTTTTTAAATAAATCCAACACTTTTATACCCAAGTACAAGTTTTGAAAAATCAAATCATTTATTATGCATAATATTGTCAATTTTACATTATTTTTTTAAAACTAATTTTAATTAATCTACCACCGGATCGGAAAGCAGTTACAAACTGAAAAGATCCGGCAAGAAACTCAGTGGGCTCGTGATTTTTTTTTTAATTATGTATTTTCACGAAAGTGATTGGTTACATATTTCATTAGATCCGGTGAGATGCCCTTCGAGAGTAAGGATTCATTGTTTAAAATTTTGTATATAATATAAAATAAAACTAAAATTATATATAACACAAAAAAGTAACAAAAATGGCTGGACCAGATTCACAACCAAATCTCACGTGAGATTGGGGAATGGGGGTGGTGATCGAGAAAAATCTTACCATATCTCACCAAGGGGCGATTAAAAAAAAAGCCTCAAAAATGCCTCACGTAATTAATGGACGCCCCTTAAGTACTACGTCATATGTACAGTACTATATTACAAGCTAAACTTGAAATTGAAGTATTCACTTCTATTCTATTCTAAATTTATTATTAATTTGTTTTCAGTGTTGTATCAATGGGTTACTGGTCTTTGATGCTAACTATAATATTGTATTTTACTGAGGCGTTTTATTTCCATTCAACAAATCTGAATTTCTACGTGGTATTCCCTTGCGTTTTAAACAGTGAGTATAACTTTTCTACTACATATTTTTCTTAATAAATATATGTACTTAGGGTGGTCGTTAAAAAGGTATTTTTTTGCTACTCCTCTTAAAAAGCACAGGGATTTCTTGAAGTGAAAACTTCTTTGACACATCGCACATAGATTTTTTCATAGGCTGACAAGTGAGGCTGACCCGTCACGCTCCTAGGTGAAAGGCTCTATTGGGTGATCTCGGTACTACTGAGTGTAACCAAGCGAGATAGGTAGTCTCTGTTTACTACATTCAATTTATATGTAATAATTGTTATTATTAATTAATTATTATCAATTATTTAATAGTTTTTATTAGTTATTTTTTGACGACTGGCAGATGTATGATAGTGACCATACCATACCCTGGGGCACGCTATTTTATTCATTTGTATTTGTTTTTTTTTTTCATAGCTTTAAGTTTCAACTTCTGTCGGTGGTCTCCATGACTGCATTGTTTTTCTTTTTTAATTAAATATAACATGTGCCTCAACACGATCTAAATATTATGACAAAGTATTTTTTAAACTTTATGTACGAGTTAAAATTCATCACTAAATGTATGGAGTGTTGTGTTGTTGAGCTTTATAGCATTTTGTTTTTAATTATTTATTGACGTAATAACGTCTTGTAAATCGATGAACGCCGGCTGCACGCACGAAAAAGTGTCACGTTCCGCCTGAGCCGAGCGTGCAAGCGAGAGCGAGGAACAAACGATAGAGAGCCACGATCGTCCTAAGCGTTCTTGCATTTTAAGCAAATTCTTAATATGCACACTGTTTTGTCAATGCGATCTCTGCGGAAAATCTGTGGAGTTAGGCTGACCGACCGCATTCGTAACGACGACGTAAGAGTGCGAGTAGGTATGAAAGAGAGTATTGGTGTAAAGATGCGAAAGGGCATGCTCCGATGGTTCGGACATGTGGAAAGAATGCCGAACGAACGTCTGGTTAAGAAGATATACAATGCGAAAGTGGAAGGATGTAGGTACCGAGGGAGACCGAGACTAACCTACGTAGACCAGATCGGTCATGTACTGAAGGAAGGTGGAGTCAAGATTCTCCGAAACCGGCGAGCGTGTATGAAGAGAATAATGAATGTTGAGGAAGCGAGTGAAGTATGCAGAGATAGAGTTCTCTGGCACTCTGTTCTCTCTGCCTACCCTGCAAGGGATATGGCGTGATGATATGTATGTATGTTTTGTCAATTGTTTATAAAGTGAAGTGAAAAGTTAATGTGGTTTCCATTGTTTATGTTTGTTTAATTCATAAAAGTATGCAATTTTTTTTCATCAATGTGTTCTTATGACGTTATCACGAAAAAATATTGTTGGTAAACCGATTTTATCTTAAAATAATCTGTTTTTTTTTTTTCAGTAATAACACTCATAGGACTAATATATTTACCAACGAAGTTGAAGCTATTTGGACAGATACCTGGCATGTCCGGTATGGATCGCGAGGTGGACGATGAGAACACGCAAATATTAAGAACAATGGGTAATTTAAGACGGCGGAAACCTGGCAACTCAGCTAAGAATAAACATGTATGATAGTGTTGACAGACGAAAAAAATAATGCGGCTGTATATAGTCCGTGACGTTTGCGTAAGTGTATAAAAAAAATCCTATAGGTTAAGGTTTTCTTTTTTGGAAAAATTATCACGTAATTTGACTGCGATCGCACTAGCCTGGTTTGATATTGTTGATAATTTTAGTCTTTCTGATAACTCAGGAGTTTTTGGAGCAGAATTATACACAGTAGGAATATTTCACTAGCCAATTATCTACTTTGAAATGAAAAAACAAAACATGTCCGTCTCAGGACGCCCGACAGAAGTGATAACTTAAACCAATCTAAGTTGAACTATTTAATATTGAAACTGTTTAACTTGAGAAAAGCTTAGGTTATTACTTTTATGTATATTACACATACATACATCTTAATACGGCTAGCGCTGTGGGTTAGAGTGAGTGAGGAGTAGCCGACCGCTGCCGTATGCGTGAAAGAAATGGAAGTCAGACAGATTGGCGCCGTTACGCGTTACGTAACGAAGCGGCTTACACTGCCATAAAAAGTTATCATTTCAAAAATCTCATTAAGAATCTTTTAGTTATATTAAATGTTCAGTCTTAACTTCTTGGTTTATACATGGTGGAGTCGACAATACGACAATAAATGAAAACATCGGCAATACTAGTGTATAGGAGTATTTTGAAACTATCTAAAAAATCGTCGCATGCAAATTTACACAAAAATATTTTCAAACAAACTTATTATCATAAATATTGACACAAAATAGAACCGTTTGTAAATATTAGTTCAATGACCTGTGGCCCGACCGAGTAGATACTCTTTCATTATGCCACATGCATTAGCACTTTTAATTGTCTTATCTAAGTCTGATGACAGTTTATATGTATCTTATGGCTCAGGAATAAGGTTTAATATGCATTAATTCGTATTGCGTTTGGCAAAGACTTGAAGTGGTAAACTGACGATATGTAGGTACCCTCATATTAGTTTATACTTGTGCGACGCGGGAGGTCTTTGATCTCTTAGTGATACCCTAGTAATTTTAATTTTTAATACAGAATGTGGAAAATGTTAATAATACAATGTATTGTGCTGTGGCTAAACTATACGACATATTATATTCAAAGTTTCTATACTGGCTGGGCAAGTCATTAGTTACACTAAATTAAAATTGTCGTATGGTCATCTCCACCCCGTATATTAATTTAGAATATTTAGTTAATTCTTTTTATTGGATAGGATATACCTTAATGGTGATCCTATTTTAACTTTATTAACATCACACCATGGACTACGAAGTAACTCAAATAGTTTCCGAGTTTAACGATGTCATATATACAAACATTCTACACATACATACATACATACGCCATATGCCTTGCAGGGTAGGCCGAGAGAACAGAGTGCCAGAGAACTTTTATCCTTGCATACTTCACTCGCTTCTTCAACATTCATAATTCTCTTCTACAAACATTTTCTTTTATAAATATAGATTAGCGGTCCATATAATTATCAAATACTTTTATAAAATTATATTTTTTTTTGTTGACTGTTTCATCAAAATCCTATCAAAAGAATCTCGTCTTATAATAAAAACTTAAATAAAATATTTTGACTTGTGATGTGACATTGTTTTAAAATATTTCTGTACTCATACAGCATAATTTTTAAAATGTAATAACAAGTAAAATAGTGTGTTCTTATTTCATTACAAATAAATTAATTTACACGTTTCTATTTAAAAGTTATTAATATGACGTGAAATTTTGACAGATATCCGACTGGGTTGCCAATAATAAAAAAAAATCTTTCTAATAGTACACAATTTTATTGTAATTTCAACTTTGGCAACGCACTGAACGCTTTACTACGTATAAATATTATATCGTTAATATATTGAAACTTTAGCTTTTATTATCTTGTTTTATGCCAAAATATGAATTCATATATTAGTCTCGTCATCATCATCATTCTCCTACTCTTATCCCAATTGCTTCGGGTCGATACAATATGTACTCTTCTTTCATAGAACATATTGTAGAAGTTATTGGCAATAGTTTTATGACCGGCCGTTTGCCAGACGTCAACCCTCCTTGGGAATGTAATTGTTGACCTAACGGCATCAGGTGGAGTTGGCCCAGGTCGTTATAAGGCTCTTAGTCGTCTTTTACGACATCCACGAGCAAAGTAAGGGTTGGTAGTATTCGTAGCCGCTACTACACAGCTAATTAAATTCGTATATTAGTCTATTACATTAGAATATAATATTTTGATCAAAATTACTAAGACTTGAACTTATATTTGGAGTAGAGGGTATCTTCTAAAACCTCATAAGGCTATTTAAGTCATACTTAAAACTTTTACCCCTGAAGGCTTCAACATTCATACTTAAAAATTTCGTGGCACTCCACTAATTTTATCATCACGACGTCAGGCTTTGCTGTGTGGTAGCGGCTAAGAATACTAATAATCCTTACTTTGCTCGTGGATGTGGTAAAAGACGATTAAAAGCCTTTTTTTTTTTTTTTTTTTTTTTTTTTTTTTCGCTGAGGAAACGCATTTGCGCGCTATCCCCCGCCGGTGACAGACGAGGGGGAGTGTGGGACTCACCGGCCATAGATGTTAGCGGCCGGAATACCCACTAAAACCACAGCGGCCCCTTCCGCGCTTTTACGGGGAGCCGGAGAGATCGTCTACTGACATTCGATCCCCGGCACCCCCACGCTTGGCTTTCTGGCCACGTCCTATCGTCCCTCAAGGCGGTGGGAGGAGGTGCGCATAACGGCGCCTCCTCCTTCCCGGTCGCCGGCGGCGAAGCGAGTCAGCTGACGCAAGCGCCTCGCGTTCTCGCTCCGCGGCCTCCTTCCTTTTCATGATGACCTCGCAAAAGGAGGCCATCGACGACCAGCACCTGTCGCTGTCAAGCATCTTCGAGATGATGGTCGACAACGACAGGTCTCTCCCAACGACCGCCGATAGGACGTGGCGCTGGGGCCCCCAGGCAGGGCATACCTCCAGAGTGTGACGCGCATCATCTACTGGCGCACCACACTCGTGACATCCTGGGGCCCCTTCTCTTCCAATTCTGTGCAGGTACTTACCAAAGACCCCATGCCCGGTAAGCACCTGCACCATCCTAAAGCTTAGGCTGCCGTGCCTTCTACTAATCCAGCGGTGGAGATGTGGCGCAACCGCCTCCACAGTCCCCCGCCCTGCTACGGGGACTCCAGATCTTCTCTCCACCGCTGAGTGACTCCCCTTCGGGCCACTTCCAGTACTCTGCCCAGTCTCCTTACGGAGACCTGCTCGTCGTTGGCCCGCGCCGCGACACGGAGCCGGTAGACCTCAGCCAGGGCCTCGGCCACAAGTGGCCAAGGTGGGTCGCCCGCCAGCAACGTCGCTGCGGTCCATAACACCGTACGATAGCCCCTGACAGCCCTCACCGCCATGGCCCTCTGAGGGCGTCGCAGAAGGGCCCTGTTGCGGACGGTGAGAGAGTCCGCCCAAATAGGGGCACCATACAGCGCCATGGACCGCACCACTCCGGCGTATAAACGCCGACAGGACGACCCAGGACTGCCTGTGTTTGGCAGAAGCCTACCTAACGCCGCGGCTGTCTTGATGGACGATTAAGAGCCTAAGAACAAACTGGGCAACTCCATCTGATGCCGTTTGGTCAACAATTACATTCCCGAGGAGGTATGACGTCTGGCAGGCGGCCGGTCATAAAACTAATGCCAGTAACTTTTACAATATGTACTATGAAATAAAAGTACAAATTGTATCGACTCCAAGTAATTGGGATAAGAAGAGTAGGAGAATGATAATGACATCAGGCTTTTTGGCTACAATAGTTCTATTAGTGATGATAGATCACCCTTAGATAATGTGGTACGACTATTTTTGACAACCGGCTCAGGTATACACCTACCTACAATACGACATTTCTACTCTCATAATTTTATATAACAAAGCAAGTTGCTGCAAGATTGGCGAAATGATTACAGGCTTAGGCCTCACTAGTTAGATACACATTCGCCCAACTTATACCCGGCTGGTAGGGACACATATTTTACATCCCTCGGGCTAATCCCGCTCAGGGTAATAAGAACCCAATGTGCACCCATAGCAATCCCCTTTTCCATTGGCCAATAACAAAATACAGTCTTTCTCTGGAGCACTTGTTAAATATCCCGGCGATTCAGAATATTCTTGTAGCACGGAGAGAAAACGTTCCTCAACCCGCTATCTCTCCCGCGTCATCTGACCCTAGCTCAACCGCCATTATCAGCCCCAAATTCGTTTCCCCCACGTATCCATCGCAGCCCGCCGCCATGGATATAGAGGAACATCGCTCCGCTGCCAAATGTACGGCCACTCTTCAACAAAGACAGAAAACGCGTTGTCAATATTATTGAAAATAATTGTCGACTTTTCTGTGGAGATGAACTTAGTGCTGCATCCGAAATTGTGAGGTCCCAATGGTTATCATCCTGCCAATAAATGTAAATTACGACACGCAACGAAGAAAGTGTACCATTGGCTTTTAGCAAATATTGGAAGAATGTCGGTCTAGGAACGTTAACCAATAACAAACACAGAAAAAAGCATTCGCCTTTCTTAGGACGAAACTATATACTTAGCCTAAAGTGTTTGTCATAAATAAATCGGTGAATCCTACGACTGGAATGCATCGTATCCGTTTTTTGCCAAGTTTTTGATAGTTTATTTCATGTAAAAAAAAAATTAGAAACATCAGTATACATTAATGCTTTTGCGAATTGACCAACAACATCTTGTCGATTATAAAAGTTGAAAAATTCAGTAAGAACTGCTTTTGGAGATGTTAAAGCATGTTGTAGTGCAGTCTGTTCTGTTGTGTAAAATAAACACGCTGTTCAAGTTCCACAGTTTCAAGTTCTTTTTTCAAGTTCCACAGCCAAATGTACTAGAGCGGGGTCCCTTTTATATATCTTAAACGTAAATATGCGCCAAATAGCATCGTTACTGCTTATCTATCGGTCCATTTGATGACGTGTTATTTCGTCATTTCGTCATTTACATTTTAAACAGCAAATACAACTGTATCACTGCCCTTATTAGTGTACTTACAAATATATTTGATTGATTTCACCGAATTGGATAACTCAACCTGATTATTGTCGCTTTGTTGGTTTTTTGCTACCTGATGCAATTTGGATCATCTTCATGGCGAGGTATTCTTTCAAGACACCCAAGTTTATTATAACACATGATTCTTGAACTAGGGTAAACGATATCTGCAGTTGCTTGGCCGTCTGCAGTAGTTTCATGGTGGCTAGTTTGGACTTTTGCAAGTTAGTTTGGACGATATTGATCTTGAGGTCCATCTGCTCGGGGTGGTTTTGTTATTCTTTCAGGGCTATTCTGGCCGCCTTTAACAAAGCTACGTTATTCTCGATATTTCTAAAGCGTCCCAATTTTGTCGTTCGGGGCATTTCCTGCAAAATGCATTATGATCAGTAGAGTGCGCTCCTGATGATTTGGAGCTGTTCATACAGTTTATGCATGACTGCAATTGGTTTTGTTGTCCACTTGGACATACACGGATATGTGCCTGCCTGTAATGACTGTAATTTTTTTGTTCCTTCCCGGCTACGAAATCCCTATGATTTTGTGTATTATAAATCACTCAATCGTTTAATAGCAAAGATGAATTTTCTATTGTCATGCTTGGATACTTAATGAAATGTTTCATTACCTGCACGAATAACTCACTAGTTATCCAAATTGAAGGAGTTGTGAGTTGAGAACCAGGAGGTGCACTATTTATCATTAAGTTTTTAAAGAATTTCCGTGGAAAAATCAAAACAGGGCAGGGCGTAGCCTGTAACACTAATCATATATCATGTTGCCTCTACGTCTTTTTCACTTTACCCACTGGGATTCCTCTTGGAGACACAACTATCTGAGGTTTTTGAACGATAGTAGTACAAGTTTCATCAAGATTAAATACCTATGCGAGTCATCCCATCCATGAATCTAGACTCCTGTTTCAGCAACTCTTCCAAGTGATAAATTGCCCCAGCATCACTGTAGCTCGTGCTAGACTTATTGCTTCTGGTTTCTTCACCGAAATATCAGGATGTCTTTTCTTGAAGACACGAATTTGGTATTTTGTCATTAGCCTTTGCCATTTTATACGCCACTTTCCTACATTCTTTGATGGTTAAACTGTAGAACATTAGCGCAGTCCTTGTAGTATTTTAATAATATATATTTGGGTTCTTGTGTAAATACTTTATTAATATCATACCTAGGTACAAGTGATATATCATCACTATGTACATGTTAATTTCTATTATTTTCATCAATTATTTTGATGTAAATGACCGCAACTATATATCTGTATTCACTTCAAAATTATTAGAATCTCCATAATTAATCGACGTACGAAATCTTGTTTAAAACTGTCGATTAATTTTCAGCAGTTACAGTATAAGGGGCGTAAATAATTCTACCTTCTCACATATTATAATTTATGGTAGTATTGCAACTTTTCATTTTCCAAGAGATATTCAATATAAGCGACAAATCTTACCTGATTACGTAAACAACTATCAATAAAACCAGATATATGTATATTCAACAGTTTGTTTTACGTAATGTGCTGTCTTCATATTCCTTAAAATTTCCAGCGGCATTTTTGTATTCCTTGCCTCGTTTTTCCTCAACGATGGAACAGTTCCAATGCTGCATTTAAATGATGAAGAGCACATCAAACAATTTATATTTACTAGTCGATATCAGTTTTGCTGACGATAATTCAAATTGCATATGGCAAAGTTTACAATAAATATTAATAAATAAAATACCAATAAATAATTTTATGTGATCTTGACTAATGTGACACGTGTTTCAGTTTCGAATCCTGCAAAATTAATGCCAGTCTTTTTTATGTTTTAAGTTTCTTAAAAATGATTTTTCTGGATACTTTTAGGCTTAGAATCAAAAATCTTTCGTTTCTTTTATCATTAAAAATACCACATTTTGGTTCCAGAAAATTCCAAAATTTTAGTATTCATATACTTGATTATTTTATATCAGAAGTTATTATATTCTTTAGTTGTTTATGATTGATTAGCTGTTAAGGAAAGCAAAATAAGTGTTTTCTTTATTTCTTTATCTGTTATGGATTCTGCCTTGTAAGTTTTTAGAATTGAATGTTCTAAAAAGATTATTCGTAGATAAAATTCAATTGCTATAGAAACTTCTGTTTAAGATTCTAAGACCATGTAATGTTTGTTATTATTGGATGTAGGAGATGAAAAATTAATTCGAGTTGTGTCTAATGCGACACTATCTTGAAAGAGAGTTGTTCAGTTTATACACTTTGTATATTTGTGTCTTATTGTTTTATAAATTGAATTGCCTCTTCTAAGGTTAAATTTTTCTGAACGACTTTTATTCTTTTTTGTTTCTCTTTGTTGTTTTATCAATATTTCTTCTTTTCATAGTTTTGCATATTCCTTTTCCTGTTTCAACATTTTTTAAATCTAGTAGGTTTTGGTGATGTGTCGTATGAACAGGAAAAGATAGCATTAGTATGCCATAATCGCAAGACATCTGGATTGCTTCTAAATTTTTGGTATGTGTGCTATGACCATCTAATAAAAGCAAAATTTGTTTTTGGTAACTTTTTTCTAATCTTGTACACTTAATAAAATGTTGGAGCCATTAGAGAAAAAGTTGTGAGGATATCCATCCATGTTTCGAGCAACCAAATGCTGTCTCTGGTGGAGACCCTATTTTTAAGGCATCATTCAGTTTGCCACGCTTAAATATTAATATGGGTGGTATAGGTTTACCTGGTGCATTCATTGCGCATGTAACTGTTGTAGTCAGATCTCTTTCTCCACTTATGATTGCAGCCACCTGATGTTTTACCTTTGGAGCAATAACTTTGGAAGGTTTTTGATAGGTAGACAATGCAGTTTCGTCTGCATTATATATTTGATGTGCATCAAACTTGTATTTATTCAGTATTTCTTTATACTTATCAAAAAATTCATTAACACGCTCTTTATTAAACCCTTTACTTCTGTCCATCGAAGGTTCTGTAACACGCAAAGACAAAGTTGGATGTTCTTTCATAAATCTACAATACCACTTTTTGTCTGCTATTTTCTTCTCTTTGTTAAAACGATGAGGTATTTGAAATTTTTCAGCAAGTTTGAAGTCAAGTTTCCTAAGTTCAGTGGTAGTTAGTCCGAAGAAACAAGACTCTAAATTCATCAAATGCTGTGCTAATATCTGTTGCATGTCTGGTGACATATCATTATGTTTTCTAAATTTTGTTCTTTTATTTAAACCTTTTGTTTTTTTATTATTATTTTTTTATAAAAGTCACCTCCCTGCACTAAGGAAAATAATCCTTGTATCGCGGGGGACTTTACAAACATGCAATTAACGCAGACAAATTACACCCAGACTCAGAGCAACACTTTGTGGATCACACAAAGTAATGTCCTGCGTGGGAATCGAACCCACGGCACTGGCACGGAAGGTCGGTATCTTAACCACTACGCCATCTGTGCAGTCAATTTAAATGACGTTCGAAGTGTAGATTTTGGTATATCTTCTACAGACTTAATTAACTCCAATTTCTCCATTCCGATGTTTCTACAAAGCTTCGTCTATATTCTCCTGCTTCCAAGTATTATACTCTCTCTTCGCCATATTTATTACCTGATAAAAAAATAAGTAAGCTATTAAATATTTTTCTTAACACCTAAGTCGTACCGGTACGAGTAAGGAATTTTGCACAAGTACGCCTTAAGCAGCGGGATTGATATAACCTAAACAAATTCTTGAGTTTAAGTATGAATGTCAATAGTTATATTTATATGCAATAGTCATTTTGTCTGTGTTATGTTAGACGTCATATTATATGTCTTCTGGGGTTTTGCCTTTCGGTTTTATTTCTCTCCAGGGCGTGTTGCGTAATTGTTTGTGTGAAATGGAAGAACATCACTTGTGTTTCTTCATCTGCAAGTATCGTTTTTAAGTTTTCATGTGTTATGCCATTAAATTATTATAGATAGAGGACATTCGCATAACAGATGTATAACGGTTTCGTTAGTTCCGCGGTGTCAGGCGCACGATGGGTCCTCCTTGCACTTGAAACGGTGCAAGTACTCTGAAAATCCACCGTGTCCCGTGAGAATCTGAATGGATAAGAGGTCTGTTATTTTCTTTGCTTTCATCTTTTGGTTTGTTTTGTAGGCGCTTTCAACTTCAGGAAAGAAGATTTTTATTATTCCCGCAACATTTTCGTTTAAGGATCTCTGGTTCTATTCGCCAACAGAGTCCTTTCGGATTTGTCTCTTGACGAATGAAACTGGGCACTTGTCGTAATGGGGTTTAATTTTGCTATTCAAAGCTGCATCCTTGGCTAGTACGCCTGCTCTTGCGTTCCATTCGAAACCTTCGTGCGCCCTTATCCAAAACAGGTCTATCTTTCTGTTGCTGTCGACCATGTTGCGCAGGTATTTTCTAGCTTCTACCGCGATATGGTGCAGGGAATCGTTGTTTGTTACGGTTTCCAAAGTCGACCGTGAGTCACCAATGATGGCCACATCCATGTGCTCACTGTTTTGCGCCATTTTGTGGCATAGAATACGTCAACAATTCCGCCTGGTAGACGGTGCAGTATCTTGACAGTTTGAATTGCCGGCATTTTATTTTTGCAGTGCCTTCCCAAATGGGCAGCGCTGCACCAAGCCTTTCTTCTATTCTACTGCCATCTGTGTAATGCTGTACTGCACCGCCCACCTTCTCGGCTATGTCCTCTTGACTGGTCAAGTTTGTGATATGCCAGATTATATTTCTAGATGTATGCGGCTTCTGGCAGAATGGCACCGGCCTTTTGATTTCCCTGCCGGCACTGGTTCGAAGTCTCCTCGCTTGGTCCTATACAATAGAGCGCGCTCTTTGATTTTAATATTTAGAGGGAGCAACCCAGCCAACACCAACGCCGAATTGTGGGTGACCGTCCTATACACTTTCGTTATTTTCAGGGCAAACGAGCGTTGCACTTCGTTTAGTTGCTTTTGGGTTTTCCTTTTATCTAAAGCCGCATTCCAAGCTCCCGCGCCGTATGATATTATTAGCACTACTACCTCGTCCTAAATAGACCTTATTATCTCAGGGTGGAGGCCCCAGCTGACCCTGGCGTCTCTGGAAAGCTGCTTATAGACGTTGAACGCCTTACTACAAACATTTGCAATATGGGCGTTGAACGTCAGGCCGCTGTCAATCGTCAGCCCCAGGATCCTTAACTCATTTGACAAGGCTATACTGACTCCGCCTATATTCAACCTTGGGTTGTCGTGTTTCAGCTTGTTCGTTATTATAATTCTTGTGGTTTTATGCGGTGCAAAGTTCAGCTTCTTAGCTACACCCCACCTTCGAACGCACTCAAGAGCCGCATTACCCCGCCTCTTGATATCCGCCGTTGTGTCCCCAGCGAATACGAGGACCACGTCATCAGCAAATGCTTGACAGTAGTCCCCCAGCGTGAGATTTTTCAGCAGCGGATCCAGAATAAGGTTTCATAACATGGGGCCTCCGATAGAGCCCTGCACAAATCGCTTGCTAGTAACCTTGACGTATTCTTCGCCAGCGTATCGAATTCTTACAATTCTGTTTCTCAGATAGCTCTCCAGTAGTCGTTTTACTTGTAATGGGCATTTTTCCTCTGTCAGTCGGACTTTTATTTTTGGCCAACAGGTATTGTCGAAGGCTCCCTCTATATCCAAGGAGACGACCGTGATGAGCTTTCTCAATTCGAGTTGGCCCTTCACGTGCGCCATGAGATCATAGAGTGAGTCCTCCGTCGACTTTTGAAGCATAAAGCCATATTGTTGAGGTCTGATGCGATCGGCAAGATGCCACGTCAGTCTACGTATGATCAGCTTTTCAAGTATTTTGCCCATTACAGGCAGTAACCCGATGGGTCTGTAGGATTTTGGGTTTTGGTAGTATTCCTTTCCAGGCTTTCTCAGGACAACCACAACGACAAGATAATGTCGGAGTACGACTTAGGCCGTGGTACGACTTAAGCAACCTTACCCAAATTATCAAATATAGGCTAAAAGATTATGGCTGGATCAGAGCCCACGAGTTAGCTACTGGGGCAGGCATTATTTCCCACAATCGCTTTATAACAATGATGGATTTAGGTTTATGTCCACGAGGCCTGGGTTTAAGGCGATAAATTTTTAGAGCCGCTAAAATTTGAAATTTTAGATTTTTTTATTAACGGTAAGACCAATTTCTTTTTGCTTCCTTTTCCTTTTACGAACTTAAAATTAAAAAAAAAATAAAGATTCTTTTGTTAAAGTGATTAATCATTACACAATTCATCATTTTAATAAAAAAAATTTACTGTACTAAAATTTAAAATATCTATAACAAATTTGTAGAAAGTTTTCTTTAAGGTATTATTATACATGCCGGGTGGGCTACTGAAGGAAAATACCGCGTTCCAATGACCCACCCACTCGCACGGCGTCGAGAAGTACGTTGTAGAGCGGGTCTACGGGGTCGTGCGGCACTTCTCTTGTTGTCCCAATGGATTAGCGGGGCATGACGTACCGTAGCCCGCTGCCAAAAAAAAAGGTATTGTTATACATAAAAGCGTTATATTCAAATTCATTTATTATGCATAGAACCTGCGAGGGCGCTTACATATTGTCAGTTTTAACATATTAAATTAATACAATAAACTACCAACTATTAACTTGAGAAGCTAACTAGGGCGCCATCAAACTTAATTCCATCACTGCTTTGGAGAGAAGAGAGATACACGCTCTACGTATGTTATTAAAATCAAAACATTTCAAAAAACAAGAATGAAAAGCTAAAGTTTCAATTAATTTAAAATAATCTTCTATTCTGGTAGTTTTTTTATACTAATAGCAACACTTACCTCTGTATCTATAGTGCCAATATAAATAATTATATAATTTTATATATTTACAAATTTGTAATTACAATAGTCTTTAATATATTAAATTATATTTTATTTTACACGTTAATAATATTTGTGAAATGGAAAATACGTTATTACTGATTTGTAATAAAACCTTCCTGACGTTTCGAATACTTTATAACGTTCAAGGTCACTGTCCTCCCGTGACCATGAACGCTGTAAATTGTTCGAAACGTTGGGCAATTATAAATCAAATACAAGCGCTGATAGCATCCGTAAAAAAAAGTTTTATTTCAAATGACTCCTAGTTATTTATCTATGGTTTATATAGAAGCAAGCAATAGATAATAATAATGTTTTTTTACTGTTTGATGTTAGATGTGTACCTATTAATGTATTTAATAAGTTAAAAACATAATGGCAACACTCTTTTAGCCATCTATATTTGTACTTTTTAATACCATTATGAAGCTTAGAAGCAAAGGGGGAAAACATAATTTGACCTTTCACTAAAAACACACTTTGAAATTTGATTTTGCTAAATGAATCTACTTAGGGAAATTGTGCTTAAGACAACATACTATTTATTTGTAGACTAGCTATGCGGGCAGCTTCACTTGCATGAATTAAGTACCGCCGTTGCGTAGCATTAATAATAATATGGATATTTCTATCCCACGACTGCTGGGTTGTGACTGTAATAGCGATAGCGCGCGGTACCGTTAAGCGCGCTCGTGTGTGTGAAGGTGGGAAGCGTTAGCAAAGAAGTACACATTTTATTTTGCACTTGCAGTTATATTCAACTCCAAGATTACGCACTTTACATTAAAATTTAAAGGCAAAATATTAAATGAAAAAATTGTGAACATTTTTAAAGAAAGCATTTTTATTGAATTACGACAGAGTGGAATCAAAATTAATTATATTTTAACATTTTTTATCACCATCTGACCAAATATTCAAAGTCCGATTCCGATATGCTGCCGTGAGAATCATCTTGCAAATTAAAATCTAGCTCAACATTTTTCAAGTGTTTGAAATAAAACTACTTTTACGGATTCTATCGCGTTTGTATTTGATTTTTAATTTCCCGACGTTTCGAACACTTTACACCTTAGTCCTCCCATGACCATTATCACTGTAAAGTGTTCGAAACGTCGGGAAATTAAAAATCAAATACAAATGAGATAGAATCCGTAAAAGTAGTTTTATTTCAAATGTTTAATACTCGCGTAAACATTAGAAGTCATTAGTTTTCAAGTGCCACGTTTCCCTGCTAATTTGATTCAAGCCTTCATTGAGCAGCCTTTCCATGTTTGTCATGTTTCGCTTGATATTTTTTGATGCGATATATTTTTTACAATCCTCTAAATATTTCTATTGCATTTAATTCGGGATGATAGGCGTATGACATCAACACCCCTACTTTAAAAAAAAAAATATCTTCGTTTTTGTATGACATGTGACCTTTGTTTTTTTTATGTCAATTCCAATTTAAGTAGAGATTCCTCAAATGCCTTTATCTCTGAGCCATTGTTGCATATCTGCTGTTTTCGTAGTGAACGTCGGTAGTCTTTCAGCTCGTGTATTATGATATGAATGATAATCGCTAGCTGTTCAGTTCGTTTTATAAACCAAAGAAGCGTTTTCTATAAAGCCATCCTTTGTTCCTGCATGCAATATAAACTGAGTGCCTAAACCATTTTTTAAGAATGGTGTACATTCTTTTGTGCCCGGGATTTGTTTCGCACGTGTGTTTAAAGAACATAAATTTTCATCGGCTTAGACAATTGGCCGATCTTGAGTGCGATATTCAGACATCTTTTAAAAAATTGAAACCCCACATTTGTATGTTATGTCGTGTCAAAACTTTACGGTTGTTCTCTCTTGTACACCATTTGTAACCTGACTTCAATAAGTTGCGAAAAGTTTCTAATCGACCTTCAAATCCAGTTTCTTCTATGAAATACTGTTCTTACCGTAGCCAACGTTGAAATTGCCTTATTGAAGGACGTGGAAATTTTGTATAGTACTTCAAACAACATCAGCTGTAAAATTATCTACAGTATAGTCTCACTAATCCGGCACTATTAAAAACCGGAGGGTGCCGCATTATTGGAATGTTCGGATTACTGGATTATAGTGAAAAAGTCATAGGTAATGAATAAAATAAGGCATTTCACAGAGGCAATTAATGTATGTGTTTATGTATTAAATTAACATCTACATATGTAATTACATAGTTTTAAAATAATCCTTAATTGAGGTCTGTTTTTGTGCAACTTGTTCTTGCTTAAAAACCTTTTCTCGCATGTTGCGAAGAATTATAATATCTTTGGCAGATTTGCCGTTTTCTTTTGCACATGTTGTGCAGGTATTGAAACAAATCAATGCATCATCTGGTTTAACTCTTACAGTTGTAGTAGTTGGTGGCTCCAATGTTTCTATAAAGTTTTCTTCTTCTCGTACTGCTTCATATACAATTTTTTCATCTGTCATGTGTTCTGTATCTTCGATTCCCAATTTTTCGAAACCAAGAATTTAAATTTGCTTCACTTGTCTCCAATCCTCTTTCCTATAGATTTTGTAACCAATCGGTAATAGGCAAATTATCTTCAGGATGCCATTCATCTATTTCTGATACATCATTCACTGTATGCCATAACTTTTAAGATTAGTTAGATGAAACAGACTTCCAAGCATGAGCGAGAGAAAGTACAACATCCTTCAAATCTAATCCTTTAAGGCTCATCATCACCATCCTGAGATATAATATGGATATAATATAATAGATATGGATATAATATAATATGGATACAATAGAGATATAATATATAATATGGATTAGCAATTTATTTTTATATAAAGACTACTTTTTGGATAACATTTTGATCCATTGGCTGAAGTAAAGGTGTGCAGTTTGGTGGTAGGAAGATGGTTTGGATATTCCCATCACTTGATTTAAGTTCTTGTTCATTTGGTTGGCCTAGAGCATTGTCAAGTACGAGTAAAGCTTTTATAGGCAAGTTGGATCTTTTCATAAACTTGACTTCTGGAACATAGTCTTTATGAAACCATTCGCTAAATACCTACCTCTCTCGTGACCCAACTTCTAATTTAGTTCTTGTAGCAGACTGAAAGACAAATGTTCTTGAAAGCTCTGGGATTTTTTGCTTTACCAATCACTAACCAATCCAATTTGTGCGTTCCAGTAGCATTTGAACACGGCAAAATTCATTTATTTTCAGGTTAATATGTAGCCACACATAACGTGGATCTCAACTGATAAAAGAATTTTCAAAATCGGTTTAGTAGATCCAGAGATTACCCCCTTGTAGGGGTCACAAACTCTCAAACTTTACCTTTTCATAATATTAGTATGGAGAGGATGAGATAAAAACGAAAAATTTCAATATAGGGTTTAATAATTATGGTCTGCAAGATGCAATGGAACGATATCATCTCCGTCATCGAAGTCGTTTTCGCTATCACTTTCGTCACTATCGCTATCACCAAAGTGGAGTAAAAATCGGTCATTCTCTTCGTCAATAATTTGATCTTTTTTTCTATAATCTTCCTCAATATTAATTATATGAGCACACATTTTTTTCCACATTTCGCTATCAATTGAAGCGAATGATTCTTTTAGTAGTGATTCAACGCTATCATCTCTTTGTGTGACATTTTTTTCTGCAAAACGTCTTTTTAAATCACTCCATATTAACTCAATTGGATTCAGATCTGCAAGGTATGATGGTAGCCGCAAACAAGTATGGCCGTGAGCGTCAATTAAGTGATCCGCCTTATATAATGGCTTTGGTTTATGTTTTTTTTATTAGATCATATAGAACATTTTTGGTTAAATTTGGAGAAAATAACAACCCTTGAGCCATGCGACCGTGTCTGCTTTTACATTTGCCATTGTTGGAGTTATATTAATTTGTACCGTATGGTAAGGTGCATTATCCATCACAATTACACAATTAGGCGGCAAAGCTGGCAGGATCTGTGTTCCTAGCCATTTAATACAATTTTCACTATTCATGTCATTTTGGCAATCCGATGATTTCGTTTGTGATTTAAATAGTAGTAGGTCATTGTTTATAAAGCCGTTGCTAGTTCCAGCATGTGCTATTATCCATCGGCGGCCCGTATTCGGTTCTTTGGATAATAACCCCTCCACAGTTTCTGATTTGCCAGCATTTTTTAACGCCGTAAGATGAGTGAATATAAGTCTCGTCTAAATAAACAATAATCCGACCTTCTTCTCGAAACTTTTTAATTTTAAGTAAATAATCATACCGCCAAGCTGATATGTCAGTCCTTACCATTAAAATTTTCTTTTTAGATTGACATCTTCTAAAAACGAATCCCAGGCGTTTTATAATTTTCCATAGTGTTGAACGTCTACCTTGAAAATTTATATAATTTCTTAATTCCACAAGTAGCTTATTTATTAGTTAATAGGAATTTCTTTTCTTATAGCGTAGAATGATAAAAATTTTTGACGAATTGCAGATGCGTCAAAATCGTCGATAATTATCTTTTTTATCGATTTGGTCTGGATTTGCCTGGTGTTGACACTTTTGAAGGTCCAGGTAATTCCGATGAAGGACTAGATTGCCTTTCTTGCCTATGAATACGAGTAACAGTTGATTCCGATTCACCTGAAAAAATTTGACTTCAATGGATGCGATGGAATCCGTAAAAGTAGTTTAATTGAAGTGAAGTCTAAAACCTGCACACTAGCTAAAATTCTTTTAGTATTAGGGAGCCCTTTCATCGCAGATGGTTATAGGCTATATAACACGCGACGATCAATAGGAGTGGAGTGGCAATGAAGTATCAGAGGAGACCATAGTTAAAAATTCTATGCGAGCAGCTAAAAAAAGATATAAAAGTAACTCTAAAAAGCTATAAGTACTTAATTGCTCACAACTGTCGCGTTGCCACTTAACAATTTTCGACTTTAATGTAGATACACAAAATCCATTTTGCGTCTAACTTCGAAGCCACCATAAATTTTGAACATATGAATGAATACCCTCTATTTTAAGTCTAATCTAAAAATGTATGACTCTATAGATATAAGAATAAATCAAAAAATTAAGCAGAATATAATTATTAAACTCGGCACCCTAAAAGCATACCGGTTATTGCGGCAACTCTGGCGCGAACTTTTCCAATGGGATAAGCAGCTTATTCTGGGCTTTTTCTTTTTCACAAAAGGCATATACTTGTATAATAGTTTGTCTTTTGGCACTTTTCACAACTTTTGGCATGTTATTAAGTCACAAAAAACAAAAATACATTAAAACTGCAATAGGTAGCAACTGATCTGACTATTAGCAAGATGGCGACTGAAAGCGCAATGCTGCCAATCACTCACGCGTCAAGTTAATGTAAACGGACTGTATTATAGCTTGGACCGCGTCACGATCTATGTTCACGATCGAGACTGAGCCACAGATTAATATATTAGTATAGTGCCACAAACTTATTTATTTTTCATTTAGTGTTGCCAGTAGATTCTATTTGCAATAAAATCGGTAAGTTGTTTAGAAAACAATAATCAACACTCCTTTACAGAATTTTCTGTGAGTCATAAAAAATGGAATTATAGAATTTTCACCCGTGGGCTCACGGATGGGAAGTAGATAAATGTGATACAAGCATCAATGCTTATGAACACATTATATTATGCTTACTAGAGAAACAAAAATGTATTTTTTGCAAATAATTATATTTTAACGTAATAATTACGATCTACAAGTATAGGGCACTTCCAGTTTCACTGGCACTGTCTAAAGTCATAATAAAAGGCGATGAGCCTTTCATTATGACAACATGAATTTCGCATTTATTTATTAATTACCTTTACTAATCAAATAAAGTAATTTTTTCGAAGAAACACCACATTAACATTAATTAAATGCTAACATACACTCATTTGCAAAAAAAACGGGCACCTAAGCAATGAACCATTTCAAATGTTAATATTTCTTTGTTTGATAATTATAGGTAGTTTTATCCACACAATTTGGTAAATTAATAAGAAAATAATCGTTTTCATCAGTATTTCATAAAATTTAGATACAATTTATGGGAAATAATGCTAAACCTCGCTAGTAGTGTATATTCGCTAGTAGTGCATATGCTCATGAAGTAAAAATAAAAAAGTTTTTTTGTTTGTTTTTCTTTAATAAAGTAAAAGCAGATAAATGTTTAGTATCGAGTGTGATCCCCTCTAGCTAAAATCACAGCTTGAATTCGTCTGGGCATGCTAGCGAGTATATCCCGGATACTTGCTTGCGGAATACGTTCCCACTCCGCAGTAATCACATTCTTCAGCTCTCTGATGGTCTGCGGAGCCGGGTGTACTGATCTCACACGCTGTTTCAGAACGTCCCAGACATGCTCTATGGGATTGAGGTCGGGACTTCGAGCTGGCCAATCCAAACGACGAATGCCGACCTCTTGCACATACGCATTAACATAGCGGGATCGGTGGGCGCGAGCATTGTCGTCCATAAAAATCGAGTCTTCACCTAGAGCGGCCAATGCGGGTTGTGCATGAGAAATTAGAACTTCCGTTATGTATCGATGCCCAGTCAGTGAGCCGTTTTCAATGAAGACTAACTCTGTACGATCCATTGAATTTATTCCTGCCCAAAACATAACAGAGCCCCCACCATAAGGTGTGATTTCTTCGAAACATGCCTCTGCAAAGCGTTCTCCTTGTCTTTTTAGCACTCGCCGACGTCGATCTTCACCGAACAGAGATATCCTGGCTTCATCAGAGAACAAAACCCTATTCCAATCGTCTTGAGTCCATGATTCACAATTTCTAGCGAACCTAAGCCTGTGAACTCTGTGCTCACGGAGTAATTTGGGGCCGCGGGCCGGGCGGTGACTGCGTATATTGGCAGCGAGAAGCCTCCTCCTGACCGTCCATAGACTAATATGCACATTTCTTACTTCTTGGAGGTTGTTCTTAAGATCCACATACGAAGATTTGCGATTTCTCAATGCGCGACTCACAAGAAAACGATCATCCCGTGTAAACCATGTACCCAACGTACATGGTTTTCTTCCAGAACCAGGCCTTCTCTCGACGGAACCAGTCTCCTGATATCGCTGCCAGGTCCTTTGGACTGTCGAGCGACTAACATTTAACCTCCTAGCCACGAAACATTGGCTGCAACCCTCTTCAAGCAGCGCGATAATTTTGGTAGCTTTTACCACTTTATCTACCATTTTTGATACAGCCAAACAGCATTAAATAAAGCTTTGACAGTCAAGGATATGAAATTAATCGATAAAAATTGAATAAAAGTTATGAAAGTCGATGTTAACTTCTGGAACTTCGCGCCAAAAATGTAGGATAAAAAGGGGTTTTCTGTAAAAATGAACATCAAATGAAAAATTGAATTTAGAACGTACTTTTTTAAATACCACAGCATTTTTAAAACCGGCCAGTAACGTGTACAAACGATTTTTGGTATTGTATCTTTTTAAATATGAATGAAAATCAAAACCGCCCGTTTTTTTTGCAAATGAGTGTAGTTGCAATTTCAACATTCGATTCCTTAAGAGCTGTCCTGTGGTCTGTTACGACGACATTGTACTTGCTAAAGAACCGTTCTGCGTCTACGCTGTAGCTTGGACTCCAGATGCTCTGTAATGCTGCTTTAGCAAAGGATGGAAAGCAGCATTGTGTAGCGAGCAAAATGTCCTTCACATGGGGATTTTCGTTTCTTTGCATCGATCGAAGAATTAACCTATGGAAGTGAGTATATCCATCTATTTGTTCATTTTTTGAGTGTTGTGAAAAAAGGAATTTTAGAAAAGCTTTCTAAAAGTACATCCGGGTTTGAAGTGAAACGTGCAGCAACCGATGAGTTAAATAATTGGTTTATGTGAAAGAAAGCCTCGTTTGTCTCGTTTAATTTCATGGGGAGAGTTTGTTGAAGCTTTTGTCGTTTGCTTTCATTAGCATTTCCTTTAGCGTTGCATCAATTACTTCATACTTATTGAGTACACGTGATGTTTTTTCATCAAAATAACCTTGGCGATGTCGTTCAAGCGATGATTTTAAATCATCTAGTTTATTCCACATAAGATGGGCGAATGGATAACTAGAACCTTCCAACTCATCGATCAATTTCATTATTTTTGGACAGAACTCGGTGGTCATTCAATCTTTATTTACCATAGTATATACATAATAATATAACTAGGAAACGGTATCGGTCCGTATGGGACCCTGACCGTGGCAGCTGTCGAACACTCCCAGATAGGAGCGTGTCTTCGGGCGTCTTGAATGACATAAAAATGGCTTGCGCCGGGGTGGTGATGTCTGCAGGGCGTCGCAGCGTCCACGGAGCGGCACGTCGATCCGTCCAGCTTGCGCCGAACGTGTGCGCCGCGACGACCGCTGTACGTAGGATGTCTGGCGTCGACCGGAGTTAACGCGGCGAGACGCCGGCACGATCCGCATATTTATTATAAATATGCAGAGGTGATCGGCGTCGGCCTGCGTTATTAGCGTCGCGACGACGCTATGAGAGAGGGCGCCTCTGGTGGGCGTCTTCGGAACTGAGGTTGTTGGCGGCTTGCGTGAGCTCGGCGAGTCCCTCTGTGACCGCAGCGACTAGGTCGCTCTGGGAGCCGCCGGCGACGATCGCCAGCAAGGCTTTTTGTAATACTGTGATAAGTGTGATGATAAGTGAAACACTCCCCGACGATGCGGGGGCGGACGAAACTTCTTTATTTATAGAATCTAATTGTACACTTTTTTGTGTAGGTGGCGCTGTGCGTTGACTCGTTGAAGCAAGCTCAGGTGGACGAGCTTGCGGCTGCGTGGGCGGCGGCGGTGGACGTCTTTTTTTCTTTTTCCGCTTCTTTTTCTTGTTTGATGGGGGCGGCGCGTCCCGCTGTGTTGCGGGATTAGCTGCCGCCATCAAGGTGGCTGATTGAGGGTCCGCAGCGACCACCGCGGGTTGATTCTTCGTCTTCGAGGGGGCCCGCGTGGGCCTCACAGAGGAAGCCACGGTGCCGGCCCGCCTGTTACGGGCCTCTCGGCGCATCGAAGGGCACCCGGTGTAGTTAGCCGGGTGAGGCCCTCCGCAATTCGCACAGGTGGCTGGCGTCTCCCGAGGACGCGGGCATTCCTTGGCTGTGTGCGGCTCGCCACACCGCACGCAGGCAATCTGTCGGTGGCAATGATGCGAGCTGTGACGGAATTGCTGACATCGATGGCATTGCGCCGGCCGTCGCTTGCCGCGCTACGCCTCGATTATCACGCCGGGAACGCTCAGCAATTCCGTCACGCTGTAGATTCTGGGGAAGTTCGGGGTCTTGTTAAATTCGCCGAATATAATACATCCGGGGCGATCGCCGCGAGCACGAATGTTCCGTAAGAATACGGGCTCGAACCCGCGGTCGACGAATTCTTGCGTTAGTTCTGGAATCGGTGTATTAACAGGAAGGCCCCTAATGGCGACCTTCAGGTTTGCTTGGGCCGGCAGCTCGTACGAGAACCACTGGAGATTCTCCGTCTTCTCCAGGTTGCTTAAATATGCTTGTAGGATGCGATATTCAGTTTCATCGGCCGGCATGAAACGAACGCCCTGGCCGTAAGGCCGAACGTTCGCCGCGCGGCCGAGTAGCTTCTTCACCTCCCCTAGGTGGCGAGCCCAATTAGGGAAGGACTCAACCACCAAGGGAGGGTATTTCGACTTCTTCACAGCTGGTATCTGGTCGGCAGGCTGGCTGGTAGTAGGCCGTGGAGCCGCGGCCGCCTCGGCGACGCTCGCGAACGAGCGCGGCGTAGACGGACCGCCGGCGGTGTCGGCGAACGACCGCATTGACGCGGAGTCCGCTTCGGAGGCTTCTACGTTATCGGCGCAGACGCGCTTGACAGCGTCGTCCGCGTCGTCGTCGTCCTCGCGGCTGCGGCGACGCCCGGCCCCAAGCGTAAGCTCGGGTACGGGTGCTTGCGGCGGCGGCGTAGGCGTGTGAAGCTGAAGTGGAGCAGCGGGTTGCTGCTGGCGGTGTCTGTGTGGACGCTGCGGAAGCGGGCCGGCGTAGACGGCCGCCAGGTTGCGGCTGCTGTGAGCAGCGCTGCCCGACGACGCCACTGATGCGACGTCCCAGGAGGCCTGCGACAGGGCCTCCCGGCTACGACGAAACGTCACCGACTGGTGGGCGAGTAGGGATTGGTCCCTTGCCCACTCAGCCGTGCGGTGGTGGCCTCCCACGCCCTGCGCGGGAGGAGCTGCTTGCGGATGTGGTGAAGCGAACGGCGCGACGCTCGCCGGGCGTGGCGGCGGCGCCGAACGTTCGGCGGCGCTCGCCGAATCGGACTCGAGTAGCACGGCGAGTTCGCGCTCGATTTCCATGAAGGGTAAATGATGCGACGTGGATGGCTGCGGGCTGAGAGACCGTGGATCAACAATCGACACGGTGTCCAGCAGCGGCGGGAACTCCAAGACGGACAACGGGCGTCTCGGGGGCGTACGGCGTCGCCGAGCGCCACGTCTTCCTTTACCCTTGCCGCCCATGACTGAGCGGTGCAAGGGATGAGGCAGCTGAGGTCAGTCGAGCCGCGTCTCGAAGCAAAGCGGTGCGGATGCGGGCCGCAGAGCGCCGGCCACCCCGATGCAAACACTGACGCCGAGACGTCAGCGAATACACCGGCGCGGCGAACGTTCGTAGGCCAGGCGGGTCCGAGCGGAGTCTGCGAACAACGAACGAGCGTAAGTACACAGTAGGACTGAGGCTGTCCAACTCGGTGGTGAAAGTCATTTGAGTTTCAAGTTTACGTTTAAAACTTTCATCAGCGTAACTTTCTTTGATAGCTCCGTACCATCCAGATTTCAATCTAATTGAGTAGCCCAGACCAACTCAATTAGATTGAAATCTGGATGGTACGGAGGTAAACGCAGAACAGTGTGTCCACTGGCTTTCAGGAGTTCATCAGTTCTATACACGGGTTCTTTTTGTGTATTTTTGATAAGAAGTAGCAGTTGAGCCTTTGTCATGGTTCCTGAAAATTCTACATTATGGCGTAGCAACCAGTTCTGCATTTCACTTTTGAGGCTTGATATAGTTGGTTTCTTCTCAACCTGAACGCTGTGGTAAGACGCGTTGTCCATTACAACCACAGAATTCGGCAGCAACTTATCTTTTAACTTTTCATCTACCCACTTATAAAAAGTAGGTCCGCTCATATCTCCATGATAGTCACCGGTTCTAGCATCTGATTTGAATATAGTCAATGCATCATCCACTAAGCCATTTCGACATCCAGCGTGGAGAATTACCAATCGCCGTCCTTTCCCAATATCAGCATGAATTCCGGGTTCTGACGATGATTGCCAACATTTGCTGGCATGGTGACTGGCGTTGATGTATGTTTCATCAAGAAAATATATGTTGCGGTTTTGCGTTTTGTAATTTTTGATTTGTGTAAGATATTTTTTCCGCCACACTGTAATATTAGGCTGCTCTATAAGGAGATGTCTCTTAGATTTGCATTTTTTGAAACGGTGGCCCATTTTGTGTAAAAGCTGTCTTAAATATTCCCGTCCACAATTTAATATGCCACCCTGTCTCAAACTTGATAGTAACTTACGGACACTTGGTATTTTTTTTTCAACTTCGTAAAACTGATGAATTTTTCTTCTGATAACTCCAAGGTCAAAATCATCCACATTGTGTTTTTTCCTTAGAACTTTTGGTTTTTTTTGCGATAGAAATTTTAATTGGCTTGAATTTTCAATTGATAAATAACCGACTGAAATCACATTATGCACGGTTCTTTTGCTGTACCCCGTAGCCTCCGCAACGATTTTGGCAATATTCACATCATTTTTAAATTCAAAGCTTTCTTTGTCTGCTTTTCTTTTCTTAAAATATTCAGCCACCTTAAAGATGACAGTTTTAATATCACGAGATAACTCACGACCCATCTTTGAATATTTATCTCATGTGCGTCTGACATAGACAGTCCGATACAGATAACACTACCTGCCGCCACGAGCGTTAACGGCGCACTGACAGAACGCAGCAGCCGATTCTCCGGCGGGCGGTTTCTATATTGCTGCCTTTGACGTGGTCAGTGTCACTTTAGAGCGCCAAAACCGAACAATACCAAAGTTATCTACAATTATTTTTTTATTTTGCGGAAAATACTCAACATTTCTATTTTCGCATCTTTCACTTTTATATCAAAATTTTCGCATAAATTCGCATCTATTTCGTAAATACGAAAATGCCGTAGCTCTAATAATAATTATATTCAAAATATAATTAGACTCTAAAACAAATTAATTCATTATATTTAACAGGTAACAAACTATACTTAATGTTTATTAATAGTGTTGTTTTTTCTTTCGAAAGCTAACAACACTAACCTGTGGCTGTTCCAGGCTGTTCATACAATTTTTAAAAAGGTATTAATGATGCCTGAAGAGTTTTTTCTTCCTTCATATAACTTAAAACTTGTAATATAATATTTATTGCATTGCTTTTCGCATTTTAAAACCACAAAAAATAAATAAACACGGAGTAAACAACCAACAACTGAAATATCAGCATATTGGGAGGACGATTGACGTTTGATGACATTCCAAAATGGCGTGATTAGTTCATCAATTTGCCACCGGGTCAGATAAGTTTGTGGTACTTTACTACGTCCAGTGAAACTTATCAAAAAGTAACAAAATGTTCCGTATAGCGTTAGTATCGTATGCAACACAGATTATAAAGTTAGTAGTGATTAATTATTATATCGATATTATTATCAATAGACTAGTGATGCCTTTTAATCGTTAAAATTTAATCAAAAACGTTTGCATTGCTGAGGTAAATTATACCCCATAACTCAGTACAGGCACAAATAATACAAAATTTAGTCTTTTTACATAATTTATTTCTTCTTCAATGTTTTTGCCTTTAAGTTTTTCATATTTTCTATACGCCATTTTCTGTGGCATATTCATCTTCTTAATATATTTTTCATCAATATCACCCGTAAATATTGTATTTATAGTTTTACACCAATTATGTACGTGTATTCTTATTATTATAGTTGGACTTTGATCATTATGATCTTACACTGCATCCTAACTAACTAGCTAGATGACAAATGTTTGCACAAAAAAGAAATTAAATTTTGTCCAGTACGTCCTTCATGATCATGTGAATTTAAAAAAAGAATGTACATGTTGTGCAGCCTCCCTATACAACCTCAAAAAGTTTGGGTATGCCATATTACTCCTTTTTAAGGTTTTATATTTCCTAAAGTCAATTAATTTGTGTATGGAACAAACTTCATGTGTAGTGATACGTTTATATACAATTTATGAATTTAGGCAATTAACTACACACGTACCCCGCTGTGTAAGCAGAACCATGAACTCCAATTTTTCCATGAGGTCCTGAGTGGCTAGGTTAGTTGTACTATTAGTAAACAAATTACTGTCTTGTGAAAACGATGGTGGTTTGGAAGATGGCAATTCAAAATCATTTTCCTTGTTTGATTTATCTTCTTTGAACAAAAAGTTTAAGTCTATTAAATTTTCACCATCATCCTCTTCGCAATTACGAAATCATGATTTTGGACTTAACACATTTGATAATACTAATGCTTTAAAGGAATATATAAAAGTATGGGCATCGGGGTTAATATTCCTGTAATTAAATGCCCTGATTCTCCCAAAGAAGTTTTCTAGGGGATCCTGATCTACACAGCGGGGATAATAGTACTCAACTCCATAGTTTGTAAGCAATGACTTGGTCATCCTTATGAAAATTTTTAAAGTTGTTACCTAACCATCTAGGCAGGGAACGCGCCGTAAGCGAGGTTGGCCTGCTTGAATGGCTGCTTTGCTAGTACTATCTTTAAATTTAATTTCTTTTAATAATTTAATGGCATCCAACCAAAATCCTATATGTGGTGAGTTTTCTTTCACTGCGCTCCTTAATTTGCCTTTTTTTTGAGCAACCTGGGGGCCATTAACGCTGTCGAAAAGCTTATCAAAAAATTCAACAATTTCTGCTGTTGCCATTGTAGTTGAGTTATTCTTATTTTCTAAAGAATCTGTTTTATTACGAATATCTGAAATAAAACATGAGTTAGGTATTAGAATTTGTCGATATTAAAATTACATAATATAACATATTAAAAAAAAAAACGTGTGGCACTCGGGAACTGCCACGGTAAAGCTATTGCATAGCATTTTTTATCGACTTATGCAATTATAATTATTTATTTCTTTTTTATTTATGCAGTATTTTTTTTATATTAATTTAAGATTTTTTTCTTTGAATTAATATAATTCAAGTTACACCTATTTATTAAAACTACTAATTTATTAAAACATTTAAAGTACACGTTTTTAAACTGTTTTATTTATAATATTATTAAATTATTATAAATAAATTTTGCACAAAAAAAAAATTGTAAAAAGAGTTTGTCGGCGGTGAGATTCGAAACCACGCCTACGGTGCCTAAAACCAGCGCCTTAGACCACTCGGTCACGCTGTTTGCGTAAAGTCAGTGCAAAATTAACTGCGCCTTTTCAACCATACAATCTTAGGTTTTATTTTCGTTACGGCATTTCTTGATTCGGTCGCCGCCTTCAAGGCCCGCGATTAAAGCTATGCAATAGCTTAACTGCAATAAAGAGTTTTAATCTTGGACTGCACTGAATGCGCTAGGACCAAACCTATAGCACCACATACATTAGTTATATAACTGCAAAAAGTATAAAGGAATAAAGAAATGGTGCGATTAAAATATTTCACCAAGAGTGCTGTCTATAAGAAGTTTATTCCATTCTTGTTCATAGCCTACTTAAATCAAATTTCTTCCAACCTTACTGTACAGTCGTTAAGGACCAATTTATTAAAAAAATCCAGACTTATTTTTTAAATATTAAAATATGTTTGTCAGTTTATAATCTATCTTTAAGTAGAAGAAATATTATCGTCATCAACTTCCTCCTAGTTATATGAGTTATATCTAATTTATTTGGTGTCGGCGGGATATATATATTCTTCCATCCAAGTGAGGACTTAATGCTCTTCAGGTTACGAGTCAAACGGACTTCGTGAGATATAATATTTGTATCAATACTAATAAGGTCTACAATTCCCAAAATATTTGGTTATCTCAGGCGTTGTCATGATGAGGCGACTGCGCAGAATTCTGGAACGCGATTTATTATTGTGTTCAAATTTATTGATTTGTGACATCGATATATATGTACTACGTACTAGATTTCGCGTTCCGAACACTTGATTTGTTCGACTAAGCTGTACTGCAATCCGTACACCTCACTTTAGTGCATAAGAGTACTTTATATATATGGTATAGAGGCAACAGTAAAGCTCAGTTACAGACGCCATCTGTCGGTAACTGGTGCAAATGGAGAACGGCCGCCTGGGCTAGGGAGCATTTAATTATTCACTAAAATTAATATAAATTCTCCAAGTAATTTTCAGAAGTAAAATCTTTATAAAATTGATTTCACAACTGAAAATTACTTAGAGAATGATACAGAAAAATAAATAAAACAACAGTTTACTTTTTAAAATGCTTTCTTTTATTATAATAATTGAGAGCCCTTATTTTAATTACATCACTGCTATCCTCCTCCAATCTGGTACCGTTAATTATTTTGTTTACATCTTTGCACCAATTACAGATAAAAAACTTAGACGATAGTTTCAAAAAATCCACTACCTGCATTTTATGCGTTTCACAGTCAAAAAAACCAAAGTCTATTTCTGCATATAATAATGTTTTTAAATGATTTTTTAATATTTGCAATTTTGGACTGATTTTTCAAAATATATGTAATTACATCCTGTATTTTAGAAAAGATAGTGACCATGTTATTATTTGGATATGTTAGAAATAATTTTCCTTTCTTATATTTAATTTTAGGAAGTCACTAGTATTATTTTCATCAAATAAATTTTGTCGGCATATTTTGCAATTTTTGAATATCTTTGATTTGGCTTTTTTAAGGATATAACCGGTTACATACTGTAATGCAGCTAATATTCGTACATCTTTTTATTTACATTAAAATCTACATATTCTATTTCATGAAAATTAAAGTCTGTATGGATAGGCTGTACGTGTAAATTATGAAATAATATTTTCATCGACTTGAACATGCACTCACAACTGTCTTCTTCACAGTTGTTGCCAGGTGAGTGCTGGCTACTTAAATTATTTATCAGAAGTGCAGCAAAAGACGATTCGAAACCTGCCACTGTTGGGTTTGTATTTCTTACGCCATGGCTTCGAATCGCCCCAAAAAAGTTTTCCAAGGGGTCCTGGTTAAAATGTCTCATCCACACAGACTTTATTTCATAATCATTAAATAATTTTTTGATTAGGTATTCTACATTATTTATAGTAAGTAACCAGTTATTTATAGATGGAACTGTCACCTGTCTGTTTTTATCTATAAATTTCATTGTGCTCAATACTTTTTTGGCATTTTCCCAAATAGTACAATGAGTAGATCAAGGTGTTACTGGTGGTAATAGATCCTTGCCACTCCTCTTCTTTGAATTTTCAAAGCTGCCATTCATTGAGTCAAATAATCTGTCAAAAAAACAGGATGGTATCTGCAGTCTGTGTTGCTTCCGCCGGCAATATATTTTTTCTGAAAATTAAAGCCATTCTGTTTATATGCAAAATATGTGTTTCCATAAGGGGATATCAGTCTAGGACTCATTGCCCCATAAAGAATAAGAAGCCTAACTTGGAATGTTTTCATGATTATTTGTTACTGCAACACAACGTAATAGAAAATTTTGTAGGGTAAATATCACAAAGCTATTAAGAGCAGTTATGGCGTTTATGGTTGACGTTTTTGTATTAATAAAATATCTCTATCGCTTCTTAACCCAACATATTTTCGATTAAAATATAAATAAAAAATATTTGGGACACTTATTCACACATCTACGTTTGACCCCAAACTAAGCCAAGATGATATGCCAAGGTGCCAGAAATATTGGTTACTGGGACTCATATCATAAGCTTATATTAAGTACATATATATTATTCAAAAGCATACTTAAATAGTTATTATTACCATAATATAACAAACAATATTTCATCACATAAATGGTTACCCTAGATGGAATCTAACCCGCACCCATAAACTCGAAAAGGCAGGACCACCACCATGTGAGCCAGTAGCGCTGTGAAATATTTAAATTAGTAACACAAACAAGGGTTAAAATTGCTCTTATGTCATATTTCAATAACTTACATCAGACTGGAATTTGGCATTGGATATAGAAGAAAATGTATGACAAGTTAAAAAGTTGTCTGTAAATATATTACCTGCTAGAAATCCCATTGTAACTGCAACATTTTGACTCAGCACTTGAGTTGCATATTTAACTTTCATTTTTTGAAATTTGTCGGGATTAATATGTTGATCTGTCAATTTCTTTACTAGTCTTATTCCTTTGTATGCTGGATTTTCATCATACAGTTTTACAATATGTTCCCATTTTGCTTCTTTGGTTTCACCGTCAATGGAATATATTAAATTTTTACTAATTAAATTGTTGGATTATTACTTATGTAGGTCCACATACATATGGAAATGATTAGTTTAAAAGTCTGATGTTGATACTAACCCTCAATTAATTAGTAGCATTACTGGTGTAGTTAAAATGACAATATAAGTACTACTATAGTTCATCTAAGAAGTGCATTTTGACGTTTTGCATTTTTTAATACACAATCACACATCACAGACCATAATGTCCCACTGTTGGGCTCGGGCGTCCTCCGTAATAGGAGGTAAATTAAGCGGTAGCGCGTTTCTTTTTACGCATAAATTAACCAAATGTATAAAAGTAACATGTGTATTAATAAAAATATAAAGAGGTGAAATTAATGTTTTACTCAAATACAACTAAGTTCATATAATATAAATTAATTTTATATTATTTTTATCGTAACATAGCTTAATATTGGTGGCATCTAACGCAACATGGTGGAATTAAAAATCTCATACAAAATCTCTATAGGCGAGCTGTTAACACACTGCTTTAGTGTGACTGCGACCATCATGGACTGTGGGTGTATACAGAGCAGCGTTGTTAATACGATAATTCGAATAATACCAATCAAAACTTGCACATGTGGATATGAATAAAAATTCTTTATTTAACTAAGTAAAATGTTTTGTTGTTAAAGTGTACAAATAGGTAATAATATCGAATTAGCACAATAAAAAAAATATTTACATTTAAATGTCACACCATCTTTGATAATAGACTAAAGCCCGCAGATGTTCAATTACACTGGTTGGAGGTAAAAATGTGTGACTATACACAGACTTGACGTAGTGTCTAGAAAGTATTTTGATTATTTATATTCTTTTTCCTTTAGTTTATGTTATCAGTTAATACTTATTTGTCAAAGATCAAACAGGTTGGTATAGGGTTCTGTTTCGGGTTTTCCTTCTCTTGATAGATGTTATATGCATATTATATCGTTTAGTCGCCTTTTACGATATCCACGACCAAGACAGGTAGTGATGAATTGTATTCTTATTCCGTCATCACAGGGATATTCAAAACTATTGTCGTATGTTAAAGCAACGTTTATATAAACATATAATAATTCATTTTCTTTTATAATTTACTATTATTTTTATTTATTTAACTACTTAATAATACACTTTGAAATAGAGTATGCTGTATGAGTTCTAATGAATGTTTGTAGGTACAAAAATTGTGTCACTTCTGCGGTGTAAAATCTATAGTAACGACACTTTGTTACATAACGTTGAACGAAACGCGTAAGTGCGCATGAAATGCCTACATCTTACGACGTTTTGGTCGCGAGAAAATTACAACTATAAAGCGATCTAGCGCTGTGTGCTTCAATGTTCGCGTTAGATTACCTATTTATTCTTTTAGCGCTGCAGCGGACTTTAGTTTAACTGTTACCAAAATGGAACAAAATATTTATTCGGGATAGCTTCTCTATACATATAACTCTATGATTTGTGACATTTTTTTCAGGTTAGAATATCTATCTTCTATGTGTGTGACGTATATTAACGCTAGATCATGCTGTATATTTAAAATAAGGTCAAAATACATACCTAACATATATTTATCACCAACATTTAAAATACTTGTTAGATTTTATCCTTTGAAAATAAACATAAAATCGTAAGGACGCTTAAATGTATTCATAGTCCGCCATTTTAAATTTCAACACTGGCGACGCCTATAAACTTTTTCTCAAATGTTGTAACCGCGCATATAATTCAAATATTTAAAAGTATATTTGTTGGGGAATAATTCAAGAGAGAAAATAAAAGGCAGCTGGTGTACGCTAATGCAGTGAGTTTAATAATGTAATGAAGGTTTTACAGAAAAAAAGTACATGACATAGCATATAATTAGTAGCGGGGCGAATCCCCCTTGGCGCGACATGTTGCTATGTTATTTTATACAGGCATTATCCAACAATATTGATGTTTTATTATTTTATCTTACAATGCCATCTTAAGCACAATTACCTTATAATAAAATCACCAATCGTCATTTTTTCACAGATTATTCTCTTTAACAAGTAGGCGAATATACGTTTATTACGGCCGCAGTAGTAGGTGTAATTAAGGTCATTACTATTTAATTACCAATCTATTTAAAAAAAAAAAAAATTCTATCGACAATAATATAACCTGCGACTTTTGGCGGGAATATGAAAGTGTCATGTGGTGCTCTTGTATTATATTCAATATCTTAGTGTTTTAAAGTGTTATTTTAAATAATTATGATGGCATTTTATATAATGTGATGCGAAGGAACTGCTAGGATATAATGAATATGATGTAAAAGTGCTTTACAACGTTTTTGTTTTCCACCAAAATTCTCAGAAGATACCATTAACAGTTTGGCCATAGCATTATTGATGGCGATGATTTGACTTACTGACGGTCAATGAATAACATGAAGAGACTAAAGACGTGAAGTAAAGTATAAATCGACACTGGCAACCATGGCTTCTTATAAGGAGCTAATTGCCAATACAAAAAACAAACAAGAAGAAGAATATGACCTTTGATAACAGTGGCGCCATCTAATTACCTACATATATATATGTTTACACTAAGATTACTCTTTACGTCTACACTCCATATAATAAACGCGGCAAAGTAAAAAATTCCCTCAAGATCGCATTAGTTATTAATATGCTCAACGATGTGCTTTTTTGTAGCTATTAGAATATTCTTAATGTTTTACTGTGGAAATATATGTTTGATAAAAACTTGATTGCGAACGAAAAATGATTGTCACACATGGGATTCGAACCCACTCGTGCTATCACTTACACCACTGTGACCTGTTACTATGACATTCAATTTTCGCTTCGTATTATATTTTTGTCTTTAAAGGAAACGGTAAGCCATCTACCCACCAATGTTTACACATTATACAGAGTCATGTCGTGTAGTGTCACTCGTGTGTCATCGTTTAATATAATTCTAACTGCAAAGTTAGAGTATTAAATCTGTCACACATGGGATTCGGATCCATACCGGGTTCGAATCCCATGTGTGACAATCATTTTTCGCTCGTAATGAAGTTTTTATAAATAATCAAGCATGTTAAATGCTAAATTAGTATAACAGTAACAGTAATTTAAATATATGTTTGATTTGATTATCAGCATCGCCCAGCATTAGTTTCATATGTTTTCATACATTTGTAACCGACCCTGCAATATATTTTGCGCATCGATCTTTGGAAAGAGACAATCGTTGTCTTTGTCGCAAACTGTGTGACGTTTGTCAGTCATCATTCATACAAAAGCAAGAGTTGTCATTTACGTACAATTGTTTAAGAGTTATTAAAACTCAACAATTTGAATAAAAAAGCTTTTAAACTAGGTGCATTTAATTAATTAATTAATAAAATTATAATTGTTTTATAGCTGCTAATAGATACCAGACTTACTGATTCGTGTGACGTCACACTGTGCGACAAAGACAACGCTTTACGAAGCCGAAATTATCCGATTGTATCTCTTCATAGAACGATTTGCAATATTTATCGTCGGAAATTTTTCACTAACCTGTTGTTTATTTACAAACCGATTTCTGTAATTATAAATAGATGGTGTGTTTATCAAGAACAGTAAGAATGAAAGGAACGACTGGTTGCTTTCTACGTAGAGTTAGAATGACATATTTTTTTTTAATTGATGATAGTCTCACTGGAATGAATAAACATTTAGGATTATAGTTTAGTAACTATATAACTCAGGTGGGTTTTTAATAGCTTTAGAAATAAGAAAACTAAACATATATTTCCATAATAATATAATTTTAACTTATTATTAGAAGGACCACATTCACGAGTGCCATATCAAATAAAAATCGTTAATTATTGAATTAATACACTGTTTTGGAACAAAATATTGTTGTTTTATTTATAATACGTAATTCCTTTTTCCGTGTAGTGACGGAGTAAGAATACAATTCACCACCTCCTCCTTCCTACATAGGATAATAGTTTATGTGATCTACAATTTGTTATTGCTATAATTTGTGTCGGTATCTTCGGTCCGGTTATCCGTGTGGTGACGGAATAAGAATACAATTCAGTATATAACATCTATGCGAGAGAAGGAAAACTCGAAACAAACCCCTATACCAACAAGTTTGACCAGCGTGGTATAGTAGGTCAATTACCCTCCATTATGGAGGAGCCCAACAATGGTACATATATTAGCTGAGATGAATTCCTTTACCTCTTTTTCCCATTGATGTCGTAAAATACGACTAAATGTTATATGCAAAAACCAGTGGTAGGACCACGCTGTTGACAGTTTTCTGTATACAGTCGCGGTATAGTCCGGGGTAGTACCACACTGAGCAGAAAATCGACGTTTGAGTAATGAAAATGTGCTGCTGTGCTTTGTTCAGTGAGCGAGAGAGTCGGAAGCTTAACTTTCGGGGTGGGTTTGGGCAGGGGCGGCTCTAGCATATATAGCGCCCGGGTGCAAGCAATAACCTGACGTCCTCTTGTATCAAAATGGAATAGGTTGATAGTTACAACACGTTCAACTAAACTCCGAATCTCGCTGGTATGCGTTGTCACATGCTTAGTCTCGTTGTTTTGACACGAAACCAACGCGAAGTTAAACGCGATCGGATTATGAAGTTCCAGTGAATATGGCGACAAAGCAGCCTACCCAAACTTGTTAAATAACGCACCCACTACGTTTATAGATGGTTAGGCACTCGCTGTGTTCGGTGTGCCCGCTTCGTGCAGGGCGTTACAGTGGAGGCTCTGTTTCCCGAGCGGCTCTCGGCGCCCCCTAACACCCGGCGCCTGGGTGCACCGCACCCTCTGCGCTATAGGTAAAGCCGCCCCTGGGTTTGGGGTTTCCATTGGTAGGCATCGGCCTAGCTTATGCCCTTGGTATTGTTAACGTCCATGGGCGGCAGTAACACTTACCATCAGGTCTGCTGCCTGCTTGCTTGCCACCAGAGCACTAAAAAAAAGGCGAGATAAAACTATCTGACCAGCGTGGTACAGCAGGTAAGTTTTCCTATTGTGGATGAGGCCTAAACCCAACAAGACTTGCATAGTCCGAAATGATGATAAATAACTAGAAATGAAGTTCCAGCAGCGCACAGTTGACGTGAGTGTCCGAGTTTCTATCCTGGATCAGGTAAGGGTTTCTCTAAGGAATTTATGAATAAGCCAGAAGTTGATTGATTGATGGTTGATTATTAATACGAGGGGTATTTATTAAGGCAGGACATCTGGTAAAGTATATCTGGTAGTTAATATCATTTCGCAAGTATAATATTTTCTCCACGTAATAGGGGTAATTTTTCGTGTGCTATCGGAGAGAGAATACAATTCACCACTTCCTATTTTGTCCTTGAATTTCGTAGAAGATGACTAAGGGATATAACATCTATACGAGAGAAGGAAAATGACAAAACCTTATACTGACACGTCTGACCAGCGTGGTACCTATAGTAGGTCAATTTCCCTCTCAGTATGGACAAAGCTCGAGCCCAACAGTGCAACGTATATGAACCGAAATAATGTTGAAGGTGAAGAGTACCTAAGTAAACTATTTGCCGTTTGGGAACAGCTCTAAACTTCGAAACTACTGTTGAGATCTACTCGAAAAAATATCTCGGAAAAATTAACACTTGCCATATTTACAAATCAAATTGGCGATTTCTTTGTCAGTAGACCGGCGAAGAACTTAGAAATTATAGAAATAATAGTTTCTTCCCTAAATCGCTGTGTGGTAGAAGGTTACGAATCAGCGCCGGATTATCCATGTAGCAAGAGTAGCAAATGCTACGGGCCCCGCGAATTGGAGGGCTCCGCACTCCAACCGCGGGAGTGTAACCGTAAAAAAAAACCGGAGGTGTCAAGGGACACCCGGATGGAACGAAGTTCTATTTTAATTATATAATTTTTTTCTGCCTTAAGCGATTTTTATCGTTATATTTTAGCCAATTTGCATAATATCTTTATAAATTATAGCCTATGTGTTATTCTGATGTGCAAGCTATATTACTATAAATTTCATCAAAATTCATTCAGTAGTTTTTACGTGAAAGAGCAACAAACATGTTCACATCCATACATTATTACAAACTTTCACGTTTATAATATTAATAATAGGATATACAATTCCACTAGACTACCAAAACTTTTCGGCCCCGAGCTCGAACGCGAGCCGGCCACGCGGCCCGGTCACGGGCGAAAATAATTTCGTTGCGCATTATTTTGATTTTGCTATATCTCTTAAGGTATTGATTTAATTTGCATGGTCTGAAGGAAAAAAAATATCTTCATGAAATGCTCAAGCCAACTAATGTATTTAAAATGATAAGGATTAATACAGTATTTGTGTAAATAGCTTTTCAATTACCATTTTATAATAGAACATTTTTTAAAGTATTAAAATGGATATAGTATGTTACCCTTAAGAGATAGATATATACCATCGCGGACTTTTTTGTAGGCCTTTTTAAGCTGTATAATACTGTAGTACTTTATTTTGATCTATTTCGTAGGGTTCAGCCAGCGTTTGCAATGTAAGCGCAAAATAATGTGTTTATTTACGACATCACATTAGAAACCTCTAAAATTATCAGTGTTTCTCTAGTACATTATGCATATATTATACATATAAACCTTCCACTTGAATCACTCTATCTATAAAAAAAATCGTCGCGACACCACACTGTTCAATGCGAAATAGAAATGAAAATATCTGGCTTGCTTTCTATAAGAGAACCGACGAGCGACGCCGCACAGCTTACAATAGCTTACTGTAGCAAAAAGTGTCGTGACAACTTTTCGTAAGAATTTTTTCCGTCTAGCCCCCTTTCACAACGCGCGATAAGGAACTTCGTTCCAAAACATCAATTTAAATAGGAGTGTAAAATATTTATATCTCACATTGATGAATATAGAGCATGATTTGCTTAAAAAAATCAATATTGAAAGTGTTGTTAGCTCTAAATTTGCCCATATTAAATTTAGAAAAGTTTATTTGTATCAGTTTGTTTTATTTAATTTCCTTACCTAAAGCAAATCTGGGGCCCCTTGACAGATTTTACTACAGGCCCCGCGCTGAGTTAATTCGGCTCTGCTACGAATACACCCTTACTTTGCTCGTGGATGTCGTAAAAGACGACTAAGAGCCTTATAGCGACCTGGGCCAACTCCATCTGATGCCGTTTGGTCAACAATTACATTCACAAGTAATGTTGACGTCATTCAGGCGGCCGGTCATAAAACTAATGCCAATAACTTTTGCAATATGTATAGGTACATATGACGTCGACCGCAGGTAATTGGGAATAAGAGCAGGAGAATAATAAATAATTATTTTCCCTACAATAAAAATATAAACCTCATAATAAAATATATATAAACATTTAAGTACATTTATATTTCTTAAAACTATACACAAAATATTATAAAAAAAATAATTTTAAATATATTAAACATTTTTTTATATAAAAATAAGGTAATTTAAAAATATAAATTGGCAACACCGTACAGCGGGGAAAATACCGCTTACTATAGATAACTTTCACATACTCAGCGAGCAGTATTCTTACAGATAAAAGAATAAGAAAGCATACATGATACATTTAAAGCTTTTACTGGAATAGATAATTTTCGTACTTATAATAATTTTAGGGGGATAAAATTAAAAAAAAAATGGGTCACGCAATATGGATACTTTCTCTAACATGTCGCTATGTACACGCTATCTCCAAAACCATAAATATAACAATACAAAAAAAATAATTTCGCGAACTCCTTCAAAAGCGGCGGGTCTGCATTTAAAGATGGCGTCATTATTTCGCGCCATTAATTTCAAATACTATTATTTTTAATCTACAGACGCTTCTTATAAGTTTGACGAGTCTGTGCATGTCTGTACATCGTACCTCCTAAACGGGTAAACCGATTTAGCTGCAATTTTTTTTTTGAAAGCTGACGCGATTGACTCCTAGCTACAATTTATGAATTTATTGTTCAGGATTTTCAAGATCATCAGCTATTTTTAGCTGCCATAGGGGACTATCTTAGACGCATAATGGGTATTTTACTTTCATACATATATGTGATTTGATATTTTGAAACTAATTCTGTTCATTAGAGTATTTTTTTTATGTCAGAATTTAATACATTATTATTTACATATAATTAACTATTTTTAAAACCATTATTTCCAAGCTATTAAAGTCGTTGCTTGAATTAATAATAATCTGGTACAGGTGCACAAGCGATTTTCACAAAATCTTCATAACGAACCGAGGAATTGTTACCAACATTCGCTTCCCGAAATATATTGTCCACCTGTGGGCAAAAATAAAGCTGTGTTAAGAGGTATATGTTTAAGTTTTATATAGTTATGTTGTCCGTGTGGTGACGGAGTAAGAATACTATTCACCACCCCATATCTTACCCGTGGGTGATCGTACGAGACAACTAAGGGAAATAAAGCGCATATAACATCTACCCTATACCAACATGTCTGACCAGCGCGGCATAGGAGGTTAATTTCCCTCCCATTACGGAGGAGGCTCGAGCCCAACAGTGGGACATTTATGGGCTTTGATGATGATAGTGGTTGTATTTAATTTTCAATGTTCATGGTCACAGGTGGACTAAGGTGCCTCACATCCAACAAGTCATCGTTATTATAGAAATTTATAACTACCCGCAGCAGTATGTTTTTTAACTCGTTAGCTGCCATGTCAGTCACATGTGCCTGACAGGCGTAGTATCTGTTTAGGCCATGTCAGTCATTGGTGACTGACACCACAGCACCAAGTTCAAATGACCTCAGCGAGCCGTCCGTCACGATTTGCGTGTGTTTTTCTACATAAAATGACTGACATGGACCTTAGCTAACTACTTGCAGATTGGCCCGCAAATTGTATGTGTGCCTAATTATGCCTGACATAATTTTATTTTTAGATATTTTAAAGAAACAAATACCGGAAAATCGAATTTGAAAATTTTTCGTCATCATTTTCTTTACTTGGCAGTTAAAGTGTTAAGTAACACCCAAGGCAATGTTGCCTCCAAAATAAAAAAAGCAGGCCGCCAGCAGTCAAACTTAACAATACCACTGCATTATATTCTGTTCTTTTCTATCACAAATAAATAGTCAAGTACGAACGTGAATATGAAATAATCACTAACTTCTCTAGCCGATAATCCTTCACCCCAGTTCTGAAGAAGATTCCTCAATTGCCTCGCTGGTATAACACCATTTTTCGCTGCATCACCGGCTTTGAACGCATTCACCACCTGAAAAATTAGAATATATAAAGAATCTGCTGTGTGGATAGCAGCTACGAATACTAACCAATCCTTACATTGCTTGTAGATGTCGTAAAAGATGACTAAGAGCTTTATATTCGACCTGGGTCAACTCCATCTGATGCCGTTTGGTCAACAACTACATTCCCAAGTAGTGTTGACGTCTGGCAGGCGGCCGGTCATAAAACTATTGCCAATAACTTTTTACAATATGTACTATGAAACAAGAGTACATATTGTATCGACCCCAAGTAATTGGGATAAGAGCTGGGGAATGATAACCTTCCCTACGATTTATAAATGATTCTTTACACGTATTATTTGAAATTAAAATTTAATAAATTATCTCTGCCTACCCTGCAAGGGATATGGCGTGATGATATGTATGTATGTGTAAATTATTTGGTCATTTTATACGTTTTATAATATGGATGTTATAATAGCGCGATTGGGACGGATTATAGTCGTGGATACGAATCCCACTTGTGACATTTTTCGCTCATATTAGAGTTTTCATAAATAATCAAGCATATATTAAATTCTAAATTTCAGTAATTAGAATAAATAATTTTTGTTATAAATATTACCTCAGTGGGTAGATTTTCAGCTCGCGAATGTATATGCATCACCTCTAGGAAATCAGCAAATGACATCTTGCCACCTTTACCCTTTAAGTATCCTGAAATTCAACGAATTTATCAAACCGTGATATTAAAACAGTGGCTTTTCATATTCTACTAGCTAATATATATTTTCTTTATATGGTAGTACCATGGAAATAATCCTTGTATTGCGATGGGATTTTACAAAAAAAATAATTAACGCAGACAAATTTACACCCAGACTGAGAACAATAACTTATGGATCACGCATATATTAGTTCTGCATGTGATTCTTGTGCCCCACTTTACATAGGAGGGAACTAATCCCACCACACATTCCCACCATTGTAATTCCTGTAAGCCGGGATCCACAATGGTCACCATAAATGACACCGAAGTTTGACCCTCAGGCAGTCCCGGGAGATGATTTTAATTGTCTTGGAACCCGCAACAAATTTAATTAGAAAATTTAAAAAGGAGGAGTTGGAAAGAGTGATTCTACTTCCCTCCCAGGCAAAGCGGGAAACAGAAAGTAATATTGACTAGTCAGCCAATGAGTAAAGGGTTGTACAGCTACGATAAGCGCAGCGGTACTACACCACGGAGACGGGATAACTTAACGGGGCCTATATGTGAGAATTAAGATTGATTGCAGTAGTAGGTATGGCAGAAACGCTTAAACGCACGGAAATTTCCTCGAGTTGCTACAAGATCCGTATAGTATACTACTCCAGGTGTCTAACATAAGATTGCATAGGAGGGAAGTGGTATTTTTCAAATTACTTCGTTGCCTTTTCTAATTAAATTTGTTGTGGGTCCCAAGACAATTAAAAGTGTTTCCCGGGACTTCCCGAGGGTCAAACCTCGGTGTTTTATACGGAGACCATTGTGGATCCTGGCTTACAGGGGTTACAGTGGTGGCAATGTGTGGTTGGATTAGACCCAAAAAAAATGTGTATCGAAACCATGACACTTTGTTAGATCGGTATATTAACAATTTTCCGTGTACTTAATCAATTTTTTCTGATGGAAAAATCTGCTGTGATCTGTAGAACAGTATTTTTCCAGGAAGAAAGGTCTATATACTCTTCTGTATTGTCAACGCTTTGTATGAAATTTCAAAAAGGTTAAATAATTATAACATGACTATGTAACAACCTAACACATATGTTTTAATGATATTAGATTCTTGTATGGCTATGGGAGATCTTTACAGTTGCCACCAATCTTTACTTGTCCCGTGGCAATTGTAAAAATCATTTCAGATATCACAGTGGACCAGTTTTCTTCTGGGAAATGTGTAATACTTCACTGTGATTGCCAGTCCACCTAATATGGTGATTATCACCTCTGAATAAAGCTTATAGTAAACATTATGTCAATAATCAAAGGGCAAATGGATAAAACCCATTTAAAAACACATTACAAAAAAAGAATGCCGAACGAACGTCTGGTTAAGAAGATATACAATGCGAAAGTGGAAGGATGTAGGTACCGTGAGAGACCGAGACTAACCTACCTTGACCAGATCGGTCACGTACTGAAGGAAGGTGGAGTAAAGAGTCTCCGAAACCAGCGAGCGTGTATGAAGAGAATTATGAATGTTAAGGAAATGAGTGAAGTATGCAAAGATAGAGTTCTCTGGCGCTCTATTCTGTCTGCCTACCCTGCAAGGGATATGGCGTGATCATATGTATGTATGTAAAACATATTACTATGAGGTAAAATGTCAACAAGAACTTATTTATAAAAACCCAATTATGAGCGAAAAATGATTGTCACAAAGGATTCAAACCCACACCTATTGGAAATCCGTTCCGATCATGCTGCCGCTTACACCACCGTGAACTATTGTAGGACATTCAGGTTTCGGTTCGAATCCCACTTGTGACAATCATTTTTCGCTCGTAATCGGGTTTTTATAAATAATCAAGCATATTAAATGCTAAATGTATAGACATGTGATGAGATGATGGACAAAAGTAATGTTGCGAGGAAGGTTTTAAGTATGAATCTTGAAGGCTTTAGGGGTAAAGGGAGACCAAAGAAAAGATGGATGGACTGCGTGAAGCATGATATGAATAGAAAGGGAGTGAATGCAGAGATGATATCGGATAGGATTGAGTGGAAAAAGAGGACATATTGCATCGACCCCAAGTAGTTAGGATAAGAGCAAGAGAATGATGATTAAATGCTAAATTTCAGTAATTTGAAGAACTTATTTATACAATAATATATATTACCTGCTAATTCTTGTATGGTTGGACTCATTCCAAGAGATCTCATCACCACTGTTAGCTCATCTAATGATGTTATCTGCCCTGAACGAGCAAACAGGTAGAAACATTCACGGAATTCTGATGAAGAAAGAAAATATTTATGTGTATATCTAGTCATCTATTTTTGTTCTATTTGTCTTGTGACCGTTTCATCAACTACCCTTAAATTTTAGGTACAACTTAAGGCTATATAGATGTCACGTAAAAGGCCTGTTGTGTCAATTATATTGTCTTAAAAGAAAGTCTGATTATATATTAATCTTTGGATGTTTATCGCATGGATATCTAGCTATGTGATGACCAAGTCAGAATACAATTTATGACCCCCTTTCATGCCTGTGGGTGATTACTGAAGGACATTAGATAATAATAATAATTGATTTATTTCTCACCATAACACTTTACAGTACACAATAACACTTACTCTAAATTTACAAATATCATTATGGATTGCTGGTGCTTGTGGTAAGTAAAAAGACTACCTGTAATACAAGTCACCGGGAAATCCACGGGGACCATATACAATTGAACTGGGTGTCAATAGGAATATGTGTAAGCGCTTGTATGGTGAGTATTAGAACCATTTGAGTGTGACATATGATGCGTGTGATACATTATATGCCTGTGATACATTTGAGTGTATCTGTCTGTGTGCGTGTTTATGTGTGTGTGTTTGTATGTGTATGCGTATATGTGTGTTTGTGTTTGCGTGTGTGTGCACGTGAATGTGTGTGTATGAGTATATCAGTGTTTGGATATGCATACGCATGTACTTATATACTTCATGCATGTGTATTCACGTACAAGTGTATGTGCCTAGGATCATATAATAACCTCAAGAAAGTTTTCAGTATCACCATAAGATTGTTGAAGAAGCCATTCTTGCAAAATTACTTTACATTTGTAAGTGGTTTGAAAATTCAATGATATGATGCTGATAACATTTACGCAAGTGAAGGAAAACTCAAAATAAAGCCATACAATAATAATTTTGACCAGTATGGTATGGCCAATGTTAAATGAAAATTAGAAAGAAGAAAGAAAGAATCTTTATTTGTTTTTACAAAGGAAAAATAATATTACATTATGGTTTTAAAAAAAAATAATAATAACAAATAGTAACAACAAATTAGTATTGGGCTCAACTTGTGGCCAGGAATGCATGTACATCCCAGCTGTTGATTTTCAGCCCAAGCCAAGATTAACAACTAAACACACTACACACTATGATTAATAATTTAACATAACAATATGACTGCCCTCCTAAACACTAAAAATAGTACCTACAAGTCTCATATTAAGTACCTACTTTCTAGTTACACTGTAGCCAGAGTCAGAGAACGCTTCAAAATTAACCGATGATAACAATATTTTTTAAAACTTAAATGAGAATTGGAATATGTTGGTGGCAGTAATTAATGACAATATTAATATTTACAAGTTATAATCATCATCTCAGTTCATATATGTCCCACTGTTGGGCTCGAGCCTCCTCCATAATGGAAAGGAAATTGACCTAATATACCACTAATGTTCAGACGTGTTGATATAGGGTTTTATTTAGTTTTCCTTTTCTTCCATAGATGTTATATGCATTTTATATTCCTTAGTCTCTTATGATCACCCATAGGTGAGATAAGGGGTGAATTGTATTCTTACTCCATCACCACACAAATAGTTATAATATTGACAATGGAATCTCCTAAAAGTCGAATTTTAAATGCATACTCTGAAGTAATATTTCCATATGGGATACTTCTCTTTTATTTCAAATAGCATGACTAAACAGTAATACAATGATTTAAAATACATACAAAACTATACAATAAAATTTTGTGTACTAGGTAAACTAAACTAAGTTCAGTAAAAGCGAACAGCTAATAAATATATACTAATTCATTAATTAATAGTAGAAAATGTAGAAATTATTTGCATGTATTTACATAGAAAGGTACAGTTATCTGTGCTACTTTTGAATGGAACTATATTGAGGACATTTCAAATAGTTTTTAATAATCTAATTAAAATTATTTTATTTATCTACGAAATTACAAGTATTGTATTAGTCATTGTCTAGGTAAAAAACCAAATTTATCTGATAACAAATCTTACCATCAATGTCTTGTTCTTTGAAATAACGCGCCTGTAACAATATATTTAGGATTAATAAAATTAAAATAATTGATGTACTCAAATGTGTGAGATTTGATTATATATTTACCATTTCTTATTATTGTTATTTATAGAGAATATTTTTTAATTATAAATTGATAAGTTTTCACTTCAACTTCAAAATACTTGGAGGACTTGAATCAAACAGTAGAATAACTCTTATTTAAAAAGCGCGTATAGCGTTTAGAGACATCTAGTGATAAACTCTATACACTAATCCTGTAGATCAAAAAATGTACAATACACAACATGCGCAACAGGCTTGAATTAATTATAATTTATTTTCTCACCACAATACATATATTAAAATGAAAACAACGATCTGCAACGAATTCTGCCTTTGACGTCCCTACAATGAATTGCGCCTTTGACGCCCCTAGCATGCACTAATTCCACAGTTTATTTTAATGAAGGATGTAATTGTAAAAAGCTATTTTGGTTAATTTTCTTATCAATGTAAATATATCATGGTGTAATTTTATTACTTATGATGGTAAACAAGCAAGTAGTATATCTGATAGTAAGTGTTACTGCCTCTCATGCTCCTTTGCAATGCCAAGGGTAAAGCTAGGCTGCTTATGAACCAAACCCCATCCAGATCATTGGACTTTCAGCACGATCGCTCGCTGAATGAAGTGCAACAACACATTGCTACTGTTCCGACGTCGATTTTCCGCAACGATATGACTGAATTACTATTCCGGACGAACCGGCCCGCGGCTGTAAATAGAAAACTAGCAACAGCGTGACCCCCAGCACTACTAGGGTGTGGGCCAAAGAATAACGTTATATCAACTGAAGATGTGTGGGCTTAGTTTAACGTTTTAGTACTTTGGGTTAGAACCAAAAATACTTTAGATGAAACTGAAGATGGTAGTTATTTCATAGTATATGACAATATTGCTAGTGCTGTAAAACGTTAATTCTTCTTGAGAATGGAATTGTTGACCAAATAACATCGAGTGAAACTGGTTCACTTTGAGATTAAGTTCTTAATCACTTTTTACGACAACCACGAGCGAAGAAAGGGTTGATAGTATTCGACGCCACTACCACACAGCAAATGATAGGTATGTTTTATACGATATTTTATCAATAGTCCTAGAAGCTATTGTTTTATTAAAGATGACAAAGAATATAGTAGAAAGATCTATGGTAGAAAGAATGTGATCTGCTCCTTCAACATCTAACGCTCTGTTTAAAAATGTCAGAAATTGCTTTAACTTATGATTAAATAAATATATATCTATTAGATTGCCCTTGGATTTATGCTTAATATATTAGATCGTTTAGATTTTATAACGCTTGCAGAAACAGTGTAGAAATAAATCAATTAAAAATATAGAATATAGTTCAATACGTTTTTGTACAAAGGTAATAATAATTGACCAAGACTAGACATCGACTGAATATAAATCTATATTCGAAAAACACTTCTTTTTCTTATATTCCTTTTTTATGCCAGCTTTACTTATAGGCATTACATCGATCTACAGCAGTCTGTACCAATTCTGCCCATAGAACTTGAGGAAGCTCATCATGTGCTACAAAGAGGTTGTTCCTCAACATAATATTATAATTTAATATATTAAAGTAACTTTCACACGTAGTTTTACAGTTAGTTCGCAAGTACATTGCTTACATTGTGAGCACAATGACTTATTGATCAACTTGAAAGTTTCATTGATACTGGCAACAATAGAAGTATTTCATCATTAAAATTAGTATTCATTTATAAAGTATTTGCAATATTCACGATTCATAGCCTAAAGCTATAATTTTACCCCGTTATAATTTATAAAAATTAAACATTACCATCAAATGTTTCAAAAAGGACACCTACCAATTCAAGTTGTGGATATTTTTAATAACTTTTATTATCTGTGACCGTGAACCAATATGGATGCCTCATCAGCTGACATCTGACATTACTGTAGGCATATTTTCAATGGTGTACCATCTATACTAAATTGAACAAATTATTACATAAAACGTATTTCTATGTAGTTTACGAAAAACCATCAATTTAAAACGATTTTTAACCTACATGTAATATGAATATTTTGAATATAATAACGTGAGTATAGATTTAATTTTGCGTAACAAAATAACAATGGGTTTATTATAGGATATATTTTTTGCGTTACCTTGCACTTAACATTGAAAAGCTTGGTTAATGTACTTCGATCTTGCTAAATCTTCATAAAACCTATGAGTTGTTCATTATTTTCAGATTTATCATTGTAACCTTGTATGTATTAATATAATTTTACGTATTTTTTTTTAAATTTACTATCATTGTGACTTGTATTTTGAATTTTACTTCCTCTACCAAGTTTAGTATTAAACGTCTAAGATACTTAAATACTCGATATAAACATGTTTTTTTTTAAATAGAAGTAATTAGAGCGTGATAAAAGAATTACCTAAAAACTTGGTCATTGTATTTTTGATGTATAATATAATGCAATGGTTGTAAATAATTTGAATAAATATGACTTTCAATTTTTAAATTTGTGAAATTATACAGTTTGAGGATTATATTGTGATTAAAATCTTCAGTGTTGATAATTAATATGAATATTGAGTAAAGAGGGATTTCCTTTTTTTTTTTTAATTTTATTCAAACTTTGGCAATGAAGTATTCAGTTTTAAAAAAATGCGATTACTTTTAAGGTTTCATAGGTCTATTCACAATACTTTAGCATTTTCTCTGTATTACCATTAAATAAATTATTCAATATAATGCTGTAAAACACTCAAGCATTGAATAAAATTTAAAAGAGTGCTGCATGACTTTTTCACATTCTTACAGAAACTTTTTTTTTTAAGTACAGTAAAAGCTCTTTATTCGCAGGGTATGTGTTCCATAAATAGGCCGCGAATACAGAAACCGTGAATATGGAACGGTAATTTATATGGGATTATAGGGGATACGTTCCTAGGTGACAAAATAAAATACAAAAATATATGAAAAATCAATTTAATTGAAGTTTTTGAACATTTCGATTATAATTATCTTAAGGCTTCCTAAGCCTTAAGATAATTAATCAAAGTGTTTAAAAACAATTGCCTAAATGGTTTGAAGATTTTTGTAAATTTTTCTTACTTGAGTTTTTAAAAGCTCCTTCAATTCAGACTGATACACAGCAGTCGCATTAGCAATTTGCCTATTAAAAATAAGACTTCGTAGGCAAAATTATAATAAGATCTATTTTACTTTTTTATTAGTCCATTTGACGGCATTTACAAAGGATATTGGGTTGGATACCTGCTAGTATCCTTTTATTTTTATGTATGCACTTACTAGATCTGCGAATAAAGAAATTTTCGGCCGTGAATATAGGAATTGAGTCGCATTTTTTTAATCCGCAAATAGTGAAAACGCGAATGAAGGAAGCCCAAATAAGGAGCTTTTACTGTATAATTAAACCATAGACCACTATAAAGTTCTATTTTACTATATCTAAACATACATATTAAAATATTGGCCACAACCCTTCACAATATAAGGAAAACTTGCCTACAATATGTGATATATGTCAGTTTCCCTCCCACTGTCAAGGAGGTTAGATCCCTGTTATGAAATAATAAATAAAATAAGTATACTTTTTATTTAGTTCTTTCAGAAAAAATGCATGTAATATTTTTTTAATATAGTTTCTTTTTTACTACAGGATCAGTATGTGCAATACAGCTGAGAAAAATTAAGGTAGAAATCATGGAAGAACCTATAAACAAGTTAAGAAACAATCTTTTTGACGCCAACAAGATAACTTAGTCACGCCGTTGACTGTAAACATTAAAAAAAAAACAAATTAAAATATATCGTAAAGACTAATATCAAATTTTAGAGATCTAGTCTCTATAGTATAAACAGATAGTGAAATTAAAAAATAAGTTAAATATTTAAAAATCAATAAAGTTATTTTTTTTTTTTTTGTTAGATGTAATATATTTATAATAGTTGATTGAATTCCATTTTTAAACTGTATTTTGAATACGGATGTTTTTAAAACTGTTTTTTTTTTTTAAACTGTTAAATGGTTACCAAAGAGTGTGTATAGTTTAGAAAGAGACAGAGATAGATGCTATTGGATTTATGGGACGCTGTGGAGAGAGTGAGACGGAGAGTTTTGGATGGTAGTACAGGAATGGCTGCCACCATGGTTGAGACTCCTCCACCGCAATTGATTACCACTATAGAGTGGGGAATGATGGATAAAAGTAAATTTTTCCCACTCTACACGCTTAGTAGCTTTACAGGTAAATATATTTTTAATTATTTTATATTTGCTAAGTATTACAGGTTCGATTACTATGCAATAATGTGTTTGATCAACAAATCGTTGTTCTGATTCTTGAGTGTAGTTTGTGTTGTGTATTGCACGGTGTTGTCAGTGTAAAAAAGTGGACTGCTGATAAGGGAAAATTACCCATAATATGTGATTATCCATTTCTTTTTTGGGGTCTCAAGTTCTATACCCATTATTAGTGCTGTTTAATTCAGGCAGACATTTTTTACAGCACTTTTAACATATTATCACATTGTTTTCTGTGGTATATTAAAAATCTATATAGTGACGAAGGAAGAATACAATTGACCACTCCTTGTTCTCTCTTGTGAGTCACGCAAAGGACAATTAAGTTACCAGAAATAAAACCCTGTACCAATCAACCTAACCAGCGTAGCAAAGAGATGAATTTCCCTCCTATTATGTAAGAGATTCGAGCCTAGCAGTGGGAAATTTATGAGCCGAGATGATTTTAATTAAAAATATATACATTCAGTCTGATTTGCACTACCAACCATCCATCCATCCATCCTTCATCTAGTCTTCAACCTGCTGAGGTCTGCTATTGAATTGTAGGCCGTTCGATAAGAATGATACTCCAAACGTTCCTGTATCACTTGCTTTCAAAGAAACCTTTTTTTTTTTGGCGGCGGGCTATGGACGTGGTTGCGCCCCGCCAAATCGGTCCGGGGCGACGAAAGAGGCGGCGCGCAATTCCATAGACCAACCCTGCAAACACCTCTCTTCGCCGTGCGAGCGGGCCACCGGTACCCGATCTTTGTCTTCGGTGGCCTTTCAAATATACCCTGCGGATTTTATGATTGTGGCGTCGTATACTGCATCAACTAATTCATTATCGACATTTGAGAAACTCATTTCTCTAATGGTCCGTTGAAGCAGTACCCGCGTAGGACGTTCGATAAAAATGACACTCCGAAAGTTCCTATACAACCTGTATGATTGGAGCGTCTTACACTGCGTCATCTGATTTGTTAATGACATTTGGGAACCTAATCTCTAACTTTCTCTCTTCACGTTGCAGCGGTGGAAGAATACTGCCTTTGAATTGCTTGAAATGAAAGATGAAACTGCATTAAAATTTGTTGCTTAATTTAAAAGATTTTAGCTAGGGATGTTATGGAGCTTCGTAATCGAAATAATCGGATATCCGATATGAAAAAATATCTGAAACAATAACCGAAACTAATGGTTGTATGAGATACTTTATGTCATGTTTTCTTTCACCAAACTGAACTGGCAGCCTAAACTTAAGCATCTGCAAAGGGGAATAGAACATTAATCACCACACTTGGTATATCTCTTTTATAATTCCCTAAACATTACGGTGAACTTGCCCATTTAGATGTCTGCGTAAGTTGACCTTTCCGAGTTCAATGTCTGCATAAGTTGACCTTGCCGATTTCAATGTCTGCATAAGTTGACCTTGCCCATTGGGATATCTCCATGTCTTGGCCTTGCCCATTTCCAATGTCGTAATAATTTGATATAAAATTCCACAAAGCGGTAACTGAAACTATTCGTAAAACCCGATTACGAAATGAATTAAATGAATTAAGCATATTAAATGCTAAATTTCAGTAATTTAAATAACAAGGTTGTGTCATCGTTTAATAAACTCATTTGCAAAAAAAACGGGCGGTTTTGATTTGCATTCATATTTAAAAAGATACAATACCAAAAAGGTTTCAATCGTTTGTACACGTTACTGGCCGGTTTTAAAAATGCTGTGGTATTTAAAAAAGTACGTTCTAAATTCAATTTTTCATTTGATGTTCATTTTTACAGAAAACCCCTTTTTATCCTACATTTTTGGCGCGAAGTTCCAGAAGTTAACATCGACTTTCATAACTTTTATTCAATTTTTATCGATTAATTTCATATCCTTGACTGTCAAAGCTTTATTTAATGCTGTTTGGCTGTATCAAAAATGGTAGATAAAGTGGTAAAAGCTACCAAAATTATCGCGCTGCTTGAAGAGGGTTGCAGCCAATGTTTCGTGGCTAGGAGGCTAAATGTTAGTCGCTCGACAGTCCAAAGGACCTGGCAGCGATATCAGGAGACTGGTTCCGTCGAGAGAAGGCCTGGTTCTGGAAGAAAACCATGTACCCAACCACGGGATGATCGTTTTCTTGTGAGTCGCGCATTGAGAAATCGCAAATCTTCGTATGTGGATCTTAAGAACAACCTCCAAGAAGTAAGAAATGTGCATATTAGTCTATGGACGGTCAGGAGGAGGCTTCTCGCTGCCAATATACGCAGTCACCGCCCGGCCCGCGGCCCCAAATTACTCCGTGAGCACAGAGTTCACAGGCTTAGGTTCGCTAGAAATTGTGAATCATGGACTCAAGACGATTGGAATAGGGTTTTGTTCTCTGATGAAGCCAGGATATCTCTGTTCGGTGAAGATCGACGTCGGCGAGTGCTAAGAAGACAAGGAGAACGCTTTGCAGATGCATGTTTCGAAGAAATCACACCTTATGGTGGGGGCTCTGTTATGTTTTGGGCAGGAATAAATTCAATGGATCGTACAGAGTTAGTCTTCATTGAAAACGGCTCACTGACTGGGCATCGATACATAACGGAAGTTCTAATTTCTCATGCACAACCCGCATTGGCCGCTCTAGGTGAAGACTCGATTTTTATGGACGACAATGCTCGCGCCCACCGATCCCGCGATGTTAATGCGTATGTGCAAGAGGTCGGCATTCGTCGTTTGGATTGGCCAGCTCGAAGTCCCGACCTCAATCCCATAGAGCATGTCTGGGACGTTCTGAAACGGCGTGTGAGATCAGTACACCCGGCTCCGCAGACCATCAGAGAGCTGAAGAATGTGATTACTGCGGAGTGGGAACGTATTCCGCAAGCAAGTATCCGGGATATACTCGCTAGCATGCCCAGACGAATTCAAGCTGTGATTTTAGCTAGAGGGGGTCACACTCGATACTAAACATTTATCTGCTTTTACTTTATTAAAGAAAAACAAACAAAAAAACTTTTTTATTTTTACTTCATGAGCATATGCACTACTAGCGAATATACACTACTAGCGAGGTTTAGCATTATTTCCCATAAATTGTATCTAAATTTTATGAAATACTGATGAAAACGATTATTTTCTTATTAATTTACCAAATTGTGTGGATAAAACTACCTATAATTATCAAACAAAGAAATATTAACATTTGAAATGGTTCATTGCTTAGGTGCCCGTTTTTTTTGCAAATGAGTGTACAATTCTAACTGTAAAGTTTTAAGTATTAAGCCTATAACAATGTGTAAACATTGTCGGGTAGATAGCATACCGTCACCTTAAGACGTAAATATGATACGAAGTGAAATTTGCATGTCCTACAATTAGTCACGGTGGTGTAGTGGAATCCCAATAGGCGCGGGTTCGAATCCCGCTTGTGACATCATTTTTCATTTCGTAATCGGGTTTTATAAATAATTAAGCATATTAAATGCTAAATTTCAGTAATTTGAAACTATTCGCATAATCCGAAATAATTTTATATCTGTAATTGAAACCGGTATAGTGATATTCCTATATCCGTATCCAGATCCAAAACATCATCTCTTTTCTGCAATGCCAAATTAAAGCGTAAGAGATGTGGCGGCTATTTTATTTTAAACTATGTAAAGACAAGCCTAATGCAATTTTGGCTTAACATTATAATCTGCTCTTATCTATCACATTATTTGTATTAATGAGATGGTTGCCCTTCATGTCGTTATCTATTAACGTCCAAAGATAATAATAACAGCCTAGTTTGTATATAAAATATTATGAAACTAAGGGAGGACAGATAAAATGTATCAATAAGGAAGCACTTATTAATTATGTGAGAATCGATATTTGGAATGGAAAATATTGTTTTTTTTTTTATATAGATAACTCGTGCCGAAATGTTTCACTAAGTCATTATCATTCTCCTACTCTTATCCCAATTACTTGGGGTCGATATAATATGTACTCTTCTTTCATAGTACGACTACCTCTATATACTCCACTAGCCAATCCAGCCCGTTGGTTTGGTTATAAAAGTCGATATATCGCAGCGCTGCCTGGTGCCGACTTACATCAATGAAGATAACATATAAACCTTCTCCGTGCAAAAATACATATACATATAAATTTTTATAATGATCTGTCAAATAGTTTCTGAGTTTAACGATGTCATATATACAAACATCCTCTTTTATAAATATTAACTCTCAAGCAGTATAATTACACTTCAAAGCATTTCTGCATATTTTGGCAAACTTACCCTTTTTTAAATGTCTGCATATTTTGACCTTGCCTATTTAAATGACTCCATATTTTGACCATGCCCATTTAAATGTCTGTATAAGTTGACCTTTTTTTTTGCGGTTAGCTATGGACGTGTTCGCACCTCGTTAAATCGGTCCGGGACGAAGGAAGAGACTGCGCGCAACCCCATAGACCCACCCTGCAAACACCTCTCTTCGCTGTTCGAGCGGGCCACCGGTACCCGATCTTTGTCTTCGGTGGCCCGCCCGGCTTGTATAAGTGGACCTTGCCCATTTAGATGTCTGTATAACTTGACCTTGCTCATTTAAAAGTTTGCGTATTTTGACCTTGCCCATTTAGATATCTCCATAAGTTGACCTTGCTCATTTAGATGTCTGCATAATTTGACCATTGCTTATTTCGAATTGGGCATATTATGACCTTGCCTATTTCAACGATTGATGTCTTTTTAATAATTTATCTTCTTATTTAATTACAGTGAGATGTGCGCTTTATCCATTGACGCTAATAAAAACACAAATACAAGTGCAACGTAGGAAGGAAGCTTATAAAGGTGTGACAGATGCTATAACAAAGATATATGCCAATGAAGGTGTCTCTGGCCTGTATAGAGGGTTCTGGTTGTCTAGTGTAAGTACCAATAATTTATTTCTATAGCGAAATATGCTCACCCATCGAGGGCAGGTTTACTCTGTCGGTGGTCTACACGAAAGGTAGTAATTGGGCGCTAGCTGTGTTATAGAAGTCCACGCTGTCCCAAAAAAGCTCCAGAAAAGTAATTCTTCCATCAAGGCTAAGTTTACGCTGTCATTGGTCCGCATAAAAGGCTGAGTTTATTTTTTATTGCCTATGGTAGTCAAGAAGCAAGCAGCCCATCTGATGGTAAGTGTTACTGCTGCATATGGACCTTAGTGTCATTAGAGACACAGCCAGGCCGTTGCCTACCTTGAAGCTCTTGTTAAATCTAGGTCAGTAGTCTATGTCAACACAACAGCGTGAGTAGGCACAAGTATTGTTATAGAGGTTTAAACTACCCCAAAAAAGCTCAGTAAAAGTGTCTATATAATTCAAATTACTGAAATTTAGCATTTAATATGCTTAATTATTTATAAAAACCCGATTACAATCGGATTCGAACCCACACCTATGGGGAATCTGGCCCAATCGTGCTGCCATTTGCACCACCGTGAACTATTATAGGACATTCAAATCTGGTATCTGAATAACAAGGTTGTGTCATCGTTTAATACAATTTTAACGGCAAAGTTTGAAGTATTAAGCCCATACAATGTGAAAACATTGTCGGGTAGATGGCACACGTCTCCTTAAAGACGTAAATATGATACGATGCTAGATTTGAATGTCCTACAATAGTTCACGGTGGTGTAAGTGGCAGCGCGATTGGGACGGATTCCCAATAGGTGTGGGTTCGAATCCCACTTGTGACATCATTTTACGCTTCGTAATCGGGTTTTTACAAATTGTCTATATAATCTCAGCCGACATATGTCCATGTACCCGAGTCTTCTAAATAATGGGAGAGAAATTGACCTACTGTACCACCCTGGTTGGACGTGTTGGTATAGGGTTTTGTTTAGAGTTTTCCTTCTCTTGCATAGATGTTATATGCATATCCTTTAGTCGTTTTTTATTATATCCACAGGCGAGATATGGAGTGGTGAATTGTATTCTTATTCTGTTGCCTGTTTTTACTTACGTTTTCCCCTTTCTATTATGGAGGATGTTTGAGACCAGCAGTGGGACATATATGAGATGATGTGTGATGACGGAGTAAGAATGCAATTCATCACCCCCCTATCTTACCCGTGGGTGATCGTAAGAGACTACTAAGGGATATAAAACGCATATATATGCAAGAGGAGAAAAACTCGAAACAAAACTCTATACCAACACGTCCGACCAGCGTGGTATAGTTGGTCAATTTCCCTCCCATTATGTAGGAGGCTCGAGCCCAACAGTGGGACGTATAACAGCTAAGATGAAGCTTATAATTTAAACTACATGAGACAGATTTCTCACTTCCCTCAAACGTGGTTGAAGGGAGTGATGGCTGAACTAGTAGTTCGTGATCGGGTGCTGCTTATTGGATTTGGTCCAGACATAATTCTTCTGTTTCCGGACCCTAGTTATCCAAAATATAACAAAATATAAAATTGACAATACAGCAGACCTACTAATATTACAAATGTGTAAATTTGTGATGATTTTTGGATGTTTGTTCCTCAATTACCCATAAACGGATGTATAGATTTGAATGAAAATTGACACACAGATAGACCATTCCCTGGATTAAGACATGGGACACTTTTTATCCCGATAAAGGAATCTGTTGGGATAATAGTCAACTATTATCCCAACATACATACATATCATCACGCCATATCCCTTGCAGGGTAGGGAGAGAGAACAGAGTGCCAGAGAACTCTATCTCTGCATACTTCACTCGCTTCCTCAACATTCATAATTCTCTTCATACACGCTCGCCGGTTTCGGAGACTCTTGATTCCACCTTCCTTCAGTACATGACCGATCTGGTCTAGGTAGGTTAGTCTCGGTCTCCCTCGGTACCTACATCCTTCCACTTTCGCATTGTATATCTTCTTAACCAGGCGTTCGTTCGGCATTCTTTCCACATGTCAGAACCATCGGAGCATTCCCTTTCGCATCTTTACACCAATTCTCTCTTTCATACCTACTCGCTCTCTTACGTCGTCGTTACGAATGCGGTCGGTCAGCCTAACTCCACAGATTTTCCGCAGAGATCGCATTTCGACCGCATTAATTTTACTATCATACTCTTTTCTGCATACCCAACTCTCGCTTCCATACAGTAATGTTGGGACAAGCACTGCGTTATGTATTGCTACACGTGCCTTCTGGCTGAGGTGGTGGCTGCCGAGAAGTTGCCCCAACGCTCCGTTCACTCTATTGCCCGCATTCACTCTTCGCTCTATATCAGTGGTGTGCCTTCCATCTCGGCTAAATCCACATCCATCTATTGTGGTAGGACCACGCTGTGGACAGTTCTCTGTCTACAGCCGCGGGCCGGTCCGTCCGGGGTAGTACCACACTCTCGCAGAAGATCGACGTCTGAGTAATAGCAATGTGCTATTGCGCTTCGTTCGGTGAGCGAGAGAGCCGGAAGCCTAACTGGGGTGAGTTCAGGGTTGTATTGGTAGGCAGCGGCCTAGCTATACCATTGGCAAAGGTCCATGGGCGACAGTGACACTTACCATCAGGTGTGCTGTCTGCTCGTTTGCCGCCATAAGCAATAAAAAAAAAATCCAAGATATACAAATTCATCCACTTGCTCTAGTACATCATTACCTATTGTTACTCTTACATCTGTTCTGGTTTTATCTCTTTCAAAGACCATTATTTTGGTTTTGCTCACATTCACGCGTAGACCTCTTTTCTTACAATCTTCTGTCATTGTGTCGACTAGGGTCTGCAGGTCAGTCGCTGACTGTGCCAGCAGGACTGCATCATCTGCATAAAGCAGAGCAGTGATCACTGAGTCGCCCATCTGGACTCCCACATTCATATCGTTCAACCTTTGGAGACATTTATCCAGATATATGATAAACAGCCTGGCTGACAGAACGCACCCCTGCTTAACGCCGATATTGACGTCAAACCAAGGCGACATTCCATCATCCAGCCGCACACAGGCTCTACAGCCCATGTAACTGGACTGCAAAGCCTGTAGCAGTTTACCGCTAATACCATACTCCGGTAAAATGTCCCAAAGTTCCTTTCGTACAACCGTGTCAAATGCTCTCTCCAGATCCACAAAACTGCAGAAAACCCTCTGACCTAAAGCCAGATGCTTCTCCACAATGTTGCGCAGGGAGAACACTTGATCCATGCATCCCCTTCCACTCCTGAAACCTCCTTGTGTCTCACACAGTAAACCATCGGACACCATCCTCATTCTCCTTTCAATAATTTTACCATACACTTTTGCTGCCAAACTGGTCAAGCTTATGGCTCTGTAATTTGCGCAGTCAGAACGTGAACCCTTGTTTTTAAACAAAGGCACGATGACTGCGCTATTCCAGTCCCCGGGAACCATTCCCGAGCTCCAACATAAATTGAGGAGCAACAGGAACGCCTCCCAGACACAGGAGCCACCAAGCTTGATCATCTCGGCAGACACCATATCAATGCCCGCTGCCTTACCATTTTTCAAACTTCTTATCGCCCATTCAACTTCATCCATACTGATGCCATCGGAGGACGCCGTCGCCGAATGTTGATCAGCTGTACTTTTATTCATTCAAGCATAATCAATTGAATGGATTTGGATAAAAGTTCGTCTTGGGTTGACTACTTTTTACGCAGGTGAAGTCACGGGCAGAAGTTAGTACATAGTAAAGAATTGATGATGTTGCCAGTCTCAAATTACAATAATCTTCACAAATAATCAGATTCTACACGTTTTTAGTTTAGTTCATATTAGTCATTCTTCGCCAGTAAGTCAAATTGTCACCTTAAACAGTATTACGGTCACACTGTTAATGGTATTTTCTGAAATATGGAGGAAAACGAAAATATTTGTGAAGCACTTTTATATAATACTTTTACACCTTAGCACTTCCTCCGCATCACATTATATAAAATGCCATATTTTTAAATTAACACATTAAAAACATTAAGAAATTGAATATAATACAAGATAATCACACAACGCTTGCATATGCCCGCCAAAACTCCAAAGATTTGATTTGAACCCTTCAACTACACTGAAGCATAGCTAATTGTATATTTTTTTTAGTTTCAGATAATATCCGGTATATTTTACATCTCTACGTACGAAGGGGTCCGGCATGAATTGGGCAACTATGATGTCAGCCCTAAAATGAAGGTAGCCATTTTGTTTATGAATATTACTTTCTTACTGTTTGGTGAGTAGTAAGAATACAATTCACCACCCCCCTATCTTGTATGTGGGTGAACGTAAGAGACGACTAAGGATAATATGCATTTATAACATCTATACTAGAGAAGGAAATCTCGAAAAAAAAAACTATACCAACACGTCTGACCAGCATGGTATAGTCAATTTCCCTCCTATTGTGGAGAAGGCTCGAGCCCAACAGTGGGATATATATAAGAGCTGAGATGTTAATGACGGCGGAGATGGAATGGGTCGGCGGAACTGATGTACTTCGATAGGCTCCAATATGTATGGTTGGTCTTTGACAAGTTTTGACTCGGCTTCTGCCCATTGTTTAGAAGGAATTAGGTTAGAATATAAAAGGTTTTTTTTATTGCTTATGGCAAACGAGTAAACAGCACACCTGATGATAAGTGTCACTGCCGCCCGTGGACATTTGCAATACTAGGGGTATAGCTAGGCCGCTGCCTACCAATACAAACCCGTCCCAGTTGGGCTTTCGTCTCTCTCGCTCACCGAACGAAGCGCAATAGCACATTGCCATTACTCAGCCGTCGATCTTCTGCGAGAGTGTGGTACTACCCCGGATGGACCGGTCCGCGGCTGTAGACAGAGAATTGTCAACTGTATGGTTTGACCACTAACAAATAGTGTTAAATAGTTTGTCAAAAAATAATTAAAAAAAATCAAAAAACCCGACTGCGTAAAAAGTCACCAAAACTACGTACATAATAAAAAAACTGAAAAGAAAAAAACAAGCACTTAGATGGCCGGTGGTCTAGAATTCCATAATATATTATTGAATAAATACTATTGCAGAAAATGAAATATATTTTAATAATAGAACATGACAACTGAACAGTCGGGATCCATTGAAAAATTAGATTTGCTGTCAAATAAAGGATCCCGACTGTTCAGTTGTCATGTTCTATTATTAAAATATATTTCATTTTCTGCAATAGTATTTATTCAATAATATATTATGGAATTCTAGACCACCGGCCATCTAAGTGCTTGTTTTTTTCTTTTCAGTTTTTTTTATTATGTACGTAGTTTTGGTGACTTTTTACGCAGTCGGGTTTTTTGATTTTTTTTAATTATTTTTTTTATTTTATACTTTTTAGTTATAATTACCTAGGTAGCTATAGTTATCTTATTTATTAATAAGTAGGTAAGTACCTAACTATATATAGTTTTTCGACTGAAGTTGAGTACTAAATCGTTAGAAATTGGAGATGGGCGACCGCGTCAGACATTAGATACTTTAAGTAGGACTACCTATGGTATATTATACCTACTAGATACTTCAGTATATGTCCATCCACATCCAGTTATATGAATTTTTCGTCTTTTAATCGTAAATTTCTACTGTCTAAAAAACATATATGTGAGAAAGGTTGTTACGAAACTTTAAATCGATATAGATCCTAAACGGCCAGTCAAATCGAAAAATGTTGAGAGAAAACTAAAAATGATTTTTAAATACCTATTTAACGATACCCCACTCGATATAGTTTGTTGACTTTAATTTTTTTAATTTTCACAAAATGGCGTCCAGTAGTCGCCATATTGAATTTTCATTAACGTCATGTCTTTAGTGACACTCGCCAGATTAAGAGGAATCGATTGACGTACGAATCATAAAAATCGGCCCAGGCGTTTGGTATATATAGTGCTTCAAAGGAACATACAAACATACATACATACATACATACATACATAGACTGTTAAACACAATACCACTCCTTTGCAGTCGGGTAAATAGTTATAGTGAGCCAATCTGAAAAGATAGACATATGCTATGGCGAAGAGTTATTTAAAACTTTGAAAGGGGAACAATTCTCTCGTATATGATTTTCGCGAAACTTTAATCGTTTATGCAGCGGAAGATCTCGAAAGCAAAACATATAGTTGTTTGTAAATTCGTTTAATAACGTCATAAGAAAACATTGATGAAAAATTGCATACTTTTATGAATTGAACAAACATAAACAATTGAAACCGCATTAACTTTTCACTTCAATTTATAAACAGTTTACGTCAAATTCTTAAAATGCAAGAACGCTTAGGCCGATCGTGCCTCTCTATCGCTTGTTCCGCGCTCTCACTTCCACGCTCTACTCAGGCGGAACTTGACACTTAATCGTGCGCGCAGGCGTTCATCGAATTATAAGACGTAACCAAGTCAAAAAAAAAAGTAACATTCTTCATTGTTGCTCCGCTCCTGTTAGTCTTAGCGTGATGATATATAGCCTATATCCTTCCTCCATAAATGAGCTATCTAACACTGAAAGAATTATTCAAATCGGACCAGTAGTTCTTGCTAGAAGCGGGTTCAAACAAACAAATTCTTCAGCTTTATAATTTTAGTATAGATAATATCAGCTCATAAGAGAATTCGTGTGCAATATATATTTTGTTTGTTTGTTTCAGTCGTTTATAGGTGGTGGTTGTGCTTCAATAGTAGGACAAACCATCATAGTACCATTCGACGTGCTCAGCCAACATTTAATGGTGCTCGGACTTGTTAAAGGCAAAGCAGGAGCGAGGAATTCTGTAAGTTTTTATCTTGAAATATCATCATTATCATTTCCACTACTCGGGCTACTCATGTATGTTTGCTTCCTCTGTACTCTGTAGTGGGAGGGAAATTGACCTACTATACCATGTTGGTCAGATGTGGTGGTATAGGGTTTAGATTAGAGGGGGGTCTTGAAAAATACAATGCTTGTTCACAGTGGTTAGTTTGTGATCACTAAGTCAAGCTATATATTTTTATTTTTTAAATAGACACCACCATGCACTAAGGAAATAACTCTTGTATTGCGGAGTGACTTTACAAACATATAATTCATCATCATCATCATCATCTCAGCTCATATATGTCCCACTGTTGGGCTCTGGCCTCCTCCGTAATGGGAGGGAAATTAACCTACTATACCGCGCTGGTCAGACGTGTTGGTATAGGGTTTTGTTTCGAGTTTTCTTTCTCTCACGTAGATGTTATATGCGTTTTATATCCCTTAGTCATCTCTTACGATCACTCGCAGGTACGACAGTGGGTGGTAAATTGTATTCTTACTCCGTCACCACATGGATGAACATATAATTAACGAACACAAATTACGTCCAGACACAGAACAACAGTTTGTAGGAATCGAACCCTTTTTTTTTTTTGTTTTTTTTTCGCAAGGTGGGACCATGGATGTGGTCGCGCCCCGGCAAACAACCCCATGGACCCACCCTGCAAACACCTCTCTTCGCCGTGCGAGCGGACCACCGGTACCTTATCTTTGTCTTCGGTGGCCCGCCCGGCGATATGCCCTCTCGGGTTCCTCTAGGTAGCCTCTAGGTAGGAATCGAACCCACGGCATTGGAAGGTCGGTATGTTAACTAATACACTATCTATGAAGACAAATTGGATGATCATCAAACTCAGGCAGCTTTTCTTTAGCTATTGCTTGCATAAAATGATTTATAACCATATTATATACTTTTAATACGTGAAACGTAGAGGCGTCTTGGCGTATACTATGAGTGGTTACCAAAGGGAGCAATCAATTGTAAAAAAAATGGCTCGCGTTATATGGGTATGTTCCTTTAAAATATTGAATGGGCATGTAAGAAAATGTTTGAAAAGTTAAAGAGAACGCTTGATCTGGTATGGACATGCGATGAGACGGGATGAAAGTAATGTTGTGAGGAAAGTTTTATGTATGAATGTTGATTCGTCTGTGTGGTGATGGACTAAGAATACAATTCACCACCCCCTATCTTACCCGTGGGTGATCGTAAGAGACGACTAAGGGATATAAAACGCATATAACATCTATGCAAGAGAAGGAAAACTCGAAACAAAGCCCTTTACCAACACGTCTAATCGACGCGGTATAGTAGGTTAATTTTCCTCCCGTTAAAGAGGAAGCTCGAGCCCAGAAGTGGGACTTGAATGAGCTGAAATAATGATGATGATGATGTTGAAGTTGTTGTTGCTGGCTTACAAGAATTATTACTATAAGTGTGATGGAATTTGTCCCAAAAAAGTGGTCCTGGATGACTAAAAACGGCCAGTCAACCTGTCGTGTTTCTCATCTCAGTCTATTAAGTAGGCCACGGTATCTACCGATCTGTTGGGTGTGAAATATCTAAATTAATCTTTACCCTTTTAGTTAACTTTTAATCTTTTGTGAAATAAAACTTGATCAAATCTGTAATAGCATACTTTTCACCAAAAATATACCTAATATGCAGAAACCATTCACTTTTGACTTTTAAAGCCCTTCACTTTGATATTACACTGGAGGGTTTTGAAAAGCACAATATTTTTTTTACCCTTATATTAAAAACGCATTAATTTTTTACATATTTAATTCGCTATTTTATGAATTTCTACCTGTTCAACGACGCTCGCACCAATGTGAGACATTTAATGACGTATATATTTTTCAAAATCGGTTGAACTATTGACTAATTAGGAACAGACATACCTACAAGTTAAACACATAACTCATTTCGAGCATCGCGGGCGACAGGTAAAAATATTTCTTAATTCATTTTAAAATATTATTTTCAGCCAATGAATCCTCTGGGTTTAGACCTTGAAAAGCGAATGTCCAAAGCAGCTCTTGCCAAGGAAGTGGCTGTTCGGGTATACCGATTGCATGGCCCGCTTGGGTATTACCGCGGGTATACAGCAAGCCTTGCGGCCTACGTCCCTAATTCGGCACTCTGGTGGGCGCTCTATACTGCCTATCAAGGTGAGTGAAGTAGTTCTTTTATAAATATTTTTTTTGACAAGCTATGATCTGGACCCACTACTCCCATCTCATTCAGGGCTACACTTCTATCGCCCCAAATGATAACATAACCGGACCTCTTTCCGCAATGTAACACTAGACTTTGGTGACCTGATCAAGCTATCCATAAAACGCCACCAAGTGCAGTCCAGTGCTATTACATATTATATTAGGGGAAAGTGCTCTAATCGCCGCGCTTCGCGATCGCAGTGTGGTGTTATACGGTTCTCGGTAGAGTGCTGCTACCCACTCGTCCGGTGAAGTCAAAGCCGATTTTTACAAATGCTGGCGATAATTGTATTCTCATTTATTGCCAGATTGTTTCCATTACTAAAAATTAATGATATTGCCAGATTGTTTCTATTACTAGAAATTAATGACATTGCCAGATTGTTTCTATTACTAGAAATTAATGACATTGCCAGATTCTTTGTATTATTGTAAATTAATGACATTGCTATAATTTTTGTAATACTAGAAATTAATGACATTGCCAGATTGTTTCTATTACTAGATATAAAATGATAATTGCCAGATTATCTGTATTATTAGAAATTAATGACATTTCCAGATTGCTGATATGAATTTTAATGACATTGCCAGATTGCTGATATGAATTTTAATGTCATTGCCATATTACTATTGCTAGATATAAAGTGTGATATATTTATATTACAGATGAGCTGATCAAGATAACTCCATCATGGGTGTCGCACCTGTTCATACAATGTGTAGCGGGCACCCTTGGGGGCTTCACTACCACCTTCCTCACCAACCCCCTGGACATAGTGCGAGCGAGGCTACAGGTACTTACTGCCATCATTTTCAGCATCAATCTTCTATGAACATAGATGATTCATAGTACTTTTATCTTTTACTTACTGCGGGATTCGTACAAAGATGTGATTGTATTACCACGGAAAAGGCAGCAGCTTTCTCCTGGGTAAATTATTTCACCACATCTGCTGTGGGGATTACTGCTTTGTACTTTTGTGTGTAAATAGTGAATATTAATAGGCTGAATGAATGGATGGCACAAACAAAACACTCTGTCTACAGCCGCGGGCCGGTCCGTCCGGGGTAGTACCACACTGAGCAGAAGATCGACATCTGAGTAATGGCAATGTGCTATTGCTTCGTTCGGTGAACGAGAGAGCCGGAAGGCCAATTCGTCAAATGGCCCATTCGATATATTGAGATGACAGAGTCCTACGTGGGTGATCGTAAGAGACGATTAAGGGATATAAAATGCATATAACATCTATGCAAGAGATTGAAAACTCGAAACAAAACCCTATACCCACACGTCTGACCAGCGTGGTGTAGTAGGTCAATTGCCCTCCCATTACGGAGGAGGCTCGAGCCCAACATTGGGACATATATGAACTGAGATGATAGGCCTTTTTCTTAATCATATCTGGTATTTATTTAACAGGTAGAAGGTGTGGGCACTATGCGTCAAGTATTCAAATCATTATGGGTCGAAGAGGGTCTGGTTGGTCTCTACCTCAAAGGTTTGTCGGCGCGACTGGTGCAATCGGCCTGCTTCTCATTCTCCATCATATTAGGTTACGAAACAATAAAAAGAGTTGCCGTCAGCGCCGAATATAGACCAAGAGTGCGTTGGTAATTAAATAAAGATTCAAAGTATTTATTGTGGTTTTATTTTAATGGTTTTTTTTTAATTTTGTTGTGTGGTAGCGGCTATGAATACTACCAACCCTTACTTAGCTCGTGGATGTCGTAAAAGACGACTAAGAAACTTATATCGACCTGGGCCAACTCCATCTGATGCCGTTCGGTCAACAATTACATTCACAAGGAGGGTTGACGTCTGGCAGGCGGCCGGTCATAAAACTATTGCCAATAACTTTTACAATATGTACTATGAAAAAAGAGTACATATTGTATCGACCCCAAGTAATTGGGATAAGAATAGGTGAATGAATGATGATGATGATGTAAAAGCTAGAGATAAAGAATACTATCTTTGAAAAATAACACATGTCCGCCGAAATATAAATTAGGGTGGCGCTACCGTAGCATCAGGGTAAGATTTAAATAGCGCGCCGTAAGTTACTGAAGTAGCGAGGTTAGGATAAAGAAATAATTCCTCATTTGAGCTTATCACCGTCTACTGTTGGAGGCCTCCCTCATGAGGCCGTTTGTATCCAACGACGCCCAGCAACCTTAACCAGGTCTTCTGTCCATCTAGTTCGTCCTAAACTGCGTCCCCCGATACCTGGTCGCCATTCGAGAACCTTTCTTCCGCAACGGTCGGTACGTCAAGCGATGTGGCCTGCCCATTGCCATTTCAGCGTGCTAATACTTCGTGCTATGTCGGTTACACCCGTTCTTCTGCGGATTGCCGTATTGTGGATTCTATCGAAAATAATTAAAGAAATGAACAATAAACTGAGTACCATTATATGTAAAAAAAGATAACGAGTATAAAATGAAATTACTGAAATTTAGCATTTAATATGCTTGATTATTTATAAAAACTCGATTACGAGCGAAAAATGATTGTCACAAGTGAGATTCGAATCCACACCTATTGGAAATCCGATCCAATCGTGACGGCACACATCTCCTTAAAGACGAAAATATAATACGATGCGAGAATTGAATGTCTTACTTGTTCACGGTGGTGTAAGTTGCAGCACGATTGGGACGGATTTCCAATAGGTGAGAGGTTTGAATCCCACTTGTGACAAGCATTTTTCGCTCATAATCGGTTTTTATATAATAATATTTGATATAAAATTAATGATAGACTATATTAAAAAAAAAATCACAACTAATAAAACATTTTACAAGGTTAAAATTATTTTTGATGTTTACACGACTACCTTGGAACTCCCGTGACCATGAACTCTGAAAAATGTTTAAAATACTGGCAAAGTTAAATTTAAACACATAGGTACACGATACAATTCGTAGAAATAGCTTTATCATTTTATTAAACTATTTTTGACTACGTAAGTAGATTAGACACTAGCGCCATTCCTGCTATTTTCAGAACTGTTAATATCGTTTTAATAGTATAATTATGTATGATTATATTAATTAAAGCTTTCCATTAGACAGTTTTCATTTATCCTACGCCTGATGGGGTGGATAGGGTGGCCCTAGCCGAGGCCGCGGGTGACTAGACCGGGGAAAAGTACGTCACCCGCAGAGAGGCTGAACGCATGAGGGTTACGCCCCGGCGGTAAGCCGGCGGATGGCCACGGGCGTCAGGTTCATGAAATTTAGCATGCAAAGGGTTCCGGAGGCGACTAATCGATCTAGCTAGGTTTTAATTATAGACAATATTGTTTTGTCAGTATTTTTAGGCAACAAAAAATATAATTTTTCGTTGGCTGAAAACTATTAGTGCTTGGCCGGACTGGCAGCGCGGTGCGGTGAGCGGCGCGGGTGCGGGAATGCGCGCGATTGTGCCTGCCCGCAGTCGACCGCGGCAACAACGCGCGCGGTTAACTCGAACTATAGTTCGAGTAGTTAGGTAGTTTTCCAATTACAGAGCATTATGCGACTCAGTGGCGCACAATGCCCAATTATGCTGATGCTTAATTGGAACGTGAATTAGTTTTTAAATGCACCAGCAGAGTGCGCTAATAAAATAAATAATAAAATTGTATTCACATTTTAAATGTGGAATATAAAAAAAAGTCAATGTTTGTACCTTCATTCATAATTATATATTTTTTTAACACAGGTTGAATTAACTTTGATTATTTCCAAAAAACTACAACGAAACGAAAGCTTTAAAATTTTTTCACCAATAAATAATATTACTAACGATAATATAAATAAAGCATTTCGATCAATATGTCAACTTAAAGAATTGTTTGTCAACTTAAAGAAAAAACACTTGTTAATTTTCAGTCACTAAGTTGGTATCGATTGCACGCATCAAACGAAAGCACTACTTTTAAGAGTGCTCGATTGTGCGAAGCGTTTATAGTTGGAACATTCAACGTTAAGCATTATGCCGCATAATGCGCTCCAGTGCTGTAATTGGAAAACTACCATAGTCTATAAAATATAGCATGATCTCTGTGACAGTTCTCACTAGTGCCGTACGCTTACGATGCAGTCCGTATTTTTGTCGATATATATCCTTATTTTTTAAAGTTATTTGCTACTGCAATTGAAAAATAATACACGACAATTTTATTGAACTCAAATGGATGGATGAATCGATTATAAATTGAAAACAATTAATGAAAATCTTATTGAATTTAAATTAATAGATTTTATTTAATTTAAACTAAAGCTGTTAATTAATTATTTTTATTATTTGAAAGGAATACATCCAAGTTCATCGTCACTATTATCATCATCGCTGGAGCATTCCTGTAGGTTGATGATGAGTTCTTGGTCACAGATTATTTCATGAATAATCATGTTTATTTTATAAACGAAATTATCTTTTTAATATAATAGAAATGGTCTTATTAATATTATAACTGATGTCTGAATACTAAATTAACACAGTAAGTACACACAATTTACAAGTAAACACAATTTACTGATTTTATAGAGTAACCATGTGGTTTATATAGGTAATGTATTGGTTTTACTTGTTTTATAAATAATGAATAAGAATGTTATCGACTTACGTTTATCGATTGCCCCATCTCTATCTTATTCTCAGTTCAGTATGACCTTGTACTTGCGTAAGCACCATACTTTTATAAAATGGTTACTAAGTATTTTAAAACATATGAAGTAATAGTTTTTGTGTAAATATTCATATTTTTATATTCATAATTCAGTTGAGATATAACTGCCACCTAAAGAATGAAAATATAGGCGATATAATCAATTGTGGTAGGACCACGCTGTTGACAGTTTTCTGTCTAAAGCCGCGGGCCGGTTCGTCCGGGGTCGTACCACCACACTCTCGCAGAAGATCGACGTCTGAGTAGTGGCAATGTGCTATTGCGCTTCGGTCGGTGAACGAGAGAGCCGGAAGCCCAATTGGGTGGGCTTGGGGATTTTATTGGTAGGCAGCGGCCCAAGCTATACCCTTGGTATTGCAAAGGTTCATGAGCGGCAGTGACACTTACCATCAGGTGTGCTGCTTGCTCGTTTGCCACCTTAAGCAATAAAAAAAATACAAATTAAAATTGTAATAATGACGCGTATTCATAATTACTTCATCGGTTTTGTCGCTATCTGTCACAGAGATCAAGCTATATTTTAAGGACTATAGTTTGAGATGCCCGCTCCCGTGTGGGTTGTCACTTGCCGCCCGCGCACTCACTGCGGTCTAGTGTTGCATATCGATAGTCTACTGTCGATAGACAATCAATTGTCTATCGATAGTTTACGTATAAGCAATAGTATCAATAGTATATCGATTTTATTGTAATACGTAAATACTATCGATAGTATCGATAGCTCTCCACGAGCAATACTATTAATAACAACGATACTATCGATAGTGATTCATTCGATAGTATCAATACTATCGATAGTATCGCTAATACCATTAGTTTTAAATTAAAACTATCGATACTATCGACTATTTTGGACTATCGATAGCAAGCTACTATTCGATAGTATTGTTGTCTAAAGTTATGTTATGTATTAAGCTAAGTACTGACATTATTATTAAAGAAATTTATTTAAATTTGCGTCATCATAGAGTAGAACAAATTTTAGTCAGGTGAATATTAAATTTGTGATACTAACAAAGTGAAACAATTATAATAGCAATACTTGCTGCTGTCAATATTTTTTGAGTTTCGGTGGGAATGTGGAAGTATTATGTCATATTCTTGGATTATTTAATTTTTCTAGTGTGTTTATCACTATCACACAGTGATATATTACATTCATTGGTATATACTAAGACTGCGTCTGCGTCTGCGTGGGCCAAGACCTGGGCGTGGGCCCCGGCGTCTTCGTGAGGCACCTTGGGCCAAGACCTCGGCGTGGCCCAAGGTGCCTTCGTGGGCGAAGTCGTTGGCTTGGGCTATGGCGTCGGCGTGGGCAAAGATGTCGGCGTGGGCCAAGACGTCGGCGTGGGCCAAGACGTCGGTGTGGGCCAAGGCGACGGCGTGCGCCAAGGCGTCGGTGTGGGCCAAAGAATCAGTGTGGGCCATGGCGTTGGTGTGGGCCAAAGCGTCTGCGTGGGCCGTGCCGTCTGCGTGGGCCGTGGCGTCTGCGTGGGCCAACGCGTCGGCGTGGGCCTGTCGGTGTGGGTCAAAGCGTCTTTGTGGGCCATGGCATTGGCGTGGGCCATGGCATTGGCCATTGTGCTGGCGTGAGCCAAGGCGTCGGCGTGGCCTAAGGCGTCGGCGTGGGCTACGGCGTCGGCGTGGGTTAAGGCTTCTGCGTGGGCTAAGGCATCTGCGTGAGCCAAGACCTGGGCGTGGGCCCAGGCGTCTTCGAGAGCCAAGACCTCGGCGTGTTCCAAGGTGTCTTCGTGGGCCAAGTCGTTGGCTTGGGCCATGACGTCGGCGAGGGCCGTGGTTTTGGCGTGGGCAAAGATGTCGGCGTGGGCCAAGGCGTCGGCGTGTACCAAGGCGTCGGCGTGGGCCAAGGCGTCGGCGTGGGCCAAGGCGTCGGCGTGGGCCAAGGCGCCGACGTGGGCCCAGGCGTTAGCGTGGGCCCAGGTGTCAGCGTAGGCCGTGGCGTCTGCCTGGGCCTGTCGGTGTGGGCCAAGGCGTCGGTGTGGGCCAAAGCGTCTGCATGGGCCGTGGCGTTGGCGTGGGTCTAGGCGTCGGCGTGGGTCTTAGCGTCGCCGTAGGTCTAGGCCGCGGCATGAGCGAAGTGTTGGAGTGGGCCCGTACGTCAGCTTGGGCGTGGGCGTGGACATCATCACGGGTCTTGGCTGCGTCTTGGCGTGGATGTCTGCGTGGGTCTAGGCATCAGCGTGGGCATGGGCTTGGGCGCACAACGCGTCGATGTGGGTATAGGCGTGGGCAAGGGTGGTGGCGTGGCTCTAGGCGTCGGCGTGAGCATGGGCCTTGGCGTCAGCGTGAGCGAAGGCGTCGGTGTGGGTGTAGGCGTGGACGAAGGCGTCGGTGTGGGTAAAGGCGTGGGCGAAGACGTCGGGGTAGGTGTAGGCGTGGGTTTGGGCGTGAGCCTTAGCGTCGGTGTGGATGTGGGCGTTGGTGTGGGCGTGAGCGTCGGCGTGGGCGTCTATTACACGGAGAGTTGGTTACTAAGGGCTTTCAACCCGAGTACCTTTCAACTGAAGTTGGTTGAAATCAACCTTTATTATTTCAAGAAGTAGTAACTATAAAATATAAAAATTATTAAATAAAATTATAGAGCCATCATTTAACAATGTTCATTTAACAATCGTAAATAAATCATACATTTTATTACTTTATAGATAAGCTATATATTCTTAAACAATTAAAAAATTGTTTGCATCACAAATAGTTTTAATAGTTATTTGGACTACCTGGCCAACATTATATACATATAGCATGTGTCAACTTCCCTCCTACTTTGGAAGAGGCTTGAGCGCAGCAGTGGGATATATATGAGCTGAACTGATAAAACTACTGTATTAAGTAATACAAATATTTTCTTACATCACATATAAATTAATTATTTTGAATTGACCCTTTTAGTGACATAAAAGGCGAGCGTCGATTTTAATAACGTAAATGACCATAACTTTTTTCATTGACATAAATATTTCAATGAAGCAAAGAGCTCCGAGTTGGGCTTAATCTACTTGTGAAAACTGCACCACAATCCATTGCGACCGAGGCAACGGAAGAGTGGTGTGCGGCCTCATAACCCACCGTGTTCTCCACCGACATTAGGGTGATAACTGGTACAGCTTCGGTGGGTTACCCTTTCGGGTATCATCACCATCGACGCCCCGGCAACAAACAACTATGATGCCGAAGCGTCGCCGTCACGAGGTCGACCTCTCTGCGAGCGATGGACTAATACCCGGTCCATCTACCTGCGATTATTACACCAATTACAGTATTTAATATTGGAACGAAGTTTTGGAACGAAGTTCCTTGTCGCGCGTTGCGAAAGGGGGCTAGACGGAAAAAATTAAGACCAAAAGTTGTCACGACACAACAAAGTTGTAACGACACAACATAAAACAAAGTCGCTTTCTCTGTCCCTATATCGCTATTTATGCTTAAATCTTTAAAACTACGCAACGGATATTGATGCGGTTTTTTTATAGATAGAGTGATTCAAGAGGAAGGTTTATATGTATAATTGCCAGGCTTATATCCTCTGTAAGCTTGCTCTGGAACATGCCACATGTAACTGCCCATGGGAGACACAGCTTTCTCTCAAGTCTACTCCCGGTACCTTAAGAGTTTGACCTTGAGCTCTGTTTATGCTCATTGCAAAGCAGACTGAAGGCAAACTGCACTCTCTGGAATTCGAAGGGATAATTTTGATGGTATTAGAAGAATCCTAGGAATAAATACAGACTTTGCTCGAGAACAACCGGTCAGTATAGTTACCCCGATTACATAGCGATGTAATGTTTTTTCTTGCAAACTGGTGGCATTGTATAATTTTGGTGGATCTATATTGCGCAGCAATATGATTGGAGCGCCAACTCTCAATTGATGTGAAATTCGACTGGTTATCTTAATCGGTGTTTATCACTTACTCGAAAGATTTATTTTGATATTCGAGCCCTTCGAATGATCTCAAATATTTGTAGTAGCATACATGGACCCAGCTGATTAACATCAACGTCCTATCTCCCTATCGCATCTTACTGATTGTTCCTAATATATCTCAAACTTTCCATCTCATTTTTTGGAAACATGTTAATTAAAAACTAGGTAATCAGCGAACGAAATTATAGCAGATGACTATCTTCTCTTTTCTTAATCATAAGGTAAAAATAAACAGTGGCAGTACAAAATTAAATTAATATTTTTTTATCGGTGTTTTTGGGTAACAGCTATTTTATGAGCGATGGATTTCAGTTATACGATGCAAAGTATTATCACGGTACTCAATTACAATATTCCGCTTAGAAAAATACTGTCCAACAATTTCAAACTCTACGTTCCTATGAGACCATGTCCTTAAAGTACCTCTCTAAACCTTCAAATGTCGTACTAATACAGTGCAGTACTTTTAAGACATTCCAATTTTAAAGAGTATTCGCATTGTAACAAGCTTTTATGTGAGTTCAACCTTTTTAGGGTTCCGTACCCAAAGAGTAAAACGGGGCCCTATAACTAAGACTCCGCTGTCCGCCCCTCCGTCTATCATAACTCATGAACCATGATAGTTAGACAGTTGAAATTTTCACAGATGATGTAAAACAGAACCAAAATTTATTTGTTACGGCGAAGGAAAAATATTCACGTAATACAAGAAACTCAAATAGATTAGTACTTAAATTTAAGCCTAAAACTACAACATACATGAAGAATTGTTACGCCATGTGCATACAGATATATAATAGCATACCACAGTATATTAAATCGTTACCGCTTCAACAATTTAAAATACAGTTAAAAGCCTGGTTACTGGACAAAAATTTTTATAGTGTAAAAGAAATGTGTTAATTAAATATATGTTTGTATAGTAGGGAATTAACTGTTTTAAGACTTGGTATTCTGCCATGACACTGTATATACCTATAGATATAATTTTAAGTTTCACATGCCTTTACTGGTTAAATAGACGAACTAACTACTAGATATAATGAACAACTCATGTACTCTATTTTATGTGAACAATAAATCATTTCATTTCATTTCATATATTTCTGTTGCCGCTATAACGACAAATACTAAAAATAGTATAAAATAAATATTTAAGGAGGTCCCATACAACAAACGTGATTTCTTGCTGCTTTTTGCTCGATATTGGTAACGGCAGCAGGTAGACGCCTGAAATATTTACAGAATATTTAGTTATATAATTATTCACTTTAGAAATAAAAAACTAAATTAAAAATGAAACAAATATAGAAATATTTAAGAGCGGTACCCATTCAACATACATGATTTTTTTGCCGTTTTTATAGATATACGGAACCCGTCATGCGCGACTCCAACTCGCACTTGTCAGGTTGTTTGAATAAAATCGAATTTAGTTTTTAAGCATGTGTCAATTAAAATGTCATAATTTTAAATTAAAAACACAAAGAAATACTGATATGAGCTTTGAAGCAAATCACCCCCAAAATAACGTTCTACCCCTTTTAAACCCGGTTAAAAAATGAATTTCAATAAAACACGAAACACATCTTTCATTAATTCCGTTAGAGAATGTTTATGCAAAATTTGAAATAGATTGAATCAAGGAATAATATTATCCTATACAAACTTTGCTACGCTTTTTCATTCCCTTAGGGGCGAAATTTCAAAAAATCCTTTCTTATCGGAAGCCTACGTCAAACAAAGAACACACCCTCGAAGTATCAGATCTCTACGATCAGCGGTTTAGGCTGTGCGTTGTTCCATCATTAAGGACAAAGAATTATATATATATATATATATATATATATATATATATATATATATATATATATATATATATATATATATATATAGATAATTATTATATTGTGGCAATCCACTAGTTTAAAAATAAAACTACGATTAAAAAAACCGACTTCAAAAACTGAAAAGTACAAAATAACTTAAAATACTATTATTTGTATGTGCTATCTATTGATAGGTTTGAAATCGGTGCCAAGCCCTAAACAAAATTATAAACAGCTTACTTACTGTAATGAAATTCCTACACTAAAGATACCGACACCGGCACCGACTGTACTTTTCAGTTTTTGAAGTCGGTTTTTTTAATTGTAGTTTTATTTTTTATTGTTTACTTTTAGTGTTACAGACACACATAGGTTGTTCTATTAGTAGCAGGGCTTGAGTTACTCGTTCATTTGTCGCACACATACTTAATGCTAATTTTAGACTTATATGGTTTCCTCATGGGTGCCATTGTCAGAATTGGACCAAACTAACGTGGGAACATGCGGGAAGCACCAGCTTTCAAATAAAAAAAATATCATTAAAATCGCTTCGCGCAGTCGAAAGTTATGAGGTAACGAACATAAAAAAAAATACAGACGAATTGAGAACCTCCTCCTGTTTTGAAGTCGGTTTAAAATCTAACAGAAACTATTAAACTACCATTCCCAAATATCAAATCCATTGGGTTCTTTTTCATTTATGGCACTCTAAAAATATTGGTGGTAAGAATATTGGTGTAAAGATGCGAAAGGGAATGCTCCGATGGTTCGGACATGTGGAAAGAATGCCGAACGAACGTCTGGTTAAGAAGATATACAATGCGAAAGTGGAAGGATGTAGGTACCGAGGGAGACCGAGACTAACCTACCTAGACCAGATCGGTCAGGTACTGAAGGAAGGTGGAGTCAAGAGTCTCCGAAACCGGCGAGCGTGTATGAAGAGAATTATGAATGTTGAGGAAGCGAGTGAAGTATGCAGAGATAGAGTTCTCTGGCACTCTGTTCTCTCTGCCTACCCTGCAAGGGATATGGCGTGATGATATGTATGTATGTATGTATGTAAAAATTGAGGAAAGCTTCCACGAAGTATAGATACACAGGAGTCCGAACGTAATGTTAAAAGAATGGTCTCAATTTAGGGGACAGAACTTTTTGCCGGTAGAGCGCGCCACTTTTCAAGATTTACGTGCATAGATCAATATACCTTTATTTACGTGGAAAGTTTTGTTGCTATTAACAGCTCTGAAAAGTATTCTATAAGCGATAAAGCATCATTGCTGTTTATTTGGATGTAGGAAACCAGGGAACCATTCATTTCCAAAAGAAAAAAGCTAGAAAACTATGAAAAGCAGCAACTCGTAAAGACTTTCAACCCAAAGAACATTTTAAAGTATTTATATTTCATTTCGTAATCGGATTTTATAAATAATTAAGCATATTAAATGCTAAATTTCAGTAAATTAAATTTTAAAATATGTTCAGCATATTTTAAATCCGAAGATTTCATTCAAATTGGAAAGCATTCAGGTGATTTAATCTCATTTATAGAATAACATTTACTTTTATCACCTAAAACAAGTATTTATGATTTTATTCCTAACATAACCTAAAATCTTAATTATTATTTCCAGGACTAAATAATACCAGGCGCATTTTAAAGAAAGGAATGGTGCCTTCAGTAATTCCATGGACTATAATTGAAGATATAAAGTCTAAACAAAGGCGAGAACGTGGTCAGCGCGTGATTCTAAACGAAATTTGTGTTTTTCATGTATTGAAAAGTGTGATGGCTTAGCTCATACTCCAAGTGTTGCTACAGCTACATGCAATACTTCATCCAAGGCGACAGCATTGGACATTGGCGTCGATTGTGTTGAAGAAATTGTGATCCAAGAAAATAGTGTATATAACTCGGAAAATGTGCAAAATAATATTGGTATCTATTGTTATAATAACTTATAAAAGAAGTTGTCTTAGGTCTGAGTGTTGAAGACCAGTTCTTTTTGACATTATACATTGTAGATTGTACAGAATATATTACATTGTAGATTGTACAGAAATACCTATACAATGACTTGTTAATCCAGCTACACAAAGAGCCGCATGGAGTTCATACAAGAATCGTTCTACTGTTAAGTATGAAGTAGGTGATGCTCACCAGTGATAGGCAAATTGTAGAAAGAAGTGTACTTTATCGACAAAGGAGACAGTATTACGGCTGACCAAGGGTTTAACGTGCAAGACTTATTTGTTCATAAAGGTGTTGTTGCTGTAAATCTACCTTCATTTTTTAAGGGAAAAGGTCAGTTGCCTGGTATGACCGTTGTAGCAGATCGGAAACTTTCTTCAAAGAGAACACACATTGTACATGTTATAGATTTAACTAAAACCTATTGTATATTGCACATTCCTGTGAATATTATGTTCCTCTCATGTCAAAAATATATTTTGTATGTGTTATGACATGTAACTTCCATGAATATATTGTTAAAACTACAGCATAACTTCTTCCACTCTCTATTTTTTAACTTTAATAAAGTTTTCATTTACTATTTTTGTATTTTTATTTAAAACAATTTTTATAAAGTAAATAAACTCATTTATCAAAGTAAACTCATTTATTAATCAATAATTTAGCAATCACATGTGGGTATTGCTTAACATTTAAATTATTTATAGGAAAATTTGAGATACTTTAAACTTTAACAAACAGATGTAAATATCGCTTAATATTTAAATTATTTAAAGAAACATTTGACATACATTTAACTTCAAAAACCACATTATAAGTATTGCTTATTATTAAAATAATAATTATTTGTAGAATCATTTGGCATAGTTTTTACAGAGTACTTTTTCTAGTAATGCTGGTTGGAAATAGTCTTCATATAACATATCTAATTTGTTTTCAATCTCCTTTATAAACGTGTCATTCCAGGGTACGTCAATTATGGTCCATTCTACAAATGTGTAAATGAATAAACTAGCATACTTTCTGTACATAGCATACTTTCTGTACCTGTAACCATCAACTGGCCTTGTATTCGATAGTAATATGGATGTGTCTTTTCTAGACACAAATTGCCATATTTATTTTCCACAAGTAAGGAATTGTTTCATCACTAATTGCATAATTACTTTGATTGTAAGGGCACTTTACCTCTAAAATCGTTTCTTTGCCAATAAGTCCATCAGGAGACGCCCCCAAATATGGCTTATTTTTAGATAAAAACAATCCACATTTCTGCACCTTCATTGCAGTATATTCTTCATAAAAATGTATAGCCCCTGACTCACAGTCTTTTCCATGTAGTGATTGTTTGCTTTTGAACTCTAATGTATTCAAAATTCTTTGGGCTACATTATTTTTTGCTTTTATAGAAACTGCTTTGCAACATGTATGGAAGTAACTAGCTGTTATATGATTTCTGCGAATTTTATGCCATTGAAAGTTATCAGCCTGATTTCTCGTCAATTGTTCAATATCTCTTATATCGCTGTCTGTTATATCACCAGATTGGTCACATATTGAAGGAAGGTGGAGTCAAGAGTGTCCGAAACCGGCGAGCGTGTATGAAGAGAATTATGAATGTTGAGGAAGTGACAGAGTGCCAGAGAACTCTATCCTTGCATACTTCACTAGCTTCCTCAACATTCATAATTCTCTTCATACAATATTACATCACAATGATGTAAGTTTAGCAAAATTTCTTTTTCCAGGTTTGCAGCATAACTATGGTCATTTACAACACCATAAATATTTGCTGGATAAATTATATGCTTAAATGGCATTGTGCTGTGGAAATGGCCGATATAATTTATAGTCATATATTGAATTTTTTACTTGTTTTTATCAGCATTTAGTTTAGTGGGATGTATAGGAAGATACATCCGTGTGGTGACGGAGTAAGAATACAATTCACCACCTCCTATCTTACCCGTGGGTGATCGTAAGAGACGACTAAGGGATATAAAACGCATATAACATCTATTGCAAGAGAAGGAAAACTCGAAATAAAACCCTATACCAACACATCTGACCAGCGTGGTACAGTAGGTTAAGTTCCCTCCCATTACGGAGGAGGCCCCAGCTTGACAGTCGGACATACCATGTATGTCACAGCCCATGGGCTGTGATGATAATGATGATGGGAAGATAATTACTATTTTCGATTTTTTAATACAATTCACCACCTCCTATCTTACCCGTGGGTGATCGTAAGAGACGACTAAGGGATATAAAACGCATATAACATCTATTGCAAGAGAAGGAAAACTCGAAATAAAACCCTATACCAACACATCTGACCAGCGTGGTACAGTAGGTTAAGTTCCCTCCCATTACGGAGGAGGCCCCAGCTTGACAGTCGGACATACCATGTATGTCACAGCCCATGGGCTGTGATGATAATGATGATGGGAAGATAATTACTATTTTCGATTTTTTATTTTTCTTGAAGGTAATTTGTAAGCTTTAAGAGGAGTCCTAAAATAGTTTAAAGGCTTATGAAAACTTTGCAGATGTTGTGTACATGAAACATTTACAATAATTTTTCTTTTCGTCGACTACACAACCATGAAGAGCACAACACCTTCCCATTTCTTTTTATTATTATTTTATATTTAAATTAATTAAATTCAACATTCACGAACCAACGCGCTTTTACGTGTAATATTGATAATAGCATCGGTACGTCCACGAAGTATAGATACATACAACATATTTATATATATTCATGTATATTTATCATTATACATATTTATATATATTCATGTGTATATATATATAGATATATGTATCTATACTTCGTGGGTGCAACCTAAACCCTAGCGCAGCCAGTGGCAGAAAAAAGAACTAAGATCTGGGTTTACTTTTGTGACCAAAAATACTATGGAAAAGTCTATACCGTTCGGACTCCTGTGTATCTATACTTCGTGAAAGCTTCTAATGCCAAGTGTAATTACAGCTAAAAATACTTTAAATGTGGCGGCAAGGTTAGGCTACTGTTAGTTTTCTAAGAAAAACATGTCACTTCGTTCGTAATGGTATCACACTTTAGAAGAAACTAGATATTAGAGCAAAAGTAATTTGCTACAGCGCTTCTTTCGCTGAGCGAGAGAGATGGAACCACAAGCTTTATTTTGCTATAAGGAGCGATCTTCTTGTTTATTTAATATTATTAAGATAAATGGGCGACAGTAAATAGGCTGCTTGACGATCTGCTAATAGAGTCAATAAAAATCTTTCCTTAAAACCTGAAACATTCGTCATGATGCCGCCCAAACCGAGGTCGTGGATGTGATATTTTGTTTATATTTTGATATACCTAGTTCTAACTCATCATTCACCTACTCTTGTCCCAATTACTTGGGGTGGACGCATAATGAACGAGTAAATATTACAAAAGTTATTATCAATAGTTTTATGACCGGCCGCCTGTCGGACGTCAGTGCTCCTTGAGAATGTAATTGTTGACCAAACGGCATCAGATGTAGTTGGTACAGGTCTATAAAAAGCTCATAGTCATCTTTTACGATATCCACGAGCAAAGTAAGGGTTGGTAGTATTCGTAGCCGCTACCACACAGCAAGAATATAACTAGTTTACCTATCTGTAATTTACGGAAACCTAAAATAGAGGATGAATTCAATTTCCAAGTGTAATTTTTAGCTAAAAATACATTGAATGAAGCAATGTCAATGGCCTGATAAAAATATCTTTATGGTTTGCAATCGGTCTGAAATAATAAGTTGTCAAATTTATGATCAAACACTTTCGAATGTAGACAAAAGGTATTACGAAATAAATAATTGTTGATACGCGAATTCTTTTATTAGCTATGCCTGTGTCTTTTGCTAGTTTTAATGATTTTTTCTTTTTTTTATTGCTAGTGGTGGCAAACGAGCAAGCAGCACAACTGATGATATGTGTCACTGCCAGATATGGACCTTTGAAATTTCAACAGTATAACTAGGCCGCTGCCCACCTATTTAAACCCAAACTCACCCTATTGGACGCTACTCGTTGCTAACGCTCGCGCTGGCCTGTAACATGTATACTACGCGCATACGTTCGAATGCCATTGCGTTTAACGTTTAATGCAACCTTGTTGGAAGTCGCATTAGAAGTTTCACGGTCACAGAGATCAAGCTATATTTTAAGAACTATAGGATTTTTTGATGTAAAAAAAAACGGGCTGGTGTCTACCAACCCGTTTTTTTGTGACGTCTGTCACATGTACAAGAGGGATTTTAATTATTATTAGGTCCTTACATATGAAATTAGCGTTTTGTCGTACTGACCATTTTGATCTGAAATATCTCCTATTTGGTTAAGAATTCCAAATTCAAATTTATAAATTCATTTAGCTGGTACATTTGAGTTTTGAAAACAGTCATTCATTTGTTTTTCATTATTTTTTTCTTTGGTGTCGCTTATTACCGCACAATGGCAAACATGAAATATCGGTATATTTACGAGTACGAGTTTTACCGTGGCACCAGTGCTGCAGAAACAGCTCGAAGGATTAATGACGTGTACGGCGCTAATGTTGCAAAAGAAAGCACAGTACGTTTTTGGTTTCAACGTTTTCGTTCTGGAAATTTCGACCTTCAGAACAACCCCGTGGACGGCCGGATACCAAAGTGCAAAATGAAGAATTAAAGGCTATTAAGGAAGCGGATCCATCACAAAGCACTTCAGAGATAGCTGCAGGCCTCGGGGTAAGTGACAAAACTGTATTAATCCACTTGAACCAAATTGGGAAAGTAAAAAAAACTTGAACGATGAGTACCTCATGAATTGAGTGAATGGAACTGCAAACACGCGTCGACTGCTGTGTTACTTTGCTCAACCGACATGATAATGAGGGGATTTTAAATCGGATCATTACTTGTGTTGAAAAGTGGATACTGTATGATAATCGGACGCGCTCGTCGCAATGGCTGAACCCTGGAGACCCAGCCAAATCCTGCCCTAAACGAAAATTGACTCAGAAAAAGTTACTTGTGAGTGTTTGGTGGACTAGCGCTGGTGTCGTTCACTACAGCTTTCTATAATCTGGCCAAACGATTACGGCAGATATCTATAGTCAGCAACTGCAAACCATGAAGGAAGAACTAGCTGCTAAACAACCGAGATTGGTCAATCGCTCTAGGCCACTGCTGCTTCACGACAACTCAAGACCATACACACTGCACAACAAACAACCACTAAGTTAGATAAGTTACAATTGGAATGTCTGCGACATCCACCGTACTCCCCGGACCCTGCTCCAACAGATTACCATTTTTCCGGGAATTGGACAACTTCTTACAAGAAAAAAAATTCAACTTCGATGCGGCGGTCCAAACCGCCTTCAAAGAGTTTATTGATTCTCGCCCCCATGTTTTTTTTAGTAACGAGATCAATGAACTACCTATGAGATGGCAAAAGTGCATAGATAACAACGGTGCATACTTTGATTAATTAAATATATTTTACAAAAAAAGAAATTCCCCATACAAAACGCCAATTTCATATGTAAGGACCTAATATTATGTTATTTGTTTAAAATTACTTAAAAATTACAAAATTTTTCATTCTGCATTAGTCTCAACATTAATTATATATAAATTATTATAGAAAAGTGTAAATTTGTGTTTAAAATTTGGTAAGTATTGTTTTTGACATTACGTTTTCATTTGTTTGCTTTTTTATTTAGTAGGTAATTTTATAAGAAGCCGATACGAAGAAGGAGGTGTGGATGGATCCTCAGGATCCTGATCCACCAGATCCTCCTGATCTTTCTGATCCCCCAGATGAGTAAGAGGAAATCCACTAATATAGTTTCTGATGCTAAGCGCCATCTCGATGACAATCATGTGCAGGATTGTTCAAATATAGTTAAAAAAGTTATTATTAACAATGATATGGCTGTAGAATCGATACAGAATATTTATGTTTATCCGAGATTAGTTATCGTCATTAAATCTTATACAGATATTGACAATGGTCCCTATATTGTACAAGTTTCCAGGATGGAGCCAGACCTTGTTGCAGGTACTGTTATTCGACTTATTAAGTTTGGCCAGTTTTTAGTTCGTAACAAAATTAATAATATTTGTACTGATGGAGTCAAGGCAAGGCAAGGCAGAAACAAAATATTTGTAGAATTTTCCACTGGATTAGATGCTAATAAATTTTTGGACAACCCAATTTTGGAGTTGTTTAAGTATGTAGCTACCATTCCCACCAATTACATTACTAAAATGAGTAAAATGGGTGTAGTTCGTCAAGTCCCTGTCAACATGTCGATGGATGAATTTGTGGAGTCTTTGACCCTTCCACATGGATGCGGTCCTATTCTCAAGGCTCGCAGACTCAATCGCAAAATTATTACTGATGGTAAGATGTCATGGATACCAACACAAACTGTAGTTTTAACTTTTCAAGGCCAAATTCTGCCAAACAAAATTTTCTGTCCCTTCCCCTTGAATCATACCAGTTTCCCACTATTCAGTGGCACAACTGCTGTAGATTTGGCTATGTCAAAAATCAATGTAGATCGAAGTCAAGGTGCTATCGTTGTGCTCAGCCCCATGCTGGCGATGGTTGCAGTATTTCAGAGTCTGAAGCTACTTGCTTATATTGTTTTGGTCAACACTTTGCTAACAGCATAAGTTGTCCTGAATAGGGTAGGCAGAGGTCTATTAAGTTACTCACGTCACAGAAAATATATCATACCATGAAGCATCATCACATTTTCAAAATACAGTTAAGCCTTATGCAGAAGTTGCTCAAGGCACTAACAGCCATTTCTCACAATCACATATTTCATCCAATCCCACTCAACCATCAAATTCACATGTTTCATATAGGAAAACTGTTTATACAAACCCACGTCCACATGTTCCGCTAGGAAAATCATATGACAAGGCTATCCCATTAAGCTCTTATCGCAGGACAACCTTCTTCGTTACCAAATAGTTGTGCATTACTTTCCCCAAGAGATTTCTTCCAATCCTTCACCTCTTCACGATGACAACCTCCTGGAAATTATGTTAACAACTATTATTAACTTAATTTCCAAATCCAATTCTAGGATACCGCCCCACGTTGCCAATGAACTTGTCCAGATTGTTAGTTTACCTAATAAATATGGATCTAGTGTCCCTTATACAGTGGAATATAAAAAGCCTTCGTCATAGGAAGCATGGGCTTCTTCACTTAATTAATAAATTCCAACCATCAGTCATTGCTATCTCGGATACGTGGTTAGTGCCTGGTTCCCATTTCCGGGTTTCGGGTTACTCCTATCTTCGGGATGATAGGGCTGATGGTTATACAGGAAGCGCTTTACTAGTAAAGCGTTCTTTGACTTTCTCCCTTTTATCTCTTCCTCCTGTTTCACCTGACATTAATGTAGTTGCTGTAAATATTCTTAACATCTCCTTTCTATCATTTTACATTTCTCATCCTCATTCATCTTTAGTGTCAGGCATTCTGTATTTCATCAGTTCTCTCGCCGGTCATTATAATGGGTGACTTTAATGCTCACTCCTCATGGGGTTCAGGCCACAATGACCCTTTTGGTCTTGCTCTTTTAGAAATTTTTGATGAAACTGATTTGTGTGTCATGAACAATCGATACCCTTACACGGAGAGTTCTACCTCACCAGAACCGTAGGAGTGTGGTGGACCTTTCCATATGTGCTCCATCTATCTGCTCTCTCTTATCTTGAAGTGTTTTAGAACATACGTATGAGAGTGATCACTACCCAATTGTAATTTCTATACCCAACAGAGTTACACCAACTTTAAATTTTTGTCCTTCTTTCAAGTATCGATTAAACAATGTAGATTGGGGATTATATGCTTCCTCTCTTGATAACAAACTGTCGTCTGCTCATCGTAGTTTTGCTTCACCTGATATTAAGAACATTACCCAGTTCTATTCCAAATTTATTGATTATATTATTTCAAGTGCTGATGAACATTTCCCGATTAAAAAACCTAATTATATTCAAAATTTCTTCTCCTTGGTGGGATGCTCAATGTTCCAATGCGGTCAAAGTGAGAAAAGAATCTGAAAAAAGATACAAGGCCCATAATATGTCCCTTGTAAATTATCTGTTATATAAAAGAATTGCTGCAAACGCAACCAGATTATTGAAAAGAAAGAAAAAGGCTGGCTGGGTTAGCTTTTGTGAACCGATGTCTCCTAAGACTCCATCTTCTATGGTCTGGGAACAAATTAAAAGATTTAGAGGTGCTTGGAATTATAATATTGTTTTTGATAAGGCTTTCTCAAATAAAATGTCTCCTCCTTTTGCCCAAAATATAGATTCTTTTCCCTCTCCTCCTTGCCCTTTTCCAAATTCCAGTATTTTTTAATCTAGTTTTTCATTTTCCGAACTTAGATTGGCTCTTGATGGTTTAGTAGACTCCTCTCCGGGTGGAGATAGGATTCCATACTCCTTTTTAAAGATTTCCTCAGGACATACTAAGACTTTTTATTTGAATTTAATGAATACATTTTTTGAACATGGCATTATTCCAAAACCCTCTTTTTTTATTCTTTGTTTTTTTTTCCGCAAGGTGGACCATGGATGTGGTCGCGCCCCGACAAATCGTCCGGGGCGACAGAAGAGGCGGCACGCAACCCCATGGACCCACCCTGCAAACACCTCTCTTCGCCGTGCGAGCGGGCCACCGGTACCCGATCTTTGACTTCGGTTGCCCGCCCGGTGGTATACCCTTGCGGGTTCCTCTCTTGTCGATACCCCAACAGCTTTCGCTGTCGGGGCGTCGTCCTCATGCGGTGGCCTCACGTCGGGTGACCGGACAATTCCCCGGTCCGATCACCTGAAGCCTCGGTTAGGGCGGCATTAGGCGCAGATACTCGCGCCTGCGCCGCCCCGGCCGCTGGCGGCGGCCCAGGTCAGGTCAGTGTACGCTGGCAAACCTATTGTTTTGATAAGAAACAAATCACTTTATCTCGGGATTGGGCAGAGCTAGGAGTCTGCAACTAACTTTATTGTTTTTTATGACGTCATTCCTACACCCAGTTTAAGTTATTCTAGTAATAAAATCGGCACTCTGTATATTCTGAATCTGGGAAATGGCACCAACAATTTTCTTGAAATTTAGCATGCAGGGGGTGCCGGGGACGACCAATCGATCTAGCTAAGTTTCATTTGTAGAAAATATTTTTTTGTCAATATTTTCAGGCAATGAAAAAATATAATTTTGCGTTGGCTGATAACTATTAAAATATGAAGGCAAATTTTGACGCTGTCATTAAGACAGCACCTCAATTGGATAATCGAGCAGTTTAATCGAGGCCGGTTCGGATCCTGTTTCTCTTTAATATTACTTTTTGACTTTTTATTTTTTTATTATTATTGAATTAATTATTTTTATTATATTTAAATATATCTACAAAACACACAAAAGAAAATACCGAGCGAACGCTCGGTCATCCAGATATTATAAATAAATACAAACAGACAATTAAATTTCATGTATATACACTATATACATGTATTATCAATACAGTTTAATAAAGTATTAGGTAATATATTTTAGATAATATTTTTTACAACAATTAAATAAATAACCTAACAACATCTTTTTTTTTTGTTCCTGAAACGGCAGCTATTTACAGAGTTAGTCGACCTTTTGCGATAAGATTAGGTATTAAAACATCACACCACGACTACGTATATAAATAATATGACCAGACGTTCCGTTTTCAAGGGGACTGTCCTTTTTTATAATTATGTGTGCGTACAAAGTACACATATCAGAAGTGAAACTTTGGCAAACTATTTTTTTAAATCTATTTTACATACATCAACCAATAGCGTGTGTACTCTCTCTCTCTATCTCTCTATCTTTATCTCTCTCTCTCTCTCTTTAGGGGGAGGGTCAGATAGTGGGGATGCTATGAAGAGTCGCACAAAGAGGAGACCGAGAACGTCTAATGTGTTCTATCTCATTCTCTCGCCGGCTGAATCCTATACATTTATGTGTTTGTGTCTCTATGGACTTATTTTTGCGTTTCATCGAGTTTGAAATCACAACGATTCTAAAAAGTTCCACTTCAATAACGTATCCCGGTGTCCCCGAAATGAAATCTAGGGAGCAAAATTGTACCATTTTCGGCAATCGCGCAAAAATTTAAGAATTCGAGTCGGCCGGCCTGTCGCGAGCGGTATACGAGAGCGTACGTTGACTAATTTGTTTGACAGATTTTTTATTCTCTCATTACTCGCTATTTGTTTTGTTAAGAGTATTTTCTATGAGGAACAAATTGTGGATACGTGAAAACCCAGTTGCAAATTTCAGTTCTCAAAGGCCATGTTAATAATTATGGTGAATATAACAAAAGCGTGTCAAGAGATTAAAATGTTCACAAGCTATTTTAAAACAAATTTGTTCCTCTGATAAATAAAATACAACTAAAATTTTCGGGTATATTTTTAAAATGTCCCGTTTTAAGTCAAATAATAAATGGTCACGTTATATATAAATAAAGCACGTGTAAATGATAAAAAAATGGCGATAGTCAAACGCCAGACCATGGAGACTAGAATAAGGAGTACCATCTCAGTGTATTAAGAAATGTCCATTGAACAGGAGCAAATTAAGGTGGCGCTATAGTAGCAAGTCAAAGAGTAAAATTATATTAACTGAAAAAGAGTGGCAACTCGATGGTAAAATATGCATGTATGGAAAGTGCTGCTACCTAGAGCTAAGGCGGTGAACTAAAGTTGAAGTAATATACATATATACCTACGTATCTACCAAAGAGTAAAGTTATTAAATTGAAAAAGAGTGGCAACTCGATGATAAAATATGCATGTATGGAAAGTGCTGCCACCCAGAGTTTAGGCGGTGAACTAAAGTTGAAGTAATATATATACATATCTACATGTGTATGTGTAATTACATAGAATTTTCTTTTACTATGAAAGCTACCCTGAAATATAAAAAAAAACATATCAGCTGATAATTAAACAATAATAATATCAGCCTAACATTGAAACTTGAGATAATTTTCAGAAAAATATCAATAACCGAAAATAGATCGATGACAATAAGTACCTACGCTAGGAACAAAAAATAACAATTCTCAGTTGTCAAACGTTTGAGAGGCAGGACAAAATGGCAGCAGTTAAGTTTGTACAACCAATCTGTAGGCGGCGCGACGGTCAGTAAAAATAAGTAATGTTTTAAGTGTGCCCTCCCAGTAGCAAGTGTAAGAATTTTAAAAAGAGCGCCACAAATTTCATAGGTTCATAGGTTATTATTTATCAAATCACAGCTGACTACGTAACTCAGCACACTTCACTCTGCTTATTACTGCTACATTCATATCATTTCCACTTGCTACACTAGCGCTATTTCGGTGAGTGTTCGAACAATAATTTGCTGTTTACAAGTGGACACTTTTTTGACTATACTCCTGGGGGGGCACACTTAAAACATTACTTTTTTTTACTGACCGTCGCGCCGTCTACAGATTGGTTGTACAAACTTAGCTGCTGCCATTTTGTCCTGTCTGTCAAACGTTTGACAACTGAGAATTGTTATTTTTTGTTCATAGTGTAGGTAGTTATTGTCATCGATCCATTTTTGATTATTGATGTACTTTCTGAAAATTATATCAATTTTTATTGTTAAACTTATATTATTATTGTTTCGATATCAGCTGATATGGTTTTTTTTTTATATTTCAGGGTAGATCTCATAGTAAAAGAATATTCTGTATAATTACACATACACATGTAGATATGTATATATATCACTTCAACTTTAGTTCACCGCCTAAACTCTGGGTAGCAGCACTTTCCATACATGCATATTTTATCATCGAGTTGCCACTCTTTTTCAGTTTAATAACTTTACTCTTTGCTATACTCGTTCCAACCATTTATTTTACTTTTGGCAGGTCGAATTCTGATCAATTAGTGTTGTACCAATGTATTACGGATACTATGTTTTGTAATAATCGATTTTAGTCAGGAAGAACTTTTAATCGATTTAACACGGATATTTTATTTTTGCTTAAATACATATTTCATATTATTTAAAAACTTCACTTCTGTAAATATATTTGTTATTTGGGCACATTAATTTTTGCATACCCACTAATTCAGTCCTCCCAAAATATTTTACTTTGTACTTTGCAAAATAAAAAATAACTACTTTATGAAGCATTTTTCCATTAAGCGGGGTCCGCTGCTCCAAACTTTACTTAGAGACAATGGCACCCTCGTCTGCGGTAGTAAATCACTAATTTTCTCATCCAGCCTACCCCTTTTTTTTAAGCCGAATTGGCAACACTGAACGGCGCGCCGGCGACGCCATTTTGTTGTGTTGTCTATCACTCGCAACAAGACTCCCGTGCTAGTCACATTTCTGTTCGCTGAGTGCTCTTTCATATTTTTCATACGCTGTGTTGAGTATTTATATTCCACCGTATTGATTTCATTGTTCTTACTTTGATTGAGTTGAGCGTATCGTTCCTCCCAGTAAGATTTTACTTGCAAAATGCCGAAAGGTATGGTGCTTAAAGGACAATCCAGAGAGTTAGTGCTGCGGCTTCGTGAATTTTTTGAAAAGGAAAGCCGCAATGGCGGATTCCTTATACCAGTAACCCAAGTTAGAGACCGTGTTGCAGCAGCATTAGGTATTAGTGCTCCAACGGTGGCGAAAATCACTAAAGAAGCCTATGGTAGTAGTGGTATTGAACAGAACAAGCTATCTATGCCTAAGAAAAAACGTCAGCCCCGTAAAGTGACAGCAATTGACAGTTTTGATACTGATGCTATTCGTCGTCATATATACAATTATTACACAAGCAAAGAGATTCCTACTTTGAAAAAATTAGTAGCGTCTCTACGAAATTGTGGCTTGTTTCGTGGTCAAAAATCTTCTTTGTCAAAGGTGCTGCACCAAATCGGGTTCTTGTATAAGAAATCCGACAAAACAAAAATTTTAATGGAACGTCGTGATATAGCCTTGTCTCGCTGTGAATTTTTAAGACGATAGCGAAAAATAAGCGAAGAAAATAGAAGACTGGTCGAATGTCGTTTTCACAGATGAAACTTGGCTCAATGCCAATCATTCCATACCAAAAGGTTGGACTGACGATACTGCTGCTTCTACTTCTGCAGTGCCAATGGGGAAAGGTGAACGCCTCATCATTTGCCATGCGGGAACTACAAAGGGATTTGTACCAGACGCTCTGTTAGCGTTCAAATAAAAAAAAACAGGAGACTATCATGAGGAGATGAATGCGGACGTGTATGAAAAGTGGTTCAGAGAAATGCTTACATCACTTGAAGAGCCATCAACAATATTTATTGATAATGCACGCTATCACTCTCACCAAATTAATAAAATGCCAACACAGGCCAACAAAAAAACGAGATTATAAACTGGCTTCGTGATAATGGGGAAGATGTGGACGAATCCCTACTAAAAGTAGAATTACTTAAAATATTAAAAAGTAAAAAGCAACAAAAACGATATGTCATCGACGAAATGGCAGCAGAATATGGGCATGTTGTAATCAGAATTCCTCCGTACCACTGTCAATATAATCCAATTGAAATGATCTGGGCACAAGTCAAAGGACACGCCGCAAGAAACAATACAACTCCTCCTTTCACAGCAAATAAAATGCTTGAACTTTTAAAAAACGCATGTGCTAGTGTGACGCCTGAAAACTGGGCGAGTGTCGTCAACAAGACAAAAAATATAATATTATCTGATTGGGATCGGGCAATTGAATTTGACAACATACCTACACAAGAGTTAATAATAAACATTGCAGATGATTCAAGCGACGATTCGAGTTCGTATGAAGAATCCGACGATTCGTTATAATAAAATAATATTAAAATATTTTGGTTGTTTTATTTCATGTTATAGGTATGATGAGAAGATTTTTATATCTCCCTGATACAATTTTAACGTGTTGTCTATTACAACAATTCAAAACTCAGTTGTCAGCTGACTTAACTGCAAATAAGTGTAATCGATTATTTGCGATTCATTAGTTTGCACCGAATACTTTTGATCCTGTCACTAGATGCGAAGGAACGTAACTTTTTTTATAACGGAAATGAATTATCACTTAAATTTTATGAATAGAGCTACATATTTACGGCATATTAATGTATTTAGTGGGTAATAATTAAGATATATAAATATTATTGGGCAGTTTATATATTTCTCTGTTCACTCGTTTCAAAGTTAATAATTGCGTATAATGAAACAGTTACGTCCTAAAGCATGTGTCAAAAGTAAAATAAATGGTTGGAACGAGTATAATCCCCCATACAAGATGGTACTCCTTATTCTAGTCTCCATGCGCCAGACCAATAGAATATTACCCTTGAGCTTCAGGGATATTCATATCCGCTTTAAATTTTGCAGAGGTTAGATTTTTTATCTATACGTGACAATTTTAATTTTTTTTTTTTTTGCTTAATTATGATAAACTATAACCTTATTTATGATAAGAATATTTAAAAAATAAACAAATCTAATGAAGGGATTATTAAAAATGTAAACTTTTGCTTGTCTTAAATAGATATTACAATATAAGTTAAGTTTTTAATTTGTTAATTTAGTAAGAATTAGTTATGCAACAGATTTTTAACATTTGTACTACGACAATTGTAGTAATTCTGCGGGATTTTTGAAATTCGTTTCCGTTGCCTCTACTTTAATGTGCTTTAAAAAGTTTGTAGGTTAAATGAAATCCTACTTACACCATCATTAATTATGAGATGAGAGTCTGGTGAGAAAGTTTCCAAGAGCCTTGAATAATTTCGACCTAACCGCGTGGACAGTTTCCACGAACATATAGTTCATATCGTTCAGACATTCGTACTCGTCTAGATATTGGAAGCGATTGTGTAGTTCAAGTTGAAAGCTCTTGCGATTCTGGTATTGTACAGGTGTAGGTCGGAGGGTGGACTTCATCAAGCGTGACCGCTCGACTTTTGTGTGGATATTCAATGTGTACTATTCGGTGATCGCTCCCAGTTTTAATCCTGCTGGTCACTGAGACATCATTGAATCCGCCTTTTATCCGACAAGATGAAATCAATCTCGTTTTTTGTTGAACTATCGGGGCTAATCCAGGTCCATTTCCTTTGTGGCTGCTTCATGAAGAAGGAATTCATCATAAAGAGGATTTTCTTCTCCGGAAAACTCTGGCCCCTCTGTTCATATCCATGTTTCCCTACCCTCAATCCATCATCACTCTCTTTGCCTAGTTTCGCGTTAAAGTAAGTTTTCCATAACCACCATGAAGTGGGCTTTGGACGCTTGTATGACTTTCGAGAAGTCCTCGTAAAAGGCCTCCACCTCGTCGTCGGAGTATGCCGAGGTAGGTGCCTATACCTGTATGACCTTCAACAAATACCTCATGGTTATTCTAAGTATAAGGTATGATACCCCTGTCGACACACTCTCGATCCTGTCCACGTTTCCTACAAGATACTTGCGAACGATAAACCCTATACCGCCTTGGGACGGGTGAACTTGGGAGGGACCCGGCAGAGGAGCAAGTTTCCAGATCGGAGGATTTTCGTGCCATCTCCCTCTCTTCACACTTCTGATAATCCTACAATGTCCCAGCGGATTTTGCTCAATTCTTCTTCCAGCTCAATGACATTCTCGTCGGGCCTGAGTGTTCGAATGTTGTGTGTTACCAGGGCATAGGGTCATTTTGATTGGAAGCTGGATTACTGCCTGACATTCTTCGCACCCCTACCGAGCCCGCCACCAAAATGAGCCCGTAGGGTACCGGAGCTGCCATAACTGGGGGCCCATTTCTATTTTGCTTATCATGAGGGGATAATGCTGTATTCGCCACGCTTGGCAGGCGGGTTGGCGATCGCAGTGAAGTGTTATACATTTCCCAGGAGAGAGAGCTGCTGCCCACTCTCCTGGTGGATCCTTAACCGATTCTTACGACTCCCAGAGGCAAGCAAGGGGTGGCGACAATTGCATTCTTATCCCGTCGCCACACGGGAAATGCTTAGTGTTTCTTAAATACATCTGTAAATAAATTGACAAATTATAAAACAACCTTTCTGCACTTTCCTTTGGCAAATTCTTTAAATTATAATCGTCTAATTTTGACTTTGGACTTGACTTAGAGAGGCCCCTTGAATCTACGGGGCAGTAGGCTGAAGCCTTAAAAGCTTTATGGTAGATACGGCCCTGCCTGGCAGGCCCTGGCAGGAGCTCTAGCAAACGAGGTAACCATTCGAAGCGGCCACAATTTTAGCTCGTTCCAGAAGTCCTACGTTGGCAGGCAGTCTTTTGCGCCACCTCTTTCTTGCCTCTCAGTTCTTGTTGAGGAATGACAAACTTCAGACACTCTTTGACTCCGAATTTACCCGCTGGGAGTATTGATTTACCATCCTTATTGAGAAGATCAGAATGTAGGTTTTTTTTAAGTCACCTCTCTGGTCTAAGGAGCTAATCCTCGAATTGTGAGAGAATTTACACGTAAAGTAATGTCCTGTGCGGGAAACGACGTGAAACTTTGGCATTTGCACTTAGTCTTTCTACTATAACAGTGATCAAAGAAAGGTATCATTATCTTTTCTCTTTTTCTTTAAATTATTTATTTAGAATTTTAATACACTTTCCAGCGGAAGATCAGTGTTGGGTGAAACCCATAGTACGAGAGCCAGTAACAGATATATATGACCAAGTTCCTCTCAAGTGATAATTAGTAAAATGCATCAGAAAATCGAACCATAAAGTCTCGTGAACGTCAGCTGCGGCTCGGTGGGTGGGATGAGCAGTTGTAACCTCCCACGCTCGAAGAAAAAAAAAATACATTCACTCATTTCCTCTCGGCTAAAAATTTATCAAATTATAGCTAACCCAATATCTCAACAAAAAAATAAAATCAGCTGGCTATAACATAGTGTATTGTACGTCAGCTGATGTCTCGATCATGGGAAAAAAAACTTCACTTTCAGTGATATCCTCTCAAATAAAAATTTACCTGATGATAGCTTATATGTAACTATTGATAAATATATACGTCAGCTGGCTGTATCTCGGTGGAAAAATCGTCAGCTGATAATTTGAAGGTCGTTACGTAGAAGTTAGCCAGAAGCATTTACTGACTATTTAAATGCATCAGCTGACTAAGTTTCCCTCCACTTACTGCTAGCTGATTTTTTTTATTTATCACAGAAATATATTTAAAATCAGCTCACAAATTTTCATGTGAGAGGAAATAACGTCTTTTTAATTATTCTTGTTATTTTTAAAGATTCAAACAATACACGCTAGCATAGCATAGACAGTATTAAGGTACGCTTGGAGGGGGTTAGTTGTACGCATGCTCGGGGTACCCTTTTGTTGAGGGCACTGGAAAACATTTTTAGAAGTAGAAAAGAAGGGTACTAATCATAGAGTAATATAATACATTGGAAATAGAGAGGCCACTCTCGATTTTTTTTGTCGCCACTAATGTCAATGAAAGCGCCATCTATTACGCGACTCAATAATTATTTCCTTTGCGCATGCGTGGGTAGGAAATAATACACACACACATACTTCTCACACACGCATAGATACTTCTCACACACAGATATATCTCTCACACACACACACTTAATTTATTGTTTTAAATAAGGTAATTTCTGCCATCTAGTTTTAGTTATTAACATTATTAGTGTCAAAGCAAACAAAACACTCAGAAACGTGATCTAGATAGCGCTATATTAAAAAACGACTGTGTATGGTACTAATGTACGTTTAGAATAGACGAGCAAACGTAGTCAGACGAAAAGAATATTCTAGAAATATTGTTGTAGTATCTGTGAAAAATCTATAAAAATGTCTAATGTAACGCCTTTTTGCGTTTTTTGCAAAAAAAAAAAAATCTATTTCTAATTTAAAATCGTTCAGTGAAGAAAATCTCATTAAGTGCAGTGCTATATTGAGTGTAAGAAAAAATAATAAACTAAGTGGACACGAGGCTGTACTTCCGACAGAAAAAAACAATTTTCAGCTGTACCACAGTGAGTGTTATAGACGCTTTACGGCTTTGCCCCCAAAGTATCGCAAAATAATACCAGAAGATGCATCTGCTGCGAGATTACAGTATGTATATAAATTATTATTTTTTTGGGTGGGTAGGAAATAATTATTGAGTCGCGTAATAGATGGCGCTTTCATTGACATTAGTGGCGACAAAAAAAATCGAGACTGGCCTCTCTATTTCCAATGTATTATATTACTCTATGATTAGTACCTTTCTTTTCTACTTCTAAAAATGTTTTCCAGTGCCCTCAACAAAAGGGTACCCCGAGCATGCGTACAACTAACCCCCTCCAAGCGTACCTTAATACTGTCTATGCTATGCTAGCGTGTATTGTTTGAATCTTTAAAAATAACAAGAATAATTAAAAAGACGTCATTTCCTCTCACATGAAAATTTGTGAGCTGATTTTAAATATATTTCTGTGATAAATAAAAAAAATCAGCTAGCAGTAAGTGGAGGGAAACTTAGTCAGCTGATGCATTTAAATAGTCAGTAAATGCTTCTGGCTAACTTCTACGTAACGACCTTCAAATTATCAGCTGACGATTTTTCCACCGAGATACAGCCAGCTGACGTATATATTTATCAATAGTTACATATAAGCTATCATCAGGTAAATTTTTATTTGAGAGGATATCACTGAAAGTGAAGTTTTTTTTCCCATGATCGAGACATCAGCTGACGTACAATACACTATGTTATAGCCAGCTGATTTTATTTTTTTGTTGAGATATTGGGTTAACTATAATTTGATAAATTTTTAGCCGAGAGGAAATGAGCGAATGTATTTTTTTTTTCTTCGAGCGTGGGAGGTTACAACTGCTCATCCCACCCACCGAGCCGCAGCTGACGGTCATAAGGCTTCATGATACTATTGTCTGATGCGTATCACCAATTATCTCTCGAGAAGAAATAATTAACCAAATTTTCACCTGGCTCTTGGACCACCAGCTAATGCTGAGGTGGTGACCTTTTCGGCAGGACATGCATTAGTCTGATTTTAGTCTGCTATTGATCCTTTAGATTGTTGTGGTCGTATACATTTTGTTTGTTTCGTTTAAACTATTGTTACTGATGAACTGACCCACTATTTCTCTTATATTTTTTTGGAGTTTACTCCTTAAGAATCGATTTTCATATAAGGCGCCCGGTATGAGAAAAATTTGAGGAGTAAAATCTAGTGATCGAATGACCTCGTTACGTTTTTCATGCGCAACTTATTCTGCGCACCTTTCACTTTCTGACATGAGATAATAGGTACTTCACTGAACAGTTCTAATAAATATATATATATATATATAATTTTTAGTCAAATGAGCTTTTTTTGCGCCTGTTTTGATAATCGTACTTAAGGAGTAAACTCCAGTCGTGCGTCGGAGCTGACAACAATACTTTTTGTTTTTCTTTTATAAATATTATTGTGTATTTACTTTTCTTTTTTTTATATTAAGCATAAATTTATTTCTTGTTCTTTATATGTTAATTACCTTTAGCATGTCCTCTGCCGAATAAATGTATTTTCTTTCTTCTATCTTTCTTTGTATCTTCCTTCCACTGCTTTTGCAATGTAACTATATCTGATCAACGTGTGGTGATAGAGTAAAAATAGAATTCACCACTTTGTAGGTGTTGTAAAAGCCTAATTAACGATACAATATGAAGATAACAGTCCTATACTAATAGGACTAGATTGACGGTTTGACTTGCGTAGTACAATAAATCAATTTAGGATGTAGGTACCGGGGGAGACCGAGACTAACCTACCTAGACCAGATTGGTCACGTACTGAAGTAAGGTGGAGTCAAGAATCTCCGAAACCGGCGAATGTGTATAAAGAGAATTATGAATTTTGAGCAAGCGAGTGAAGTATGCAAGGATAGTGTTCTCTGGCACTCTGTTCTCTCTGCCTACCCTGCAAGGGATGTGGCGTGATGGTATGTATGTATAAATCAATTTCACTTCTCTTATGAAGATGATTCGAGGCTAGCGATGTGATGTTTATAAGCTCAGATGATGAGAGGTTAATATTTGGGGGCCATCCATTAATCATGTGATGCTTGAAATCCGGAGGGGTTTGACAAAAATCACGAAAAATCCTACAAGGGAGGAGGGCGGGTGTAGTAAGATCTCAAGTGTATTTATTTTAACTGAAAAGCGGCGTGTATTGTGACTGACTTGCCGTTACCAGACAACGAACGAAATCTTCATGTGCCGCCGGCAAAAAGGTACTTTGCAAAAAATATAAAAAAGGAAAAAACGAGAAAAAGGGTCTTGATAGACAGACAGACGGACAGACGGACAGATGGACGGACGGACAGACGGACGGACGGACAACAAAGTGATCCTATAAGGGTTCCGTTTTTTCCTTTTGAGGTACGGAACCCTAAAACGAGAATATAATGAGTTGTGGGCTAATTCTTTGTAAGTACTAAAAATTTACGTGATATTGGTGGGGGAAGGAGGTCGTCTTAAACCTCACCATGTATCATCAAGGTTGGGTTAAAAAATACTAAGAAAAAGATCACGTGATTAATGGGCGGCCTCTTTACTCTGTCATATTACGCATTATTTATTCTTAGATAATAAACGTTTGTGTTTATATGTGTCTATGTATACGGAATTCATTTTATCTTAATTTCCTTGTTACAAGAGTTATAAAAAACAAAATGCAATGAATATATTAATTCAAGGTCAAAACGCAAATACTTGATTAGTCAACATTGATAAAAAAAAAAATAAACACATGTCTGCCAAATTTATGGGAATTATGGCATATCATTCTACTCTTATCCTTTTAATAGTGATAGGACCACGCTGTTGACAGTTCTGTCTCCGTCCGGGTTAGTACCACACTCTCGCAGAAAATCGACGTCTGAGTGGTGACCATATGTTGTGTTATCTTCGGTGAGCGATAGAGTACCCCATTGTCTGGGTGGGTTTGGGGCTTTTCATTGGTAGGCAGGAGCCTAGCTGTACCCCTGGTATATAATAATATCAATCAACCTACGTAATTATCTTTCAACACGCAAAGAGAAATTCAGATTTTATTAACTTCTAATTCTTAGGTAAGCACTTGGCTTCGGGGCGAGCCACCGAAGACCAAGATCGGATCGGGTTTGCTAGTTTTATATACCGGATGTAACATGGAATGGAGCAGCTGGTCAGAAGGGTGGTAGGTAATAATGGTAGGAACACATAACATATATTTGAACGGATAATATCGATTCGTTAATGAATTAGAGGCATTTAAAGTTTTCAATTATGTCATCGCTTTTCCTTTGAAACTGAATGAAATGTACCAAGTAATTGATAAATAATCTGCTACATACTTATAATTTCTCAAATATTCATTAAAACCTAAATAAATCAATGATTACGTTTGCTACAGTATGACAAACGTCGCCTTTACAGACAGCTGATGGGTCAATGACCCTTAACATTTTCCGTTATAATTTTTGTTAGGTATTCCCACCATCATTACCTACCACCCTTCTGACCAGCTGCTCCATTCTCTGTTACACCCGGTATATAAAACTAGCAAACTCAGCTCATTGATTTATTTACATACATACCATCACGCCATGTCCTTTGCAGGTTAGGCAGAGAGACCAGAGTGCCAGAGAACTCTATCCTTGCATATTTCACTCGCTTCCTCAACATTCATAATTCTCTTCATACACGCTCGCCGGTTTCGGAGACTCTTGACTCCACCTTCCTTCAGTACATGACCGATCTGGTCTAGGCAGGTTAGTCTCGGTCTGCCTCGGTACCTACATCCTTCCACTTTCGCATTGTATATCTTCTTAACCAGACGTTCGTTCGGCATTCTTTCCACATGTCCGAACCATCGGAGCATTCCCTTTCGCATCTTTACACCAATACTCTCTTTCATACCTACTCGCTCTCTTACGTTGTCGTTACGATTTATTTATAAGTCATTGATTTATTTATAAAAGTCTATATATCACAGTGCCGCCTAGTGGGAAGTTACATCAATGTGGATAGCATATAAACCTTTTCTGTGAAAAAATACATATACCTACCAATTTTCATAATAATCGGTCAAATAGTTACTGAGTTTAGCAATGTCATATATACAAAAATATTCTTCTTTAATAAGCGAAGGCAAGCAAGACAATATCTACCCTTCCTCTACCCAAAACTATTTACAATCTTACCACTTTTTGTTACATAAAAAGGTTACGAATTAGAATTTCAAAACTCTCCTAAAAGTTCACTCATCATTCTCCTACTCTTATCCCAAATACTTGTGGTCGATACAATATGTACTCTTCTTTCATAGTAAATATTGTAAAAGTTATTGGCAATAGTTTTATGACAGGCCACCTGCCAGACGTCAACCCTCATTGGGAATGTAATTGTTGACCAAACGGCATCAGATGGTATTGACCCAGGTCGTTATAAGGCTCTTAGTCGTCTTTTACGACATCCACGACCAAAGTAAGGGTTGGTAGTATTCGCAGCCGCTACCACACAGATCTAATAAGTAAACTATATCTAATAAATTACATAAATACGCATATAATTGCGTGCGCTGCTCTCTTCAAATCGAGGTCTCATGATAAGGCTGTCCACATTTTTATACCTAATTATATTTGCATTTATTATTATTTGCATTAATTTGATAGATGGCGTTGTGGTGAAGATCATCCTTCCGTGCCAGTGCGGTTCGATTCCTACGCACAACAATGCCTTATGCGATCCACAAACTGTATTTCTGAGTCTGTTTGTAATTTGTCTGCGTTAATTATATGTTTGTAAAGTCCACCTCAATACAAGGATTAATTCCTTAGTGCTGGATGGTGTCTTTGCCACCGAAGACAAAGATCGGGTACCGGTGGCCCGCCCACACGGCGATAAGAGGCGCTTTGCAGGGTGGATCTATGGGGTCGCGCGCCGCCTCTTCTGTCGACCCCGAACCGATTTAGCGAGACGGGACTACCTCCATAGTCCACCACAAAAAAAGAAAATGGGTGGTATCTTAAAAAAAAATATGTTTAATTGCTAAAGATGATGAAGTTTTACTAATACAAGCAAAGAGCAATGGATTGTTTAATCTCATCTCTCAGCTCATATATGTTCCACTGCTGGGCTCGAGCATCCTCCATAATGGGAGCGAAATTGACTTACTATAACCACGCTGGTCAGACGTGTTGGTATCGGGTTTTGTTTCGAGTTTTTCTTCTCTTGCATAATGTTATATGAGTTTTATATCCCTTAGTCGTCTCTTACGATCACCCACGGGTAAGATAAGGGGTACTGAATTGCATTTTTACTCCGTCACCACACGGAAAATTGATTATATCTTGAAATACTTACCAAATCTAGAAGATTTCTTGGCTGAAACTAGCTCTAGATGAATCTACATAACAGCATACGACACGCGAATTCCTAACAAATATTCATTTTTATTAAACCCACGTGGAAGATAGGGGGTGATAAATCTAATATCTTTAAAGGAGCAAGATTCCAGAAATCTGGCCGGTCACGTGACCCATACCGGGTCTTTGATTTCGAAAATCTGAGGACGGATTCTTGTTCAACGACCCCGAAAACCCCCAAGTACCCACGGGCGAGGCAATCCTAGTCGTTTTAGCCAGATGCTAGAAATCTGGCCGGTCACGTGACCCATACCGGGTCTGCCATCTTGGATTTCGAAAATCTGAGGACGGATTCTTGTTCAGCGACCCCGAAAACCTCCGAATACCCACGGGCGAGCCGATCCTAGTCGTTTTAGCCATTTTGCAGAAACATTGTTGAAAACGACCCTCGACGGTGGTCACTTCCGGCCGCCATATTGGATCGGCCATCTTTTTTTTTGAAAATCACCACTCAGATTTCGAAAGTTCACGTTATTACGAACATTTTGAGCCCGCATAGGGCCCATTTGTTCCCAATCAATTCTGGCCGCGCCGGATGGCCGCTTTCACGTGAAACGCCTCATATTCTGAATCGCGGTAACGGCAGCCAATGTTCTTGAAATTTAGCATGCAGGAGGTTCCAGGGACGACTAATCGGTCTAGCTAAGTTTCATTTGTAGAAAATATAGTTTTGCCAATATTTTTCACGCTGTCATTAAGACACCTCAATTGGATAATCGAGCAGTCTAATCGAGTCCGGTTCGGATCCTGTTTCTCTTTTTTACTTTATAATTTTTTTATTATTATTTAATTAATTATTTTTATTATATTCAAAAATATCTTCAAAACACATTAAAAAGAAAATACCAGATATTTTCTATTATTACTCCATTACAACACAGAAAATTAATTTATAATTCAATTGCATTCATATACTGCACTAGATTGAGTCGCGGTTTGCGATAAGTTATCTGTAAGCAAGGACGAAACCGCATTATGGCGGATAAATTTCATATAAATATTAAAACTATGAATCATTTGAAATATTCATTAAATTTATTCATTTATTCTGCTGTGTGGTAGCGGCTACGAATAATATCAGCCCTTACTTTGTTCGTGGATGTTGTAAAAGACGACTAAGAACTTTTTATCGACCTGGGCCAACTGCATCTGATGCCGTTTGGTCAACAACTACATTCACAAGTAGTGTTGACGTCTGACAGGCGGCCGGTCATAAAACTATTGCCAATAACTTTTGCAATATGTGAAAGAGGAGTACATATTGCGTCAATCAACATAATTGAGAGCATAATACATCTAGACTGAGAACAAAAATATGTTAATTGTAATTTTTTTATTTTTGACTACGTCTATGGAGACGTCACACCTCACTAAATCCGTCCGGGGCGAAAGAAGAAGCGGCGCGCGACCCCATAGACCCGCCCTACATGTACCTACGGTCTTTGTTTTCAGTGGCCCGCCCGGCGGTTTACTCTCGCGGGTATCCTCTCGAGTAGATGCCTCGGCTTTGGCCGTGTGAATAGTACATAGGAATCGAACCTATAACACTGATGGTAGTTCAATATATTTATTACGCATTTTGTGAAACCATTATATCTGCTGTATATCTATATACAGGAAGATATCTTCCTGTTTCTTTTTTATTGCTTATAGTGTCAAACGAGCAAGAAGCACACTTGATTGTAAGTTACTGCCGTCCATGGACCTGTGCAATACTAGAGGTATAGCTAGGCCGCTGCCCACCAATACAAACCTCAAACCCAGTTCAACTTCCGTCTCTCTCGCTCACCGAACAAAGCGCAATAGCACATTGCCATTACTCAGACGTCGATCTTCTATTCAGTGTGGTACTACCCCGGACGGACCGGCCCGCGGCTGTAGACAGAACTGTGAACCTTTATACATGCATATTATATCCCTTAGTAATCTATTACGATCACCCACGGGCAATACGATTGCACAGATGGTGTATTGGTTAAGGTACCGACCTTCCGTGCCAATCTAGTTCGATTTCTACGCAGGACAATACTTTATGCTATCCATAAACTGTTGTTCTGAGTTTAGGGGTGTAATTTGTCTGCGTTAATTGCAGTCTGTTTGTAAAGTCCCACTGGAATACAAGGATTATTTCCTTAGTATAAGATGTTCTTTAAAAAAAAAACGAAAAACATGGGTGCGTGTATCTACTTATTTACGCGCGTAAAAAGTTTTACTTCTTTAGCATCATTAAAAATATTTTTTAATTGCATACATATAATTAATTAACTGTGTGGTAGCGGATACGAATACTACCAACCCTTACTTTGCTCGTGCATGTCGTAAAAGACGATTAAGAGCCTTATAACGACCTGGGTCAACTCCATCTGATGCCGTTTGGTCAACAATTACATTCCCAAGGAGGGTTGACGTCTGGCAGGCGGCCGGTCATAAAACTATTGTCAATAACTTTTATAATATGTACTATGAAAGAAGAGTACATATTGTATCCATGCGATTGGGATAAGAGAAGGAGAATGATGATGATGACAAATAATTAATTACAATAATATATATATAATAATAAAAGAACTGGAAAAGGATAGGACAATTTTTTTCACTAATATTAATGAATAATAAATAATATTAATCAAAATATTCAATTTAAATCACTAGTGAATATAATTTATTAGCACTTGTATGAAACTAAAACACGTATTGAGACTAACTGACTGTAACTAGAAAGAGGTTTTATTTCTATTCTGTTGGTAGCTTTTTTCGAGACGTAATGAGCGGTTTTGCGGCCAACTAGGGGTTGGTTTATTGTACCCTTATTCCATTGTAGTGTAATATTTTATTTTAAAGCTAATTACGTCACTAGTTACCTGCCGTTATTCGCGTGCGAAGCTTTCATAACTTTTTTATTTGGTAGACCTGAATATAGAAAAAAAACCATTCAAATAATTATAGTGATTTTATCAAAGATGATAAGCAGACGAAAAAAACATTTTCCATTACTTTGTCCGAGCTAACCGAACTTTTTATACGTAGAAAAATTCAAATTACTGAAATTTAGCATTTAATATGCTTGATTATTTATAAAATCTCGATTACGAAGCGAAAAATGATGTCACAAGTGGGATTCGAACCCACACCGTCAAATCGTCCCAATCGTGCTGCCACTTACACCACCGTGAGTTCACGTTTAATACTTCAAACTTTGCAGTTAGAATTGTATTTATACAATATGTAAACATTGTCGGGTAGATGGCACACGTCTCCTAAAAGCCACGTCCACACCAACCGAGCACGGCTCGCGCGGCAGCCTCGCCAAAGCCTCAGTCGGTGTGGACGTACATCGGGGTTTTCCGGGCGCACGTTGCCTCGGCTGAGCGTGCCACCTGAAAGTGCCTCAGGCTCACTATATGTTCGGTGTGGACGGCGGTTTTGCCTCACGAACGCTATTTTCACAAGTTGTTCGTTAAAGTAGGATAATAGGATACTATTATCATGAACACTGTTCATTTTGAATGGTCTTGAACTTCTGATGGATCGGCCCGCCTCACGAGGCTCGCTTCTATGTTTTTTCGGGTGCATCGGGCGCTCGCGAGCATCTACTCCGAGGCTGCCGCGCGAACCCATGCACCCGGTGTGGACGCGGCTAAAGACGTAAATATAATACGATGCGAGAATTGACTGTCCTACAATAGTTCACGGTGGTATAAGTGACAGCACGATTGGGACGGATTTCCAATAGGTGTGGGCTTAAATCCCACTTGTGACATCATTTATCGCTCGTAATCGGGTTTTTATAGGTAGAAAAATTGTTTTACATAGCACGAAAAATCTTTGCATTTTGTATAAATATAATGAATGTGGAATGCGAGATGGTATAGGTATAGGCGATTGGTTACACCGTATATCGTAGATTTGACCTTCACGCGGGATAATTTATACAATTCACAAATTTTGAGAGCCTCCTCTTGTTTTTGAATTCGATTAAAAACTATACAGAACTGTTGCAAAAAATGCACGTTACAATTGAATACTCTTGTATTATAAAGCTTTTAGTCGTTTTTTATCACAACCATCAGAAATTATTGGTAGTATTCGTAGCCGCTATCATACAATATTAGAGTAATTGACTAACGTTAAATAAATTTAATGAACAATTAAAACATAATGTCCTTTTTGCAGGCATTTTAATATATCGACGCTATAAAGCATAAACGTAGTATCTATAAAATAAAAAAGATATCAAAAGAAAAACAAAATTAAAATTAGAATGTGAATAATAGACTCGTTGCTTTTGGATAATACTCAAAAAGTGACACCTCTATATTTAAAAATACGAAAGTGATAAATGTTTAATATAAAAAAAACAAAAGTATTTTTTCTAAACTAGTGTGAAATTTTTATTTACGTTTATGCTGTCTAGCGTTTATATTATAAAATTACACCAGATGTTAGGATATTCGATATTGTCTAATATCAGTTGTCACATAACTTTATGACAAGCGAAACAAAACAAATTTTTATACGAGTTATAGATAAAAAAAAAACCGTATAGTACTTTTACGGATTCTATCGCGTTTGTATTTGATTTTTAATTTCCCGACGTTTCGAACACTTTACAGTGATCATGGTCACGGGAGGACTGAGGTGTCTTATGACCCACATGTGGGTCAAAATTTATTATCTTATAGGGTAGATATATATTTCTGTAATAACAATGACATATTGGACGTAAGACACCTTAGTCTTCCCGTGGCCATGATCACTATAAAGTGTTCGAAACGTCGGGTAATTAAAAATCAAATACAAACGCGATAGAATCCGTAAAAGTAGTTTTATTTCAAACCGTATGGTGTCGGAGTCAATACAATTCATCATTCATTCATTTCATCATTTTTTCATCACCCCCTTGCTTGTAGATATCGTACAAGACAAAAAAATAATAATCAGAGAATCGATTATTCGGATCAAAAACATCAGATTTTTTAAATCTAGGTAGGTATATCTTGTACCAGAACGATTCCGTTAATTGACATTTCATTATCAGCGAATTTAATTGATATAACTTTATTTATATTTTTTTGAATATTTGCATTTAGACTTAATTACTAGGTACCTGAAATTCATAAGGCGCAAGCTTGGGCAGTTCTATTATATTCAAAGGCAAATGAAAACGTCTTTTTACAAAATTGAAAGACGAATAAAAAAAAAACAATTTTTATTAATAGGTCTTTTAGACTTCGATTATTTTGTGAATCGTTTCGTCGAAGGCTGGAGCCCAGCTGTGGGACATATATAAACTGATGTAATATATAATGGAAGAAGGTTATGGTGCTATCTTTCACTGCTAAAGTAAACGATAATTGGGGTTTCAACAATCTAATTTAATAATTAAACATTTATTTTCGTACTAAGCTAGTCATGTTACATGAAAAATGTCTCTGCCAAGTAAAAGCCAGCATTCCGGCCGCGTGTAGTTTCAATGAGGTGCTTTCTAACTGCTTTACTAATAAAAATGTTTAAAACAAGTGTTTAACAGCTGTGCTCTTAATCAATGAATAAGCTTTGAATAACCGTTACACACCCCTCTTACTAATAATCAGTGTGTAAGCTTAGGATACTTAAAAATTTGCTAATCAACGTTTACTGGCAACATTCACTACTAACGTTCGAAAACTATAATTCCTCAATACTATTCAATTTAATAATATGTGAAAATTCTCTTAAATTTAATTATTTAACACTGAAAAATAAAAAACAACACCTAAATTATTGTTTGCCGCTAAATGAAGGCTATTATTTTCCTTATTATTAATAAGTCTTGCTTTATATCTACCGTACTTCGTGTTTACGAACGGAAGGTTTCGAACGCAAATGACAACAGATAATAAGGTTGTTTGAATATTTGTTATTCTTCTGTCTGTTGCATCGTCTTGTACTTTTCTGAGTGCAGTTGAATTTCTGCAGATAATCCACCCCCACGATTTTCTTTTTCAATGTCGCATCTAACTAATTCTACAATATTTCGTGTGTATATTTGGGTAAATCTATATTTCGCTCGAAATTCCTTTTCCTCTAATGTAAAAGGATCATAACGATTTTTGTAGGATTTTTTTTTCTTTGTGGTTCTTCACTGTCTAATTCATCAAACATGTTGAAATATTGTAAATAATCCATTATCTGTAGATATAAATTTTTAAAACGCAGTATTTAGTCCAGAAACTCGAGGTTATCCGTTAGTTAAACAAGGGTCGTAGGATGAATAACAGTTGTATAAAATTCAAAAGAATTTACACAATCCTTATAACAGACGTATACAGACGAACTGTCAAATAGCGTTTATTTGTAACGTTGTTGTTATAACCCCGGTATACGTCGCTTGTAAAAGATTATTAGTAACAGCGTAAATCTTTAAGAAGCTATTTACACCAGACTTCCACGGTACCAGCGTTTCTACCCCAAAAAACTCAAACGTGTAATATTTTACAGCCTCTGAGAAGAATGAAAACAGTATCAGCGCCATCTAAGATTATTATTCGGTGTTAACTTACTAAATTAGTCAGATTGAAGTTTTTTTATAATATACATTTTCTTTTTCAACTGGCAATGACTTTGTATTAAAAATGTGGGCCAAAGATTTTATAACTAATACTTACAGCAATTGGATAAGAATCTCTGTTAAAACGATGACTTATTGGACGTGAAACGACTTAGCATTTCCGTGACCATGAACTATGGAAAGTGTTCGAAACATCGAGAAAGTAATAAATCAAATACAAACACGATAAAATCAGTAAAAATAGTTTTATTTCATATTAACGACTCGCCATCGCTTCGCTTTGATATTTGGTTGCTCTGTTCCCGTATTTTTAATCTGTGATAACTTTTAAGACATTGATTTTAATGATATGGGGACGTCCATTAATCATGTGTTTTTTTTAGCATTTTTAAGTCCCCCTACCACTTGGTGATACGTGGTGAGGTTTAAGTCTATGACCCCCGTCCCCCACCAACATCACATGAATTTTTAGTATCTACAAAGAAGTAGCCCACAGCTCATTATATTCTCGGTTTTTTTGCTTTTTTATACTTCACAAAAAGGTCTTTATACAGATCACCTATTTTAAACGACTTCGTTCGTTCGTAAGTCACACTACACATTGCTTTTCAGTTTAGGAATCGCAGCGTTTGACGAAAAAATAAATACACGTGATATCTTACTACATCCCCCCTTCCCCTTGTGATATTTCGTAATTTTTATCAAACACCTCCCCCCCTTTCAAACCTCACGTGATTAATGGACGGCCGCTATGCTTTAAAGGGCAATTTTAATGTACATTAAATGCACCAAGTATTTAATAGTATAAGGAGTAATATTGTTAAAATTGTATTCAGTAGCGTCTCTAGCACATGTAGCGCCCGGGTGCAATCAATAACCTGGCACCCTCTTGTATCAAAATGCGTGAACAAAATTTAATAGGCTGATGCTTACAACACGTTTGACTAAACTCCGAACCTCGTTGGAATGCGTTGTCGCATGCTTAGTCTCGTTATTTTGACACGTAACCAGGCAATCGTAATCGAATTATGAAGTTACAGTGAGCATGGCGACAAAGCAACCTACCCAAACCTGTCAAATAACGCACTCACTACATTTATAAATGGTTAGGCACTCACTGCGTACGGTGCGTTACAGTGAAGGTTGTGTCCTGAGCGGCTCTCGGCGCCCCCTAACACCCAGCGCTCGGGGACACCGCACCCTCTGCACTATAGGCAAAGCCACTGACTGTATTATTAAAAATAGCTTCCTAAATAATTCATTATTTTTTAATAATGTGTAAAGATAAATATGGCTACTGTAGGTTATTCTTAGCAGCCGGGCCGGCCACCCAAGACAAATCTAGTACCGGTGGCCCGCTCGCACGGCGAAGAGAAGAGAGGTGTTTGCAGGGTAGGTCCATGGGGTTGCGCGCCGCTTCTTCTGTTGCCCCGGACCGATTTGCCGGGGCGCGACCACATCCATGGAAGAGCGAGGAAAAAACAAAAAAAAAAGTTATCCTTAGCAGATATATATAATATGCCATCGTGGATTTTTTGTAGATCTTATTCTTTAATGGTTAAATTTATAACACAATCTGATTTTTTATATTGTATATTTAAAAATAAACTATATTCAAATTTATTACTTTAAAGCAGATTTTCATTAATTAAATTAATATGTACATTTAAAGCTAAGTTTTAAATTAAAATATTTACAGAAAAATAGAAGAAAATAGAATCAGGAATCGAAAAATTCCTCCACTTTCACTGTCCACTTGTAATGTGCCCAGAAGGCTGGCAGCATTGCCACGTTGAATGGCAATGCTATTCTTTAATTAGTTTCAATAGTAGTGAAGCTACACTGTCTACAGCCAGGTCCGTCCAGGGTAGTATCACACTCGCAGAAAATCGACGTCTGATCAGGGGCAATATGCGGTTGTGCTTCGTTCGGTGAGCGAGAGAGGCGACAGCCCAACTTTCTGGGTGGGTTTAGGGTTTGTCAGTCAGCGGTCTAGCTGTACCATTACTATTGTAAAGGTACGCTATAAGAGGCAATAAAACTAATCATCAGGTGTGCTGCTTGCTCGTTTGCCAAAATAATCAATAAAAAAACCTATTTAAGATCTTGTAAGATTTAGCCAGAAATTGCAATGTAAGCGCATAAAAATATATTATTTACAATACATTACAAATACTTTAAATTCACAACTTTACATACATACATATCATCACGCCATATCCCTTGCAGGGTAGGCAGAGAGAACAGAGTGCCAGAGAACTCTATCTTTGCATACTTCACTCGCTTCCTCAACATTCATAATTCTCTTCATACACGCTCGCCGGTTTCGGAGACTCTTGACTCCACATTCTTTCAGTACATGACCGATCTGGTCTAGGTAGGTTAGTCTCGGTCTCCCTCGATACCTACATCCTTCCACTTTCACATTCTCAACTTTTATTTAATATAATCATCATTCTCCTACTCTTATCCCTATTACTTGGGGTCGATACAATATGTACCTACTCTTCTTTCATAGTACATATTGTAAAAGTTATTGACAATAGTTTTATGACCGGACGCCTGCCTAGACGTCAACACTCCTTGGCAATATAATTGTTGACCAAACGGCATTAGATGGAGTTGCCCCAGGTCGTTAAAAGCTCTTAGTCGTCTTTTACGACATCCACAAGCAAAGTAAGGGTTTGTAGTATTCGTAGCCGCTACCACAGAGCACTTTTATTTTTTATTTTATATACATAATATGTATGTATTATACATATAAACATTCCTCTTGAATCACTCTGTTGAATTGACGAAAACACAATCCGTTGCGTACCTAGTTGAAATGATCTAAGCGGCAAACGGCAGCGTTTTTATTTTATACTATGTACTGATACAAAAGTAAAAATCAGAAATCGGTAGCAACCAAAGGCTTGAAAACTTTGCCGCCCTTTTTCAATACACTATGTAAGGCTATAGTAAGTCTGTTGTAAGGTTTCGTTTCGCCTCATCTCGTATAAATACGTAACAAAAATGTTATATATGCGTCACAATTTTGCAAAACGCTTTCATAGTATGAATTGTATATGCGACGTCATACGCGTGGGTTTTAATTACAAACAGTTACCAGGAATAACGCGGGCATGATGTCATGATATTCAAACAAAATGGTTTCTGATAAACTTCAGTTTTCATTCATGTATTTCTTGATTAGCTGACTCGTGTAATTTCATTTGCGTCAGATACAATCGATTTAAAGGAAACATTTTGAAGTGATAACTTCTTATGGGCAATATTATTATTATAATCAAAAAAAGATTTTATTAATAAATAACATTTCCTTACATTATCATATTAATATGTATACATAAAATTTAAGTAATAACCTAAGCTTTTCTCAAGTTAAATAATTTCAATATTAAATAGTTCAACTTATATTGGTTTAAGTTATCACTTCTATCGGACATCCCGTGACGTATGTACATACACAATTTGTACAGAAAAGCTTCTGTTGGAACAATTGGTTTATTTACAAATACATTTAGTAGTTTCTTTTTCAGGAATAGGTAATAATAGCTATTACAATAAAAGACTAGATATTTATTTTAATATATTCCTTTATTCCTACAAATAAACACATACTAAAATACTAAGTACACAATATGCAGTTTCAAGCTTATTTCTCTTTGTAAACATATGCCAAAATATTATTTTTAAACTGTACAATATTACATTTTAATTATTTGCCCGAAGGAATGAATATAAACCCTTTAGCCAACTGCTTTTCTACCCTTCACATTCCATTTACCACAAACTACACACTAAATATATTTTCTAAATTATAATAATGCCAATACTTGTCTGTTTTTGATCATAGACTCATTTGTTACTTTTTGGAGGGAAACTTCTTTCGGCACGCTGTGCACATTATTTTATGGTTATTGAATGATACTGAGTCGTCTAGGGATATTCGATATACATCGATGCATCGAAAACATCGATGTTTACAATGCGATACATCGAATCGATCCGATGTTTTGAAGAGCTATCGAAATACTCGATGTATCGATGTTTTTTCATAAAACATCGAAACGATGATAACCAGTAAATGCCACAAAAAAGACCTTTTTTTTTTTAGAAATCTGTTTTATAAGGGACTGGAATAGGTATAAATGCCACAAAAAGGATTTTTTTTTTAGAAGTCAGTTTTATAAGGGATTGGAATAGGTATAAATGCCACAAAAAAGACCTTTTTTTTTTAGAAGTAACACTATTGATATGACTTTAGAAAAAGTACTCGGATGTTTAAAAACATCGATGTTTTCATCCGATACATCGAAAGACAACGATGTACAGTTTCGATTTATCGAATCGAAAAAAACATCGATGTTTTTTCAAAGTGGACACCCCTAGAGTCGTCACGCTTAACTAATGTAACGCTTGTTCGTGTAAACTCGGCTCTCGTCGGCTAATGGAGCATTTATAGAGTACGATACGAATGACAATCAATTAGAACAAAATTTACACAGAGTAATTTATACATAATTAATTGTAAATGTTTTTACTTTATGAATATAGATAGAAAAGATTTTATTCGTATTAGATATAATTTCGACATGATGAAATTTTCATTACTGTCATATGATCTGAACACATCAATTTCCTTTAAAAATAAATAGCATTAATGTATAAGTATTTGTCTAACACACACGATTAATGGATATAAACTACATAGAGATAAGACAAAATCGAACTGCAATCAAATTTAATCCAGCTAGCTCTAGAGAAACTGCAATCATACAGCCATGTCCAATATAGGAGTTTATGGTTTGGTTGCTTAGACCTTTAAGCCAATCCAATATAGGGCATCACAGGTGATACAGATTAAAATTATCTTATCAATCAGTTATCTGTCCAAACGATCTATTTACTAGCCGACAAATGATGTTTTGTGAAATATATGCTTGATAGAAGTACCAATCCCAAAAACCATACACTTAAAAGCTGTCCAGTCATAATATTTTTTATTAAATTTGAGAATTATATGACATCGTAGTTCATAGTGTATCAAATTTGAGCTAATGCTCAATAACCTGTGTTGTAATCATACAATTTTATAAAAAAAAAGCAAATAGGCAAATCTAAAAAAAGGAAATGGGCGAGTGTATTTATGTACGCGCGTGAGTAGTTATACATCTTTGACATCATTAAAAACAGTTTTTAATTGCATGCAAATAATTAATTACAATAAAATAATAAAAGGACTGGAAAAGCATAGAATCACTTTTTCACTAATATTTACGAACAATAAATAATATTAATCAAACTATTCAATTTAAATTACTACTGAATATAATTTATTAGCACATATATAATTCGCGCTTGTATGAAACTAAAACACGTGTTGTTTATGTAGAAACTAGAAAGATATTAGACTATTTCTATTTTGTTGGTAGCTTTTTTTCGAGACTTAATGAGCGGTTTTGGGGCCAACTTCAACCTGTTTTACTTTAGTTTTACAGTGATGTGCGTGCATCTTAAAATTTCACTCATAATTGTTTCATAACGCATCTAAAGAGGTATAACTTCAAAAATAATAATAGAGCAACCACAATAGTGGTCGCGTTCCTCGACGGCATAAAAAAAAACCTGTAGCGGTCGCGTGCCGTTCCGTTGATAGTTTAATGAATTAATTTTAATTTAAAATGTTAAAATTGACAATATGTAAATGATCACGCGACTATGTAAATGTATTTCAAATTACGTATTTTTTTTTCTACACATAAACGCGCTAAACATTCGCATTAAATAAAATTTATTTAAGTATATTATCATTTAGAATATTCACAAGTAGATTCGTAAGCTTATATAATTGTTCGAGCCGTAATTTGATCGTAATGGTTTACCTAAAAAAAATCTAAGTACTAACTAAGTAACTAACTTCAGTACATTTTATAAAAAAAAGTGTTTGTGTACTTATGTACACGCGTGAAGTCATACTTCTGTGGCGTAACAAGATAAAGTCCTTTTCAAAAATTCTATCTTTCGCCTTATTCTACGTTTATAGAAAACTAGCTTCTGCCCGCGGCTTCGCCTGCGTAAAAGGTTACTTTCCTAAAGTTTTTGATCCCCTATTTTTATTTTTGACCGTCGGTAATACAGTGCAACGGTATTACAATACTCAGGGTTGGAACTTCATTACTGGACTGCTAGATGGCGTTGAAGAAGCTAGATTTTGAGATTTTTTGACAAACAATTTTTTTATTTTTCATATAAAATTTTGTTTTTTTTTTAATAAAAAGTATCCTATGTTACTTTTAATACCTCCAAGAATATGTGTACAATGTTTCATGATGATCGGTTGAGAAGCTTTAGCGTGAAAGCGTAACAAACAAACTTACATTCACATTTATATATTAGTAGGGAAACGACACTAACAATAGAAAAAAATGTATTTAATACATCGAAAGTTTTATTATAACGCATTATCTAGTTAAATAAAGTTTATTTAAATATCACAAAAAAACTAAAGCGTTGACTATAGCTAACTTCAGGGTGTCGGTTTTTTCTGACGGTATGCGCGCGCATCGTTAAAAATTTACTCTCATCATTTTTCCCTAACGCGCCAAAAGAAGTATAACCTCAAAAATGTGACGAAGAGTAAGAAGGTAAGAAAGTTTGCTGTGTGCTAGAGGCTACGAATACTACCAACCCTTACTTTGCTCGTGCATGTTGTAAAATAAGACTAAAAGCTCTATATCGACCTGAACCAACTGCATCTGATGCCGTTTGGTCAACAATTATATTCCCAAGGAGAGTTTACATCAGACAGACGGTCGATCATAAAACTACTACCAATATTTATAGTACTTAGGTACTGGCCATATTTTTTGCAGTATGGACTTATTTGTGCCGACCGTAACCCGCCCTCAAAAAAAAAAAAAAAAAAAAAAAAAAAGTATGGACTTATTGCGTCGATCACAATTAATTGGGATAAGAGGAGGTTAACGATGATATTAAGTACAAATACTCTTCATTTAAATTAACAGTAATTTTCATCCTCTTAGTTGTGTAAAAAAAAGGAACTATTTCTTGCAGTGATTTCAATTTAAATTTAGCCAATAAGTAATTCCACAGCGTCTTGTTTTAGTGATATTAGAGCCATTTAGAGAATTACGATTGCTCCCTAAGAGTATAAAATAGGGGATCAATTTAGTTTTGATATTTTTCATTCTACAGCAAAAATAAGGAAAATCATATTTAAAATCGATCATACGCAATTTCTATGCGGACGAAATGGCAGGCGAAAACAACTAGCGTTTGCTTTAAATACATATTTTTATTTTAATACTAGCTTCTGCCCGCGGCTTCGCCCGCGTAAAAGGTTACTTTCCTAAAGTTTTTGATCACCTATTTTTATTTTTGACCATCGGTAATACAGTGCAACGGTATTACATACTCAGGGTTGGAACTTCATTACTGGACCGCTAGATGGCGTTGAAGAAGCTAGATTTTGAGATTTTTTGACAAACAATTTTTTTATTTTTCATATAAAAATTTAGATTTTTTTTAATAAAAAGTATCTTATGTTACATTTAATACCTCCAAGAATATGTGTACAATGTTTCATGATGATCGGTTGAGTAGTTATAGCGTGAAAGCGTAACAAACAAACTTACATTCACATTTATATATTAGTAGGGATTATCTTTATCCATGATTCTCTTAATTTTTATAACAAAATTAAACTAATTTATTCATATAAAAATATAATATAAATATATGCCTTTTTTCAAAAGTTCGTTCGTCTGGTTAAGAAGATATACAATGCGAAAGTGGAAGGATGAGACTTTCGGTACATCGTAGGTACCGAGGGAGACCGAGACTAACCTACCTAGACTAGATTGGTTAAGTACTGAAGGAAGGTGGAGTTAAGAGTCTCCGAAACCGGCGAGCCAAATCGTCCAGAGAGGCAATTCTCACATAACAATTGATCATGAAAACGAGAAAAATTCCAATTTGAAATATTTGACATTGTAAATTTTAATATATTAATTTTAATTGTAACCTTTATTTAATAATTACAGGAGTCTATTTCTCGTTTTATCTCTCTCAAAACTTATATTCTATCAAGTAATTTTGAGGGAAATTAATTTCTACACTCGAAAACTGCCACTTTTGAAGTACCTACTTAATTTTATCATATGAATACTAGATGGATATAAAAAAAATATTAAATGTATAATGAATTATTATTATGTAAACATTCTTCATTCTAATATTATAGAAAAATAAGATTAGAACATTTTCAAGGCCACTGATATCAGTTCGCACCGAGCGCAAAAAAAAATCTAGTCGTATTCGAATACTCACACTGGTTTATTTCGTAAAAACCAATTTAAATATGAATTTCGTAATTTAAATTGCATTTTATTTTGATATTTATTACTTTAACCTGATTAAATCATTAAAGAATTTGTTGTAACTGTAGAAAGTTTGTTCAATTGGTCAATGCTCGAGATGAATCTTAATTGGATTAAAGTTAGAAACTATTGTGTGGCCGTCAGCTTCTTATTTACGGCCGGCGCCATGATAAGTCGTTTTGGAGGACTACGTTTAGTGTACGTTTAGGAGTAGTTCATTTAGTTACGCGCCCATTATTACACGAATAAGTATCCTTGTATCTGTACTCATTTTTTTTTTAACTACACCCTACACTAAGGAAATAATTCTTGTATTGAGGTGGATTTTACAAACATGCAATTAACGCAGACAAATTACACCCAGACACAAAACAATATTTTTTGGAACGCATATATTATTGACCTTGTACCATTGTATGATATTTAGAAAAGACTGTGGTGGGACTCCAAAAAGTTTAAAATAAAATAAATAATTAAATAAAAAACCCAGTTGAATTATTATTACATTAATTACTCAGTCAACGCAAAATGTTCCTTTATTAGGATCGTATAGTATCAACAATACAGACAATTTTATGATCAGCCGTCTGCCTAACGTCAACACTTTTTTTTTTGCCGGCGGGCTACGGTGCGGTCACGCCTCGCTAATCAGGGGCGACAGGAGAAGCAGCGCACGACCCCGTAGCCTAGTCTTACAACGTACATCAACATCTAGACGCCGTGCGGGTGGGTCAGTGGAACGCGGTCGTTTTCTTCAGTGGCCCAAACCTCAACACTCCTTGTGAATGTAATTGCGAACCGGATTCAGTTGCTAGTTGATCCAGGCCAATGTAAAGCAGCCGAGCGGACCACCGAAGACAAAGATCGGGTACCGGTGGTCTGCTCGCACGGCGAAGAGAGAGGATTTTACGGTGGGTCTATGGGGTCACGCGCCGCTTTCTCCGTCACCCCGGACCGATTTGGTGGGGCGAGACGCACCCATAGCCCATAGCCCACCAATAAAAAAAAAAAAGGCCAATGTAAAAAAATTCCGTGTGGTGACGGAGTAAAAATACTATTTACCACCCCATATCTTACCCGTGGGTGATCGTACGAGACGACTTTTTTTTTCCCTCGCAAGGTGGGACTATGTATGTGGTCGCGCCCCGGCAAATCGGCCCGGGGCGACGGCAGAGGCGGCACGCAACCCCATGGACCCACCCTGCAAACACCTCTTCGCCGTGCGAGCGGGCCACCGGTACCTGATCTTTGTCTTCGGTGGCCGGCCCGGCGGTATACCCTTGCGGGTTCCTCTATTGTCGATGCCCCGACAGCTTTCGTCGTCGGGGCGTCGTCCTCACGCTGTAGCCTTACGTCGGGTGACCGGACAATTTCCCCGGTCCGATCACCCGAAGCCTTGGTTAGGGCGGCATCAGGCGCAGATATTCGCGCCTGCGCCGCCCCGGGTCGCGGGAATCCTCCCGGACTCATTCTGCCACCGCCTTCTGCGAGATGACAGCCTCGCAGGCGGCGACCGCGTCCCAGTTCTTGACGCTGTCGACCATCGCTTTCGCGGCAGCCGGCAGCGTTAGGTCGGCACCAATGATAGCGACGAGGTCGCGGCGCTGCCCGTCCCAGCTCAAACATTCCTCGAGCGTATGTTGCGCCGTGTCCTCGTCACTACCGCAATGGTGGCAGGACGGAGTCCAATCCCTCCACACGACCGTGTGCAGGTATTTGCCGAAACAACCGTGCCCCGACAACACCTGCACCAGTCGGAAAGAGAGGACCCCGTGCCGCCACTCCATCAGTACGGGCTGGAGGGCCTCAACGGTAACAACACCGTGTCTAGGCCTCTCCAGCCGCGTAACCCAACAGGCGATGACATCTCGGCGAGCGTTCTCGCGCCAGGTGGCTATCTCGCTCAACGATGGGGAGCCACCTTCGTCGCGCACTGAGGTAACCCGCCGTTAGAGGTCGGAGAGCATCTCCGCCTCTAGGTCCCACGGGGGTGTCCCGGCCAGTAGGCATGCCGCCTCGGTCGATACCGTGCGGTACCCGCGAATGGCTCTGACCGCCATGGCTCTCTGTGGTCTCCACAGAACAGCCCTGAGCTGGGCGTACAGAGCCCTCGCCCACACGGGTGCGCCGTACATGGCCATCGAACGGATCACCCTCATCGTACGAGACGACTAAGGGATATAAAACGCATATAACATTTATGCAAGAAAAGGAAAACTCGAAACAAAACGCTAGACCAACACGTCTGACTAGCGCAGTATAGTAGGTTAATTTTCCTCCTATTACGGAGGAGGCCCGAGCCCAACAGTGGGATATTTATGAGATGATGATGATGATGAATGTAAAGTTCTTAATAGTATTTTATGTCACCCACGAGCATTGTAAGTACACACAGCTTCTCTAACATTAATAAATATAAAAAAATAATTTTCTCGCGACGATTTTGACGCTTTAAAAGTTTCTTTAAATGAATGCATCGAAAAAAGCAAGTTTTAGGCAATTTATGTCCTATTTCTGAGGCTATAAAAGTTTCTTTAAATGAATGCATCGAAAAAAGCAAGTTTTAGGCAATTTATGTCCTATTTCTGAGGCTATAAAAGTTTCTTTAAATGAATGCATCGAAAAAGCAAGTTTAAGGCAATTTGTGTCCCATTTCTGAGCTCAAGTTTTTATTCATAATAGGAGGGCAATTGACCTATTATACCACGCTGGTCAGGAGTGTCGTGTTGGTATAGGAGTTATATTGAGTATTCTTTCTCTTACATATGTTTTATAAGCATAGCCCTTAGTCGTCTTTTATGACAGTTATGGGCACATAAAAGAGTGATGAATTTATAGAGATGCGAAAGGGATGCTCCGATGATTCGGACATGTGGAAAGAATGCCGAACGAACGTCTGGTTATGGAGATATACAATGCGAAAGTGGAAGGATGTAGATACCGGGGGAGACCAAAAATAACCTACCTAGACCAGATTGGTCACGTACTGAAGGAAGGTGGAGTCAAGAGTCTGTGAGACCGGCGAGCGTGTATGAAGAGAATTATGAATGTTGAGGAAGCGAGTGAAATATGAAAGGATAGAGTTCTCTGGCACTCTGTACTCTCTGCCTACCCTGCAAGGGATATGGCGTGATGATATGTATGTATGTATGAATTTATATTCTTACTGCATCACCACACGGAAAAAATACTCTATCCATTATAATCTGATTTATTTATAGATGCAAGGAAAAAATGGAAAACAAAATGGATATTTATGAAATTACAGGATAAAATATATTATTTTAAATGCACAGAGTATTTCAAATCCATCCATCAATTTACCTTCAATTGTGATGTAGGTTTGAATACGGTAGTGGACATTTATGATCCAAGATGATGATATTTTTTATTTATAGCAATTCACACCGATTTGCCCGTGTGGTGACGGAGTAAGAATATAATTCACCATCCGTTATCTTACCCGTGGGTGATCGTAAGAGACGACTAAGGGATATAAAACGCATATAACATCAATGCAGGAGAAGGTAAACTCGAAACAAAACCCTATACACACACGTGTAACCAGCGTGGTATAGTAAGTCAATTTCCCTTCCAATATAAAGGAGGCTCGAGGCCAACAGTGGGACATATATGAGCTGTGGTGATTATGATAACACTGATTTGAATTGGATGTCTTTAACGTGTGAAGAAGAAAGTTTTAAAACCCATATTTGACTTCAGAATAAAAATTATTAGATCCAGTAGCGGTAAAAGAACAGGGCATGGTTGGAAGATTATTCAGGCCGGCAAATATGGCCAGGGATGTCAAGGAAGCGGTACCAGTGGCGATTGGGAGGGAATACGGTGGGTTATGGGGTCACGAGACGCCCTTCCGTCGCCCGGACGGACGCCGTGTCCAGAATATATTATAGCCTACCTAAAAAAAAGGCGGCAAATATAAATGGAGCCTCTTTTATGGGGTTTTTGGCGCGAATATGGAAATGTCATGTCACGCTCTTGTATTATATTCATTTCTTTAGTGTTTTGTAGTGTTATATTGAATAATTTTGCTGGTATTTTATAGAATATGGTACAGTTAAAGTGCTGAAGTTTAGTGAATATGGTATAATAGTGGTTTACGTGTATTTTCGTGTTTGCCCAAAATTCCCAACGAAACTATTAATTTCGTTATCAGCGCCGAATTAACTGAAGGACAGTGACTATCAAGGGCTAATTACGATATGAAGAAGTGATAAATAATATATGAAGAAAATTATACGGAAGACAAGGCAGTAAGGTCGACTGACTATAGCCTAATAAGGGAGACAAATAAAAAAAAAGGAACTTTTTTTTTATTCCTTTAATTCTTTAACCACCGACGCAAAAAGAGTGTTATAAGATTTACAAGTCTTGTCTATGGCACGGTAGCTTTGAAACGGTTAGACCTATTTTGATACGTCTTTTCGCTTGAAAGTTGAAGTGATCGAGATGGTTTTGCTACAATATATGAATAGCTTAGGCGTTTTAGAGGTCATCAGCTCTTTTTGTTAGCTAGGGATCTTAGATGCATAATGGACAACACTGAGCTTAAAGATGAAGCTCGAAAGTAGGAGACGTTATTCTGGATTCATCATCATCATTACCCATAAATGTCCCACTGTTAGGCTCGGGCCTCCTCCGTAATGGGAGAGAAATTAACCTACTATACCGCGCTGGTCAGACGTGTTGGTATAGGGTTTTGTTTCGAGTTTCATTCTCTTGCATAGACGTTATATGCGTTTTAGATTCCTTAGTCGTCTCGTACGATCACCCACGGTTAAGATATGGGGTGGTGAATAGTATTCTTACTCCGTCACCACACGGAAACTCTGTATTGTCTATTAGTAAATCCATAAAGTTTGGACTCTTTGGAATCGTCTTTAATAGCTCTGTTGATTTCCCATAGTGACGGGGAAGTGATGCTTGCTTTTTATTATATTTTTTAATTTAAAATACAATATCTATTTAAATTATTAATATTTTATTTATTTATGGTATTTACATTAATGTTATATAATTATGGCTCAATTTTCAATCATTAATTGTATAGAATCATTCAAAATACTAAAAACCATTTTATTTGTAGGAAATATATAAAATAAAAGTTATATATACAGGTGCCGATTTTATTAGTAGAATAACTTAAACTAGGTGTAGGAATGACGCCATAGAAAACATTAAAGTTAGTTGCAGACTCCTAGCTCTGCCCAATCCCGAGATAAAGTGATTTGTTTCTTATCAAAACAGTAGGTTTGTCACCGTACATTGACCTGTAGGTACATTTCGACCCAGCTGTGCGGCGGTGAGCGCAGCGCGAGCGGGTCTATTTGCCTACTAGTTCAGTGTCACACGCATGAGTATATGCCTACATTGAACTTTTTATAGTACAAGTGTATTGATCGCTTATCAGTATGGCAATTTAATCAAAACTTAGGTACTATTTTTTTCTACTGATTTGGATAGTGTATCATGGTCTGATACAAACCCTTCAAGGATTCTACTAATTAAATCGGCATCCTGTATATATATATATATATTTTCTTCTATGAAATTTACAATCAAAATTTGTCCAGCCATTACAAAGTATTTTAATTGAACACATATATGAGAATTATGTATAAAGATCTAGCTGAGAGATATTTTTTTACAATTAGATTGAAGAAAAAAAAACATATATAAAAAATTAACAGAATCCATAATGGAATCTCATCAAATTCTTGTATTGCCATAGATCCACGATATGTCTACTAAGTTTAAATAAAATCTGATTGTTTAAGTGGCTCAAAATCAAGTCCAAAAGAGTCGGTTACAGACATACATGTAAAGCTAATAAAAAGCGTGTAAAAAAAACTAATTTACAATATATTCAAAGTTTCAATAGATATGAATACATTATTTTATTTAATGTTAAAATTTTTCTGTTTGGTTGATGGGAGTAAAAATACTATTTGTCAACCCCTATTTCAGCCATTAGGTTTATAAAAGGCAACTAAAGGATATGTTATACATATAACTTCTATACAAGTTAATCGGACCAAAATAAAACCCTATACACACCTGTCGGACTAGCCCGATATAGCAAGTCAATTTCCCTCCTATTATGGAAAAGGTTCAACCCCCACAGTGGAACATATACCGGGTGTAACAGAGAATGGAACAGCTGGTCAGATGGGTGGTAGGTAATGATGGTAGGAACACATAACAAAATTTTAAGGGAAAATGTCGGTTCGTTAATGAATTACAAGCATTTAAAATTTTCAATTTTGTCATCGCTTTTTCTTTGAAACTGAATGAAATGTACCAAGTAGATGATAAATAATCTGCTACATACTCATACTTTCTCAAATATCCATTAAAACCTAAATAAATCAATGATTACGTTTGCTACAGTATGACAAACATCGCCTTTACAGACAGCTGATGGGTCAATGACCCTTGATATTTTCCCTTCAAATTTTTTTCATGGGTACCTATCATCATTACCTACCACCCATCTGACAAGCTGTTCCATTCTCTGTTACACCCGGTATAAACCGAGATGAAAAGATATTATTTTTTCACTTTTATTATTATACTGGTGGTCATTGGTGAGGTGACAGAGTAAGAATACAATTCACCACCGCCTATCTTACCTGTGGGTGATCGTAAGAGACCACTAAGGGATATGAAATGCATATAATATCTATACAAGAGAAGGAAAACTCGAAACTAAACCCTTACCAATATGTCCGACCAGCGGGCTGCAGTAGGTAAAATTTCCCTCACATCGTGGAGGAGGTATGAGGGCAACAGTGGGAAATATAAGAGCTGGGATGATGATGATATTACTGGTTTGCCTTCATTTAAAATTACCCATAGAGCATTATAGATGGCTTTTTTTTATGTCTGTATTTTAGCTGTTAGCCGCAGATGTCTGTCACAGCTTAACCCGCACTATGGGTGAGCGCTGAAGGCTCTCAACCCAGTAAAAGAGTGCGTCGGCCGGGAACCGAACCCGGATCAACTGCTTGGAAGGCAACTATGCTAACCATTACACCACCGACGCGCATTAGAGATGCAAATATGCAGTTATTATCTATGATTCCATCTGTGACTCAATTGGCGCAATTTGTTTTAAATCAAATAATTATAATGTAAGTTATATGTTATTTATTTACACTTTATTACACTTATAGCTTTGATACATTTATAGTAAAAATTCTATTTTGAGATAATATAATTGGCGGGCTTATCGCTGAAACGATTTCTATCAAGCAACCTTTGGATGGAAATGACTAAGGAAAGAGTGATAGTTATTAGATGTACTCAAGCTCAAGCTATTATCGTATTTATGAAATTATTTGTAGCATGATACTGGAATAAATTATTAGCCAGCCAAAATTGTCAAAATTCTCACCTTCGTGTGCACAATGGCAATGGATTTTGATCACCAAGATAATGGATCTTGGTTAGCGAGTTTCACAATAGCTCTCTTTTGGGAAACTTGCTTCTCAAATATGGGAATGGAAACTCTTGTAATGAATGATTGCGTCATGTTGCAGTCTTTAGGTGAGACCTATCTCTAGCAGTGGACAGTGAAAGGCTCAAAAATTATCAAAATATCAATCATTAATATACTATTTATTCTCAAATACCTTCAAAATTTACAGATTTCATATCTCGCATTTATTGTAAAGCCGGCTTTTGACTATGGGATGTAATATATATCATATCTTGAGCTATATAATACATCCCACAATTGCTATTCATACTGTAAGATATATAGTTAGGAACAGTTTAACTTTGGTCACCATTCAAACTGAGGCCGAGGCAGGGGAGGCACAGGGTTCGAGGATGTGCGGTAAAATACTTAAAAATATAGCTTATTTGGTTGAAAAAATATTTATAGTTCGGGATGTAATATACAGGGTGTAAGGGGACCGCTCCCGAAAACAAAGACAGGTAACCCTACTAGTCCTACTTGTAATGATAGGCTAGGAAAAAATGGATTCGGATGAATAAAAAAATTTTTTTTCATCACGCGAGGTTGTTGAGCTCTTGAACATATGATCGTAAGTTTTTAATAGATTGCGTCTTTTCTCATCTGAGTAAAGTTACGTATTTTTTATGAAATTATCGTTACATGGTACTGTCCTAATACGATGGAATGTAAAAAAAACAAATTCGTGCTGAAAAAAAAAATATTTTGCATTCGAATCGATTTTTTTCCTAGCCTATCACTACAAGTAGGACTAGTAGGGTCACCTGTCTTTGTTTTCGGGAGCGGTTCACTTCCACCCTGTATATTATAGCATAGTGTGAATGGTCTCGTACAAAATGTATGAGGAGCGATAAAATATTATATCTCAAGATGTAATATATATATTATATTCCATAGTCAAAAGCTGGCAATATAAATTTATACAGTTTTTTTCAGACATTTATTTATATATATAAAATATTTGCCATAACTTTTTCAGTTGCATAGGAAATATAATAGCAAAGGAAGCTTATGATCAGCAAATATAAATTTTTTAACTTAACATTAGAAATATATATTTATTTAATAGAATAATCTAATGCTTGAAAAATTGGCCCTAACAATATTTACTTAAATAATGAGCTATAAAAGTTTTGGAAGAATAAAAATACAATTTATCATTCTCATCCTCATGCATGTTTTAAAAGACAACTAAGGGATATAAATCAGTGAACCATCATTACAAGATTAAGGCAATCTTGAAATAAACCGTTACTCCAACTAACCTGACCAGGGTAAAATAGTGGGTCAATATTACTTTAATTGTTGATACCCAATAGGATATATATGGAGAAGAAGAAGAATAGTGACCTAAAACAATGTTCATGCTAAGAAATGACTAGCTGGTAAGCTGAGTATGAATAGAATTATACCTATTTTTACAAATATTACCCAAATTTTAGGTAATACCTAAGTCTGCTTAACCATATATATTCAATAAAATAAACAATTGTTTTCGGGTTGAGAGCCCTCAGCATTCACCCACAGTCCGGGTAAAGTTGTCATAGCCATCTGAGACTAACAACTAAGACACAAAAAAAGCAAAAAAAAAAAAACGAAACAATTGTTAGTATTTATGTACTATATAGATTAATTCCTAAACCTTAGGTATTATTAATAAAAAAATGTGTATAAATTCTCACCAATTTTTTTTTTTCAAATTAAATTTTATGCACAGCATTTGGGTTTATGATATCTTGCTTATAAGCTAAATCGGTGCTTACAGGAATATAGACATCACAGTAAAAGTGAAAACATACAAAACACTAGTGCTAATTGGGCAATTTGAACTAAATCATTAAAAGCAGGTCATCTTGCCTGCACTTTGGAAGCGGACGTCAATGATTGTCCCATAAGAACTCTTTCTCCACACTTCATATCAAATTTGAAGTCTTTCGGAGCCTCAAATAATAATATAATCGTACTACCCATATTAAATTGACCAAACAACTCTCCTTTCTTTAATCCAACTTCTCCAAGGTCCAATTCATTAATTCTATTTCTTTTACCTTTTGTATTAGTTCTTAAATTAGGATCTTTATAAATTTCTATAGAACCGACATTCGTAGCTCCGACTGCGGTCATACTAAAGAATCCATGCTTCCATTCACCAACATACACAGCTCTTTCGTTAATCGTAAAAAGGCCTGGTATTAATCTCGCTAGCCATGGATTAACAGATAATAATTTTCCTGAAAAGTGTCTTCTGAATGTTGCTGTCCAATCGCATGGTGAATGAAATCTATGATAGTCACCGGGAGCCAAATAAATAATACATTGATGTAATACATTCTCCTTATTTATTAATAAAGATTCGTAATAATTATTATCTCTATCCACTGACCATGTATTTTCGCCTAGAAATTCTTCCAAGCTATATGTAACTCCTTTGACTTGTTCTATTTTATCTGTATCGGCTGTACCACAATTTAAAACTACACCATCGCATGGAGAAACACAAGGTGCTGGTGAAATAAATCTGACACCATCTTTTAACGCTCTTGTAAAAAATGCTGACAAACTTTTATAATACTGCAGGTCTGGTATTGCTGCTTCGTCTAAATTCACGTTAAACATTTTAACGTACGTACCGTATACTATACTTCTTAGACGTGTTGGCAGTTCGCAGGCAGCTAATCTCCCCCATATACGACTCGTAACACGAAATGGAAACATTTCGTAAAATAAAATTTCCACTTTCGACACTTCATAGTTTATACTTGCACGAATGTAACACCAACTGACATAAATAGCACTTCCGAGAGGTACCCATCTAGTAATTATAGATCTAAAACTCATCCATTTATTTTTCTGTAACTGTGCATTCTTTGTTTGATTTGTATTATGAATCGTGGATGTTTGCCGGAAAGGCCTATGAGGTCGTAGTCTTTGTTTAAACATTGGATTTATAACTGGAAGACAGCTCCGCATACGAGTCGGCGGGAACATATCTGTGCAGGTACGCACACAGTAGCCGTTTAAAAATAATTTGTTTACGTAAAACCACGAGAATTGATTATTTCGCGTGATATTACTACAAGCACAAACAACACATAGAGCTTTTTAGTATATACTGGTATGTATACATATATATAGCAACAGCTATCAGTAGTACCAACTGAAAATGATGACAAACTGTTTATTACGTAATATACATTTATATCATAATAACAATATAGTACTCTATCTATACTAAATATGATCCATTATTGTAAATGGCATTGATGTATTAAATTGGTTTTTATTTTTAGCATAGATATGTTTTTATGTCAGTGATTTTTAGACATGTATTTATGACAGTTACTGTTTTCAATTTTTTTTAAAACCTTAATGGCAAGCAACCAAGCTGTCAGTTTGAACCAAAATTTCTAAATCTATAAGTATTCATGGAGAATAGAGTAAGGAGTAACATCTCAGTGTATTAAAAAGTGTCCAATGAACGGGAGCAAATTAAGGTGGCAAGGTGGCGCTATAGTAGCTTTCCTAGTAATCTATATATTAATATTACACTTCATATTGAGTATTAAGCTCATTCAAGTTCAATGTCCACCAAAGTAAAGTTATTACAATTAATTGAGCAACCAACTAGTAGCTAGCTTTGTGTAATATAAAGATGAAATTTTATCAAATTTGTATGCCCTAGAGGCAAAACATAGTGAACTAATTATTGTTATAAGATCATTTATGTATGTGCCTATGTTATACAAATAAATTATTCTATTCTAGTATTCTGAGAATTTTAGTATTACATAAAAATACATGTAATTTGTTTTTATATTATACTAGCAGACTCGGCCACGCATTGCTGTGGCTAAGGTAGCCTCAGTAAGACATGGTGGTTATGCTAATCAATTGTAGCTTATATGAAACGTTTGTACGTTGAATATAGCACCTTCTATTAAATACTTACTCAATCCAGTCAACAGATACCGCCATCTGTTAGAATCATTTGGAGATAACAGATAATTGTGACTGTCAAATAATAGACAAATAATTTGTAATAAAATAATATTGCGACTACAAATTGAGATGGAAGCTATCCTATCTTTTAAGTTGGATCAAACTACACATGCCGTGCAAATTTGATTGACATTGGTTAAGTACTTTAGGAGTCCATCGCGGACAAATAACGTGACACGTAATTTATATATATTAAGATTTACTATATCAGTATTTCCTCTGTATTACGATATATAGAATATCAACAAAACTATTCACTAGAATACTATAAATTATTTAATACAGAATAAAATTTAAGAGTGCCATGTGATATTTTCAAATACCCGCCATAACTCCTCTCAAACATTTTTATTCCAAACTACAAATAAAAGGGGTCGACTTCATGGCGTTTATCTAGAGATTATTTAATACTTTTAATATCGATATCATTTTATTAAAAAAAAAAAAATCTAGAAACTTCTTTGGCAAACAATTTTTTAAACCTCGTTTACATACATCAACCAATAGCGTGTATTCTTTCTCGATCTCCCTTTCTCTCTCACTCGCTCTCTTCCTCCTCTCGCTCTATGGCTATGGCAGTTATACGACGTATGCCCTATCTTACTCTCTTTCAATTTTTCTGGTTAGCTCTTTCCCACCTTTCGCTCCATGCACTGTGCATGATGCGACTTTTGCTCTATCTCACTTTCTCTCAATCTTTCTCACTCGCTTGCTCTCCACTCTCGCTCCATGTGCTTCATGCTACGTTTGGCCTTTCTCACTATCTCTCAATCGCTCTCTCCCTCTTCTTGGACTAAAACTTCCCACATTTTCACATTTTTGTGGCACTTTATTGCGTTACATGTGATGTGACGGGCTGGCAATGGGGCAATATTATGGAGGATAAAAATATGGACGCCTGGTACAGTCGAAAGCGTGACACGTTACACTTTGGAAGTCTTTGCCTCGATGACGATTGTAATAAGAACGGTTCTAATATCAATGTATAAACTTCACAAGGCCTGTAACTATAGCATAATAACTAAATCAAACTTTTAAACACAGTAATAATTATTTATTTTAACAAAAATAATATTTAATTAAAACACTGCGGGGATTTTTTGCAAAATTTTCAACCACTTTATCATTAAAATTATTTCGGCTTTTATTTATTATAGCTCTGTGTACACTCATCATGGCCAGACCATTAAGGCGATCTTCTGCCATGGTGCTTCTTTTCTTAGCCATGTTTTTAGTCTTCTGAGGCTGTTAAGGGATCGCTCTACTGTACAGGTCATGCATGGTAAAGTGATCAAAATTTTAAATGCTTTTTCCGTTTCGGGAAAGAAGGAATTTGTTTCTTTTAGGACATCAACAACTGTAAATTTGTTAGATTACGCCTACCATGCCAAAGTTCGATTCATTCTTTATGTTCGGTAAATCATAAAACTAGGTAATAGATTCACAAGTTTGTTTCAGATTTTCAGTTGTAATCCTTTGCATCTGCGCTGGCTGTAACTTAGATAGCATTATCTGAAGAAAAGACGCCATCATTCGCATGAATGATGGCGTGTTTTCTTCAGCAAAACGTAATTCAAGAGAGGTGATTCTTGAATCAAAGTATGTTATTACTAAAGACATCTTCCAGTATTCTGAAGGATTTTCTGCTCGATGATTATTTCTATGGCGTTGTTTCCCCGTAATACGCGGCATTCATGTAATGTCCTCCTCCAGTCCGACTTTCTCCGCAACAGCAGTAGCTTTCTTTATAATTTCGTCCGTCACTTTTGCTAGATTTTCACGGTGGTTTTTAATTAAAAGTAAAATCCTTTTAACGTGTTCCGAGGCTTTGACCACGTCCAAAGTTACAGATTGGAATACGTTGACAACGACCCTGCGCGCGAAGCTTATTCAGCGACGCGCGATACGAGCGACCCCATGGGTCACGCTCGAGACTGTCCAGCATCTCATGCCAAGTCGCGTCCTTGGCGGACCGGATGGCCAGCCGAAAGGCAGTCCGCGCACTGCGGTACGCCTCATACAGCTGGCCCTCCCGCTCATCATCGCGGCGACGCCACCGGCTGCGGGTGTAGGACCTTCGAGCACTAATGCACGCCGCACGAAGGTCCGCCAGTCTTGGGGACCACCAGTAGACCCCCTGCCTTGGAGGTAAACGCCGTACCCTGGGCATGGCCGCATCGCATATCTGCGTTAACGCATCGCGAATGCGGCCAGCATGATGGCCGCCTCCACCAGTAGGTCCCTGTCCAGACGCCCCATAACCCACCGTGGAAACGCGGGAGCTCGGTCCGCCCTGAGACCCCTGCTGGGGTCCCGGAGGGGGGAGGCCTCCATCCGGATATACCGGTGGTCTGACAGGGTTTCCGCCTCCTCCAGGACACGCCAGTTCCTTACTCGTGGTGCGAGAGCGGGGCTAGCGAACGACGAGTCCACTATCGACCCACTATTTCCTTCCTGAGATAATGTTTGGAAGGCTAACAGAATTACTGAAATTGTGTATATAAAATTGCAAATCATGTGAGAAGCCTTAAATACTCGTGATAAAATATACTTCAACATTCGGTACCGGCGTCCTCCGATGGCATCAATATGGATATATGGATGTTGAATGGGCGATAAGAAGTTTGAAAAATGGTAAGGCAGCGGGCATTGATATGGTGTCTGCCAAGATGATCAAGCTTGGTGGCCCTGTGTCTGGGAGGCGTTCCTGTTGCTCCTCAATTTATGCTGGAGCTCGGGAATGGTTTCCAGAGACTGGAATAGCGCAGTCATCGTGCCATTTTTTTAAAAACAAGGGTTCACGTTATGACTGCGCAAATTACAGAGCCATAAGCTTGACCAGTTTGGCAGCAAAAGTGTACGGTAAAATTATTGAAAGGAGAATGAGGATGGTGTCCTATGGTTTATTGTGTGAGACACAAGGAGGTTTCAGGAGTGGAAGAGTATGCATGGATTTCTCTCTGCGCAACATTGTGGAGAAGCATCTGGCTCTATGTCAGAGGGTTTTCTGCAGTTTTGTGGATTTGGAGAGAGCATTTGACATGGTTGTACGAAAGGAACTTTGGGACATTTTACCGGAGTGTGGTATTAATGGTAAACTGCTACAGGCTGTGCAGTCCAGTTACATGGGTTGTAGAGCCTATGCGTGGCTGGATGATGGAATGTTGCCTTGGTTTGATGTCAATATCGGCGTTAAGCAGGGGTGCGTTTTGTCAGCCAGGCTGTTTATCATATATCTGGCTAAATGTCTTCAAAAGTTGAACAATATGAATGTGGGAGTCCAGATGGGCGACTCAGTGGTCACTGCTCTGCTCTATGCAGATGATGCAGTCCTGCTGGCACAGTCAGCGACTGACCTGCAGACCCTAGTCGACACAATGACAGAAGATTGTAAGAAAAGGGGTCTACGTGTGAATGTGAGCAAAACTAAAATAATGGTCTTTGATGAAAGAGATGAAGCCAGAATAGATGTAAGAGTAACAATAGGTAATGATGTACTGGAGCAAGTGGATGAATTTGTATATCTTGGATGTGGATTTGGCCAAGATAAAAGGTACACACTGATATAGAGCGAAGAGTGAATGCGGGAAATAGAGTAAACGGTGCGTTGGGGCAACTTCTCGGTAGCCACCATCTCAGCCAGAAGGCACGTGTAGCAATACATAATGCAGTGCCTTTCCCAACATTACTGTATGGAAGGGAGAGTTGGGTATGCAAAAAAGAATATGCAGAAAAGAGTATGAAAGTAAAATTAATGTGGAAAGAATGCCGAACGAACGTTTGGTTAAGAAGATATATAATGGGAAAGTGAAAGGATGTAGGTACCGGGGGAGACCGAGACTAACCTACCTAGACCAGATCGGTCATGTATTGAAGGAAGGTGGAGTCAAGAGTCTCCGAAACCGGCGAGCGTGTTTGAAGAGAATTATGAATGTTGAGGAAGCGAGTGAAGTATGCAAGGATAGAGTTCTCTGGCACTCTGTTCTCTCTGCCTACCCTGCAAGGGACATGGCGTGATGGTATGTATGTATAAAATATACTTAAAACCAAAGAATGAGATTCAGATTGCCCGCCATAAACTTAATACATGAAAACAAGGTTCTATTGAGTTTATTTCAGATTACTTAAGAGTTCTAAAACTACTTGCACATGGTTGTGGCTATCAAATTGTTTCAGCTCAACAACACGAAGAACAGTCCATACGGACCGCTTTCATAGTAGGAATATCATCGCAAAAATTAAGAGAACGGCTTTTAGAGAGTATTTATTTATCTTTAGAAGAGACTATGAAATAAGCTGTATCTTTAGAAGCAGCAGAACAGAGCTCTCTAATGATGTCACAGAGTTCAGCTTCTTCACCCATACATTCAAACGCCATATCAGAAGGAACTAAAGAGGATGACATCAATAACCTTGTTGCAATATCATCATTGAAATATCGAAAACGTTGTTTCTTTTGCGGTGGCATCGTCCACTCAAGAATAAGATGCCCTGCAAATAAGTCTATACGTCACAAATGTTCTAAACCAGGTCACTTTGCAAATGTTTGCCGTAGTAGTCGTGAACAGCTCAAGCAATCAAAATACGTTATGAATGCAACTGAAATCAGCACTCCTAGTCAGCTTGGAGCAGCATACGTTCTAGCTGCGTCTTCGGCTAGACTAACTATGAATGACGAATTGCTTTACTATTACAGCTATATTATGCTAATAATTACATAATTCGTTTTTTTGGATTCCTTCATGGGTTCCGCTTCATAATGGTGCAAAAATTCTAACACCATTTCATCACTCCACTCCATATTTATTGACTAACTGGAAATCCTCGAACGCGTCTAAACACATCGAAAATCGCCGGCGAAATGTAAAACGCTAGTCTGAGCACAGAGCGCGAAATATTAGCGCGCTAAAACCCTTTGACTAATTGCCACCCAAGCGATAACGCACACGAAGCCCGAATGTTCGCGACGATAGCCAATAATGACCGGTCACATCTGCGTGTATTGTCTCATTGAAGCTTCGTGACGATACACGCAGGTGCAGCCCTAGCATTACTACTATACTAACTGGCACGATAATTCTATTATATTTTTATATATCATTACTATAGAAATTTTCTAACAAGATAATTGTAATTCTTAAAGTTGATTAAAGCCAAGTTTCCTTGTGGTTTGTCGTTTAAATGTATCACACACGACCCAAAAATATAGCTCGTAATATAAGATTGTTTTAGTTGCAACACAACACAAAGCAAACCTCCTTTTTTAAATCTGGCAATAATAAACAATAATCAAGCCTTTGCTATTTAACGTTTGACTTTTTAATAGTCGTTCGAGTTCTGATTATGATTTTTTGTGTTGACGAATTTAGAAAAATCTTTTGTTTTTTGTTTTTATTTCATTTTCCCGCATCATTAGTTTACCCTGATGTCAACAAGTAATGGCGTTATTAAAGAAGTGCATATTAAAAACGGCATATCGTTGGCATCGGTCAAGAGACGGCGAAGTCGTTCTTCCGACAGCAATCTTGATATCCCGTTGGAGGAGTTTCGCGGGTTTACAAAAGTACCGCGCGTTGAATTAGTGCGTAGTGATATTACGCCATATCTAAACAAGATATACGAAAACAAAACAAACGATGAATCAAAGCCTACAGGCACGTTTATTGCATCTATTCATCAGTCACGACTTTCACAAAAATGTACTGTAAGACTAGTTAACCAAGATCTGGAGAAGTTAAAAAAGGCGGTGCTGAACCAACCAAAACGTAACATTTCAACAGATACGATAATTGATATGGAAAACGATAATATGGCAAACATTGTGAAGTGTAAAATCTGTGAAAAAGCATATTCTAATGAAAAGAAACTTCAAAAACATCAAGAGAATAAGCATATGATAATATACAAACCTAACAACAAGACAGAGAAGCGGGTATCATTCTCGGACAAAGTTATAATCCATGAAGTTAAAGAATATCATAAATGTCGAAAATGTACTGAGATTTTTGAAGAATATCAACTTTTAAAAGTGCATATGAAAAGTTTCCATAGAAAACGTAAGTGTTATACCTGCAATTATTGCGATAAGAACTTTATTGATCGTTCAATATTTAAAGTACATATAAAATTGCACTGCGATACATGCAGAGCCTTGTTTCCTAATAAAGCTAAATATAACAAACATAGACAATATGTTTGTAGAACGCTAAAGCTGCATAAGTGTCAAACTTGTGAGGAGTGTTACTTCAAGTTTATGGACTTGAAAGATCATAGCTATGAACATATTTACTTGTGTTACGTCTGCGATGTGTGTAAAGACCAATTTAAATCAAAATGTGAGATTGCACATCACATTTCGTTTCTCCATTCAAACGATAGACCAAAATCGTTGTACGGAATGCGCAATTTAGGTAATGAAAGGCTGTATTTGTGCAATTTTTGCGATGAGAGTTCCGTTGAACGTGATTCTATTGAAGCTCACGTTCAACTATTGCCAGATTTGTTTAACAAAGCTATGACCGGGTATAAGGATTATTATTTCTGTGATCAATGTCTGAAAAAATTTGACACGGAGACTAATATGTTGCAGCATAAATGGTCGCACTTTTTAAAGGCAAGCGACAAATCGCAGATAAAGGATAAAAATATCGGAAAAAATATTTTGAAAACAACATACAAGGATGGTGATGTAATACCGGAGAATATGAAGCCGAGGGTCGTTTTAGAAAAGCTTAAGATTAATGACAAAGTTCTTACAGATGCTGTTGAGTTTGTCGATGTTACAAATGTTGATATTATTGACGCAGTCGTCAAGAAAGCAATTGTTGATCCGAAGAGTAAAAAGACTATCGTGTCCAGATATCAGTGCCAGGTTAGTTAAATTTTTTATAGTCTCTTAGCTGTTTGGTAGCTACGAATACTACCAAAACTTACTTTGCTCGCGGATATCGTAAAATACGACTTATAACATCCTGGACCAACTCAATCTGATGATGTTTGGTCAACAATTACATTCTCAAAGACAGTTGATGTCTGACAGACGGCCGGTCATAAAACTATTGCCAATAACTTTTACAATATGTGCTATGAAAGAAGAGTACATATTGTATCGACCCCAAGTAATTTAAACCACTCAGCTTGTTGAAACTATAATATATATTATTGATGTGTTATAAATTTTTCAAAATTTTATGAAATGTAGTGTAAATTAATGATAGCAAGTGATATGAATTTGTAGGGTGGGGAGTACTAGGAGGGAGATAGTCATAGAGGGAGGAGGAACACAATTTAGAGCAAGAGAAAACATAAGAGTGTATATCTCACTCTTTTCTGATATCCAAAACCTCAAGATACAAGTTTAATTTGTTTCGTAACCTTGCTCAAATGTGAATTTGCTTGTATCTTGAAGCAAATGTAGGAGGCGTATTAAACAGGGTGAGTTGTGCGCAGAATTGCAGCTGGCCGTTCCTCTTATCCCAAATATTGCTCGTATTTCAAAACAATATTTTGCTCGCTCGACAGCTCGTATCTCAAGTAACTCTTATCCAAGGTCTTCTAGGCACGATTAAACAATTTCGGGGCAATTGACTCCCTGATTGTGGTTCTCAATGCAGCGGCAGAAGAGCTGTTCGTCTTGGGATTGATTGCACCCTCGTTACCTTGCTTATTCACACCGCCCTGGTGGTCAGTCTGAGCTGGATGAGACCCCCGGTGACTCGGGCTTAATTGCTGCCACCTAGGCAGCAGATTAAATAACCAAATTGATTGAGAAACAGTACCCTTGTCAGAAACAGTACCCTTGTGAGAAACAGTACCCTTGTGAGAACCAGTACCCTTCTGAGAAACGGTACCCTTCTGAGAAACTTAACTATACTCCGCACAGATGCCGTAGTGGTTAAAATATCGACCTATCGTCCCAGCTTTGTGGGTTCGATTCCCACACAATACAATACTGTCTGATCTACATATTGGTGTTCTCAGTTTGGGTATATTTTTGTTGCGTTAATTATATGTTTGTAAAATTCCACCGCAATACAAAGATATTTCGCTTAGTTCAGGGTTCATCTTAAAAAAAGAAACTGCTAATGCTTTCGAAGCTAGCGGCGAAATAGTTTTTATATTATTATCTAGATTTTTGACATTTAATAAATGCTAATAAGGGTATGTAACCATTGTACGTGCTCTGTTTAATGTGGGAGGTAGTCTTCAAAAACATTTTACTGTAATGACTGCTACGAAAAAATATATAAAAGAATACTCAGGCTTGGCATTATGGGTACATTCTCTAAATGTAAAGGGTACTCTATAAAAAAGGTTTTTATAATTTGTCTGTATTTAGTCTGTTTTTTATTCTGGCTATTCTTCGAAATCATTGGACGTTATTCCCTAGACTAAGAAATTAATCCTTGTACTGCAAGAGATTATAAACATGCAATTAACATTGATATCTAATTTGCCGCAATTAACATTGATATCTAATTTGCCGCAATTAACATTGATATCCAATTTGCCTTAAGTAACACTCAATGTTTAGGTGTCATTAGTAACTTTTGTGCACTGCGAGGAAATCCTTACTAATATTATAAATGCGAAAGTAACTCTGTCTGTCTGTCGCTCTTTCACGCCAAAACTACTGAACCGATCTAAATGAAATTTGGTACACAGATAGTCTAGAGCCTTATAAAGGACATAAGCTACTTTTTAATGCGAAAAAGGGTGGTAAAGGGGAATGTAAAGTTGTAAGGAAGTATCGTCATTTTTAAAGCCAGAAGCTTGAAACTTATTTTTAGGCTATTGATTAGATATAAATAAAAATGACATTAACATGTGAAAATTTACCCTTAAAGGGTTAAATAAAAATTGGGGATGGAAAAATTTAAGATAGTAACATTTCATGCGGGCGAAGCCGCGGGCAGAAGCTAGTATAATATATAATTTTATGTTGATAATATAAAAAAATTCTTTCCAGAACTGCGGCAAATATTTCTCATCAAATTACAGTCTAAATCGTCATGTTGAAACTCAACATACAAATTATGAAAATTTACAATGCAAAGTATGTGAGGAAACATTTGTATGGCCATCTTTATTGAGATCTCACAAATGCATACGTTTGAACCATCCAGAGATGCCGTTCGACGATGCAAGACCAGAGATACACTTTGAAAATCTCAATGAAATCGGTCAAAACGGATTTGATGATTTAAACATAGGTGACAATGATGATTATATGCATACATTGGATTTTGAAATACCAGCACCGATTGTGGAATTGACGGAGTATGAGAATTTTACACCGAGAAGTCAAGAAAGATTTGCACCGTTGAGTAATTTAGGTTATAAGATTCAAACTATGCAGGAGGTGCCTATAGAATTTTAAGTCCGTATGTACTGATTCGCTATGCCAACTGTCATGCATAACATTGTCATAACACATTTTAACTTAAATAATCTGATAAAAATGCGATTTTGAGTTGTTTTTTTTTAGTAAAATGCAAATAAAATAGATTAAGAACCGTATATACATATTTGTGAAAATTATGTATTATATTTTATATTGATTTAGTTACAAGCGTTTCAATTTATTAATTAGACAGAGAGAGGTATACAGGTAACGTGACGTCAATGTCGTAAGGACTATAAAAGGCCAGGTACCCAAACTATGTAAATTTTTTTGTGGGTTTTCAAAATACCAGCTAGCTAATTCTTACTAAACATGTACTATTTTTTATAAAAAAGTCGGTAGAGAAATAATAATAATAGATAAACCCACTGAGTTTCTTGTCGTATGTTCTCAGTATCTGTTATGGCCGTTCTTAAATTACGTAAGGGATTTTGAAGAATGATTTGGCCTCCTTCCTGCTACCGTAAGACATAAGATTGCAACTAGCCCCCATGCCAATTAATAAGAATTTTTGTAAGAAAAGGCCCTATTGATCAAATATAACTCCGTATATTCTGAAAATATCTTTTATTACAATCTTCTTACTACAAGTTGGTATCATTAACTCACTGCAATAACATTAATCTTATTAATCTATCACAGTTTTGACCAAAATTAGTAATTTTCAATTTACACTCATTTGCAAAAAAAACGGGCACCTAAGCAATGAACCATTTCAAATGTTAATATTTCTTTGTTTGATAATTATAGGTAGTTTTATCCACACAATTTGGTAAATTAATAAGAAAATAATCGTTTTCATCAGTATTTCATAAAATTTAGATACAATTTATGGGAAATAATGCTAAACCTCGCTAGTAGTGTATATTCGCTAGTAGTGCATATGCTCATGAAGTAAAAATAAAAAAGCTTTTTTGTTTGTTTTTCTTAAATAAAGTAAAAGCAGATAAATGTTTAGTATCGAGTGTGACCCCCTCTAGCTAAAATCACAGCTTGAATTCGTCTGGGCATGCTAGCGAGTATATCCCGGATACTTGCTTGCGGAATACGTTCCCACTCCGCAGTAATCACATTCTTCAGCTCTCTGATGGTCTGCGGAGCCGGGTGTACTGATCTCACACGCCGTTTCAGAACGTCCCAGACATGCTCTATGGGATTGAGGTCGGGACTTCGAGCTGGCCAATCCAAACGACGAATGCCGACCTCTTGCACATACGCATTAACATCGCGGGATCGGTGGGCGCGAGCATTGTCGTCCATAAAAATCGAGTCTTCACCTAGAGCGGCCAATGCGGGTTGTGCATGAGAAATTAGAACTGCCGTTATGTATCGATGCCCAGTCAGTGAGCCGTTTTCAATGAAGACTAACTCTGTACGATCCATTGAATTTATTCCTGCCCAAAACATAACAGAGCCCCCACCATAAGGTGTGATTTCTTCGAAACATGCCTCTGCAAAGCGTTCTCCTTGTCTTCTTAGCACTCGCCGACGTCGATCTTCACCGAACAGAGATATCCTGGCTTCATCAGAGAACAAAACCCTATTCCAATCGTCTTGAGTCCATGATTCACAATTTCTAGCGAACCTAAGCCTGTGAACTCTGTGCTCACGGAGTAATTTGGGGCCGCGGGCCGGGCGGTGACTGCGTATATTGGCAGCGAGAAGCCTCCTCCTGACCGTCCATAGACTAATATGCACATTTCTTACTTCTTGGAGGTTGTTCTTAAGATCCACATACGAAGATTTGCGATTTCTCAATGCGCGACTCACAAGAAAACGATCATCCCGTGGTTGGGTACATGGTTTTCTTCCAGAACCAGGCCTTCTCTCGACGGAACCAGTCTCCTGATATCGCTGCCAGGTCCTTTGGACTGTCGAGCGACTAACATTTAGCCTCCTAGCCACGAAACATTGGCTGCAACCCTCTTCAAGCAGCGCGATAATTTTGGTAGCTTTTACCACTTTATCTACCATTTTTGATACAGCCAAACAGCATTAAATAAAGCTTTGACAGTCAAGGATATGAAATTAATCGATAAAAATTGAATAAAAGTTATGAAAGTCGATGTTAACTTCTGGAACTTCGCGCCAAAAATGTAGGATAAAAAGGGGTTTTCTGTAAAAATGAACATCAAATGAAAAATTGAATTTAGAACGTACTTTTTTAAATACCACAGCATTTTTAAAACCGGCCAGTAACGTGTACAAACGATTGAAACCTTTTTGGTATTGTATCTTTTTAAATATGAATGAAAATCAAAACCGCCCGTTTTTTTTGCAAATGAGTGTATATCTCAATCAATATCTTACTTAATGTCACTACTCCTCCCTGCCTATAGTAAGAAGTTATAATATTCAGTCAACACACCACAAACACCTTACATAATTTATGAATGGCCCCTTACGTTCCGATCCGTTCGTAGTTTATTGTATTAATTGACAATATATAAATGCCCTCGCAGGGTTTATATATAATAAATCAAATACCACGCTTGGTCACAGGCCAGGGGAGGGGGGTTAGGTCTTTGTCATATAGCCAAGTTATTCATTATCAAGCTTGTTTTAGCTTTCTGTTTGCAAAAAATGTTTTAAAGCCTTATTAATGACGTGAAAACTAGAGGGAGGAGGGTTTTAAATAGTGACGTATACTAAGGATAGTTACCGAGAGGAGGTAAAAAATAGTGAAACGTATTATGGGTACGTTCCCTTATCTGCGTCTACCCTTAGAAAACATAATTGTGCGAAAAAGCAATAGAATATCATCATCATCGAGAAAGCAATAGAATATGCCTCATATAACTTGATAAGCTTGCTAGCTACTTCAATTTTGTATGTTTAAATTACCGTTGCACAGTTTTGTTAAAATTCTAATGTATCATAATAACTGTTAGTAATATTCAATTATTGTAGCGAAAACGAGGATAACCCCACCACTTTGTCAAGTGACAAGTTTAATCTGTAAAAGGTTTTTTTTTTATATTGTCATTGCTGACAGACAACCAGACAGTTTACCGGTGATATTTGCTACAAAACTAAAGGCACAACCAGGTTGCCTATCGTAAAGGCTAGTATAGTAACAAATTGCTATATATGCAAACAGAATACTGTAACCATGGCTCTAGCACTAAATCGCCCCAAATATGTTTACAGAGTAAGAAAAAAGTATGGCAAGAAAAAGAACTCGGAGAAGAATGGTTTAATAAAAAAAATAATATGTCAAGGGAGCTTTCAATTAGGAATCGTGAACTTAAATTTGACCTTGAACTTAAATTTCAAGGTTATTTCTTTTTATAAATGATATTTCATAAAGTAACCCCAGAAACCTCCAGGTGTCACTATTACTTATTTGTACACAAATGTAAAATATAGAAATTCCCATTTAAAAACGAAGTCCATCTTGAAATTCAAGTTCAAGGTCACATATAAAGTCATGACTCAATTAAAATTGTCTCTTAATGTGTCTTCACATTTTGATCAAAATTGCTCACTTCGAGATCTTCAAGAGTTTCCATACTATTTTCTCACGCTCATTTGAGTTTCAGGGGTCACTTGGATACATATTTATTCGTATATTTCCTCTAGGGGTTACAATTTGCGTTTCCGTCGCCCTGGACGGAATAGGCGAAGTGTGTCCAGACCATAGCCTATCAAATAAAAAAGGAGGTTACAATTTAAATAAGTTGACCTTGACATTACGTTCAATATCGCAAGGTCACAAAGCAAATTTCACATCTTATGTGACAGGTCACTAATTCACTATAATTAAATAAAATCTCAACGCGGTTTGGTGCATAATCTTCTACCATTTACTTCTAGTTTCTCACAAAGACTTGATGTAAATATCGGAAGACATCACTAGAGTTTTATTAAGAGCTATTTGCTTATAACATTTGCCTTTTTTTGTTTGGTGGCGGGCTACGTTACGTCACGCCCCGCCCCGCTAATCCGTACGGGGCGACAGGAAAAATGGCGAACGACCCCGTAGACCCGCCCTACAGCGTACACTTGCCTAGTCATAACGTGGGCGTGTTAATTCAGTGGGCATAGCGAAATATCTGTACTTCTCCTAGATACGGGATTATTTGCATAAGGTGCCAAGGATAAGCATTTTGTAAATAAACTATATTACAGTTTGGTGACGGAGTAAGAATACAATTCACCATCTTACCCGTGGGTGATCGTAAGAGACGACTAAGGGATATAAAACGCATATAACATCATGCAAGAGATGGGAAAGTCGAAACAAAACCCTATACCAACACGTTTGATCAACGTGGTAATAATAGGTCAATTTCCCTGCCATTATGGAGGAGGCTCTAGCCCAACTGGGACATATATGAGCTAAGATAAAAAAATATACTGCAGGTGGGTGTCGTACAAGCAGTCTAAGGGATATAATACGCATATATCTATGCAACTCTGATAAAAAAGTCTACCAAAACACATCCAACCAGTGTGGTAGATTATCTTCTCTACTATTGTGAAGGAGACTCCATCCTAAAGTGTCCTACGCTGAGATGATGATGATTATGATGAGAAATTATAATGTTAATTATAAATCACTATTGTATAACTTAAATGTAAGTTTAATATAATCGATAAAAATTTTAACCGAAACACTCGTTTTATTTTGACATGGTTGACTCAAAAGGCAATGTTATAATCTAGAAAAAAATATCCTAACGCCCGCGCCAATCTCGATATTTTGTTTTGTAAAATATTTAAATATTAAAAAACAAAAATATATAAAATTTGATTTTATGGAAATAAAAATTAAAAAAAAATGATTAAAAAAATCAAAAAACCCGACTGCGTAAAAAGTCACCAAAACTACGTACATAATAAAAAAAAACTGAAAAGAAAAAAACAAGCACTTAGATGTTCGGTGGTCTAGAATTCCATAATATATTATTGAATAAATACTATTGCAGAAAATGAAATATATTTTAATAATAGAACATGAACAACTGAACAGTCGGGATCCATTGATAAATTAGATTTGCTGTCGAATAAAGGTTCTTTTCAGTTTTTTTTATTATGTACGTAGTTTTGGTGACTTTTTACGCAGTCGGGTTTTTTGATTTTTTTAATCATTTTTTTTTATTTTACACTTTTTAGTTATAAATACCTAGGTAGCTATAGTTATCTTATTTATTAATGAGTAGGTAAGTACCTAACTATATATAGTTTTTCAACTGAAGTTGAGTACTAAATCGTTAGAAATTGGAGAAGGGCGACCGCGTCAGACATTAGATACTTTAGCTATGGTATATTGGACAATATACCTACTAGATACTTCAGTATATGTCCATCCAAATCCAGTTATATGAATTTTTCATCTTTTCATCGTAAATTTCTACTGTCTAAAAAACCTATATGTGAGAAAGGTTGTTACGAAACTTTAAATCGATATAGATCCTAAACGGCTAGTCAAAGCGAAAAATATTGTGAGAAAACTAACAATGATTTTTAAATACCTATTTAACGATACCCCACTCGATATAGTTTGTTGACTTTATTTTTTTTAATTTTCACAATATGGCGTCCAGAAGTCGCCATATTGAATTTTCAATAACGTCATATCTTTAGTGACACTCGCCGGATTAAGAGGAATCGATTGACGTGCGAATCATAAAAATCGGTCCAGGCGTTTGGTATATATAGTGCTTCAAAGGAACATACATACATACATAGACTGTTAAACACAATACCACTCCTTTGCAGTCGGGTAAAAAGCATTGATGTCAGTGATCAAATCTATCTACATATTTTAATTACTGAAATTTAGCATTTAACATGCTTGATTATTTATAAAAACTTGATTACGAGCGAAAAATGATTGTCACACATGGGATTCGAACTCACATCTATTGGAAATCCGTTCCAATCGTGCTACAATTTACACTAGTCTGAGCTGTCGTATGTCATTCAATTTTCGCCTCGTATTATATTTTTGTCTAAAGGAGACGTGTGCCATCTACCCGACATGGTTTACACATTGTACAGACTTAATACTCAAACTTTGCAGTTAGAATTGTATTAAACGATGACACGACCCCGTTATTCTAATTACTGAAATTTAACATGCTTGATTATTTATAAAAACATGATTACGAGCGAAAAATGATTGTCGCCATGTATTTGTATATACAGTCTTCTTCTTATTTTTATGTATTGGCAATCAGCTACTTAAATGAGCCATTGTTGCCAGTGTCGAGTTATAAAAGTGTCTTCAGATTAGTCATTGTCCGTCAGTAAGTCAAATTGTCGCCATCAACAGTGCTATGGCCACACTGTTAATGGTATCTTGTGAGAATTTTGATGGAAAACGAAAATGTTGTAAAGCACTTTTATATGATATTCACTACATCTTAGCGGTTCCGTCACATCACATTACATAAAATGCCATCAAAATTATCTAATATAACACGTTAAAACACTAAGATATCGAATATAATACAAGAGCACCACATAACGTTTTAGATTGCCGCCAAAAACTCGGTATATACAGTCGTGATCATCTAATTAGTAGGGATGTGAGGATAATGGAAAAAAATCGATTAAATAAAAATCGATTTTTCTTTATTCAACATTAATCGATTTTTAAGGAAAAATCGATTTCTTCTAATATTTAAAAATCTATATGCTTTTTGTATTCCAGTAATAAACCTAAGAGATTCAGATTAACAATTTATCAGATTAAAAATCAAATAAAATGATATAAATAAAAAAATAACCAATTCATAACTAAAAATCAAACCGTAGGTTCCTTTAAATTTTCAAAGTAAGGCATAAGGAAACCAAATGTCATTATTGATACAAATTTTCAGTACCATTTTATTATAAAATGAAATGATGAGCATCCATTTTTTTGTTATCGCTGTGGAAACGCATTTACTCGCTATCCCCAGTCGGGGACGGACGTGGGGAAGTGTGGGACTCACCGGCCAGCTGAAGTCTGACCGGAATATTCACTAAAACTACAGCGGCCCCTTCCGCGCTTTGATGGGGCGCCTGAGAGTACGACTGACATTCGATCTCTGTCACCCCCACGCTTGGCTTTCTGGCCACGTCCTATCGTCCTTCAAGGCGGTGGGAGGAGGTGCGCATAACGGCGCCTCCTCTTCCCCGGTCGCCGGGTGCGGAGTGTGTCAGTGGTCGCAAGCGCGCTGGTCGTCGATGGCCTTACAAAAGGAGGCTATCGACGACCAGCACCTGCCGCTGTCAAGCATCTTCGAGATGATGGTTGACAACGACAGGTTTGGTTTTAAAAACGCCTCAGAGATATCTAAAAAAATGCGCGCCGAAACTTATGGGTAATTTAAAACAATATTTGCCATCACCAATCCGCATACCTACTCTCCCAACGACCGCCGATAGGACGTGGCGCTGAGGTTCCCAGGCGGGGAATACCTCCAGAGTGTGACGCGAATCGTCTACTGTTGCACCACACTCATGACATCCTGAAATGATGAGCATCCTAATAAGATAACCATATTGTCTCAAAAACTAAAATATAAATCAGAACAAAAGAAAATTGCCATAAATGTCAAGTACTACAGTAATAGGCTGATATTTTTTTTTAAAAGTCTAAGCACTATAGAAATTATAATTTTTGTATTGCGGGGGACTTTAAAAACATGCAGTTAACGCAGACAAATTATACCCAGACACAGAATAAGACTTTGTGGGTCGCACAATGTCCTACGTGGGAATCGAACCCATGGCACTGACACGGATGGTCCGGTATCTTAACCTTACGCCATTTGTGCAGTCAAATGATGTTGATGATTTTATATTTGACTAGTTTTAAAATTAAATATTAGTTTGTAAAAACTTATTGATGACGCGTTTATCCAAAGAGTAAAGTTATTAAACTGAAAAAGAGTGGCAACTCCATGATAAAATATGCATGTATGGAAGGTGCTGCTACCCAGAGTTTACGCGGTGAACTAAAGTTGAAGTGATATATATACATATCTACATGTGTATGTGTAATTATATAGAATTTTCTTTTACTATGAAAGCTACCCTGAAATATAAAAAAACCATATCAGCTGATAACGAAGCAATAATAATATCAGCTTAACAATGAAAATTGAGATAATTTTCAGAAAGTACATCAATAACCGTAAATAGATTGATGACAATAAGTACCTACGCTAGGAACAAAAAATAATAATTCTCAGTTGTCAAACGTTTGACATACAGGACAAAATGGCAGCAGTTAAGTTTGTACAAACAATCTGTAGGCGGCGCGACAGTCAGTAAAAATAAGTAATGTTTTAAGTGTGCCCCGCCAGCGTTTATCTTAACACATTTTTTATTGAAAATGTTGAGGGTATAAAACGTATGACTCGCATGACAGATGTTTTTAGTTTTTTGAACGAATTTTACAGAGAACAGTATTTTGCTGTCATAAGGAACACAATAATCATTATAAAATTTAGTAATTCATGTTAGGTACCTGTAAGACAGTGGGATGTTTTCGTTGTATATGCTATTTTAAATTAGTAGTATTACTACATATTTTATATTCTTTCGGACAGTACATGCGTATTGCTGTTCTATCCTTCTTCGTTATAAATTATTTTCGCCAGCTGCTTTTAGCTGTTTTATGGTTAGAAGACATTTTTATTTTATCAACAACTATATTATCTCACTCTTAACTTGTAAATAATAATGAATTTACTTCGAGTTTTAGTCATCCGTCGCATAGATGGCGCTTTTTATAAAAATCGATTTTAACGCGTAATTTATATAATCGATTTATTAAAAATCGATTAATATTGCTATAAAAATCGATTATTAGAAAAAAATAATCGATTTAAATAAAACTCGATTATTTTTTAACATCCCTACTAATTAGGGATAATCCCTAGTTGAGCCAAATTGTGAATTATCTTTTTATTTTCCAACGAGTCTTAACAATATTTCATATCTTCAAATTATTGACATTTAATGTGCTTAATTATTTATAAAAACCCGATTACGAAACGAAAAATGATCCCCAATAGGTGCGGGTTCGTACCCCGCTTGTGACAATATTCCATATCTTTTACATGTAAGTATAATTAGTCATTGATGTGCCCGATTATACAAACAATAACAACTTCTTAAACCTCTTTACAGTATAGCTGATAGATTATCATAGTGCTATTTCTTAAAAGAATGCTGGCTGGCCATTTAATTAGGGACACTGAGGTATTGCGTTCTAATTTCAAAATTTGAATCTTAATACTTTTTTATTTCTTCTCTTATTGTTTTGTGGTAGTTTTGGCGGCAATCCAGATTTTTAATTTTAAGTTTTAAGAATTATTTTGAAGAAAAATGGACAAAAATAAAAGTTGCGATCCAACACTACGAAAAATTATCATGAAGTTTGTCTAGCGTGATTGGTCATACCGAAGGATAGCATAACATTTAAATTGTTCAAAAACTATGGTATGCAATGTAGTGCAACATTTCAGGCGCTATAACACAGCTTTAAATGTGTCCAGAACAAAAAGATTGAGAAAAACAACTCCGCAAGAAGATACAATGATAACCAGGTTAGCTAAGAAAGATCCGTTTCTAGGCTCTATTTTAATAAAACACGAAGTGTTTGGGGCAGACGAAAGAGCCAGTGTATCAGCGAGGACCGTTCGACGACGTCTGGTAGAAGCAGGGTTGTTCGGAAGAGTGGCTCGCAAAGTACCGTTGTTGAAGAAAGAACACAGAAATGCTCGTTTGGCATTTGCACGTAAATATGGACATTGGACCTACGCCCAATGGCGACATGTATTATTCTCTGACGAGACCAAGGTTAATTTGATTTCTTCAGATGGAAGGCAATATGTACGGCGTCCTGTAAATGTGGAAATGAATCCAAGATTCACAAAAAAACAGGTGAAACATAGCGGTGGAAACATTAAAATGTGGGGTTCATTTTCTGGACGTGGAGTGGGACCTGTGAGGAAAGTTCAGGGTAACTTAGACCAACATCAATACAAGGCAATATTGGAAGAAACTATGCTTCCATATGCTGAGGAACATCTTCCTATTATATGGACGTTTTAGTAGGATAACGACCCGAAACATACCGCCCGTTCAGACAAGACGTTTCTTACCAGTCAGTCAGTATCGGTGCTAGATTGGCCAGCAAATAGCCCGAACCTCAACCCAATTGAGCACCTTTGGCACGAAATCAAGAAAAAAGTTGCCACTTATCGTAATAATGAACTCAATGAAGCTTTTTGTGAGGCATGGGCAAACATTCCTGTCGAAATATGTCAGAAACTGATAATGTCTATGCCACATCGGTGTCAAGCGGTAATTACTAACAAAGGTTTTGCTACTGGGTATTGATTTTACACGTAATAAAATGGAGCTGTTAAAGATATTATAATACTGCAGATTATTAGTTTTGTTTAACTCTATTTTTCATTATACTTTACTGTCCTTAATTAAATGTCCAGCTACAGAATTGTACCTTAAAATTTAATTTATTTATTAAAATTTAACCTGTGTTCACATGTAAGTTGCGTTGACAATATTAAAAACCTGTGCTCAAATTATAAAAAGGATAGCAGTTCTCGAAAAACTATTTAATATCTAAACAAGCGACTTCAGAGATTGGAAAAGCTCTGGATATCATTCCATGAGCGAAATGAAATTATTGTGACTAAAATTGAGAACAAATCTCAACACAATTATTTCACAGGCAACGTTTACGGGAGAACCAAGGAACTTTACGAAATTATTAAAGCTGATATAATTATTAAAGCTGATGAACTTATAGCTCAACAACAAGAACAAAATAAAACACATGATTCTAGTGTTGATTTTGACTTATCCGACATCATGGAAGAAGTGTTGACTGGTGAATAAACTAGAGATTCAAAGAAAAAAAAAGTGTGTGTGTCAGCTCCGACGCACGACTGGAGTTTACTCCTTAAGTGCGATTATCAAAACAGGCGCAAAAAAAGCTCATTTGACTAAAAATAATATATATATATATATATATTTATTTACATTTATTAAAACTGTTCAGTGAAGTATTATCTCACGTCAGAAAGTGAAAGGTGCGCAGAATAGGTTGCGCACCAAAAACGTATCGAGGTCTTTCGATCACTAGATCTTTCTCCTCAAATTTTTCTCATACCGGGCGCCTTATATGAAAATCGATTCTTAAGGAGTAAACTCCAAAAATAAGACACATGATTCTAGTGTTGATTATGACTTATCCGACATCATAGAAGAAGTGTTGACTGGTGAATAAACTAGAGATTCAAAGAAAAAGTTCTACAACATCAAGATTGTAACTTCAAAGCCCTGACACGAGCCGTGTCGAAAATTGACCTTAAACTTATAAATGAAAAATGGGAACTTGAAGAACATTTATCAATTCTAAAAGTGAAATAGGAAGCGATTGATAAGGAACACTGGCAAGTAGAGCATGTCCTACAAGATACAGATATAAGTGAAACATATTCTTATAATTCAGGTGCTCCTGTTATTAATAAACCCAGATTAGCTTTACCAATAGAAAATACTCAAAGTATTTTTTTAAATAAACCTAAAACGGAAATCGTTATTGCAGGAAACGCGAATATTAATAAGAAAATAAATAACATAGAGAGAATAATAACATAGAGAGACCCGAACATAGAAATAACATAGTGAACAATAAAAGTATTTTGAAGCAAATTTCTTTTACAGACAAGTCCTTTATAAAGAAAAAAGACTGTGAATATACAAAGTAATGTACAATTGTACATATCAAGGGAAAACTATATAGGTGTGAGGTATGTGATAAATGTTTTAGTCAAAAGAGTAATTTAGTAACACATACCCGTATACACGCCGGTGTAAATCATGTGTGTGACATATATGTAATAAAAGTTTCTCCAAAATATTAGGTGTTAGGTATAAGGTTTGAGCAGACGTCTGAGGGTTCATTAGTAGCCGACGGCAGTATTGATGGACTAACAACTGCTTTGCATAGTCTAAATATACATGACGTTGGGGATTTGTGTCAGGTAGCGTTAGGAATTGTAGAAATTTCAACAAGACGATATCTCTCGTTTCAGCTCATTAAAAAAGTAATATTTCGGGACGCCTGACAGATGTAATAACTTTAAACTAATGCAAGTTGAACTCTTTAATATTGAAATTGTATTAACTTGAGAAAAGCTTAGGTTATTACTTAAATTTAGAGGGCCATAGTCCGGAGCGTGCACGTCGCGTCCCCTGCTAGTCTAGTTAGACTGCAATCCGGCTCGAATGCGTACCGCAGTGCGAGTTGGGGCGTGCCCTGGAGGCGACACGTACCGACCCGCCCCCGTCAGTACGAACATCGGCAGATGCGGCGATGAGGACCGCCACCCATCACGCCTTGCCCAGTCAGGCGAGTCGAAGAGAGCAGAGTGTCGGGTGGGCACGTGGAATGTAAGAGGTGGTGTGGAAGGTAAGTTGCACGAGCTTGCAGAGACCAAGCGAAGGGGCAGCGACGCCTGCGATCTTCCTGGTGGCGGGATGGCTCTGTGGTTTGGTGTACCACAGAGCGATCGAGCCAGCAAGGGGGTAGGACTGCTGTTGTCCTCTCGCTTGGCCTCAAGTGTGAATGATTACGGAATGTATGATCCCAGACTTCTTTGGGGCTGTATAAAACTAGGTGTCACTAAGGTATTCATGGTTGTAGCATATGCTCCCGTAGGATCCTCGGTGGCATCAGACCTAGAGAAGTTTTGGGATAATGTTAGGGAAGTTCTGGATATGGCAGAAACCAGTGAACGCGTGATTGTATGCGGAGATTTGAACGGATGGGTGGGGACCAAGAGTCCCGAATATGAGGACGTACTTGGTCAATTTGGTGATAAGAGAGTGAACGACGCAGGTAGGCTCATTGTGGATGTATGCATCAAGAGAAACCTTATTGTTTCAAACACATTTTTCCAACACAAGGACATCCATATGTATACATGGAAAAGGAATGAATAGAAAAGTATAATAGATTTAATTTTAGTAAAGAGTCGCCCGAAGCAAAATATTGGACGCAAGATCCTACAGGGGCCCCACAGTCGATACGGACAACTATCTCGTTATTGCGAGATTTAGTGGTCTGTTCAGAAAGTGGAGGCACTGGTGACAGCGTGTCCACTTCGGAGGGCTTGAAAGAATAAAGATTGAAAGGTTGCAAGAAGAGTGTGTAAGAGAAAAGTATGCAGAGGATGTCCGAGAACGGTTGACGATGGTAAGCCAGCCGCAATCGGACATAGAAGAATGGTGGAGAATATTGAAAGAGAGTATGATAGATACAGCGAAAGAAGTATGTGGAAGCTCAAAGAAGCATAGAAAAACAAATGGTGATGCGTGGTGGGATGCGAAAGTGGCAGCTTCTGTAGAGCAAAAGAAGAAAGCGTGGCTGGACTATGTCTTCTCTTTGAATCTAAATGACAGTATGACTAAACAGAAGAAAGAAATATATCGGCAATGTAAGAATGACACCAAGGCCTTAGTTAAAGAGAAACGTGATAGATCAAATATGAGTACAGAAGATAGGTTGACTAAAAACTTCGAGGGTAACACCAAATTCTTTTGGAGGGAGGTGAAGAAGTCTCGGGGTGGTTGGTCAGCCTTCAGAACGAATAAAATAAGTTAATAATAGGTGCTAATAATAGGTGGAGATATTCTTACACAAACGCAAGACGTGTTAAGCTGATGGAGTGAATATTTTGGCGATATGTACGCGGATACTCGGGTTGGCGCCTGTGTTGCATGTGGTCTAGCAGATCAACATTCAACACCGGCGTCCTCCGATGGCATCAGTATGGATGAAGTTGAATGTGCGATAAGAAGTTTGAAAAATGGTAAGGCAGAGCGGGCATTGATATGGAGTCTGCCGAGATGATCAAGCTTGGCGGCTCCTGTGTCTGGGAGGCGTTTCTGTTGCTCCTCAATTTATGTTGGAGCTCGGGAATGGTTCCCAGGGACTGTAATAGCGCAGTCATCGTGCCTTTGTTTAAAAACAAGGGTTCACGTTATGACTGCGCAAATTACAGAGCCATAAGATTGATCAGTTTGGCAGCAAAAGTGTATGCTAAAATTATTGAAAGGAGAATGAGGATGGTGTCCGATGGTTTACTGTGCGAGGCACAAGGAGATTTCAGGAGTGGAACCCCGATGCATGGATCAAGTGTTCTCTCTGCGCAACATTGTGGAGAAGCATCTGGTTCTAGGTCAGAGGGTTTTCTGCAGTTTTGTAGATCTGGAGAGAGCATTTCACAGGTTGTACGAAAGGAACTTTGGGACATTTTTCCGGAGTATGGTATTAACGGTAAACTGTTGCAAACTGTGCAGTCCAGTTACATGGGCTGTAGAGCTTTTGTGCGGCTGGATGATGGAGTATCGAATATATTATCTTGGTTTGACGTCAATATCGACGTTAAGCAGGGGTGCGTTCGATGATGCAGTCCTGCTGGCGCAGTCAACGACTGACCTGCAGACCCTAGTCGACACAATGACAGAAGATTGTAAGAAAAGGGGTCGACGCGTGAATGTGAGCAAAACCAAAATAATGGTCTTTGAAAGAGATGAAGCCAGAACAGATGTAAGAGTAACAATAGGTAATGATGTACAACAAGTGGATGAATTTGTATATCTTGTATGTGGATTTAGCCGAGATGAAAGGTACGCCACTGATATAGAGCGAAGAGTGAATGCGTGAAATAGAGAGAATGGAGCGTTGAGACAGCTTCTGGGTAGCCACCACCTCAGCCAGAAGGCACGTATAGCAATAAATAACGCACTGCTTGTCCCAACATTACTATGTGGAAGCGAGAGTTAGGTATGCAGAAAAGAGCATGAAAGTAAAATTAATACAGTTGAAATGCGATCTCTACGGAAAATCTTTGGAGTTAGGCTGACCAATCGCATTCGTAACGACGACGTAAGAGAGCGAGTAGGTATGAAAGAGTATTGGTGTAAAGATGCGAAAGGGAATGCTCCGATGGTTCGGACATGTGGAAAGAATGCCGAACGAACGTCTAGTTAAGAAGATATACAATGCGAAAGTGGAAGGATGTAGGTACCGCGGGAGACCGAGACTAACCTACCTAGACCAGATTGGTCACGTACTGAAGGAAGGTGGAGTAAGGATTCTCCGAAACCGGCGAGCGTGTATGAAGAGAATTATGAATGTTGAGGAAGCGAGTGAAGTATGCAAGGATAGAGTTCTCTGGCACTCTGTTCTCTCTGCCTACCCTGCAAGGGATATGGCGTGATGATATGTATCTATGTATGTACCTTTTGCAATTATTTTCGCAGTAATTATACTAATTAGATGAACATAATGTATCCGTGTGATGACGGAGTAAGAATACAACTCACCACCCCCTATTTTACCCGTGGGTGATCGTAAGAGACGACTAAGGGATATTAAAGGTACCCTATACCAACACGTCTGATCAGCGTGGTATAGTAGGTCAATTTCCCTCCCATTATGAAGGAGGCTCGATCCCAAAAGTGGGACATATACGAGCTGAAATCACATGAAAATGATGAATTGATTTAATGCTTTATGATATTATTACTAAACAATTCATCACTACCTCTGAATAATTATTATTGTAGATGTAACTATATACTAGAGATGGGCGTTTTCAGATTTTTACGCAAACCGATACAAATTCGATTTCTGATATTGAAATCGATTTAAAAAACCGATTTCAGAAATCGATTTCCAGAGCGATTGTCGGAGCGGATTTACCTTAGTCTCGATCGATATTCGATGGGTTTAGTTATTTTAGCGTAGCAAACGAAAAACGCAAACGAACAAACGCATTCAAAATATTTTTCTTTAGTTTCTTTGTTGATTGGATTTAGGTGTACGATTTTCCTTCATGCTTTATCTAGGCTTAACTAGAGTACTAGACTAGCAAAAATGTTTTGTTTTGAGTGTGATACAAAACTTCCTGGCGTATTTAAAAATCGTCATATTTACAATGATTTCATGATTATATTATATAATGTACATTTTTAGTATGGTTTTTTTCTTACCATTTTACATTTAATAGTTATTTCTTATTTATCATCAAATCGTATGTACGATACTAACATACGTTAGTATAGTATTGAATCATAAAATACCTATATAATTATATAGTTCACGAGAACACAAAAATAACATTACGCGCACACTGCACGTATCACCAAGGTCAAGTGTGGATCAAAACTCTCCAATAATTCAAAAAATCTATTTAACAAACGCAAAACTTAAACGTATTGCGTAATATTATCATGGAAGTAGTTGCATTCTGATATAGATCTTATTCCCTGTCCCGTATAATTCTGTTTCGTATCAATCTGCCATTCTTAGTTTCTTAGAAACCGCAATTCTCTCCATCTCTTTCACTGCACTAAACGATCGCTTAGTTAGAATGAAAGGAGGCGAATTTTAATGAAATTCGCTTTCTCTCATTCTGACTAAGCGATCGCTTAGCGGAGTGAAAGAGATAGTTAGTAAGTTTTCAAATATTGGTTTGGTTTGCAAAACTAGCAATAGAAAACGATTGCGCGATGATTAGATTTATTATTAGTTTGCGTTTTCGTCGTTTTGTTTTGATATGTGTTGATTTAGTTTCTGCCGAAATACGTTTTCTAAAATCAGTTTGTATAGTGTTGAATATCGATACGATACGATTTCTGACTGAAATCCGATTTCAGATTCGTTTTGATATATCGGACGCATACCTACTATATACATATTTTAGATATAATGTTTTATAAATAAGCAATTTTTTCAGGTCAAACAGAAACCTAATATAAATTCAACCAAAAATGCTTAATTTTCGGAAGAAGATATTGACAGCACTGAAGAAGCTACAATGCAACCTAAAAAGATGCCACCGCCTGAGGATGATGCCCCGACGGTGAAAGCTGCCGGGGCACCTACTCGAGAGGATACCTGCGAGGGTAAATCGCCTGGCGGGCCACCAAAGACAAGGACTGAGTTCCGGTGGCCCGCTCACTTGGCGTAGAGAGGTACATGTAGGGTGGGCCTATGGGGTCGCGCGTCACTTTTTTGTTGCCCCGGATGGATTTAGCGGAGGGACCATTCCAGAGTTCGCCACCAAAAAAGAAGCAACCTATAAAACAGCCAGTTAAACCAACGATGCAACATGCAGCAATGAGACAGATGATGAAAATAGACATAAGCTAGTTACTCAACGAGCAATCACTCAACGAAATCACGCTAGAAAAACAACATAAAAATCTCGAATTTCGACAAATCGACATTGGGAATTAAATGGTGAACGTTTTCATCATTTAGTTTTACAGAATGCCCCATCATTAGCAAATCGTAAAACGGAAACAAGCGTTGAACATTCACAACGTTTGGCCGCAAAGAAATCCGAAACCTTGGCCAACGAGAACGGGAATTAGGTGTAGAACGTTCCCATCGATTAGGTCAACAAAGTGCAAGATCAGCAATGAACAGAAATCGCAGGCGGCACAACTTATTGAATTTTGTTTATGACTCTAACCACGACTATTTTGTGATAAATGATGTTGATACTTGTAAAATGGATAAAATATGCAACCAATGCCAAGCAAAGAAATGGAAGGCTGAAAAGCACCTGGTCTGTGTTGTACTAGTGGAAAAGTAGTTATACCTAAAATTTCTGAACCAACATCTGTTTTTAAAGAACTGATATCAGGATTCACACACTTTATCACTTTATTTTTTTTAATAGTTAACTCGTGATCGGGTGCCGCTTGTGGGATCTGGTCCAGCCATTTTTCTTTCTTTTTTGTTTATAAATATTCTTAGTTTAATTTTGTATTATATACAAAATTTAAAAAAATGAATCTTTACTCGAAGGGCATATCACTGGAGCTAACATAAATTAACCATGTAACTAAACTCTTTTGTGAAAAAATATAATAAAAAAAAAATGACGAGCCCACTGAGTTTCTTGCCGGATCTTCTCAGTATGTGGCTGCTTTCCGATCCGGTGGTAGATTAATTAAATTTAATTTATAACACAATGTAAAATTGACAATATGTAAGTGCCCCTATGGGGCTTATGCAAAATAAATGATTTGATTTGAAAACATTTCTTAAATCATTCAAGGCAATATAATACATTTTTCGAAGAATTTTTCTATTCTCTATTCATGAACGCTTACCGGCTGTTATTCATTTAGCAGTTCACTTGGAAATATGGAGGGTAATAACTAAGGAGAGCCATCTTGTATGGGGGATTAGTCCAAAAAGTGTCCACTTGTAAACAGCAAATTATTGTTCGAACACTCACCGAAATAGCGCTAGTGTAGCAAGTGGAAATGATATGCATGTAGCAGTAATAAGCAGAGTGAAGTGTGCTGAGTTACGTAGACAACTGTGATTTGATAAATAATAACCTATGAACCTATGAAATTTGTGGCGCTCTTTTTAAAATTCTTCCACTTGCTACTATAGCGCCACCTTAATTTGCTCCCGTTCAATGGACACTTCTTAATACACTGAGATGGTACTCTTTAGTTTTTACCCTCCATACTTGGAAAACGGACAAAGAATTTATTTTCGTAATGAAAATATCCAAGATTGGTTAAATAATACTCCATCGACAGCGCTTACAACATTTTTCGATCTGTGTAGAAGAGATGTATTTGCAAAAAAACTCTTTTATATCGAGAAATGCCCCAATATTACACATGAGAAAGAAATAAATTTTCCAGATGGAAACGAGGACAAGATGGTGATGGATTCCAAAGAGTAAAATAGATACAGCTTTGGGTCATGTGTACAGTGTGCATTTGACTGGGTCGTGTGTACAGTGTGCATTTGACACAGTAAATTCTTTTATTTGAGAATGTTCGCGATCCTACGTCATTTGAAGATCTTAGAACCCTCAATGATATTATTTTACAGACATATCAAGGCTGCAAGAGATTAGATTTATTGGAAGAAGATCACCATTGGGTAAATATTTTACCAGACACTTTTTCTTCTTCTAACTATTGCACATATCATAAACGAAGCGTTGAGGTGATGCTCTACTCCCGATATATGAAAATCAAGGACTTTTGAAAACTAAAAGTGACTTTGTTTTTCTCACACTGCACTTATAGGATAATATTATCATACATATATCAATAAAAAATCGTTTAAACGTTTTTGATATTTTTAAAAAAGCAAAAAAAGCAAAACGTCCGGATGCTAGCCGTACGGATCTGGCACTGTCACGACCGTAAAAATTAATGTATTGAAGTATTTTGTTTTTTAATAACTTCATAATCGCAACGCGCTGTTTCTTTTCGAAAATGGCTGGGTAATTCTATTGCAATAAATTTAATTGCAATTAATAAAAAAAACTGAACTGTTTGGTCATTAGTCTATGTATACCTTATGAAAATTGGGTTTGTTTACATTTTTTTGTTCGTCCATTCAGACAGGCAAAGGAAGAAAATCCTCATTTATGGCATTGACTAATAGTAAATGATAAATAATATAAAAATTATGAGGCGTGCACTTTTGGATTTGCTAAATTATCTTCTATTTTCTACTATCTTCTTGAAAGTAATAGAATAATACAGAAGTAAGTGTGAGTGAATACAATGTTTAGTCTGCCTATATAGTCTGATTATAAATTACAATTGTATATTGAAATTAAGTATCGTTGTTGATAGTGCCATCTATTAAAATTTAATTATTCAATGGTGGTATTGATAAAAAAATAACAAAATAAAATAAATTAAAATTAATATTTTGTAACAACCTGGTTATGATGTTAACATTTTAAACAAAACAAATCATACGGCATTCCCCATGATAATGATTGGCTAACGTAATTACGTTAGCCAATCATCGTGTGCCACTCCGAAGGGCATGAGATCTCTTGCTCTCGCGAGATGGCCTTCATGTCCGGCCCGCGTCCCTGAGTTTAAGATATCTTGAATTCAGGGCTGGGATCTGTGGAGGTAGAACCCCTCCCGAAAAGAAAAACAGTCCCGAATCCTTAGTTTAACCGCTCGGCGAGAGGATGCATGTTTACTCGGAGGAGTCAGCCATTAGAGCGGTACCCAGTCTCCCGAAGTGACTTAAAACCCCCACTGCACCTAATGACAGAACCAGAAAAAAAAACGAGTCCTCCAGAGGGTCCCGGCCGCGGCGGGGAATCCCTTGCTGAGTTGGCATCGGATGACATGAGCTGTCATCGGATGACATGAGCTGTCAGCTCCGTGTAAGTATAGTAGGGGAGCCCACACTGTCATTGAAGCCGCGGGCCTGGCTTTAAATCTCCCCAAATTTAAAGGTTCGAAAGTGGAAGAGAAAGCCGGTGAAAGTGCTCCAAAAGGCGGAGCGGCGCCCTCTAAGGTCGGTATTAGAGCGGCGCAACAAAACCAGCGCCTTCGCGGAGGCGGAGAAGATGGCGACCACCAGCGTCTCTCCACCTAAAGGCCGGGAGACGCGCCCATCTGCGTCTCCTGCGCCTAGTGTAGATAAATATTTGCCATATTTGCACTGCAATAACTGTGTAAAAAATTTCGTGGTGCACTTGGCAACTATACCTGCACATGTTGTTCGTTGAATTTCGGAAAACATATTGGTGATGACATAACATATTAGTCTGTGCTTGTTTAAGTTAATTTATGTTGTACTTGCCGGGAGTCCTAAGATGTACGTAAAATCAGCTGCTACAGATTAACGAATGTTGAGGCGGTCTTTAGCAAGGCTCGGCCTTAAAATGATTACTCTTTCTGTTGATAATACTTGCGAGATCCTATTTTGGACTATTCATTATCTATAAAACAATTAGCGAATTGGTTCGACGAAATTGCAGTAACAAGAAAACATGAAGAAATATCAATTTTATTAAAAAAATTAATGCATAGATATAATCCAGATTCACATTTGGCTCTGCCTGATCATACAATTGATGGCAAGTCTCGTGAAGACTCAAATTGTTAAAAAAGTAATCAATATTACTCGATTATTCTTGATTGCATTCGCGACTTTTCTCGTGTTCAGCAACTTTCAATTATTACAAGATTTTTAATACAAATACAGCTGAAATTTAAGAACATTTTATTAGTTTCTTAGCTGTCGAAAAAATTTCAACTGAGAGTTTGACTAATTATATAATCACAGAATTAGAATAGATAGGTATATCATTGCAAAACTGCAAAGGCCAAGGCTATGATAAAGGTGCCAATATGCGTGGTGAAAAATGGTGCCCAAACACGTATTCTTAAAGTTGATCCACTTCCTTATTTTTTACCTTGTGCGAGTCATAGCTGGAATCTCATCTCCTAGGAGATACAGCATCGTCTTGCGTCTAAGCAAAATCTTTTTTTTGTTTGCTACAAAATCAAGCTTAAATTAGAGGTGAGCTATTTTAAATGCTCATGTAAAATCGTTATCGTTAAAACCACTTTCTGAAACTAGATGAGAGTACAGGGTAGCATCGGTGAAGGCTGTAAATACTAACTAAACGATATATGTGATGCTTTGAAGAATTTAGCAGAAAATACAACAGATTGTCAGTTGGTCAGTAAAGGCCATTCTGTCGAAAAGGAAATAACTACCTAAGAATTTTGTGATGCACTTGTCATATGGCAACGTTATAAGTAAAATGTAGTTATTTCCTTTTCGATTTATTAAGCCACATCTAAGTGCAACAACATGCACTTAGATGTGGCTTCAACACTTAGACGTATTCACATATTGGCTTAATAATTATCAAGAAAATGTTTTTCAGTCAACCCTTGTAACACAAGAGAAATCGTCGAGGAAAATGATATTGACAGACAGTTCAAAGAAGTCAGAAGACATGAAAAATAGGTATTTTGATTATGAACTGGAAGATGAAGCTCGTGAATTGAATGCGGAAGAGATTTTCAAAATTAACTATTTTTTGTCATTGTCGATAAAACGCGCTCAAGCTGCCATCCAAAGAGTAAAGTTATTAAACTGAAAAAGAGTGGCAACTCCATGATAAAATATGCATGTATGGAAGGTGCTGCTACCCAGAGTTTACGCGGTGAACTAAAGTTGAAGTGATATATATACATATCTACATGTGTATGTGTAATTATATAGAATTTTCTTTTACTATGAAAGCTACCCTGAAATATAAAAAAAACATATCAGCTGATAACGAAGCAATAATAATATCAGCTTAACAATGAAAATTGAGATAATTTTCAGAAAGTACATCAATAACCGTAAATAGATTGATGACAATAAGTACCTACGCTAGGAACAAAAGTAATAATTCTCAGTTGTCAAACGTTTGACATAAAGGACAAAATGGCAGCAGTTAAGCTTGTACAAACAATCTGTAGGCGGCGCGACGGTCAGTAAAAATAAGTAATGTTTTAAGTGTGCCCCCCCAGCTGCCATCCCAGGTTTGAGGCACATAAACATTATGAGAGCATATTTGGTTGCATGTATAATATAAAAAGATTGCTTGCTGTGTGGTAGTGGCTACGAATACTACCAACCCTTTACTCGTGGATGTCGTAAAATACGACTAAGAGCCTTACAACGACCTGGGCCAACTCCATCTGATACCGTTTGGTCAACAATTACATTCCCAAGGAGCGTTGACGTCTGGCAGGCGGCCGGTCATAAAACTATTGCCAATATCTTTTACAATATGTACTATGAAAGAAGAGTACATATTGTATCGACCACAAGTTATTGGGATAAGAGTAGGATAATGATGATGATATAAAAAGATTAAAAGAAATTAGTGATAGTGAACTTTTGAAGCAATGTAGCAACTTGCAAATATCTATGACTGTAGAAGAATCATATGATTGATGGGAATTAATTGTACGAACAACTGAATATGTTCTTGCGTGTGTATGAAGGAAACGATGGCAATATCTCGGTGCTGAAATACTTTACAAAAATACTAATTGAAGTTTTCCCACTATTGAAATAGTCCTGAGAATTATTGAAAGGAATTTTTCGAGGTTTGAAATTCATCATCATCATCACAGCCCATAAATGTCCCATTGTTAGACTTGGGCCTCCTCCGTAATGTGAGGCAAATTAACCTACTATATCGCGCTGGTCAGACGTGTTGGTATAAAGTTTTGTTTCGAGTTTTCCTTCTTTCGCATAGATGTTATATGCGTTTTATATCCCTAAGTCATCTCGTATGATCACCCACGGGTAAGATATGGGGTGGTGAATAGTATTCTTACTGCGTCACCACACGAAAGTTAAAAATTATAAAAACATATTTAAGGAATTCGATGACACAAGATTGGTATTCAGCCCTTGCTTTCAATCGAAAATGATGTGGCTCATTCGTTAGATAATTGTGCTTTAATTAAATATTTTAGCATTCGGAAAATACGAATACTTGAAATAACTAGCGTCACTGAAAACCAATGCGGATTCGTAGCCGGTAGATCCACAACTGATGCCATACATTCGGTCAGAACACCGATAGAAAAGTACAGAGACAACAAAACATACTTGCAAGGGTTATACATCGACTTAGAAAAAGCTTTGCCAACAATCAAATCAACTTGTCAATTGGACACCATTTGTAACAATGAAAGATGTCGTATTCTTGGTATGTGTACAGCCGAACAAATCGAAAGTGACTAGTTGACCGTGTATTCTACAGTGCATAATAATTTAGCAACGATATAATGGTGCAGACGGTGAAAAAAGCCACTGAACGAAGATACCTGTCATGTTATATACCCAATGGAATTAAAGACAGACTGGCAAAAGCGAGAGCATTAAGATTAGAACAACAAAAAAAGCCTGATAAATCTGAAGATTTTGTGTGCTATTCAGATAGAGACAGCGAAGAAGACATTCAGTTTTGTGTCTCATCTAACAAAACTTTCAATATGGATAACATAAAGGCGAGTTGTTCAAGATTCTACAACAAAGTTTGAAAAAGCTGCGACTTATGCGCAGCAATGAGACAGAGAGATATACCTTTTTGGCCAGACGAGCCCGCAGTATGGTTTGCGCAAGTCGAAGGATATTTCTTACTATAGCGAATCAACAACGACACAATCAAATTCTATTGCACGCATCATAAGCGAAGCATTGAGGTCTTGCTCTACTTTCGATATATGAAAATCAAGCACTTTTCAAACCTAAAAATGATTGTATTTTTCTCAAATTGCACTTATAGGATAATATTATTATACATATGTCAAGAAAAAACATTATTTCAAACGTATTTGATAATTTTAAAAAGCAATTATTTTGTTTATAGTAAGAAAATAGTTGATTAAAAAAAAATTCGAGGACGTCGGATAAAATATTTTAGATCTGACAGGATCACGACCGTAAAAGTTAATGTTTCAAAATATTTTTTTTTTAAAAGCTTCATAATCGCAACGCACTGTTTCATTTCGAAAATGGCTTGGTAATTCTTTGTCGTTTAATTGCAATTAATAAAAAAAACTAAATTGCTTAGTCATTATTGTATGTATACTTTATAAAAATTGGGTTCGTTTACATTATTTTGTTCGACCATTCGGACAGGCAAAGGAAACAAATCCCATACAGCCTATTGTAAACGAACAGCTATGTTTGCACTACGTCGAGAATGGCACCAAATTACAAAAGTATTTATTTTTCTTTCATTATTATTTATGGCATTGACTAATAGTAAATAATAAGTAATATAAAGATTATGAGACGTGCACTTTTGGATTTTCCAAATTATTATGTAGTATCACAGCTGGACCATCAAGACGCTGCCGAGGTAAAAGATATTATTATATTATTACACCGCCTATTTGTAATAATTACGAAATCTTGAAAACCGAATGCATTAAAATTAAACTCTTGTCTCAATCAAGAGACAAATTACATATGAAACGCTTGGCGTACGGCGTCCATCACAATTTTTGCGTCATTTACGCCACCTTTTTTTTTTTTTTTTTTTTTTTTTTTTTTATTGGTGGGCTATGGGTGCGTCTCGCCCCGCCAAATCGGTCCGGGGTGACGGAGAAGGCGGCGCGTGATCCCATAGACCCACCGTAAAATCCTCTCTCTTCGCCGTGCGAGCGGACCACCGGTACCCGATCTTTGTCTTCGGTGGTCCGCTCGGCGGTTTACCCTCGCGGGTTCCTCTCGTCGACGCCCCGACAGATTTCGCCGTCGGGGCGTCGCCCTCACGCGGTGGCCTCGCGTCGGGTGACCGGACAATTCCCCGGTCCGATCACCCGAGGCCTGGGTTAGGGCGGCATCAGGCGCAGGTATTCGCGCCTGCGCCGCCCCGGCCGCTGTCGGCGGCCCGGGTCGCGGGAGTCCTCCCTGACTCGTTCCGCCGCCTCCTTCCGCGAGATGACAGCCTCGCAGAAGGCGGCGACCGCGTCCCAATTCCTGACGCTGTCGACCATCGCCCTCGCGACAGCCGGCAGTGCCAGGTCGGCACCGATAATAGCGACGAGGTCGCGGCGCTGCCCGTCCCAGCCCGAGCATTCCTCGAGCGTATGTTGCGCCGTGTCCTCGTCACTACTGCAATGATGGCAGCCCGGAGTCCACTCCCTATACACGACCGTGTGCAGGTATTTCCCGAAGCACCCGTGCCCCGTCAACACCTGCACCAGTCGGAAGGTGAGGACCCCGTGCCGCCGCTCCATCCATTTCATCAATACGGGCCGGAAGGCTTCGACGGTCACGATACCGTGTCTAGGCCTCTCCAGCCGCGTAACTCAACGGGCGATGACGTCTCGGCGGGCGTCCTCGCGCCAGGTGGCTATCTCGCTCAACGATGGGGAGCCACCCTCCTCGCGCACTGAGGTAACCCGCCGGTAGAGGTCGGAGAGCATCTCCGCCTCTAGGTCCCACGGGGGTGTCCCGGCCAATAGGCACGCCGCCTCTGTCGACACCGTGCGGTACCCGCGAATGGCTCTGACCGCCATGGCTCGTCATTTACGCCACCTAGCTGGATCAGATATTCCAGAAGAGTTCTTAAAGACTATTTGGGCCAGTCGGCTACCTTTTCACGTACAGACTGTTATTGCATCCCAACCATACCCTGATTTAAATAGCCCAGCCGATCTGGCTGAAACCGTAATGGACATTTTTTGCACAACGCCACAGGTTGCTTCTACATCTTACGTGGCTGCAGGGCCGGCTTTACCTATAGTGTAGAGGGTGCGGTGCACCCGGGTGCCGGGTGTTAGGGGGCGCCGAGAGCCGCTTGTAACTATCAACCTATTCCATTTTGTTCACCCACTTTGGTACAAGAGGGCGCCAGGTTATTGATTGCACCCGGGCGCTACATGTGCTTGAGCCGCGCCTGCGTGGCTGGATCGCCATTAGAAATAATATTAAAACAGATCGATGATTTTACTAAGAAAGTTGAACATATATATCGTAAGCCGCTGATCCAGATCTCATAATCATAGCGTTCAAATTCAAATTCATTTATTATGTATAAACCCTGCGAGGGTACTTACATATTGTCAGTATTAACATTTTAATTTAATGTTATAAACTACCACTGGATCGGAACTAGACCACTACTGAGAAGATCCGGCAAGAAACTCAGTGGGTTTCTCTATTATTGTTATTTCTTTTCATTTTTTTTTTATATATTTATATAAAAATAATGCGAAAGTGGAAGGATGTAGGTACCGGGGGAGACCGAGACTAACATACTTAGACCAGATCGGTCATGTACTGAAGGAAGGTGGAGTCAAGAGTCTCCGAAACCGGCGAGCGTGTATGAAGAGAATTTTGAATGTTGAGGAAGCGAGTGAAGTATGCAAAGATAGAGTACTCTGGCACTCTGTTCTCTCTGCCTACCCTGCAAGGGATATGGCGTGATGATATGTATGTGTATGTATAAAAATAATGGTACATGAAAGAAGTAGCTCCAGTGTGATGCCCTTCGAACCTAATAGTTAAATACAATGTAAAATAGCCAATGGCTGGACCAGATCCCACAAGCGACGTTTCGTCCTAACTATAGGCACAGTGACACACGCTCATCATATAATGATCAGCGTTTCCTGATATGTTGGCACCATAACAAATTTGTTGCGAAGGCTAATACATGTTAAAAGCCTTATTTATGATTACAAGATGGAAAACCAACACGGCAATCGCTAACGGCGACTAACGTTTACATACCTCTACTTTCAAGTACTTCGAAGTAGTTTTATTTCAGATCAATTTCTCTGCCACTGTGGAGGAGCATCGAACCCAGCAATGGGACGTATATACACGTCGAGATAAGTGTTAAATTGTACAGAGGAAATCTTAAACGAGAGAATTGGAAAAGAAAGAGAAAAATATCTTGAACAATTTTAACCTTTTCTTTTTTGCCGTGGATGTGGTGGTCACGCCTCGCTAAATAGGTCCGGGGCGACAGAAGAGTCGGCGCGCGACCCCATAGACCCACCCTGCAAAACGCCTCTCTTTGCCGTGTGAGCAGGTCACCGGTACCCGCTCTTTGTCTTCGGTGACCCGCTTGGCTAATCGATTTTAACCTAGATTGTTTTACACAATCTGATTAATTATTCTTTTGTATTTACTTGTTTACAGGTATCAATTATCCATTTGTATTTACTTGTTTACAGGTAATGTGGAAATTTGCCGCAATCTTGAGGACCTTTTCTTTTGTCCTGCTAATTTGGATCTCGCCGCAATACCATGTCAAGTGTCTATGATCAAATTAACTGCTGAAGGCGGCGAATTTGCAGAACCTGCCCTTGAATATGTGGGAAGGCTGTTAATATCCTATTCCCGACGAAGACAAACTCAAAAACGTAAAAATCATAAAAATTCGTTCAGCCGTTCTCGAGTTATAAGTGTTGTAACTAACACAACTTTATTGTATATATATATAGATAAAGAAAGTGAGTCTTCAACTTCAATAACATTAAAAACATTAAACCCTACTAGATGGGCAGGACGTTATGATGCTATTTTTGCTTTAAAAGTTCAGGTTGTTGGAGTCCAAAGAGCGCTAACAAAAACAATTCCGTTAAATTGCAAATCAGATGAAAGAAATGAAGCTGTTTCACTCAAAAAGAAGATTGAAAACTACAATTTTATTATGTTATGGGTTTTTCATTACAAGATCCTACTTACTATCGATGCAGCCTCTAAAGCACCTCAGTCTAAAGCCACCGATCTTTCAAATTCCTTAAAACGTTTGAAAATTTGCCTAGAAGAATTGGTAAGGTATCGAAATGAATTTGAAAATTTAAAAAAGGCAACTAATAGTGTTGCAGCAAAAATGGTTCATCACCCCTGATTTTTTTAAACTCGTCAGAGGAAGGTAAAACGCCATTTTGATGAGCTTTGCGAAGATGAGCGTCTCCAAGATCCGGAAAGTTTGTTGAAAGTGAACATATTTTATCGAGTAGGTAGAAATACCAAATTTTATAAAAATCAGGTACAGAAGACATCTCTTCTAAAATTGTTTGAGGAGGTTTTCCTTGCTTGGTAAGGAACATGATGACAGCACGAAATTCCATTTTCTTCATTTTTGTAGTTTTCTTCCGGGTTGACTTGTTCGCCCGATGATAGCTCAATGAATAATTTATAGTTTATTAAAGTGAATAAAATTATATAACAATAATTAATATAACAATAATTTATAATTTATTAAAGAGAATAAAATTGCAAATATTTTTTTTTACGATAAGTAGAATTAAAATTATATATATTTATATATACACTCATTTGCAAAAAAAACGGGCACCTAAGCAATGAACCATTTCAAATGTTAATATTTCTTTGTTTGATAATTATAGGTAGTTTTATCCACACAATTTGGTAAATTAATAAGAAAATAATCGTTTTCATCAGTATTTCATAAAATTTAGATACAATTTATGGGAAATAATGCTAAACCTCGCTAGTAGTGTATATTCGCTAGTAGTGCATATGCTCATGAAGTAAAAATAAAAAAGTTTTTTTGTTTGTTTTTCTTTAATAAAGTAAAAGCAGATAAATGTTTAGTATCGAGTGTGACCCCCTCTAGCTAAAATCACAGCTTGAATTCGTCTGGGCATGCTAGCGAGTATATCCCGGATACTTGCTTGCGGAATACGTTCCCACTCCGCAGTAATCACATTCTTCAGCTCTCTGATGGTCTGCGGAGCCGGGTGTACTGATCTCACACGCCGTTTCAGAACATCCCAGACATGCTCTATGGGATTGAGGTCGGGACTTCGAGCTGGCCAATCCAAACGACGAATGCCGACCTCTTGCACATACGCATTAACATCGCGGGATCGGTGGGCGCGAGCATTGTCGTCCATAAAAATCGAGTCTTCACCTAGAGCGGCCAATGCGGGTTGTGCATGAGAAATTAGAACTTCCGTTATGTATCGATGCCCAGTCAGTGAGCCGTTTTCAATGAAGACTAACTCTGTACGATCCATTGAATTTATTCCTGCCCAAAACATAACAGAGCCCCCACCATAAGGTGTGATTTCTTCGAAACATGCCTCTGCAAAGCGTTCTCCTTGTCTTCTTAGCACTCGCCGACGTCGATCTTCACCGAACAGAGATATCCTGGCTTCATCAGAGAACAAAACCCTATTCCAATCGTCTTGAGTCCATGATTCACAATTTCTAGCGAACCTAAGCCTGTGAACTCTGTGCTCACGGAGTAATTTGGGGCCGCGGGCCGGGCGGTGACTGCGTATATTGGCAGCGAGAAGCCTCCTCCTGACCGTCCATAGACTAATATGCACATTTCTTACTTCTTGGAGGTTGTTCTTAAGATCCACATACGAAGATTTGCGATTTCTCAATGCGCGACTCACAAGAAAACGATCATCCCGTGGTTGGGTACATGGTTTTCTTCCAGAACCAGGCCTTCTCTCGACGGAACCAGTCTCCTGATATCGCTGCCAGGTCCTTTGGACTGTCGAGCGACTAACATTTAGCCTCCTAGCCACGAAACATTGGCTGCAACCCTCTTCAAGCAGCGCGATAATTTTGGTAGCTTTTACCACTTTATCTACCATTTTTGATACAGCCAAACAGCATTAAATAAAGCTTTGACAGTCAAGGATGTGAAATTAATCGATAAAAATTGAATAAAAGTTATGAAAGTCGATGTTAACTTCTGGAACTTCGCGCCAAAAATGTAGGATAAAAAGGGGTTTTCTGTAAAAATGAACATCAAATGAAAAATTGAATTTAGAACGTACTTTTTTAAATACCACAGCATTTTTAAAACCGGCCAGTAACGTGTACAAACGATTGAAACCTTTTTGGTATTGTATCTTTTTAAATATGAATGAAAATCAAAACCGCCCGTTTTTTTTGCAAATGAGTTTATATACATTGTGAGCTTAATTAGTGGCAAAATCCTTTTTGCTATGTAATTATACCTCATACTTATATGTATATATCATACAGCTTGCTCGTTTGTGACCTTAAGCAATAACAAAAAAAAAATAAAGACAGCGTATAGTATGGCTCTTATCATATATACTAAACAGAAATCTCAAGTGGTAAAAATAGAAAACAATATCAGTTCTGCCCAAAATGTATCTTTTGGCATAGCTCAGGGGTCAATAATGGGGGCCACCGTAGACAAAGATCGGTTACCGGTGGCCCGCTCGCACAGCAAAGAGAGGTGTTTGCAAGGTGGGTCTTTGGGGTCGCGCACCGCCTCTTCCGTCGCCCCGGACAGATTTGGCGGGGCGCGACCACGTCCATAGTCTATCGCAAAAAAAAGGTGTCAATATGGCCACATAAATCTATATTAATAATATAGATAAAATGGACCTATCAGTACACTTAACTATGTATGCCGATGACACCTGTCTTTTCTATTTTAATACTTGTATACACTCAATTATTACCGATGCTTAGACAGATTTAAGGGCGCTACAGACCTTCAGTTTTAACTGTGTAGTTTAACTGAACAGTCGAACTATACAGATAAATCTTTAGGTGTGTAGGATGAACAGTTGAACTGTACAGTTTAACTGAGATCTGATCAAAATATGAATAGATAAATCTGTACAGATAGAAATGTACAGTTAAAACTGAGGGTATGTAGTTAAAACTGCACAGTTTCGTCAGTTTTGTCGATGCCAGCGTGAAGAAAACACCCATTTTTTTCCTTGCTCTGCGCCTTTACAGCAGATGCAAATAGGTAGGTATCCTCATTCATTCTCAAATAATTATTGTAATCCTTTGAAGTAATTCTCAGTTCATTTATCAAGGATGTGTGTGAATACGATTATCTCAACAGAAGCCAGTGTTTACACCACAATTCACGTTTTTTTCGTTTCCTTCTACTTTCTATAACACACATTAGCCCTACAATCGATAAAGCGTCGTCTACGAAAGCTATGATGATAAAAACTGAAAGATCTTACAGTTTTACTTGAACGTGTGTAGACTATAGGGACCTAGGATTTATCTATACAGTTCCACTGTATAGTGCCACAAACTTATCTGACCCGGTGGCAAATTGATGAACTAATGACGCCATTTTGAAATGTCATCAAACGTCAATCGTCCTCCCTATATGCTGATATTTCAGTTGTTGGTTGTTTACTCGATGTTTATTTACTTTTTGTGGTTTTAAAATGCGAAATGTGATGCAGTAAATGTTATATTACAAGTTTTAAGTTATATGAAGGAAGAAAAATATCTTCAGGCATCATTAATACCTTTTGAAAAAATATATAAACAGCCACAGGTTAGTGTTGCTAGTTTTTGAAATAAAAAAAACACTATTGTTAAACATTATTTATAATTTGTTGTGTTAAATATAATGAATTAATTTGTTCTTAGAGTCTAATTATATTTTGAATATAATTATTATATATTTATACAAATAATACAATAGTATTCTATTTATGTAAATTTAATTGTAATGAATGTACTTGATTGTTTTAACTGTAACATAATTTTCTTGTAAGTACATAGTTAGTATATATATGTATCTCTGTGTATACATCTATCTGTTTATGATCAGAAAATATATATGTATTTAATGTAAAAAATATGTTTTTAAGGGTTGGAGAACGATTTGTAAGAAAACTTGTAAAGGAAAAAAGGACAGACCGATGAGAGTGGAGTAAAAATTTCTACACCAAAAAAAAAGACTGAAGAGGACGAAAAGTAAAATTGAAGTTGGTGATTTTGATCTCGGTGTCAATAGACGAAAAATACATCAATTTTACAGTGTGCAAAAAATAATTCCCACAATTCCAAAGTTAATGATGTAGGTACTTCAAGAGGAGATAGATTTTAAATGGAATCAACGGCTTACAAAGGCGTAGCTTTATGAAATAATTAAGACACAAGTCTAAGCGAAGTTATGAAACTGACGAAATCCATTCTACCATACCCTTGCGATTAAATCCAATTGAAATGATTTGGAGCTCAATGAAACGAAACATAATAGAGCAGAATATTAAAAACTTTCAACAACGCCTAGATTAATTGCAGAGGCTATTAATAAAATAACTATTAACGAATGGAAAAATCACTGTAATCACGTGAAAAAATTTGAAAACGAATACTAAAGGGATACATATTTAGAGGAGCCTTCCATTATGACTTTAGACAGTGACAGTGAGACTGAAAGTGATGATTCATATGATGAAGTGACTGACGATTCAAATGACTATACCTGGAATATGTTCATTACAAATAATTTGCCCTATATTTGTAGATCATAATGATTGTGTTAAAATATAATTATTTATAAAAACTACATTTTTGTTTCTCTAGTAAGTATAATATAATGTGTTCATAAGCATTAATACTTGTAACACATTTATCTACTTCCCATCCGTGAGCCCACGAGTGAATTCGCTATAATTCCATTTTTAATGACTTCCACAGAAAATTCTGTAAAGGAGTTGAATATTGTTTTCTAAACCCGTTACCACATGGGGAAGTACTTACCGATTTTATTGCAAATGGAATTTTACTGGCAACACTAAATGCGATAACAGCGACGCTGTCACCGGGTCAGATAAGTTTGTGGCACTATACAGGTAAACTGCACAGTTAAAACTGCAAGGTGTGTGTAGCGCCCTTTAAATCGCCTAAACGAATGGTTAAAATATAATTCACTCACTGTTAATACAACCTCTGTCTCTATCATATTTTCTTCAAAAATTAATCAAATACCCCAGCCTCCACCTCTATCCATAGATAACAAGGATACATTAGGCATGTCAAAGATATGGCCTAGAGGCCGTAAATAAAATGTTATAATAATTAAGTTCAGACCGAGACTAACCTATCTAGACCAGATTGGTCACGTACTGAAGGAAGGTGGAGTCAAGAGTCTCCGAAACCGGCGAGCGTGTATGAAGAGAATTATGAATGTTGAGGAAGTGAGTGAAGTATGCAAGGATAGAGTTCTCTGGCACGCTGTTCTCTCTGCCTACCCTGCAAGGGATATGCCGTGATGATATGTATGTATATAAAAACAAAACTTACCAAAGTACTAGGCCGTACGAAACATATCCAATTGTATCCCTAAAAAAGTGAATAGTATTATTTATAATTCCTTAGTGAAATCTCATCTAGAATACTTAATTGAGATATGGTCCAGCTGCTGCAATTCACTTAAACTAATAACAAAGAATACAAAATAAAATAAAGTGCTATTTCACTATGATTACGTAACTCCTAACTTATCCGTGTGGTGACGGAGTAAGAATACAATCCACCACCCCCTATGTTACCCGTGGGTGATCGTAAGAGATGACTAAAGGATATAAATCGCATATAACAAAGCAGGAGAAGGAAAACTTGAAACAAAACCCTATTCCCACACGTCTGACCAGCAAGGTATAGTAGGTTAATTTCCCTCCCATTACGGAGGAGGCCCGAGCCCAACAGTGGGATATACACATAGCTGGGCACCGTTAATCAAATAGTTAACTTCGTTAATCGTTAAACCGCTACAAAAAAAGTTAGCTTCGTTAAACGTTAAAGCGTTATATTTCGGAAGAATTAACGCAAGTTAACGTTAATCGTTAATCCGTTAATATGTGTAAAATTTCATCTTTATATCGTTGCGTACCTGTTGGTTTAGGTTCTGGAACTTAACTGGTTAGGAACAAAACAATATACTTGTATAATTCGAATGTGTAATTTAATCGTCGGGTAGGTGCATATTTCCCTTCATGAACATTAACATTTTGAAGTAAAGAAATGATCAAACGAAACAAATCTTTTCGCAGTTTTCTTTCTCACTCGCACGCGCAAAATATATCTAGTTTTGTTTCACTCGCTGCCACGCGCCACCCGGCACTTGTCACTTTGTCAGTGCCGTGCAGTAAGTATTAGGCATTGGATTAACGATTAACGGACTTCTTGCATATTAACGGAAGTTAACGTGTCCGTTAACATTTTTAAAAGTTAACTTAAAAGTTAATCCGTTAATCAAAATGTTAACTTCGTTAATTAACGATTAACGGATTAACGAGTTAATGCCCAGCTATTGATATACATATATGGGCTGTGATTATGATGATGATGATGACGTAACTCCAACAACCGAATTATTTTCCAAAATTTAAATATTAAATTCAAAAACCTATACATAAACTACACTTGCATATTAGTTAAAAAAAATATCACTGATTCTATTCAAACGAATATACAATTAACGAAAAAGACAGCTAGTTATAACTTTAGAAATAAAAATAAATTGCAAATTAATTCAGACGCGAACTAACTATGGTATGAAGACGATATTGTTCGAAGGACCAGAACTGTACAACCAACTACCTAACAATCCTTACTAATATTATAAATGTGAAAGTAACTCTGTCTGTCTGTCGCTCTTTCACGCCAAAACTACTGAACCGATCTAAATGAAATTTGGTACACAGATGGTCTAGAGCCTGACAAAGGATATAGGCTACTTTTAAATGCAAAAAAAGGATTGTAAAGGGGGAGGAAAAGTTATATTATTGTCATTTTTAAAGCCAGAGGCTTGAAACTTATTTTTAGGCTATTGATTAGATATTAATAAATATGACACTAACATTTTGTAAAAAAATACCCATAATAAAATAAAAATAGGGAATGAAAATATTTAGGAAAGTAACCTTTTGCGCGGGCGAAGCCGCGGGCAGAAGCTAGTAATGTATAAAAAGAGATTGAAAGAATATATAAGTAAGATGCATATTATAAGATAATCCAAAGACGAAATTATAACATTATTACACTTTTTTTATTTTTCATCGCAAGGTGGGACCATGGATATGGTCGCACCCCGGTAAATCGGACCGGGGCTACGGAAGAGGCGGCACGCAACCCCATGGACCCACCCTGCAAACACCTCTCTTCGCCGTGCGAGCGGCTCACCGGTGGCCAAATATTATTATACCTAATATATTGTATCTCATAAGTGAACTATAATTAAGTTTGTATAAGAAATAAAGTTTTTTAAATATAAAAAGAGCAGCGCCTCACCTCAAAAAACAATTAGAACAAATATAACACCACAAAAATCTATGTCACAAATATCGACATTGTTTTTCAATGAAAGAGTAGACCAAACTAGACTATATCTAAAAATGGCGGCAAAATATAAGCCACGCATATTTGAAAACATATTTCTTTTTTTTGTTTTTTTTTTTCTATTGCTCATGGTGGCAAACGAGCAAGCAGCACACCTGATGGTAACTGTCACTGCTGCCCATTGACCTTTGCTATACCAGGGTATAGCTAGGCCGCTGCCTACTATTACAATCCCCAAACCCACCCAGTTGGGCTGGTTTTTCTTTGATAAAAGAACCTAACTAAAAAGTTTTTGGGTTATGTTATATCCGTTTTAGATACGGCAAGATGTATAAAACAAGCAACACTCATATTTTTCGTGAATGCAATCTCAATAGATCATTCGATGGAATCGAATGTGACATCGCCAATCTGAATGTTGGTAAATACGACGGAGTTCTATGGATTTTAGATTAGATCAACCTTTAGCACCTGCTACTTTATGCAATAACATAACCAATGGCAGACCAGCAAAAGGCTTTACCTAAACCTAAATTGATGTCAGAAAATCAATGACGAAATTACACAGCAAAAAGGATTTTGCCACTAATTAAGCTCACAATGTAATTTTAATTCTACTTATCGTAAAAAATATTTGCAATTTTATTCTAAAACAGAAAGTCTTGAAACAAATAACAATAATTTTTAATTTATTAAAGATACACTATAAATTATTGTTATTTGTTTCAAGAATTTTATTTACATATAACATTAATCTGTGCTTCCCAATAAATAAAAAAAGAATAAAAACAAAATTGCTCTATGCACCTTTTTTGCCATACTGTTAAGATCATTGCAACCACTTTTTTTTTAAATTTTAACACGAAACAGGAGGCAGAGGACTAGTGGCGATTATTACCAATTTTCAGTCTTTTCCCACATTCAGGTCTTCACAGCGCACTGTATGGGGCGCGTAGAAACAGTTTCGGGGTGAGCTCTCTGACTGTAGTCTTCTTTGCAATTGCTTACAAGCCATCGGTCGTTGTGGTTGATGTTTTCGCGATCACCTTCGCACCGCTGTGGTGGTCAGCCCGAGCCGGATGAGACCCTCGGTAGCCCCGAGGTAGGTCCAGCTTCGAGTGATCAGCGAAAACAGCGGTGACAATACGAGGGGTTTCTTTTCCCACTTATATTTTAGCACCGTTTTATCACAGTGAGCAAAAGAAAATTAGCTCTGTTTTCGCTATACATAAGTGACCCACACTAGTGTATAATTAAGCGGGCAGGCACTATTTTGTTAGTGCCTACGTCTGCTAGTAAACTAAGTGTCTCGGCCGTTAAATAAAATGGTCCACTGGTGAGCCATTTCTTTTTACTATTTTAAGAGTTTTAATTACAAAATATTCGTATAAAATAAATGATTACTAAGTACATTCATTAATTTATTTTATTATTAATTTTTTATTATATGTTTTTTTTAATTTATTTATTATTATTTGCCATTTTTATTTCGTTAATGTGATATATTTAAATGATTTTGTTTTATAAAATGTATATGTAAAAAAGGCAGCACTCTGCCATTTCATAGCCCAAGGGACGGTTTTCTTTAGATTTTGTCAAGTCGGACTTGCCAGATTGTGCATCTATAATCAAAATTATTAACAATATCGACCCTTTCTTAGATAGTATCTCATAAGGCCATCCAAAAAGAAGCCAGCCAAAACAAGGAAATATTAGAACAAAAACGTAAAAAGCAGAACGTTTAAAATATCAACGACTTAAAAAAGACCAACAAAAAGGAAACTGCACCTGATTCAGATATTCTAGCTGTAGAACTTTCGATAGCTATAAGATCATCAGTCGCAACAAGAAAGAAAGAATAGCCTCTTTCATTTAAACGAAACATAAAAAAAATATACACGAAAAAGACCATAAAACTAAGGAATACAAACACAAACTGGAAAAGTATATAAAGTGATTACAGCGAAAGATCATCAGCAGACATTAGAAAATAGACCATCACCTCAACGCAACGCTTATAAGACGAGCAAAAAAGTTATAACAATAAAAATGACGAGAAACCTAATACAAATCTTACACGATTGTGTGATACTCCAAGTCGCAAATATGTTATAAAAAGGCACTTTTTTAAAAGAAAAAGGTCTTGCTATTACAATGTCATATAGAAGATTTTTGAAATATTATTTTTTTTATTAGTAGGTATAGATTCTTTTTTTCTTTCACTTTGATAATTTGTACAAAATATATATATATTTTTCCATGTTAATCATTCGTTTAGGCGATAATTTATTTTATATTTGAGTGTAATAAATTATTATGAAATAATACCAAATATTGGCTTTATTCAAATCAAAATTATACATAGACATAGAATGATACATAGAATAGTATAATAATGACAGTAGGTATTTGAAATTATTAAAAGAAAATATGAAACTCTAAGGAGTTTCGATGTGGCGACTATAAAGTCTACCTATAAAAAGAAATATTATTAATTAATTTTATTACTGTATTTGAGATTACTGTAATATTCGCAAATACTAGTCCTTGCTAGTTTTAAATAATTTGGAAAATCCGAAAGTGCACACCTCATATTTTTTTATTATTTATCATTTACTATGCAAGGATAGAGTTCTGTGGCACTCTGTTCTCTCTGCCTACCCTACAAGGGATATAGCGTGATGATATGTATGTATGTACTATACTATGCCATAAATGAAAGTAAAAAAAAAAATACTTTTGAAATTTCGCGCTGTTCTCGACCTAGCGGAAAACTTATCTTGAAAGCATTGTAAACGAACCTGTGGCTAATGAACCATGGCAAAGAGAACAAATCCCATACAGCTTTGTTCCCTTAGCCTGTTTTCTTTAAATTTCAATAAAATAAAATAACTGATTTTTAAAAATATCAAATACGTTTAAACAAATATATTTTTCTTGACACATGTATGATAATATTATCCCATAAATGCAGTGTAAGAAAAATACAGTCATTTTTGGTTTTGAAAAGTCCTTGATTTTCATATATCGGGAGTAGAGCATCACCTCAACACTTCGCTTATAAGTTACAAGGCGTGCTATAAACCGTATAAAACCTTTATATTGGACATTGTATATTACACTATAACGTCGCTATATAATATGATTAAGGATTGCAATCTGGCGTCATTTTCAGTCCGGCCGGATCCGACCGGCTTCCCACCAAATCAAGGATTGATCAAATCAGGATGATTTTCGGCTCAAAATGAACTATTAGTAAATTAATCAAGTGCCATTGTAGTTAATATAGGTATTTTATGAAAAAAATAAAACATTTATATTTAGTAACTCTATAAATATATGGATTATACGGATATATATGAATGCGGGACGCGGGGGAGCCGTGCGGTACTAGCATAGAGTAGTGGGCTGAGGCAGTGTTGCATAAAAATCGATAGTTTGACTATCGATAGTTAACCTCAAAAAGTATTCATACTATCGATAGTACTATCGATAGTATCGTCACATATCAATACTATCGAGACTATCGATAGTATCGATAGCTCTCCACGAGCAATACTATTAATAACGGCGATACTATCGATACTATCGATAGTGATTCATTCGATAGTATCAATACTATCGATAGTATTGTTAATACCATTAGTTTTAACCTAAAACTATCGATACTATCGATAGTATCGACTATTTCGGGCTATCGATTGCCAGAAAATTTTCAATAGTATTGCTTAAAAATATAAATACCGTTGTTGTGTCCCTGTTGCTTGTTTTCAGTGAATTTTGTGGTGACTTTTCTAGCAGTAACGTGCATTTGCGTTCTTACTTTGAAGCCTAAGTTAGCTAATTATGGTTAAGATCAATAGCCATTGAAAGTTGAGTAAAATTATAATGCTCCGAGACTTCTGGACAATTGGGTCAGAATGTGAGTGTGAATGAATGTGAGTGGTACCTTGTACTTGTACCACACTGTTGACAGTTTTCTGTCAACAGCCGCGGGCCGTTGCGTCCGGGGTAGTACCACACTCTCGCAGAAGATCGACGTCTGACTAATGGCAATGTGCTATTGCGCTTCGTTCGGTGAGCGAGAAAGCCGGCAGCCCAACTGGGTGGGTTTGGGGATTTTATTAGTAGGCAGCGGCCTAAGCTATACCCTTGGTATTGAGAAGCTCTATGGGCAGCAGTAACACTTACCATTAGGTGTGCTGCTGCTTGCTCGTTCGCCACCATAAGCAATAAAATAAAAAAAAATGGTTTGTATCAGTATACTAATGAAACTCAGAATGTCTATTACTGTAAATTTTTATTGTAGTTATTAGTTTTGAAAGTTTCGGTTAAACAAAATTAAGAAAAATATAATCAAAAATTTTGAGTTACAATTCTACACAGAATTATGGCCGACACACACAGAAACACAGAATTATACAGAATGATTAGTCATTAGGTTTGTTGTATTTTTAGCAATATTAACCTTGTGGAATAAATTTAACAGGGTCCGAAAAACATAAGTTCTCTGTACGCTCGATTGCAATGTAATCCATCGAAGAGCCTCTATTAAAAATAAGCTTACATATATGTAACTTCACATTATAGGGATATAGAAATATGTATCTAACTGAATCCAGTATCAATTTTCAATTGTATATTATATACCTACAATTGAATATGAAATAAACGAGATGCAACGTTGACATCAAAATTCCCGAATTGAAAACATTTAAACCAACTTTATGTTACTCTCTCTGACTCCACATTAGGTCCATAAACGTCACAATTTTTTCACAGCTTGCGTTGCATGTATCTTTTTTGTAATAAAGTTTTAAAATATGTCGAATTTCTTCATAGAATTGACTCATTTTAACAAAAATAAAATAAAATGAAAGACGACGGAAAATAACATTTTACTAAATTGTTTCTTTATTTAAATGATACTTTAATTTGTTATCAATACCAGCCAGATATGACTAGTACAGCCAAAGAAATTGTATTAAAAGTTTATACAGACTATTTGCGAAAAGACTTTTTCTCTGTCTTAGTGAATGAATGTAATATAACATAAAAACCAATGAATGTAATATAACACTGTGTGATAGTGATAAACACACTTGAAAAATGAAATAATCCAAGAATATGACGTAATACTTCCACATTCCCACCGAAACTCAAGAAATATTGACAGCAGCAAGTATTGCTATTATAATTGTTTCACTTTGTTAGTATCACAAATTTAATGTTATTCACCTGACTAAAATTTGTTCTACTCTATGATGAAGCAAATTTAAATAAATTTCTTTAATAATAATGTCAGTACTTGGCTTACCACATAACATAACTTTAGACAACAATACTATCGAATAGTTGCTTGCTATCGATAGTCCAAAATAGTCGATACTATCGATAGTATCGATAGTTTTAAGTTAAAACTAATGGTATTAGCGATACTATCGATAGTATTGATACTATCGAATGAATCACTATCGATAGTATCGATAGTATCGTTGTTATTGATAGTATTGCTCGTAGAGAGCTATCGATACTATCGATAGTATCGATAGTATTGACGTATTACAATACAATCGATATACTATTGATACTATTGCTTATACGTAAACTATCGATAGACAATTGATTGTCTATCGATAGTAGACTATCGATATGCAACACTAGGCTGAGGCGACTCGGCGTCGAACGACTCGCATGCATGAACACGTGTGGTGTTGTGCAAAGCGTTTAAAGTACCTACCCATGCAACAGCTATATTATTTTTCCAAAAATTGCTAACACCGGATCCAGTCACTGGATCTGGTATATTGGTGCCGGATCCGAGGAACGTATAATGACGCTGGATTACCAGAACCAGTTTTCTGTGCAGTTTTCTGATTGCAATCCCTAAATATGTATAATATCTCGAAATACTGACAAACAATAATTAGTGAAGAAAATTGTGTATCCATCCCTTAACCAATATACATCCACTGTCGGAAATAGGTTTGCATCGGACGCCTTCTTGTAACTTAAAATCGTCGATCTTGTCAGTCTATCTAGTAGGCGTCATACTACACAGCGTCGATTTTTTGATAGTCAAAACCAAAGAGTAAAGTTATTAAACTGAAAAAGAGTGGCAACTCCATGATAAAATATGCATGTATGGAAGGTGCTGCTACCCAGAGTTTATGCGGTGAACTAAAGTTGAAGTGATATATATACATATCTACATGTGTATGTGTAATTACATAGAATTTTCTTTTACTATGAAAGCTACCCTGAAATATAAAAAAAACATATCAGCTGATAACGAAGCAATAATAATATCAGCTTAACAATGAAAATTGAGATAATTTTCAGAAAGTACATCAATAACCGTAAATAGATTGATGACAATAAGTACCTACGCTAGGAACAAAAAATAATAATTCTCAGTTGTCAAACGTTTGACATACAGGACAAAATGGCAGCCGTTAAGTTTGTACAAACAACCTGTAGGCGGCGCGACGGTCAGTAAAAATAAGTAATGTTTTAAGTGTGCCCCCCCAGGTCAAAACGCACACGGAGATTCGTTCAACCTTCTGTCCTATCATCGACGGCCCTGTTACGAATATGCCCTTGGAATGGCAGAACTGCCGTGACTGGGGACCGTGGCTATTGCAGCATTGATATTTTTGGGAAGCGGATTAGCGATCATACAAGAGAGCTACAGAGTCTTCTCTGAGGAGATAACTGCGGTCCACTCTCCTCATTAAGTCTTGTGATATCAAATTGCTAAACTAACAATGTATTCGACTAAAAAACTTTGTATCCATGGTCGTAAATAAATTTAGAGTAGTTGTCTTGTGTGTGTCAAATTCTTGAAACGCCATTTTACGTTTGTGTACTCTATTTTAATTCGTGTATTTCGCAATAAACTATTGCATTTAATGTTATAAATAACTAAGAAGCAATTTAAATACATATAAATACTTATGTATAATATAAAGTAATACTTTGAAACGCTATTTGTTCACTCATTGGTGTGTGATAAACCACAGTTTGTTGGTTTATTTATTATAATAATATCCGTGCTTTTATCCTAAATAATAATGTCTGTTAGTGAAAAAGTATCCTTATCGGACGCTTTGAGCAATGTGGATGTGTTGGATGAGCTCACTTTGCCCGGTAAATATATCTTTTAATGATATTTGCTAAAGTTTTATGATGTCAACATTAGGTGGGGCATCGAGTTGATATCATTAAATAGACTAAGGAAGTGCTCTATTTATCAACCGTAGATAAGCGGCGTTATTGTATAGTTTAAATTTGTATATTGGATATTGATATTGAAGTCAAAATATTCGTTTGATTAGATTATTCTGGTACTATTACTTGATTTCTCATTTCAACTCATATATATCCCACTGTTGGGATCGAGCCTCCTCCATAATGGAGGGAAATTGATCTACTATACCACGCTGGTCAGACGTGTTGGTATAGGGTTTTATTTCGAGTTTTCCATCTCACGCATAGATGTTATATGCGTTTTATATCCCTTAGTCGTCTCGTACGATCACCCACGGTTAAGATATGGAGTTGTATTCTTACTCTGTCACCACACGGAAAGTCCGTCCGTCACATACTTTTGTAGATTCACTATACATTGTATTCTTAACCCATTAACCACACAGGAAAGATATGACATGTATGATTTGATTACAAGTATACTTTTTAGTTATTTCTGCTGTCATATAGGTTGCTGGTCATATAAAATTCATCATCATATCTCTGCGCCCAATTACTTATAGTCGATGTAATATGTGCTCCTTTTTGAAGAACATATATTGCATTAAAATATGTACATACTAAATTTTCCGTGTAGTAACGGAGTGAGAATACTATTCACCACCCCCTATCTTGCCCGTGAGCAATCGTAAGAGATGACTAAGATACATAATATCTATGCAGGAGAAGGCAAGTTCGATACAAAACCCTATACCGTATACTCTAAGTACTAATTAGCTAGTAATTTAATAAAAGTGTACAAATATCCCTAAATAATATTAAAAAAAACCTTATAACAACACGTCTGACCAGCGTGGTATAGTAGGTCTTTTCCCTCTCATTATGGAGGAGGCTCGAGCCCAACAGTGGGACATATATGAGCTAATATACATAGCACATTTTTTCAATTGTGAAATTGTTGAAACATATTAGATACATAGAAGGGTACTAAACTGTTCTAATCTATTTTTTGGTTCACAAATGACTTTTTTTTATACTAGTGGTTATCGTAGCAGATATTAAGATTATATGCTGCTTGTGGGACCTGGTTTGGTTATAATCTTTTGCATTATATATTATAAAAACTTGATTACGAGCGAAAAACTATTGTCACATGTGGGCTTCGAACCCACACCTATTGGAAATCCATTCCAATCGTGCTACTACTTACACCACCATGAACTATCGTAGGACATGCAATTCTCGCATTGTATTATATTTTCGTCTTTTAAGGAGACGTGTGCCATCTACCCGACAATGTTTACACATTGTACATGTCTTAATACTCAAACTTTGCACTTAAAATTGTATTAAACGATAACACAATCGTGTTATTCAAATTACTGAAATTTTTGCATTTAATATGCTTGATTATTTATAAAACTTGATTACGAGCAAAACATGATTGTCACAAGTGGGATTCGAACCCACGTCTATTGGGAATCCGTTCCAATCATGCTATCTTTTGTATTATATTTGAGAATAATATAATGGTTTAACGGGGCTCACACTGATGCTAATACTTGGGAAATATATATTAAAAAGACTAGGACATTTCTGTGTCCGCATGAAAAGTGACTTGCCCTAAATTGAACTATTATAGTTCAATTTAGGGCGTCACTCACACACGGAAGGGAATATATTATTGGAATAAAAAGTATCCTATGTGTTATTATAGGAAATTGTCTATGTGTCAATTGTTGTTCATTTAAATTTATAAAAAGCCAATTACGAGCGAAAAATCATTGTCACAAGTGAGTTTCGAACCCACACCTATTGGAATTCCATCCCAATCGTGATGCCACTTACACCACCGTGAATGCAAGACATTCAATTCTCGCATCGTTTATAAAAACCCGATTACTTTCTCTCATCGTATTATATTTACGTCTTTAAGGAGCCGTGTGTCGCTCGAAACCAAGTTTTTATAAATAATCAAGCATATTAAATGCTAAATTTCAGTAATTTCATTTAAATTTGTTCAATAGTTTACATATTGTCTCGCTTAAATAGAAATATGACATTTCTCGAAAATTTAGAAAATTGGTATTATTATTTAAAGTTGTTCGTCATTCTTGTTGTATTAGAGTTTAAAATGTTGTATGGTAGCGGCTACGAATACTACCAACCCTTACTATGCTCATGGATGTCGTAACAGACAACTAAGATCCTTATAACGACCTAGGCCAACTCCATCTGATGCCATTTGGTCAATGTTATGTCTATTAAAACAATGATTAGGTAATATTGTTTTATTGAATAAACTTGTACTAGGTGGCACACATGACATAGTGATAATGACAAGACACGAAAACACATCTAACATAACTGGGTACTTTATAATAATATTATTTAACAAAAAGATATGAAAGTACCTGCAATGTTTATACACAACAGTCAACATTCCCAAGAAGGGTTGATGTCTGGCAGGCGGCCGGTCATAACACTATTGCCAATAACTTTTACAATATGTACTATGAAATAAGAGTACATATTGTATCGACCCCAAGTAATTGGGATAAGAGTAGGAGAATGATGAACTTAGTAAGAATATGCTCACTATCTTTCTTACCTGTATCATAAAAGATAACTAAGATATAATATGTAACGCAGGAGAAGAAAAACTTAAAATGACACCTTATTTCAACCCATCTGACCAGCGTGGAATAGTAGGTTGATTTCTGTTTTATTGTGGAGAAAGTCTCGAGTCCTGTGGTAAGACATATTTAACCTGAGATGAGAATTTTCTTTTTTATAGATGAGCAGCCTTGTATCGAGGCAGCACCATGTTCTATTCTATATCAGGCAAACTTCGACACGAACTTCGAAGATCGCAATGGTTTCGTCACTGGTATTGCCAAATACATCGAAGAGGCTACTGTTCACGCTAACTTGGTGAGTTCACTGTTATGAGGTGTTGCATTAGGAATCAGCATGTCACCACCCCATAGTCGTAAATACTGATGATATGTATGTGAATATGCTTTGGAAACCAAGATTTCAAACCTAGATGTAAGGGTATCTATAGAAAATGGCTGCACAGATGGCGTAGTCGTTAAGATACCGACCTCCGTGGGTTTGATTCCTACGCAGGACATTATTTTGTGCGATACACAAAGGTGTAGTTTATCTTTGTTAATTATGTGTTTGTAAAGTTCTCCGCAGTACAAGGATTATTTCCTTAGAGCAAGGTGATGTTAAAAAAAAGGAAAGCGTGAAAGGAGACGAGGCATTGAAAGTTCTCGCATTAGCTCCGTAAACATGTATAAGGAATGACGCCTCTTTTGTCATTGTCCAGACAAGAAGTTGAGATCATGAGGTCAGGGAGACCTATGAAAATTTCTGTACCCTTGTTCTTATCAGCTGTAAGCACAAGGACAATTATATGTTTTATGTTTCCTATATAAGATGATAAGCCGCTACAATCTTTGAATTTTGGGCCCTAGGACATCTATCTCGAACAGAATCTCCTAGACTCTAGAGAATGGGCAGCAGGACTGTTATCGTTATCACATATTGTCCTATTCTTAAGGAGGTCTACACCCAAACAATGCATGTCAATTGCTTGACGGTTGGGTAGCACTGTTATAATGGGAATTATCTGATGCACTGCAGAACTAGAATACAGATTTAATGGTACTCTCAAAAGGTGAAGAGCTATTGAATGATAGGTTGTGGACTCCTATTCCGTTTTGCCGATAGTACAAAGATCTAGGCAGAGTAGAGTCAGACACTCTATAAATTGCCATAGATGCCATTAGTTTATCAATGGACTCCTGAACATAAAATTCTCCAAGAGGTATTGTGCCATAAACACCACACTTGGCAGGCGGCTTGATCAGTGAAGTCCTTCATTTACCTCTGTATATCGTAAAAGACGACTAAAGAATGATTATATATATATAAAGTCTATAAAAGAGAAGGAAAACTAGAAATATAACCTTATACCAAACTGCCTGGTCAGCGTGGATAGTAGTTAAATTTACCTTCCATCACGGAGGAGGTTTGAGCCCAGCAGTAGGAAGTATATGAGCTAGTATGATATTGCTGCCTTTTCTTCTAATTACCACTTAGCCAGGTCAGTCAGATTTCGTCAACTCCCACTGAAGAGTGAATTTCAGAGACATTTTGTATTTTTAATTCCTTTGTCATAATCTGGCAAATCTAGAAGTTTCTAGAAATATTTGTTTACAGAACGAGTTATTAGAAGAAGGTAACGCCCATGCAGTTATGTTATACACCTGGAGATGCTGCAGCCGTGCTATACCTCAACCACGATCCAATGAGCAACCAGATCGGGTCCAAATATACGAGCGCACCGTTCAAGTACTCGCTCCAGAAGTTGACAAACTACTGCAATTCATGTACTTCCAGGTATTTATCCAACAATCAACATCCATATTTGGATATATTCAACACACATCCCCATAAGAATACCACTCGGTACAGTCTTGAACCAACTATATCTAACGGTTCCCTGATGGGAGACCTACAGACTATGTTTCATGATCCCAGGCCGCCATTGAAGAATCTTTTACTCCAATGATTTTTGCCTTTTGCCATTTCAGCTTGCCAATTCCTCATTCTAAGTCAAATACACCTATTCTTCTATAGACTGCTGTATTCAGAACTTTATCACTCAGAGAAATTTCGATTATATCTTCTTAGTATGCTAGGAGATTGAAGTTCTGAAGCTGGTATTTAGAGACCACATATCAGTGTCATGTTTTAATTGGTATTGGTGCTGTATGACAGCGGCTACGAATACTACCAACTCTTGCTTTGCTCGTGGATGTCATAAAAGACGACTTAGAGCTTTATATCGATTTGGACCAACTGCACCTGAAGCCGTCTGGTCATCAATTACATGCTCCAACCCTGTGGGAAATGAGTCTCTCTGCGAGAGGATTGGTGTGGCCACTATTGCTTCGTTTGCTTTTTTTATTGCTTATGGTAGCAAACGAGCAAGCAGCACACCTGATGGTAAGTGTCACTGCTGCCCATGGACCTTTGCAATACCAAGGGCATAGTTGTGCCGCTGCCTACCAATACAAACCCCAAACCCACCCAGTCGGGCTTCCGGCTCTCACGCTCACCGAACGGAGCGCTATAGCACATTGCCATTACTCAGACGTCGATCTTCTGCTCAGTGAGGTACTACCCCGGATGGACCGGCCCGCGGCTGTAGATAGAATACTGTCAACGGCGTGGTCTTACCACTAAAAATTTCTATGATGATGATAGCGATGAGTAATGAATACGATTGTTATCAGCGTAAAGCGATCGAGCGCTTTTGCGGTGAAGTTCGAAGACTATGTCATGCTGAGAAGCGGAGGGACTTTGTTTCTGAGGCGTACCTATTGACCTTGGGCAAGTTTGTCAACATGTTCGCCGTGTTGGACGAATTGAAGAACATGAAGAGTTCTGTCAAGAATGATTATTCTACATATAGAAGGTCTGTTTGTCATATTATATGTAAGAAATAATGCATTATTTATTTAGACACCGTATGACCTGGTTAGCTAAATTTATGGCACACACACTGGGTGGAAGTGGACTGCCCCAAAAAATATAGACAGGTGACCCTACTAGTCCTACTTGTAATGATAGGCTAGAAAAAAAATCGATTCGGATGAAAAAAAATTTTTTTTTCACCATGCGAGCTCGTTGAACTCTTCAACATATGATCGTAAGTTTTGAATAGATTGCGTCTTTTCTCATCTGAGTGAATTTACGTAATTTTTATGGAATTATCGTTACACGGCACTGTCCTAATACGATGGAATGTGAAAAAAACTTAAAATACGATTTGCAAAAAAAGTAAATTTCGTCCTAATCGATTGTTTTTCTAGCCTATCATTACAAGGAGGACTAGTAGAGTTACCTGTCTTTGGTTTCGGGAGCGGTCCCCTTCCACTCTGTATGTAAGAAATGATGTATTATTTATTTAGACACCGTATGAGCTGGTTAATTAAATTTTATGGCACATATATAAAAATGCACGCTGTGTGATAGCGGCTACGAATATCAACCCTTACTTTGTTCGTGGGTGTTGTAAAAGATGACTAAGAGCCTTATAGCGACCTGGGCGAACTTCATCTGATGCCGTTTGGTCAACAATTACATTCTCAACGTTGACGTCTGGCAGGCGGCCGGTCATAAATCTATTGCTAATAACTTTTACAATATGTACTACTAGCTTCTGCCCGCGGCTTCGCCCACGTAAAAAGTTATTTTCCTAAAGTTTTTCATCCCCTATTTTTATTTTACTCCTTAACAGTACATTTTTACAACTTGTTAATGTCATATTTATTTATATCTAATCAATAGACTGAAAATAAGTTCCAAGCTTTGGCTTTAAAAATGACGATACTTCCTTACAACTTTTCACCCCCCCTTTACAACCTTTAAAAAAAAAAAGGTTATTAAAAAGTAGCCTATGTCATCTATCAGGATCTAGACTATCTGTGTACCAAATTTGATTTAGATCGGTTCAGTATTTTTGGCGTGAATGACTACTTTTAATGCAAAAAAGGGTTGTATAGGGGGAAAAGTTGTAAGGAAGTATCGTCATTTTTAAAGCCAAAGCTTGAAGCTTAGTTTTAGGCTATTGATTAGATGTAAATAAATATGACATTAACATTTTGTAAAAATTTACCCTTAAGGGGTAAATTAAAACTAGTGGATGAAAAACTTTAGGAACGTATTTACGCGGGCGAAGCCGCGGCCAGAAGTTAGTAAATTTATATATTGAAATAAAATTGACGGTAAATATAATAAAAAATCAGTGACTGGACCGGTGAATAGTCCGTCACCCACAAAGAGGGTGACTGCGCATTTGTTATCCGGGGCGTCGACGGGGTATGGTACCCGAAAGGGTAACTCGCCAGGCTGACCACTTAATTCAAGGATTCAATACCAGTGACCGGCGCAATTGTTATGGGGATGTAAACGCTTATGGGACCACGCGCCGCCCTTCAGTCGCCCCGAACAGAAAGGACAGCGCGTATCCAGACAATATCCTGCCAAAAAAAAAATAACGTTATATAAAAAAACATCTCTGCATTGAAAGAATAATAATAATAAAAAAATGTGTGTGTGTACTTATGTACACGCGTTAGAAGTTATATTTTTGCGTAACAAGATAAAAATCTTTTCAAAATTTATATATTTCGCCTTATTCTACGTTTGTAGAAAAAACGACGCTAACAATAGAAAAATGGTATTTAATACATTGAAAGTTTTATTATAACGCATTGTCTAGTTAAATAAAGTTTATTTAAATATCACAAAATAAATAAATATTGTGAATACATTTGTCAGTTCTCACGCAAACATACGTAGATGTCCTTACTTTTACTTTGTTGGTAACTTTTTTTGAAAACTAAAATGTTGACTATAGCTAATTTCACGGTGTCGGTTTTTCATGACGGTGTGCGCGCGCATCGTAAAAATGTACTCTCATAATTTTGCCCTAACGCGCCAATAGAAGTATAACATCAGAAATCTTTTAATATAGAGAAATTTATTATTATGAAAAAATTATCATGAATCATAACCCTCATTTCTCTAGGGCGGCACAATTCTTGAAGGTTATGTCTGACAGTCAGAGCCTCCAGGAGTCGCAGAACCTCTCAATGTTCCTAGCAACACAGAACAAAATCAGGGACACAGTGAAAGATGCGCTTGAAAAAATCAATGGTGAGTATTTTAAGTTAAATCGAAGACTATTGAAGATTTTTCTCTCTCTCAAACTTTCTCGCTAGCTCTCTCCCACCTTTCGCTCCATAGCACTGTGCGAGATGCGACGTTCGCTGTATCTTACTCTCTCTCATTCTTTCTCGGTAGCTCTCTCTCATCTCGCTCCATGGGCTATATGCTTCATGCTCATTCTCTCTCAATCGGTCTCAATCGCTCTCTCCCTCTTCTTGGATAAAAACTTCCAACATTTTCGTGTCACTAATATTTGCATTTCATATGTAAAAATTTTACCCTCATGCGCGCAAAGAAGTTTCGCTTCAAAAAGAATCCTCAAAATCTGTTTACTCAGTCGTAAGTTCTGAAGTAACAAACATAAAAGAGAACACGCAACTTGAGGACTTCAACCTTATTTGAAGTCAGTTAAAAATGCTATTCACATCCTGTATATTATCTAAAACAACTTTCTTCTTTGGGGAAGGTATTTTTTTTTATAAATAAGTATTATTAATATCTATCTTTTACCCGGATTTAGTCCATTCTAGACTAGCCTCTTTACGTGATCGGATAATGCATAATAGTTTCTTAGCTCATATATGTCCCTATTGGGCTCGAGTCTCCTCCATAATGGGAGGGAGATTGACCTACTATACCACTTGTTTTTTTTTTTTTTTTTTTTTTTTTTTTTTTTTTTTTTTTTTTTTTTTGGTAACGCAGTGGTTAAAAATGCATTTGTCGCATACCCGCCCCGGGCGGGGTATGTGGGACTCACAGGCCCTGAAGGGGACACTGAATACCCACTAAAACATACCAACTGCGAGCTGTTAGCCGAAGGGGCTTTTACAGCTTAACCGGACTGCGGGCGAGCCCGAAGGCTCTCAACCCGAGGTTTTGTTTTGAGTTTTCCATCTCTTTTATAGATGTTATATGCGTTTTATATCCCTTAGTCGTCTTTTACGATCGTCCAGAGGTAAGATAGGGGGTGGTGAATTGTATACTTACTCCGTCACTACACAGATAAAGATTATAATATTAAAAATTATTGCAGGTTACGAGGAATTATTGGCTGACGTTGTGAATATATGCGTACATATGTTTGAAACAAAGATGTATCTAACACCATCGGAGAAGCATATGCTTGTTAAGGTAAGCCATTTTTTTTTTTGAAGTGAAACTTCTAATGCGACTTCCAACAAGGTTGCGTTAAACGTTTAACGCAATGGCACTCGAACGCATGCGCGTAGTATACCTGTTACAGGCCAGCGCGAGCGTTAGCAACGAGTAGCGTCCAATATTTCAACGCACGAGGGAAAGCGAAAGAAAGATACACAAAGGTAGAAAGTTGGAGAGAGAAAGAGTGTGAGTCGGTAGATCGCAAGCACATGCGTGTAGTATTCTTGCTATGCAGCGAAGTAAACAGTGTGAGCGTCGTGAAATTAGCGTATTACGTACTTGTTGTTCTATTTTAATTTATAATATTCATTATTTTCATAGGTTTAATTAAATCTTCACTTCTGTCGGCAGTCCTCATGACTGCATTTTCTGTATAAAACTTCTTTACGTACCTACACTTGACTTGGGGAGTAAGCTGGTGAATGCGTGAGCGTTACGAAAAGTGTGATCGGGCGAGGCGAACGGCAGTTGAGAGAGAGAGAGATATATGTTAGTGATGATAGAAAGAGAGAGTTACGTTTCGTATATTACTGTAGGGGCAAGAGAGAGAGGTGTGAAATACATATTTTATCTCTTTCTCTCCTACCCTAATCTTTTGTATACACATAGATAGAGTTAAAGAAGTTTTACTTCATACGTATAGTCTTTTTCACATAATGTTGCCATTATAATTTATAATTGCTCATCGTTCAGTATGGCGAACTGGCACTTTTAACATAAGCTGCTACAATAACTTAGCTAAGGTACCAGTCACCAAATATGTACGACAAAGGAAGTTACAGGAGCTTTGTAATTATGCATATATATATTTCAATGTATGCCTTTACAACACTGATGAAAATTACTGAAATTTTAGCATTATTCATTCACATTAATATGCTTAATTATTTTATAACAACCCGATTACGAAGCGAAAAATGATTGTCACAAGTGGGATTCGAACCCAAACCTATTGGGAATCCGTCCCAATCGTGCTGCCACTTACACCACCGTGAACTATTATTGCCATCATCATTCATCATTTCATTTTGCAGCAGTAATACTTCAAACTTTGCAGTTAGAATTGTATTAAACGACGACACAACCTTGTTATTCAATATACTGAAATTTTACCATTTAATATGCTTGATTATTTTATAAAAACAATGTGTAAACATTGTCGGGTAGATGGCGCACGTCTCCTTAAAGACGTAAATATAACACGAAGCGAGATTTGAATGTCCTAAAATAGTTCACGATGGTGTAAGTGGCAGCACGATTGGGACAAATTTCCAATAGCTGTGGGTTGGAATCCCACTTGACATCTTTTTTCGCTTTTAGGTTTTTTTAATACACTGATTAAACTATGCAGCATAGTAAAGGCACAGTAAAAAAACTTTATTGTCTTTTAAAGAAAGTCAGCCCATTTGTAGGTGATAATTACCGGATGATAAATCTCTGAAATATTAAAGAAGACGGGCAATTCATAGTTTAACTTAAGTTGGGTTTAGGACTTCTGGTCAGTTTTATTTTTAGCAACATATCTAAACTGTGTTAATGTATCTCAATTTGCAGGTAATGGGTTTCGGTCTATTTCTTATGGATTCTGAGGTCTGTAATATAAACCGTTTGGATCAGAAAAAGAAGATACGGCTCGACAGGATCGATAGGATCTTTAAGGTAAACTCCATATGATTTTTTTGACGTGACATCCTATAAATCAATGAAAGTGAAAAAGTGTCACGTTCCACCTAAGCCGAGCGTGCAAGCGAGAGCATGGAACAAACGATAGAAAAGGACGATCGGCCTAAACGTTCTTGCATTTTAAGACTTTTACGTGAACTGTTTTGTCTATAAAAGTGAAGTGAAAACTTAATATGGTTACCATTGTTTGTTTGTTTAATTCATAAAGGTATGCAATTATACATCAATGTTTCATTATGATGTTATCACCTATAATTATCGTTCGTAAACCAAACTATACAGACAACCATCTTTTTTTTATAGATATCAAATAACACTGTACTAAGACTATTCTTATATTGCGGTGGGACTTCACAAACATAAAATTAACAGACCCAAATTCTATTTAGATTGAGAACAATGATTGGTGGCTCTTACAAAACGTTTTTCGGCTTGGGAATCGAATACGTGATACTTAAACACGGTAGTTCGATATCTTAACTACTGTGCCAATTTTTGGCGGGAATATGAAAGCGAAAAAAATTCAATATCTTAGTATTTTAACGTGTTATATTAAATAATTTTGATGGAATTTTATATAATGTGATGCAGAGGAAGTGCTGAAGTATAGTGAATATGATATAACAGTGCTTTACAAATGTTTTTATATGGCATTAAGAGTGTGGCTATAGCTCTGTTGATGGCGACGATTTGACTTACTGAAGGACAGTGACTAATATGAAGAAAATGATAACTCGCCACTAGCAATAATGGCCTTGTATTAGTAGCTGATTGCTAAGGTTTTTTTTTTATTTTTCTTATGGTGGCAAACGAGCAAGCAATACACCTGATGGTAAGTGTTACTGCCGCCCATGGACCTTTGCAATACCAAGGGTATAGCTAGGCCGAAGCCTACCATTACAATCCCTAAACCCACCCAGTTGGGCTTCCGTCTCTCTCGCTCACCGAACGGAGCGCAATAGCACATTGCCATTACTCAGACGTCGATCTTCTGCTCAGTGTGGTACTACCCCGGACGGACCGGCCCGCGGCTGTATACAGAGAACTGTCAACAGCGTGGTCCTACCACTATTAAAGAAAACTTAAGTTATTTGTGGATTTAAAAAAATAAAACTACGATTAAAAAAACCGACTTCAAAAACGGAAAAGCACAAAATAACTTAAAATACTATCATTTGTATGTGCTATCTATTGATAGGTTTGAAATCGGTGCCAAGCCCTAAACAAAATTATAAACAGCTTACTTACTGTAATGAAATTCCTACACTAAAGATACCGATACCGGCACCGACTTTAAACCTATCAATAGATAGCACATACAAATGATAGTATTATAAGTTATTTTATACTTTCCGTTTTTGAAGTCGGTTTTTTTTCTAATCGTAGTTTTATTTTTTTATTGTTTACTTTTTAGTGTTACAGACACATATAGAATGTTCTATTAGTAGCGGGGCTTGAGTTACTCGTTCATTCGTCGCACACATAATGCTAATTTTAGCCTTGTAAACCATTTCTCATGGGTGCCATTGTCAGAACTGGATCAAATTAAAATGGGACCATACGGGAAGCACCAGCTTTCAAATAAAAAAAGAATAATTAAAATCGCTTCGCCCAGTCGAAAGTTATGAGGTAACAAACATAAAAAAGAAAAAAAAATACAGACGAATTGAGAACCTCCTCCTTTTTTGAAGTCGGTAAAAAAGTAATTCTTTTTTCACAGAATTTGGAGGTCGTACCCCTCTTTGGTGATATGCAGATAGCGCCATTCAACTATATTAAGAGATCAAAACATTACGATCCTAGCAAGTGAGTAATAGATTCTCATAATCATTTCAGCTTGTATATGTCCCCACAGCTGGGATCGAACCTCCTATACAATAGGAGGGAAATTGACATACTATACCACGCTGGTCAGACGTGTTGATCATCATTATTCTCCTACTCTTATCCCAATTACTTGGGGTCGATACAATATGTACTCTTCTTTCATAGTATATATTGTAAATATTATTGACAAAAAAAAAAAAGAAAATATTGTGGAAAGAATGCCGAACGAACGTCTGGTTAAGAAGATATACAATGCGAAAGTGGAAGGATGTAGGTACCGGGGGAGACCGAGACTCACCTACCAGACCTACCTATCTACCTAGACCAGATCGGTCATGTACTGAAGGAAGGTGGAGTCAAGAGTCGCCGAAACCGGCGAGCGTGTATGAAGAGAATTATGAATGTTGAGAAAGCGAGTGAAGTATGCAGAGATAGAGTTCTCTGGCACTCTGTTCTCTCTGCCTACCCTGCAAGGGATATGGCGTGATGATATGTATGTATGTATGTATTATTGGCAATAGTTTTATGACTGATCGTCTGTCAGACGTCAACACTACTTGTGAATGTAATTGTTGACCAAACGGCATCAGATGGAGTTGACCCAGGTCGTTATAAAGCTCTTAGTCATCTTTTACGACATCCACAAGCAAAGTAAGGGTTGGTAGTATTCGTAGCCGCTACCATACGGCTAGGTCAGACGTGTTGGTATTGTGTTTTGTTTCGAGGTTTCCTTCTCTTGTATAGATGTTATATGCATATTATAATCCCATAGTTTTTACGTCAACCATGGACAAGATGGTGAATTGTATTCTTACTCAGTCACGGTAATAAATAACGCGAGTATTACACATTTGAAATAAAACTACTTTTACAGATTCTATCAGCCTTTGTATTCACGACGTCCGAACACTTTACTGTGATCATGGTCCCGAAAGGACTTAGGTGTCTCACGTCCAACAAGTCATCGTTATTACAGAGATTTATATATCTACCCGCTACGGTATTAGTTATTAAATTTTTATCAACATTTTTTTTGATACAAATTCATTGCCGAAAGAAAATGATTGTATATAGAAAAAGTTTTGTATTGCTTATGGTTTTTATAAAAATATAAAATTTATGATAATTATTATATACTAGCTTCGCCCACGTAAAAGGTTACCTTCCTAAAGCTTTTCATATCCCTATTTTTATTTCGCCCCTTAAGGGTAAATTTTTACAACATGTTAATGTCATATTTATTTATATCTAATTAATAGCCTATAAATAAGTTACAAGCTTCTGGCTTTAAAAATGACGATACTTCCTTACAACTTTTCATCCTCCTTTACAACCCTTTTTTGCATTAAAAAGTAGCCTATGTCCTTTATCAGGCTCTAGACTATCTGCGTACCAAATTTCATTTAGATCGGTTCAATAGTTTTGGTGTGAAAGAGCGATAGACAGACAGAGTTACTTTCGCATTTATAATATTAATAAGGATTATGTCATTTTACTGGTTTAAGAAACTAATACATAGATACCATCACGCCATATCCTTTGCAGGGTAGGCAGAGAGAACAGAGTGTCAGAGAACTCTATCCTTGCATACTTCATTCGCATCCTCAATATTCATAATTCTCTTCATACAAGCTCGCCGGTTTCGGCGACTCTTGACTCCACCTTCCTTCAGCACATGGCCGATCTGGAAGAGAGAAACTAATAAAACTGATTAATTTCAATAAACATTTAATACATTAATCAATATGGTCACGCTGTTGACAGTTCTCTGTCTACAGCCGCGGGCCGGTCCGTCCGGGGTAGTACCACACTGAGCAGAAGAACGACGTCTGAGTAATGGCAATGTGCTATTGCGCTTCGTTCGGTGAGCGAGAGAGCCGGACTATACCCTTGGTATTGCGAAGATCCATGAGCGGCAGTGACACTTACCATCAGGTGTGCTGCTTGCTCGTTTGCTACCATAAGCAATAAACAAAGCATTTTTTGATCTCAAACTATCATGGTACATGTGATTTTTACCACGTATTTTTTTTACCTACATATCATCATCATCACAGCCCATAAATGTTCCACTGTTGGGCTCGGGGCTCGGGCCTCCTCCGTAATGGGAGGGAAATTAACCTACAATACCGCGTTAGGCAGACGTGTTGGTATAGGGTTTTGTTTCGAGGTTACCTTCTCTCGCATAGGTGTAATATGCATTTTATATCCCTTAGTCGTCTCGTACGATCACCCACGGTTAAGATATGGGGTGGTGAATAGTATTCTTACTCCGTCACCACACGGAAACCTACACTACCGTCCAAAAGTTTGGAAGCAGCAAGGTAAAATCGAATAAAACCAAACTAAGTCATTTAAATTTAAATGTATTGATAAAAAAATAAAGAACAAACAGAAACTAACTTCAACAAAATAAAAAAATAATATACAATGGTAAATTAGATTAAATTTTAGCTTCATCAAAGTGTCCACCTTTCTCCTTTATAATCTTCTCACATATTCTGGGCATTCTATTAATCAATTTTTTAAAATAATCTTTATCTAATTTGTTCCATTCGTTCTCTAATAGCTGCCACAAATGTTCTGAGCTCGTAGGACAACGACTTTTCACCCTCCTGTCAAGTTCATCCCAAACAAGTTCAATGGGAGAAAGATCAGGGAATTGAGATGGCCATTGCATGATGTTTAAAATGTTTTCAGCTTTTTTCTTGTTTAAAAAGTTCTGGCACAATTTAGACGAATGCTTAGGATCATTATCCTGTTGAAAAATGAATCCAGAACCAATGAGACTTAGTCCACTGGGTATGGCAGAATCTTGGAGAATTTTTAAATAGCCTTCCTTGTTTAATTTTCCGGTTATCCTCACAAGATTGCCGGGTTTACTGTTGCCAAAACACCCCCAAACCATGACATTACCACCACCATGTTTGATGGTAGGCACTGTACATGCCTCTGAAGCCCTCTCTTCTTTTGACCGGCGTACAAAGACACGTCTATTGGATCCGAAAATCTGAAATTTTGATTCGTCACTCCAAAGGACATTTTCCCATTGTTCTATAGTCCAGTTTTTATGCGCTTTTGCCCATTCTAGTCTATTTTTCTTATGTCGATTTGTTAGTTTGGGTTTTTTAGCAGCAACACATCCTCTTAATCCCGCAGACAGTAAGCGTCTTTTAACAGTAGTTGTTGAAATGGGTGTTTCTCGCGTATCATTCAGAGCTGCAGTGATCTGTGGTGCAGTTAAGCGTCGATTCCGTTTAGAAAGAACTCTAATGAAGTTGTCCTCTTGATTTGTTGTGGATTTGGGCCTACCAGATCTCTTTCTATCTTCATTTTTCCCCGTTTCTTGTTTTCTAGCAAGGGTATAGTGGACACCTTTACAAGAAATTCCGAGCCTTTCTGCGATTTGACGTTCACTGTATCCTTCCTCGCGTAGAGTGCAAATAGCGCTTCGCTGTTCAAGCGTGATTTGCTTGCGTTTTGCCATTTTCAGAAGAAAAAATACGGTCAAAGTAGTAGCCGATATCTTTCGAATACAGACAATGTTAATATCACAACTTTCACGTGCCAATGCTCAAGTGCGACTGAATAAGGTCTAAAAAAGTTAAAACCAGCAAACATTATCAATAAAACTACACCATTGCATAGGATAAAGTAGCCGACGGATTAAGTCATAAAACACGTGTTTCGTCAATATTAAGGAATTCCATAAAACTTGATGAATGTAGGATAATAATCCTTTTGTGTTTGTGTAGACAGTCGTAAAAGGTTGTAAAACTTAAGATTATTGCTAATTTTTACCGCTATTAGTCGGCATTTATTTGTTTTGTTTGAAAACAGGTGTGCTTCCAAACTTTTGGACGGTAGTGTACATATACGAAATGAATTTTAATTAGAATATCTCTTTTTGCAGGTGGCCACTATCATCAAGTCCAAATCCTCCATCTCCACAGGCGGATCTGATGGTCCATTTACCACAGATCAGGGAAGAGCATCAGAATTACATATCTGAATTAGCCAGATATAGCAACGAGGTAGATATATCTAATATTTTTTTACATGTAAGATGTATGTATGTTTGTGTGTCTGTGGATATACAGGGTGGAAGTGGACTGCTCCCAAAAACAAAGACATGTGACCCTACTAGTCCTACTTGTAATGATAGGCTAGAAAAAAAATCGATTCGGATGAAAATAACATTTTTTTTGCACCACTCAAGATCGTTGAACTCTGGAACATATGATCGTGAGTTTTGAATAGATTGCGTCTTTTGTCATCTGAGTATAGTTACGTATTTTTTATGGAATTATCGTTACATGGCACTGTCCTAATACGATGGAATGTGAAAAAAAGTAACTAACTTAATTTCATTGAAAAAAAAAATTATCTTTCCTCCGATTAGATTTTTTTTTTCTAGGCTATCATTACAAGTAGGACTACTAGGGTTACCTATCTTTGTTTTCGGGAACGGTCCCCTTCCACCCTGTATATTTAATTAATAATATCAACATTCATAATTCATTAAACAATATTTTTTTTATATCACCAGTTGTTATAACAACAGCCCTTCTGCAGTGATGACTCATCATTACCAAATTATAGCCAATTTGCTAAAACTCTATAAACACTGCTCAGAACCTGTTTGTCGCAGCGTTCATCATCTCAGCTCATATATGTATGTCCCACTGTTGAGCTCGAGCCTTGTCCATAATGGGAGGGAAATTGACCTACTATACCACGCTGATCAAATGTGTTGGTATAGGGTTTTGTTTCGAGTTTTCCTTCGTTCGCGTAGATGTTATATGCGTTTTATATCCCTTAATCGTCTCACACGATCACCCACGGGTAAGATAGAGGGTGGTGAATTGTATTCCTACTCCGTCACCACAGGGAAATATATATAAATATATATATAGCTTAAAAACTTTCTAGAAAATTAGGCTATCTTGTACAGTAAGATTTTTTTTTGGTCAGCGTAGTATAAGTAATAGTGGTAGGACCACGCTCTTGACAGTTCTCTGTCTACAGCCGCGGGCCGGTCCGTCCGGGGTAGTACCACACTCTCGCAGAAGATCTACGTCTAAGTAATGGGTGGATTTAGGGATTTTATTGGTAGGCATTGGCCTAGCTATATCCTTGGTATTGCAAAGGTCCATGGGCGGCAGTGACACTTACCATCAGGTGTGCTGTCAGCTAGTTTGCCACCATAAGCAATAAAAAAGTAAGCTAATTTCAGGATAGTATAGTAACTTAACTTCCCTCATTTGGATGAGACTCCCGTCCAACAGTGGGACATATATAGGCTGATTAGAAAAAGGATGTCCTATTAACCTCCTGTGTGTATTTATAGGTGACAACGACATTCAAGGAAGCCGGCTCTGACACCGAAAACAAAGCTGTTACAGAGTTGTGTCTCCGGGGTCTGCAGCTCCTGTCGTCCTGGTGTTCAGTCCTCACAGAATTATGTTCGTGGAAGCTGTTGCATCCTACCGACCACGCCAGTAATCCATACTGTCCACCAAATGCTGAGGAGTATGAGAGGGTAAGTAGTATATATGATAAACTAGTGCAAAAAAAAATTGGATAACCTTTTTTTTGATCGTATTTCTACCCTTAACGTCGTCCCTATAACGACTATTTTGAAATAGAAACTAATGTATAAAATTTCCTTACAATTGGTTTAGCATTTTAGGAGTTGCAGTCTTTTTTTTTTGTTATATTTGATTTTATGATTGACAGGTACATGGTCGCGGGAAGACTATGGTGTTCTTCGATAACCAAGGATCCTTAGAAAGAGTTTTATTACAAAAGTGCGATGTGGTGACGGAGTAAGAATACAATTCACCACCCCATATCTTACCCGCGGGTGATCGTAAGAGACGATTAAGGAGTAGAATGCATATAACATCTATGCAAAAGATGAAAAGCTCGAAACAAAACCCTATACCAAACGTCTGACCAGCGCAGTATAATAGATCAATTTCCCTCCGATTATAGGGAAACCTGTGGAGTTAGGCTGACCGACCGCATTCGTAACGACGACGTAAGAGAGCGAGTAGGTATGAAAGAGAGTATTGGTGTAAAGATGCGAAAGGGAATGCTCCGATGGTTCGGACATGTGGAAAGAATGCCGAACGAACGTCTGGTTAAGAAGATATACAATGCGAAAGTGGAAGGATGTAGGTACCGAGGGAGACCGAGACTAACCTACCTAGACCAGATCGGTCATGTACTGAAGGAAGGTGGAGTCAAGAGTCTCCGAAACCGGCGAGCGTGTATGAAGAGAATTGTGAATGTTAAGGAAGCGAGTGAAGTATGCAGAGATAGAGTTCTCTGGCACTCTGTTCTCTCTGCCTACCCTGCAAGGGATATGACGTGATGATATGTATGTATGTATAGGGAGACCTCGAGCCCAACAGTGGGACATATATGAGCTGAGATGAATACTTACTTAAATCAGGAATTCTAATGAGTATTTCTTCTTCCCCCAGGCTACCCGTTACAATTATACATCAGAGGAAAAATTCGCTATGATTGAAGTAATAGCCATGATCAAAGGACTCCAAGTTTTGATGGCTCGCATGGAGACTGTGTTCGCTGATGCAGCCCGAAGGTCAATATATGCGGAGCTGCAGGATTTCATCCAGTTGACAATGAGGGAACCGCTCAGAAAAGCTATCAAGAATAAGAAGGATCTTATACGAAGGTATGAAAGTCAAGTTTTGTTTATTGTTGGTGGCTAACGAGTAAGCAGTATATCTGATGGTAAGCGTTACTGCCGCCCATGGAACTTTGCAATACCAAGGGTATAGCTAGGCCGCTGCCTACCAATACAAACTCCAAACCCACCCAGTTGGGATTCCGGCTCTCTCGCTCATCGAACGAAGTGCAATAGCATATTGTCACTGCTTAGACGTCGATCTTCTGCGAGAGTGTGGTACTACCCTGGACGGATCAGCTCGCGAATGTAGACAGAAAACTGTCAACAATGTAACTCTACCATTAATATTAATCTTTTGAAGGTTGTGGTTATCCATCTGGTTATCCATCCGGTAATCCATCGATGAATGGATATAAGAACACTCCAATGGCGTATAATGCCAACTGACTTTGGTCGAGTGTTATAACTTTGGTATTATGATAGCGAAGTTCCAGCTTTGAATCCTGGGTTAAGTTAAAAATTTTATTTATAATTTTCTTAAATTCTAGTTTACAAATATTTTTGGGAATTTATAAAAACCCGATTACGAGCGAAAAATGATGTCACATGTGGGATTCGAACCCACACCTATTGGAAACCCGTTCCAATCGTGCTGTGCTGTGTAAGTGGCAGCACGATTAGGACGGATTTCCAATAGGTGCGGGTTGAAATCCCACATGTGACATAATTTTTCGCTCGTAATCGGGTTTTTATAACTAATCAAGCATATTAAATGCTAAATTTCAGTAATTTGAATATTTTTGGGAATATCTTTGCAGTAATCTAGGGGAATAAAACTGTTCCGATCATTAAGAATTGATTTGCATCTAGAGACTAAAGTTTGTGTGGTGAAATTAGGATGTTTTTATCCTTCTACTTGTTCCTGAAATCGTGAAACTATAAATAAAATATTTTTTCAGTATAATAGTATCGGTTCGAGAGACCTGCGGTGATTGGGCCAGAGGCTGTGAGCCACAACAGGATCCAGCACTCCGCGGCAAAAAAGACGGAGACGCCAGCTTTCCTATCAATGTACCCAGGCGGAACGTTGGTATGTTTTTTTTTTGAAGACTACATCTCATACTAAAGAACGAATCCTTGTTTTGTGGAGTAATTTATAAATATGGACTTCATTACCATCATAATTTCGCTGTGTGGTAACGGCTACGAATACTACCAACCCTTACTTTGCTCGTGGATGTCGTAAAAGACGACTAAGAGCTTTATAACGACCTGGGTCAACTCCATCTGATGCCGTTTGGTCAACAATTACATTCACAAAGAGGGTTGACGTCAGGCAGGCGGCTGGTCATAAAACTATTGCCAATAATCTTTGTATCTGTGTATAATGTAGGAAGAGGAGTACATATTGCGTCTACCCCAAGTAATTGGGATAAGAGCTGGAGAATGATATGCCATCATAATTTCAGTTCATATATGTCTCACTGTTGGGCTCGAGCCCAGTAGGTGGGAACCCTAATGGGAGAGAAATTAACCTACTGTACCACAATTTTCCGTGTGGTGCTGGAGTAAAAATACAATTCACCACCCCTATCTTACTCGTGAGTGATCGTAAGAGACGACTAAGGGATATAAAACGCATATAACATCTATGCAAGAGAAGGAAAACTCAAAATGAAACCCTATAGCAACACGTCTGACCAACATGGTATAGTAGATCAATTTCGCTCCTAGGATGGAGAAGGCTCAAGCCCAACCTTGGCACATATATGGGCTGAGATGATGATAATGAAACACTAGTCAGATAGTTTGGAGGAAGGTTTTATTTAGAGTTAAACCAACCCGCTGCCAACAGTATATCATTCCCTCTTAAGGATACAAATGCTTAACAGTGGATATTGTGCGGCTGTTGGAGTGATTAAGTGCTAGAAGAAAGATGTAGACTGATTTATGGATATTGTTTCTCTTGAAGGTCCCTCATCAACCCAGTTATACATGGTTCGAACTCAGCTGGAAGCTCTCATATCAGACAAATCTGGTGGTAGAAGGACTCTTCGCAAGGACTTGGATGCTGCTACACTGCAGCAAATTGAAACATTCCACCGTCTCAGCTTCTATTGGAGTTATTTGTTAAATTTATCGGGTAAGAGTAATTAAATTATTATCACCTCATATATGCATATGCATTCCTTTTGCATTTGCTGTGTGGTAGCGGCTACGAATACTACCAACTCTTGCTTTGCTCGTGGATGTTGTAAAAGAAGACTAAGAGCTTTATATCGACCTGGGCCAACTCCATCTGATGCTGTTTGGTCAACAATTACATTCCCAAGGATGGTTGACGTCTGGCAGGCGGCCGGTCGTAAAACTATTGCCAATAACATTTACAATATGTACTATGAAAAAAGAGTACATATTGTATCGACCCCAAGTAATTGGGATAAGAGTAGGAGAATGATGATATGCATATGCGTTCTACTATTGAACCCAGGCTTCCGCCAAAGTAGAGGAATTAATCTTGAATGATTAAATTGAATTATATTAGTGGCCTTGTATGAAAATTAATAAATTAACCTTGAATGGTTAAATTGAATTATATTGGTGGCCGTGAATGCATATATTGACCTTGAATGAATAAGATAATCTTAATTGTTAAATTGAATTGGGGACCTTGAATGCATATATTTACCTTGAAAGAATAATATAAATAACTTTATGATACTAAATCGTACTATTCACTACCCCCCTGGTAGTGAATAGTACTCTCATTCCGTCACCACATGTAAACTAAATATCTTAAAATAATAGCGAAGTTAAAATGAAAACTGAATTTAGTAGTTTTTTTTGGCATAGTAACTAAAACATTTAGTCGAGAAATGAAATTATCAATAACATATATTACATCATTTAAAATAATAATCAGTAATCTTCCAATTCAACAGTACCATGGCAACACTTAATGGTATCTTTTGGAAATTTTGATGGAAAACGAAAACATGTAAAGCACTGTTATATCTTTTTCATTATATTTTAGCACTTTCTCTGCATGACACATTATATATATTACATAAAACCATTTATGACGCTTTACATTCCCGCCTAAAATGTATATTTAATAGTTTTAAATTAGTATTAATGTTTCGTTCGCAGATTCTTTACAAAAGTGCTGCGATTTATCTCAACTGTGGTACAGAGAGTTCTATCTGGAGATGACTATGGGAAGAAAAGTTAATGTAAGTTTTTATTATTAATATTTGTATTTTCTTTAAACGATTTATTAAAAAAGAAACCCGATTAGGAGCGAAAAATGATTGTCACAAGTGGGATTCGAACCCACACCTATTGGATATCCGTTCCAATCGTGCTGCCACTTACACCACCGTGAACTATTGTAGAACATTCAATTCTCGCATCGTATTATATTGTTGTAACTATTATGTTTATTAAAAAAAAAAATGTTTATTTTTATAGATTAATTTTTTTAACCATCATCACAGGCCATATATGTCCCACTATTGGGCTCGGACCTACTCTGTAATAGGAGGGAAATTAACCTACTATACCACGCTAGTCAGACGTATTGGTATAGGGTTTTGTTTCGAGATTTCCTCCTCTCGCATAGATGTTATATGTGTTTTATATCCCTTAGTCGTCTCGTACAATCACCTACGGGTAAGATATGGGGTGGTGAATTGTATTCTTACTCCGTCACCACAAGGTCATCATATTAATATACATAAAATTTAAGTAATAACCTAAGCTTTTCTCAAGTTAAACAATTTCAATATTATATAGTTCAACTTAGATTAGTTTAAGTTATCACTTCTGTCTGTTTTTTGTTTCGCGTCTGAGTCTGTAATTTGTGTCCGTTATTGTTTGTAAAGTTTACCGTAATACAAGGATGTAATTCTTAATGCAGGATGTTATGTTAATTAAAAAAAAAATTACAAATAAACATTTTAATTTCGTTTATTTTTATAGATTCAATTGTTTTTATAAATACCCGATTACGAAACGAAAAATGATGTCTCAAGCGGGGTTCGAACCCGCACCTATTGGGAGTCCGCCCCAATCGTGCTGCCACTTACACCACCGTGAACTACTGTAGGACATTCAAATCTCGCTTCGTATCATATTTACGTCTTCAAGGTGACGTGTGCCATCTACCCGACAATCTTTACACATTGTACAGACTTAATACTTCAAACTTTACAGTTAGAATTGTATTAAACGATGACACAACCTTGTTATTCAAATTACTGAAATTTTTAGCATTTAATATGCTTAATTATTTATAAATACCCGATTACGAATTTTCTAGAAATGCATGGTACGTCATCAGCATAACGAAGAGTGTAGCGACCTGGTGACCATGGAGAAGCGTATACAGTTCCCCATAGAGATGTCCATGCCTTGGATACTGACCGACCACATCCTACGTACAAAGGAACCTGCCATGATGGAGTGAGTAGTTTTTGTATGCATTTCGAATTGGATGCAAGCGGCACAGGACCGTACTCTGTGGTGTAACATGAGGGAGGCCTACGTCCAGGGGTGGACGGCGATAGGCTGCAATGATGATGATGGTGGAAAGCGAGCAAGCTATAATACAAACCCCAAACCCACCCAAGTTGGGCTTCCGGCTCTCTCGCACATTGCCATTCCTCAGACGTCGATCTTCTGCTCAGTGTGGTACTACCCCGGACGGACCGGCCCGCGGCTGTAGACAGAGAACTGTCCACAGCGTGGTCTTACCACTAAAACATTTTTCCTTTTACTGACTAGTTGAGAGTTTCCATGGAGTTTTTGAAGATCAAACTTTGTTATACCAGGAGACGATTGTGGATCCTGGTTTTCAAGAGTTAAAGTGTTCGGTATCTGTGATAAAATTAATTGAAGTGAAGTGAAACTTCTAATGCGAATTCCAACAAGGTTGCGTTAAAACGTTTAACGCAATGGTACTCGAATGCGCGTAGTATACCTGTTACAGGCCAACGTGAGCGTTAGCAACGAGTAGCGTCTAATAACCGAAGCACGTGTGGATTGTTTCTATGCAACCATACGAAAGCGGTGCACATCCCTGCTGCGCAGGGTGCGGGCTAGCCGCAACAGCATACTAAGCGCATTCGCTGAACGTTACGACTGTCAGTACTTGAATCACTGTGGCATGGTTCACGTACGGACTAAAGTTAAGATTTTATTTTAAGATATTGTATTTATTTAAATTAAATTGTTTTATGATATTTAGATAATTTATTGTATTTAGAATGATCTTGTTTGGTCGAATTTTATAAAAAAAAAAAAAAAAAAAAAAAAAAATATTCCAACGCAAGAGGGAGAGAGATAGAAAGATACACAAAGGTAGAAAGTAGGTGAGAGAGAAAGAGAGTGAGTCGGTAGATCCAAAGCACATGCGCGTGGTATTCTTGCTATGCAGCGAAGTAAACAGTATAAGCATCGTGAAATTAGCTGAAATACGTACTTGTTGTTCTATTTTAATTTTAAATATTCATTATTTTCATAGGTTTTCACTTCTGTCGGCAGTCCTCATGACTGTTTTGTATTTTTTATTTATTTTTTTGTATTTTAACAGATATGTCCTGTACCCATTGGATTTATACAATGATTCAGCCCAGTACGCTCTCACGGTGTTCAAGAAGCAGTTCCTCTATGATGAAGTGGAAGCCGAGGTCAACCTGTGCTTCGATCAGTTTGTATACAAACTATCTGAGCAGGTCTACGCTCATTATAAACAACTGGCCTCCAGGTAAGTATTGTTGAGCACTAAAATACACCTTGCACTAAGGAAATAATCCTTGTATTTTGAAGGACTTTACAAACATATAATTCATCATCATCACAACCCATAAATGTCCTACTGTTGGGCTCGGGCTTCATCTATAATGGAAGGGCAATTAACCTTCCCTACTTAATATATAAATGTGAATGTAAGTTTGTTCGTTACGCTTTCACGCTAAAACTATTCAACCGATCATCATGAAACATTGTACACATATTCTTGCAGGTATTAAAAGTAACATAGGATACTTTTTATTAAAAAAAAAAATCAAAATTTTTATATGAAAAATAAAAAAATTGTTTGTCAAAAAATCTCAAAATCTAGCTTCTTCAACGCCATCTAGCAGTCCAGTAATGAAGTTCCAACCCTGAGTATTGTAATACCGTTGCACTGTATTACCGACGGTCAAAAATAAAAATAGGGGATAAAAAAACTTTAGGAAAGTAACCTTTTACGCGAGCGAAGCCGCGGGCAGAAGCTAGTTCTTTATATATTCTTTATACCGCGCCGATCAGACGTGTTGGTATAGGGTTTTGTTTCGAGTTTTCCTTTTCTTGCATAGATGTTATATGCGTTTTATATCACTTAGTCTTACGATCACCCACGGGTAAGATATGGGATGGTGAATAGTATTCTTATTTATTATTCTTATTTATTCACCACACGGAAAAAAAATAACATATAATTAACGCAGACATATTACGCACAGACTCGGATCAACAGTTTGTGGATCACACAAAGTATTGTCCTACATAGGAAACGAACCCACGGCACTTGCATGGAAGGTCGTATTTTAACTACTAAGCCATTGGGATAATGAAGTTATATTTTTTTAATAATATGTTTTTGTAGCATGCTGTTGGATAAGCGTTATAGGGCCGAATGTGCGGCACGTGGTGCTTACACGGGTGGAGGGCCCGGGAGGTACGCGTCCCTACTCCGACAGCGTCACGTCGCGTTACTAGGCCGCCACGTCGACCTATGTGCACTGGTGAGAACGTCTATTCTTAAGGAATTTTATAGCATGGAAAACTTTTCTCCTTCAATATTGCAAAAACATATGTAATCGTCGTCATCATCATCACAGCCCATATATGTCCCACTGTTGGGCTCGGGCCTCCTCTGTAATGGGAGGGAAAATAATCTACTATACCACCGCTGGTCAGACGTGTTGGTATAGGGTTTAGTTTCGTGTTTTCCTTCTCTTCTTCTATGTAAACCACTGTTATATCATATTCACTACGCTTTAGTACTATTTCTACATACATAAAATGATATTAAAAATGTTTCATATATAAAAATATTGAATATTGTAAATGACACTTTCATGTTTCAGCCAAAACCAAAATTATTTCATATAATCATTGAAACACAGAAATTCAAATATTGTAAAAGGCTATGTGCCTTTTACAATATTTTATCACTCGCATTTCCTCAAAAAAAAGCAAATTATTTCATATAAACATTAAAATATTCAATATTGTAAAAGCCACATGAAACTTCACGTTTGCGCAAAAAAAAAAACAAAATTATTTCAAAACATTACAACATTGAAAAATTTAATATTGTAAATGACATTACGCTTTCACGTGCCCGTCAAAAGATCATGAAAGCTCCACAGATTGATGAGATTATATACATAATAGTATAGTTTATAACGCGAATAGATTGATTTATATACTTCACTTATATATCTTCATTTCGCTGCTTTTACCAACATTAATTCAGAATGCGTTGAAATAAAACTAAACGTTAATTTAGAACATTTTGAAATTAACGTTTCTACAATTCACATGTCATCGTAAGTTATTTGTTCGATTTTAAGCGTTAAGTATTTGTTATTAAGTCTTATTTACCATATAAATATTTCTCCGTCCCATTTCAACGCTTTTAACGTATATGAATAAAACGCTTATGTTAATATGTACATAGTTTTGTACGACACCGGATGGTAAACGAAGGGGGTTTTGATATAATTGTTTATTACTTTTCTCAGGTGGCTCAACGTATTAATGCAGATATGCACAGGGCTCTCGAAGCTGCCGTATCAAAGTTTGAAGCCGGTGATATCACTGGAGTTGTAGTAAGTATTTATTATAAAGCTTAGATTGAGTGCCACGTTGGAGATCATCATCATTCCAGCTCATATATGTCCCACTGCTGGGTTAGTCAACTCTACAATAGAAGGAAAATTGATCTAATATACCAGTCTGGTCAGACGTGTTGGTATAAGGATTCATTTCGAGTTTTCCTTAACTTGTATAGATGTTATACGCATATTATATCCCTTAGTCGTTATTTATGACAACTATTCATCCATCAGCCCGTTAACGTCCACTGTTGGACATAGGCCTCCCCACGAGAATGCCATTCTAAGCCGTCCTGTGCCACCTGCATCCGACGGTTTCCTGCGACCTTTATGATGTTATCAGTCACCTAGTGGGGGATAGGACCCACATGTATGATATTGTATTCTTAGTCCGACCCCACATACCTTAGATTATTATTAGTGCAGCCAGCGCTCAATTTAACCAAGCCTCTCTTATCTGTATCTATAAAAGAGCATGTTTGTATATATGCCATCGCTAAACTCAGAAATTCTTTGACCAATCATTACGAAAATTGATATGTATATTTTTCAAGCAGAAGGTTTATATGCTATCCTAATTGACGTAACTCGCCACCAGGCGGCGCTTCGATATATCGACGAACAAACCAACGAGCTGAATTTAGGGGCGTCTATTAATTATGTGAAGCATTTTTTAAGAATTTTTTGACCCCACTCCTCTCTTGGTAAGATGTCGTAAGATTATTCTTGATCAACAATCTCACGTGAGATTTTTCAAAACTTGTACTTGGGTATAAAGAATTTTTTTTTATGTTCATTTAACTTTAATTTAACTTAACTTTCGCACAGTTTTACACCATTTTCTGCTAAAAAAAATACGTGATATTTGCCAAGACCAAGCCCCAAGTGAAATTTACTAAGATTTGGCTCGAAACCCTGCACACCCTGAAACCTTAGGTAGATAATGGACGCCCCCTTACTAGTTATATGTAGAGCAAAAAGGAATAGTATTTTTAATTTGTGCTTTAGGAATTAGAAGGCTTGATATCAGTGAACCGGCTCTGCCATAAGCTGCTTAGTCGCTACCTCACCTTGGACGACTTCGAGGCGATACTCCGCGAAAATGATCATGGCGTCTTAGCCCCATATGGCAAGGTCACCCTTCATGTCTTCTGGGAGCTCAACTTTGATTTCCTGCCCAATTACTGCTACAACGCTGCTACGGATAGGTCAGTGAGATAAATCTATACTAGATTTTATCCATCAGCTTTTTTCATCATCATCACAACCCATAAATGTCCTACTGTTGGACTCGGGCCTCCTTCGTAATGGGAGGGAAATTAACCTACTATACCGCGCCGGTCAGACGTGTTGTTATAGAGTTTTGTTTCGAGTTTTCCTTCTCTCGCATATATATGCGTTTTATATCCCTTAGTCGTCTCGTACGATCACCCAAGGGTAAGATATGGGGCGATGAATAGTATTCTTACTCCATCATCACACGGAAAAAAGTCAATTTTTTTATAAGAGAGAAATAACGCTGTAATCGCCATGCTTAGTTGGGCTCCTTGGTCGCAATCACCAAATGCGGCGATTATGGAATTTTTATTACTTTACAATTATGAACTCGGAACAACAACTGTTGTCCTGTGTGTGAATCGAACGATTATCATAACTACACCATTTTTGTACAAATTACTCAGATTTAGCATTTAATGGGATTCGAACCCACACCTATTGGGAATCCGGCACATGGATTTCCTACAATATGAATAATAAATGTCCTACAATAGTTTACGCTGGTGTAAGTGGCAGCACGGTTGGGCCGGATTTAAAATGGGTGTGGATTCGAATCCCACTTGTGACATCATTTTTCGCTTCGTAATCGGGTTTTTATAAATAATTCAGCATATTAAATGCTAAATTTCAGTAATTTGAATAACAAGGTTGTGTCATCGTCTAATACAATTCTAACTGCCAAGTTAGAAGTATTAAGCCTGTACAACGTGTAAACATTGTCCGGTAGATGGCACACGTCTCTTTAAAGACATAAATATAATACGAAGCGAGATTTGACTGTCCTACAATAGTTCACGGTGGTGTTAGTGGCACCATTTTTGTAGTCAAAATTCACTATTTATAATTGGGGGAGGCTGTTCATCAACATTGGTCTTCTATAGCCTGTGATATCGTTATCAGCTCATATATGTCCCACTGTTGAGTCCGAGCCTCCTCCATAATGGAAGTGAAATTGACGTACTATACCTAGATCAGACGTGTATAGAATTTATTTCGAGTTTTCCTTCTCTTGCATAGATGTTATATGCGTTTTATATTCTTCAGTCGTCTCTTATGATTCCTCATAGCAAGATAAGGGTTGATGAATTGTATTCTTACTTCGTCACCACAATAAAATTCTTATTAAATATTTCTATCTATTTTTGACAGGTTCGTGAAATGCCGTGGCATCCAGTTCGCGGCTGGCGTCACTCGAGACAAACCTCAGCAATACGGTCACGCGTTATTGTGGGGCTCCAAGCAGCTCTCCCTGGCGTATTCAGCTCAATATGCGCAGTACAATGGTAAGTGAACCTTTTAAGTCCATCAGTCTTACTCTGTTGAGCGGATCCTGGGGGGGCACACTTAAAACATTACTTATTTTTACTGACCGTCGCGCCGCCTACAGATTGTTTGTACAAACTTAACTGCTGCCATTTTGTCCTGCCTGTCAAACGTTTGACAACTGAGAATTGTTATTGTTTGTTCCTAGCGTAGGTACTTATTGTCATCAATCTATTTACGGTTATTGATGTACTTTCTGAAAATTATCTCAATTTTCATTGTTAAGCTGATATTATTATTGCTCCGTTATCAGCTGATATGTTTTTTTTTTATATTTCAGGGTAGCTTTCATAGTAAAAGAAAATTCTATATAATTACACATACACATGTAGATATGTATATATATCACTTCAACTTTAGTTCACCGCCTAAACTCTGGGTAGCAGCACCTTCCATACATGCATATTTTATCATGGAGTTGCCACTCTTTTTCAGTTTAATAACTTTACTCTTTGGGCGGATCGCAGGAGTTTGAGATAATTCTGCTCTAATATGGTAGAGGCTTTTGAAGTGAAAATGTCTTTAACGGTGTCGTACATTTATTTGGGGTTGATAAAAAATGTTAAACTCGCATCAGGACACGTGACCTGATCGAAAATTAGTAAGACGGAGGGAGAGTAGACCGTAGGAGAGGAAGTAATAATATAATATGTGTATAATATAATTAATATGTGTATTTATTGTATGATCACAACCATACATACTCCCTGGGGTGGGGCGAGCTTTTTATTTTTTTGCATTTGTTTTTTTTTTTCTCTTTTTCATGGTTTTAAGTTTTCACTTCTGTCGGTAGTCGTAATGACTTTGTGATTTTTTTTTAAAAACACCACCCCGCACCAAGGAAATAATCCTTGTATTCCGGTGAGATTTTACAAGCTTATAATTAACGCAGACAAATTACATCCAGACTCAGAACAACTGTCTGGAACGCACAAAGTATTGTTCTTCGTAAGAATCGAAACGACGGTTCTGGTACGGAAGGTCGGTAAATGAACTCCTACGCCATATGTGCAGAGTGTTTTGCTCAATATAAGAAAAGGTTAAATTGAGCGCTGGCTGCTCTAATAGAGAATCTCAGATGTGTTGGATTGGAGAAAGAATACAATTCACCACCCCCTATTTTACCTGTTGGTGTATTAAAACATCAATAAAGTATCTAATATATACATATAACATCTATGCAAGAGAAGGAATACTCGAAACAGAACCCTATACCAACACGTCTGATCAACGTGATATAGTAAGTCAATTTCCCTCCCATTATGGAGGAAGCTTGAACCCATCAGTGGGACATATATGAGCCGAGATGATGATGGTAATAATGTGGGTTCTTCTAGCCTAGATCTGATCTATTTTGTAAAAATGATTGAATTTTGCTTTTGGTGGGTAGAATGGGTCTCACCGAGGTCGCTCGCTGTTTTGATGTACAGGTTTTGTTGGTGCTCAACATCTGCACGCCCTAGTCCGGCTGCTGGGCTACCAAGGTGTAGCTGTGGTGGTATCCGAACTCCTTGACGTGGCCCGTGGACTGCTACACGGTACCATCGCTCAGTTCACGAGAGCTCTAGCGGCTGCCATGCCCCGACATTGCAAGTTGCCACGATATGATTACGGCTCCAATGGTAAGTTCATCCATCCAAGCCTGATAATATCTACTGGTGAAGATGTACCATCACCGCCAAGTTCAGCGGGTTTATTATTATAATAACTTCTCTAATAAATGATTTTGGCATGTGGTGTTTTATATGAGAAGTCTGCGCCCAACGGATGATGTGATGACGAAAGGCTGAATGATGTCTACTCTTGCGTATTATACAGTTTAACTAGCAGACCCGGCCACGCTTTGCTGTGGCTAAGGTAGCCTCAGTAACACGTGGTGGTTATGCTAATAAATTGTAGCTTATATGAAACGTTTGTACGTTTAACATAGCGTCATCTATTTACTTACTCAATCCAGTCAACAGATACCGCCATCTGTTAGAATCGTTTGGAGATAACAGATAATTGTGACTGTCAAATAATAGACAAATAACAAATAATTTGCAATCTTTTAAGTTGGATCAAACTACACATGCTGTGCAAATTTGATTAAAATCAGTTAAGTACTTTAGGAGTCCATCGCGGACAAACAACGTGACGCGTAATTTATATATATATTAAGATAGGTTTTGTTTGGCGGGAACGTGAAAGCTTCTTGTACTGTCTTGTATTATATTCAATATCTTAGTATTTTAACGTAGTATATTAAATAATTTTGATAATATGTAATGTGATGCAGAAGAAGTGCTAAGATGTATTGAATATGACGTGACAGTGCTTTTCAGTTACTTTCGATTTCCACCTAATTTCTTAGAAGGTACCATTAACAGTGTGGCCACAGTACTATTGATGGTGACGATTTGGCATACTGATGGATAATAACTAATGAAGAAACTAAATATGTAAAGAACCTAATAATTTGTTAGGAAAATTGTAACTTGACACAGGCAACAAGGGCCTTGTATTATTAGCTGATTGTCCATACAATACTTTTCCGTGTGGTGACGAAGTAAGAATACAATTCACCACCTATCTTACCCGTGGGTGATCGTAAGAGACGACTAAGGGATATAAAACGCATATAACATATAGATGTTTATATAGGGTTTTGTTTCGAGTTTTCCTTCTCTTACATAGGCAAGAGAAGGAAAACTCGAAACAAAATCCTATACCAACACGTCTGACCAGAGTGGTATAGTAGGTCAATTTTCCTCCCATTATGGAGGAGGCTCGAGCCCAACAGTGGGACATATATGACCTGATATGATGATGCCAGTACAAAAAAGAAACAGATAATATATGTACTTTTATATGCTCAGGTGTCCTTGGATATTACCACGCGCAGCTGACAGACATCGTTCAGTACCCGGACGCGAGGACGGAGCTGTTCCACGCGTTCAGGGAACTTGGAAATATCATACTATTCTGCATGCTAATAGAACAGGTGAGAAGACTAAAAAGAAATAATTATGCGCTATAAAGAATCTTCTTTATTTTTGACGTGATTAATAAATCGATCGAAGACGAAAATATGAAAGAGAGTATTGGTGTAAAGATGCGAAAGGGAATGCTCCGATGGTTCGGACATGTGGAAAGAATGCCGAACGAACGTCTGGTTGAGAAGATATACAATGCGAAAGTGGAAGGATGTAGGTACCGGGAGAGACCGAGACTAACCTAGCTAGACCAGATTGGTCACGTACTGAAGGAAGGTGGAGTCAAGAGTCTCCAAAACCGGCGAGCGTGTATGAAGAGAATTATGAATGTTGAGGAAGCGAGTGAAGTATGCAAGGATAGAGTTCTCTGGCACTCTGTTCTCTCTGCCTACCCTGCAAGGGTTATGGCGTGATGATGTGTATGTATATGTATGTATGTATGAAGACGAAAAAGTGTCACGTACTGCCTGAGCCGAGCGTGCAAGCGAGACCGCTGAACAAGCGATAGAGAGGCACGACGGCTTAAGCGTTCTTGCATTATAAGAATTTGACGTGAACTGTTTTGTCAGTTGTTTATAAACTGAAGTGAAAAGTTAATGTGGTTTCCATTGTTTATGTTTGTTTAAATGTCTTCTTATGATGTTATTACGTAAAATTCTCAACCGTAAATCGACTTTACAGACAACCTGAAATTTTGCAATAACGTTGAACTAATAAATAAATAGTTTAATTTTATTATTATTTCTACAGGCATTGAGTCAGGAGGAAGTAACGGACCTATTGCATGCGGCACCGTTCCAGAATATTCTGCCGAGACCGTTTGCAGCTGGTATGTTTTTTTCAAAATTTAGCTCTTAATCTTAGGAAACATACCCATACTTCGTGACCTGTTCGAAGGGAGGTCTTCAAAAATACTAAGCTTGTTGATAAGGGCGGGGTAAGTGGAGTAGGTTATTAGGATAAATTCTTTCGTCATCAATCATAAGCCCGTACCTAATATTCTGTTTGCAAAAAAAAAAAATATTAAAACAATATTAATGACTGAAACTAGAAGGAAGGAGTTTTTGGCATATATTTACGAATGACCATTCGCAATCGTATCAAGGCGTGGATGGGGGTAAAAAACAATTTAAAAATTGAACACGTAGATCCTTTTTTTTTTGTAAAAAGACACCACCCTGCACTATGTAAAATAATCTTTGTATTGCGGTGGGACTTTATAAACATATAATTAACGCAGACAAATAAAATCCAGACTACAGAACAACATTGGATTGCACAAAGTATTGTCCTGCGTAGGAATCGAACCAACGGCACCGGCACTGTAAGTCAGTAACTTAACCACTTCGCCATCTGTGCAATCAAATAAAAATCAGTATATGTCCTATTCATCATCATCTCAGCTCATATATGTCCCACTGTTGGGCTAGAACCTCCTCCGTAGTGGGAGAGAAATTGACCTACTTATACCACGCTGGTCAGACGTGTTGGTATAGGGTTTTTTTTCGAGGTGTCCTTCTCTTGCATAGATGTTATATGCATTTTATATCCACTAGTCGTCCTTAACGATCACCCACGAGTAAGATAGGGGGTGGTGAATTGTATTCTTACTCCGTCACCACACGGATATGTTCCATTATTTGGTTTCAATAAAATGTAGTAGAATGTAGAATTAATTATTTTTGTGTTTAGCTGTTAGGGGCCGTTCATTAATTATGTAAGACACTTTTATGCTGTTGACGGAATATTATAACTTCTTACTATAGGCAGGGGGGTTAGTGAACCTTACATTACGTAAAGATATTAAATTGAAAATTACTAATTTTACTCAAAACTGGTAGATTATTAATAAGATTAATGTTATTGCAGTGAGTTAATGATACCTACTTGTAGTAAGAAGATTGTAATAAAAGATATTTGATCAATAGGACCTTTTGTTACAAAAATTCTTATGAAGCGGCAGGGTGGGAGTAGTTGAATTGTCCGATCACCCGACGTGAGGGCGACGCCTCGACGGCGAAAGCTGTCAGGGCGTCGACGAGAGAGGAACCCGAGAGGGTATACCGCCGGGCGGGCCACCGAAGACAAAGATGGAGTACCGGTGGCCCGCTCGCACGGCGAAGAAGAGTTGCTTGCAGGGTGGGTTAATGGGGTTGCGCGCCGCCTCTTCCGTCGCCCCGGACTGATTTGGCGGGGTGCGACTTCCATAGCCCATTGCAAAAAAAAAAAATAAAGGGTGGGAGTAGTTGCAATCTTATGATGTCTTACGGTCAGAGAGGGAGAGGGCCAAATCATTCTTCAAAATCCTGTAATTTGTGAACGACCCCTTAATCGCAGATGACTTTGACAGCTTTACCCAGATTATGGGTGAGAGCTGAGGTCTCTCAACCCTATAGTGGTAGAAAAATAACTAATTGATATATATTTATTTATTTTCAGAGGGTGAAAAGCCTGAAACGAAACAGAAGCGTTTAGAAGCGAAGTATTCTGCGTTGCAGATCGTTCAAAATGTTGATAAATATGGCACAGCTAAGGTAATATACCTACACTACAAAGCTTATAAACTAGCTTTCGCCCACGAGATGTTGGTAAAAAAGTAGCCTATGTCTTTCCCCAGGCTTCAGTTGCGCACTCGATGTTACTAGGCGTCTTTTAATTTTGTTTTTGGTCCAAGTTATTCCTTATAACATCACCTACCTGCCAGTGAAAGTCCAATTAAAATCGGTCCAACCGTTTCAGAGGTTAGCCGGATCAAACACACAGACGGATAGACAAAGATAATTTTAAAATTGATTTTTTTTATGCTAGTTTCGTATATACTTTCGTATGCATTTAATGAAAAATTAATTTGGATTTACAAATAGACACTTCAATTTTATTTATATGTATAGATGTAAAAGTTTCTGAAGATCATTCTCCTACTCTTGTCCCAATTACTTGGGGTCGATACAATATGTACTCTTCTTTCATAGTACATATTGTGAAAGTTATTGGCAATAGTTTTATGACCGGCCGCTTGTCTGACGTCAACCCTCCTTGGGAATGTAATTGTTGACCAAACGGCATCAGATGGAGTTTTTTTTTTTTTTTTTGACGCTGTGGAAACGCATTTGCGCGCTATCCCCCGTCGGTGACAGACGAGGGGGAGTGCGAGACTCACCGGCCAGCTGGAACCCGACCGGAATAGCCACTAAAACCACAGCGCCCCTTCCGCGCTTTTACGGGGAGCCGGAGAGATCGTCTACTGACATTCGACCCCCGGCATCCCCACGCTTGGCCTTCTGGCCACGTCCTATCGTCCCTCAAGGCGGTGGGAGGAGGTGCGCATAACGGCGCCTCCTCCTCCCCGGGGCATCAGATGGAGTTGACCCAGGCCGTTATAAGACTCTTAGTCGTCTTTTACAACATCCACGAACAAAGTAAGGGTTGGTGGTATTCGTAGCCGCTACCACACAGCTATATTACTATTATAAATGGAAAAGTTTATGTTTGATCGTTTGTTACTCAATTACGGATAAACTACACAGCCACACAAAAAAAAGTTTTTGGTCGAGTCTGACAGTCAGACTAGGCATACTATATGTTTTTGGGGTCGCTGAATCCAAATCTGAGGTCAAAAACACCCCTGCACGTCTGAGTTTTAACATAACCTCAAAAAACTTATTCTACAAAAAAAAAATGTTGTCGAGTCTGACAGTTATTATAATCATTTATTCCAATACAATTGGTTACCAATTAACAATTAAATAAGTGACTAGAAATAAAAGTAACTACTGACTAGAATTAACGAATAGGAATTGTATGATTCGCGTAGATGATAGAAATTGAATAACTAGAGTAAATCACTGGCATGGAAATGTAATGATTAGAGTGAATAACTAGAATGGCAATTATGCGACTCATATTGGGATTCAGCGATTCCAAAAACATTAGTATGCATGGTTTGAATGTCCGACTCGACAAAAAAATTTTTTCAAAATGTTTTTTTTTGAGGTTATGTCAAGACTTAGACGAGCAGTGGTATTTTTAACGTCAGATATATATAGATTTAGCGATTCCAAAAACAAATAGAAAACTTATAGTATACATGGTCTGACTGTCAGACTCGACCAAAAATTTTTTTTTTGTGTGGCTGTGGCTATTGAACCGATTTGGATGAAAATTTACTCGTGTATAGACAAATTTTATGGATAACAAGATAGGATTTTTTTATCATCATCTCAGCTCATATATGTCCCACTGTCAAGCTCGAGCCTCCACCATAATGGGAGGAAAATTGACCTACTATACCACGATGATCAGACGTGTTGGTATAGAGTTTTGTTTCGAGTTTTCCTTCTCTTTCATATATGTTATATGCGTTTTATGTCCTTTAGTTTTACGATCACCCACGGGTAAGATGAATTGTATACTTACTTTCATCACCACACGGATAAAATATTTCAAATATTAATCACTATTATTTACAGCAAGGTCAGTTATCACGCGAGGGTGATCTACTGACACGCGAACGTCTGTGCTGCGGTCTTTCGTTGTTCTCCGTGGTGCTGAGAAAACTTCGCACATGCCTTACAGCACCTCAGTGGCCGGCGCCGCCAGCCGCACATCATCATGCCCCACTTCATACCGATGATACTCATGAATTCCACAGGTGATAATTGCCATTTTGTTTAACAGACTTTCCAGAAAAAGAGATATATATATATATATATATATATATATATATATATATATATATATATATATATATATATATATATATTTGTAAAGACTAGACTGTTCTACGGAAATAATTCTTGTATTGCAGTGGGATAAACATACAGTCCCCCGTATAACGCGGAGATGTATATATTTCGTTCATATGTATATATTTCGTTCATCACATAGTTTTTTTTTATTCATCATTCTCCTACTCTTATCCCAATTACTTGGGGTCGATACAATATGTACTCTTTTTTCATAGTACATATTGTAAAAGTTATTGGCAATAGTTTTATGACCGGCCGCCTGCCAGACGTCAACGCTCCTTGGGAATGTAATTGTTGACCAAACGGCATCAGATGGAGTTGGCCCAGGTCATTATAAGGCTCTTCTGCGTTAATTATATGTTTGAAAAGTCTCAACCTCAATACAAGGATTATTTCCATAGTACTAAGTGGTGTTTAAAAAATAAATGAGAAAAAAAAAGATAATATTCAAGATAAATACTAAACTATCTTTAAACAATTAACCTACTTATAACTAAGTAGGGATTACTTAATATATAAATGTGAATGTAAGTTTGTTTGTTACGCTTTCACGCTAAAACTACTCAACCGATCATCATGAAACATTGTACACATATTCTTGGAGGTATTAAAAGTAACATAGGATACTTTTTATTAAAAAAAAATCAAAATTTTTATATGAAAAATAAAAAAATTGTTTGTCAAAAAATCTCAAAATCTAGCTTCTTCAACGCCATCTAGCAGTCCAGTAATGAAGTTCCAACCCTGAGTATTGTAATACCGTTGCACTGTATTACCGACGGTCAAAAATAAAAATAGGGGATCAAAAACTTTAGGAAAGTAACCTTTTACGCGGGCGAAGCCGCGGGCAGAAGCTAGTTAATTAATATTAATATAATAAACAAAAATCTCTGTATCTTCATAGGTTTACGTGTGGTGACGGAGTATGAATACAATTCAGCACCATCTATCTTACCCGTGGGTGATTGAATGAGACGGCTAAAGGATATAAATATAATACGCATATAACATCTATGCAAGAGAAGGAAAACTCGAAACAAAACCATATACCAACACGTCTGACCAGCGTGGTATAGCAAGTCAATTTTCCTCGCATTTGGAGGTGTGACCAGCGTGGTATAGTAGGTCAATCTCCCTCCCATTATAGAGGAGGCTCAAGCCCAACATTGGGACATATATGAGCCTAGATGATGTTCATATGACATTTTTTGTAAGACAATCTTTAGGATTTAAATTACTGACATTTAGCATTTAATATGCTTAATTATTTATAAAACCCGATTACGAAAATGAAAAATGATGTCACAAGCGGGATTCGAACCCGCGCCTATTGGGATTCCGGCCCAATCGTGCTGACACTACACCACCGTGACTAATTGTACGACATGCTAATTTCACTTCGTATCATATTTACGTCTTAAGGTGACGGTATGCTATCTACCCGACAATGTTTACACATTGTTATAGGCTTAATACTTCAAACTTTACAGTTAGAATTGTATTAAACGATGACACAACCTTGTTATTTAAATTACTGAAATGTAGCATTTAATATGCTTAATTATTTATAAGTAAGTAAACATTGTCGGGTAGATAGCATACCGTCACCTTAAGACGTAAATATGATACGAAGTGAAATTTGCTTGTCCTACAATTAGTCACGGTGGTGTAGTGGCAGCACGAGGTGTAGTGGCAGCACGATTGGGCCGGCATCCCAATAGGCGCGGGTTCGAATCCCGCTTGTGACATCATTTTTCATTTTCGTAATCGGGTTATCTTTAGGATTTATTTTATTTAGGTAATTGGGATAAGTGTACTCTTAAATTTTTTCAAATAAAATTAATTAGTATATAATAATATATTATTTTCTGGTAGATTATGGTCAGCCCTCCAGTTTCTCTACTGCATCCCAGTCGGTGACACCCAGTTCACAGTGGAAGAGTTGTTCGGTGAAGGTCTTCACTGGGCCGGGTGTACCATCATAGCTTTGTTGGGTCAACAGAGACGATTTGAAGCCCTGGACTTCTGCTACCATATACTTAGAGTACAGCGTGTTGATGGGAAGGATGAGTTGGTTAAAGGAATTGTAAGTATTTTTAAACATATTATATGGAGAATTGCATTATTGCACTCCTCATAAGCGAAGTGTTGAGAATGATGATTAAATGTTTTTTAATATTCACGCTATTATTAAATATATCCTTACTAATATTATAAATGCGAAAGTAACTATGTCTGTCTGTCGCTCTTTTACGCCAAAACTACTGAACCGATCTAAATGAAATTTGGTACACAGATAGTCTATAGAGCTTGATAAAGGACATAGGCTACTTTTTAGTGCAAGAAAAAGGGTTGTAAAGGGGGATGAAAAGTTGCAAGAAAGTATCGTCATTTTTAAAGCTAGAAGCTTGAAACTTATTTTTAGGCCATTGATGAGATATAAATAAATATGACATTAAAGTTTTGTAAAAAAAATCATCCTTATGGGGTAAAATAAAAATAGGGGATGAAAAACTTTAGGAAAGTAACCTTTTACACGGGCAGAAGCTAGTAAAAATATAAAAACTATTTTTACGGATTTTGAAATTTTTACTTTTTCCAAGTTCGGTTTATAGAAAGTTTCGAACACTTTGGCATTTCTTCCTTTTTTTTTTATCTGAAAAGGTTACCCGCCGGGCTGATCACGTCATGGATTAGGTACCAGTGGCCGTCCAAATGGCGATAGTGAGGGCATGTACCTCATAACCTACCGATCATGAACCCACGCGCTGTCCTTCCGTCGCCCCGGATATAATGGAAGGCATGTGTCCAGACCATAGTCTGCCAAAAAAAGGGGTGTCTTCAGTCTTCATGGGATTTAATTTCGGTATTTTTTTATTTAATTTAAAATACAAGAAATTAAAACTATTGTAATTTCTTTTAACAGCCTCTGAAACGTATGGTGGATCGCATTCGCCGGTTCCAAGTGCTGAATTGCCAAATATTTTACGTACTGCAGCGCCACCTGGCGGCGGAAGATGAGAGAGCCGGTGTTGAACATGTGCGCTGTTTCCCGCCCCCCAACGCGCCACAGCATATACATTAAATTGGTCTTAGTACCCTCTTTGGGTAATTGTATAAGCGGGTTAACTGTCAATTAGGGTAACCTTGCTTTATTGAGGTAACAGTTTGGATGTGGTCAGTTATCGTAACTATGATTCTTAGGAGTAATTTATCGTGTTTATATTTAGTAGGGTAACTGACAGATTTCTGTAATTTTTTGACTGGAAGCGTTAACTTGAATATTTATTCGCCTATTTAAATACTATACGCAGATAGCTTAGTGGTTTATGTAAGAAATGAATATACTGAGTATTGTGAATTATAATCTCACACAAAACAAATATTATATTGTGTCCATAAAACCTTTTAAAGATAGCACACTCACTCCTAGAATGATTTTTTGTCTATCATTAGCATAGAGTACTAGGAACCGTAGTTTCTGGTACAAGGTAGTATTTTTAAACATTAAAATAATATCATAAAAACATTACTGATGAGTTGTTTAACATAAACATGATATATAGTCTAATTATGATATTTAGGGTAACTTTGAGATTATTTTAACGTGTAGGGTAATAATTAGATTCATTTACCCCAACTAGAAAGTTACTCTATATTATATGACCCATTTCTGAAGTTAATACTTTGCAAAATAAAGTATATATAAATTTGGAGAAATCAATTTTATTGTAATATCCTAATTTAATGTCTTTTAAGCTTGTTATAAAAAAAAACTATGTACCCAAAAGTAGTGGAAATAAATTGTAACAATATTAACAATAGATGGCGTGGTAAAACGAGTCGTGTAAATAGGACGATGTGAAGGAAAAATTGATCACCGCTGGTGATTTAATTTGAAAAATATTATCATCATCATCACAGCCCATAAATGTGCCACTGTTGGGCTCGGGCCTCCTCCGTAATGGGAGGGAAATTAACCTACTATACCGCGCTGGTCAGACGTGTTGATTGAAAAATATTATATATAATAATAATGAAATATTATATATAATAATAATGAAATATTATATTACAGATTGCCATTTCTTTTGCTTCATTGATAAGTTAAATCCTTAGAATAATCTTTCTTTGTGTATATCTCGTCCCCAAAAGTTAGTAAAATTTGTCTATAAAAAAATCGAAAAGAAAAAACATTACTACTTTTATTAGTTTTAATTATATAAAAAAATAAGGCTATTGTGTTTTATGTACGACTTTATAGAAAATGTATTCCAATTACAGACTCATTAGATTTAAGTTTATATTGATTTTTATATTTTAAATAAAATAATTTTATTTTGTACCAGATTTAGAAAATGTACCCTTACATACTTGAATTATTTTACCAGTATGCCCAATTATAGATTTTTTATTAAAAAATAAATCACATCTACCATTTTTCCATACCCGATTGAGCGCGAAAATGCTAAATATTTATTAAACTGTCACCTGTCTGATTAAGTTACATCGGATTGACCGATAGATGGCATTAAACGATTTTGTTAATAGAACAATTATTAAATGATATTAAGATTTGTTGCAACCACCGATAGATGACGTTGAATCAAAATTAACAACCATAAAAGTTTCAGCCGTGTTTATGCCATTTGAAATTGAATTATTGTTATTATTAACTGTTTTTCTCCCTCAAGGGGTAATATCACACTTTCATGCGGACCTCAGTTAAGCACGAGAGCGTTAGTTCTAGGTGTCTATAGATAGGAATTTTCTGACAATTTGCAAGTTATTATTATAATTAATAAAACATGGTGTATGCATTATTGTTTTTAAATGAAGGATAGACAGCAAAACCTACCACAACTTCAGTCTTAAATATTGAACATACACTTGATAATATCATAAGAAAAAAAATTATGAACAGTTGCATATTTTTATGAATTGAACAAACATAAACAACGGAAACCGTATTAACTTTTCACTTCATTTTATAAACTGTTCATGACAAATTCTTAAAATACAAGAATGCTTAGGACGATCGTGTCTCTCTATCGTTTCTCCGCGCTCTCGTTTGCACGCTCGGCTCAGGCGGAACGTGACACTATTTCGTGCGTACAACCGACGTTCATCGGTTTTTAAACTCTACATACATACATATCATCACGCCATATCCCTTGCAGAACAGAGTGCCAGAGAACTCTATCTCTGCATTCTTCACTCGCTTCCTCAACATTCATAATTCTCTTCATACACGCTCGCCCGTTTCGGAGACTCTTGACTCCACCTTCCTTCAGTACATGACCGATCTAGTCTAGATAGGTTAGTCTCGGTCTCCCTCGGTACCTACATCCTTCCACTTTCGCATTGTATATCTTCTTAACCAGACGTTCGTTCGGCATTCTTTCCACATGTCCTAACCATCGGAGCATGCCCTATCGCATCTTTACACCAATACTCTCTTTCATACCTACTCGCTCTCTTACGTCGTCGTTACGAATGCGGTCGGTCAGCCCAGCTCTATCTCTATTTAAACTCACTATCATCTATCACATCAAAAACCGAATAATTCCAATTAAATATATTTATAGCATTAGATTTATATAAATTGTAACATTAATTATAATTTTAAGTATTATGTCATCATCATCATTCTCCTACTCTTATCCCAATTACTTGGGGTCGATACAATATGTACTCTGTTTTCATAGTACATATTGTAAAAGTTATTGGCAATAGTTTTATGACCGGACGCCTGCCAGACGTCAACTCTCCTTGTGAATGTAATTGTTGACCAAACGGCATCAGATGGAGTTGGCTCAGGTCGTTATAAAGCTCTTAGTCGTCTTTTACGACATTCACAAGCAAAGTAAGGGTTGGTAGTATTCGTAGCTACCACACATCTTAATTTTAAGTATTATGTATTGGATATAATATTAAAACAAAACAAGACTATTCAATAAATTTATCAATACAGTACTTTGTTGGTTTTATTTCTTCCACTGTGACTTTATTAGGACTAGTGAAGCGAGTCCTAACATTATTCCGCAGTCTGATCATGTTTGTGGCACTTTACTGAAAAACTATCACGTCTATAGATATGTGCTTTAACACAGGAAGATAATGGAAAGATTAGTTAGATTATGGACAATGACTAACATAAAAAGACTAAAGACGTAAAGAAAATTATTTTCGACACTCGCAGCAATGGCTCGTATAAGTAGCTGATTGCCAATACAATAAAAAAAAAGAAACTACTGTTGCCATGGTAATTGGTAATTTTGATTTTAACGCCATCTCTCATCGAGAGCGTCTTAACTGAATATAAAGGTTCTACTAACAAAATTGTTTAATGCCATCTATCGGGCAATCTGATGTACTTAGTCGAGTGGGGACAGTATGGCAGCAATGTTAGGATAGGACACGGTTGGATGAACGCCTAGGACGCTAGATATAAAGAGGTTTCTTTTCTTTAATTTTTTTTTAATTATAAATACATATAAAGCTATTTCTTAATAATAAATGAGTATTTCTTCTGAATCTTTGTTTATGTTATTATATCTTTTGAGTCTAAATTTCAATGACAGGCCGCCATAGAAATCTCACACAGAGTGCCTCCAGTACTAAAAACCGCACTACCTAAAATTTAAGTGCCGTTGGTGAGAATATATTTCATCTGAACAGTCATTCATTCAGAATGACTAATTTTATCGTTCATTTCTTTTTTTCATTACACTGTGCTTCTCAGATTTAGGCAACACCTTTTTTAATTTAGCCCAAAACTGTTGATCATTCCAAACCAAATATGTATTTATTGAAATGTATAATTTCAAATCGGAACTAAGTCTTTCATCTTTAGTGATCGTTTCATCCAATAATACCAAAACAACCCTCGGTTTTCCATCCTCTATACTCAAATCATGCGCCGTACGAAACTCCAAATAGGACCATTCAGACTCCAAAAAATTCTCAGTCAACAATATCAAAGTAATTTTCGAATTCTCAACAGACTCTTTTATTTGTGTGGGTATTAATTCACCAACAATCCAATCTCTATAATGGACACACACTTTTAAACCAAATTCCAACTCAAGCATATGTAATAATTGATCTGTCACAAAAACTTCATCTTGATGCGCAAAAGATATGAATACATCATATGGTTTTACATCATTTTGAGCCATTTCAAGAGATACAGCATCAATAGAATCCTCTCTGCGAATCATATCCGAAATATAATTCCATATTTTCTTTCTATTTGTGAATAATGATATCAGTATTATTAATACTATTAAAGATCCCATTACACTGGTCCCTATTAAAGCTATTAAAGCTTGTTCCTTATTGCAAAATACATAAGCATCTATTTCTGCTATTTTTTTCTCGTCGGAACATGTTATATCATCAAAACGACGTATCAGTCCAGCTTTATTCCATTGGTGAAATACTGTTGTTAATAAACAGTCACATTTGAGGGGATTGTTTGATAAATAAAGAGTTATATTGGCTCCTTTTATATCAACAAAACTGGGATCAATTGTAACATTAGATATTTGGTTTCGTCTCAAATCTAAGAGAGCGTTTGATTTTAAAAAATATGCTTTGTTTTCCTGTAAAAAAAATGAAAAAATGTTAGATTTTTTTGAAGTGATACCTTCTTATGGGAAGGTAATCCGCTTCGTTACGTAACGCGTAACGATAGTCTGTTGGGCCACTTTATAGGATTAAATAATGATACACCATATTATATCACCATCTATCTTGCTTATATGGTACCTATATATAATAATATACTACTACATATTTATGGTCAAGGGCGTCGCCAAGGGGGGGAAGATGGGGGCAGTTGCCGCAAAGTGACCAAAGTGCGAGCAATTGACTTCCTTACCTATTAATAAATTCCACATCGCATGACAAAACGTAAATAAATTCACAAGGTTAAATTTATATTGCAGAAAGTATTGAAATATTCAGAATAACATTAAGATTTTGACATCCGTTTTTAAAATCTCCGCCATTTTCATCACGACTATATCAGATTTGCCAAACGCAAGGCCATTAAACAGTGTAAAAATATGTAGGTAGGAGGTAGTTATGGTGTATCTTTATACTCCACAATATTGCACCATTGCAATTAGTTATAAGTCATAATCGTTGTGTGGTAGCTGCTACGAATACTACCAACCCTTCAGAGATGCGATTTATTTGAAATACTTCTATTTAAAATGCAAATACAAAATGCAAAATACCTATTTTGTATTTTGCATTTAAATGCCTTTTAGTAAAAAGCATTTTGTATTTTATTTGAAATACCTTTAGAGATGTATTTAGCATTTTTAAAATTTATTTCAAAATGCAAAATACTTTGTGATTAAGTTTAGCCAACATTACCAGTCAAACAAAATGAAATGGACGAATGACGCTTGTATTACCGAATTTGACCGATAGAGGCACCTGCTAACCATGCGCGCCCTTTTTTATTTGATTTGATTACCTACTTTTATGACATTGAACTGTTGTTGTTATCCCTACAATACTGAAACGCCTATGTACTGTACTAAAACAAGATAAGAGAAAAGAAAAGTGAACCAAAATAAATGGCCACACAATTTACAAAATGGAGCCATGGCTCTCTTTTCGTTAGTCTAGTTTTTTTTACATTATTTTAAGTGAGTATTATTATTATTAATAACATAACCGAATTTATTGATATGCGTACTGATAAATATGACCAAAATGTCATGCATAAGGTGCCATGTTATTAGACGTTTTTGTTTGGCTCGGCATTGTCTCTATTACTTATGCTAGGGCCGCACCTGCGTGTATCGTCCTGAAGTAATTTGTGGCGAAGCTTCGTACGTTCGGTACCTACACTAGAAAATTATCGCGATAAAACTGTGGTCACATTAGCGACTTCGGTATTTTACACGAAGTATCGTGCAATAATTAAAGAGGGCCGAAATCATTTTAATGCGTTTAACTATGGATGACGAATTGCTTTACTATTACAGCTATATTATGCTAATAATTACATAATGATATTTTTGGATCCCTTCATGAGTTTCGCTTCATAATGGTGTATAAATTCTAAAACCATTTCATCACCTCACTCCATCTTTATTGATTAACTGGAGATCCTCCAACGCGTCTAAACACAACGAAAATTTCCCCCGAAATGAAAAACGCTAGTCTGACTACAGAGCGAGATATATTAGCGCGCTAAAACCCTTTGACTTATCGCCACCCAAGCGATATTGCACACGAAGCCCGAATGTTCGCGGCGATAGCCAATAATGACCGGTCACATCTGCGTGTATCGTCTCATTGCACAAAGTTTCGTGACGATACACGCAGGTGCGGCCCTAGCATAATGATAAATACCTAAAATAAATAAAAAATTCTGAGATTTGGCCAAAAGGTATTTTATTTTGAAAAAGTATTTTGAAAATACCTATTTTGCATTTAGCATTTGAAATACAAAACGCAAAACTATTTGGTATTTTGCATTTGAAATAGTAAATCTGAAAAGTATTTTGCATTTTGTATTTAAATGCTTTTTTAAAACCATTTTGTACATCTCTGCAACCCTTACATCGCTCGTGGATGTAGTAAAAGACGACTAAGAGCTCTTAATCGACCTGGGCCAACTCCATCTGGTGCCGTCTGGTCAACGATTGCATTCCCAAGGAGGGTTGACGTCAGGCAGGCGGCCGGTCATAAAACCATACCCAAAACAAATTGCAATGTCTGGGAATAAATTAGATGACGCTAGGGCTAGGGCGTACCCTGCAAGCGACGCGCAAGGACAGCACCCGGTTCCTGCGAAAAATGGACAAGGGTTGTTGCACCACGGGCGGGTGCAACGTGAGAAGCAAGCTCTTGGTATGAAAGGGATAAGAATGAGGTATGCAAGTTGGAATGTTGGAACGATGACTGGAAGAGGAAGGAAATTGGCAGATTTCTTAAAAAGGAGAAGAGTAAATATTGCATGTTTGCAAGAAACAAAATGGAAGGGAACGAGAGCTCGAGAAATTGGTGAAGGATACAAGTTCTATTATAGTGGTAGTGATGGAAAAAGAAATGGTGTAGGAATAGTGTTAGATAATATAATAAGATAATAATTTGAAAGAATGTGTGACGAATGTAATAAGAATGAATGATAGATTAATAGTTGTGAAAATAGTGTGGGAGAACGTCATCCTAAATGTCATTAGCGCGTATGCACCCCAAGCCGGATGTAAAGATGAAGTGAAAGAAAAGTTTTGGCAGGATTTTGATGAAATTATGATAGGTATACCAGAAAGTGAAGAGATATGTATAGGAGGTGACTTTAATGGACACGTAGGAGCGGGAAATGAAAGTTATGAAACAGTGCATGGAGGATGGGGGTACGGCATGCGAAACGCTGGTGGGGAGACGCTACTTCAAGCGCCTTCGTCGTTTCACCTGGCCATCGGTAATACGTGGTTCCAAAAAAGAGATGCACCTTATTACCTATAAAAGTAGCAACCACAGTACGCAGATCGACTAGTTTCTTATTAAGAGAAGTAAGTTGGTCTGCGTAAAGGATTGTAAGGTGCTACCAGGTGAACCACTAGTATCCCAGCACCGTCCGTTAATACTAGTGATGGAGCACAGAACACCCTCCATTAAGACCAGAAACCGACCCCCTCCCAAGGTAAAATGGAGTATGCTTGAAAGGAAAGAGTATGCAAGTAGATTTAAACAAAATGTGATAGATAAAATGATTGATATGAATGATATAAATCTGTGAATGAATGTTCGAATGAAATGGCTAGTTGTATTAGAAATACAGCTAAAGGAATACTAGGAGAAACGAAAGGAAAAGGTATAATTGATAGGGATACGTGGTGGTGGAATGAAGATGTGCAAAAGATCGTGAAAGAAAAGAAGAATGTATTTAAGGAATGGCAGAATGAACATAATGAAAGATTGAAGGAAGCAAATAAGCTTGAATACAAGGAATGCAAGAAAAAAGATAAACGGGTAATAGCTATTGCGAGAGCACAGGCCGAAGACATGATTTTTAAATCGATAGATGGGCCTCAAGGTCAAAAGATGCTATATCGTATAACTAAAGCCCGAGAAGAAAGAGCAAAAGATATTAAGCATGTCAGGTGTATAAAAGATGAAGCAGGTAAAGTGTTGATAAAAGAAGAGGAAATAAAAGAGCGTTGGAAGCAGTACTTTGAAAGGTTAATGAACGAAGAGAATTCATGGAGTGGAGTGTTAAAAGATGATACATCTTTAGAGAACGTCGGCCTAGTAAGGGAAATTACAATAGATGAGGTAAGAGAAGCAGTGAGAAGTATGAAAAATGGAAAGGCTGTAGGGCCCGATGGTATACCAGTTGAAGTATGGAAGATTTTGGAAGAGGATGGGTATATGTGGTTAACTTTATTCTTCGATAAGCTGCTGCGCGATGAAGTAATCCCCAATGAATGGTGCAATAGTACGCTAGTGCCCATTTTTAAAAATAAAGGGGATGTTCAGGACTGCGGTAGTTATCGAGGAATAAAGCGTATGTCACACAGTATGAAATTGTGGGAAAAAGTGATTGAGAAACGATTGCGAGAAGAAAGTGAGATCACCCAAAACCAGTTCGGATTTATGTCGGGTCGTGGGGCAACGGATGCCATATTTGCACTGCGCCAACTGTGCGAAAAATATCGTGGTGCACATAAAAACTTGCACATGGTATTCGTTGACCTCGAGAAGGCCTATGACAGAATACCGAGAACAGTTTTGTGGTGGGTACTGAAAGAGAAAGGTGTGCCTGTGAAGTATGTTAGGTTAATCTGTGCCATGTAGCGACAATCTAGGTCGTACGTGAAATCAGCGGCTGGAGACTCCGACGAGTTCAGTGTCGAAGTAGGTCTGCACCAAGGGTCGGCGTTAAGTCCTTACCTCTTCCTGTTGATAATGGATCTATTAACATCGGAGATACACAGGAATTCGCTGATGACATTGTTTTTGTCGGGAAAGGTGGACTTGAGGTACAGAGCATGCTGGAAAAGTGGCGCTGTAAATTGGAGAATGTAGGCTTGAAAATCAGCAGACCAAAAACAGAATACATGTTCTGTGATTTCGGCGGTCTCTCCAATTTTACACCTCGGTTCTCTTATCCAAAGTGATGGCGACCTGGATCGTGCGGTGAAGCACAGAATTGATGTGGGATGGATGAAATGGCGGCAGGTCACGGGTACAACATGCGACCCCTTAAATTAAAGAGCCAAATATATAAAAGCCTAATGAGACCTGCTGTACTGTATGGATCAGCATGTTGGGCGACAAAAGCGACGGATGAGAGACGACTGCATGTAGCGGAAATGCGAATGTTGAAATGGATGTGTGGTGTGACAAGAATGGATAAAATAAGGAATGAACATATAAGAGGAAGTTTGAAAGTTGCGCCAGTGACGGAAAAATTAAGGAGTGAAAGATTGACATGGTATGGACATGTGATGAGACGGGATGAAAGTAATGTTGTGAGGAAAGCTTTAAGTATGAATGTTGAAGGCTTAAGGGGTAAGGAAAGACCGAAGAAAAGATGGATGAACTGCGTGAAACATGACATGGATAGACAAGGAGTGACCAGAGAGATGACGTCTGATAAAGTTGTATGGAAGGAGAAAACATATTGCGTCGACCCCAAATAAATTGGGATAAGAGCAGGTTGATGATGATGATGCAATTAGTCATAAGCTGGCGACGCCCTTGCGTTATGTTATGATTTATTTTTTAAAACTACTACATGGATGACAATCTAAAACTGAAAAAAAAATGCTAATTATAATTTAATGTCATTTGCGTAAATGAAAGTATCTTACCCTGATTGACGTTATTTGATTTCTAGACAGATCAACATCTGTCAAATTATACAGCCCATAAACAATATCTTCAAATTTTTTTAATTTATTATTAGCAAGATCCAGCCTAATCATATCCTTCCATACAAGACTTGTATTTCCATTGATACTTTCCAAACCATTTCCAAGTAGAGTCAATCTTTGCAATCTTGTACCGCTAAATGATTTTATATCTAAAGTGGTTATATTGTTTTGGGTAATTAATAATTGTATCAAATTAGAACTGAAGGAAAATTGGTTACTGGAAAAAAAAGAGAATAAAATTCAATTCTGATTCTAGTATAATCTATAGAACTAGTCACTAGGGACAGAGTTAGGCCCGCGAGCTTCGGGTCTATGGCGGCAAATTTTAAAGGCGCCAAAAAGGCGGAAAAGGAAAAGTGTTATGTGCTGCTGTTATATAATATTCAATATCTTAGTGTTTTAACGTGTTATATTAAGTAACTTTGATGGCATTTTATGTAATGTGATGCGCAGGAAGTACTGAGGTGTAGTGAATATGATATAACAGTGCCTTACATACGTTTTCGTTTCCCACCAAAATTCCCAAAAGATACCTTTAACAGTGTGGCCATGGCACTGTTAAAGGCGACGATTTGACTTAATGACGGACGAGAACTTTAAATAAAGATTTGGTTTAAAGCTCTTAGTAACCAAGCAGTAAACTCCAAAAAAAGGCACCAAAATTTTGGCAGCTTTGAAGAAGTTAAAATTACTAAAAAAGTTGGACGATCACAGAGGCCATTCACTAAGAAGAAGAAGAACGTGAAAATATTTATAACTTGACACTGGCACCAATAGCTCGTATATGTAGCTGATTGCCAATATATAAGAAGAAGAAGAAAAAGTTGGACTTCCGTCTCTCTCGCTCACTAAACGAAGCGAAACAACACATTGGCATTGCTTAGACGTCGATTTTCTGCGAGATTTTGGTACTAACCCGGACGGGCCGGCTCGCGGCTATAGATAGAAAAATAAATAGTGTGGCCCTAAAAATGTTGGAATTAAATTATTTAAAATCAACTTACGGTTCAAAAGAAGATAATTGATTAAAATTCAAATTTAAACTCTCCAATTTGATCAACTGCGAGAATAATCCTTCAGGTATGTGTTTCAATCGGTTCCCGCTCAAATTCAAAAGTGTCAACGAAGTTAAATTCCAGAAGATTCTACTCGGTAATTCCTCTATTTTAGTTTCATGCATTTTTAATGTTTTTAAGTTACTTGAATCAGCGAATAATGTGTTGCTTAGATTGTGAATTTTGAAACTGTATAATTCTATCCATTTCACTGATTCTGGTAGTTGAGCAAAGACCCGAGAGTCTAAAGTCAGGTCTACTCCATTCCACATAAACATTAGCTGAAATAATAGGTTTTTAAACATTTTCATTTTGTTTTTATCTCAATTGTTTCTGGTCGACGCAATACGTATCTATGGCTTTATGACCGGCTGCCTGCCTGACGTTAACCTTGTGAATGTAATTGCTCAGACGGCATCAGATGCATTTGTCCTAGGTCTAAATTAAGCGTACTGGACGTCGATGGCTTCCTTTTGCGAGGAAGTCATCTCTGCAAAGGAGGCCGCGGAGCGGGAACGCGAAGCACTCGCGTCCGTGAAGTCGCGCCGCCCGCGGTGACCAGTGAGAGGGAGGCGCCGCTACGCACACCTCCTCCCACCGCCTTGACGGCTGACTAGACAAGGCCAGATGCCCAACGTTGGGTTGTCGGGGACAGAATGTCATTAGACGATTTCTCCGGCATCTCGTAAAAGTGCGGAAGGGACCGCTGTTGATTTTAGTGGGTATTTCGGCCGCCAACATCTATGGCCGGCGAGTCCCACACACTCCCCCGTCTGTCACTGGCGGAGAATAGTGCGTAAAAGCATTTCCACAGCGTTAACAAAATTTAAAAAACAAAATATGCGTCTGCACGCACATCAGAAGTGAAACTTTGCCAAACTTTTTTTTTACATACATCAACCAATAGCGTGTACTCTCTCTCTCTGTGTGTTTGTGTCTCTATGGACCTATTTTTTCGTTTCATCGAGTTTGAATTCACAACGATTCTAAAGAAGTTTCACTTCAATAAAAAAAGGTCTAAATTTTCAGTTTAATAACTTTACTCTTTGGTCTAAATTAAGCTCTTACTCACTTTTAATACACACAGAAGACATGCAAGCAGGGGCGGCTTTACCTATAGCGCAGAAGGTGTGGTGCACCCGGGCGCCGGGTGTTAGGGGCGCCAAGAGCCGCTTGGGAAACATAGAGCCTCCACTGTCACTCTTCGCACGGAACGGGTAAACCGAACGCAGCGAGTGCCTAACCATCTATAAACGTAGTGGGTGCGTTATTTGACAGGTTTGGGTAGGTTGCTTTGTCGCCATGTTCACTATAACTTCATAATCCGATCGCGTTTACTTGGTTTCGTGGCAAAACAACGAGACTAAGCATGTGACACATTCCAACGAGATCCGGAGTTTAGTCGAACGTGTTGTAACTATCAACTTATTCCATTTTGTTCATTTTGATACCAGAGGGCGCCAGGTTATTGATTGCACCCGGGCGCTACATGTGCTAGAGCCACCCCTGTATGAAAAGGTTGGTAGTATTCATAACTGCAACCATATATCAAAGAGTTGTTGGAGAATGAATCTTATAATTTATAATAGCGATTTATATCAGACTCTTCAAGTCAATGAATTTAAAATGATATGAAAATCATGCATAAAAAGCTACTGTGTGGAGGTGGCCATGTATACTACTTTTCTAGCGTTTCTTCTAGTACCTTTCTGGTACTATATGTGCGGGCTATTAGTACCCAATTCTTGTTATCGTTGCCCCATCCAACAAGCTTTAAAGTACAACTTTGTCTTTGAAACGTCGAGAAATTGAAAACGGGATAGAATTAGTAAAAATAGATTTACATATTTCAAATTTGTATTGACCTGGATCAACCCCATCTGATGAGTTCTATTGTGGTAGGACCACGCTGTTGACAGTTCTCTGTCTACAGCCGCGGGTCGGTCCATCCGGAGTAGTACCACAATGAGCAGAAGATTGACGTCTGAGTAATGGCAATGTGCTATTTTTTTTTTTTTTTTTTTTTTTAAACACCACCCTGCACTAAGGAAATAAACCTTGTATTGCGGAGGACTTTACAAACATGCAATTAACGCAGAAAAATTACACCCAGACTCAGAACAACACTTTGTGGATCACACAAAGTAATGTTCTGCGTGGGAATCGAACCCACGGCACTGGCACGGAAGGTTGGTATCTTAGCCACTACGCCATCTGTGCAGTCAAGTCAGTATTGCGCTTCGTTCGGTGAGCGAGAGAGCCGGAAGCAGAACTGGGGTGGGTTTGGGGTTTGTATTGGTAGGCAGTGGCCCTAAAGGTCTAATGGGCGGCAGTAACACTTACCATCAAGTGTACTGTTTGCTCGTTTGCCATCAAAAGCAATGAAAAAAAATGCCGTTTGGTCAACAATTACATTCATAAGTAGTGTTGACATCTGACAGACAGCTGGTCATAAAACTATTGACAATAACTTTTCTAATATATACGAGTACATATTGTCGTCGACCACATGTACTTGAGATAAGAGCTGGAGAATGATTATGATAATTACTGAAATTTAGCATTTAATATGCTTAATTATTTATAAAACCCGATTACGGTTATTGTCGGGTAGATGACATATGTCACCTTAAAAGACATAAAAAAGAAATAAAACTATAAACTATGTTAATCGCTGATAATCTATCTTGCCATTGGTGAAAGAATTTTTAAAATCAGTTCAGTAGTTTAGGCGTGAAAACGTGACAAACAAATAAACTAAATCACTTACAATATTGCTTAGGTCTAGATTCTCGAAAGTCATTGATGAAAATAGGGCAGCAATATCTATATAATACTAGCAGACTCGGCCACGCGTTGCTGTGGCCAAGGTAGCCTCAGTAACACGTGGTGGTTATGCTAATAAATTGTAGCTTATATGAAACGTTTGTATGTTTAACATAGCGCCATCTATTAAATACTTACTCAACCCAGTCAACAGCTACCGCCATCTGTTAGAATCGTTTGGAGATAACAGATAATTATGATTGTCATACAATAGACAAACAATTTGCAATAAAATAATATTGCGACTATAGATTGAGATGGAAGATATCCTATCTTTCAAGTTGGATCAAACTACACATGATGTACAAATTTGATTAAAATCGGTTAAGTACTTTAGGAGTCCATCGCGGACAAACAACGTGACACGTAATTTATATATATTAATATAATATAAATAAAGTTGAAGTGTCTATTTGTAATTCCAAATTAACATCTTTTCACTAAATGCATATGAAAGTATAAATAGTAAGTAATACTTATGTAAAAAAAATCTCTATCTGTTTGTTTGTTTGTTCCGGCAAATCTCTGAAACTGTTAGACCGTTTTTAACGGGACTTTCACTGGCAAATAGCTGATGATATAAGGAATGATTTAGGCTAATTTTATTTTAGCCGACATCGCGACTGAAGCCTGGGGAAGGACGTAGGCTATATTTCTTATTCTATATCTTTTTATCAATAAAACCTTACTTTGCTCGTGGATGTCGTAAAAGACGACTAAGAGCCTTATAACGACCTGGGCCGACTCCATCTGATACCGTTTGGTCAACAATTACATTCCCAAGGAGGGTTGACGTCTGGCAGGCGGCCGGTCATAAAACTATTGCCAATAACTTCTACAATATGTACTATGAAAGAAGAGTACATATTGTATCGACCCCAAGTAATTGTGATAAGAGTAGGAGAATGATGATGATCTTTTTATCAATAAACCACGCGCGAGAAGTCACGGGCAAAAGCTAGTTTAAAAAAAATAAAAAAAAAGATGTTTCCACACTATTGCGTACTCACCTCTTCGAAGTTAGGCAATCCTTTCAGAAATCCATTTGGCAGGAAATCTATTTTATTTTTGTCTATACGCAAATGTGTCATAGTATAAGAAGCGAACGCGCCTACCTCTATCTGTTTTAATTTGCTCTCAGTTACTTCTAATTCCTTAAGATCATTTATAGCTGGAATGAAAATTTGATATATTACCAGTCAAAATACATTCTTCATATTCAATTCACAACCGAATATCATTGTCTTACTGTATGGTAGCGGCTACGAATACTACCAACCCTTACTTATGGATGTCGTAAAAGACGACTAAGAGCTAAAGCTCTACCTGGGACAACTCCTTTCGCAAGTAGTGTTGACCTCAGACAGGCGGTCGGTCATAAAACTATCGCCAATTGCCAATAACTTTTGATGACATTGCTTTTGTTTGTGACGCTCGCTGAGCGACTTTGAGCTTGGTTATGAGGCCTACATTTAGTGACCACGTTAACTTGTGTTTTCAGACACTGAGGTATCTTGGATGAGAAAATCCTCTTAAGTTTCCCGAACGCTGTCCAACCGAGTTGGATTCGTCGGCTGACCTTGAATTGGATCTACCTAACTGGACTAATTGTTCAAGGTAAACATAATGATCGACAATTTCGAGAATCGCATTGCCAACTAAGACCCAGTACAGGAGTGACATGGGCATTTGACTTTCGTCTTGTCCATGTTCATTCGTAAACCCACTAGTTGGGATACTCTGCTGAGATTGTTGAGCATGGTGCTAAGGTCCTCCATGGATTCTGCCATAACGACGATATCATCTACAAATCGAAGGTGATGTATTCGCTATTGATATTGACGCCGAGTCCGGTCCAATCTAAAAGCCTGAAGATATCTTCCAGTGCAATGGTGAACAGTTTCGGAGAGATGACTCCTTTCCTCTTCCAGCTCGATGACCTTATCGTCGGTCTTGAGTGTCTGAATGTTGTGTGTTACCAGGGTCAAGGGTCGTTTTGATTGGTAGCCGAATCGCTGCCGGAGATTCTTAGCACGCCCTACTACACCGCTACTAGACCCGCCACCAGAATGAGCCCGTGGGGTACTGGAGCTGCCGTGACTGAGGCTATTTCTGTTTTGCTCATCATGAGGGGATAATGCCGTAATCATCACTCTTGGCAAGCGGGTTGGCGCTCGCAGTGAGATGTTATACATTTCCCAGGAGAGTGATGCTGCCCACTCCCGTGGTGAACCCTCAGTTCACCTCCTTTCTGGCAAACTTGGGAAGAGACATACGTTCTTCTCATTTTTCTTATAATTTTATTTAAAACATTGACTGCCAGCTACGCAATATTGCGTAATTAATTATGGAAGAGGCCGACTACGCAATATTACGTATCACTTCCCTGTGAGTTAAATTCTCCTACTCTTATCCCAATGACTTGGGGTCGATACAATATGTACTCTTCTTTCATAGTAGGTACGTATTGTCGAAGTTATTGACAATAGTTTTATGACCGGCCGCCTGCCAGACGTCAAACCTCCTTGGGAATGTAATTGTTGACCAAACGGCATCAGATGCAATTGGCCCAGGTTGTTATAAGGCTCTTAATCGTCTTTAATTACATCCACGAGCAAAGTAAGAGTTGGTAGTATTTGTAACCGCTACCACACAGCTTTAAATAATAGTCAATATTAATCAAAATAATTACCTTTAAATGTTCCAGTTTGGATGCGTTCAATTTTATTATTAATTATACGCAACTTCGAACATCGTAGTCCTTGGAAGAATTCTGTGTGTAGATCAGTTATGTTATTATTATTTAATTCCATAAGCTCACAGAAAGGCGTATCCTTGAATGTGTTTATCGTTAACTTTAAATTGCCACCGTTTATATAAAACTCTTTAAGATTGTATAATTCTTTGATAGCTGTTGTAGGTAAGTCTGTATCGTCATCTGTAAAAAAAAATATTATTCATAAAAATACAGAAAAAACTTCGTTTAAAAAAAAAACGACTTCAAATACTGAAAAGTATAAAATAACTTAATATATCTAACGGTGCCAACTCCTAAACAAAATTATAAACAGCTTACTTACAGTTATTAAATTCCTACACTAAAGATACCGACACCGGCATCGACTTCATACCTATCAATAGATATATTAAATTGTTTTATACTTTTCAGTTTTTGAAGTCGGTTTTTTTAAACGATATTTTTTCTTTTTAGTGTCTGTAATAGGCCTTTTCTAGACCAAACTACAGTAGGACTAGATTACATCAGGTCACTGTGACATTTCTTTGCTTTTTATTGTCATATATTAAATACTTAGTATTATTTTTAAGTAGCTATGGGTAGACTTACGACAGATATACGCTATTGTAGTAAGTTTAATAAATTTAATGAAGGTTACATAAAAAATACATGGTGAGACATTATAATTAGTATCGGGGCGAATTCCACTTGTCACGACATCTTGCTATGTAGTTTTACATAGGCGCTTCCGACACCATAAATAAAAAAGCTTCATAAAATGAAAACTACTGGGCCAAACTATGTTAAATATTTATGGAACCAAATGGCAGCTAATCCGCATCAAACAAAAGAAGAATCACGTAAATCGGATTATAAATTTCAGTGTAATCGGTGTACATACATAAAAAAAACCAATCGAATTGAGAACGTCCTCCTTTTAGAAGTCGGTTGAAAAACATTTACAGTTAGGTCATTACAGAACGAAATTTTTTTTTTTTTAATTATATATAATGTGTTAAATAGTAAATTATTAATTAATTATCGTTTGATTTTTCTGTAACTGTTATCTCAAATTTAGATGCTGTTAGGGAGAAAAAGATATAATATGTCATTTTACGATTGCAAAGGTTTTTCGCGCATATCTTGTATAAACAAAATGGCGGCATTTTGGTGCAAAATAGAAATACGCCAATTAAAAAACAAATAACCAAATCTTTCAAGAAAGGTAACAAAATAATATCCATAAAAAGAGTTACACCTGGGGGGCACACTTAAAACATTACTTATTTTTACTGACCGTCGCGCCGCCTACAGATTGGTTGTACAAACTTAAGTGCTGCCATTTTGTCCTGCCTGTCAAACGTTTGACAACTGAGAATTGTTATTTTTTGTTCCTAGCGTAGGTACTTATTGTCATCGATCTATTTCGGTTATTGATATTTTTCTGAAAATTATCTCAAGTTTCAATGTTAGGCTGATATTATTATTGTTTAATTATCAGCTGATATGTTTTTTTTTACATTTCAGGATTGCTTTCATAGTAAAAGAAAATTCTATGTAATTACACATGCACATGTAGATATGTATATATATTACTTCAACTTTAGTTCACCGCCTAAACTCTGGGTGGCAGCACTTTCCATACATGCATATTTTATCATCGAGTTGCCACTCTTTTTCAATTTAATAACTTTACTCTTTGAGTTACACGTAAAGAGATACAATTATAAGATATATCTTTAAATGTATTCTATATTAATTAATTCCGTGTGGTGACGAAGAAAGAATACTATTCACCACCCCATATCTTCCGTGGGTGATCGTACGAGACGACTAAGGGATATAAAACGCACATATAATCTATACGAGAGAAGGAAAACTCGAAACAAAACCTTATAGGTACCAACACGTCTGACCAGTGCAATATAGGAAGTTAATTTCGCTTCCACTACGGAGAAGGCCCGAGCCCGAGAGTGGGACATTTATGGGCTGAGATGATGATGATATTAATTAAAAAACTCACCGTTCAAATTCAATTTCAATTCTCTAAGCATTTGGCCAAAACTCGTAAAACTTTCTTTTGTATATGGTCCAATCATATTTGCAGTTTCAATCCTGTCAATTATCATATCCTGGTGCCATTTGATACATCTCAGTAATCTCGGATGACACGAACGAATTTTAATACGAAAGTATGGTGTATTAAATTGTGGGATATCAAGGCATTCGTAATCTTTATTACCCTGTAAATGATTTTTTTTAAAAGATTAGCTATGTATAATGTGACCAGACTTCCCGTTTTGAACGGGACTGTCCCTTTTTATAATAACGAGTCCCGGTGTCCCCGTAAGGAACTCTGGGATTGTCCCGCGCAAAGGTTGGATTTGAGTAATTTAAAAACGTGCAAAGTGTTTTATTCTTACTTAAAATCATCACCAGTTATATTAAAGCAAATTTTTCCTCTGATAAATATGGTAACTAAACATTTCGCGTATATTTTTTAATTCGTAACTTTTAAATTAATTAACCTTGTTTTTGAATATCTTTAAAAAGTGTTTTTTAATTGACTACTCGACTAAAATGTCCCGTTTTGAGTCAAAGAATAAATGGTCACGTTAGCTATGTATGTGGAATGAGAGTCTCTTCTTCCATCCAATATAATGGCTGCTCTAGTTGTTTAATTGGGATCAGATATCGTTTCTGGGATTTAGTTAAATCTCTCTCGCTCATTGAACGAAGTACAACAGTACATTGCATCCTAAATATTTTTCAAACACATGAATATTTTTTTTTGTCTGTGGTACCGTTTCTACTCATTGACAAATGGAGTTTTAGCGGGAAAGGAAAAGTGGCATGTAGTGTTCTTGTATAATATTCAATATCTTAGTATTTTAACGTGTTATATTAAATTGGTGGCATTTTATGTAATTTGATGCGGAGGAAGTACTGAGGTGTAGTGAATATGATATAACAGTGCCTTACATACGTTTTCCACTAAAATTCCCAAAAGATACCTTTAACAGTGTGGCCATGGCACTGTTGAAGGCGACGATTTGACTTACTGACGGACGATGACTTTAAATGAAGTTAATTTATAAACAAAGATTTGGCTTAAAAATCTTTGTAACTAAGCCATAAACTCCAAAAAAAAACCATTGACTTTGTAATTTATTTTTTGGACAAACTAGTCCAGTTACATAGGCTGAATCATCGGGGCGACGGAAGGAAGGGTTGCAAACCCTATAACTTGTAGTATTTTATATCTCTAACCCCATTTGCGATGAGGCGAATTTACGCCTAGGCAAACATAATTTTAAGAAAAACATTCAGAATTCCTATGTTCTTGCTGTGTGATGACATCTACGAATACTACCAATCCTTTTGCTTGTGAGCTTTGTAAAAGACGATTAAGAACTTAACCTAAGCCATCCAATATTCTCTGGGTTTTTTTTTGGTTCTGTTCGTCCATTCGGACAGGCAAAGGGATCAAAGCCCATACAGCCAAGTCTTATTTAATTATTTGCCATATATTGTTCATCATTTCTTCATATTATGTAGCCTTAATAGTCATTGTCTGTCAGTAAGTCAAGTCGTTACCATTAATCGGGCGCTGATAACCTAATCAATGATTTTCTTTGGGAATTTTGGGCAAATATGAAAATACACGTAAACCACTATTATACCATATTCACTACACTTCAGCACTTTAACTGTACCATATTGCATAAAATACCAGCAAAATTATTCAATATAACACCACAAAACACTAAAGAAATGAATATAATACAAGAGCGTGACATGACATTTCCACATTCGCGCCAAAAAACCTATTATTTGGTTAAAATTACATTCACAAGTAGTGTTGACGTCAGACAGGCAGACGGTCATAAAACTATTGCCAATAACTTTTGCGTAGGCCACAAGTAATTGGGATAAGAGTAGGAGAATGACGATCACGAATGATGGAAATGTTCAGAATTTCACAATTTTAACAGCGGTATAATGAAAATAAAATATTTATTGGCGTCTAAGGTGAGCAAACATAAACCCGCCACAGGTGATTTAAAATTGTATAGTAAACTTATTAACGCACAAAAAATATATGTTTAGTAATAAGAAAAAATAAAAACTTAGACATATTTTATCGTAATACAGTGACAGAAGTGTTTTTGAAGTGAAACTTCTAATGCGATTTCCAACAAGGTTGCAATGGCACTCGAACGCATGCGCGTAGTATACCTGTTACAGGTCAGCGCGAGCGTTAGCAACGAGTAGCGTCCAATACTCCAACGCAAGACGAAGAGAGAAAGAAAGATACACAAAGGTAGAAAGTAAGTGCGTCGGTAGATCACAAGCACATGCGCGTAGTATTCTTGCTATGCAGCGAAGTAAACAGTGTGAGCGTCGTGAAATTAGCTGAAATACGTACTTGTTCTATATTAATTATTTTCATAGGTTTAAGTTTTCACTTCTGTCGGCAGTCCTCATGATTGCTTTGTGTTTTTTGTTTTTAAAATTTTAATTATGTACATCAAACACTTTCGTCTAAAATAGAACTGAGGTTTGTACATACTTTTATTTATATACTAATTTTGAAGACGATAAAAAATGATAAATGTCTCACACTTCTCGGATATACAAAGGCAAGCGAGAAATTTAAAACTCTACGTCTATTTCAAAGTATGTGCAGAATATGACAAGTACGCAACACAGCAAAGATCTCTTTCGCATTAGCTTTTTGTTACACGATTTTGCGAGAATTTACTTCAAATATACTTTGATTTTTGTTAAAATCGATGAAAGTCGACTGTGCGTACGTAAAAGTGTCACATTCCGCCTGAGCCGAGCATGCAAGAGAGAACGCGGAACAAGCGATAGAAAGGTACGATCGGTCCAAGCGTTCTAGCACTTGTTTTTATAAAATGGAATGAAAAGTTAATGTGGTTTCCATTCTTTATTTCATAAAAGTATCCAATTTGTCATCAATGTTTTCTTATTTCGTTATCACATAAAATAATCATCTATAAACCGGCTTTATAGACAACCATCTGTTTTTTTTTTTTTCATATAAGTTATGTTACCTTGCAAGTGATAGTCAGCAGTGAACGATATTGAGTCTTGCGTGAGTTTTGCCAAACCATAGACAAAGCACTATTATCAAAGTTGCATTTAGCCGAGCTATCATCGACTTTATCGTCAAACTGGCATTCGCAGGCAGACGGGCAGAAGGAACAATGTACTCCTGACTGCAGGGCAATCAGCAATAATGTATTAATGATGTACATCCACGGACTAAATCTGAAATTTTAATTGAATATTATAAAAAAGACATATAGTTTTGCTGTGTAGTTGTATCTAAGAATACTACCAACCCTTACATAGTTCATCATCATCATCATCATCATCACAGCCCATATATATTCCACTGTTGGGCTCGGGCCTCCTCCATAATGAGAGGGAAATTAACCTACTATACCACGCTGGTCAGACGTGTTGGTATAGGGTTTTGTTTCGAGTTTTTCTTCTCTTGCATAGATGTAGGAGATGGTGAATTATATTCTCACTCCGTCACCACACAGATAATATACATAATTCATAGGTAGCTTAAAAGATGACTAAGAGCTTTGAATCGACATCGACCTGGACCAATTCCATTTGATGCTGTTTGGAGAACAATTACATTCGCATGTGGAATTGATGTCAGGTAGGCTAATAGTCATGAAACTATTGCCAATAACTTTTACAATATGTAAGTACTATGAAAGAAGAGTACATATTGTATCAACCCCAAGTAATTGGGATAAGAGTAGGAGAATGACGATTAAAAATGATGGGATATAATCATTTTCTTTCTATAAATATTAAAAAAAAAAAACAAAATATCCCACAATAACGATTTTTGTTGAAATTTGAATCTTCAAATTAATCTGGAGAGTAATCCTGTGAAATTTGGTAACGTTGAAATCTATGAAACTGCACTGATGCCTGGGCCAACTCCACTTGATGCCGTTTGGTCAACCATTACATTTCTAAGGAGGGTTGACGTCTGGCAGGCGGCCGGTCATAAAACTATTGCCAATAACTTTTACAATATGTACTATGAAACAAGAGTATATATTGTATCGATCCCAAGTAATTGGGATAAGAGTAGGAGAATGATGATGATGACAATGCAAGGGAACGTATCGGAACTGGCATCACCCGTCCGCACTTCGCGTGATCTTTATACCTCACGCGATTCGTTATTGTTAACTGCTGCGTAATGTTATGCCAATATAAACAAAAACAGCATTTCTTCGTACATTCTATTATACGGATTTTCGATTATCCAAATGTCAACGATAAGAATTAATCCGGTTAATCAAGTTTACACTGTATAATTATACAACGTGACATTTATATCGTCTTACAAAAGAAGTGCCATAGAAGTATCCGACCAAAGAAACATATCTAACATATTTAATTGTTCAATAGTGGTACCTAGTAATAAAAAATAACAAAATAAAATAAATTAAAGTTAATATTTTGTAACAGCCTGATATAATGTTTACATTTTAAACAAAACAAATCATACGGCGTTCCGCATGATAATGATTGGCAAACGTAATTACTTTAGCCAATCACAGCTACGAAGTCCACGTGGACTGCAATTCCAAAGCGTACCTACGCCTAGGTAGTACCTACACAGTACGTAGGTTATGTCGAGTAGGTAGCCTACCGCTCGCTACATGCTGTTCTCTTACTATTTTAATTAGTAATTATTTATAATAATTTTTAATAAAAAATATTCCAGTAAATATTTTTTAACCTTTTAATTGTACGAATGAATGGTAGATACTGGATACGTTAACTGAACTGCTTTTGTAAGATGACATAAATGTCACCGTGTATAAATATTTATGCTATGCGGAAAATGTAACAAGGAAATATTAATAAGATTTAGATAAGTGTAGGAATTGTGCATAATATTCAATTTATATATATAATTATCGTTAGAAACCGCCATGATTATAACATTCTGGAATTTCCCAGCAATATATGCTTCTCTATGTAAGAGCCTTATAACGACCTGGGCCAACTCCATAACACGCTGCTCTGCCCAAGCGGCACAAACCTCAAGCGTAAAAAATTTAATGCTCTACAAGAATGTCCATTGTGGTCAAGCCATAACTCGAACCGCCGAAGTGGTACAGCCCTCTAAACTTGATTTTTCTATGAAATTCGCGTTTTTTATCTCGTCAATGATAAGAATTACAGAAAAAAAAGTGTGTGTGTCAGCTCCGACGCACGACTGGAGTTTACTCCTTAAGGGTGTAGATCGTGAAAATCACCGAAAAGAGTGTTACGATTTTTCATATTTAACCTATTTACATATGATTGATATCAATGATAATTTGTATATATTACAATCAAAGACCAATAAGTATGTTCATGCTTATATTAAACTCTTAAACCTAATGGTTGTTATATAATAAACGTCAACAAACGCACAAAATTGAGTAAAAATGCAAAAACATGACTTCGTATTTTAAAGATTTAAGCCCATAAATCAACACAAATTGATAAAAAGAAACACTTTTTGAACACTGAAGAAACCAATAAGTATAGCTGTATACTTCTTTTTATACCTTTACAAACAAAGACTTCCTCTTTTAAAGCCCTAAAATCTAGATATATTTTAAGGTAAATTTTTCATACACAAATGTATGGGATAAAGCGTTCGTTTCATTCGTGCAATCTCGGTGGTCACCAGTGTTGTCAACTGCACCGTAATTACGGTGAAAACACGGTAATCAGCAAAGATCTACCACCTACCGTAGGATTGTAATTACGGTAGCAAAATACACCGTAATATCCATTGAAGACCATATATTTTCAAAAACTTGTAGATGTATATGATAATCTAGAAAGATAAATAATTTTAGCAAGTTTGTATGTTTATTTTCATCATATTAGGGTATTTTCGTCTTATTCTACCAACAAAGCTGCTTTATACGTCGGGTAATCCCCCAGTAGTGCGGTACCAGTATAAAGATATTACGCGAATGAATTCAGTGCAGCTTTTTGTATTTGAATTTCAATGAATACTTAGAACATTTTAATTTACCTAGTTTATTTATTTTATAATTGAATAACATTTCAGTCGTGCATATCATTACGTAAGAGATTGTTGTGTTGTGTGAGATGTGAGTTTTTTAAATTATGGAAGGTGATAGCGATAGCACTACTGATCCAGAAAATAGCTTAGTACGTGTACCAGCTAAAATAAAGTGTTATAAGTAGAAATTTCGAGAAAAATGGTTGCTGAATAAAACCATCAAGGGTAATATTTTATCGCAGCAAGCCATACAGCGACACGGAAAAAACTGTATTGATTTTAACCCCACTGACGCTATGATTCAAAAACACAATATCGATATGTATAGAAATATTGAAACAAGTATATATACTGTCTGATTCTGATTAAAATATATGCGATTTTTTTTTCAACTCTGACTACATATACAAGACATACTACAAAATAAACAAGGTAATTCTACCGTATGTCAAATATAAATTGCAACATAATTTCGTAAAATGTACCGTATTTTTAGAAGAATTCTACGATCCGCTAGGTTTCAGAGTTGGCAACACTGGTGGTCACTAACGGCAGTTCCTTTCTGTAAGTGAACGCGACACCACGCTTGTCGGCTGCAGACAGCAGAATTACGTATTGTGAATTTGTGTTTTTTGTAAAAAACTGTAAGTATAACATTTTTATAATTAATTTATTTTCAGTTAATAGAAAGTATCGATATAATGAATGTCTGAAAGAAAACCATGATGGAACTAGATATAAATCGTAAAAAATACAATATCTACACTAATAGGTATTATAAAGAGGAAAGATTTGGATTTTTGTATGAAACGAATAAACTCAAAAAGTACTGGACCGATAATTCTTTTATCATTCGAAAGCTACATTATCACTGAGTAACATAGGCTATTTTTTTCGCAGGACTGATTGAATTTGAGTGTCATGCCAGGGAAAAGAAAGTTTTGTACGCATTATAAAAATATGAAAGCCAAAAGATCTCGGAATAAAATGTAAGTTCCTCCCTACTTATTTATTATCGCATTTGAACAGGGTACATTACAAAGCTAATATAATATGTCATATGATTTAGATCGCCCGATTCAGACATATACCTACAATAACATGTAAATATTGGTTTCTTTCATTTATCTATACTGATAAATAAAATTGAAGTATCTGTATGTAATATCAAAATAATAGGATTTTTTTAAAAAAAAAAGGCGATACGGAGTTCGCCGGGTCGGCTAGTATTGTCTAAATATCAAATTGTGGAAGTAGGTAGGCGACAGTGCAACTTTGTCGACATACCTATACCGCCAAACAGACGCGAGGCGCCTAGCGTCTGGCTTAGGGTTGTACAAAATAAATAAAAAGTGGATAATATTGATGAATAATATTTCCAGTATTGAAAATAAAGAAAACCTTGGGGCCGAGACTCTGAGCAACAATGCTACGCGCTGTATAGAGGTAAGTTGTTATATGTAATTCTTGTAGACTTGTTACATAAATAAACAAACTACTTAGTTAGTGATGGGCGAAGACAAAATCTCAATACCTACCTATAGATTTTTCTTGCAATATTTATTATTTTCATCGAGAGACAGACACCTTAGTACCGAAATACTTCTCAATTACTTTCTCAAAAGAAAATTTATTTTCAAATAGGTGACGTCATAAAAAAACAATACCTAATGCGTAAAGAAATTATAATTTCTATTCATCAGGAACCTAATATTGTATTAATTCTTTTGCATTTTTTTTAATTTTTAATTATTTTTTATAAAAAAAATCAAGCCATTATCTTTCTTTACAGGAACTAGTTATTGAAAACGACCAAGAAGGAAAGGTGGATGAAATGGAAGTTGGGCGTAGAGTTGTAGACGTTTCTTTTTTTTTTAAAGCTCTTCAGGCCATAGGGGACCACGGTCCAATGGATTGTAAGTTAAGTTACCTCAGTATAATAGGTGAAGTAAAAGTTGGTCTGGACTCAAAACTCATCATGAAATGTAGTATGTGTAGTATGAAATTTACTGTGTGTTTGATTGAAAAGAAAGAAGATAGAATGGAAGTGAATCATCAAATTGTATCTGGTATCATATCATCTGGTGGGAGCTACTATCAGTTAAAAACATTAACTGCCGCAGTAGCCCTACCAATCATGTCACCTTCATTATACAATGAAATTAATAATACGGTTTGCGATTGGTGGGAAAAGACAGCAGCACATTCCATGGCAGAAGCTGTCAAGGAAGAAGCGGAGTACGCAGTGTCTATAGGTAGTGTTGATAAAAATGGTACACCATTAATATCTGTTGCTGTTGACGGTTGTTGGAGCAAGAGATCTTATGGTAAGAATTTTTCCGCCTTGTCCGGCGCAGCTGCGATAATTGGCATTAAAACTAATAAAGTATTGTTTTTTGGAGTTAAAAATAAATACTGCGTAGTTTGTGCACGAGCCGCAAAGAACGACAGTCAGCCCTCGGAACACCGTTGTTTCAAGAATTATTCGGGATCATCTACCGGTATGGAATCGACCATAATAGTTGAGGGGTTTAAACGTTCCATTGTTGATCACGGTGTAATTTATAATAAATTTGTAGCAGACGGCGATTCCAGTACTTATAAAAAAATATTAGATTCGCGACCGTACGGTAATTTAACAGTAGAGAAAATTGAATGCAAAAATCATCTTTTACGAAACTACTGCAATAGCTTGGAGAAACTGTCGAAAGACACTAAGTATCTTTGCGAATTGCGGAAATTCCTAAAAGAAAGGTATTTGCGTTTAAGAACGGGTGTAAAATGCGCTATTAAATATTGGGGCGATCAAAATCAGTCACTCGAAGAAAAAATAAAAAATCTTAGTGAAGATATCCTAAATGGTCCACAACACGTATTTGGTAATCACCAATATTGCAAGGAGTATTTCTGTAGACCTGATACTCGTCGAATAGAACCTGTTGGGTTGCTTCCAGCAATTGTTGGACGCGGATTAATGGACGCGGTACACATTTTAAGTAAAAGACTGTCATATCATTCTAGAAGTTTAATTCATAATTGTACAAGTAATATAGTTGAAAGTTTTAACGCAGTGATTGCCAAATTAGTAGGGGGTAAGCGTGTAAATTATTCTTCCCGTGGTTCTTATGCGGGCCGATGCGCAGCTGCTGTTGTGTCTTTTAATACAGGATCGATTCATAGTAAAACTCATGAAGTAATATTTAAATCTAGTCCTAATCCTTTGATCGCGAAAGTGGAAAATTGTAATCGTAGAATCCGTTTAATTGCTAAACCTAAATTAAGATTGAAAAAGAGCCACAGCGCTGTATCGAAAGATGCTCACTATGGACCAAACTGCGAAAAACCTGATCTGAGTCCAGAATTATATGAGAAAGCCAAGTCATCTTTTTTAGCCGATTTAAAGTTGTCTTGTGCTGAAAGAGAGGAGCTTGAAAGGTCGACCCATTTGCAAAGAAGTAGTTCTGAGTGGATGAGTACAAGGAGAAAATTACTAACCTCATCATCGTTCGGGGAAGTTTGTAAAAAACGAGAGAGCACAAGTTGTGCTGTTCTTGTTCGTAAAATCGTTTATGGTAGTAATATCTCCAGTTTGCCTGCTGTACGGTACGGTATCGAAAACGAAGAAACCGCAATTAAACAGTTAGAAATTCAAGAGAATATTAGTATACAAGGTTGCGGTTTGTTCGTCGACGATCAATATGAATTTCTTGGTATTACACCAGATGGCATTTATGCAAACGGTTTAATTGAAATTAAGTGCCCACATTCTTTAGCTGGCATGACTCTTGATGAAGCAATGGCCAAACATACCTTTTGGGTTAAGGACAAGGCTTCCAAGGGTTATGTCATAAATAAAAATCATAACTGGTATTTCCAAATTCAGGGACAGGTACATATTACTAAAAGAAACGCTTGCATGCTTGGCATCTGGTTTGGTGCTACTGTACCTATGAAAGTTTATATTATAGAAAAGGACGACAAATTTTGGGAGGAGAAAATGGAAATGAAATTAGTTAGGTTTTATTACGATTGCCTACTTCCAGAATTAGTTGATCCTCGGCAGTCACGAAGCATGCCCATTCGTGACGCGCCCAGTATCATAGAGGCTATGAAAGAGAGGAAAGAAAGAGCTTTACGTGTTTTGAAAGAGAAGAACGCCTAATGATTTTGAAAGATACAGGTAACTTAACTACCCAGCCAGTCGATTCACGTAAACACGCCAGTCCAAAAGTCGTTTTAACTTAGGAACTTAGAAATCGCCTTTTGGTTTTCTGTTTTAAACGCACTTACTTATCTAGTCTTGGATTGTCATAAATCTTCCAATAGCTCAATTACTATACAATTTCTGAGTTACCTGGTGTAAAGAATCATAAAAATTGGTTCAAAAATACAGCGAATTGAGAATTCTCCTTTTTTTTAAGTCGGTTAAAAGGGCTAAATTTGCAAAAAACGAAGTGACGTCACTGCGCTACGGTTTTTATTACTTACGTGAATCGGGCAGCTGGTAACGTTTTCATTCTGATAGGTTTTGTGATAGCCATTGATTTTATCATCAAATTAGCAGAAATCAGAACTTGATCCGTAATCGAATGAAAAAACATTAGAATTTTGAACTCATATTTCGTTATTGTTTAATTACATACTTTTAATTAGTATATTAATAATTTACAAACTTCTGTTAAAATTAGTAAATAAATGAATTATTTACTAATTTTTGTACAACCCTAGCACGCTTTTGAGATAGCGAGTAATGGCGACTCATATTTGTTATTGTGTAGTAAATAAATCATTTTTATACTTGTGTTTCATTTATTGACATTTTTTTTAAAACCCTAGGATTTTTTTTAGATATCGACGAGGTGATCGTAAACAAAAAGTAAGTATTTGAGTTTACGCAATAGGCACATTTCCTTGCGTAGAGATAAACACACTTCCTACTGAATTTGCAATTATTTTATTGAATGAATATTTTACGAATTAGAATAAATTTTGGTAGTGAAATTACAAATAAATACATAGTTGGAATTTTAGGTAAGTAGAATACAAAAATGTCAGTCCGGACCTGCTCTTGATTGTATATTATATTATAAACTAGTAACCCGCCCTCGCTATCTTCGCTATCTTCGGCAATATTCACTTAAATTACATACTATAAAAAGCATATTGATCTATAATAAATGCACAATTTATTTAAGGTACTTAATTGGATAAGGATTAATGCTGTATTGTATAAAATCACTTAGTAAATAATCATTTTTTAGTAGAGGATAAAAAATGGTTATGGTGGGTTATCCCTAAGAGATAGACATATGCCATCGTGGACTTTTTTGTTGAACTTTTTAAGATGGATAATACTGTAGTACATTATTTTGGTCTATCTCGTAGGGTTCAGCCAACGTTTGCAATATAAGCGCAAAAAAACGTGCTTATTTACGACATCACATTAGAAACCTCTAAATTAATCAGCGTTTCTCTACTATATTATGCATGTATTATACATATAAACCTTCCTTAAGAATCATTCTATTTATTAAAAAAAACTGCATCAAAATCCGTTGCGTAGTTTTAAAGACTAAGCATACATAGGGACAGACAGACGGCGGATAGCGACTTTGTTTTATACTATGTAATGTAATGATAGAAAAACATAAAAATTGTGTCTCAACTACTCTTATTAATCTATTAAAAAGAATCAACAGCTAGTTTCCAAAAATTCAACGTTATTGTTATGCTGTAAATATTCAAGTTCAATAACAATTTCTCAACGTGGAACGTTTGTTGCAAAACATTTTGAAAATCACGCTCTCTAGGTCATTCATCCGCCCCGTCGGATGTTACATTAAACTTTGGCGCTGCGGTCGCTCGAAATCGAGATCTCAGGCCAACAATCTACACCCTTAAGTACGATTATCAAAACAGGCGCAAAAAAAGCTCATTTGACTAAAAATAATATATATTTTTTTATTTACATTTATTAAAACTGTTCAGCGTAGTCATGGCAGAATCCCTGGAGGACCTTGGCACCATGCTCAATGACCTCAGCAAGGTCTCCCAACTAGTAGGGCTGCAAATGAACATGGACAAGACGAAAATCATGTCTAATGCCCATGTCATTTCTGTACCGGTCCTGGTTGGGAATGCGATTCTCGAAGTTGTCGATCACTATGTTTACCTAGGACAAACAGTACAATTAGGTAGATCCAATTTCGAGAAAGAGGTCAGCCGACGAATCCAACTCGGCTGGGCAGCGTTCGGGCAACTTAGGAGGATCTTCTCGTCTAATATTTCGCAGTGTCTGAAAACAAAGGTTTATAACCAGTGTGTGTTACCAGCGATGACTTACGGCACTGAAACGTGGTCTCTAAATGTCGGCCTCATAAAAAGGCTCAAAGTCGCTCAGCGTGCTATGGAGAGGGCTATGCTCGGTATTTCTCTACGTGACAAAATCCGAAATACGGAAATCCGTAGAAGAACGGGTGTAACCGACATAGCCCGAAGGATTAGCACGTTGAAGTGGCAATGGGCAGGCCACATCGCTCGACGAACCGACAACCGGGGCAAAAAGGTTCTCGAGTGGCGACCACGAATGGGACGACGCAGCGTAGGACGACCCCCCACTTGGTGGACTGATGACCTCATCAAGGTCGCAGGAAACCGTTGGATGCAGGTGGCACAGGACCGTTATAGATGTCATTCTCGTGGGGAGGCCTATGTCCAACAGTGGACGTTTACGGGCTGATGGATGGATGGAAAACTGTTCAGTGAAGTATTATCTTACGTCAGAAAGTGAAAGGTGTGCAGAATAGGTTGTGCACCAAAAATGTAACGAGATCATTCGATCACTAGATTTTATTCCTCAAATTTTTCTCACACCGGGCGCCTTATATGAAAATCGATTCTTAAGGAGTAAACTCCAATATGTGAATCACAAACGAACGAAAAAAAAAATTGTTGAAAAAATTAGCTTAATGACTATGTAATATGTATTCCTTTTCCATTATATATCATTATCATCATCACAGCCCACACATGCCCCACCGTTGGGCTCGAGCCTCCTCCGCAGTGAGAGGGAAATTAACCTACTAAACCGCGCTGGTCAGACGTGTTGGTATAGGGTTTTGTGTCGAGTTTTCCTTCTCTCGCATAGATATTATATGCCTTTTATATCCCTTAGTCGTCTCGTACGACCACACACGGGTAAGATATGTGGTGGTGAATAGTAATCTACTCCGTCACCACACGGAGAATATATATTGCAAAAAAAATGACAATAATTTTTTGATCGGCTGCTTGCAGTCGTTAACTCTTTGGGAATGTAATTGTTGATCAGACAGCATCAGATGGAGTTTACCCAAGGCGATATAAAGCTCTTAGTCCTCTTTTACGACATCCACGAGCAATTTAGCTGTCTAATCTGTTATTACCTAGCAGAAAAATATGTCTATACCTATATTTACTTAAGTTAAAAGTTGTGTGACGTGTAGCGGCTACGAATACTACCAACCGTTTCTTTGCTCGTGGATGTCGTAAAAGACGACTGAGAATCTTATAACGACCTGGGCTAACACCATCTGATGCTGTTTGGTCAATAATTACATTCCCAAGGAGGGCTGACGTCTGGTAGGCGGCCGATTATAAAACTATTGCCAATAACTTTTACAATATGTACTATGAAAGAAATGTACATATTGTATCGACCCCAAGTAATTAGGATAAGAGTAGGATAATGATAATGATTTACTTACCTCAAAAATCTTATTTTGTAGAACACCATTTTAACTTATTTTTGAAATTAAATTCAAATTGATTTTAATAATGAAATAATAAACACAATCCTTTGTACATTATTAAAATATTATTTTATACTAATAACACGAGTAAAACCATATTCAGACCGCATTCTTCTTTAATTAAAACGGTCAACAAAAATATAACAAGGAAAACTAATTGTTTTAAAACAAAACCGATAACACGTACCTAATATAAAACAAAGGTTGAAAAAAAAACAAACTTATTTATATAAAATTCTATTCACTTTTATTTTATTAATTAAGTTTTTAATATGATTGTAATATGTTGGTTCCATTTAATTAATTAAATATATAGCAAGATGGAATAAATACGTGTATTTCTTGGTATGACGTAAACAACTGGTTCTGTTGACGCATACAATTGTACTAAAAGTCCCAACACAGAAATGTTGTGTTGATAACTGGTTTATATGTTTTGTGATCTAAAGGTCATTTATTAATTTAGCTAATCAACTAACTCGTCGTCATCATATTCTAAGGATGAGAAGGAAATTGACCTACTTATACCATGCAAATCAGACGAGTTTGCGTTCTTTTACGTAGATCATCATTCTCTTACTCTTATCCCAATTACTTGGGGTCGATATAATATGTAGGGGAGATGTAGGCAATGAGAGTCAGTTGGCAATGGTGATCACCTTAAAATGAAAAAAACCGATCACGATCAAGCAATACTTATATGCCTATACCCTAGCAATACGTAATTCCCGTGCGCGGCCGGTGACTGGCTCAGTTCGCACGACGCGTTTGAGAGTGACAGTTGTTTGAAAGTTTCGCACCATTTTCATCTAATTTTTCGAGTTGATAAATCTAAAGGTAAGTCACAAAATAACAAATATTTATTTCTGTACTTGTGATATGTAACAGTCGTAGCATTTTAGCTTATAAATCAACAGTCATATTGTTATTAAAACCTAAAATTTCTCGTCATGAATTTTTTTTTCGTCTCGTTGTCCATGTAGGTAATCGGAATCGGGTGATCCCAATTACCTACATAGTGATCCCCATTGCCTAGCCTCGATAAAACAGTAATATTATTTGTTGGTAGATGCCGAAAGTTCGTGCTAGAAAGACTAATAAAGCTAACTGGACTATAGATCACCTGGAAAAGGCTGTAAGGCTCATTAATAAGCAAAAATATTCAATAAGCCCAACCGGAGCAATACATAAATGTTCAGACAACGGCTGGATAAATGGAGAACTATTCCTTGAATGGCTCAAGCATTTTACCCAGTATGCCAAACCCTCTGCAAAAGAACCGACTCTATTGGTATTGGATAATCATGCGAGCCACATTTCTCTGGCCATCTATGAGTATTGTAAGAAAAACTACATACATACATATGTTATCCTTACCACCCCATACATCTCATCGCATGCAGCCATTGGATGTGTCCTTCTTTGGTCCATTCAAAGCTGCATATAAAAGAGAATGCGACTTATTCATGAAGAGCCAACTATTACAAAGAATAACACCCTATGATGTTGCTTCGTTGGTCAAAAAAGCATTCTCTAACGTTGCCTCCATAAGCAAGGGCGAAGTTGGATTCAAAGCAACGGCCATATTTCCTATAAATCCCAATGTTTTTTTAGACGAAGACTTTATGGCAAGTGAAGTCCTTCAGTTAGAGCCAATTGTGGTTCAAGATCTTGCTGACTTTATTTCTGAATCGCCTTCTGCTGGTACTGTCGACTCTGTATCATCCCTAACAGCTGCTGAGCTACAAAGCGATATTCCTATACAAAGTACATTCACATTTTGTTCCACAACTTCTGAACCAGTAACTGCATCGTTGACCCAATTTGATATACCATCAACGTCTAAGAATCTGCCAAGTACTTATGATTTCATTCACGTGCCTAAGGAAATAACTGTTATCAAGACAAGAAAGAAAAAAACAACACGCCACGATTTTAACATCTACACCTATCAAAGACACCTTAGTAGAAAAGAAAATAAAAGGAAGGTAAAAACTGTAAAAAACAAAGAAAAAGGAGTAGGAAAGAAGAACAAGCCACAGAAGGTCGGCCGTGAGAGGGTTAAGAAGAAAATTCTGCAGGACTCCTATGATACTTCGACATCAGATGTTGACACGGACGAGTTATGCCAGAATGACGAAATTGACGACGTAGAAGGTGGCGGTAACTTATGCCTTGTATTTGGTGAATTCGGACGAGACAATGAAATATGGTACCGGTGCACTTCTTGTGGGCCCTGGGCTCATGCTGACTGTACTGGTTGGGACACTGCGCACAATTATGTGTGCGATAGGTGTTGATCACCATTGTCCACATGCTGATCACAATTGCCATCCGATGTTGACAATAGTGATCAAATTTAATTTTTTAATTTTTTTTTATTGTACCAAATTTAATCAACCAAATTGATAAAAGTTGATCTCAGTTGATAGTTAAGATAGTGAAGTTTTTAATAAAAATATTGCAATAAGTAGTTGGTTAATGGATTTGATTTTTTTTTCATTCTCGCTTAGGTGATCCCCATTATGTACATCTCCCCTACTCTTCTTTCATAGCACATACTGTAAAAGTTATTGGCAATAGTTTTATGACCGGCCGCCTGCCAGACGTCAACACTACTTGTGAATGTCATTGTTGACCAAACGGCATCAGAAGGAGTTGGCCTAGATCGACATAATGCTCTTAGCCGTCTTTTACGACATCCACGAGCAAAGTAAACGTTGGTAATATTCGTAGCCGCTACCACACAGCAAATATGGTAATAAAAAATTATAAATAAATGAGTGACGTAATTTATTACATCAGTTTTGCTCAGCTACGTCTCACAGCTATGCTTTGTACTACTTGCATAAAATAAGGTAAACAGATTTCTTTTTATTTTGCTCTTGTTGTTGACTCAATTCTTTTATTTTTACCACTGACTAAGTTTGACATGCCTAAGAGCCTTCAACCTAGCCTTAATTTGGGCTTAGTGTCAAATCACCACCAGTATTGCCCAAATGCAAAAACAAGACTCTCTACAAGAGTCCCGTAATGCTTCCTTAGACAGCATTTTACGATTCCTTTTAGCTATCAAAGAAAGTATTGTCAACATTTTGTATTCTTAATACCAGTACACGGGGAAATAATTTGATGTTATTTTATACAGTCTCATGATAGATAGGTGTGATTATAGCACCACTCCCGTTAAGTGGTATGTACCTAATTATTGATAGTTGTACAGTTAGTGACACTAGATGAATGGAATTTCATTAATTTAGTTTTTTCATTTCTATCAAAACAAGTGACTCTGTGTTATTCTAACAGTGAGAGTTGCAAGACTTGCGAGACTCGCATTTGAGCAGCTAATTACCACATCTTATATTAGTGATGCAAGCAGATACTCCAGCAATAGAAGCAAATCTTGGTATAATACCCTAGAGCAGGAGTGGCCAACAAGTCGATCGCGATCAACCGGTCGATCGTGCGACCATTTTTGGTCGATCACTCGCAAGTTCCATGAGAGGACGAATGTTGTTTTAATTCCCCTGGACATAAGTTTTTTAACCCATTAAATAAATATTCATGTATGTTGCTTATTTACCCATAAATCATGGAACTCGCAAGAGTGCACGTCAGTATAAAAGCACATTGCATAAACGTCCCCCTTCATACCTAAGAAATAGGTCGATCGCGACACAATTTTAAAATAAAAAGTAGATCTTATGTGCACAAAAGTTGGCCGCACCTGCCCTAGAGGCACACCTACCTACATTAATAGTGCCAGAACCACGCTGTTGACAGTTCTCTGTCTACAGCCGCGGGCCGGTCCGTCCAGGGTAGTACCACACTGAGCAGAAGATCAACGTCTGAGTAATGGGTATATGCTATAGCGCTTCGTTCGACTGAGTGGGTTTTGGGATTTTATTGGTACACAGTGGCCTAAGCTATGCTCTTGGTATTGCAAAGGTCCACGGGCGACAGTGACAGCATCAGGTGTGCTGCTTGCTCTTTTGTCACCATAAGCAATAAAAAAACCTATATGACCAGCGAGGCATAGTAGATGAATTCCTTTCCATCATGGAGTAGGGCCAATGTTGAGATGTATAGCTAGCGTAAATGGAAGAAAAAAAGTCAAAAAGGTTCGAACCCCGTTTGTGACATCATTTTTCGTTTCGTATCGGGTATTTATAAAAAAAAAAAAAAAAAAAAAAAAAAAGTCTCATTAAAAATGTATTATTGTTAAAAAGTGATTATTTTAAAATGGAAGGAAGGAAGATCCTCCACTTCTATCATGGTGAATCAATATACTGTACACCTTTTTTTTTTTTTTTTTTTTTTTATTGGTGGGCTATGGGTGCGTCTCGCCCCGCTGAATCGGTCCGGGGTGACGGAAAGGCGGCGCGTGACCCCACAGACCCACCGTAAAACCTTCTCTCTTCGCCGTGCGAGCGGACCATCGGTACTCGATTTTAACTTCGGTGGCCAGTACACCTCAAGAAAGGAAGGAATACGTAATAGGATCAAGAAATTACTTAAGTGATGAGATGCCTCCAGAACTCCAACTTGCAATTTTTTTCACAGAAATTCGAATAATGCCTGACTATCTCAGAATGCTTTGACATTAAATGCGCATTTGCCGTAGGAATGTGGTGGGTCTACCATCTTTCCTCTATTTTAAAATAATAATGGATTCCTGTTATGTATTCAACCGTGTGGTGACGGAGTAAAAATACAATTCACCACCCCCTATCTTACCCGTGGGTGATCGTAAGAGACGACTAAGGGATATAAAACGCATATGACATTTAAAACCCTATACCAACACGTCTGACCAGCGCGGTATAGTAGGTCAATTTCCCTCTTATTATAGAGAAGGCTTGAACCCAACAGTGGGACATATATGAGCTAAGATGATGATGTAAAAAAATAAAACAAAACTTAAATTCCACTGTTTTATATTATTTCTTAAATAACTATTGTTACTTTAATTACTTATAAACTACGGTCAAAAATAAAAATACATTAAACTAATTTAATATACAACAGATTTTCTGGCGAAACAAAAGTCGCTATTTACAATTTTCACGCTTGCAACGCAAGATTATGCAAGAATACAAAAACTGTTTAAATAAGTGTAATCTTGCTAAATTCTTGCATATTCCTATACGCAATATCTTAATTAATTAAATAAAAAAAACTGCTTTCACCTTTTATTAGGACAAAAATATTTTTTGGAAATATTAAATAGAGGTTATTGAAATATTATTTATCTATATGACAATGACAATTTTCCAAATCAAAAAAAAATTGAAAATCCATATTTAAAATAGTTTAAATCAACGCCATCTATTATTGTTCTCGTATATTAAACAATGTTCATTCCAAATCAGTGATGAAATGGTTTACTACTGGTCGTTGGTGATGTTATTATATCCGCTAAGTGCCTCATAACCCATTGCGCGGCCACTCTTTGCTTTTTGAGCAGATCAAAACTATGTAACTAAGTAATATACTAATATTTCAAAACCTCATTATTTATTATTCCTTTTAGATATCTATATATACTGGCAAAGCTTCACAATGAAAATATTTAATTAGAACAAGCCATTATCGCGTAATATATACAATTGTTGGTCTCACAAAAAATAAGTTTTCCGGTTTGTTAAAGCAATTAAAACGCATGCATATCGCCTTAGGTATTTATAATTTTAATCTTTATACTCGTGTGTATTCATTCTATTACTGTAATAATAATATAAATTAAAGTTTGTAACTTTAATTACTATTAAGCTTTGCATAATCTTTGACAGTACTGATTGAAGAAAATCTTTCATTACCGTTAATTAGGGGGGCAGAGGCGATATGAGTGCAATAAAGTTATAAAATATATGCCATTTGGTTCGATAACTGTCTGCCATCTTGTAGGTAGTGGCATGTTCGCGTTGCTGTAGAAACTTTGTATTTTTTAATTTCATAATTTTATTTTTGGATAAATGTATTTTGAAACGTCGTTGTAAACCATCAATTGTATATATATCTCGCCAGCAATAAAAATATCCCACAGCCGTTTCTCGTATAGCTCGGTACAATTACTTAAGTTAAATGCAAACCCTTTGACCTAATTTAAACGTTATGTATTTTTTTTTTTCAAAGTTTTAAATTTACATTGTGAATCAACTGTTGTGTTATATATAAAATTGAAACTTATATTAAGTTCAAAAATTTATATACTGTTTAAAATTAAAATAAATATAAACCAAGTCTTAATCGGGGAATTACATTATTGAAGATTCATAAAGAATCGCATATATGGTAAATGGATATGGGACTTTCATATTATTAAAAGTTGATTAAAAATGAAGTTTAATATAATCAAGTAGAGAAGTTTTTTGTTTAAACAAATAGTAATTAATGTGTTGATAATTTCAGTGGACAGTTGTCCATTACATATTGTGGAATCCCATGTTGAAAAATTTGATGCCATCTCAATATCTTGTACCAAGTCTAAAGGTAATTTGCAACTATTTTTTTTTAATGAAACAAGGATTAATTACCTTATTACGGGGCAAGATTATATTTAAAACGATATACTAGAAATTAAAATAACAGTTTTCCGTTAAATAAATATTTTTCATATATTTCATGAATTTTTATTATTAATCGCCAAATTAATAATATTTCTTATTATATATAACACATCAGTACTGCGTGTTCACAAAAACTTTTAATTGTCAATATATAATACTAAAGGGGGTTAACTTTTTGCGATAGTATATAAAATTAAAATATTAAATAAATAGAAGGGTTGAAAGCTAACCACTTCGCTTTATTCGAATAAATATACTTTTTTATTTAAAAAAGCGGATTGTCTATGTGATACGTTTTTTATAAAAAAAAATATGCACCATAGTTTTTTTTTTCAAGTTTCTTTTTAAAGAAAGTTTCTTTTTATATATATAATTCTTTTTATATATATAAAGTTTCTTTTTATATATATATATATATATATATATATATATATATATATATATATATATAATTTTTCAGAATCTATATTAGTGAAATAAATTGTTATTTCATTATAGATTTTTTTATGATTTAACTGAAATTGTATTACATTGTTTTTTTGGTTTATAGAAAAAAACATTCTAAAAATATTTCTAGATTCGGCTGAAATAGTTTATTTTTTGTTGTCTTTAAAAAATACATACATTTATATGATATTATAAAATCCTTAAAATACAGATTCACTTATTTACATGCTGAAAATATTAAATAAATTCAAATTATAGTTATAAGCGCAATACGTTTTTAAACGTTTTTGAAAAAAAAATCGCTCTTTTTGAAGTGGAAATTATATATTATTCACTAGAGATTTTGTTCTTTTTTGTATGCTTAAGTTAATTGTTGTCTCGAGGTAGCCAACTCGTGCTACTGTGATCAAAAAAGGAATAAATATTTATGATTTATATTCAAGATGGCGATAGTATCATTTGAATTTTAATATTTTCAACAACGACATGAAATAAAACTATCGTTGTGATCACACACAGGTTAAGCGTAAGTTACTAAGTTATAGAAGTGATGGATGGCTGCGTAAAAACCGGATGAATGTGTGTAACCACAGCGGGCCTAACACAAAGTTCTTTTCTTTTAAATATATTTGAAATGAGTTTTTTTTTGTACTTTCTTTAAAACAGATGTACTTTTTGCATACTAATAATAAAATATTTTGTATTTTTCTTATTATGAACACAATTCCGTTCTATATCTAGAGAACAATACAGAAATCTGTTTTTAATTGTAATTTTTTTTTCAAATGTTTTGAGGTAATTCATCTTGCGCAACTTTTAATCTATGGTTAGCACTAAGTCTATGATAGGGTGAATCTATCTGTAGATCAAAACACAATTAAGTCTAAACTCGATTTAAATATAACAAAAAAACTTATGTGCAGAGAAATTTATTTAACACAATTAATACAACAAAGAGAAACTTTGAAATTTCCAGAATCAAAAATTACAGAAGGAATAACCGAAATTCAGAATAAAATATACTAAAAAATCTATAAATAATTTGGCTGTTTGTTAAATAAAAACTATCTATAACCTCATTGATGAATTAATTGTGCTATTGACATTTTTACGATTAAATTACAATTATTATTATATAAATACAAAAGACAAACTTAATGCTTAAGAGACAAAAAAAATATTTTACAATAAAACTTCTAAAATTACTTATTGCAACAATACGATGTCATAGACATCAAGTGTTTTTTTTTTACTTTTTTTATATAATCTATGGTATTTATGATATCAGTCGTTTGTGGCTTTTTTTTAATGTTTTGAAAACAATTTTCGTTGGTTAACCCAAATATCATTTTAGTATGTTTTATGACAAAAAAAATCTGCATTTTTTACAAAAAAAAATATATTATGATTTTTTTTTCAATTTGAAATGGAAACATATTTTAATATATTTTTGTAAAAAATGCAACTGAAACACACAATTTTAAATCACTAATCATAATCTAACTCAAAATGGAATTCTATTATTGTATCACAAACATTTTTTTATTAAACTTTCTTTTCAAAAGCATCAATCGCTTACACGTTCATATTGCTGTTGATGGTTTATAGATAACCCTATATTTAATAATAGATCATAGATAATACTCCTAGGCCTATGCAAGAAGCTTCGGTTTCTCAATCATTCCAAAGACAAAAAAAAAGTGATTATAAAACAAAATTACTTATATTTTTATCACTTCTTTTTTTTAAGTCAAGAAATAAATTTGTAAATACTAAACTATAGCTTTTGCTATATACATTTTGTTATATTTCGAAGCGTAATTATTATATATAATAAATATTGGTCCACTATTTTAAAGAAATATATAGGATATATAAATCGAAAAAATCCTTGTTTTAATTTTACTGTGACATTACCGTTAATGCAATTCCATTCAATATTTTTTGATTGAATAATATATTGTAGTCGCAGACATAAATACATACATATTACAGTAGGTATATTATATTATTAAACAATTGTTCATAGTTCTGCTGTTTAGATATTGCAAATTACTGCCGCCATCTTAAGTTCTGTATATAAATTTTACGTTAAAAAAAATGTCTTAACTGAACAAAGGCATTCGAATTATAATAATTTATTTAAATAAAAATAAACTTCTTGCATACGCCAATGGAAGCATTCAAAATCTATTTTTAAAAGGTTAAATTGGTTTTTACAGATGCATTATTTTTGACAGTTAGACATTGTTGAAATAAAAATCCGACATACATGTTAGAAACCACGAAGTATAGATACAAGGAGTCCGAACGGTATAGGCTTTTCCATAGTATTCATGTACACAATAATGGACCCAGATCTTAGTTCTCTTTTCTGCCACTAGCTGCGCTAGAGTTTAGGACGCACCGATGCTATTATTATTACACATAAACACGCGTCGGCTCGCGAATGGTGAATTTAATTAATTTAAATATAAAATTCCAAAGCTGTCTATAGCAACAAAACATTCCAGAGCTGTCAATAGTAACAAAATATTCCAGCGCTGTCAATAGCAACAAAACATTCCAGAGCTGTCAATAGCAACAAAACTTCCCGCGTAAACATTTAAACGAGTACTTCTTGAAAAGTGGCGCGCTCTAACGGCAAAAATTCTGTCCACTAAATTGAGACCATTCGTTCAACATTACGTTCGGACTCCTTGTATCTATATACTTCGTGTTAGAAATGATTAGTTGCCAACTGTCAAAATCAAATTGTGACGTCGGTCAATATCGTGTAAAAATCGTTTGTAAAAATGTTTCTTTTTTTAATTTTTAAAGTACAAACATAGGCGTGTTGGTTTTTTTATTTGTTTGAACTTATCCTACCATATATTGGAACGCGTTTATGGAGTTCATATGTCACTGCTCATAATGCTTCGCTTTTCTGTCCATATCGTCGTCCGATGTTCGATTCATTGGGTGATCTAGAAAAAAAAAAGAAGAATATGTAAAAAAAGGAGGAACTCCTTCGTATGAGGATAAAAACTTGAGACTATAAAAAAGGAAAAATATTTTTTTTTTATATTTAAAAGGTTTTTTAACCATAACTTCCTACATTTTAGGTAACACCTAATATAAGTAATATTTATAATAATATTTATATCGCTTTAGGTGTTATATAAAAAAATAATTTTATTTATTAAGAAAGAAAAAAAAAATATTTATATTGTCATATATGAGTTAGGTATTACCTATAAAGCTGTGTGGTAGCAGCTAAGAATACTACCAACCCTTACTTTGCTCGTGGATGTCGTAAAAGAGACTAACAGCTTTATAAGAACCGGGGCTAATTGCATCTGATGCCGTTTGGTCAACAATTACATTCCCAAGAAGGGTTGACGTCAGGCAGGCGGCCTGTATAACATCTCACTGCGATCGCCAACCCGCCTGTCATCAGTGGTGATTACGGCATTATCCCCTCATGATGAACAAAACAGAAATGACCCCCAATCACGGCAGCTCCAGTACCCTACGAGCTCATTCTGGTGGCGAGCCTAGTAGCGGTGGAGTAGCATCTGGCAGGCGGCCGGTCATAAAACTATTTCCAATAACTTTTACAATATGTACTATGAAAAAAGAGTACATATTGTATCTGCCCCAAGTAATTGGGATAAGAGTAGGAGAATGATGTATTACCTAAAAGTCGTTGGTGAAAATAGGCGTTAAACTAAACATTTAGTCTAAAAAGAGCTTTCAATGTCATGTGAATAAAAAAAAAATAATGAGACATACCTTGGTGTTGGGGCATTTTGGGTACCAGCACTACGTTGCCGTCAGCAGCCTGCTGCAGGGAATAGTGCTGAGAGGATACTGGCCTACCCTCCGGGTCACGCAGATTCTATATAAAATACAAATAAAAATACTGTATTTTTTACCCAAATTACCTACATTTAGCATTAAATATGCTTTTTTGGTTATTAGAAAAACTTATTTACGAGCGAAAAACGAATGTCACACGTGGGACTCGAACCCACACATATTCGGATTTTGTACCAATCATCGTACCACTTAATGTGAGCTGACGTATGAAAATCAATTTTCAGTTCGTATTTATTTATCGTATTTTTTGCAATTTTTTTTCCTTAAAATTTCATGGTATATTGTTTTTTTATAAAATAAGTTTACATGAACTAGATTAAAAAAAAAAACGAAAACGAAAAACCTTTTCAACTTAATTTAAATATTAAATTTTGAACATAAAAGGAGAGTTTCTCTTACCTGGAATACGTGTCTGTATAGGGCAGCAAATCTCTCTTTGACCCTCTGCCTCTCTGCCAGCAGGGAGGAGTGATCCCTCTGAGTGCGCAACTTCCTATCTCTAACGTTGCGAACCTCGTCTGCTAATGATGTTATCTGGTCCAATTTACGTTTGCGACAATTTTGGGCTGCAACCTGAAAAAATAACGTTTATTTGAAATAAAACTTTTTTTTACGGATTCTATCAGAGTTTATATTTTTTTTTTAATTTTACAGCGTTCATGGTTACGGGAGGACTAAGATGTCACACGTCCAACAAGTCATCGTTATTACAGAGATTTATTTAATCTACCCGCTACAGTATTAGTTATTAAATTTTCCCTCAAATTTTTAATACAAATTAATTGTTAGTACAAAATGAAAATGATTTTCAAATATCTGAAGGCAAGCTAGAATTTAAAACTATTATTTTACGCCTAAGTATTCGATAAAACAGTAGCCTAGATTTTTATCTCACATTTTTTTCTATAAACCAAAAAGATTTTGTTTATAGAAAAAAGATTTTTGATAATAGAAAAAAAATTGAAATCCTCTCTAATGTGAAGTAACAGTTGAGACAATCTTTGAAATATTGTGTCGACGTTACCTTATTTTTCCCCCTCCTCCTGATATCCCTGATGAGGGAGAGTTGCGCTTCGCTCAGATCGTGCTTGGATAGTCTTTCGTTGAATTCGTCCATGGGTAAGTTTATTATATCTTGAACTTCCAATGGTATACCTGTTAAAAGAAAAGGTATTTTAAAAAAAAATCCTTGGCAATGAAGTTGAGGATACATACTATGGGGGGCTTGGAATACAATAAGATTCCTTCTCCTTACGTTCCCATCATCATCTCAGCTCATATGTGTACCACGGCTGGATTGAAATCTCCTCCATAATGTGAGGGAAATTAACCTACTATACCACGCTGGTCAGACGTGTTGGTTATAGGGTTTTGTTTCGAGTTTTCCTCATCATGTATAGATGTCACATGCATATAATATCCCTTAGTCTTCTTTTACGATCACCTACGAATAAGATAGGGGGTGGTGAATTATATTCTTACTCCATTACTTTTATAGTTTTAAAATAAAAAAAAAAAATAAAAAGCGAGTTTAGGTGCATCTACATTTTCCCCAATTATTAAAAATATATCACTACTCAGATAGCTTATTGGTTACGATATCAATCCAAGTGTAGTATATTCGATTCCCAAGCCATAAAATACTTTGTGCTACCTTTAAATCGTTGTTTCAAGTTTGGTTATAATTTTCTCTTACGATCATCCATGGGTAAGATAGGGGGTGGTGAATTCTTTTCTTACTCCATCACCACATGGAAAATCCTCAATCAGATGAGGGAAATTAGCCCTAATATATCAACGCTGATAGGACGATAAGTTTATTTAGATTTTTCCTTCAATATCTTATATTATATATCCTTTAATAGATTTTTACGATAACAAATTAACAGAACTAGTTATGACGGATCTTATTGAGCTTAAACTTGGTTTATTAATAGGCAAACCAGAATATCGTCTCCTACTTTCAAAGCTCCATCATCCGAGAACCTCAGCACCATTTTTTTTTTTTTTCTTTTTCAATAAACCACCTCGCACTACGGCAATAATCCTTGTATTGTGGTGGGCCTTTACAAACATGCAATTAACACAGACAAATTACATCCAGACTCAGAACAACAGTTTCTAGATCGCAGAAAGTATTGTATTGAATCGAACCCACGCCATCTTAGCTACCACGCCACCTGTGCAGTCATTATACATGGGTGTTTCATATTTTAAATCACATATGTTTAAAAATACATATTTATTATGCGTCTAACATCTTTACAGCAGCTGACAAAGAGCTGATGACTTTGAAACCCAATTTTTTTAAGGCCTAAAGCAGTGTACGACACCATAAACCCGCCCTACAATGTATCTTTCGACGCTGTGCGGATAGGTCACTCGAGTGGAGCACTAAGGTCTGGACACACACCATCCGTTCCGTCCGGAACGAAAATCTGGCGCGTGGTCCCATACATACATACATACATATCATCACGCCATATCCCTTGCAGGGTAGGCAGAGAGGACAGAGTGCCGGTGAACTCTATCCTTGCATACTTCACTCGCTTCCTCAACATTCATAAAAACATGGTCCCATAACTCACAGTATTTGCTTCCCATCGCTATTGAGCCGGCCATATGTACCGATTGCTTACATGGCCGTGGCCAGCCCGGTGGGGACTTTGAAACCCCCTAAACAAATATTCATAAATACAAATAATAAACTAATACTAGTAATAAAAAAAGATTCACTAACACACACCTAACGCCTTCGCTCTCTTCTCGTCTCTAGTCAGGTGCTGCCCGCTGCTGGTTGCTGAAGAGCCTCCATCCGACATGGAGCCATCCGTCAGTCGTCTCACTGTAGAAAAAGGAAATCATTATCATCTCGGCTCATATATGTCCCACTGTTGCGCTCGAACCTTCTCCAAAACAGGAACGTCTTGGTATAAGGTTTGGTTTCGAGTTTTCCTTGCACACGTTTTATTTGAATATTATATCCCTTAGTTTTCTTTTACGACTCCCATGGGCAAGATAGGGGGTGGCGACTTTTCTATTATCACACAGAAAATATAACATAAAAAATACCAATAAAACTGTAAGTATACTTTTTCTAAATTATTTTTTTATCTCATAGTTTAACTTTTTGTGAAAATCGTAAGGTTTATTAGGATATGCCAGTAGATGGAGTTATTTTTTATTTATTTATATTGGGGATAATAGTTAAAATTAACAAATTATTATCAAATGGTGAGTTATCATTAAATTTTTTGCCGTCCACTGCTGGATGTAAGCCTCTCCCACAGAAGACAGAATAGTGACGTAATTGAAGGTTTGGCAGGCGGGTTGGAAGATCGCAGTAGGTGTTTTTAGAAGATAGTTGTTAATGAAACCTCGATCAATTTTTACGATACCAGACAAACAAGGGGTGGCGTCCTACACCCCCCTTGGCTTGTAAAGACAAGGAGATACGTGAACGCATTTTTTATAGAGCAAAAAAAGAAAATGACTTACTTGAAGAAATCATTCAATAGTGGTAGGATAAAAGTGTGGTTTAACGTACCTCTTTTATCCCTGACGGCTGCTGGTCGTTGATCAGCGGCAGCGATGGGGGCGCTATATGTATGATTGTGTCGTACTCGCTCGGGGGTCGCGTACGTGAAGCGTCCAGGGGTCGTACCCACATTACTCTAGAACAATACACTGATGTATAAAATTTTCATTTTATGTAAACAATTTTTACGTCTTATGATGACAATCATTGCGACATTTTTCAATATCATTATCATTTCAGCTCACATACGCCCCACTATTCGAGCGTCCTCATCACCTGAAGGGAAATCGACCCACTATAGAGTCACACATACATTTAATTTCGAGTTTTCCTTATCTTGCATAGATGTTATTAACCATATAACCATATTTTATCCATTATTCGTCTTTTACGACATCCCCAGGAAAAATGCTGTATCCATGTCGTGCGGCGTTCCACAGGGGTCGGTTCTGGGGCCGACTCTGTGGGACATCGGGTACGACTGGGCGTTGAGAGGGAGTCTCCCCCCCGGACTGAGCGTGATATGCTACGCTGACGATACGCTCGTCACAGCCCGGGGCAGGACACTCGAAGAGGCGGCGAGCCTGGCCACTCTCGGCACCGAGGAGATGGTCGGGCGAATCGAGGCGCTGGGGCTCAGGGTGGCCCTAAATAAGACGGAGGCCCTATTGTTCCATGGGCCACGCGTAAGGCCGCCAATCGGCGTCTCGCTAGTCGTCAACTCCGTCCACATCAGCATCCAGGCCCATATGAAGTACTTGGGTCTGGTGCTCGACGGGCGATGGTGGTTCCGGGAGCATTTTCGCCGAATTGCTCCCCGGTTGGTCGGCGCGGCGTCCGCCCTTTCGCGGCTCATGCCGAACGTGGGCGGACCCAGCTTCGAGGGCCGACGGCTGTATGCGGGGGTGATCCGTTCTATGGCCATGTACGGCGCACCCGTGTGGGCGAGGGCTCTGAACGCCCAACTCAGGGCTGTTCTGTGGAGACCCCAGAGAGTCATGGCGGTCAGAGCCATTCGCGGGTACCGCACGGTATCGACCGAGGCGGCATGCCTACTGGCCGGGACACCCCCGTGGGACCTAGAGGCGGAGATGCTCTCCGACCTCTACCGGCGGGTGACCTCACTGCGCGACGAAGGTGGCTCCCCATCGCTGAGCGAGATAGCCACCTGGCGCGAGGACGCCCGCCGAGACGTCATCGCCCGTTGGGCTACGCGGCTGGAGAGGCCTAGACACGGTGTCGTCACCGTCGAGGCTCTCCGGCCCGTATTGATGGAGTGGATGGAGCGGCGGCACGGAGTCCTCTCCTTTCGACTGGTGCAGGTGTTGTCGGGGCACGGATGCTTCGGCTTTTACCTGCACACGGTCGCGTGTAGGGAGTGGACTTCGTTCTGCCACCATTGCAGCAGTGACGAGGACACGGCGCAACACACGCTGGAGGCGTGTCCGGGCTTTGACCGGCAGCGCCGTGACCTCGTCGCTGTTATCGGTGCCGACCTGACGCTGCCGGCTGTCGCGAGAGCGATGGTCGACAGCGTCAGGAACTGGGACGCGGTCGCCGCCTTCTGCGAGGCTGTCATCTCGCAGAAGGAGGCGGCGGAACGAGTCCGGGAGGAATCCCGCGACCCGGGCCGCCGTCAGCGGCCGGGGCGGCGCAGGCGCGAATACCTGCGCCTGATGCCGCCCTAACCGAGGCCTCGGGTGATCGGACCGGGGAATTGTCCGGTCACCCGACGTGAGGCCACCGCGTGAGGGCGACGCCCCGACGGCGAAATCTGTCGGGGCGTCGACGAGAGGAACCCGCGAGGGTAAACCGCCGGGCGGGCCACCGAAGTTAAAATCGAGTACCGGTGGTCCGCTCGCACGGCGAAGAGAGAAGGTTTTACGGTGGGTCTATGGGGTCACGCGCCGCCTTTCCGTCACCCCGGACCGATTCAGCGGGGCGAGACGCACCCATAGCCCACCAATAAAAAAAAAAAAAAAAATAAGGAAAAATGCTGTATTGTATTCATACTTCGTCACCACACGAAGAATTATATCAATCCAACTTCTGACTGCGTAAAAAGTAGCTTTTTTTTAATTGTCGGTGGTGGCAAACGAGTCAGCAACACACCTGATGGTGACATTGTCGCTCAAAGACATATGCAATACCAGGGCATAGTTAGGCCACTGCCTACCGTGAAGAAAGTGATCGCTGAAAACGCATAGTTGACATCAGCATTCCTTCGTCAGCTTCTTTCAATATAAAAATTATCACTAAATTATTTTTGGATGATAAGTATCCTATGTGTTAAATCAGAAAATGTCTATCTGTATGCAATTTTTTATCCAAATCTGTTTAATGGTTTACGCGTGATCGAGTAATAAACATTCAAAAAATCTTTACAATTTTTTACATTTATAATAATAGATGGATGACCCATCCATCAACTGAAATCATGCCTGAACTGCAGTTAAAGAATTTGTAATGGTAGTCAGCCTGATGGCCGAAGGGGAGGTAATACGAGGTTATGGTATATTTAACATCACTCTATCTAGGGATGTTAAAAATCATCGATTTTTATTTAAATCGATTATTATTTTCTCATAACCGATTATTTATAATCGATTTTTATAAAAATTTTAGCTGAGATGGAAGGTACACCACTGATATAGAGCGAAGAGTGAATGAATTTTTATATTTATATAGGAAATGAAAAAAGAATTATGAATGAGGAAGCGAGTGAAGTATGCAAGGATAGAGTTCTCTGGCACTCTGTTCTCTCTGCCTAACCTGCAAGGGATATGGCGTGATGATATGTATGTATGTATGGATTTTTATAATAATAATAATCAATTTTTATTAAATCAATTATACGAATATAATTAACAATTTAAAGAAACATTCGACTTCATTTTTAGTTTTCAATTGGTTATTTTTTTTAATCATATAATTTTATTTAAGTTTTAATATGAATTTCTTAGGTTTATTAATGGTATATGAAAAGCATGTAGATTTTTAAATAATAGAAAAATTGTTTTTTTTCGTAGAAATTGAAAATTTGCTTTTATTAATATCGATATTTGACAAATCGATTAATATTGACTAAAGAAAAATCGATTTTTTTTCGTAGAAATTGATTATTTGCTTTTATTAAAATCGATTAATATTGGCTAGAGAAAAATCGATTTTTTTTAATTGTTCGAATCTTGTCCATCAATGTCACATCTAAGTTCTATAGTTATCCCAGACGTTTTGGACGTTCATCCAGCCTCTCGAAAAAAAAGACACAATAGGTCACGGATGGTGGACTAACCTGTAGTAATGCATGACTTGAATGTGCCGAATTCAAATCCAAAGCCGGTTGTAGACTCGTCATATGTGGTGGCGCCAATTGGTGACGAGGACCAAATTCAACTGTGAAAAAAAAGGCATAAGTTCAGAAGTGGGATTTCGTTAATATTTTCTCAACACGTATGCGCTCGATAATTAACTTAAATCTTTAAAGTTTTATCATCATTCCTTCCTAAACTTCCCAAGGAAGGATTTAATCTTCATGCTTAGCTTAGAAGGTTGTAATCTTCATGCTTAGCAGGCGGAATACGAAACCATACGAAGTTAGTGGAAAGCGCTATTGTTCATTTCTATGATGACCCTCTTGTCCAACAGATCACCCCTATAACTAACCTTAAGGTAACCAATAAAAAAATAAATAATGTAATTTAAAAATAATCCTCAAGGTATCCTCTTAGCAATAAAAATAATCATTTATAGCTTATTTGTAATGGGGGACTTTACAAATATACGATTAAAGTAAATAAATAATGACCCAGACTCAACACCAGGATCATATAGAGAACTATCCAGCGTGAGATCGAACCCAACAACACACGAAATAAGAGTCATCAATCCATTACACCTGTTTGTACATTAAAAATATGTATATATTGATATACTGGGTGGAAGTGGACCGCTCCCGAAAACAAAGACAGGTAATCCTACTAGTCCTACTTGTAATGATAGGCTAGAAAAAATAATCGATCAGGATGAAAAAAGAAATTTTTTTTTCACAAATATTTTTAAGTTTTTTTTACATTCCATCGTATTAGAACAGTGCCGTGTAACGATAACTCGATAAAAAATACGTAACTATACCTACTCGGATGAGAAAAGACGCAATCTATTCAAAACTCACGACCATATGTTCAAGAGTTCAACGACCTCTCGTGGTGAAAAAAATTTTTTTTTTTCACCGAATCGATTTTTTTTCTAGCCTATCACTACATGTAGAACTAATAGGGTTACCTATCTTTGTTTTCGGGAGCGGTCCACTTCCACCCTGTATATAGCGGGAGAACCACGCTGTTGACAGTTCTCTGTCTACAGCCGCGGGCCGGTCCGTTCGATGTAGTACCACACTGAGCAGAAGATCGACGTCTGAGTAATGGCAATGTGCTATTGCGCTTCGTTCGATGAGCGAGAAAGCTGGAAGCTTAACTGTGTGGGTTTGGGGATTTCATTGGTAGGCTTGGTATTGCAAAGGTCCATGGGCGGCAGTGACACTTACCATCAGGTGCGCTGCTTGCTCGTTTGCCACCATAAGCAATAAAAATAAAAATATATATATAGAAAGATTTAGCTGAGACATAAAAATCAGATGTTACAATCATAATGGTAGTACTTACCGTTATGCATGTGCATGTTCTCGTGGTGATAGGCCTGTTCAGGGCATTCGTATTTAACGACTCCTGGACGTGGTACAGGTTCCATGGGTGGAGCGGCTGGGGGTTCCTATTAGCAAAAAAATTTTTTTTTTTGTATTATTAAAATTAACGTCAAAAATAATTCTTACGAGATATATTTATACCATTATTATAAATACTGAGAAATCATCATCATCATCATCATCATCATCACAGCCCATAAATGTCCCACTATAGGGCTCGGGCTGGAATGTCGGGTAGATGGCACACGTCTCCTTAAGATACGTAAATATAATACGATGCGAGAATTGAGTGTCTTAGTTGTGTTCTTGTTCACGGTGGTGTAAGTGGCAGCACGATGGGATCGGATTTCCAATACGTGTGGATTCGTATCCCACTTGTGACTATCATTTTTACATGTACGTATGGCAAATAGTTTTATGACCAGCCGTTTAGCTGATCAATTCCCTTGATCTCTTCCATCAGATGGAGTTGGTGTAAAGCTCTTAGTCGACTTTTACGACATCCACGAGCAATTTAAGTGTTGGTAGTATTCGTAGCCGAGAGTTAAATTTGCTGTTTCATTATAGGATTTTTTTTATATATTAATAAATTACCTGAAAGCATCGTTTGCCGAACATGTGGTGTTTCTTTTGTGGCTGGTGTGGAGCTGATCGTTCGCGTCCGTATGCCGCGTCGTATGGTCGAAATTTAGAACTAGAGAAATAAAATATTAATTTAGGCTACGGTGGATAATAATATTTTGTTTGGGGTAGAAATTGGATCCTCTTTTCAGGCTTTGATTCAACCATACACCGTATTAGACGTATGGTGGGGATTGGTAGAGCGGTGTGGAATCTTTGCCCTATTGTCTTTCTTATAAACATATAAAAATATGTCATTAAAACTAATTTTAGGGACACAATTTGATTTATTTTTCAATCATTTCATCATCATCATTCTCCAGCTCATATCTCAATGAATCCTGGTTGACGCCAATATGTACTCGTACATATTACAAAAATTATTGGCAATAGTTGTTATGACCAGCCGCTTGTGTGACGTCAACAGTACTTGTGAATGTAATTATTGAACAACAGCATCAGCTCTTAGTCATCTTTTATGACATCCACGAGCAAAGTAAGGGTTGGTTGTATTCTTAGCTGCTACTACACAGCATTGATTGCTTTTTTTTATTATTAATAATACTTAAAAAAATATTTATTTTTATAAAATCGTTTTCTCTTCCAATTTTCTTAAAAAAAAACTATGGTCAAAATTTTATTAACTAATATTGTAGCGGGAATTTAAAAAAAAACCTCTGCAATAACGAGGACTTATTGAACGAGAAATATCTTAATCCTCCAGTCATATGAATGCTAAAAATTTATTGAAATGACAGGCAAGTCGTTCTTCTTCTTTTTATGTATTGGCAATCAGCTACTTATACGAGCCATTTTTGCCAGTGTCGAGTTATAATTATCTTCACGTTCTTAATCTCTTCAGGTTAGTCATTGTCTGTCAGTCAGTCGAATTGTCGCCCTCAACAGTGCTATGGTGACACTGTTAATGGTATGTTGTAGGAATTTTGATGGAAAACGAAAACGTTGTAAAGCACTTTTATATGATATTCACTACATCCCAACTGTTCTGTCACATCATATTACATAAAATACCATAAAAATTATCTAATATAACACGTTAAAACACTAAGATATCGAATATAATACAAGAGCACAACATGACGTTTTAGATTCTCGCCAAAAGTCCAGGCAAGTCGTTGTAGGACTACGCTGTTGACAGTTCCCTGTCTACAGCCGCGGGTCGGTCCGTCTGGGGTAGTACTACACTGAGCAGAAGATCGACGTCTGAGTAATGGCAATGTGCTATTGCGCTTCGTTCGGTGAGCGAGAGAGCCGGCAACCCAACTGGGTGGGTTTGAGGATTTTATTAGTAGGCAGCGGCGTAGTTATACCCTTGGTATCGCAAAGGTCCATGGGCAGCAGTAACACTTACCATTAGATGTACTGCTTCCTCATTTACCATCATAAGCAATAAAAAAAAATAGCTATACAACGAATAGTTTACCTGTGGAACTCTTGAGCAGAATCGCTACCGTCACACCATTCTCCATCTGATAAAGATGGAACCCTTTCAGACCCCATGGACGATACAGCACTGTCTGAAGCCGAATCACGTTCTATATAAAAAGAGAAATATAGGAACTTAAAATTTCACGTCAGACACAGGTAATTGTAGAGATAACTATGCCAAATGTTATGAATTCGATTCCCACGACAACAATTTGTACATACATACATACATATCATCACGTCATATCCCTTGCAGGGTAAGCAGGGAGAACAGAGTGCCAGAGAACTCTATCCTTGCATACTTCACTCGCTTCCTCAACATTCATAATTCTCTTCAAACACGCTCGCCGGTTTCGGTGACTCTTGACTCCATCTACCTTCAGCACGTGACCAATCTGGTCTAGGTAAGTTAGTCTCGGTCTCCTCCGGTACCTACGATCCTCCGGTACCTACATCCTGGATGTAAGGATGTAGGATTGTTCCAAGTCTTAGTGTAATTTGTGTCTGCTAAATTATATATTTGTATAATCCCCCTGCAATACAAGAAGTCATTCCTTAGAAACCTACACCAAGTTTTATTTAAAAAAAAAAAAATACGAAACGCGGAGAGAAATCTAAGATTGACAGTCACTCGTGTTTTAAATGTTACGGTAGCACAACAAAAATGAGTTATATGGTTTACTAGAGTCAGCCTGCAAGTTATTCTGTACTAGGTTTGTTTGTATAAAATGGAACAGGTTCCAATATATCCTCACCTGTGACCATCATATGCGAGTGGCTGTGATGAGGTGGGTGATGTACACCAGCGCCATCCAGCATCCTCATCGTGTACATTCCTGTAACAAAATAAAAGAGAACTTTAGCAAAAAAAAAATCTAATTTATTTTTTTTGTAATAAAATCTAATGCCAGTATCGATTTAAAATTATCTTCACACAATATCAGTTCATTCACATCTTTAGTCTTTTCAAATTACGTCAGTATCCGTTAGTAAGTCAAATCGTCACCTTCAACGGTGCTATGGCCACACTTTTTAATGGTATCTGCAAATTTGAATAAAAAACGAAAACATTTATAAAGCACTGTATTAACATACATACTACACTCTAGCATTTTCTCCGCATCACATTAAATAAAATGCCATCAAAATTATTTAATATAACACGTTCAAACACTAAGATATTGAATATAATACAAGATCAATATAAGACGCTTTCTCATGTCTCCCAAAAGTCCCCCCTATCAATACTTAAGATTACCTAGTATTTTTATTATACGGTATAAACAACATTTCTAGGCTTTTGGTGGCAAACGAGCAGACAGCACACCTGATGGTAAATGTCACAGCCGCCCATAGACCTTTGCAATTCTAAGGGTATAGCTAAGCCGCTGCCTACCAATACAAACCCCAAACCCACCAAGTTGGCCTTCCGGCTCTCTCGCTCGAACGAAGCGCAATAGCACATTGCCATTACTCAGACGTCGATCTTCTGCTCAGTGTGGTACTACCCCGGACGGACCGGCCCGCGGCTGTAGACAGAGAACTGTCAACAGCGTGGTCCTACCACAAATAAATTTACAGTAATAAATCCTTTCCTAATTGTTATTAAAGAGAAACTTTTTAGAAAGCTTTGAAATTTTATTCTGCGTAATTTTTGTGAAGAACATTAATTAGTTCTTCACAAAAATTACGCAGAATAAAATTTGTGACTTAATCGATAGAAGATTTATTTTTTAATTATATAAGATACTAGCTTCTGCCCGCGGCTTTGCCCGCGTAAAAGGTTACTTTCCTTAAGTTTTTCATCACCTGTTTCTATTTTATCCCCTTAAGGGTATTTTTTTTACAAAATGTTAATGTCATATTTATTTACATCTAATCAATAGCCAAAAAATAAGTTTCAAGCTTCTGGCTTTAAAAATGACTATAATTCTTTACAACTTTTCATCCCCCTTTACAACCCTTTTTTTTATTAAAAAGTAGCCTATGTCCTTTGTCAAGCTCTAGACTATCTGTGTACCAAATTTCATTTAGATCGGTTCAGTAGTTTTGGCGTGAAAGAGCGACATACAGACAGAGTTACTTTCGCATTTATAATATTAAGTAAGGATTATTAAATTCTTGCTGTGTGATAACGGCTACGAATACTACCAACCCTTACTTTGCTCGTGGGTGTCGTAAAAGACGACTAAGTGCTTTATATCAACTTGGACCAATTACTGATGCCGTTTGGTCAACAATTACATTCACAAGTACTGTTGACGTCTGACAGGCGGCCGGTCATAACAACTATTGTCAATAACTTTTGTAATATGTACGAGTACAGATGAACGTCGACCATAAGTAATTGGGATAAGAGCTGATGAATGATCAGGCAGCCATTACTAAATTCAATTCAGATAGATAATGATATATACAGTATGAAATTATTTTCATATTTTCACATACAAACAACAAAATAAAATATGCCACACGAAGCCGGCAATGACAGCTATTTAGTTAACAGTTACATAAGAATGAAATGCAACATAAATTTCATAAATAGTTAAAAACTTGATTAGGGCCGTTCATAAATTACGTAAGGGATTTTGAAGAATGATTTGGCTTAACCGTAAGACATCATAAGATTGCAACTACTACCCCCTGCTACTTAATAAGAATTTTTGTAAGAAAAGACTCCATTGATCAAATATAACTCCGTTTATTCCGAAAATATCTTTTAATACAATCTTCTCACAAGTAGGTATCATTAACTCACTGCAATAACATTAATCTTACTAAACTATCACAGTTTTGACTAAAATTAGTCATTTTTAATTTAATATCTTACATAATGTTCACTATTTTTTTATTTAATGTCCCACTGTTGGGCTCGGGCCTCCTCCGTAATGGGAGGGAAATTAGCATACTAGACCGCGCTGGTCAGACGTGTGGTATAGGGTTTTGTTTCGAGTTTTCCATCTCTTGCATAGATGTTATATGCCTTTTATATCCCTTAGTCGTCTCGTACGATCACCCAGGAGTAAAATATGGGGTGATGAATAGTATTCTTACTCCGTCACCACACGGAAAGAAAATAACCTGAAATAAACTGAAAAAGCTATGAAGCCTGAAAATAACCTACCTAGCAATGCTAAAAATTTCAGTAATTTTCACAAATACCTTTTTAAAATTTTAATTGTTTAAAAAAGAAAAAGTGGTAACACCACTTTCTTTTTTTTTTTCTTAGTATGAGGGCCTGGTATGATTAATAATAAAATAGACAGTATATAAAATTAAAAACACTTATAAAATATATAGTTTTATATATAATATGATAACTTGTGGTAGTGACCATGATAGAAATTTTATTGATAAGCAAATATATCCACGCCTAGATCATGACTGTATCTATTTATTTATAAATATTAAAGCTGATTGACTGATTAATCAAAGCCGAACCAAAACTATTAAAACTGGAAACGTGAAACTCACTGTAGCTTCATTTTAAATATAAGCTCAATATGAAATTATTCTACGAAATTCAATCCTAGAATAAAACGGGGTAGTAAAGTTTGTATGAAAAGGAGGAAAAAAATATCTTTATTCATTTTTCAAAATTAAGCACAAATACTCAATATTACTGACTGTTACAGCTTAATTTTAAGACGTATAAACTCAGTATGAAAGTATTCTATGAAATTTAATCCTAGAGGGCATAATACGGGGTAGTAAAGTTTGTATGAAAAGAAGAAAAAAATAAACTTTATACATTGTTTTCGAATTTAAACACAAATACTCGATTTATAAAAACCCTATCACGAAGCGAAAAATGATGTCACAAGTGGGATTCGAACCCACACCTATTGGTATTCCGGCCCAATCGTGCTGCCACTTACACCACCGTGAACTATTGTAGGACATTCAAATCTCGCTTCGTATTTCGCTTCGTAATCGGGTTTTTTATAAATAATTAAGCATATTAAATGCTAAATTTCAATAATTTGAACAAATACTCGATATTTCAGCATTTATCAATTTTCATCTTCTAAGGGTTTAATATTAGGGATATAATATGCATATAACTTCTATATAAAAGATGGAAAACTCGAAATAAAACCCTATACCAACCCGTCTAACAAGCGATCAATTTCTCTGTCATTACGGAAAAGGTTTCGAGGCCAGTAGAGTATTTGAGATAAAAAGACGATAATAAAAAAAGAGCAATCCCAAAAGTCGTTTTTTTTTTCATTACCGCGATACAATGACCATGAAATATAAAAACAATGTTGTTTTTATGTTAATATGTAGTCATTGAATGAATCATACAACTGATAGGAAAATTAAACTGTATGATAGAAGGACAAAGCTACGTCCACATTGAATCTATGGTTCTGTCACGTCCTTTCAAGAACGAATGATTTAAAGTGACATTTTAAAAATTTTTTAGTCGTTGCAATAATAAAAAATAAGGTTATTTTTATCAGCTAATAATAAGGCTTAAGCTAATAAAAGATTAAAAAATGCTTGAACGGCTTGTTCCAAATTATTTGAACTTGTAATCATTTTTTTTATGTCCTACTTCCTGTTTGTAGATTTTCACATGTATATATCAGGGAATGTACTCATATTATGTAACCCATTTTCAACCCTCTCCTCTCTGTGTCAAGAAATGTATATGACTAAGTCTCAATTTTATTAAAGGACGTTGTTTTCTTCTCATCTCATCTTTTCAATCGCGCTACTTTTAAATTTGATACGCAAATTCATCATTGTGTTATACTGCCGTGTATATATTAAACATGGTAAAAATTAAAAACATACATACATACATACACATACATATCATCACGCCATATCCCTTGCAGGGTAGGCAGAGAGAACAGAGTGCCAGAGAACTCTATCTCTGCATACTTCACTCGCTTCCTCAACATTCATAATTCTCTTCATACACGCTCGCCGGTTTCGGAGACTCTTGACTCCACCTTCCTTCAGTACATGACCGATCTGGTCTAGGTAGGTTAGTCTCGGTCTCCCTCGGTACCTACATCCTTCCACTTTCGCATTGTATATCTTCTTAACCAGGCGTTCGTTCGGCATTCTTTCCACATGTCCGAACCATCGGAGCATTCCCTTTCGCATCTTTACACCAATACATTATATATATATATATATATATATATATATATATATATATATATATATATATATATATATATATTAAACATGGTAAAAATTAAAAACAAATATTAAAAAAAGAACTACAAAACTTACTTTGAAATAGATATTCATGAAACAATCCAAGCCAATTAATCTCGCACATATATAACCCAATTTAAAAAAAAAATACAAAAAAAAAAATGTAAACAAATTTAAAGTGCACGCAAATAAGTCAAACTCACGATGATTTGTGCAAAAAATATAAAATTTGGTAACATGTGGTGGGAGAGGGGGGCACTGGTACTTATTCGTCGAAGATAACACAAAAGCAACTAATAATAATCTTATCAAACTCTTTATCTAATATTTTGGTTGTAGGTAGTTTTTTTTTGTCGAGCTGTAATGACAAACAATATATATATATATATATTTTTAATTGACATGACGCAACAGTTACTAAGCCTATAAGCGTGAATTTAAAAAAAAAGGTCACAAAATTGATTCTTAAAAGTCACACGAGTATATGGAATATGAAAAAAAATATTGTATAGCTCATAATGATGTGTTTAGATGATGCTTTGCTGCCGAAATGCTGGATGCTGCTGCCGAAAAAAAGTTACCATTTTCTAAAAAAAAAAAATTATTTAACAAAAAAATTTCAATTAACTTTTTTTTTTATAAAGTTAAGGTATTTTTTATATCAATTTCTTTAGAACAATTTAGCAAATATACTTATATATATATAAAACAAATTGTATCGCCGTCCGTTTGTCTGTACGCTTGTATGTCATGACAATTGACGCCAGCATACACAATTCAGAATAAATTATTTTATATCTTAAAAACCCTATTAAACTCGGTATAACAGATATTATTAAAAATTACTGAATTTTCAACAGATCGTCGAGATGTTTTTATCGCTTTTCCTCATACCCACAATAAGATACTTCCGTTTCTTATACAGTTTTCAGTACCTATTATTAATTCTGTTCAGTGAGAATGTCTTTTATCATAAAAAAAATAATGCACGTGCGTGAGGCGTGCACCATCATTACATAATTTTAAAATGGATAATATGTCGTTGTAATTTTTATCGATCCTATTTTAACATAACAACGGTACTACAAAATTGCTTGTAATTTTTTTTATATACACTAAAATATACTTAGAAACTTAATATTTCATACTCATTACAATATAGCGCTTTTAATATATCATAACAAAATGATATTACGCTTCGATAAAATAATTCTACTTAAAAATCTGCTTGTCACGATGACTTTACTTTTTATCAGTTTCATTTTATACATTATCTACTTACGTGACATCACGAGATTGGCAACACTGATAAAAACAATACAGCAAAGGCGTTGGCAACATGCATTTTGGGGAGGAAAAATATTTAAATTTAAAAAAATCAAAAAAGAAAATTGAAAATTTTATATTTAGAAATTGAAAACGAAAAAAAAAATTTCTAAATATTAAATTAAATTTAAAAAATATATAAAGATTAAATTAGAATAAAATCTATTAATCATTATTAATATGAATATCAATGGCAAAGCATTATTCCGAATTTTTGTTATTTTAATAGTTGCTATGCGATCAGTGACTACGCAGAACGTTTGACGATCATTCTCTCTATATTTGGACTAATTTGCCAACATTTAGACACTGCTCAGCTCCCATTTATTGTAGCTTCGTGTATTATATCTTACAATCTTTCTTAATAAATAATCTGGTCTGACACAGATTTTTTTTTAATTTAAATTAGATAATAACCCAATACATTTAATAAAATTATCATTCACCTACTCTTATCTCAATTACTTGGGGTCGATACAATATGTATTCTTAATTATTTCATAGTACATATTGTAAAAGTTATTGTCAATAGTTTTATGACCGGCCCCCTGTCAAACGTCAAACCTCCTTGGTATGTAATTGTTGACCAAATAGCATCAGATGAAGTTGGCCCAGGTCCTAAGGCTTTTAGTCGTTTTTTACGACATCCACGAGCAAAGTAAGGGTTGGTAGTATTCGTAGCCGCTACCACACAGCATAATATATTTAATGAAAAACAACCAAAATATATTAAAAAAGAAATGGGTGCGTGTACTTATATACGCGAAGTGAGAAGTTATACCTCTTTGGCATCATTAAAAAGTATTTTTTAATTGAATGCAAATAATTAATTACAATAAAATAATAAAAGGACTGCAAAATTATATTTTTTCACTAATATTTACGAAGAATAAACAATATTAATCAAAATATTTAATTCAAATCACAACTGAATATAAATTATTTGCACGTATATAATTCGCACTTGTATGAAACTAAAACACGTGTTATGAATGTAGAAGTGAAGCACACGCATTTTATTTGCGGCCAACTTCAACCTGTTAATTTTATGTTACAGTGATGCGCGCGCATATTAAAATTTCCCTTTCATATTTTTTTCATAACGCGCCTAAAGAAAAAAAACTTCAAAAACAAAATACAAGATACATATTACGCTATCTGTGTGGTGACGGAGTAAGAATACAAATGAACACCCCCTATCTTACCCGTGGGTGATCGTAAGAGGTCGTCTCTTACGATCATGATCATAAGGTATACAAAAAGTATATAGCATCTATGTAAGAGAAGGAAAGGGAAACTCGAAATAAAACTATAGCAACACGTCTGACTAGCGTGGTATAGTAGGTCAATGTCCCTCCCATTAAGGAGGAGGCTCGAGCCTAACAGTGAGATATATTATGAGCTGAGATGATGATTAGGCTATGGCGGCTACGAATACCTATTACCATTGCTCATGAGTGTCGTACAAGACAACTGACATCTTTAAATTGACCTAGGACAACTCCATCTGATGCCGTTTGGTCAACAATTACATTCACTATGACATCAAACAGGCGGCTGGTCATAAAACTATTGTCAATTTTTTTGCAATATGTACAACGGAAGTACATATTAAGGGCCGTCCATTAATCACGTGAGGTTTTTCGTTTGGAGAGCAGTTTGCCAAAAATCACGAATTATCACAAGTGGGAAGGGGGTGTAGTAAGATATCACGTGTATTTATTTTTTCGTCAAACGAGCGTTTTCTAAATTGAAAAGCGCTGTGTAATGTGACTTTGACTTGCCGTTGCCAGGCAACGCACGAAGTTTGAAGTAGGTGATCTGTATAAAGACCTTTTTGCGAAGTATAAAAAAGCAAAAAATCGAGAATATAATGAGCTGTGGGCTACTTCTTTGTAGGTTCTAAAAACTCACGTGATGTTGGTGGGGGAGGGGGTCAGTCTTAAACCTCACCACGTATTACCAAGTGGGAATTGGTTAAAAAATACTTTAAAAAAAGATCACGTGATTAATGGACGTCCCCTTACTTTGACCACAAGTAATAGGAATAATTGCTGGATAATTATTATGATGGTAAAAATTATAATATCCTCTGTTGGACACGGCTTATTTAAGATGAGACTTATTATTAGTCCACCATATAACCCTGGCCAGACCGGTTGAGAATAAAGTTCAAAATTTATAAATATATATAATCAATCATTTTTTACAATACGCAAGAGAAAAGAAGTGTTGATAATAATCATTACTCTTACTCCGGATACTAATTTGTTATTTTTTTTATTTTTTTAATTATTATTAAACAGTGTGGTGACGGACGAAAATTATTATTATTTTTTTATTATATAATTATTTTATTATTATTAATTATAATATTTATAAAAATATTTATTAATTTTTGAGGTAATATGTATGCTTCAATATATTTTCTTTGCCATCGGATCATAAGTAAAAATTAACAATGAAATCCCGAAAGTTAACAAGATTTATGCAATATATTTTTACTTACGAGTTAATCTTTGTGGTAGCTGCTACGAATACTACCAACCCTTACTTTGCTCTTGGATGTTGTAAAAGACGACTAAGAGCCTTATAACGACCTGCGCGAACTACATCTGCTGCCTTTTGGGCAATAATTACATTCCTAAGGAGGGTTGACGTGTGGCAGGCGGCCGGTCATAAAACTATTGCCAATAACTTTAACAATATGTACTATGAAAGAAGAGTACATATTATATCGACCCCAAGTAATTGGGATAAGAGTAGGAGAATGATGACTTACGAGTTAATCATTATCACGTTAATATTAAAAGTGCCATGATATCGAGACAATATCAATTAAATTTTTAACAATTTATAAAATAGAATATCCGTGTGGTGACGAAGTAAGAATACATTTCAACACCCCCTGTCTTACCCGTGGGTGATCGTAAGAGACGACTAAGGGATATAAAAAGCATATAGCATCTATGCAAGAGACAGAAACTCTAAACAAAACCCTATACCAACACGTCTGACCAGCGCGGTATAGTAGGTTAATTTCCCTCCCATTACGGAGGAGGCCCGAGCCCAACAGTGGCACATATATGGGCTGAGATGATGATAATGATGATTAACATAAAAATATTGCAACGAAGTTCCTTATCGCGCGTTGTGAAAGGGGGCTAGACGGAAAAAATTCTTACGAAAAGTTGTCACGACACTTTTTGCTATAGTAAGCTATTGTAAGCTGTGCGGCGTCGCTCGTCGGCTCTCTTATAGAAAGCAAGCCAGATATTTTCATTTCTATTTCGCATTGAACAGTGTGGTGTCGCGACGATTTTTTTTATAGATAGACTGATTCAAGAGGAAGGTTTATATGTATAATATATGCATAATGTACTAGAGAAACACTGATAATTTTAGAGGTTTCTAATGTGATGTCGTAAATAAACACATTATTTTGCGCTTACATTGCAAACGCTGGCTGAACCCTACGAAATAGATCAAAATAAAGTACTACAGTATTATACAGCTTAAAAAGGCCTACAAAAAAGTCCGCGATGGTATATATCTATCTCTTAAGGATAACATACTATATCCATTTTAATACTTTAAAAAATGTTCTATTATAAAACGGTAATTGAAAAGCTATTTACACAGATACTGTATTAATCCTTATCATTTTAAATACATTAGTTGGCTTGAGCATTTCATGAAGATATTTTTTTTCCTTCAGACCATGCAAATTAAATCAATACCTTAAGAGATATAGCAAAATCAAAATAATGCGCAACGAAATTATTTTCGCCCGTGACCGGGCCGCGTGGCCGGCTCGCGTTCGAGCTCGGGGCCGAAAAGTTTTGGTAGTCTAGTGGAATTGTATATCCTATTATTAATATTATAAACGTGAAAGTTTGTAATAATGTATGGATGTGAACATGTTTATTGCTCTTTCACGTAAAAACTACTGAATGGATTTTGATGAAATTTATAGTAATATAGCTTGCACATCAGAATAACACATAGGCTATAATTTATAAAGATATTTTGCAAATTGGCTAAAATATAACGATAAAAATCGCTTAAGGCAGAAAAAAAATATATAATTAAAATAGAACTTCGATCCATCCGGGTGTCCCTTGACACCTCCGGTTGTGTATTTTAAAACGCATTTGTTATTCTTGATATTAACCTGGCTATTTGGGAGAGTATATAGGTCCCATCAGACGCACTTCTATAGGACGTGCTGTATAATATTGAAATGTGCATTAATTTATAGACAAGTGATTTTATGAATCCTATGGTAAAGTAAGTGGTATTGATATCTATACATCGCAATTCGCAAGTTTCTTGTTTTATATTGTCAAAAATTAAACTCTTAAAAAATGCTTCACGATTTTGCGTGTCATCCTTGCGCAGGGGCCATGCTAATCTTCTCTGTATCGTTCCAATTTTAGTATATGTACTGCCGAAGCAAGTACAGTAGTTTATTATAAATTTTAATATATATAGTTAAAATTTGCAAAAATTTCTATAGCGCGATTTAGACTCTAATACATGTCCTCTTAGAATCCATTAACTTTGTTACAGCGCCATCTAGTAATAGATTATGATCATATTTAAAAAAAATCTGAGTTACTCCCTAGTCGCGCCTAAAGAAGTTTTAAGTACTTCAAAAATATTATTATAACTTAAAAAAAATAAAATTTTATTACAATTCCTTCACTAATTAATCGAAAGGAACTTCATTCCATCCGGGTGTCCCTTGACACCTCTCGTTTTTTTTTTAAGCATTCTATCGTACTCTTGTGACTAGGAACTCTGAAAAATATTCTAAAATTAAGAAAATCGGTAAAAGAAATAATTACGTAAATATTAGTTATCAATATCTTACGTGGCAATCTACGGTTTTTAACAATTACATGACACTTGAGTAGGATACCGCACCGCATGTGACATCTGGTTGAGGATACTGTCTATTGATTTCAAGGGGGAGTTTCAAATATCAGCTTAAGGAAGATGCAAAAATTTAAAACGATACTGTCTACCCTTACTTTCATGGGGAAGCTGAAAATATAAGCTGAGAGTTCATACGTAAGAATCGAAAATTTAAAACACCAAGCTTTCTTACAAAGATTGCCATTATGAGGATAACCTCATTGCTGAGATCTATATCCAATATTTAGTACGATGAAGCCCTTTTTTTTGCGACGTCTGACCACACTTTGCTAAATCCGTCCGGGGCGACAGATGAAGCGCGCGACCCCATAGACTCGCCCCGCAATGTACCTCTCCACCTTTTAATAGTGGTAGGACCACGCTGTTGACAGTTTTCTGTCTACAGCCGCGGGCCGGTCCGTCCGGAGTAGTACACTCGCGCTTCGTTTGGTGAGCGAGAGAGCCGGAAGCCCAACTTTGGAGATTTTATTGGTAGGCAGCGGCTTAAGCTATCCATCCATCAGCCCATAAACGTCCACTGTTGGACATAGGTCTCCCCACGAGAATGCCATTCGAAACGGTCCTGTGCCACCTGCATCCAATGGTTTCCTGCGGCCTTGACAATGTCATCAGTCCACCGAGTAGTCGTCCTACGCTGCGTCGTCCGATTCGTGGTCACCACTCGAGAACCTTTCTTCCCCAACAGGTTGTCGGTTCGTCGAGCGATGTGGCTTGCCCATTGCCATTTCAACGTGCTAATTCTTCGGGCTATGTCGGTTACACCCGTTCTTCTACGGATTTCCGTATTCCGGATTTTATCACGTAGAGAAATACCGAGCATAGCCCATATGGAGAGCCATAGCACGCTGAGCGACTTTGAGCCTTTTTATGAGGCCGACATTTAGAGACCACGTTTCAGTGCCGTAAGTCATCGCTGGTAACACACACTGGTTATAAACCTTTGTTTTCAGACACTGCGGAATATTAGACTAGAAGATCCTCCTAAGTTTCCCGAACGCTGCCCAGCCGAGTTGGATTCGTCGGCTGACCTCTTTCTCGAAATTGGATCTACCTAATTGGACTGTTTGTCCTAGGTAAACATAGTGATCGACAACTTCGAGAATCGCCTTCCCAACCAGGACCCGTACAAAAATGACATGGGCATTAGACATGATTTTCGTCTTGTCCGTGTTCATTTGCAGCCCTACTAGTTGGGAGGCCTTGCTGAGGTCATTGAGCATGGTGCTAAGGTCCTCCAGGGATTCTGCCATGACTACGATATCATCTGCGAATCGAAGGTGAGTGATGTATTCGCCGTTGATGTTGATGCCAAGTCCGGTCCAGTCTAAGAGCTTGAAGACATCTTCCAGCACAGTGGTGAACAGTTTCGGAGAGATAACGTCTCCCTGTCTCACGCCTTTCTGCAACTGGATCGGTTTCGTACTTTTATCCTGGATGCGGACCGACATAGTAGCGTTTTTAAACAAGCACTTCAGCACTTCGATATATCGATAGTCAATTTGGCACCTCTGAAGGGACTGCAGAGCTGCCCAAGTTTCGACAGAATCAAAGACTTTCTCATAGTCCACAAACGCTAGACACAGAGGCCGATTATACTCCTCGGTCTTCTGTATAATCTGGCGTAGCGTATGGATGTGGTGTGTGTCACTATAACCTTTTCGGAGACCGCTTATTCGGGCGGCTGAAAGTCGTCTAGCTTGCGCGCGAGTCGGTTCGTAATGATTCTTGAAAACAATTTGTACACGTGGCTCAGGAGTGAGATGGGTCTGTAATTCTTTAAGAGCGTTTTATCGCCCTTCTTGAAAAACAGCACCACCACACTCCTGGTCCACGACTCTGGAACGTCGCCGAGAATGACAGGATTAAACAGCATCTGTAGGGCTTTTAAAATCGGCTTGCTGCCTGCCCTCAGGAGCTCTGTGGTAATTCCGTCATCTCCCGGTGCCTTTCCGTTCTTTAATTGTTTTAGAGCCATTCTGATCTCGAACAAGCTGACGTCCGGGATTTCTTCGGTATAGTGCCGAGTTAGCTTGGATCTGGGGTCTTGGACCAAGCCGAAAACAGGATTCAGGGATAATTTTTACAACTGCCCATAGAACCTTTCGACCTCTCCCAATATCTCACTCTGGGATGAAATAACAGTACCGTTATCGGTCTTCAGCTTAGTCATTTGGCTCTGCCCAATAGACAAATCTCGTACGAACACTTTGGAGCCTCGATTTCGCTCTATCGCCTCTTCGATACGCAATGTATTGAATCGCATAGATTTGGAGATTTGTCTATTAAGCTGCCTGAGTTCGGACCAATTGGCTGAAGACTGTACCGTCATTTCCTTTCTCCTCTCCATGAGTTTGAGAGTCTGGTCAGAAAGCTTTTTTGTTCTAGTTGCGCGACGGGCCTTGAGGAATTTTGAACCGACCGCGTGGACAGTTTCCACGAACCTGTTGTTCGTATCGTTAGAAGATTCGCAGTCTTCCAGGCATTGGATGGATTTCATCAAGCGAGACCGCTCGACTTTCGTACGAAGATTCATTGTGCCTCGAACCATCCGGTGATCACTCCCAGTTTTAATCCTGCTGATCACAGAGACATCATTGAATATTTGCCGTTTGTTCGTCAAGATGAAGTCTATCTCATTTTTAGTGGATCTATCGGGGCTAATCCAGGTCCACTTCCTTTGTGCCCGCTTCTTGAAGAAGGAGTTCATCATAAAGAAGCCTTCCTTCTCCAAAAAGTCGGCCACTTTTTGGCCCCTTTGGTTTCTCTGTCCAAATCCATATTGCCCCACTCTCAACTCATCGTCTGTCCTTTTACCTAGTTTTGCGTTGAAATCTTCCATAACTACCGTGAAGTGGGTTTTGGACGTGTGGATGGCTTTCCAGATGTCCTCGTATAAGGCCTCCACTGCGCCGTCGGAGTATGTCGAGGTCGGTGCGTAAACCTGTATGACCTTCAACGAATACCGTTTGGTAATTCTGAGTATAAGGTACGCTACCCTTGTCGACACACTCTCAATCCTCTCCACGTTGTCTACGAGAGACTTACGAAAGATAAACCATACACCGCCTTGGGATGGGTGATCTCCCTCCCGGTAGAAGAACAAGTTTCCAGACCGGAGGATTATCGTGCCCTCCCCCTCTTTTCGCACTTCTGATAATCCTACAATGTACCATCGGATTTTGCTCAATTCCTCTTCCAGCTCGATGACCCTCTCGTCGGTCCTACGCCTCCGAATGTTGTGTGTTACCAGGGCCAAGGGTCGATTGTTTTGGTAGCTGGATCGCGGCCGGGGATTTTTAGCATCCCCTGCCCCGCTACCAACAGGCCCGCTACCAAAATGAGCCCGTGGAACAGCGGTATTGCCGTGACTGGGGGCTGAGACTTTTTTGCGTTTTCCATATTTTTGGGGGGGACTGAAGCCATAATCGCCACGCTTGGCAGGCGGGTTGGCGATCGCGGTAGATGTTATGAAGTTTCCCGGGAGATAGCCGCTGCTCACTCTCCCGGTGTGACCCTTAGCCGGTTTTTACGACTCCCACGGGCAAGTAAGGGATGACAACAATTGTATTCTTTTCCCGTCACCACACGGCCTAAGCTATAACCTTGTGTATATATAGGTATTGCAAAGGTCCATGGGCGGCAGTGACACTTATCATCAGGTCTGCTGCTTGCTCGTTTGCCAACATCAGCAATAAAAAAAACGCCGTACGAGTGCCGGGTCTTTGTCGTCGGTGGCCATTATCTGCTTGCTAAGGTCTATATCCAATATTTAGATATTACAACTATGGTTTGATAGATAAATGGATAAAATAATCTTATTTAGACAATTGTTTATGCTCCCCAGTTGCTTATATTTGCACAGAGATAGGAGGTTAGTGGTAGGAACACACCGTTGACAATTCTCTGTCTACAGCCGCGGGCCGGTCCGTCTGGAGTAGTACCACACTGAGCAGAAGATCGACGTCTGAGTAATGGCAATGTGCTATTGTGTTTCGTTCGGTTAGCGAGAGAGCCGGAAGCCCAACTGAGTAGGTTTGAGGTTTGTATTGGTAGGCAGCGGCTATACCGTTGGTATTGCAAAGGTCCATGCGCGGCAGTAACACTTAACACGTTTACGTTTCTTACCATAAGCAATAAAAAAAAGGGTGCAGTCTCAGTAATATTGAAATTCAAGGGGTCAAGGGGTCAATGCTCATGCGAGACAGTAGTTTGTACGACACAATTTTTTTTTTTTGTTAATAGACACCACCCTTTTTTTTTTGTTTTTGCGGTGCGCTATGGACGTCCCACCCCGCCAAATCGGTCCGGGGTGACGGAAGAGGCGGCGCGCAACCCCATTAACCCACCCTGCAAGCACCTCTTCTTCGCCGTGCGAGCGGACCACCGGTAATAGACACCACCCTGCACTAAGGAAATAATCCTTGTATTGCGGGGGACTCTACAAACATATAATTAACGCAGACAAATTACACCCAGACTCAGAACATCACTATGTAGATAACACAAAGTATTATTCTGCGTGGGAATCGAACCCATGGCACTAGCACGGCAGGTCGGTATCTTAACCATTACGCCATCTGTCAAATCTATATAAGTCTATTTATTAATATGTGTCTTGGTTAAGTTATAATTGTGAAGTCTGTACGTATATATTCCTTCTTTTTTTGTATTAGCAATCAGCTACTTGTACGAGCCATTTTTGCCAGTGTCGAGTTATAATTTTCTTCACGGCTTTAGTCTTTTCATATCTAATATCTTTAAACGAGCAATTCTTGTATATGGTATAAATATATTTTCTGAATCTGTAGAAAACGGCATCAACAAATTTTTGAAATTTAACATTCAGGGGGTTCCGGGGATGACTAATCGATCTATTTATGTTTTATTTGTTGAAAATATTGTTTTCTCAATATTTTCAGACAATAAAAAATATAATTTTGCGTTGGCTGACAACTATTAATATATGGAGGCAAATTTTGACACTGTCATTGAAGACACCTCAATTGAATAATCGAGCAGTCTAATCGAGTCTGGTTCGGATCCTGTTTCCCCTTTTTTATTACTTTTTTTTATTATTATTATTTAATTAATTATTTTTATTATATTTAAAGATATCTTCAAAGATATTGAATATAATACAAGAGCATCACATGATACTTGCCCGCCAAATGTCGGAACATATTCCTTAGCTTGAAAAAAAAACACATACGATTTTACAAAATGACAGAGATCGAAGGAGTACCACTATACAGCCAAGCCTTTTGCTTAATTTTTACATATTCACATAAGTATCAAAATTGTATTTATAAATATATGATTAACATATACACCGAAATTTACACACATTTTTAAGTTGAGATATTTAAGTTGCTTTCTGTATGGTGACGGAGTAAGAATACAATTCACCACCCCTATCTTACACGTGGATGATCGTAAGAAACGACTAAGGGCATAAAAAACGCATATGATATCTATACAAGAGAAGAAAAACTCGAAACTAAACCCTATACCAACACGTCTGACCAGCGTGGTATAGTAGGTCAATTTCCCTCCCATTATAGAGGAGGCTCCAGCTCATCGGTGAGACGTATAACATCTGAAATGATGATGATGAATGATGATATTTAAGTGTACCTATTAAAAAAAAAACCTATACCAACCTAATCTATACCAACACGTCCACCCAGCGTGGTATAGTAGGTCAATTTTCCTCTCATTATGGAGGAGGCTTGAGCCCAACAGTGGGACATATATGAGCTGAGATGATGAGATGATGATTAAAAAGAAAAATCTTACCATCGTAAAACTTGTAATAGCTGTTCATAAATTCAACAGGATGCGGATATAAAATCTGACTTAAATATGGCGCCATAGAGTAATAAGGCGGATTATAGTATCTTGCAGCTGGCAAATCCATATTGAATCGGCCAATATCCGAGCGATCTATTATATATCTGTATATCTATATAGATACGAACAATTTAATAACTCTTGTTCATATATCTTGACCAATATTTCATTGATATTGATAATAAAAAAAAACAAACAGTTTTAAGTTCAAAAATTCTCATTAACGCAAATGTCAATTCGCAATTTCACTCGCAAATTCCATGACGTGGCTTAAGATACATGTAAATATTAAATCGTCATGATCTCAATGTAAATAGCGCCATTGTTCTATCATAATCAAATGTTTGTACATATTCAAGGATCGAAAAACAGTCTATATTTAAATGAGCATAAACAAAAGTTATATCTTTTAAGCACTGAAGTTGACACTCTTATCAATGATTCACAGGTTGTTCTTTGTCTTCTCAATGCCATACAGAATCTGCACATGCACAGACGACATTCACTATGCACCTTGCTACTTTGTACAGTCCTTTGGAAGAATGGCATCGGTATTCCTTTTCGATACGACGATTTAAAAAATCTCACTGAGCTGTCACACTTGTCAATGTCAAAATTTGGCGGTTGTAACAAATTAGACGAAAGTTTATTTTTTGATAATCACAACTTTTTTAAATACCATAAAGATTTATGTTTTATTTTTTTTAATAATATCACTTGACAATGTAACAAGGCATTACAAAGAGACGGTACACATACGAATAGATTCCCATGTTTAATTAAATAGATTTCATAAAAAAAAATTAAAACTTATAAGCATTATTTTGCAACGAATGCAAATTTATTTATTTTTTATTAACAAAAATTAATCAAATTTCACAAAAAAATAAACACAAGAACAAAAATTTAATAAAGAACAAAGGAAATTGGATTTTCTTTCTTTTAAAAATCACGTTAAAACACTTTCTTCTTGTTAGATTAGTTATAAAATGAGACCGGTTACGTTAAAAACAGTTTAATATAGATTCTTTGAGCAAACAATTGCTATCTTGTTGACACAATAAACACAGGTGTAAAATTATATCGTTGTGTAGGCATTCAATAACGCGAATGTTACGAATCTTATCTGTTTTATATTTCTAACTAAATCAACTAAACACACGCCGTTGTCTGCAAAACTTTAAATTCAAATTCATTTACATACATACATATCATCACGCCATATCCCTTGCAGGGTAGGCAGAGAGATCAGAGTGCCAGAGAACTCTATCTCTGCATACTTCACTCGCTTCCTCAACATTCATAATTCTCTTCATACACGCTCGCCGGTTTCGGAGACTCTTGACTCCACCTTCCTTCAGTACATGACCGATCTGGTCTAGGTAGGTTAGTCTCGGTCTCCCTCGGTACCTACATCCTTCCACTTTTGCATTGTATATCTTCTTAACCAGACGTTCGTTCGGCATTCTTTCCACATGTCCGAACCATCGGAGCATTCCCTTTCGCATCTTTACACCAATACTCTCTTTCATGCCTACTCGCTCTCTTACGTCGTCGTTACTAATGCGGTCGGTCAGCCTAACTCCACAGATTTTCCGCAGAGATCGCATTTCGACCGCATTAATTTTACTTTCATACTCTTTTCTGCATACCCAACTCTCGCTTCCATACAGTAATGTTGGGACAAGCACTGCGTTATGTATTGCTACACGTGCCTTCTGGCTTAGGTGGTGGCTGCCGAGAAGTTGCCCGAACGCTCCGTTCACTCTCAAATTCATTTATTACGTATAAATCCTGCGAGGGCACTTATATATTGTCAATTTTAACATTTTAATATAATAAACTATCACTGGATTGGTACGTAACCGCTACTGAGGAGATCCAGCAAGAAACTCAACCGGGTTTTTATTAGGTCCTTACATATGAAATTAGCGTTTTGTCGTACTGACCAATTTGATCTGAAATATCTCCTCTTTGGTTAAGAATTCCAAATTCAAATTTATAAATTCATTTAGCTGGTACATTTGAGTTTTGAAAACAGTCATTCATTTGTTTTTACCTCATTATTTTTTTTCTTTGGCGTCGCTTATTATCGCACAATGGAAAACATGAAATATCGGTATATTTTAGAGTACGAGTTTTACCATGGCACCAGTGCTGCAGAAACAGCTCGAAGGATTAATGATGTGTACGGCGCTGGTGTCACCAAAGAAAGCACGGTACGTTTTTGGTTTCAACGTTTTGGTTCTGAAAATTTCAACCTTCAGAACCAACCCCGTGGACGGCCGGAGACCAAAGTAGGAAATAAAAAATTAAAGGCAGTTGTGGAAGCGGATCCATCACGAAGCACTTCAGAGATAGCTGCAGGCTTCGGGGTAAGTGACAAAACTGTGTTAATCCACTTGAAGCAAATCGGGAAAGTAAAAAAAACTTGAACGATGGGTACTTCATGAATTGAGTGAATCGAACTTGCAAACACGCGTCGACTGCTGTGTTACTTTGCTCAACCGACACTATAATGAAGGGATTTTAAATCGAATCATTACTTGTGATGAAAAGTGGATACTGTACGATAATGGGAAGCACTCGTCGCAATGGCTGAATCCTGTAGACCCAGCCAAATTCTGCGCTAAACGAAAATTTACTCAGAAAAAGTTACTTGTTAGTGTTTGGTGGACTAACGCTGGTGTCGTTCACTACAGCTTTCTAAAATCTGGCCAAACGATTACGGCAGATATCTATTGTCAGCAACTGCAAACCATGAAGGAAAACCTAGCTGCTAAACAACCGAGATTGGTCAATCGCTCTAGGCCACTGCTGCTTCACGACAACGCAAGACCACACACTGCACAACAAATAACCACTAAGTTAGATGAGCTGCAATTGGAATGTTTGCGACATCCACCGTACTCCCCGGACCTTGCTCAAACAGATTACCATTTTTCCGGCATTTGGACAACTTATAACAAGGAAAAAAATTAACTCCAATGCGACAGTTTCTCACTTGTGCGCTAAAAGCCCCTGCACGGACGAAGGATCTGCTCTTAAAATATAAAATACTAGCTTCTGCCCGCGACTTCGTCCGCGTGGAATGGTTACTTTGGGCTAACGTTAACTTCAACTCGCGAATTCGTTTACGTAAAAGGTGGAAATATTTTTAAATAATACATACGTTAAAGCTGTTTTAGGTACCTACATGACCCTTTTATTAGTAAGAGTAGAACATTTAACCTTAAGTAAAATAATAATAATAATAATAATCTTTATTGAAAACTAAATACATATGAGAGTTGACATAGATGTCTTTGCCTCTTGAATTAGGTAATACCTGTGTTTCAAGAGACAGTTCCTTCCTGAAATACATAAATCTTGAACATCAAATTATTTTACAGTAACATACATTATAAATAATGAATATATATATCTTACGTAATAAAGACTAATGGTAAAGAAATCTATAATAAATGAATGAGTGAGAATTAACGTGTTAGTGAGCGCGCTCACACGTTGTGTGTGTGTGTGTGTGTGTGTGCGTGTGTATGTGTGTGTTGTGCGTTTGTTTGTGTGTGTGTGTGTGTGGTGTGCGTGTGTGGTGTGCGTGTGTTTGTGTGTGTGTTTGTGTGTGCGTGCGTGTGTGTATGTGTATATGTGTGTGTGTGTGTGTGGTGTGCGTGTGTTTGTGATGTAGTATGCGTGCATGTATGTGTTTCCTTTTTTTTTGTGTGTATTTGTAGTTACGCGAAATAAGTATTTAAAAGTGATTCAAGTTTGACGTAATCCATATAATGCAATGTAGTACCATATAAAGTAATGCAAGTAAAAGTATTGGGTCTTATCTATACTTTCTATAGATATATACAATGTATGTATATTATACATACATACATACACTTACGCCTATTTACGATTACACATACTTTTACTGTGTATGAAATCGCTGTGTGGTAGCGGCTATGAATACTACCAATCCTCACTTTGCTTGTGGATGTCGTAAAAGACGACTAAGAGCCTTATAACGACTTGGGCCAACTCCATCTGATGCCGTTTGGTCAACAATTACATTCCCAATTAGGGTTGACGTCTGGCAGGCGGCCGGTCATAAAACTATTGCCAATAACTTTTATAATATGTACTATGAATGAAGAGTACTTATTGTATCGACCCCAAGTAATTGGGATAAGAGTAGGAGAATGATGATGATGATGACCTCTCGTGAACAAATCGCCAATTTGGTCCAGAAAAGGTCTTCCCCTTGTATTCGTCCCATTTACGATTGCTTTATATATTTGCTTCGTCAACCTCTGCCCACTCATTATTTCTTCCACTTCGTGTCCAACCCACCTCAGCATACCAGCGCTCTTTTATAACATTATACCTAATTTTATCTTTCATACTTACATCACACACAACTTACGAAGAGCTGTCAGCTCTACAGCATTTATTCTATTTTCATGTCTTCCCCGCCAAATCTAACTTTCACTGCCATACATGAGGGCAGGCACTAATACTTCCGATACTGATTATTATTATTTAGGATGTGTAAAGCCGACGGAAGGTCATGAGAAGAAAACAAAACTAAAAATGTAGTGTGTGCAGAAGTACTTTGAAATAACATTAGTTTGAGTTTTTTTTAATATAAGATTATAAGATCCAGTATTTTTATCGTAAATGCGCGCCCAGTACTTGATCATTATTTTGCTGCGATGTTATTTTTAAACTGCGATATTTCCTAAGATATTCATTGAAATCAAATAATGTAAAGAGCAATTTTGTTTTAAATTAAATACTTGTGATGAATAACTCATTTATTTGGATAAGGATTAATATTATGTTTATAAAAACACCTTCGAAAATATCACATTATTTTAAAACAAATTTGATTAGCATAAAAAAGGTTATAGTGAGCCAATCTTAAAAGATAGACATATGCTGTCGCGGACTTTTATTTAGAACTTTGAAAGGGAAACAATTATGTAGTACATAATTTTTGCGCAACTTTAACCGTTAACGCAGCGGAAGCTCTCAAAAGGAAACATAATCCCGATTTTTACACATTCATCATTGTTGCTCTGCTCCTATTGGTCGCAGCGTAATGTTATATAGCCTAAAGCCTTCCTCTATAAATGGACCATCCAACAAAAAAAGAATTTTTCAAATCGGACCAGTAGTTCCTGAGATTAGCGCGTTTAAACAAACAAACAAACAAACAAACAAACAAACAAACAAACAAACTCTTCCGCTTTATAATATTAGTATAGATGATCGTAAAATATCAACTACCTTGTTTAGGCGTCGTTGATCGTGGAACCGGTAATTTTTAACCTCACATCACCAACAACTCAGCTTATATATGTCTCTCTATTGTCCTCTCGAGCCTCTTCCACAATAGGAGGGAGATTGACCTAATATACCACGCTCATCACGCCGTTTTATTTTGAGTTTATCTTCTCTTGCATAGTGGTTATATGAATATATCTTCTAGCCATTTTTTTATGCGCTATACTCACATGGAATGTGATGGTGATTCCTATTCTGTCCACATATGGAGAATTGATAAATTATTTAATACTAGCTTCTGCCCGCAGCTTCGCACGCGTAAAAGAATACTTTCATAAAGTTTTTTGTGTTATTATTTTACCCCTTAAGTATAAATTTTTTACAAAATTTTAATGACAAGCTTCTGACTTTAAAAATGAGTCGTCATTTTTTAAACCCAAAAGCTTGAAACTTATTTTTAGGCTAGGAAGTATCGACTTCCTTACAACGTCCATCCCCCTTGACAGTCTATTTTTTGCATTAAAAAGTAGCCTATGTCCTTTATCAGGCTCTAGATTATCTGTGTACCAAATTTCATTTAGATCGGTTCAGTAGTTTTAGCGTAAAAGAGCGACAGACAGAGTTACTTTCGCATTTATAATATTAGTAAGGATCTTTGAAACAAGGATTCCTTGTATATTTTTAGATAATCAAAATCTTGGAAACACATTAAGTGATTTCCATGAAATTTTCTATGTAGGTGACATTGAGAGCGACACATCGATCTAACTAGATTTCATTCATAGATTCTCCTGCAACACAGTTTGTAACTAGCATAGGGGCCAGAGATTCTCATATATTTTCGTAATATTCATATGGTAATAAATAAAATTATTATTATTATTATAGAAAATATCATTTATGAGTATTTTTAGCCAATGAAAAAAAAATTGAACAAAGTTAAATTCGGCTACTAGTAGCCTGTCACCGAAAATAGACATAGCTCAATTCAAGAAATTGGGCTTAATTAAGACGACATTCTAATCTTGGTATTCACTTTTTTTTTATTCAATATTTCAAAAAAAAAATCTTTTAAATATCATTAATATTTTCAAAAAAAAAACATTTGAAATATATTTGATATTTTCCAAAACAAAAAAAAACACAATTAAAAAAAAAAATACCGATCCAAACTCGCTCATTCGGATGTTTTATATTAATTAGAAAGTAATGATACATCACTATCAACTTCCACACACACACACAGTTATATTACACATTTAGTGACGTGAATAAAAACTATATTGGTTTATAGCACTAAAGATTTATGTGAGATTCACATTCGCTATTTTGAACGCCCGATAATGTAATGCTTTTGGTAAACCTTGCCTAACATCGGTCATGATAATAATTTCTGCATTTTACATACATACATATCATCACGCCATATCTCTTGCAGGGTAGGCAGAGAGAACAGAGTGCCAGAGAACTCTACTCTGCATACTTCACTCGCTTCCTCAACATTCATAATTCTCTTCATACACGCTCGCCGGTTTCGGAGACTCTTGACTCCACCTTCCTTCTGCATTTTAAACACCCAGTTTACGAATTATACACCTTAGAGCAACCACCTTATTTGGCTTGCGGTAAATACACGAAGGGGTTTAGGAAGGAGCCCGCCCGCTTCTCGAGGCGATAACGCCTATATTTCATCCGTGTGGTGACGAGGTAATAATACAATTCACCACACCATATCTTATCCGCGGCTGATCGTAAGATACTAAGAGATATAAAACGCATAAAACATCTATGCAAGAGATGGAAAACTTGAAACAAAACCATATAACAACACGTCTGACCAGCATGGTATAGTAGGTCAATTTCCCTCTCGCTATGGAGGAAGCTCGAGCCCAAAAGTGGCACATATATGAGATGATGATGAATTTCCACTAGAACTGCTGAGCAGTTTACAGCTGAACAATAGGACATAGTTATATCAGGAAAAAAGAATATACTCTGCAATAAATAAACCAGCATTTTACTAGTAAAATTTTGCATCAAAAAAAGTAGGTACTATAGACGGATTCGCGGTCAAAGTTATTTATAATAAAAAAAAACTAATTTATATAATAATTTCTAATTAAAAGTAATATAAGTAAAAATAGAGTAGACGAAGCGAGTGAAGTATGCAAGGATAGAGTTCTCTGGCACTCCTTTCTCTCTGCCTACCCTGCAAGGGATATGGCGTGATGATATGTAAGTATGTAAGTAAAAATTAAGATAATAAACACGCAAAAAAAATAATGTAAGTGTAGGTACATGTTCCGTATGTAGGTACTCCAAAACGACTGAAGAGATTTTAATGGTTTTTGTTTTTGGAAATCTTCAGATTAGATTAGGTAAGTTATCCTGTGAACTTTGATAGCGATCGGATGAAATTATCAATTACTTGGTTGCCAATATGTCATAAAGTTTATTTCACGGGACTAGTTATACGTTCGGAACGCCATATCTCCGTGAATATTTAGTGTTTCTAAGTGTAAATCACTATTAATCGATATTATTATTTAAAAAAAATATATAAATTTTATTATTACCATAAAAAAGATTCAAAAAATATTTTTCTAATTGGAAATTAATCACTTTTATTTTTAAATTAAACAAACCAGATTAAAAAAAAAACAAAATAATATCAATTAAATAGATAATAACGAATACCTTTAAATTATTTTAATATTACTACATAAGAACTACAAAAAAAACTATACAAGCCATAGGAAATAGCAGAGACAGCTATACCGGGTTGAGAGCCCTCAGCGCTCACCCATAGTCCGGGTTAAGCTGTGATAGCCATCTGCGGCTAACAGCACAGCTAAAAGACAGACACATAAAAAAAAATTCAAATTTTAGTCTACGAATAACTTACCCTCATTCATCGCCATATCCATGAGCTGCAAATCCTCATCGTTCAAAATTGACTGCAGGAATCCGTCCTGATTCGTCGGACCAGCCGCCATTTCTGCCGGAGCATTCTGATGGAAAGAGAATCACACTTATTATATTAGCTCATATACCATTGCAAGACTCTAGCCTTGCCGAGCTGGCCAAGGAAGGCGATGGGGAAGGAATACGGTGTGTTATGGAGCCACGCGCCGCACTTTCGTCGCCCAGGACGGAACGGCGGACGTGTGTTCAGACCATAGCCTACCAAAAAAGGGCTTTACTGCAATGGGAGGGAAATTGATTTATTAAACTCTGCTGGTCAAATATATTGGGTTTTATTAAGAGTTTTCTATCTCTTACGAATCACACATTTAATAGTGGTAGGAGACCACGCTGTTGACAGTTCTCTGTCTACAGCCGCGGGCCGGTCCGTCCGGGGTAGTACCACACTGAGCAGAAGATCGACGTCTGAATAATGGCAATGTGCTATTGCGCTTCGTTCGGTGAGCGAGAGAGCAGGAAGCGCAACTGGAATGGGTTTGGGGTTTGTAGCAGCCTTTTGGCATTGCAAAGGTCTATGGGCGGCAGTTACACTTACCATCAGGTGTGCTGCTTGCTCGTTTGACACCATAAGCAATAAAAAAAGGCACACCCATAAAAGAGGATGTTTGTATATATGACATCGCTAAACTCAGAAACTATTTGACCGATCATTATGAAAATTAGTATATATATTTTTACGGAGAACGTTTATGCATGCTATCCACATTGATGTAACTCGCCACTAGATGGCACTGCGATATATCAACTTCTACAAACAAACCTGGGTTTGATAGTATATATTATAAAGCTGAAATGTTTAGTTGTATGCACTAATCTCAGAAACTACTGGTTCGAATTGTATAATTCTTTTAGTATTGGATAGAAAACTTATCGAGGAAGGTTATTGGCTATATCACATCATGCTGAGACTAATAGGAGCGGATCATTAATGATACGTTTCACGAAGGGGAAAATTTATTTCTTTAATAACCTTCCGTTGTGCATGCTCTTATGAGCGTCTGCGACCCAATATCCATCTTTCTCTCTTTTTATGAGAAGCAAACAAAGTTGCACGGGTTGGCTGGTATATATTATACCCCTTAGTCCTTTTTTATTACACCCATATAAGGATGCATATAAGGCAAGATAAGGAGTGGTAAATTATATTCTTACTCCATCAAACAACTTTCTGAGTAGGTTTGGAGTTTTCATTAGTAGGTAGTGACCTCGTTTGCCATCAGCAACAAAAAAAATTTACTTTTCATTTCAAAATCCTCTCACATAGAGTTTGTATTTCAAAATATTACCTGATAGTAAATAGGGTCATGTTGTTGAGGGTGTTGAGCGGATTCCACTTTGTAAGCGCCCTCTAGCGGTGCAGCCGCGCCTGCTGTTGAAGCAAACATAAATTTAATACCATTATCAGCAACATTGACTGTTCTGAAGTAGAAAGGTGAGAAGACTCGCTCCAAGTATGCAAGCGGTGCATTCGCATGAGCTGTGGTTATAACGCCCAGTGACATATTTAAGTTCGATGGCGTCCTAGGCCCAAGTTAATTTAACACCCTTATCTATATATATATATATATATATATATATATATATATATATATATATATATATATATATATATATAAGAGATTTTCCACCTATGTATTTACTCATCACAATATCTCTGGAACTATAAGGCCTACAGACTTTAAATTCGGTAGAAATATTCCTTTTGCCGAGTAAAGGTCAGCTAAGAACGAATTTTACCAAATTCCACCCGCAAGGAGGGTTGCTAGGGTGTGAAAATCTCATTTTTTAAATATAGCTCCTACAGACTTGAATTTCGGTAGGCATATTTGTGTTGCGATACAGAGATAAACTAAGAACGGGTTTTTAAAAATTCCAACACTTTTTTTTCCTTCTTTTTTTGTGGGGTGGGCTACGGTCGTCGCGCTCCTCGCACCACTGTCCGGGGCGACAGTGGGGCGTAAGCACGCTCACCCATAACCCACCCGTGAACCTCGCCTTTGTCGTTGGACCGGCCACCGGAGCAGCCTGAACTTGTCGTCAGTAGCCGGCCCGACGGAATACACCCAGAGGGGTACCCTCTTCTTGAGCGACATCCCCTCCCTCGGGGAGGACGTCGGTCTTTTCCTCGCGGTCAGCCTTTCGGCGGGTGACGGACTAATTCCCCGGTCCAGTCACCCGAAAAATTCCACCCCTAAAGGTGATTCCGTAGGTGTTAACCCAAAAAATCCAACAATAGGTAATGATGTACTAGAGCAAGTGGATGAATTTGTATATCTTGGATGTGGATTTAGCCGAGATGGAAGGTACACCACTGATATAGAGCGAAGAGTGAATGGGGGAAATAGAGTGAACGGAGCGTTGGGACAACTTCTCGGCGGCCACCACCTCAGCCAGAAGGCACGTGTAGCAATACATAACGCAGTGCTTGGCCCAACATTACTGTATGGAAGCGAGAGTTGGGTATGCAGAAAAGAGTATGATAGTAAAATTAATGCGGTCAAAATGCGATCTCTGCGGAAAATCTGTGGAGTTAGGCTGACCGACCGCATTCGTAACGACGACGTAAGAGAGCGAGTAGGTATGAAAGAGAGTATTGGTGTAAAGATGCGAAAGGGAATGCTCCGATGGTTCGGACATGTGGAAAGAATGCCGAACGAACGCCTGGTTAAGAAGATATACAATGCGAAAGTGGAAGGATGTAGGTACCGGGGGAGACCGAGACTAACCTACCTAGACCAGATCGGTCATGTACTGAAGGAAGGTGGAGTCAAGAGTCTCCGAAACCGGCGAGCGTGTATTAAGAGAATTATGAATGTTGAGGAAGCGAGTGAAGTATGCAGAGATAGAGTTCTCTGGCACTCTGTTCTCTCTGCCTACCCTGCAAGGGATATGGCGTGATGATATGTATGTATGTATGTGTATTTAAGTACCAATTTGTTAGATATTTTTAATTTAAGTCATCATTCTCCTACTTCTTATCCCAATTACTTGGGGTCGATACAATATGTACTCTTTTTTCATAGTACATATTGTAAAAGTTATTGGCAATGGTTTTATGACCAGCCGCCTGGCAGACGTCAACACTACTTGGGAATGTAATTGTCGACATTTTTTTTTTACTACGTACAAAAAGGCGTTTTCATTGACAAATCAATGACCACATTTTTCAAGAATTAACCAGAGATCCTTGTAGAGATTTTAGGAGAACATGAGGTATCATCAGTGATGGACTGCTTAGACTCACGAGACCCTAACGCGTCACATTTTTAACGACGCCAAAATTTTAGAATTGACGAGAAAATTTGTAATCGTTGTTTTTTCATTAACTGTAAGACCAAGGTTTTCTTTTGCTTCTCTTTTCTTTTTACAATCTTAAAATATCAACAAAGTAAAATTATATTTGTTAAAATACTTAAATTTAAAATGAGCTGTGTGGTAGCGGCTACGAATACTACCAACCCTTACTTTGCTCGTGGATGTCGTAAAAGACGACTAAGAGGCTTATAACGACCTGGGCCAACTCCATCTGATGCCGTTTGGTCAACGATTACATTCCTAAAGAGGGTTGACGTCTGACAGACGGCCGGTCATAAAACCATTGCCAATAACTTTTACAATATGTGCTATGAAAGAAGAGTACATATTGTATCAACCCCAAGTAATTAGGATAAGAGTAGGAGAATGATGATGAATAATACTGATCATTCTTCATTAGTAACTCCTTAGCCAGTTTTTGCGACTCCAAAGCACGAATAAGGCGTTAACATTACCATTATCAGCTCAGCTCATAGAGCTAAATCCAGCCCTACAGCTGGATTCGAGCCTTGTATACAATAGGAGGGAAATTGACCTACTATACCACGCTGAACAGATAGATTGGTATAGGGGTTTCACATCGAGTTTTCCTTCTTTTGTATATAAGTTATACGCATATTATAGTTCTTAAATGCATTTTGCAATAACCGAAAATGTAAAAAAGAATTACCATAAGCATCCGGATGTTTCTCAGGCACCGGTGCTGGAATAGCAGCGTGGTAGTTCGGAGCATATCCACCAGCCGCGCCATGGGCTCTGTCAAAGTTAAAAATAAAAAAAAATTTAAATACGAATCCCAATCCATATACCTTTCAATGGTCAACGGTCTTCTCGAGATGAAAGCTGGTAAGCTATTTCAAAAATACTTTCTCTACGTCTAAATCCATAACTCCCAATGTTATGGAAAGGTCTTCTGGAAATAAAATCCTTCTTCGGTAGGTACGTGTTGGCATGTGGTTTTATTTTGAGTTGTATGCCTCTTGCAGTGAAGCATATATCATATATATCCCACTGTTGGGCTGAAATCGTCTTCATAATGGAAGGGAAATCGACTTACTATACCACGCTGATTAGTAGGTCAGTGGAGTTTTATATGGAGTTTCCCTCTCTTACATAGATGTTATATGCGTTTTATATCGCTTAAGATTACCAATCTCAGTCTCTTAAGATTACCAATAAGATATGGAGTGGTGAATTGTATTCTTACTACGTCACCACACGGAAATAGAAATATATACTGGAGCAATCTTAATGAGACTTTAGTTTCTGTTAAGTTTGGTAACGATGAATCGGAGGGGCATTATTAAAAGCGACAATACAAAAATAATAATCAGCGGGGCAATATTAAAAGTACTGTTGCCCAAATGCAAGACCAAGACTCGCTGCAAGAGTCTCGCAGTGCTCCCTCAGACAACATTTTACGATTCCTTTGACAAAGAAAGGATTGTCAACATTTTGTATTCTTAATACCAGTACACGGTGAAATAATTTGATGTTATTTTAAACAGTCTCATGATAGATAGGTGTGATTTAACCCTATTTAGTTGGATTTTTCATTTTTATGTGTATTTTTCATTTCTATCCAAACAAGTGACTCTGTGTTATTCTAACAGGGAGAATTGTGAGTGAAAATGACTTGCGACTCTCGCAAGTCTTGCATTTGGCCAACAATAATTAAAAGTGACAAATTACTGAAATTTTTAGCATTTAATATGCTTAATAATTTATAAATACCCGATTACGAAACGAGACATGATTTCGTTTCGTAATCGGGTATTTATAAATAATTAAGCATATGAAAAGCTAAAAATTTCAGTAATTTGAATAACTAGGTTGTGTCATCATTTAATACAATTCTAACTGCAAAGTTTGAAGTATTAAGTCTATACAATGTGTAAACATTGTCCGATAGATGGCACACGTCACCTTGAAGACGTAAATATGATACGAAGCGAGATTTGCATGTCCTACAATAGTTCACGGCGGTGTAAGTGGCAGCACGATTGGGCCGGACTCCCAATAGATGCGGGTTCGAACCCCGGAGGGATAATATTAGAAACAAACTCACGCAATGTTATGGGGGTGTTGATGATGATGATGATGATGATAGTGCTGATATTGGTCCGGTGGCGGGGGCGGAGGGATGGTTAGAAGAGACGCCAGGTCCTGCCAGCGTTGCTCCACCGACATAGACCGCATCAACGACTGAAAACAAATAGATAAAGACTAATTAATAAATCATTCTCCTACTCTACTCCTAATTACTTGGGGGTCGATACAATATGTACTCTTCTTTCATAGTACATATTGCAAAAGTTATTGGCAATAGTTTTATAACCGGCCGCCTGTCAGACGTCGTTATAAGACTCTGAGTCGTTTTTTACGACATCCACGAGCAAAGTAAGGGTTGATAGTATTCGTAGCCGCTACCATACAGCTATAAAGACTAATTAATATAAACGTTAACAGTGGTAGTACCACGCTGTTGACAGTTCTCTGTCTACAGCCGCGGGCCGGTCCGTCCGGGGTAGTACCACACTGAGCAGAAGATCGACGTCTGAGTAATGACAATGTGCTATTGCGCTTCGTTCGGTGAGCGAGAGAGTCGGAAGCCCAACTGGGTTGAGTTTGTATTGGTAGGCAACACCCTAGCTATTGCAAAGGTCCATGGACGGCAGTGACACTTACCATCAGGTGTGCTGTCTATTCGTTTGCCACTATAAGCAATAAAAAAAACCGTTGAAACGTGACGGCCTAGTCAATATCCACAAAATAAAGTTCACAGGTCGCGTAATGAAGTTTCCTCTTTGAACCTATGTTTTACATACATACATATCATCACGCCATATCCCTTGCAGGGTAGGCAGAGAGAACAGAGTGCCAGAGAACTCTATCTCTGCATACTTCACTCGCTTCCTCAACATTCATAATTCTCTTCATACACGCTCGCCGGTTTCGGAGACTCTTGACTCCACCTTCCTTCAGTACATGACCGATCTGGTCTAGGTAGGTTAGTCTCGGTCTCCCTCGGTACCTACATCCTTCCACTTTCGCATTGTATATCTTCTTAACCAGACGTTCGTTCGGCATTCTTTCCACACCACACCTATGTTTTAACTAAATTTAATGTCTGCTGTTACCAACGCTCCCAACTTACAAGTGTTTTTCCTCAAATTTAGGGTTAAATGAATGGGATGGTATTTTTTAGGGATACTTTTAGGGTTTCTATTTTCAGAGATTTTTGTTTTTTTCAGAGATTTTATATCTTCAGGGTTTTTTTGTATGTAGATTAAGTGGGCAATATAAAATTAATGTCTTTTCTTCATAATAAATAGTTTTCCTTTTTTATTTATTTATGATCAAACATATATGATTTCAAAAAATCTTAATCAAATATCAATAAAAAAATATAATTCAGGTATATAATTTGTATTGAAGGAAGGTGGAGTCAAGAGTCTCCGAAACCGGCGAGCTTGTATAAAAAGAATTATGAATGTTGAGGAAGGAGTTCTCTGGCACTCTGTTCTCTCTGCCTACCCTGCAAGGGATATGGCGTGATGATATGTATGTATGTTAAACAGAGATAAACGAAATAATATTTCAAAAATTAAAAATACCTATTTCATATATCATTTCGTAATCGGATTTTATAAATAATTAAGCATATTAAATGCTAAATTTCAGTAATTTAAAAATACCTATTCTAAATAAAGAATAGCAAAATATACTACCTACTGATTTTTTTATTCAAAATACTTTTGGCAGACTTTTAAAAGAATTAAGGCGATTTTAGAGGCTTTTACCATTAGTTTGGGGGTAAATACTTTAAACAGTTGTTAACACTGGCTAACACACACGGTTAAGTAAAATTGGTTCGGGACTCCGTAGAGCTTTTAGGTGACTCTTACAACGTCATTAACGATCACAGTAATCGTGGCCGCTACCAAGCAAAACAACTATAATAAAACTAAAACGCCGTTACAAAGTTATATCATATAATTTAGTACTTCTATTTGACACTGGAGTTAATTGGCGCACCTAGTACTGCTATTGCATAATAGATGGCGTAACTATCAGCTTCATTGATATTATATATTAATTACCATTTGAATTTTATAAAACTCATTGTGTAATAGCCTTAAAATATGTTAAATTCGTTAGCATAGTAGTTTAGGGGAGGTCCATTAATCACGTGATCTTTTTTAACCCTTTTTTTTTTTAAGATCATGGGAGGAATAAAACCCGAGACCATAGGAGTGTTAAACCATCTTTCGTGGCAGACGTAAGACCCGAGATGAACTACCAACAAACTGTAATACAGTTTGGCCAGAAATAACTAACATTCTCCCCCTCTAATCCCAATTTTTTTTTTTTTTTTTTTATTGCTTATGGCGGCAAACGAGCAGACAGCACACCTGATGGTAAGTGTCACTGCCGCCCATGGACCTTTGCCAATGGTATAGCTAGGCCGCTGCCAGCCAATACAACCCTGAACCCACCCCAGTTAGGCTTCCGGCTCTCTCGCTCACCGAACGAAGCGCAATAGCACATTGCTATTACTCAGACGTCGATCTTCTGCTCAGTGTGGTACTACCCCGGACGGACCGGCCCGCGGCTGTAGACAGAGAACTGTCCACAGCGTGGTCCTACCACAATAAATTACTGGTGATCGACGCAATATGTATCCATATTCCTACATATTACAAAAGTTATTGGCAATAGTTTTATGACCGGCCGTCTGTCTGACGTCAAATCTCCTTATGAATGTAATTGCTGATCAAACAGCATTAGGAATAAGTCCAGGTCGTTATAAAGCTCTTTAGTCGTCTTTTACAACATCCACTACTTAAGGGTTGGTAGTATTCGTAGCCGCTACCACACAGCTTTGTTAAATATTTTAATAACAATCTAAAATATCTATAAATCTACCATATTGGCAAGGATAAAATGCAAAAAAAAACCTGTATCATAGCTAATACTAGTCAAAGTACATACATACATATCATCACGCCATGCCCCTTGCAGGGTAGGCAGAGAGAACAGAGTGCAAGAGAAGTCTGTCCTTGCATACTTCACTCGCTTCCTCAACATTCATAATTCTCTTCATACACGCTCGCCGGTTTCGGAGACTCTTGACTCCACCTTCCTTCAGAAAGTTCTTCTAGTCAAAGCACTTTATATTTTTAGTTCATAATAAAAGCGTATTTTTATTTTTTTAAACTACCTTTTTTATTGTAGTTAGTGACCAAGCAGGTATATTTCGGACCACCGTTATCGATCATATAACAAGAAATCACATAATTCCGTTAAAAACCATAGTATCCACACATATTGCCGTTACTCGTCAACATTATGCTTGTTTCTTTTTAAAAAAAAAAAAACAAGCTATATTGACACCGAAAGTCCGCCATGTTTGTTCAGAGATTTCGCGCCAAACGGATGTTGTTTACCTTGTCTGTGGTTTTCTTTTTTTATGTTTCAACATTTGCTTTTTTGTTAATTGAGGTGATTTAAAACGTGTTAGGTTGATTTTTTATTGCAGTTTTTTTTATTTTAACTAGCTTTTATAATATTAACTAGAAATACATGTGTAAAAATTCAGTTTATTTATGCTAAGTGCAATAGTTATAAATATCTTCCGTGTGATGACGAAATAAGTAAATAATTCGCAATCACTTTGCCTTTTTTTTTCCCGCAAGGTGGACCATGGATGTGGTCGCACCCTGACAAATCGGTCCGGGCCGACAGAAGAGGCGGCGCGCAACCCCATGGACCCACCCTGCAAGCACCTCCCTTCGCCGTACGATCGGGCCACCAGTATCCGATCTTTGTCTTCGGTGGCTGCAATCACTTTGCCTATGATATCCTAAAAGACAAGGATATATAAACAGATTTCATAGGATAAGTAGCCAAAGAAGTAACCCGCTGGGTGTCCTAGGTTATGATATTTCGCTCAAATGGTGTAAAAAGAACATATTCCAGGTTGTGAAGGCTCTGCCGGAATGGTGATTGGACAAAAGCCAGCCCCCAAAAAAGGTTGTGAAAATCTTCTATCGTTATCAAGTGGCTTGATTATGCTTATCGTACCGATTCTTAGAAGTCTGGGGGATGTGTCGTTATTTGGACCTAATTCGAACGCTAAATGACTCGGATAGGCTCAATAAATGAAAAAGTACTAAATCTTGTGCTATTAAAATTCAATATTGGGACTCTAGATTCAACGGATGGCAACACTAGAACTCGTACCACCCTTATGTCAATTGTGGATTCAAGGGCAATTTGTGACCTTTAGAGCACTGGGAATAATATATATATACTTTTTAAATCTACTATTTAGGAAATAAATAAGTTTGCGCTAAAATAAATTTAGGCTGACGCCATTTTGATAACTCTGTATTGAATAAAAAAAAATGGCGGCGTTTAAAATAAACGTGCATTGTCACGTGAATCAAACGCGTGTGGTTATTTTTAACACTACAGCTTCAGCAGAAGCAGGTACAATAATGATTGCAAGAATATATAAGTAAAATTAAGTAAAAGCTTAAAAAAAAATAAGTTATACAACATCACACCATAAAGAAAGTTCGTCATAAAAACTTCAGCGTGTCAGTCTGACCAGTGCAGTCTGCTAAGTCAATTTACCACTAATTTTGACGATGCTCATGACGGATAATAAGAAATATGTAATAATTATGAAACGCAAGTCGCAATGAAAAAACAGATACGGAAGCGGAGGTGTCAAAAAGTGGACAAAGTTATTCTTTTAAATGCATTTCCAATGAAATTGATATTGAAAATTAATTAGTAGCAAATTATATGTTATGAAAAGTAGTTTGACAATATTAACAAGTAATCTGGACGATGTTTGATGACCTTCGGAACCTAAGGGCTTCAAAAGACCAAGCCAAATCAACCAAGCAAAATTAATATATAGCAGAAAAATCTTTACGGTATTTATTTATAATTTTCCCACTGTACTTAAAATATTTGTGTGTCTCAGAGCCCTAGCTTCGTGTAAGACCGCCTCGATTATCTGCTTAAGTTTTTTGATAGTTTTTAATCACCCAAGGGTAAAATAAAGGGTAATAAATTTTAATTCTTTTATTTTTGACAACAATCTGTACTAAGGCAATAATCCTTGTATTGTGAGGTACTTTAAACATATAAGTAGGGGTCAAAAATTATACCAAGAATAAGAAAAATAATTTGGGGTTACCACAAAATATTCTACTTCGTGAGAATCGTAATTACGATACTCCGCCATCTAATCCGATCTGTATAAACTTATTCCCGCAGCGTATAAAGACAGTTTAGTGGTTTAATAATCGTGTAAAAAAACTTACATTACATATAACCTTTTACTAAGCAATTATATAAAATTTAATATACAAAATATTAGGCCAACTACACACGATCAATCAACGGTCACAGTTTTGTTTTTTTCTTTTCTAAATCGCCAAAAATAGTAATTAACTTTTTTGTTATTAAGTATCATTAATTTTAAATCTATGCAAGGCCGAAGTTGAAATATGATTAGTTATATATGTTATGCGATATGTTTAATTTACGACCAAACATTAATACATTTGCATCCTTATATTAGAACGAGTGATGGAAAGAGAGAGAAAATTACATAATTTATTTTAATGTTTATTCCCTCAATTTTGTCCCCTTAGAAATTACGTGTGCGTTCTCGTGGATGTCGTAAAAACGACTAAGAGCCTTATAACGTCCTGGGCCAACTTCATCTGATGCCGTTTGGTCAACGATTACATTCTCAAGGAAGGTTGACGTCTGGCAGGCGGCCGGTTATAAAACTAACGTCAATAACTTGTACAATATGTATTACTTAAGAAAAGCACATATTGTATCGACCCCAAGTAATTGGGATAAGAGTAGGAGAATGATAATGAAACATTAATACCTACATTGCATCTTTATATTAGAACGAGAGATGGAAAGAGGGAGAAAATTAGATAATTTATTTTAATATTTATGCCCTCGATTTTGTCCGCTTAGAAATTACGTGTGACATCCTGATTAAATTTCATCTTTATTTATTATAGGGTGAAAATATCAAAGAAAAATTCATCCCCTAAGAGTGAATTATATCCTTTAAGAGTTTGATTATTAGAATAATCCTTTATATTAAATGTTTATATCAAAATTAAGACGCTGTTTAATAAATATGTGTAATAATTTTTAATTTAATAAGAAAACAAATGAAAGTATCAACATATATTTTTAATCCCAATTTTATGCCCTTAGAGGATGAAAATTTACAAAATACTGAAATACGTGCTTATTTAATTTTAATGAAGAGTATTTCTACACAATTGGAAGAAAATGGATAACATTCTCTCCATACAAAATCTGCCACTGCGTTTCTTTTCTTCAGAATTGCATTTCGTAAAATCCTTTCTTAGTGAATCTCTACGTCACGAAAGGAAAAATACTGTATAAAGTTTCATGTTTCTAGCTTCAGCTTTATGTTGATGAGTCTGACAACCAGCTTCTTTACTGGATAACGGCGATTGAATATTAGATTAGATTTGATTCCAAACCATAATTTGAACCCCGAATAGTGCACGAAATATGGAAGGTGTGAAGATATTTTAGTCAAGCGCCGTTGACTGGCTTATATATGTAGATAGATGTCTATAATGACAGTTCAGGGTAGCAACCCTGAAACGCTCACAAGTTATCATAAGTGTTGCCAGTTTCCTCAAACCGTATTATTATTACCACAAGTAATAATTAGTTAATTATTAAAATACAAAACTAGTTTGAACAACTTATATATTGCAATGTCAATGTATATTAAATAATTTATCAATTACGTCCTCATCAGTCAATTAATATATATTTCGGCGGGAAGTTAAAAACTAGTACCATTTTAAAATTTTTTTTTTGTTCTGTTCTTCCGTTCGGACAAGCAAAGGGAACAAAGCGGGCTAGCCACCGAGGTAATAGTAATAATAAAGTAATCAGTACTTATTGCCAGTGCAATGGCGACGGGGTGGAAATACGATGGGTTATGCATCGCACGCTTAGTCGTCGTTTCGTCAACCTGGACGGAACGGGGGGAGTGTCTCCAGAACCTAGCTTACTAAAAAACATAGAGAACAAAGACAAACAGTTTCTTCATATTATATATAATGATGATATTTGATATATGCTCTGCTTTATGCAGATGATGCAGTCCTGCTGGCACAGTCAGCGACTGACCTGCAGACCCTAGTCGACACAATGACAGAAGATTGTAAGAAAAGGGGTCTACGTGTGAATGTAAGCAAAACCAAAATAATGGTCTTTGAAAGAGACGAAGCCAGAACAGATGTAAGAGTAAAGATAGGTAATGATATACTAGAGCAAGTGGATGAATTTGTATATCTTGGATGTGGATTTAGCCGAGATGGAAGGTACATCACTGATATAGAGCGATGAGTGAATGCGGGAAATAGAGTGAACGGAGCGTTGGGGCAACTTCTCGGCAGCCACCACCTCAGCCAGAAGGCACGTGTAGCAATACATAACGCAGTGCTTGTCCCAACATTACTGTATGGAAGCGAGAGTTGGGTATGCAGAAAAGAGTATGAAAGTAAAATTAATGCGGTCGAAATGCGATCTCTGCGGAAAATCTGTGGAGTTAGGCTGACCGACCGCATTCGTAACGACGACGTAAGAGAGCGAGTAGGTATGAAAGAGAGTATTGGTGTAAAGATGCGAAAGGGCATGCTCCGATGGTTCGGACAAGTGGAAGGAATGCCGAACGAACGTCTGGTTAAGAAGATATACAATGCGAAAGTGGAAGGATGTAGGTACCGGGGGAGACCGAGACTAACCTACCTAGACCAGATCGGTCATGTACTAAAGGAAGGTGGAGTCAAGAGTCTCCGAAACCGGCGAGCGTGTATGAAGAGAATTATGAATGTTGAGGAAGCGAGTGAAGTATGCAGAGATAGAGTTCTCTGGCACTCTGTTCTCTCTGCCTACGACCCTGCAAGGGATATGGCGTGATGATATGTATGTATGTATATTTGATATACAATGCGAAAGTGGAAGGATGTAGGTACCGGGGGAGATCGAGACTAACCTACCTAGACTAGATCGGTCATGTACTGAAGGAAGGTGGAGTCAAGAGTCACCGAAGCCGGCGAGCGTATATGAAGAGAATTATGAATGTTGAGGAAGCGAGTGAAGTATGCAAGGATAGAGTTCTCTGGCACTCTGTTCTCTCTGCCTACCCTGCAAGGTATATGGCGTGATGATATGTATGTATGTATATAAACATTCATTTATAAATTATCACTTCATTTAAAGTCATTGTCCGTCACTAAGTCAAATCGTCACCTTAAACAACACCATGGCTCCACAATTAATAATACACTTTTGAAATTTGATTAAAAACCGAAAGAATTTAAAGCACTGTTATATCACATTCTCTACCTCCCAGCACTTTGCCGCATCACATTCATATCATCAAAATTATTTAATACAACACGTTAAAATACTTACATATTGAACATAATACAAGACCACTACTTGACTATTTCATATGCCCGCCAAAACTGCCGTTTCAAAGATAAAGTACTTATGTTTATTATTTTTAATAAACGCTATTAAAAACATACGATTCACTTAATCATTCAGCATTCTTGATTTATCGACATTTCTTATTGAATTTAAAATTAGCAAAGAAATACACAACGTCTTACTTATTAATGTAAAGATTCACTGAAAGAAATATTCTGAAAACCAGCCCCTTATTGAACATATTGTACCCTTCTTTTGGAAGGTTATACTATGGACACACCCTCACCGTTCCATTTGAGGCGACAGAAGAGCGGTGATTCCATAACCTGCTGTACACGTAGCTCTCTTACGCTATATAGATGGATCACCGATATATATTTCAGGGTATAAAAAAGGGTACCGGGCTGGCCACCGAAGACAAAGATCGGCTACCGGTGATCCACGGTGGGTCTATGGGGTTGCGCACCGTTTCTTCCATCGTCCCGGACCGATTTGACGGAGCGCGACCACATCCATAGTCCACCGCAAGGAACAAAAAGCAAAAAGGGTATAAAAAAGGGTTGAATTTTGCTATAACATTTTCACTCTATAACACAAAGTGTGCTGTGTGGTAGCGGCTACGAATACTACCAACCCTTACTTTGCTCGTGGATGTCGTGAAAGACGACTGAGCCTTATAATGACCTGGACCAACACCATCTGATGCCGTTTGGTCAACAATTACATTCCCAAGGAGGGTTGACGTCTGGCAGGCGGCCGGTCATAAAACTATTGCCAATAACTTTTACAATATGTACCTACTATGAAACAAGAGTACATATTGTATCGACCCCAAGTAATTGGGATAAGAGTAGGAGAATGAATGATGACTCTATAACACAAAAGAAATATTATATTTACGTTAATAAGTACTGTAGAAATGAGAACGCATATTACTCTACGTACTTGCCAATGAGACCTCTTATAAGATTGAAAATTACAGTTATATTTTCATATCGATGCGTAAAAAAATAAAAACCAACATGTCATCGTAATATCTACTATCTACTTAATCCATAAAGTATCATTTTATGAACAAAACTAGATTAAGAAGTAAAAAAAAAATAAACAGTTTCCATAGATATTGCGGTGAAAACTTCGTACCAATATTGAATAAGCACTTCGAAGAGCACAAATAGTCAGGCCACTTTTGCTTGTCATGTTTACACGACGGCACGCGTACTGGTAGCTAGATTAAACAAGTACTTTATTTGAATTCAAATCCAAAAAGATATGTGTTCTTTTTTTAATTTTTAACCGACTTCAAAAAAAGGGTAAGTTTCTCAATTCGTCTGTATTTTTTATGTTTGTTACCTCGTAAGCGAAGGGCGAAGCGATTTTAATGATTCTTTTTTTTATTTGAAAGCTGGTGCTTCCCGTGTGGTCCCATTTTAATTTGGTCCAGTTCTGACAACAGCACCCGTGAGAAAATCATATAAGTCTTAAATTAGCATTAAGTACGTGTGCGACAAATGAACGAGTAACTCAAGCCCCGCTACTAATAGAACAACTTATGTGTGTGTCCATAACACTAAAAATTAAAAAATAAAAAGAGAAACTAAACTGTTTAAAAAAACCGACTTCAAAACTGAAAAGTACAAAATAACTTAAAATACTATCATTTGTATGTGCTATCTATTGATAGGTTTGAAGTCGGTGCCGGTGTCGGTATCTTTAGTGTAGGCATTTCATTACAGTAATCTGATAGTTGTGTATATCTGATAGTTAAAATCTTCTAAGAGTCCATGAAAATATTGTTACATTTCTTTATAGCTATGATATTTGTCAGTCGAAAAGCGAGTGGACAGCTACAACCATACAAAAAAAAAACAGATGATTGTCTGTAAAGGACGATAATTTTACGTAATAACGTCATAAGAAAACATTGATGAAAAATTGCATACTTTTATGAATTGAACAAACATAAACAATGGTAACCACATTAACTTTTCACTTCACTTCATAAACGCTTTTTTTTTATTGCTTATGATGGCAAACGAGCAGATAGTACACCTGATGGTAAGTGTCACTGTCGCCCATGGACCTTTGCAATACCAAGGGTACAGCTATGTCGCTGCCTACCAATATAAACCCCAAACCCACACCGTTGGGCTTCCCGGCTCTCTCGCTCACCGAACGAAGCGCAATAGCACATTGTCATTACTTTGACGTCGATCTTCTGCGAGAGTGTGATACTACCCTGGACGGACCAGCCCGTGGCTGTACACTGAGAACTGTCCACCACTATTAACAAATGACAAAACAGTTCACGTCACATTCTTAAAATGCAAAAGCGCTTAGGTAGATTGTGCCTCTCTATCACTTATACCGCGGTCTCGCTTGCACGCTCGGCTCAGACGGAACGTGACACTATTTCGTGCGTACAGCCAGCGTTCTTCGATTCATAAGACGTTCTCACATCAAAAATATATACATACATACATATCATCACGCCATATCCCTTGCAGGGTAGGCAGAGAGAACAGAGTGCCAGAGAACTCTATCCTTGCATACTTCACTCGTTTCCTCAACATTCATAATTCTCTTCATACACGCTCGCCGGTTTCGGAGACTCTTGACTCCACCTTCCTTTAGTACGTGACCAATCTGGTCTAGGTGGGTTAGTCTCGGTCTCCCCCGGTACCTACATCCTTATCAAAAATATATACAGAGCTGTAAAAACGCAACTATTAAACAAATTATAATTTTATTTGAATAGAAAAAATATTAAATAGTTTTAACAGCAACTAATAGAGAATGACTGTTGAATGTATGACAAGGACAACACTATACACAGCCGAAATCAGTCGATTGTCTCTTTCAAAGCATCTATGTGCAAAATTGATCGATAGTTAATTTTTGATACTTGTGATAGCGTATACGAATACTACCAACTGTTACTTTGCTCGTGGATGTCGTAAAAGACGACTAAGAACTTTATATCGTCAAACAGGACGGGCATAAAACTATTGCCAATAAGTTTTGCAATATGTACGAGTACATATGAGGCTACTAGAACCAGAGCGGCCTAATTACAAGAACCATGTTTTACAATATGGAGGGAATTAAAATTAAATTAAATCCAATTTAATCGAATTTGAACATAAGCCGAAAATGTACTTGTACTACCATGTATTGTTAAGAGCTTCTAAATCATTTTAGGCCGCTGTGGTTTTGTAGATTAACATTTTTAGATTACGAAATTGCAATTAGGTTAAATGTTGCAAAAATGCAGTTAGGCTACTCTGGTTCTAGCAACCTCATACTGCGTCGAACCTAAGTAATTGAGATCATCATCACAGCTCATATATGTCCCACTGTTGGGCTCGAGCCTCCTCCATAATGGGAGGGAAATTAATCTACTATACCACGCTGGTCAGACGAATTGATATAGGGTTTTGTTTCGAGTTTTCTTTCTCTTGCATAGATGTTATATGCGTTTTATATCCCTTAGTCGTCTCATACGATCATCCACGGGCAAGATAAGGTGGTGAATTGTATTCTTACTCCGTCACCACACGGAAAGATTGAGATAAGTATATTTAATAAAGTAATTGAGAATAGGAGCTGGAGAATAATGGATTTATTAGAATATTTATTATATTATCTATATTATAATTGACAGTGGTAGGACCACGCTGTTGATAGTTTTCTGTCTACAGTCGCGGGCCGGTCCGTCCGGGGTAGTACCACACTGAGCAGAAGATCGACGTCTGAGTAATGGCAATGTGCTATTGCGCTTCGTTCGGTGAGCGAGAGAGCCGGATGCCCAACTGGGTGGTTTGGGGATTTTATTGGTAGGCAGCGGCCTAAGCTTTACCCTTGGTATAGTAAAGGTCCATGGGCGGCAGTGACACTTACCATCAGGTGTGCTGCTTGCTAGTTTGCCACCATAAGCAATAAAAAAAAAATCACGCAAACGAAACTACAGGCAAAACTAGTAATATGAATATTAGTAACCCAAGTTTGTCGCGCAAGCCACGTGCCTACAATTAACTATACATACTCGCGTGCTGCAAATTACAGAGCTGGTGAGCCACTCATTTGGTTGCACCTTGAGAACGTCCAAGGTCGAGCAGTACTTCTGCGTGAAACGAACATAACATATAACTTAATGTACAATAAGCTAGCGCACATATGTTTGTTAGTAAAAAAAATCAAGATGTCGAGTCTTTCGTAAAAACGTCAATGAACGATTTTGTTTAGCATACGTACCCACACTATCCTAATTGGTTAGACGGTTAAAACAAATTTCTAAAAATTGCAATGACTGCTTGTGATAATAATTTTACATACATACATACATATCATCACGCCATATCCCTTGCAGGGTAGGCAGAGAGAACAGAGTGCCAGAGAACTCTATCTCTGCATACTTCGCTCGCTTCCTCAACATTCATAATTCTCTTCATACACGCTCGCCGGTTTCGGAGACTCTTGACTCCACCTTCCTTCAGTACATGACCGATCTGGTCTAGGTAGGTTAGTCTCAGTCTCCCTCGGTACCTACATCCTTCCACTTTCGCATTGTATATCTTCTTAACCAGGCGTTCGTTCGGCATTCTTTCCACATGTCCGAACCATCGGAGCATTCCCTTTCGCATCTTTACACCAATACTCTCTTTCATACCTACTCGCTCTCTTACGTCGTCGTTACGAATGCGGTCGGTCAGCCTAACTCTACAGATTTTCTGCAGAGATCGCATTTCGACCGCATTAATTTTACTATCATACTCTTTTCTGTATACCCAACTCTCGCTTCCATACAGTAATGTTGGGACAAGCACTGCGTTACTGTATTGCTACACGTTATTGTATGATAATAATTTTCTCTCGCAAATAAGCCTTTTATTTAGTTAGCAATAGTTTTATGACCAGTCGCCTGTCTGACGTCAACACTACTTGGGAATATTCATTCGTAGTAAATATCAACTCTACTAGTAAGAGAATAATGATGATCATCATTCTCCTACTCTTATCCCAATTACTTGGGGTCGATACAATATGTACTCTTTTTTTATAGTACATATTGTAAAAGTTATTGGCTATAGTTTTATGACCGACCGCCTGTGAGACGTCAATCCTCCTTGGGAATACAATTGTTGACCAAACGGCATCAGATGGAGTTGGTCCAGGTCGTTATAAAGCTCTTAGTCGTCTTTTACGACATCCACGAGCTAAGTAAGGGTTGGTAGTATTCGTAGCCGCTAGCTACCACACAGCTATAAATATCACCTAAATAATAGTATACCTTATATGTATATACATATATACCTATGTATAACGCATAATAATAGTATATTACAAGTACTACAGCAATTAGGGGATATTTATACGAATTACGTAAAAAAAATATCAACGATTCCGTATAAATTATTACACAGTATTGAAGTCTGGCAATAATACTGTGTGGTAGCGGCTACGAATACTACCAAACCTTACTTAGCTCGTGGATGTACGTAAAAGATGACTAAGAGCCTTATAACGACCTGGGCCAATTCCATCTGATGCCGTTCGGTCAACAGTTACATTCCCAGGGAGGGTTGACATCTGGCAAGCGGCCGGTCATAAAACTATTGCCAATAACATTTATAATATGTACTATGAAAGAAGAGTACATATTGTATCGATCCCAAGCAATTGGGATATGAGTAGAAGAATTAATGATTGAAGTCTGGCAACAATGCCCTCCGCTTCTGTCATCCCACTTCTGACACCATATTATGGTGTGCTAAAAAGAACATAAAAATGATTAATCATCATCACAGATCACATATGTCCCAGTACTGGCCTCTAGTCTCCTTCATAAAAAATAAGGAAATTGGACTTACTATCGCAAGCCTGACCAGAAGTATTGGTATAAGGTTTTAATTAGAGTTTTCCTTCTCTTGCATAGATATTTTAGTCGCCTTATAGCATACCCCATTAGCAAGAAAAGGGGGTGGTGAAAAGGAATACAATTTACCATCCTTTAGTTTTCCATATATGCCTAGTAAGTATAATATAGAAAAAATCTCGCAACGATAAACGTTTTCCATACCTTTACTGAAACACTTACTACTTTATCACGAATTAAGCATCCTACGTAATTGCGGTTCTCACAACAAGAGCTGAGATAGCAAATTCGTACGACAATTTCAATGATATATTATTGTTTTCATAAAAATAATACGAATTTCAGTCGAGGATCATTGTCTTGATCTTAATAAAGTACAAGAAAGCGGTGCTGCGGTCAAATTTAGTTATAAACAAATTGGATTTGAACCCGTTTTATCACGTAATCCGAAAGTTACTATTTCCAACAAAAAAAACCAAACGTATCTAAATCAATCTGAAGACGTAATTATCTGTCAAGTGCTAGAAAGTAATTTTGAAAATTATAACTGGTAGCCATTTTTTTTGGGGTGCCTTTCGGATTTCTAATTTTTTTTCTACTGGAACCATGCGTTATATAAAATAGTCTAGTTTTTTTTTTATATGATTGCGCAAACGTCGTAGTTAATATCGACCTCTTAATTTAAGGTTTTTTTATAGCATATTTTGGCAAACGAGCAAGCAGCACACCTTTGCAATACCAGAAGTATAGCTAGGCCGCTGCCTACCAAAACAAACCTCGAACGCAACCAGTTGGGCTCTCGCTCACCGAACGAAGCGCAACAACAAATCGCTATTACTCAGACGTCGATCTTCTGCTCAGTGTGATACTACCCCGGGCGGACCGACCCGCGGCTGTAGACAGAAAACTGTCAACAGCGTGGTCCTACCGCTAAGGTTTGATCCTCATTTAAGTAATTTTTTTTTTAATTTCATTTATCTGTGTCGGAGCGTAATTTGATTGAAAGATGTTTGAATTTTTGCAGAGTTTTGTAATTTTTTAGAAACAGAGAAGAATAATCCAAAATTAAATAAAAATTTTGATAATGGATCATTAGAGAAGCACATTTACAAATCAAAATCAAAATTGGGACAATATATAGCGCCTATATTCCTAAGAATTCACCACTTCCAAATTACTTATGAATAAATTAAGAAAATGTCAGCTGTTACTTCTATAGGAGTCGTAATATCTGGGGATATATTAAGGGGGAACTAGGGGAGAAGGTAACAGTCCTTTTCTGTGAAACTCTAAGCAAATGCGATAGTCTAAAGGCCTACCAAACATAGCGAGGCTATGTCCAATATTTGCTAGTCGCTTGTGAGATCTGATCCCAGCGTAAAGATTTAACGAATCTTTTTAATTGAGGTCGCGTTTCAATTCGGTGATTAATTAGATTAATTTAGAATAATATTAAAGTTATTTTAAGTTAAAATTCACAATATACAAATTGCCACGACGAAGTTAAAAAAAATAAATTCCCGATGGAGATGGTTATATGCCCGACAAATAAAAAAATGTTTTTTTAAATGTCAAATATTTTTTACCAACGACTAGTTCCGAAAAAGTAATTAAACTAGTTCAAAACTAAGAGTTTGCTCTCTTTAATTGCAACATAGATCATTTTAGTTGAATTTATGGGACCTTTTTTGCTATAGAATTTTGGCATTCCTACTTAATATTTTTTTGTATACATTTTGATTTCTAGAACAGATTTTTTTTGGCAAGCAAATGTAACATAGATGTGTTTATTTTTTTTGTAATAGTCTATTTTTTTCTTAATAATCTAATGTATTTAGAATGGTTCAAGTGTTTCGAACGATTAACTAATAAAAAAGTCCGTTATTCGGCCGCTTTTTAATTTTTAAATGATGATTTAATTCCTAACGTATAAAATATGAACATAGCGACGTCTGAGCAGTGGCATCGTGCTGCTGTGCTTCGTTCGGTAAGCGAGATAGCCGGAAGTTCAACTTTCTGGGATTTTTATTGGTAGGCAGCGGCCTAGCTGTATCCCTGGTATTGCAAAGGTCCATGGGCGGCAGTAACACTTACCATCAGGTGTGCTGCTTACTCGTTTGCCAGCGGGACGACTAGCAGTTGTGAAATATCAGTATTGAATAGAAATTTGCGTTATAACGTTTGTTACGTATATTTTACGTGTGGTGACGACATAAGAATATAAATTCACTACACCTATCTATCTTCTTTATCTTCCTTTTCTGTGGACTTTGTAAAAGAGAAATAAGGCAAACCCGTCTGACCAGCGTAATATAGCATGCCAGTTTCCCTCCTATTAACATGTTAACGAACTGAGAAATATCATTATCATAAATCCTCAGAATATCCCACTGTTCGCTCGAACCTCCTCCTAGGAGGGAAATCGACCTATTACACTACGCTGATCAGACGTGAGACGTGTTGATATGTTTTATTTCGAGTTTTCCTTCTCTTGTATAGATGTATATTTTATAGACCTTAGTCGTCTCTTACGGTCACCCACAGGTAAGATGGTGTGATGTTTGGGGGTGGTGATTTGTATTCTTACTCCGTCACCACACGGATACATACATACATACACATACATATCATCACGCCATATCCCTTGCAGGGTAGGCAGAGAGAACAGAGTGCCAGAGAACTCTATCTCTGCATACTTCACTCGCTTCCTCAACATTCATAATTCTCTTCATACACGCTCGCCGGTTTCGGAGACTCTTGACTTCACCTTCCTTCAGTACATGACCGATCTGGTCTAGGTAGGTTAGTCTCGGTCTCCCTCGATACCTACATCCTTCCACTTTCGCATTGTATATCTTCTTAACCAGGCGTTCGTTCGGCATTCTTTCCACATGTCCGAACCATCGGAGCATTCCCTTTCGCATCTTTACACCAATACTCTCTTTCATACCTACTCGCTCTCTTACGTCGTCGTTACGAATGCGGTCGGTCAGCCTAACTCCACAGATTTTCCGCAGAGATCGCATTTCGACCGCATTAATTTTACTATCATACTCTTTTCTGCATACCCAACTCTCGCTTCCATACAGTAATGTTGGGACAAGCACTGCGTTATGTATTGCTACACGTGCCTTCTGGCTGAGGTGGTGGCTGCCGAAAAGTTGCCCCAACGCTCCGTTCATTCTATTTCCCGCATTCAGTCTTCGCTCTATATCAGTGGTGTACCTTCCATCTCGGCTAACACCCACAAACAACCACACGGATGATGAGAAATAAAACAAAGACAAACTTAGAAACTGTAAATAAACTTTAATGTTTAACGATATATGATTACTGAACTCTAAAACATAACAACAATACTAGCCACGGCCGTGTCAAGGTTACAGGTTCGACTCCCGTGTCGTTACACTATAATTTCACTAAATCACATACATATGTCATTAATTTGCTTCCAAGTTAATAATTGACGAGTATTTTTTTTTTTGATAGTTTTTGTTATTTTTTTTTATAGTCGTGTTTTTATCTGTGATGGAATGGGATTCAGATGATTCCAATGATTACTTTGGATAAGGAGGGTTAAAGCCACGCTTAATAAACAGTTTCTCGATTGCTGTTGATTTAGCATCTTCTCGAAAAATCTACCCGTTGAAATTCAAATGATTTTTTACTAGCCTTTACCCGCGGCGTCACCCACAGTAATTGACTTTCAAAATAAAAAAAAACACTAAATGATTCCAACGTATTATCGTCATAAAACGCATACACACACGCAGGCACACACACATAAACATACACAATACAATAGATTCACGGGGATGGCTGAAAATCAGCGCTGTTCTTGTGACAGCAGAAGCTGAGCCAATTCCTTTTGCCTACTATATTTAATTTTGTTTATTATAATTGTTAGTTTTTAGTTTAAGTTCTGAAAAGGCAATAAATTATTATTATTATTAAAAAGTATCCAATGTGTTAATCCAGGAAATGATCCAACTGTATGCTATTTTTTATCCAAATCGTTTCAACGGTTTAAGCGTGACTGAACAACTAACATCGCCCTAGCCGCTACTATATAACAATCCTTCGAATCACTATATAATATTAGCTTCTGCCCGTGGCTTAGCGCGCTTAAAGAGTAACTTTCTCTATTACTGGTAGGACCACGCTCTTGACAGTTCTCTGTCTACCACGGAGGGAAATTAACGTACTATAACGTTAACTTCCCTCCCATTGCGAAGGAGGCCCAAGCCTAACAGTGAGAAATATATAGACTGTGATGATGATGATGATCATGAATTATATTATATGTTTATAAAATCCCTCACAAAACAAGGACTATTTCCTGGTGGTGTTTAAAAAAAAAACTTCATTGTTTGAAAGGGTGAGTCTCGTCGCTAGATACCGCAATTCCCACAGCCTTCAATATAAACCGCTAAACGACAGCGGCATATAACTCACGCATGATCATTTTTTTTGCACCCATTTTTTTTTTTGTAATGCAAAAATCAAAACACTCGTATTTTATATAGGAAATACGAAACTAATTAATCAAATGTCGTTTTTTGTTTGTTAGTTTTATTTAAAAATAAAGTATATTTCGTTAAATCAGTAGTTTCAGTATATTACTGCGCATTTTAATGTAAACGGGTTGTAATCCTGTACATTTATATAACTTTTTTTTTTCTTCGCAAGGTGTGGGACCATGGATGTGGTCGCTGCAAACACCTCTCTTCGCCGTGCGGGCGGGCCACCGGTACCCGATCTTTATCTTCGGTAGCCGGTCCGGCGCACATTTATATACCTAGTAGTAGAAAAACTGACGCCTCAGCAGTGGTCAATTTCCCTCCTATTGTGGAGGAGTGGGACATATATGAGCTGAGATGATAACACAAATACCTTTTTTTTTGTTTTTTTTTTTTTTGCGGTGGTCTATGGTGTGGTCGCGCCCCGCCAAATGGGTCCGAGGCTACGGAAGAGACGGCGCGCGACCCCATAGACCCACTGCAATGCGCCTCTCATCGCCGTGCGAGCGGGCCACCAAAAACAAGATTTTTGCCTTCGGTACCAAATAACACATATACCCACCAGTGAACTCCAATAAGACGTTAGAATGAAAATAATATCTACATAATTATTTTTGTTTTTAAGAGTTTTTTAAAACAAAAAGCACAATAAGGAAATAAGCCTTGTATTGCAGAGTTTACAAACATATTTTTATTAATATTAGGACCACGCTGTTGACAGTTCTCTGTCTACAGTCGCGGGCCGGTCCGTCCGGGGTAGTACCACACTGAGCAGAAGATCGACATCTGAGCAATGGCAATGTGCTGCTGTGCTTCGTTCGTTAAGCGAGAGAGTCGGAAGCACAATTTTCTGGGATTTTTTATTGGTAGACAATAGCTGTACCCTTGGTATTGCAAAGGTCCAGCATCAGGTGTGCTACTTGCTCGTTTGTCATCAAAAGCAATAAAAAAAAAACAACATTAACTCAAACAAATTACATCTAGAATCGAAACAATGCCGGGCGGGCCACCGAAGCCAAAGACCGGGTGCCGGTGGGCCCGCTCGCTTGGCGTAGAGAGGTACATGTAGGGCGGATCTATGGGGTCGCGCGCCGCTTTTTCTGTTGCCCCGGGCGGATTAAGCGAGGTGCCTACTCCAAAGCTCGCCGCCGTAACAATAATAATTCGTAAATAGCAATAAATATTTATTTACGTGGCATTCGAACGTCACTTGCAACGATTAAGGCTCAAATTTGAGACAACTATATATCATTCCATTAGTTTACTCACTGAATCAAACGCTGCCAAAATACCATACTATAATTTTGCTACGCTTCTAAAATGAATTGACGGTAGTACGCTTTGAAAGCCGTTTAAACTTTTTTGTTGTGTATATTTTTGCTGATTTTTTTTTTTTACAAGCCACGCGTGTGACTTACAACAGGAAAAACCCATAAATAAACGTCGTTTTTTTTTATCTATCACCTAAATTAAGTACGTGTTAGATTTGCTACTTAGTTTGCAAAGTTTATTGCTTCTGAGTGTTTAGTTAAAATGCGTTAGTGCTTTGATTATGGTTGAACACGTGAATTTTGAGTACGATGTCCCCAGTAGTAGAACAGTAGTAAGAATAGGTAAGAAAGAGAGTATTGATGTAAAGATGCGAAAGGGAATGCTCCGATGGTTCGGACATGTGGAAAGAATACCGAACGAACGTCTGGTTAAAAAGATATACAATGCTAAAGTGGAAGGATGTAGGTACCGGGGGAGACCGAGACTAAACTATCTAGACCAGATCGGTCATGTACTGAAGGAAGATGGAGTCAAGAGTTACCGAAATCGGCGAGCGTGTATGAAGAGAATTATGAATGTTGAGGAAGCGAGTGAAGTATGCAAGGATAGAGTTCTCTGGCACTCTGTTCTCTATGCCTACCCTGCAATGGATATGGCGTGATGATATGTATGTATGTATGTCCCTAGTGACACTATTGCTGAGGCGTCGACGGTACCCCGAAAAAGTAATCCGGCTGATGTCAAGGAATCAGTGTCATTGGCAGACCAATGACGATGATAGCACACCGATATACTCTGATGATAAAACATAAAGCCTATATCATCATTATCATCTCCTACTCTTATCCCAATTGCTTGGGGTCGATACAATATGTACTCTTGTTTCATAGTACATATCGTAAAAGTTATTGGCAATAGTTTTATGACCGGGCGCCTGTCAGACGTCAACACTACTTGTGAACGTAATTGTTGACCAAACGGCATCAGATGCAGTTGGCCCAGGTCGTTATAAAGCTCTTAGACATCTTTTAGGACATCCACGAGCAAAGTAAGGGTTGGTAGTAACTAGTATTCGTAGCCGCTACCACACAGCTGTCATCACCTCATTCATATACACAAGTAAATACTTAATATTTAATAAAATAAGGAATTAAACTATTTTTAATAAATTTACCATTTTTGTTTATGATTTTTACTTGTCCGAAATTAAAAAAAAAATTCAGAGTTCACGTTCAAAGAAAGACGAAAATAGAGTAATGTTCGAAACGTCGGTAAGTTAAAAATTACATAAAACGCAAAAATAATTTTATTTCAAATATTATTATACATTTGAAATAAAATTATTTTTGCGTTTTTAGGTACTAGGTATGTATAATAATATGTAGTAGACATTTTTGAAACGAACCCGAATAATTAAATAGTACATACAAAATTAATTAATTTTAATATTTTAGTTAAAAAAAAATAAAATGACCCCTAAATTTAAATAGTTATTTAATCTGTAAAATTTAAACTTTTCTCAGTAATCATAAATCAAGAAAAAACTCACCTGATATTCATAAACATCCATTATAACAACATTAGTCAACGAATTAAAAAAAAACACTAAATAAAATATAAAAAATAAAACTATAGATTATTTTAAATTAAATTATAAGTAATTATTGCACACAATTCAGACTGTCCACTTTAGTGGTAATATTGCACAGATTAAATAAACAGGTACGTTTAGGCATCACATGTTTGTTCCTTGGTCTCGAGGAGCGGTACTGTCAGTTTGACGTTTGTTTCAACATGGTGGCGGCGCATACGCGCGGTGCGCGTCAGTGCGCGGGAGTTACTGCTCATACTATACTGTATGTGCCGTTGCGTAGCCAAGCGTTCACAAGATTCAAAGCGGGGTTCCGTACATTTCTCAACATTAACAATTTTAAACGAAATATCTTAAGTACTGCGTTAAATAAGCTAAAAATATGCGGTTTAAGGTGACCAGGAATACAAAAAAGTAAACTAATTAGTAGCATTTCATCATTGATTATATTTCTTTAAAGGTTTGGTGTTTGGCTTCCAACTGCAACGAAGTAGGTAGGCAAATGTCAATGTTGTCCAAAGCTTGAAGAAGATGAAGAAGAATTAGAGAAACCCAAGTGGAACCAGAGTTGAAAACAAATAATGCTAACTCTTAAAAGGCAGAAAGCGTGCGCACGGCTGATTATAAGACTCCGCGCTGCCCTTATCATTGGAACAATTGAGCAGTTTGCGGTCTGTTCATAAATCCATCGCCGTCAAAAAATCAGAGCTAACATCAGAGAGGTTGATTGAAAATGTGTGCTAAAGGCCTTATCTAAAACTCTGCCCCAGTGTGCGAAGAAAACAGCATATCATTAGGTTGACATTTATGGTAATGATTAATCATCATCACAGCTCATACATGTCCCACTGCTGGGCTCGAACCTCCTACATAATGGGAGGGTAACTGATCTACTATACCACGCTGGTCAGACGTGTTGGTATAGGGTTTTGTTTCGAGCTTTCCCTCTCTCACATAGATATTAATGCGTTTTATATCCCTTAGTCGTCTCGTACGATCACCCACGGGTAAGATAGGGCGTGAAGAATTGTATTCTTACTCCGTCACCACACTGAAAGTAGATACCTATAATTACTAAATATGATATTAATCCTACTAATAAAAACATTAGCACATAGGTAGGTCATTTTTTGGATTAATACATAGGATATTTTTTATCCCGGTAATGAGTTAGGTTAAGCTAAAGTTACTTTCTACTTAGGCAAAGCAAAGCAGAAGTAGGTTAATGTGTAAATTGAATTGAAAAAGTTTGTAATTTCTCGCGTATAGTATTAATAAAATGTATATTTTCCAAATTCTAAATTATAATTATTTTCCGTTGTAACTTTTGAGGAAGGTAGAAATAAAATGCATTTTTATATATAAATAGATAATTTAGATAACTGCATTGGAGTTATTTCTATCGACACCACGGTACCCCAAAAAGCTGAGCATCTAATAGGCGAGTGTGAAATCGTCCGTCTGGTCATTTTCTAACGGTGACGCTCGAGCTTTTAGACATACTTTCATGTGCCCGAGATTTTGTACTTACACTTGTTACAAACGTTATAATTCATTCCAATTTTTTAAGTACACGAATAGTTTGTTCCGGTTATAAAGCTGTCTAAAAGATTTATGGTCCCATGTAATTACCTTGTGGGACCCCATCTATAAGCATTATATGACCTAAATATGTATCTTGAAACATACCTTAAACTAACTAATTTTTAATTAATAAGAACTGCTAGTTTCTTTAGCTGACATAAGTTCTGTAGTTATGGGCTTCCTCCACAGGGGAAGGAAAATTGGTTATATCAGGTTGATCAAACGGATGAGCAAAGTTTAATTTCGAATTTGACTTACGGTGATGTTATTTCTATACATCCTTTAAACGTCTCATATACCCGTTGAATAGGAAAAGATGCGAGAATACTATGTATCACATAGTATTCTTAGTATCTTAGGAAATTAAGTTCTGTAATTGTACGACAAAAAACTACCTTAGAGTTTACTTCAAGATTAGATCATCATTTTAAAGTGAAGATTAGGAAGGGAAACCGCCTACTGTTCCGGGCCTAATCAATATATTTTACACCACAAGAAAGAAAGCCATACGGGTTGATGATGGGCTAAGAGATAACGAAAATTCTTTCTCCTACGTTATAATCAGCCTTTAGATCATTATGGATCCCAATAAATTTCTAATTTTAGTTCTGTTTTGCTTTTTTATTTAGCAATACTACATACATACACATACATATCATCACACCATATCCCTTGCAGGGTAGGCAGAGAGAACAGAGTGCCAGAGAACTCTATCCCTGCATACTTCACTCGCTTCCTCAACGTTCATAATTCTCTTCATATACGCTCGCCGGTTTCGGAGACTCTTGACTCCACCTTCCTTCAGTACGTGACCAATCTGGTCTAGGTAGGTTATTCTTGGTCTCGCCCGGTAACTACATCCTTCCACTTTAGCAATACTATCCTAATTAAAACCAAATTTTTTTTTGTTACGGTGGCAAACGAGCAAGCAGCACACCTGATGGTAAGTGTTATTGAAATGATGAATGAACCATGAACATTTGCAATACCAAGGATATAGTTAAGCCGCTGCCTACCATTACAATCCCCAAACCCACCCAGCTGTCAGCTCTCTCGCTCACCGAATGCAATAGCACATTGCTCAGACATCGATCTTCTGCTCAGTGTGGAACTACCCTCCAGTGACCCACCCGCACGGCGTCGAGAGGTATATTGTAGGGCGGGTCTACGGGGTCTTGCGCCGCTTTTCCTGTCGCCCCGCACGGATTAGCGGGGTTTGACGTACCGTAGCCCAAGGCCAAAAAAAAAAAAGTGTGGAACTACCCTGGATGGACCGGCCCGCGGCTGTAGACAGAGAACTACAACAGCGTGGTCCTACCACTAATAAATTCCCATCAAGTTTTAAAAAGCTATAAAAATCTTTTTAAATTTCTGTCTAATCTGAAATAACACTTAGCCGAAACACTAAATATTATTTTTCTTAGCTCAAATCTTCACAAAATTACGGATTTTTGAACTGAAGTTTATTTCTTTTTCAGCACTTATGCTTGAACGGTTATTATTCTTTTATACCCTAAGCTCGAAAACAGTTAAATAATGAGCAAATGTGGCTACAATTAAATAATTTCATTAGGAAATTTACGACTTTTTATTTTAGATATCAATGATATTTTTTTAATAATATTTGATGCTATTAATAAAAATTTCCACATTTCCAATGACAACAATCATATCGAAAATCGAAAGCTGTACAATCGAATAACGGCGGCAATAGCCGAAGACATCCGATTTAATACGAAGCGAAGCGATGCCACATGATTGATAGATGCGCCCGCGCATTCGGACAGTTATTCCGTAATTAATGTTTTTTAATCACTTTATAATTTTTATTGACAGTAGTGATTTCGGTAATATATTGTTTTTTTTTTTTCAATCTTACGGTGAAAGGTCCGATCGTCGTTTAGTAATTATTTTATGAAAAGAAAACCCACTTGTCTATGTGTTAGATAGTGAAAGGTGAGGTTATAAATTAATTCGTAACTATGGATTTCAAATGCTCGTCTAGTCTGACTATCGTTTTTTAATTAAATCCTTATTTGGCGTGATATGAAATAACTACTACATGAATTTGCTGGTTTACAGCTAGATAATAACTAAAAGAAATCATACAGTAAGAGTAATATAATTTTATTCATTACTAAATATACAAGTAGACGCTGTGTGGTAGCGGCTACGAATACTACCAACACTTACTTTGCTTGTGGATGTCGTAAAAGACTACTAAGCGCTTTACCTGAACCAACTCCATCTGATGCCGTTTGATCAACAATTACATTCACAAGTAGTGTTGACGTCTGACAGGCGGTCGGTCATAAAACGAATGCCAATAACTGTTGCATTATGCATTATGGAAGTGGAGTATATATTGTGTAGACCACCAGTAATTGGGATAAGAGCTGCAGAATGATATTATCCCTTGCAGGGTAGGCAGAGAGAACAGAGTGCCAGAGAACTCTATGCTTGCATACTTCACTCGCTTCCTCAACATTCATAATTCTCTTCATACACGCACACCGGTTTCGGAGACTCTTGACTCCACCTTCCTTAAGTACATGACCGATCTGGTCTAGGTAGATTAGTCTCGGTCTCCCCCAATACCTACACCCTTCCACTTTCGCATTGTATATCTTCTTAACCTGACGTTCGTTCGGCATTCTTTCCACATGTCCGAACCATCGGAGCATTCCCTTTCGCATCTTTACACCAATACTCTCTTTCATACCTACTCGCTCTCTTACATCGTCGTTGCGAATGCGGTCGGTCAGCCTAACTCCACAGATTTTCCGCAGAGATCGCATTTCGACCGCATTAATTGTACTACAGCTTAATTTTTTTTTTCATGATACAATTTAGTACGATAAAATTAATTGAAATCTGCACAGATGTCGTAGTGGTTGAGATATCAACCTTCTGTGCCATCGGCGAGTGTTTGATTCCCACGCAGTACAATATATTGTGCGATCATAAAACTGTTGTTCTGTAATCTGGGTGTGATTTGTTTGTCTGCGTTAATTGCATGTTTGTAAAGTTTCCCGCAATACAAGGATTATACCCTTAGTGCTGGGTGGTATAAAAAAATACAACCTGGTAGCTCCTATGATTATTGCTTTCAAATCAACAAAATGTATAAATTCATCAAATTTATAATACTAATATACATATTTTATGACAGAGATGTTATACGACAGAAAGTTTGTTTTTATAATAACTATTTATGACAGTGGAATTTATTATAAACAAGCAATAAAACAATATTAAGAACACTTTAGATGTAAAAGTTATTCAATTTAAAGACATGTTAATTTCAATTAGGCAAATTGATTAATTAATGTAATAAAAATGTCTTTTTTTTTTATTGCTTATAGTGGCAAACGAGCAAGCAGCGCACTTTTGCAATTTGGGTATAGCTAGGCCACTGTTTACCAACCTAAACCCACTCAGAAATTTGGGTTTTCAGGTATTACGCTCAACGAACGAAGCGCAATAGCCCATTGCCATTACTCAGACGTCGATTTTACGCGAGAGTGTGATACTACTCCGGACGAACCCGGATGTACCTAGATAGAAGACTGTCAACTTTGTGGCCTTACAACCAAAGACATACTTCTAGTATCAGTTCTCATAAACACAATTGATGCTAGTTAAAATCTTAAATCTATTAATAACCTAATTGTTTTAATTTAAGATATCCAAAATTAAACTAAGTCATCAGTCAGGATGTAGGTACCGTGGTAGACCGAGCCTAACCTACCTAGACCAGATCGGTCATGTACTGAAGGAAGGTGGAGTCAAGAGTCTCCGAAACCGGCGAGCGTGTATGAAGAGAATTATGAATGTTGAGGAAGCGAGTGAAGTATGCAAGGATATAGTTCTCTGGCACTCTGTTCTCTCTGCCTACCCTGCAAGGGACATGGCGTGATGGTATGTATGTATGTAAGTAAACTAAGTCATCATTCTCCTGCTCTTACCCCAATTACTTGGGGTCGCTACAATAAGTACTCCTACATATTGCAAAAGTTATTGTCAATAGTTTTATGACCGGCTGTCTGTCAGACGTCAACACTACTTGTGAATGTAATTGTTGACCAAACGGCATCAGATGGAGTTGGCCCAGGTCGTTATAAAGCTCTTAGTTATCTTTTACGACATCCACGAACGAAGTAAGGGTTGGTAGTATTCGTAGCCGCTACCACACAGCATTTGCTTTTGCTTGTGTCTGTCATAAATAAATCATTTCATTTAAAAAAATAATTAATAAAATAATAAAAAAGGGAAACCAAGGATCCGAACTGAGCACCGATTTGTCTGGATCAGACTATTTGATTTTGCAATTGTAGATGAATATTGTTTGCATCAAAATTTGACTTCATATTTTAATAGTTTTCTTTAGCCAACGAAATATTATAAATTTTTCTTTCTTTCTTTTCTTTTAAAAATACACCACCCTGCACTAAGGAAATGATTCTTGTATTGAGGTGGGACTTTACAAACATGCAATTAACGCAGACAGTACCGGCACGGCATGTGGATTCTTAACCACTACGCCATTTGCGCAGTCACTATTTTTTCATTGTCTGAAAATATTGACAAAACAATATTTTCTAAATAAATAAATGTATGTACAATTCCAGCTCTTACGTCTATATAAAAATGATTTATGTATATAAGTATAAATGTTTGCCTGTAGTACATAAGTTTATCCTAATTCCTTCTTTTATTTTTTATTTTTTGGGGACTTTATCCTAACTCCTGTAACTGTTAATCTAAATTGAGTTATAGGCGAAATTTTATAAACGCCATTAAAAAGAAAAAAAAAAAAAACACACTTCTTCTTCTTCTTATGTATTGGCAATCAGCGACATATACGAGCTATTGGTGCCAGTGTCAAGTTATAAATATTTTCACGTTTTTAGTCTTTCAAGTCAGTCGTTGTCTAAGTCAAATTGTCGCCATTAACAGTGCAATGGCCACACTGTTAATGGTATCTTGTGGGAATTTTGATGGAAAACGTTGTAAAGCACTTTTATATGATATTCACTACATCCCAGTAGTTCCGCGGCTTCATATTACATAAAATGCCATCAAAATGATCTAATATAACACGTTAAAACACTAAGATATCGAATATAATACAAGAGCACCACATGACGTTTTCAAATTCCTGTCACATAAATTTGACATTTATCGTGTCTTTGACACACACTGTCTTTTGATTTTTTTTTAATATATATATTTTATGTATTCCTTTTAGAAAATTTTCTGTCGTAAATAGTAGATATTAGAATTATTACTCTGGTAACCTAGTCTACATATAAAATTCATAACTACACATCATAACGGTGCTAACTATAACTTTAAACATTAACGCTAACTTTATTATACTTAACGCCAGAGTTACTCAAAGTTATGTCCATCTGTGACCCCCCTACAAGTTAACAGGACAGTTGTAAATCATTACAAAATTAATAAGCCAATTACTGCACAGATGGCGTAGTCGTTAAAATGCCAATCCATGCTGCCAAATATCACAGGTTCTTTTCTCACGCCAGACAATACATTGTCACCACCATCGTCTCAGCTCATATACATCTTAATAGGATGGAAATTAATCTACTATACCACGCTGGTCAAATTTATTGGTATAGGATTTTATATCGAGATTGTATAAATTGTGTAAATGTTATATGCATATTATATCCCTTAGTTGTCTTTTAAAACATCCACGAACAAGGTAGGGAGTGGGAAATTATATTCGTACTCTGTCATCACACGGATGGATACTCTGTGAATAAAGGCTATAGAAAAATATACTGTTTAAATACTACATAGATTTGTATCACAAAAATTATATGTAATATATAATAAATGCAGTTGTTTGATGTAAACTTCATCTGATAAATCGCCTTAAATATAATATCAAACGCCAGAGAAGGTAAGCTTTCAACATAAAGTTACCTAAGATTCCTATGGGAACTTGTATTATTTATTCAGTGCATCGAAATTCAATCTTTTTATCATTAACAATATATCAGATAGATATTTTTTTGTTTAAAAAAATAAAGAACTATACTTATGAATAAATTTATGTTACGTAGAACTTTAAAAACATAATAAGAACAAAGAAAAATACCTACACTCGTGAAAACGATTTGAGAATCGAACGAAACAAATTATGCCCGTGAATCAGACCTAAAACCAATATGGCATATACAATGATATGAATAACTAAGGCTATTGGGGACACTCGCGTTCGCTATGGGGCAAACTTTGAGAAGCATTGCATCGAACAGTTAGCATAAACTTTCCATTTTAATAGTTAGCAGTAAGCTAGAATATGTAATCAAGCGTCATACAAATAAAAACTACATTGTCATCTTGTGTAAAATTTATTTGTAGCTACTAAATGTTTATATATATGTTTACATACATACATATCATCACGCCATATCCCTTATAGTATATATATGTAGAATATATATATGTAGAATTTTTATTATAAAATTTAGTATGTTGGTGTTTTCTTTTTCAGTGTTTTTTGGGCAAATACATTTTGTAATTAAATTTACATACATACATGCATATCATCACGCCATATCCCTTGCAGGGTAGGCAGAGAGAACAGAGTGTCAGAGAATTCTATCCATGCATACTTCACTCGCTTCCTCAACATTCATAATTCTCTTCATAAACGCTCGCCGGTTTCAGAGACTCTTGACTCCACCTTCCTTCAGTACGTGACCAAAATTAATAGTGATATTAAAATTAATTTTGATAATATTATAAAAATGGGAAAACCCAAGATTGAGGCGGGGGATGTTTGAATGAGTGTGTTCGATTTTTAAAAACAGAGCTATCTATATTCTTGTTGATAGTAACAAGTTTATTTGAAATAAAACTATTTTTACGGATAAAAACCCCATTACGAAGCGAAAAATGAATCGTAATCGGGTTTTTATAAACAATTAAGCATATTAAATGCTAAATTTCAGTAATTTGAATAACAAGGTTGTGTCATCGTTTAATACAATTCTAACTGCAAAGTTTGAAGTATTAAGCCCATATAATGTGTAAACATTGTCGGGTAGATGGCACACGTCTCCTTAAAGACGTAAATATGATACGAAGCGAGATTTGAATGTCCTACAATAGTTCACGGTGGTGTAAGTGGCAGCACGATTGGGCCGGATTCCCAATAGGTGTGAGTTGGAATCCCACATGTGACATCATTTTTCGCTTCGTAATCGCGTTTCTTTAGATAATTAAGCATATTAAATGCTAAATTTCAGTAATTTGTGTTTTTACGGATTCTTCATCGTTCATAATCACGGGATAATAGTCCTCCTGTGACCATAAACGCTCTAAAGTGTTGGGAAACATCGGGAAATTAAAAATCAAATATAAACGCGATGTAATTCGTAAATATAATTTTATTTAGGGTATTTTTTTAACGTATCACTAAATTATACAGGCAAAAAATAACACCTTTCTAAAAACCAATTAAAATAATATCTCGAACATTATTGATCAATTGAATATGATCTATAGATCGTTTCACTATCGCACTTTTTTTCCGCTTCTAATTTTGTCTAGTTTGATATATTATTTGCTCTTAATCACAACATAATTATGTTTCATCAATCTCGTTATAGAAATATCTAAAGAGAGTTTCACGGCGTAAATGTATCTGGTGGTTTAATGGCGTGGCGTTTAACTTATAAACAAAATCTTTTGAAATTAAGTCTCATCAATTTTTTAAATGTCGGATTATTTTGAAACTTTGCACATTTATTAAGGATCGATAATAATGTAATAATATTAATAGTTGCCCTATTATCCTTACAGTATTAGCGACTTTTTTATTTATATTCACGACTGAGATTTTGGTGTGGCTCGATAGATGTCGCTGTTCATATTTTCTGAATCGCACTTTTTACTTCAATTCCGTTCCGTTTTTCCGTGTGGTGACGGAGTAAGAATACTATTCACCATCCCATATCTTACTTGGGTGTTCGTAAGAGACGACTAAGGGATATAAAAACGCATACAACATCTTGCGAGAGAAGGAAAACTCGAAACAAAACCCTATACCAACACGTCTGACCAGCGCGGTATAGTAGGTTTAACTTCCCTCCCATTACGGAGGAAGCCTGAGCCCAACAGTGGGGACATTTATGGGCTGTGATGATGATGATGATTTGGGTTGAGAGCCCTCAGCGCTCACCCATAGTCCGGGTTAAGCTGTGAAAGCCATCAGTGACTAACAACTAAGCCACGTCAATTTTTCTTTATATCCACGGTTGAGATTTTGGTATGACTCGATAGATGTCGCTATTAATATTATCTGAATCGTTCTTTTTACATCAATTATCCACGTAAGCGTATTTTTTAATAATTTTAATCTATTTTATTATTCTAACACTATATTTCTTTATTACAAAAAAAAAGCAAACATAATTTATTGTAATTTTATTCAAAGCAAACACAATTACGATCTTTGTATAACTCCGGCGCCGAACAATTTGTAATCACTCGTATAGAAACTTGTATTAATTATAGAAATTAAAAATTCTTACAAAATTTACATACGAATTATATATATATATTTTTCAATGCATATCATATTTTGCTATGATAATTTATCATTCAGTCTAGCTGTGTGTCAGCTACGAATACTACCAACGCTTAAATTGCTTGTGGATGTCGTAAAAGACGACTAAGAACTTCATAACAACTTTTTTATTTTTTTGCGTTGGGCTAAGCTAAGCTAGACTAAGAGCTTTATAACGACCTGGGTCAACTCCATCTGATGCCATTTGGTCAACATGACTGCACAAATGGCGTAGTGTTTAAGATACAGTCTTTCCGTGCCAGTGGATTTGATTCCTATGCAGGACAATACTATGTGCGATCCAGAAAGTTTTGTTCTAGATGTAATTTGTCTAGGGATAATCGATATACATCGATAACATCGATGTTTACAATGGGATACATCGAATCGAGCCGATGTTTTGAAAAGCTATTGATTTACTCAATGTATCGATGTTTTTAGGGTTCCGTACCTCGAAAGGAAAAACGGAACCCTTATAGGATCACTTTGTTGTCCGTCCGTCCGTCTATCTGTCTGTCTGTCTGTCTGTCAAGACTCTTTTTCTCAGGAACGCGTGGAGGTATGAAGCTGAAATTTATATCAAATACTCAGGTCTACTGTCCCTTAGAGCTGTGAAAACATCAAACTTTTAAGCTAACGCAATCAAAAGATATAGCTATTTATGTTGCAAATTTCTGCAAATTTTCGACACTCGCACGGGAATCAAAACCTACAGGATCTCGAAATTTGGAACGAAGCAACGTCTTATAGCACAGATTAAGGAAAAATTGTGAAAACTGTAAATTTTTGATTACATCACATAAAAAAAATATTTTTAATCATTTTAAACTCACTACCCCTTTTCACCTAAACGTGTATGGTTAACAAGCAGCAGTTAATTTTGCACTGACAATGAACAGGCAGCGTGACCGAGTGGTCTAAGGCGCTGGTTTAAAACACCGTAGGCACGAGTTCGAATCTCACCGCCGCCGAGCTCTTTTTGCTATTTTTGCAAAATTTATTTATAATAATTTAATAATATAATATTATAAATAAAATTGTTTAAAAACGTGTTCATTAAATGTTTTAAAAATTAGTAGTTTTAATATTTATTAAAACTACTAATTTTTATTTACTACTAATTTAGGTGTAACTTGAATTAATATCAAAGAAAAAAGAAACTTGAATTCATCAATATCATCATTCTCCTACTCTTATCCCAACCATTTGGGGTCGATACAATATGTACTCTTCTTTCATAGTACATAATGTAAAAGTTATTGGCAATAGTTTTATGACCGGCCGCCTGTCAGACGTCAACCCTCCTTGGGAATGTAATTGTTGACTAAACGACATCAGATGGAGTTGGTCCAGGTCGTTAAAAGCTCTTAGTCGTCTTTTACGACATCCAGGAGCAAAGTAAGGGTTGGTAGTATTCGTAGCCGCTACCACACAGCACAAAAAAAAAACTTGATTTAATATCAAAAAAAAACTACTGCATAAATATTTTTTTAGTTTTACGAAATCCTTCGTGCGCGAGTACAACTCGCACTTGGCCGATTTTTCATAAAACATCGAATCGATGATAACCAGTTAATGTCACAAAAACTCAAGTTTATGTTTAAATAAATGATTCAATAATATTTCAAAGTGATTGGAATAGGTATAAATGCCACAAAAAAAGACCTTTTTTTTTTTAGAAGTCAGTTTTATAAGGGATTGGAATAGGTTTAAATGCCACAAAAAAGACCTTTTTTTTTTAAGCAGTATCACTTTTGATATGACTTTAGATTTGTAATATATTTTAGAAAAGTACTCGATGTTTACAAAACATCGATGTTTTCATCCGATACATCGAAATGCATCGATGTACAGTTTCCGATTTATCGAATCGATAAAAACATCGATGTTTTTTCAAAGTGGACACCCCTAAATTTGTTTGTGTTAATTACATGGTTGTAAAGTCACACCGCAATACAAGAATTATTGCCTTAATGCAGGTGTAAATCTTAAAAAAAGAAAAAAAAAAAAGAAATATTCACAAAGAGAAAATTAAAAAAATTGTCACAGCTTTTATATTATTTCATCATCATCATCATCACAGCCCATAAATGTCCCACTGTTGGGCTCGGGCCTCCTCCGTAATGGGAGGGAAATTAACCTACTATACCGCGCTGGACAGACGTGTTGGTATAGAGTATTGTTTCGAGTTTTCTTTCTCTCGTACGATGTTATATGCGCTTTATATCCCCTAGTCGTCTCGTACGATCACCCACGGGTAAGATATGGGGTGGTGAATAGTATTCTTACTCTGTCACCACACGGAAAATATTTAAATGTAAGTAAAGTAAATAAATCTTTATGTGGTAATAGAATCCGCCACATTTGGCACAGAAAGTACTTGGTTAATAACGTATCTTCTCTAAGTAATTTTCTAGAAGACGTTATAAAGCCGAGAGCACGTCAAGCGTACGATAAAGGTCTTTAGGAGCATCTTTAGCATCTGGTGATGTGGAATGACCATTAAAGACGGCTTAGGAACTCGGACAACATCACTGAAAGAGAAAGAAAACCCAAAACATAATCCTGTACCAACAAATCTGATCATCATAGTCTAATAGCTTAATTTCCCTCCCATTACGAAGAAGATCCTGGTCCTCCGCTGTGTGGTAGCGGTTACAAATACTACCAACCCTTATTTTGTTCGTGGATGTCGTAAAAGACGACTAAGAGCCTTATAACGACCTGAGCCAACTCCATCTGATGCCGTTTGATCAACAATTACATTCACAAGTAGTGTTGACGTCTGGCAGGCGGCCGGTCATAAGACTATTGCCAATAACTTTTACAATATGTACTATGAAAGAAGAGTACATATTGTATCAACCCAAAGTAATTAGGATAAGAGTAGGAGAATGCATACTACTTAGGAAGATCTGTGTCTAACAATATTTATAGTTTTTTTGTATTTATATCTGCTAGCACGACATTAGACACAATTGCTATACAATAGAATATTACTTGAGGATGGATGGACTTTTAAAAAAAAAAACCAATTAATTCAACTAAAAGGCTGTCCAATTCTTAGAATACTTAATTAATTGTTAGTTTTTTGTTGTAAGTATAAACAATGGGATCCAAAAACAAAATGGCTGATCGGTTTTTTTTTTATATCAAATAGGAATTGCACTGAGGCCTTCGATTATCATTCAATGAACTATGCCAATGTGAAGGACAGCAGAAGAAATGACATAGTGATTAAAATTATCAACCTTCCGTGTCGTTCGATTCCTATATAGAACTACTAGCTTCTGCCCGCGGCTTCGCCCGCAGGTTATTTTTTATATCATCACGCCATATCCCTTGCAGGGTAGGCAGAGGGAACAAAGTGCCAAAGAACTCTATCTTTGCATACTTCACTCGCTTCCTCAACATTCATAATTCTCTTCATACACGCTCGCCGGTTTCGGAGACTCTTGACTCCACCTTCCTTCAGTACATGACCGATCTGGTCTAGGTAGGTTAGTCTCGGTCCCCCCGGTACCTACATCATTCCACTTTCGCATTGTATATCTTCTTAACCAGACGTTCGTTCGGCATTCTTTCCACATGTCCGAACCATCGGAGCATTCCCTTTCGCATCTTTACACCAATACTCTCTTTCATACATACTCGCTAAAAAAATAAAGTATTTGTATAGTGAAATATTAAAATCGGCAGTTTATAAATAAAACATACAGTTAAAGTTTGCATACAGATAATAATAATGAACAAAATAATAAGAATGAAATTCAATCAAACACAATTATTTAACAAATAAAATGTATGCGGACAAGATGAAAGTTCTTTCAAATTGTACAGCGTTATAATATGTTGCAGGCAAACTTTAAAAATCAGACATTTTTCGTTTTAAACAATTTCTTACGTATTTTTTTCAAGTTATACTTCTATTAGCGCGTTAGGGAAAAATGATGAAAGTAAATTTTTATGATGCGCGCGCGCACACCGTCACGAAAAACCGACACCCTAAAGTTAGCTATAGTCAACATTTTAGTTTTTTTTAGTGATATTAAAATAAAGGAGGAGGAAGGATGTAGGTACCGAGGGAGACCGAGACTAAACTACCTAGACCAGATCGGTCAGGTACTGAAGGAAGGTGGAGTCAAGAGTCTCCGAAACCGGCGAGCGTGTATGAAGAGAATTATGAATGTTGAGGAAGCGAGTGAAGTATGCAGAGATAGAGTTCTCTGGCACTCTGTTCTTTCTGCCTACCCTGCAAGGGATATGGCGTGATGATTTGTATGTATGTGTATGTATGTATAAAAATAAACTTTATTTAACTAGATAATGCGTTATAATAAAACTTTCAATGTATTAAATACCTTTTTTTTCTATTGTTAGTGTTGTTTTTTTCTACAAACGTAGAATAAGGCGAAAGATCAAATTTTTGAAAAGACTTTTATCTTGTTACGCCAAAGAAATATGACTTCTAACACGTGTACATAAATAAGTACACACACACTTTTTTGTATAATTACACACTAAAAGTATAGCTTTTGCCAAGTACCTTTCTAAATATTAATCAATATTCTGTATTTTTTCTATAATATCTACTATGCATAGAGTATAGAAGTATCTAATGGTTCACAATTTCACATAAACTTCAAAGCATGGCGGTGTTATAAAGTTAAATAATAAAAAAAATATAGCAACAACTATATATAATAAATATACAATTGTATGAAAGAGAGTATTGGTGTAAAGATGCGAAAGGGAATGCTCCGCTCCGATGGTTCGGACATGTGGAAAGAATGCCGAACGAACGTCTGGTTAAGAAGAATATACAATGCGAAAGTGGAAGGATGTAGGTACCGGGGGAGACCGAGACTAACCTACCTAGACCAGATCGGTCATGTACTGAATGAAGGTGGAGTCTAGAGTCTCCGAAACCGGCGAGCGTGTATGAAGAGAATTATGAATGTTGAGGAAGCGAGTGAAGTATGCTAAGATAGAGTTCTCTGGCACTCTGTTCTCTCTGCCTACCCTGCAAGGGATATGGCGTGATGATATGTATGTATGTATGTATGTACAATTTTAATATAATTTTAAATAAAAAAATATCGATGACGGAACTAGATTCATACAGTGATAGAAGAAACGGCGCACGATCCCATAGACCCACCCTGCAAAACGCCTCTCATCGCCGTGCGAGCGGGCCACCGGAACCCGACCTTTGTCTTAAGTGGCCCGCCCGGCTACTTTATGTACTATACTGGTGACTGTAAATCTGGCCTAAAGCAATGATACTAGAATAGATCTCCGAGTAGGATCTACCCTTCACTAGATTCAATCATGTAAACCAAACTCTTAATAGTGCCAACTCATTAATAAATACATTTCGTCATTATAAATTACACAGATAAAACCTTCCAGTCTCACCGAAGAGATTGCCGAAACGCAACTAGGTTACAGAGGTTAATCTGTCTACTTCGGGACTATTTAAGGCCCTGGATCTGCCATGCGACTCCTTGCTTTGCTTTATAATTAAATATTATTTTATTTTAATTTTTGCCCCACAGTGGGACATATAAGAGCTGAACAGAATATCATATTGTGCTATGTACAAGTATTAAAAATGACAAAATTAAAGTTAAAAATGTCTTTTTTTTTTTTTTTTTTGGTGGACTACGGATTAGTCTCGCCCCGCCAAATCGGTCCGGGGTGACGGAGAAGGCGGCGCGTGACCCCATAGACCCACCGTAAAAACTCCTCTCTCTTCGCCGTGCGAGCGGGTCACCGGGACCCGATTTTTAACTTCGGTGGCCCGCCCGGCGGTTATTAAAGGCGTAAAATATCGAAATATATATTTTGTCTTGAAAATTTTTTAGTTTATATAATAAACATTGTAATTATCTATACTCTAAATAATTGAAAATAATAAACCATTCGCAGACTCGACCTTCGTACTATTAAGAGCATAGACAGAAAGAGTACAGAGTTTATTCTAATTAGAACTCTTAGATCGCGCAACTTAGAAGTCTCAGAAAAGAACAATTTCTGAGGTTGTATTATGTAAAATATATAAATCATAATTCTCCTACTCTTATCCCAATTACTTGGGGTCGATACAATATATACTCTTCCTTCATAGTACATACCTATTGTAAAAGTTATTGGCAATAGTTTTATGACCGGCCGCCTGCCAGACGTCAATCCTCCTTGAGAATGTAATTGTTGACCAAAGGGCATCAGATGGAGATGGCCCAGGTCGTTTTAGGGCTCTTAGTCGTCTTTTACGACATCCACGAGCAAAGTAAGGGTTGGCAGTATTCTTAGCACCTAACACACAGCACTCAACCTCACAAACCAGCTTGTCTATTTTAAAATAGTAATATCAAGCAATGCCTTATATATCATATTTAACTGCCACGTAATCACACATTATGCTCTCGCCGTCCGTCTTTGAATAGGACCGTAATTGCTACGGATGACCCCGCGGATCTATAGATCCGAACCATAGATCATTGATCGATAATAAGGATTGACTCGCGACTATGAAAGTAGAAAGGTGGGCAAATATCATTTCAATGTAGTTAGTGTATAACTATGTTATAATCATTTTATATCTTTATATTAAAAAGAATTATAGGTAACTAGCTTCTGCCTACAACTTTGACCGTGTAAAATGTAGCCTTTCTATCTCAACAGAACACAAGCGATACGGTCCTCGACTGAACGTTTTCAACGATCATTTCTCCCACGTACATGCAAGGTCTGGAATGAACGTGTTTCCCGAGTACTATGTGATGTCCTTCTTCAAACTATAGTGTTAGGACCACGCTGTTGACAGTTCTCTGTCTACAGCCGCGGGCCGTTGCGTCCGGGGTAGTACCACACTGAGCAGAAGATCGACGTCTGAGTAATGGCAATGTGCTATTGCGCTTCGTTCGGTGAGCGAGAGAGCCGGAAGTCCAACAGGATGAGTTTGGGGTTTTTATTGGTAGGCAGCTGCCTAATCTATACCCTTGGTATTGCAAAGGTCCATGGGCGGCAGTGACACTTACCACCAGGTGTGCTGTCTGCTCATTTGCCACCATAAGCAATAAATAAAAAATAAAACTAAGGTATTTGTACAGTAGAATTTACAATTGTATTTCGTACTTGATACGTCGGTTTAAGAATCTTCAGATATCCCACTAGACTATAAAAAAAAACTTATATAAAATAATTTGTCATTCGGTCCGTCACAACGCACAGGTGGGTCCATCGTTTGTCATTTTATGTCCAAACATAATTTATCACTGTGTCTTTATGGCGCCGACTATTGCCCAGCGATGGGCCACGCCATATTGAGTGACAATGAACTACAGAATAATATTTTAATAGCTTTTTTTTAAAGTAAATCGAAATCGTTATATCAAATACTGGTCTCTCCCCCGTCCGCTTCTCTCTTTTCCAGATAAGTAATCACCAACATATCAAATATTAAAACTTTCTCTGAAACACGCTGCATCTTATAATATAAATATTATTCTGAAGGGTTCAGTTGTTTAGTTGTATAATCGAACAAAAACTGAATCTCAATTTATTAGTAAGTCATCATTCTCCTACTCTTATCCCAATTACTTTGGGTCGATACAATATGTACTCTTCTTTCATAGTACATATTGTAAAAGTTATTGGCAATAGTTTTATGACCGGCCGTCTGCCAGACGTCAACCCTCTTTGGGAATGTAATTGTTGACCAAACGGCATCAGATGGAGTTGGCCCAGGTCGTTATAAAAGGCTCTTAGTCGTTTTTTTACGACATCCACGAGCAAAGTAAGGGTTGGTAGTATTCGTAGCCGCAACCACACAGCAATCAATTTATTAGTAAGTATTGATAGAATAATCCGTGAGGGGACGGAGTAAGAATACAATTCACTACCCCCTATCTAACATTTTAAAACACTAAGATATTGAATATAATAAATACAAGACCACATGACGGGTTCACATGCCCGCCAAATCTCCTCCTCTTCTTTAATCTCGATGTTAGAGAAGAAAAACGTGTTACGCAGACCTCATATAGAATGAACGTAAAAGCATTACATTCTCGAGAACCACGAAAAGTTCCAGTTCATTATCGTGTACTGTTTATTTTTAAACATTTGTATGATGGTTTCGACAAGATTATGAATACAGAGAGAAAAAAATCTTTTAATACTTCATAAACTACCGAAAAACTATTAGCGGTTCTGCTACACAAGGAAACAATAAAACCTCAACCTGCAACGGTATTTGGCTGTATAAAAAAAAGAACGTATACCTGTTGTACCCGAGAGCTGTCATCGGACCATTTGTCAAAACTGTCAATAGTGTCATTCCGATTTTTGTGTTAAAGGGATGAAACACGTGTTTTATTTGGGGAATTTTGGTTTTGATTATCAGATTTAAGGAATTAAAATATGTATATGAAAATACTAGCTTCTGCCCGCGGCTTCGCCCGCGTAAAAGGTTACTTTCATTTTTTTTCAAAAAAAAAATGTTTTTCCTCCCCTATTTTTATTTTACCCCTTAAGGGTAAATTTTTACAACATGTTAATGTCATTTTTATTTATATCTAATCAATAGCCTAAGAATAAGTTTCAAGCTACTGGCTTTAAAAATGACGACACTTCTTTACAACTGTTCATCCCCTTTTACAACCCTTTTTTTGCATTAAAAAGTAGCCTACGTCCTTTATCAGACTCTAGACTATCTGTGTACCAAATTACATTTAGATCGGTTCAGTAGTTTTGGCGTGAAAAAGTGACAGACAGACAGAGAGACGGAATTACTTTCGCATTTATAATATTAGTAAGGATTAGGGAGGCGGCAAGCTTTTCAAGTAACTAACATTTCAAATTACTGAAATTTAGCATTTAATATGCTTGAATATATATAAAAACTTGATTACGAGCGAAAAATTATCGCCACATATAGGATTCGAACCCATGACCTATTGAAAATCCGTTACAAACATTGATTGAGACACCGACCATCCGTGCCAAAGTCATGAGTCTGATTACTACGCAAAACAATATGATGTACGATCCACAATGTGTTATTCTTGAGTCTGGGTGTAATTTGTCTGCGTTAATTATATCTTTGTAAAAACGCACCATTATACAAATATCCTTAGTTCAGGATGGTGTCTTTAAAAAAGATTTTATAGTGGTAGGACCACGCTGTTGACAGTTCTCTGTCTACAACCGCGGGCCGGTCCGTCCGGGGTAGTACCACACTGAGCAGAAGATCGACGTCTGAGTAATGGCAATGTGTTATTGCGCTTCGTTCGGTGAGCGAGAGAGCCGGAAGCCCAACTGGGATGGGTTCGAGTGTTTGTATTGGTAGGCAGCGGCTTAGCTATACCATTGGCAAAGGTCCATGTGCGGCAGTGACACTTACCATCAGGTGTGCTGTCTGCACGTTTGTCACCATAAGCAATAAAAATAAAAAAAGATAAAAGAAAAATTATTTTCCTTGCAACTTTTATCGTCTACGAAAAAGGTATCACATTCTCATCATTCTCTTGCTCTTATTTTATCTCGTACAAATTACAAATGTTATTGACAATAGTTTTATGACCGGTCGTCTGTCTGACGTCAACAGTACTTGTGAATGTAATTGTTGACCAAACGGCATTAGGAGTTGGCCTAGGTCGAAGTAGCCATCTTTTAAGAGCAAAGTAAGGTTTGGAAGTATTCGTAGCTACCACACAAGATCAGCGGCATCAAAAATTATAATAAAACACATAAGAAGCCCAAACAAATAACCTTATTCGTTCATCATTTGCAAATTACTTCCTAGCAGAAAAAAAACTTACCCACGTTTCCATTTTTTTCGCGCGCGCGCTTTTTTTTTTCTTCTTCAATTCAACACTTGGTAACATCGGAATGGACTTTAAAACCAATTATATACGAATTATGGGCGACGTTCATCATTATTTGTTTAGAGATGTTTTTATGAATATCATTTGATATACTAGCAAACCTGGTTACATATAAAATAGGACGCAAAAAAAGCCCTGTATAGAATTTAGTAAAAACGTTAAAATCTTATAAATAACTAGCAAGCTTGTAGGTGTGTTAATAGAAGTCGATATATCGCAGCGCCGCCTGGTGGCGAGTTACATCAATGGGGATAACATATAAATCTTTAGCGTGAAAAAAATATATATACATATCAATTTTCATAAAACATAGATACATACATATCATCACGCCATATCCCTTGCAGGGTAAGCAGAGAGAACAGAGTGTCAGAGAAATCTATCTTTGCATACTTCACTCGCTTCCTCAACATTCATAATTCTCTTCATACACGCTCGCCGGTTTCGGAGACTCTTGACTCCACCTTCCTTCAGTACATGACCGATCTGGTCTAGGTAGGTTAGTCTCGGTCTCCCCCGGTACCTACATCCTTCCTTAATTTTCATAATGATCAGTCTATCTATAGATTCTAAGGGATGTTTCCAAATGCAAGACCAAGACTCTCGACTCTCGCAGTGCTCTCTTAGACAGCATTTTACGATTCCTTTGACAAAGAAAGTATTGTCAACATTTTGTATTCTTAATACCAGTACACGGGGAAATAATTTGATGTTATTATAACCAGTCATGTCAAAGATACGGCCCGCGGGCCGCACCCAGCCCTGGGCCGTATCAATAAGGCCCACGATCGCTATTATTTTTAACAACCTTATAGATACTATATAATTTAATAAATAAAATGTTATAATAATTCAGTTCAGAATTTAAAATTTAATATATGGCTCTCTGCAAAATTGAGTTTGACACCACTGTTTTAAATTCTCATGATAGATAGGTGTGAGTATAGCCCCACTCCCGTTAAGTGGTATGTACCTAATTATTGATAGTTGTACAGTTGGTGCCGCTAGATGAATGGAATTTCATTAATTTAGTTGGATTTTTCATTTCTATGTGGATTTTTCATTTCTATCAAAACAAGTGACTCTGTTATTCTAACAGTGAGACTTGCAAGACTCGGGAAACTCGCAAGAGTCTTGCATTTGGACAACACTATTTCTGAGTTTAACGATGACATATATACAAACATCCTCTTTTATAGATTACATAATTCCTTTTAGGCTGACCGACCGCATTCGTAACGACGACGTAAGAGAGCGAGTAGGTATGAAAGAGAGTATTGGTGTAAAGATGCGAAAGGGAATGCTCCGATGGTTCGGACATGTGGAAAGAATGCCGAACGAACGCCTGGTTAAGAAGATATACAATGCGAAAGTGGAAGGATGTAGGTACCGAGGGAGACCGAGACTAACCTACCTAGACCAGATCGGTCATGTACTGAAGGAAGGTGGAGTCAAGAGTCTCCGAAACCGGCGAGCGTGTATGAAGAGAATTATGAATGTTGAGGAAGCGAGTGAAGTATGCAGAGATAGAGTTCTCTGGCACTCTGTTCTCTCTGCCTACCCTGCAAGGGATATGGCGTGATGATATGTATGTATGTATGTATAATTCCTTTTCGTGTGGTGACGGAGTAAGAATACAATTCACCCCCCTATTTTGTCCGTGGGTGATCTTATCGACTAAAGGATACAAGATTACCAAGACACGAAGACCCGTGAGGTATAGTATGTTAATTTCTCTTCTTTTATGGAGGCAGTTCGTGTCAAGAAGTTGGAAATATGAATTAAGAAGTTGATGATCATGTCGATGAAGTGTACATATTTCCGTATTTGGAATCGAACCCATGGCATTGGCACGGAAGGTCGGTATCTTAACCACTACGCCATCTGTGCAGTGAGTTTATTTGTGTAGTAAATTTTCTCACGAGTGTCAACCCTAACGAGTCGGTATTTTAATAAAAAGCGTTTCATCTTTGCCGAACAATCGTTATGTACGAAGAATGTTGGATAGGAAGTTGTCTAACTCTTCATACATTTAATTATCCAACTATTCTTATAAAATAACGATCAGATGAAGGAAAATCCAAAAACAAGATAACGTTTTTTTTTTTAAGATACGCCGTACCCAAACGATAAAACGGGACCCTATTTCTAAGACTCCGCTGTCTACTCGTCAGTCTGTCACCAGGCTGTATCTCATGAAGCGTGATACGTGATTTCTGTTGACGCTATAACAACAAATACTAAAAAAACAAAATAAAATAAATATTTAAAGGGGCTCCCATACAATAAACGTGAACTTTTTGGCGTTTTTATAGATATAATGGTACGGAGTCCTTCGAGCGCGAGTCCGACTCGCACTTGGCCGGTTTTTATTTTTGTTTACCCTGTGAAATTAACTTTTTTTAAGGGTACTCCTCGCTGGTAACTGATGAAGAGTTGTGGGACTCGCCAATCGCAAAATTCTTTAAGCAAACGTAATTGCGATTTAAAACCACAGAAGCTTTGAAGCACGCTTCTGGAAGGCGATATATCTAGTCAATCTGTATATAAGGTAGTAGTTAGACGAATTTTATTTCGAGTTTTCCTTCTCTTACTAATGTATTCTCCTACTCTTATCCCAATTACTTGGGGTCGATACAATATGTACTCTTCTTTCATAGTACATACCTATTGTAAAAGTTATTGGCAATAGTTTTATGACCGGCCGCCTGCCAGACGTCAATCCTCCTTGGGAATGTAATTGTTGACCAAAGGGCATCAGATGGAGATGGCCCAGGTCGTTTTAGGGCTCTTACTCGTCTTTTACGACATCCACGAGCAAAGTAAGGGTTGGTAGTATTCGTAGCCGCTATCACACAGCTAGTTTTCCTTCTCTTTCATAGATGCGATGACGAATGCATTCTTACTCTGTCACCATATGCAAAATTTAAGCAAATTGTTATCTAAAATTTAGAAGCCGAATAAAATGGGACATTAAACAGAAAGCGCGCTAAAGATTTTAATTTTAATTTTGAAGTTATACATCATTTGGCGCGTTAGGAAAAAATATGATGAGAGTAAATTTTTACGATGTGCGCGCACACCGTCACGAAAAACCCTCACCCTGAAGTTAAAGACTTCTAATATTTACGCGAGTATTACACATTTGAAATAAAACTACTTTTACGGATTCTATCGCGTTTGTAATTGATTATAAATTTTCTCGACGTTTCGTACAATTTACAGTGATCAGAGAGTATTGGTGTAAAGATGCGAAAGGGCATGCTCCGACGGTTCGGACATGTGGAAAGAATGCCGAACGAACGTCTGGTTAAGAAGATATACAATGCGAAAGTGGAAGGATGTAGGTACCGAGGGAGACCGAGACTAACCTACCTAGACCAGATCGGTCATGTACTGAAGGAAGGTGGAGTCAAGAGTCTCCGAAACCGGCGAGCGTGTATGAAGAGAATTATGAATGTTGAGGAAGCGAGTGAAGTATGCAGAGATAGAGTTCTCTGGCACTCTGTTCTCTCTGCCTACCCTGCAAGGGATATGGCGTGATGATATGTATGTATGTAAAGTGATCATATCACACTCCTCACAGTCCTCCCGTGACCATGATCACTGTAAAGTGTTCGAAACGTCGAGAAAATTAAAAATCATATACAAACGCGATAGAATCCTGAAGTTAGCTACAGTCAACATTTTAGTTTTTCAAAAAAAGTTACCAACAAAGTAAAAGTAATGACATCTACGTATGTTTGCGTGAGAACTGACAACTGTATTCACAATATTTATTTACATACATACATATCATCACGCCATATCCCTTGCAGGGTAGACAGAGAGAACAGAGTGCCAGAGAACTCTATCTCTGCATACTTCACTCGCTTCCTCAACATTCATAATTCTCTTCCCGACTAGAAATTTTTTCGTGTTCCTTAGCAGGACCGGACCGGGCATGCCCGATCTGGACCAGATAAGGTATGTAACGCAGAAGATATATCTGGACCCGATCAGGAAAACCTTATCGGGTCCAGATCAGGCATTCCTGATCGGGTCCAGATCAGGCGTTCTAGATCGGGTCCGGATGAAATTTTACTGATCGGAACCAAATCAATCATCTGCGTTATATATCTTGCCTGATCCAAAACGAGTATGCCCAGTCCGGTCCTTTTAAAAAACATGAATATCTTAAAGAACATGTTTAATACATAAAAATATAAATTAATATATGACGTAGGCACCGAATGCAGTGCTATATTCTTATCATAGAGAGTCCCAGTGAGCCGTTCCGATTATGGCGCAACCACCAAATGCTAACGACTGCAACTGTCGCCTGAATTTCTCATTCATGACCTGATCGATCTGTTTTAATCTGATTCGATAACAACTAATTTAATATTAGGCCATGTCATTACGCTTCGAAGAATCTTAACACTGCGATTCAAATAATGACGTCATTTTACTAACGCCATCTATTTATTATGACCCAAAACATTAAATGTTAGAATGGTTGTTACAATATTATTATATTTATTTGTATCTATGTTTTCAAATGTACCTATTATTTATTTTTGTTTTTACTTTAAATATTAATTAGTTTTATATTATTAATTAAACATTATTATTAATATTAAATACATCATCATCATCATTTGCCTGCCCTCTTCCCACGCTAAGTGGGGTCGGCACAACATGTTCTAGCCCTCCATACGATTCTATCAGCCGTCATATCTGCACTTACACCTTTCATACACATATCCTCTTTCAAACAATCCATCCATCTCTTTTTGGGTCTGCCACGATTCTTCCGTCCATCTACAAACATATTGATAATCCTTCTTGTCACAAACCTTTCATCCCTTCTCATTACGTGTCCATACCAAGACAATCTCGCGCTCCTAATCTTCTCTATCACTGGTGCCACTTTCAGACTTCCCCTAATATACTCATTTCGTATCTTATCCAATCTTGTCACCCCACACATCCATCTTAACATACGCATCTCAGTAGCATGCAATCTTCTCTCATCCGTCTTTTTGAATGCCCAACATTCAGATCCATACATAGCGACAGGTCTAATGACACTTTTGTAGATTTTCCCCTTAAGTTTAAGGGGCATCCGCGCGTCACATATTGTTCCCGAGACCTGTCGCCATTTCATCCAGCCTGCATTCATTCTATTACTAACCTCCCGGTCAATATTGCCGTCGTTTTGGAGAAGGGAGCCTAAGTACTTAAAATCGGAGCAGACCGGTAGGCATATTCCGCGCAACGCAATATGAGAGAATTGGGAAGAGCCACCGAAGTCACAGAACAAATGTTCAGTCTTGGTGCGGCTGATCCTAAGGCCAACTCTTTCCAACCTCTCCTGCCATTTTTCCAGTCTGCTCTGTACCTCAGCTGCCTCCTCTCCGACAAGGACAATGTCATCTGCAAACAGCATACACCAAGGTGCATCCCCCTGTATGTCCGATGTCAGAGCATCCATCACCAGGAGAAATAGATAAGGGCTTATAGCCGAACCCTGGTGCAAGCCTACTGCCACATTGAACTCGTCAGTAACTCCGGCTTCGGACCGGACATGCGTGCGTGCTCCTGCATACATAGCTTTTACTAACCTTATATACTTCCCAGGCATTCTGCGTTCTTTTAAAGCCCACCACAGAACTTTCCGCGGAACTCGGTCGTACGCCTTCTCTAGGTCTATAAATACCATGTGCAGATTTTTATGTGCACATTGGTATTTTTCTATGAGTTGGCGCAAAACAAAAATTGCGTCCGTGGTGCCTAATCCTGGCATAAAACCAAATTGGTTCTGGGTTATCTTACATTCCTCTCTCATTCTTTTCTCTATTACTTTCTCCCAAATCTTCATGCTATGTGACGTAAGCTTAATCCCTCGGGAGTTGCTGCATTCTTGTACATCACCCTTATTTTTAAAGATGGGGACCAGTGAACTGGCACACCATTCATTCGGGATTGACTCTTCATGCAACAGCTTGCCGAAGAATAAAGTCAGCCAGTTCCATCCATCGGCTTTCAGAATTTTCCATACCTCTACTGGTATACTGTCTGGGCCTACTGCTTTACCATTTTTCATACTCTGGACAGCCTTTTTTACCTCATCTATGCTTACTTCCTCTACCAAACCTAAATTGGTCGGTAGATCCTTTAATTTACCACTCCAAACGTTCTCCTCATTCATTAATTTTTCAAAGTAACTCTTCCACCGCTCTTTTATTTCTTCATCATTCGTTAATACTCTTCCATTACCATCTTTTATACATTTAACATGCATAATATCTCTAGCTTTCCTTTCTCTTGCTTTCGCTAGACGGTATAATTCCTTCTGTCCATTGGGACTATCGAGACTTTTATATAGTCTGTCTTGGATCTTACCTCTAGCGATTGCTACACCTTTCTTACCTTTTTTTTTACATTCCACATACGCTATTTTTTTCTGCTCTTTCAATACCGGGTTATCGTCATTCACACTTTTCCATTCTTTAAAAGCATTCTTCTTTTCTTTCAAAACTTTTTGAACACTGTCATTCCACCACCATGTATCCCTATCAATCAATCCTTTACCTTTTGTCTCACCCAAGACATCCTTCGCTACTTCCCTTACATACGAAGCCATCTCGTTCCAACATTCATTTACTGTCATTTCTGTCATTCTATTTTCCATCTCAATCATTTTATCAACCACTCTCTTCCGTAATTCTTTAGCACAATCCTCTTTCTCCAGCATGTACCACTTAATTCTTGGTGGAGGCTTAGGTTTGAACTTAGCTAATTGCACTGTCATTTTAATTTCCAGCAACAATAGGCGGTGTTGAGAAGTTAAAGGCTCACCCGGGATAACTTTGCAGTCCACTATTGTGCGTAACATATTCCTTCTCAGAAGAAAATAATCAATCTGGGTACTATGGGTTCCACTTTTATACGTTATTAGGTGACCTTCACGCTTTTCAAAGAAGGTATTGGCAACTGCCAAATCGAAAGCTGAAGCAGCCTGCAGTAGGGTTTCGCCCTCCGGGTTTCGCCTCCCTAAGCCCCACCCGCCATGCACTCTCTCATATCCTACTTTCATCTTGCCTACATGCCCATTAAAATCACCACCTATATAAATGTTTTCACTCTGTGGAATAGGCATTAATATTGAAACAAAATCCTCCCAAAACTTACCTTTCGCTACATCATCGCATCCAACCTGTGGCGCATACACACTTATTATGTTCAATATTAAATTTTCCATAACCAATTTAATTATGATGATTCTATCATTTACTCTCTTTACATCCGTCACACATTTTTTCAGTTCCTTATCTAATACTATACCCACTCCATTTCTCTTTCCATCACCTCCAGAATAAAAGAACTTATAACCCATTCCAATCTCTCTAGCTCTCATACCCTTCCATCTCGTCTCTTGCACACATGCTACATTTATTCGCCTTCTTTCCAATACATCCACTAACTCTCTTCCTCTTCCGGTCATCGTTCCTATGTTCCAGCTTACCATCCTCATTCTTACTTCACGGACTTGCGTCTTACGTCGCACCCGTCCCTGATGCGACAACCCTAGTCCATTTCCCGCAGGTGCCGGGTGCTGCGCCTGCGCGTCGCTTCGGGGGTACGCCATTAATATTAAATACATATGATTAATTAAAGATTTCAGATTAATCTCCTCTGATGCAAATACAATTTCGCCGTGGCATAAATATGACAATCATGTCACTTTTTTGAATTTTGATTGATATTTTTTTCGTGTTACGAAAACTGTTTCTGGTTCTGTTATACTACAAGCCTTACTATATACTTGATGATATTTCACATCAGGCTATCCTGATCAGGACCAGACCTGGTCCTGATAGGGTTTGCCGGATCCGGCATGCCCCATTCTGTCCTGATCGGGTCCTGATCCGGTATGCCTTGATGATATTACACATCAGGCTATCCTTATTTGGTCCTGACCTGGTCCTGATCCGATATGCCTTACCATACTTAATGATATTTCACATCAGGCTATCCTTATTTGGTCCTGATCTGGTCCTGATCCGGTATGCCTTACCATACTTAATGATATTTCACATCAGGCTATCCTTATTTGGTCCTGATCTGGTCCTGATCCGGTATGCCATACCATACTTGATGTTATTTCACATCAGGCTATCCTGATCAGGACCAGACCTGGTCCTGATCGGGTTTGCCGGATCCGGCATGCCTCATTCTATCCTGATCGGGTCCAGATACATGATCTGGTTGAACCATACTTTTTTTCTAGTCGGGTTCATACACGCTCGCCGGTTTCAGAGACTCTTGACTCCACCTTCCTTCAGTACATGACCGATCTGGTCTAGGTAGGTTAGTCTAGGTCTCCCTCGGTACCTACATCCTTCCACTTTCGCATTGTATATCTTCTTAACCAGACGTTCGTTCGGCATTATTTCCACATGTCCGAACCATCGGAGCATTGCCTTTCGCATCTTTACACCAATACTATCTTTCATACCTACTCGCTCTCTTACGTCGTCGTTACGAATGCGGTCGGTCAGCCTAACTCCACAGATTTTGTGGAGTTTCACAATATTTATTTATTTTGTGATATTTAAATAAACTTTATTTAACTAGACAATGCGTTATAATAAAACTTTCAATGTATTAAATATCTTTTTTTCTATTTTTAGTGTCGTTTTTTTCTACAAACGTTAGAATAAGGCAAAAGATAAAATTTTTGATAAGATTTTTATCTTTTTACGGCTAAGAAGTATAACTTCGGACGCGTGTACATAAGTACACGCACACTTTTTTTTTTTAAACAAATATAAAGCGACAACCCTATCCTAATTACCGCAGTATAGACCTTCCGCTTTCTGAACGAAAATATTACTTTCTCAAAGATGAAAAGATTATGGATGCCACAAGATCATTCTTAAATATTTGCACCGATGACCTCTTGAGAAAAAAAATCGTTACCTTATCTGATGGGTGAATTTTAAAGTTATATCTAGCGATTATGTGTTTGCAGGTTCGATTTCTTGTATACTTAATTTTTATATTTAGTTTCAATATTCACTTAATTTCTGTGTGGTAACGGGGTAAGAATACAATTCTCCACCACCTATCTTACTTACTTATCGTACGAGACGACTAAGGGATATAAAAAACGCATATAACATCTATGTGAGAGAAGGAAAACTCGAAATAAAACCCTATACCAACACGACTGACTAGCGTGGTATAGTAGGTCTATTACCCTCCCATTATGGAGGAGGCTCGAGCCCAACAGTGGGACATATATGGGATATAACATTTATCTAAAAATTAATCTAAAATACATCAATCAACATTTTTGTTATCAGAATAGTTCTTATGACAACGGCATCTAGGAATGTTTATAGAAAGTATACCGTTTTTATTTATCGCACCTATATTTACAATGCGAAAGTGGAAGGATGTAGGTACCGGGGGAGACCGGGACTAACCTACCTAGACCAGATCGGTCAGGTACTGAAGGAAGGTGGAGTCAAGAGTCTCCGAAACCGGCGAGCGTATATAAGAGAATTATGAATGTTGAGGAAGCGAGTGAAGTATGCAAAGATAGAGTTCTCTGGCACTCTGTTCTCTCTGCCTACCCTGCAAGGGATATGGCGTGATGATATGTATGTATGTATGTATATATTAAAACTTTGAAATAAAACTATTTTTACGGATTCTATCAGCGTTTGTATTTGATTTTTAATTTGCCAACGTTTTACAGCGTACACGGTCACGGCAGGACTTGGGTGTCTCACGTCCAATAAGTCATCGTAATTACAGAGATTTATATCCACCCGCTACAGTATCAGTTATTAAATTTTGACCTACGCTATAGAAGAACAAAAATATTAAAATATCATACTCCATTAATCCTTAAGATTAACTCAAAAAAAAAACAACAGGCAGTCATGGGGACTGCCTATAGAAGTGAAAACTATTAACTTAAGACTAATTGAAATAATAATAATTTTCTAATTTTTATATAAAAATAAAAACCTATAAGTTTTTCCCCTCCAAAAACGCTCAAAGCGCCTAAAGAAGTTTTCATATAGCTATAGATATACTATTAGCTTTAGCATGTCGGTGACGCGAACCTATAAGTTTTTCCCCTCCAAAAACGCTCAACGCGCCTAAAGAAGTTTTCATATAGCTATAGATATACTATTAGCATTAGCATGTCGGTGACGCGAACCTATAAGTTTTTCCCCTGCAAAAACGCTCAACGCGCCTAAAGAAGTTTTCACATAGCTATAGATATACTATTAGCATTAGCATGTCGGTGACGCGAACCTATAAGTTTTTCCCCTGCAAAAACGCTCAACGCGCCTAAAGAAGTTTTCACATAGCTATAGATATACTATTAGCATTAGCATGTCGGTGACGCGAACCTATAAGTTTTTCCCCTGCAAAAACGCTCAACGCGCCTAAAGAAGTTTTCACATAGCTATAGATATACTATTAGCATTACCATGTCGGTGACGCGAACCTATAAGTTTTTCCCCTCCAAAAACGCTTAACGCGCCTAAAGAAGTCTTCACTTCAAAAAAAACAATTAAAAAAGCCACTTATTAAAGTACAATTTATTTATATAATAATAATAAAACTGCAATGTAATCCATAGAAAGATTCGCGAGACAAGCCCTTTATTAACAACAAAATTGCTGTATCATTCCCGATTATGCTTCAGTCGTTCGATACATTGAATTCGTGAGTCCCAATCGTATCGCATCGCGAATTTAAATGGCATATGTCTTGGATGAAAATGAAATATAAAATCTCCCGCATCGTATTTATTAGACACAATGAAGTTATACAAGCAGGCTGTGAGTTACATGCCATCTTGCCATCGCCTCAAAGAGTTCGTTTTTGTTTTGGAGTTTATGGCTTGCTTACTTAGACCTTTAAGCCAATTCTTCATAGTTTAGAAACTTTGTGCCTTTTGTCTTCCGTATTATTGTTTACCACTTCTTCGAATTGTAATTAGGTCTTGATAGTCACTGTCCGTCAATAAGTCAAGTCGTTACTATCAATTTGGCGCTGATAACCAAATTCATAGTTTCGTTGGGAATTTTTGATGAACACGAAAACCACTGATTATCACTACACTTCAGCACTTTAACTGTATTATATTTCATAAAATACCAGCACAATTATTCAATATAACATTATAAAACACTCAAGAAATGAATATAATACAAGAGCGTCACATGACATTTCCATATTCGCGCCAAAACTCTGAAAGAGTTCGCGATCTAACCTGACCGTAGTCTGTCGAAAAATAAAAAAAAAGACAAAAAAAGGCACCTTATAGAAAATATAATGCTCTGTGGTTAGCGGCTACGAATACTACCAAACTTTACTTGAATGACAAAAAAGATGACTAAGAATTTTATATCGGACCTCTTTTTACTTTGCGGTGGCCTATGGATGCGTCTCGCCCCGCCAAGTCGGTCCGGGGTAACGGAGGAGGCGGCGCGTGATCCCATAGACTCAACATGCAAACTCCTCTCTTCGCCGTTCGAGCGGGCCACCGGTACCCGATCTTTGTCTTCGGTGACCCGCCCGGCGTTTTATATCGGACCTGGGCCAATTCCTGATGCCGTTAGGCCATTAATTACATATCCAAGTAGTATTGACGTCAGACAGACGGCCGGTCATAAAACTATTGCTAATAACTTTGTAATATGTACGAGTTAGACATGCGCGAAACAGTACTTCGCGAAGTGATGTTATATCTCTCCCGAAAAGACACACGGCGCGTTTGAGAGATAGATAACCATTACCAAATTACCGAACATTGCAGAAATACAGAACAGTACACGAGTGTTCGGCGTCATGTTTAATGTGATGTGTGATGTTTAATGTCATGTCATGTTTAGTCGCGCAATGTGTAATATGACAGTACGCGGTCGGGTAATATTACGTGTGATGCATCACTCGCATTACTTACACATGTCTAGTATGAGTACGTATTGGCGTCGACCACATGTAATTAGATTGAGCTGGAGAATAGATGATTATGTTTTTTTGGCAAATATATTTAGCTATCAAAAGGTTTAACAGAGTTATCGTAGCATATTTAGATACAAATTACATACTAGTGAAATATGAATATTTTTATACAGGTTGGAAGTGGACCGCTCCCGAAAACAAAGACAGGTGACCCTATACTAGTCCTACTTGTAATGATAGGCTAGAAAAAAAATCAATCAGAATGAAAAACAAATTTTTTTTTTTCACAAATATTTTTAAGTTTTTTTCACATTCCATCGTATTAGGACAGTGCCATGTAACGATAAATCGATAAAAAAAAGCGTAACTATACTCAGATGAGAAAAGACGCAATCTATTCAAAACTCACGATCATATGTTCAAGAGTTAAACGACCCCGAGTGGTGAAAAAAAAATTTTTTTTTTCATCCGTATCGATTTTTTTCTAGTCTATCATTACAAGTAGGACTAGTAGGGTTACCTGTCTTTGTTTTCGGGAGCGGTCCACTTCCACCCTGTATAATATCTATACAAAAAGTACTACTGCCTAAATGTAATACCGAGAGTCTCGCAGTTACTCCCTTAGACAGCATTTTACGATTCCTTTAGCAAAGAAAGGGTTATTATAAAATGGAGGAGAGGAAGGAAAACCCACCACTTTCCCACGGTTAATCAATATACCGTACACCTCAAGAAAGGAAGGAATACGGGATGGGATCAAGGTGGAATAGGATATAAGGAAATCTTACTCCTGTGATGAGCACCGTCTCCAGAACTTCTACTTGCAATTTTCCGCAGAACTTCGAATAAAGATTCGACACGTGTTTCGCCTCTATAATGCGCATTTGAAGCCGAACCGTCCTGAGGATGCCTCGTTTAGAGGCGAAACACGTGTCGAATCTTTATTCGAAGTTCTGCGGAAAATTGCAAGTAGAAGTTCTGGAGACGGTGCTCATCACAGGAGTAAGATTTCCTTATATCCTATTCCACCTTGATCCCATCCCGTATTCCTTCCTTTCTTGAGGTGTACGGTATATTGATTAACCGTGGGAAAGTGGTGGGTTTTCCTTCCTCTCCTCCATTTTATAATAATAATGGATTTCCGCCATGTATCGCCTAATTCAATCAATTATAAAAGAAAGGGTTGTCAACATTTTGTATTCTTAATACCAGTACACGTGGAAATAATTTGATGTTATTATAAACAGTCTCATGATAGATAGGTGTGATTACAGCTCTACTCCTGTTAAGTGGTATGTACCTAATTATTTAATTGTACAGTTAGCGCCGCTAGATGAATAAAATTTTATTAATTTAGTTGGATTTTGCATTTCTACTTTATATGATCAAAAGGAAGGACTCTGTGTTATTCTAACAGTGTTGTAAGAGTGACGAGACCCTTGCCGCAAGTCTTAGTCTTGTATTTGGGCAACACTAATAGGTAAATGAAATGATTATTAAAAATGTATATACCTACAGTAGATATTTTAATTTTTTTAATGAAGTTATTAATGAAATAATAGCCACCACCTCAGCCAGAAGGCACGTGTAGCAATACATAACGCAGTGCTTGTCCCAACATTACTGTATGGAAGCGAGAGTTGGGTATGCAGGAAAAAGCATGAAAGTAAAATTAATGCGGTCGAAATGCGATCTCTACGGAAAATCTGTGGAGTTAAGCTGACCGATCGCATTCGTAACGACGACGTAAGAGAGCGAGTAGGTATGAAAGAGAGTATTGGTGTAAAGATGCGAAAGGGAATGCTCCGATGGTTCGGACATGTGGAAGGAATGCCGAACGAACGTCTGGTTAAGAAGATATACAATGCGAAAGTGGAAGGATTTAGGTACCGGGGGAGAACCTACCTAGACCAGATCGGTCATGTACTGAAGGAAGGTGGAGTCAAGAGTCTCCGAAACCGGCGAGCGTGTATGAAGAGAATTATGAATGTTGAGGAAGCGAGTGAAGTATGCAAAGATAGAGTTCTCTGGCACTCTGTTCTCTCTGCCTACCCTGCAAGGGATATGGCGTGATGATATGTATGTATGTATGTATTAGTGAAATAATAGAAAACAAAAGCAAATTAGTAAATAAAAAAAAAGAAAACTAGGGATCTATTCGTGGCTGTCTGAATTAAATCGGTTAATCCTCTAGCTGTATTTTCCAAACTAATCTATTTTTATTCTTAATGACAGTAATTAATACCTCATATTGAAACAAATAAATTTCCCACCGTATCCTTTCAGTCGTGACAGCGTTTTGTTTCAGCGTTATTAGTTTTATTGGGGACACTCATTACGGCGCTCATGATTACATTGTTAAGAATTCTAGATTATAAATCTATAGTGGCAATACTGAATTAATATTTAAAAAAAAAAAGAATGCAGGTAGTCCCACCTACACGTCGATCTTCAATAACATGACGTCACCTAGGCTGCATACCTCGTTGCCTTTGCATACAGATTTTATAATAAAAACTTACAATACGTTTTCGAGTGCTCAACCTAAATAAATATGGCGGGATCTTAACGAGTTTCTTTCTTTTTTTTTCAAATCTTATTTTAAATTTAGTGTTGGGACAAAAGCGAATATAAATTTATTACGATTAATATCTAATTAACTATTATAATTATTATCCGTCGTGGTGACGGAGTAAAAATACAATTCACCACCCCCTATCTTACCAGTGGGTGATTGTAAGAGACGACTAAGGGATATAAAACACATATAACATCCATGCAAGAGAAGGTAAACTCGAAACAAAACCTGATGAAACTTCTGACAAGCGTGGTACAATAGGTCAATTTCCCTCCTATTATGGAGGAGGCTCGAGCCATGGGACTTAAATTGAGCTGAGATGATGACGACGATGATGATGATGATGATTATAATTATTTAATTACGTTCCTAATGTATAAAGATATATATTATATTATATATTAGCGGCTACGAATACAACCGAATTGTATAAGACGACTAAGAGACTTTACATCGATCTGTAACAACCCCATTTGATTTACTCTGATCAACGATTACATTACCAAAGAGTTTTGGACGTCAAGCAGGCGATCGGTCATAAAACTATCGACAAATCTTTTGCAATATGTACAATAAAAAAAGGTTAGATATTACGTCAAACTTGAGTAATTGGGTTAAGTACAGTATGCCCATGATACATAAGTCATCCTTCTTTACTTGACTAGTGGACCCAGATCCACAATTAGTTTTTGAAATTACACATGAATGTCAAATTTCATGTTTATTATCTTTATTAATATGGAGGCACTGCATTTCTTCTTCCAATACACGCAAAAGGAGATCAAACCGTGCTGTTTTAATTATATTATTAAAAAAAAAATCTACTAATTATTAATAGAACATCGATATCGAAAGAAATAATTCCCAACACTAGTGAGAAAAATAAAATATTCTAAAATCCAGCTACTGTATATGAGATCACACAAAATTTCAAATATAGACACGCAGTTAAAATTTCTTATTTAAGTAAATATCTTTGACAGACAACAGTTAAAGTTTTTAGGCACATATTTAAAAAAAAAAACCCCGAGTCCATAGATACAAATTTCTGTCTATGATTTTATAATTTTTTTTTTTACCAAAATTACAAGAGGTTTAAAAGTGGTAAGACGATGCTGTGGACAGTTCTATGTCTGCAGCCGCGTGCAGGTCCATCCGGGGTAGTACCACACTCTCGCAGGAGATCGACGTCTGAGTAATGGCAATGTGCTATTGCGCTTCGTTCGGTGAGCGAGAGAGCCGGCAACCCAACTGGGGCGGGTTTAGGGTTTGTAATGGTAGACAGATGCCTAACTGTACCTTTGGTATTGCAAAGGTCCATGGGCGGCAGTGACACTTACCATCAGGTGTGCTGTTTGCTCGTTTGCCACCATAAGCAATAAAAAGATTTTACGAAAAAATAAAAGTCTATAAAAATGCTGCAATTATGTTTTTTTTTTTTTTTATTGCTTATGGCGGCAAACGAGCAGACAGCACACCTGATGGTAAGTGTCACTGCCGCCATGGACCTTTGCCAATGGTATAGCTAGGCCGCTGCCTACCAATACAACCCTGAACCCACCCCAGTTGGGCTTCCGGCTCTCTCGCTCACCGAACGAAGCGCAATAGCACATTGCCATTACTCAGACGTCGATCTTCTGCTCAGTGTGGTACTACCCCGGACGGACCGGCCCGCGGCTGTAGACAGAGAACTGTCCACAGCGTAGTCCTACCACTATTATTATATTGGCTTGGGTTAACTTCACCTGATGCTCTTAATTACATTCATATGTTGACGTCAGGCAGACGGCCGGTCATAAAACTATTGCCAATAACTTTCGCAATATATACGAGTATATATTGAGACAAGTAATTGGGATAAGAGCTGGAGAATCATCATCATCACAGCTCATATATGTCCCACAGTTGGGCTCGGGCCTCCTCCGTAATGGGAGGGAAATTCACCTACTATACTACGCTGGTCAGACGTGTTGGTATTGTGTTTAGTTTCGAGTTTTTCTTCTCTTGCATAGATGTTATATGCGTTTTATATCCCTTAGTCATCTCTTACGATTACCCACGGGGTAGAGTTATATTAAATATTGAATAACCATTCAACGAATTCAGATGACCAAATTGTGTGTCTCTTATTGTTTTCTTATAGTTCGTAAAACTCGTATTCTATTAAAATAATTTCAAACATAAATCTATTGTGGTAGGACCACGCTGTGGACAGTTCTCTGTCTACAGCCGCGGGCCGGTCCGTCCGGGGTAGTACCACACTGAGCAGAAGATCGACGTCTGAGTAATGGCAATGTGCTATTGCCCTTCGTTCACTTCTCCAACAAAAGAGCCGGAAGCCCGACAGGGTGGGTTTGGCGATGTTATTGGTAGGCAGCGGCCTAAGCTATACCCTCGATATTGCAAAGGTCCATGGTCGGTAATGACATTTACCATAAGGTGTGCTGCTTGCTCGTTTATCACCAAATAAGCAATAAAAAAAAATATTAAATTCTCAGTCGTCTTATAATATCCACGAGCAAAGTAAGGGTTGGTTAAGGGTGTAGATCGTGAAAATCACCGAAAAGAGTGTTACGATTTTTCATATTTAACCTATTTACATATGATTGATATCAATGATAATTTGTATATATTACAATCAAAGACCAATAAGTATGTTCATGCTTATATTAAACTCTTAAACCTAATGGTTGTTATATAATAAACGTCAACAAACGCACAAAATTGAGTAAAAATGCAAAAACATGACTTCGTATTTTAAAGATTTAAGCCCATAAATCAACACAAATTGATAAAAAGAAACACTTTTTGAACACTGAAGAAACCAATAAGTATAGCTGTATACTTCTTTTTATACCTTTACAAACAAAGACTTCCTCTTTTAAAGCCCTAAAATCTAGATATATTTTAAGGTAAATTTTTCATACACAAATGTATGGGATAAAGCGTTCGTTTCATTCGTGCAATCTCGGTGGTCACTAACGGCAGTTCCTTTCTGTAAGTGAACGCGACACCACGCTTGTCGGCTGCAGACAGCAGAATTACGTATTGTGAATTTGTGTTTTTTGTAAAAAACTGTAAGTATAACATTTTTATAATTAATTTATTTTCAGTTAGTAGAAAGTATCGATATAATGAATGTCTGAAAGAAAACCATGATGGAACTAGATATAAATCGTAAAAAATACAATATCTACACTAATAGGTATTATAAAGAGGAAAGATTTGGATTTTTGTATGAAACGAATAAACTCAAAAAGTACTGGACCGATAATTCTTTTATCATTCGAAAGCTACATTATCACTGAGTAACATAGGCTATTTTTTTCGCAGGACTGATTGAATTTGAGTGTCATGCCAGGGAAAAGAAAGTTTTGTACGCATTATAAAAATATGAAAGCCAAAAGATCTCGGAATAAAATGTAAGTTCCTCCCTACTTATTTATTATCGCATTTGAACAGGGTACATTACAAAGCTAATACAATATGTCATATGATTTAGATCGCCCGATTCAGACATATACCTACAATAACATGTAAATATTGGTTTGTATTATCTATATCTATACTGATAAATAAAATTGAAGTATCTGTATGTAATATCAAAATAATAGGATTTTTTAAAAAAAAAAAGGCGATACGGAGTTCGCCGGGTCGGCTAGTATTGTCTAAATATCAAATTGTGGAAGTAGGTAGGCGACAGTGCAACTTTGTCGACATACCTATACCGCCAAACAGACGCGAGGCGCCTAGCGTCTGGCTTAGGGTTGTACAAAATAAATAAAAAGTGGATAATATTGATGAATAATATTTCCAGTATTGAAAATAAAGAAAACCTTGGGGCCGAGACTCTGAGCAACAATGCTACGCGCTGTATAGAGGTAAGTTGTTATATGTAATTCTTGTAGACTTGTTACATAAATAAACAAACTACTTAGTTAGTGATGGGCGAAGACAAAATCTCAATACCTACCTATAGATTTTTCTTGCAATATTTATTATTTTCATCGAGAGACAAACACCTTAGTACCGAAATACTTCTCAATTACTTTCTCAAAAGAAAATTTATTTTCAAATAGGTGACGTCATAAAAAAACAATACCTAATGCGTAAAGAAATTATAATTTCTATTCATCAGGAACCTAATATTGTATTAATTCTTTTGCATTTTTTTAAATTTTTAATTATTTTTTATTAAAAAAATCAAGCAAGAAAGATAATTTTCTTTACAGGAACTAGTTATTGAAAACGACCAAGAAGGAAAGGTGGATGAAATGGAAGTTGGGCGTAGAGTTGTAGACGTTTCTTTTTTTTTTAAAGCTCTTCAGGCCATAGGGGACCACGGTCCAATGGATTGTAAGTTAAGTTACCTCAGTATAATAGGTGAAGTAAAAGTTGGTCTGGACTCAAAACTCATCATGAAATGTAGTATGTGTAGTATGAAATTTACTGTGTGTTTGATTGAAAAGAAAGAAGATAGAATGGAAGTGAATCATCAAATTGTATCTGGTATCATATCATCTGGTGGGAGCTACTATCAGTTAAAAACATTAACTGCCGCAGTAGCCCTACCAATCATGTCACCTTCATTATACAATGAAATTAATAATACGGTTTGCGATTGGTGGGAAAAGACAGCAGCACATTCCATGGCAGAAGCTGTCAAGGAAGAAGCGGAGTACGCAGTGTCTATAGGTAGTGTTGATAAAAATGGTACACCATTAATATCTGTTGCTGTTGACGGTTATTGGAGCAAGAGATCTTATGGTAAGAATTTTTCCGCCTTGTCCGGCGCAGCTGCGATAATTGGCATTAAAACTAATAAAGTATTGTTTTTTGGAGTTAAAAATAAATACTGCGTAGTTTGTGCACGAGCCGCAAAGAACGACAGTCAGCCCTCGGAACACCGTTGTTTCAAGAATTATTCGGGATCATCTACCGGTATGGAATCGACCATAATAGTTGAGGGGTTTAAACGTTCCATTGTTGATCACGGTGTAATTTATAATAAATTTGTAGCAGACGGCGATTCCAGTACTTATAAAAAAATATTAGATTCGCGACCGTACGGTAATTTAACAGTAGAGAAAATTGAATGCAAAAATCATCTTTTACGAAACTACTGCAATAGCTTGGAGAAACTGTCGAAAGACACTAAGTATCCTTGCGAATTGCGGAAATTCCTAAAAGAAAGGTATTTGCGTTTAAGAACAGGTGTAAAATGCGCTATTAAATATTGGGGCGATCAAAATCAGTCACTCGAAGAAAAAATAAAAAATCTTAGTGAAGATATCCTAAATGGTCCACAACACGTATTTGGTAATCACCAATATTGCAAGGAGTATTTCTGTAGACCTGATACTCGTCGAATAGAACCTGTTGGGTTGCTTCCAGCAATTGTTGGATGCGGATTAATGGACGCGGTACACATTTTAAGTAAAAGACTGTCATATCATTCTAGAAGTTTAATTCATAATTGTACAAGTAATATAGTTGAAAGTTTTAACACAGTGATTGCCAAATTAGTAGGGGGTAAGCGTGTAAATTATTCTTCCCGTGGTTCTTATGCGGGCCGATGCGCAGCTGCTGTTGTGTCTTTTAATACAGGATCGATTCATAGTAAAACTCATGAAGTAATATTTAAATCTAGTCCTAATCCTTTGATCGCGAAAGTGGAAAATTGTAATCGTAGAATCCGTTTAATTGCTAAACCTAAATTAAGATTGAAAAAGAGCCACAGCGCTGTATCGAAAGATGCTCACTATGGACCAAACTGCGAAAAACCTGATCTGAGTCCAGAATTATATGAGAAAGCCAAGTCATCTTTTTTAGCCGATTTAAAGTTGTCTTGTGCTGAAAGAGAGGAGCTTGAAAGGTCGACCCATTTGCAAAGAAGTAGTTCTGAGTGGATGAGTACAAGGAGAAAATTACTAACCTCATCATCGTTCGGGGAAGTTCGTAAAAAACGAGAGAGCAAAAGTTGTGCTGTTCTTGTTCGTAAAATCGTTTATGGTAGTAATATCTCCAGTTTGCCTGCTGTACGGTACGGTATCGAAAACGAAGAAACCGCAATTAAACAGTTAGAAATTCAAGAGAATATTAGTATACAAGGTTGCGGTTTGTTCGTCGACGATCAATATGAATTTCTTGGTACTACACCAGATGGCATTTATGCAAACGGTTTAATTGAAATTAAGTGCCCACATTCTTTAGCTGGCATGACTCTTGATGAAGCAATGGCCAAACATACCTTTTGGGTTAAGGACAAGGCTTCCAAGGGTTATGTCATAAATAAAAATCATAACTGGTATTTCCAAATTCAGGGACAGGTACATATTACTAAAAGAAACGTTTGCATGCTTGGCATCTGGTTTGGTGCTACTGTACCTATGAAAGTTTATATTATAGAAAAGGACGACAAATTTTGGGAGGAGAAAATGGAAATGAAATTAGTTAGGTTTTATTACGATTGCCTACTTCCAGAATTAGTTGATCCTCGGCAGTCACGAAGCATGCCCATTCGTGACGCGCCCAGTATCATCGAGGCTATGAAAGAGAGGAAAGAAAGAGCTTTACGTGTTTTGAAAGAGAAGAACGCCTAATGATTTTGAAAGATACAGGTAACTTAACTATCCAGCCAGTCGATTCACGTAAACACGCCAGTCCAAAAGTCGTTTTAACTTAGGAACTTAGAAATCGCCTTTTGGTTTTCTGTTTTAAACGCACTTACTTATCTAGTCTTGGATTGTCATAAATCTTCCAATAGCTCAATTACTATACAATTTCTGAGTTACCTGGTGTAAAGAATCATAAAAATTGGTTCAAAAATACAGCGAATTGAGAATTCTCCTTTTTTTTAAGTCGGTTAAAAGGGCTAAATTTGCAAAAAACGAAGTGACGTCACTGCGCTACGGTTTTTATTACTTACGTGAATCGGGCAGCTGGTAACGTTTTCATTCTGATAGGTTTTGTGATAGCCATGATTTTATCATCAAATTAGCAGAAATCAGAACTTGATCCGTAATCGAATGAAAAAACATTAGAATTTTGAACTCATATTTCGTTATTGTTTAATTACATACTTTTAATTACACATACATACATACATATCATCACGCCATATCCCTTGCAGGGTAGGCAGAGAGAACAGAGTGCCAGAGAACTCTATCTCTGCATACTTCACTCGCTTCCTCAACATTCATAATTCTCTTCATACACGCTCGCCGGTTTCGGAGACTCTTGACTCCACCTTCCTTCAGTACATGACCGATCTGGTCTAGGTAGGTTAGTCTCGGTCTCCCTCGGTACCTACATCCTTCCACTTTCGCATTGTATATCTTCTTAACCAGGCGTTCGTTCGGCATTCTTTCCACATGTCCGAACCATCGGAGCATTCCCTTTCGCATCTTTACACCAATACTCTCTTTCATACCTACTCGCTCTCTTACGTCGTCGTTACGAATGCGGTCGGTCAGCCTAACTCCACAGATTTTCCGCAGAGATCGCATTTCGACCGCATTAATTTTACTATCATACTCTTTTCTGCATACCCAACTCTCGCTTCCATACAGTAATGTTGGGACAAGCACTGCGTTATGTATTGCTACACGTGCCTTCTGGCTGAGGTGGTGGCTGCCGAGAAGTTGCCCCAACGCTCCGTTCACTCTATTTCCCGCATTCACTCTTCGCTCTATATCAGTGGTGTACCTTCCATCTCGGCTAAATCCACATCCAAGATATACAAATTCATCCACTTGCTCTAGTACATCATTACCTATTGTTACTCTTACATCTGTTCTGGTTTTATCTCTTTTCTTTTATCTTCTTTTACTTTTAATTAGTATATTAATAATTTACAAACTTCTGTTAAAATTAGTAAATAAATGAATTAGTTACTAATTTCTGTACAACCCTAGCACGCTTTTGAGATAGCGAGTAATGGCGACTCATATTTGTTATTGTGTAGTAAATAAATCATTTTTATACTTGTGTTTCATTTATTGACATTTTTTTTAAAACCCTAGGATTTTTTTTAGATATCGACGAGGTGATCGTAAACAAAAAGTAAGTATTTGAGTTTACGCAATAGGCACATTTCCTTGCGTAGAGATAAACACACTTCCTACTGAATTTGCAATTATTTTATTGAATGAATATTTTACGAATTAGAATAAATTTTGGTAGTGAAATTACAAATAAATACATAGTTGGAATTTTAGGTAAGTAGAATACAAAAATGTCAGTCCGGACCTGCTCTTGATTGTATATTATATTATAAACTAGTAACCCGGCCTCGCTATCTTCGCTATCTTCGGCAATATTCACTTAAATTACATACTATAAAAAGCATATTGATCTATAATAAATGCACAATTTATTTAAGGTACTTAATTGGATAAGGATTAATGCTGTATTGTATAAAATCACTTAGTAAATAATCATTTTTAGTAGAGGATAAAAAATGGTTATGGTGGGTTATCCCTAAGAGATAGACATATGCCATCGTGGATTTATTTGTTGAACTTTTTAAGATGGATAATACTGTAGTACATTATTTTGGTCTATCTCGTAGGGTTCAGCCAACGTTTGCAATATAAGCGCAAAAAAACGTGCTTATTTACGACATCACATTAGAAACCTCTAAATTAATCAGCGTTTCTCTACTATATTATGCATGTATTATACATATAAACCTTCCTTAAGAATCATTCTATTTATTAAAAAAAACTGCATGAAAATCCGTTGCGTAGTTTTAAAGACTAAGCATACATAGGGACAGATAGACGGCGGATAGCGACTTTGTTTTATACTATGTAATGTAATGATAGAAAAACATAAAAATTGTGTCTCAACTACTCTTATTAATCTATTAAAAAGAATCAACAGCTAGTTTCCAAAAATTCAACGTTATTGTTATGCTGTAAATATTCAAGTTCAATAACAATTTCTCAACGTGGAACGTTTGTTGCAAAACATTTTGAAAATCGCGCTCTCTAGGTCATTCATCCGCCCCGTCGGATGTTACATTAAACTTTGGCGCTGCGGTCGCTCGAAATCGAGATCTCAGGCCAACAATCTACACCCTTAATATTCTTAGCCGATATCACACAGCATCTCAAATATGTCATTAAAATATTAGCTTCAAAAAATTGTTACATACATACATACACATACATATCATCACGCCATATCCCTTGCAGGGTAGGCAGAGAGAACAGAGTGCCAGAGAACTCTATCTCTGCATACTTCACTCGCTTCCTCAACATTCATAATTCTCTTCATACACGCTCGCCGGTTTCGGAGACTCTTGACTCCACCTTCCTTCAGTACATGACCGATCTGGTCTAGGTAGGTTAGTCTCGGTCTCCCTCGGTACCTACATCCTTCCACTTTCGCATTGTATATCTTCTTAACCAGACGTTCGTTCGGCATTCTTTCCACATGTCCGAACCATCGGAGCATTCCCTTTCGCATCTTTACACCAATACAAAAAATTGTTTATTTAAATAAATAATATATTAACTAAACAATTAAATTGAACCAAGTCTCGAGTTCAAATTCTCTATAACAATAATTCCGGGCGGCTATCAAAGTCACGACCATAACTCAAAGCTAACGATGATAGTTCAAATAAATGGTTTTATTATCAAATTACCATCGAATATCTTTTAACTACGATGGATATCGAGTTAAGAATTTCAGTTTATATCGAATACTATATAATATAACCGCGACTTCGTTCGCGTGGAATAGTTACTTTGGGCTACATGTATTTTTCGCAAAATTTTAACCGTTTACGCAGCGTAATCTCGTGTGGTAGCGACTACAAATACCTACTACCAATCCTTACTTTGGTCGTGGATGTCGTAAAAGACGATTAAGAGCCTTATAACGACCTGGACCAACTGCATCTGATACCGTTTGGTCAACAATTACATTCACAAGTATTGTTGACGTCTGGCAGGCGGCCGGTCATAAAACTATTGCCAATAACTTTTACAATATGTACTATGAAAGAAGAGTACATATTGTATCGACCCTAAGTAATTAGGATGAAAGTAGGTGAATGATGACGCAGCGGAATCTCTCAAAGGGGAAAAATTAAAATAATTTTGAAACATTCTTCATTGGTGCTCCGCTCCTATTGGTTTTAGCGTGATGATATATATAGCCTATATGACCTTTCTCGATAAATGAACTATTTAACACTGAAAGAATTTTACATATCGGACCAGTAGTTCCTGAGATTAGCGTTTTCAAACAAACAAATGCTTCAGTTTTTTTTTAATATTAAATATAGATTTACAATTGGAAATAAATTGTCATCGTCTCAGCTCATACACGTCCCACTGCTGGACAAGCTTCCATAATAGGATAGGTCGTGGTATAGGGTTTTATTTCGAGCCTCCCTTCTCTTGGACAGATCTGTCACTAGACGAAGAAATAAATTGTAATTATGAATAATTTCTATATATGAAATTCAAAAATAAAGATTTCTTGATTTTCACGCGATTTGAAATAAAACCTTCAATAATGCTTTTAATATCTTAAAATGGAGGAAAGAAAGGAAGACCCACCACTTTCCCACGGTTAATCAACATACCGTACAACTCAAGAAAGGAAGAAATACGGGATGGAATCAATCAAGGTGGAATAGGATATAAGGAAATCTTACTCCTGTGATGAGTGCCCTCCAGAACTTCACCTTCGTTCTTAGAAAGTGGTGGGGTCTTCCTTTCTTTCCTCCATTTTAGGATAATAAAGGATTTTCGCCATGTATCGCCTAATTTAATCAATACTTTTAATCTTTATGGATTTGATTATTTAATTACCCGCCGTCTCGAACATTGTATAGCGTTCATGGAGGACCATTAGAGTCCTCCCGTGAACATTTGCAAAAATAGTTTTATATCAAAATTGAAAACAAAAATTATTTGCTAAAAAAAAATAGTAATTTAATTTAAAAAAAAAAAACATTTTCGGCACTGTCGAAATTTCGATGAGATATTTCTAGAGAAAACGCCGAAAATATATAAAGAATACTCTAGCAACTAGCTATTCGTGTGTTGATGGAGTAAGAATACAATTCACCACCCCTTATCTGCCCGTGGGTGATCGTACGAAACGACTAAGGGATATAAAACGCATTAATTATGTGAGAGATGGCAAACTCGAAACAAAACCCTATACCAACACGTCTGACTAGCGTGGTATAGTAGGTCGATTACCCTCCCATTATGGAGGAGGCTCGAGCCCAACAGTGGGACATACATATATGAGCTGAGATGAGATGATGATGACTCTAGCAACATCGTGTTCTACCTGACACAAGATTCAAAGCCAGACTCGTAATAATAATAACAAACAATTTTACACAGACTAAAGGCTAAAACGATGATGAGAATAAATCATATGTCTAAATTAATTTCAGCGGTGAAAGTTTCTACCGTTCTCGAAATTTTTGATTCGTTCATCTACTGTCATTTGCAATAAAAAAAAAATATACTATAAGCGGTTTGAAAATTAAAAAAAAAAAGAAAAGCAGTAGCCAAAGACAATTAAATACAGATTGTTTAACAATTTGTCTATGGTTCGTATTTTTTTTTTTTAAATAATGATTGATGAATATTTGAAGTGGCATCGTCTACGTTAACTTAGAATTGTTTGTGGTACAAATTACTAGCGGAAGCTATTAACTAAGCCTTTTAACTGGGCTTAAAAGCGGGCGTCACACACGCAGCTTCTTTACCGTTACTGACTAGTTACAGGATCTAGCGTGTATATAACTTTTCCTAATCACTAAGTGATTTTTTATTTAGCGTTAAAGCAAGTGACGGAAAAGTTAGGAGTGAATGCCCAGTGTTATGGACTGGAAGCAGTAAAAATAATATTATGAGAAACTTCCAAATATGAATGTCGAAGACTTTAGAGGTAAGAAGATCGATGAAAAGATCATCCCATCTTAGAATAAGTGAAGAATAATATAGGTAGAAAGCGAATGAACGCAGAGATGACATCTGATAAGGTTGAGTAGGAGAATAGTACAAGTTGCGTCGACTCTAAGTAATTGGGATAAGAGCATGGTGATTATGATGATGATTTTATGCAACTAGCACCTCCGATAAATGGAAATTTTACAGAAATTTCAATTCGGACCATCTTTTAGAAGGTAGCCATTGTTTTATATTTGCAGACTTATTTTTATTATGTAACCTTTGCATCTGCTCTGTAACTGGAGGAAAATCGGTCTACTCTACCACTCTGATCAGGCGAGTTAGTTAGGTTTTATTTCGAATGTTCCTTCTCTTGTATAGATGTTATATGCATATTATATCCCTTAGTCGTCTATTGCGACACCCACGGGTAAGATGGCGGGTGGTGTACCTACCATGGTTTAAGAAAACATTCTTAAACCATCAGCATACTCGAAAGTTCAATTAACAAGATATAAATAAACATAATTATAATTTAGCTATGGTTTTAACTGTCGTTCCTTTTTTAATTTACGAAATATAAAAAAGGGTTAAAGGTTTAGCAAAGCTGTCAATGCCATTAATGAGTGTTAAAAAAAACGTCCCCTAAATATTTTTATCAGATATTTCTCCCAGTGCCAGAACGATGCGCGCGAGGACGATGCCCAGGTCGCAAAAGTTGCCGAAGCGTCGACACGAAATGATACCCGAAGGCTTTCAGTCGTCTTTTACCACATCCACGAGCAAAATAAAACTTAGTAATATTCGTAGCCGTTATCAGCAATTGAGATACCAACAGATTGAGCAGGGTGTGACCATTTATAATCTATCCCCAGAAAAGACAATATTCCTCCGTGAGCTTATGTCTTGTACCACACGCAAACCTTGTGGGTTTGTGCCTACGTGTGTGGTACAACTGATCAGGTGACACCAAATCATTTATCATGGGGGACGGTCGCCCTTTGACTGTTACATACCGACTCTTGTTATGGGGGGGCAGAACCTTCATTCCTATCATACAGGAAACGATTTAAATGCTAGTTACACTAAATAAATCTACATATTTTAATATTATAAAGTTAAAGAGTATATCTGGTTGTACGCGCTAATCTCGGAAACTACTGGTTTGAATTGAAAATTTCTTTTAATATTAGATAGCCTATTTATTTAGGAAGGTTATAGGTTATATATCATCACGCTACGACCTATAGGAGCTGAGCAGTAATGAAAAATGTTGCAAAAACGGGGCAAAATTATTCATTTTGAGCACTTTCGTTGCGTGCGATACGGGTTATAAGTGCATAAGACCTAGTCTCTCTTAACCTTCTCTCTGTCTCTATCTATTATGTGATGCAGAAGAAGTTGCAAATATTAGCTAATATAGCTATATCAATGAATGCATCTAAATGATGAAAGCATTAAGATTCTTAAACGCCTTTTTCTTCAGTCAATTTGTAAAACTTTGTTTAGAGTTTTCCTTCTTGTTCAGTAATATTATCTGATTGTATCTTATGCGTTAGGTATGATTTATCTTTTAGTTAACATTTAAAGTAATTATAGACCTCACACTAATTGTCCTCTAACTAATTTTTACAACACAATTTTTTTCAGAGATGTCTATAAAATCTTAAATTAATTCATTATCTCTGGATAAAAAGGTGAAGGAAGACTTCAAAATAAAATACATTCTGAGATAAAAAAAAAAGTGTGTGTGTCGTCTATAAAATCTTAAATTAATTCATTATCTCTGGATAAAAAGGTGAAGGAAGACTTCAAAATAAAATACATTCTGAGATAAAAAAAAAAAGTGTGTGTGTCAGCTCCGACGCACGACTGGAGTTTACTCCTTAAGTACGAGTATCAAAACAGGCGCAAAAAAAGCTCATTTGACTAAAAATAATATATATATATTTTTATTTACATTTATTAAAACTGTTCAGTGAAGTATTATCTTTACTACGTACTACTCTAACTTTATGACGTGTAAAGTGAAAGGTGCGCAGAATAGGTTGCGCACCAAAAACGTAACGAGGTCATTCGATCACTAGATTTTACTCCTCAAATTTTTCTCATACCGGGCGCCTTATATGAAAATCGATTCTTAAGGAGTAAACTCCAAAAACAATTACATATTGTAATACTAAGTGGGGGAACTGACCTGATTGTGGTAATGAGCCAGGGGATGATGCGGCACATGCCGCATCGCCGGGTGCAGCATGTCGCCGCTGGTACTACCACTACCGCTGCTGCTGCCCTCTATCGCCTGCAAACCAACAAACCTTTAAGAAATAATATAGATATATAACATTTTTTTAAGACACATACACACATACATACCATCACGCCATGTCCCTTGCAGGGTAGGCAGAGAGAACAGAGTGCCAGAGAACTCTATCCTTGCATACTTCACTCGCTTCCTCAACATTCATAATTCTCTTCATACACGCTCGCCGATTTCGGAAACTCTTGACTCCACCTTCCTTCAGTACATGACCGATCTGGTCTAAGTAGGTTAGTCTCGGTCTCCCCTGGTACCTACATCCTTTCACTTTTTAAGACACTAAGGAAATAATCCTTGTATTGTGGATTAACGCAGACAAATTATACCCACACTTAGAACACTTCGTGGTACACAAAAAATATCCTGCGTGGGTATCGAACTCACGGCACTGACACGGAAGGTCGGTATATTAACCGCTACGCCATCTGCGCAGTCAATAGATATATATCATCATCATCATCATCATCACAGCCCATATAAGTCCCACTGTTGGGCTCAAGCCTCCTACGTAATGGGAGGGAAATTAACCTAGGTACTATACCACGCTGGTCAGACGTGTTAGTATAGGGTTTTGTTTCGAGTTTTTCTTCTCTTGCATAGATGTTATATGCGTTTTATATCCCTTAGTCGTCTCGTACGATCACCCACGGGTAAAATAGGGGGTGGTGAATTGTATTCTTACTCCATCATCACACGGAGAAGATATAAAACTAGATATTAAAAATTATGAAGGAATAAAAACTTTATTATTATTTGGTTATTTAAATGAGAAACAAAAAATTAAAGGCAAAAATAATAAAAAATGGGAAAGCCAATGATCGAACTCTTCTTAAGGAGGAATTCTTGATAAGGGACGGCTAAATCAGGATAAGGAAGAGAATAACGATGCCCAGTCCTTGACTACGGTGGCACGCTTGATTACTCAAAATGATCTACAACTGCGAGCAACTACAAAAGCGAATGTGAGTAGGACAACCGAAAAAAAATTCGATGTTTTTTTGGTTTTTTTGGAACGAAGTTCCTTATCGCGCGTTGCGAAAGGGGGCTAGACGGAAAAAATTACTACCGACACACCAAAGTTGTAACGACACATCATTAAACAAAGTCGCTTTTTCTGTCCCTATCTCCCTATTTATGCTTAAATCTTTAAAACTACGCAACGGATATTGATGCGGTTTTTTTTATAGATAGAGTGATTCAAGAGGAAGGTTTATTATGTATGATATATGCAAAATGTAGTAGAGAAACACTGATAATTTTAGAGGTTTCTAATGTGATGTCGTAAATAAACACATTATTTTGCGCTTACATTGCAAACGCTGGCTGAACCCTACGAAATAGATCAAAATAAAGTACTACAGTATTATACAGCTTAAAAAGGCCTACAAAAAAGTCCGCGATGGTATATGCCTATCTCTTAAGGATAACATACTATATCCATTTTAATACTTTAAAAAATGTTCTATTATAAAACGGTAATTGAAAAGCTATTTACACAAATACTGTATTAATCCTTATCATGTTAAATACATTAGTTGGCTTGAGCATTTCATGAAGATACTTTTTTTCCTTCAGACCATGCAAATTAAATCAATACCTTAAGAGATATAGCAAAATCAAAATAATGCGCAACGAAATTTTTTCGCCCGTGACCGGGCCGCGCGGCCGGCTCGCGTTCGAGCTCGGGGCCCAAAAGTTTTGGTAGTCCCGTCTAGTGGAATTGTATATTACAATTGTATATTAGAAGTGGAATTGTATATCCTATTATTAATATTATAAACGTGAAAGTTTGTAATAATGTATGAATGTGAACATGTTTGTTGCTCTTTCACGTAAAAACTACTGAATGGATTTTGATGAAATTTATAGTAATATAGCTTGCACATCAGAATAACACATGGGCTATAATTTATAAAGATATTTTGCAAATTGGCTAAAATATAACGATAAAAATCGCTTAAGGCAGAAAAAATTTATATAATTAAAATAGAACTTCGTTCCATCCGGGTGTCCCTTGACACCTCCGGTTTTTTTTTTAATCTATGGACGTGGAAAAAAAAATTTTGACTTAACCTGCAAATGGACTGGATAGCTCAGTTATTCAGCTTTAATTTGGTATTTTAAAAATCTCAATACGAGCATTTCTCAGTGAGAAATCGGTGTTTGAATGGAAAAAGATCATTTTGTCTTACCAATATATTAGCAACCAATGATCGCACAGGAATTTTAAGGTTGTTTTTAAAAACTTGAATAAATTCTCTACAAGGATTCGCTATTGATTTTTGAAAAAAAACCACAAAAAGCAACCAAAAATGGGCTTTTTGTGTTTTTTTTGGAAAATCAAGCGCCCAATCAAAAATATTGCGGAAACCACTAATGTTAAGTGTGCCTTTTACTGTTCAATATACCCACAAAAATCCTACGGAGTTTCAATTTAATCCAGCCAAGCGTATTTTTCCCCGCTTGATTGAATTTTTGAAAAAAAATCTGTTAAATCTCTATCTCGTATTGAGATTTATAAAAAACCAAATTAAAGCTGAATAACTAAGCTATCCAGTCCATATGGAGGTTAAGTCAAAAAAAAATTTTCCACGTCCATAGATTAAAAAAAAAACGAAAAAAAATCGATTTTTTTTTTAGTGGTTTTCATAAGATTACGCGAAAAAAACAAAAAATCAAACTCAGATCCGAAAACTAGACACTTAGAGCTACAATTTGCTTTTTTTTTTGCTGTACGACCATTTTTGTATAAGTTACAGCCTGTTGAAAATCCCCCAAAAATTTGGATTTTTTTCTTGCTCCCTTAATTTTTGTGAGAAGTGTATTTAGAATTAAAAACCGACGAAGGGGTGAAACTTGGGTGAACATCATTCATTCAACAATCGTTCTTATCCACGATCTCACCTCAGGCGGTTCATTCTTGGTTTCAGCCTCGTCTCCAAGCTCCACAAGTTGGAGAGCCTCTTCGAGGAGGTCAAAGCGAGTCTCCTCGTTGCTCACCAGTTCCGACGGCAAATCACCTTGAATCACGTATTCACCTGAAAGAGAGATGAACCATTTAGTAGTGCAATAATTATTTTTGAAACAAATTTCAAAGAAATTACATAACAATTGTATCGCGTGGTAATTTTCAAATATCAATTTTACAATATACTGCAATATCAGAAGATCGGTGTTATAAATTTTTAAAGACAATATTTAAACCCATTATTCTGATCCTCAACAAATTTTTACAATGGCTTTATTTAACAAAAAAAATTTTTTTTTGTTTTCTAACTAAAAAAATAATTCTTAACTTTTCGGCATTTGCAAACAAAATTTTCGGCTATTATATTAAACATTGAAAAATATCAAATGAAAAAGTAAATTCCCTAGCGGTTGTAACTTAGACGAAAACAATAAAAAAGGGTTTATTTTGCAAATTTTAGAAGTAATAAATCATTCACTAAGGCACATAACCATTCGCACCGCTTCCATAATCTCTTTAACCGCAAAGGGTTGAAATGGCTTTACAATTATATTCTGTAAACGGTAGCTTTGGTTATATTGTAAATCATAATTGGTAAAAGTCAATTCTTAGAAAATATTCAAGTGTTGCTTCAATGAGAAGCGCTAAGGACAAAAAAAATATATATTGAGAACTAAATCAATTATTCTTTAGAGATATTTCACTGTGGGACGAGGTAAGTAATGCTATTATTACATAGGGGCCGTCCATTAATCACGTGAGTTTTGAAAGGAGGGAGGGGTTTGACAAAAATCACGAAGTCCTTAACCTTCATAGTCTTAAACCTCACTACGTATCACCAAGGGGGAGGGGGGTTAAAAAATGCTAAAAAAAAAAGATCACGTGATTAATGGACGCCCTCATAATATGGCACCAAAATGTAAATGTGAAAATGGCCGCTAAGTTTAATATTATGATAATTATGGCATGGCTATCACAAAAGTCTTGAGATCTAAATGAATGCCAAGTTTTATAGACGATTCTAAAATTTATTAGAAGAACATAAAACATTCTTGAGTAATTTTAAAACAATATTTTTTGTTATTTCTAATCCAAATTATTTTGCTATTTTTAAATATGACTTTTTAATTGTTTTTATTTTTTTTAATTTTTACTTATGTATGTTTAACTTATCCTTTCTAATATTATAAATGCGAAAGTGACTCTGTCTGTCTGTCGCTCTTTTACGCCAGAAGTACTGAACCGATCTAAATGAAATTTGGTGCACAGATAATCTAGAGCCTGATAAAGACAGTTTTTGCAATGCAATGCAAAAAAGGGTTGTATAGGGGGATGAAAAGTTGTAAGGAAGTATAGTGATTTTTAAAGCCAGAAGCTTGAAACTTATTTTTAGGCTATTGATTAGATATAAATAAATATGACATTAACATGTTGTAAAAATTTACTCTTAAGGAGTAAAATCAAAATAGGTGATGAAAATCTTTAGGAAAGTAACCTTTTACGCGGGCGAAGCCGCTGCAGAAGCTAGTAGTCTATATAACCTCAATAATATGCCTAGATCAGTTTTTACTAGCAAATCAAATATTTGAAAGAAAATAACCTTAAATTTTAACTAACAAATCGATTTTTTAAAAGTATTAGAACCTTACAATGTAAAAGGAATAACATACATATAAAGTAAAGAAGATAAATTGATACGCAAAATATAAGAGAACTAGGCAACATTGCAATAAACAAATAAGCAGATACTTAAGTTAAAAAAAATCAAAATTTGTGTTATTGTATAAATACCCCATCTAGGATAGATCATAAAGATCATTATCATTCTCCAGTTCATATCTCAATTACTTGTGATCGACGGCAATATGAACTCTTCTTCTTCTTCTTATTTTTATGTATTGGCAATCAGCTACTTAAATGAGCCATTGTTGCCAGTGTCGAGTTATAATTATCTTCAAGTTTTTAGTGTCTTCAGATTAGTCATGTCCGTCAGTAAGTCAAATTGTCGCCAACAACAGTGCTATGGCTACACTGTTGTTGGTTATCTTGTGGGAATTTTGATGGAAAACGAAAACGTTGTAAAGCACTTTTATATGATATTCACTACATCTCAGCAGTTCCGTCACATCACATTACATAAAATGCCATCAAAATTATCTAATATAACACGTTAAAACACTAAGATAATGAATATAATACAAGAGCACCACATGACGTATTAGATTCCCGCCAAAAAACCCCCCGACGGCAATATGAACTCGTACATATTGCAAAAGTTATTGGCAATAGTTTTATGACCGGCCGCCTCTCAGACGTCAACCCGCCTTGTGAATGTAATTGTTGACCAAACGGGATCAGATGTTGGCCCAGGTCGTTATAAAGTAGACATGTGTAAGTAATGCGAGTGATGCATCATACGTAATATTACCCGACCGCGTACTGTCATATTACACATTGCGCGACTAAACATCACATGACATTAAACATCACACATCACATTAAACATGACGCCGAACACTCGTGTACTGTTCTGTATTTCTGCAATGTTCGGTAATTTGTTAATGGTTATCTATCTCTCTAACGCGCCGTGTGTCTTTTCGGGAGAGTGAGAGGGATAGAACGACTGGACCGCGCTGCGCTTGCGGTCGATAAATATTTATTTTGAGCTCTATTTTTAGAACATTAAGGCTTATATTAAATGAAATGTCATGTGTGATGTTTGAAGTGATGGTAAAATGTAACGAAATGTAATGCCATATAACATCACTTCGCGAAGTACTGTTTCGCGCATGTCTATTATAAATAAAGCTCTTAGTCCTCATTTACAACTCACTTCAAAGTAAAAGTTGATTTTATTCGTAACTGACTACCAACATAGCAATCCTATCTCATATGTATTTATTAAAAAAAAAACTATCCTTTTGAAATTACAAATGGACACTTCAATTTAAAAAAATCTTAAATCCTTTTATCGTCTTAAATAAGACAAGTAGCGACTATACTGATTAGTCTAATAAGTCTATTAAACATTAAAATTTAATCCTCTTTAATCCTTTATCTGCTAAAATAACCATACGGGTGTGACAGGGAACAAAAAAACACGAGCAAATGCTGAGAGGTCTCGATCGTGAAGGGTTCCGTACGCCGTAGAAACTAAAATAATAGTGTAAACTTTAAATATTTTCTTAAAATAAAACCAAAAAAGGCGATTTTGGTCTTTAAATTTATATTTATTTTTTATTCGAAAGAAATAAATCGTTTTATTCTAGTAAAAATCATCATTCTCCTACTCTTATCCCAATTACTTAGGGTCGATACAATATGTACTCCTCTTTTAATAGTGCATAATATTGTAAAAGTTATTAGCAATAGTTTTATGAACGGCCGCCTGCCAGACGTCAACCCTCCTTGAGAATGTAATTGGGAGTTGGCCCAGGTCGTTATAAAGCTCTTAGTCGTCTTTTACGACATCCACGAGCAAATTAAGGGTTTGTAGTATTCGTAGCCGCTACCACACAGTACTTTTATTCCAGTATAAATACCTACAGTAAACTAATGAACTTAAAAGAACAAAAATAAATCATGTATGTATCTTCTATCTATACTAATAACTGGAAAGCCTGTTTTTTGTTCGGTTATACAGCAAAAACTATTGAACCGATCGGAATAATACTTATACCATAAGATGCGTTGTATTTCGGTGAAGGTTTTAGTATATGATATGTTGGTGATTACTTATCTGGAAAGGAGGGATGTGGGTGGGGGATAGCTTGTGTTATAATAAAAAATGTGTCTTGCTGTCTATACATAGTATAAAATAAAGTTGCCAATTCTGTCAACGGTTAGTTCTTTAAAACTACTGAATGGATTTCAATGCGCTTATTGTCAATAGACAGAGTGATTCAAAGAGGAAGTTTTATATGTACTAGTACATAGTGCTAAAGTTATTGGCAATAGTTTTATAACCCGCCGCCTGTCTTAGTTTAGTTAGATTTTTCATTTCTATGTGGATTTTTTATTTATATCAAAACAAGTGGCTCTGTGTTATTCTCACATCGAGAGTTGCAAAACTTGCGAGACTCACAAGAGTCTTTCAATTGGGCAACACTATTTTTTGAGAATAACCAGACGCACGAATAGTAAAATCTCAAATATAGTTAGCAACCAATTCGATGCGGAACCCTAAAAGCGATCCAGTGACTCGATTCTTAAATACCTCAACAATGGGAGGATTATTTAACTTAGTATTGTGTGTCCATTACTAACTACCATTCCGTTATGTCATTTGACAGATGTCAAAAGTGTTACTTTTTTTTTTGGAACTTTTTTTTTTGGTAGCTAACAGTAGTTAAGGCGAACGTGTACTGCTAATTCTTATAATTTGCTTGCAAATTTTATGAAGAGATATTGCTTATTGCAATTTATTCCAATTACCTACTTGTGGTCAGAGAAATATGTACTTTTCTTACATCGTACATTTTGTAAATATTTTTAACAATAGTTTTACGATTAGCCAACTGAGTTTCTTTTTATTGCTTATTATTTATGTTGTAGTGTTACTGCCGGTCATTACCTTTGCAATATCAAGAGTACAGCTAAGCCGCTGACAGCCAATAAAAAATTCCAAAGCCACCTAGGGAGTTGGGCTGACGGCTCTCTCGCTCCCCGAACGAAGTGCAATAGTACATTGCCATTACTCAGACGTCGATCTTCTGCTCACATATGAGGTTCTTCTTTATTTATCTCTTATCATCTATTTCAAATTTATTATCAAAAGACACATTGATTCATTGGTGAAATCAATAGTTTTAAACCGTAATGTTGCTAAAACTCGAAACAAAACCCTATCCTAACCAACACGTCTGACCAGCGCAGTATAGTAGGTTAACTTCCCTCCCATTACGGAGGAGGCCCGAGCCTAACAGTGGGACATGTATGTGCTGTGATGATGATGATGATGATGTTGGCAGAATATCAGCGCTATTTTATAAAATAAAATAGCCAAAAGCTGAGCCAATAGGCCTTTTGTTTCTCTTTAATGTCATTTTATACCAGAAGTTGTTTTCTTTAGTTCTGTTTATTTCATTAATTTTTAACGAGAGCATAATAAATAATTTTTTTTTTTTTTTCAATCAAGTGTAAAATAAAACACTGGTGCTTCATTCCAAAAGGGGAACAGACTTCGCAATGCCGCCATCTTGTGGCTATAGACGAACAGACAGAACCGGCAATCAAAATAACTCTTGACATAATAATACCGCAACGAATTGTTAGAAAAAAAAACTTATGTATTAATTACTTGAGACCATTTTATTTTGGACGCCATTTTGTCCTTCACGCTCCACCAATCATAAGGCCCTACATTGTTGAAAGTTATTAGTCATTACACATACATACATACATATCATCACGCCATATCCCTTGCAGGGTAGACAGAGAGAACAGAGTGCCAGAGAACTCTATCTTTGCATACTTCACTCGCTTCCTCAACATTCATAATTCTCTTCATACACGCTCGCCGGTTTCGGAGACTCTTGACTCCACCTTCCTTCAGTACGTGACCAATCTGGTCGTCTCGGTCTCCCCCGGTACCTACATCCTTCCACTTTCGCATTGTATATCTTCTTAACCAGACGTTCGTTCGGCAAAAACCGTAAACCGTTCGTTAATACCGCAACGAATTGTTAGAGAAAAAAAACTTATGTATTAATTACATGGGACCATTTTATTTTGGACGCCATCTTATCCTTCACGCTCCAACAATCCTAGGGCCCCTATATCGTTGAAAGTTATTAGTCATTAAGTTACTATATTCTACGGATATTAACGAGATGGGTGTGCGTGGGATTATAACCTGTTCTATCATTATTCTGTTATCGGCCGTTATATATTTTGTTTATTCAAAACTTCAAATACTAATTTTCTATTAAAAAAAAAGGGGGAGAAAAAGAGAAACTAAATATCCGGATGACTAATCATATCTCGGTATATTTTTAGGCAAATCATTATCAACATCATTCCGTGTGGTGACGGAGTAAGAATACAATTCACCACTCCATCTTATCGAATCGATATAACGACGATATTCGAAATACATTGATGCATCGAAAACATCGATGTTTACAATGCGATACATCGAATCGATCCGATGTTTTGAAGAGCTATCGAAATACTCGATGTATCGATTTGTTTTTAGAAATCAGTTTTATAAGGGACTGCAATAGGTATAAATGCCACAAAAAGACCTTTTTTTAGGTATAAATGCCACAAAAAAGACCTTTTTTTTTCTAGAAGTAACACGTTTGATATGACTTTAGAAAAAGTACTCGATGTTTAAAAACATCGATGTTTTCATCCGATACATCGAAAGACATCGATGTACAGTTTCGATTTATCGAATCGAAAAAAAACATTGATGTTTTTTCAAAGTGGACACACCTACCCGTGGGTGATCGTACAAGCCGACTAAGGGATATAAAACGCATATAACATCTATGCGAGACAAGGAAACCTCGATACAAAATCCTATACCAACACGTCTCCCAAACCATAGCCAATTATCACGACTCCCATATACAAGTAAAAAGTCGCAATGATGAAAAATACCTCTTATTTATTTACTTCGAACTTAAATAAAGCCAGGCCAGACAAAAATAAACATAATTCTATTTCAAAACGGAACAGTCCGCGAGTTTTTACGTCACATTATTTTTTTTTTTTTATTCGTCCAATTCAATCACAATTCGCACGGCCGATGTAATTGACAATGCCGCGCGACGGACACGCCAATGATCTATAGATCACAGATCTATAGATCAATTCACTTTCGGCTCAAACGACAGTCATTGCCAAGGTTACAATTCGTTGCTTGTATATTTTTTTTATTTCCCAACAAAACATTATGCAATAGTTATTTTAAACTTTGTTGAAACAGAAATAGAAACATTTCAATTGCGTACATTGAGTGTATGTTATAGAAAAAAAGCTAAATCATCATTCTCTTACTCTTATCCCAATTACTTGGGGTCGATACAATATGTACTCTTCCCTCATAGTACCTACATATTGTAAAAGTTACTAGCAATAGTTTTATGACCGGCCGTCTGTCTGACTGTGAATGTAATTGTTGATCAAACGGCATCAGATGGAGTTGGCCCAGGTCGTTATAAGGCTCTTAGTCGTCTTTTACGACATCCACGAGCAAACTAAGGGTTGGTAGTATTCGTAGCCGCTACCATACAGCAACACGTCTATAAATCATTAATATAATACAATAAACAAACCATGTAAACAGCATCCTTATTAAAAACTAAGATGGCCGTCGGTTCTATTAGTCACAATTGTTCCCAATTATCGTGTACTCTTTCACTATTGGTCCCAAGTAAATTGATCTCAATTTTATGGAATATATGAACTTTGTCACGGTTAGTTTAATATCGTATGTTGAATTAAAGCAGCTTATTTTTCGGCTATTATAAATAGTGTTGCCCAAATGCAAGACTAGGACCAGCAGCAAGAGTTTCGCAGTGCTCCCTTAGACAGTAATTTACAACTCTTTTGGCATAGGAAAGGCTGTCAACACTGTATTCTTAATACCGATACAGGAGTTTTGGCGCGAATATGGAAATATCATGTCACGCTCTTGTATTATATTCATTTCTTTTGTGTTTTGTAGTGTTATATTGAATAATTTTGCTGGTATTTTATGTAATATGATACAGTTAAAGTGCTGAAGTGTAGTGAATATGGTATAATAGTGGTTTACGTGTATTTTCATATTTTGTCAAAATTCCTTAAAAAAAATCCCGATTAATGGTAACGACTTGACTTACTGACAGACAATGACTATTAAGACTACACAATATAAAGATATATATTACGTAATATATGAAAAAATATTAAATAAGACTTGGCTGTATCGGCTTTGTTCCCTTTGTCTTTCCGAATAGACATACGGAACCAAAAAAAAAAAGTACCGATACACGGGGGAATAATTTGATATAATTTTCAGTTTCATGATAAATAGGTGTGGTTATAGCTCCTGGTAAGTTGTACCTAATTATATATAGCTACCTAGTTGTATAGTTAGCTTACCTAGACCAGATCGGTCATGTACTGAAGGAAGGTGGAGTCAAGAGTCTCCGAAACCGGCGAGCGTGTATGAAGAGAATTATGAATGTTGAGGAAGCGAGTGAAGTATGCAGAGATAGAGTTCTCTGGCACTCTGTTCTCTCTGCCTACCCTGCAAGGGATATGGCGTGATGATATGTATGTGTATGTATGTATGGAAAATTTATTTAGGTATGAAAAAATGTTGTGAGAAAAGTTTTAAGTATGAATGTTGAAGGCTAAAGAAATTGATGGATTGTGGGAAGCATGACATGGATAGGAATGGAGTAAACCTAGAGATGACCACTGATAGGATTGTGAGAAAAAAAGCACCTATTGCGTCGACCACAAGTAATTGGAATAAGAGCGGGCTAATGATAAAGAATTCCATCCATCCATACATCAGCCCGTAAACGTTCACTGTTGGACGTAGGCCTCCCCATGAGAATGTTATTCGAAACGGTCCTGTGCCACCTGCATCCAATGGTTTCCTGAGATTATTCCCCCCAATTATTTAGATATTAAAAAATAGTTGACAAAATTATGCATAAAAATTTATATATACAAATAAAAAAGGTAAAACTAAGGCTCGAAGTGGATCTGGATGAGACTACTCAATTTCACAATTAAGCTCATTACATGACGAAGCGAGGGAAGTATCACTCGCTTCGTCAACATTCATAATTCTCTTCATACACGCTCGCTGGTCTCGGAGTCTCTTGACTCCACCTTCCTTCAGTACGTGACCAATCTGGTCTAGGTAGGTGAGTCTCGGTGTCTCCCGGTACTTACATCCTTCCACTTTAAATAAATATAAATTTTCCAAATACGTTAAAAAACGTACATTTTTTTTTGTTGAAAAATACCGATATCGAACCCATACGAATCAGGTTTAAATCGATCGACAATAACGAAATAACTTTCTTAAGTACATTCGGTAACATTACAATACAAATACCCACGTCCCATCCTTAAACCGGTTTCACATTCCTTCACGAGTGGCAACAGCAGAAATACACCCGTCCTTCTCTAGCACACGAGTTTTTGTTTTTAATTTCGTATATAATTTTAAATTGTTACAACGCGCGCGAAAGGGATAGAGTATTGACGAATTTGTGATTCCCATTACTGTAGCACGATTCGACCCTATTTATTTTCGTATGAGATTTTTCCTTATGTATTTTAGTTGTAAATTAAATCGCTGATAAGTGATGTCATTATCGACACGAGACGTATCATTATAGGCAAAATAAAAGACAACATACATATCATCACGCCATATCCCTTGCAGGGTAGGCAGAGAGAACAGAGAACTCTATCTCTGCATACTTCACTCGCTTCCTCAACATTCATAATTCTCTTCATACACGCTCGCCGGTTTCGGAGACTCTTGACTCCACCTTCCTTCAGTACATGACCGATCTGGTCTAGGTAGGTTAGTCTCGGTCTCCCTCGGTACCTACATCCTTCCACTTTCGCATTGTATATCTTCTTAACCAGGCGTTCGTTCGGCATTCTTTCCACATGTCCGAACCATCGGAGCATTCCCTTTCGCATCTTTACACCAATACTCTCTTTCATACCTACTCGCTCTCTTACGTCGTCGTTACGAATGCGGTCGGTCAGCCTAACTCCACAGATTTTCCGCAGAGATCGCATTTCGACCGCATTAATTTTACTATCATACTCTTTTCTGCATACCCAACTCTCGCTTCCATACAGTAATGTTGGGACAAGCACTGCGTTATGTATTGCTACACGTGCCTTCTGGCTGAGGTGGTGGCTGCCGAAAAGTTGCCCCAACGCTCCGTTCACTCTATTTCCCGCATTCACTCTTCGCTCTATATCAGTGGTGTACCTTCCATCTCGGCTAAATCCACATCCAAGATATACAAATTCATCCACTTGCTCTAGTACATCATTACCTATTGTTACTCTTACATCTGTTCTGGTTATATCTCTTTCAAAGACCATTATTTTGGTTTTGCTCACATTCACGCGTAGACCCCTTTTCTTACAATCTTCTGTCATTGTGTCGACTAGGGTCTGCAGGTCAGTCGCTGACTGTGCCAGCAGGACTGCATCATCTGCATAAAGCAGAGCAGTGACCACTGAGTCGCCCATCTGGACTCCCACATTCATATCGTTCAACCTTTGGAGACATTTATCCAGATATATGATAAACAGCCTGGCTGACAGAACGCACCCCTGCTTAACGCCGATATTGACGTCAAACCAAGGCGACATTCCATCATCCAGCCGCACACAGGCTCTACAGCCCATGTAACTGGACTGCACAGCCTGTAGCAGTTTACCGTTAATACCATACTCCGGTAAAATGTCCCAAAGTTCCTTTCGTACAACCGTGTCAAATGCTCTCTCCAGATCCACAAAACTGCAGAAAACCCTCTGACCTAGAGCCAGATGCTTCTCCACAATGTTGCGCAGAGAGAACACTTGATCCATGCATCCCCTTCCACTCCTGAAACCTCCTTGTGTCTCACACAGTAAACCATCGGACACCATCCTCATTCTCCTTTCAATAACTTTTCCATACACTTTTGCTGCCAAACTGGTCAAGCTTATGGCCCTATAATTTGCGCAGTCATAACGTGAACCCTTGTTTTTAAACAAAGGCACGATGACTGCGCTATTCCAGTCCCTGGGAACCATTCCCGAGCTCCAACATAAATTGAGGAGCAACAGGAACGCCTCCCAGACACAAGAGCCACCGAGCTTGATCATCTCGGCAGACACCATATCAATGCCCGCTGCCTTACCATTTTTCAAACTTCTTATCGCCCATTCAACTTCATCCATACTGATGCCATCGGAGGACGCCGTTGTCGAATGTTGATCTACTAAACCACATCCAACACCGGCGCCAACCGTAGCATCCGCATACATATCGCCAAAATATTCACTCCATCGGCTTAACACGTCTTGTGTTTGTGTAAGAATGTCTCCACCTTTAGACCTTATTTTATTCATTCTGAAGGCTGACCAACCACCCCGAGACCTCTTCACCTCCCTCCAAAAGAGTTTGGTGTTACCCTCGAAGTTTTTAGTCAGCCTATCTTCTGCACTCATACTTGCTCTATCACGTTTCTCTTTCACTAAGGTCTTGGTGTCATTCTTACATTGCCGATATATTTCTTTCTTCTGTTCAGTCATACTGTCATTCAGATTCAAAGAAGAGACATAGTCCAGCCACGCTTTCTTCTTTTGCTCTACGGAAGCTGCCACTTCCGCATCCCACCATGCATCACCATTTGTTTTTCTATGCTTCTTTGAACTTCCACATACTTCTTTCGCTGTATCATATAAAAGACATAATAAAAGACAAAACTTGATAAAAATCTATTAAGAATAATATTTTTATTAAAAAAAAACCGTCCATTGAAATATAAGGCTAGACTTTTATTGATATTTCATAGCATTTTATATATTTAAAAAAAACATTTGTGATGAGCAAATGAAAATGCTAAAACTTAGTGCTGTCATAACCACAGATTAGGAGTTGAAAATAAATTAATAATTGGTTTATGATTTTTTTTAGCTGTGTGGTAGCGGCTTCGAATACTATCAAACTTTACTTTGCTCGTGGATATCGTAAAAGACGATTAAGAGCCTTATAACCACCTAGACCTACTCCATCTGATGCCGTTTGGTCAACAATAACATTCTCAAGGAGGGTTGACGTCTGGCAGGCGGCCGGTCATAAAACTATTGCCAATAACTTCTACAATATGTATGAAATAGGAGTACATATTGTATCGACCCCAAGTAATTGGGATAAGAGTGGGAGAATGATAATACAAAAAGTAATAATATTTAGAACATATGTAATCATAATTCTATATATGTATATAAAAGAGGATGTTTGTATATATAACATCGCTAAACTCAGAAACTATTTGACCGATCATTATGAGAATTTCCACACAGCAGAGAAAGGTAGCAACCATGTTGAATAAAGCACAATTAAGCATATTTTCATTTAATATAGGTTTTTCCTATTCCTACGAAAAGTATTGAATGAAGCAAGAGAGAGGCGCTTGTAGATAGAAAGAGTAAGCAATATTGGGAACCTAATGAAACCATTTTGATACCGCTACATAAGAAATGATGGTGGGGACTATTCTTATTGTTTTCATGGACCCTGAGAATGTTGATTATTTTCATCTTGATAATAAATTACCAATTAATAATTCCATGTGAATTTTAGATGAGAGTTATGTGGGAATTTTGTTAAAATATTCTATAACATATCTCAAAGATCTTTTTATATCTAATATCTTTAAACGAGATTTTTTTTCATAGATTCAGAATCATATCAAATAATTATATTAATGTTGTTGTAATCGTGATGAAAAGTAACAATAAATTTTAATATTAGGTAAATCACCAGTTTTTTTTTTAATTTCACTCGGTTGCAAACGTGTAAGCAACACACCTAATGGTAAATATTACTACCAGCCATGGACCTATAGAATACCAGAGGTATAGCTAGGTAAATGAAAACTCCAAAACCAACTCAGAAAGTTGTACATCCAGCTCTCGCGCCCACCAAGTGAAAGCAGAAGTAAAAAAGCAGAAGTGCAACAGCACATTGCCATTCCTCAGATGTCGATCAGCCAGCGACGGTAGACAGAAATTTTCAACACTGTGGTACTACGACAAAATAACTGCACAAGAAGAAATATAGTCACCCCGTGCCTAATAGTGCGATGTAAAATAACTAAAAGAAGAGCTTCAATAAGGCAATAACAAACAGCGTTTTTGGAAAAGTACATACATACATATCATCACGCCATATCCCTTGCAGGGTAGGCATAGAGAACAGTAGGCCAGAGAACTCTATCCTTGCATACTTCACTCGCTTCCTCAACATTCATAATTCTCTTTATACACGCTCGCCGATTTCGGTGACTCTTGACTCCATCTTCCTTCAGTACATGACCGATCTGTTCTAGATAGTTTAGTCTCGGTCTCCCCCGGTACCTACATCCTTCCACTTTCGCATTGTATATCTTTTTAACGAGACGTTCGAGAGAGAACAGAGTGCCAGAGAACTCTATCTTTGCATACTTCACTCACTTCCTCAACATTCATAATTCTCTTCATACACGCTCGCCGATTTCGGTGACTCTTGACTCCACTTTCCTTCAGTGTTCGTAAATACCCTAATACAATTCTCCCATCCATATACCGAAACATAATTCACAAAAAAAATCCTATTATATAAACGAACGACCTAAAAGGGTGTGAACATTCGCCCTCAGCGGGGGTCACGCATTTTAATGGCTATTCAATGTTTGGACTCCAACTGCGCTGTTTTATCAACACTGTGGTCCAAATTGTAGATAGATTTTTAATCATTAGTATACCTACTTAAACATAAGTTTTAATTAAAGTTGTGGTGCTAATTATTTAAGTCATCTCAGCTCATATATGTCCCACTGCTGAGCTCGACCCTCGTCCAAAATGGGAGAGAAATTGACCTACCTATCTATACCACGCTACCTATACCACGCTAGTCACACATGTTGGTATAGGGTTTCCTTTCAAGTTTTCCATCTCTTTCATAGATGTTATATGCATTTCATATCCCTATGTCATCTTTTACGATCACCCACGGATAAGTGGTGCCGAATTGTATTCATTCTTACTCAGTCACCACACAGAAAAATTCTGCACTTAAAAATGTTCAGTAGTTATCGACTTAAAAAAAAATGAAACTTATGAACAGAACTAATTAAAGTTAAATTCGAACTTGAACTTGATGAGCCAAAACTTGATAGGTTTACTAATAGAGAAACCAGGATTCCATAGGCAGCAGCCTAGCTCTACTTCTGGTATAACAAAGGTCCATGAGCGGCAGTAACACTTACCACCAGGTGTGCTACTCGCTCGTTTGCAACTAAAAGCAATAAAAAAAAAAAACAAAATCTACAAACATCGAATGTTTAAATAACCAACCACAATTGTCAAAATTATGGCTTAAAACCTTCCGTGTGGTGAAGGAGTAAGAATACAATTCTCCACCCCATATCTTACTCGTGGGTGATCATAAGAGACGACTACGTGATATAAAATGCATATAACATCTATGCGAGTGAAGAAATCGAAACAAAACCCTATACCAACACGTCTGACCAGCGTGGTATAGTAGGTCAATTCCCTAAATATGGAGGAGGTTCATTACCAACAGTGGGAGATATATGACCTGAGATGATGAAATTAGAACTTACTATAATAGATAAGTATAATATATGTATTTCAGATCAATATCAGAGCCCATCCTATTGGCTTAGCCGTGCTCGGCTAAATACATACCTACATATAAGAAATACATTTCATGAAACCGCAACAAAAAAATACAAACCTATACTTAAAATACTTTTAAAACATTTTCAATTTGAAAAACCAGTATTTTTTTTTAAGACCCTCCAAAGACCTTTTCAATTCCGAACGAGTGTGGGACGTTCTCATTTTGGAAGTCGTGTAGCTGTTTTTTTTTTTATTATTATTATTTCTCGTTCGCTTCGATTGTGTTGAATGCGGTTGACTTAATGGAAATAAGTAATATGTTAGGTATTTCAAGGGCTTGAAGAGCCTTATTTTTTATACGATAAAAGAATATGCACGCGTTAATAGCGAATTTATCCATGGATGAAGACTTTATCTTAGTGTTGGCCAAATGCAAGACCAAAACTCGCTGCAAGAGTCTCGCAGTGCTCTCTTAGAGAGCATTTTACGATTCCTTTGGCAAAGAAAGGATCAACATTTTGTATTCTTAATACCAGTACACGGGGAAATAATTTGATATTATTATAAAGAGTCTCATGATAGATGTGGTTATAGCCCCCACTCCCGTTAAGTGGTATGTACCTAATTATTGATAGTTGTACAGTTAGTGCCGCTAGATGAATGGAATTTCATTAATTTAGTTGGAGTAGCTGCTTACTAGTTTAGAGAGCGAGTAGGTATGAAAGAGAGTATTGGTGTAAAGATGCGAAAGGGAATGCTCCGATAGTTCGGACATGTGGAAAGAATGCCGAACGAACGTCTGGTTAAGAAGATATACAATGCGAAATTGGAAGGTTGTAGGTACCGAGGGAGACCGAGACTAACCTACCTAGACCAGATCGGTCATGTACTAAAGGAAGGTGGAGTCAAGAGTCTCCGAAACCGGCGAGCGTGTATGAAGAGAATTATGAATGTTGAGGAAGCGAGTGAAGTATGCAGAGATAGAGTTCTCTGGCACTCTGTTCTCTCTGCCTACCCTGCAAGGGATATGGCGTGATGATATGTATGTATGTAAGTAGTTGGAGTACGGAAAATCTGTGGCGTTAGGCTGACCGACCGCATTCGCAACGACGACGTAAGAGAGCGAGTAGGTATGAAAGAGAGTACCTATTGGTGTAAAGATGCGAAAGGAAATGCTCCGATGGTTCGGACATGTGGAAAGAATGCCGAACGAACGTCTGGTTAAGAAGATATACAATGCGAAAGTGGAAGGATGTAGATACCGGGGGAGACCGAGACTCACCTACCTAGACCAGATTGGTCACGTGTTGAAAGAAGGTGGAGTCAAGAGTCTCCGAAACCAGCGAGCGTGTATGAAGAGAATTATGAATGTTGAAGAAGCGAGTGAAGAATGCAAGGATAGAGTTCTCTGGCACTCTGTTCTCTCTGCCTACCCTGCAAGGGATATGGCGTGATGATATTTATGTATGTAGTTGGAGTTTTCCTTTCTATCAAAACATGTGAATCTGTGTTATTTTAACAGCGAGAATTGCTAGACTTGCGAGACTGGTAAGAGTCTTGCATTTGGGCAACACTACTTTAAATACATGTATATTTGATTAAAAGCATAAAACGGAGATAGTGTCCGTATTTAACTACAGGCCAGACTAAAAGGATGTAATAAAATTATCTCTATAATAATAATATTTTTTTTTTTTTGGTAGGTAATAATAATTTCTTTTTTTGGGTCTCCCACGACTCTTACGCCCATCCACAAGCATATTGGTAACCCTCCTTGTCACATGACTTTCATCCCTCCTCATCGCATGTCCATACCAAGACAATCTCGCGCTCCTACAATTCTCTATCACTGGTGCTACTTTTAAACTTCCCCTAATATACTCATTTCGTATCTTATCTAGTTTTGTCACCCCACACATCCATCTTAACAAACGCATCTCAGTAGCATGTAATCGTCTCTCATCCGTCTTTTTCAATGCCCAACATTCAGATCCATACATAACGACAGGTCTAATGACACTCTTGTAGATTTAAGTTAAGTTTAAGGGGCATCCGCGCGTCACATATTGTTCCCGAAACCTGTCGCCATTTCATCCAGCCTGCATTCATTCTCCTACTGACTTCCCGGTCGATATTGCCGTCATTTTGGAGAAGCGAGCCTAAGTACTTAAAATCGGAGCAGACCGGTAGGGATACCCCATCTAAGGCAATGTGAGAGAATTGGGATGAGCCACCGAAGTTACAGAACAAATGTTTAGTTTTGTTGCGGCTGATCTTAAGGCCAACTCTTTCCAACCTCTCCTGCCATTTTTCCAATCTGCCCTCTACCTCAGCTGCGTCCTCCCCGACGAGAACAATGTCATCTGCAAGCAGCATACACCAAGGTGCTTCCCCAAGTATGTCCGATGTCAGAGCATCCATCACCAGGAGGAATAGATAAGAGCTTATAGCCGATCTCTGGTGCAAGCCTACTGCCACATTAAACTCGTCAGTAACGCCGGCTTCGGACCGGACATTCGTTCGCGCTCCTGCATACATAGCTTTCACTAATCTTACATACTTCCCAGGTATTCCTCGTTCTTTCAAAGCCCACCACAGAACTTCCCGGGGAACACGGTCGTACGCCTTCTCTAGGTCTATGAATACCATGTGCATGTTTCTATGTACACATTGGTATTTTTCCATAAGTTGGCGTAAGGCAAAAATTGCGTACGTGGTACTCAGTCCTGGCATAAAACCAAATTGGTTCTGGGTTATCTTACATTCCTCTCTCATTCTTTTCTCTATTACTTTCTCCCAAATCTTCATGCTATGTGACATAAGCTTTATTCCTCGGTAGTTATTGCAGTCTTGTACATCACCCTTATTTTTAAAGATGGGCACCAGAGAACTGGAACACCATTCGTTCGGGATAGACTCTTTATGCAATAACTTGCCGAAGAACAAAGTCAGCCAGTTCCATCCGTCGGCTTTCAGAAATTTCCGTACCTCCACAGGTATACTGTCTGGGCCAACTGCTTTACCATTTTTCATACTCTGGACAGCCTCTTTTACTTCATCTATACTTACTTCCTCTACCAAACCCAAGTTGATCGGTAGATCCTCTATTTTACCAGGCCAAACGTTCTCCTCATTCATTAATGTTTCAAAATAACTTTTCCAACGCCCTTTTATTTCTTCATCATTCATTAAAACTCTTCCATTACAATCTTTTATACATTTAACATACACAACATCTCTAGCATTCCTTTCTCCCACTTCCGCTAGACGGTATAATTCTTTCTGTCCATTAGGACTGTCGAGACGTTGGTATAATCTGTCTTGAACTTTACCTCTAGCGATTGCGACACCTTTCTTACCTTTTTTCTTACATTCCACATAAGCTATTCTTTTTTGCTCTTTCAACACCAGGTTATCATCACTCACATTTTTCCACTCTTTAAAAGCATTCTTCTTTTCTTTCAAAACCTTTTGCACACTATCATTCCACCACCATGTATCTCTATCAATTATTCCTTTACCTTTCGTCTCACCCAGAACAAACTTCGCTACTTCCCTTACATAGGAAGCCATTTCATTCCAACATTCATTTACAGTCTTTTCTTTCATTCCTTTCTCCATCTCAATCATTCTATGAACCACTCTCTTTCTAAATTCTTTCGCGCAATCTTCTTTCTCTAGCATGTACCACTTAATTTTTGGTGGGGGCCTAGGTTTAAACTTAGCTATTTGCACTGAGATTTTAACTTCCAATAACAATAAGCGATGTTGGGAAGTTAAAGGCTCACCCGGAATGACTTTGCAGTCCACTACTGCGCGTATGTTATTTCTTCTAAGAAGAAAGTAATCCACTTGGCTGCTGTGGTGCCCGCTTTTATAAGTAGTTAAGTGATTTTTGCGCTTCTCAAAGAAGGTATTGACTACAGCCAAATCGAAGGCTGACGCTGCCTTCAGTAGAGTTTCGCCTTCCGGGTGCCGCCTCCCTAAGCCCCACCCGTCATGCACCCTCATACCCTGCTTTCATCCTTCCTACATGTCCATTAAAATCACCTCTTATATAGATTATCTCACTCTGTGGAATATACATTAATATTGAACTCAAATCCTCCCAAAACTTACCTTTCGCTACATCATCGCATCCAGCCTGTGGCGCATACACACTCAAAATGTTCAATATTAAATTATCCAAAACCACTTTAATTGCGATAATTCTGTCATTCACTCTCCTTACATCCGTCACACATTTTTTCAATTCCTTATCCTACACTATACCCACTCCATTTCTCTTACCGTCGCCTCCAGAATAGAAAAATTTATAACCCATTCCAATCTCTCTAGCTCTCATACACTTCCATCTTGTCTCTTGCACACATGCTACATTCACTCGTCTTCTTTCCAAAACATCCACTAGCTCTCTTCTTCTTCCAGTCATCGTACCTACCACCGTACTTACCATCTACCGTAACTTACCATCCTCATTCTTACTTCACGGACTCGCGTCTTACGTCGCACCCGTCCCTGATGCGACAACCCTGATCCATTTTCCGCAGGCGCCGGGTGCTGCGCCTGCGCGTCGCTTCGGGGGTACGCCCTAACATTATCATGCACTTCATTCATTCTCAGCTACTGGTTTTATGACCGGCCGCCTGCCTGACGTCAACCCCACCTCGGGAATTCTCGTTTATGGGGAAGGGGTAAGGGTATGGTGGAAGTAGGTATATGAAGGAAAAGTAGGTTACGGATACTACTGTCATGAGATATAGGATAGGATGGTATGACAGCAGTAGCTGGAGTAGTCCGGGATTGCGTCCCCGTAGTGACACCAATCAGTTGACGGACATCCTGTGACATACCATGTCAATCTTTCACTCCTTAACTTTTCCGTCACTGGTGCAACTTTCAAACTGCCTCTTTCTCATCAGAAACCATTAGATATAACACTAATAGGTAATAACCATATTTTTATAGTGGTAGACCATGCTGTTGACAGTTTTCTGTCTACAGCCGCGGGCCGGTCCGTCCGGGGTAGTATCACACTGAGCAGAAGATCAACATCTGAGCAATGGCAATGTGCTATTGCGCTTCGTTCGGTGAGCGAGAGAGCCGGAAGCCCAACTGGGTGGGATTGAGGTATGTATTAGTAGGCAGCGGCTTAGTTATACCCCTGGTACTGCAAAGGTCCATGGGCGGCAATAACACTTACCATCAGGTGTGCTGCATGCTCGTTTGCCACCAAATGCAATAAAAAAAAAACACGTAATTTTTCATATATTTAGTCCTTACATACTTTTCCCCGGAGAGTGATCAATTAAAAGGCAGAATCAAAGATTTCTATAAGCAAGTTATAAATAAAAATATTTTGACAGCTCACATGTCAAAAATTTGATCGATCAGTCTAGAATGAACGCTACCGTAACAAAAATAGCGCGAAATGTGACGCAAAAAAAAAAACAAACATGGCGGATTGATTTTTATTTGTCGGTTTGTAATGGATATTTAGGGCTTCACTGCGAAGTAAGTCGCTATAACAAAGTTTCATTGAATATTGCTTTCATTGAAGCCCCAAAATAGAACTTAGGAATATCTATAAATAATATTTCAGAGAACGGTTGCTGATTTTCATAGTCTCACTCACAGATAGTGTTGCCAACAAGACCAATGAAGAATATGCTAAAATGGTGTTAAAATTATGCCAAAAATATGCCAAGTGCTTCATAAATATGCTAAAAATTGTGTTAAGATTTTTTTTTTCCTGTTTTCTCCTAACACAATTTTAAACGCGGGTGACTGGATCGGGGAATTAGTCCGTAACCACCCAAGAGGCTGACCGCGTGAGGCAAGACCGACGTCTTCCGAGGGGGAGACGTCGGTCAAAGAGAGGGTACTCCTCAGGGGGTATTCCGTCGGGCCGGCCACTGACGTCAAGTCACTTTGCTCCGGTAGTCGACACAACGACGAAGGCGACGTGTCACGGTTGGGTTACGGGTGTGCATGCTTACACCCCTCTGTCGCCCCAGACGGAGTTGTGCGAGGAGTGGGCCGACCGTGGCCCACCCCCAAAAAGAAAGAAAAACAAACACAATTTTAAAAAACATCGATTTTGGTGAAAAATATATCAACCGCCGGATACTGAGCAATCAATGAGTTGAGCAGTGCAATAACTTGACTGGTAGGTGCATATTGTGCAATACACGTTCGTACCTGTGGGCAGCAAGCCGGCAGTGCGAATGAAGCCCTGTGTATTTATTCGGTGGTAATAACGAACAACGAGATAGTGCATTTGAATTTTCGATTATATTATTCAATAATGAGTAATAAATGGATGTAAGCATAAGGCACACATACGTCGTAACGGAAGGATATCGAGACCTACCGTACGAAATACAAAAAGAAAAGGATATAAATGTATATAATAACTGTATAGCTTTTTATATAAAAACCTACAAAATTTACGTTGTACGCATTTATATAATTTTTGAATATGCTAAAAAATATGCTATATGCTAAACAGCAAAAAAGTGTGCTAAACAACATGAAAATATGCTAAATTTAGCATAAAATATGCTACATTGGCATCACTGCTCACATACTCTAAAATTAAATATGGCCAATTTATTAAGTCATAGTCCTATAAGCGAGTAGGCATGAAAGAGAGTATTGGTGTAAAGATGCGAAAGGGAATGCTCCGATGGTTGGTACTGCAAAGGCCACGGGCGGCAGTGACACTTATCATCAGGTGTGCTGTCTGCTCTTTTGTCACCTTGTAATAATCTTATTAGAGTATTTCTTTATTTAGTAATGCTATCATCTACTTAAATCCTTTTAACGCCATTTACAATCACGCAGTAGGTTTTGTAGGGTTATTATATTCTAACTCTGTCCCTACAAGGATTGAATAAATAAACCGGGGAGTTTTAGCGGGAAAGAAAAAGTGTCATGTGTTGGTCTTGTATTATATTCAATATCTTAATATTTTAACACACATATATATCATCACGCCATATCCCTTGCAGGGTAGGCAGAGAGAGCAGAGAGTGCCAGAGAACTCTATCTCTGCATACTTCACTCGCTTCCTCAACATTCATAATTCTCTTCATACACGCTCGCCGGTTTCGGAGACTCCTGACTTCACCTTCTTTCAGTTCGTGACCAATCTGGTCTAGGTAGGTTAGTCTCGGTTTATCGCGGTACCTACATCCTTCCACTTTCGCATTGTATATCTTCTTAACCAGACGTTCGTTCGGCATTCTTTAAACATGTCCGAACCATCGGAGCATTCCCTTTCGCATCTTTACACCAATACTCTCTTTCATACCTACTCGCTCTCTTACGTCGTCGTTACGAATGCGGTCGGTCAGCCTATATTTTAACGTGTTATATTAAATAATTTTGATGACATTTTATGTAATTTAATGCACAGGAATTACTGAGGTGTAGTGAATATGATATAACAGTGCCTTACATACGTTTTCGTTTGCCACCAAAATTCCCAAAAGATACCTTTAACAGTGTAGCCATTGCACTGTCGAAAGCGACGATTTGACTTACTGACGGACGAAGACCTAAAATGAAGTTAATTTTAACAAATATTTGGTTTAAAAGTCTTAGTAACTAAGCCATAAGCTCACAACCCATAAAAGAAAATAAATAAACCCATAATTACCTAATTGGACACATATAAAACGGTTCCTGCTGCGTGGTAGCGGCTAAGAATACTACCAACCCTTACTTAGCTTGTGGATGTTGTAAAAGACAACTAAGAGCTTTATAACGACCTGAACCAACTCCATCTGATGCCGTTTGGTCAACAATTACATTCACAAGTACCTAGTGTTGACGTCTGGCAGACGGCCGATCATAAAACTATTGCCAATGACATTCACAATATGTACCTACTATGAAAGAAGAGTACTTACCTACATATTGTAACGACCACAGGGATAAGAGTAGGAGAATGATGATGGCGGATAGTACTTTCGTAATTAACCTTAACGAGATTTAAAAGAATCTATTTTATTATTTTAGCGTCCCTTTGTCCTAACGAGCTAAGAAAATAACCCCAAAATAGACTAGGTAATGGGGCGCTGTTGGTTTTTAGTGGGTATTCCGACGCCGTCTTGCGTCAGCGAGTCCTATATGCCCCCTTGCTACAACGTGCAGGGGGGAATGCATAAATGCATTTTCCACAGCGTAAAAAAATAAAAGCGTTTTAATGTGATTTTTAATATGTTTACATCCATTTTTTTGGCAGGATATTATCTGAACACAATAATATTCCCTCCCCCGGTCGTCGGTGGCCTCATAACGCATCGTGTTCCCTGCCCATCAGCATTAGGTCGATCACTGATACAGATTTCTTGACATTCGTCACCAGCTCGGATAATTACATCCTAGAAAGTCTGAATATATACGTCCCACTATTGGGATAGCGCCTACTCCAAAAAGGTATACCTGCTACGTTGCTTTATACCTACCTACTATACCACGCTGATCAAACGTGTTGGTACCTATAGGGTTTTGTTTCGAGTTTTTCTTCTCTTTTATAAAAGTAATACTTATGCATATTACTTAGTTGTCTTTTACGTCACTGATGATAAGACAATACAATTCGTAACGACGACGTAAGAGAGCGAGTAGGTATGAAAGAGAGTATTGGTGTAAAGATGCGAAAGGGAATGCTCCGATGGTTCGGACATGTGGAAAGAATGCCGAACGAACGTCTGGTTAAGAAGATATACAATGCGAAAGTGGAAGGATGTAGGTATCGGGGGAGACCAAGACTCACCTACCTAGACCAGATCGGTCATGTACTGAAGGAAGGTGGGGTCAAGAGTCACCGAAACCGGCGAGCGTGTATGAAAAGAATTATGAATGTTGAGGAAGCGAGTGAAGTATGCAGAGATAGAGTTCTCTGGCACTCTGTTCTCTCTGCCTACCCTGCAAGTGATATGGCGTGATGATATGTATGTATGATGATAAGTGTTACTGCCGCCCATGGATCTTTGCAATACCAAGGGTATAGCTGGGCTGTTTACTATCAATACAAACCCCAAATGCACCCCAATTGGGCTTCCGGCTCTCTCGCTCACCGAACGAAGCGCAAATAACACATTGCCATTACTCAGACGTCGATCTTCTCCGAGAGTATATTATTAGCCCGGACGGACCAGACGGCCCGCGGACAGAGAACTGTCCACAGCGTGGTCCTACCTATAGGTATATTATTTATTGTATTTGTACTCCGTTACCACATGGATACGAATGAAATAAACGAGATATAATCCACAAGAGGTTAGCTATATTTCACATGTCAGGCAGGCCATTGATATAAAGGAATCGCTACCAGTTCCAATGTTGTTTGGGATGTAATACGGCAAGTTATGGAGTCTCAACCGCCTTTCCCTCACCTCTGAGGGTTCCGGCACCCTGTATCCATATCAAAAACATTACACTTGATTCAAAAAAAATTACAATTCACATTGTTTAATTACCTACCGCCAGAAATCATTGTGGGTAACTACCTACTAAAAAAATAAATACCTACTGATAGGTGGGAATTATTATAAATTAAAAAAAATATATATTTCATCATATCAAATATCATTCATCATTCTCCTACTCTTATCCCAATCAATTGGGGTCGTTACAATATGTACCTACTCTTCTTTCATAGTAAATATTGTAAAAGTTATTGGCAATAGTTTTATGACGGGCCGCCTGTCCGACGTCAACCCTCCTTGGGAATGTAATTGTTGACCAAACGGCATCAGATGGAGTTAGTCCAGTTCGTTATAAGGCTTTTAGTCGTGTTATACGACATCCACAAGCAAAGTAAGGGTTGGTAGTATTCGTAGCCGCTACCACACAGCTAATCTAAGCTAATAAAATTGTAGGTATATACCTATGCTAATTTTATTATAAGTAGTTATATCTCGTTTTAAAATACATATACCTAAAAGAAAAGATAGAAAAAAACTATCGTCGTTCAAAAACACGAACTCTGACGCCATCTTGTTGAATCGGAAATGCTTTGAATAATTTTAAAAACGTTTCTATCAATTTTGGAACATAGATTTACAAGTATACCTAGTAATTAAATCTACTTTGATACAAAGAGAAATCTTTTTAAGATTACTAGGAATTCATTTATCTCATCTTAAGCATTCACAAATAACTTATTCAAACTTTTGTCTTTATTTCGCAAGGAGATGGATTAGATATGTAAAAACTATTAATTTGCATAATAATAAAACGGCATAAATTACAATATGGCATATTAATACGTACCTCAAAAATAATAATCCTGCACTTTTTTTTTGCTCAAAACACATACACTCAAAATCCCTTAGGCACTGCACAGCAAAAAAAAAATGCAATTATCCATGACCTAGCAGTTTATGCACTATGATTTTCACTTTTTAAAATATCGAAGGCAAAGGATACCATTCCTGGCAGCCTCTGTGGTATAATGGGGCAGTAAAGCCTTTTTGTCCCTTGCCTCAAACTAGCTTTTTTTTCACATTGTCTCGACCAACCGGTCTGCCTATTGCGCCCGTAGGCGGAGCTACGCGCGTAACCAACCAATATACATCTATCTCTTTTAAACATACTGCATTTCCTTATGAGTGAACGAGATGAATATTTTTTTATTTTATATTGGATTGTGGATTTAGTTTACTTTTTTTTTGGCAGGATATTTATTTTATGTAGGATTTAGGTACGTTTCATATCAATGTTTATAAGGACTCTTCAAATTATAGATTTTAAGTAAATATTTGCTAAATAGATTGATAAAGGAAATAGGTTTTTCATATAAATAAGACAAACTGATTTAATTTGGAGATTTATAACACAAAAGGATAAAATAGTTTGATGATTTTATAAAACGACTCTTGTATATAACCCATATAGGTATTTTTTTATTGCTTATGGTGGCAAACGAGCAATCAGCACACCTGATGGTAAGTGTCACTGCCGCCCATGGACCTCTGCTATCCCAAGGGTATAACTAAGCTGCTGCCTACCATTACAATCCCCAACCCACCCAGTTGGGCTTCCGGCGCTCTCGCTCACCGAACGAAGCGCAATAGCACATTGCCATTACTCAGACGTCGATCTTCTGCTCAGTGTGGTACTACCCCGGACGGACCGGCCCGCGGCTGTGGACAGAAAACCATCAACAGCGTGGTCCTACCACTATTAAAATTATATTCAGGTATTTTTATACATACAGAATTTTAGAAAACTATAGGTAGGTACCTACCATCGATTTCTATGATACTTATTTAATATGCTGGAAGTTTCTTGGGTGATAAATCGATCTAGCTTAAATAAACTATAGAAAATATAATTAAAATATGAAAGCAAATTTGGTCGCAATCATTGAGATTAGACATAGCTCAGTTGAGGTACCGAACAATGTAATCCAGACAGCCCTTTTTTTGCTTCTTGCGGTGGACTATGGAGGTGGTCGCACTCCGCCAAATCGATCCGGGGCGACGGAAAATGTGGCGCGCAACCCCATAGACCCCTGCAAGCACCTCTCTTCGCCGTGCGAGCGGGCCACCGGTACCCGATCTTTGTCTTCGGTGGCCCAATGTAAACAACTATAAGATCTTAGGTTTGCCTTTTTTTTAATTTTAAATATTTTTTTGCCAGTACCTATATCGATTATTTTTTTAATATCTATAAATATTTATTGAAACTATTAGACCTGGCCACGCGTTGCTGTGGCCAAGGTAGCCTCAGTAACACGTGGTGGTTATGCTAATAAATTGTAACTTATATGAAACGTTGGTACGTTTAACATAGCGCCATCTATTAAATACTTACTCAATCCAGTCAACAGATACCGCCATCTGTTAGAATCGTTTGGAGATAACAGATAATTGTGACTGTCAAATAATAGACAAATAATTTGCAATAAAATAATATTGCGACTATAAATTGAAATGGAAGCTATCCTATCTTTTAAGTTGGACCAAACTACACATGTTGTGCAAATTTGATTAAAATCGGTTAAGTACTTTAGGAGTCCATCGCGGACAAACAACGTGACGCGTAATCAATATATTAAAAAAAAATCTATTCCTTACAGTATTTCAATCAAACTTAATTACGAAATCCGTAAAGACAGAGCCTTGATACCCCTGCTTCTAATAATTCCCTGCTTCAATAACTAATTGGTTATGATACCCAGCGAAAAGTCATCCTACAGCTTAGCGGCGGTTCATAAATTAATTAAGGGATTTTGAATAATAATTTGGCACACTCAACTAACGTAAGACATCATAGCCATCATAGCCTCCTGTTTTGGAGGAGACTCTTGCCCAGCAGTGGGACATAGGTACCTATATGAGTTGAGATGCGATGTGATATAATCCTACTTCTGTGAAAGTCTCCACTATCATTTTGAAGACAGCTAAATTATATTCGGATGGAAATATAGAGCCAAATTACCTATAACATTTCGACGCCATACTTTGATATTATATTTTGATATTATTGAACCAAAATAATGGTCTTTGAAAGAGGTGAAGCCAGAACAGATGTAAGAGTAACAATAGGTAATGATGTACTAGAGCAAGTGGATGAATTTGTATATCTTGGATGTGGATTTAGCCGAGATGGAAGGTACACCACTGATATAGAGCGAAGAGTGAATGCGGGAAATAGAGTGAACGGAGCGTTGGGGCAACTTCTCGGCAGCCTCCACCTTAGCCAGAAGGCACGTGTAGCAATACATAACGTAGTGCTTGTCCCAACATTACTGTATGGAAGCGAGAGTTGGGTATGCAGAAAAGAGTATGAAAGTAAAATTAATGCGGTCGAAATGCGATCTCTGCGGAAAATCTGTGGAGTTAGGCTGACCGACCGCATTCGTAACGACGACGTAAGAGAGCGAGTAGGTATGAAAGAGAGTATTGGTGCAAAGATGCGAAAGGGAATGCTCCGATGGTTCGGATATGTGGAAAGAATGCCGAACGAACGTCTGGTTAAGAAGATATACAATGCGAAAGTGGAAGGATGACCGAGACTAACCTACCTAGACCAGATCGGTCATGTACTGAAGGAAGGTGGAGTCAAGAGTCCCCGAAACCGGCGAGCGTGTAAGAAGATAATTATGAATGTTGAGGAAGCGAGTGAAGTATGCAAGGATAGAGTTCTCTGGCCTACTGTTATCTCTGCCTACCCTGCAAGGGACAAGGCGTGATGATATGTATGTAGGTATGTGTACTTTGATATTACAAAAAAAACTACTAAACAATACGAATTGGACTGCACAGATGGCGCAGTGCTTAAGTTACCGACCTTCCGTGCCAGTCTTATGCAAGACAAATACTTTGTGCGATCTACAAACTGTTTTTCTGAGTCTGTGTACAATTTGTGTTCGTTAATTATCATCATCATCATTCTGCTACTCTTATCACAATTACTTGGAGTCGATACAATATGTATTCTTCTTTCATAGTAGGTACATATTGTAAAAATTATTGGCAATAGTTTTATGACCGGCCGCCTGTCAGACGTCAACACTATTTGTGAATGTAATTGCCGACCAAACGGCATCAGATGGAGTTGACCTAGGTCGTTATAAGGCTCTTAGTCGTCTTTTACGACATCCACGAGCAAAGTAAGGGTTGGTAGTATACGAAGCCGCTACCACACAGCTCAAAAACAGCTCAAACGAGCAATTTTTGTATAGATATATAATCTTAATCTTTGAAACGGCTCAAACGATTTTAATGATATTTAGCATGAAGGCGATTCTGGCGATTTTTGGCTGAATAATGGGAGATTAATCGATCTAGCTAGGTTTCATTTATAGAAAATATTGTTTTGTTAATATTTTCAGGCATCGTAAAATTATAATTTTTCTTCTTCTTCTTATGTATTGGCAATCAGCTACATATAGGTACGAGCTATTGATGCCAGTGTCAAGTTATAAATATTTTCACTTGTTTAGTCTTTCAGGTTTGTCATTGTCTAAGTCAAATTGTCACCATTAACAGTGCAATGGCCACACTGTTAATGGTATCTTGTGGGAATTTTGATGGAAAACGAAAACGTTGTAAAGCACTTTTATATGATATTCACTACATCCCAGTATTTCCGCCGCATCACATTACATAAAATGCCATCAAAATTATCTAATATAACACGTTAAAACACTAAGATATCGAATATAATACAAGAGCACCACATGACGTTTTCAAATTCCCGTCAAAAGTCTCATAATTGTCTTTGGCTGAATATTATTAAAATATGAAGGCAAATTCTGACGCTGTCATTAAGAATAGACATAGCTCGGTTGGAAAATCGAGAAAACCAATCCAGAAAGCTCCAGTTCGGGTCCTTAGTTTCCCTTTTTTTTATTATTTTTTTGCCTTTATTGATTACTTTCTACATTGTTTTATTAAATACTAGCGACCCGCCCTCGCTTCGTTTACGTCATTACAGTTGTGTAGTTTATTTTCGCTACATAGAATTCCTTTCGGAGAAGGAATTCTTTAAAAACTTACTTCATCTGAACCCTACAGGGTAGAAAAAATGTTCAGACTTGAAATTTTGTCTGTAGGAGTTATATTTAAAAATGTGATTTTTTTACATCCCAGCCATCCCGCTTGTTCTGTACCTACCTACTCGGCGAAAGGAATATTCCTACCAAATTTAAAGCCTGTAGGCCTAATAGTTCCAGAGATATCGTGATGAGTCAATACATAGGTGGAAATCTCTTATATAGATTTTGATTATCCTTACTAATATTATAAATGCGAAAGTAACTCTGTCTGTCTGTCGCTCTTTCACGCCAAAACTACTGAACTGATCTAAATGAAATTTGGTACACAGATAGATAGTCTAGAGCCTGATAAAGGACATAGGCTACTTTTTAATGCAAAAAAAGTGTTGTAAAGGGGGATGAAAAGTTGTAGGTAAGGAATTATCGTCATTTTTAAAACTTTTATTAGATATAAATAAATATGACACTAAATTTTCATAAAAAATTTACTCTTAAGTGGTAAAATAAAAATAGGGGATGAAAAGCTTTAGAAATGTAACGTTTTACGCGTGCGAAGCCGCAGGCAGAAGCTAGTACATACATACATATCATCACGCCATATCAGACAGAGAGAATAGAGTGCCAGAGAATCTCTATCCTTGCATACTTCACTCGCAGAAGCTAGTATTTAAATATATCATCGAAAACACATTAAAAAGAAAATACCGAGTAAAGCTCAGTCAAACAGTTTTTTTTTTAATTAACACGGTGTCTAAGATTCCATTTCTACATTTGTCTATGTATTTAGCAAGTCTCAATAAGTAAAAACACTTGATAACACTATGGATACGTTCAGAAACCTCGCACAAACAAACGCTTTCACGGCGTACTCTAGTCATCGTGACTAAACAAGATGGCGGCCAGTCATCTTACTTCAGCATTTTACAATATGTCCGCCATGTCTACAGGTTTGATAGTAAAAGTGCAATTGACGCGTACACTTCAATACTTGAACGGGTTTTTTTACTCTTTTTTTTTATAATGTTTTTTGCAACTCAATAGGCTAGTTCTCTAATCACAATCAACTGAAAACTTAGAGGAAGTTTTGGCGGGAATGTGAAAGCGTCATGTGGTGGTCTTACTTTATATTTAATATATTAGTGTTTTAATGTATTAGATATATATAAAAAAAAACAAAAGGCTAAATGATGATGAATGACGAAGAGAAATAAAACTTGTAATAAAAGTGGGGACTTTTGGCGGGAATGTGAAAGCGATATGTAATCCTCTCATATTATTCTTAGCGATATGTAATCTTCTCATTCAATATTTTAGTATTTTAAAATATAATAATATTAAATAACTTTGATCGATTTTGTGTAATGTGATGCGGAGGAAGTGCTGGGGTGTAGAAAATATGATTATAACAGTGCTTTAATTATCGTTTCCCATTAAAATTTCCAAATGATACCATTAACAGTATGGCCACTGCAGTCTTGAAGGTGACGTAAGTCAAATACTTACTGACGGACAATGACTTTAAATGAAGTGAATATTAATAAATAAAGATTTGTCATATAAAAAATCGACACTGGCAACAATAGGGCTCTCATTAGTAGCTGATTGCCAATACAGAAAAAAAAAGTAGTAGAAAACTTAAAGGATTTTCTACTATCGATTATCATATGCTTTTTTTTATTGCTTATGGTGGCAAACGAGCAAGCAGCACAAAGATGGTAAGTGTTACTGCCGCCCATGGACTTTTCCAAAACCAAAGGCACAGCTAGGCGGTCACCTACCGTAAATAAAGTGCTCTTTAAACCTCTATAACCTATGCTTTATTACTTATGACGCTGATATAGTTTTGGTATTGGCTTAACCACTCTTTTTTTCTGTAGCAATCCGAGGCAATGGAAGGACAGAGTCCCGCTTTATAACCTATCATACCTCTTTATCCGTGTGGTGACGGAGTAAGAATACAATTCACCACCCCATATCTTACCCGTGGGTGATCGTATGAGATGACTAAGTGATATAAAACGCATATAACATCTATGCAAGAGAAGAAAAACTCGAAATAAAACCGTATACCAACACGTCTGACCAGCGTGGTATAGTGGATTAATTGCCCTCCCATTACGGAGGAGGCCCGAGCCCAACAGTGGGACATATATGGGCTGTGATGATGATGATACCTCCTTACCACTACTGGGCTGAGAACATACGTAATGACTCCAATGGGGCCAGATTAGCGGGTTTTTCGAATACCATTCCCAGCGATTAATAACGAATGTTGCCATGATGTCCACGTCTTTCGGTATACTACCCATGCTAAGCTTCTCAGCTACATATTAAAAGAAGTTTAAAAGTTGCACCAGTGACGGAACGAACGTCTGGTTAAGAAGATATACAATGCGAAAGTGGAAGGATGTAGGTACCGAGGGAGACCGAGACTCATCTACCTAGACCAGATCGGTCATGTACTGAAGGGAGGTGGAGTCAAGAGTCTCCGAAACCGGCGAGCGTGTATGAAGAGAATTATGAATGTTGAGGAAGCGAGTGAAGTATGCAAGGATAGAGTTCTCTGGCACTCTGTTCTCTCTGCCTACCCTGCAAGAGATATGGCGTGATGATATGTATGTATGTATGAGTAGGTATATGTCTCATTATTCTATAAGGTGCGATTGAAAGAGTTTAAGAGACACCTATATTACGTAGGTACTTACGCGTATCTTTACATATGAGGCAAAGAATTTTATTTGCTGATAAATCCCAAGTAGGTACCTGAATTACTAATTCTGACACTATCGCGTGTATATACATTTGAAATAAAACTACTTTAACGGATTCTATCGCGTTTGTATATGATTTATAATTTCACGACGTTTCGAACACTTTACAGTGATCATGGTCACGAGAGGACTGAGGTGTCTTACGTTCATAAATAGGTAATAACGATGATGAATGATATTTATCTTCAACATCGAGAAGGCAATTTTTATTGTTTTATTATCATCATCATCATCATCACAGCCCATATATGTCCCACTGTTTGGCTCGGGCCTCCAGCATAGTTGGAGGGAAATTAACCTACTGTACCGCGCTGGTCAGACGTGTTGGTACAGGGTATTGTTTCGAGTTTTCCTTCTCTCGCGTAGATGTTATATGCGTTTAATATCCCTTAATCGTCTCGTACGATCACCCACAGGTAAGATATGGGGTGGTGTATAGTATTCTTACTACGTCACCACACGGCAAACCACAACACAGTTCCAAACGTTAGGAAATTAAAAATCAAATACAAACGCGATAAAATTATCTGAATTATGGATTCATCATAATCATAATTGTCAAATCTATTGATGGTTATATTTGCTGGACCGACGGAATAGCTAATAAAGTTAAAAAAAAAATCTAAAAGTCAGCCACTTTTAAACGGAAGTCGCGGGCGAGTCACGCTGACGTGACGTCATTGCGACAAGTCATTACATATCAGCGAAAAATTTTACTATTTTCTCTTTCTACAACAAATATCTACTATGTTATTTACGCCCCATTCCCTTCTATGGATGTAGTAGAAAACGACTAGCTAGGTAAATGGAGGGTTATATAAAAGTCACAGCTTTTTCTGTTTATAGTGGCAAACAAGCAAGCAGCACACCTGATGGTAAGTGTCACTGCCGCCCATGGACCTTTGCAATACCAAGGGTATAGGTAGCTAGGCCGCTGCCTACTAATAAAGAAACCCCAAACCGACCCAGAAAGTAGGGCTGTCAGCTCTTTCGTTCATCGAACGAGACCAAATCATATCTGCGGTCACGCCATTCCTATTCATATCATGCTTCACGCAATCTTTTCTTCGGTCTTGCCTTATCCCTAAATCTTTCAACATTCATACTTAAAACTTTTCTCACAACATTATGATCAGACGTGTTTGTACGTACCTATATGTTTTTCATTTCAAATTTTCTTCCCTTATAAAAAAATTCGCCCTTTACACCTATGAAAAGAAGCAGTTTATTTTATTTCCATTGTCAGTACATAAGAGAGAAAAAAAAACAATTCGACAAACCATAAAACTTTTATCTTAAAAGGCCTGACGACATATTTTTTTCTGTCTCTAAACTACCGACTTGTAATTAAAGCAGTAAGTACAAAAAAAAACTGGCAACCCTTTTTTTTTACATTATCTATGGTTGAAACATGAAGTGTTAATGGCATCTATTATTTATCTTGTGGTGTTATAAATTATGTGGCCTTTTTGAATATTTGCGAAATAAGTTATGCGGGTGAAATTTTAAATGGAACAAAGTTATTTATTTTTGTTTAAATAAACAATAAAAGTGTAGTAGACGGAGTAATAATACAATTCACCACTCCCTATCCTACCCGTGGGTGATCGTACGTGACGACTAAGGAATATAAAACGCATATAACATCTATGCAAGAGAAGGGAAACTCGAAATAAAACCCTATACCAACACGTCTGACCAGCGCGGTATAGTAGGTTAATTTCCCTCCAACTATGATGGAGGCCCGAGCGAAACAGTGGGACATATACGGGCTGCGATGATGATGATAATAAAACAATAAAAATTGCCTTCTCGATGTTGAAGATAAATTGGTTTACTTTAATTGTGAATTATGAATACTGGGTTGAATGATAATTGTTTGGTTTTTCTGCATATAAGATTACAAATTGATATATCCTAGCTTGTGTATGATAGTGTCCGACCGAATGTTCTGTTTCGGTTTCGGTCGAGTTTCGGCAAAAAAACGAGTTTCGGTTATGTTTAGGTTTCGGCAGCAAACCTGCCGAAACTACGACCGAAACCGAAACTGAATTCGGGAGTTTCCGCGTTGTGCTCGGGTGTGTTCGGCGCGGTAAATGACATCCAAGCGACGATGACATTTGGCCGCGTCCACGTGCGTAATCATGTCGTAACCTGTTTGTTTGCAGTGCATTAGGCAACAACATAAATAAGTATTGAAGCTACCTATGTGATTTAAAGAAAAAAAAATAAAACTGACTGATTATAATACATTTTCTCTATTTTTCTCTGGAAACATGATCTTTATAAGAAAGTTTCGGTTTCGGCCGAAACTGAGACCGTTGCCGAAATTCGGTTTCGGTTTCGGTCGTAAAAACCAGTTTCGGTCGGACACTAGTGTATGGATGTCGTAAAAGTCGACTAAGGGATATAATATGGATACAGCATCTATGAAAGAGATAACTTGAAATAATAGCATAGGTATATATACCAACACGTCTAACCAGCGTGGTATATTAGGTCAATTTACCTTCCATTATGTAGGAGACTCGAGCTCAAAAGTGGGACATATATAAACTGAGATAAATAAGGTACTAAGAAAAACTAAATAAAAAATAAATACCTACATTCAACAATAAGTAATGCGCTTATAAAACCTTCTTTGTTTTACCTATAGAAATTGATATAGAAAATTATATCTTATTGCTGTAAAATAAAGTTAAAATTGCATTACAAAGAAAGTTAGGTATATAAGACCTTTCGATGTTTCGCGGTAATATTATTGATTAGCGACGTACCGACCAATCAGGTGTCTCCATTCAACAAAATGGCGGCAAGGGTAGGTCTCCCTTACGGCATATTACACATCTAATTTATTAGTCTTTGTTGGGGCCCGACATTAATCTTTTTCTTCCTTTTATTAATGGTGTGCGTTTTATTTTAATGAAACTTTACGCCGCCATGATGCTTTTGTGGTGATGTTATTGATTTTTTTTTCTCTTGATTTAAATTACGAATGTTTCGCCTTTTTTTAAAAAATATTTTCTTAATTATTGGTTTTGAATATACCTATATACAGCCAACTGAATTACCTGCCACAGATTAAATACTTTTCTTGTTTTAAATTTCGAATGTTCATATATTTTTTTTAATATTTTCTTAATAATTGGTTTTGAATAGATATAAGTACATAGGTATACACAGCCAACTTAATTACCACAGATTATATAATTTACGTAATTATATGAAAAAAGATATTTTATTTTTATTGATTTTGGTGGTTTAAGAGCAAACAATACATTTGCTGGTAAGTGGTAACTGTTATTCATGGACTTCAGGAATACCCAAGTTTACAATAACTATAGGAAAAGTAGCAGGATTGGAAGGAAATATTACAAAACAGTAAAATATTAAAAATGCATCATCATTCCCTTGCTCTTTTCCCAAATATCTACTTATGGTCGACGCCAATATATACCTACTCGTTCATATTGCAAAAGTTATTGGCAATAGTTTTAAAAGAGTAGATATTAATGTTTAATTTGAAGAAAATAGATAAATTATTATTCTTGTTTAAAAAAAAATGCTACATCCTTTCATCTACCTACTTCATGGTTGAAATTAGTGTTGCCCAAATGCAAGACTCTTGCGAGTCTCGCAAGTCTAGCAACTCTCGCTGTTAGAATAACACAGTGACTTTTTTTGATAAAAATGAAAAATCCAACTAAATTAATGAAATTCCATTCATCTAGCGGCACTAACTGTACAACTATCAATAATTATTTATGTAAGTACATACCACTTAACGGGAGTGGTGCTATAATCACACCTATCTATCATGCGACTGTTTACAATAACATCAAGTTATTTCCCCGTGTAGGTACCTACTGGTATTAAAAAAAAAAACAACAGGCAGTCATGGGGACTGCCTATAGAAGTGAAAACTATTAACTTAAGACTAATTGAAATAATAATAATTTTCTAATTTTTATATAATAATAAAAACCTATAAGTTTTTCCCCTCCAAAAACGCTCAACGCGCCTAAAGAAGTTTTCATATAGCTATAGATATACTATTAGCATTAGCATGTCGGTGACGCGAACCTGTAAGTTTTTCCCCTCCAAAAACGATCAATGCGCCTAAAGAAGTTTTCACTTCAATAAATACGTTGACAATTCTTTCTTTGTCAAAGGAATCGTAAATTGCTGTCTAAGGGAGCACTGCGAGACTCATGCAGCGAGTTTTGGTCTTGCATTTCGGCAACACTAGTTGAAATACCTAAAATTCTCTCTTAATAAGGTTCTAACGTCACAAAAAAAAAACTAGTGTCAAAATTTTAAATTTCCTGTTTCATTAGTTTTTCTTTTTATGTATTGGCAATCAGCTACTTATACGAGTCATTGCTGTCAGTGTCGAGTTATAATTATCTTCACGTCTTTAGTCTCTTCATGTTAGTCATTGTCTAAGTCAAATTGTCGCCATCAATAGTGGTATGGCCAAACTGTTAATGGTATCTTTTGGGAATTTTGACGTTGCAAAGCACATTTATATCATATTCACTATATCCTAGCACTTCCTAGGCATCACATTACATAAAATAACAACAAAATTATCTAATATAACACGTTAAAACACTAAGATATTGAATATAATATAAGAGCACCATATGACGTTTTCAGATTCTCCAAGTCTTTCATTAGTTTCTAACACGACCTTGATAAGTTAGTCAACCGACTTCTATGATTTAGAAAGCCTAACTGACCCACGCAACATCTTCCGTCAGATAAGAAAGAAAGAGAATTAGACAGAATGGCTACTAGTCACTTATTAACACGCAAAGCACGTAACGGACACTCTCAAAACCAAATTCCTGTTTTTGTAACATTTCTCATTTATACTCCACACCTATTGGTCGTAGCGTTATGTTAAATAGTCTATAACCTTCCCCGATAAATGGACAATGCAACAGTAAAAGAATTTTTCAATTCCAACCAGTATTTTTTGAGATTAGCGCGCACATACAAAGGGAAAAATTCTTCAGTTTTCTAATATTAGTATAGAAATACCTATAGATCTTTTTCTTTTATAAATTGAGCTTCAAATTAAAGCTCTTACTGCCACGGTATACTCTTCAAACGTCTCTGATATTCAGGTGTTTGGAAATAAACTTATCATCAATACTTCACACAATATATACAGAGCTATCTAAGCTTATTTGTATTGTATGGTTTATGATTAACGATCGGTAGACATCTCTATTCCTATGGGGGTTAAATCATTAATTATTATTTCGCTTTATTGTATACGAGTGAGTTTGTCAAAGTTATATTACGAAAGGGAAGGGAAACTAGTCGTTATTTACAAGAATAAATCGATTAAAACGCTTATATAAGTATATAAGCGGACTTTTGGCGGGAATATGAAAACGTCATGTGGTGGTCTTGTATTATATTCGATATCTTAATGTTTTACATACATACATATATATCATCACGCCATATCCCTTGCAGGGTAGACAGAGAGAACAGAGTGCCAGAGAACTCTATCCTTGCATACTTCACTCGCTTCCTCAACATTAAAGTTTTAACGTGTTATATTAGATATTTTGATGGCGTTTTATGTAACGTGATGCATAGGAAGTGCTAGGATGTAGTAAAATGATATAAAAGTGCTTTACAATGTTATAGTTTTTTACCATAATGCCCAGAAGGTACCTTTAACAGTGTGGCCGTAGTAAGTAATGTTGATGGTGACGATTTGTCTTACTGGTGGACAATGACTAACATGAAGAGACTAAAGACGTGAAGATAATTATAACTCGACATTTGCAATAGGGGCTCTTATAAGTAGCTGATTGTTTATACAAGAAAAGAAGAAGAAAATACGTATATAGGTAGGTATATAATAAAATACTTAAAAATATTTCTTGATAAGTAATTAATATCTACTTAATTTTTTGTCATCATTCTCCTACTCTTATCCCAATTACTTGGGGTCGATACAATATGTACTCTTCTTTCATAGCACATATTGTAAAAGTTATTGGCAATAGCTTTATGACCGGCCGCCTTTTTTTTTCGCTATTTGAGACCATGGATGTGGTCGCATCCCGGCAAATCGGCCCGGGGCGACGGAAGAGGCGGCGCGCAACCCCATGGACCCACCCTGCAAACACCTCTCTTCGCCGTGCGAGCGGGCCACCGGTACCCGATCTTTGTCTTCGGTAGCCCGCCCGGCGGTTTACCATTACGGGTTCCTCTCGTGTCGACGCCCTCACGCGGTGGCCTCACGTCGGGTGACCGGACAACTCCCCTGTCCGATCACCCGAAGCCTCGGTTAGGGCGGCATCAGGCACAGATATTCGCGCCTGCGCCGCCCCGGCCGCTGACGGCGGCCCGGGTCACGGGAATCCTCCCGGACTCGTTCCGCCGCCTCCTTCCGCGAGATGACAGCCTCGCAGAAGGCGGCGACCGCGTCCCAGTTCCTGACGCTGTCGACCATCGCTTTCGCGACAGCCGGCAGCGTCAGGTCGGCACCGATAACAGCGACGAGGTCACGGCGCTGCCCGTCCCAGTTCGGACATACCTCGAGCGTATGTTGCGCCGTGTCCTCGTCACTACTGCAATGGTGGCAGGACGGAGTCCACTCCCTATCCGCGACCGTGAGCACGTACAAGCCGAAGCATCCGTGCCCCGACTATACCAGCACCAGCTGAAAGGAGAGGACTCCGTGCCGCCGCTCCATCCACTTCATCAGTACAGGCCGGAGGGCCTCAACGGTAACAGCACCGTGTCTAGGCCTCTCCAGCCGCGTAACCCAACGGGCGATGACGTCTCGACGGGCGTCCTCGCACCAGGTGGCTATCTCGCTCAACGATGGGGAGCCACCTTCGTCGCGCACTGAGGTAACCTGCCGGTAGAGGTCGGAGAGCATCTCCGCCTCTAGGTCCCACGGGGGTGTCCCGGCTAATAGGCATGCCACCTCGGTAGACACCGTGCGGTACCCTCGAATGGCTCTGACCGCCATGGCTCGCTGTGGCCTCCACAGTACAGCCCTGAGCTGGGCGTTCAGAGCCCTCGCCCACACGAGTGCGCCGTACATGGCCATCGAACAGATCACCCCCGCATACAGCCGTCGGCCCTCGAAGCTGGGTCCGCCCACGTTCGCCATGAGCCGTGATAGGGCGGACGCCTTATGACCGGCCGCCTGCCAGACATCAACCCTCCTTGGAAATGTAATTGTTGTCGAAAAGCCATAAGATGGAGTTGGCCCAGGTCATTATAAGGCTCTTAGTCGTCTTTAACGACATCCACGAGCAAAGTAAGGGTTGGTAGTATTCGTGGCCGCTACCACACAGCATAATAAACATTAATACTTAATTATTAATTGTATTACAATTACGATACACGTATATTACAACATTTGAAATAAAACAATTGTTTTAAAATTAAAGTCGTCCCGTCACCATGAATGCTGTGAATTGAAACTTCGGTAAATTAATAATCAAATACAAACGCTGATAGAATCCGTAAAAATAGTTTTATTTCAAACAATCTATACTTTATGTAATGGCGTCATAATTATGAATACCAAATACCATCTTTTATATGACTCTTCGTTGTCGTAAAAGACTAAAATCATAACATAAAATGAAAAAAAAAATGCAAAATGGTGAATAGTATTCTTACTCCGACAAATTAGGTAATAAATATTATTTATTCTATACAGGAATTGAATTAGTGACATCCAGTGCTAGAAAAACGACTACAGAAACCGTTAAGCCATTGGTATAGTAAAAATTTTGATTGAAACATATGCCTTTCAGCCATCTGTAAATGACACAATAAGATTTTTGACTTTAAATACGTTTCAAAAAAAAACAAGAAATATCACATAATGCCAGCAATCGAAGGAAAGAAAAAAAAGATTAAAAAAAAAAAGAAAAAGGTATTAATCAGAGAACAACGCCGACAACATGACTGGTGAAAATTTTGAATTTCGAACGATTTTAGTCAAGTGTGAGCTGTGTGACTGATTTAAAAGTGCGCGGTTCCGTACAAATATTTTGATATTTTTATCGCATTTTAAATAGGAATCAAATACAGTTCTCTTCTTTTATTCTCTATGATGGAATTACAGTTTCATGTAGCGTAATTATTCAGTAAGTGTTCATCCTTTTTTTTTACGGTGGACTATGGATGCGTCTCGCCCCGCCAAATCGGTCCGGGGTTATGGAAGAGGCGGAGCGTGACCCCATAGACCCACCGTGCAACTCTAACTGTAGTTTCTCTTCGCCGTGCGAGCGGGCCGCCGATACCCGATCTTTGTCTTCGGTGGCCTGAGAGACTGCACAGATGGCGTAGTGACTGCACAGATGGCGTAGTTGTTAAGATACCAACCTTCCGTGCCAATGCCGTGGATTCGATTCCCACGCTGGACATTACTTTGTGCGATCCACAAAGTGTTGTTCTGAGTCTGGATGTAATTTGTCTGCGTTAATTGCATGTTTGTAAAGTCCCCCGCAATACAAGGTTTATTTCCTTAGTGCAGGGTGGTGTCTTTTTTTAAAGAAGAAAGAAGAAAAGAAAAAATAATGTTATATGCATATCACAGGCCTTAGTCGTCTTTTACGACACCCTCGAGCAAGATAAATGATGAATTGTATTCCAACTCCATCACCATAAGAAAATTTTAGATAAATGAACACTAATGCTCGAAATATAATCTAGAGACTGCTCATCACAGGACTAACATTTCCTTAGGTATATCCTATTCCATCTTATTCCTTCCTTTCTTGGGGTGTAAGGTATATTGATTAACCATGTGAAAGTGGCAGGTCATGCTTCCTTTCCTTCACATTAAAATATTTTTTTCTATTAAAAATGGATTTTCGTCATGTCATCATCGCCTAATTTAATCAATTATATCAAACTATACAACTTATTCACAGCGAAAGCAGATTTTTTGCAGTTTTCCTTCACATTAAAATATTTTTTTCACCCAATTGGACTGCACAAATAGCGAAATGATTAAGATATCTTCCATGCCAGTGCCGTAGGTTCGATTCCTACGCAGGACAACACGTTGTGCGATCCACAAACTATTTTTCTTTCTGTAGTCTAGGTGTAATTTGTCGGCGTTAATTGCATGTTTGTAAAGTCCCACCACAATACAAGGATTATTTCCTTAGTGCAGGGTACTACAACCATATAAAAGCTTCAAACAAAACCCAAAATATTTTTTTTAATATATATTTCAATACGGAACCCTAAATCAACCAATACTTGGACGTCAAAACGTGAGACTGTCACTATCAAAAACCATTTTATCGAGACACTTTTATATAGTTTATATTGTTCCTATGTAACCCAAGTTTAGTATAAAATAGAGGGGTGAGGTGGGTCAACGTAATATAGTACGGTTTTGGCTCATTATTACTAATGCTAGGGTTGTCAAATAACATATCCAAGACATATTTTTTTAAAAATAATAAAATGTGTGTGTACTTATGTACACGCGTTAAAAGTTACACTTCTTTGGCGTAACAAGATAAAAATCTTTTCAAAAATTTTATCTTATGCCTTATTCTACGTTTGTAGAAAAAACGACACAAACAATAGAAAAAAAGATATTTAATACATTGAAAGTTTTATTATAACGCATTGTCTAGTTAAATAAAGTTTATTTAAATATCACAAAATAAATAAATATTGTGAATACATTTGTCAGTTCTCACGCAACATACATACGTAGATGTCATTACTTTTACTTTGTTGGTAACTTTTTTTGAAAACTAAAATGTTGACTATAGCTAACTTCAAGGTGTCCGTTTTTCATGACGGTGTGCGCGCGCATCGTAAAAAATTACTCTCAACATTTTTCCCTAACGCGCCAAAAGAAGTAACTTTAAAAATAAATATATTCTTTCATTTTCAAATTACTGAAATTTTTAGCATTTAATATGCTTAATTATTTCTAAATACCCGATTACGAAACGAAAAATGATGTCACAAGCGGGGTTCGAACCCGCACCTATTGGGAATCCGGCTCAACCGTGCTGCCACTTACACCATCGTGAACTATTTTAGGACATGCAAATTTCGCTACATATTATATCTTACGTCTTCAAGGTGACGTATGCCATCTATCGGACAATGTTTACACATTGTATAGACTTAATACTTCAAACTTTACAGTTAGAATTGTATTAAACGATGACACAACCTTGTTATTCAAATTACTGAAATTTTTAGCATTTAATATGCTTAATTATTTATAAATACCTGATTCTTTCATTTTACATACATACATACATACATATCATCACGCCATATCCCTTGCAGGGTAGGCAGAGAGAACAGAGTGCCAGAGAACTCTATCTCTGCATACTTCACTCGCTTCCTCAATATTCATAATTCTCTTCATACACGCTCGCCGGTTTCGGAGACTCTTGACTCCACCTTCCTTTAGTACATGACCGATCTGGTCTAGGTAGGTTAGTCTCGGTCTCCCTCGGTACCTACATCCTTCCACTTTCGCATTGTATATCTTCTTAACCAGGCGTTCGTTCGGCATTCTTTCCACATGTCCGAACCATCGGAGCATTCCCTTTCGCATCTTTACACCAATACTCTCTTTCATACATACTCGCTCTCTTACGTCGTCGTTACGAATGCGGTCGGTCAGCCTAACTCCACAGATTTTCCGCAGAGATCGCATTTCGACCGCATTAATTTTACTATCATACTCTTTTCTGCATACCCAACTCTCGCTTCCATACAGTAATGTTGGGACAAGCACTGCGTTATGTATTGCTACACGTGCCTTCTGGCTGAGGTGGTGGCTGCCGAGAAGTTGCCCCAACGCTCCGTTGACTCTATTTCCCGCATTCACTCTTCGTTCTATATCAGTGGTGTACCTTCCATCCCGGCTAAATCCACATCCAAGATATACAAATTCATCCACTTGCTCTAGTACATCATTACCTATTGTTACTCTTACATCTGTTCTGGTTTTATCTCTTTCAAAGACCATTATTTTGGTTTTGCTCACATTCACGCGTAGACCCCTTCTTTCATTTTACTCTAGCAAAATCATCCTCCAAATATTACCTATTAATACTACTTATAAACTATACAAAATTAACTAACGAATGATATCTGAAACCATCTAGATTAGTGTTGCCCAATTGCAAGAGTCGAGTCTCACAAGTCTTGCAACTCTCGCTGTTAGAATAACACAGAGTCCACTTGTTATGATAGAAATGAAAAATCCAACTAAATTAATGAAATTTCATTCATCTAGTGGCACTAACTGTACAACTATCAATAATTAGGTACATACCACTTAACGGGAGTGGGGCTATAATCACACCTATCTATCATGGGACTGTTTATAATAACATCAAATTATTTCCCCGTGTACTGGTATTAAGAATACAAAATGTTGACAATACTTTCTTTGTCAAAGGAATCGTATAATGGTGTCTAAGGGAGCACTGCGAGACTCTTGCAGCGAGTCTTGGTCTTGCGTTTGGGCAACACTAATTAAGATTGAATTTATTTTTGTTAAAATTCAATTTCGCTTGGTATTTTTCTATCTATCATGAGCTGTTTCTAGGCTCTTTGTCTACCATCATATACATTTTCTTTTTATTCTGTTCTTCCAGTCGGATATGCATCATGAACAAAGTCTACACAGCCAAGTCTTATATATTTTTATTCAAAAAAATATTAACAATTCTTCATATTGAATCACTGTTTGTCATTAAGTTGAGTAGTTACCATTAATTGGGCGCTGATAACCAAATTAATAATTTGTCCAAATTGTTTGTGAAATTTTACCAAAACATGTAAATACCTACACGTAAAACACTATTATATTTTATTTACTACACTTCAGCGCTTTCTCGGTATTATGTTACATAAAATAGAAACAAAATTATTCAATATAACATTATAAAACAACTAGCTTCTGCCCGCGGCTTCGCCCGCGTAAATGGTTACTTTCCTAAAGTTTTTGATCCCATATTTTTATTTTTGACCGTCGATAATACAGTGCAACGGTATTACAATACTCAGGGTTGGAACTTCATTACTGGACTGCTAGATGGCGTTGAAGAAGCTAGATTTTGAGATTTTTTAACAAACCATTTTTTTATTTTCATATAAAAATTTTGATTTTTTTTTTAATAAAAAGTATCCTATGTTACTTTTAATACCTCCAAGAATATGTGTACAATGTTTCATGATGATCGGTTGAGTAGTTTTAGCGTGAAAGCGTAACAAACAAACTTACATTCACATTTATATATTAGTAGGGATAGGGATAAAGAAATAAATATGTGTGTCAAAGAAATTACGATATTCCCGCCAAAAAATCTCACACCACAGACAATAAAAAATAACGCAGTCCATTAAAAACTATAAAGAAAATCTAAACGGCAACCCTAACTAGGGATGGAAACAAGACGTGTCCTTTTGGAAATTTCAAAGGCAATCGACTTCGTTTTTTTTTTTACCAATCCAATTTATTTTTCGAAACTCTTTTTTTTTTAACGTTCGCATATAAAAATGTCGGTTTATAAACTCATGAATTTAAAAACATTAATGGTAACTGATAATAAATTTAAGTTTGACTATCATTTTTTCATGAATAAAATTTACGAAGCCTATGAAATTTTAAACTATCATGGCGGATAGTACTTTCTTTTAGCTGTGTGGTAGCGGTTACGAATATTACCAGACCTTACTTTGCCGTGGATGTCGTAAAATACGACTAAGAGTCTTATAAATACCTGGGCCAACTCTATCTGATGCCGTTTGGTCAACAATTACATTCCCAAAGAGGATTGACGTATGCCAGGCGGCCGGTTATAAAACTATTGCCAATAACTTTTACAATATGTACTATGAAAGGCGATTACATATTGTATCGACCCCAAGTAATTGGGATAAGAGTAGGAGAATGATGATGGCGGACAGTACTTTCGTAATTAACCTTAACGAGATTTAAAAAAAAAAACTATTATTATATAGCGTCACTTTGACAACGGACTAAAAATACAATTCATAACCCTCCTAGTTCGAGGCTATCGTAATAGAATGCCATCTATGCAAGGAAAGGAAAGCTTGAAAAAAAAAAACGAGTAAGAATACGTCGACAAAACTGGATGCCAAATATTCAAGTGGATTTTATGTACACATTGGTAGATAGCGGCTTAGCTGTAACTCTGTATTGCAGAGGTCCATGGGCGGCACCTAACACTTACCAAAAGTTGTGCTGCTTGCTTCGACTGGACATGGCCAGATGGCCTGGGTTGTCGGGAATACAATGTCAATAGACGATCTATCCGGCATCTCGTAAAAGCGCGGAAGGGACTAGTTTTAATGGGTATTCCAGCCGCAATTCTCAATGACCGGCGAGTCAAGTCTGTCACCGGCAGTGGATAGATAGATAGATAGATCACACGCGTTAGAAGATATACTTCTTTGACGTAACAAGATTAAAAATTTATAAAATCCGATTACGCACGATTGGGCCGGAATCCCAATAGGCGCGGGTTCGAATCCCGCTTGTGACATCATTTTTCATTTTGTAATCGGATTTTATAAATTTTACACACAAATATATACTTAATTCTAATCAACTCGCGTACATTAACGGCACACAATACAAATGGTGGCGCGCGATTTTCCCTAACGCGTCAAAAGAAGTATAACTTCAAAATAATGTGTGTGCTTACTCGTGTGCCATTATCAACAATAAAAAAAATCCATTTAATTATGAAGGAGGCTGACAGTGAGTCGTATAGAGGACGAGAGTATTTTATTACTTACAACGAAGATCTTACGTCGTGATAGCGCTTGGAAACAGTCCCGAAATATCACAAACTAATAAGTATCTAATAAAATATACAATTTACATACATACATACATATCATCACACCATATCCCTTGCAGGGTAGGCAGAGAGAATAGAGTGCCACAGAACTCTATCCTTGCATACTTCACTTGCTTCTTCAACATTCATAATTCTCTTCATACGCGCTCGCCGGTTTCGGAGACTCTTGACTCCGCCTTCTTTCAGTACATGACCAATCTGGTCTAGGTAGGTGAGTCTCGGTCTCCCCCAGTACCTACATCCTTCCACTTTCGCATTGTATATCTTCTTAACCAGACCTTCGTTCGGCATTCTTTCCAGATGTCCGAACCATCGCAGCATTCCCTTTTGCATCTTTACACCAATACTCTCTTTCATACCTACTCGCTCTCTTACGTCGTCGTTGCGAATGCGGTCGGTCAGCCTAACTCCACAGATTTTCCGTAGAGATCGCATTTCGACCGCACTAATTTAGCTTTCATACTTTTTTCTGCATACCCAACTCTCGCTTCCATACAGTAATGTTGGGACAAGCACTGCGTTATGTATTGCTACACACGGCTGAGGTGGTAACTAACGAGAAGTTGTCACAACGCTCCGTTCACTCTATTTCCCGCATTCACTCCTCGCTCTATATCAGTGGTGTACCTTCCATCTCGGCTAAAACCACATCCAAGATATACAAATTCATCGACTTGCTCTCTATACAATTTAAATCTCTTTAATCATAATTTCGCAAGATATATCTACTAATTATTTATCACCATTATTAATATCTGAAATATATCCTACTGTTGAGCTCAAGTTGCACCATAATAGGAGGGAAATTGACTTACTATACCACGCTGATCAAACGTGTTAGATTTTAATATTAAGTTTAACTTCTTTTGCATACATACGTAGCCTCACACCTGTTTCCCAGAGGGATAGGCAGAAACTACGGATTGCCACAAACTGAATAGTGATAGGACCACGCTGTTGACAGTTCTCTGTCTACAGCCGCGGGCCGGTCCGTCCGGGTTAGTACCACACTGAGCAGAAGATCGACGTCTGAGTAATGGCAATGCGCTATTGCGCTTCGTTCAGTGAGCGAGAGAGACGGCAGCCCAACTGGGTGGGTTTGGGGATTATATTGGTAGGCAGTGGCCTAGCTATACTTCTAGTATAGCAAAGGACCATGGGCGGCAGTAACACTTACCCTCAGGTATATTGTCTGCTCGTTTGCCATCAAAAGCAATAAAAACCAATAAAAAAATCCACGTTCCTGACATACCTCCATCGCTTCATTGACACTCATCATAACCTTCGTGCATCTCTCTACGATTACGCATACTCTCAATCAGGGCCGGCTTTACTTATAGTGCAGAGGGTGCGGTGCACCCGAGCGCCGGGTGTTAGGGGGCGCCACATCGGGTGCCTAACCATCTATAGTCGTAGTGGATGCGTTATTTGACAGGTTTGGGTAGGTTGCTTTGTCACCATGCTCACTGTTACTTCATAATGCGATCGCCTTTACCTGATTTTGTGTCAAAAACTTTCAACCTATTCCATTTTGATACAAGAGGTCGCCAGGTAATTGATTGCACCCGGGCGCTGCATTTGCTAGAGCCGTTCCTGCTCTCAATATAACCTTAGTCAACACATCTCCAACTTGGTCCAGAAAAGTATGACGTGGTCATCCCCTTGTGGTCGTCCCATTCACCTCTTTTGCATAGGTGTTATATGCATACTATATCCATTATTCGTCTCTTACGATCACCTACGGGTAAGATAGGGTATGGTGAATTATATTCTTAGCCCGTCAGGATAAGTAAAACTTAAGATAAGAGGTCACTAACGTTGAAAATATAAAGTTATTCACCGCAAAAGCATTTCTATATACGCGTTTTTTTTTTCCTTGTATTTTTTTTTTGTTGTATCCAACCCTCTTTTCGAGTATTGTTTCAATCCCCCAAGGTATTACTGAACCCCCTGCTTTCTAACTAGCGAGATATTACATCATTACTCATGTGACTCAGCTATTTTGTCCTTTATACTCACCGAAATCGGTTTAGTTGTTTCGTATTATAAGAAATAATATTTTTTTTATGTGTTTGAAATTATTATGTATATTTTTGGATTATGTTTTAGCCCGCGACTTCGTTCGTATAGAAATCTTTTGTGATGTTCTCGTTAAAGATGTTTCTTTCTGTCAAAGCAAAATTCGTGCCCTATTTTATATCCTATGGAGGAATGTGTTCTCCGTAGACCTAATTTACCGAATATTCCTTTTTAGGGAGGCTATATATCAAAAAAATAAAATGCTGTCTAAGAGATATTATACTTATTGGTAGAAGTTTTTTTATTGAATAAGAAATTAAATAAATATATGACAGTAAAATTTTATTACCCTATTTTAATCCCTTAGAGGATGAAAAATAACGTAAAGAGTAGGTATTTGTGTTTGATTTAAAGACAGAATTTTTATTCTACCCATAGAAACTTTTCCCCCCTTTGGAGTTGAAATATTGGACGTTGGATATAACTAGGTTAACAGACGGATGAATGTATAAATATAATATTAATATACTAGCTGACTCGCGCAACTTCATCTGCGTCCTATAAAAGAGAGACAAGGTCATAAAGAGTGGTAGTGGTCATAGATACCTATAACACAACGAAAACTCCCAAAAGAAATAAATTTACCCCGTCTTTACAACATTTTTCATTACTGCTTCGTTCCTGTTGGTCGTACCGTGATGTTATGTAACGTACATACATACCATCACGCCACGTCCCTTGCAGGGTAGGCAGAGAGAATAGAGTGCCAGAGAACTCTATCTCTGCATACTTCACTCGCTTCCTCAACATTCATAATTCTCTTCATACACGCTCGCCGGTTTCGGAGACTCTTGACTCCACCTTCCTTCAGTACATGACCGATCTGGTCTAGGTAGGTTAGTCTCGGTCTCCCCCGGTACCTACATCCTTCCACTTTCGAATTATATATCTTCTTAACCAGACGTTCGTTCGGCATTCCTTCCACATGTCCGAACCATCGGAGCATTCCCTTTCGCATCTTTACACCAATACTCTCTTTCATACCTACTCGCTCTAGCCTATAACCTTCCTCGATAAATTGCCTATCCAAAACTAAAAGAATTTTGCAATTCAAACCAGTAGTTCTTGAGATTAGAGCGTACACACAAATAAACAATTAGTATAGAAGTAAAAATAAGTACCGAATCCAAGCAAACGTAGCTACTGGGGCAAATAGTGTTCAGTAAAAACAAAATTACCTACCTTATGAAGACTATTCTTCTTCATTTGTGAATATCCAATTTGGTGCTGTGTGGTAGCAGGTTCGAATACTACCAGCTCGTGGATTACGTATAAGACGACTAAGAGCTTAACATCGCCTTAGATCAATTCCAGCTGATACTGTTTCGTCAACAATTACATTCACAAGTTTAGTAGTGTTTACATCGAACTGGCGGTCATATCAACTATTGTCACAACTTTTGAAATAAGTATAATGGAAGTAGTACCTACATATTCCATAAACCACAAGTAATTGGAATAAGAGCTGGATATTTTGCCTGCTATCCACTTTATCCATTTTAATATTTGCGTTGTTTTTGAAGTGATAATATGTCGTGACGATAATCGGAATGATGCTTTCCATCAGCTGTAAGCATGCACTGTAAGAAGGTCTGCTCTTGACCTTGTATGTCATAGTCTCAAGCCAGTAGGAGTTCGTTTGATTTGTAGTCGGAATTCAAGATACTCTTTCCAAAAAGAGGGTTTTTGGAACGAAGTTCCTTATCGCGCGTTGTGAAAGGGGGCTAGACGGAAAAAATTCTTACGAAAAGTTGTCACGACACTTTTTGCTATAGTAAGCTATTGTAAGCTGTGCGGCGTCGCTCGTCGGCTCTCTTATAGAAAGCAAGCCAGATATTTTCATTTCTATTTCGCATTGAACAGTGTGGTGTCGCGACGATTTTTATTATAGATAGAGTGATTCAAGAGGAAGGTTTATATGTATAATATATGCATAATGTACTAGAGAAACACTGATAATTTTAGAGGTTTCTAATGTGATGTCGTAAATAAACACATTATTTTGCGCTTACATTGCAAACGCTGGCTGAACCCTACGAAATAGATCAAAATAAAGTACTACAGTATTATACAGCTTAAAAAGGCCTACAAAAAAGTCCGCGATGGTATATATCTATCTCTTAAGGATAACATACTATATCCATTTTAATACTTTAAAAAATGTTCTATTATAAAACGGTAATTGAAAAGCTATTTACACAAATACTGTATTAATCCTTATCATTTTAAATACATTAGTTGGCTTGAGCATTTCATGAAGATATTTTTTTTCCTTCAGACCATGCAAATTAAATCAATACCTTAAGAGATATAGCAAAATCAAAATAATGCGCAACGAAATTATTTTCGCCCGTGACCGGGCCGCGTGGCCGGCTCGCGTTCGAGCTCGGGGCCGAAAAGTTTTGGTAGTCTAGTAGAATTGTATATCCTATTATTAATATTATAAACGTGAAAGTTTGTAATAATGTATGGATGTGAACATGTTTGTTGCTCTTTCACGTAAAAACTACTGAATGGATTTTGATGAAATTTATAGTAATATAGCTTGCACATCAGAATAACACATAGGCTATAATTTATAAAGATATTTTGCAAATTGGCTAAAATATAACGATAAAAATCGCTTAAGGCAGAAAAAAATTATATAATTAAAATAGAACTTCGATCCATCCGGGTGTCCCTTGACACCTCCGGTTGTGTATTTTAAAACGCATTTGTTATTCTTGATATTAACCTGGCTATTTGGGAGAGTATATAGGTCCCATCAGACGCACTTCTATAGGACGTGCTGTATAATATTGAAATGTGCATTAATTTATAGACAAGTGATTTTATGAATCCTATGGTAAAGTAAGTGGTATTGATATCTATATATCGCAATTCGCAAGTTTCTTGTTTTATATTGTCAAAAATTAAACTCTTAAAAAATGTGAAACGCTTCACGATTTTGCGTGTCATCCTTGCGCAGGGGCCATGCTAATCTTCTCTGTATCGTTCCAATTTTAGTATATGTACTGCCGAAGCAAGTACAGTAGTTTATTATAAATTTTAATATATATAGTTAAAATTTGCAAAAATTTCTATAGCGCGATTTAGACTCTAATACATGTCCTCTTAGAATCCATTAACTTTGTTACAGCGCCATCTAGTAATAGATTATGATCATATTTAAAAAAAATCTGAGTTACTCCCTAGTCGCGCCTAAAGAAGTTTTAAGTACTTCAAAAATATTATTATAACTTAAAAAAAATAAAATTTTATTACAATTCCTTCACTAATTAATCGAAAGGAACTTCGTTCCATCCGGGTGTCCCTTGACACCTCTCGTTTTTTTTTTTTTTTTAAATTTTTTCAAGAGGTGCTATACGCTAAAGTAATAATCGTAGTATCGCGTAGTGATTAGTAATAATCTACAATAGATTCGATTCCCACACAATACAATTATTTTTGCACTATCTATAAATTTTTGGTGTAATTTTACATACATACATATACATACATACATACATATCATCACGCCATATCCCTTGCAAGGTAGGCAGAGAGAACAGAGTGCCAGAGAACTCTATCTTTGCATACTTCACTCGCTTTCTCAACATTCATAATTCTCATCATACACGCTCGCCGGTTTCGGAGACTCTTGACTCCACCTTCCTTCAGTACGTGACCAATCTAGTTTAAGTAGGTTAGTCTCGGTCTGCCCCGGTACCTACATCCTTGGTGTAATTAATTCCTTATCTTCATCTCAGCTCATCATACACGTCCCACTATTGGGCTCGAGCCTCCTCCAAAAAGGGGGAAAATTAACCTACTATAGCACGCTGGTCAGACGTGTTGGTATAGGGTTTTGTTTCGAGTTTTTTTTTCTCTCGCATAGATGTTACATACGTTTTATATACCTTATTCGTCTCTTACGATCACCCACGGGTAAGATAGGGTGGTGAATTGTATTCTTATTTACCACACGAAAATTCATTAGGTATATTATATTTAAAAAAAAAAAAACAAAAAAATACCCAAGTATTCGTATATAGTTCAAATTGCCGAAGGCAATTCATTCAAACCGCTAATCTATTATTGCATTCAACTGCTACTTACAATGAAATAAAATGGCCCCTATCACATACAACCCCTATTTACAAATAAATAATATATAAGGGTGGAATTGTTACCCCTCGTCACGGGTGAATGTAACAACAGGGGTTGATTTTAATGTATAATATATATTTATTCTGGCTTATTTTTATTTATTCTTATATATTAACGCTGAGTGGTAGCGGCTACGAATACTACCAACCCTTACTTTGCTCGTGGATGTCGTAAAAGATGACTAAGAGCCTTATAACGACCTGGGCCAACTCCATCTAATGCCGTTTGGTCAACAATTACATTACCAAGGAGGGTTGACGTCTGACTGGCCGCCGGTCATAAAACTATTGCCAATAACTTTTACAATATGTACTATGAAATAAGACTACATATTGTATCGACCACAAGTAATTAGGATAAGAGTAGGAGAATGAAAAAACCGTTTTTTTTTTCTGTGGTATTGAAGAATAAATTCACCCCTTTTGTTACCCCTTGGGTGATCGTAAAAGAGGACTAAGAAATATGCATATATCATCTAACTATACAAGAAGAAAAAAACTCGAAACAAAACCCTATACCAACACGTCTGAGCATCGGGGTATAGTAGGTCAATTTTCCTCCCATTATGGAGGAGGCTCGAGTCCAACATCGTCATTCTCCTACTCTTATCCCAGTTGTTGGTTTTTATCAATGTAATTGTTGACCAAACGGCATCAGATGGAGTTGGCCCACGTGGTTATAAGGCTCTTAGTGGTCTTTTACGACATCTACGAGCAAAGTAAGATTTGGTAGTATTCGAAGCCGCTACCATACAGCAAGGCTCGAGCCCAACAGTGGGACATATATGAACCAAGATAATATATACTTGAATGAAATTTTAAATGAAATTCTATTATTTATTACATCCTCTGTAATTTCCAGATTTACCCGTAAAGCTTGGCAATTGTGGTACTATCCTTCTTTAGGAAACATATGGCTAAAAGCAGACAGAATAATGGGTTGAAAAATTATATAATTCTAAGACATTCATCCATTCTCCAGCTCTTATCTAAGTTACATGTGATCGACGCCAATATATACTCGTATATATTACACAAGTTATTAGCAATAGTTTTATGACCGGCCGCCTGCCAGACGTCAACCCTCCTTGAGAATGTAATTATTGACCAAACGGCATCAGATGGAGTTGACCCAGGTCGTTATAAGGCTTTTGGTCGTCTTTTACGGCATCCACGAACAAACTAAAGTTTGGTAGTATTCGCAGCCGCTACCACACAGCTTGTTGAAAAAATATAAAATTCAAAATATAAAACGCAATAAATTGTAACTTGAAAAAGGCTATTTTTTTTGGTTTTGAAAGACATCATCTTTGTATTCCGGTGTGACTTTACAAACATATAATTAACGCAGACAAATTACACCCAGACTCAGAACAACAACTTATAAATCGCACAAAGTATTATCCTGAGTGGAAATCGAATCCGCGACAAATCGCTATCTTAACTACAAAACTATCTGCCAATATTTTCTGCTTCAGCCTTTAATGCAATGCTAAGAATATTCTAGAATTTAGTTCTCTTACCTGTCTCGGTATCCACAGTGTAAGACAGCCCGGCCCAAGGATCATCCTGAGAAGAAAAAATAATACGATTAGTCATGAAAACCTCTCGAATCGAGGCATCAGCCAGTAATACCATCCATACATGGATATTTTAAATGTGAAATCAAAACATCCATTATGTGTCTAAAATCCTTTATTTAGGACGACGCTGTTGACAGTTCTCTGTCTACAACCACGGGCCGGTCCGTCCGGGGTAGTACCACACTGAGCAGAAGATCGACGTCTGAGTAATGGCAATGTGCTATTGCGTTTCGTTCGGTAAGCGAGAGAGCCGGAACCCCAACTGGGTGGGTTTGGGGATTTTATTAGTAAGCAGCGGCCTAAGCTATAACCTTGGTATTGCAAAGGTCCATGGGCGGCAGTGACACTTACCATCAGATGTGCTACTTGCTCGTTTGCCACCATAAGCAATAAAAAAAAAAGCTAATAAAATGGACTAATGACTTGAAACGCCTGAATTAGTATTTATAAACTGTAGCTAAGAACCATCTCGATAACATCAGCTTTCAAACAAAACAAACCACATCAAAATCGGTCCATTCGTTTAGGAGCTACGATGATACAGGTATGCTCACAGTCCGGTCAAATATACAACACATTTCTCTTTGTGTCTAGGGTTAAATAGTAAGAGATTATGCGCACATTGACTCCCTTAATTCATCACCTAAGGGATGAAAATAAAAGAAAAAGTCTTTGTTATATATTTCCGAGATTTTATCTCCAATACAAGTAAGAGTATTAGGATAGGACTTCCTCCACTAGGGAAAAGAAATTGACCTAATATACCACGCTGGTCAGACGACTTGGTATGGAGTTTTATTTCAAGTTTTCCTTCTCTTGCGCAGATCATCTTTACAGCTTTTATATGTCCCACTGTTAGGCTCGAACCTCCTTCAAAATAGAAGGAAAATTTACCTGCTATATCACGCTGTTCAAACGTGTTGGTATATAGTCTTTCTAACGAGTTTTCCTTCTCTTGGTTTTAATTTATATTAATGTTATATCTAGCGTTGCCTAAATACAAGACCAAGACTCGCTGCAAGAGTCTCGCAGTGCTACCTTAGACAGCATTTTACGATTCGTTTGACAAATAAAGCATTGTCAATATTTTGTATTCTCAATACCAGTACAAGAAGAAATAATTTGATGTTATTTTAAACATTCTCATGATAGATAGGTGTGATTATAGCCCCACTCCCGTTAAGTGGTATGTACCTAATTATTGATAGTTGTACAGTTAGTGCCACTAGATGAATGGAATTTCATTAATTTAGTTGGATTTTTCATTTCTATCAAAATGACTCTGTGTTATTCTAACAGCGAGAGTTGCAAGACCTGCGAGACTTTTGCTGGTCTTGGATTTGGGCAACATTAATTATATCCCATAGTCCTCTTTTACAACACCGTCAAACTAGATAGAGGGTGGTTAACTAGATTTTAACTCCCTCATCATCATCATTATCATCACAGCCCATAAATGTCCCACTGTTTGGCACGGGCCTCTGCCGTTATGGGAGGGAAATTAACCTACTATACCACGCTGGTCAGACGTGTGGGTATAGGGTTTTGTTTCGTGTTTTCCTTCTCTCGCATAGATGTTATATGCGTTTTATATCCCTTAATCGTCTCTTACGATAAATCACATTTAAGTAACTTAAAATTTAAAAAGTTAGCTTACCTCTTTAATCTCAGAGTCAAGCAACGATGCCTTCACCTTTTCAATCTCAGCGTTCTCTTTCTTCTTGACGATCTCCTCTTCAGCCAGCTTCAATTCTTTCTCTATCTCGTCTCCAAGAACCTTGGTGGCCGTTGGACCCTCCTGAGAGAAAACACTCACACTACATAACAAGACTTTTAGCGTGTTTTCACTAAGATCTAAATTTTAGATAATCTCTCTTTATGTGGCATTCTTTATATAAATGTTAGGTGTTACCTAAAATTTATGTGTCGTTATTAGGTACATAGATGGTATTTAGAGTTTTGTGCCCAAAGATAGCTAAAGAAATCCCAATCACTAATGGCCGTTTTCATAATCCACCCCAAACTTTTATATGACAGCTAAGGCATTATATCTTTGAAAATATAACATTGATGCTTAAATTGTGTTAAGTCCTACCTAAAATTTAAATACCAATGTTATTAGGTACGTGAATAACATTTAGAGTTTTGTGCTCAAAATTATGTCAATAAAAACTTAATCATTAAGATCCATTTTCATAATCGACCCCTAACTTTTAGGTACCTCCTAAGACAATATAATTGCATCCTTTTTTTAAATTACTGAAATTTAGCATTTAATATGCTTAATTATTTATAAAACCCGATTACGAAGCGAAAAATGATGTCACAAGCGCGATTCGAACCAGCGCCTATTGGGATTCTGGCCCAATCGTGCTGCCACTACACCACCGTGACTCATTGTAGGACATGCAAATTTCGCTTCGTATCATATTTACGTCTTAAGGTGACGGTATGCTATCGACCCGACAATGTTGAAGTATTAAGCCTATAACAATGTGTCCTTTAATCAACGTCGCAAAAGTCCTAAAAACAATTGTATCCTTTAATCGTTTTTTACGACACTCACATGCAAGATCATCATTATCACAGCCCATATTTATCCCACTGTTGGGCTCGGGCCTCCTCCGTAATTGGAGGGAAATTAACCTACTATACCGCGCTGGTCAGACGTGTTAGTACCTATAGGTTTTTACTTTGAGTTTTCCTTCTCTTGCATAGATGTTATACGGGTTTTATATCACTTAAGTCGTCTCTTACGATCACCCACGGGTAAGATAGGGGGTAGTGAATTGTATTCTTACTCCGTCACCACACGGATATGAGAGAAAGAGATATTTAGAGATTTGTGTCAATAAAACCTTAATTATTAATATCCATTTTCATAATCGACCCGTAACTCTTAGATACCACCTAAGGCAATATAATTGTATGCCTTAGTCCTCTTCTACGACACTCAAATTCGAAATAAGGGGTTTATTAATTGTATTGAAAAGCAGATAATAATAAAAAATATGTTAAAAATTGAGGCATTGCTCAAGACCTCATTTTCCATTGAGCATTTTGCATCTGACCTCTGTAATTCAAAGGGGTAACAATATTCAAGTATGTTCACTAGTTTTTATTAATAATCTAAATTGTTAAATGCTAAATAATAATAACATGGGATTTCATGGGATGGCTTTAGGAAACAATAGATTATACTTCGAAGTTATTGCATTCAGAAGTTATAGATTGTAAGAAAAGGGGTCTACGCGTGAATGTGAGCAAAACCAAAATAATGGTATTTGAAAGAGATGAAGCCAGAACAGATGTAAGAGTAGATAACAATAGGTAATGATGTACTAGAGCAAGTGGATGAATTTGTATATCTTGGATGTGGATTTAGCCGAGATGGAAGGTACACCACTGATATAGAGCGAAGAGTGAATGCGGGAAATAGAGTGAACGGAGCGTTGGAACAACTTTTCGGTAGCCACCATCTCAGCCAGAAGGCACGTGCAGCAATACATAACGCAGTGCTTGTCCCAACATTACTGTATGGAAGCGAGAGTTTGGTATGCAAAAAAGAGCATGAAAGTAAAATTAATGCGGTCGAAATGCGATCTCTACGGAAAATCTGTGGAGTTAGGCTGATCGATCACATTCGTAACGACGACGTAAGAGAGCGAGTAGGTATGAAAGAGAGTATTGGTGTAAAGATGCGAAAGGGAATGCTCCAATGATTCGGACATGTGGCAAGAATGCCGAACGAACGTCTGGTTAAAAAGGTATACAATGCGAAAGTGGAAGGATGTAGGTACCGGGGGAGACCGAGACTAACCTACCTAGACCAGATCGGTCATGTACTGAAGGAAGGTGGAGTAACGAGTCTCCGAAACCGGCGAGCGTGTATGAAGAGAATTATGAATGTTGAGGAAGCGAGTGAAATATGCAAGGATAGAGTTCTCTGGCACTCTGTTCTCTCTGCCTACCCTGCAAGAGATATGGCGTGATGGTATGTATGTATATATGTATACATATGATGTTATGTGTGTATGTGTATGCTTATGTATGTTATTGGACATACATAAGCATACGGCATGAATCGAATCCAATAACTTCTGAGTATAATCTATGGTTCCCTTTCCCAATTAAGATACCCATTTCTAACTTCTTGAACAATCTGAATAAATTTCTACTTACCGGTTGCACAGGGTCTTCCAGGGAGAAGCCCATGTCGACATCTTGCTTCCACAGCACCTCGATCAGATCCATGTCCTGCAGACAATTAGAAATTTTGATTATATATAAAATTCTTTCTCTTTAACGAATTTATCGATTTTTATAATGTCCTTTTACTAGTTACCTTTTTTTATAAAATATCATAGCTATTTTCACCCCCTATTTATACCCTTAGGTATATAACCTCTGTGGTTGACTGATTTTCACAATATTCCTCTGGTGGTTTAGCGGGAAAGGCAAAGTGTCATGTGGTGGTCTTGTATTATCCTTACTAATATTATAAATGCGAAAGTAACTCTGTCTGTTTGTCGCTCTTTCACGCCAAAACTACTGAACCGATCTAAATGCAATTTGGTACACAGATGGTCTAAAGCCTGATAAAGGACATAGGCTACTTTTTGATGCAATAAAAAGGGTTGTAAAGGCGGATGAAAAGTTGTAAGGACGTATCGTCATTTTTAAAACAAGAAGCTTGAAACTTATTTTTAGGCCATTGATTAGATATAAATAAATATGACATTAAAATTTTGTAAAAAAAATATACTATATACTTAAAGGGTAAAATAAAAATAGGGGATGAAAAACTTTAGGAAAGTAACCTTTTACGCGTGTGAAGCCGCGGGCAGAAGCTAGTATTAAATAATTGTGATGGCATTTTATTTAATTTGATACTCAGGTAGTACTGAGGAGTAATGAGCGTGATATAACAATGCCTTACATATGTTTTTGTTTGCCGTCAAAAATATCCAAACATGTGCGCACAAATCGTTTGGCACTGTTGATGAAGGTGACAATTTGACTTACTGACGATCGATGATATTAAATGAAGCTAATTTATAAACAAAGCTTTGGCTTAAAGGGCTTAGTAACCAAGCCATAAACGCCAAAAAAATATACATTCCCCTTTAAAAGTCTCTAATCCCTTACTTTCCTGTAGGAGCAAACGCTACTACTGATCTTTTAAGTTGGTTACTTAGGGATTACTAATAACATAGTGGTTTTTTTTTTAGTGTTTTTGTCTAGAAAAGACATCATCATTCTCCTACTCTTATCCCAATTACTTGGGGTCGATAAAATATGTAGGGACAGTTGGGGTACATCGGGACACGGGGTACAATGAAACAACGGCGCTAATAATTCAAATTCAAACAGAATTTGCACCCATGTGCTTCGATCAATAATAACAGATCATGTGTCACGAGTTGCGGTAGTGCAATATAGCCGGTCTGTACAAACAGTGTTTAGGCACAAAAAAAATTGTTTTAAGCCACCAAAAGTTCTAATTTTGATTTGGAGAACATTCGTATTTGCAGTACAAGGAGTAACAACAGGTATGTGACCTATATTTTTGTTAAATCTTAAGTATTTTAGCTAATAAATTTAGTTAAATATGTAACGGAAAGCATAACCTAAATATTTTGTGTTCATGTTTGAAATTTCCAATACCCTACGGGGTTCTATGGAACGGGCACAATGGAACAGTGTTCCATTGTGCCCCATTGAAATAATTCGTTTTTATTTGTGTATAGTATATTAGTAGCATCACTTTATCTACAAATACCTGGATATATTTTGTAATATTTTGCCATTTTGAAATTTTATTGATATATTTACTCACGAGCTTAACAATTTTTTTGCAAACATGATAATTTATTCGTTATTGATTGATTGTAGATTTGGAAGTCATAATGGTGAGAAATCGTGAGAGAAAAACAGATAGAGGCTTGCATAGTGATGCTAACATGCCAATATGCGGCTGTAAAGCTGGATTTTGTTTTGGTTAAATTTTCTCAAAAACAAAATATTTTGTTGGCCAACTATTGACAGACATCGATGAAAACAACGAATATGACATTAGTTACATGCGCCAGAGTACAAAAATTGACAATAGCCTTTATTTTCCATTAGAACCAGATATAGTAGTAGTATCACTTTTTGATATAGAACTGGTGCTACCTAGCTGGGAAAACAAAGCGCCAAAGTAATATTTATTCTTTTCCTAAAATACTGTTATGCAAGTTTAATCTCGGATAATATAAATAATATTATTTTTCACCATTTATTAATGTTGTTCCAAAGTACCCCAGGCACCGTTCCAATGTACCCCTGTCCTGGGGCACATCGGAACAAAGGAGGTGATCTTGAAAAAATACTGTTTTCTAGACTTAAGGTAAATTTATGATCGCGTTGTGGTTGTCAATCAATAGTTTAAGAACCCGTTATGTTTGTTTATGCTAAAAATTAAGAAATTATTACATACTGATTTTTCTAAAAATAGAAATGATTTTTTTGTTCCATTGTACCCCAACTGTCCCTACTCATAGTACATATTGTAAAAGTTATTGGCAATAGTTTTATGACCGGCCGCCTGCCAGACATCAACCCTCCTTGGGAATGTAATTGTTGACCAAACAGCATCAGATGGAGTTGCCTCAGGTCATTATAAGACTCTTAGTCATCTTTTACGACATCCACGAGCTAAGTAAGGGTTGGTAGTATTCTTAGCCGCTACCACATAGCTATTTTTGTCTAGAAAAGTGTGGTGTGATATTGATAAGTAATTAAGGATAATATATTTTTTTGTAATTTATCTGTCTAATATCTATAAATAAGTAATTAATATTTACTATATTTTCAGAATCTCAGTAACCGCACCAGCGATTTCTATGAAACTTATTGTGGTATTAAATTAATTTACATGTATAGATAATATCGTTTTGTTAATGGTATTTAAAACTATATGTTTACGTTAGCTGAAAACTATAACCCTTAGCTTTCCATTTTTCAATTTCATAATATATTTTTAATCGTTTTATCCACGAAGTATAGATACACAGGAGTCCGAAAAGCTTTTCCATAGTATTCATGTACACAACAATAAACCCAGATCTTAGTTCTCTTTTCTGCCACTGGCTGCGCTAGAGTTTAGGACGTACCGATACTATTATTATTATTACACGTAAACACGCGTTGGATCGCGAATTTTGAGTTTAATTAATTTAAATATAACGTTCCAGAGCAGTCAATAGCAACAAAACGCTCCAGTCAATAGCAACAAAACTTGCCGCTAAGGATTTAAACGAGTACTTCTTGAAAAGTGGCGCGCTCTACCGGCTAAAGTTCTGTCCCCTAAATTTAGATCATTCGTTTAACATTACGTTCGGACTCCTGTATATCTTTACTTCCTGGTTTTATCAATTGATTTTTTTAGTATCTAAATATACTTTCCAAGAGACACTTAAAAGAAAGTACCGAACTGAGCTCGGTCATTCAGATGTTTTGAATAAATCTTACAATTTATACTAAATGTAGAAAGATATCTTAGCGGTTGGTCTACTAGTGTAAATCTAAAATCCTAAAGACACATAAAAACCAAAAACATCATTAATTTATTACAATGTAAATCGATTAGGAAATATAGATCGATATACCGATAGCCGCTGTTTTTACAGACGCCATTTTGTTACTAGCAGATGACAAGCACAGATAATAAAAGGATCGTTGATTTTTTTTTTACTTACAATTAAGACAAAGGTCGCTATTAGGTACCTGGTATTTTGCGGTTAATGTAAAGATATTTTATTTGAATGAAAGATATTGCAAATCTGCCCTTTCTTTTGGTCATACTTAAGCCGCTTTTTATGACTGCCACGAACAAGCAAGGGGCGATAACTTTAAAAATTCGTCACCATTTATCAATTAAAATAATGGTATAGGTACACGCTCAACGAAAAAAAAAATAAGGGGATATAACTAGTCACATAACACTCTCTTATCTGTAATCGTCAGAAGACTAACAGATAATATCTATAGAAAAAAAACTGGATACTCTATGTTTACCCGTCACAGATGATAAAGTATATCATTTTCCCTCCCATCGTGGAGCAGACTCAATTGAGTCTATTGGTATTCCAATAAGGAAATCTAAATATTCGTATGGATAAATCACTTAACTTAGTGAAGTTATATGGCGGCCTGAACATTATCTTGCACTATAAGACCAAATATAATATAGAGAATATCTAATAACGAACATCTAATTACATGAAAACTCAACATCTATACAAAGCCCGCCATATTTAATTGGCTCAATACAAAATTAATACCATAGACGATTAAAGAAAAACATGTAATAAAAAAAATATATATAACTTATCATACAAACGAATAGATTCTTTAAAACAGAGATTATAAAGTCGAAATTCTATTACGGTATCGCAATTGAAACAGCTTTAATCTTTCAAATAAATTCAAATATTGGAATATAATTGTTATTTTATTAGAACGTTATATGTGCAATTTATATTTCAAAGTGATTTCAATTTTATATCAATGTGAAAGAGATTAATTTCGCTTGAAGAATTTTTGTTTAATATTAAACCGCCCAATTTGAATGATCCGTAGGGGTCTTTCTTCATCGTTGATTTGGAACGCAGCAGGACAAATTATTGATCAACCTTTTATGAAACAAAGTTTAATTACAGCTTTTTATTTTATGAATCTAATAATTTCCGCCTGCGATTCCATTGCACATTTACCTATGAAATACTCATAATCCCGTGTTTATATAGTCCTATGATAACTGCCAGTTTACATAGACACCCTCCATATTAAACACATTTAAAAGTAATACCTACTTACGAATTTTATCAACAGACTTTCTTTTTTTAATTTGTTTCAAATATGACACAAATTAGCTGATCCAACAGAAGTTTTTACAAATCTATTCTAATATTATAAAGAGAAAAAATTTGATTGTTTGTTTGAATTGAATAGGCTCCGAAACTACTTGACCGATTTGAAAAATTCTTTCACTGTTGGAAAACTACATTATCCCCGGTGAACATAGGCTATATTAAATTTTCAAAAAACTTATATACCATACATATATACCATACTAAAACCCCAATAATGTAACCCGGTGTGAAAACAATTACCAAAAATCTTCCTTACATCGCGTGCACTGCAAAAACTACTGATTATAAAACAAAATAATGCACTACAACTTTGCAGAACATATAATTATCTATAAAAAATATCGCGACAGCATATGTCTAACTATTATAGTTATGTCACAATAAGTGTTTTTTCATTTTAAAAAAATATATTCAAATGCCACCCGCTATAAAAGTTCTTTTATTTATTTGGTATTAATCCTTAACAAAATAAATGACTTCATATTTTGTTTAATACCCGCGCGAAGCCGGGGCGGGCTGCTAGTCTAAAATAAATTCCTGGAACTTCACCACAACGCCATCTACTGGATCTAAGTGTGAATCTAATCCAGGGATCCACTCAAAAACTCGTCAAACTGTATGCAGCAGTTGTTTAAAAGTATGCCACATAGCTGCACTTATACAAGTACAGTACAAAAATAATACATCAAGAATACGAGGCCATATATTATATATGTGTACACGAAAAAATCACTCTAATTTGAGACAAAGGAAACTTTGAATATGAAATATTAAATGAAGTGTCTAATAATATACCTATTTATATTTTAAACCGAAAGCAAATTTTTAATAAAGATGACAAAGACACTGAATATTATTCAGAATTATTAATAAAGACAGTTCAATAAACTTATGTGTTGAAGCCAAAGAGTAAAGTTATATAAATTGAAAGTTGAAGCTCAGATTGAATATTTTATTACAAAGTAAATTTTAGCGACATCTAGTATTATATAAATAATACTATAAAACGCCATCTAGTTTCCATTTTTAAAATAAGCCACACGCCATCTATTAAGTTTGTCTAGCACTCACAAAAAGTACCTTCACATTCGCTCACGAGAGTTGCAGCTACTTGACCATAGATGGCGCATTCCGTTATAGTATCATTAGCCTTGCAAATGGCGCTAATGTTTACCTAGACAAGTTTAAATATTTATCATTTTCAAATATTTTACACTCTAAATGTAGTGAAAGAAAAAAATACATTTAGAATATATTATTACTATTTACATAATAACATCATCAATTTCATCATCAACAGACAACTTATAATATTTACATAATTCATCATATACAAAGAAAATAAATAATTTATATGTTTGCTTAAAAGTGAACATAATAGGTATATAAAAAATACGTAATTTATTAAATTAATTTCTTCTAGCATCGACAGATGGCGTTAGTTGCTCATCTAAAGCTTCTAGAACATGTGATTTCAAGGAGATTCGTATATATTTTTTTTTTCGCACAAGGTGAACCGCGGTCAAGGCGAGACAAGGTCAGGTACATATCGAAATAGTTCTCTCCCACGCACTATACAATACGCAAGATAAATATGAAAAATCAATTTAATGTTTTCATCGTTTTATTGATCATAATTACTGATTAGCGTTACAGATATGGAAGCGTAGCCATACGTAACTTATATTTTTGTTTTGTTCTTCACAACTACCAAGCTAAAACAAAATTGAATCTTGGCAGTGTTAGATATGGAACGTAGAAATAAAATAGTGATTCGTTCGATGAAAGACAGTATTGGTGTAAAGATGCGAAAGGGAATGCTCCGATGGTTCGGACATGTGGAAAGAATGCCGAACGAACGTCTGGTTAAGAAGATATACAATGCGAAAGTGGAAGGACGCAGGTACCGGGGGAGACCGAGACTCACCTACCTAGACACGATTGGTCACGTACTGAAGGAAGGTGGAGTCAAGAGTCTCCGAAACCGGCGAGCGTGTATGATGAGAATTATGAATGTTGAGGAAGCGAGTGAAGTATGCAAGGATAGAGTTCTCTGGCACTCTGTTCTCTCTGCCTACCCTGCAAGGAATATAGCGTGATGATATGTATGTATGTATTCGTTAGATATAGTTTATGCAAATAAATACAATGATTTACTTATTCGCCTCGGGAATTGATCGGCGAGTGTTCGCTAGTGCGGTGTGCGAGAACAGCTGAGCGTTTTCCCCGCACTTCACACTGACCCTATAGTAGTATAGTCATTGTTGACGTCATAAGGGGACGTTCATTAATCACGTGATCTTTGTTTTAGCATTTTTTTAACCCCCTCAACTTGCAATTCGGTGATGGATTATTAATTTATTTTAAGGTAAGGTATTAAAATTATTAATAAGTGCCACCTCGGGCTTTTATACAAACTTATAATTCTTTATAAATAACTCGTCTTTCCCGCGCTACCATAGTTATTTTCTTGCCTTTAGTCACAGACTAACTAACCGGCCCGCCTGCAAGTAATTGATCGATAATTGCCGCGGATATGTGTACTTCAGCAACACCTCTCTACAGCTAAATTAATGCAATATTAGAAGTAAAGGAATGTGAATAAGAAAGGGGTTTTAACCTTCGGCTCTCTAACTCATTGAACGAAGCGCAATAAACAATAGGTACCTAATTACATTTAAAAAAAGGTTGACGTCACGCAGGTGGCCTATCATAAAACGATTGTCAAAACCATTGCAATATATATAACATACGGACAAGTAATTAGGATAAGAATCACGACGATTTTTATCAAAATAATTAATTTATCGCGTCCGATATTAAAATAATACCTTCTGTTATATTCAAATCATTTGAAAAGTACGCGAGTATTTATGCGTTAAACTTGAGGGTGAAAGGTGAACAATATAATCAATTATAAAATTTACATAATAAATTCTTATTCGTCATATCAGCATAGGTAATTACGCTTATAAATAAATAAAAGTACTTCCACAGCTATCTTTATAAACAATTCGCGATTAAATCTCATTACAAAGCAGATATCAGAGTATCTGGATTATCTGGAATAAAAAGTACCTGCTGACGTAAGAATGGCTACTAATGTTGCATCTTCATCACACACATACATTGAGAAAGAGAAAGACATATTTGTGAATTTATATTAAAAACATATGATATATGTATGTTCAGAGTAAAATATATTTTATTGCTTTGTGATAATGTCAATTTTTGACTGTGCTCGCTCGCGAACAACTTCAGCGCGGTGGTCATTTGTACTTTAGAGAGAGGACATTATTGAAAATTAAATTAATTAAATCGAGTAATTTAATAATCGAGTACTATAAAATCGGATTGATAGAATTATAATTCGAATGTTGACTATATTTTATGGCAGATATAAGACAGAGAGAGCAGATATGAGACAGAATAAAAATTATATCGATTTATTATAAAATGGAGGAAAGGAAGGAAGACCCACCACTTTCCCATAGTTAATCAATATACCGTACACCTCAAGAAAGGAAGGAATACGGGATGGGTTCAAGGTGGAATAGGATATAAGGAAATCTTACTCCTACGAAGAGCACCGTCTCCAGAACTTCTACTTGCAATTTTCCGCAGAATTTTGCATTGCAATTATAAGTTCTGGAGGCGGTGCTCATCACAGGACTAAGATTTCCTTATATCCTATTCCATCTTGATCCCATCGCGTATTCCTTCCTTAAATGAGGTGTACGGTATATTGATTAACCGTGGGAAAGTGGTGGGTCTTCCTTCCTCTCCTCCATTTTATAATAATAATGGATTGCCGCCATGTATCGCCTAATTCAATCAATTATATTATATCGATTTATAAAAACAAAACGTTTATTTTCATATTGACTTATTTACATGCATTATATTAATTAGACAGAGAAAACAATACAAGTCTATGACGTCATCAACGGAATCTTCCAAAATAAATATGGTTATGCGAGAAAGGAATAGAATATGAGGAACAAAAATAACTCATTCGATTCAAATCGTATTCAAAATGCTTTATATACAAAATATTAATAATGTTTACTTTACAAGTCCCATCACTAGCCATGTTTTTTTTTTCTATTCTTGACGCAATAGGCAAGGTAAGCATAATTACGAATACTTCCTTGTGCGTGCGTTAGAGAGCGATATTGAGTTCACGACAGAAATAACAAGGGCTTATTTAATATTAATTAAATCCATCCTGTTGAATCCATCGATATCAAAGTTTTTTTTTTCCAATGGCACTATGTTCTACGTTTAAGTGTTTTTTTTTTTAAGTACTAAGCAAATATATCAAGTTGAGCCGATAGCCTTTTGGTTCGGACATGTGGAAAGAATGCCGAACGAACGTCTGGTTAAGAAGATATACAATGCGAAAGTGGAAGGATGTAGGTACCGAGGGAGACCGAGACTAACCTACCTAGACCAGATCGGTCATGTACTGAAGGAAGGTGGAGTCAAGAGTCTCCGAAACCGACGAGCGTGTATGAAGAGAATTATGAATGTTGAGGAAGCGAGTGAGGTATATATTTTTTTTTAAATATAATATACCTAATGAATTTTCGTGTGGTAAATAAGAATACAATTCACCACCCTATCTTACCCGTGGGTGATCGTAAGAGACGAATAAGGGATATAAAACGCATATAACATCTATGCGAGAGAAAGAAAACTCGAAACAAAACCCTATACCAACACGTCTGACCAGCGTGCTATAGTAGATTAATTTTCCCCCTTTTTGGAGGAGGCTCGAGCCCAATAGTGGGACGTGTATGATGAGCTGAGATGAAGATAAGGAATTAATTACACCAAGGTTGTAGGTACCGGGGCAGACCGAGACTAACCTACCTAAACTAGATTGATCACGTACTGAAGGAAGGTGGAGTCAAGAGGCTCCGAAACCGGCGAGCGTGTGTGAAGAGAATTATGAATGTTGAGGAAGCGAGTGAAGTATGCAAGGATGGAGTTCTCTGGCACTCTGTTCTCTCTGCCTACCCTGCAAGAGATATGGCGTGATGATATGTATGTATGTATGTATGTTACAATTATAAACGTAATAAATACTTCTAACCTTACAAAGTGATCACACGAGTCTTCTATTCTTAAATGATAAGATTTTTATTGCCAGGTAATTTATTATCACCGCGTCAATTATAAATGGCAACAATTCGAATTAGTAACACGTGTTGAACCAATAATAGAATATGTGTAAACAAGTTTAACAATGTAAACAAATTTGTTTACATGTATGTAAATTATAATGCAATTTGGGACTTCGGCCAGAGTATGAAATAACGTCTGCAAATGGCCTTACCTGAAAGTATTTTAATGGCTATGGTATATATTGTTTTTCATAATGACAAAGTTGTTCATTCGTATTGGAGATGGTTTCAAAATAAATTATATTACCATTCTTACCTTGTCTATAAGTACAGCTAATCGCCAAGCGGACTATTGGAATCACCGCATTCGGAGATATGGCGATAACGTGAAAATATTTTATTTTTTTTAAATAATTCCCTTGGCATTTTATGTAATATAATGCTGACAAAGTGCTCAAGTGTAGTGTATATAATATAAAAGTAAAGGTTACCTTTATTTGGGTAGCCAGCGCTCAATTAATGGTAACAATTTATCGACGGATAGTAACTTTGTACAAATCACGCAATATAAAGAAACTAAAATACTATTTTACGATTTGTAAAAAAACAAAATCCATAAACCTGTATATGCAATCTTCCTTTTGCCTATCCGAACGGATAAATAAAACAATTTAAAAACATCAGATAAATCTGAAAAGTAAGGGAAAATTGTTGTCACACTTAAAATTAATATACGAGAATTTGATTCTGAACTAAATTGCCGAGTCTGAACCCCTCAAAACTATCTTCTGATAAAGTCCTTGTTAGAAACAATCAAGCAAACGAGCAAGCAGCACGCCTGATGGTATGTGTCACTGCCGCCCAGGGACTTTTGCTATACCAAGGGCTATATAGCTAGGGCTTATAGCTTGGCCGCTGCCTACCATTACAATCCCCAAATTCACTCAGTTGGGCTTCCGGCTCTCTTAAGGTGATATCAGAAGAGGTGTACGACCAAAACTTAGAGTGCGGTGGACCATCATACCAGCTTCGAACGTTAGAACAAATCGCATCACTTTCCCAAACTGCATTCAACGCAATTGGCTTCAATCCAATTTCCTTGCTGTTTGGCCTATTATAGATTGCTTTTAATTTTACTGTTTAGGTCAATGCCGTAATGAAATTCAACAAAATATATCGTTTCCTTTATAATCTAATTATAACTTATGCCATTGATACATGGTCTCTAAATGTCAGGCTCCCAAAAAGGTTCAAAATCGCTGCGCGTGGTAAGAAGAGGGCTATACTCGGTATTACTCTAGGAAAATGTAAATTTTGTTATGGTAGGGCCACTCTGTTGACAATTTTCTGTCTACAGCCGTGGGCCGGTCCGTCTGGGGTAGTACCACACTCTCGCAGAAGATCAACGTCTGAGCAATGGCGATGTGCTATTGCTCTTCGTACTATGAGCGAGAGAGCTAAAAGTCTAATTTTCTGGGTAAATTTTGGTTGGTAGACGGCGGCTTATGTGCCCCTGGTATTGCAAAGATCCATGGGCGGCAGTGCTTGCTCTTTTACCACCATAAACAATAAAAAGCCTTAGATGAACGGGTGTTCTCGAAATAGCACGAAAAATTAACAAATCAACGCAACGCTCAAAAGTCAAAGACATTTTGACCCTTTAAAACCTTATTAAGCCCTACAGCTAGTACGTCGACCTCAACACTCAGACTGTAAGGGTCCCAGACATAAGGAAACAAAGGGACTCATCGATTTGTTTCGGGTTCACGGGGACCAGACGTCTGCTAATATTTTTTTAATGTATCCCATACGTAGAAATAAAAATTGAATCGTCTATTTCTAATCAGACAAATTAAAATATTTCTATTGTACGCATATGGCATGGCGATGTGCGTGTCTCGGGGCGTCCGACAGAAGTGAAAACTTAAACTAATCTAAGTTGAACTATTTAATATTGAAACTATTTAACTTGAGAAAAGCTTAGGTTATTACTTAAATTTTATGTACCTATATTAATATGATAATGTATGGTAAAGTTATTTATTAATAAAATCTTTTATATCTATACATACATACATATCATCACGCCATATCCCTTGCAGGGTAGGCAGAGAGAACAGAGTACCAGAGAACTCTATCTCTGCATACTTCACTCGCTTCCTCAACATTCATAATTCTCTTCATACACGCTCGCCGGTTTCGGAGACTCTTGACTCCACCTTCCTTCAGTACATGACCGATCTGGTCTAGGTAGGTTAGTCTCGGTCTCCCTCGGTACCAACATCCTTCCACTTTCGCATTGTATATCTTCTTAACCAGACGTTCGTTCGGCATTCTTTCCACATGTCCGAACCATCGGAGCATTCCCTTTCGCATCTTTACACCAATACTCTCTTTCATACCTACTCGCTCTCTTACGTCGTCGTTACGAATGCGGTCGGTCAGCCTAACTCCATAGATTTTCCGCAGACATAAAATCTTTTATTGATTATAAAATATATTTTATTGTTAGTTACAATTCTTGAATATTTACATTAGAATTTTGTGTATGTATATTATTAATGTCATTATTTAATCCAATAAAGCGGCCAAACTGACTGGTGCCGTTACGCGTTACGTAACGAAGCGATTTACCCTCCAATAAGAAGTTGTCATTTCAAAACTTTCTGTTAATTTTTAAATTCGCCACAATAAATAGACAAAAAAAATGTGCTGTAAGCTAACGAATACTACCAACCTTTATTAGGCTGGTGGGTGTCGTAAAAGACGACTAAGAGCTTTATAACGACCTGAACCAACTCCATCTGATGCCGTTTGGTCAACAATTACATTCACAAGTACTGTTGACGTCATCCAGGCGGCCGGTCATAACAACTATTGCCAATAACTTTTGCAATATATACAATGTAAGAAGAATCGGGATGAAGATAGTTAAAAAAAAATCTTTTCAACCGACTTAAAAAAAAGGAGGAAGTTCTTAATACGACTGTACTTTTTTTTTCTTATATTTTTTAGCTCAGAACTTTCGACTGGGTGAATAAAATTTGATGGTTCTATTTATTTTATTTAAAAGCTGGTGCTTCCGTGTGGTGCCATTTTAATTTAATCCACTGGTTACTAGCTGAAATCACTCTTTATTTTCTTAAAATTTTGATTATTATTTTTTTCTTATTACAAAATTATAATCAAAATATTGAATGCTGAAAGGCAAAACATGGCGTCCTTCTTTTAAAGTGAAACTTCTAATACGACTTCCAACAAGGTTGCGTTAAACGTTTAACGCAATGGAACTCGAACGCATGCGCGTAATATACCTGTTACAGGCCAGCGTGAGCGTTAGCAACGAGTAGCGTCCAATATTCCAACGCAAGAGTGAGAGAGAAAGAAAGATACACAAAGGTAGAAAGTAGGAGAGAAAAAAGTGAGTCGGTAGATCACAAGCACATGCGTGTGGTATTCTTGCTATGCAGTGAAGTAAACAGTGTGAGCGTCATGAAATTAGCTGAAATACGTACTTGTTGTTATATTTTAATTTATAATATTCATTATTTTTATAGGTTTAAGTTTTTCACTTCTGTCAGCAGTCCTCGTGACTGCTCTGTTTTTTTTTTGTGATGTTACCAACTTTATTGTACTACATATCTGTATTAAATTAAAAAATAAAATATATATCAAGCAATGGGTGTAATATACTTAAAGAATTTAATGGCGAAAGTTCGTTGGCCGACAGATAGATAATGTCAATGCCAACGTTATCTTTCGATGCTTATATATACATATTATAACTTTTGCTCGCGGCTTCGACCGCAAAAAACCACCCAGACTCAGAACAATACTTTATGGATCGCACGAAGTATTGTCGCGCTTGGGAATCGAACCCAAACATTGGCACGGAAGGTCGATATCTTAACCAATATGCCGTCTGTGGAATAATCATATCCCATAGACAAAAGGTTAATGAAATGAAATTGTATGACGGCATAACACCGTCATCATAACAAATCTGATAAGTGATGCTTAGATTCAATTAAAAATATCCACTATACAAAACCAAAAAAAAAGGTGTAAAAATCACATTTTTAAATATAGCTCCTACAGACTTGAATTTCGGTAAGCATATTTGTGTTAAGATACAGAGGTAAACTAAGAACGGCGATTTGAAAATTCCACCGATAAAGAGCGAGAAAAATCTACATTTTCCAATACTGCCCCTAAAGACTTGGGCGTTTGGTGTGGACTTTCTTTCTGCTCTGTAAAGGTCAGATGAAGTACGAAGTAAAGGACTTTAAGAAATTCCTTCTCCGAAAGGAATTCTATGTCGTGAAAGAAAACTACACAAGAAAACTGAACTGACGTAACCGAAGCGAAGCGAGGGCGGGTCGCTAGTATTCGATAAAATATCGGCAAAAATATTAATTACAACACTACAAAAGAAATGAATATAATACAAGAGCGTGAAATGACATTTCCATATTCGCGCCAAAACTTCTACATTAGCATAGAAAACCATAGATAATAAAATCATACAGATCAGGGGATTAGGATCATATGATTTCTTAAAAAAGAAAAGTGAAAGTTTTCTTAACCAGCGTAACAACGCAACGGGCAAAAGTGAAACGTGTGTGGCAGTAATATGGAAAGAGAGACTGCTAGTATGGTTGTGAATTGAGACATATTATTCGGCCATTCTTAATCTACCTATTAGTGTTGCCCAAATGCAAGACCAAGACTCGCTGCAAGAGTCTCGCAGTACTCCCTTAGACAGCATTTTACGATTACTTTGGCAAAGAAAGAAGTGTCAACATTTTGTATTCTTAATACCAGTACACGGGGATATAATTTGATGTTATTTTAATCAGTCTCATGATAGATAGGTGTGATTATAGCCCCACTCCCGTTAAGTGGTATGTACATAATTATTGATAGTTGTACAGTTAGTGCCGCTAGATTTGGATTTTTCATTTCTATCAAAACAAGTGACTCTGTGTTATTCTAACAGCGAGAGTTGCAAAACGTGCGAGACTCGCATGTCTTTCATTTTGCAACACTACTATCTATCTAATTCATAAAGAGATCTTATCCTCGTGAGTAGATGGAGTTATCAATCAATGTTTACAACCGCCGCATGTCATTTTTCACGTACACACCAAAACTCACATCATAAATACATTATTTCGAACGGATTTATATAGTAAACTGACCGGAGATTAATTTGGCACTCGCAAAGAGGCCGAATACGTGATGGCGTCATCCCACCCTTTTTTTTACTAAGATGTCAACGAGTTACATGAAAAGGTAAACCGCCTGGCAGGCGGCTGACTCCAATAATAAAATAAAACTTTTCTCTTTTTTTTTTTGTCTTTTCTTTTTTTTTACTATATGGTAGCGGCTACTTATAATACCACTACTACTTATAATGCCAAAATTCCCAAAAACCCATTGATTTAGTTATCAGCGCCCGATTAATGGTAACGACTTGACTTACAGACGGACAATGACTATTAAGGCTACACAATATGAAGAAGTATTGAATAATATATAAAAAAATAATAATAAGACTGTATGGCCTTTGACCCCTTTGCCTGTCCGAACGGACGAACAATACAAAAAAAAAGTTATTTTTTTTTTTCCCAATTATATTTCCAAGAAAGCAGATGGCCGGTTATTATCAAAACTTTTGCAATATATACGATTTAAAAAGGATCGACCACACGTAATTGTGATAAGAGGTATGCTGGTTTTTTGGCGAGAATCTAAAACGTCATGTGGTGCTCTCATCTTGTATTATATTCGTTATCTTAGTGTTTTAACGTGTTATATTAGATAATTTTGATGGCATTTTATGTAATGTGATGTGACGGAACTGCTGAGATGTAGTGAATATCATATAAAAGTGCTTTACAACGTTTTCGTTTTCCATCAAAATTCCCACAAGATAACCAACAACAGTGTAGCCATAGCACTGTTGTTGGCGACAATTTGACTTACTGACGGACATGACTAATCTGAAGACCCTAAAAACTTGAAGATAATTATAACTCAACACTGGCAACAATGGCTCATTTAAGTAGCTGATTGCCAATACATAAAAATAAGAAGAAGAAGAGGTATGCTAATGATAATATTATTGTAATTGTAATTAACTAAGTAAATTTATGTGAAATCAATAAAATACCATTAAACATAATGATATTTTTTTTATTACGCCACAGACGAGCAAGCAGCACACCTGATGGTAAGTGCCAGTACTGCCCATGGACCTTTGCTATAACCAAGGGTATAGCTAGGCCGCTGCCTACCATTACAATCCCAAAACCTACCCAGTTGGGCTTCCGGCTCTCACGCTCACCGAACGAAGCGCAATAGCACATTGCCATTACTCAAACGTCGATCTTCTGCTCAGTGTGGTACTACCCCGGACGGACCGGCCCGCGGCTGTAGACAGAGAACTGTCAACAGCGTGGTCCTAACACTAATAAACGTTTACGCGAATATTACACATTGGAAATAAAACTATTTTTACCCGACTGCAAAGGAGTGGTATTGTGTTTAATAGTCTATGTATGTGTGTATGTTTGTATGTTCCTTTGAAGCACTATATATACCAAACGCCTGGGCCAATTTTTATGATTCGCACGTCAATCGATTCCTCTTAATCCGGCGAGTGTCACCAAAGATATGACGTTATTGAAAATTCAATATGGCGACTACTGGACGCCATATTGTGAAAATTAAAAAAATTAAAGTTAACAAACTATATCGACTGGGGTATCGTTAAATAGGTATTTAAAAATCATTGTTAGTTTTCTCTCAATATTTTTCGCCGTTTGGCCGTTTAGGATCTATATCGATTTAAAGTTTCGTAACAACCTTTCTCACATATAGGTTTTTTAGACAGTAGAAATTTACGATGAAAAGACGAAAAATTCATATAACTTTATTTATTTATTATGTACGTAGTTTTGGTGACTTTTTACGCAGTCGGGTTTTTTGATTTTTTGATCATTTTTTTTATTACAGATTATATCAGCGTTTGTATATGATTTTTAATTGTAGCGGGTAGATATAAATCTCTGTAACAACGATGACTTATTGGATATGAGATAACTTAGTCCTTTTGTGAACTTGAACACGGTAAAGTGTTCGAAACGTCGGGCAAATTAAAAATCATATACAAACGCTGATAGAATCTGTAAAAATAGTTTTATTTCAAATGTGTGATACTCGCGTAAACATTTGATATCCTAACTAATATTAATAAATGCGAAAGTAACGCTGTCTGTATGTCGCTCTTTCACGCCAAAACTACTAAACCGATCTAAATAAAATTTGGTACACAGATAGTCTAGAGCCTGATAAAGGACATAGGCTACTTTTTAATGCAAAAAAGGGTTGTAAATGGGGATGAAAAGTTGTAAGGAAGTATCGTCATATTTAAAGCCAGAAGCTTGAAACTAACCGAATTTTTAGGCTATTGATTAGATATAAATAAATATGACATTAAAATTTTGTAAAAAAATCCCTTAAAGGGTAAAATAAAAATAGGTGATGAAAAACTTTAAGAAAGTAACCTTTTAGGCTGGCGAAGCCGCGGGCAGAAGCTAGTAATTTATATTTAATAGTATTTTATGGATTTCACATAAATTTACTTAGTTATTTACTATGAATGTATTCTTTTTAAATCGTACATATTGTCAAAGTTTTGATAATGACCGGCCGTCTGCTTTCTTGGAAATATAATTGAAAAAATCTTGGTAATTGTATTTCTTCTTTTTTTTTTCCAACGGTCGTCGCGCTCCTCGCACCACTCCGTCCGGGGCGACAGAGGGGCGTAAGCACGCACACCCATAACCTATCCGTGAACCTCGCCTTCGTCGTGGGACCGGCCACCGGAGCAGCGTGAACTTGTCGTCAGTGGCCGACCCGACGGAATACCCCCCGAGGGGTACGCTCTTCTTGAGTGACATTCCCTCCCTCAGGGAGGACGTCGGTCTTTTCCTCGCGGTCATCCTTTCGGCGGGTGACGGACTAATTTCCCGGTCCAGTCACCTGCGGTTTCGGCTAGGGCGGCATAAGGCGCAGGTAATCGCGCCTACGCCGCCCCAGTCGTCGGTGACGGCTCGCGTCGTCGAGGAGACGGTGCTCGCGCACACGCTCCGCCGCCTCCTTCTGCGAGAATACTGCCTCGCAGAAGGCTGCGACCGCGTCCCAGTTCCTGACGCTGTCGAGCATCGCCCTGGCGATGGTCGGCAGCGTCAGGTCAGCACCGATGATTGCGACGAGTTCACGGCGCTGCTCTGCCCAAGCGGCACAAGCCTCGAGCGTATTTTTAAAACACCACCTTACACTAAGGTAAAATATTTTTTTTTAATACATTAAATATAATTACATACATACATATCATCACGCCATATCCCTTGCAGGGTAGGCAGAGAGAACAGAGTGCCAGAGAACTCTATCTTTGCATACTTCACTCGCTTCCTCAACATTCATAATTCTCTTCATACACGCTCGCCGGTTTCGGAGACTCTTGACTCCACCTTCCTTCAGTACATGACCGATCTGGTCTAGGTAGGTTAGTCTCGGTCTCCCCCGGTCCTTCCACTTTCGCATTGTATATCTTCTTAACCAGACGTTCGTTCGGCATTCTTTCCACATGTCCGAACCATCGGAGCATTCCCTTTCGCATCTTTACACCAATACTCTCTTTCAATATAATTCCCACTACTATTATAATCATTTCAATCTGATATATACGAAAATTAACAATTGAATATCACTAATACTAATTAAAATTTTAAATTAAAACACTGTCCTTCATGTACTTATTACCGTTGTATGTTAATTTAAAACATACATTTATAACATAAACTGAATGTGTTATTTCTTTTAAAAATACGCAAAAGATATACCGACGAAACTTCGTTGGAGTTTCAAAAATATTCCCATCAAGACTTCTTCTTCTTCTCTTTGTGTATTGGCAATCAGCTTCTTATACGAGCTATTGGTGCCAGTGTCGAGTTATAATTATTTTAACGTTTATAGTCTTTTCAGGTTAGTCATTGTCTAAGTCAAATCGTCACCCTCAACAGTGCTATGGCCATTATGGGAATTTTGATGGAAAAACGACAACGTTGTAAAGCACTTTTATATGATATTCACTACATCCCAGCACTTCTGTCGCATCACATTACATAAAATGCCACAAAACTATCTAATATAGCACGTTGAAACATTCCCGTCGAAAGTAGCCAACATGACTTATAGATTAAGCAACGAACTTCAGATTGAACTGTCAAACTAAACGTCAAATACGTTTTAATAAAAAAAAAATGCCTCAAATGTAAAAATAACTAAATATAAAAATAATATAAATATCATCATTCTCCTACTCTTATCCCAATTACTTGGGGTCGACACAATATGTACTGCTCTTCCTACATATTGCAAAAGTTATTGGCAATAGTTTTATGACCAGCCTGCTTGACGTCAACCCTTCTTAGTAATGTAATTGTTGTCCAAACGGCATCAGGTGATGTTGGCCCAGGTCGATATGGAGTTCTTAGTCGTCTCTTACGGCACCCACAAAGTAAGGGTAGGTAGTATTCGTAGCCGCTACCAGACAGCGATATAATAATAATATAAATATATAGACACATATTTGTTTAAATAATTGTACCGAATCATAAATTAAAGGAATTTTATACTCCATTTGACAGTTCATTACGAAGCTCATCAGCTTACAAGGTGAAGGGGTAGAATCAAATAGATTGGCCTAAAACAAGTATAAATCCAAAATTTCCTAATTAAGAATAGAACTCACCTCTTGTGTTAGCTCATCTCCAGAATGGTGGCCTTCATCAGGCTCCAGCTTAATATCAGCACCATCGCTTGACACATCCATATCGCTGATACCACTAGAGCTTGCCGTGAAACTAGTACTAGCTCTTTCCCTTTTCACATTCAAAACTAATTCATCTTCAAACATCGGTGCTAGCTCATACACCTCGGAATCTAAAGGCGTATTCTCCATCAGATACTGTTCCAAGTTCTCCTGTTGTTGTTTTACATCTAAATATTCCAGATCATTTTTCAATTCCTTATTTTCATCACCAAAATCTTGAAGATCAGCCAAGTTCTGCTGGAACACGGAATTCGTTTCTCCCAAATCCAATTCGCTTTTGGTATTAAAATAAGGCATGAAATCGATAGCATTGTCGCTGTAAAGGTCATCGCTGTCTTTCTCTTTTTTGACACGAACTTCAAAGTTCGTTTCGTCATTCTCCTTTTTGATCTGCATTTCGGATGGTTGGACTAAAAACTCGTTCACGTCAAAAGATCTACTTGCGATTTCAGTAAATATATCAGATTCAGTATGGTTGTGAAGAAAATCAGGTGATAGTGTGACGATAGCGTCTGGTTGATTGCTTGCTTCATGACTCTCTTCTTCTTCTTCTTCCTCGACTTTGACTTCCTGCGCTACATTATCGTCGGCCGAGACCGAATCATCGGCATTATCGGCGACCGTCGCTGTCGCCAGCACGGGGGCAACTGTATCGGTCGCCACGTTATTTACTAAATATGTATGAAGTACAGGTCTACCTCTGCTATTAAACATCCGGTCATTATATTCTAAATAAGAATTACCATAACGACCGAGGGAGTTCAGCTCCTCGAATAATTGGCGTTCGTAATTAATTAATATGTTGTCCAAAGACTTTGGATGTACGAATCTCGGTCTGATTAAAGTCCGAGCTTCTTGTTCTAAGGACCAATCTGAGCCGTTTGAGATATGAAGCCCAGCTATCATCTGTTGGGTCTCCCTCTCTAAATAATCGTTTGGATCCACCTTTAAAAGGCTTAAAACCAATGCGAGTCGCAACAGCTCATCACCATACAGTTTCTTCAATGAAATCATGATTTTTAACTAAAATTGAGCACTTTTTGAGATCAAATTTTGTGAGATTTTGTTTTATAAGCTATATAGTCCTTGGTATTTTTATGAAATATGTTGTCTTCTTCCGTCTTTTGTCCGACATTTTGAGAGTATGTCACTTCCGCACTGTGTCTTTTAGGGTTAATTTTGCGTATCCACACATTTTCACTATCCTTTATACAGCCGGGTTGATTCTATAATTGGCTGTACGCCAGGACACTCCACTTATAGCTGCAATGTTTCACCAGTTCAACCTTGGCACAGCAGTCCTTTTAATAAATTTTTAACACTGATCAACTACTATAGGGAAAAAACAATTACTTATTGGGAATTAAATTTATTATAACCAGAATAAAAACAGTCTTTTGTCATAAAAAAAATAGAAAATAACGAACAAAACGGCAATTGGCATCATCATATTATTTCAATGTGCAGTCTAATGCATACCAATGAAAAAAAAACTAACACAGCCCTATTTAAATTTGACATTTGACACTTGTTGACGTATTTGAAGTAGCACGTAGATTTACAATAATTATAATATATCAATAAACTTTGTTGTAAAATACTATGGAAAAATACTTCTCATTGACATAACGTAATGAATTTAAAAAAAAAAACTAAAAATAAAATCCGAAAGGATATAACCTCACTATGTACACTTTTTTTTTAAATTTATTAAAGGCTTTGGCAGAGCTTTCAGCCTAACAGACACTTAAAACCTGCTTACTATGAACACTGCGATAATTAACCATAGACTATTCATACTTTTAATTGGCTAGTTATTTTTTTTTTCTATATTATGCTTTCAGCTTATACCTGAACAATGAGCGTGTTACACGCATGAAACTAATGTATAATACCTAACGAATACAACTAGCGTATTATTTGCTTCTAATGAATTTCATTAACCTTACAACATTTCTTAAAAATATAGAAACATGAACGCTTTCCCAACGAAATAAGTTTTATAATCGTTTGTATTGTTTCAACATCAAAATATTAAGAATACGAAATTTACTGAAAAGCGTTGGAATAATGATTAAGGAATGGTTAATTGACCTCTTTCGAGGACATTTGGTGAAATAAACTTGACTAGAAAGCGTAAAAAAATGCTTTTTTTATATATTCGCACATTGCTATCATTTTTTGTCGAAAGTCGAAATACGAATAATGTTATACGAATTCTAAACGTACATAAATTAAAAAAAAAATCGTTATTTTGATTTCACGTTATTACAACTATTGTGTCTATTCCATCTATTTTTTTAAACGTAAACACTTGAAGATATTACTCACGCAATATAAAAATAATCGTTAAGATCTCACAATCGGAAAGAAACAAGAAATTCGTTTCACCAAAAATATTTTCTACCATAAACAAAACGAGCACAACAAATTAAGGTACGTAATAGATTATTTATAAAAAGAAAAAAAAAACACTCTTAATACTCTTAAAGTAAACAAACTACTCTGCGTCAATACGAAAAAAAAAATATAAAGATGAATTTAACAGATAACAAATGCCGTTAGAAATTTAAAAAAAATATATAAATTTGAATTTATATTCCAAAAAAGTAAAACATTTCCCCGTACGTAAAACACCACAGATAAACACAAAGTCCTTTGTTTACAATTATTAACAGTTCAGAAACGCGCGCGCTCTCGACTCCAGTCGCGAGTGTACTGCCAATCTCATTGCACACGATTCACGAACAATGAACAAAATGATTCACGCTCATCTTAATGTAGTTTCCCTGAATTTTCGCACGAAATATATAACATTTTAGAATCGTCAACATCATATTTACTAAATTAAAACGGCGGTAATAATTTTACTCAAAAGTCGTGCAAAGAAAATTACTTCATTTTCTTAGACTTTACGTATAGTTGATTATTTTTTAATGAGATACTAAAATAAGCAATAAACCCGTATATTATACAGACACTATCAATTATCAACTATTATATATATTAAGATTTATTTATAGATAAAACAGTCATCGATCCCACAGTCAAACCGATAACAAGATTTTGTGAGTTTTTGAGAGTACTATCAAAATGTAGAATTTGTTTTCATAATAAATAAATAATAAGTTAATAGACAATATATAGAAAGACTGGCTTGATAGAGGGAAAAGTTTAAAACATTTTTTGTAGTTCTTTTTTTTAATAGTCTATAGAATAGACTCTATCGTCATCCTGCTTTTGTCCCTAATAATTGAGGCAAAATGTACTCATTTTTTATCGTGCAAAAGTTTTGACAATAGTTTTAGGCCCAGCTAGTCATCAATTCTTAAGAACGTAATTATTGACCTAGGTCGATACAAAGCTGTTAAGTCCGCTTTTACGATACTCACGAGCAATTTAAAAATAACTATAGCAATCTATGCTCACAAAAAAAAAAACACAAAGCAGTCATTCGGATGTATTTTTTTTTTTCATTTTACACGGATTTAATTTTACATGTATTTTTTTTTTAATTACACGGAAAAGAAATACCCTAAATGTGTTTTATTTTGAAAAATAACTATAGATTAGATCGTCTAAAAAGCATAACCATTTTTATCAGTATTTGCGGTAATACATATCGCGTAATAAAAGGAACTAGATAAGATAAAAATACGTTTAATATAACTAACTACATAAAACAAAGAGGCATAGATAATATTTGTCTATTTTTTTTTGTATTAAAAAATACTGTTTTTTTTTTTTATTTATAAAGAATGAACCTGAAAACTGTGATGAACTTTGAATAATGGTAGGACCACGCTGTTGACAGTTCTCTGTCTACAGTCGTGGGCCGGTCCGTCCGGGGTAGTACCACACTGAGCAGAAAATCGACGTGAGACGAGAGAGTCGGAAGCGCAACTGGAGTGGGTTTGGGGATTGTAATGATAGGCAGCGGCCTAGCTAATAGCCTTGGTTATAGCAAAGGTCCATGGGCGGCAGTGACACTTACCATCCGGTGTGCTGTTTGCTCGTTTGCCACTATAAGCAATGAAAAAAAATTGGTACTTTGGCGGGAATCTAAAAACGTCATGGTGGTCTTATATTATATTCGATACCTATCTTAGTGTTTTAACCTTTTATATTAAATAATTTTGATAGCATTTTACGTAATGTGATGCGGAGGAACTGCTGGGATATAATTAACAGTGTGCCCATAGCACTGTTGATGGCGACGATTTGACTTACTGACGAACAATGACTAACCAGTACAGACTATAGAGGAAGCTGGCAGCAATGGCTCATATAAGTAGCTGATTGCCAATACATAAAAAAAGAAGTGATTTAGTCACGTTTATTTTCTTAAGCTATTATTATTTATTTTCGAAATTATTACATTCATTTAGATTATATAGATATTTATTAATAAATAAAAAAAATTAACAGATATATAGATTGAAGAATAATAATCAAAGTAATCCATAGACATTGTTTTTAGGCGGGAAATAAAAGTTTAGTTCAATAATTCATCATTCAATCATTTTTGTCTCCATGTTTGTGATTGATTATTCAAAGCTTTTATAAATTGAAAATAAAAATAATCTATTCTCTAATATTTAAATATATATAAAATATATAAAACTTATACTAAGTACATAAAGGTGCAATGATGTCGGTAATATATCTGGATTTAGCTTGTTAAGGATACGCCGTGACTCAACTAAGGTCTGTCGCCATTTTGGGAGCGTATCAATTGCAATCAACGCAGTTATTTAATGTCATACTAAAATGGTTATAAAATTGCAAAACCTGTTTTTATGCGGCTTATATAGGATAGCATATCGATTATACGGACGTGTTAGTTTTTAAAATAACCTTTGTATGCAATAAGCTAGGTTTTAAAATATTTCTATAGACTATATATGTACATATATATATATATTAGAATATATTTTTATATAGACCGCATTCGTAACGACGACGTAAGAGAGCGAGTAGGTATGAAAGAGAGTATTGGTGTAAAGATGCGAAAGGTAATGCTCCGATGGTTCGGACATGTGGAAAGAATGCCGAACGAACGTCTGGTTAAGAAGATATACAATGTGAAAGTGGAAGGATGTAGGTACCGAGGGAGACCGAGACTAACCTACCTAGACCAGATCGGTCATGTACTGAAGGAAGGTGGAGTCAAGAGTCTCCGAAACCGGCGAGCGTGTATGAAGAGAATTATGAATGTTGAGGAAGCGAGTGAAGTATGCAGAGATAGAGTTCTCTGGCACTCTGTTCTCTCTGCCTACCCTGCAAGGGATATGGCGTGATGATATGTATGTATGTATGTTAAAATATTTAAAAAAAATATGGAATTAAATCTAATTTGAAATTTTAATTTTTTCTTTTCAATTACAATACTCGGCACTAAGGTATAAATTCTTGTGCCACAGAGTACTTAACAAATTTACTATCGGACAAATTACATTACGAATGAGCACAATATGTGAATTACAATAAGTATTATTCCGCGTGAGGATCGAACTTAAACCATTTGTTCTATAAAGCAAATTATTTAATATACGAATTAAGTTATCAAATTAATGTAAGACCCCATATGGACACAAAGAGTAATTAATAAGACATACTAAAGATTTGATGACTATACGTATGAGAAATTAAAAAAAAAACCGTTTATCACAAAAAAATAACAATTTTGCCCGATTTCTACAAAATACTGCATTGTTGCCATCATGAAATTCTCGATAGCAGTACCAACTATAATTTAAAAAAAAAAAAGCTATTTATTACGTAAGATTAAAGTTAAGTATTTAATATATCTCCGCCTAAAAATTATATTTACACTCAAAATCAATTGTATCATGTTCATAAAAGTAAAATATACTCATAAATCTATAGGCGAATGCACTATTAATGAAGTATGACATTGACAGTTGCTATGATTAAAAATAGAACACGCCGCCATTTCATAAAATATCAGAGCCGCGAGTCGATAAATGTCCAGCGCCTATGGACTCAGTGTGCTTACGTATTTCATTTTCATGAATCATAGATTAACAGATAATAATATTGATCATTTATAAAACATATCTACGCAGCATGGTCATTAAATGTGCTAGCGATTAAAACTACTACCGGCACTAAAATTACTTTTTTTTTTTTTTTTTTTGGTGGACTATGGATTAGCCTCGCCCCGCCAAATCGGCCCGGGGTGACGGAGAAGGCGGCGCGTGACCCCATAGACCCACCGTAAAACTCCTCTCTCTTCGCCGTGCGAGCGGGTCACCGGGACCCGATTTTTAACTTCGGTGGCCCGACACTAAAATTACTTGTGGATGACGTAAAAGCGACTTTACACCTGTGGCAATCCCACCTAGTATCGTGTTCCCAAGGAAGATTGACGTCAGCAAACCATTCATTAGTCAATTTTAACGAATGCTCTGTAGAATATATTTTAGCCATATTCTTCTATCTATATGTTAAAAGACATTGTCATATTAAAAATTACCAGGTGTTGCTGGATTACAATTTCAATGCATTTGCAGGTGTAACTAATAGTTATTTCGCGATTGAAATATCCTATCCGCAATTATACTAGGTCAAGGGCTATATTTTTTTTGTATAGAATTTTCTTTGAAGAGGAATGAGGTTATGAAATTATATAATCGCACCCAAAATCCCTACTACTAGCGGTTATCTTATATATACTTTGAAGAATTGATAAAATAGGCACATGAATATTTATTGCATAATTTGTGCAATCGTGTTGTAACAATAAAATGAAATTAATATATTAAAACGGAAAACATGTTATTGCCCTGAGGCATAGATAAAAATAATACCATAGACTGATTTATATAAAGAAAAAAAATTAAAATCGTCGGCAAACAACATTTAAAATAAGAATGCAACAAACATTTGAACAACGAATGAACTTGACCATAAAAGAGCGCAAAAAAATTAAAACTTAATATAGTTTAAAAAAAAAAGTGCACAGATTATAAACGCATACAGCCAAAAATAGGTAAAAGCATGAACATCGAACTCTTTCAACCTGTTTTTGTTCTCAGCGTCATTCAGATGACATAAAGGCCATTTCCCCGCCATGGCGTACATCCAAACGTAAGTAGCCAATACAGCAAGAGCTACACCATTCTTTAATAACAAAGATCGTACAGTTTCAGTTAAAATGGACAGATCATTATGTTATTAAGACTTTTTGCGATGTTCTAAAATACGTTTTGTTCTGAACAATAAATTCGAGAGTTTGTCTAGAATGGAAATGTCGTTACTCGACCTATTTATAAAGAAGTATCGCGGTCAAATAACAGCTGTTTTAAAATATGTTGATAGCAGTATTAATAAACATATTAAATATATATTTCAATAGTGATAGTACTGTTGAGTTTTCTGTGTACAGCCGCGGGCCGGTCCGTCCGGGGTAGTACCACACTGAGCAGAAGATCGACGTCTGAGTAATGGCAATGTGATATTGCGCTTCGTTCGGTGAGCGAGAGAGCCTGAAGCCCAAATGGGTGGGTTTGGGTTTGTATTGGTAGGCAGCGGCCTATGCTATACCCTTGGTATTGCAAAGGTCCATGGGCGACAGTGACACTTACCATCAGATTTTGAGTAATTAATCAATCGTTTCAATTATTATTTTGGAGTGAAAACTTCTTTAGTGGCGTTGTGCACTTTTTTGGAATGGGTAAAAATGTTAAACTCGCGTCAGGACACGTGACCTGATCGAAAATTAGTAAGACGGAGGGAGAGTAGACCGTAGAAGAGGAAGTCATTATATAATATGTGTATAATTATTTTTTGTATTTGTTTTTTTTTCTTCATAGATTAAGTTTTCACTTCTGTCGGCAGTATTCGTGACTGCTTTGTGTTTTTTTCTTCTCAACCTGTCACTGTCACTGTTTGGTATAAATTTTCATAATATTAAGCCAGTAATCTACCATCCCATACTGGGCAAATGAATGACTAGTTTCGAGTTATTCATTTCTTGCAATGATATTTATTGTTTACGTGACTAAGGCAGTCTCTTCCGTATTTATATGACGTAAGAGAAGGAATCAATCCTTACTAATATTATAAATGCGAAAGTAACTCTGCCTGTCTCGCTTTCACGACAAAACTACTGAAACGATTTAAATGAAATTTGGTACACAGATAGTCTAAAGACAGAGAAAGGACATAGGCATACTTTTTAATTGGAAAAAGCGTTGTAAAGGGTTGAAAAGTGGGATTAAATATTGTAGGAGGAATAGTTACTTTGGATTAACGCTAACTTACGACTATTCAAAGGAGACTAATTCGCGGGCAGAAGCTAGTAGTGAATATATTTCACAATTCCATATTGTATTCATAATTATTTTTAAAAAAGTTTTTATGGCATGAGAAAGGAGTTTACTGTGACCTTTTTTAATTAAGCATTAAGGAGTCCTTTTATTATAAATGATTTTACAAACATACAATTGACATTATTACAATTGACTGCACCGATGGCGTAGTGGTTCAGATAACGACATTCAAAGCCATTGTCGTGGGTTCGATTCCTACGCAGGCCAATATTTTGTGTGATCCACAAAGTGTTGTTCTGAATCTGTGTAATTTGTCTGCGTTCATTGTATGTTTGTAAAGTCCCCCGCAATATAAAGATTATTCCCTTAGTGCTGGATCATTAAAAATAAAAAAAAATAAGAGATACGTTCAAAATAACGATTTTTGACATCGCATAGAAACTTTTGGCAGTAATGTGAAAGTGTCATGTTGTAGTTTTGAATTATATTCAATATCTTAGTGTTTTAACGTGTTATATATTAAATAATTTTGACGGCATTTTATGTAATGTAATGCAAAGGAAGTGTTGGGATGTAGTGAATATGATATAAAAGTGCTTTACAACGTTTTTAGTTTTCTCCAAAATTCCTAGAAGATACCTTTTAACATAGCCATAACACTGTTGATGACGACGATTTGAATTACTAACGCCCAATAACTACCTACTATGAATGAACTAAAAATGTGAAGGAAATTGTATCTCCACACTGGCAAGAATGGTTCGTACAAATATCTGATTGCCAATACAGAAAAAGAAGAAGAGATAGCATAGAGTTTAAAAATAATTTATGCCTTTTTTTTGCGGCGGACTATGGACGCGGTCTCGCCGTGCCAAATCGGTCCGGGCTGATGGAAGAGGCAACGCGTGACCCCCATAAACCCACCATGCATAACTCCTCTCTTCGCCGTGCGAGCGGGCCACCGGTACCCGATCATTGTCTTCGGTGGCCAACTAATTTAAGCCCTAGGAATAGACAATCACTACTTACCATGCCATACCAAAAATCCAATGATAACGTAACCTTCAAGGCAAACATTGTGAAGGTCATGTAAATATTATTTTTGAAGCAATAAACTCATCATTTGTCAATTACAATAGCAGTAAACAACTCGTAATGATGAAAAAAAAAACATTTATTAAGAGAAACAGAGTAATTAAATTCGCAGACATGATTTTTTGGCGGGGAGTTGAGGGTAATGTTTCTGTCTTCAGTTTTTACAGCCAATTCTGTGTAAATTGTCCGAAAGTGGTACCGGCGATAGAAATTGTAAATGAATAGAGGGATAAAAAGTATGTAACAAGAAGGGTTATAAGTTCACATTCATATGTGAGATCAAAAAAGAGACAGATGGATTGTGTGAATTAGGATATGAAAGAAGCTAGTGTAAATATGGTTAAACCAAAGTCTAAGGAATGTAAGAGCACGTTATACCAACCACAATTAGCGTGGGATGAGAGCAAACTAATCATTACGAAAACGTATAAAGTAATATCAGTACATTTTCATATTGTTTTTATATAGAAACTTTATTCAAAACCAGTTTTTGGCGCGAAACTTCTGAGCGAAAATGTCATGTGATGTATTAAAATTTTCGTTTTTACGTTGTTCTACCTATTAAATGGAATGGTATACATTGTATATTAATATATACCAACAAATCTGATCACCGTGGTATAGTACTTCAATTGCCATCCCATTATGGAGGAGGCTCGCGCCCAAAAGTGGGACATATATGAGCTGAAATGATATACAATGTATGCACATCGAGTTTCCACTATATTTCAATCTCTGTCAATATATTTTATAAGCAAAACTAATACTTTGTATCACCAATGACAAGAAATCGGTAGCGGTCAGTCCAAATGACGAGGGGGCGAGAATACCGCAGCTTATGGAGCCGCACACCGCTTTCGGTCTCCCCAGTTGCATGGAGACTAGAATAAGGAGTAGCATCTCAGTGTATTAAGAAGTGTCCATTGAACGGGAGCAAATTAAGGTGGCGCTATAGTAGCAAGTGTAAGAATTTTAAAAAGAGCGCCACAAATTTCATAGGTTCATACTTCATAGGTTTTATTTATCAAATCACAGCTGACTACGTAACTCAGCACACTTCACTCTGCTTATTACTGCTACATTCATATCATTTCCACTTGCTACACTAGCGCTATTTCGGTGAGTGTTCGAACAATAATTTGCTGTTTACAAGTGGACACTTTTTTGACTAATCCCCCATACAAGATGGTACTCCTTATTCTAGTCTCCATGCCCAGTTGGTACAATCTGTAGCCGCTCAAAAAAGAACTTTCGGCCTTTAAAAAAAAAAGTAAATTAAATTCAAGATGGAGTTGTATAATTTAATTGACTTATAGCGAACAATAGTGTATTAAGTAATTCAATATTCTAATATATGCTTATTGTTACTTGTCCTGGTTAAGTGGCCTGTCTTGGCAACGGCATGGGTCAACATTTTATTTAATATCAAATATTTTTTTCAATAAAATGAATAAACGAGTGAATTATTCGACTGCACAGATGGCGCAGTGGTTAAGATACCGTCCTTCCGTGCCGTGGGTTCGATTCCCACGTGGGACAATACTTTGTGCGCTCCACATAGTATTCTTCTGAGTCTGGGTGTAATTTGTCTGCGTTAATTGTATGTTTGTAAAATCCCCCGCAATACAAGGATTATTTCCATAGTGCAGGGTGATGGTATAAGAAAAATAAAAAAATATATTCTTACTACATCATCATCATCATCTCAGCCCATATACGTTTCACTGTTGGACTCGGGCCTCCTTTACAATGAGAGGGAAATTGACCTACTATACCACGCTGGGCAGACGTGTTGGTATAGGGTTTTATTTCGAGTTTTATTTCTCTTGCATAGATGCCATATGCATATTATATCCCTTAATCGTCTCTTACAATCACCCACGGGTAAGATAAGGGGTGGTGGATTGTATTCTTACTCCATCACCACACGGAATACTTACTACATCATTACAGCAAAATAATAAATATAGAATGGCGTTTTAAAGTTTTTATAGTATTTAGGCTGTTTTAATAAATAATTATGTAATGCAGAGGAAGTGCAAGAGTGTAATGAATATAATATAACAGTGCTTTACCTGTGTTAAACACATATTTTATCTGTATTACATATCCTTTACACGTCTTTTAAGAAGCTCACGGTCAAAAGACAGAAGTTTTTCATTATATTTATATATACCTACACAAAAACTTATCACATATTACTTAGAGAAACTCAAAAACTAACGTGAATGTAACGAATTAAATTTAATCTTAGTCGTGCTTTGATCGTTTTTGGTCATTGAAATGCAGAAAAAAAAACAGTTACCGCAATAACAATTATGAGTAGGTAAGTCTTGTTAAAAGCTGCGCAAAATTAAAAAGTCAAATGATTTTTTTTTTAATTAATATCTAGCGCGGTATAATAGTTTTTCGTGGATGGAGTTAGAATATCATCATCATCTCAAGCTTCTTAAATAATGGGAGGAAAATTGACCTACTGCACCACGCTGGTCAGACGTGTTGGTAGGTATAGGGTTTTGTTTCGTGTTTTCCTTCTTTTGCATAGTTGTTATATGCGTTTTATATCCCTTAGTCGACTTATACGATCACCCACGGGTAAGATATGTCACCACACGGAAAAGTAAGGATATAATTCTACTTAATTCCAAAATCTAATTCCTTTCTAAGAGATATACTAAGCTATATTAAACCAGTATTGGAATAATAAATATATACAAATAAAAGTCAAAATATAGAAAAAAAAATTTAAATCTCAACATCAAATACCTAAATAATTATTATTTTCTTAACGTTCGTAACCTTGAACTCTGGACGGCTGTTCACGAAAAAAAAAACAACGCGATGACGTAAATTTAAGCGGGAAAGACGCCATTTTATGAATTTATATGTACATTTGAGATATTTTACGCGTGCGATGAAAGAATACAATATTTCACGAGTGAATTAGATAATTGTAAGACATGAAAAGTATAAGAGGAAGTCTGAGAGAGAAATCCAGTCCAGTGTCCAGATTAGGAGTGGGAGATTTCTCTTGGTATGGACATGTGGTGAGGAGGGATGAATGGCATATGACAAGGATTATCAATATGAATAAGAACGGGCACAATAACCGTGGAAGATCCAAATACAGATTGATAGATTGCGTGAATGAGAATATGAAAGGAGTTGGTGCAGACGTGGCTGGCAGGAGTCTATGGAAAATAAGGACATTTTATACCAATCCCAATTAGCGTGGGCTGAGGGCAAACTAATGATTATGAAGACGTAAAAAGTAAATATCTAAATTTGATAATTATTTCATATACCTTATTAAAAACAGGTTTGGCACGCTTTTTGGCCGAAAATAACATTTGGTGTTTTTTATTTTCCATTTTCTACGTTGTTATAGCTATAACATAATTTTGATGCCATGTTATATAACGCAATGCATAGAAAGTGCTAAAATGTAGAGAATATAATACAGCAGTGGCTTTGGGTGCACCAAAATCCCCAAAGAAAACTTTCACTAATGCGCCATTGCTTTACTAAGGACGAGAGATTGACTAACCAGCAATAATTTACAACTAGGCACAAAATCAACTTGAAAAACAAATTTATTAATTCACTCTGCTGTCATACTGGTAGACCAAGCTAAAATATTCTATTATATGCAAGTAAAATCAAAGTTAAAAAACTATTCAGGGTCAAAAGTATATTTGCGTTTCCACGAGTCTTGAAATTTACATGTTCAAAGTACAAACGAAGGTGAATGCGGCCATTCGCTCCAGAATTGATAATATGGTGAGGCTATTATTATCTTACCCGTGTGTTTCTAGAAGTTTAAGAAGGCAATATGTCACCATCCCTCAGCTTCATTAGTTGTTAAAACTGACTTAGGGATCAGATTGAGTAGCAGCTGAAGGCTTTTTGGAAACGTATTCCGTCTACTATATTCGCAAAATGCTGTGCCAGCTGTGGTTTTTTGACTGAAAAGATTATTTATGATTATGTCAGGATCGTGGTTTGTGGCAATCCGTAGTCTCTGCCTACCCCTCTGGGAAACAGGCGTGAGGCTATGTATGTATGTATGAGATTATTTAGTGGTTCTGTGTGGTAGCGGCTACAAATACTACCAACCCTTGCTTTTATCGTGGATGTCGTAAAAGACAACTAAGAGCTTTATAACGACCTGAGCCAACTCCATCTGATGCCGTTTCATCAACAATTACATTCCCAAAAGTTTAAAAATGCTAAAAACGATCACGTGATTAATGGACGTCCCCTTACCCGTGGGTGATCTTAAAAGACGACTAAGAGATATAAAACACATATAACATTCATGCAAGAGAAAGAAAAACTCTAAACAAAACCCTGTACCAACACGTCTGACCAGCGCGGTATAGTAGGTTAATTTCCCTCCCGTTACGGAAGAGGCCCGAGCCCAACAGTGGGACATTTATGGGCTGTGATGATGATGATGATTGTCCTTGCAGGATTAGCGATTATTCTACAAATGTTCCGCGCCAAAAAAAGTTTTTAACTACAAAACATACGATTTTTTTATGGTGATGTTAAGTGTCACTGCTGCTCATGGATCTTTGCAATATCAAGGGTATAGCTAGGCCGCTGATTACCAGTACAAAACTCAAATCCACCCATTTGGGCGTCCCCCCCTGTCGCTCGCCATATGAAAAATGTTTCTTTCATTGAATTTCAATTAGGTGCATAATGATTGGGAGAGCACGTTTTTCAAAAACGTGCCTTATAAGGATGGCGTATATTAAAAATACATGATGTATAATTACATATCAATAAATGGTTTTGCCTTTCAATATTTTCATGAGGACTGAAATAAATATGGCGTAAATAAATATGTTGATTTTAAAACCGGTACCGGGGGAGACCGAGACTAACTTACCTAGACCAGATTGGTCACGTAATGAAGGAAGATGGAGTCAAGAGTCTCCGAAACCGGCGAGCGTGTATGAAGAGAATTATGAATGTTGAGGAAGCGAGTGAAGTATGCAAGGATAGAGTTCTCTGGCACTCTGTTCTCTCTGCCTACCCTGCAAAGGATATGGCGTGATGATATGTATGTATGATTTTAAAATTCTTTTTTTTTTAATTGCATGTGGTGGCAAACGAGCAAGCAGCGTACCTGACGGTAAGTATCACTGCCGCCCATGGACCTTTGCTATACTAAGCGTATAGCTAGACTGCTGTCTACCAATACAAACCCCAAACCCACCCAGTTGGTCTCCCGGCTCTCTCGCTCACCGAACGAAGCGCAATAGCACATTGCCATAACTATTACCATCTTATAGTGGCTACGAATATTACGCGTTGTTTCCCTCAATTCATCACCTAAGGGATGAAAATTAAAAAAAAAAAACACAAAGGAGTCATGAGGACTGCCGACGGAAGTGAAAATTTAAACCTATGAAAATAATTAATATTATAAATTAAAATATAACAACAAGTAGATACGTATTTCAGCTAATTTCACGACGCTCACACTGTTTACTTCGCTGCATAACAAGAATAACACGCGCATGTGCTTGGGATCTACCGACTCACTCTCTTTCTCTCTCCTATTTTCCACCTTTGTGTATCTTTCTTTCTCTCTACCTCTTGCGTTTGAATATTGGACGCTACTCGTTGCTAACGCTCGCGCTGGCCTGTAACAGGCATACTACTCGCATGCGTTCGAATGCCATTGCGTTAAACGTTTAACGAAACCTTGTTGGAAGTTGCATTAGAAGTTTCTTCTTCAAAAAAGTCTGTTTTGGAACGAAGTTCCTTATCGCGCGTTGTGAAAGGGGGCTAGACGGAAAAAATTCTTACGAAAAGTTGTCACGACACTTTTTGCTATAGTAAGCTATTGTAAGCTGTGCGGCGTCGCTCGTCGGCTCTCTTATAGAAAGCAAGCCAGATATTTTCATTTCTATTTCGCATTGAACAGTGTGGTGTCGCGACGATTTTTTTTATAGATAGAGTGATTCAAGAGGAAGGTTTATATGTATTATATATGCATAATGTACTAGAGAAACACTGATAATTTTAGAGGTTTCTAATGTGATGTCGTAAATAAACACATTATTTTGCGCTTACATTGCAAACGCTGGCTGAACCCTACGAAATAGATCAAAATAAAGTACTACAGTATTATACAGCTTAAAAAGGCCTACAAAAAAGTCCGTGATGGTATATATCTATCTCTTAAGGATAACATACTATATCCATTTTAATACTTTAAAAAATGTTCTATTATAAAACGGTAATTGAAAAGCTATTTACACAAATACTGTATTAATCCTTATCATTTTAAATACATTAGTTAGCTTGAGCATTTCATGAAGATATTTTTTTTCCTTCAGACCATGCAAATTAAATCAATACCTTAAGAGATATAGCAAAATCAAAATAATGCGCAACGAAATTATTTTCGCCCGTGACCGGGCCGCGTGGCCGGCTCGCGTTCGAGCTCGGGGCCGAAAAGTTTTGGTAGTCTAGTGGAATTGTATATCCTATTATTAATATTATAAACGTGAAAGTTTGTAATAATGTATGGATGTGAACATGTTTGTTGCTCTTTCACGTAAAAACTACGGAATAGATTTTGATGAACTTTATAGTAATATAGCTTGCACATCAGAATAACACATAGGCTATAATTTATAAAGATATTTTGCAAATTGGCTAAAATATAACGATAAAAATCGCTTAAGGCAGAAAAAAATTATATAATTAAAATAGAACTTCGTTCCATCCGGGTGTCCCTTGACACCTCCGGTTTATATATCTGTCTTTTTATCTCCGATAAGTAATTCGGACTATTAAGATAGAACTACCTCCACTATGGAAAAGAAATTGACCTAATATATCAGGCTGGTCAGAAGACTTGGTATGGAGTTTTATATAAAGTTTTCTTTCTCTTGAGTAGATTATCTTTCTAGCTTTTATACCCCACTGCTGGGCTCGAGCCTCCTTTGAAATAGGGGGTAAATTGACCAAATATACCACGCTAATCATACGTGTTGGTAATAATCATTCTATAGACTTTCCTTCCCGACGATGGAACAAATACTTATAACATCTATACCTTTTTGTTTGGGGGGGTTAAAAATAAACCTTTAAACGAGTGAAGACGAGTATAGAGGTAATTTTTTTAAACCCCCTACACTAAGAAAATAATCCATGTATTGCGAGGGAATTTACAAATATACAATTAACGCAGACAAATTACACTCAAATTCAGAACAACACTGTGAATCGCACAAATTATTGTCCTGCGTGGGAATGGAAACCACTAACTTGCCAACCACTACGCCATCTGTGCAATCATAATGAGAAGTAAATGCGCATAGAAACGGTGTTTATAGCATTGAACGTACCTAACAAGGATTTGCGTTGTCGTCCTCAACCATTGCAAAGCATTCGGCACAAGGCCCTTTACGATAAATATGTCTGCTGTTTATTTTTATTTGTGCCTCTTGATAATGAACTAGCCTTTATTTAATTTTAACACAATTTTTCAAAGGCCAAAATAGTTTTGGGAGTAACATGAAAATTTATACCGTAAATTAGCCGAACAAATAATATAATGAATATTTTTATTGTCATAAAAAAGGGGTCTACGCGTGTGTTCGGGAAAAAAAAAGGTAAAAAACCTAAATCCCATCTAAGCAAAACTTTTATTAAAAAAAGTAATTAAGTTTTAATAAATAAAAAAAGTTTTTAAAACGTACAAAACAAGAGAATATTTTAGATAGAAAACAATACCTAGATACAAAAATAAAATAGATAAAATATTCTATTGTTTCTTTTTAAATCATTTTTTTTTTAGTAATTAACTGTTTTGCGGCTTTGGTAGCTTTGGCTTTTTTAGTCTTTTTAACTCTGATTGCCGTGACGGAGTAAGAATACAATTCACTACCGCCTATCTTACCCCTGGCTGATCGTAAGAAACGAATAACGGATATAAAACTCATATAACATGGAACACTCAAAACAAAACCCTAAACCAACACGTCTGACCAGCGTGGTAAAGTAGATCCATTTCCCTCCCATTATGGAGGAGGCTCGAGCCCAACAGTGTGACATATATGAGCTGTGAGATAATGAACCCAAATTTTATTTGATACCCATATAGATGTTATTAAAGTGGGTCCGATTCCTGCGCAGGACAATACTTGGTGCGATCTACAATCTGTTATTCTCAGTCTGGATGTAATTTGTCTGCGTTAATTATGTTTGTAAAGTCCCACCAAAATACAAGAATTATTTCCTTAGTGCATTTTTATTGTTGCCTATAAAAAAAATGCACTCCCAATTCAGAGGAATGATTTTAACACCTAGAAGCCGATATTTGGCGCTGTCGAAGGCATTTTATTTAATTACTAATAAATTTACTTATGTGATGCTGACGAAATTGCGTGGGTTAGCCATTTTTATTATAAACTCATTACCACTAGAGTATTTAATGCGGAATGCACAATGCAAGAAAACATACAATTTGTCCTTTGTTATATTTAACGAAGGGCGAGCCCAAGGTGACGTCCTATTTCCCCTCCCGACACTTTATAATTAATTCAACCAAGTTATAAACATATCATACAATCGTATTTATGTTTTTGGCAAAACAATTTTTGATGTTCAGGTTAAGGGCGAATTGTTTTGTTTGAATTAATAAAAAATTAAATAAATATACCAGGCGACCCAAAAGACACTGTTCTATAGAAAAATAAGTTAATTTTTATTTTCGGGTGTGACTTAGTTGTTAGTCGTAGATGCCTATGACAAGTTTAACCGGCCTGTGAGTGAGCGCTGAGGTCTCTCAACCCGATGATCGCAGCGCTTTTTTTTTGTGGGTCTTAGTTGTTAGCCTCAGATGGCTATGACAACTTTACCCGGACTGTGGGTGAGCGCTGAGGGCTCTCAACCCGTGATCGCAGCGCCACTTACAGAGTCCTTATACAGCATTTCAGTGCTCCAAAATCTCAAAACTCTATCGCTTGTTCCGCTCTCGCTTGCACGCTCGGCTCAGGCGGAACGTGACAATTTATCATGCGTGCAGCCTACGTTCATCGATCTAAAAAAAACGTTATCACATCGTCACTACAATGCGAAAGTGGAAGGATGTAGGTACCAGGGGAGACCGAGACTAACCTAGACCAGATTGGTCACGTACTGAAGGAAGGTGGAGTCAAGAGTCTCCGAAACCGGCGAGTGTGTATGAAGAGAATTATGAATGTTGAGGAAGCGAGTGAAGTATGCAAGGATAGAGTTCGCTGGCATCTGTTCCCTCTGCCTACCCGGCAAGGGATATGGCGTGATGATATGTATGTATGTGTATGCTATCACGTCAAAAACAAAACAATTTCTATCACAAAAACCATTTTCTCTAAAATTTGTACTTTGATAACATAATTTCAAGATCATATTTATAAACCACTATACAAGATAATTTAAAATCAACATTCCAGTATGACTTGAGGTCGTTTTATTTACAGATGACCTACAATTTCCTGCAAAACGAGTTAATTTCGTACTGCAACAAACGCCACCATATTGCATTTGATAATATATACTTAAAACGTATAGTATTCTTGTCCTGGAGAAGGCTACGCTCGATATTTCTATATGCGATAAATTTTTGAACACGGAAATCCGCAGAAGAAAGTAAGATATACTTTTATTCCAGCAAAAAGACAGTGAAGAACTTAAAAAACAAAAAACGCAAAGAATCACAAGGATGCCGACAGATGTGTAAACTAAAAAAAAATAAATACGTGTGGCACTGGGGACTGCCGCGGTAAAGCTATTGCATAGCATTTTTTATCAACTTATGCAATTATAATTATTTATTTATTTTTTATTTATGCAGTATTCTTTTTTGATATTAATTCAAGTTACACTTATTTATTAAAACTACTAATTTATTAAAACATTTAATGTACACGTTTTTAAACTGTCTTATTTATAATATTATTAAATTATTATAAATAAATTTTGAAAGAATAAATTGCAAAAGAGTTGCGCTGAGATTCGAACCCACGTCTAAACTAGCGCCTTAGACTACTCGGTCACGCTGCCTGCGTATACTCAGTAAAAAAAAATAATTGCTGCTTTTCAACCATACAATCTTAGGTTTTATTTTCGTTACGGAATTTCTTGATTCGGTCGCCGCGCTCAAAGCCCGCGATAAAAGCTATGCAATAGCTTACCTACAAACAAATACAAAATAATAAAAAGCGTACCCCAGGGAGTATATATTGGTGTGACTATACAATAAATACACATATTAAATATATTATATTATATACATATTATATTATTACTTCCTCTCCTACGGTCTACTCTCCCTCCGTCTTACTAATTTTCGATCAGATCACGTGTCCTGACGCGAGTTTAACATTTTTTACCCGTTCCAAAAAAGTGCGCAACGCCGCTAAAGAAGATTTCCCTTCAAAAATAAATCAATAATAAAAGATACGAGTCGAATTTCTCGTATATCTCACTGAAAAAACTATCTTTTTTTTCGGTTCAGCATAAGCTAGATGACATGTCATCCAGCGCTGATTTTCACTTGGCAAACCATATGAGTCTCAAATACGTTCCAAATTTCCAATGCTGAGTACAAGCCTTCGCCAAAATAGGAGACACTGACCTACTATATAACTATCGTTTCGTTTCAATCATCCCACCACTTAAGACAAGTGTGAGCTGTCGTATAACAATCAAATTGCGGCTTGTATTATTTCGTCGTCTTTATGGGAGACGTGTGCTGAAGCTCGTAAGGATTTTTTTTTATAATAAACTTAGCATGTTAGCCAGTAATTTGGTTTTATAACTGTCTATGAGTGAAATAATTTTCAAAATCAAGTATTTTTTGAGATTATCCATTAATAAAAACCGGCCGAGAACCGGACTCGTGTACGAAGGGTTCCGTACCATCTATAAAAACGGCATAAAATCACGTTTGTTGTAATTATAGGAACCTCCTTAAATATTTATTCTATTCTTTATTTGTTGTTATAGCGGCAACAGAAATACATCATCTGTGAAAATTTCAACTGTCTATCAAGGTACATGAGATACAGCCTGGTGACAGATAAGACTGACGGACAGCGGAGTCATATAGGGTCCAGTTTTAACCTTTGCGTTCGGAACTCTTAAAACGAATTTTGAATCAAATTATTGCCTCTTATATTAGTGTAGATTTGCGATTTTGTTCGCTGAGGCCATCGACATGGCCGTTTAAGGCACCGAGCGTTTCAATAAAGTTGTTATAATCAACAGTTCTTTGTCTCAGGTCATTTCCATTCGTCTCACTCCCACACTCAAAAGCACATCTAACTTTATTAATGATAGCATACAATTAATTTGTAAATAAAATACGATGGAGGACCTTATTTTTATTCAATTGGCACACCAAAATTTTCTATTCAATTGGTTAGTTTTGGTGGAAACATGAAAACATTAGGAAGCGTTAAAGTAATATCTGCTTAACTTAAAAAATATATGATAAATTATTTATTTTTATTCAATTGTCACACCGAAATTTTCTATTCATTTTGTCAGTTTAGGTGGGAAGATGTAAACATTAAGTGGCGCTGAAGTAATATCTGCTTAACTTAAAAAAATATATGATAAATTATTTATTTTTATTCATTTGGCACACCGACATTTTCTAATCAATTTATTAGTTTTGACGTGAATATGAAAACATTAAATGGCGCTTAAGTAATATCTGTTTAACTTAAAAAAATATATGATAAATTATTTATTTTTATTCATTTGGCACACCGACATTTTCTAATCAATTTATTAGTTTTGGCGTGAACATGAAAACATTAAATGGCGCTTAAGTAATATCTGCTTAACTTAAAAAAATATATGATAAATTATTTATTTTTATTCATTTGGCACACCGACATTTTCTAATCAATTTATTAGTTTTGGCGTGAACATGAAAACATTAAATGGCGCTTAAGTAATATCTGCTTAACTTAAAAAAAAATATGATTGATTATTCATTTATTTTTGTTCAATTGTCACACCGAAATTTTCTATTCAATATGTTAGTTTTGGCGGAAACATGAAAACATTAAGTAGCGTTAGCGGTTAGCCTAATATTTGCTTAACTTAAAAATATATATGATTGTCTATTTATTTATTTTTATTCATTTGGCACACCGACATTTTCTAATCAATTTTTTAATTTTGGCGTGAACATGAAAACATTAAGTGGCGGTTAAGTAATATCTGCTTAACTTAAAAATATATAGATGTCAGTAATATTTATAGATACAATAACAAGATTATTTGTATTGATGATTTAACTTAAGCCGTGATTCATTACGATGCATCAGTGACTAAGCTAATATATTAAAATGAAGATTCTATTCTATCTTTGCCATAGGCAAAAAAGGTGACGGATATTTTAGGTGACGACTCATAATTTCCCAGGATCTACTACGGAAGGTTTTTTTTTTATTTCTTACTAGCTTCTGCCCGCGGCTTCGCCCGCGTAAAAGGTTACTTTCCTAAAGTTTTTGATCCTCTATTTTTATTTTTGACCGTCGGTAATACAGTGCAACGGTATTACAATACTCAGGGTTGGAACTTCATTACTGGACTGCTAGATGGCGTTGAAGAAGCTAGATTTTGAGATTTTTTGACAAACAATTTTTTTATTTTTCATATAAAAATTTTGATTTTTTTTTTAATAAAAAGTATCCTATGTTACCTTTTAATACCTCCAAGAATATGTGTACAATGTTTCATGATGATCGGTTGAGTAGTTTTAGCGTGAAAGCGTAACAAACAAACTTACATTCACATTTATATATTAGTAGGGATGGTGGCAAACTAGCAGACAGCACACCTGATGGTAAGTATCACTGCCGCCCATGTCCCTTTGCGAATGGTATAGCTAGGCCGCTGCCTACCAAAACAAACCCCGAACCCACTCCAGTTGGGCTTCCGGCTCTCTCGCTCACCGAACGAAGCGCAATAGTACATTGCCATTACTCAGACGTTGATGTTCTGCTCAGTGTGGTACTACCCCGGACGGACCGGCCCGCGGCTGTAGACAGAGAACTGTCAACAGCGTGGTCCTAGCACTATTAAACGTTAACGTTAGCAACTTATAACATTATAATATCTGGATAATAATTTATTTTTAGTGTGTTTTGAAGATATATTTAAATATAATAAAAGTAATAATTAAATAATAATAAAAAAAATTAAAAAGACAAAGAGTACCGAATCCGAACCGGCCTCGATTAGACTGCTCGATTGAGGTGTCTTAATGACAGTGTCAAAATTTGTCTTCATATTTTAATAGTTGTCAGGACTTTGACGGGAATTTGTAAACATCATGTGGTGCTCTTGTATTATATTCGATATCTTAGTGTTTTAACGTGTTATATTAGATAATTTTGATGGAATTTTATGTAATGTGATGCGTGGAACTACTGGGATGTAATGAATATCATATAAAAGTGATTTACAACGTTTTCATTTTCCATCAAAATTCCCACAAGATACCATTAACAGTGTGGCCATTGCACTGTTAATAGCGACAATTTGACTTAGACAATGACTAACCTGAAAGACTAAAAACGTGAAGATATTTATAACTAGTTATTGGCGAAATCCTGTACACGCCATTTAAAAAAAAAAAAATAATAGTTGTCAGCCAACGCAAAATTATATTTTTTTCATTAAAATAATAAAAATATTGACAAAATAATATTTTTCGACAAATGAAACTTAGCTAGATCGATAAGTCGTCCCCGGAAACATCTGCATGCCAAATTTCAAGAAAATTGTTGATGCCGTTTCCGAGATTCAGAAAATATATGTATATATATATATATATATATATATATATATATATATATATATATATATATATATATATATACAAGAATTGCTTGTTTAAAGATATTAGATAGATTAGATAGATGGTGTTGCCCAAATGCAAGAGTCTCGCAGTGCTCCCTTAGACAGCGTTTTACGATTAATTTGACAAAGAAAGGATTGTCAACATTTTGTATTCTTAATACCAATCATCATCATTTCAGCTCATATATGTCCCACTGTTGGGCTCGAGCCTCTTCCATAGTGGGAGGGAAATTGACCTACTATACCACGCTGGTCAGACGTGTTGGTATGTATCGAGTTTTTCTTCTCTCGCATAGATGTTATATGCGTTTTATATCCCTTAGTCGTCTCGTACGATCAACCACGGGTAAGATAAGGGGTGGTGAATTGTATTCTTACTACGTCACCACACGGAAAGAATTACGAAACGAATCACGGAAATTCTTAATATCAATACACGGGGAAATAATTTGATGTTATTTTAAACAGTCTCATGATAGATAGGTGTGATTATAGCGCCCCACTCCCGTTAAGTGGTATGTACCTAATTATTGATAGTTGTACAGTTATTGCCACTAGATGAATGGAATTTCATTAATTTGTTGGATTTTTCATTTCTATCAAAACAAGTGACTCTGTGTTATTCTTACAGCGAGAGTTGCAATACTTGTGAGATTTGGGCACACAATAAAGGAAAATCTTGAAACTAGGAATGTTACGGATATGTATTCAGGTCAATTACTTGGGATCAACGCAATATGTAATCGTACATATTGTAAAAGTTATTGGCAATAGTTTTATGACCAACCTTATTAGGCGCCATTCATAAATTATGTAAAACGTTTTTGGTGTTGAATGAATATTATAACTTCTTACTATAGGCAACATTCTTACTATAACATTTTTCGTGTGGTGACGGAGTAAGAATACAATTCACCAACCCCTATGTTACCCGTGGATGATTGTACGAGACGACTAAGGGATATAAAATGCATATAGCATCTGTGCGAGAGAAGGAAAACTCAAACAAAACCCTATACCCATACGTCTGATCAGCGTAGTATACTAGGTCAATTACCTTCCCATTAAGTAGGCAGCTCGAGGCCAACAGTGGGACATATATGAGCTAAGATGACTATAGGCAGGAGGGGAGCATGGGGGAGGTTGTATTGTGAATCTGACATTACAAACTGTGATAGATTGATTTAATAACAAGATTAATGTTATTGAGTTAATGATACTTATAATAAGAAGATTGTAATAAAATATATTTTCAGAATAAACGGAGTTATATTTGATTAATAGGGCATTTTCTTACAAAAAATCTTATTAAGGGGCATTAATTGCAATCTTATGATGTCTTACGGTAGCGGGGAGATGGCCAAATATTCTTCAAAATCCCTTACGTAATTTATGAACGACCCATTATCACGCGAGTGACTTTTAATTATTACACAAATCAGGAAATACCGGTCAAGTTTAATTATCGCATTAAATAATTATAATTATTGTTAATATAAATCTATTTAAGTTTTTAACTAATTACATACATATAGCGTTTATATTTATTTAGCGTGGCGTAACTGCGTAAAGGTCACCGACCGGCCGCCATCTTGTTGTGAATCACCGGCAAAAGGCGTTAATTTAAAATTTTTATGCGAATTTAAAATCACTTTTATGCGAATATAAAATATAATGAATAACTTATTTTATTCGTGTGGTGACGGAGTAAGAATACAATTCACCATCCGCTATCTTACCCGTGGCTGATCGTAAGAGATATGAAACGCATATAACATCTATGCAAGGGAAGAAAAACTTGAAACAAAACCCTATACCAACACGTCTGACCAAGGTTATTACAGAGATTTATATCTACCCGCTACAGTATCAGCAAAGAGTAAAGTTATTAAACTGAAAAAGAGTGGCAACTCCATGATAAAATATGCATGTATGGAAGGTGCTGCTACCCAGAGTTTACGCGGTGAACTAAAGTTGAAGTGATATATATACATATCTACATGTGTATGTGTAATTATATAGAATTTTCTTTTACTATGAAAGCTACCCTGAAATATAAAAAAAACATATCAGCTGATAACGAAGCAATAATAATATCAGCTTAACAATGAAAATTGAGATAATTTTCAGAAAGTACATCAATAACCGTAAATAGATTGATGACAATAAGTACCTACGCTAGGAACAAAAAATAATAATTCTCCGTTGTCAAACGTTTGACATACAGGACAAAATGGCAGCCGTTAAGTTTGTACAAACAATCTGTAGGCGGCGCGACGGTCAGTAAAAATAAGTAATGTTTTAAGTGTGCCCCCCCAGAGTATCAGTTAGTAAATTTTGACCCACATTTTTAACACAAATTCATTGCCAGTAAAAAAATGATTCTATATATAAAATTTTATATTGTTTATGATCAGTTATTATTAAACATTTAATCTATAGTAATTATTATATAGTGGCAATAAGCTAAAATTAAAAGACTAACAAATCTATTAGGCTGCCAACGGATCGGAACACGGCCACATTGAGAAATATCTGGCAAGAAAACTTAGAACTCCTAAATGTTAATTATTTATTATGTAAGAAGAAAGGAGTCTTCGATTATTATCAGTAAAATCATTATTATTTTGGGTTGTATATAAATCACTACAGGGTTCGAATCTGCCCCACAATAGGAGGGCAAATGACCTACTAGTCATACGTATCCTCCATATATGGCTATATTTCGATTTTTGGCGGCCACGGTGTGGTCACACCCCATTAAATCTGTCCGGAGTAACAAAGTGTGCGACCCCATAGACCCGCCTTACATATATCTATCTACACCATGTGAGCGGGCCACCGGTACAAGGTCTTTGTTTTCGGCGGACCGTAAGGCGGTTTACCCTCGCGGGTATCTTCTCGACTCAACGCCCGGATAGTTCGATCTGTCTCATCACGGCAACGTCCATATTATATTCCTTAGTCGTATTTTAAGACACCCATAGCCATAAACAGAAGATAATGAATCATCACCTCACGGAAAGTCAGTTAAATACTGTCTCTCAAGAAAAGTGAGACCAAGACATATTTCTTTTAATTGCCTTTTGAAGGAAGATGAGCAAGCAGCCCAAAAATAGAACTATTTCGAAAACGGCGGGATGGAAAACATGCTAAGGTCGTTGTCCATTTTTGCTGCCATCATCATTATTCTTTTGCTCTTATCCAAATTACTTGTGGCCATGCAATATTCTTCTTACATCCTATACATTGCAAAAGTTATTGACTATAGTTTTATGATCGTCCGCCTGTCTGATATCAACACTACTTGTGAATGAAATTGTTGACCAAACAGCATCAGGTCTCTTGGTAGTCTTTTACGACATCCAATAGCAAATTAAGAGTTGGTAATATTCCTAGCCGCATCCACACAGCAATTTTTGCTATCAATATTAAAATAAATGCCTAAGTTTTTGAAGATATGATTATTAATTTCCAATTGAAATCTTCTATCAGAGTAAAGAAGATAGGTGAATGGCGAACATGAAAGGGACAACGTAAGACGTCTCCCCATTTGTAAACTTCGAAAAGTGAAAGGGAATTGCTAAATGTAGATACATTGGAAAAACTTTTGTCCAGCTTTGGACCTCTACGGTCTGATATAATCAAAAATTAAAATATGGAAGCCAGGTATAGAGTAAAAATAATGAAACTAAACAGAGATACTTATCATACTTTTTTTTTTCAAACATATTTTTAGATGTTACATCAAAACAGCCAAAACACATGGGTAAACGACCGCGGCTGACCGTACGCCTTTGCAAGGACGTTCTATTAAAAAGTTAACGACTAAAAAAAATACATATTTGCTCTATAGATTCACTGCAGCGTGTTCTATTTGTTTTGCATTTAGCTAGTGTTGTATTATCGATTTAAATAAAATACGCAACATATTGATAAAAAAAATCACTAAAGAATTACAAATTATTTATACGTATAGATATATAATGTGTTTGGGAAACTTAGGAGGATCTTCTTGTCCAATATTCCGCAGTGTCTGAAAACAAACGTTTATAACCAGTGTGTGTTACCAGCGATGACTTACGGCACTGAAACGTGGTCTCTAAATGTCGGCCTCGTAAAAAGAACTCGGTCGCTCAGCGTGCTATGGAGAGGGGTTATGCTCGGTTATGCTCTACGCGAAAAAATCCGGAATACGGAAATCCGTAGAAGAACGGTTGTAACCGACATAGAACCGAAGAATTAGCACGTTGGAATGCCAATGGGCAGGCCACATCGCTCGTAGAACCGACAACCGTTGAAGAAGAAAGGTTCTCGAGTGGCGACCACGAATCTGACAACGCAGCGTAGGACGACCCCCACTAGGTGGACTGACGACATTATAAAAATCGCAGGAAACTATTGGATGTACAGGGCCGTTTTGAGTGGCATTCTCGTGGGGTAGATCTACGTCCAACAGTGTACGTGGTGTAGTGAGTCAATTTCCCTCCTAATATGGAGGAGGCTCGATTCGAGCAGGGAGACATATTGATGATGATACTCCGAAAATCCATTATAACGCTTGAATATCAAAATTTATTTCCAAAAAAAGTACTACAGTAGAGGAACGTCGGTTATCCGAACGTCGATCAGCCGAACGACCGCTTATCCGAACTTCTACGCCCGTCCGACCAACGCGTGCCTCAACTACACAACAAAATTGGTAAAAGAGAGAAAACATTATTGCTGTTTGATAACCAACATCAAAGGTCATGTATCTTCCACATAACGTGTCTTCATTATTAAAGTCCATGGATTAAAGCGTTATTGAGACTATCGAACGGTATTATAGGAAAGAATGGTTACGTAAATTGCTTTTGAAAAAGAAGAGTAGATTTTTTTGAAGTGAGACTTCGTTCCGCGCATATGGTATTCATTCATCTGTACGTAAATATGTATGGCTGAATCAATACAGTTCGATTATCCGAAAATATCAGTTTTCCGAACACCCATGTCCCCAATTAATTCAGATAATCGACGCTCTACTGTATTTACGAAAAAAAATTCCTCTCCTACGGTCTACTCGCCCTCCGTCTTACGAATTTTCGATCAGGTCACGTGTCCTAACGCGAGTTTAACATTTTTTACCCATCCCAAAAAAGTGCACAACGCCGCTAAAGAAATTTTTGCTGCAAAAATAAATCAATCTAGGCTAAGAATGTCCAAATATTTGAACATTATCTTAGAGAATCCTAGAAAATCAAAGCAATTTGCGGCAAATGTACACTCTTTTTACACGCATCTCAATATTCAAACGGAGCTCAGGATCCTCCTTTTTCTCCATAATAGAAGGGAAAATAACCTACTATACAGTGGAATTTTTCCAACTCCTGTTATTTTTCTTTCCTAATTTTTGTTGCGAGATCCAAAACAGTTAAAAGTGTTTCCCGTGGCTTCCCGAGGGTTAAACCTCGATGTCTTATACAGAGACCATTGTAAATCCTGGCTTACAGGAGTTACAGTGGTGGGAATGTGTGATGGGATTACTCCCAAAGACAAATACCACGATGGTCAGACGGTTTATTTAAAATTTACATTCTCCCATAGTATATTCCACCTACTCGTACGTCCCCGAGCCATGTTTTACTATACAAAAGTGGGTGCTATTCTTACTCCATCATCACAGAAGAAAAAGAGCAGTAAAATTAAATACAATATCAATTAAAATCACGTTGTTTATAAATTATATAAATTTAACAATACAGGTTAACAAATTAACCTTCAAACCCCACTGAAGCCTACAGAGAGGCTTCAGTGAAATGCCTTTTGTTCAAAATTAGGCCAAGCTTATTTCAAGTTTAAATAACAATTTTAAACGGTCGCAACTTCTAAGATTTCCTAAAATTTTCCATAGCAAAATGAGCAATGGAAAAATCCATTGCTTGAACATGAAAGTTGAGCTATTTTGTATACGTATAAGAATGGAATGGAATAATTTATTAATTATGATAGGTTAACGCTTCTAGGGCTAGCACGCCCCTATGTAGGCCGTGGTAATACGTGTAGATTATAGGGCCACATGAGTCCGATTTAGACGGGTTATTGTGTGGCTAAAAGTAAGCGAAAGCTTAAAAAAACAGACATATTCTCTCTTTAGTTCTTAAACGGTTTTATATTTAGCTTACTCCGTTTGTTTTTTTCTTTTTTCTTGGGTCAAATTTAGTAATTATAATTTCACGCTCTTCCGGACAACCGATTGGTCTCAAATTTGGTATACGCCTTTGGTTCCGGTGACAATACAATTATGTATGCTAAAATTTATTGTAAATTCAAGATGGCCGCCGCTACAGAATGGCAGATAACCTATTTTTTTTTAATCCCATCAATATGGATATCAAATGAAAGAGCTTGACAAGTAGAATACAATGCACTATACAAAATCAAAATCTAAGATGGCCGCCGCTACAAAATGGCGGATAATCTATTTTATTTTAACTTTTAACTTGATATCTCCCTCTGTGAACTATTTCTTTATTAACTATGTTTTTATTCCTGAAGGGTCGTACTTATTGCTTGACTGCACAGATGACGTAGTGGTTAAGATACCAACCTTCCGTTCCAGTGCCGAGGGTTCGATTCTCACACAGGACAATACTTTGTGCGATCCACAAAATGTTGTTGTGAGTCTGGATGTAATTTGTCTGCGTTAATTGCATGTTTGTAAAGTCCCACCGAAATACAAGGATTATTTCGTTACTTGTAGGGTGGTGTCTTTTTTATAAAACAAAGTTGTCCCCGTGAAAAGTCTCCATAAATCGCATTTTCATCTTACTCAGGAAAGCCTTCTTTAGTGGTAGGACCACGCTGTTGACAGTTTTCTGTCTGCAGCTGCGGGCCGGTACGTCCGGGGTAGTACCACACTCTCGCAGAAGATCGACGTCTGAGTAATGGCGCTTCGTTCGGTGAGCGAGAAAGCCAGAAGCCAACAGGTGAATTCGGGGGTTATTGGTAGGCAGCCGCCTAGCTATAGCTTTAGTATTGCAGAGGTTCATGGGCGGCAGTAACACTTACCATCAGGTGTGCTGCATATTCGTATGCCACCATAAGCAATAAAAAAAGATCTAAATCTCATAATTGGCTTAGAATACTATATTATTCTAATAATGAGGCAAGCAAGAAGATTTATAAGGATTCTCTGAAGAAGATGAGCCCTTCAATTAAAATACACTTATAAAAGAGTGGACCCTCGTGTCCATCTATGATGTAATATTGATGTGGTATTTAGCTCAAGTTTGGCTATGGCGATTTGGCGATAGTCAAACGCCGTTGTCAAAACATGCGACGGGACAAAGCTCGTTTTGTCTCACACTTCTTTGAGATATCAATCAACGTAAGTCTCTATGCACACTATTTATAAAATGGAGTGAAAAGTTAATGTGGTTTCCATTATTTACGTTTGTTCAATTCATAAAAGTATGCAATTTTTCATCAATGTTTTCTTATGATGTTATCAGGTAAAATTATTGTCCGTAAAACGACTTTAGGGCCGTCCAATCACGTGAGGTTTGAAGGGGCACAACTCTGTAGTAAGATATCACGTGTATTTATTGTTTCGTCAAACACTGCGATTTCTAAACTTAAAAGCGGCGTGTAGTGTGACTTTGACTTGCCGTTGTCAGGCAACGAACGAAGTTTAATGTAGGTGATCTGTATAAAGACCTTTTTTGCGAAGTATAAATAGCAAAAAACCGAGAATATAATGAGCTGTGGGCTACTTCTTTGTAGGTACTAAAAATTCACGTGATCTTAGTGGGGGAGTGGGGGTCCTAGTCTTAAACCTCACCACGTATCACCAAAAGGGAGAAGGGGTTAAAAAAATGCTAAAAAAAGATCACGTGATTAATGGACGTCCTTTTTAGAGACAAATCATTTCTATTTTTTAATTCGAACCAGTAGTTTATGAAATTAGTGCGTACAACCACTTTTTTTTCTAGCAAGGTGGACCATGGATGTGGTCGCGCCCCGGCAAATCGGTCCGGGGCGACAGAAGAGGCGGCGCGCAACCCCATGGACCCACCCTGCAAACACCTCTCTTCGCCGTGCGAGCGGGCCACCGGTACCCGATCTAGTGCGTACAACCAAACAAACTCTTTATAATATTATGTATAGATAAATAGTTTATTTTTAAAACTGTAGATGATTACATTCGTCCAACAATAACTGGGTTAATAAAGCGAGTGCCATATTATAAATAAAATAACTAGTACACAATATTAAAGCTCGCTACAATGAAAGTTTGCGTGACGTCTCTTTGGATAATAAAATTCGCATTATTTCCTATGGTTTTTAGCAAATAACTGTTTTTCTTTTGTGTTTTCATTATCATAACGGTTTCTAATGTTTACGCGAGTATTAAACATTTGAAATAAAACTACTTTTATGGATTCTATCGCGTTTGTATTTGATTTTTATATTCCCGACGTTTCGAACATTTTGAGGGCGTCCATTAATTGCGTGAGGGAATCCTAGGGGTCGAGCAGAATCTTACTAAATCTCACTTTTTTATAGTCTTGGCAAATATCACGTAATTTATTTTAGCAGAAACTGGTGCAAAAGTGCGTGAACGATAAGTTAAATGAAATTAAAAACTCTTTATACCGAAGTACTAGGTTTGAAAAATTTCACGTGAGATTTGGGAAGGGGGTAGGGGATCGAGAAAAATCTTACGACATCTCACCATTTCGTCAAAAAAACCTCAAAAATGCCTCACGTAATTAATGGACGCCCCCTTTACAGTGATCATGGTCACGGGAGGACTGAGGTGTCTTACGTCCAAAAGTGATCGTTATTACAGAAATTTATATCTACCCGCTACAGTATCTTTTATTAAAAGTTTGACCCACATTTTAATACAAATTTATTGCCAGTACAAAAAAAGAATGATTCTATATGTAAAAAAAATTATATTGTTTATGATAAGTTATATGAAAAAAGAAAAAAAAAGCTCATTTCACTAAAAATAATATATATATATATATATTTATTTACATTTATTAAAACTGTTCAGTGAAGTATTATCTCACGTCAGAAAGTGAAAGGTGCGCAGAATAGGTTGCGCACCAAAAACGTAACGAGATCATTCGATCACTAGATTTTACTCCTCAAATTTTTCTCATACCGGGCGCCTTATATGAAAATCGATTCTTAAGGAGTAAACTCCAAAAAAAATTGGAGTAAAAGATTTAAAAAAATTTAAAGAAATATATACCTACATACAAAATTAACGTTAAAACGTAGTTCCTCATCACTATTCATAGTTATGGACAAAATATCTGTTTCTTCATACTAGTCTTTGTATGTCATTAAATTAAATCGTCGCCTTCAACAGTGCCATCGCCACATTGGTAACGATATTTTCTGGGAATTTTGATGGAAAAACTAAAACATCTGTAAAGCACTTTTATATTATATACCCCATTTAGCACTTTCTCCACATCACGTTACATAAAATTATTTAATATAACACCGTGCTATGTTTTAATGCGTTATATTAAATAATTTAATATATTCTAAGATATTAAATATAATACAAAACTACCACATGAATGAAGCTTTCATGTTCCCGCCAAAAAAACCTAACAAGCAATTTTGCTCACACAGTGTCGTATTCGACACGTTTAGCGATCGTAGTAAGTTTCTCAGAACATTAATGGCTAATACCATGGTATGAAATTAAGTCGATTTAACGAATCCCACAGGCAAGAAAGGCTCGACAACAAATGAGTGATTATATGATGAAAACGTGATGCAATTTAATAATAATTCACAACGCCATCTATCAACGCATATGTTAACAGCACTTAATTATACTTCGAAAATTTAATATAACAACTAATTATTATTTCATCATTATTATATGATATTCCATTATTTTACAAACATATAATTAATAGACCCAAATTACATTCAGAATTAGAGAAATTGTGAATAGCACAAAAAAATTGTATTATCTATGAATTAAAACATTTGGTAAAATACAACAATTTTTTTTATGGTTACTAAGACCTTTAAGCCAAATATTTGTTTATAAATTAACTTCATTTAAAGTCATCGTCCACCAGTAAGTCAAATCGTCACCTTCAACAGTGCCATGGCCACGCTGTTAAAAACATTTTTAGGAATTTTGGTGGAATATATTTGGTATAATATGTAAGGCACTTTTATATCATATTCATAACAACTCGGTACTTCCTAAGCATCAGATTACATAAAATGCCATCAAAATTAATTAATAAAACACATTAAAACACTAAGATATTGAATATCATACAAGAGCACCCAATGACGCTTTTATTTTCCCTCTAAAACTCGATAATGGTCTTTTTTTTGGTTCTTTTCGTCCATTTGGACAGGTAAAGGGAACAAAGCCCATACAGCCAAGTCTTCTTTAATATTTTTCTTATATTACGTAATATTTCTTCATATTGTGTAGTCTTAATAGTCATTGTCTGTAAGTCAAGTTGTTACCATTAATTGGGCATTGATAACCAAATCAATGGTTTATTTAGGAATTTTGGCAAAATATGAAAATACACTTAAACCACTATTATACCATATTCACTACACTTTAGTAATTTAACTGTATCATATTCCATAAAATATCAGCAAAATTATTCAATATAACACTACAAAACACTGAAGTAATGAATATAACACAAGAGCGTGACATGACATTTTCACATTCGCACCAAAACTCCCATTTAATTATATCATAGACTATTTTTTTTTTTATAAGGCTTGAGAAACAGAACCCTTTGGCAATATATCATGACAGAATAAAACGCTAATTATTCCCTTATTATGGAGAGCTTACATTGAAACATTGGACAAATGTATCAAAGAACCTATTATTATAAATTACAACAGGATGAAAGGACCTTATCGAAAGGACTATCCATTATAAAAAGAGTAAAATGGCAATCAAATATTTTTTTCATTATAAGTTTACTTTCTGTTTGATGATGAAATATGAATACAATTTACCACTCCATATCTAGCATATTCATTTAGGTAAAGAGAACTAAAAGATATTATATGCAGATAACATCTATATAAGAGAAGGAAAACTCAAAAGAAAACCTTATACCAATCTGTTTGACCAAAGCGGTGAAGTAGGTACCAAATTCCCGCCTATTGTGGAGGAGGCTCGAGCTCAATAATCGGATATATATGAGGTGAGAAAAAGAGGAAGATAGTAAGGTTAATCCAAAGCTGTGTGGTAGCGGCTATGAATACTACCAAACCCTTACTTTGCTCATGAATGTCAAAAAAGATGACTAAGAGACTTATAACAACCTAGGCCAACTCCATCTGATGCCTTTTGGTCAACAATTACATTCCTAAGGAGGGTTGATGTCTGGCAGGCGGCCAGTTATATAACTTTTACAATATGTACTATGAAAGAAGAGTACATATTGTATCGACCCTGAGTAATCGGGATAAGAGTAGGAGAATGATGAGTAAGGTTAATCCAGAACCTTTTCCATTCAGCTATCCATCAGCTTACAGACAAAATAGGTCTCATGCTGTTATCCCCATGAATAAGGGGTAGGGATCATACAAGTTTTCTATTAAAAGACTGTCACCTATTCTTCAGGCCGTATATATGTCATATCATGTTGTTCTACACTATGTCCTCTGAATAGATAAGAGGCCATTCATAAATTATGTAAGACGTTTAGGGTTTTTGACTGAATATTATAACTTCTCACTACTTCTGCAGAGGGTAGTGAACCTGACATTACGTAAGATATGATAAGTTAAAAATTATTAATTTTAGTCAAAACTGTGATAGATCTATAAGATTAATGTTATTGCAGTGAATTAAAGATATCTACTTGTAGTAAGAAGATTGTAATAAAAGATATTTTCAGAATAAATGGTTATATTTGATCAATAGGGACTTTTCTTACAAAAATTCTTGTTAAGAGGCGGAGTCATTGCAATCTGTCTTACGTTAGGGGGGGGAAGGGGCCAAAGTACTACTTGCAATAAAAACTTATAGATTTCATTACCTATATTTTTTTCGAGAATAATCGACATTTCACGTCACTATTGTAATATGTCAAAACGGCCATCATAGCATGCCGCAACTGTAATGAAAAAATAATCGCCGATTGCCAATATTTGCAACATTAAGTTATTAATATTAGTAAACTATATGTATAAGTATATAAACTTTAAGTATAACCACATAAAAAAATTAACAGAATAGTAAATATTAATTATTTATCATTTGTTACATTTTTAACTAAAAAAATTCAAATTTAATAGTAGGTTTATTAATTTTATATTTATCACCTATATTAATAAATAGTTTAATGAATAGCTGGCAGAATGGGTATAACTATCGAATGGTTTTACAGTCTGAATGGACTTAAAGCCTCGGTCACATCCATCTAAAAAGTTAAAAAATTTCAATGTAGTTAATAATTTGCCCTTTCAATTGACAGAAAAATTGTCAAAAAAATACAAAATAGTTAAAATGCATAATTAACTCTTAATTAATTAGGTATATCTATTGCCAGAACAGCTATGATTATTTATATTAAACTTAATTAATTCCCCAAATAGTATGTAAACATTAAGTTTTTATTATTTAATTATAAGGGAGTTAGTTAACCCTTGCAATATTAAATTGAAGAATAATGAATAAAATCATCGCTAATATTTTAATAAAATTATATATACCTACCTATAAAACACTACAGAATTTTTAATGACGATATTTTGTTTTTAGAAAGATTCCAATAAGAAAAGAAAAACAGCGGTAAAAGTAGGCCCATTTGTTAGGCAGGGTTATTTAATAAAGTCAAAATATAAACTTTTAATTTTGAAGTACTTATTATGTATAACAAAAGACTGTTTATTTTCCTCTAAAAAACATATTGTAACCTCTAAACGCAATGGTTAGGTTAAAAATTATAACAAAATATGTTATTTACAAAGACTGCTGTAGCAAAGGTGCGATTCGCTCCGTTACCTCCTATAACGGAAGATAATCCACGAAAACAGGTAAAAGCACTTGGAAAAACAGCAAAGGTTCACTGTTGTTGCAACGTTCCACTTAACACAGAGTAACACAGATAATACACTTAATATTGTACAAAGTTCACATGTAATACGTAATTTAGTTCGCGATTTTAATATTTAACATAATAAGAAGGTAATTGACACTGTATTTGATTAAATAATATCAAATAACAAGATCATACCACTTCGAAATCGGTTTGTGACTGACTTCGTCACGATCGAACACAACGTGAAAAGCACACGTCATGCACAATTATAAAGCAAGACAGAGCTATAGGTAAAAAGAAAAAGAGCTATCATTGTAAAGATAACATTCGACTGATTACAAAAGTATACTTTGCACCTAACAATTGTTTGGTTAAAATTGTTAAAAATTAGAAGTGCTAATTGAAACAGCAAGAAATTATTTAGATTATTTGCATTTATATATATTGAAATCCTAAAGTGAACAGCTGATTATAAAGCGCCATCTCTTGTGGAGTAGTTATATTAAATCTTAAGATAATTAATGTAATAAAAACTAGATGGCAATATAATACTTATTTTATTGTTGTATATATCTATAATGTGAAAATACAATTTTGGGCCACAAGTTACCTTAATCATTTTAGTGTTTCAAAGATTAACTTTAAATAACTTTAAGAGCTTTATGTGTAATATAAAGCAAAGAAAATATGATGCAATAAATAGAAAATAACAATGCTTTATATATGTTTTTATATACTTCTAAAACTCCGAAAAAAAATTTCAATGATGCGAAAGCAAACTTTATTAAAGAAGAAAATGCCTTTCAGTATCTTATCAAGTCACTTTTTGTATAGTGAATTGATTATTGATTGTTAATTTAAAAGCACTTTTTATTTATGATTACTTTTTAAGCAAATTCAAAACGTTTCTGATTCTCTTCCATCAACGCTGTAAAGTGTTCGGTAAATCGGGCAATTAAAAATCAAATGCAAACGCGATAAAATCCATAAAACTGTATTATTTCAAATTCAAATGGATTTTTGACTATAACAAAATTGTAAAACTGAAAAAGTAGTCTCACTGCGCATCCGATAAGGACTTTTATATATTATAGATTAAAAATGTATCAATAGAACACATAAAAACAAGGTTTTAAAAATATATTTAATCTGAAGGAAGGTGGAGTCAAGAGTCTCCGAAACCGTCGAGCGTGTATGAAGAGAATTATGAATGTTGAGGAAGCGAGTGAAGTATGCAAGGATAGAGTTCTCTGACACTCTGTTCTCTCTGCCTACCCTGCAAGGGATATGGCGTGATGAAATGTATTTACCTATAGTACGAGGAAAATTTACACCTAGTTAGGTATGTTAGCTGACCATTAACCTATGTATAGTTTGAATAATGTAGGTAAATGTATAAATTATTATAAAATAAAATGATTCATTTTTACTATTTGTATTATTAGATAGTCTTACAACTTTATCACTGATGGGTAAGTAAAAGTATTTTTTTATTTTTTTTTTATTTTGGACCACTCGGTTTGAGTATTTGCCATTTACATGTGAACGAAGTTAAGTAATGTAATATTTCTTCATATTGTGTAGTCTTAATAGTCATTGTCTGTCAGTAAGTCAAGTCGTTACCACTAATCGGGCGCTGATAACTAAATCAATGCTTTTTTTGGGAAATTTGGCAAAATATGAAAATACATGTAAACCACTATTATACCATATTCACTACACTTCAGTACTTTAACTGTATCATATTCCATAAAATACCAGCAAAATTATTCAATATAACACTAGAAAACACTGAAGAAATGAATATAATACAAGAGCGTGACATAACATTTCCATATTCGCGCCAAAACTTCAAAAAGTAAAAGTACAACTCCACCATTGGATTTTAAAGTTTTTTTTTTTTCAAGGCTCTGTGCTAAGGAAATAATCCTTGTATTGCGGTGGGACGTTACAAATATATAATTAACGCAGACAAATTACATCCAGATTCAGAACAATAATTAGTTGTTCGCACAAAGTATTATCCTACATGGGAATCGAATTGGTGCAGGCACGGTCGGTATCTTAACCATTATGTCATATGTGCAGTCAAGGCTTCTAAATTTTAGTTACGTTATAAATGACGTATGGCAATGAGATGTTTTTTTTTAAGATAATTAATATCGAATAGAATTACAATTATATGTAGCACTAAAGTCGATAAGACTGACACATAATATTTAAATATTATATAAGTAATAATTTTTTAAACGAAATATGTATTGTTCTATATAAAAAAAAAATAGATACATTTTGAATGATAATTTAGGCATAATGAAAATTGTGCTTTAATGAATTCTCTTTTTTTTTAATCTCTCTCACAGCATGGTAAGCAGAGGTCTGCATATTCATATAAGCACTACGTAATAGAGGGAGCTTATCGCCATCTATCAGTCAGTTGCAAAATTAATATTAAAACAAAAAATCGAATTAGGTTTTATTCGTTAAATTTTCTGTTGATATTTAATTACTTCATTTATTCATTAGTTTATGAGAGATGTGGTATTTATAAAAGAAAAAAAAAAAAAAAACTTCTCGTCTCATCTGCAGTCCTTATTTGTCCCCCACTGTTGAGCATAATAAGTCTATTTCATAAAAATAATGATGGATATTTAAGTTCAAACTCAAATTTATTTATCATTTATAATTCCTGAGGCCAAGGGCACTTACATATTATCTGTTTTAATATTTTAAATTACAACAATAAACGCCCACAGGATCGGCAAGTAACCGCTACTGAGAAGATTCGGCAATAAACTCAGCGGGTTTGTCTATTATTATTGAAGTGAAACATTTTTATCGACGTATGGGAGAAATTTTATATTATTATAACGTTTTTTTTAAGCGCCATCTTTATTTTGAAGTGAAACTTCTTTGCACGCATGAGGGTAACATTTTTACAGATGAAACGTGGCACGAGAGAGAGAGAGAGAGAGAGAGAGAGAGAGAGAGAGAGAGAAAGATAATACACGCTATTGGTTGATGTATGTAAACGAGATTTAAAAATTACTTTGCCAAAGTTTCACTTCGGATATGTGTACTTTGTATGGACACATTTTTTATTATTTCTTTACTGACATTTTTATAAAAAACATACAACGTGTTTAGTAAGACTTAGCTCCAGTGTAATGACCTTCGAACCTCGATATAATGTAAAACATTATGGCGAGATCACACATCCCACAATTTTAATAATAGCTAACTGTATTCTGATCAAATAGGTAAAATATATCCAAGTGGTAGGACTCTGTTGTTGACAGTTCTCTGCCTACAGTGCCGATTTCGTTCGGGCTAGTACCGCAATCTCGCAGAAGATCGACGTCTGAGTAATGGCAATGTGCTATTGCGCTTCGTTCGGTGAGCGAGAGAGCCGGAAGCCTAACTGGGTGTGGTTGGGGTTTGTATTGGTTAGCAGCGGCCTCTTGGTATTTTAAAGGTCCATAGGCGGCAGTGACACTTACCATCAGGTGTGCTACTTGCTTGTTTGCTACTATAAGCAATAAAAAATATGGCATTGCGTTTTATTTCTAGTTTTGGCTTAGGTATAGAAATATAATCTCCGTTCATTAATCATTATTTTAGATATCCAAAGGATAAAGAAGTGACGTATTCTTAATCATCATAAAAGTTATATTTAAAATTAGAAAATAATTTATTATCACAAAAAAATACTCGGCGCTAAATGTTGCTGGTTAAACAATTACGCCATCTGTATCTATCTGTCTGTATCTATTAATAAATTAATCTATTAATAAATCTGTCTGTATCTATTAATAAATTAACATCGATTCTACAATAGTTTTAACTTAAAAACGTCACAATACAAGAATATGAACAACTTAAACATGTTATGCTAGGCGTTCGTATTTTTTAAAATAAAATCATAGTGCTGTATAAATTATAATTTCACGCCATCTATCGTCACTTTAAAGAATCACTTCGAATGATCATTCGTATTCATCCTATGACCATTGTAATTCACCATTAATTCTATTTGCGTATTCGATACTGACCTATGATCTTTAAATAAAGACTATTAAATAACAAAATGTATGTTTGTCAGTAAAATAATAAGTTTTTTAACCATAAAAAAAACATGTATTGATAGTTTAGTTAAGCATTTGACCTTGACTCGATGTGGTTTTTACTTGTTCGCTGAATGTAATGCGCAAAAAGAAAACATATAATTTATAAACGTAATACATAATAAGAGTTTTAGTGATCTGTGTATAATATAGGGTAAGGTATATGTGTATAGTATATATATAGACTTACATATAGACCTGCTTTTTTTATTGCTTATGGTGGCAAAGGAGCAAGCAGCACATCGGATGGTAAGTGTTATTGCCGCTCATGGAATTTTGCTATACCAAGAGTATAGCTAGGCCGCTGCCTACCATTACAAACCCCAAACCCACACAGTTGGGTTTCCAGCTCTCTCGCTCACCGAACGAAGCGCAATAGCACATTGCAATTACTCAGACGTCGATCTTCTGCTCAGTGTGGTACTACCCCGGACGGACCGGCCCGCGGCTGTAGATAGAGAACTGTCAACAGCGTGATCCTACCACTATTAAATGGTGATGATGATATGAAACTATATGTGTGTTTATATAGTTTTAATATCCACCTAATCCTTAACCAGATTAAATTTAAATTTCATGTACTACTTAAATAAATTTTAACTGCACAGGTAGCTGATAAAGGTATATAGTAGCGATGAGACGAATGGTTTTTTTTTCAATTCGAATCAATCGAATTAAAATTATTATTGATTCGAATCACAATTCGAATTGATTCGAATCGTCACGTGGGAGTCGTCAAATCGCGCGATGAATTCGCGAAAGCATTACAGTCGAATTCGTACTCGTATGTCGAGTCATCCGCCTGTTAAGCCGAGTTGGCGAGTTATAACTCGTTTACATTATTATTCATTTTAAATGATTTATACCGTTTGTTGTATTACCAATATTTATAACTACAGGAGCATAGTTTACACGAAATTGTTTCCATCTTCATTTTTATTAAAAAACTCCCAGATCAAACTTTTATTTCCTCTACACGACGCGACGGACGATTTGCAAATGTAATAGGTACGTTAAACGAATCGAATTGTATCCAACCAATTCGTGATTCTTAGAACATTTCATGTATTTTCGTATTTTCTCACTCGTAGAATTCATTCGTTAGATTATTCGACTCCGTATTAGAATGACAGAGCGAATCAACGAATGTCCAATTAAGCCGAGTCGACTGATCGCTGCGCCGCGCCGCAGCGATCGCCCACGCTACGAGTAGGTACGACACGAGTTAACGAATTGATTCGGTTTCGGTCAAAGGCGATTCGAATGAACGAGTCAATAATAGTCTTATTCGAGTTATTCGAATTAAATGATTCGAATTACCCATCGTTAGTATATAGTGGTAAAAATAACTACTTACCTCGATAAGTGTCACTTTGTTACGATTTATAATTTATTATTCTGAGTTTAGGTGTAATTTAGGTCCCCTAATTGTATTTTTATGTGCATATGCATTATAAGGGTTTCCTTTATAAAACCCAATAACAAGCAAAAAATGATTGTCACAAGTGGGGTTCGAACCTACACTTATTGGAAATCCGTTCCAATCGTGCTGCCATTTACATCACCAATTTCAATTCTTGCATCGTATTATATTTTCGTCTTTAAGGAGACGTGTGCCATCTACCCGACAATGTTTACACATTGTACAGGCTTAATACTCAAACTTTGCAGTAAGAATTGTACTATGTATATTGTAAACGATGACACAACTCTGTTATTCAAATTACTAAAATTTAGCATTTAACATGCTTGATCATTTATAAAAAAATCGATTACGAGCGAAAAATTATTGCCACAAGTGGGATTCGAACCCACACATATTGGAAATTCGTCTCAATCGTGCTACCGCTTACTCCACCGTAAGGGTTTCCTTCTTTAATGCCGGCCTCTACTATTAAAAAAAAAACTAAAATTAAAAGTGACAGGTTAACACATTTAACAGGAAACAAGGTCTAAGTAGCCTTGTCCATGTTTTGCTTGCAGTGCGGTAGTGAGGGCGATAACTTAAATTTGGTTCAGTATAGAAAAGGAGCGAATACATCTTTGAGATGTGTTACTAAATTATTGTACACATACTCCTTGACCTATTCAGGATAGACAGAGAACTACAGGAACATACAATGGGAACCTTCCGTAAACCCCATTTCCGTGGTAAACCTATTTTAATATAAGGTTACTTTGACCCAGTGCAACTCACACTTTTTTCTACTATAAAAGATTTGATAATGAAGCCAAAACAAATAGATATTATTTTCTACAACGCTACAAGGCCAAACTGACCTTGTGTTTAACCTTGTAACTATATTTTATACTATGTATAAATAGATATTATATTTTATACTACTTATAGATATATCTTGCTCTTATCACAATTAGTTGTGGTCCCCGCAATATAGTTTTGCCCAAATGCAAGGCCAAGACTCTGCAAGTCTCGCAGTGCTCTCTTAGACAGCATTTTACGATTACTTTGTTAAAGAAAGGATTGCCAACATTTTGTATTCTTAATACCAGTACACGGGGAAATAATTTGATGTTATTTTAAACAGTCTCATGATAGATAGGTGTGATTATAGCCCCACTCCCGTTAAGTGGTATGTACATAATTATTGATAGTTGTACAGCTAGTGACACTAGATGAATGGAATTTCATTAATTTAGTTGTATTTTTCATTTCAATGGGATATGGTTAAAATAAATGAATGTGTTATTCTAACAGCGAGACTTGTGACACTTGCTGGTCTTGCATTTGGGCAACGCTAACGCAATGTGTACTCTTCAATATTTCACCTCCTTATTTTTTGGCGGCGGGCTACTGTACTACATGCTCCGCTCATACGTCCGGGTTGACAGAGAAGCAGCGCACGACCCCGTACAGAACCCCCGTACGGGGGAATTTGCCCTCATCATTACTAATATTATAAATGCGAAAGTTACTCTGTCTGTCGCTCTTTCACGCTAAAACTACTGAACCGATCTAAATGAAATTTGGTACACAGATCATCTAGGGCCTGATAAAGGACATAGGCTACTTTTTAATGCAAAAAAGGGTTGTAAATGGGGATGAAAAGTTGTAAGGACGTATCATTCAGTCATTTTTAAAGCCAGAAGCTTGAAACCTATTTTTGGGCTATTGATTTGATATAAATAAATATGATATTAACATGTTTTAAAAATTTACCCTTAAGGAGTAAAATAAAAATAGGGGATGAAAAACTTTAGGAAAGTCACCTTTAAGCGGGCGAAGCCGCGGGCAGAAGCTAATATTTTAATATTTTTTAGGCAACGAAAAACATAATATTATTCGTTGTTTAAAAATACTGATAAAACAATTTTTTCTTTAAATGAAACCCAGGTAGTTCCGAGCTGTTTCCGAGATTCAGATTATATACCGGGTGTCACAGAGAATGGAGCAGCAGAAGAGTAGTAGGTAATGATGGTAGGAACACATAACAAAAATATGAAAGGAAAATGTCGATTCGTTAATGAATTAGAAGCATTTAAAAAATTTAAATTTTGTCGTCGCTTTAACTTTGAAACTGAATGAAATGTACCAAGTAAATGATAAATAATCTGCTACATACTCATACTTTCTTAAATATTCATTAGAACCTAAATAAATCAATGATTACGTTTGCTACAGTTTGACAAACGTCGCCTTTACAGACAGCTGATGGGTCAATGACCCTTGACATTTTCCCTTCAAATTTTTTGTTATGTGTTCCTACCATCATTACCTACCACTCATCTATCCAGCAGTTCCATTCTCTGTTACACTCGGTATATACAAGAAATGCTAGTGAAATGTAAATTACTGTAAAAACCTGTATTTTAGAAACATTCTGGGTGTTATTGGTAAATCTGTAGATTTACCCACAGGTGTTAATAAATATTAGGTATTTAAAAACGACGTCAGACATGTCATTGGACTTTTATCATTAAGGAGTATACCCATTATATGGTTTCACAATTATGATCGTGACAGAAAAGCATCAGAAACTAAAATTGTAAGCCATGGTCTTTACTCTGTAACGAACAAAGAGTAAAGTTATTAAACTGAAAAAGAGTGGCAACTCCATGATAAAATATGCATGTATGGAAGGTGCTGCTACCCAGAGTTTAGGCGGTGAACTAAAGTTGAAGTGATATATATACATATCTACATGTTTATGTGTAATTATATAGAATTTTCTTTTACTATGAAAGCTACCCTGAAATATAAAAAAAACATATCAGCTGATAACGAAGCAATAATAATATCAGCTTAACAATGAAAATTGAGATAATTTTCAGAAAGTACATCAATAACCGTAAATAGATTGAAGACAATAAGTACCTACGCTAGGAACAAAAAATAATAATTCTCAGTTGTCAAACGTTTGACAGGCAGGACAAAATGGCAGCCGTTAAGTTTGTACAAACAATCTGTAGGCGGCGCGACGGTCAGTAAAAATAAGTAATGTTTCAAGTGTGCCCCCCCAGGTAACGAACTAAGCTCTCTGCGCGTCTGGGCAATGTAGTACAAGCTTACTTACTTCCAGCAGCGAGTATAAAGTTCAAGAAGAATGGGGTTATTAATGACGTCATAATAAAGTTTTGATATCTTCTTAAAATATCAAAGGAAATGTAAAATGTATTAATACCAAATTATTGAAATTTAGCATTTAATATGCTTGATTATTTATAAAAACCCAATTACGAGTGAAAAATGCTTGTCACAAGTGGGATTCGAACCCACGCCTATTGGAAATCTGTTCAAATCGTGCTGGTTGTGTCATCGTTTGATACAATTCTAACTGCAAAGTTTGAAGTATTAAGTCTGTACAATGTGTAAACATTGTCGGGTAGATGGCACACGTCTCCTTAAAGACGAAAATATAATACGATGCGAGAATTGAATGTTCTACAATAGTTCACGGTGGTGTAAGTGGCAGCACGATCGGAACGGATTTCCATTAGGTGTGCGTTCGAATCCCACTTGAGACAATCATTTTTTGCTCGTAATCGGGTTTTTATAGGTATTAATACCATTGCAAAATATTAAAACTAAAACTAGAGATGTTATGAAACTACATAAATATAACCGAAACTATGGGATATCCGAAATGAAAACATATCTGAAACTGATATAAAAGTTTCAGATAATATTGAATATGGCCGGTATCTGTAGGAGACACGTCACAATTTTCTAGTAAACAAGCTAACTGATAACTTAAATTTAAGCCTTTACAAACGAGAATAATAGAACAATCATCAAACTTAACATTTCCCTTTTACAATTCTTTATAAAACCAATATCCTTATCCGACACTATCCGAAATTGTCGGATAATCTAAAGTAATTTCATATCAATAGCTGTATCCGAAATAACATTTCGGATATTAGAATCATTATACTGGTTTCAATTACGATAATGGATATGGAATTATTTTTGTATATCCGAACGTTTCGGTTACGGATATTAGTCATTTAGAGCATTGTAAAAAAGAAATGCTAAGAGTGGAGATTATTGTATTAGTCCCATTTAGAGAAGGTTAAGTTTTTGTCAGTATGACTGGTTGAAAGAAAACCTATTATAACGTGTCTTAATATCTGTAATAACGACCATATCCGACATTATACGAAAATAAGTTTATACCGGTTTCAGATATAACGTAATTTCGGATATCCAGTAGTTTTGGTTACGGTTTATAAGCTTTATAAAGAGATTGTTATAACATTCTCTAATCATCATCATTCTTCTACTCTTATCCCAAATTACTTGGGGTCGATACAATAATAATAGTTGGCCCAGATTATAAAGTTCTTAGTCGTCTTTTACGACATCCACGATAAATCATCGATAGGTCATAAAACTATTGCCAATAACTTTTACAATATGTACTATGAAAAAAGAGTACATATTGTATCGACCCCAAGTAATTGGGATAAGAGTGGGTGAATGATTATGATACAACAGCGTCATTTGTTTCAGCTGGTAACACCGACAAATCGTCGTTCGTTCAGTAAATGTCTTTTGTTTTTAACCGACTTCAAAAAGGAGGAGGTTCTATGTTTCATTAAACTGTGTAAACATGTACTTATTCTTGAAGACAGTTTTATTAAACGAACCAATAATATGAATAATATTTAAATTTAAATTCAAGGTCTGTCTGTTGGAATAGTTATATTATAAATTAATTTAAGAGATTGTTGAATCAATTTCCGTATGACTACGAAGCGAACATATCTCCATTAAGAGCCGTCCATTAATCACGTGAGGTGTGAAAGGGAGGGGAGGGGGTTTGACAAAAGTCACGAAGTCCTAAACCTTCATAGACTTTAAACCTCACCACGTATCACCAAGGGGGAGGGGGAGTTAAAAAAATGTAATAAAAAGATCACGTGATTAATGGACGTCCCCTTATCTGCAGATCTAATGACGACTATATAATAAAATATTTTATTTAGTCACTATAAAGGGAGAAAGACTTGAACACTCAGCTGTGTAGTAGAGGCTAATACTACCAACCCTTACTTTGCTCATGCATAGATACATACATATCATCACGCCATATCCCTTGCAGGGTAGGCAGAGAGAACAGAGTGCCAGAGAACTCTATCTCTGCATACTTCACTCGCTTCCTCAACATTCATAATTCTCTTCATACACGCTCGCCGGTTTCGGAGACTCTTGACTCCACCTTCCTTCAGTATATGACCGATCTGGTCTAGGTAGGTTAGTCTCGGTCTCCCTCGGTACCTACATCCTTCCACTTTCGCATTGTATATCTTCTTAACCAGACGTTCGTTCGGCATTGTTTCCACATGTCCGAACCATCGGAGCATTCCCTATCGCATCTTTACACCAATACTCTCTTTCATACTTTGCTCATGGATGTCGTAAAAGACGACTAAGAGCCTTATAACGACCTTGGCCAACTCCATCTGATGCCGTTTGGTCAACAATTACATTCCCAAGGAGAGTACACGTCTGGCAGGCGGCCGGTCATAAAACTATTGACAATAACTTTTACAATATGTACTACGAAAGAAGAGTACATATTGTATCGACCCCAAGTAATTGGGATAAGAGTAGGTGAATGATGAAAAGGAGAAAGCATTGAGAGAAATTCGGAAGTTTTATTTGTCAGTCCAAAAGTAGGTTTTTTTTTTAAAAAACACTGCACTTTTTTTTTGGCAGACAATGTTGTCCATCTTAAAATCATACCACTTAGAAACCAATGCTGGCCACAATATTTGACGCCATCTGTTACACCATGTATGAGCTGAATGAAATATTATTTTTATATTCACATATATTTATTACATACCTGAATATTATTGTACTTCTTAGCAACAGAAGACATATCATCAGGACCTGGAGAGAGACTCCGCATGGTAGGCATATCCTCATCAATCAGCATCTTGTCTTTAAGCTTGGATATCTGTAGATTAATATTATAATTTTAATATAGTGAACGGAGCGTTGGGGCAACTTCTCGGTAGCCACCACCTCAGCCAGAAGGCACATGTAGCAATACATAACGCAGTGCTTGTCCCAACATTACTGTATGGAAGCGAGAGTTGGGTATGCAGAAAAGAGTATGAAAGTAAAATTAATGCGGTCGCAATGCGATCTCTGCGGAAAATCTGTGCAGTAAGGCTGACCGACCGCATTCGTAACGACGACGTAAGAGAGCGAGTAGGTATGAAAGAGAGTATTGGTGTAAAGATGTGAAAGGGAATGCTCCGATGGTTCGGACATGTGGAAAGAATGCCGAACGAACGTCTGGTTAAGAAGGTATACAATGCGAAAGTGGAAGGATGTAGGTTCCGGGGGAGACCGAGACTAACCTACCTAGACCAGATCGGTCATGTACTGAAGGAAGGTGGAGTCAAGAGTCTCCGAAACCGGCGAGCGTGTATGAAGAGAATTATGAATGTTGAGGAAGCGAGTGAAGTATGCAAAGATAGAGTTCTTTGGCACCCTGTTCTCTCTGTTTACCCTGCAAGGGATATGGCGTGATGATATGTATGTATGTATGTATATAATCTTATTGCTTTTCTTTCGGTCATTAGTTTCCCACTATTGGGCTTGATAATTTCAAAGTATTGATCGAGTTATATCATCATCATGCGTCAGTTGGTAGGTAGACTTGCTGTGTGCTACAAATACTACCAACCTTTACTTTGCTCATTGATGTCGTAAAAGACGACTAAGGGGCCGTTCATAAATTACGTAAGGGATTATGAAGAATGATTTGCAAATTACATTAAAAAGTTGTTATTTAAGAATACATTGACTTTATAAAACATTTTTGACTCTCCCTTAATACTGCAAAAGTTATTGGCAATAGTTTTATGACCGGCCGCCTGCCAGACGTCAAAACTACTTGTGAATGTAATTGTTGACCAAACGGCATCAGATGTTGGCGCAGGTCGTTATAAAGTTCTTAGTCGTCTTTTACGACACCCAGCGCCGGATTAGCCACATAGCAACAGTAGCAAATGCTACGGGCCCCGCGAATTGGGAAGCCCCGCACTCCAACTGCGGGTGTCTAACCGTAAAAAAATTTCAATTTAAATAGGAGTGTAAAAATATTTTTATCTCACTTTGATAAATATAGAGCATGATTTGCTTAAAAAAGTCAATATTGAAAGTGTTAGCTCTAAATTCGCCCATATATTAAATTTAGAAAAGTTCATTTGTAACAGTTTGTTTTATTTAGTTACTAACCTTTAATTACCTTACCTAAAGCAAATCAGGGGCCCCTTGACAGATTTTGTTACAGGCCCCGCGCTGGGTTAATGCGGCACTGACGACATCCACGAGTAAAGTAAGGGTTGGTAGTATTTGTAGCCGCTAACACATAGACTTACGTCACGGAAACGTGATCTTAAAAGATCACCCTCATAATTAATCTTAAATCGCTCAAATCCTAAGCATATCTGAATATAGTGTGAAATATAGAAATGCGTAGAAAAAAAACAACAGGCAGTCATGGGGACTGCCGATAGTAGTGAAAACTATTAACTTAAAACTAATTGAAATAATAATAATTTTCTAATTTTTATATAAAAATAAAAAATATTATCGAACATCTAGGAATCGGTTTTACCACGCTAGTAAGATAACCTTTAAACCACAATGATCAACGCAACGCGCCTAAAGAAGTTTTCACATAGCTATAGATATAGTATTAGCATTAGCATGTCGGTGACGCGAACCTATAAGTTTTTCCCCTCCAAAAACGCTCAACGCGCCTAAAGAAGTTTTCACATAGCTATAGATATACTATTAGCATTAGCATGTCGGTGACGCGAACCTATAAGTTTTTCCCCTCCAAAAACGCTCAACGTGCCTAAAGAAGTTTTCACATAGCTATAGATATACTATTAGCATTAGCATGTCGGTGACGCGAACCTATAAGTTTTTCCCCTCCAAAAACGCTCAACGCGCCTAAAGAAGTTTTCATATAGCTATAGATATACTATTAGCATTAGCATGTCGGTGACGCGAACCTATAAGTTTTTCCCCTCCAAAAACGCTCAACGCGCCTAAAGAAGTTTTCATATAGCTATAGATATACTATTAGCATTAGCATGTCGGTGACGCGAACCTATAAGTTTTTCCCCTCCAAAAACGCTCAACGCGCCTAAAGAAGTTTTCACATAGCTATAGATATACTATTAGCATTAGCATGTCGGTGACGCGAACCTATAAGTTTTTCCCCTCCAAAAACGCTCAACGTGCCTAAAGAAGTTTTCACATAGCTATAGATATACTATTAGCATTAGCATGTCGGTGACGCGAACCTATAAGTTTTTCCCCTCCAAAAACGCTCAACGCGCCTAAAGAAGTTTTCATATAGCTATAGATATACTATTAGCATTAGCATGTCGGTGACGCGAACCTATAAGTTTTTCCCCTCCAAAAACGCTCAACGCGCCTAAAGAAGTTTTCACTTCAAAAAGAGTAGAAATATACGAGACTTGCTTTTTAAAATATTATAATTTAATAATATTTGATTGCACAGATGTCATAGTAAGTTAAGGTTATCGACCTTTTGTGCCAATAATACGGGCATAGGCAGGTCAATATTTTGTGCGATCTCCAAACTGTTGTTCTAAATCTGGTTGTAATTTGTCTGCGTTAATTATATCTTTGTAAAGTCCCCCGCAATGGGGGGATTATTTCCTTAGTGCCATTTATTCTTTAGTGTCTTTAAATAAAAAGTGAACCAAACTACGTAGGTACATACATACATATCATCATGCCATATACCTTGCAGGGTAGGCAGAGAGAACAGAGTGCCAGAGAACTCTATCCTTGCATACTTCACTCGCTTCCTCAACATTAATAGCTACGTAAGTACATAATAAAAAAAACTCAAAAGAGAAAAACAAGCACTTATTATAGATGTCCGGTGGTTTAGAATTCTATAATATATTATTGAATGAACTATAACAACTGAACGGTCGGGATCCATTGAAAAATTAGATTTGCTGTCGAATAATGAATCCCAACTTTCCACGTCGCGCAGTCGGGTAAACAATAACTATCATTTCGTTCAAACATTCGTTCCAAAAACAATTTAACCCAAAAATCATATGTCAAATTCTCCATTTTTGTTTTATCTCGTCATAAACGAAACGGCGGAAATATTCTAAGCTTATCGTTTGAATACAGATAGTTATCGCAATATCTACACACGTATCTAGTGATAATACAAAATTAACAAACCAATGATTTGATAGCTACGTACTAGGAATTATAAAAAGATAGCATAAGCAAAATTTATTTTTTCTTTAATTGCGCTAACTGAATTTAGTTTAAAAAATATTTTGATTAACAGTTTGATAGTCTAGAGCAAGCAATAAATGGTTTATATTCTGTCCTAGGGAAAATATTAAAATAAAAGATAGGTTAGGAAAATGTAGTCCCAGTTTTAAAACTGTTAAAAGCAGCGAATTAGCAATAATGCTTCCAAATATGGCGCAGTTACTTCACATCTTCATCGACAGATGGTGCTGTTATATATTAAAATTTATTTACATTTATTAAATTCTTAAGACTTCTTTTAATATGCAAAAACTTAATTGCAATTGCAATTTTCCATCGTATTTTATAAAAGTGACTTATAAAGTCACTATTATATAAAAGTGACTTATATTTTGAGTGATTTTACTTTATTGAGTTCTGTAAAGAAGTCATGCTACGATTCGTGATACAACGACATCTATCAAGCTTAAACATCATTAGAATCTTTATATTCTAAGGCACCTTCTAATAGATGGATCAGTGCTATTTTTTTATATGTGTTTTATTTGCTAGTTAGGCGCAGATATTTTTAAGGTAATTTCCAGGACTGTGAGTGAGTGCTCAGTTCTCTCAATCCAGAGGATCAGCACACTGAACCCATGCGTAATATAATATTATGGTGAATTCTGTTCTTACTTCATCAACACACAGTTTTTTTTTCATTACCCGTAAAAGATTAAAATCAATCTCTTTTTATGATCTAAATCTTTAATTACCTTTCGTTGATTTAGCATTCGAAATGGTAGTTTATTTTAAAACCCTCTAAAAATTATTACTATACTTAGCACTTGAACAGCTTTTGAAAATTCATTGCAACAGCTGAGATATGTATATATATATATCTTATATATATATGATATGTATATATATATATCTTTAATAGCGCGATAAGATTTGTTCTTAAAGGCGAGAATATGATTGAACGGCTTTCTCACTCATCGAATTAAGCGTAATAGTACATTGACACTTAACATTGATTTTCTGCGAGACTGGTACTACCTCGGACACAGTGTTGCCAACTGCACCGTAATTACGGTGAAAACACGGTAATCAGCAAAGATCTACCACCTACCGTAGGATTATAATTACGGTAGCAAAATACACCGTAATATCTATTGAAGACCATATATTTTCAAAAACTTGTAGATGTATATGATAATCTATAAAGATAAATAATTTTAGCAAATTTGTATGTTTATTTTCATCATATTAGGGTATTTTCGTCTTATTCTACCAACAAAGCTGCTTTATACGTCGGGTAATCTCCCATTAGTGCGGTACCAGTATAAAGATATTACGCGAATTAATTCAGTGCAGCTTTTTGTATTTGAATTTCAATGAATACTTAGAACATTTTAATTTACCTAGTTTATTTATTTTATAATTGAATAACATTTCATTCGTGCATATCATTACGTAAGAGATTGTTGTGTTGTGTGAGATCTGAGTTTTTTTAATTATGGAAGGTGATAGCGATAGCGCTCCTGATCCAGAAAATAGCTTAGTACGTGTACCAGCTGAAATAAAGTGTTATAAGTAGAAATTTCGAGAAAAATGGTTGCTGAATAAAACCATCAAGGGTAATATTTTATCGCAGCAAGCCATACAGCGACACGGAAAAAACTGTATTGTTTTTAACCCCACTGACGCTATGATTCAAAAACACAATATCGATATGTATAGAAATATTGAAACAAGTAGGTATGTATACTGTCTGATTCTGATTAAAATATATGCGTTTTTTTTTTCAACTCTGACTACATATACAAGACATACTACAAAATAAACAAGGTAATTCTACCGTATGTCAAATATAAATTGCAACATAATTTCGTAAAATCTACCGTATTTTTAGAAGAATTCTACGATCCGCTAGGTTTCAGAGTTGGCAACACTGCTCGGACATACCAACCTGCAGCTGCAGACAGAAAACTGTCAACAGAGAAGACCCATCACTAATAAAAATGGATTTTTTTGTTGTTTAACTTCTATAAAACATTGTTGCCAATTCATAAACGTAATCACTATTGGCTTTTTGACCCTCTGTATCTATAATATATAAAAGTTTATCACTAAAATTTGTGTGAACTCGTAAAAAAATTCACATAGATATAATTGTTTGAGCGAAAAAATCGGCCTTGGTTAATATAAATTTATGCTTCAAAGCGTCTCAGTTTGTGCTTTACAATTAACTAGCTATATTTGGCATTGCTATTGCGAATATAGATTGAAATGAGACTTCTATAGAAGGGTTTTAAAAGTCATATTTGCATTTTTGACAAAAGTTCACAATAGGAATTTGGACGGAAATTTGAAAACGTTATGTGGTGCTCTTGTATTATATTCGATATCTTAGTGTTTTAACGTGTTATATTAGATAATTTTGATGCTATTTTATGTAATGTGATGCGGCGGAACTACTGGGATGTAGTGAATATCATATAAAAGTGCTTTACAACGTTTTCGTTTTCCATCAAAATTCCCACAAGATACCATTAACAGTGTGGCCATAGCACTGATGATGGCGACAATTTGACTTAGTCAATGACTAACTTGAAAGACTAAAAACGTGAAGATAATTATAATTCGACACTGGCACCAATAGCTCGTATAAGTAGCTGATTGCCAACATATAAGAAGAAGAAGAAGTTCGCAATATAGCAATCGTTTCAGCTCTTTTACTGGTAAACATGAGAAGATTGAGACATACGCTTTTCTAAATTTAATAATATTATGTAAATAAATAAACTATGAACAATTTATTACATTTGAAAGTGTTTGATAAATAATTTATATAGTGTTAGGATCACGCTGTTGACAGTTCTCTGTCTACAGCTGCGGGCCGGTCCGTCCGGGATAGTACTACACTGAGCAGAAGATCGACGTCTGAGTAATGGCAATGTGCTATTGCGCTTCGTTCGGTGAGCGAGAGAGCCGGAAGTCCAACTGGGTAGGTTTGAGGCTTTTATTCGTAGGCCACGGCCTAAGTTACACGCTTGGTGTTGCAAGGGTCCATGGGCGGTAGTGACACTTACCATCAGATGTGCTGCGTGCTTGTTTGCTACCATAAGCAATAAAATAAAAACGAAAGTAGCACTTCTATAGTCTGCCTTTATGACGCTTTCTATTTTATTTTTCTGAACAGTACTTTTTTCCCAAAATAAAGTTGCCCATTAAGCTTATATGTCCTGACCACATGTTTGTGAAATTTGGAGACGATCTTTTTAATATTTACATACATACCATCACGCCATATCCCTTGCAAGGTAGGCAGAGAGAACAGAGTGCCAGAGAACTCTATCCTTGCATACTTCACTCGCTTCCTCAACATTCATAATTCTCTTCATACACGCTCGCCGGTTTCGGAGACTCTTGACTCCACCGTCCTTCAGTACATGACCGATTTGGTTTAGGTAGGTTAGTCTTGGTCTCTCCCGGTACCTACATCCTTCCACTTTCGCATTGTATATATTCGAGACGTTCGTTCGGCATTCTTTCCAGATATCCAAACCATCGGAGCATTCCTTTTCGCATCTTTACACCAATACGCTCTTTCATATCTACTCGCTCTCTTAGTTTAATATTTACATACATATATATCATCACGCCATATCCCTTGCAGGGTAGGCAGAGAGAACAGAGTCCCAGAGAACTCTATCTCTGCATACTTCACTCGCGTCCTTGTTTGTTGCTTCACTGTTTAATATTTAATCTATAAAAGTGGAAAGAATCAACAAAAAAATGATATTACCATTTATAATAAATAGGATATTCAACACGAAGCTTACTTCTGCTGAATTTTTTTGTCAGATTCGAGTTTATATCTAAACTAAATTATAGTATTAATTATTTTCAAGGTTATAAATTAAATCATTTGAAATAAACATGAAATAGCATTCATGGTCACTGGAGGACTGAATCCTTCCGTGACCATGAGCGTTGTAAAGTGTCAAAATGTCGGGCAACTAAAAATCCAATACAAACGCTGATAGAATTCATATTCAATTCATTTTTGGGTATGCAGAAAAGAGTATGATAGTAAAATTAATGCGTTCGAAATGAGATCTCTGCGGCAAATCTGTGGAGTTAGGCTGACCGACCGCATTCGTAACGACGACGTAAGAGAGCGAGTAGGTATGAAAGAGAGTATTGGTGTAAAGATGCGAAAGGGAATGCTCCGATGGTTCGGACATGTGGAAAGAATGCCGAACGAACGCCTGGTTAAGAAGATATACAATGCGAAAGTGGAAGGATGTAGGTACCGAGGGAGACCGAGACTAACCTACCTAGACCAGATCGGTCATGTACTGAAGGAAGGTGGAGTCAAGAGTCTCCGAAACCGGCGAGCGTGTATGAAGAGAATTATGAATGTTGAGGAAGCGAGTGAAGTATGCAGAGATAGAGTTCTCTGGCACTCTGTTCTCTCTGCCTAACCTGCAAGGGATATGGCGTGATGATATGTATGTATGTATAAAATTCATATATATCCATCATATTTATATTTATACCCATACAGAGTAAAGAATAGCTTTTATGGCAACGGCTACGAATACTACCAACCCTTACTTTGCTCGTGGATTTCGGTGAAGGCGACTAAGAGCTTTATAACGACCTTTTTTTAGTTTGCTTGTTTGTTATCGCTGTGGAAACGCATTTATGCGCTATCCCCCGTCAGTGATAGACGGGCGGAAGTGTAGGACTTAGCTTTCGGCCAGCTGAAACCCGACCGGAATATCCACTAAAACCACAGCAGCCTTTTCCACCCTTTTACAGGGCGCCGGAGAGATCGTCTACTGACATTCGATCCCTTGCATCCCCAGCCTTATAACGACCTGGGCCAACTGCATCTAATGCCATTTGGTCAACAATTACATTCCCAAGGAGAGTTAACGTCTGGCACACGGCTTTGTATTTGCTCCGTGGTCTGGCAGGCGGCCGGTCATAAAACTATTGCTAATAACTTTAACAATATGTACTATGAAACAGAGTACATATTGTATCGACCCCAAGTAATTGTGATTAGAGTAGGAGAATGATAAACATATTTTATTATTTCTTGTAATAGTGGTAAGACTATTATAATCCAATATTATCATTAGGATTTTTTAAAAACAAATCTCACTTCATACCTGGGGGGGGCACACTTAAAACATTACTTTTTTTTACTGACCGTCGCGCCGCCTACAGACTGGTTGTACAAACTTAGCTGCTGCCATTTTTTCCTGTCTGTCAAACGTTTGACAACTGAAAATTGTTATTTTTTGTTCATAGTGTAGGTAGTTATTGTCATCGATCTATTTTCGAATATTTATGTACTTTCTGAAAATTATATCAATTTTCATTGTTAAACTTATATTATTATTGTTTCGATATCAGCTGATATGGTTTTTGGAACGAAGTTCCTTATCGCGCGTTGTGAAAGGGGGCTAGACGGAAAAAATTCTTACGAAAAGTTGTCACGACACTTTTTGCTATAGTAAGCTATTGTAAGCTGTGCGGCGTCGCTCGTCGGTTCTCTTATAGAAAGCAAGCCAGATATTTTCATTTCTATTTCGCATTGAACAGTGTGGTGTCGCGACGATTTTTTTTATAGATAGAGTGATTCAAGAGGAAGGTTTATATGTATAATATATGCATAATGTGCTAGAGAAACACTGATAATTTTAGAGGTTTCTAATGTGATGTCGTAAATAAACACATTATTTTGCGCTTACATTGCAAACGCTGGCTGAACCCTACGAAATAGATCAAAATAAAGTAATACAGTATTATACAGCTTAAAAAGGCCTACAAAAAAGTCCGCGATGGTATATATCTATCTCTTAAGGATAACATACTATATCCATTTTAATACTTTAAAAAATGTTCTATTATAAAACGATAATTAAAAAGCTATTTACACAAATACTGTATTAATCCTTATCATTTTAAATACATTAGTTGGCTTGAGCATTTCATGAAGATATTTTTTTTCCTTCAGACCATGCAAATTAAATCAATACCTTAAGAGATATAGCAAAATCAAAATAATGCGCAACGAAATTATTTTCGCCCGTGACCGGGCCGCGTGGCCGGCTCGCGTTCGAGCTCGGGGCCGAAAAGTTTTGGTAGTCTAGTGGAATTGTATATCCTATTATTAATATTATAAACGTGAAAGTTTGTAATAATGTATGGATGTGAACATGTTTGTTGCTCTTTCACGTAAAAACTACTGAATGGATTTTGATGAAATTTATAGTAATATAGCTTGCACATCAGAATAACACATAGGCTATAATTTATAAAGATATTTTGCAAATTGGCTAAAATATAACGATAAAAATCGCCTAAGGCAGAAAAAAATTATATAATTAAAATAGAACTTCGTTCCATCCGGGTGTCCCTTGACACCTCCGGTTTTTTATTTTTTATATTTCAGGGTAAATCTCATAGTAAAAGAATATTCTGTATAATTACACATACACATGTAGATATGTATATATATCACTTCAACTTTAGTTCACCGCTTAAACTCTGGGTAGCAGCACTTTCCATACATCCATATTTTATCATCGAGTTGCCACTTTTTTTTAGTTTAATAACTTTACTCTTTGCTTCATACCTAGGAAACAAAACGATCTTTCATGAATAACAATCAGGTGCACTAAACTTAGCAATATCACCAGCATTTTAGATTATACCTAAAGATAATTATTATGTTTGAATTATTTTTTATCAAAAAATTGTTAGTCAGAACTAATCTATTTTTAATTTAGCAGATTAGCGTATCCAAAGTCTTGATTAGTTATATGAAAAGACGTAATGCGTTCAAATCGGATAAATGTTGCCAGGAGTTTTTATTGTTTCATATTTTAAGTATAATGGTAAAGCCACCTGATGCTTATTCTTCTTCTTTTTATGTATTGGCCACGAAGTATAGATACAAGGAGTCCGAACGTAATGTTGAACGAATGGTTTTTATTTAGGGGGCAGAATTGTTGACGGTAGAGTGCGCCTTCACGCGTCGTCGCGTTTTCACGTTCTGTCAAAGTATTCTTCTGTAAAGTGTCTATTTCAACTTTTAGCTGGAATATGAAACTAGCATGTGGTTGTCTTGTATTATCTTAATATATATAAATTACCTGTCACATTGTTTGTCCGCGATAGACTCATAAAGTACTTAACCGATTTTAACCAAATTTGCACAGCATGTGTAGCTTGATCCAACTTAAAAGATAGGATAGCTTAAATCTTAATTTATAGTAATATTATTTTATTGCAAATTATTTGTCTAATATTTGACAGTCAAAATCATAATTATGTTACATCAAAAGGATTTTAAAGATGGCGGAATCTGTTGACTTGATTCAGTAAGTATTTAATAGATGGCGCTATGTTAAATGTACAAACGCTTCATATAAGCTAAAATTTGTTAGAATAAACAAAAAGTGTTACTGAGGCTAACGTAAGCCACAGCAATGCGTGGCCAAGTCTGCTAGTATTCAATATGTTAATGTTTTAACGTGTTATATTAAATAATTTTGATGACATTTTATGTGGTGTGATGCGGAGGAAGTGCTGGGATGTAGTGAATATGATATAAAAATGCTTTACAATGTTTTTGTTTTCCACGAAGTTCCCGAAAGATACCATTAACAGTGTGTTCATAGTAATATGTTGATGGTGACGATTTAACTTACTGACGGACAATGACTAAGATGAAGAGAATAAAGACGCGAAGAAAATTATAAATCGACACAACAAAAGCTCGTATAAGTAGCCGACGCCCCGACAAAAATAATAGTGTTATCAGCCGTTACCCTCGCTTCGTCGGCATTTTTGTGGATGACGGACTAATCACCAGCCACGATCTCGGCTAGGGCAGCCTATTTTACAGATTTGGAGAGTAAAAATTGACAAATAATAAAACATGTGTTTATTAATTTTAAGTGAAGTGTAAGGTTTTTCCTGTTCAAATTTTACCACTACGTTTTTAAAAGTGGTAGGATCACGCTGTTGACAGTTCTGTCGACAGCCACGAGCTGGTCCGTCCAGGGTAGTACCACACTGAGCAGATGATCGATGTCTGAGCTGTGGTAATGTGCGATTGCGCTTCGTTTGGTGAGCGAGGTAGCCGGAAGCCCAACTGGGTGGGTTTGGGGTTTGTACTGGTAGGCAGCGGCTTAGCTATACCCTTGGTATTGTGAAGGTCCATGGGCGTTAGTGAACACTTACCATCAGGTGCTTACTCGTTTGCCACCTTAAGCAATAAAAAAAAATATTTGGGCTACATTTCTACATTGTTTCTAGTCTCTACATCATAAAAAGAAACTAGTGCTTAAATTTAACGTTTTAGTTTTAATAATATCGGCTCGGCTTTGATGTGACAGGTAATTAGCTTAATAAATATTATTTATTACATAGTACAAAAAAGTCGCATCCCTTGACCCTATTACTGAGATTTCGCTGTCCGTCTATCCGTCGGTTACCAGGCTGTATCGCAAGAACGGTCATCAGTCAGCAATATAGTTGAAATTTTCACAGATGATGTATCTCTTTTTTTGCCGCTATAACAACAAATACTAAAAATAAAATAAAATAAATATTGAAGGGGGGTCCCATACAATAAACTTGTTTTTTTTTTAGTTTTACGGAACTCTTCGTGCGTGAGTACAACTCGCACTTGGGCGATTTTTTATATATTACATATTATTAAAAAAATAAAAAGAAAGAGTGTCAAACGATCATCTGGTTAAGAAGATATACAATGCGAAAGTGGAAAGATGTAGGTACCGGGGGAGACCGAGACTAACCTACCTAGACCAGATTGGTCATGTACTGAAGGAAGGTGGAGTCAAGAGTCTCCGAAACCAGCGAGCGTGTATGAGGAGAATTATGAGGGTTGAGGAAGCGAGTGAAGTATGCAGGGATAGAGTTCTCTGGCACTCTGTTCTCTCTGCCTATCCTACAAGGGATATGGCGTGATAATATGTATGTATGTATAAAGAAAATTTATAATAAAAATTTAGTAAAAATCTAGTGCAAAAAAATATTTCCTATTTTTGATAAAAGAATCTTCTTTTTAGTCTTGATAGTTTTCAAGATATTCAGTTTTTATTTGCTCCTGTAAAATTGTCATTTTCCACGATTTGGTTCGTCGTGGACTGCGAATTGTTTATTTACGAAACTATTTCAAGAAATACAGTATTATTTCTAATCAAATTAAATACAATTTAATGTAGATAAAAATTGCTTTTTATACTATATCATTAATGAATATCTTACTAATTATCAGAGATTTAAAATGTACAAGCAAAGCGAGGGCGGATCATTAGTATACATATAAGATAAGATTTAGAAGCTGATTGACTAATTCCAATATCAAGGCAAAGAATTGTGTTCATTGTGGAATATCTATTGAATTTCATTTGTATTTCTGAATTGATAATATTAACATTATATTTTTATTGCGTTTATACTTATTCTTACATATGACGAAATATTTTATCTTGGCGAATGTTATCGTTGCCATTTTTATCTTCTTTTAAATATAAAAATAAGGTAGAGACACTCGACTACATTGTTGTTATTACGAATTTGTAAACCACGTGTTTTGCATGTTAGTATTTGATTCAAATGAGAGATGGCGTTGCATACAAAATTATGCATCACTTTTTACGATTTAAACAAATATTACAACACGGAAATATGAATAGTGAAATTTTTAAATCTTAACCATAAACATTTCTTAGGGCATAATAAACTAACAGTCGATAAAAAATAAGCGTTTGTAATAATTATGAATTCTGCGTCGCAAAAATTATTATTCTATGTAATATTATTTAAAAGTGGTAGGACCACGCTGTTGACAGTTTTCTGTCTACAGCCGCGGGCCGGTCCGTCCGGGGTAGTATCACACTCGCGCAGAACATCAACGTCTGAGTAATGGCAATGTGCTATTGCGCTTCGTTCAGTGAGCGAGCGAGCCGGAAGCCCAACTGGGGTGGGATTGGGGTTTGTATTGGCAGACAGCGGCCTAGCTATACCTTTGGTATTGCAAAGGTCCATGAGCGGCAGTGTCACTTACCATCAGGTGTGCTGTCAGCTCGTTTGCCACCATAAGCAATAAAAAAACACGTGTTAAGAATTCAATATTTTTACAACTTGGAAATAGTAAAAAACGTCTAAGAATGCATCACGGATAGCCGAATGTAGCTATCATCATCATCATCATCTTAGCATGTATCGCCCCTTTGCTTCAATAATCTTGAAAAATGAAATTTTAGAGGAGCGTTTTTCAAGTTTCAGAAAATAATTGATATAGGTATAAATCTAATGATTTTAATTATTTCATTATTCTATAATTAAATCATCTACGATTTAAATCAGATTTACAATAAAAAAAATATTCGTTGCGAAACAATTATATTTGGAAAACTTAAAAAAGACTCTTCTAAAATGTAATTTTTCAAGATAGCACATTATTGAAGCAAAGAGGCGATATATGTCTCTTGCTGAACTCAAGCATCGTCCAGAATAGAAGAAAAAATGATCTATTATACCAAGTTGGCTAGGTGCTGGGCGGGCCACCGAAGACAAAAATCGGGTACCGGTGGCCCGCTCGCACGGCGAAGAGAAGAGCTTGCACGGTGGGTCTATGGGGTCACGCGCCTTCTCTTCCGTCACCCCGGACCGATTTGGCGGGGCGAGACGCATCCATGGCCCACCAAAAAGAATAAAGAAAATAAAAGTTGGCGAGAGAGGTATAGGGTTTTATTTGCCATATTTCTTCTCTTGTATTGACAATAATGCGTATAATATCTTTAAGATTTTATGGCATCGGAGAAAAGGAGATTAATGAATATTCTTACTCCGATACCACACCAATAACCAGTGCTCTCTGGGGTGAAGTAGTGTGATTGCTGCATTATTCCACTCTTGGCAAGCCCTATGCCCAGCATTAGACATAGATAAGTTAAAAGTAAAAAAGTATTAGCTGTATACGTAAATTCATCGGCATAGCGTCTTAATTTTTTTATTTGTCTAAGCTGTAAGGTCATGAGTTATCTATCATAGTATTATATAATTGATGACGGCATTTGACGGTTTTTATAGCTTCTAAAACTATACACACAATAAGTCATTCGCAATAACTAAACGAATAAAATTTGAGACAAAAAAATAATTTTATAGTGCTAGGATATACTGTGGATCACCGGAGACAAAGATCGGGTACCGGTGGCCCGCAAGGAGAAGAGAAGTGTTTGCAGGGTGGGTCTATGGGGTTACGCGCCGTCTTTTCCGTCGCCCCGGACCGATTTGGCGGGGCGCGACCACGTCCATAGCTCACCGTAAAATAATAAAAAAAAGGGTATACTGTGGACGCCTGGCATGTCACTGAAGACAAAGATCGGGTACCGGTGGCCCGCTCACATTACGATCACGCGTGAAGAGAGGCGCTTTGAAGGGTGGGTCTATGGGACGCACGCCACCTCTTCCGTTACCCGGGACCGATTTGGCGGGGCGTGACCAACTCCATAGTCCAACGCAAAAAATAAGTGTATATTGTGTACAGTTTTCTGTCTATAGTCGAGATCCGGTCCTAGCAATGGCAATGTGTTTTTGCGCTTCGTTGCGTTGCGTTGCGTTTTGAGCTTGTAAACTTAGTTTCTGGGTAAGTTTAGAGGGTTTTCTTTGTAAGGCAACGGCCTATTTGTTCTTTTGCGGTGAACTATGGATGCGTCTCACCCCGCCAAATCGGTCCGGAGTGACAGAAGACCCACCGTGCAACTCCTCTCTTCGCCGTGCGAGCGGGCCACCGGTACCCGATCTTTGTTTTCGGTGTAAGGCAACGGTCTTTTTTTTTTTTTTTTATTTCGCAATTCGGGACCATGGATGTGGTCGCGCCCCGGCAAATCGGCCCGGGGCGACGGAAGAGGCGGCGCGCAACCCCATGGACTCACCCTGCAAACACCTCTCTTCGCCGTGCGAGCGGACCACCGGTACCCGATCTTTGTCTTCGGTGGCCCGCCCGGCGATATACCCTCTCTGGTTCCTCTCTCGTCGACGCCCCGACAGCTTTCGCCGTCGAGGCGTCGCCCTCACGCGGTGGCCTCACGTCCGGTGACCGGACAATTCCCCGGTCCGATCACCCGAAGCCTCGGTTAGGGCGGCATCAGGCGCAGATATTCGCGCATGCGCCGCCCTGGCCGCGGGCGGCCGCCCGGGTCACGGGAATCCTCCCGGACTCGTTCCGCCGCCTCCTTCTGCGAGATGACAGCCTCGTAAGGCAACGGCCTAGGTGTACCTCTGGTATTGCAAAGGTCAATGAACGGCATTAACACTTAACATCAGGTATGCTGCTTGCTCGTTTGCGTAAGCATTAAAATAAATATATTTACTTTCAATTCTTAGCTAACATCCTATTACAGATAAAGGCTGGTGCTATGTTGGTTATAATATCAACCGATGAGTCATTTAGGACCCCTCAACTGTCTCAAGATGTCAGGTCGAATGATGACAGAGTACGAATACAATTCACCAGCCCCTATATAATCCATAGGTTTTGTATATACGATTAAGGCAGGGGCGGCTCTAGCACATGTAGCGCCCGGGTGCAATCAATAACCTGGCGCCCTCTTGTATCAAAATGGGGAACAAAATGGAATAAGTTGATAGTTACAACACGTTCGACTAAACTCCGAACCTCGCTGGAATGCGTTGTCGCATGCTTAGTCTCGTTGTTTTGACACGAAACCAGGTAAACGCGATCGGATTATGAAGTTACAGCGAGCATGGCGACAAAGCAACCTAACCAAACCTTTCAAATAACGCACCCACTACGTTTAAAGATGGTTAGGCACTCGCTGCGTTCGCTGTGCCCGCTCCGTGCGGAGCGTTACAGTGAAGGCTATATGTTTCCCGAGTGGCTCTCGGCGCCCCCTAATACCCGACGCCCGGGTGCACCGCACCCTCTGCACTATAGGTAAAGCCGCCCCTGGATTAAGGGATACAATATACATATAGGATATATTTATGCAAGAGAAGGAAATATCAAAATAAAATCCTATACACTTGAAAGTTGCGCCAGTGACGGATAAGTTAAGGAGTGAAAGATTGACATGGTATGGACATGTGATCAGACGGGATGAAAGTAATGTTGTGAGGAAAATGTTTAAATATGAATGTTGAAGGCTTAAATGGTAAGGGAAGACCGAAGAAAAGATGGATGGACTACGTGAAACATGACATGGATAGACAAGGAGTGACCACAGAGATGACGTCTGATAGAGTTGTATGGAAGGAGAAGACCTATTGCGTCGACCCCAAATGAATTGGGATAAGAGCAAGTTGATGATGACACGCTCATGCACACAGCTGTGTGGTAGCGGCACGATTGGGCCGGAATCCCAATAGGTGCGGTTTCGAATCCCACTTGTGACATCGTTTTTCGCTTCGTTATCGGGTTTTCATAAATAATTAAGCATATTAAATGTTAAATTTCAGTAATTTGTATATTTTTAGAATTATTTGATTAACACATCGTTTTCGAAACGATAAATGACAAACGCAGTTTAAAAAATAATTAATAAGCGACTAAATTTGCGAATGTAATTAATTATTTACATAGATAAACATAAGTGCATACTTACTTATATATTTTTCGTATAAGAAGCAAACAGACATTGAATATGGATATCAGCCGTTTCCATCGCAAATATTTGTATAATAATTTTATACACAAATAGAATGATGACAAAGAAAATATCTATATTTTATATTTCGACGTCATCATCACCATTATCTCAGCTCATACAATTATGTCCCACTGTTGGACCCTAATCTCCTTCGTAATGGGAGGGAAATGAATCTAGCCACCGAAGACGAAGATCGAGTACCGGTGGCCCGCCGCTAAAGAGAAGAGCCTTACATGATGGGTCTATGGGGTCACTCGCCGCCTCTTTCGGCACCCTGGACCGATTTGGTGGGTCGAAACCACATCCATAGTCTATACCATGCTGGTCAGACGTTTTGGTATAGGGCTTTTGTTCGAGTTTTCCTTCTTGCATAGATATTATATGCGTTTTATATCCCTTAGTTGTCTCTTACGATCACCCACGGGTAAGGTAGGGGGTGGTGAATTGTATACATACTCCGTTATTTCACCGTACAGCGACGCAGTTTGAAAGATAGATAAAAAAAGATAGAAAAATATTAATTCTGCTCTCTTTTTACAATTTGCATGTATAAGACAAGGTAATTTAAAACAAAATTTTACAATTTGTAACTATATTTCACTTTAAGATTTGTAGTAATAACAAAATTTTACAAATTATAGCAAAAAAATAAAAATAATTTTACAATTTTTAGGTATTACAAAACGTAATTAATAACCAAATTAATAAAAAACAAACAGGTACTTCCGTTATAAATTAACCTAAGTTTAACGAGAAGAAAAGTTTATTGGCTCAGCTTGTGCTATTTGGCTTTATTGAAATAAGGCTGCTATTCTATCCATATTTATATAAATGTTTTTACTAAAATTATCAAAATTTAGCTCGTGTGGGAGTGTGCATGAGTGTGTCATCATTCATCATCATTCTCCTACTTTTATCTCAATTACTTGGGGTCGATACCAAAAGTACTCTTCTTTCATAGTAAGTATATATTGTAAAAGTTATTGGCAATAGTTTTACTGACCGACTCTGGCGATTCGATAAGGATCGCTCAAAAAAGAGCATACATGGCCCGCGCAGCCATAACACATAAATATCTACGCTTCCGCCTCCGCCGCCGGGGAAGGAAGACGCGACGCGTAATAGTCAATTAGTCAAACGTGGGCACGCCTACTTTGTTATCAACGATGCCCCAAGCCGAGGTCAGGTCTTCGCAGGAAAAGCCCTTGGGCGATTTCGTTTAAAGCCTTTTTCTCCGGGTTGAGAGCCCTCAGCGCTCACCTATAGTCCGGGTTAAGCTGTGACAGCTATCTGCGGCTAACAGCTAAAAGACAGACACAAAAAAAAGGCAAAATTTTTATGACCGGCCACCTGCCAGACGTCAACCTTACTTGGGAATGTAATTATTGACCAAACGGCATTAGATGGAGTTGGCCCAGGTCGTTATAAGGCTCTTAGTCGTCTTTTACGACATCCACGAGCAAAGTAAGGGTTGGTAGTATACTTAGCCGCTACCACACAGCTGTGTGCATGAGCGTGTCATCATCAACTTGCTCTTATCCCAATTTATTTGGGGTCGACGCAATAGGTCTTCTCCTTCCATACAACTTTATCAGACGTTATCTCTGTGGTCACTCCTTGTCTATCCATGTCATGTTTCACGTAGTCCATCCATCTTTTCTTCGGTCTTCCCTTACCATTCAACATTCATATTTAAAAATTTTCCTCACAACATTACTTTCATCCCGTCTCGTCACATGTCCATACCATGTCAATCTTTCACTCCTTAACTTTTCCGTCACTGGCGCAACTTTCAAGTGTATAGGATTTTATTTTGATATTTCCTTCTCTTGCATAAATATATCCTATATGTATATTGTATCCCTTAATCCAGGGGCGGCTTTACCTATAGTGCAGAGGGTGCGGTGCACCCGGGCGTCGGGTATTAGGGGGCGCCGAGAGCCACTCGGGAAACATAGAGCTTTCACTGTAACGCTCCGCACGGAGCGGGCACAACGAACGCAGCGAGTGCCTAACCATCTTTAAACGTAGTGGGTGCGTTATTTGAAAGGTTTGGTTAGGTTGCTTTGTCGCCATGCTCGCTGTAACTTCATAATCCGATCGCGTTTACCTGGTTTCGTGTCAAAACAACGAGACTAAGCATGACACAACGCATTCCAGCGAGGTTCGGAGTTTAGTCGAACGTGTTGTAACTATCAACCTATTCCATTTTGTTCCCCATTTTGATACAAGAGGGGGCCAGGTTATTGATTGCACCCGGGCGCTACATGTGCTAGAGCCGCCCCTGCCTTAATCGTATATACAAAACCTATGGATTATATAGGGGCTGGTGAATTGTATTCGTACTCTGTCATCATTCGACCTGACATCTTGAGACAGTTGAGGGGTCCTAAATGACTCATCGGTTGATATTATAACCAACATAGCACCAGCCTTTATCTGTAATAGGATGTTAGCTAAGAATTGAAAGTAAATATATTTATTTTAATGCTTACGCAAACGAGCAAGCAGCATACCTGATGTTAAGTGTTAATGCCGTTCATTGACCTTTGCAATACCAGAAGTACACCTAGGCCGTTGCCTTACGAGGCTGTCATCTCGCAGAAGGAGGCGGCGGAACGAGTCCGGGAGGATTCCCGTGACCCGGACCGCCGCCCGCGGCCAGGGCGGCGCATGCGCGAATATCTGCGCCTGATGCCGCCCTAACCGAGGCTTCGGGTGATCGGACCGGGGAATTGTCCGGTCACCGGACGTGAGGCCACCGCGTGAGGGTGACGCCTCGACGGCGAAAGCTGTCGGGGCGTCGACGAGAGAGGAACCCGAGAGGGTATATCGCCGGGCGGGCCACCGAAGACAAAGATCGGGTACCGGTGGTCCGCTCGCACGGCGAAGAGAGGTGTTTGCAGGGTGAGTCCATGGGGTTGCGCGCCGCCTCTTCCGTCGCCCCGGGCCGATTTGCCGGGGCGCGACCACATCCATGGTCCCGAATTGCGAAATAAAAAAAAAAAAAAACCGGAGGTGTCAAGGGACACCCGGATGGAACGAAGTTCTATTTTAATTATATAATTTTTTTCTGCCTTAAGCGATTTTTATCGTTATATTTTAGCCACTATAAATTTCATCAAAATCCATTCAGTAGTTTTTACGTGAAAGAGCAACAAACATGTTCACATCCATACATTATTACAAACTTTCACGTTTATAATATTAATAATAGGATATACAATTCCACTAGACTACCAAAACTTTTCGGCCCCGAGCTCGAACGCGAGCCGGCCACGCGGCCCGGTCACGGGCGAAAATAATTTCGTTGCGCATTATTTTGATTTTGCTATATCTCTTAAGGTATTGATTTAATTTGCATGGTCTGAAGGAAAAAAAATATCTTCATGAAATGCTCAAGCCAACTAATGTATTTAAAATGATAAGGATTAATACAGTATTTGTGTAAATAGCTTTTCAATTACCGTTTTATAATAGAACATTTTTTAAAGTATTAAAATGGATATAGTATGTTATCCTTAAGAGATAGATATATACCATCGCGGACTTTTTTGTAGGCCTTTTTAAGCTGTATAATACTGTAGTACTTTATTTTGATCTATTTCGTAGGGTTCAGCCAGCGTTTGCAATGTAAGCGCAAAATAATGTGTTTATTTACGACATCACATTAGAAACCTCTAAAATTATCAGTGTTTCTCTAGTACATTATGCATATATTATACATATAAACCTTCCTCTTGAATCACTCTATCTATAAAAAAAATCGTCGCGACACCACACTGTTCAATGCGAAATAGAAATGAAAATATCTGGCTTGCTTTCTATAAGAGAGCCGACGAGCGACGCCGCACAGCTTACAATAGCTTACTATAGCAAAAAGTGTCGTGACAACTTTTCGTAAGAATTTTTTCCGTCTAGCCCCCTTTCACAACGCGCGATAAGGAACTTCGTTCCAAAAAAAAAAAAGACCGTTGCCTTACACCGAAAACAAAGATCGGGTACCGGTGGCCCGCTCGCAGGGCGAAGAGAGGAGTTGCACGGTGGGTCTTCTGTCACTCCGGACCGATTTGGCGGGGTGAGACGCATCCATAGTTCACCGCAAAAGAACAAATAGGCCGTTGCCTTACAAAGAAAACCCTCTAAACTTACCCAGAAACTAAGTTTACAAGCTCGCAACGCAACGCAACGAAGCGCAAAAACACATTGCCATTGCTAGGACCGGATCTCGACTATAGACAGAAAACTGTACACAATATACACTTATTTTTTGCGTTGGACTATGGAGTTGGTCACGCCCCGCCAAATCGGTCCCGGGTAACGGAAGAGGTGGCGCGCGTCCCATAGACCCACCCTTCAAAGCGCCTCTCTTCACGCGTGATCGTAATGTGAGCGGGCCACCGGCACCCGATCTTTGTCTTCAGTGACATGCCAGGCGTCCACAGTATACCCTTTTTTTTATTATTTTACGGTGAGCTATGGACGTGGTCGCGCCCCGCCAAATCGGTCCGGGGCGACGGAAAAGACGGCGCGTAACCCCATAGACCCACCCTGCAAACACTTCTCTTCTCCTTGCGGGCCACCGGTACCCGATCTTTGTCTCCGGTGATCCACAGTATATCCTAGCACTATAAAATTATTTTTTTGTCTCAAATTTTATTCGTTTAGTTATTGCGAATGACTTATTGTGTGTATAGTTTTAGAAGCTATAAAAACCGTCAAATGCCGTCATCAATTATATAATACTATGATAGATAACTCATGACCTTACAGCTTAGACAAATAAAAAAATTAAGACGCTATGCCGATGAATTTACGTATACAGCTAATACTTTTTTACTTTTAACTTATCTATGTCTAATGCTGGGCATAGGGCTTGCCAAGAGTGGAATAATGCAGCAATCACACTACTTCACCCCAGAGAGCACTGGTTATTGGTGTGGTGTCGGAGTAAGAATATTCATTAATCTCCTTTTCTCCGATGCCATAAAATCTTAAAGATATTATACGCATTATTGTCAATACAAGAGAAGAAATATGGCAAATAAAACCCTATACCTCTCTCGCCAACTTTTATTTTCTTTATTCTTTTTGGTGGGCTATGGATGCGTCTCGCCCCGCCAAATCGGTCCGGGGTGACGGAAGAGAAGGCGCGTGACCCCATAGACCCACCGTGCAAGCTCTTCTCTTCGCCGTGCGAGCGGGCCAACGGTACCCGATTTTTATCTTCGGTGGCCCACCCAGCACCTGGCCAACTTGGTATAATAGATCATTTTGTCTTCTATTCTGGACGATGCTTGAGTTCAGCAAGAGACATATATCGCCTCTTTGCTTCAATAATGTGCTATCTTGAAAAATTACATTTTAGAAGAGTCTTTTTTAAGTTTTCCAAAAATAATTGTTTCGCAACGAATATTTTTTTTATTGTAAATCTGATTTAAATCGTAGATGATTTAATTATAGAATAATGAAATAATTAAAATCAATAGATTTATACCTATATCAATTATTTTCTGAAACTTGAAAAACGCTCCTCTAAAATTTCATTTTTCAAGATTATTGAAGCAAAGGGGCGATACATGCTAAGATGATGATGATGATGATAGCTACATTCGGCTATCCGTGATGCATTCTTAGACGTTTTTTACTATTGCCAAGTTGTAAAAATATTGAATTCTTAACACGTGTTTTTTATTTTTTATTGCTTATGGTGGCAAACAAGCTGACAGCACACCTGATGGTAAGTGACACTGCCGCTCATGGACCTTTGCAATACCCTAGTCGGGCTTCCGGCTCGCTCGCTCACTGAACGAAGCGCAATAGCACATTGCCATTACTCAAACGTCGATCTTCTGCGAGAGTCTGGTACTACCCCAGACGGACCGGCCCGCGGCTGTAGACAGAGAACTGTCAACAGCGTGGTCCTACCACTTTTAAATAATATTACATAGAATAATAATTTTTGCGACGCAGAATTCACAATTATTACAAACGCTTATTTTTTATCGACTGTTAGTTTATTATGCCCTAAGAAATGTTTATGGTTAAGATTTAAAAATTTCACTATTCATATTTCCGTGTTGTAATATTTGTTTAAATCGTAAAAAGTGATGCATAATTTTGTATACAACGCCATCTCTCATTTGAATCAAATACTAACATGCAAAACACGTGGTTTACAAATTCGTAATAACAACAATGTAGTCGGGTGTCTCTACCTTATTTTTATATTTAAAAGAAGATAAAAATGGCAACGATAACATTCGCCAAGATAAAATATTTCGTCATATGCAAGAATAAGTATAAACGCAATAAAAATATAATGTTAATATTATCAATTCAGAAATACAAATGAAATTCAATAGATATTCCACAATGAACACAATTCTTTGCCTTGATATTGGAATTAGGCAATCAGCTTCTAAATCTTATCTTATATGTATACTAATGATCCGCCCTCGCTTTGCTTGTACATTTTAAATCTCTGATAATTAGTAAGATATTCATTATAATTTGAATGTCATACAATAGTTCACGGTGGTGTAAGTGACAGCACGATTGGGACGGATTTCCAATAGATGTGGATTCGAATCCCACTTGTGACATTATTTTTCGTTTGGTAATCGAGTTTATATAAATTCTAAAAATATTTAACAAAGTATGGCTTACGGTTATTTTTTATTGTATTTGATGATATATGATCAAATAGCCTACTTGGTGCTAATTGCTAGATGGCGTTTATGGCCCTCTGAAGTAATAAAGGTAGGTCGCTGCCTACCGTAACGTTTTGTGTCGTATAGTTATCATATAGATAAGTATGCCACAGACTATAATCTTTACAGAATATAAAACAAAGTTGTTTCCCGCCGTCTGTATGCTTAGATCTTCGCAACAGATATTAATTCGGTTTTCATCAATAGACAGAGTGATTCAAGAGGAAGGTATATATGTATAATATACCTATGTATATTATACATACATACATATCATCACGCCATATCCCTTGCAGAGTAGGCAGAGAGAACAGAGTGCCAGAGAACTCTATCCTTGGATACTTCACTCGCTTCCTCAACATTCATAATTCTCTTCATACACGCTCGCCGGTTTCGGAGACTCTTGACTCCACCTTCCTTCAGTACGTGACCAATCTGGTCTAGCTAGGTGAGTCTCGGTCTCCCCCGGTACCTACATCCTTCCACTTTCGCATTGTATATCTTCTTTGTGTATATTATGTATATTATAGCAGAGAAAAACTGAGAATTTCAAAGATTTTTAATGTGATGTCATAAAAGATATTTTCGTTTTTCATGTGGTGATGGAGTAAGAATACAATTCACCACCCCCTATCTAATACTCGTGGGTGATCGTAAGAGTTCACCGAAGACAAAGATCGGGTACCGGTGGCCCGCTCGCACGGCGAAGAGAGGTGTTTGCATGGTGGGTCCATAGGGTTGCGCGCCGCCTCTTCTGTCGCCCCGGACCGATTTGTCGGGGCGCGACCACATCCATGGTCCATCTTGCGAAGAAAAAAAAAAAGGGTGTTCGTAAGAGCCGACTAAAGGATATAAGATGCGATAATATCTATGCATATGAATGAAAACTCGAAACTAAACCCTATACCATATACCTAAATAGAACAGAAATTGTGATGGTACATAGGATACGTTCTGGTCACATTCCATCTAGAAAGTTTCTATCTATACTAATATTATAAAGAGGAAAAATTTGATTGTTTGTTTGAATTGAATAGGCTCCGAAACTACTTGACCGATTCAGAAAAATTCTTTCACTGTTGGGAAGCGACACTATCCCCGGTGAACATAAGCTATATTAAATTTTCAAAAAAGTTAGGGGCCCATACTAAAACTCCAATAATGTAATCCAAAGTGTGAAAAATAACCAAAATTCTTCCTTACATCGCGTGCGCTGCAAAAAAACTATTGATTATAGAACAAAATAATGTACTACAACTTTGCAGAACATATAATTATCTATAAAAAATATCGCGACAGCATATGTCTAACAATTATAGTTATGTCACAATAAGTGTTTGTTCATTTTAAAAAATATATTCAAATGCCACCCGCTATAAAAGTTCTTTTATTTATACTTTGGTATTAATCCTTAACAAAATAAATGACTTCATATTTTGTTTAATACCCTTGCGAAGCCGGGGCGGGCTGCTAGTGTCTTATAAATAAAATAAATTCACCCAATTGTGAAATCTGTAACAAAATTGATGATATTTATCACTTGCTCAATGGAATGTGAAAAGAATAAGAGTGAAAGAGAGATACTGATGAAAAACCTGGATATTAATAGAATTGATGTCGGTGCACTTAATAGTATTTTGACTAAACCTACATCAGAAGCAGCACAGCAAATATACCAGTTGATTTCAGTGGTTCTATTTCATTCTTCACTATAAAAGTTATTTGAAGATGTTAATTGTCTGTTTAGGGAACCAAAAGCTTCCATAAAAAATAAGAATAAAAAAAACCCTATACCAACACGTCTAACCAGCCTGGTACAAAATCTCCTTCCCATTATGGAGAAGACTCGAGCCCAATAGTGGGTCATATAGGAGCTGAGATGATTAGATGTTGAAAAGACATTTTTGTGCGCTTATATTGCAAGCTCTGGCTAAAACTTACGAGATATATCAAATGATGTACTACGAAATTAATTATCTAAAAAATATCAACCAAAAATTCCGCAATGTTATATGTTTATCTCTTAAAAATAATCTTCAGTATACCATATTTGTCTTTTACACATTAGGGGGCGTCCATTAATAACGTGAGGCATTTTTGAGGTTTTTATTGATTACCCCCAACCCTCATGGTGAGATGTCGTAAGATTTTTCTCGATCCCCTCCCCCCTTCCCAAATCTCACGTGAGATTTTTCAAAACTTGTACTTGGGTATAAAGGGTTTTTAATTGCATTTAACTTATCGTTCACGCAGTTTTACACCAGTTTCTGCTAAAATAAATTACGTGATATTTGCCAAGATCCCCCCTCACCCCCAAGTGAGATTTAGTAAGATTCTGCTTGACCTCCTCCCCCTCCCTGAATACATCACGCAATTAATGGACGCTCCCTTACTAAAAATACAAAAATTAGCCAAATAGCATAATATAACGTAGTCTGTAGATAATAATAGCCTTCTACAGCATATCATTAAAATAAATATCTTAAAACTTATCAGCGCTACAAAAATCGTAGCGAAGAGAGGACGGATCGCTAGTTTGTATTAAAACAGTCATTCATGTAATACCGGATGACACGCTAGAAAATTTCTAATATTTTTTTAGTGGCACTCATAGGATTTCATTGAAAAATTTATCTATGTAACTAGTTTAAACAATTTAAGAAACTAGGAGTCTAAGTTCTAGGAATTAAAACGATTTAAAATATTGAAATTTACATTTAATATTTTCTCAAATGCTTGAAAAACCGATATAATGTTAAAAAATTGCACAAAAAAAATTAGTACATAATATAACACATGTCAATTGTATAACCAAACAAAGATGGCGGACATGCAAAAATTGACAAGGTTACAAGCGAAACGAAAAATAAACATAGAGAGAGATGGAAGAGCTATAATTGACACAATCAACCACTAATATAAATATATTTTGTAATATTAAATAGATGGAGCTGTACAAAACATTTCTAAAATATTTTCCCGCTAATTTCTTTTAAACTAATATAATATTAATTATAAAAATAAATAAACCAAGCAAAAGTACTTACACTATTACATACAGATAATCCAAAAAAAAAAAAACAACTTTAAAGATTAAACACTTAATTAAACACGGAACGTAATTCTGGAATAGTTTGAACTCTCTTTTTTTTTAAAAAAAAAGTAAACAAACTTTGCTTTATAACACACCCAAATTACGGAGACGCGGGAAAGAGTTAAACAAGCGAACCACAAAACTGATTATTCGGTCGTATAATAAATACGGTCGCGAACGAACACTTACGCAGTTGATAATAGACTAATGTTATTTAACACAGAACAGGTAGTATCGCGCGTTATGTCGTCATAATAATATATAAATACTATATGTTATGTCAGCAGTTTCGCTTACAGAAAACTTTACTAAAAAATATAACCTTTACTATATAGTGACGGAGTAAGGATACAATTTATCACTTAATCTTGTCCTGGGGGTAGTAAAAAGCGACTAAAGGATATAATGTGAGTATAATATTTATATTAGAGATGGAAAATTCGAAATAAAACCCTGTACTAATCTTATAGGTCAATTTCCCTCCTGTTTTGTATGAGGTTCCAGCAGTGGCGTAACTGTAAGGTGGCAAGTTGGCCAAATGCCAAGGGCCCCCAGATCAGGGGAGAATCCCAACTCCCAACATTTATTATTACACATTTAGTAAAAAATAATAGTTTTGTCTTTAATTTATTTAAGTTATCTACTTATTGGCATACACAAATAAAAAAATGTATTAAATTCAATGTATTTGTAAAAAAAAACTACAATTGTGATTTCAGTGTATTAAATAAACTTTTAATTAAAGTTTGATTACTGAAATTTAGTATTTATCATGCTTGTTTATTGACCTTGATTTATAGCGAAAAATGATTGTCACACAGGATTTCGCTTGTAATCAAGTTTTTATATATAAACAAGCAGTTAAAATGCTAAATTTCAGTAATTTGAATAACAAGGTCGGGTCATCGTTTAATACAATTCTAACTGTAAAGTTTGTGTATTAAATCTGTATAATGTGTAGACATTGTCGGGTAGATAGCACACATCTCCTTTAAAGACGAAAATATAATACGAGCCAAAGATTGAATGTCATACTAGTAAAGTTTGTATGTACCTACTTCACGTAGTCATTTATAATTAAACTGTTACAAGTAAAAGTGTATAAATATATATTATAAAAAAAAAATACTAAGTATTCTTGTTTTTGGCGGGTGCTGGGGTTGTGCGATGAATTTGCCACAAGCCTCGAACAGTATAGTTACATCACTAGGCTTGAGTCTAATCAGAAGCGGCTCTAGCACATGTAGCGCCCGGGTGCAATCAATCACCTGGCGCCCTCTTGTATCAGAATGCGTGAACAAAATGGAATAGGTTGATAGATACAACATGTTCGACTTAACTCCGATCCTCGTTGGAATGCGTTGTCATATGCTTAGTCTCGTTGCTTTGTCACGAAACCAGGTAAACGCGATCGGATTATGAAATTACAGTGAGCATGGCGACAAAGCAACCTACCCAAACCTGTCAAATAACGCACCCACTACGTATATAAATGGTTATGCACTCGCTGCGTAAGGTGCTCCCGTTCCGTACGGAGCGTTACAGTGGAGGCTCTATGTGTCTCAAGCAGCTCTCGGCGCCCCCTAACATCCGGCGCCCGGGTGCACCGCATCCTCTGCACTATAGGCAAAGCAGCCCCTAAGCGCAATAGAAAGACGCATTATGACCTAATATGATGTAGATCGGGTGTGGCCAACTTTTGTGCACATAAGATCTACTTTTTATTTTAAAATTATGTAACGATCAACCTATTTCTTAGGTAAGAAGTGGGACGTTTATGCAATGTGCTTTTATACAGATGTGTACTCTTGCGAGTTCCATGATTTATGGGTTTTTTTATTGCTTATGGTGGCAAATGAGCCAGCAGCACACCTGATGGTAAGTGTCACTGCCGCCCATGGACCTTTCCAATACCAAGGGTACAGCTTAGGCCGCTGCCTACCAATAAAATACCCAAACCCACCCAGTTGGGCTCCCGGCTATCTGGCTCACCGAACGAAGCGCAATAGCACAGTGCCATTACTCAGACGTCGATCTTCTACAAGACTGTGGTAGGTACTACCTCGGAACGGCCCGCGGTTGTAGACAGAAAAATAAGCAACATACATAAATATTTATTTAATGGGTTAAAAAACTTATGTCCAGGGGAATTAAAACAATATAAGTAATTATTAATAATATTTATTCATACAAACTATTTAAATTTAAATTAATGGTAAACCTGAGTCTGTATTTCTTTTAAGTAACCAGAGCATGAATTCGTCCCCTCATGGAATTAGCGAGTGATCGACCAAAATTAGTCGCTCGACTTGTTGATAACGTAACGATCGCGATCTTATGTTAGACAATTTGTAAGTCACATCCGGAGTAGTATACTATACTGATCTTGTAGCAACTCGAGAAAATTTCCGTGCGTTTAGGCGTTTCTTCCAAACCTACTACTACAATCAATCTTAATTCTCACATATAAGCCCCGTTAAGTTATCCCGTATCCGTGGTGCCGTACTGCTGCGCTTATCGTAGCTGTACAACCCTTTACTTATTGGCTGACTAGTCAATATTGTTTTCTGTCTCTCGCTTTGCCTGGGAGAGAAGTAGAATCACTCTTTTCCAACTCCTCCTCTTTAACTTTTCTAATTAAATTTGTTGCGTGTTTCAAGACAATTAAAATCATCTTCCGGGACTGCCTTAGAGTCAAACCTTGATGTCATTTATGGTGACCATTGTGGATTCTGGCTTTATCAAACAATAGAAAAAAAGGTATTTTTAATACATCGAAAGTTTTATTATAACGCATTGTCTAGTTAAAAAACTAAAATGTTGACTATAACTAACTTCTGGGTGTCGGTTTTTCGTGACGGTGCGCGCGCACATCGTAAAAATTTACTCTCATATTTTTCCCTAATGCGCCAAAAGAAATATAACTTCAAAAATACATATACATATCAATTTTCATAATGATCGGTCCAATAGTTGCCGAATTTAACGATATCATATATACAAACATCCTTTTTTATAAATATAGAGGGTGGAAGTGGACCGCTCCCCAAAACAAAGACAGGTGACCCTACTAGTCCTACTTATAATGATAGGCTAAAAAAAAAAATCGATTCGGATGAAAAAAAAATATTTTTTCACAACGAATTTTAAGTTTATTTCGCATTCCATCGTATTAGTACAGTGCCATGTAACGATAATTCCATAAAAAATACGTAACTTTACTCAGATGAGAAAAAACGCAATCTATTCAAAACTCACGATCATATGTTCAAGAGCTCAACGACCTCACGTGGTGAAAAAAAAATTTTTTTTCATCCGAATCGTTTTTTTTTGCTAGCCTATAATTACAAGTAAGACTAGTAGGGTTACCTGTCTTTGTTTTCGGGAGCGGTCCACTTCCACCCTCTATATTTATCGCTTCAACATAAATCCGGACAAACTGTTTCAAATTTAATATAGATAAATTATACGATAATAAAAATGATAACGTGGTTTATCTATATTTTTTTAAGGTTTTTTAGTTGTCTGTGCAAAAAGATGGCATAATAAAAGTGGCAATGACGCAATCGCTTCAAAACCTTTTTATATGTATTAAGGAAAATGTATTGAATTATGTAATTAATTGTGAATAATGCTAAAAGATCTCGTTCTATATGATTCATAGATGGCAAAAGAATATTTATATGTACAATTAATTTAATTTTTGAACATACAAGACTTTAAAAACTTAAATCCAGTTTTAAATGGTTATTTATAGAGATAATATAGATAATTTAAAAATAAGGCAAAATTAAATGTAATCTACTTTCACAGATGGCGTTGTTTTTAAAATACTGAGCTACAGTCCAAATTGTCGCAGGTTTGTTGTCGTTTTACAAATGTGAAAGTGTTTCCAGTTAAAAAGATATACTTATTTATTAAAACTACATCATCATCTTCATCTCAGCCCACATATGTCCCACTGTTGGGCTCGGGCCTCCTCCGTAATGGGAAAGATATTAACCTACTATACGGCGCTGGTCAGATGTGTTGGTTTGGGGTTGGTTTCGAGGTTTCCTTCTCTTGCATAGATGTTTTATATCCCTTATACGTCTCTTACGATCACCCACGGGTAAGAAAAAGTGGTGAATAGTATTCTTACTCCGTCACTACACGGATAGATTAAAACTAAACTAATGTAGAAAAGAAAGCTGATAGAAAAGGTCACATTATTGTTTTAACAGCTCCCAATAGGTACCTACTAGACTGTCATTGCGTCATGTGACAATTAGGAGTCACTATACCGAGTGTGCAACAAGGATAGCGCTCTATGAAATGAAAATTAGTAAATTTGTTTCTTCCAATAGTTTATGTGCAATATAAATCGACGAGTATCAACAATATCTTTTTCTTTGTTATTTATAATAATTTATTTTTAATAGTGATAGGACCACGCTGTTGACAGTTCTCTGTCTACAGCCCGGGCCGGTCCGTCCGAACAAATTCAAGGAAGTCGCTTCACCCGCCTGTACGCTTGAATCTTTTAAACTACGCTACAGATTTTAATACAATTCTTATCAATAGACAGAGTAATTCAAGAGGAAGGTTTATATGTATAATACATGCATATTATAGTAGTAAAAAGCTAAAAAAAAATAAAGAAATCTAATGTGTTGTCGTAAAAAAATACTATTTTGTTCGCTTACATTGCAAACGCTGACTAAACCTTATGAGATATATCCAAATAACATACTACGAAATTGTAGATCTTATAAATATCTATAAAAAATCCACAATGATATATAACTATCTTCTAAGAATAATCCGCAGTAACGCTATTTATATTTTACATATTTTCAAAATATAAAAGTATATTTTCCTAGCTATTTTAAACAATATAGTATTATTTCTTATCAAATTAAATATAGCACGTGGCGAACTTAATGTAGATTAAAATTTCATTTTACAGTATATCATTAAAATAAATATCTTAAAAGTTATCAGAGATTTAATATGCAAGGTCAGAACGACCGAAACGGAAGCGAAGCGGCTCTCGCTGTATAGAGCATAGTCGGTTCCCGCCATCTTTAAGTTTAAAACTTCGCAACGGATTTTAATACGGTTTTCATCAATAGACAGAGTGATTCAAGAGCAAAGTTTGTATGTTTAATACATGCGTATTATAGTAGAATAAAAATGTTTATATTATAATTTATAATACATGAATGAAATTGTATTATTATTCATGTACAGAAGGAAGGTGGTGTCAAGAGTCGCCGAAAATCTGAAACCGGCGAGCGTGTATGAAAAGAATTATGAATGTTGAGGAAGCGAGTGAAGTATGCAAGGTTAGAGTTCTCTCTCTGCTCTCTCTGCCTACCCTGGAAGGGATATGGCGTGATGATATGTATGTAAATTGTATTAAAATTTCAAAGTTTATAGCGACAATATAGGCCGTTGCCTACCAATACAAACCCCAAACCCACCCAGTTGTGCTGCCGGCTCTCTCGCTCACCGAACGAAGCGCAACAGCATATTGCCATTGCTCAGACGTCGATCTTCTGCGAGAGTGTGGTACCACCCCGGACCGACCGGCCCGCGGCTTTAAACAGAGAACTGTCAACAGCGTGGTCCTACCACAAACTTACACATATCAGAAGTGAAACTTTGGCAAATTAATTTTTAAATCTCGTTTACATACATCAATCAATAGCGTGTATTCTCTCTTCTCTCTCTCGCGTGCCGCGTTTCATCTGTAAAAAATTTACACTCATGCGTGCAAAGAAGTTTCTATGGAGGATAAAAACTAAGGAGAGCCATCTTGTATGGGGGATTAGTCCAAAAAGTGTCCACTTCTAAACAGCAAATTATTGTTCGAACACTCACCGAAACAGCGCTAGTGCAGCAAGTGGCAATGATATGAATGTAGCAGTAATAAGCAGAGTGAAGTGTGCTGAGTTACGTAGTCGGCTGTGATTTGATAAATAATAACCTATGAAATTTGTGGCGCTCTTTTTAAAATTCTTCCACTTGCTACTATAGCGCCACCTTAACTTGCGCCCGTTCAATGGACACTTCTTAATACACTGAGATAGTACTCCTTAGTTTTTACCCTCCGTAGAAATTTCACTTCAAAATAAATATGGCGCGTAACGGAAAAATGTGACTTAGAAATCAAGATGGCGTGTAACAGAAAAACGTTACAATATGTTTTTCTTCTATACGTCGATAAATAAGTTTCACTTCAATAAACTTTATAAATACGTTTTTGATAAAGTTTAATTAAAATTTGAAAAAGTTAAGAAATTAATTTGGACGCAGCTACGAATATTATCGAAGCCTTATTTTGCTCGTGGATGTCGTAAAAGACGATTACAAGTTTTATATCGACCTGAACCAACTCCATCTGATGCTATTTAGTCAACAATTACATTCACAAGAAGTGTTGACGTCAGGCACGCGGCTGGTCACAAAACTATTGCCAATAACTTTTGCAGTATGTACTATGGAAGAGAAGTACATATTGTATCGACCACAACCATTTGGGATAGGAGTAAAAGAATAATGATGCAATAAATTAAGTATATTATTCTCTGATATTCACGTGTGTATTGAGTGAAATAAAACTAGATTTCAATTAGGTTCAGGATATATATATATATATATATATATACATATATATATATATATATATATATATATATATATATATATATATATATATATATATATATATATATTTATTTCATATATCCTATAGTTACACCTAGTCTTAAATTTATAAAAACCGATTACGAGCGAAAAATAATGTCACACGTGGGATTCGAACCCACACCCATTGGAAATCCATCCCAATTCCTTCCCTTCAAATTCTTCTTTCAATTCTGTAAACATTGTCGGGTAGATGGCACACGTTTCCTTAAAGATGTAAATATAATACGATGCGAGAATTGAATGTCCTACAATAGTTCACGGTGGTGTAAGTGGCAAATAGGTTTAGGTTCGAATCCTACTTGTGACATCATTTTTCGCTCGTAATCGGGTTTTTATAAATAGTTTTAAATTGTCCTCCTCCCCCCGTTAAAAAAACAAACCATGAAAAATTGAAATCATATTTTTCTCAAAACGCATCGGAAGAAATATATTTTTAATAAACAAAAGTAATGATGGAAAGCCTTACGCCGTTACCATACGGACATTTAAATGATTAAAACATATGTTCATATTGAAACAAGTGTTATTTACGAGCAATTATAAACAGGGTTGTCAATTGCACTTAGTTGGATGCTGGAAATGTGGATTCACATACGCAGAGAAAGCGATCGATCACACTCCCATTACTGGTCTCCTCCACAATAGAAGTGACTTTGACCTACTATACCACCCTGATCGGACCTTATACCATGGGATTTATTTTGTGTTTTGCTCCTGCATATTATATTCCTTATTCCCAAGGAGGGTTGACGTCTGGCAGGCGGCTGGTCATAAAACTATTGCCAATAACTTTTACAATATGTACTTTTGAAACAAGAGTAGGAGAATAATGATGATGAATGATGATTATATTCCTTATTCATCTTTTCTAAGATCCACGCCTAAAAATATTTAACACTAGAAATAAAATGTAATATAAAATAAAATATATAAAAAGATAGAATAACTGTAATGAAAATAAATAACGACAATTGATTGATAAAAAAGAAAAATAATAAAATTCGCCGGACTAAGAGGAATCGATTGATGTATAAATCCTAAAAATCGGCCCAGGCGTTTGGTCTGTATAGTGCTTCAAAGGAACATACAAACATACATAGACTGTTGAACACAATACCACTCCTTTGCGTCGCGCAGTCGGGTAAAAACATCTACGGGTAACATAGTGAGGTGTTGAATTCTATTCTCACTCTGTTACTATACGGAAATATAATACAGACAAGAAATTAAACACATGTACCATTTAATATATAGTTAGTGTAGTTTTTTTTGTCTACAAACAACAAAATTGCCGTTGCTATGTGTAATTTTTTATCTATAAAAAAAAAACTTGATAAGTTTACACCTGTCAGTACACGTGAATCAAATTATAGATGGCGTTGTCAAAATATAAGTGTATGATTTTTTGTTTGTACATTATTATATAGTATTATTATTTAATCCTATAAAGCGACCAGACAGCGTGGCGCTGTTACGCGTTACGTAACGAAGCGGTTTACTTCTTATGAGAGCATAAGAAGTAAAGTTGTGTAGCTCCTGAGCGAGTGATATAAAAGAGCTATATCACTCACATAGACACAATCTATCACTCGCTCACTTGACCGCCGAATTAGGCTTGGGTAAAATAAATCGATATATCAAAATATCGATATTTTTTCAAAAAATAATCGATATATATCGGCGATTTTATTTTTTTCGATATATCGATTTTCGATATTTAATTCCTGATATCAAAACCGATATATTTTTTAACAGCTCTAATCAAGCTTCGCGTCATGTATCGATCTAACGAAAAGGCTTGATAGACTGTATGAGTATCATTCGCCTGGACTGGAACATAAATAAAAAAATACCTATAGTCTATGACCGTTTGTGCAGCGCAACCAACCTGAGGAGCCAACTTGAACTAGGACAATGAGAAAAAAATGACAATGAGGACAACACTGAGTGACAATCAGTTGGTTTGGTTGGTGTCACTGTGTATCCTTATTGTGTCTTCTTCTTCTTCTTTTTATGTATTGGCAATCAGCTACTTATACGAGCCATTTTTGCCAGTGTCGAGTTATAATTATCTTCACGTTCTTAATCTCTTCAGGTTAGTCATTGTCTGTCAGTCAGTCGAATTGTCGCCATCAACAGTGCTATGGTGACACTGTTAATGGTATGTTGTAGGAATTTTGATGGAAAACGAAAACGTTGTAAAGCACTTTTATATGATATTCACTACACCCCAGCTGTTCTGTCACATCATATTACATAAAATACCATAAAAATTATCTAATATAACACGTTAAAACACTAAGATATCGAATATAATACAAGAGCACCACATGACGTTTTAGATTCCCGTCAAAAGTCCCTTATTGTGTCTAATAATGGGTGTGTGTTAGGGATGACGATTCTTTCCGAAAAAGCTCGATTTTTATAACGATCCAATTTACAGCCTGATAAATCGATTCACAAGAAAAAAATCGCAATGAAAAATATCAATTTCTAAAAATTTTTTATTTTTCAATTTGTTGAGGCAAGTTACAATAATAAAGGATCTATTATCAGTAATGTCAGGGATTTATTTAGTTCAGGGTATTCGATATAACAATTATTTTGATTGTCTTCGGTGGCTCACCCGGCGGTCTACCCACTCGGGTATCCTCTTGATTTGAACGTAAGTCTACCCCACAGATGAGACGAGTGTCACGTCACTACCCATAGCAAGCGGGTTAGCAATAGACATGCGCGAAACTGTACTTCGCGAAGTGATGTGATATGGCATTACATTTCGTGCCGAGTAATATTACATTTTACTAACACTTCAAACATCACACATGACATTTCATGTCGCGTAATGCGATAGCGCTCTATATATACGGCGGGCGGCGTCAAAAAATATTAGCCTTAACGTTCTGAAAATAAAGCTCAAAATAAATATTGAATTGCCGACATTTCACGCCGGTTCTTTCAGAAATTGCTTTAAAATGTTTGATATGTCAAGCTTTATCAGTATCATCCGAAAGGGTTGCTTCAGTTGTTAAATTAACAGTGCCGGACAACAGAAGTAGACTAACTGGGGAGCACATTAAACAAAGAGTGCTGCTGATGTCCATTCCAGATGAATACTGGTTTGAATGAATAGTTGGTTCATATATTTTTTTTAATAAATAATAAATATGGCAGATGTGCATTTACTTTATTTAATATCAAATTTTCCACAGTGTATTATAGATAACCGCTTCGGGAAAACTATCGATATATCGAAATATCGATATATTTTGTAAATTTATATCGATATATTTCGATATATTTGAGAAATATCGATACGATATATATCGATATATTTTATCCCTTTGCCCATCCCTATGCCGAATATATCAGTAGATCACTAACTCACTAGCTCATCGCTCACTTCGCATCGCAGAATGTTTCACTCTCACGTCTCTCACAAAGTAACGAAAAATGAGCGAGATAGTTGCGCTGCGTAGCCCGCCGACGAGAATGATATTTCACACTGTTTTTGTATCGATATAATTAAGTTGTCAAAAGAGAATAGACTCGAATTCTTTCGAAATAAAGTTTAATATTTATTATTAGAAAATAGATTTGTATTTGATTTATTATAACCAACTAGTAATAGTATTTTTTTGATATTATGATACTATTATAGAGCGATAAAGTATCTTGAAATTCGTTTTTATGGGTAATTAGTTGCTCCCGGGGTATCTCGGAAATACGTGACAGAGTGTTGAATAAAACTTACTTTTATAGACTGAATTGTAAATAGTCTAAATTGTGCGCGTTACTGTTTATGTAGGATTTTTTTTTTCTAATAATAGAAATCTAAATAGAATTCTCTGTACGCTTAAGTGATTTGTAGAACGTTAATATACATTAAAAATTAAGTTTTACTATCAATTGTGTGAGTAATTGAAATAAAAAGCGAAGCCCATCACAGAAAAAATGAGTGATAGATTCGTATGAGTGATAGGTTCGTTTGAGTGATAGATTTAAAGTGAACGAACTTTGAAAGTGAGCTAGAGGAGTGATTTAATAAAGTAATTGACTACTGAGCTAAATGAGTGATATGTATCTTTATAGTGAAAAGATATATAATATATAATAATAATATGAAAAGATATAGATATAGATATATATATATCACTCTTTTCAGCACAGTGATACATACTGCGCATGACTAATAAGAAGTTATCACTTACTAAAACATCTCATGGTTCGGACATGTGGAAAGAATGCCGAACGAACGTCTGGTTAAGAAGATATACAATGCGAAAGTGGAAGGATGTAGGTACCGGGGGAGACCGAGACTCACCTACCTAGAGCAGATCGGTCATGTACTGAAGGAAGGTGGAGTCAAGAGTCTCCGAAACCGGCGAGTGTGTATGAAGATAATTATAATTGTTGAGGAAGCGAGTGAAGTATGCAAAGATAGAGTTCTCTGGCACTCTGTTCTCTCTGCCTACCCTGCAAGGGACATGGCGTGATGGTATGTATGTATGTAAAATATCTCAACCAAAAATATAAGGGAGCCAAATTTGATATTATGATAATTATGTCAGTGATAGGACCACGCTGTTGACAGTTTTCTGTCTCCAGCCGCGGGTCGGTCCGTCCGGGGTAGTACCACACTGAGCAGAAGATCGACGTCTGAGTAGGGGAAACCGGGGCTGGTTGTGACACGGGTAAGTAGTTACAGTGGAACTGGTGGTGAAACAGAGAACGCTAGAGTAATGCTAAAAAGAGAAAAATGACGTTGCTACTACTGGCTCACTCAATGCGAGAGCTAGTGGCGCCAGAGTTATGGTGACAGGAGTACGTGTGTGTCGCCAAAAAAACCACAGGTTTGTAACATTTTCGATTTTTAGTAATTATGGTCTATAACCTGTATTTCAACTAATCAGAGAAGTTTGTAGTGTAATTTTTGCGTCTTAATGCTTCCTGTTTGCGTTGGAATTACGTTTATATTGTTATATTAATTTGTGTTTTTACTACTTAACCTCAAAGTATAAATTTTGGTGTTGGGGCTAAGAGTTACATTTGCTCGGGGTAGGTTGTTACATGTCACAATCTGCCCCTTGATTTCTCGTTCCAACTGATATAATGCAAACCATATAAGTTATTGTTTTTTTTTTGTAGGATGAGGACACATAAAAGAAAACGGAGCGTGGCAAAATATCAAAAGATGTTTACGAACAAGCCGCGATTATATTGGAGGAGGATGAAACATAAAAAAAATCGTGGCATCGCAAAAGGTTTCGGCTTGTGTCATATGTCGTTAAGAGATATATGAAGAAAAGGAAAGATGTAGAAGTGTAGAATGGCTAACAGCGTTTTTAAAACGCAATCCGTATTTATCTATATGGTCGCCAGAAGCTACAAGCTTGAGCAGCGCCATCATTACATCATTCAATAAAACGAATGTTGACAATTTCTTTTCTCAGTTGGCTGACGATTAGAAAGAAACATTTTCTGCATCACGTATATGGAATGTAGACGAGACAGGTGTCACAGCGATGGTGAAACCCAGAAAAATTTTAGCTGAAAAAGCTTCTAAGCAAGTTGGTTCAATTACAACAGCCGCGAGAGAGGGATTCTTGTGACTCTTTGCGTAGCGGTAAATAATGTTAAAGATTTGTTTTATTCTAAGTGTTAATTTAATAAGGCATAGGACTACATTCTAGACATTGTGATATTATAATTAATAAAGAAAACCAACTATGTGTGATGATTGTTCCTAATAAAAAGTGTTTAATAACATTTGTCCTTGTTTGTAACATTTTACCCCATGTACTGTAACAACCAGCCCCTGACTCGGGGTTAAAAGTGACAGGCCTCCTTTCTCAGAATTCGGTTATTTATGTCTATTGTAATTATTTGGTACATAAACCAACATTCAATATTTAATACTGAATAGTTACTCAACCGAAAAAACCTTTACTCTGGTAAAACGATTAAATAAATAAAAAGATATGACACTTTATAAATAAAATTTCACAACCAGCCCCGGTCTCCCCTAATGGCAATGTGCTATTGCGCTTCGTTCGGTGAGCGGGCGAACCGGAAGCCCAACGGGATGGGTTTGGGGTGTGTATTCGTAGGCACTGGCCTAGTTATATCATTGGTATTGCAAAGGTCCATGGGTATGGCAGTAACACTTACCATCAGGTGTACTGCTTGCTCGTTTATCACCATCAGCAATAAAAAAATATGATCTCGACTTTACGGATAAAAAATTTGAAATACCAAGTTCTATAGACAGTCCTGAAATTTATTTATTAGGGGCCGTGCATTAATCACGTGAGGTTTGAAAGGGGGGAGGAGGGGTTTGACAAAAATCACGAAATAACACAAGATTGTAGTAAGATATCACGTGTATTTGTTTTTTTCATCAAACACTGAGATTTCTAAACTGAAAAGTGGCGTATAGTGTGACTTTGACTCGCCGTTGCCATAGGTGATCTGTATAAAGACCTTTTTGCAAAGTATAAAAAAGCAAAAAAAAAAACGAGAATATAATGAGCTGTGGGCTACTTCTTTGTAGGTACTAAAAATTCACGTGATATTGGTGGGGAGGGTGGTCATAATCTTAAACCTCACCACGTATCACCAAGGGGTAGGAGGGTTAAAAAATACTAAAAAAAAAGATCACGTAATTAATGGACGTCCATAAGGCGCCCGGTATGAGAAAAATTTGAGGAGTAAAATCTAGTGATCGAATGACCTCGTTACGTTTTTGGTGCGCAACCTATTCTACGCACCTTTCACTTTCTGACGTGAGATAACACTTCACTGAACAGTTTTAATAAATATAAATAAAAATATATATATATTATTTTTAGTCAAATGAGCTTTTTTTGCGCCTGTTTTGATAATCGTACTTAAGGAGTAAACTCCAGTCGTGCGTCGGAGCTGACACACACACTTTATTTTTGTTTTTTTAACTATAAAAATCATCGTCATCATCCATTCTCCAGCTCTTATCCCAATTATTAGTGCTCGAAGCAATATGTACTTCTCTTGCATCTTCAGCAACAAAAGTTATTAGGCAATAGTTTTATGACCAACCGCCTCTATGACGTCAACACTACTTGTGAATGTAATTGTTGACCATATTGCATCAGATATATTTAGTTGGCTCAGTTTTATTTAAGGCTCTTAGTCGTCATTTACGTCACCAAAGAGATATTTATTAAGAATTTGTAGTATTCATAACTATCACCAGATATTTTATTAATTATAAATATGACATTAAAATCTAATAGTATCTATACTAATATTATAATTATAAAGAGGAAAAATTTGATTGTTTGTTTGAATTGAATAGGCTCCGAAACTAATTGACCGATTTAAAAATATTCTTTCACTGTTGGGAAGCTACGCTATCTCTGGTGTACATAGGCTATATTGAATTTTCAAAAAAGTGTACTACAACTTTGCAGAACATAATTAATCTACAAAAAATATCGCGACAGCATATGTCTAACTATTATAATTATGTCACAATAAGTGTTTTTTCATTTTAAATAATATATATCAAATGCCACCACTGTAAAACTTCTTTTATTTATACTTTGGTATTAATCGTTAACAAAATAAAGGACTTCATATTTTGTTTAATACCCGTGCAAAGCCGGGGCGGGCTGCTAGTTAGTAAATAAAGCAATATCTTACGATCAAATGAGTCTGTTTTTACTAGTAAATCAAAAATTTGACTGTATAGATGACTTAGTAATTAAAATATCGACCTTTCGTGTCAGTGCTATGGGTTCAATTACTACTCAAAACAATACTATGTGCGATCCACAAATTTTTCTGAGTCTGAGTGTAATTTGTGTCCGTTACACATTCCATGCCGACCACTCGGATCCGAGTGGGCGACTTCCACTCGGATCCGAGTGAGCATCCCGTTCATTTTGTAGTAGGATCCGAGTGTTCAGCATCCAGCATGCTGTGTGCCGACCATTTGGAGCCGAAAAATGTGTTTTTTATTGAAATAATAGTAATATACATTTATACAATTTTTCCGTGTGGTGACGGAGTAGGAATACTATTCACCCACCCCATATCTTACCCGTGGGTGATTGCACGAGACCACTAAGGGATATAAAACGCATATAACATCTATGCGAGAGAAGGAAAACTCGAAACAAAACCGTATACCAATACGTCTGATCAGCGCGGTATAGTAGGTTAATTTCCCTCCCATTATCGAGGAGGCCCGAGCCCAACAGTGGGACATATATGGGCTGTGATGATGATGATATATTTATACATATTTTCAAACATTCATATGTACTTAATCAAAATTCGCCTTAAAAAGTTTTGGTACTCGGTTATTATTTTTATTAATTTTGTAGGCACTGAATGGGTATTATATACTTGTAAAGTCCACTGCCACTGGTACCGCTTCCTGTCCGTCTGTCGGTGATGGAGAGGGAACATGGTTGTCGGTTGACAGCGACGGCAACTTCAGCCTGTTAATTTTGTGTTACAGTGATGCGCGCGCATATTATTTGCGGCCAACTTCAACCTTTTAATTTTGTGTTACAGTGATGCGCGCGCATATTATTTGCGGCCAACTTCAACCTGTTAATTTTGTGTTACAGTGATGCGCGCGCATATTATTTGCGGCCAACTTCAGTCTGTTAATTTTGTGTTACAGTGATGCGCGCGCATATTATTTGCGGCGAACTTCAACCTGTTAATTTTGTGTTACAGTGATGCGCGCGCATATTATTTGCGGCCAACTTCAGCCTGATAATTTTGTGTTACAGTGATGCGCGCACATATTATTTGCGGTGAACTTCAACCTGTTAATTTTGTGTTATAGTGATGCACCCGCATATTATTTACGTCCAACTTCAACCTATTAATTATGTGTTACAATGATGCGCACGCATATTATTTGCGGCCAACTTCAACCTGTTCATTATGTGTTACAGTGATCCGCGTGCATATTATTTTCGGCCAACTTCAACCTGTTAATTTTGTGTTACAGTAATGCCCGCGCATATTATTTGCGGCCAACTTCAACCAGTTAATTTTGTGTTACAATGATGCGCGCGCATATTATTTGCGGCCAACTTCAACCTGTTAATTTTGTGTTATAATGATGCAGCGCGCATCTTAAAACTTCACTCTCATCATTTTTCCATAACGCGCCTAAAGAAGTAAAAATTCTAAAAGAAAAGTATAAATTAAGACTTATGTATTAAATTAAAACAATAACCCTTTCTTAATAGTATCTATAACAGCAGGCGTCAGAAACGAAAATTATATGGTAGTTTCATGATGATTTCATTAATGTACAAAATTTTACATCATATATACCGGGTTATTTTGCTAAGGGTACCCAAAATTTCACAGGAGGTTCAGATTCGATAGTATAATTGATTATTGAAATAAAAACATATGTTTTTTTTAGCAAAAAAATATTTTTTCTTATTCGGTGAATTCCTATATGCCACTAAATTTGTTGCTAATATGTAAGTCATTCATTTTATAAACACGCACACACAAACAAAAATTTAAGCGCTCACGATAAAACAAAATTAGGTACCTAACTTTGATTCCTTTGTCGGTACGGATCGGCTTATTTCGTCGAAATCGTCTTCCCGCCTCCCCTTGCAACACTTTCCCCTCGTAGACCGACCTGCGCGTCCGCAGCGCTAATTCGCCAGTGATACTTTGGCCGTGACCTAATTAGCAGCACGTGTTAATTGTTTTATTGTTTATCTCCCACAATGGCAGATCAAACAAGATATTCTAATCGCGAGTATTATGCGATGGTACGGTGCTACATATTAAGTGGTGAAACTTTACGTGGTGCGCAAAGACTTTATGAACGTTACTCTTTACCGCGTTTAGAGAGACAAGGTATTAATTCTAGAGTACCTAATTCGAGGACGATTTTGGCAGCCAACCAAAGATTATTGGATTTTGGGCAGTTCACTACACCGGCGCATGCAACATCCCAAGGAGGTCATGCCGTGATTAGCCCAGCAGTCGAGAGCGCTATAGTCGAGTTCTTTGAACGAGACCCCCGTGCTAGCACCAATGACGCAGCTCGACAATTCGGTGTAAGCCGTTATTACGTGTGGAAGCTGCTAAATTCTTTAGGGTACCACCCGTATCATTATCAACGGGTTCAAGCACTACATGAAAATGATGGTGCTGCTCGAGTACAATTTTGTCAATGGTTATTGTCAAACATTAACTCTACAAACATTTTCTGGACTGACGAAGCTTTATTTACACGGATAGGACTTTATAATAGTCGTAACGAACACTATTGGGCAGTGAGCAATCCCCACGTAATCAAAGACAGTTTTCATCAAGTGCGATTTAGTATTAATGTTTGGGCTGGGATCATTGATAACGTAATCGTGGGTCCGTACTTTATTGAAGACCGATTGACTGGCAGTAATTATCTGGATATGTTGCGAAGTGTGATTTCCGATTTACTAGAGGACGTACCTCTAATACTGTTAAATAATCTATACTTCCAACATGACGGTGCTCCACCCCATTATTCGAGTGCTGTGCGTGAGTATTTAAACACTGAATATGGGAATAGGTGGATAGGTCGTGGGGGCCCGATACCGTGGCCTCCAAGGTCACCGGACCTTACACCATTAGACTTTTATTTGTGGGGTGAAATTAAGAGACGTGTTTACGTTGAAGAAGCGCAAAGTTATGAGGACCTTCGTAGTAAAATCATTACTGCATTTGATGAAGTGAAAAGTGCTCGGACACAGATAATGTTAAAAAACAATTTAAGAAGGCGTGCTCAGCTTTGTGTTGAAAGAAATGGACTTCATTTCGAACAATTGTTAAAATATCAGTGATAGTGTTTTTCCTGGGACTAAATGAATAGGTAAGTTTAATTGTTGTAAATAGTTAATTCCACTTTTTAAATACGCCTTAATAAATACGAACATTAGTATGTAGTTTTAAAATAATAAACTGGTATTTTAATTATCTATTTATTATGACGCGTGACGGTGCTAAGCCCGTTAAAAGTATGAAAGAAAATTGGAATCTTAAACTTATTTACTATTTTACATGTGTGTGTGTGTGTGTGTGTGTAGAAGTGTAACAGTAGTGTGGTGTCGATAATTTCTAACATGTACTTGTGTGCGTTAGGGTGATAGTTTCTTGATCAATGGCCGCGCGTAACAAGATTAGGTTGTCTATAAATCAGGAATATTTTTAGATATTTTTTAAATGAAAATAATTAGGTAATTACTAGTGATTTTAAATATTTGACATTTTTAATATAACATTATTTATATGTAGAACATCATAAAAAAATTTGGGTACTCTTAGAAAAAAAACCCTGTATACATAAGCTAATAATTTGTAAACTTTGACATGTATAACGTAACGACTATAATTTTTTACACAAATATTTACTAGCCATCGTCTTTTTACCTAGCTAATAGATAGGTAAAAAGACTATCAAAAGTCAGAAAAAACGCTACACGTCCCGCGCCTTTGGTCATTTCCAGTCTATATAAAAAAAAAAACTTATTCTAGTACATTCGAATTATACTATTCCAACTTCCGCCCGTGGTTTCTTTCGCCCGCGTGGTTTTTTTATAAAGGAAGGATACACCTTCCCCAGGACTACAGCACTGCGCACTCACTTTCTTATCGTCTTAACTTTTGAAATATTGTACCAAACGACATAGGGTCATCATCATCATCATTCTTCTACTCTTATCCCAATTACTTGGGGTCGATACAATATATACTCTTCTTTCATAGTACATATTGTAAAAGTTATTGGCAATAGTTTTATGACCGGCCGCCTGCCAGACGTCAACCCTCCTTGGGAATGTAATTGTTGACCAAACGGCATCAGGTGGAGTTGGCCCAGGTCGTTATAATACTCTTAATCGTCTTTTACGATATCCACGAGCAAAGTAAGGTTTGGTAGTATTCGTAGCCGCTACCACACAGCATACCAAACGATATATGGTACATACATACATATCATTACGCCATATCGCCATTATACGCCAGAGAAAAAAGAGTGCCAGAGAACTCTATCCTTGCATACTTCACTCGCTTCCTCAACATTCATAATTCTCTTCATACACGCTCGCCGGTTTCGGAGACACTTGACTCCACCTTCCTTCAGTACGTGACCAATCTGGTCTAGGTAGGTGAGTCTCGGTCTCCCCCGGTACCTACATCCTTCCACTTTCGCATTGTATATCTTCTTAACCAGACGTTCGTTCGGCATTCTTTCCACATATCCGAACCATCAGAGCGTTCCCTTTCGCATCTTTACACCAATACTCTCTTTCATACCTACTCGCTCTTTTACGTCGTCGTTACGAATGCGATCGGTCAGCCTAATTCCACAGATTTTCCGCAGAGATCACATTTCGACCGCATTAATTTTGCTTTCATGCTCTTTTCTGCATACCCAACTCTTGCTTCCATATAGTAAAAGGTAAAAAATATGTACTTTCAATATCAAAAGCGATAAAAACATTTATTTGCATGAATATCAATGCATTACTTAAAAAAAGTGCATTGGCAATAAGTACCAAATTTTATTGTATTTTAATTTACTATTTTAACGATAATGGCTTATGCTAGGGCCGCACCTGCGTGTATCGTCCCGAAGTAATGTGTAGCGAAGCTTCGTACGTTTTGTGCACTAGAAAGTTATCGCGATAAAACTGTGGTCACATTAGCGACTTCGGTATTTTACACGAAGTATCGTGCAATAATTAAAGATGGCCGAAATCATTTCCATGCGTTTAACTATGGATGACGAATTACTTTACTATTACAGCTACATATATTATACTAATATTTACATAATGTTTTTTTTGGATCCCTTCATGTGTTCCACTTCATAATGGTGTAAAAATTCTAACACCATTTCATCACTCTACTCCATATTTATTGATTAACTGAAGATCCTCGAACGCGTCTAAACACATCGAAAATTGCCGCCGAAATGAAAAACGCTAGTCTGACCACAGAGCGTGATATATTAGCGCACTAAAACCCTGTGACTTATCGCCTCCCAAGCGATAACGCACACGAAGCCCGAATGTCCGCGACGATAGCCAATAATGACGGGTCACATCTGCGTGTATCGTCTCATTGCACGAAGCTTCGTGACGATACACGCAGGTAGGTATACATAAAAAATAGATATATGCTGTCGCGGACTTTTTTGTAGAACTATTTAAGAGGTATAATTCCACCATACATAACATTCAACTCATTTTTAAGATTGTTGGAGCGCATGCAAGAATAGCTCGCAGATGGGCGATTTTTGATGTGAAACATCTATAGGCTCACTTGTAAACCGAATTGTTGGCGTGGCGACGCTTGCCGTGGCGACGGGTCGCCTCGCTATACTGAGGTATACATATATATATATTTTATATGTAGTAGAGTGTACGGTGTGGCTTCTCACTCAGTTCGACGTTGTTGTTTACTACGGTACACATAACCTGCGTTTTATTTAATTTTGATGTGAAACATTTTTATTTTAATTTTTATTATATCACACGTAAATAAATGTTTATTAAATAAAGTTACCATTTTCTGTAAGAAATTCGTAATACTTCATTTTTTCATTAGGCTATATTTAATTCCTGTAATAATATTATCTTTTATGCATATTACTTGTACACACACGATGTTTCACATCTGCCAGGCGTCCCATGACGGCTCACATTTTTTCTATCTTAAGTGATATTTATCGTTATATTTTAATCACTTTCCATTTTAGATCTTTATAAATTATAGCCTATGTGTTATTCTGATGTGTAAGCTATATTATTGTCAAGTTTCATCAAAATCTATTCAGCATGGCAGACCACTACGCCATCTGTGGAGCCGAATATAAGACTACAATAATAGATATTTTCTTTCAGGTACAGAAGTGTCTTCGTGAATTCATTTCTATTACAAAGATTAAAAAAGCGAGGAGTATGGTACAGGCTTTTTTTTTACGGTGGACTATGGATGCGTCTCGCCCCACCAAATCGGTCCGGGGTGACGGAAGAGACAGCGCGTGACCCCATAGAGCATAGACCCACCATGCAAACTCCTCTCTTCGCCGTGCGAACTGGCCACCGGTACCCGATCTTTGTCTTCAGTGGCCCGCCCGGCAGTATGGTGGAGGTAAACTACCCTCCCACGCCTTAACCACACACATATATTGATAAATTGCGTTTACTATATTTTGCTTAATAAAGAGTTTATAAATACCCGATACGAAACGAAAAATGATGTCACAAGCGGGGTTCGAACCCGCACCTATTGGGAATCCGGCCCAACCGTGCTGCCACTTACACCATCGTGAACTATTTTAGGACATGCAAATTTCGATTCATATTATATCTTACGTCTTCAAGGTGACGTATGCCATCTATCGGACAATGTTTACACATTGTATAGACTTAATACTTCAAACTTTACAGTTAGAATTGTATTAAACGATGACACAACCTTGTTATTCAAATTACTGAAATTTTTAGCATTTAATATGCTTAATTATTTATAAATTTGCATGTCCTAAAATAGTTCACGATGGTGTAAGTGGCAGCACGGTTGGGCCGGATTCCCAATAGGTGCGGGTTCGAACCCCGCTTGTGACATCATTTTTCGTTTCGTATCGGGTATTTATAAATAATTAAGCATATTAAATGCTAAAAATTTCAGTAATTTTAATAAAGAGTTTTTAATATAAAACAATAAAACTTATTTTTTTTTAGAATTTAAAAATTATTACCAATGCGAGCTTACCAAGACCTAACTTTATCCCCACAATCCGAGCATTTTTGTGGTACACTTTACTTAAAAACTATCACGCCTATAGATTTGTGCTTTAACATAGTGATATAACTTTATATATAGATGTGTTATCTGTCAAAAAAAATATATAATTCTATAACCATTAAAACACATATCAGAATTGAAACTTTGGGCAAACTATTTTTTAAATTTATTTTACATACATCAACCAATAGCGTGTACTCTCTCTCTCTCTCTCCCTCGCTCCCTCCCTCTCTCTCTCCCCTCTCTCTCGCTCCCTCTCTCTCTCTCTCCCCTCTCTCTCGCTCCCTATCTCTCTCTCTCCCCCTCTCGCTCCCTCTCTATCTATCTATCTATCTATATATCTCTCTCTCTCTCTATCCCTCTAGTGGGAGGTCAGATAGTGGGGATGCTACGAAGAGTCGCACAAAGAGGAGACCGAGAACGTCTAATGTGTTTTATCTCATTCTCTCGCCGGCTGAATCCTAGACATTTATGTGTTTGTGTCTCTATGGACTTATTTTATCGTTTCATCGAGTTTGAAATCGCAACGATTCTAAAGAAGTTTCACTTAAAAAAAAAATATTAACAACTAACTTCTGCCCGCGGCTTCGCCCGCGTAAAAGGTTACTTTCCTAAAGTTTTTGATCCCCTATTTTTATTTTTGACCGTCGGTAATACAGTGCAACGGTATTACAATACTCGGGGTTGGAACTTCATTACTGGACTGCTAGATGGCGTTGAAGAAGCTACATTTTGAGATTTTTTGACAAACAATTTTTCTATTTTTCATATAAAAATTTTGATTTTTTTTTAATAAAAGGTATCCTATGTTACTTTTAATACCTCCAAGAATATGTGTACAATGTTTCATGATGATCGGTTGAGTAGTTTTAGCGTGAAAGCGTAACAAACAAACTTACATTCACATTTATATATTAGTAGGGATTTTCTATTCATCATCTCATCATCTCAGCTCAATTTAAGTCCCACTGTAGGGCTCGAGCCTCCTCCATAATGGGAGGGAAATTAACCTACTATACCACACTGGTCAGACGTGTTGGTATAGGGTTTTGTTTCGAGTTTTACATCTCTTACATAGATATAACATGCGTTTTATATCCCTTAGTCGTCTCTTACGATCACCCACGGGTAAGATAGGGGGTGGTGAATTGTATTCTTACTATGTCACTACACAGATTTTCTATTAATTTGAATAGAATGTTATTGTACTACTAACGCCATCTGTTAGAGTAGTTATACACCACAAACACAAGTTATCAAAAAAAAATATATACCGAGCCAGCCTCCGTTGTTCAGATATTACAATACGTAAGATCTGAATAAATATCCTCGATGATTTCTGATATTTCTTTTGTCAATATTTATATTACGCTGTAGTCATAAAAAATTACATCATCTGTTATTATACATATACATATGTTGTTATACATATACTATTAGTGTGTTTCTAAGCAGAGGCGGGTCAACGGTTGTTCGTGAATCTATCGCGTTTGTATTTTATTGTTAATTACCCGACGTTTCGAACACTTTATAGCTCATTATAGTTCATGATCATGGCAGGAATAAGGTGTCTTACGTTCAACAAGTCATCGTTATTACAGAGATTTATATCTACCTGCTACAAAATCATTATTAAATTTTAGCCCACATTTTTTTTTACAAATTTATTGCCAGTACAAAAAGAAAATCATTCATCACCATCATCATTCTCTTGCTCTTATCTCAACTACTTGGGGTCGACGCAATATGTCCTCTTTTTCCATACAGCCCTATCAGACGTCATCTCTGTAGTCACTCCCTGTTTATATATATCATGCTTCACACAGTCCTTCCATCTTTTCTTCGGTCTCCCTTTACCCCTAAAGCCTTTTTTTTTTATTTTTTTTTTATTTTTATTGGTGGGCTATGGGTGCGTCTCGCCCCGCTGAATCGGTCCGGGGTGACGGAAAGGCGGCGCGTGACCCCATAGACCCACCGTAAAACCTTCTATCTTCGCCGTGCGAGCGGACCACCGGTACTCGATTTTAACTTCGGTGGCCCGCCCGGCGGTTTACCCTCGCGGGTTCCTCTCGTCGACGCCCCGACAGATTTCGCCGTCGGGGCGTCGCCCTCACGCGGTGGCCTCACGTCGGGTGACCGTACGATTCCCCGGTCCGATCACCCGAGGCCTCGGTTAGGGCGGCATCAGGCGCAGGTATTCGCGCCTGCGCCGCCCCGGCCGCTGACGGCGGCCCGGGTCGCGGGATTCCTCCCGGACTCGTTCCGCCGCCCCCTTCTGCGAGATGACAGCCTCGCAGAAGGCGGCGACCGCGTCCCAGTTCCTGACGCTGTCGACCATCGCTCTCGCGACAGCCGGCAGCGTCAGGTCGGCACCGATAACAGCGACGAGGTCACGGCGCTGCCGGTCAAAGCCCGGACACGCCTCCAGCGTGTGTTGCGCCGTGTCCTCGTCACTGCTGCAATGGTGGCAGAACGAAGTCCACTCCCTACACGCGACCGTGTGCAGGTAAATGCCGAAGCATCCGTGCCCCGACAACACCTGCACCAGTCGAAAGGAGAGGACTCCGTGCCGCCGCTCCATCCACTCCATCAATACGGGCCGGAGAGCCTCGACGGTGACGACACCGTGTCTAGGCCTCTCCAGCCGCGTAGCCCAACGGGCGATGACGTCTCGGCGGGCGTCCTCGCGCCAGGTGGCTATCTCGCTCAGCGATGGGGAGCCACCTTCGTCGCGCAGTGAGGTCACCCGCCGGTAGAGGTCGGAGAGCATCTCCGCCTCTAGGTCCCACGGGGGTGTCCCGGCCAGTAGGCATGCCGCCTCGGTCGATACCGTGCGGTACCCGCGAATGGCTCTGACCGCCATGACTCTCTGGGGTCTCCACAGAACAGCCCTGAGCTGGGCGTTCAGAGCCCTCGCCCACACGGGTGCGCCGTACATGGCCATAGAACGGATCACCCCCGCATACAGCCGTCGGCCCTCGAAGCTGGGTCCGCCCACGTTCGGCATGAGCCGCGAAAGGGCGGACGCCGCGCCGACCAACCGGGGAGCAATTCGGCGAAAATGCTCCCGGAACCACCATCGCCCGTCGAGCACCAGACCCAAGTACTTCATATGGGCCTGGATGCTGATGTGGACGGAGTTGACGACTAGCGAGACGCCGATTGGCGGCCTTACGCGTGGCCCATGGAACAATAGGGCCTCCGTCTTATTTAGGGCCACCCTGAGCCCCAGCGCCTCGATTCGCCCGACCATCTCCTCGCTACCGAGAGTGGCCAGGCTCGCCGCCTCTTCGAGTGTCCTGCCCCGGGCTGTGACGAGCGTATCGTCAGCGTAGCATATCACGCTCAGCCCGGGGGGGAGACTCCCTCTCAACGCCCAGTCGTACCCGATGTCCCACAGAGTCGGCCCCAGAACCGACCCCTGTGGAACGCCGCACGACATTGACGTCCGCACAATGTCCCCTGCGGGAGTCGCGCAGAGGACACTGCGCCCCTCCAAATAGTCCGCCACCAGCCGCCTCAGGTACAAGGGCACCCCATGAAATCGGAGCGCCTCCCTGATGCAGCTGAATGGCAGACTATTGAATGCGTTGGCGATGTCCAGCGACACCGCCAACAGCACTCCCCCGCCGGTGACAGCCTCCGCGGCCGTCTGCCTCAGTCGTAGCAGGGCCCCGATGGTCGAACGCCCCCTTCTAAAACCGAATTGAGCGTCCGACAGATCGGGTCCCACCTCCTCCAGGTGCTGGACGATGCGGGCAGCGAGGATGCGCTCCAGCAGCTTACCCACATCGTCGAGGAGCACGATGAGCCTGTAGGCCGACGGCGAATCCGGGGGCCGTCCCGGCTTTGGCAGGAGAACCAACCTCCCCTCCTTCCAGCACTCAGGGAACCGTCCAGACGCCAAACAGGCGTTGTACAGCTGCCTGAGGCGAGGCTCGAGGTGCTCGAGGAGCGACGTCAGCACCCGGACTGGTATTCCGTCCGGGCCGGGGGCCGTGGTCGCGGAACGAATCCGCGCCACAGCTGCTCTCACTTCCGTCTCCGTCACGGGCGGAACACTCTCGTCGTCAGCCTCCCGGTCTTGTTCTGGCGAGGCCATGACCGGGGGCGTGTGTTCCGACTGCCGTGGAAATAGCTCCTCGACCACCCTACAGAGAAAGTCGGGCTGGAGGGTCTCGGTGAGGGGGGGGCCCTGCGCGCGAAGCTTATTCAGCGACGCGCGATACGGGCGACCCCAGAGGTCACGGTCGAGACCGTCCAGCATCTCCTGCCAACTCGCACCCTTGGCGGCTCGGATGGCCAGCCGAAAGGCCGTCCGCGCATCGCGGTACGCCTCGTACAGCTGGCCCTCCCGCTCAGCGTCGCGGTGACGCCGCCGGCTGCGGGTGTAGGACCTTCGGGCTCTGATACATGCCGCACGAAGGTCCGCCAATCTTGGGGACCACCAGTAGACCCCCTGCCTCGGAGGTAGACGCCGCCGCACTCTGGGCAAGGCCGCATCGCAGATCTGCGTTAACGCACTGCGGATGCGGACAGCCTCGGCGTCCACCCCGTCCGCTGGGGGCGGTGAGGACAGCCACGTGTGAACGATGGCCGCCTCCGCCAGTAGGTCCCTGTGAAGACAACCCACAGCCCACCGCGGAAACGCGGGAGCTCCGTCCGCCCTGTGACCCCTACCGGGGTCCCGGAGAGGGGAGACCTCCATCCGGATGTACCGGTGGTCCGATAGGGTCTCCGCCTCCTCCAGGACACTCCAGTTCCTCACCCGTGGTGCGACAGCGGGGCTAGCGAACGACAAGTCCACTATCGACCCGCCCTGCTGCCGCACACACGTGTTCACTGAGCCCCTGTTAAGAACACAGAGGCCCAGTGAAGCCGCCCACTCGATGACCGCCCGCCCGCGGTCGTCCGTCATAGACTTTACCCCTAAAGCCTTCAACATTCATACCCAAAACCTTCCTCGCAACATTGCCCTCATCCCGTCTCATCACATGTCCATACCAGCTCAAACGTTCACTCCTTAACTTATCCGTCACTGGCGCTACTTTCAAATATTCTCTTATACGCTCATTCCTTATCGAAAAAAAGAAAATCATTCTATATATAAAATTTTATATTATTTATGATCAGTTATTATTAAACATTTACATACATACATATCATCACGCCATATCCCTTGCAGGGTAGGCAGAGAGAACAGAGTGCCAGAGAACTCTATTTCTGCATACTTCACTCGCTTCCTCAACATTCATAATTCTCTTCATACATGCTCGCCGGTTTCGGAGACTCTTGACTCCACCTTCCTTCAGTACATGACCGATCTGGTCTAGGTAGGTTAGTCTCGGTCTCCCTCGGTACCTACATCCTTTTAAATTAAACATTTAATTTATGATAATTATTAAATTCTGACAATTTATTAGTTCAAAAAAAAACACGGTAAAATGTTCGATACGTCGGGTAAATTAAAAATCAAATACAAACACTGATAGAATCCGTAAAAATAATTTTATTTCATATGTGTAATACACGCTTAAACATTAGAAGTCAACTGGTTTTTCTTTTGACTTGAATCAATCCAATAGATTGCTTGTTTCTCTATTAATATTATCCAAGATATAGTACTTATTTGGATTACCTAACTTGAAGGCATCTTGTATATATATACAAGATAGATAGATAGATATATCTAATGCTAGGGCCGCACCTGCGTGTCTCGTCACGAAGCTTCGTGCAATGAGACGATACACGCAGATGTGACCGGTCATTATTAACTATCGTCGCGAACATTCGGGATTCGTGTGCGTTATCGCTTGGGTGGCGATAAGTCAAAGGGTTTTAGCGCGCTAATATATCACGCTCTGTGGTCAGACTAGCGATTTTCATTTCGGCGGCAATTTTCGATGCGTTTAGACGCGTTCGAGGATCTCCAGTTAATCAATAAATATGGAGTGGAGTGATGAAATGGTGTTAGAATTTTTACACCATTATGAAACGGAACACATGAAGGGATCCAAAAAAATCATTATGTAATTATTAGCATAATATAGCTGTAATAGTAAAGCGATTCGTCATCCATAGTTAAATGCATGAAAATGATTTCGGCCATCTTTAATTATTACACGATACTTCGTTTAAAATTTCGAAGTCGCTAATATGACCACAGTATTAACTCAATAACATTCTAGTGTACAAAACGTACGAAGCTTCGCCACACGTTACTTGGGGACGATACACGCAGGTGCAGCCCTAGCATAAGACAGATGTATTTTCCAAGTTCGCAACGGATGACTTGTCCTTTAATTATGGGTTTCGCCCAAAGAATATGTTCTTGAAGATAAATTTACCGTAGATATTAAATATAATGGCGATAAAGTTTTATATATTTTTAACGATTTCTTTGATATTAGAATAAAATTTTATAGTGAGCGATAATATTTTAGTGAGAATAATTTTCTATATTTAAGCTGTCAACCTCATACTGAGTACGTTCCAGTTCGTCTTCGTTTCTTTTCTGTACTGGCAATCAGTTACTTATACGAGCCATTATTGCCAGTGTCAAGTAACAGTTTTGTTCCTCTTTAGTATCTTCAGTTTAGTCATTGTCCGTCAGTAAGTCAAATAGTCGCCATCAACAGTGCTATGGCCACACTGTTAATGGTATTTTCTGGAAATATTAGTGGAAAACGAAAATGGAACATATATGAGCTGAGGTGACGAGGAAGAACTTCAAAAAAATATAGGTATATTATGCGTAAAGTAAAGTATACATATCAGAAGTGAAACTTTGGCAAACTAATTTTAATTCTCATTTACATATATCAACCAAAGCGTGTATTCTCTCTCTCTCCCCTCTCATTCTTTCCCTCTCTCGTGTCGCGTTTCATCAGTAAAAATGTTACCCACATGCGCGCAAATAAGTTTCACTTCAAAATATGTCGCGTAACTGAAACATGTTAATCCTTACTAATAATGCGAAAGTAACTCTGTCTGTCTGTCGCTCTTTCACGCCAAAACTACTGAACCGATCTAAATGAAATTTGATACAGAGATGGTCTAGAGCCTGACAAAGGAGATAGGCTACTTTTTAATGCAAAAAAGGGGTTGTAAAAGGGGATCAAAAGTTTGAAGGAAGTATTGTCATTTTTAAAGCCAGAAGCTTGAAACTTTCAGGCTATTGATTAGAATTAAATAAGGAACTAAAGTTCCTTGTACTTGAGCAAGATGAAGTCTCCAAAACACAAAATACAAATGAAATTACATACATACATATCATCACGCCATATCCCTTACAGGCTAGGCAGAGAGAACAGAGTGCCGGAGAACTCTATCCTTGCATACTTGAATCGCTTCCTCAACATTCATAATTCTCTTCATACACGCTCGCCGGTTTCGGAGACTCTTAACTCCATCTTCCTTCAGTACGTGACCAATCTGGTCTAGGTAAGTTAGTCTCGGTCTCCTCCGATACCTACATCCTTCCACTTTCGCATTGTATATCTTCTAATTAACGTAGACAAATTACAACCAGACTGAGAACCTGCAGAGAACTCACAACTCTTCGTAAACTTACAACAAAAAAAAATTGGTTTTTGGATTCACTAAGTTATTTTTAATGAATAGGTCCTTGCGGGTTAATCTTGTTATATGGTTCTTACCCATATATGGGTACCCATATATTAAGCAACACTGTTTTTTTTTATTGTCTATGATGTCAAACGAGCAAGCAGCACACCTGATGGTAAGTGTAACTGCCGCCTATGAACCTTTGCAAAACCAAGGGCATAGCTAGATCGCTGCTTACCAATACAAACTCGAAACCCATCCAGTTGGACTGCCAGCTCTCTCGCTTACCGAACGAAACATAACAGAACATTGTTTTGGTTAGTCGTCTCTAACGATCATCTACGAGTAGAGGATTCGATACCGGGATCTCGAGATCCGGGATCCCGGTCATATTTTGGTCCCGAAATTTTCGGGATTAAATTTAATGAATCCCGGGATTTTCGGGATTAATACATTTTTTAAATTAGTCACTAAAATGTGCGTGAGACGCAACGCCCTTACCTTGATTTGACGTTTTAACAGCCACCTTGTTTACATGGCTGATTTCACTTATAATACACATATTATTGATTGATTCATACTAAGCAATTTCATTTGTTTTTTGTTAACGACCGGATTATGCGTAAAAATTTGTAAAAATTTCCGCTTCACTTCGTGTAAGTATTGATGTTTTTTTTGTTAATTGGTGATAATCAAATTATTAAAAAGCAAAAATGCATTAATGATTTAATTTTCGTGGTTTAAATAAGTAATCTATAAAGTTTCTGCTCAATTTAATTTAAAATATAAGTACCCATAAACATAAGTAGAAAGAAGTTGATTTTTTGAAGTTTATTGTTGGTTTCATAAATTATTTACAGAAGTGCCTAGTTTGGTTATTTTATAAGGAGAAAGTTTATAAAAAAAAGTATAATTTTGTTTAACCGCCTTTTGAGGGATTTAAAACTTAAATATTCTATGTCCTCAAAAATTGACTTTGATATGTTTACTGAGTTCTTGTTATCATTTTCCATTATCAATAAAATCCCGGGACTATCCCGGGATCCCGGGATTAACTATAGATAATCCCGAAATCCCGGGATTAGAAAAATCGACCGGGATCGAATCCTCTATCTACGAGCAAGAAGGTACTTACTCCGTCACTACGCGCAAGTAATTATGAATAAAAGAAATATTAGAAAATATTATTTCTTTTTTTATTGATCCATGCTTCAAAAAATTGACTAAAAATGTTCACTTTGGATTTGTTTAATAATACTGCTATTATATATTAAACTATTAGTGACATTTATAGGTATTTCGTCATTGAACTTGCTTTTTGATAAACAATTGCTCCTTCAGTCAGTATTCTCCCAAATCATAAATATTATTAAAATTGGGTGTTTTATATTCAAAGCCATATACTTTTATTGAATGGGAAGACTCAGCTTTACTTTCAGGTACAATTTTCTTTGGATTGTATATAGTATTTTTAGTATTATAAGTATATTTTATTAAATCTTTATTTTCAGAACGCTGGTTCATAATCTTTTTTGATTTCGACGTTAAAGAATTAGAGAGTAATCGACGCCTTTTAAATATACAATCTTTATTATCGTCTTTAGTTTGCTTAGTTGATTCATTGAAACCAATAGATTTTTGATGACGTCTTTTATTTCTAGCCATTACTTTTAAAGATTGAAAGAAATTTCTTGGCTCCTCATAATTTATATTATTCGTTTTCAATTCCTCTCTTAATATATTCAAGAAGTTTCTTTTACGATTTCGTTTTAATGGTTTTTTAAAAGAAGATAATTCACTATAAATCATAGGAATTGGAGTTTTATTTTTCAATTCAAACGATTTAGTTTTTAATTTACGTTTAAATTTCTTATTAATATTTCCTAATATTGCATCTTGCACATAATAGTTATAAGAACTAGGTTTAATGCAAATTGAATCATTATTCTTATATTCAAAAGGGACGCCGTCAAAATTACTTAATTTATAATCAGTGCCTTTAAAATTTTCAATAATCTTTGGTTTTTCTATATTTAGTTTCTTGGTAGCTGATTCGTTAATTTTAAATACAGCTTTCGATGATTTTAAACTAGCTGGTACATTTAATTCATGTTTATGATTATATTCATTAAATGTAGTTTCTAATAGATCAACGAAAAAATTATACAATTTATCATCTTTTTTCTTTTCATTACCTATTAAAGTTATTGTATCATTATTATTGATTACAGTTGGAGAATCCTTATCTATTAAAGTAACTCGTTTCTGTTTACACGTATTCTTAATTTTACGTGTATTAATAACAGTAATATTACTATCATTTTTTGGTACTAATGGTGGTAGAAATTCGGACCATTTTATATTATCACGTTCTCTACTTGTTTCTGAATAATTAGATGATGTATCGTTGATATCCTTTTTAGTTTGTAATATTAGAAATTGATCTTCAAAATTTTTATTTGCGTTCAATATTTTCGATTTATATTTTGTTTGTTTCTTTGTAAATACTATATCTGTTATTACATTATTATCGTTAGATAGCTTCTTATTTCTTATCGATTTTTTCTCAGGACATTGTGTGCCGGTGGTTGATTTTGTTAATTTCTTCAGGACCGAAGTCGGTAATCGATTCTTGGTTGATCGTGGAGCGCGTTTTCTTTTAGGTGTATTATTCACTGTAAGAAAGCAAAATTATTTTATCTTATAGAAAGAATAGAAGGAGCCATCCATTAAGCTGTGTGGTAGCGGTTACGAATACTACCAACCCTTACTTTGCTCGTGGATGTCGTAAAAGACGACTAAGAGCCGTATAACGACCTGGGCCAACTCCATCTGATGCCGTTTGGTCGGCAATTGCATTCCCAAGAAGTGTTGACGTCTGGCAGGCGGCCGGTTATAAAACTATTGCCAATAACTTCTACAATGTGTGCTATAAAAGAAGAGTACATATTGTATCGACCCCAAGTAATTGGGATAAGAGTAGGAGAATGATGAAAGAATATAAGGAGCCATCAGTCGTGTGAATAGAAGATATTATACCACTTATGATGGTATTATGCTATTTGGGCAGACATGTTCTCGAATTACATATAAAAAAAATAGTCTGTAAAGTCGGTTTACAGATGATATACTTTACGTGATAACGTCATAAGAAAACATTGATGAGAAATTGTATACTTTTATGAAATGAACAAACATAAACAATGGCAACCACATTAACTTTTCACTTCACTTTATAAATAGTTCACGTTAAAATGTAAGAATGCTTAGGCGAATCGTGTCTCTCTATCGTTTGTTCCACGCTCTCGCTTGCACACTCGGCTCAGGCGGAATGTGACACTTCGTGCGAACAGCTGACATTGATCGATTTATAAGACGTTCATCATCTCAGTCCATATATGTCCTTCTGTTGGGTTCGAGCCTCTTCCGTAATGGGAGGGAAATTAACCTAGTATACCGCGCTGGTCAGACGTGTTGGTATAGGGTTTTGTTTTGAGTTTACCTTCTCTTGCATAGATGTTATATGCGTTTTATATCCCTTAGTCTTCTCTTACGATCACCCACGGGTAAGATAAGGGGTGGTGAATTGTATTCTTACTCCGTCACCACACGAAACTATAAGACGTTATATTATCACGACAAAATATGAATTAAGAAATTAAAGACACGAGTATTTTTTTATTGTTTATTGTGGCAAACGAGCAAGCAGCACACCTGATGGTAAGTGTCACTGCCGCCCATGGACCTTTGCTATACCAAGGGTAAAGCTAGGCCAATCCCTACCAATACAAATATCGAACCCACCCAGTTGGGCTTCCGGCTCTCTCGCTCACCGAACGAAGCGCAATAGCACATTGCCATTACTCAGACGTCGATCTTCTGCTCAGTGTGGTACTACCCCGGACGGACCGGCCCGCGGCTGTAGACAGAGAACTGTCAACAGCGTAGTCCTGCCACTACTAAAATCAGTGCTTACCCAGTTCATTTAGAGAGAGTTCTGTAAGTTTCTTCTCAACATAAATTCCTCTTTTCTTCACCAGAGGCTTAAATTCTAAATGGCTTCCACTTTTATCACTTCTTGAATGTGGCTTTTTATTAATATTGCTATTTGATGATTTCGACTTCGGCAATTTAGTTTTTGGTTTATTCATATTGTTAGAACAATTTGTAAAAAAATTATAAGTAAATATTGCAGGACATTTTTATTTTATTTTATTATATAAATCATTTTTATTGGGTTTTATTATTGTTAAAAGTCAAACTCTTGATTGATGCAGACAAACGTTTTATTTTTCTTTTTTAATAGAGCGTTTTGTCTGTGATTTATTCTAATATCTTTACGACTACAGTTTTTCAAGAAGGGCAAACCATATTATATGAATTATATCAACATGACCGAAAATTCGAAAGCCAACAACAAAATTTAACACGTTAATTTTCTTACACTATGTCCTAATTGGCTGTCGCAATACGACACAACTTTTGTTGTCCAACCGATCAACTAATGCGACAAAATTAAAACACATGTTTTTGAATGGAGCTGTCCTAACTGACAACTCGCACTGACGTGCGACATCGCATTTGTTGGTCGTTGTGTTTTAAATTCAAACCTGTTCTATTTTGTCGTGTCGGTCGTCCGAGCAACACATGTTTTTGGTTGATAAGTAAAATGAATATAGTACGAGATCCGACTGCGGGATTAGTACGCTCATCGGTTATTTGCTAAAAACCAAATTTTTATGTATATTTATAATTAGGAGAATATATATCTACCAAGTTGCCTAATGCCTATCAAAATTTGGCCACTAGTATTTTTAATTGCTTTTTGGGAAAAATTTCGTTCACTTGTTTTTTAAATAAAATATCGTCTACATCACGGCAATTTACATAATGATTTTAAAAAATCACGGTTTACACCTGGCCGCACCTCTTCGCAGCCAGGTGTAAACAGGTATGATTTCGATACATTTAAACGTTCATAACGTATATTTATTAATTATATATCAAATTGAAGCTATTTTTTTTCTATTAATTATCATATATGGTTACCTAATTAAATCTGGCCGCAAATAAGGGTTGCTGGCTGTTAAACATGATAAATATTTAAGGTAGAGTGAAAGAGAGTTAACGCGTAACATCATTTGTCAGACGAGGATAGCGATTGCCGGCTGTGCGACGGTTTTAAGCCATTGCGCATGCGTTGAATGTTAGTGTTCTCAACCACCAACAAAACAATACTATTATTAAAATATATTTCATTTTCTGCAATAGTATTTATTCAATAATATATTATGGAATTCTAGACCACCGGACATCTAAGTGCTTGTTTTTTTCTTTTCAGTTTTTTTAGTATGTACGTAGTTTTGGTGACTTTTTACCAAAGAGTAAAGTTATTAAATTGAAAAAGAGTGGCAACTCGATGATAAAATATGCATGTATGGAAAGTGCTGCCACCCAGAGTTTAGGCGGTGAACTACAGTTGAAGTAATATATATATATACATATCTACATGTGTATGTGTAATTACATAGAATTTTCTTTTACTATGAAAACTACCCTGAAATATTAAAAAAAAACATATCAGCTGATAATTAAACAATAATAATATCAGCCTAACATTGAAACTTGAGATAATTTTCAGAAAAATATCAATAAGAGAAAATAGATCGATGACAATAAGTACCTACGCTAGGAACAAAAAATAACAATTCTCAGTTGTCAAACGTTTGACAGGCAGGACAAAATGGCAGCAGTTAAGTTTGTACAACCAATCTGTAGGCGGCGCGACGGTCAGTAAAAATAAGTAATGTTTTAAGTGTGCCCCCCCAGCTTTTTACGCAGTCGGGTTTTTTGATTTTTTTAATCATTTTTTTTATATATTATTAGGTTTATGTTTTCATTTCTATCGGCAGTCGTCATTACTGCTTTGTGTTTTTCCAAACTCTGTAATTGTAGAATGAGTGCCTAACACTTGAGATGTTCGGCGGAAATGCCTATGAATATGATTAATGATAATAGCTGTGTCGAGGTTATTGCTATGTGTAATGAATGATATTCTAACGAATCATGACTAGTATATAAAACATATAATAATTGATTGTAGTAATAAAAACTAGGAAGTTGATTCTTAGTAATCTAGTAGCGGACTTAGATCTTTGGGGTACCGGGGAGGCAAAGCTAAATAATTAGATTGTTGGACTACTTAGATGAAAAACTACATAGTTCACAGAAATATTAACATCTTAGAACGGCCTTGTGGGTGGAGAAGGCGCGCCGCACATCTGAGCAAATGCTCGTATTAAATCAAAATTCGCTTTACCGCCTAATCATCATCATCTCAGCTCATATATGTCCCACTGTTGGGCTCGAGCCTCCTCCATAATGAGAGGGAAATTAACATACTATACCATGCTCGTCAGACGTGTTGGTATAGGGTTTTGTTTTGTTCCCTTCTCTTGCATATATGATATATGCGTTTCATATCCTTTATTCGACTCTTACGATCACCTACGGGAAAGGGGCCGTTCAAGCATTACGTAAGCAGATTTATTAAAATTATTACCGCCCCCCTTCCCTCTTGTCAGCAAAAGTAAGCAAAACTCTTAATAACCTCCCCCCCCCCACTCTCCTATGCTTACGTAAACATGCATTTTTCTTTTAATGATCCATGCGCAGTAGTTATAGTTCTAGAAATAAAAAAATAGAATTATCATCATATTATTAGATTTTATCATATTGTCATAAAAAAAAAGCAAATTAGAGAATATATAAGTAGTGCTTAGGTAATACTTGAACGGCCCCTAAGACAAGGGGGTGGTGGATTGTATTCTTACTCCGTCACCACACTGATATACCGCCTAATAGTTGTGCTCATATTGTGACATTAAACGAAGCTCAGTAAAAGAAGTAAAAATAATTTGTAAAAATCCAAAAGTGCACGCCTCATAATTTTTATATTATTTATCATTTACTATTAGTCAATGCCAGAAATGAAAATAAAATTAAAGAAAAAAATCCTTTTTTAAAAGCAAGCTGTTTATTAATTGCTAAAAAATGCAACACACTTTTATTTATAAAATTGGGACTGTGATAAAAACGGGAAGATTTAATAATTATGGTGTTAAAAATATATAATTATGTACGATATGGAATTATTTTGTTGTAGACGAAGAAGCTTAATTATCGTTAAAGTTTACAATGAACTTATAACGTATAACGTTACAAGTGTTATATGTCTGATTAGAGTTAATTTATTTTTAACTTTTTAGTTTATTTTATTAGCAATAAAAGCTTGTTTTTAAAAAAATATTTTCTTTAATTTTTTTTTAACTATTTATTTAGTATTTTTATTATTCGGGTCGTTCTCCCACAAATATAGGACAAAAATGGTTCGTCACCCCAGTGGTCCATTGTGGAGGGAGAAGGGCTTCAGTATAACAGGGCTCGCCCTGGTACTCTGAGGTGCAACGTAAGCGATATGAAATGTTTATACACCCTCATACCATTCAGCCCTCGGCACGTGCTTACTTTGGCATTGGGTCATTAATCAGATATAATCCACATTCATAATAAGCGGAACGAACTTTTTCCCCAATTTGTTGGAGTTGCATATTCACGCCAGCCAAGATACTCGTCAAGACGAATCAAATGAGCCCAAACTCGGTGGAGTTGCGTCTTTTAATTACTGAGTTCCTATAGCCAGCTTCCAGGTCCATCATCAGAACCTAGATACCATATAGTATCAAAGTACTCTTCAAGACGAATCAAGTGAGCCCAAACTCGATGGGGTTTCGTTGTTTAATTACGGAGTTCCTATGGCCAGATTCCAAGTCCATCGTCAGACCTTGGTTAGCATATAGTCTCAAAGTACTCGTCAAGACGAATCAAACGAGCTCAAACTCGTTGGGGGTTGCGTCGCTTAATTACGGCGTTCCTATGGTCAGCTTCCAGGTCCATGATAAGACCCTGGTTTACATATAGTATCAAAGTACTCGTCAAGACGAATCAAACGAGCCCAAGCTCGATGGGATTGCGTCGCTTAATTACAGAGTTCCTATGGACAGCTTCCAGGTTCATGATCAGACCCTGGTTTTCATATAGTTTCAAAGTACTCGTCAAGACGAATCAAATAAGCCCAATTTCGATGGGTTTGCGTCGTTTAATTACAGAGTTCCTATGGCCAGCTTCCAGGTCCATCATCAGGTCAGCTCTATGTCACAATAATATTGCATTGTCATCTAATTTATACATGCATGCAAAATTTCAGCTTAATCGGAAACCGGGAAGGGCATCAAATTTAACTTGCAAGATTTGATTACAGACCACGGGACAGATGAAAATAAATAAAAGCTTGTAGAAAACTACTTTTGAAATTTCGTGCCATTCTCGACGTAGAGCTAAACATAGCTGTATAGGCTGAATGGGATTTATTTCCTTTGCCTGTCTGAATGGACGAACAAAAAATGTAAACCAACCCAATTTTCATAAAGTATACATACACTAATGACTAAGCAGTTTAGTTTTTTTTTATTAATTGCAATTAAACGACAAAGAATTACCAAGCCATTTTCGAAAGGAAACAGCGCGTTGCGATTATGAAGCTTTTAATAAAAGAAAAACATCGATACATTCATTTTTACGGTCGTGATAATGCCAGATACTTACGGTAACATCCGGACGGCCTCGAATATTTTTTTTAATCAACTTTTTTCTTACTTTAAACAAAATAATTGCTTTTTAAAAATATCAAATACGTTTAGACGAATGTTTTTTCTTGACATGTGTATAATAATATTATCCTATAAGTGCAATGTGAGAAAAATACAATCATTTTTAGGTTTGAAAAGATTTTCATATATCGAGAGTAGAGCAAGACCTCAACGCTTCGCTTATGAGGCGTGCAATATGCCATCTTGCATATGGTTATAATATGTCGAAAAAGAAATCAAAGGGATTTTCTTTCATCGCTAAGTTTAGAAAGCATATTATTTCAGTGATATTTGTTAATATTGTAATAGTACCTACTATGTCTGTTTATAAACGAAAACGATAAAATCGCAAACAGATGCAAACTTATACATCATCTGCTATACTGAATGTCATATTTTATTATTTGAGCGACCACGCAATGTATTGCGTTCATTGAGATATCGCTAGGGGGCCATTCATAAATTATGTAAGACATTTAGGGGATGGGTGTTGACTGAATATTATAACTTTTTACTATAGGCATTGGGGTAGTAAACATTACGTAAGATATTAAATTGAAAATTACTAATTTTAGACAAAACTGTGATAGTTTAATAAGATTAATGCTCTTGCAGTGAGTTAATGATACCTACTTGTAGTAAGAAGATGGTAATAAAAAATATTTTCAGAATAAGCTAAATTATATTTGATCAATAGGGCCTTTTCTTAGAAAAAATCTTACTAAGAGGCAGGGGGGAGTAGTTGCAATCTTATGATGTCGTACGGTAGGAGGGAGGCGGCCAAATCATTCTTGAAAATCCCTTACGTAATTTATGAACGGCCCCTAACGGCGATCATACATTTGCTTTTATATTGCACATGAAATTTTTTTGTATTCAGTATACCTTGTCTACAGCGGTTTTAGCTAATGAGTGAATGAATTGCAGCTCTGAGATTTGCAGAGATGTGTATGTGATGTGTTTGTGTGCGAAATATTTGTAAGGGGCCGTCCATTAATTGCCTGAGGTATTCAGGGGGAGAGGGGGTCGAGCAGAATCTTACTAATTCTCACTTAGGGGAGAGAGGGGTCTTGGCAAATATCACGTAACTTATTTTAGTAGAAACTGGTGTAAAAGTGCGTGAACGATAAGTTAAATGAAATTAAAAAAACCGGAGGTGTCAAGGGACACCCGGATGGAACGAAGTTCTATTTTAATTATATAATTTTTTTCTGCCTTAAGCGATTTTTATCGTTATATTTTAGCCAATTTGCAAAATATCTTTATAAATTATAGCCTATGGGTTATTCTGATGTGCAAGCTATATTACTATAAACATCAAAATCCATTCAGTAGTTTTTACGTGAAAGAGCAACAAACATGTTCACATCCATACATTATTACAAACTTTCACGTTTATAATATTAATAATAGGATATACAATTCCACTAGACTACCAAAACTTTTCGGCCCCGAGCTCGAACGCGAGCCGGCCACGCGGCCCGGTCACGGGCGAAAATAATTTCGTTGCGCATTATTTTGATTTTGCTATATCTCTTAAGGTATTGATTTAATTTGCATGGTATGAAGGAAAAAAAATATCTTCATGAAATGCTCAAGCCAACTAATGTATTTAAAATGATAAGGATTAATACAGTATTTGTGTAAATAGCTTTTCAATTACCGTTTTATAATAGAACATTTTTTAAAGTATTAAAATGGATATAGTATGTTATCCTTAAGAGATAGATATATACCATCGCGGACTTTTTTGTAGGCCTTTTTAAGTTGTATAATACTGTAGTACTTTATTTTGATCTATTTCGTAGGGTTCAGCCAGCGTTTGCAATGTAAGCGCAAAATAATGTGTTTATTTACGACATCACATTAGAAACCTCTAAAATTATCAGTGTTTCTCTAGTACATTATGCATATATTATACATATAAACCTTCCTCTTGAATCACTCTATCTATAAAAAAAATCGTCGCGACACCACACTGTTCAATGCGAAATAGAAATGAAAATATCTGGCTTGCTTTCTATAAGAGAGCCGACGAGCGACGCCGCACAGCTTACAATAGCTTACTATAGCAAAAAGTGTCGTGACAACTTTTCGTAAGAATTTTTTCCGTCTAGCCCCCTTTCACAACGCGCGATAAGGAACTTCGTTCCAAAAACCCTTTATACCCAAGTACTAGGTTTGAAAAATCTTACATGAGATTTGGGAAGGGCACCCTCTCCCCCACCATAGGGGAGGGGGTGTCAAAAAAACCTCAAAAATGCCTCACGTAATTAATGGACGCCCCTTAAAGCATAGGCCTTGCGTATGTGTTAACATTCAGCAGAGGGAGTAAAAGGCGACACTGGTTTTAGTACAAAATAAAACCTTCTGCTTCTTCTTTTTATTGTATTGGCAATTAGCTACTTATACGAGCCATTGATGCCAGTGTGCAGGTCAGTCGCTGACTGTGCCAGCAGGACTGCATCATCTGCATAGAGCAGAGCAGTGACCACTGAGTCGCCCATCTGGACTCCCACATTCATATCGAATACAAACGCGACAAAATCCATAAAAATAGTTTCTTTTAATTCTGAAAGCTTTTCTTTTCTTGAGGTCATGTTCTTTTATTCCTTTTAATGAATTCCGTGAGAAATCACTGCATTTTGCAACCATTTAATTAGTGGTAGGACCACGCTGCTAATAGTTTTCTTTCTACAGCCGCGGGCCGGTCTGTCCGCGGTAGTACCACACTCTCGCAGAAGATCGACGTCTGAGTAATGACAATGTGTTGTTGTGCTTCGTCCGGTGAGCGGGAGAGACGGAAGCCCAACTGGGTGGGTTTGGAGTTTGTATTGGTAGGCAGCGGGCTTGCTTATATCCCTGGTATTGCAAAGGTCCATGGGCGGCAGTAACACTTACCATACGGTGTGCTGTTTGCTCGTTTGCCACCAAAAACAATAAAAAAATGTGACAATTTTTGTAGTTAACCAGAGTACTCAATAAATTTTAATTAGTCTGTGTCAAATGAGTATATTTTTTTTAATCTATTTGGTATCGACATTCCGAAGATGTTTTTTTGACAGTTAATTTCAAATAAATTTTAATGAATCCAATTTGGTATTTTTTTAAATTTTCGTAACGACATTTGTTTATTTTATGAAATTATTGTAATGGATAAAAGAAATCGAAGGACAGAATTTATTGATAAGAAAAATGATAGGGGCGATTTAAAATTACCGATGAAGTCCAACGACGACCGGATGAAAAGAAATGAAATTATGTACCCGAAGATTATTAATCCGGATGGTGATAAGCGTAAAATTAATACAAATCTAAGGTAAGAACTAAGGAATAAATTGTATTTATGAAGACTTTACATATGTACGAATACGGTAATATAGAGAATAAATAACAGATTTTTGGGATTGTCTGAAGACAGTTCCAATACACATAATATACATAAAAAGTTCAAATGAAACCAGATCTAAGTCGCCTTGTCCTTGTTTTGGCTGTGGAGCGGCTAAGATAAATATAGATTTTTACCACCACACGATGCGGAGGGCGTAACTTAAAATTGGTTTAATGTGAAAAACTTAACCCTTTGAAAAAAAACCAATACAAAAAAATGCGTTCGAACCTCCTCCATAATAGGAGGGAAATTGACCTACTATATACCACGCTGGTCAGACGTGTTGGTATATGGTTTTCTTTCGAGTTTTTCTTGCATAGATGTTTTATGCATTGTATATCCCTAAGTCGTCTCTTACAATTTACCACAGGTAAGATAGGGTGTGGTGAATTGTATTTTTACACCATCACCACACGGAAAAAAAATGTTTACAAGGCACGATTGGCCTTGTATCGTCACAACTAAAGTTTGATAAACCAAGCCTAAACGCCTCGTCAACGTCTAGTATCGTAACAATGGAAAATGCTATAAACGTGTTATAAGAGTTATAAAAGAATTCACAAAACATTTGATAACTTATTTTTCGTTCTAGCACCAGCCGAGATTCATTCTCCTACTCTTATCCCAATTATTTGGGGTCGATATAATAGGTACTCTTTTGTCATAGTACAAATATTGTAAAAGTTATTGGCAGTAGTTTAATTGTCGGCCGCCTGCCAGACGTCAACCCTCCTTTGGAATGTAATTGTTGACCAAACGGCATCAGATGGAGTTGGCCCAGGTCGTTATAAGGCTCTTAGTCGTCTTTTACGACATCCACGAGCAACGTAAGGGTTGGTAGTATTTGTAGCCGCTACCATAAAAGCTTTCACGGCTTATTGATTATTATTTTATTCGCTCTAATTTTTTTTAATATTTTGCAGCCCTGAATTTAAAATAAATATAACGTTAAAACAAGCAACATGTCAACCAAATGCTGTTAATTCCAAATCAAGTAATTCTGAAGGCGAAAAAATATTTACAAGTAAACGAAATAATGTAAAAGATATACAAAATCAAAATAAAACAGCTTTAGAGTTGAAACGAATACGTGAAAAGTATACTATGAAATTCCGAAATCCGACTAAACCAGAGTGTACTTTTAAAAAAAAGGAAGGGCCAATTGATAAATTGAAAACTGAAATAATGAAATGTAAGTAGATTTTAAAATGGAATATGTATTACCTATATACCACGAAGTATAGATACAAGGAGTTTGACGTAATGTTGAACAAATGGTCTCAATTTGAGGGACAGAATTGTTGCCGTTCGAGCGCGCCACTTTTCAAGAAGTACTCGTTTAAATCTTTACGCTTGAAGTTTTGTTGCTATTGACAGCTCTGAAATGTTGTGTTGCTATTGACAGCTCTGGAATTTTATATTTAAATTAATTAAATTCAACATTCGCGAGCCAACGAGTGTTTACGTGTAATAATAATAATAGCATCGGTACGTCCTAAACTCTAGCGCAGCCAGTGGCAGAAAAGAGAACTAAGACCTGGGTTTATTATTGTCCATGAATACTATGGAAAAGCTTATACCGTTCGGACTCCTTGTATCTATACTTCGTGCTATATACCTTGTAGTGACAAGTAGTGCACCACCTGGCCTTTTTGGTCATGGAACTAATAAAAGACTGTTGAGGATTATGAGTCGTACAGAATCAAAACTGGACAAAAACTTTAGATTGAATTCGTCAGTTAAATAAATTCATTTCTTATTCTCCAACTCTTATCGCAATTACTTGGGATCGATACAATACGAGTATGTACCTACTCTTTCATTACTATGAAATATTAATACTACATATTTTAAAAGTTATTGGCAATAGTTGTATAACCGGCCGCCTGCCAGACGTCAACCCTCCTTGGGAATGTAGTTGTTGACCAAACGGCATCAGATGGAGATGGACCAGGTCAGGAGCGGCTCTAGCACATGCAGCGCCCGGGTGCAATCAATTACCAGGCGCCCTCTTGTATCAAAATTCGTGAAAAAAATGGAATAGGTTGAAAGTTTTTAACACAAAATCAGGTAAACGCGATCGCATTATGAAGTAACAGTGAGCATGGCGACAAAGCAACCTACCCAAACCTGTCAAATAACGCACCCACTACGACTATAGATGGTTAGGCACCCGATGTGGCGCCCCCTAACACCCGGCGACCGGGTGCACCGCACCCTCTGCACTATAGGTAAAGCCGGCCCTGGCCCAGGTCGTTATAAGGCTCTTAGTCGCCTTTTACCACATCCACGAGCAAAGTAAGGGTTGGTAGTATTCGTAGCCGCTACCACACAGCATAATTATATAATTCAACAAAACAAAATTATTAGCGGGATTTTAATACCTTCTGAACTGCTATTTTAACTGGATATTTGGACAATATGCTATTACAGACTTCGACACCAAAGAGGAGATGGAGTACAATATTATATTTTTAATTTCTTGAGAGACCCTACCTCTTTTTGGTAAAGACAAGATTGCCGCATTTGTTTTTGTACCTCGGACAATTCTGATGACTTTCGTAAACCAGGACTTGCCTTTCAAATTCAAAATTTGTAATTAATTTGGTTACCGTTTATTACTTAGAACCCCAATTACATAATGGTATCTTAGGTAAATGTCTGCATACCATTTTAAGTGCAATGTTAGACTAAATAAAAAATATTTACAGCACCTTTTGAAAACATCAAAAATGAAAGCAAAGAACCACAACCCAACTTGCCTCACATCGGTCAAAACACATCACAAAAACAACAAGGAAAAAAAGTAGTTATAAAAACGATTACTAACAAAAACGGCTCGACTAGAACATACAAGGCTGTAACTTTTGAAGAGAAAAAAATTAAACCGTCAACTTTGGATATAAAAATACCGGATGATACGTTTAATAAGGCCAATTCGATTAAATCTAGTGATGCTAATTCGTTGAAAGGCAAACCAACTATCAGTAAGATCAATATCAAAGAGAAATCGCTAGCATCGAAGAAAATTGCCAAAAAGTCCGATAGAAAATATAGGAATTATTCTTCAAGGGATCATACAGTTCAAGATGCACGTAGGTATGTTATTTTCCCAATGGCGATTTGGAGTGAATACGGTAGGTTTTGGGGCCACAAGTCGCCCTTACGTCGCTTCGTAGGTACGAGGGGGCTGGCGTGTGCCCACACCATAGACTACAAAAAAAAGGTATGTTACTTTGTAAGCCCTTTGATACCGTTTTCTTAGTCTATATATGCAGGTCTTTCTGGTGGACATGGCGTTCTCCAAATGAGGGAATTTGGTTTAGTATAGGTACCATGTTCAGTGTTTTATTTCCTCCCATTCATCAAGCCGTACTCATCCACTATTGGTCCAAATAGGTCTTCCTAAAGGAATGCCACTCAGAATGGTCCTGTGCCAGTTGCACCCAACGGCTCTTGGTGGCTGTTGAATTATCCTCAGTCCAGTAAATCTCTAGCAATGCGTTGGAACAGCGCGGTATAGTAAATCAATTCTCTTTCCATTGTGGAGAAAGCTTGAGCTGTCTTTTCAGTATATTTGTTCGGCTCTTGTAAGTAATGTAGAGGATATTTGGAGAAACTTCACAATTTCTATTCTGCAACCACGACTATGAAAGTTGAGTAAAAAGTTACAGACAACTCGATCCACTAGGCGGATATGCCACCCGGTGCCCGTGAACTGCATATTTGTATAGAATATAGTGAAGCTGACCGCACGGTTTGGCGAGCCTACTGCGACGACACTACTGCCCTCGGCGAAAGTGGATGAAAGGTTGGTGGAGTATTTTTTGATTACTTCTTCGCGGCATGCAGGGATAGAATAATATCAGTTCCACACCTAGTTTCGTAAACTCACCTCATACAGTCCACTGCGGGCTGTGCATACCGTACACATTAATTTGAGATCCTTAATCTTTATTACCACGTCTTTCCGTGTGATGACGGAGTAAGAATACAATTCACTACCCTCTATCTTACCCGTGGGTGATCGTAAAAGACGACTAAGTGATATAATATGCATATAACATGTATGCAAGAGAAGGAAAACTGGAAACAAAACCCTATACCAACACGTTTGACCAGCGTGGTATAGTACCTACTATTTTTCTCCCATTGCGGAGGAGACTCGAGCCTAACAGTGGGACAGGAGGTTAGATGGTAATTACCACGTCGATTTAGTAGTATCTAGTTAACTCGTAATCGGGTGATGCTTGTGAGATCTGGTCCAACCATAATCTTTTACATTGTAATTCAATTTTACATTATATCAGGATTCGAAGGATTGAAGTTAATCATTATTGAACATATTGTACTATTTTTTTATAAAAATAGGGTAGATAATAGTGGTAGGACCACGCTGTTGACAGTTCTCTGTCTACAGCCGCGGGCCGGTCCGTCCGGGGTAGTACCACACTGAGCAGGAGATCGACGTCTGAGTAATGCCAATGTGCTATTGCGCTTTGTTCGGTGAGCGAGAGTGCTGGAAGTCCATCTTGGTGGGTTTGGGGTTTGTATTCGTAGGCAGAGGCCTTACTATACCCTTGATATTGCAAAGGGCCATGGGCGGCAGTGACACTTACCATCAGGTGCGCTGTCTCCTCGTTTGCCACCATAAGCAATAAAATAAAAAGTAAAGAAATAATAATGTACAACCTACCGAGCTCCTTGCCGAATCTTCTCAGTAGTGGTTACGTGCGGATCCATTCGTAGTTTATTGGGTTATTTTCAAATGTGACAATATATAAATGCCCTCGTAGGATTTATACATAGTAAATGAATTTGAAAAAAAAATTAAGCATTTGTTTGTAAATTAATAACGAAATTATTCGCTTTCAGGTCCCCATCGACTGAAGTGGCAAAATGGGCACCAGCTTCAATCACAACTGATACAAAACCTTATTACGAAGCGTGGGTTGATACAACATTGACTGCTATTTCTAAAATGGATAGACTGAAGTTTGAGAAGAAAGCTATCATGAGATATCTAGAGGCTTTAGAGCGACCAGACACACCCGAATTATATTATTCTAACTGTGCTGATGAAAAATACACAGGCAAAATAAAAATTAGACATCAAAAATAAAGAAGTGTCTTTGAAATTGAAATCAAGCCCTATATTTTTATATACTCAGACCGTTATCTATCCGTGTGGTGACGGAGTAAGAATACAATTCACCACCCCCTATCTTACTCGTGGGTGATCGTAAGAGACGCCTTTTTTTTTTTTTTTTTTTTTTTTTATTGGTGGGCTATGGGTGCGTCTCGCCCCGCTGAATCGGTCCGGGGTGACGGAAAGGCGGCGCGTGACCCCATAGACCCACCGTAAAACCTTCTCTCTTCGCCGTGCGAGCGGACCACCGGTACTCGATTTTAACTTCGGTGGCCCGCCCGGCGGTTTACCCTCGCGGGTTCCTCTCGTCGACGCCCCGACAGATTTCGCCGTTGGGGCGTCGCCCTCACGCGGTGGCCTCACGTCGGGTGACCGGACAATTCCCCGGTCCGATCACCCAAGGCCTCGGTTAGGGCGGCATCAGGCGCAGGTATTCGCGCCTGCGCCGCCCCGGCCGCTGACGGCGGCCCGGGTCGCGGGATTCCTCCCGGACTCGTTCCGCCGCCTCCTTCTGCGAGATGACAGCCTCGCAGAAGGCGGCGACCGCGTCCCAGTTCCTGACGCTGTCGACCATCGCTCTCGCGACAGCCGGCAGCGTCAGGTCGGCACCGATAACAGCGACGAGGTCACGGCGCTGCCGGTCAAAGCCCGGACACGCCTCCAGCGTGTGTTGCGCCGTGTCCTCGTCACTGCTGCAATGGTGGCAGAACGAAGTCCACTCCCTACACGCGACCGTGTGCAGGTAAAAGCCGAAGCATCCGTGCCCCGACAACACCTGCACCAGTCGAAAGGAGAGGACTCCGTGCCGCCGCTCCATCCACTCCATCAATACGGGCCGGAGAGCCTCGACGGTGACGACACCGTGTCTAGGCCTCTCCAGCCGCGTAGCCCAACGGGCGATGACGTCTCGGCGGGCGTCCTCGCGCCAGGTGGCTATCTCGCTCAGCGATGGGGAGCCACCTTCGTCGCGCAGTGAGGTCACCCGCCGGTAGAGGTCGGAGAGCATCTCCGCCTCTAGGTCCCACGGGGGTGTCCCGGCCAGTAGGCATGCCGCCTCGGTCGATACCGTGCGGTACCCGCGAATGGCTCTGACCGCCATGACTCTCTGGGGTCTCCACAGAACAGCCCTGAGCTGGACGTTCAGAGCCCTCGCCCACACGGGTGCGCCGTACATGGCCATAGAACGGATCACCCCCGCATACAGCCGTCGGCCCTCGAAGCTGGGTCCGCCCACGTTCGGCATGAGCCGCGAAAGGGCGGACGCCGCGCCGACCAGCCGGGGAGCAATTCGGCGAAAATGCTCCCGGAACCACCATCGCCCGTCGAGCACCAGACCCAAGTACTTCATATGGGCCTGGATGCTGATGTGGACGGAGTTGACGACTAGCGAGACGCCGATTGGCGGCCTTACGCGTGGCCCATGGAACAATAGGGCCTCCGTCTTATTTAGGGCCACCCTGAGCCCCAGCGCCTCGATTCGCCCGACCATCTCCTCGGTGCCGAGAGTGGCCAGGCTCGCCGCCTCTTCGAGTGTCCTGCCCCGGGCTGTGACGAGCGTATCGTCAGCGTAGCATATCACGCTCAGCCCGGGGGGGAGACTCCCTCTCAACGCCCAGTCGTACCCGATGTCCCACAGAGTCGGCCCCAGAACCGACCCCTGTGGAACGCCGCACGACATGGACGTCCGCACAATGTCCCCTGCGGGACTCGCGCAGAGGACACTGCGCCCCTCCAAATAGTCCGCCACCAGCCGCCTCAGGTACAAGGGCACCCTATGAAATCGGAGCGCTTCCCTGATGCAGCTGAATGGCAGACTATTGAATGCGTTGGCGATGTCCAGCGACACCGCCAACAGCACTCCCCCGCCGGTGACAGCCTCCGCGGCCGTCTGCCTCAGTCGTAGCAGGGCCCCGATGGTCGAACGCCCCCTTCTAAAACCGAATTGAGCGTCCGACAGATCGGGTCCCACCTCCTCCAGGTGCTGGACGATGCGGGCAGCGAGGATGCGCTCCAGCAGCTTACCCACATCGTCGAGGAGCACGATGGGCCTGTAGGCCGACGGCGAATCCGGGAGCCGTCCCGGCTTTGGCAGGAGAACCAACCTCCCCTCCTTCCAGCACTCAGGGAACCGTCCAGACGCTAAACAGGCGTTGTACAGCTGCCTGAGGCGAGGCTCGAGGTGCTCGAGGAGCGACGTCAGCACCCGGACTGGTATTCCGTCCGGGCCGGGGGCCGTGGTCGCGGAACGAATCCGCGCCACAGCTGCTCCCACTTCCGTCTCCGTCACGGGCGGAACACTCTCGTCGTCAGCCTCCCGGTCTTGTTCTGGCGAGGCCATGATCGGGGGCGTGTGTTCCGACTGCCGTGGAAACAGCTCCTCGACCACCCTACAGAGGAAGTCGGGCTGGAGGGTCTCGGTGAGGGGGGGGCCCTGCGCGCGAAGCTTATTCAGCGACGCGCGATACGGGCGACCCCAGAGGTCACGGTCGAGACCGTCCAGCATCTCCTGCCAACTCGCACCCTTGGCGGCTCGGATGGCCAGCCGAAAGGCCGTCCGCGCATCGCGGTACGCCTCGTACAGCTGGCCCTCCCGCTCAGCGTCGCGGTGACGCCGCCGGCTGCGGGTGTAGGACCTTCGGGCTCTGATACATGCCGCACGAAGGTCCGCCAATCTTGGGATCGTAAGAGACGCCTAAGGAATACAAAACGCATATAACATCTATGCAACAGAAGGAAAACTCGAAACAAAACCCTGTACCAACACGTCCGATCGGCGGTTTAGTTGTATACCCGGTATTACTAAGCGCCATGAGCGACAGTAACATTACCGTTAGGTGTGCTGCTTGTTCGTTTATCATAAGTAATAAAAAATCGGCTCTACCATTTGAAATAAAACTACTTTTACGGATTCTATCGCGTTTGTATTTGATTTATAATTTCCCGACGTTTCGAACACTTTACAGTGATCATGGTCACGGGAGGACTGAGGTGTCTTACGTCCAATATGTCATTGTTATTACAGAAATTTATTTATATCTACCCTATAAGATATTAAATTTTGACCCACATTTTTATACATTATTTATTATATTATTTCTCTTTTTGTACTGGCAATGAATTGTATTAATTTTATAGTATAGGTACGTATAGGTACGTTCCCTAAGGGGACGTCCATTAATTACGTGTTCTTTATTTTAGCATTTTTTAACCTATCCTTGGTGATACGTGGTGAGGTTTAAAACTATGAAGGTTTAGGACTTCGTGATTTTTGTCAAACAAAACCTCACGTGATTAATGGACGGCCTCGAAGCCCAAGTTAGAAATAATTGAAATATACACTAAATTTCAAAAGCGGGTAGTGAAATTATGAAATGAAACAACATATGTTCTAAAGCAAGTCTTTTTATTACATAAACAAAAGTATCGCAGCATAATAGACCTTTTCATATATATGCATTAAGCATTCGTCAAAATCTAGAACGAGGAAATAGAGAAAGAAAATCTTAATATCGTCTAGAACGAGACTGAACATTAAACTTAATCAAAAAGTCAGAGACCACTCAGAAAACCCAACCTTCTTCTTCTTCTTCTTATATGTTGGCAATCAGCTACTTATACAAGCTATTGGTGCCAGTGTCAAGTTATAAATATTTTCACGTTTTTAGTCTTTCAGGTTAGTCATGGTCTAAGACAAATTGTCGCCATTAAGTGTAATGGCCACACTGTTAATGGTATCTTGTGGGAATTTTGATGGAAAACGAAAACGTTGTAGAGCACTTTTATATGATATTCACTATATCCCAGTAGCTCCGTCGCTTCACATTACATAAAATGCCATCAAAATTATCTAATATAACACGTTAAAACACTAAGATATCGAATATAATACAAGAGCACCACATGACGTTTTCAAATTCCCGTCAAAAGTCCAACCCAACCTTCTTAATAAAGAAAGTTCAAATTGACAATAGCTGAAGATGAGGCAACTTAAATTTTTCTTAATGGCAATGTGCCGGTGTCGACAATTCTGCCAATGACAAATAATGAGTGGAAAAACGTGTGTACATAGCAAAAAAACAATTCTAAGCGCTTGATTGTGGTAATACACATATCGCCTCTTTGCTGCAATAATGTATTATCTTGAAAATGACATTTTAAAAGTCTTTTTTAAATTTCAAAAAATAATTGTTTCGCAACAAATATTTTGTTATCATAAATCTGATTAAATCATAGATGATTTAATTATAGAATAATTAAAATCACAGATTTATATAATAATCAAGTATTTTTTTAAATTTCAAAAAGACTCCTTTAAAATGTCATTTTCAACATAACATTATTGCAGCAAAGAAGCTATAGGGTAAAGTGGTAAACACTGCACTTATTTAAATGTTGTTCTATAATTATCTTGTAGGATAATCTACAGCTACGTGTAACATCATTACAATTGAAATAAAATTAGGAAAGATTTTAAATTGTTTATTCGTGAAAGATAACTCTGAAAACACCCACAAATTGAATTAATTGAAATTCTAGGTTGAGATCTTCACGAAAGTTTACTTCGTTGAAGAGATATCCTCTTCAAATAAAATCTTACTTAAGATTATAAATATAAAATTTTCTTATATAGATATAAGAAGAAAGCAAATACGTTATGAGCCTAACTCATCATCGCGATCAGCTTATCTGACGTTCACTGTTGGGAATAGAATGCCTACAAACTAGCGAGTGTCAAAAATGCTTGGCAGGCGCTTGGAAAACACTGCTGTCGGTTTTCGTGGAGCTTTCTTAACTTGGTAGACAATTAGAGCACAGCACCCGTATTTATATATTTGTTTTTATTATCGGGATGGCAAACTTTATAGGATCCAGAGGCCTATATTGAATTAAATACCACTGATGGGAACGGATTTCCGTATGGTATGGAGTAAGAATACAATTCACAGAAAGTTAAATTAGAAATTACAAGTAATTATATGAAAATTGTATATTGGCAAAGGATATATCTCCACCAAGGAATAATGATAGCTATTTATATTAGCCCTAATACGAAGATAACGACTTCAAATAAATAGGGCATGAATATAATATACCTTAGAAATAATGCAGCTATACGAGTCCAGATATAATTTTATTCTAATATATATACAGGGTGGAAGTGGACCGCTCACGAAAACAAAGACAGGTAACCCTACTAGTCCTACTTGTAATGATAGGCTAGAACAAAATCGATTTGGAAGAAAAAAAAATTTTTTCACAGCGCATTTTGTTTTTATTCACATTCCATCGTATTAGGACAGTGCCGTGTAACGATAATTCCATAAAATACGTCACTTCACTCAGATGAGAAAAGACGGAATCTATTCAAAACTCACGATCATATGTTCAAGAGTTCAACGACGTCGCGTGGTGAAAAATTTTTTTTTTCATCCGAATTGATTTTTTCTTAGCCTGTCATTACAAGTAAGACTAGTAGGGTCCCCTTATTTTTGTTTCCGCGAGTGGTCCACTTCCACCCTGTATATTAGAACAGAATTACCGGATATGGTCAAAATCTAATATACGTTATATTCAATTTTTATGGAATTGTAAAAGGATAATGCATTGTAACGATTTGAGTTTATTTCTAAGTGAATAGAAACAACAACTCCTCCAGACTCCGCCACTATTCGGCAGAAGGCATTATTTGGAAACTTTGTATCGGATCCTGTTAGGATTCCGGAAATATTTTCATTTCGAATATCCGATAGTTTCCGTTACAGATTTTTATAATATCTCTGATATACGTCAAGAACAGTTACATATCAAAGCTATCGAAATTACTGTTTTATTATGCAAATAAAAGAAGTTAAAAAGCTGGTTATAACAGCTATATTAGTTACCAATAACTGCCTATCACACCAGATAGCTGCTGAACTGCGTTTTAAGCAATCAGTGTACGCATCATAAATATACATACACATCTTAATTTTTTTACAAAAGTAATTTATAAACCACGAAACGGATTTAATAAATACATTAAATATGTATTTTTTAAATTTAATAATTTGTGAGAAGAATTTAATCGAAAGAAAATTTTAAAATACGTATCTAATATATTTTGGTAAACAAAATGTAAAAAAAAATCTGCTCTCAGAGTTCTCTGGCACTCTGTTTTCTCTGCCTACCCTGCAAGGGATATGGCATGATGGTATGTATGTAAAAAAATCCTTTAAAGGAGAAATATTAGCAAGTAAATAGCTACTTTAATTTATTCAATTACAAATATCTAGTTGAATAGTATACCTCCTCCTTAAGGAAATAATCCTTATATTGCAGGGGAGGAGTTTTACAACATCATATATGGAAGCAATAAGGAAAACACACGGGGTGGAAAGACAGAGGGAAAAATATAGGAAAGGTAAAGTGACATCCCAATTACAAATATGGAATTCGAGAAACATCCACGCAAGTTGGGACGCGGATAACGAAAACTCCGAACCAGGCGGAGATTTGAAACAGAGTATTTTTATTCCACTAAACATTGTAAATCCTGTCAGCCAGGATGCAAAATGGTAATTATAAATGAGACACTGAGGTTTGATCTTCAGGTTATGCCGGGAAACGCTTTTAAATTGTTTGGGGACCCGCAACAAATTTAATTGGAAAAAGTTGAAAATAGGAGTAATTGAAAAAGATTAAATAAACTTCTCTCCTATGCAATGCCTCTCAGTTAACAAATACGGGATGTAAGGTACAACTGGACGCGACCTATATGTGGCACGTAAGACCGTTTACAATATTAGGTATTGCAGAAAGGCCTGAACGAATGAAAATTTTCTTGAAATGTTAAATATGTAGTTCGCACTCGTTACTTCAGAGATTGCACTGCACTCCTAGATAATGCGGTGTTAATAGTTCATACTATTGGTGAAACACCAAAAAGTATTTCTTTATTGGGTCTAATCCCACCACTGTAACTTCCTGTACGCTAGAATCCACAATGGTGTAATATACCAAAGTTTGACACTCAGAAAATCCCGGGAAATGTTTTTTAATTGTTTCGGGACAACGTAACAAATTTAATTAGAAAAGTCAAATACAAGTTGGAAAGGAGAGTTGGTACCAAAGAGTTAGAAACTTCGGCGATATTTACATAATACAAATCCTATTTTGACGATGTTTGTCAAATGACCAAGCAGTAACTAACGGTGGTTTCCATTACAAAGGAAATACAATAACGTTTGTAAACAACACCACTAGCTATTTCACGCTAAACTTTTTAAAATTTCATCACCATTCTGCTCTCTTGCTCTTATCCCAATTACTTGTGGCCGACGCAATATACAGGGTGGAAGTGGACCGCTCCCGAAAACAAAGACAAGTGACAGTGAATTTGTAAAAAATTTTTTTTTTTCACGAATTTTAAGTTTCTTTCACGTTCTATCGTATTAGGACATTGCCATGTAACAATAATTCCATAAAAATACGTAACATTTGCTCAGATGAGAAAAGACGCAATCTATTCAAAACTCACGATCATATGTTCAAGAGTTCAACGACCTCACGTGGTGAAAAACAAAAATTTTTTCCATCCGTATCGATTTTTTTATAGACTATCATTACAAGTAGGGTTACCTGTCTTTGTTTTCGGAAGCGGTCTCCTTCCACTCTGTATAATCGTCTTCCATCATACATACTATAAAAGTCACTAACAATAGTTTTATAAACAGGCGCCTTTCTGACGTCAACATTTCTTAAAAATATTATTATATATAGCACTTTTTAAAACATTTACTGGTACACCATCCAATCAAAACATACAATTACATTCACAAGTAGTGTTGTCGTCAGACAAGCGGTCGGTTATAACTATTGTCAATAACTTTATATTTATTGCTTCGACCACAAGTAGACAGGAGGATGATAATAAGTTCGTTGTACATTTTATTCTGTAAGACATACAAAATACTTAATGTCGTATATTTATTTGTTAAGTTTAGTACTGATAAGTGGGTCCTGTTTTACATAATTTGAAAGATTCTCAGATCGAAAATATTGTTAAAGATATACTCTCATTAGAGAAGTATAGAAAGGACGAGCATCGAGCAACGCGATTGTAAAATCGCACCGTTACTCCACGCATGAAAATGTACCAACAAAATCAATTTAAAATAAGACTTTTCTATTCATATCCTTATGTTTTTTATTGCTATGGTGGCAAAGGATCAAACAGCACACCCGATGATAAGTGTCACTGCCGCCCATGGACCTTTGCGATACCAAACGTACAGCTAGGCCGCTGCCTACCAATAAAAACCCCAAACCGACACTCCAGTTGGGCTTTTTAAGGAGGAAAATATTACTAACGTAACTAATAACATTTTTTTTTATTTTAATACTAAATAGTAAGAGAATTATAAGAATAATATGACTAACATTCCTCATTTTCTTTTATAGACATAGTGAATGCTAAACATGAAAAGTATTATCTGTTTTGAAGTGAAACTTCTAATGCAACTTCCAACATGGTTGCGTTAAACTTTGAACGCAATGGGACTCGAACGCATGCGCGTAGTATACCTGTTGCAGGCCAGCGAAGCGTTAGCAACGAGTAGCGTCTAATATTCGAACGCAAGAGGGAGAGAGAAAGAAAGATACACAAAGTTGGAAAGTAGGAGAGAGAAAGAGTGAGTCGGTAGATTCGAAGCACATGCGCGTGGTATTCCTGCTATGCAGCGAAGTAAACAGTGTGAGCGTCGTGAAATTGGCTGCAATACGTACATGTTGTTCTATTTTAATTTATAATATTCATTATTTTCATAGGTTTAAGTATTCACTTCTATCGGCAGTCCTCATGACTGCTCTTTTTTTTCAGTTTATATAAAAACAACAGCAATTCTCTGGGGACTAGTGAGATGTTAAAAAATCGACGATCGATAATATTATTAACGATGGCAACATTCAACAAGAGTACACCAAAAGTAACAGCACCACGCTATGAAATGACCAGAACAGGGTTATTTCCCAATAGCTTAACACATTAGCTGCCAGGTCGGGCAACATGTCCGACAAATGGGTATCATTCAGGCCTTGTCGGACTATATGACCGACAAAACATACCTAAATTCAACGTATCTGTGTAGCCTGTCGGGCGTATTTTTAAGCCTAAAAACCTAAAAAAACCCTAAAAACACGATATTGAGTAAAAATTTGCATAGCATTTTTTTACGATTTCTTATAATAGACTATGACAGTTAACGTGTTAAATACCAAATAACAATATTTAAAATTAATAACACAACGAACTTATACCAACTAGTTATCTATTTCTATTTATGTTCATATAGTAATAGATATAAGAGTTAACAAAAATATCTTACGTTAAAACATTGTATACTGTAAACTATACAAATGTTTACAGTATTATAGTAATTTACACATATGAAATATAACTATTTTCACGAATTTTTGTCGCGATTCTTCAGTGACCATAAACACTTCGAAATGTCAGGCAAATAAACATCAAACTAACGCAATGAAATCCGTTAAAAATAGTTTTATTTCAAATTGAACAGCTGTAACTTATGTAATATTTATTCAGTGGTAGGAGCACGCTGTTGATAGTTCTCTGTCGACAGCTGCGGGCCGGTCGGTCCGGTGTAGTACCACACTGAGCAGAAAATCGACATCTGAGTAATGGCAATGTGCTATTGCGCTTCGTTCGGTGAGCGAGATCCAGAAGCCCAATTGGGTGGGTTTGGGGTATGTATTGGTAGGCAGCGGCTTAAGCTATACCCGTGGTTATTGCAAAAGCCCATGGGCGGCAGTATCACTTACCATCAGGTGTGCTGCTTACTCGTTTGCCACCATTAGCAATAAAAAAAATTCTTGACCACATACACAAAGACTTTCAATAAATTGTTAGCTGAATAAAACAATTTTTGTATAGTTTTCTTTATCGCTTATAGCAATGTTCTACTTCTCTATAACAAGTAGCTTATCCCTAATAAGTCCAATCAGTTACAAGTCAAGTCATTGCCATTAATTGGGCGCTATCAACTAAATTAATAATAATAATAATTCCTCTGAGAGATTTGGCAGAATATGAAAATAACGTAAACCAATAGTATCATATTCACTAATCAGCACTTTTCTTGTATTACATTACATAAAATATTAACAAAGTTATATAATATAACCATGTAGCACTCATTTTTTTAGTAAACAGGACAGGACCACATGACATTTTCATGTTACTACCAAAATTGTACAGCTCTAAAGAAAATTATCAAATTGCAATTTTCATAAACTTAAAAAAAGAGTATGTGTTACATAGCTACACTTAAAATTAAAAAAGAAAATAAATCAACATCACGAAATTATTAAAGGGAAAATAATCATATGAGGCAGCTAGAACCAGAGTGGCCTAACTACATTTTTGCAACTTTTCACCTAATTGCAATTTCGTCATCTACAAAACCACAGCGGCCTAAAATTGTTCACAAACTCTTAACAATAGATGGCAGTAGCAGTACATTTTCAGCTTATGTTCAAATCGATTAAATTGAATATAATTTAATTTTAATTCCCTTCATATTGTAAAACATGATTCTTATAGGTTGCTTTCCATTTACAACACAGAGGGAGTCTGCGGTACATTGTGAAACACAGACAAACACTGTGTAAAAGAAACAGCTAGCTGTTTCATTTAAACTTTTACACAGTGTTTCACAATGTACCGCAGAGTCCCTCTGTGTTAACTAAATGGAAAGCAACTATAGTTACGACGCTCTGGTTCTCATATCAGCTGCTTTTGTAGCAAAAAATAAGAGTTACTTAACAAATCTTCCATCTCATAGAGAATTAAAAATATATTTTGCATTTCACATTTTTGAGATATAAAGATTTGTCATTTCTTTGCAAGTCTGTAAAATTAGTATTACTTAACTTAAAAATTACAAAAATAAAAGGTAATTTACTGCATACAGTAAAGTGAAAAATAAAGTCAAATCAGATGCTTTAGCAGCAAAAAAAAATGAATTAACTTCTTTAACTAATATTCGTTTCATAGAGATTTAAAAATGTATTTTAAGATACATCTTTTTCATATGTCATTTTATGTATCTAAATGTCAAATAAAATTATTTGTGATGCTAGGGCCGCACCTGCGTATATCGTCCCGAAGTAATGTGTGACGAAGCTTCGTACGTTTTGTACACTAGAATATTATCGCGAAAAAACTGTAGTCATATCAGCGACTTCGATATTTTACACGAAGTAGCGCGCAATTAATAAAGATGGCCGAAATCATTTCGCTACATTTAATTATTGATGACGAGTTGCTTTTCTTTTACATGTGTGCTACTAATACATAATTAATAGGTTTTTGCTTCCCATATGATGGGTTCAGTTTCTTAATGGTGTAAAAATTCTAACACCATTTCATCGCTCCTCTCCATATTTATTGATTAACTATAGATCCTCAAACTCGTCTAAATACATCGAAAGCAACCGCCGAAATGCACAACGATAGTAATGTGGTGCCTACCTATGCATTTTAACTAGATCAAATAATTATAATGTAATTGAAAATAAATTATAACAAATGAGTCATACATACGCGCTTGCGTCAACTGGATGTTTTATTTAATATATGACTCATTACACGTATCCACATAAACACTTACAGTATGACCATAGGGCGCGATATATTAACGCGCTAAAACCCTTTGACGTACCGCTAACCAAGCGATAACGCACACAAAGCCCGAATGTTCGCGACGATAGCCGATAATGACTGGTCACATCTGCGTGTATCGTCTCATTGCACGAAGCTTCGTGACGATACACGCAGGTGCGTCCCTTTTTTTTTTGTAGTGGGCCATGGATTTCGTACCCCGCCAAATCGGTCCGGGGTGACGGAAGAGGCGGCGCGCAACCCCATTGACCCACCCTGCAAGCACCTCTTCTTCGCCGTGCGAGCGGGCCACCGGTACCCGATCTTTGTCTTCGGTGGCCCGCCCGGCGGTATACCCTTACGGGTTACGCAGGTGCGGCCCTAGCATAACGTTTGGTTCAAATTTAACAAATGTCAAAACAAATTTAAGTAGTCACTTTTTAGTAGAGCAATGGTTACGCTATAAAACACTGGGCAGAGTTTGTGAAAAAACTACAACCCTATTATTTCATATTCACAACACAATCACTTCCTTTGAATCTTTATATTATAAAAAATACTGTATCTCTTATTTAATACATATAACTATAAGAAATAAACGAAAATACTAAATTAAATAACTATGTGCCCTTTCCACGTCCACATCAAAACTTATGTCAAGTTATTCTGAACTCAACATATAACTACTATTTTTTAAACAGAGACAAAGTTAAAATAAACTTTAACATAAAAAAATCCGTCACTTCTTATATAAACCAGTTATTTTGAACAAGTTAACTGCCAGTTATCCCATCATTGCTTTGATGAGATCCGGCGCGTGTATTGTGTAAAGGCCGTCATCTTGTTTCTCGCAGCGTCGTACATTTAGTTCACCTCGACCGTCTTCATTAAGATTCATATGTTGAAGTGCTCTGGCTAACATCTCAGGCGTGACGTCTTTTGGAAAATCTGTATAAAAACAATTTTGTTATGTCATTAAATTATAACTTCTTATTCTCAGTCTTTATAAATCGCACTGTTGGGTACGGGCCTTTCCAGTGTCACAAAAAAAAAGTAGACCACATATGTGCTAAGCCCGACTCAAGAGGAACCCATGAGGGTAAACCGCCGGGCGGGCCGCTAAAGACAATGATCGGGTACCGGTGGCCCGCTCGCTCGGCGTAGAGATACATGTAGGGCGGGTCTATGGGGTCGCGCGTGCCGCTTCTTCTGTCGTCCCGTACGGATTTAGCGCGGCGTAACCACTCCATAGCCCGCCGCAAAAAAGACTAGACCTCTCCACACTAGAAGGGAAATTACCTACTACACCACGTTTGTCAGATGTACTGGTATAGGGTTTTATTACGAGTTTTCCTTCTCTTGCATAGATGTTATATGCATATTTTATCCCTTAGTCGTCTTTTACGATCACCAACGTGTAAGATATTGGGGTGATAAATTTTATTCTTACTCAGTCACCAAACAGAGTTAAGAATTAGTATTTTAAATGCTAGGACGAATTAAAGTATTCTATAAAAACCCGATTACGAGCGGATATTATTGCTTGTAAATTAAAAACTTCCCGTGAGGTGACGGAGTAAGAATACTATTCACCACCCCATATCTTACCCGTGGGTGATCGTACGAGACGACTAAGGGATACAAAACGCATATAACATCTATGCGAGAGAAGGAAAACTCGAAACAAAACCTATACCAACACGTCTGACCAGCACGGAATAGTAGGTTAATTTCCCTCCCATTACGGAGGAGGCCCGAGCCCAACTTTAGTTATAGATAGTAAGGAATTCTTCAAAATCTTAATATATATAAATTACGCGTCACGTTGTTTGTACGCGATGGACTCCTGTAAGTAATTAACCGATTTTAATCAAATTTGCACAACATGTGTAGTTTGATCCAACTTAAAAGATAGGATAGCTTCCATCTCAATTTATAGTCGCAATATTATTTTATTGCAAATTATTTGTCTATTATATGACAGTCACAATTATCTGTTATCTCCAAATGATTCTAACAGATGGCGGTATCTGTTGACTGGATTGAGCAAATATTTAATAGATGGCGCTATGTTAAACGTACTAACGTTTCATATAAGCTACAATTTATTAGCATAACCACCACGTGTTACTGAGGCTACCTTAGCCACAGCAACGCGTGGCTGGGTCTGCTAGTAAAATATAAATTATCACCTTTTATCTCAAGATGTGCAGCGACAACGGGCACCCCTCGCACAAACTCTGGTAACATCTTGCGCAATAAGGATACGGAAACCAGTTCCACGTTCCCGTAGTCCAGGTAACAGAGGCGAGCTTGTGCACCCCCAGCACCACCCTCTTGTCCCACCAACACAGCTCTGAACCACTGAGGATCTGCATACAACAAATTATTTATATACAAAACATTAACAAGTATATGGAGGCTGAACATGAGTATTAGGGAAGGTCCATTAATTACGTGATCTGTTTTTTAGCATTTTTTTATCCCTGCTCCCCCTTGGTGATACGTGGTGAGGTAGACTGACCCTCCTCCACCAACATCACGTGAATTTTTATTACCTACAAAGAAGTAGCCCAACTCATTATATTCTCGGTTTTTTGCTTTTTTATACTTCGCAAAAAGGTTTTTATACAGATCACCTACTTTAAACTTCGTTGCCTGGCAACGGCAAGTTAGAGTCACACTACACGCCGCTTTTCAGCTTAGAAATCGCAGCGTTTAACGAAAAAATAAATACACGTGATATCTTACTACACCCTCCTCCCCCTTGTGATAGTTCGTGATTTTTGTCAAACACCTCCCCCCGCCCCTTTAAAACCTCACGTGATTAATGGACGGCCCCTTATATAAATATACTAACATGGTGGACATTGTGCAATACATAGTTCTTCTATTTTAGGTAAATAAGGCTGTCTGCCCAATTCACTGTTGCAATAATCCGCCATCTGGAATACAAAACATCAATTGTTAGCTCCCCATAGGTAAAAACTGGTTAAAGGATATTATGCAAGAGTTAAGTATGAAGTAGCGAGTGAAGTATGCAAGGATAGAGTTCTCTGGCACTCTGTTCTCTCTACCTACCTTGCAAGGGATATGGCGTGATGATATGTATGTATGCAAGAGTTATAACTTTAATAGTGGTAGGACCACGCTGTTGACAGTTCTCTGTCTACAGCCGCGGGCCGGTCCGTCCGGGGTAGTACCACACTGAGCAGAAAATAGACGCCTGAGCAGTGGCAATATGCTGCTGTGCTTCGTTCGGTCAGCGAGAGAGCCGGAAGCCTAAATTTCTGGATGGGTTTGAGGTTTTGTTTGGTAGGCAGCGGCCTAGTTATACCCAACCCTTTTTTATTTATTGCTTATGGTGACAAACGAGCAAGCAGCACACCTGATGGTAAGTGTCACTGCTGCCCATGGACCTTTGCTATACCAAGACTATAGCTAGGCTGCTGCCTACCATTACAATCCCCAAACCCACCCAAATAAGCTTCCGGCTCTCTCGCTCACCGAACGCAACGCAATAGCACATTGCCATGACTCAGACGTCGATCTTCTGTAACAGTGTGGTATACACCACGTTAAAACAGTTTGTGTATTACTCGCGTAAATGTTACTAAATATAATTGGTTTTAAAAAAATGTTTTTGTTTGTATTGTCTTTGTGATGTTGGATCTTTTCTTTTAAATGGCTGAATCGATTTTGATGAATATATGTGCTTCGATGGATTCAAGAATAATATAAATCGATAATTATATCAAATAGTGGCAGTGTAATTATGATTTAAAGGATTTTTTTAAATTTAATTGACAGAAAATCATCTGTTAACTTGGCAAGTAATGTATGTATTTTATTACAGTATCATTTAACGCGTAATTGTATGTTTTAATCCCTCACGCGATTTTGGGACATCGTTTGATCCAAAAAAAAATGTGCTCAACGCGCTTTTGAGACACAAGTTTGACCCAATTAAACGCTCTACAATTAGCAATTGTTTATAGAACCTTTTTAAATCAACCAATGATAATTTAACGCAGTCAAAGAGCATATATGATTGACTTTTATAAACTATTTCTGAGAACTATTTGCGCAGGGCATTCGAGAGCGCCGCGAAATTAGACGCGTGAGAGGTTAATCTCTCACACAATAAATTTACCTTCTCAGTGAGTTGGTTGAACACGTAGTTTGCGTGCTTGTCGCCTTTTACATAACCTGAGATGATACCACCCTCCAATACGCTCACATCTACTACGTCCAACAATAAAGGACCCGACGGTAGCTCCACGTATTCGAGATCACAATACATTAACGATGATAATTCTGTAAAATCACATATAAACACAAGCTTTATAATAGTATTATTTATATTTTTAACAGTGGTAGGACCAAGCGGCCGGTCCGTCCAGGGTAGTACCACACTCTCGCAGAAGATCGACGTCTGAGTAATGGCGATGAGCTATTGCGCTTCGTTCGGTGAGCGAGAGAGCCGGAAGCCCAACGGGGTGGGTTTTGGGTTTGTGTTGGTAGGCAGCGGCCTGGCTTATGCCCTTAGTATTGCAAAGGTCCACGGGCGGCAGTGACACTTACCATCAGGTGTGCTGTCTGCTGGTTTGCCACCATAAGCAATAAAAAAAATATGCAAGTAATACAAATTATTCACTATAATTTATTTTCACATATTTTTTAAGAATGATGAAGTAAGAAGACGGTCGGTCATGTACTGAAGGAAGGTGGAGTCAAGAGTCTCCGAAACCGGCGAGCGTGTATGAAGAGAATTATGAATGTTGAGGAAGCGAGTGAAGTATGCAAAGATAGAGTTCTCTGGCACTCTGTTCTCTCTGCCTACCCTGCAAGGGATATGGCGTGATGATATGTATGTATGTATGAAGTAAGAATGCAATTCACCACCACTCTACATTTGCTATGAGGTCGTATAAAACGATTAAGGGATATGACATGCATATAACAACAATGCAAGAGAAGGTAAACTTGAAATAAAACCTTTTGGACTGGTATGGCATAGTAGGTCAATTTCTCTCCTCTTGTGAAGGAGTCTCGAGCCCAGCAGTGGGACATATATGAGATAATAATGATAAATAAAGTTTAATTTCGAACTCAACATAGACATAGGCTGTTGACTAAACCTACTACACTATTTATGCTATTACATAGTTTAATATTTTCCATGTGGTGACGGAGTAAGAATACTATTCACTACCCCTATCTTACCCGTGGGTGATCGTAAGAGACGACTAAGGGATATAAACGCATATAACATCTGTGCGAGAGAAGGAAAATTCGAAACAAACCCCTATACCAACACGTCGGACCAGCGCGGTATAGTAGGTTAATTTTCCTCTCATTACGGAGGAGGCCCGAGCCCAATAGAGGGGCATTTATGAGCTGTGATGATGATGATAGTTTAATAATAATAATTTGCTGTGTGGTAGCGGCTACGAATACTACCAATCCTTACTTTGCTCGTGAATGTCATAAAAGACGACTAAGAGCCTTATAACGAACTGGGCCAACTCCATCTGACGCCGTTTGGTCAACAATTACATTCACAAGGAGGGTTGACGTCTCGCAGGCGGCCGGTCATAAAACTATTGCCTTACCTTTGTAATATATATATGAAGAGGGGTACATATTGCATCGACCCCAAGTAATTGGGACAAGAGCAGGAGAATGATAACATAGTTTAATAATAAATTACTTACCAACAACATCACCGCCCTTCTCCTCCAACTTCTTCCAATCAGGTTTACACATCTCGATAATCTTGTAAGAAACATTATCATTGTTCTTCGCTAGCTTCAATACTGCTAATGAGCCACTTGGCGCTGAAGATTCACCATCAGGCAGCGTCTGTATATCACATATTATTTAAAAATATATCAACTAATATATAGCAAAGCACTTACTTCTTTATATGTAGTAAACTGTTAAAGAAACACTCCTTTTCCTTATGGAGTCTGAGTTAGAATACAATCATCATTCATGTGGATGTCGTACAAGACGACTAAGGGATATAATTGTATGCAAGAGAAGGAAAACTCGAAATAAAACCTTGAACCAATCCTTCTGACCAGTATGATATTGTTGGCAAATTTCCCTTTTATTCTGGAGGAGACTCTAATCCAGTAGTGGGATATACTGCTCTGGTCTGCCAGGTTTTTATTTAGTTACCCTTCTCTTGCATAGGTGCTATATGAATATTAGAGGTCGTCCATTAATCACGTGATCTTTTTTTTTAGCATTTTTTAACCTCTTCTTCCCCTTGGTGATACGTGGTGAGATTTAAGACTATGAGACTAACATAACGTGAATTTTTAGTACCTACAAAGAAATAACCCACAACTCATTATCTTCTCGGTTTTTCCTTTTTTTATACTTTGTAAAAAGGTCTTTGTACAGATCACCTACTTTAAAAATTGTTTTAATGCAAAACGTACGAGGTAAGGGTTTACGCATATGTATTCGCCGCCAAAACAACAGAATAACTGGTGACTGGCGTGCCGAGCCAGCCGGCCGTCGGCGGCGCGTGAGGACTTTCATCGTTCGTTGTCTGGCAACGACAAATCAGTCACACTACACATCGCTTTTCGGTTTAAAAATCGCGCGTTTGACGAAAATATAAATACGATTGTTGTCAAAGAGCTTCCCCTTTTTTAAGCCTCACGTGATTAAAGGATGGCGCCTTATAAGCCTTCGAATATTTTCATGAAAGCCATGGGCAAGATAGATTAGTGGTGAATTGTGTTTTTAATTCAACACCATACAAAGCTACAAAAAAATGTAAAGATATATGTTTTTACCAATATCATCTCATCGTCACTATCCTTAAGTTTGCCCACGTATTCAAGGGCAGGTTCTGCAAGTTCACCACCGTCAGAGGTCAATTTGATCATCGAAACTTGAGACGGTATCGCGGCGAGGTCCAAATTAGCAGGACAAGAGAAAAGGTCCTCAAGATTGCGGCAAATCTCCACATTACCTGTAAACAAGTGAATACAAGTGGTTAATTTAACAGATTATGGAAAATAATCTAGGTTAAAATCGTTTTCGGGCCGGCCACTGACGTCAAGTCACTATGCTCCGGTGGTCGGCCCAACGAGGAAGGCGAGGTGTCACAGATTTGCGTGCTTACGCCCCTCTGTTGCCCCGGACGGAGTGTTTGTTACGAGAAGTGCGCCAACCGTAGCCCACCCAAAAAAAAAAGGATAAAATCGTTTAAGATTTATTTTTAATCCTTTATTTAGGCTATTTCTCTTTTGAAATTCTGCCTCTGTACAACTTATTAAGACACCTTTTTTTTAATTAAGACACCACCCTGCACTAAGGAAATAATCCTTGTATTACGGGGGACTTAACAAACATGCAATTAACGCAGACAAATTACACCCAGACTTACAACACTTTGTGAATGGCACAAAGTATTGACCTGCGTGGGAATCGAAGCCACACACAAAATGACGGTATCTTAAACATCTGTGCAGTTACGTCACTTAACATTTATCTGGACTTATATAATTCCCATTGGTGGGCTCGAGGCTCCTCCACAGTGGGAGAGAAATTGATCTACTATACTACGCCAGTCAGATGGGTAGGTACAGGATTTTGTTCAGTTTTCTTTCACTTACATACGATTGTGTGTGCATGTTTAATCCCTTAGTCGTATTTTGCACCCACAGGCAAGATTGGCGGGTACACCGAAACATATTAGGTAGATAAATGGATGATTATTATTCATCTTCCCTCTACCCACGCTAAGTGGGCTCGGCACAACATGTTCTAGCCTTCCATAAACTTCTATCAGCCGTCATATCTGCACTTTGATAAATAGATATTGTGTTATGACAAGAAAGCAAAAGCATCCAGATGTTTCTATGGATATTCAGCAACTGGGCCCGCGTTGATCATAATTGCTCACCACATTACCAGTCAACTTTCAAGCTGGCAGCAAGGTAACTTCAGTTAGATATTGTTACATATATCATACAGCTAATTAAAGTTTTAATAGTATCTAGTGATACTCACCAAACTCTATATATTCCAATTGGTATTTATTCTGAGCAATGTGTGTACGTTTGCAAAGCGCACGGTAATGAAGGCCGTCTGTAAACTTTGCGATCACCGTTTGACCTTTAATTGGAGGCTCCTTCAAAGGGGTACCTGCGCGATAAAGAATAATAATCATGTACCAAAAAAATACACAAGGTAGTCGTGAGGACTGCAGATGGAAGTGAAAATTTAAACCTATTAAAAAAAAAAACAAATACAAAAAAAATGAAATGTTTGCCCTAGGGTGTATGTATGACCGATGACGGACGATCGCGGGCGGGCGATCGTGGAGTGGGCGGCGTCACTGGGCCTCTGTGTCCTAAACAGAGGCTCAGTGAACACGTGTGTGCGACAGCAGGGTGGGTCGATAGTGGACTTGTCGTTCGCTAGCCCCGCTGTCGCACCACGAGTGAGGAACTGGCGTGTCCTGGAGGAGGCGGCGACCCTGTCGGATCACCGTTACATCCGGATGGAGGTCTCCCCTCTCCGGGACCCCAGCAGGGGTCACAGGGCGGACCGAGCGCCCGCATTTCCGCGGTGGGCTGTGGGGCGGCTGGATAGGGACCTACTGGCGGAGGCGGCCATCGTGAACACGTGGCTGTCCTCACCACCCCTAGCGGACGGAGTGGACGTTGAGGCTGTCCGCATCCGCAGTGCGTTAACGCAGGTCTGCGATGCGGCCATGCCCAGGGTGCGGCGTCTACCTCCGAGGCAGGGGGTCTACTGGTGGTCCCCAAGACTGGCGGACCTTCGTGCGGCGTGCATTAGTGCCCGAAGGTCCTACACCCGCAGTCGGCGGCGTCGCCGCGATGTTGAGCGGGAGGGCCAGCTGTACGAGGCGTACCGCAGCGCGCGTACCGCCTTTCGGCTGGCCATCCGGTCCGCCAAGGACGCGAGTTGGCAGGAGATGCTGGACGGTCTTGACCGTGACCCCTGGGGTCACCCGTATCGCGCGTCGCTGAATAAGCTTCGCGCGCAGGGCTTCCCCCTCACCGAGACCCTCCAGCCCGACCTCCTTCGTAGAGTGGTCGAGGAGCTGTTCCCGCGGCAGTCGGAGCACACGCCCCCGGTCATGGCTTCGCCAGATCACGACCGGGAGGCCGTCGAGAGTGTTCCGCCCGTGACGGAGTCGGAAGTGGGGGCAGCCGTGGCGAAGATTCGTTCCGCCACCACGGCCCCCGGCCCGGACGGAATCCCAGTCCGGGTGTTGACGTTGCTCCTCGAGCATCTCGAACCTCGCCTCAGGCGACTGTTCAACGCCTGTCTGACGTCTGGACAGTTCCCTGAGTGCTGGAAGGAAGGGAGGTTGGTTCTCCTGCCAAAGCCGGGACGGCCCCCGGATTCGCCGTCGGCCTACAGGCCCATTGTGCTTCTGGACGATGTGGGTAAGTTGCTGGAGCGTGTCCTCGCTGCCCGCATCGTCCAACACCTGGAAGAGGTGGGGCCCGATCTGTCGGACGCTCAATTTGGGTTTCGAAGGGGGCGTTCGACCATCGGGGCCCTGCTACGCCTGAGGCAGACGGCCGCGGAGGCTGTCGCCGGCAAAGGAGTGCTGTTGGCGGTGTCGTTGGACATCGCCAACGCCTTCAATAGTCTGCCATTCAGCTGCATCAGGGAGGCGCTCCGGTTCCACGGAGTGCCCCTGTACCTCAGGCGGCTGGTGGCAGACTATTTGGAGGGGCGCAGTGTTCTCTACGCGAGCCCCGCAGGGGACATTGTGCGGACGCCCATGTCTTGCGGTGTTCCGCAGGGGTCGGTTCTGGGGCCGACTCTGTGGGACATCGGTTACGACTGGGCGTTGAGAGGGAGTCTCCCCCCCGGGCTGAGCGTTATTTGCTATGCTGACGACACGCTCGTCACAGCCCGGGGCAGGACATTCGAAGAGGCGGCGAGCCTGGCCACTCTCGGCACCGAGGTGATGGTCAGGCGAATCGAGGCGCTGGGGCTCAGGGTGGCCCTAAACAAGACGGAGGCCCTTTTATTCCATGGGCCCCGTGTGAGGCTGCCCATCGGCGCCTCGTTAGTCGTCAACTCCATCCACATCAGTATCCAGGCCCATATGAGGTACTTGGGTCTGGTGCTCGACGGGCGATGGTGGTTCCGGGAGCATTTTCGTCAAATTGCTCCCCGGCTGGTCGGCGCGGCGTCCGCCCTTTCTCGGCTCATGCCGAACGTGGGCGGACCCAGTTTTCAGGGCCAACGGCTGTATGCGGGGGTGATCCGCTCAATGGCCATGTACGGCGCACCCGTGTGGGCGAGGGCTCTGAACGCCCAACTGTGGAGGCCACAGAGAGTCATGGCGGTCAGAGCCATTCGCGGGTACCGCACGGTGTCGACAGAGGCGGCGTGCCTATCGGCCGGGACACCCCCGTGGGACCTAGAGGCGGAGATGCTCTCCGACCTCTACCGGCGGGTTACCTCAATGCGCGAAGAGGGTGGCTCCCCATCGTTCAACGAGATAGCCACCTGGCACGAGGACGCCCGCCGAGAAGTCATCGCCCGTTGGGCTACGCGGCTGGAGAGGCCTAGATACGGTGTTATAACCGCTGAGGCCCTCCGGCCCGTACTGATGGAGTGGATGGAGCGGCAGCACGGAGTCCTCTCTTTCCGGTTGGTGCAGGTCTTGTCGGGGCATGGTTGCTTCGGCAAGTACCTGCACACGGTCGTGCGGAGGGAGTGGACTCCGTCCTGCCACCATTGCAGTAGCGACGAGGACACGGCGCAACATACGCTCGAGGTATGTTCGGGCTGGGACGGGCAGCGCCGTGACCTCGTCGCTGTCATCGGTGCCGACCTGACGCTGCCGGCTGTTGCGCGAGCGATGGTCGACAGCGTCAGGAATTGGGACGCGGTCGCCGCCTTCTGCGAGGCTGTCATCTCGCAGAAGGAGGCGGCGGAACGGGCCCGGGAGGATTCCCGTGACCCGGGCCGCCGCCCGCGGCCGGGGCGGCGCAGGCGCGAGTACCTGCGCCTGATGCCGCCCTAACCGAGGCTTCGGGTGATCGGACCGGGGAATTGTCCGGTTACCCGACGTGAGGCCACCGCGTGAGGACGACGCCTCGACGGCGAAAGCTGTCGGGGCGTCGACAGGAGAGGAGCCCAAGAGGGCATACCGCCGAGCGGGCCACCGAAGACAAAGATCGGGTACCGGTGGCCCGCTCGTACGGCGAAGAAGAGGTGCTTGCAGGGTGGGTCAATGGGGTTGCGCGCCGCCTCTTCCGTCACCCCGGACCGATTTGGCGGGGTGCGACGTCCATAGCCCACCGCAAAAAAAAAAAAAAAAAAAAAAAAAAAAAAAAAAGGGTGTATGTATGAATGTGATCATATCATAGCCAGCCTATCGAAAAATAACTATTAGAAACTATTGAATACTTGATAATAATAATTAATACATATAAATTCAACACAACGACACAACAGTGAAGAGCAGCTGACTGTATCTCGCTCGGGTACACTCGGTGGTTCCAAGTTCACCCGATCGAGCCTTTCAACTCAAAGCGTGACGGATCAGCCTCACATCCGACGAAAAAGTCGGTGTGCGGTGCGCCAAAAGAAGTTTTCACTTCAAAATGCATTATGTTGTATTTATATTAGATTAATGCATGCAATAAGGGCATAATTATCATCCTACTTTTATCCCAATTACTTGGGACGATGGAATATGTCCTCTTCTTCCATACACACCTTTGCGTTCACGCCCTTTCTATCTACATCATGTATTACGCAATCCATCCACCTTTTCTTCGGTCTTCCCTTACCTCTAAAACTATCGACTACTTAAAACTTTCCACGTAATATTACTTTCATCGCCTCTTTACATGTCCGTGTCAGATCGTAAGAGGCGTTCACTCTTTAAATTTTCCGTCAATGGCGCTATTTATAAATTTTCTCTTATATGTATATCTAGATGGAATAAAGGCATTACAACTTTTTTGCTCATCAAATGCGCTAATTCAATTGTTAAAAGATGAGATGCAGCTGGCACAAGAGCATTTTTAGGCGTACTCATGAAGTAGGTATATGTGAAACAGTGGCTAATGGACTGATTAATTGAAGAATACAGTGTGTCACCATGTCTGCATATATCATCTCAGCTCATACACATTCCACTATTGGGCTGGAGCCTCCTTCAAACGGGAGGGATAATAACGTACTATAACCACGCTGGTCAGACGTGTTGGGTCGGTTATGTTTCGAGTTTCCCTTCTCTTGCAAGATGTTATTGGCATTTTATATCCCTAAGTCGTCTCTTACGATCAGCCACGGGTAAGATAGGGGGTGGTAAATTGTATTCTTACTCCATCACCACACTGAAAAGATAAATTATTATAAAACTGTATAAACACCTTTCATTCCAGCGAGCAATACATTTTGTAATACATTATCGTATTCCTTTTGACTGGCAACATCAGCGGGACGTACGAACACACGATCCAACGACGTGGCGTCAACAAACAGTACACGAGATCTATTATTGACAGCTGGACGTGGAACTTCTGGAACAACTGCAAATAATAAACATTAGCAATGTTCAACAAGGGCATTTTGTTCGATTTAGACCGTTCAGGTACATGAATAAAATGTATTTGTAGATTTAAATAACTATGAAAATAACAACAGGAATACAATCTTTGTGAAAGGAAAAGAAAGAAAAGTAGTGGTAGAACCACGCCGTTGATAGTTCTGTCTACAGCCGCGAGCCGCTCCGTCTGTGGTAGTACCACACTCTCGCAGAAGATTGACGTCTGAGCAATGGCAATGTGCTATTGCGCTTCCTTTGCTGAGCGAGAGAGCCGGAAGCCCAACGGGGTGGGTTTGGCGTTTGTATTGGTAGGCAGCGGCCTAGCTATACCCTTGGTATTGCAAAGGTCCATTCAGGTGTGCTGCTTGCTCGTTTGCCACCATAGCAATAAAAAAATTAAAAAAATCTTGTAAAGAATTAAAAATTGAATAAAAGTTATTATTATAAACATATATGTAGTATTCATCATCATCATCATTTCAGCCCATCGCCGTCCATTGCTGGACGTAGGCCTCCCTCATGGTACGCCACAGAATGCGGTCCTGTGCCGTCTGCATCCATCGACGTCCAGCAACTTTCACCAGGTCGTCTGTCCACCTAGTGGGGGGGCGTCCTACACTGCGTCGTCCGGTACACGGTCGCCACTCTAGAACCTTTTTTACCCAGCGGTTGTCGGTTCTTCAAGCGATGTGGCCTGCCCATTGGCCCCTTCAGCGTGCTAATTCTTCGTGCTATGTCGGTTACACCCGTTCTTCTGCGGATTTCCGTATTACGGATTCTATCACGCAGAGAAATCCCGAGCATAGCTCGCTCCATAGCACGCTGAGCGACTTTAAGCTTGGTTATGAGGCCTACATTTAGGTACCACGTTTCCGTGCCGTAAGTCATCACTGGTAACACACACTAGTCGTAGACCTGTGTTTTCAAACACTGAGGTATGTTGGATGAGAAGATCCTCCTAAGTTTCCCGAACGCTGCCCAGCCGAGTTGGATTCGTCGGCTAACCTCTTTCTCGAAATTGGATCTACCTAACTGAACTGTTTGTCTAAGGTAATAATAATGATCGATAATTTCGAGAATCGCATTGCCAACTAGGACCGGTACAGGAATGACATGGGCATTTGACATGACTTTCGTCTTGTCCATGTTCATTCGTAACCCCGCCAGTTGGGATACCCTGCTGAGATCGTTGAGCATAATGCCAAGGTCCTCCATGGATTCTGCCATAACGACGATGGCGTCTGCAAATCGAAGGTGAATGATGTATTCGCCATTAATGTTAATACCGAGTCCGGTCCAGTCTAAGAGCTTGAAGACATCTTCCAGTGCAGTGGTGAACAGTTTCGGAGAGATGACATCTCCCTGTCTCACGCCTTTCTGCAACTGGATCGGTTTCGTACTCTTATCACGGATACGGACTGACATTGTGGCGTTCCTGTACAAACACTTCAGCACTTCGATATAACGATGGTCGATTTGGCACCGCTGAAGGGACTGCAGCACCGCCCAAGTTTCGACTGAATCAAAGACTTTCTCATAGTCCACAAACGCTATACACAGCGGCCGATTGTACTCCTCGGTCTTCTGGATAATCTGCCGAAGCGTGAGGATATGGTCTATGGTGCTATAGCCTTTTCGGAAGCCAGCTTGTTGGGGCGGCTGGAAGTCATCGAGCTTGCACGTGAGTCGATTGGTAATGAACCTCGAAAACAACTTGTAGACGTGGCTCAAGAGTGAGATGGGTCTTGTAGTTCTTTAGAAGAGCTTTGTCGCCCTTCTTGACGAACAGCACCACCACACTCCTGGTCCACGACTGTGGAACGTCGTGGACGTTCCACGCCCCGAGGATAACGGAATTAAATAGCTTCTGAAGGGCTTTTAAGTCCGGCTTGCCGCCTGCCTTCAGCAGCTCTGCCGTAATTTCGTCATCTCCCGGTGCCTTACCGTTTCTAAGTTGTTCGAGAGCCATTCTGATCTCGCACAAGCTAATGTCCGGGATTTCTTCGGTATAGTGCCGAGTTAGCTTGGATCTGGGATCATGGACCAAGCCGACAACAGGATTTCGGGATGATTTATATAACTGTCCATAGAACCTTTCGACCTCTCCCAAGATCTCACTTTGGGATGAAATGACAGTGCCGTCATCGGTCTTCAGCTTAGTCATTTGGATTTGCCCAATAGACAGATCTTGTGCGAGCACTTTTGAGCCTCGGTTCCGCTATATCGCTTCTTTAACACGAAGCGTATTAAATTGGCGAATATCGCGACGCACAGACCTGGAGATCTGCCTATTTACATACATACATATCATCACGCCATATCCCTTGCAGGGTAGGAAGAGAGAACAGAGTGCCAGAGAACTCTATCTTTGCATACTTCACTCGCTTCCTCAACATTCATAATTCTCTTCATACACGCTCGCCGGTTTCGGAGACTCTTGACTCCACCTTCCTTCAGTACCTGACCGATCTGGTCTAGGTAGCTTAGTCTCGGTCTCCCTCGGTACCTACATCCTTCCACTTTCGCATTGTATATCTTCTTAACCAGACGTTCGTTCGGCATTCTTTCCACATGTCCGAACCATCGGAGCATTCCCTTTCGCATCTTTACACCAATACTCTCTTTCATACCTACTCGCTGTCTTACGTCGTCGTTACGAATGCGGTCGGTCAGCCTAACTCCACAGATTTTCCGAAGAGATCGCATTTCGACCGCATTAATTCTACTTTCATACTCTTTTCTGCATACCCAACTCTCGCTTCCATACAGTAATGTTGGGACAAGCACTGCGTTATGTATTGCTACACGTGCCTTCTGGCTGAGGTGGTGGCTGCCGAGAAGTTGCCCCAACGCTCCGTTCACTCTATTTCCCGCATTCACTCTTCGCTCTATATCAGTGGTGTACCGTCCACCGTCCTGCCTATTTAGCTGCCTGTATTCGGACCAATCGGCTGAAGACTGTACCTATCATTTCTTTTCTCCGCTCCATGAGCCTGAGAGTCTGGTCAGAAAGTTTTTTAGGTCTATTGGCGCGGTGAGTCTTGAAAAACGTCGACCCAACCGCGTGGACAGTTTCCACGAACCTGTTGTTCATATCGTTCGGAGATTCGCACTCGTCTAGACATTGGAAGCGATTGTGTAGTTCGAGTTGAAAGCTTTCGAGGTTCTGGTATTGGACAGGTGTAGGTCGGAGGGTAGACTTCATTAAACGTGACCGTCCGACTTTAGTGTGGATATTTAATGTGCCTCGTACTATTCGGTGATTGCTCCCAGTTTTAATCCTGCTGATCACTGAGACATCATTAAATATATGTCATTTGTCCGACAAAATGAAGTCTATCTCGTTTTTTGTTGAACCATCGCGGCTAATCCAGGTCCATTTCCTTTGTGGCTGCTTTCTGAAGAAGGAATTCATCATAAAGAGGCTTTCCTTCTCCAGAAATTCAGCCAGTTTCTGGCCTCTCTGTCCATATCCATGTTTCCCCACTCTCAACTCATCATCACTCCCTTTGCCTAGTTTCCCGTTAAAGTCTCCCATAACCACCGTGAAGTGAGTTTTGGACGCGTGTATGGCTTTCAAGATATCCTCGTAAAAGGCCTCCACCTCGTCGTCGGAATATGCCAAGGTCGGTGCGTATACCTGTATGACCTTCAACGAATATCGTTTGGTAATTCTGAGCATAAGGTATGCTACCCTTGTCGAAACACTCGATCCTCTCCACGTTGCCTACGAGAGAACTGCGAACGATAAACCCTATACCGCCTTGGGACGGGTGATCTCCCGTGACTTCCCGGTAGAAGATCAAGTTTTCAGACCGGAGGATTATCATGCCCTCGCCCTCTCTTCGCACTTCTGATAATGCTACAATGTCTCAGCGGATTTTGCTCAATTCCTCTTCCAGCTCGATGACCTTCTCGTCGGTCCTAAGTGTCCGAATGTTGTGTGTTACCAGGGCCAAGGGTCGTTTTGATTGGTAGCCGGATCGCTGCCGGGGATTCTTAGCACCCCCTACTCCATCGCTACCAGGCCCGCTACCACGATGAGCCCGTAGGATATTGAAGCTGCCGTGACTGGGGGCTGTTTTTTTAATTGTGTTACTCATTAAGGGGTTTAGAGCCATAATCGCCACGCTTGGCAGGCGGGTTGGCGATCACAGTGTGGTGTTATACGTATCCCGGGAGAGAGCTGCTGCCCACTCTCCTGGTGAACCCTCAACCAATTTTTACGACTCCCACGGACAAGTAAGGGGTGGCGACACATGTATTCTATCTCGTCGCCACACGGGCCGTATGTAGTATTATTGCAAGAGAAATAAGAATTGAAAAATACACTATATAGTAATTCCCAGTGTGATTAAGAATAATGTGTCAGTCATCCCCTACAATCTAATGTAAGTTATAAAAACTGACTAAGGTGACACTTTAGGGAAAGTCATAAAATAATGGGGCATCATCATCATCACAGTCCATATCGCCTCTTTGCTTCAATAATGTGAAATCTTGAAAAATGACATGAGTCTTTTTCAAGTTTCAAAACATAATTGTTTCGCAACGAATATTTTTTTATCGTAAATCTGATTTAAATCATAGATGATTTAATTATAGAATAATGAAAAATTAAAATCATAGATTTATATATTAATTATTTTTTGAAATGTGAAAAACACTCCTCTAAAATGTCATTTTTCAAGATAACACGTTATTGAAACAAAGAGGCGACATATGTCCCACTGTTGGGCTCGGGCCTCCTCCGTAATGGGAGGGAAATTGACCTATTATACCGCGCTGGTCAGACGTGTTGGTATAGGGTTTTGTTTTGAGATTTCCATCTCTTGCGTAGATGTTATACATACATATATAGCCTCACGCCTGTTTCCCAGAGGGGTAGGCAGAGACTACGGATTGCCACAAACCACGATCCTGGCATACTTCCATCGCTTCATTCACACTCATAATAGTCTTCATGCATGCTCTACGATTACGCATACTCTTAATAAGACCTCTCGTCAACACATCTCCAACTTGGTGCAGAAAAGTATGACGTGGTCTTCCCCTTGTATTCGTCCCATTCACGCTTGCTTTATATATTTGCTTCGTCAACCTCTCGTCACTCATTCTTTCTAAATGTCCAAACCACCTCAGCATACTCTTTTTGATCTTTGTCACTACTTCTTCATTCACACCACAGCGTTCTCTTATAACATTATTCCTAATTCTATCTTTCATACTTACATCACACATACTACGAAGAGCTCTCATCTCTACAGCATTTATTCTACTTTCATGTCTTCCCTGCCAAATCCAACTTTCACTACCATACATGAGAGTAGGTACTAATACTCCCTTATGTACAGCTAAACGTGCCTTTTTGGACACGTTTCTGCTTTTCATAAAGGTGTATAGTGCCCCATTCACTCTATTACCAGCATTTACTCTTCTTTCAACATTATCATCATTTTTACCATCTCTAGTAAACAAAACACCCAAATACAAAAATTCTTTCACCTGTTCCAGTTCCTCACCATTTATAAAAATGTTACATTCCGTCATATATGTATCCTTTTCAAAAACCATAATTTTCGTCTTACTTACATTTACATAGTAGCATAGTAGTTACCATCGCCTGCAAATCTTCTGCCGATGATGCAAGTAATACCTGATCATCGGCATAAAGAAGACATTTGATAAGTAACTCATTCATTCGTAAACCACAATCATTATTTTTCAGATCTTTCAAACAGCTATCCATGAATAGGTTAAACAACCACGGGGACGCTACACATCCCTGTCTAACACCTTTATCGATATTAAACCACTCCGTGTAGGCTCCGTTTATTCTTACGCATGCCCTGGAATCCTTATAAATGAATTTCAGCGCGTGAATAAGATGGCTGTCTACCCCATACATAGACAGTACCGACCACAGTTCATTCCTCCTCACTTTGTCATAAGCTTTCTCCAAATCAATGAATGCACAAAAGATTTTCTGACCTTTAGCCAAAAACTTCTGCGCCATGCATTGTAAGGAGAAGACTTGATCGGTACAACCCATACCTTTTCGAAAACCTGCTTATGCATCCCATATTTTCTTGTCGGTTACTTTCACTACTCTTTCAATCAATACTTTCGCATACAGTTTGCCGACTATGCTAAGGAGGCTTATGCCCCTGTAGTTCCTACAATCTTGCTGCGAACCTTTCCCTTTGTACAAAGGTACAATTACAGCCTTACACGAGTCGTCAGGTACTTGGCCATTAGTCCAGCAGAGATTGAAGAGCTGGTATAGTATGTTAGCTATGATATCCTGTCGAGCTGTCAGCATCTCAACTGTAATCCTGTCGTATCCTGCAGATTTACCCGCTTTCATACCTTTCAGTGCGTTCATAATTTCCACCATAGTAACACATTCTCCATCTTCAAGATCTCTTTCACTCTCAAATGATAGATCGTTAGCGTAGATGTTGTATGCGTTTTATATCCCTTAGTCGTCCCTTACGATCACCCACGGGTAAGATAGGGGTGGTGAATTGTATTTTTACTGTCACCGCACGGATATTATGGATAAAGTTATCATTATAGTTTATTCTCGCATTGGAAGAAGGTCCAATAGTTGAAGTAGATTAGCTGATGGAATGATGAAGAGAACCTGTGTTGTCAGCATGGCACATCAAACCAATTACGCTACAATTGTGGTAAAATGGTCATTATCATTATTTTATATTTGTTTAAAGTACAGTGAAAACCTATTAGTCGAACCTCGTTAAGTCTTAATCCTCAGTAAGTCGAAACTAACGGCATTTCTTTCCAGTGAACACAAATATAAGCTGTAATTCTGAATTATTTACTTTTTCTCAATTTTTTTTTTAAATTTCCCTGTAAAATATTGATAGTACATATTTATAATATATAACTAAAGCAGTGCCGAACGAACGTCTAGTTAAGAAGATATACAATGCGAAAGTGGAAGGATGTAGGTACCGAGGGAGACCGAGACTAACCTACCTAGACCAGATCGGTCATGTACTGAAGGAAGGTGGAGAGTCAAGAGAGAGGTCAAGAGTCTCCGAAACCGGCGAGCGTGTATGAAGAGAATTATGAATGTTGAGGAAGCGAGTGAAGTATGCAAGGATAGAGTTCTCTGGCACTCTGTTCTCTCTGCCTACTCTGCAAGGAATATGGCGTGATGATATGTATGTATGTGTACTAAAGCAATCTCTGTAAGTAGTGGTTAGTAAAATCTTCAATTCGACTTATCGAGATTTCACTATATAACAGTTTCGCTTGCTTAACGAGATGTGTGTATATTACCTGCTTTAACAATGCCATACTCTATAGTTGGTAACCATCGTGACAATACTCCATCACCCACCGCTGTTCCAGTATCCACATTATCAATAGACACTTTGTAACCATTATCAGTCTTTGATATTATTGTGCATTTTATGTTGGCACCCACCTGTAAACAGCAGAACAATGTGAGGAATTTCTTTGTTTTTTAATAATATGTAAAATTTAGACTATTAAATAACTACAAGATTTGTGTGTATATTGAGTATACTAGATTTATCATATCTTTGAATGGTTTATTGAGTATTAAAATATATAGAGTGATTTGTCAGATATTTCATAAGGATAAAAGTACCACATGCTTGATAAACATGTATTCTTTGCATAAAAGAATTCTAAATTTTATCATCATCATCACAGCCCATAGATGTCCCACTGTTGGGCTCGGGCCTCCTCCATAATTAGAGATAAATTAACCTACTACACCGCGCTGATCGGACGTGTTGGTACAGGGTTTTGTTTCGAGTTTTCCTTCTCTCGCATAGATGTTACATGCGTTTTATATCTCTTAGTCGTCTCGTACGATCACCCACGGGTAAGATATGGGTTGGAGAATAGTATTCTTACTCCGTCTCCATACGGAAAATTCTAAATTTATTTATCAGAATAATAAGTTTTATTAATTGCATTTCCCTTTTTTTCTTCATCAATTGTAAACTAAAATGCGACATCATTTGCCGAAAGCGGCCATGAATATAAACAATGTTAAAAATACTTGTAAAAACTATAGCGAACTGTGCCTGTCTCACTTAGGTTGTAGTTAACAATTGTATTTTCAAAAAGATTTGACCACCACCACCGTAAAACTCCTCTCTCTTCGCCGTGCGAGCGGACCACCGGTACCCGATTTTTGACTTCGGTGGGCGACGTCAACCCTCCTTGGGTATGTAATCGTTGACCAAACGGCATCTGATGGAGTTTGCCCAGGTTGTTATAAGATCTTAGTCGTCTTTTACGACAACCACGAGCAAGTACAGGGTTGGCAGCATTTGAAGCCGCTACCACACAGTTGAAAATCAACAAATGCTATAGCTACACTAAAAAAAAAAACCATATGGATCACATAAAGAATTGTACTGCGATTTCGGGTCATTTTCGTTAAAACTCCTGAATACTGGTAGTGTTTAAAAGTATGAAGGTTACCTCTACACTATTATTGTCTAAGACGCAGCAGAATTCCGGTATACGTTCGTACGCCGGAGGTAGTTTTCGTATCTTGTCTGAGGGCTTCACTGTTGTAAGCTTGCTGCTGTCGAGGAGAGCGATGGTGGAGGGATTCAGACAGCGAGCGCGGTACCAACCGCTGTCTTCAGGATTGAAGTATGAACACACTTCACCTGGGATCAACCTAAATAATGGAATTTTTATTATTGATACCTTATGATAGACCGACTACAAGCTAAGTTGATGACAAATGGTATAAATATTATCACCCGTAGTAGTGAATAAACCCCGGTAACTATAACTTCAAAAATGCACACTAACCATCATCAGCCCATATACATCACACTCTGCTGGGCTTAAGACTGCTATGCAACAGGAGAGAAATTGACATAGTATACCGTGTTCTCCATGTGATGGAGTAAGAATACAATTCACCAACCCCTATCTTACCTGTGGTGATCGTAAGAGACGACTAAGGGTATGAAACGCATATAACATCTATGCAAGAGAGGAAAATCTCGAAACAAAACCTTATGCCAACACGTCTGACCAGCGTGGTATAGTAGTTCAATTTCCCTCACATTATAGAGGAAGCTCGAGGCAACAGCTCAACAGTGGAACATAATTATATGAGCTGAACTGAGATGATAATGACGATACTGTGCTGGTTCGACATGTTGATATAGAGGTTTATTTCGAATTTTCCTTCTTTTGCAAATATTTTATATCCATATCATATTCATTGGACGTATTTCGCGACACTCACGAGCAAGAAATGAGGTGGTGAACTATAACACTCAGATTTATACTACCACCACGCCTTCTAGTGATACTGTTAAGACTAATCTATCGTATAACATTAGACTCACTTATATTCCTCCTTGTCGGCCTCACAAGCTATTACATAGTCTTCGCACAAACGCTGGTAATCAGCTTCAAACTTCTCATGCATGCTGAGGCACACATAGTCACCGTGAGAAGACTTGCACTCTGAAGCTTTAGCATCTACTGATAGAAGTACCACATCACCAATGGAGAGTAATTCGATCAGATAACTGGAATAAAAAAAAATGCATTAGTCACTAATACAGTTGTATTAGTGATTTTTTTTTAATTTTGTATTACGCGAGCAGAAACTAGTATTAAAAAAGTACACGTCAGAAGTGAAACTTTGTCAAACTAATTTTTAAATCTCCTTTACATACATCTCTCTCGCTCTCTCTTCTCTCCCCCGGGTGATGATGATTTTATTTATTTATTTATTCAGCATATTACATTTCATTACATACCTTAGCGATAACAACATAAACATTTACTCACATGATTTGCATAGTTTGTGTGATACAAAATTCTTGGCTACATTAGATTCGCACTGTCCTCCGTACTAGTGAAAACTGTATCACGGTAATGATAATGATGAATACTAGGATGACTATTATTTAATAGAACTACAGAACACTAAAATATTGAATACAATTTATGACATTTTAACATTCCAACCAAAAACTGGTATCCATTATTAAAGAAATATATAGTACTTACTTCTTTGGTATAATTTTTTTAGTGGGCGTCACATCGCATAAAGTGCCCGGTTTGGTCTCTTGTTTACTGCCATTTAGATGCTTCCTAATGAAAAGATAATACATTATTATAAGAAAGTAGGAAAAATACAAAGCAGTCATGAGGACTGCTGACAGAAGTAAAATCTTATATCATAGCCAGCCGTCAAAAAATAACAATTAAAAACTATCGAATAATTGATAATAATTAATAATAACAATTATTACATATAAATAGAATATAGTAAACAGCGACACAGCAGTGAAGAGCAGCTGACTGTATCTTTATCGCTCGGGTACACTCGGCGGTCCCGAGTTCACCCGATCGAGCCTTTCACCTCAGAGCGTAACGGATCAGCCTCACTTACAGCCTACGAAAAAATCTGTGTGCGGTGCGTCAAAAGGAGTTTTAACTTCAAAAAGTAACAATAGCCTAGTGAGAACACAAGCAGATTGCTACACAGAGGTCTTATGTTCGAACTTTGTCAAATCGTAACGCGGATATATTAGCTTCTTTGGTGACAAACACACAATGCCAAATTAATATTCATATGTGATCCCTGAAGTCAAATTGTTTTTATATATACATCCCAGATGTCTTGGTAATGAACTAATCAAGTAAAGATAGAACAATGATATAAATCCACCATTTCTGACAGGCTATGATTTGGTACCAGAAGAGTCTCCTACATCATTCACCTCTAGAGATCGGCTAAGGTCGAAAATAGATCGGGAAACGAATTGACCATCCCAATCGTGTCGTGTGAGATCCTTACGATCTCAGTGGCCACACTCTTGGGATACCAAACCTCTTGTGCGAGAACCTAAGGCATTTCAAGTTGGACTGTCCCCTCTTATCCATTAACAATGTCCATTCAGAAGTCACAATAATTTTTTCTCTCAGACTATATACGTCCCACATGGACTGTTTCGAGCTATTCTCCTTTAACTTTTCTGGTAAGAAGGGGTGATTTATTGTTTGTAAACAATGAATTTTAGAGACGAACTTACATTTTGGATGCTGCTGTTGGTGTAGGCGGTTTCTCAATTGTCGCCTCAACTTTAATTTCTTTGACATTTGACTTTTTGGGGCTCTGTTTAGCATCGACATTAGCCTGAGACTCTTGTGCCGTTTTTGATTTAGAGGGTTTGTCATTTTGTTTATTATCTGTAATTAAACATATAGATATTAATATTATTGTAATACTATTGTGCTATCATCATCATCATTGTGCTCTTATTGCAATTCTCCATGGTAAAATTTTGAAAATAGTTTTATTGTAAACTCTTATTGAAAATGCAATTGTTGACGATGTAGTTGGTTCAGGTTGGTTGACAGATGTAGTTGGTTCAAGTTCATGTAAAGTCTCTTAGTCATCTTTTACGACACCCAAGAGCAATAGCAATGTAAGAGTTGATAGTATTCGTAGTAGCCCACCATATAGCGAATCCGTTCTGATATCTTATAATAATAATGAATAATATTATCACATACGAATGGTATAATTTGCTAAAGAATTATAAGGAAAATCGGCAGCAAGTTTTTTGATGTTTAACATTTATTAGCGCGCTTTGGCAATAATATCTATTCAGACGGGGCGACAGCAAACGCCGTGATGATGATGATGCCTGCATTATGCCGCCGCTTTCGACTCCTTAGGCCCATGGACCTTAGCTATGCCAGGGGATCAGCTAGGCCGTTGTTTACCGGTGAAAACAGTAAACCCACCCAGAAAGTTGAACCGCCGGCTCTCTCGCTCTATAAACAAGTTGAACCGCCGGCTCTCTCGCTCTATAAACGAAGCGTAACAGCACATTGCCATTGCTCAAACGTCGATTTTCAGCGAGAGTGTGGTACTACCCCGGACAGACCGGACGGTGGCTGTAGATAGAAAACTTAACAGTTCGGACCTACCATTATTAAATTGTCTAAATCTACTATGTCACCTATGCAATTACATAGTTTAATAATGAAGTTTTCCGTGTGGTAATGGAGTAAGAATACTATTCAACACCCCATATCTTACCCATGGGTGATCGTAAGAGACGACTAAAGGATATAAAACGCATATCACATCTATGCGAGAGAAGGAAAGCTCGAAACAAAAGCCTATATCAACACGGTATAGTATGTTAATTTCCCTTCCATTACAGAGGCCTGAGCCCAACAGTGGGACGTTTATGGGCTGTGATGATGATGAATAATGAAGTACTTACCAACAACATCACCCTTCTGCTCCAGCTTCTTCCAATCAGGATTACACATCTCAATAATCATGTTAGACAAATTATCATTGTTCTTTGCTAGTTTCAATACTGCTAATGAGCCACTTGGCGCTGATGATTCACCATCAGGCAGCGTCTGTATATCACATGTTATATTGTTATTTAAACATACAATTTAACCTATCAGTAATCCATGGCAATGCACAAACATCTTTATACACAATTCGATTGATTTTAATATATTTTTAACTTTTTTAGGGTTCCGTACCCAAAGGGTAAAAACAGAACCCTATTACTGAGATTTCCCTGTCCGTCCGTCTGTCTCCAGGCTGTATCTCAATAACGGTGATAGCTAGACAGTTGAAATTCTCACAGATGATGTATTTCTATTGCCGCTATAACAACAAATACTAAAAAAAAAATTTAAAGGGTCCCCATACAACAAACTTGACTTTATTACCGTTTCTTGCTCGATACTAATAACGGTGACAGGTAGACGCTTTAACTATTCACAGAATATTTAGTTTTATGTTCTCTTTAAATATAATTAATTAAAATAAAATAAATAATTTAGTTTTACGAAACCTTCGTGCGCGAGTACAACTCGCACTTGGCCGATTTTTTTTATTGCTTATAGTGGCAAACGAGTAAGCAGCACACCTGGTGGTAAGTGTCACTGCCGCCCATGGACCTTTGCTATACCAAGGGTTATAGCTAGTCGCTTCCTACCAATAGAATCCCCAAACCCACCCAGTTGGGCTTCCGGCTCTCTCGCTCACCGAACGAAGCGCAACAGCACTTTGCCATTACTCAGACGTCGATCTTCTGCGAGAGTGTGGTACTACACGGGACGGACCGGCCAGGCATATGGATTGGTGTAGAAATATAATATTTCTATTTTTCCTTTTCTTGCATAGATAATATATGCATATTATATTCTTTTTTTTTGTGGTGGGTTACGGTCGGCGCATTCCTCGCACCACTCCATCCGGGGTGACAGCGAGGCGTAAGCACGCACACCTGCAGCCCACCCATGTACCTCACCTTCGTCGTTGGACCGGCCACCGGAGCAACGTGAACTTGTCGTCAGTGGCCGGCCCGACGGAATACCCCCTGAGGGGTACCCTCTCCATATATAATATGGTCCTTTTTTACTAAACTGACGCGCAAGAGGTGGTGGATGTATTCTTAGATCATTACTATACGGAATACTTGCTTATTCAAATGTAAAAATGTATTATGCGTAAAAATAATTTACCAATATAATTTCATCATCACTATCTTTAAGTTTTCCCACGTATTCTAGGGCAGGCTGTGCAAGTTCGCCACCTTCAGCAGTCAATTTGATCATAGACACTTGCGACGGTATTATATTAAGATCCAAATCAGCAGGACAAGGGAACATGTCTTCGAGATTGCGACAAATTTCCACATTACCTGTAAACAAGTTATAAAGAGTTTCAGTGAACCTGACATTACGTAAAATATTAAATTGAAAATTACTAATTTTACTCCAAAAGTGTGATAGATTAATAAGATTAATGTTATTGCAGTGAGTTAATGATACCTACTTGTAGTAAGAAGATTGTAATAAAACATATTTTCAGAATAAACGGTTATAATTGATCAATAGGGCCTTTTCTTACAAAAAATCTTATTAAGGAGCAAGGGGGAGTAGTTGCAATCTTATGATTTCTGAATACCGTGGTATTAGGGGGAGTAGTTGCAATCTTATGATTTCTGAATACCGTGGTATTAGGTGGCCAAATCATTCTTCAAAATCCCTTACGTAATTTATGAACGGCCCCTTACACATAATACAAGACTGAAGATAACAAGGGAAGACTGAATAAACCATCGACTGCGTGAAGCATGACATGGATAGACAAGGAGTGACTACATAGATGACGTCTGATAGGGTTGTATGGAAGAAGACATATTGCGTGGACCCCAAATAAATTGGTATATAAGAGCAAGATGATGATGAGCAACTATCGGTACTTACCAAACTCTATATATTCCAATTGGTATTTATTCTGAGCGACGTGTGTTCGTTTGCAAAGTGCACGATAATGAAGACCATCTGTAAACTTGGCGATCACCGTTTGACCTTTAACTGGGGGCTCCTTCAAAGGTGTACCTGGATATAGACAATAATGATAATACATATTAACAGTACATAAAGTCACTAACTTCTTTCCGTGTGGTGACGGAGTAAGAATACAGTTCACCACCCCGCTCTCTTACACGTGTGGGTATCGTAAAAGACGATTAAGGGATATAGTATGCATATGTCATCTGTGCAAGAGAAGGACAACTCGAAATAAAACCCTACACCAGGGGTCGGCAACATTTTGAATCGGAAGAGCCAAAAATTAGAATCTTTTGAGCCAGAAGAGCCAAAATTTAGAATCTTTTGAGTCAGAAGAGCCAAAAATTAAAATCTTTTGAGCCGGAAGAGCAAAAAATTTGAATTTATAAAAGTTTAAAGTTTTTAAAGAGCTGCAATTGTTTTTTTTCTGCCAACAATTATTTGTGCCTAATGCTCAATCATCAGAATCTTAATCAATTCAGAACAATTTTTAAATGTCTTCTTCATAAAATATTTTTTTGCGCATAAAACTAAAGAGCCGCAACTTTACATCCAAAGAGCCTCATGTGGCTCGCGAGCCGGAAGTTGCCGACACCTGCCCTATACCAACACGTGTGACCAGCGCGGTATAGTAGGTCAATTTCCCTCCCATTATGGAGGAGGCCCGAGCCCAACAGTGGGACATATGTGGGCTGAAATGATGATGAGACGAAAGTCATTAAACGTTTATTTGCTAAGACAATATTACACTCAATGTCAGAACAACTATTTGTCGATTACAAAAAATTATTATTGAAGGGAAAATACCAGGCAAATGATACTGATGATGTTTATACAAGGTGGAGATGTCAATACGACAATAAATTAAAACACCGGTAGTACTAGTGCATATGAGTATTTTGAAACTATCTAAAAAGTCCTCAAAAGCAAATTAAAAAAAAAAATTTTCTAACAAACTTTTTATCATAAATATTGAAACAAAATAGAACACCGTTTGTAAATATTAGTTCACTGACCTGTAATACGACTGAATAGGTACCCTTTCATTATGCCGTATGCATTAGGTATTTTTAATTGTCTTATCTAAGTCTGATGACGCAGTTTATATTGATCTTATGGGTCAGGAATAAGGTATAAAATGCATTAATTTGTATTGCATTTGGCGAAGACTTTAAGTGGTAAACTGGAGATATGTAGGTACTACCTTCATATTAGTTTATACCGATGCGGCGTGGGAAGTCTTTGCTCTCTTAGTGATAGCCTAATAATTTTAATTTTTAATACAGAGTGTAGAAAATGTTAATAATACAAAGAAAGTGCTGTGGCTAAATTATACGACATATTGTATTCAAAGTTTGTATACAGGCTGGGCAAGTCATCAGGTACACTAAATTAAAATTATAGTCGTATGGTCGTCTCCACCCTGTATATTATTATTATTAATTTTTACAGATTGTTACTTCTTATGGTGATGGAATAAGAATACCAGTTCACCAACCCCTTTCTTGACCGTGGGTGTTAAAACACGATGATAAGAATTACTGAGAGTTAATATTTTGCTGCTCATATTAGGGGTTTAAAGCAGTAACCGCCAGGCTTGGCGGGTTGGCGATCGCAGTGTGCTGTTATACGTTTCTCAGGGGAGAGCTGCTGCACATTGTCCTGGTGAGCCCTTAGATGATTTTTACGACGCCAACGGGCAAGTAAGGGGTGGCTACGATTGTATTCTTCTTCCGTCGCCACATGGGAAATGGAGATGATATCATTTAATATACCAGGTTTATTTATAAAATAATATTTACATTCGAGTGTCAGCACCAGTGGCTGTCGATAGGCTGACTGTCACCATGTCTCCGTGCGGTGATACAAACACACAGATAAAAACAAATTGTTATAAAACTGTATAAAAACCTTTCATTCCAGCGAGCAATACATTTTGTAATACATTATCGTATTCCTTTTGACTGGCAACATCAGCGGGACGTACGAACACACGATCCAACGACGTGGCGTCAACAAACAGTACACGAGATCTATTATTGACAGCTGGACGTGGAACTTCTGGAACAACTGCAAATAATATTCATTAGCAATGTTCAACAAAATATAATGTAGACGTTTTAAGAAGAAAATATGTGGCAGGTACTCTTTCAAACGCCAGGCGGACCACCGAAGAAAAAGATGGGTTCCAGTGGCCCACTCACACGGCGAAGATAGGCCTTTTGCAGGGTGGGTCCATGGGGTCGCGCGTCGTGTCCCCCGTCGCCGCGAACCGATTTGGCGGGGCATGACCACCACCATATAAAAAAAAGAAAAAAACTCTTTCTACCTATCTATATGATGGACAGAGTAATAATACAATTTATCACTCCCTATCTTGTAAAAGACTGCTAAAGAATTAGAGAAGGAATACGGTTGCTGGATGGTAGCATTTACGAATATTATCCATGCATACATTACTCGAGGGTGTTATAAATAGGTGACTAAGAGCTCTGCCTCGATCTGGGCCCACTCCATCTAATGTTATGTGGTCAACATGAACATGATTAATGTTAAAGTCAAGCAGAAAGCTGGTAACAAAACTGTCGCTATAACTTTTGAAATATTAATATAATTATGATGGAACGAAGTAGTTATTTCGTCGATCCCAGTCAACTGGGATCAGAGCAGTATGACGATGACAAGAGAAGAAAAACACGAAATTAAACCATATACCAACCCATTGAACTATGGTGATATAGTAGGTTATTTTTTGATCTTATTATGAAGCAGAGTCAAGCTCAGCAATAAGGTGTACATGAGCAGAGATGATGACACATGCAAATTGCGACGGTATTTTAAAACAAAGATGTTATAGAAATAAGCATAACTGAAGCTAGGGGATATTCATGCTAGACAGCTGCCTAGCTATGCCTATAGTATTGCAAAGATCCCTGAGCAGCAGTACTACTTACCATCAGGTGCGCTGCTTGTAAAATAATTTTTTTTTTGCCGGTGGTGGCAAACAATGCCACCACCGGCAAAAAAAAAATTATTTTAAATGAAAATGTTTTTTAAAGGGAATGCTCCTATGGTTCGGACATGTGGAAAGAATGCCGAACGAACGTTTGGTTAAAAAGATATACAATGCGAAAGTGAAAGGATGTAGGTACCGGGGGAGACCGAGACTAACCTACCTAGACCAGATCGGTCATGTACTGAAGGAAGGTGGAGTCAAGAATCTCCGAAACCGGCGAGCGTGTATGAAGATAATTATGAATGTTGAGGAAGTGAGTGAAGTATGCAAGGATAGTTCTCTGGCACCCTGTTCACCCTGCCTACCCTGCAAGGGACACGGCGTGATAGTATGTATGTGTAAATGTTTTTTTCTTTTCAAATAAAAAAAAATCTCGTCTGCCCAGAAATATATTTACCTGATTTAACAATGCTATACTCCACAGTTGGTAACCAGCGTGACAATAAACCATCACCCACCGCTGTTCCAGTGTCCACGTTATCAATAGACACTTTGTAACCATTATCAATCTTTGATATTATTGTGCATTTTATATTGGCACCCACCTGTAAACAACAAATGTAGGCTTAAAGAAATTTTTACGAAAAAAAACTAATTTTAAAGACTGTCTATTGTACCATAAAAATTCACAAATGATTATAAAGGATTCTTTCCTGTAAAAAGAAAATAGATATTCTTTGTTTGGATATGTCATAAATAAGTTGCAAACAAAACAAAAACATTAAATTAAAATAATTTTTTCGTGTGGTGATGGAGTATGCATACAATTCACCACCTTTCTTCTTTCCGTGGGTGATCGTAATAGACGACTAACGGATATAAAACATATATTCATAATTCAGTTGGGATATAACTGGCACGTAAAGAATGAAAATATAGGCGATACAAAACAAAATTAAAAACATGACGCGTATTCAAAATTACTTCATCGGTTTTGTAACTATCTGTCACAGAGATCAAGCTATATTTTATTTAAGGACTATAGTTCACGGTCCCACTGTCAATGTTACCCGAACGAATCAAAGTTACCCAAATTGACTGTACGTTATTGTAAGAAAATTTCATAAGCAATTAACATGATTGAAGTTAGACATTTTTGTTTCTAAATAGCTGATGTTTTAAGTAATAACTAAAGTTAGTTTTAATTTAGAAAGAGGATTAAAATACCGTGCAAAATAATCCATGATATTGTGAATTACTAAATATTCAATATAGTCCATCCATCATTCTCACTTTTTTAATGTTTGACGCTTATTTAAGTAAGTCCCAAAGATTTACAACGGAACACAACATGAGTCAGACCACAGCCAAAAGACTTGTATTAATTATTTGCTTAAATTCTTCTCGTTTCACTAGCAGTTTTTTTTTAAGACAACAATCTTGCACTAATAAGTAACAACTCGTAATGTCGCAGAGGATTTTTATAGAATTAATATATGCATACATACATACATATCATTACGCCATATCCCTTGCAGGGTAGGCAGAGAGAACAGAGTGCCAGAGAACTCTATCCTTGCATACTTCACTCGCTTCCTCAACATTCATAATTCTCTTCATACACGCTCGCTGGTTTCGGAGACTATTGACTCCACCTTACTTCAGTACGTGACAAATCTGGTCTAGGTAGGTGAGTCTCGGTCTCCCCCGGTAGCTACATCCTTCCACTTTCGCATTGTATATCTTCTTAACCAGACGTTCGGCATTCATTGCACATGTTATTAATATATGCAAGATATACAAATATAATGAAAAACCACTAGCTTAAGAATTATCCTGAAAAATTCATAATTTTCTAAAATTGTTTAAAACTATGAAGATTACCTCAACACTATTATTATCTAAGGCGCAGCAAAATTCCGGTATACGTTCGTACGCCGGCGGCAGTTTCCGTATCTTGTCTGAAGGTTTCACGCTGGCGAGCTTGCTGCTGTCGAGGAGAGCGATGGCGGAGGGGTTTAAACAGCGAGCGCGGTACCAACCGCCGTCTTCTGGATTGAAGTATGAACACACTTCACCTGGGATCAACCTGGATAATACAATTTTTATTATTTATTCTTTCATATTCTTAACTTGGTGTAAAGATGCGAAAGGGAATGCTTCGATGGTTCGGACATGTGGAAAGAATGCCGAACGAACGTCTGGTTAAGAAGATATACAATACGAAAGTGGAAGGATGTAGGTACCGAGGGAGACTAAGACTAACCTACCTAGACCAGATCGGTCATGTACTGAAGGAAGGTGGAGTTAAGAGTCTCCGAAACCGGCGAGCGTGTATGAAGAGAATTATGAATGTTGAGGAAGCGAGTGAAGTATGCAGAGATAGAGTTCTCTGGCACTCTGTTCTCTCTGCCTACCCTGCAAGAGATATGGCGTGATGATATGTATGTATGTATATTCTTAACGACGACGTAAGAGAGCGAGTAGGTATGAAAGAGAGTATTGGTGTAAAGATGCGAAAGGGAATGCTCCGATGGTTCGGACATGTGGAAAGAATGCCGAACGAACGTCTGGTTAAGAAGATATACAATGCGAAAGTGGAAGGATGTAGGTACCGAAGGAGACCGAGACTAACCTACCTATTCTAATATAGAATCATTTTCTTTTTGTACTGGCAATGAATTTGTATTAAAATTTGGGTCAAACTTTTAATAACTGATACTGTAGCGGATAGATATAAATTTCTGTAATAATGATGACTTGTTAGACATTAGACACCTTAGTCCTCCCGTGACCATGATCACTATAAAGTGTTCGAAACGTCGGGAAATTAAAAATCAAACACAAACGCGATTGAATCCGTAAAAGTAGTTTTGTTTCAAATACAAGTATTATCTCTGCCTGTGGTAATTCGTCTGGTGATCGTGGGTTTATGAAGTTCTATTATAATATTTGCTCTTGCACTACTGAAAAAATCTAATAGAATTTCTTCAATAGTGCCAAGACAAATATTAAGTATTTTACAACTTATTGTCAAGTTAATTGCTGCCATAAGGACACGTTAATTAAATATTACAAATATTTAATTGATTTGCACAAATTCAAATTAATTTATTATGCATAAACCCTGCGAGGGCACTTACATATTGTCATTTTTTTACATTTAAAGTTATTCTAATAAACTACCACCGGATCGGAAATAGGCCGCTACTGAGAAGATCCGGTAAGAAACTCAGTGGGTTTGTCTATTTATATTTTATCTATGTTATTATAATTTTTTTCATTTTTTATATAAAAAAAAATAGTACATGTTTATTATTTAATTAGCTTCAGTGCGATGCACTTCGAACGCAACAGTTAAAATACAATAAAGAAAGACCATGACTGGACCGGATCCCACAAGCGGCACCCGATCACGAGTTAACTACTCGCACAAAAAGTATCCTAGGTGAGAATAGTATTAGCGACCTTTAGCACATGCGGTTGACATTTTAACACAATGACATCTATCAGTATCTACTACTAAGGCTAAATCTATCATGTAAAATTAGACTCACTTATATTCCTCTTTGTCGGCATCACAATCATAGTCTTCGCACAAACGCTGATAATCAGCTTCAAACTTCTCATGCATGCTGAGGCACACATAGTCACCGTGAGAAGACTTGCACTCTGTAGCTTTAGCATCTACTGATAGAAGTACCACATCACCAATGGAGAGTAATTCAATCAAATAACTGGAATAAAAAATACATTATTTTCTTCTATATGTATTCCATTATTGTACATGTGCCTCCTTAATGGGAGAAGATGAAGTATTACAAGGTTTTATTTAGCGTTTTTCTATTCCTTAAAGAGTAGTACCTTACAATGTTTGCCATAAAGAAAGGGCTTGTGAAACATTACATCTTTATGCCGTCATTATCACAGAGTAATATTGAAAAACATTTTGTTCGTTTCTTCTTTTAACTTGATGAACCATTCATTATCCAGAATTGTGTTTAACTGGCAGACAGGTTGACGAATGCATCTAAAATTTCATCATCATTTCAGCTCATATACGTTCCACTGTTGGGCTCGAGCATCCTCCATAATGGGAGGGAAATTGACGTTGGTCGGACGTGTTGTTATAGGGTTTGGTTTCGTGTATTCCTTCTCTGGCATAGAGATATGCGTTTTATATCCCTTAGTCGTCTCTTACGATCACCCATGGGTAAGATGAAAGGTATTCTTACTCCATCAACACACGGAAGTCTCATATTTAGTCTGCCAAAAATAAAACAACTACCAGAACATATTAGAGAATTTTTAGACATCATATGGGTGATCCATCATTATCAGGGGACTAGTAACAATGACATATTTATTACTTACTTCTTTGGTATAAGTTTTCTGGTAGGAGTCACATCGCACAAGGTGGTCGGTTTGGTCTCTTGTTTGACGCTGCCATTTAGGTGGTTGCTGGTAAAGAGAAAGAAGACATTACTTATTAAAACACACTGATCTTATGTTTGAATTGTAATAGTTCATGTTGTGTGGTAGCGGCTACGAATACTACAAACCCTTACTTTGCTCGTGGATGTCGTAAAAGACGACTAAGAGCCTTATAGCAACCTGGGCTAACTCCATCTGCTGCCGTTTGCCGGGAATGTAATGTTGACCACATTACATTCCCAAAGAGAGTTGACGTCTGGCAGGCGGCCGGTCATAAAACTTTTGCCAATAACTTTTACAATATACTATGAAAGTAAACATAAATAAAGTAACATATTGTATTGACACCTAGTAATTGGGATAAGAGTAGGAGAATGACGACTGATCTTATGTTTGAAATTCGAGAAGGTAAAACTTGGATATGTTATATCACTGGTAACTTCTTTAGCGACGGAGTGACTCTGAGGGGTTAAAAGGAAGGATAAAAATTGTAAAAATGGGTCACATAGTTCATCATTAAGGAATGCAGGTTCCTTAATCTAAAAAAAAATTGTACAGACATCATAGTGAACCAGACATAGATCTCGTGCGCTTAGTGTCAGTAACTTCGATTCCCCTACAAATCAACACTTTATGGGTCTAGTTCCTAAACGTTCAGTCTGTATTTAATTTAGGGAGAATCATCATCATCACAGCCCATAATGCCCCACTGTTGGGATCAGGCCTCTATAATGGGAGGGAAATTAACCTACTATACCGCGCTGGTCAGACGTGTTGGTATAGGGTTTAGTTTCGAGTTTTCCTTCTCTCGCATAGATGTTACATGCGTTTTATATACCTTAGTCGTCTCGTACGATCACCCACGGGTAAGATATGGGGTGGTGAATAGTATTCTTACTCCGTCAGAATAGTATTCTTAATCCGTCTCCGTCACAGGGAAAATAGGGACATTAACTTTTGTGAAATGCCTTCTAACACAAGGATTTATCTCTTATTATGTGGCATAAAATTGTAAGATAAGATATACAATACATATAATAGATATACAATGCGAAATTAGAAGGATGTAGGTACCGGGGGAGACCGATACTAACCTACCTAGACCAGATCGGTCATGTACTGAAGGAAGGCGGAGTCAAGAGTCTCCGAAACCGGCGAGCGTGTATGAAGAGAATTATGAATGTTGAGGAAGCGAGTGAAGTATGCAAGGATAGAGTTCTCTGGGACTCTGTTCTTTCTGCAAAGGACATGGCGTGATGGTATATATGTAAAATTGTCAGTAGATTATACAGACATCACAGTAAACATATATCTCCCGCGCCAAATGTCAGTGACTTAGATTCCCCGACAAAACAATCCTTTATGCGAATGGTAAATGCTTGCTTTTTTTTATAGCCTATGGTGGCAAACGAGCAGACAGCACACCGGATGATAAGTGTTACTGCCACCGTGTTACTAATACCAAAGGTATAGTTAGGCCGTTGCCTACCATTACAAACCCTAAACCCACCCCAGTTGGGATTCCGCCTCCCTCACTCATTGAACGAAGCGCAACAGCACATTGCTACTAAACGTCGATTTTCTGCGAGAGTGTGGTACTACCCCGGACGGACCGGCCCGCGGCTGCGCACAGAGAACTGTCATCAGCGTGGCCCTATCACTAATAAGATTGTGCAGACATCACAGAAAACATATATCTCCCGCGCCAAATGTTAGTGACTTCGATTCCCATACAAAACAACACTTTATGCGAATGGTAAATGATGGTTCACTTTGCCTGTGTTTAATTCAAGTACGTTAATTTTTGTGAAGTGGCCTACGACACAAGGAAAAAAAATAAATAACCAGTAACTTGTACTTACATTTTTAACGCTGATGTCGATGTACTTGGCTTCTCAATTGTGGTCTCAATTTTGACTTCGTTTACAATTTTCTTTGCAGGGCTTGGTTTAGCCTCAACAGCAGCCTGAGACTCTCGAGTTGGTTTTGATTTTTTATTCTGTTGGTGAGTAGGAGAACGCCCTTTGTTATCTATAATAAAACATATAGACTTTTTTAACATGAGAGTTTTGGCGAATGCGTAAAAGCCGCACGTAGTGGTATTTTGTTATATTTAATTTTAAAATCTTAATTCAAATTCATTTATTATGCATAGACTCTGCGAGGGCGCTTACGTATTGTCAGTTTTAACATATTAAATTAATACAATAAACTACCACCGGATCGCAATTAGACCACTACTGAGAAGATCCGGCAAGAAACTCAGCAGGTTAGTCTATTATTGTTATTTCTTTTAAAAAAAAAAATTATACACAAAATGGTACAACATATTTAATAAGAAATAGCTCCAGTGTGATGCCCTTCGAACCCAATAGTTCAAATAGAATGTAAAATAACCACGGCTGGACCAGATTCCACAGGCGGCACCCGATCACGAGTTAACTACTAGGGCAGTCATCACTCCCCTCAACCACCTTGGAAGGGAGAGACCCGCCCCACGCAGCTACCGCAAGAAGACCTTTCAGTGAGCATGACCAATACCATGAGCTACAAACGCTAACCAAAGTCAAATTTCGTTGGGCAAAACACGCTACGCTTTACAAGTATGTAAAAATATTATAAAATAAAAACGATTGCTGAATCAGGAGCTGCTCATAGCCAGTCTGTAGTATCACTTAGATAATCCTCGATTTTATAATAACCTCTTAAAACAGACTCTGTAAGAGTCCGTTTTTAACAGCCCTTTCAAATTTATTCACAGGCATGTCTCGGATATCTCTTGGTAATGTATTACAATAGCGTATACATTGCCCCATGAATGACCTATTAATTCTTTCCAGACGAGTAGTGTGTACAACTAATTTGTCCTTATTCCGAGTATTAACACAATGAATGTCACAATATCTTTCAAAATTACTGATATTTATTTTTACATACAATACATTCTCGTATATATATTGTGATACAACAGTCAGAATATTTACTTCTTTGAATTTCTCTCGAAGTGAAACTCTTGGGCCTAGATTATAAATTGCGCGGACAGCCCTTTTTTGGAGAACAAAGATACTACTCAGATCCGCGGAGCATACCCACAGTAATATATGAAAATAAGCGAAATAAACTATTCTAGCTGTTGCAATATCAGTCAATACTCGAATTTTTTTGACCGCATAAGCCGCTGAGCTAAGTCTGTTTGACAATTTATCAATATGAAGGCCCCATTGGAGTCTAGCATCTGTAGTCATACCTAAAAAAACAATTGATTCCACAAGATCTAGAGCCACACCATTCATTTGAACATTGGTTCCCACTTATCTCACATTAGGTGTGGTAAACTTAATACATTTTGTTTTCTTCTCATTAAGAACTAGATTATTTGTACTGAACCAATGAACAACGTTTGACAGTGCGTTGTGCACATCGTCATAATTAAGCTTTTGTCTTTTTATTTTAAATAGCAAAGATGTGTCATCTGCGAACAACACAATATTTTGACTTTCTCCTATATAGTAGGGTAAGTCATTCATGTATACAAGAAACAGAAATGGCCCCAGAATGGAGGGTCCATGTGTGGAACGCCCATTTTGATGACAGAACCAGATGATCGTGCACCATTAACATCGACCCTCTGAATTCTGTTGTTTAGGTAGGAAGTTAAAAGCTCAAGAGCGTTATTCCTGATCCCATAGTGGTATAGTTTTTTGATAAGGGTTTCTTAGTGTTGTAACATATTATATTAAATAATTGTGATGCTATTTTATGTAATGTGATGCGGAGAACTTGCTAGGGTATAGCGAATATGATATAAAAGTGCTGTACACGTTTCTAAAATTTTCAAAGTTATATTGATCATATGTATCATTGCTATGTGGTAGCGGCTACGAATACTACCAAACCTTACTCTGCTCGTGGTTGTCGTAAAAGACAATTAATAGTCTTATAACGATTTGGGCCAACTCCATCTGATGCTGTTTGAACAACAATTACATAACCAAGGAGGGTTGACGTCTGGCAGACGGCCGGTCATAAAACTATTACCAATAACTTTTACAATATATACTATGACAAGAAGAGTACATATTGTATCGACCCCAAGTAATTGGGATAAGAGTAGGAGAATGAAACATTCATCATATGGCCACGGCACTGTTGATGGTAACAATTTAAATTACTGTCGGACTTTTGGCGAGAATCTAAAACGTCATGTGGTGCTCTTGTATTATATTCGATATCTTAGTGTTTTAACGTGTTATATTAGATAATTTTAATGGCATTTTATGTAATGTGATGTGACAGAACTACTGGGATGTAGTGAATATCATATAAAAGTGCTTTACAACGTTTTCGTTTTCCATCAAAATTCCCACAAGATACCATTAACAATGTGGCCATAACACTGTTAATGGCGACAATTTGACTTACTGACAGACAATAATGACTAACCTGAAGAGACTAAGAACGTGAAGATAATTATGACTCGACACTGGCAACAATGGCTCGTATAAGTATCTGATTGCCAATACATAAAAAGAAGAAGAAGAAGAATTACTGTCAAAGAATGACTTTAAGAATTGTAGTTTTAGGGCACACAGTTCCTGTGTACAGCTGGGATAGTACCACACTCTCGCAGAAGATCGACATCTGAGCAGTGGCAATGTGTTGTTGCGCTTCGTTTGGTAAGCGAAAGAACCGAAAGCCCAACTGGGTGGGTTTGGGGTATGTGTTGGTAGGCAACGGCTTAGTTATACACCTTGTATAGCTAGGCCGCTGCCTACCAATACATAGAAAGGTCCACCGGCGGTAGTAACACTTACCATCAGGTGTGCTGTTTGCTCGTTTGCCACCAAATGCAAAAAATACTTCTTTGGCGCAATAAGATAAAAAAAAACATTTTAAAATTTTTATCTTTCGCTTTATTCTACGTTTGTAATAAAAACGACACTAAAAATAGAAAAAAAAAGGTATTTAATACATTGAAAGTTTTATTATAACGCATTATCTAATTAAATAAAGTTTATTTAAATATCACAAAAAAAAAAACAACTAAAATATTGACTATAGCTAACTTCAGGTTGTCGGTTTTTCGTGACAGTGTGCGCGCGCATCGTAAAAATTTACTCTCATCATTTTTACCTAATGCGCCAAAAGAAGTATAACTTCAAAAAAAAAAAGATAAAAAACTCTACTGTTCTTCTATTAGGATGCTCGTGCCCAACAGCGGAACGTATGTATATGACCCAAGTTGATGATAATGAAAGCATATTACATTCTTAATCAAAACCAAAATAATACATACCAGATTTGTTTTCTTTCTTATCGTGATTGAGTTGCGGCCGATGTGTTTGTGCTTTGAACCTGTTCTGCAGACGTTCGAAGCGTTCACTTCTATCACTGACCTGTAGAGGACAAAAAATGTTGAATAATGTATTTTAATGATCACGAGTATATATCTATACACGTGGTGTTTCGTGTGATGAACAACCGTGCAGTGCTCTAGGTTTGAGTCCCACGCATATCGAATATTTGTGTGATACACAACTGCCGCCCATAGACCTTTGCTATACGAAGGGTATAATAGGTATGCCGCTGCCTACTATTACAATCCTCAAACCCATCCCAGTTGGACTTCCGGCTCTCTCGCTCACCGAACGAAGCGCAATAGCACATTGCCATTACTCAGACGTCGATTTTCTGTCGAGTGTGGTACTCACAGAACAATATACTCAGAGAGAAGAACGACAACTTCATACTTTAGAATTGCTTACACGGTGCACATTAGCGCTCCAGTCTAATCCATTGAAAACATTCGTAGAGCGGGACATTTAAAAATGTAATTATATTTTTAAATATCCCGCTCATTTCAAAAATTCGATAGCTGATATTCAACTATCGAATTTCCGATTGCTGTTTTTGCACAATACAATTGAGGTATATACCTATATTTGAATATATAAATATTGTGCAAAAACAATAAAACGCAAATACTTTGTAAAAGGATTTACAATAGTTAAATAAAACAAGATGTCAGACATTCTCTGTACGATATTTACTTGAAGTCATACTACAAGTTTACACACTTTACTTTCCAGCCTTTGTAGAAAATAACAAAAAGTGTCAGTATTTCACAAATATAATGAGTCTCTATCTCTTAACACCTTAATAGATAACACAAAAGCGTCAAAATTTCACAATGGAGTTTTTATATCATAAGTTGCTGTAACACAACACTAAAAGCGTCAATTTCGTCACTGATGATTGAAAACACTGTAAAATCACAATTAGATAATTGGTAAGATTACCAAACTAACGTTTAAAAACAAGTAATAGATATTAAAAAAATAGAAATAACGCCGAACGAAAATCGAAACAGTCTTATCAAATACACAGAGTAAGAAATATTATGGTCAAATCATAGAGTAACATAATGGATTAAACTGTCAATTTTTTTTTAAAGATGACGTCAGTGACGTGATTCTTATGTCTCATTCTTTAATAGAGCACCATCTCTTTTGTACCGATAAATCCAGTGTAGGCATGCTCTGCTTTGAAAACTGACTCCCTGTGGTGGTACTACCCCGGACGGACCGGCCCGCGGCTGTAGACTAGAGAACTGTCCACAGCGTGGTCCTACCATAAATAAATATTAGTACAGTTACAATAAATTACCTTAGTGGCAGTATCGACAGTGTCATTTTCATATTTTTGCGAGCGATCCGGTGTTTGTTCGTTGACAGCATGAGGACGTCTCAAAGGTGTAGGATTCTGTATACTATAAAAGAGTCAATCATGTATTATTTTTAAGTTTATAAAACTTTTGAAATAGAATTATTTTATCATCATCATCATCATCTCAGCCCATACACGTTCCAGTGTTGGGCTTGAGCCTCACCCATAATGGGAGGGAAATTGACCTACTATACCACGTTGGTCAGACGTGTTGGTATAGGGTTTTGTTTAGAGTTTTCCTTCTCTCGCATAGATGTTATATGCGTTTTATATCACTTGTGGTCTCTTACGATCACCCACGGGTAAGATAGGGTGAATTGTATTCTTACCGTCACCACACGGAAAATAAAACTATTTATTAAATACATAGATATTTCACGGAACTCTATTTCACGGATTTTATCAGTGTATTTGATTTTTTATTTCACGTCGTTTTAACCATGGAGACTAGAGTAAGGAGTACCATCTTGTATGGTGGATTAGTCAAAAAAATGTCCACTTGTAAACAGCAAATTATTGTTCGAACGCTCACCGAAATAGCGCTAGTGTAGCAAGTGGAAATGATATGAATGTAGCAGTAATAAGCAGAGTGAAGTGTGCTGAGTTACGTAGTCAACTGTGATTTGATAAATAATAACCTATGAACCTATGAAATTTGTGGCGCTCTTTTTAAAATTCTTAACACTTGCTACTATAGCGCCACCTTAATTTGCTCCCGTTCAATGGACACTTCTTAATATACTGAGATGTTACTCCTTACTCTAGTCTCCATGGTTTTAACGTTTTTAAGTATTCATTGACATGAGAGTATTTTAAAATTAAATCTTTATCGTATTAAAATATGCATGTGAGCATGGGAGTCGCGTTTAATGTTATAATAATTATTGTGTAGTTATTGATTTTACTAACAAAAAATTTGTGATCCAGTTTGAGTCCCAGGTTCTATAGACAAGACTGTATTTATAAAAACTCGATTACGAACGAAAAATGATTGACATAAGTGGGATTCGAATCCACCACCTATTGGAAATTCCCAATAGGTGTGGGTGAGCATATTAAATGCTAAATTTCAGAAATTCGAGTAACAGGGTTGTGTCATCGTTCAATACAATTCTAACTGCAAGGTTTGAAGTATTAAGTCTGTACAATGTGTAAACATTGTCGGGTAGATGGCACATGTCTCCTTAAAAAGACGAAAATATAATACGATGCGAGAATTGAATGTCCTACAACAGTTCACGGTGGTGTAAGTGGTAGCACGATTGGAACGGATTTCCAATAGGTGTGGGTTCGAATCCCACTTCTGATTTTTCGCTCTCTTCTTCTTTCTTCCCACTTCTGATTTTTCGCTCGTAATCGGGCTTTTATAAATAATCAAGCATATTAAATATAAAATTTCAGAAATTTGAAGACTGTATTTAATTTATTTAGAAGAACGTATAATATTCTTTAATAAATTTTGAAACAAAGGAGACGTGTACCGTCTACCCGTCAATGTTTAAATATTATACAGATTTAATATTCTAACTTTACAGTTAGAATGGCATTAAGAATTAGTATCCCATGTGTGACGATCATTTTTCGCTCGTAATCATGTTTTTATAAATAATCAAGCATGTTAAATGCTACAGTAATTTGAATTTTGAAACAATTTCTTGTTTAATTTTCTAATACAAAAATTATTTATTATGACGCCACATTCCAGATTATTTTCTTCTGTACTTAAAAAGCAAGCAAGCGTTGTAGATTTGATAGTATTCGTTACTACCACATGGCATTGTAACAATCGTACCAATTATCATCATCACAGCCCATAATGTCCCACTGTTGGGCTCGGGCCTCCTCCGTAATGGGAGGGAAATTAACCTACTATACCGCGCTGTCAGACGTGTTGGTATAGGGTTATGTTTTGAGTTTTCCCTCTCTCGCATAGATGTTATATGCCTTTTATATCCCTTAGTCGTCTCGTACGATCACCCACGGGCACGATATGGGGTGGTGAATAGTATTCCCACTCCGTCACCACACGGAAGATCGTAAATTGGTTGCCATTCCACCAGGTCATATACAACAGAAAATTGTCATATCTTACTTATGATGGAGATCAACGGCCAAGTTACGGACGTCCGGATCACCGGCGAGTCTGAAATTGATGAATAATATTACAATTTGACTGCTCGTTGTTCTACTAACGTAAATATATAATATATAGGTCTACGAGGACTGTAATTCCGGTATTACTTGTTATAAAAAAGGAATTAAGGAAATAATTATTGCAGGGGTTTGTCAACTTGATACATCATCATCATTTCAGCTTATATATGTCCCACTGTTGGGCTTGAGCCCAATGGGAGGGAAATTGACCTACTATACCATGCTGGTCAGACCTGTTGGTATAGGGTTCTGTTTCGAGTTTTTCTCCTCTCGCATAACTGTTATATGCGTTTCATATCGTTTAGTCGTCTCTTACGATCACCCATGGGTAAGATAGAGGTGGTGAATTGTATTCTTACTCCGTCATCACATAGAAGCTTGATACATATTTGTATATAAATATTCACGTTCTCTCGATGTCCGTTGTCAAAAAAGCGATTCCCATTTAAAAACCAAAGTTCAACTTGAAATAACCTATCTAATGAAATTCAAGGTCACCATGAGATTCTTATCAATTAAATGATTCCTCTGAGCGATCTTCAGGGAGTTTCCAAACTTTTTTTTCTTTCCTCACTGGTATAAATCTGAAAATAATAAAGATAAGACATCTTTATTATTTAAACTTCTTTCTATTTCGCTATTGACCTCTAAAATACGCGTCCATGGGCCCCAGTATGGCTTTTTTGCGTTGGGCTATGTAATGGTCACAACCCGCTAAATCCGTCCGGGCCGACAGAAGCGGCGCGCGACCCCATAGGCCTGCCCTACATGTACCTCTCTTCGCCGAGCGAACGAGTCACCGTAACCAGGTCTTTGTCTTCAGTAGCCCCAGTATGGCTTAAGAAAACTGTCAAAATGGATAAATTTGCAAAGTTAAAATCACTCACCGCGCAAGATTGTGGCAGACAGCCCGATGTCTCTTCGCCCAGTCTTTGCTCTGGCATCTTTGCGAGCAGTACGGTGTGATCTCGCACCGCGCACAGAATGTATCGGCTGGTACGCCGCAGGATACGCACGCACGGGAGTGGGCGCGCTGCAGCCCCGGCACCAACTGTCGCGTGCTTATTATATTCGTGTACAAGGGCATTTGGGAAGGTGGAACCAATCCAAAATCGCCCGGTAAAGTCCATCATATGCAAAGATAACGTATTGGGGACAAAGTATAAAGTGCTTCTATCCATCCAAGAGCGTCGACCTTCAATGTTGAACATAGGATAAGAGACGGGGGATAATGGCATAATTGAATGCACAGATGGCATATCGATTAAGATATCTACCGTGCCAGTGTCACGGGCACGAAATATAGATACAAGGAGTCCGAACGGCTTTTCCATAGTATTCATGGACACAGTAATGAACCCAGATCTTAGTTCTCTTTTCTGCCACTGGCTGCGCTAGAGTTTAGGACGCACCTATGCTATTACACGTAACCACACGTTGACTCGCGAATGTTTAATTAATTTAAATATACAATTTCAGAGCTGTTAATAACAACAAAACTGCCCGCGTAAGTGTTTAAACGAGTACTTCTTGAAAAGTGGCGCGCTCTACCGGCAAGAGTTCCGACTTCTAAATTGAGACCATTCGTTTAACATTACGTTCGGACTCCTTTTATCTATACTTCGTGATTATAATATGGGTTTGATTCTCACGCAGTAAGGTATAGTCGCCAAATAACGTCACCTTTTTGTAAAATTAAAATATAGAAAAAAATATTACGAGTAGAGTAATAAATAAAACATCAAACTTTAGATAAACATTTCTTTATTATTTTAAAGAATCAAAAACTAAATTAACTTACTTACTTTTTCTACAAAAACAGCTTTTACAAAAATTTAAAATATAACATTTATTTTTTTTGGGCTCCTAATTACGTCCCGGGGACGATATTGAGATCACAATAATGTACGTAAACTTAAATTGAATTTCTAACAGTAATTATTAGTAATCATTATTATAATATCTAATCAGACTTTTATTAATCATTGGGTAATTTTAATTCTCAAAACAAATCATACAAATAAAATTAGCTCTTGGATTATCAACACAATCCTCGTGCATCCATTGGAAACATTTTGTGCACCTTATCCATTTCTCTCCCTTTTCATCTTGAGAAAAACTTTTATGACAAACTGGGCATTCAGCGTCATCATTGTCACTATCTTCTTCGTCAGGAGAAACTAAAATTGGGTCGTCATCATCAGACGTCCCCTCATCAGAAGATAGATTCTTACGTTGCTTTTTGGTCTTCTTTTTGTTGCTTCTTATGGTATTTTTTTTAAATTACTGGCTCTTTTTTTTCCTGATTTTCTTTCTTCTTTTTCCTTTTTTTTGTTTTCTGCATCTATTATTTCTTGTTTATGCGGTGAAGCCGTGACTACCATGGCTTTACCTCGCCTAGTTGACGTTGAAAGTGGCTCAACCACTGGAATAGGTCGTTGGAACTATAAATGGAGATGAAGAATTGCTTAACCATGGTGATGCAGTTGGTGTTCTTGGTCTTGAGCTTGTGGAATCCAAAGGAACGGCGAGATTATTTACCACAGGTGCTGCGCTGTTTGCATTGGTAGAAAGAGGAGCGTTTGGTGAGTCAAAGAAAATGTTTTCATCGAGTGGAAATATTCCTGTTTGCCGAAAGCCATTTACAGCTGTATCAATTTTACATGCTTTTGCATAAGCTCTCCCAAATATTTCACCAAGTTGGTAGTGAGTAACGATCCGTCCCGGATGGTTTATTAACCAACGTTCTATTTCTTGGGCATAAAAAGTTTTCAACAGAAACATGAGTGGAACGTCCAAAGGTTGCATATGATCAGTTGAATGAGGTGGTAGGCAGACTACAGACACGCCATTGTCACGTGCAATGTCAATCACGTCTAAATTTCTTATATGGCTGTAATGACTATCCAACACCAGCAAAACAGGGTCCTCTTTTGATGGTTTTACTATACATACGAAATGTCTCAGCCATTTTGTGAACAACTCAGGTTGAATCCACCCCGACGGATGACATCCACCAATGGTGCCTGGAGGTGCTCCATCAAGTAGTTCCGCTTTCATATTTTTCTAGGAAACACCATTAATGGAGGGATGAATTGACCTGAAGCAATACAAGTGACAATAGTCATTAAGGCTCCTTTCAGCAGACGATAATTTGTGAACTACTTTTTTGACTTTCGCCGTAAGGATTTTTCTGACTTTATGCTGAACCGTTGTGATCCCTGTTTCGTCTACATTAAATATTTTACTGGGGTTGAAATTAATCTTTTGTTATTCAGGTTTCAATATGTCAAAAAACGATTTAACATTTTCTGCAGTAAAGCCTTGTATGCGAGCTCGTGATAGCGATTCTGGTTGGCGAAAAGACAAATTAGGATGACGAGCCATAAATAACTTCATCCATTTCTTACCTGCTTTATTTTTGGTTCGTGAAAATGGATGTGCAATATTATTTCTGATAGCCAATTAGAAAGCCATTCGTTTTAAATCAGAAGCGGTCATGCCATAGTAATTAGTTTCCATTTGCAAGCAATAGTTCACCAACTCTTCTTCTAATTCAGGTGGCAAAACTGGTTTTCTTCCCATTTTTCCAGAAAATATATCTTCTATAGGCTTGTCAGACTTTACGTAATCTTTCAAAGTAGCTCTTGGAACATTATATAATTTAACTGCCTTTTTATAACCAATTTCTTTAGTTCGTACAGCTTCAACAGCTTTTTTCATTGCTTCAAGATTCCATAACTTTCTCTTTGGCATCTACAAATAATATAAATAAATATAAAAACAGTTACAAAAAATGCACTACTGTGATCTAAATATCGTCCCCGGGACGATATTAAGAATTTGGCAATTTTATTGTTCTCCACCATTTAACCAAAAACACATGTCATAACCCAAATTAAATTAGAATCGATTTAAATCTAAGCGATAAGACCAATTTGTGACAAATATTTCGTATTAATAAGTCCAACAGATCTATATATAAACAGTACCCATAATATTTCAATCAAAAACTCACCTTGAACAGTTTTTCTTTTTTTAAATATCTGAAGACAGAAGCTATATTCCACCGCCAAACTTTTGCAATGGCTGACTGACGTAAGTAACTTTAGATTTCAAGTATTTAAACTAGATGGCGTGGCGTTACTTAGAAAAAGAGAAACCGATGGGGATGAAATTAGGCTTCGGGGACGAAATTTGGCGACTGTACCTTACATTACTTTGTGCGATTCACAAATTGTTAATCCCAGTCTCGGTTTAATTTGCGTCTGTGAATTATATGTTTGTAAAATGACCCACAATACAAGTATTATTGCCTAAACTCCAGGTGTAGTGTAAAAAAATGGACACTCTTAGCTGGTATTGTTATTAGTTTCCCAGAAGAGGTCTCTCAGCTAGCTTTAATGTCTATGACAGAAATTAAGGGAGAAGTTTAACGACACTGCTAGTGCTTAGCGAGGCAAAGCATTAGTTTCTATAAACTATATAGATCCTCTTAAACTCTGTTCTATACGTGATACTCTATTACCGCACTTTTCATAGCTGGTACATACTCTCACTTATTCACTTATCAGTTCAAGTTTGCTTCATGGCGTTTCGCATTGGGGAGAAGTGGAATTTTTTCTTGTTTTCTTTTCTAATTAACTTTGTTCTACGAGTCCCAAAAAAAAGAAAACTAAAAACATTTTCCGTGACACAGCTACCAATACTACCAACCCTTACTTTGCTCGTGTATATCGTAAAAGATGACTAAGATCTTCATATTGATCAGGGCCAATTCCTTTTGATACCGTTTAATCAACAATTACATTCCCAAGGAAAGTTTACGTCATGCAGGTGGCCGGTCATAAAACTATTGCCAATAACTTTTCCAATACGCACGAGTATATATAGCATCGACCACAAGTAATTGAGATGACAGCAGGCGAATGATAATGATGATTTTAAATTGGTTGCAGTCCTTCCATTCTATAGATATCATCATCATTCTTCTACTCTTATACCTATTACTTGGGGTCGATACAATATGTACTCTTCTTTCATAGTACACATTGTAAAAGTTATTGGCAATAGTTTTATGACCGGCCGCCTGCCAGACGTCCTTGGGAATGTAATTGTTAACCAAACGGCATCAGATGGAGTTGGCCTAGGTCTTTATAATGCTCTTAGTCGTCTTTTACGACATCCTCGAGCAAAGTAAGGTTTGGCAGTATTCGTAGCCGCTACCACACAGCTATCAATTCTATAGATATCATACTATGTAAAATAAAAAAAAACAGACGAATTATCACTAATACTTTAATTAAAACTCATACACATAATAATAATAATAATAAGTAAACAAAAACATACGCAACTAAATTATAACGGTCCACAGTATAAACGCGTTAATATCATATTAGGTAGATAGAAAATTGGGAGAAGATTATGCCTCCATATCGATGATAATAATAATAATAAGCAAAAATTTTTATAGTAAATTACTTACCTCAAACTTATGTATATAATTACAAATGTCAACTTTTAAAAAAATAATATATACTGAACAGAATTGAGCGAGATTTCAAGATATATTTGAGAAATCTTACAGATCATTGACAGGTTCAATTCATATAAATAAAACTGTTACATAAAATTGCTTCAGACATTTATAAATTGAGAATTATTCTTTTGAAAATAATAAAATTGGATGTAATCTTTCTAAGTATAGCATAGCGAGTTCTATAGGAGATAAAACCTGATGTCAACAGATCTGATATTGTGTAAGTTTTGATTACTTTGGGCAGTATAGGGTGCCGAAAAAAAAAGATTTTTTTTTTAAATACTGTGTACTCAAGAAACTGTGGATATATTTAGAATGTCCCAAAAAAAATGTTAATAAGAGGAAAATTATTTAAAGACTCGGTGGGTATATAGGAATCTAATAAAAATTACTAAATACATACTTATAAATAACGAAATACAAATAAAGTACTAACTAAAAAAACATTCCCTTTCATAGACATCTTATAATTGTAGGCATTACTGTTAAGAAATAATTCGAATACTGTGGGGTCGTTAGGGTCGTAGCTCACATATACAACACTGCTGCTCTATCTCGGCAAAATACTGTTCATTTAAATGTGAAGTTTTGAGCGTTCTCTGTATACACACTTTACATTGACAACATAAGCAGCGAGCTGCAGTGGAGCCGTCTGCTAAAAATAAGCTCACATTTCAATGAACAGTATTTAGCTGGTTGGGAGCTGTATTATATAAGTGAGCTACGGCACTTAGTCGTATAAAAAGAAACTCGAAGCCTATGACATGTCATAATTCAAGTATGTCGTAAGTCAATTTTTCGTTGTAATTGGCATGATATTGTCATGAAAATATTCCACAGAATATCCATTCCATTTTAAAAATAAAATTGAAGTTTCTCACCTCCAATGGTGGGATCGAAACTTTTTCTCTTCAAAACAGATACAGATTGTTTGTCAATGTAAACGGTAAATTTGCCGTTATTGGGATATACAGATTCGGTGAAGATCTGCCACAACTCAGTGTTCAATCCAGGATTTTTGTCTTCAAGCAAATCAAAAATTATACTCATATCATCTTTATTCTCTGGTAGAATGTTTAAAGGTACTTTTAATATAATTTTATGGTAACCCTGATGCTCAGGCATTTCGATGCTTCTTGGTGAATCAGGTTCTATTATAACAGCATCTGAATTTGTGATAATAGTATTTTCAGAATAGAAGTATACTTTGTCATCGCCCATACTCAATTCATAATCTTCTCTTTTAATTATATCGGCTGATACATCATCTATTTCTAAATCACATATGTTATGATCTGCCTCTTCAAGCTGTGAAATGACGCTCCATTGTTCTATCTTCAGTTCTGGATATTCCTTCTTTAGCTCTGTTTTTAAATCTTCGAAACTCTTTTTAGGTCCATGCATAGAGATTTTACTTCTAGGTTTTTCTAAAGCTATAACTTTCGCCTTTTCCTCACCAAATTGAGTAGAATATTTCTTGCTTACTTCTTCTAAGCTTATTTTCGGTTTAATTAAAGATTGTAAATGTCCCAATTTGAACTGGACAATACTTGTGCCAATGAATTTGTTAAAACTCTCGCTAGAAATAACTTGTGCTGATAATTTATCTATTTGCAGTACTGCATCCAATTTAATTTTTGTACGAACAGTGCTTATTTTCCTCCAATATTTCGTTCTTAATCTCGGGTTTTGTTCTTGTAAAATATTAATTACTTCATCAGTATCTTTTTCAGTTTTGACCACCATACTGACAATGCCAACTGCTCCTCTAAATTCGGTAGCTTTTAAATTTATATGTAGTTTGATATTGATAGATTCAAGAGCCTTTTCCATCCATATTCTTGATTGCATATTAGCGCAGATAATAAAAATAACACCATCAAACAAATACATATCGTGAAACTTAGGCATGCCTTCTTCGTTTAATTCATCTTTTTCTAATCCTGCTAAAATAATATTCTCCAATGTTCTTTTTATAGTATGAAATAAAACTTCGTCAACTCTCGATTCAGGATAATTGGACGGCCCTACATATAATTTTAAATCATCAGCAACTAAGTGAGAGTAATGATTAGTTCGAACTTTCGTTAAAGGTGCAGCCATTATATCCGGATCTATGGGCACGTAAATTTTCTTCAAAATCAAGTCTCTTTGCCTTTTTGTATCTACATCGTCAAAGTCTTGTCCCGCTTCTTCAAAGCTAATATCTCGTTTTTGCCTATCAATTATCCTAATTGTTAGCCTTTCATTTTCATATATAGGATCAAAATTTGGGCGTTTAATTACTTCTAAAGATTCAGGATCGACTCCAAACTGCCTTTTCTGTTTACCAGCAACATCAGAATAATACTTCCAACAATCAGGTTTCAAGCCAGGGTATTTACTTTTGAGTTTCATAAGAATTTCTAAGGATTCAACATGAGCATGTTCTTTTGGCAATCTCATTATTATTCTCGTGTACCTTACTAAGTTTTTAATATCTTTGAAAACTAATTTAAGACCAGTGGAGTTAATGAATTTTGGTAACAATTCTGTTAAATAATCTTTAGTCTCTAAGCTGTCACATATATATATAATGGCTCCGTTAGATAGATAAATATCATGAAATTTAGGAATAATTAAATTAGGAAAGCGTTGCAATTTCATATCCTTATGTAAATAATCTTTGAATAAATGTTTTAATCTTCTAATATGAGTTCCTTCAAGTTTACTCTGAGGATAACCTTCTAGAGTAACAGCAACCTTCAATTCTGGTTCAACGTGTAAATAATTAGTACGTCTATGATAAGCGATTCCTCTGTTACTATCAATATTTAAATTGCTACTTCTTGAATTAAATAAATTATCACTACTCTCTACAAAAGATTCAGTTTTATCTGAAATAGCAGCAACCGATGTAGATACTATATTACTTTCCATTAAATCTGTTTGCTCCTGATCATATTTTAATGTATCTGTTTCGGAACAATAGTTATTTGTTTCATCAGACCAAATTAATACTTCGCCTTTATCGCTGATATATTTAACATCTTTCAATTTCTTCAATACATCTTTTTGAAGACTAGATTCTAATTCTTTTTTAACGTCAATACTATCATCGTCCTTTTCTTGCAAAGTCTCAGAGACTTCTTCAATTGTTTCCTCTTCTTTAACAGTTTCATTTTTGGCTAGAACATCAACGGCTCTTACACTATCCTCAGATTTATTTCTTGGCGTTGTATCTGTAGATTTCAATTCGTCTAACAGCTTAACTCTTGAAGCAACACTTATAAAATCTTCCTCCATACCGGACAGTAAGCATTCATAATAAATCTCTGTATAACCAGTCAACTCAAATTCCATTTGACTGTAATCAATGACATTCTTAAATGAAGGCCCTCTAATAATCTCACCGGATACTCTATCTATAAGAAATGATGTAAATTCAACATCATCTACAATTTTTTGAGCATAAATCTTCCAGAAACTTGTTTTTAATGAAGGATTAAAATATTGCAACAATTTAAAAGCATCTTGAGCAGTAGCTGGCCAACATATTTTCGGTATTTTCAACACAGCGAGACATAATCTTTTGACTGTAGATTTAAGAAGAATTAAATTATTATTCATTCTTTCCTGTAAACCTGGAGATACTCTAACCATCCAATCTCTACTTTCACCATCTTTACAAATACACACTAACGCACCTCTGTTCAAGTAATAGTCTAAAAATGAAGGTACTTTCCTAAGAAGTCCAGCTTTCAATTGCATTTCGATAACATCAGAGAGACTACGTTGGAATTGCTCCATTTGTCTCAATCTAAACTTTGATTTTGGATAACCGGCTAAAGCTATTACTACTTTTAAATCTTCATCTACTATGTCCATATAATCAGCACTTCGTAACTGTATAAGTCTATTAGTCTCATCCTCGTCGTCACTGTCCGTGTAAAAGTCACTGTATTTTAAATCGCAAGTCATCTCACTCTTACATTTTTCACATCGCCTCATCTCTTTCTTACTGGTTGCGTCGGATCTTTTACTAACAGTACTAGTCATCTTACTAACGGTACTAGTAACTTTACTACAGTCATATCTTCTAGTAGTTGTACTAGTAGCAGTCAGTTTGCTATCGGTTATTTTATTTAAATAATCAGACTTTTTGTATTTAATTTCTCTGGCTAACTTATCTCTAGTCTTATTATCACTAGTATCTTCAGAACATAGCACGCATGTAGAAGCTGATGAACTGTGGTCTGTCTGCTGATTCCAGGAACTTTTAAGCTTGCTTTTACACGAACAACAGACGGTGGTTTCATTCTGGAGAAAAATGACTGACATCGATATCTGTTCACATCGCTAGCTTATAATAGTGTTGCCAGCATTTATCAGGCATGTAATTCTCTTTTGTCGTTCTCAATTGACTTTCAAATATCATAACTAGCGATATCCACTGGCAACATATATAAAGCAGTATTTTAACAAATGATACAAAGATTCTAACTTCAGTTCAGATGTATAATAAGATGATGAAGCTAAATACTATAAACTATAAGCAAATTTAACATTACTCTTGAAGATCATAAAAGCCGATTACGAACTGTACATTGAACTATGGCGATACCAACTAGTGTGGTCAACGAAGTTATTCTAGAAGAGGATTGATAGTACGCAGGCCGCCACATATAACAAATAAATACTTATAAAGCTTCTTCTGTTAGAGGAAGAATATGGCCAATTCCGTATAAAAACAATTCATCATATCCCAATATTGGTCTCGTGCCTACTTCAGGATGGAAGTGAAATTGACCCACTAACATTTGTTTAAAATGTGTCAGTAATGTATTTTATTACGAATATCCAAATTGTATCCATTATTCTCTTACTCTTATCCCAATTACTTGGGGTCGATACAATATGTAGGTACTCTTCTGTCATAGTACATATTGTAAAAGTTATTGGCAATAGTTTTATGACCCTCTTTGGGAATGTAATTGTTGACCAAACGGCATCAGACGTAGTTGACTCAGGTCGATATAAAGCTCTTAGTAGTCTTTTACGACATCCATGAGCAAAGTAAGTGTTGGTAGTATTCGTAGCCGCTAAGTTACATCTGCTTACAATACCAAATCGTTTTTATTGTAGTAATAAAGCTAAACTGATCTATATATAAGAGCTACTAATATTAGGTAATGAATCAATCCTACACAAAACAATTAAGTAAAATTATGTTGATTATTTTGTGTTTAACACATTTTAAATTGCTCTCTAAAGTAATGATTATGCAGATGAACTCTATTCTACGGATAGGTCGATATATTCATACGTGAACATGAAATGATGAGAGAGCCGGCAGTCCAACTGGGTGGGTTTGGGATATGTCATGGTAGGCAGCGGCCTAGCCCTATACCCTTGGTATTGCAAAGGTCCATGGGCGGCAGTAACACCTACCATCAGATGTGCTGCTTGCTCGTTTGCCACCACAAGCAATAAAATAAAAAAAAAATCAACAAAAAACATATACGCAGCTACTAAATCAATTAATAAATAATTTATAAAAACTTTTTCGAAACGGATTCGATTTAATAATCGAACTTTGCAATTAGAATTGTATTAAACAATGATTTTTAACTCGTAGACAAGATTTTGTAAATAATCTAGCACGTTAAATCTCATGCATTTTAATAATAAAGATACGCTTTTATCAGGAATAGTGTAAAAAAAAATGGGATGTTGTGGATATAAAGGATCGGATCTGCATATTAGCATAACAATATGCCGGTTCTGTATATGATTGATCATCATCATTATCTTCTCAGCTCATATATCTCTTACTGTTGGGTTCGAGCCTCCTCTATTATGAGAGGGAAATGGACTTACCACGCTGGTCAAACGTGTTGATACAGGGTTTGGTTTCGAGTTTTCCTTCTTTCGCAGTTATTATATGCGTTTTACATCCCTCAGTCGTCGTTACGACCCACGGGGTAGATAATGTCATTTTTTACGCTTTGCAGGCGTGTTAACGATCCTAGCTAAAATGGACTTTCATAGGAAAGTTTTACTGCTCTTGTCCTGGGAGATCCATCAGCTGGCATATCGAATAAAATTCTAATTATAATAATACTTAAAGAAAAGTTTACTTACAGAATCACCAGCTGCCGCACTATGAGTCGGCTCCAAGTGTGTGGTCCTGTTAAAAAAAAATCATTTATATGAGAGCGTGTACATGTTGACAAATATGCATAAGGAAAAAGCGGACCGATCGTCGTTAGATCAATTCGTCCACTAGACTAATATTACCAACCCTTCAAATATTAATAGATATCATAAAAGACATACTAAGAGATGAATAACGACCTGGGCCAACTACATCTGATGCCGTTTGGTCAACAATTACATTCACAAGTAGTGTTGACGTCTGGCAGACGGCCGGTCATAAAACTATTGATAATAACTTTCCAATATACAGGGTAGAAGTGGACCGCTCCCGAAAACAAAGACAGATAACCTTACTTGTCCTACTTGTGATGATAGGCTAGCAAAAAATCGATTCAGATAAAAAAAAAATTTTAACCACGTGAGGTAATTCAACTCGAAAACATATGATCGTAAGTTTTGAATAGATTGCGTCTTTTCTCATCTGAGTAAAGTTACGTATTTTTTATGGAATTATTGTTACATGGCACTGTCCTAATATCATGGAGAGTAGAAAAAAACTTAAATTACGTTGTAAAAGTATTTTTTTTTCTAGCCTCTCATTACAAATAGGACTAGTAGGGTCACCTGTCTTTGTTTTCGGGAGCGGTCCACTACCACCCAATATACTACATATAGCGTCGACCACAAGTAATTAGATAAGAGCAGGCGAATGATGTATAAAACCCGATTATTAAGGTGACGGTATGCTATCTACCCGACAATGTTTACACATTGTTATAGGCTTGATACTTCAAACTTTACAGTTAGAATTGTATTAAACGAAGACACAACCTTGTTATTTAAATTACTGAAATTTAGCATTTAATATGCTTAATTATTTATAAATATTTTTTATAAATAATTAAGCATATTAAATGCTAAATTTCAGTAATTTTCAAATAAATAATTTTTATAAATAATTAAGCATATTAAATGCTAAATTTCAGTAATTTACAAATAAATAATTTAATAAGAGCTGGATCATGATGAAACGATTTTTTTATTATAGCCACTATAAGGATACACAATCAAATTATAGTATACACTTGAAAGTTAATCACAGTCATCATCTTGCTCTTATCCCAATTACTTGGGGTCGACGCAATATGTCATCTTCCTCCATACAGTCCTATCAGACGTCATCTCTGCAGTCACTCCCTGTCTATCCATGTCATGCCTCACACAGTCCATCCATCTTTTCTTTGGTCTTCCTTTACCCCTAAACCTTTCAACTTTCATATTTAAAACTTTCATCCCGTCTCATCACATGTCCATACCATGTCAAACTTACACTCCTCAACTTGTCCGTCAATGGCGCAACTTTCAAACTTCCGCTTATATGTTCATTTCTTATTTTATCCAATCTCGTCACACCACACCATCCATCTCAACTTGAAAGCTAATCACAGTCCCTGTATAACAACAGCTAACAATAATAATAATATCTTTTATAAGTGACAAAAAGACCTACACTTACCTAATTTGATATATAATTCCCCTACAATGCCGGCTAAATGAAAAAGAAAGAATACGATGAATCTTTTGACTTTTATGAAGTGGCGGAATAAGAATACAATTGACAAGCTATCTTGCATGATGATATGGTAAAAGACGACTAAGGTATACAGGGTGGAAGTGGACCGCTCCCGAAAACAAAGACAAGTGACCCTACTAGTCCTACTTGTAATGATAGGCTAGAAAAAAAATCGATTCGGATGAAAAAAATTTTTTTTTTTTCACAACGAATTTTAAGTTTTTTTCACATTCCATCGTATTAAGACAGTACCATGTAACGATAATTCCATAAAAAATACATAACTTTACTCAGATGAGAAAAGACTCAATCTATTCAAAACTCAAGATCATATGTTCAAGATTAATATCATATATTCAAGAGTTCACCGACCTCAAGTGGTGAAAAAATTTTTTTTCTCATCCTAATCAATTTTTTTTTCTAGCCTATCATTACAAGTAGGACTAGTAGGGTTACCTGTCTTTGTTTTCGGGAGCGGTCCACTTTCAACCTGTATAATATGTATATAACACTTTTGTTATTTCTCCTGCATAGGCAAGAGTAGGTAATCTCGAAATTAAACACTAAGCAACTAGTGAAAATTGTCTCCCAGACTGTCAAATATTATATATAATTATAATATTGTCCCCACCATGGCGAAGTCTATGCTTTGTAATAGATGTGAATATTTTAACTAAACAAACAAAATCAATTTTTGTTTAAACTCGTAACGAGGTTCCGTGGTGTAGTGGTTATCACATCTGCTTTACACGCAGAAGGCCGCCAGTTCGATCCTGGCCGGAATCATATCTTTTTGTCACTGTTTAATACAATACAAATTCTTATAAAACCATCGTCTTGTATAAAACTAATTTACTTTAACAATTTTTTTCAGTTTATTTTTTTTCTGTCATTGTTTATTTCGATTTAATTATAAATCGATACTGCAGAGATGGCGTAGTGATTAAGATACCGCGCTTCCGTGCCAGTGCGATAGATTCGATCCCTACTCAGGACAATACTACTTTGAATAATGGTAGGACCACGCTGTTGACAGTTTTCTGTCTAAGCCGCGGGCCGGTCTGTCTGGGGTAGTACCACACTCTCGCAGAAATTCGATGTCCGAGTAATGGCAATGTGCTATTGCACTTCGTTCGGTGAGCGAGAGAGCCGGAAGCCCAACTGGGTGTGTTTGGGGATTTTATTGGTAGGCAGCGGCCTAGCCCTTAGTATAGCAAAGGTCTATGGGCAGCAGTGACACTTACCATCAGGCGTGCTGCTTGCTAGTTTGCCACCATAAGCAATAAAAATATTTTGTGCTATCTACAAACTGTTGTTCTGTAGTCTGAGTGTAATTTGTCTGCGTTAATTATATGTTAGTAAAGTTCCACCGCAATACGAGGATTATTTACTTGGTGCAGGGTGGTAGGTCTGTTCATAAAAAAAAATATAGACTGATCGCTAAAACAAGTGTCGCAAAAAATAAAAAAAAAATCCTACGTTTAGTATAAAACCTCATTATAATCGCCATTGTCTCCCAAAGAGGTGCTTATAATACCCCCACTAATCTCGCATATAGTTTCTAGGACCGAAAATGAGAGAGAGAAATACTCAATTTCAAACTACCTATATACATACATATCATCACGCCATATCCCTAGCAGGGTAGGCAGAGAGAACAGAGTGCCTTGGAACTCTATCTCTGCATACTTCACTCGCTTCCTTGCTTGAAATATATATATTTTTTTATTACTTATGGTGGCAAACGAATAAGCAGCACACCTGATGTTAACTGTTACTGCGGCCCATGGATCTTTGTTATACCAAGGTTATAGCTAGACCGCTACCTACCAATACAAACTCCAAACCCACTCAGTTCAGCTTCCAAACGAAGCGCAATAGCACATTGCTATTACTCGGATATCGATCTTCTACGAGAGTGTGGTACTATCCCAGACGGACTGGTCCGCGGCTGTAGACAGAAAACTGTCAACAGCGTGGTCCTACCACTATTAGTACATAGTGAAATGCTCATTGGTACTAAGTCATCAAAGCAAATGGTATAAAACGCTTCGACTGGACGTGGCACATAGCTTAACGTTGGGGTGTCCGTGATAGAATGTGAAAAGACGATCCCACCGGTACCCCGTAAAAGCGTGGTAGAGACTGCTGCGGTTTTAGTGGGTATTTCGTTCGAGAAGTCGGCCGGCGAGTCCCACACACCCTATCGTCTGTCAACGGCGGGGGATAGTGCGCAAATGCATTTCCACAGCGTGATCAAAAAAAAAAGAAGATATAAAATAATGTTTTAAACTCACCGGTCGCTATGACGTATCACAATTTTTCCATCAGGCAAGACGCATCTGTTGCTGAAAGTGTTATGAGACTGAAACAAAGAATATTTCAATTATATTGTGTCGCCATCCTTGCTATTAATGGAATATATCCACACTATGTTAATTACTCCGAATGCAGTAGGGGGCCGGTTTTTAAAAATACCAAGGCCGATCAACATTGGGTCTTCAAGTGTACGGCTGATCACCGAGGAGGAAAGATGTTAAATTGTAAAATAACAAGTTCACATTAGTTTTACATCATTTAATAAACAGTGAGAAAATCAACTGATTTTTTTTAATGAATATATTAATTTTAAAATATTTCATTAATTTTCGCAATGAGAAGGCGAATATAATCTTCAAAATGGCATCTCAAAAATTAAAATTGATGAATAGGATGGCAGAAATTTTATTATGACAGGAATAATGCTCTGAGATTAGCCAGAAAAACATCCTCAGTAAGTGGTAAAAAGACAAAATTAGCTTCTAGTAAATAAATATTATTTTGACAGGAACACTAAAGCCCGAAGTAAAAAGTACCTGACATATAGCGCGTCATGTCAGGAGGCGACAGGAGACCGTCAGACGGGCAAAAGACAAGTACTCGGTACCAGTGGTTCACCCTCATGGCGAAAGAGATAATTGATGGCAAGTTATGAGATCTGTCCCTTCCGCCGTCCCAGGTAGATTGGGCGTAGTGTGACCAAACTATGATTTTTTCCCAAACAAAAAACATTCATACATACATATCATCACACCATATCGCTTGCAGGGTAGGCAGAGAGAAAGAGTGTCAGAGAACTCTATCCTTGCGTACATCACTCGCTTCCTCAACATTCATAATTCTCTTCATACACGCTCGCTGGTTTCGGAGACTCTTGACTCCACCTTCCTTCAGTACGTGACCAATCTGGTCTAGGTAGGTTAGTCTCGGTCGCCCCCCGGTACCTACATCCTTCCACTTTCGTAAAAAACATTCCTGACATAAAAAAGCATAAACTCACAGGTACTGCGTCTTCCTGTTTCAGCATTGCCATTCTTCGAATGCACTGCAACTGTTCTTCTCTATTCTTCAACTGTTCTAACTTAAGCTTCTCCAGTTCCAGTGTTGTATTCACATCTGAGAAACCCTGCAATAGAATGATGTACAATTTTATTTCTTATTATTCAGTTTTGTGGTCTTTTAGTTGTTCATCTAACTGACCACGATATCATTGCTTATGGTGGCAAACGAGCATGCAGCACACCACACCTGATGGAAGTGTCGCCGCTACTGCCGCCCATAGATCTTTGCAATATCAAGGGTAGAACTAGGCTGCTGCCTACCAATACAAACCCAAAACCTACCCAGTAGGGTTTCCAACCCTCTCCTCAAGTAGCAATTCTCATCTCGGAAATATATAACACCTCACTGCGATGGCCAACCACCTGCCAAACATACCAATTATGGCACTTTCTCCTTGCATAAGTGTATGAGGGGGGCCACATCCAGCAGTGGACAATGACAGGCTGAATGATGATGATGAACAAAAACAAAGAAAAGTTTTAGTTACATATTCATCTTCAAGATGATCATCCATGTTATTATCCCGACTAATTGTTTCTGCGGAGAGCATATCTTGACCTCTGTAACAAACATATTAAGTTTTTAGACTATTAATTAAATAGCTGACCAAACCGTATTATTCCGTGCAAACCTAGAAGTAATTCCTTGAAATAAATTGCAACACTAACGACTGGTTCCATCATCATTTCTCATCATTCTCCTACTCTTATATCAATTACTTGGGGTCGATACAACATGTACTCTTCTTTCATAGCACTTATTGTAAAGTTATTAATAATAGTTTTATGACCGGCCACCTGCTAGACATCAACCCTCCTTGGGAATATAATTGTTGACCAAACGGCATTAGATGGAGTTGCCCAGGTCGTTATATGGCTCTTAGTCGTCTTTTACGACATTCATGAGCAAAGTAAGGGCTGCTAGTATTCGTAACCGCTACCACACAGCGAATACGAAATCTGTAACAGATGATAGTAATACATTCATATCAGCTCATATTAGTTCAACTACCGAGGTCCACAGTAGGATGTTAATTGATCCACTACACTATGCTGGTCAGACGTGTGAACTAAGTCTTACAAAAAAAAGCCAAGATGCGAGTAGTTTATTATTTTGACAGTCAAGTACCCACAATCAACCAAATCGTTCTGAACGAGATTGTAATATGATAACAACGAACTAACAAACGTTGTTGTATAAACAATTACAATGGCCACATTTATTACTCTAATATAATAACACTTCTCAGAAGAGATAATATTTCAAAATACCAACATCTTGTAATTCTATCGATTCGTCAATAACGACCAAGCATCTATTATATAAATACTTAATTATCTTTTACTGATTATAATGTAGATAATTCTCACTTAGTAATTCGTTATTGTATATAATATAAAACAAACAGAACATCTTAGCAACTTACATATATTCTTGCATCGACGAAAAATACTTATTCAAAAGCATGGCGTAATTAACAGTCAGTTAGTTGTCTAGCCACTTGTAATGCCACCATTTAAACAAATCACGTTTTTGATAGTTTAATACAATAACAGAGATGTTTTATAAGTTTTATTAGAATATTTTTGTTTTCACAAGTTTCAATTGCAACTAGTCAAAAAAGCGGTTGCCTTGCGTCTATTATGATCTATACGAACGAATAAGCCAATAGCAGCATAGATTCGACAATGTGACACTACTTGGCGCGCCATTTTCAAACGCTGACTGTTGATTGGCGGTAAAGTCGACGGAAGCCGGTAAGGTTATTTTTATGAAGTTTCTTTTCACGAAAGTACATATATCGTATGAAAATTTGAAATTAAAGTTAAATCAGATCACATTATGCAAAGGTATGGTTGGTCATAATAATACAGGCAAAATTTAGATTTCATTCTTCAATCAAATACAATACGTCAGTGACATTAAAGGAATAAACTTAATTACTTTTTTTTAACTTATCGCCGTTATGGGCAGGCTATAGTCAGTGGACCTTACTGCCTTGTCTTCCGTATTAATTTTCTTCATATATTATTTATCACTTCTTCGAATTGTAATTAGTCCCTGATAGTCACTGTTCGTCAGTAATTCAAGTCGTTACTATTAATTACAGTTGCGGCACGCTATAATAGCCGTTTTGACATATTGCAATAGTGATGTGAAATGTCGATTTATTCTCGAAAAAAATATAGGTAATGAAATCTATAAGTTTTTATTGCAAGTAATACCTGATTAAAAAAGTTTAATAAAACAAAAATATAAATGCTATATAATTAAACAAAAATATAAATGATCCTATGTGACAATCGTATTAAATTTCATTTTACTATATTTTGAATTTCGAAAAACAAATGCCGAGTTGTGTGGTAAATAAGTACACCAATAATTATAATCTTACAAAAAAAATGCTTGCGGGACCCTAATATATATAGTTTAGAAATCAATGTAATAAATATATTTATGTCCTAAAATAATATATTCGATAAATTTTATGACTAACTGCACGTCACTATTGAGAATAAAGAACAGCAATTTGCTCCTTCAAATGTAATTACTATAAATACGAAACTTCATGAGTGGACAAACGTCAAAACGGCCATCATAGCGTGCCGGTAGTATAGGCGCTGATAACCATATTAAGTTTCGTTGGGAATTTTGGGAAAACACAAAAATACACGTAAAGCACTATTATACCGTATTCACTAAACTTCAGCACTTTAACTGTATCATATTCTATAAAATACCAACAAAATTATTCAATATACTAACACTAGAAAACACTAGAGAAAAATATAATACAAGAACGTGACATGACATTTCCATATTCGCGCCAAAACTCTAACTGTTTTTAAACGTACTTTTTCATTTAAACGTTTTTGACAACACGATGTAATCATTACATTGAAAAACCACGTTACTATCAAGAGGACAAAGTCGTTCCAATTTGAACTTAGTTGATATACATATAATAATACTGCTAATTTTTAATCAAACTCTATATAAGCTTACTTATTGTCCGATGTTAAACGAAAAGTGTTCATGCTTATAAAGAAACAGCTTATGTTGATCGTATTGAATTTTTTTTTCGTTTAAACGCTCATATCTGGTCATAGATAGGTCAAAGACTCGACTGCACAGATGGCGCAATGGTTAAGATACCGACCTTTAGTGCCAGTGCCGTGGGTTCGATTCCCACGTGGAACAATACTTTGTGCGCTCCACAAAATATTATTCTGAGTCTGGGTGTAATTTTTCTGCGTTAATTGCATGTTTGTAAAGTCCTCCGTAATACAAGAATTATTTCCTTAGAGCAGGGTGGTGATTAAAAAAAAAATCAAATGTTTTGGGAATCTTTTGTTCAAGGGTACGCCATGGTTTTGTCAATATGTATAATGAATTTATCTAGATTTTATCGTGGCTTCACCATCATGGCAGGACGACGGATGGTTTTTTTTTTACTCAAATTAACGAACAAAATTAAATAATTTGGAAAATCCAAAAGCGCACGCCTCATAATTTTATATTATTTATCATTTACTATTATTAGCCAATGCCATAAATGAAGGAAACAAATCCCATACAGCCATGTTTACAACTACGTTGAGAATGGCATGAAATTTAAAAAGATTTTTTTTTTTTTCATTTCATTTCATCATCATTCTCCTGCGTTAATCTCTCAAGATTGTTTATTTAAATTATTTATTTAAAATTTATTGATGTTTATTAAAAATATTATCGTTTCTTGTTACATTTTTTTATTGATACGTTTTTATAATCTCTCTCTCTCTCTACTCCCCCTCTCTCTACTACCCTCTCTCTCTTCCCCTCCCCTCTCTCTCCTTTCTCCCCTCTCTCTCTCCCTTTCCTCCCCTCTCTCTCTCTCCCTTTTCTCCCCCCATCTCTCTCTCTCTCCCTTTCCCCCTCTCTCTCCCTCCCTCTTTCCCTGCCTCCCTCCCTCACTCTCTAACTGCCTCCATCCCTCCTCTCTCCCTTTCTCTCTCGTGTCGCGTTTCATCTGTAAAATTTTTACCTTCGTGCGCTTATAATCTCAGCTCATATATGTCCCAGTATTGGGCTCGCGCCTCTACCATAATAGGAGTGAAATTGACCTACTATACCACGCTGGTCAGACGTGTTGGTATAGGGTTTTGTTTCAAGTTTTCCTTCTCTTACAAGGATGTTATATGCCTTTTATATCCCTTAGTCATCTCTTACGATCACCCATGGGTAAGATAGGGGGTGGCGAATTGTATTCTTACTCCGTCAACACACGGATAACCCTCATGGGCTTTACACTTCAAAATAAATATGGCGCGTAACAGAAAAACGTTACAATATAAAATTTCTCCCATTCGTCGATAAAAAGTTTTACTTCAAAAAGTTAGAGAAGCTAAAAAAAATACATTTTTTTTATGATACTGAAGTTAACAGACATGTGATAATTTATTATTATTTTATTTATCATTTACTATTAGTCAAAACTATAAATGAAAATGAAAGAAAAATTTCGTGCCATTCTCGACGTAGTACTAAACATAGCTGTTCGTTTACGATAGGCTGTATGAGATTCCTTTGCCTGTCCGAATGGACGAACAAAAAATGTAAAAAAACCCAATTTTCATAAGGTATACATACACTAATGATTAAGCAGTTTAGTTTTTTATTAATTGCAATTAAACGACAAAGAATTAACAAGCCATTTTCGAAAGGAAACAGCGCGTTGCGATTATGAAGCTTTTAATTAAATAAATATTTTGATACATTAAGTTTTACGGTCGTGGCAGGATGCCAGATACAAAAAAAAATTATCCGACGTCCTCGAATATTTTTTTAATCAACTATTTTCTTACTTTAAACAAAATAATTGCTTTTTAAAAATATCAAATACGTTTAGACGAATGTTTTTTCTTGACATATGTATAATAATATTATTCTATAAGTGCAATATGAGAAAAATACAATCATTTTTAGGTTTGAAAAGTGCTTGATTTTCATATATCGAGAGTAGAGCAAGACCTCAACGCTTCGCTTATGAGGCGTGCAAAAAAGACTTAAAAAAACAGTAACTATTGCTTGATCAAAAATAATATACAGATACCCCAATAGTATTTGTAAACGTCAGACTTGAACGTAGCAAGCCTGAATTACTAAACTTGGACTCTTGATGCAGCCATAATGTACAATAACATGCTTATGTAGACTGTCAGTTTTGGCGGGCTCATAAAAATATCATGTTGCAGTCTTCAAATGTAGGTATTGTTTTGTTCAATCTTCATAAAAAGTTAATTATCCAAAATCGCATTACGTAATTCATGTTTTGCCAAAACTCTTGGACAAAATTTTCAACTAATATGTAATAACAGTATCAACGGCTTGTATGACGGGAACGAGAAAATGGTACGTAGGGCTTTAAAATTATATTCAATGCTTTCGTTTTATATTACATAATAAATAATTTCCGTTTGGTATCGGAGTAAGAATACAATTCACCACCCTCTATCTTAACCGTGGGTGATTGTAAGAGACGACTAAGAGATATAAAAACGCATATAACATCTATGCGAGAGAAGGAAAACTCGAAACAAAACTCTATTCCAACACGTCTGACCGGCGTGGTATCGTAGGTCAATTACCCTCCCATTATGGAGGAGGCCCGAGCCCAACAGTGGGGCATATATGGGCTGAGATGATAATGAAATAATATTAATGGTATTTTATATAATGTAAAGAAGAGTAAGTGCTAAAATGTAGGTAACATAATAAAACATGGTTTCATATTTTGCCAGTCCGGATAGAAAGCTACAGTGTCCAACGCTTCATTAACTGACTCACCGACTAAAACTTTTCCATAATAATATGTAGTGAAATAATATAGGTTATTGAGTATATTGTATATCATTATCATCACAGCTCACATATGTCCCACTGTTAGGTTCTAGCCTTCTCCATAATGGGAGGGATTTTAACCTAATATACAACACTGTTCAGACGTGTTGGTATAGTTTTCTTACGGGTTTACCTTCTCTTACATAGATGTTGTATGCGTTTTTTCCCTTATTCGTCTCTTAAGATCACCCACGGGTAAGATAAGGGGTGGTGATTTGTATTCTTATTCCATCATTATATGGATAATGTTGTCTATATTACTATAATAAAGCTGAAAATTCTGTTCCAGCTAATCTTTGTCGAGTCAGCTAATATAAAAAGAGGTATTTCATGGCTTACCTAGACAGTCTATCGTCTCTATTCCTGTCACGAACAGAATTATGCCTGTCTTGAATGGACCGTGATCTGTCTTCAGACTTCTTAGTTGTCTGTGGAGAATAAAAAATAGTGGATTATTTTGAAGTGAAAGTTCTAATTCGATTTCCAACAAGGTTGAGTTAAATGTTTAACGCAACGGCACTCGAACACATGCGCGTAGTATACCTGTTACAGGCCAGCATTTCAACGCAAGAGGGAGATAGAGAAAGAAAGATACACAAAGGTAGAAAGTTAGAAAGAGAAAGAGAGTGAGTCGGTAGATCCCATGCACATGGGCGTGGTATTCCTGCTATGCAGCGAAGTAAACAGTGTGAGCGTCATGAAATTAACTGAAATACGTTCTATTTTAATTTATAATATTCATTATTTATAGTTTTATAACTTTAGCGTAAAGGGATAAACAGTGTATTAATTTTGCCATGTAATTCTCACTACCTATGATTATTTAGATACAATACCAAACTTCGAAATTGCTAATGATAATTTTATATAAAATCCTTGTTTATTTTTGAAGTGAAAACTTTTTTAGCGGCCTTGTGCACTTTTTTGTGATGTGCAAAAAATGTTAAACTCGCGTCAGGACACGTGACCTGATCGAAAATTCATAAGACGGAGGGAGAATAGACTGTAGGAGAGGAAGTAATAATATAATGTGTATAATATAATATAAACTACTGGAAAAAATTAAGGGATCAAAAAAAGTTCCAAATTTTTGGGCAATTTTCAACAGAAATGGTCGTACAGGATATCAAAAAAAAAGTACATTGTAGCTCCAAGTGTCTAGTTTTTGGATTAGAACTTTAAAATTTTGTAACCTCCGCGGTTTTTGAGTAATCGTAAAAAAACCAGCCACAAAAATATATATTTTTTTTGTTTTTTTTTTTGGTGTACAGGCGTATAAATTTTTCCAACTTAACTACTATATCTGTCAGAAAACTTGTTTATTCAGCTTGAATTTGCTTTTTTAAAAAGTTCGATACCATCATTTCTCGCTGAGATATCGAACTTTGAATGGAAAAGGATCTTATTATCTTTAACCATCAATATCTCAGCAACCAATGATCGCACAGAAAGTTAAAGATGGGTTTCAAGAACTTGAATGAATTCTCCTTAACGACTAGCCATTGCTTTTCCGAAAATTTTATATATGTATTTTATATATTTATTGTATGGTCACACTCACATATACCGCTTTTAATTTTTTTGTATTTGTTTTTTTTTTCATAGGTTTAATGATGTATAATATATAATTCACGCAGACAAATTACACTCAAACTCAGAACAAGACTGCGGATCGCACAAAGTATTGTCCTGCATAGGAATCGAACCTGGGCCAGTGCCCGGAAGGTTGGTATATTAACCATTATGCCATCTGTGCAGTCGAGTTGGACAAAGTGTCTTACCTTGTGTGCAATGCTTATATTTAACTTCAATGGTTCAGTTCTATTCATCTTCATCATAGCTAACTTCGCCTCACTGTGAACAAAAATATTAATCTTTATATATAAAAATGAATGTTTTTCTGTATGTCCTTTATGGATCATTCTCCTACTTGGGGTCGATACAATATGTACTCTTCTTTCATAGCACATATTGTAAAAGTGATTGGCAACAGTTCTATTGTTGACCAAACGGCATCACATGGAATTGGCCCGGATCGTTATAAGACTCTTAGTCGTCTTTTACGACATCCACAAGCAAAGTAAGGGTAGTATTCTTAGCCGCTACCACACAGCTATTTCACAGTTCATTACTAAAAGAGTATATATAAGTCTTTAAAAAAAACTACTCACCCCGATGTTTCATATTTGACAAGTCCATAGGTTTTAATAGGACCTCTGTTTAAATATACTTCAACTAAAGTACCAAATTTGGCAAAAGCTGCCCTCAGACCCTCCTCGTTTAAGCCTCTAGGTATATTTGTAATGTAAAGACGAGAATGATCTAAGTGTACACCAGCACTGTAAATATAAAAGACAAGGAAAGTTTTAAAAATTATAATGATGATAACTCATCATTCTCCTACTCTTATACCAATTACTTAGGGTCGATACAATATGTACTTCGTACATAGTAAATATTGTAAAAGTTATTGGCAATAGTTTTATGACCGGCCACCTGTCAGACGTCTACCCTTCTTGTGAATGTAATTGTTGACCAAACGGCATCAGATGTACTTAGCTAAGGTCGTTATAAGGCTCTTAATCGTCTTCTACGACATTCACGAACAAAGTAAAGGTTGGTAATATTCGTAGCCGTTACCACACACCTCAATTATAATGAGGATATGTTCATTTTTTTAAAGACCACTCTCCACTAAGAATATAATCCTTGTATTGCGATGGACTTTACAAATACGCAATTAACGCAGGTATATTACATTCAGGCACAGAACAACACTTTGTTGATCCTGTGTAGGAATCAAACCCTGACAGAGAAGGATTGACTGCACAAATGGCGTAATGGTTAAGAACCTTGCGTGCCAGTGTCTTGTATTCAATTTTTACGCAAGACAATACTTTGTGCAATCCATGAGCCTGGGCGTAATTTGTCTGCATTAATAACGTTTGCAAAGTCCTCCGCAATACAAGGATTATCTCCTTAGCCCTGGGTGATGTTTAAAAAAAAAGCAAAGCAGTCATGAGGACTGCCGACCAGAAGAGAAAACTTAAAATTACCGAAAAAAACATTGTTTTTTATAATCTTTAATCTTTTTTTGCGGCACTGCAGTGAAGAGCAGCTGCCTGCATCTCTCTCGGTCGGGTACACTCGGCGGCCCAGAGTTCACCCGATCGAGCCTTTCACCTCAGAGCGTGACGGATCAGTCTCACATACAGCCTATGAAATAATCTGTGTGTGGTACGCCAAAAGAAGTTTTCACTTCAAAAAATAGTTTTATGATCAACCGTTCTTAGGAATATAAGTGTTCATCAGACGGCATCAGATGTATTTGGCTAAGGTCTTTATAAGGCCCTTAATCGTCTTCTACGACATTCACGAACAAAATAAGGGTTGGTAGTATTCGTAACCGCTACCACAGAGCTCATGTTTGGTTGTAAATAAGCAATAAGGACTACTTACCTGGCATTATCATCAGGATATTGTGGATCATATAAAGAGTCATTAAAATCATCATGTGAATCCCATTCGCTGGGTTGTGTATAACCGCGACCTTTGCCTGTCATTGTACTGCAACAAAATATATATATATATATAGTTATCATATATTGACTGCACAGATGGCGTAGTGGTTAAGATATCGATACCTTCCGTACCAGTGGGTTAGATTCCTACGCAGGAAAATACTGTGTAATCCACAAAGTATTTTTCTGAGTCTGGATGTAATTTTATCTGCGTTAATTGCATGTTTGTAAAGTCCCTCGCAATAAGAGGACTACTTCCTTAGTGTACGAAAAAAAAAGACAACAGTTCAAGTCCTTAATAAATAATATAAGTTTACTAGCCAATTTCTGCGGTTTCACTTGCTTAGGTCACATTCCCGTGGGTATATATATATAGTGATAAAATATAGCTTATGTCACTCGTTGATAATGTAGCCTCTTCTCCTAGTATCAACGGAATACCAGTGCTTAAAAAGAGACTGGGTAGTGTTATACCTCATTAATGATTTATGTTGTTCAGTAGATATAAAAAAACATAAAGATCAAATCATATTATACAAGGGCAGTGTTTCGCAGCAACAACATGGTGACACTGACGATATAGATTGCCAAAGTGTTTCGTCAAGTATGTCAGTCGCCGACCCTGTGGAGCAGGCTCCCGTGGGGGAGGATAGGGATGATAAATTAACATCTTCATCGCTCCCAGAGGGTACGGTCGTATCAGAACCGGTCTCAAGATGTCCAGACAGACTGCTGCGAGACATTCCGAGAGTGGAATATAAACCCTTTTTGTAACCTTCTCAAATAGGGGGAGGGATGTTATGTATATGATATAGGATAGACAACATGTCTTGTATGCATGTGTTACACAAACATGCTGCGTCCTACTATGTCATTGTAAACGTTAGAAATAAACAGTGTGCTTATAACTGTCGTTAGTTTCACTTGTCCCTAGCGTACATAACAATATCTAAAGACTTATTTGAATTTAAGCCTAAACTTTATCAACTTAAGGTTGAAAATTCTAACAGCAAAGACATTAATTAATATACCTAGAGACTCTGACTTTACTGCAGACGCTGCCAGTTTCTTCCCTGCTGCTATTCCTGTCACGAACAGAATTGTGCCTTTCTTGTATGGGCCGTGAAGTATCGTCAGCCTTCTTAACCGTCTGTGGAGAAATGAAATTACAGGTTACTGAACTTACTGATATGTTCCATGTTTAATCCGTGTGGTAACGGAGTAAGAATATAATTCAACATTTATCTTGTCCGTGGGTGTTGTTAAAGACTAAGGCTACGTCCGCACAGACAGGCGGCTTGCTTAGCGCCTAGAGCCTAGCGGGTCACCTAGCGAGTAGCTTAGTATAACGAACGTTCTAGCATGTTTACGAACGGCCGCATTGCGCGCTTGACGCCTAGCTAGTCGCTCAGCGTGTATCGAGGTAAACAAACGTGATGGTTTTTTGTAACGAGGCGCGAGGCATTTTAGAAGAAACAAATGGATGAAATATTAATTACATCAGTTTTTAAAAGAGAACCTCTATGGAATCCGGCTAATGAACTCCATAAAAATGCGGTTGTCCTAAAGAAGCTATGGTAGCAGTTGAAGTAGAAAAAGATGGTTAGTACCTACCTAGTAAAGTTATTTATTTTTGATGAGATAATAATATTTTTACAGTGAGTTACTAAAGATGTTAATGTATGTTATTATGACGTATTACATTTTCAGACATCTCGTCAACGTGCCGACAAGCAAATGACCAAGGTACAGTGCGGCCACCCTGTATCCTAGCAAGTAGCCAGATTATAAGCCACTAAGCTCTAGGCGATAAGCAAGCCACCTGTCTGTGCGGACGTAGCCTTAAGAATATAATATGTATATAACATTTATGATGAAAAGGAAAACTGGAGATAAAGCTCATATCAACTCGCCTGATCAGGGTGGCACAGTTAATTTTCCACCCATAGTACAAACGTCTTAAATATTAAATACAAACGTGATAGAATTCGTGAATAATCATAATTACAGGCCATAAATGTCCCACTGTTGGGCTCGGGCCTTCACCGTAATGGGAGGGAAATTAACCTACTATACCGCTCTAGTCAGACGTGTTGGTATGGGGTTTTGTTTCAAGTTTTCCTTCTCTCGCATAGATGTTATATGCGTTTTATATCCCATAGTCGTCTCGTACAATCACCCACGGATAAGATAGGGGGTGGTGAATAGTATTCTTACTCCGTCACCACACGGATAATAATAATAAAACAAAAAACAGATGGTTGTCTGTAAAGTCGGTTTACGTACGATAATTTTACGTGATAACGTCATAAAAAAAATTGATGAAAAATGCATACCGTAATGAATTGAAAAAAAAAAAGCAAAAAATGGAAACCATATTAACTTTTCACTTCACATCAAATTCTTCAAATGCAAGTAATAGGTCGATCGCGCATCTCTATCGCTTGTTCCGCACTCTTGCTTGTACGCTTGGCTCAGGTGGAACATGACACTTTTTCGTGCGTGCAGCCGGCGTACATTGATTTATAAAACGTTATCACGTCAAAAAAACACCTTTGACAAATAATATAAATTGATATCTTTTCATATCAGCTGTCATCTCTGCCATGACACACCCCAACCCCTTAGTGCTTGGGGCGGCTAACTACGTCCCATTAAGAATATCCGCGATCCGATGTCCTCGACATTTACTGACGCACTCGTCAGACGATTCGATTGCGATCGCTCAAGAAAGAGAATACACGGCCCTCGCGGCCATAACTCATAAATATTCGCACTTCCTCCTCCGCTGCCGGGGTCGGACGACGCGACGCGAAAAAGTCAATAATCCAAACGTGGGCACGCCCACTTTGTTATCAGCGACGCCCCAAGCCGAGGTCCGTTCTCCACAGGAAGAGCCTTTGGGCGATGTCGCTTAAATCCTTTTACCGGGTTGAGAGCCCTCAGCGCTCATTCATAATCCAGGTAATGCTGTGACAGCTATCTGCGGCTAACAGCTAAAAGAGAGACACAAAAAAAAACTCTCGTCGAGTGAAACATTAACTTACCTTGTGTGCAATGCTTATATTTAACTTCAATGGTTCCGTTTTATTCATTTTCATCATCGCCAACTTCGCCTCACTATAAAATATAATGATTTATTTATAACTAGCTGATGCCCACGACTTCTTCAGCGTAATATTCTTGGATTGACAGTTCTAGTGACATAAAAGGCTCGCGATGACTTTTAAGTGACCATAACTTCTTTTACTGACATCAGATTTTAATGAGACAAAAACTAAATGTGTAATTTTAGAGATCAGCGTGTACATACATAGAGACCGACAAATAAAACAGAAACGTTGTGTTCTGTTTGGCTTTTCTTATTGCACTTTTATTAAAAAATGACTATAGTCATTTTTTAATAAACTTGTCAAATGTACAGACACGCGGATTTTAAATTATTATATGAATATAGATAATTATCTCTTAAATGGACCAAATATTTAGAATAATATTGAAATTTTTTAATGAATTTATAAACGTTTAGACTAATTTTTATCAGACTGCGCGACGCAAAGGAGGGTGGTAAAGTGTGCAATAGCCTATTTATGTACATATGTATTAGGGATAGCGATTTGAGATCAATTAATCGTAGAATCGATCTTTGGGATCAAAAATAACAAACATATTGATTCAGTGAGTCGATATTTCAACCTAAAATCGAAATTTAATATACCTACTTCATCATCTCAACTCATATAAATATATTCCAATGTTGGGCTGAGGCATCCTCCACAATGGAAGGGTAATTGACCTACTATACCACTGGTCAGACGTGTTGGTATAGGGTTTTGTTACGAGTTTTTCTTCTCTCGCATAGATGTTATGCGCTTCCTTAGTCGTCTCTTATCCTTTCTTTAGTCGTCTCGGTGGTGAATTATATTATAATGCAAGGGAAGGAAAACTCGAAACAAAACCCCACGTCTGACCAGTGTGGTATAGTAGGTCAATATTCCTCCCATTGCGGAGGAGGGAGGCTCGAGCCCAACATTGACATTGATCCACATATGTTATTTAAGATGTTGAGATGATGATGATGATGTAGAGGTTCAAATTACAGGAGAGTCCATTGTACATAAAATTATAAAATTTCTGCAACATAAGGATATTTACAAAAATAATACTCACCCTGGCGTCTCATACTTGATAAGTCCATATTTTTTTAAGGGATCTCTACTTAAATGCGCCTCAACTAAAGTACCAAACTTTGCAAAAGCTGCCCTCAGACCCTCTTCATTCAATCCTCGGGGTACATTTCTAATGTAAAGACGGCAGTGATCCAAATTTACTCCACCACTGGAATTAAAAAAAAACTAGAAATAAATTATGAAATAAACGCTGAGAAAGCTAAAAATAATTATATTTTTAGTCAAAAGACCACGCTGTTGACAGTCTTCTATATACAGTCGCGGGCCGGTCCATTAGAGGCAGTACTTCACTCTCGCAGAAGATCGACGTCTGGGTATTGTGTTTCGTTCGGTGAACGAAAGAGCCGAATTCCAACTGTGTGGGTTTTGGGGTTCGTATTGGTAGGCAACGGCCTAGTTACACCCTTTTTTTTTTTTTTTTTTTTTATTGGTGGGCTATGGATGCGTCTCGCCCCGCCAAGTCGGTCCGGGGTGACGGAAAAGGCGGCGCGTGACCCCATAGACCCACCGTAAAACCTTCTCTCTTCGCCGTGCGAGCGGACCACCGGTACTCGATTTTAACTGGGGCCTAGTTACACCCTTGGTATTGTAAAGGTCTATGGGCGGCAGTGACACTTATCATCAAGTGTGCTGCTGACTCGTTTGCCATCATAAGCAATAAAAAATCATATTTTAAATCTTCGACAGAAAAAAAGTGATGTTAAATGTTTGAAGTGTCTATGTGTGTACGTCTGTGGCATCGTAGCTTCAAAACGAATGGCCCGATTATGATACGGTTTTTTCGTTTAAAAGCTGATGTTATTGTGATGGTTCTTAGCTACAATTTATGTGTATATATTTGGTCGGGCTATTCAAGCTCATCAGCTCTTTTAATTAGCTGCTGGAACTTAGAAGCATAATGGCCATTTTACTGTCAAACATTTATGTGATTTAATATTTGAAACACCCATGTATGATGGTACCATTGAATTATTCTGATGATGTGCCTCAAAGGTGATGATGGATTGCCTTAGTAAAGCAATAAAGTTTATGCTCATTAGATACCTTCTTAACTAGTTCTATCCATTAATATTTTTATGATAAAGTTATTTAAATTCTTACTCTTTTTATTGTCTTCAATGGCAGAATTTTAAGTGATAACTGACCCTTATGGAGCTCTCCAATACAAGGAACAAAACCAACCCGACATCTACCGTAAACATTTCCACCTGCGACTCTCTCATTCAACGAACAAGTTTTAATAGTGATAGGGATCACACTGTTGACAGTTTTCTGTCTACAGCCGCGGGCCGATCCGTCCGGGGTAGTACCACACTCTCGCAAAAGATCGACGTCTGAGTAATGGCAATATGCTATTGCGGTTCGTTCGGTGAGCGAGAGAGCCGACAGCCCAACTGGGTGAGTTTGGGTGTTGTATTGGTAGGAAGCGGCCTTAAAGGTCCATGGGCAGCAGTGACACTTACCATCAGGTGTACTGCTTGCTCGTTTGCCACCAAAAGCAAAAAAAAAAGTGACAGAAACATACTTCTTTATCTATTCTTGACATACTTTAACCAGCTTCTGTGACCACCAATATGTGCAGTCGAGATCCAATCTTTTTCCAGGTCTTTTGAAGACCATGTCGCATATATGGGTATGTTTTTATCACGGGACATAATTGAGGAATTGTTTTTGCAATTCTTTCTTTTAACAATTCTATGCATACTTTTAATTACTAATTGGTGCACACAACACATAAGATTGGGTGTTTTTTCATCTCATGTCATATGAACTGTATGTTTCACTATTGGGTTTTTGGTAAGAGTCACTGCTGCCTATATAGACCTTTGCTACACTGGGGGTATAGCTAGATTACTGCCTACCATTACAATCCCCAAACCCACTCAGTTGGGCTGCCGACTCTCTCGCTCACTGAATGAAGCGCAATAGCACATTGCCATTACTCAGACGTCAATCTTCTGCAAGAGTGTGGTACTACCCTGGACGAACCCAAAGGCTGTAGACCAGGACTTCCCAACCACGGGGGCACGCCCCACTAGGGAGGCGTAGAGAAATGTTAGGGGGGGCGTCGTAAGTACGTAATGTGTAAGATTACATTTCCAAAAAAAAAACAGCCATTACAGTTTTTAATATTTAGTTTAAGATAAATGTAAAATGTATGATAAATGTAAATAATTTAATTAATAAATAAAATGTGCGTTCCTTACTTTTGTTCAAACTTACCTAAGGGGGGCATGAAAATATTATTTTTAGCTCGGGGAGGCTTGGCGAAAAGAAGGTTGGGAAACACTGCTGTAGACAGAGAACTGTCAACAGCGTGGTCCTACCACTAATGAAGGCTAGAAGCCTCCTCCACATTGGGGGGGGGAATTATCCTACTGGTCAGATACGTTTGGTATAGGGTTTTATTTCGAGTTTTCGTTCTCTTGTTTAGATGTTATATGCATATATCTGGAGCTGATGAATTGTATTCTTATTCCATCACCACATGGAAAATGGAGACTTTTTATAAAAAAAAAATAAAAGTTGAGATTTTTTATAGCTAAGTTATAACCAACAAGATCTGTCAGTCTGTACATTTGATAGATTTATTAAAAAAATAGTATAGGCAGTAAGCCCACCAGAACACAAAAAAAAACATTTTTTTGGATTTTTTTTGTCTGTGAGTCTGTATGTATGTACATGCTAATCTCTAATATTACTGAATGGATTGTTTCACAATTTTCACAAATAAATTAAACTCAGACCAGAGCAACATTTAGTCTTTGTTTCATTAAAATCCAATGTCAGATAAAAAAGTTAAGGTCTTTTAAATTTAAAAAAATATCGCTCGTCTTTATGACACTGGACTCAATTCAAGAATATTACGCAGACAAAATCATAGGCATCAGCTAGTTTAACAATAAATCTTTGTATGGTAGGGAGCTTTACAAATTTAAAGACCCGCAATAGACACAAACTCAAAAACTACCAATTGTGAATTTTAAAACAGACTCGTCAGTGAGGATTGTACCCATATCTCTCAGCATGGAAGCTCTTCACTTAGACTACATATAAACCAGTAGGAAGTACTTACCTAGCATTATCATCAGGATATTGTGGATCATATAAGGAGTCATTAAAATCATCATGCGAATCCCATTCACTGGGTTGTGTATAACTCCGACCTCTGCCTGCCATTATACTGTAACAAAATAATACATACATACATATCATCACGCCATATTCCTTGCAGGGTAGGCAGAGTGAACAGAGTGCCAGAGAACTCTATACGTGCATATTGTAACGACGACGTAAGACAGCGAGTAGGTATGAAAAAGAGTTATATGTGTACTATTGCCACAATAATTCTATTATATTTTTATATATAATTTATGTCATTACTATGGAGATTTTCTAACAAGCTAATTGTAATTCTTAAAGTTGATTAAAACCAAGATTCTTATGGTTTGTCGTTTAAATGTATCAATTTAATCAACTTTAATTTAGTGGAATCTGTTGTCATAGACAAGCAATCTTCAGATAAGAAATTAAGAAAAGTATACCGCCAGTGTGTCCATTCAGCATCAGCAGTACTTGTATCTGGTTGTACATCAAATCGTTCCGACAGAATTATTGTGCTAGTATAGTAGTAAGGAGTATACATATCAGAGAGTATTGGTATAAACATGCCAAAGGGAGTGCTCCGATGGTTCGGACATGTGGAAAGAATGCCGAACGAACGTCTGGTTAAGAAGATATACAATGCGAAAGTGGAAGGATGTAGGTACCAGGGGAGAGCGAGACTAACCTACCTAGACCAGATTGGTCACGTACTGAAGGAAGGTGGCGTTAAGAGTTTCCGAAACCGGTGAGCGTGTATGAAGAGAATTATGAATGTTGAGAACAAAATAATAAAATTAGAAAATACAATTACAATTAAAAAAATGGTTAGCGTTGTATAATTAAACAGAAAGTTAAAATACAATTTTGTATATAAACAGTCAACCTATTTGCTATAGGAAATAATTGCTGTAAAGTTTTATTCTAATAAATATCATGCTATTTATAAAAATCGGATTATTATTTTTCTTTTTCCTTCGTAATCGAGTTTTTATAAATAAACAAGCATATTAAATGTTAAATTTCAGTAATTTGAATTATCATGCCATTTTTTGTGTGTGACTTAGTTATTAGCTGCAAATTGCTATGACAATTTATTCGAGACTTGAATGAGCCCTTACAAGTTCTCAATCCGATAGCAATACTGATTATTCTACAATTACATCGTATACATATTTAAAAAAAAATCAATTAAAAATACTTATTACCTTGTATTAAAAGCATAGGAACAATGAAAGTCTGAATTTTACTGTTAGGTATTAATAAAAAAAAACACGTGGATATGATGAAAATAAAAACACGAGTTACATATTTGTAATCAAGTTTAGAGTTTCGACAAGGACGACCGGATTTAAATAACAATATCATACGAACAAAGCCGAGTTCACGTCCACGTGAAATATATATAACTTTTGCTATATATAATTTTCAATATAATACAATGTTTCTAATAAAAAAAAATGTTATTTTTACAGTTATAATGTCAATTTGATATGTCGCACAGCGAAACTTTTTGAAAAAACGAACCAAGTGTAACGTGCCATAGAACCAAATGCTTTACGGCCAGTTTTCCTTTTAAATATTGATATATGAGATAAATTAAATTTTAGATTAAAGAGATGCTATTTAATTTAGTTATAATTCGTGAATAATATTGATAAATGCTTATTACTTACGTAAAAAATAACAACGCCGGCGCCGGTTCAACTACAAATTCCAAAAACAAAGAACAAAAAAAAAATGAGATTTTTTTTTAAAGATATTTTATGGCACGGCTACAAAGACCTTTTTACAGGTCTTTATTTACCACTTCGTGTAACGTTATTGTCCATCAGAAAGCCTAGGCCGCACCTGCGTCACGAAGCTTCGTGCAATGAGACGATACACGCAGATGTAGCCGGTCATTATCGGCTATCGTCGCGAACATTCGTGCTTCGTGTGTGTTATCGCTTGTTTGGCGATAAGACAAAAAAAGGGGTTTAGCGTGCTAACATATCGCGCTTTGTAGACACACTAGTGTTTTGCATTTTGACGGCAATTTTCGATGTGTTTAGACGCGTTTTAGGATCTCCAGTTAATCAATAAATATGGAGTGGAGCGATCAAATGATGTTAAAATTTTTACACCATTATGAAGCTGAACCCATGAAGGAATCCAAAAAAATAATTATGTAATTATTAGCATACTATAGCTATAAAAGTAAAGCAACTCGTCTTCCATAGTTCTCCGCATGAAAATGATTTCGGCCATCTTTAATTATTGCGCGATACTTCGTGTAAAATACTGAAGTCGCTAATATGACTACAGTTTTATCGCGATAATATTCTAGTGTCAAAACGTACGAAGCTTCGCCACGCAATACTTCGGGACGATACACGCAGGTGCGGCCTTAGCATGATAATTATTATCTTACTGCCTGTGGGTGTCATGAATTGCGTACTGATTGTGATAATTGTATTCTTATTCTATTACCATACGTAAAAAATATTTATTATAACCAAATTTAAAACAGTTAACAAAGAGAAAAACAGGCGTCACCATGAGAGATAAAAAAATCTCCGAAGAAGAGTCTCCATTAACCGTTTGACATCTATTGATAGATGTGTCTACTTGGACATTAAGATTCAACCACCGTAACATTTGAAAATCTTAAGGATAAACTGGGAATCAAGGACCTGCCTCTCAGATAGTATACTTCACTTGAAAATACTGTAAGTAACATTTTAAAATAACATTTGAATATAAAACTGTATAATAACAAGACTTATACAATTGCATACCAAATTGTTATGAAAACAAATTTTATGACAGCGGCAAATATTTGAGATTGCACATCGACAATGACGTATACTATTATGGATTTTATATACTTTCCACTATTAAAGAATACTCCAACTAACGAGTAGTATTACTACTTATTTATAAATACCCGATTACGAAACGAAAAATGATGTCACAAGCGGGGTTCAAACCCACACCTATTGGGAGACCAGCCCAATCATGCTGCCACTTACACCACCGTGAACTATTGTAGGACATGCAAATCTCACTTCGTATCATATTTAGACATCATTTTTCGTTTCGTAATCGGGTATTTATAAATAATTAAGCATATTAAATACTAAAAAATTCAGTAATTTGAGTATTACCACGTATTACTTAATTGTTTTGGCCAATATTCAAATAGCTCTTTTAAAATATTGTACATGTGTCGTGTTAATTTAATCAATTAATACATAAATCAGCCCATCGATGATTACCTACTGTTAAACTTCCGGGACAACTTTCCTTCGGGGTTCCCAGGGAATAACATGTAAAACTATTTTGATCTATAAGGTATATTAATCTTAAGATTCATCAATATAACCTTTTAATAGTTTTGCGTTAACGAGATATAAATATCTACATATATAAGTACCTATCGTTGTGAAATTCTCTTCTTCTTCTTAGTGAATGGCCTCTGTGAGTGATTAACCACAACTTCGCCAATGTCAAGTAAAATAAGTTTAAAAATTATAATAGATTTATATTTTAGTCGTCAGTCATGTTGGTTCATTGTCTAAGTCAATCTGTGAAATTCTCGCGTTAGTTATTTTAAGTATTAGTAGGATTATAGCATAACGAAGTAGGATTGACACTTGACATGGTAGTATTTACTTACTCTGTGACAATATATGACAGTTCTTGCAATTATAACCTACGAAAACTCCAATACGACTAATGATATTGTTAAAAATAAATAATTAAAACAAACTATTAAATATGAAGAATGGACGATAATGCTAAAAACACGTCCTCATACCAACTGGACCAAGAAATTTTAGATGGTATGTTGTTATTATTATTTTCCTCAAATTATTATGAATAGATCAACAGGTAGATGGCCACTGTTATGACAGTATGACGCAGAAATATTTTCTCTTGTATACATAATATATAACGTAAATAGTTTAATGTACTATCCTAGACAGAAATGACATTATGTTATCCAAAGATTATACAAAAGGAAACATATTGATCGTTCGAATTTTAAAATTTTGATTCTAGAATAAATTGAGTTTTTTAAACTTTTGTTACGTAAAATAATAATTTCCTATATGTTTTTATCGCGTTAAAGTACATATTTTATTTATAAAATAGTTAAAATAATATATATAGTTAAAACTGTTACTAAATACCGACCTACTAATATATATATATATATATATATATATATACCTATTATTGAATGAATCATTATGTTAAAAAGAAGTTGTTATGACATCAATATGGTGCAGCTGTTAACTCGTGATATAATTATTTGTAAAACTATAAACATGCTATTATTTATAATAATTAGAACTGAGTTCTAGGATTAGCTTGATATAAAATGCTAAGTTAAACTATCAAAAGTTCTTTTTTTGAATTCTTTTTATTTTTAAATAACCAAATCAAAGACAATACAGTCATTGTTTTTATATTTCAAAGCAATGTGTCATTGATGAATACATAATATTGTATTCTATAGATATTTATTTATAGGATAATTGTTTTTTTCTTAGGGTTAATATGTTTTATAAATCGTTGATAATAAACGCATATAATTAATATGCATATATTACATATATGTTTCTATGTACCTATTTTACTAAATTGACTGTTATTAATGTTGCATCTATGATAAAAAATATATAGTACTAGCTTCCGCCTGCGGCTTCGCCCGTGGAAAAGGTTACTTTCCTAAAGATTTTCATCCCCTATTTATATTTAACCCTTAAGGATAATTAATGTCATATTTATTTATATCTAACCAATGGCCTAAAAATAAGTTTCAAGCTTCTGGCTTTAAAAATGACGATAATTCCTCACAACTTTTCATCCCCCTTTACAATCCTTTTCTTGCATTAAAAAGTAGCCTATGTCCTTTGTCAGGTTCTAGACTGTCTGTGTACCAAATTTCATTTAGATTGGTTCAGTAGTTTTGGTGTGAAAAAAAAAACAGGTAGAGTTACTTTCGCATTTATAATATTAGTAAGGATTACTTATTTGCACAGTTAATTGTAATACATACATACATACATACCCTCACGCCTGTTTCCCAGAGGAGTAGGCAGAGACTACGGATTGCCACAAACCACGATCCTGACATACCTCCATCGCTTCATTCACACTCATCACAGTCTTCATGCATGCTCTACGATTACACGTACTCTTAATCTGACCTTTCACTAACACATCTTTAATTTGATCCAGGAAAGTACGACGTGGTCTTCCCCCTGTAATCGCCCCACTCGCACTCACTGGCAGAGACTACGGATTGCCACAAACCACGATCCTGACATACCTCCATCGCTTCATTCACACTCATCACAGTCTTCATGCATGCTCTACGATTACATGTACTCTTAATCTGACCTTTCACTAACACATCTATAATTTGATCCAGGAAAGTACGACGTGGTCTTCCCCCCCCCCTGTAATCGCCCCACTCACACTCACTTTGTATACTTGTTTAGTCTCAACCTTTCTTTACTCATTCTTTCCACGTGTCCAAACCACCTCAGCATACACTTTTTTATCTTTGTCACTACTTCTTCATTCACACCACAGCGCTCTCTTATAACACTATTCCTAATTTTATCTTTCAGACTTACACCACACATAATACGAAGAGCTCTCATCTCTACAGCATTTATTCTACTTTCATGTCTACCCTGCCAAATCCAACTTTCACTGCCATACATGAGAGTGGGCACTAATACTCCCTTATGTACAGCTAGGCATCCCTTTTTAGAGACATTCCTACTTTTCATAAAAGCGTACAGTGCCCCATTCACTTTATTACCAGAATTAACTCTTCTTTCAACATCTTCATCATTTTTACCATCACTAGTAAACAGTACACCCAAATATACAAATTCTTTCACCTGTTCCAATCCCTCACCATACATTTATCCTTTTCAAAGACCATTACTTTCGTCTTATTTACATTTACTTTCATACCTTTTCTTTCAAGAGCATCATGCATAGTAGTTACCATCGCCTGTAAGTCTTCAGCTGACGATGCAAGTAAAACCTGATCATCGGCATAAAGAAGACATTTGACGAATAACTCATTCATTCTTAAGCCACATTCATTATTTTTCAAATCTTGCAAACAGCTATCCATAAATAGGTTAAACAGCCACGGTGACGCTACACATCCCTGTCTAACACCTTTATCAATGTTAAACCATTCAGTGTAGGACCCGTTTATCCTTACGCACGCCCTGGAGTCCTTATAAATGGATTTCAGAGCGTGAATAAGATGGCTGTCCACCCCATACATAGACAGTACCGACCACAGTTCATTCCCCCTCACTTTGTCATAAGCCTTCTCCAAATCAATAAATGCGCAAAAGATTTTCTGACCTTTAGCCAAAAATTTCTGCGTCATGCATGTTAAAGAGAAGACTTGATCCGTACAACCCATACCTTTTCGAAAACCCGCTTGTGCATCCCATATTTTCTTGTCAGTTACTTTCACTACTCTTTCAATCAATACTTTCGCATACAGTTTGCCGACAATGCTAAGGAGGCTTATGCCCCTGTAGTTTGCACAATCTTGCCGTGAACCTTTCCCTTTGTAGAGAGGTACGATTACCGCCTGACACCAGTCTATAGGTACTCGGCCGTTAGTCCAGCAAAGATTGAAGAGCTGGTATAGGATGTTAGTTGTAATATCTTCTCCAGCCGTCAGCATTTCAACTGTAATCCTGTCGTATCCTGCAGACTTACCCGCTCTCATACCTTTCAATGCATTTGTAATTTCTATCATAGTTATGCATTCTCCTTCCTCGAGATCTCTTTCATTCACAAATAATAATTTTTGTGGCTCTTCTCTTTCAAATAAGCTTTCAAAGTATTCCTTCCATCGCTCTAGCATACATTCTTCTCCATACACTGTCCTTCCATATTTATCGCTGATCGAGACTAGCTCTGTATTTTGCGCTTTGCCTCGAACCGATCTTATGGACTTCCAGAAAATCTTCGAGTTAGTTTGGAAATCCTTCGACAATCTTCTATCATACTCGTCTTTTTGATCTTCTCTCTTTCTTCTAACAATTTCTTTCACTTCTCTTTTTTTTCTCTTATATTCTTCTTTGGCTATATCTATGTCATCATTCGTTGTTTTCTCCATTCTCTCATTGGCTCTGACAGCAAGCCAATCTACCCAGGCTTTCTTCTTCTCACGAACTGCACTCTGCACATCTTTATCCCACCATATATTCTTCACCTTATTTACCTTCATTCTTCTAGTCACGCCACAGATTTCTGTAGCAACATTTACCACCTGTCCTTTAAAGTCTTCCATAATTCTTCGATACTACAAATATCAGCCGAATGAAAAAACTTTTCCTTTAGTTTACTTTTGTATTTATCTCTAATATACTCATCTTGCAAATTTTCTACTTTTATTCTTTCTAGCACACTTTTCGGGTTATGTATCCGGTTTCGCCACGTTTTCATAAGACCACTTATTCTAGTCATTACTAGAAAGTGGTCTGTATAAATACCAATACCGCGATATACCCTAGTGTCTAGTACTACTATCACAAAATCAATCATACTCTTTCTCACATTCTTTGCTTCAAGTGTATACATATGGATCTTTTTGTGTTCAAACATAGTGTTTGTAACACAAAGATTCCATTCCAAGCACACTTCTAGTAGACTTTGACTATTTTCATTCACGCTTTCATCACCAAACCTTCCTAAAACCTTTTCAAATCCTTCTCTGCTTACTCCTACCCATCTATTAAAATCCCCTAGCAAAATCAACCTTTCATTCAAATTACATAATCTCAAAACATCCCGCAGTTCCGCCCAAAATTTCTATCTTGCATCCTGTTCACATTTATTGTTATGTAATTCCACGTTCACAGGAGCAATATACTCCTACAACAAAAATACGAGTCAGACCTACTTTCATAACATTGAGCCATTCGAGCAGAAAGAAGGAGACCAACTCCCTGACAAGCTCTTCTAGTCATTGGTACCTCGGACCAGTATGCCGTGTAAGGGCCATGACTAGTAATCTCACGTCCCTTTCGCTTCGTCTCATTCACACAGAGAATAACAATCTTTTTATCATCCATCATTTGACATACCTCATTTAATTTCTCATTCATTCCTCCTCCTACATTTAGCGTGGCAAAGCGGCACTCCGTAGAACGCTTTTCGCCCTCTTTGGGAACGAGACGTGAAAGGTTACGAGCCGCATCGCCGTCATTTGAAATTTTAAAATGTTTAGTACATTTCATAGCATTCCAACGAGTATTAGGGTATTAAACGGTCCACCCCCACAGTGCCCTTGTGTGGAAGTAAGATGGAATTTCTGCTGTGCCCTGTGGCCACCAACACATGCACCCTCCGTTTTCGACCAGCTTACCCTCTGGCCGCGAATCCCTCAGCACGGGTCAGTTTACATCTTGGATCGGGGGATATTTTTCGAAGTTTTCCTTCTCCTAGATAGATTGCATATCAGTGCTAATGAGGCCTATCTCCCCGGGTTATATTTCGGTGTTTTCCTTCTCCTAGATGAGTTGCAGCACAATGCTAACGAGGCTCATCTCCCCGGGTTATACTTCGGAGTTTTCCTTCTCCTAGATAGGTTGCAGCCCAATGCTAACGAGGCCTATCTCCTCGGATTATATTTTGGAGTTTTCCTTCTCCTACATAGATTGCAGACTAATGCTAACGAGGCCTATCTCCCCGACTTGGATTGTAATTGAAATAAGGTATAGTATTTTTTTTAAAGTTGACAACTATGGATGTATTTTTTTTATTGGTGACTTTACAAACATATAATTAAAGCAGGCAAATTACATCCAGACACAGAATACTTTGTGGACCAAACAAAGTATTGTCCTGCATAAGCATCAAACCCTTGTCACTGGCACAGAATTGGTATTGGTATCTTAAATATTAGGCCATCTACGCAATCAATAATAGTACAATACAATAACTCTTTATGGCACACCATTTATAAGTACAAGAATATAACAAAAAAAAATATATTATTTACTGCCATACAATCTTAGCAGACTATAGTAGTATGCTAAGAGAGTAAAAAATAATTTGGAAAATCCAAAAGTGCACGCCTCATAACTTTTATATTATTCGTAATCGCGTACTGAGTATATTTAAGAAACCACTGTAACCTTTTGAGAGAAATAAATTATTTTTATTATTATTATTTATTATTCAGTCAATGCTATAAATCAAAATAAAAGAAAAAATTACTTTGAAATTTCGTGCCATTCTCGACGTAGTGCTAAACATAGCTGTATAGGCTGTATGGGATATCTTTCCTTAGCCTGTCCGAATGGACTAACAAAAAATGTAAACGAACCCAATTTTCATAAGTTTACATACACTAATGACGACGGGCAGTTTTTTAGTAATTGCAATTAAATGACAAAGAATTACGAAGCCATTTTCGAAAGGAAACAGTGCGATGCGGTTATGAAGCTTTCAATAAAAGAAAAATTTCGATACATTCATTTTTACGGTCGTGAGAATGCCAGATGCTTATGGTAACATCCGGACGTCCTCGAATATTTTTTTAATTAACTTTTTTCTTACTTTAAACAAAGTAATTGCTTTTTAAAAATATCATATACGTTGAGACTAATGTTTTTTCTTGACATATGTATGATAATATTATCCTATAAGTGCATTGTGAGAAAAATACAATCATTTTTAAGGGAATGCTCCGATGGTTCGGACATGTGGAAAGAATGCCGAACGAACGTCTGGTTAAGAAGATATACAATGCGAAAGTGGAAGGATGTAGGTACCGAGGGAGACCGAGACTAACCTACCTAGACCAGATCGGTCAGGTACTGAAGGAAGGTGGAGTCAAGAGTCTCCGAAACCGGCGAGCGTGTATGAAGAGAATTATGAATGTTGAGGAAGCGAGTGAAGTATGCAGAGATAGAGTTCTCTGGCACTCGGTTCTCTCTGCCTACCCTGCAAGGGATATGGCGTGATGATATGTATGTATGTATGTATTTTTATGTTTGAAAAGTGCTTGATTTTCATACATCGAGAGTAGAGCAAGACCTCAACACTTCGCTTATGAGGCGTGCAATATTAATAAAATTCAATTTGTCCACCATTAAAATTGTAAATTTTTCCAAACTTAAATTGCTCTGTTCACGTGACAGACAGCTTGACATGGTTTTATTTCGAGCTATTGAGGCCTATAGAGATTTTCTGGTAGCATTCCTTAATCATCTCATATAACAAGAGTCTTAAGAAACGCTAGAAAAAATAAGCAATACTATTGTTAGATTTTTTCTTACTAAATTTTTGAAAAAATGAAAAATACAACATAAGATATAAAGCCTCAATTGTTCTAAATAATTATACTCGCAATAAGAACAATCGTTTGTGGTTTGCACTACTAGTTGTTCTGTATGGGCATCGAACCCTTGTGGGTTCAGAAGTTATGTTGTCATCAGAGACAAGGGATCAGTATTTAGACCACCCCCCACCATCTGTGTAGTCAAATTCATTTCCATACAGATTTTTTTAAAGTGTTTAATGATCATATATAATAAAAAGTAAAATTCAACTGTATAATATAAAGGGCATGCTCCGATGGTTCGGACATGTGGAAAGAATGCCGAACGAACGTCTGGTTAAGAAGATATACAATGCGAAAGTGGAAGGATGTAGGTACCAGGGGAGAGCGAGACTAACCTATCTAGACCAGATTGGTTACGTACTGAAGGAAGGTGGAGTCAAGAGTCTCCGGAACCGGTGAGCGTGTATTAAGAGAATTATGAATGTTGAGGAAGTGAGTGAAGTATGCAAGGATAGAGTTCTCTGGCACTCTGTTCTCTCTGCCTACCCTGCAAGGGATATGGCGTGATGATATGTATGTATAATGATCATTATTAACAAAATAGATGGCTGTCTGTAAAGTTGGTCTACAGACAATAATTTTATATGATAACGTTATAAGAAAACAATGATGAAAAAGTGCATACTTGTAGTATTGAACAAACATAAACAATGGAAACCACATTAAATTTTCACTTCACCTTATAAACAGTTGGCAAAAGCGTTCACGTCAAATTCTTAAAATGCAAGAACGCTTAGGCCGATCGTGCTTCCCTATCGCTCGTTCCGCACTCTCGCTTGCACGCTCGGCTCAAGCGGAACGTGACCCTTTTGCAACCGGCTTTCATCGTCTTATAAAAGGTTATCACGTCAAAAAAAAAATGCTGAACTTTATCGGGTTGAGAGCCCTCAGCGCTCACCCACAGTCCGAGTAAAGTTGTCATCGCCATCTGAGGCTAACAACTAAGACACACAAAAAAAATAGAATGAGCTGTAGAGTTTTACAATTTTTACTCTTTACAGCACGTGGCATTGATATGACAGTGGAAGAAGTGGCCGGCCTCTCCACATGCAAATACTCAGAGAAGGTACAATCATTGAAACTCAATCAAGGTGACCTGGCATTCCTGAAGGGACTGAGGAGAAGAATTAAAAATAGAGTAAGTTTTTTTTTTCATGTGTATTAAGTACGTACGTTAATCCGTGTGGTGATGGAGTAAGAATAGAATTTGCCACCCCTATTTTACCAGTGGGTGATCGTAAGAGACGTCTAAGGGATATAAAATGCATATAACATCTATGCAAGAGAAGGTAAATTTGAAACAAAACCCTATATCAACTGACCAGCGGGGTATAGTAGGTTAATTTCCCTCCCATTATAGAGGAGGCTTGAACCCAGTGGGACATATGAGATGATGAGGATGATGTACTTACTAGGTTAATCAAGGTTTGCTTGAATGTTAGGCCTCACCTGACTTCTTACAATGTTACAATCCTTACTAACATTATAAATGCAAAAATAACTCTGTCTGTCGCTCTTTCACGCCAAAACTACTGAACTGATCTAAATTAAATTTGGTACACAGATAGTCTAGAACCTGATAAAGGATACTTTTTAATGCGAAAAAAAGAGTTGTAAAGGGGGATTAAAAGTTGTAAGGAAGTATCGTCATTTTTAAAGCCAGAAGCTTGAAATATTTTTTTAGGCTATTGATTTAATATAAATATAAATAAATAAACGTGAAACATGACATAGATAGACAAGGAGTGGCCATAGAGATGACGTCTGATAGGGTTGTATGGAAGAAGAAGACATATTGCCTCTACCCCAAATAGATTGGGATAAGAGCAAGTTGATGATGATGATGATTAAATATAAATAAATATGACATTAAAATTTTGTAAAAAAAACTACCCTTAAGGGTGTAAAATAAAAATAGGGAAATTTTATATGGAAATTTAAGGTTATTTTTGAAGCTAGAATGACGAAACATTTTTCTATTTGGATTTTGATTAGATGTAAATAAAAATGGCTACTTTTATCACGGTAATGTGTTCCCTTGGGATAATAGTTCAAATTTAAAAAAGTAACCTTTTACGCGGGCGAAGCCGCGGTCAGAAGCTAGTTGGTACATATGTCTGGTTACTATTGTACCATTAACTACAAACACTTAAGTATATTGTGTTTTGTGTTTCAATATCATCATCATCACAGGCCATAAATGTCCCACTGTTGGGCTCAGGCCTCCTCCGTAATGGGAGCGATATTAACCTACCATACCCCGCTGGTCAGACGTGTTGGTATAGGGTTTTGTTTAGAGTTTTCCTTCTCTCGCATAGATGTTATATGCGTTTCATATCACTTAGTCGTCTCGTACGATCACCCACGGGTAAGATATGGGTTGGTGAATAGTATTCTTACTCCGTCACCACACGGGACGGTGTTTCAATATAATTCTTCTTCAATTTCAATTATTACCACGCTGTTGACAGTTCTCTGTCTGAAGCCGCGGGCCGGTCCGTCCGGGGTATTACCACACTGAGCAGAAGATTGAGGTATGAGTAATGGCCATGTGCTATTGCGCTTCGTTCGGTGAGCGAGAGAGCTGGCAGCCCAATTGGGTAGGTTTGGGGTTTATATTGTTAGGCAGCGCCCTAGTTGTGCCTCCGATATTGCAAAGGTCTATGAGCACCAGTGACACTTACCATCTGGTGTGCTGCTCGTTTGCACTACTAGCAATAAAAAAAAATTACTTGTCGCCGCAATACATACTCTTCTTTCACTTCCACGTCTAGGGCCATTCATAAATTATGTAAGGCGCTTAAGGGGGTTCACTGAATATTATAACTTCTTACTATAGGCAGGGGGGTAGTGAACCTGACATTACGTAAGATATTAAATTGAAAATTACTAATTTTAGTCAAAATTGTGATGAGTTAATGATACTTGTAGTAAGAAGATTGTAATAAAATATATTTTCAGAATAAACGTAGTTATATTTGATCAATAGGGTCTTTTCTTGCAAAAATTCTTATTAAAGGGCGAGGGGGAGTAGTTGCAATCTTATGATTTCCCACGGTAGTTGGCCAAATCATTCTTCAAAATCCCTTACGTAATTTATTAACAGCCCTTATGGCAAAAGATTTGACAATATTTTATGAACGCCTACCTTTTTTAGGGTTCCTTACACAAAGGGTAAAACGGGACCCTATTACTAAGATTCCGCTGTCTGGTCGTCAGTCTGTCACCAGGCTGTATCTCATGAATCGTGATAGATAGACAGTTGAAATTTTCACAGATGATGTAATTCTGTTGCCGCTATAACAACATATATTAAAAAACAGAATAAAATAAATATTTAAGGGGGCTCCCATACAATAAACGTTACTTTTTCCGTTTTTATAGATAATAGCTTCTGCCCGCGGCTTCGCCCGCATTAAAAGTTACTTTCCTAAAGTTTTTCATCCCCTATTTTTATTTTACCCCTTAAGAGTAAGTTTTTACGAAATTTAATGTAATATTTATTTATATCTAATCAATAGCCTAAAAATAAGCTTCAAGCTTCTGGCTTTAAATCTGACAATACTTCCTTACAACTTTTCATCCCTATTTACAACCCCTTTTTTGCATTAAAAAGTAGCCTATGTCCTTTGTCAGGCTCTAGACCATCTGTGTACCAAATTTCATTTAGATCGGTTCATTAGTTTTGGCATGAAAAAGCGACAGACAGACAGAGTTACTTTCGCATTTATAATATTAGTAAGGATGACGGGCGCGAATCCAACTCGCACTTGGCCGGTTTTTATTTTATCCTTGTTAACGTTGTGGAAATGCATTTACGCACTAGCCATATACCGGTGACAATTAGAAAGGATTTGTGTGAAACTCAGCCTCTATTTCGAGACTGGAATACCCACTAAAACCACAGTGGCCCCTTCCGCGCTCTTACGGCGTATCGGCGAGATTGTTTGATGACATACAATCCTCGATACACCAACACATAGCGGTCTGGCCCGAGATTGTTTGATGACATACAATCCTCGATACACCAACACATAGCGGTCTGGCCGCGCTCCGCCGTCATTCAGGGCCAGTGGAATCAGGGGTGCATATTGGCGCCTCTGGCTCCCTGGCCGCCGCCGTCGGAGCGAGTGAGCGGACGCAAGCGCCTTGCATTCTCGCTCCGTGGCCAAAGGACCTCGTCATGACGGCTTCACAAAATGAAGCCATCAACGATCAGCACCTGTCGCTACTGAGCATCTTGAAGATGATGGCCGGCAACGACAGGCTCATCCAAAATTCCGATGACCGGTCGCCTGCCTGACGTTAACGTATTCTAATTTATGTACGCGAATGTGGAAGGATGTAGGTACCGGGGGAGACCGAGACTAACCTACCCAGACCAGATTGGTAACGTACTGAAGGAAGGTGGAGTCAAGAATCTCCGAAACCGGCGAGCGTGTATGAAGAGAATTGTGAATGTTGAGGAAGCGAGTGAAGTATGCAAGGATAGAGTTCTCTGGCACTCTGTTCTCTCTGCTTAGCCTGCAAGGGATATGGCGTGAAGATATGTATGTAATTTATGTATTTAACATTGCTATTTAAGCAATGCTGTCCATCTAGAACTTAAGGTTTAAGGCAAAATGGCTTTCGAGTTTAAGACTTCAAATTTATATATCTGATGAATGGAACACAACACGTCAGCAACACTTCCTTTCACATGGAAGGCTAAAAAACCACCTTAAGAGCAAACAGAACAATTATAATCAAACTATTCCTAGCTACTCTTTACTTATTTGTATCTTAGAATATACACTTAAAAGAGAAAGGGTGAAAACATGCCTGGAAACGCTTCCGAATCATTCATTATTCTCCTACTCTTCCAAATTACTTGTGGTCGATACAATATGTACTCTTCTTTCATAGTACATATTGTAAAAGTTATTGGCAATAGTTTTATGACCGGCCACATGCCAGACGTGTACACTACTAGAGAATGAAGAATGAAATTGTTGACCAAACGGCATCAGATGGAGTTGGCCCAGGTCGTTATAAGGCTCTTAGTCGTCTTCTACGTCATCCAAGAGAAAAGTAAGGGTTGGTAGTATTCTTAGCCGCTACCACACAGCTTGTGAATATAGACTGGTATTTATATTAAGTGTCTATTTAATAAACAAAATATTTTCCGGTGGACAATGAGAAATATGAGCGCGGCCAACCGCATTGCGTCTTGAATTACTGAATGTGAGACCGCAAACGTGTAGCTAGCCGCTACCTTACTTTATATTTGAATATCTCGATGACCTAGCTTACCTCGTTATTTTCTTTTTAATGTCTTTTGGAATATATATTTAGATGTTATAAAAATAATTAATAAAATAATTCAAAAAATTACCTATATCCAAATTAAAAATATGTAGCAATACATAACGCAGTGCTTGTCCCAACATTACTGTATGGAAGCGAGAGTTGGGTATGCAGAAAAGAGTATGAAAGTAAAATTAATGCGGTCGAAATGCGATCTCTACGGAAAATCTGTGGAGTTAGGTTGATCGATCGCATTCGTAACGACGACGTAAGAGAGCGAGTAGGTATGAAAGAGAGTATTGGTGTAAAGATGCGAAAGGGAATGCTCCGATGGTTCGGACATGTGGAAAGAATGCCGAACGAACGTTTGGTTATATTTGAACTATTGGGTTCGCAGGGCATCACACTGGAGCTATTTCTTATTACATATGTTGTACCATTTTTTGTATAAAAAAATTTTAAAAGAAAAAATTATAGACTAACCCGCTGAGTTTCTTGCCGGATCTTCTCAGTAGTGGTCTACTTCCGATCCGGTGGTAGTTAATTGAATTAATATAATATGTTAAAAATGACAATATGTAAGTGCCCTCGCAGGGCCTATGCATAATAAATGAATTTGAATTTGTTAAGAAGATATACAATGCGAAAGTGGAAGGATGTAGGTACCGAGGAAGACCGAGACTAACCTACCTAGACCAGATTGGTCATGTACTGAAGGAAGGTGGAGTCAAGAGTCTCCGAAACCGGCGAGCGTGTATGAAGAGAATTATGAATGTTGAGGAAGCCAGTGAAGTATGCAAGGATAGAGTTCTCTGGCACTCTGTTCTCTCTGCCTACCCTGCAAGGGATATGGCGTGATGATATGTATGTATGTAAAAAACAAATATTAAAATAATTCAAAAAAATACCTATATAAAAAAGGGGAACGCAGCGTACCAGAGCTTTCTGGATAAGACTGCTCGATTTCGCAACTGAGTTATGTTATCTCAATGATTCGTATTAATATTATAAATGTGAAAGGTATGAAGATGTCTGGATGTTTGTTACTCAATCACGCGTAAACCATCAACATCGATAGACCATTTTCTGGATTATACATAGGATACTTTTTATCCCGGTAACATGTTCCTTTGGGATAGTAGATAGTTTATTTTTGGCAAAGTTACTTTTTACGCGGGCAGAAGCTAGTATTTATTTTTTGCAAACTATGGTCCGTTTATGCGTCCAGTCGCACGCCGTCCATTCCGTCGCTACGGACGGACGTGTGACCCCATAACCCACCGTATCATATCACCATTAAGTCGGCCACTGGTACCGTATCCTTGACATCCGTGGCCAGCCCGGCGGTTACCCTTTCGGGTACCATACTACGTCGACGCCCTCATGCGGTCAGCCTCTCTACAGATGACGATTCTCCGGTCCAATCACCCGAGAAGCTAGTATTCTAATAGTTTTCAGCCAACGAAAAAATGTACGAAAGGAACTTTGGGACATTTTACCGGAGTATGGTATTAACGGTAAACTGCTGCAGGCTGTGCAATCCAGTTACATGGGCTGTAGAGCCTGTGTGCGGCTGGATGATGGAATGTCGCCTTGGTTTGACGTCAATATTGGCGTTAAGCAGGGCTGCGTTCTATCAGCCAGGCTGTTTATCATATATCTAGATAAATGTCTCCAAAGGTTGAACGATATGAATGTGGGAGTCCAGATGGGTGACTCAGTGGTCTCTGCTCTGCTTTATGCAGATGATGCAGTCCTGCTGGCACAGTCAGCGACTGACCTGCAGACCCTAGTCGACACAATGACAGAAGATTGTAAGAAAAGGGGTCTACGCGTGAATGTGAGCAAAACCAAAATAATGGTCTTTGAAAGAGATGAAGCCAGAACAGATGTAAGAGTAACAATAGGTAATGATGTACTAGAGCAAGTGAATGAATTTGTATATCTTGGATGTGGATTTAGCCGAGATGGAAGGTACACCACTGATATAGAGCGAAGAGTGAATGCGGGAAATAGAGTGAACGGAGCGTTGGGGCAACTTCTCGGTAGCCACCACCTCAGCCAGAAGGCACGTGTAGCAATACATAACGCAGTGCTTGTCCCAACATTACTACACTACTGGAAAAAATTAAGGGATCAATGAAAAAGTCCAAATTTTTGGGCAATTTTCAACAGGCCGTAATTTCGAGAGAAATGGTCGTACAGGAAATTAAAAAAAAGGAAATTGTAGCTCCAAGTGTCTAGTTTTTGGATTAGAACTTTAAAATTATTTAACCTCCGCGGTTTTCGAGTAATCATAGAAAAACCAGCAACAAAAAAATTTTCAAATTTTTTTTAGTTTTTTTTTTTGGTCTATGGGCGTGGAAAATTTTTTTTAAGCTTAACCACTATAAGGATCGGATATTTCGTTCATTTAGCTTTAATTTCGTTTTTTTATACACCTTGATAAGTCCACTTTCCGCCGAGATATCGGTCTTCAAATGGAAAAGGATCCTTTTGTCTTTGATTATCGATATCTCAGCAACCAATGATTGCACAGAAAGTTGAAGGTGGGTTTCAAGAACTTGAATGAATTCTCCTTAACCAATAGCCATTGTTTTTCCGAAAAAAAAATTTTTCTTTTTGTTACATGAATTTGAAAATGCAACAAAAAAGGGCTTTTGTTGGTTTTTTGGATAATCAAGCGCTAGATCGAAAATATTGAGGAAACCACTAATGTTAAGTGTGCCTCTTACAGTTCAATATGTCTACAAAAACCCTACAAAAAATCAAATTAATCCAGCCAGTTGTTTTTTGTTTCACTCGATCGAATTTTTGAAAAAATTAAAGGATCACGTTTTTTTTCTCTGAAAAGCTCATAATTTTTAAAAATGAGAAAAAAATGGTTTTTCTGAGCTTTTTCCACATTTTTGCTTCAGAAAGTGCTTAAATTGAAAAAAATAAATTTAAAAAAAAAAATGAAAAAAAAAAAAAAATTTTTTTGAAACAATTTAAGGAAATTCAAGAAACCATTGCCCAATCATTTTTAACGCGTTTCCGCAGCTGTATTCCTTGATTCTACTGATCTCTTTTTAATTAAATTAAAAAAAAAAGTTAATACCCCCAATCGAATTTCGATCTTTTTTACACGCTTTTCGCAGATTGTTTTTTCTTACTTTTCATGAATCCTTAGCAAATCGCTTAATTCGACTGTTTTTTTTTTGAAAATTAATCCCTTTGCTCTAAAAGAATTTTTTTTTAATTTTTTTGGTCAAAATTGAAAATTTCTTACTTTTTTAATTTTCAATCATGGTTAGACGACATTTGTCAGAGGTGGAAGTTGCTCGGTTAGTAACTCTTATTGACGAAGGTTACAGTCAACATGCAGTTGCTGCCCGGATGGGTGTAAGTCAATCCGTCGTATCTCGAGCTTATGCCAGATACCAAGAGACGAACCAATACAATCGTCGCCCCGGACAAGGTCGCCATCGAGTTACTCATGCCCGCGATGATCGGGCAATTGTTAGAGAAGTTCGACGACAACCTTTCGTCAATGCGAATATTGTTGCTTGAAACTTCCCTAATCGCAGACAACAGCAACAACAACAGCAACAGCGACGACGGCATCGAGTGCGAAACATTTGCTCTCGAACAGTCATCAATCGTTTTCGTGAAACTGGGTTACAAGCACGACACCCTAATCGTGTACCCCTGCTGACAGCGAGACATCGTCGAGCTCGTTTAACGTATGCTAACGCTCATCGGAATTGGACCTTGAGGCAATGGACGAATGTTTTGTTCACTGACGAGTCTCATTTCAATCTGCATGGTAACGATCGACGCCCTCTCGTTTGGCGCCGTCGTGGAGAACGTTTTCGCCAGAACTTTGTCCGTCCAGTCGTTGCCTACGGCGGTGGATCAGTCATGGTGTGGGGCGGCGTTTCACGAAATTGGAGAACACCTTTGGTAATTGTACGCGAAATTTGACAATTGAAATTTGACAGCTAGGCGCTACATCGACCAAATTTTAAGACCCATTGTTCTGCGCAGACGAGAACATCTGAGGTCGTTCATATTGATGCAAGATAACGCACGTCCACACACAGCCAACATTACCAGGCGCTTCTTTGAGCGGCATGACATCACATTGTTGCAACACCCAGCAATGAGTCCAGACCTCAACCCCATAGAGCACGTTTGGGACATAATGGGGCGACGGTTGCGCAGAGAGTATCCAAATTTGCAGAACTTAGCTGCCTTGGAGCGCGCGCTTCAGCAAATTTGGAATACCATTCCGCAGTCTCGAATTACCGTCTGCATTAACATGGCTGAAAGAATAAGAGCCGTTATTGAAAACAGGGGTGGTAATACCCGGTATTAAATTGACAAAAATCCTCAGAGAATGAGTTTGGAGTCATTAAATACCGCGTAACTGACGAGCCACCGGGTCTCAATTCTCTTGAAGGACCATACACAACACACACACCCACACACACAAAAGCGTAAATCCGACCGCGCAACCTCCACGTGGTACGCTTTGGATAACGCTAATGCCGGCGGTAATTATTCTCTTAAACTTTTCAAGACCAAAAAATTCGATAATTTTTTTTTTTTTTAAATTCATTTTTGTTTTCAATTTAAGCACTTTCTGAAGCAAAAATGTGGAAAAAGCTCAGAAAAACCATTTTTTCTCATTTTTAAAAATTATGAGCTTTTCAGAGCAAAAAACGTGATCCTTTAATTTTTTCAAAAATTCGATCGAGTGAAACAAAAAAACAACTGGCTGGATTAATTTGATTTTTTGTAGGATTTTTGTAGACATATTGAACTGTAAGAGGCACACTTAACATTAGTGGTTTCCTCAATATTTTCGATCTAGCGCTTGATTATCCAAAAAACCAACAAAAGCCCTTTTTTTGTTGCATTTTCAAATTCATGTAACAAAAAGAAAAAAAATTTTTTTCGGAAAAGCAATGGCTATTGGTTAAGGAGAATTCATTCAAGTTCTTGAAACCCACCTTCAACTTTCTGTGCAATCATTGGTTGCTGAGATATCGATAATCAAAGACAAAAGGATCCTTTTCCATTTGAAGACCGATATCTCGGCGGAAAGTGGACGTATCAAGGTGCATAAAATAACTAAATTAAAGCTAAATGAACGAAGTATCCGATCCTTATAGTGGTTAAGCTTAAAATTTTTTTTCCACGCCCATAGACCAAAAAAAAAACTAAAAAAATTTTGAAAATTTTTTTGTTGCTGGTTTTTCTACGATTACTCGAAAACCGCGGAGGTTAAAAAATTTTAAAGTTCTAATCCAAAAACTAGACGCTTGGAGCTACAATTTCGTTTTTTTTAATTTCCTGTATGACCATTTCTCTCGAAATTACGGCCTGTTGAAAATTGCCCAAAAATTTGGAATTTTTCATTGATCCCTTAATTTTTTCCAGTAGTGTATATGGAAGCGAGAGTTGGGTATGCAGAAAAGAGTATGAAAGTAAAATTAATGCGGTCGAAATGCGATCTCTTCGGAAAATCTGTGGAGTTAGGCTGACCGATCGCATTCGTAACGACGACGTAAGAGAGCGAGTAGGTATGAAAGAGAGTATTGGTGTAAAGATGCGAAAGGGAATGCTCCGATGGTTCGGACATGTGGAAAGAATGCCGAACGAACGTCTGGTTAAGAAGATATACAATGCGAAAGTGGAAGGATGTAGGTACCGAGGGAGACCGAGACTAACCTACCTAGACCAGATCGGTCAGGTACTGAAGGAAGGTGGAGTCAAGAGTCTCCGAAACCGGCGAGCGTGTATGAAGAGAATTATGAATGTTGAGGAAGCGAGTGAAGTATGCAGAGATAGAGTTCTCTGGCACTCTGTTCTCTCTGCCTACCCTGCAAGGGATATGGCGTGATGGTATTATTAAACTCGCCTTGAACGTTTCACTTTTGTCTTATAGTCTACCTCTGATATAGAGAATGACCGTTGGTCACACACACCACATACTCTCCCAAACATCGGAGATTATGCGCGCATATTTGAAGTGAAAACTTCTTTTGGCGCACCGCACACAGATTTTTTCGTAGGCTGTAAGTGAGGCTGATCCGTCACGCTCTGAGGTGAAAGGCTCGATCGGGTGAACTCGGGACCGCCGAGTGTACCCGAGCGATAAAGATACAGTCGGCTGCTCTTCACTGCTGTTTCACTGTCTTTACTATACTCAATTTATATGTAATAATTGTTATTATTAATTATTATCAATTATTCAATAGGTTTTATTTAATAGTTTTAGTAGTTAATTTTTGATGGCTGACTATAGTATAGTCCCGCTTATTCATACTCCCTGGGGACACGCTTTTTTTTACCCGACTGCAAAGGAGTGGTATTGTGTTTAACAGTCTATGTATGTATGTATGTTTGTATGTTCCTTTGAAGCACTATATATACCAAACGCCTGGGCCGATTTTTATGATTCGCACGTCAATCGATTCCTCTTAATCCGGCGAGTGTCACTAAAGATATGACGTTATTGAAAATTCAATATGGCGACTACTGGACGCCATATTGTGAAAATAAAAAAATTAAAGTCAACAAACTATATCGAGTGGGGTATCGTTAAATAGGTATTTAAAAATCATTTTTAGTTTTCTCACAACATTTTTCGATTTGACTGGCCGTTTAGGATCTATATCGATTTAAAGTTTAGTAACAACCTTTCTCACATATAGGTTTTTTAGACAGTAGAAATTTACGATGAAAAGACGAAAAATTCATATAACTGAATGTGGATGGAGATATACTGAAGTATCTAGTAGGGATATTGTCCAATATACCATAGGTAGTCCTACCTAAAGTATCTAATGTCTGACGCGGTCGCCCATCTCCAATTTCTAACGATTTAGTACTCAACTTCAGTCGACAAACTATATATAATTAGGTACTTACCTACTTATTAATAAATAAGATAACTATAGCTACCTAGGTATTTATAACTAAAAAGTCTAATTTATAAAATCCGATTACGAAATGAAAAATGATGTCGCAAGCGGGATTCGAACCCGCGCCTATTGGGATTCCGGCCCAATCGTGCTGCCACTACACCACCAAGACTAATTGTAGGACATGCAAATTTCACTTCGTATTATATTTACGTCTTAAGGTGACGGTATGCTATCTACCCGACAATGTTTACACATTGTTATAGGCTTAATACTTCAAACTTTACAGTTAGAATTGTATTAAACGATGACACAACCTTGTTATTTAAAATACTGTGTAAACATTGTCGGGTAGATAGCATACCGTCACCTTAAGACGTAAATATAATACGAAGTGAAATTTGCATGTCCTACAATTAGTCTTGGTGGTGTAGTGGCAGCACGATTGGGCCGGAATCCCAATAGGCGCGGGTTCGAATCCCGCTTGCGACATCATTTTTCATTTCGTAATCGGATTTTATAAAAAGTCTAAAATAAAAAAAATGATTAAAAAAATAAAAAACCCGACTGCGTAAAAAGTCACCAAAACTACGTACATAATAAAAAAAACTGAAAGGAAAAAAACAAGCACTTAGATGTCCGGTGGTCTAGAATTCCATAATATATTATTGAATAAATACTATTGCAGAAAATGAAATATATTTTAATAATAGAACATGACAATTGAACAGTCGGGATCCTTTATTCGACAGCAAATCTAATTTTTCAATGGATCCCGACTCTTCAGTTGTCATGTTCTATTATTAAAATATATTTCATTTTCTGCAATAGTATTTATTCCATAATATATTATGGAATTCTAGACCACCGGACATCTAAGTGCTTGTTTTTTTCCTTTCAGTTTTTTTTATTATGTACGTAATTTTGGTGACTTTTTTTTATTTTTTTATTTGTTTTTTGGAGTTTACTACTTAAGAATCGATTTTCATATAAGGCGCCCAGTATGAGAAAAATTTGAGTAGTAAAATCTAGTGATCGAATGACCTCGTTACGTTTTTGGTGCGCAACCTATTCTGTGCACCTTACACCTTCCGACGTGAGATAATTTAGTCAAATGAGCTTTTTTGCGCCTGTTTTGATAATCGTACTTAAGGAGTAAACTCCAGTCGTGCGTCGGAGCTGAACCACACTTTTTTTTCATAGATTTAAGTTTTCACTTCTGTCGGTTTTTAACATAGCCCTATGTATTAAGGAAACAATCCTTGTATTCTGGTGTGACTTTACAAACATATATATAATCAACGCAGACAAATTACATCACAGACTCGGAAGAATACTGTGGTTCGCACAAAGTATTGTCTTGAGTGTGAATCTAATCCATGACATTTGGCGAGGTAGCACGGTATCGTAGCCGTCATATTATATCCCTTAGTCATCTTTTACAACACGTGCAAAATAGGGGGTAGTTAATTAAATTCTTATCCCATCCATAATTCCATATCTTCCATACATCAGTACCTCATCATCATCATCATCACAGCCCATAAATGTCTCACTGTTGGGCTCGGGCCTCCTCTGTAATGGAAGGGAAATTAACCTACTAAACCGCGCTGGTCAGACGTGTTGGTATAGGGTTTTGTTTCGAGTTTCCCTTCTCTCGCATAGATGTTATATGCGTTTTATATCCCTTAGTCGTCTCCTACGATCACCCACAGGTATGATAGGGGGTGGTTAATAGTATTCTTACTCCGTCACCACACGGAGAATTGGTAAGTGCCTACGGTTTAAATAAAATAGGTCATACTTTTTATCGACAGCTAGCGTCGCAGAACAGTCGTCGTCGCAGTGTGGAGCACTTACGGCGGTTAGCACGCGAACTGCGAGCGGTTAGAGCATGCCGGGATGACACCCTAACTGAAAGAAGTGCTTTACTCGCACAAAGAGACACCGTTAGAGACAAATGTATTCGATTAAGAAGATATATTGTACAGGTATGTCTTTTCTTTCGCTGCTAAATAGAAACATTCTGGTCTGGTTTCTTCATCGTCATGTTCTCAATTACTTGTATATACATACATATCATCACGCCATATCCCTTGCAGGGTAGGCAGAGAGAACAGAGTGCCCGAAAACCCTATCCTTGCATACCTCACTCGCTTCCTCAACATTCATAATTCTCTTCATACACGCTCGCCGGTTTCGGAGACTCTTGACTCCACTTTCCTTCAGTTACTTCTTCTTACGTCGTACATATTGTAAAAGTTTTGGCAATAGTGTCATGACCGGCTGCTTCTTTTTCTGGTTTGGACACACCTCACTTCGACGGAACGGCACCGAGTGGGTCCATAATCCTACTGTGTTCACTCCTCATCACTATTGGGCTGGCCAATGGTACCGATTCCTTGATGTCCGTAGTCAACCCAGAAAGGGGCACTATCTAACGCCAACTCCCCTTTTGTTTTTTTTTTTGCGTTGGACTATGGATGCGTCTCGCCCCGCCAAATCGGTCCGGCGTGACGCAAGAGGCGGCGCGTGACCCCATAGACCCACCATGCAACTCCTCTCTTCGCTGTGCGAGCGGGCCACCGGTACCCGATTTTTATCTTCGGTGGGCCAACGTCAACTTTCCTTAGGAATGTAATTATCAGATGAAATTTGCATAGATCGATATAAAACTCTTGGTCTTCTTTTACGATATCCACTAGTAAGGGTTGGTAGTATTCGTAGCCACTACATCACACAGCACTGTCCATTACCTTCATTATATTTAAGGGAATTATAGCTTCATCATCATCATTCTCCTACTCTTATCCCAATTACTTGGGGTCGATACAATATGTACTCTTCTTTCATAGTACATATTGAAAAAGTTATTGGCAATAGTTTTATGAGCGGCCGCCTGCCAGACGTCAACCCTCCTTGGGAATGTAATTGTTGACCAAACGGCATCAGATATAGTTGGCCCAGGTCGATATAAAGCTCTTAGTCGTCTTTTACGACATCCACGAGCAAAGTAAGGGTTGGTATTCTTGCCTCCACTACATAGCTTGCGGAGACAGGGCCTGCTTTACCTATAGTGCAGAGAGTGCGGTGCACCCGGGCGCCGGGTGTTAGGGGGCGCCCCATCGGGTGCCTAACTATCTATAGTCATAGTGGTTGCGTTATTTGACAGGTTTGGGTAGGTTGCTTTGTCGCCATGCTCACTGTTACTTCATAATGCGATCGCGTTTACCTGATTTTGTGTCAAAAACTTTCAATCTATTCTATTTTTTTCACGAATTTTAATACAAGAGGGCGCCAGGTAATTGATTGCACTCGGGCGCTGCATGTGCCAGAGCCGCTCCTGGGCGGAGACCACGGACTGCGATAAGCCAAGATTCTGGCATACCTCTATTACTTCATTCACACTGTTCAGTCTTCTTGCTTACTTTATATTTACTGGTATACTTAAAATTATTCGTGCTAGGACCACGTTGTTGACAGTTCTCTGTCTACAGCCGCGTGCCGGTCTTTCCGGGATAGTACCACACTCTCGCAGAAGATCGACGTCTGAGTAATGGTAATGGTCTGTTGACTCTGTTGTGCTTCGTTCGGTGAGTGGCAGAGCCAGCAGCTTTGGGTGGGTTTGGAGTTTGTATTGGTAGACAGCGACCAAGCTATTGGTATTGCAAAGGTAGCGGCATAACACTTGTTATCAGGTGCGCTGCTTGCTCGTTTGCCACCATAAGTAATAAAATAAAAACCACCCGGTACCTACATCCTTCCACTTTCGCATTGTATATCTTCTTAACCAGACGTTCGTTCGGCATTCTTTCCACATATCCGAAGAGTGAAGAAGAAAAGAAGAATTCATGAAGAAGTATTATAAAATTAAATAAAATGTTAATTGATGTCGCAAGCGGGATTCGAACCCGCGCCTATTGGGATTCCAGCCCAATCGTGCTGTTCGTAATCGGATTTTATAAATAATTAAGCATATTAAATGCTAAATTTCAGTAATTTAAATAACAAGGTTGTGTCATCGTTTAATACAATTCTAACTGGAAAAAGTTTGAAGTATTAAGCCTATAACAATGTGTAAACATTGTCGGGTAGATAGCATACCGTCACCTTAAGACGTAAATATAATACTAAGTGAAATTTGCATGTCCTACAATTAGTCGCGGTGGTGTAGTGGCAGCACGATTGGGCCGGAATCCCAATAGGCGCGGGTTCGAATCCCGCTTGCGACATCATTTTTCATTTCGTAATCGGATTTTATAAATAATTAAGCATATTAAATGCTAAATTTCAGTAATTTAAAAAATGTTAATTGATTTCAGATTTTACAAGATCGCTCGGACATTTCGGAAATTCCATTCATAGATGTTGAAAGAACACAGATTGAATCTCAAAAACCATCAGCCAAAATTATTACAGTCACAGAAACAAAGACGCCATTATTGCCCGAATGTTTCGAAACGTCAAACAAATTATTACAAAAATCGGATAAAAAAATATTTGAACAATCGGACAAAGAATTATTTGAACATTCGGACAATCAAATATTTGAACATTCGGACAAAGAGATATTTGAATGTCGTATTGACAAACTCGTGCAGAAAAGTGTTAATCACATATTCAAAAGTGATTCGGAAAAGAAGAAAGTTTTCGCTAAAACGGTTTTCATTTCGAATGAAAAATTAAGTTCGGATATTAAATCTATGGTTTTGTGTGAGAGTGAGATGAAAATAGTTGAGAGTGACAACGGTGTGTTGAATTTGTCTTTGAAGGAGGGTAGACGAAAAAGTCATGGGAGGAAGCAACTGGCGCCTAGGAGAATCGCCTATATGTACGGTGATTGTAATGGTAAGTCATATAATCCTGGTTTTTTATCAATTACTTGTGGATTAGGCATGTACTCTTCTGCTATTGGTTTTTTTTTTTTTTTTTTTTTTTTGGATATTAATAGAATTGACGTTGGTGCACTTAATAGTATTTTGGCTGAACCTACATCAGAAGCAGCACAGCAAATATACCAGTTGGTATCAGCAGCTCTATTTCAATCTCCACCATGACAGTTATTTGAAGATGTTTGTCAGATTAGGGAACGATGAGGCTGACATGCTCTATGAGCCCAAAGCCTCCATAAAAAAAATAAGAATTAAAAAAAAAAAAAAAATTTTTTTTAATTGCTTATGATGGCAAACTAGCTAGCAGCACACCTGATGGTAAGTGTTACTGCTACCCATGGACCTTTACAATACCAAGACACACAAAACCCACCCAGTTGGGATTTCGGCTCTCTCGCTCACCGAACGAAGCGTAATAGCACATTGCCATTACTCAGACGTCGATCTTCTGCTCAGTGTGGTACTACCCCGGACGGACCGGCCCGCGGCTGTAGACAGAGAACTGTCAACAGCGTGGTCATATCAACTACATATTGTAAAAGTTATTGGCAATGGTTGTTATGACCAGCCGCCTGACTGATGTCAACACTATTTGTGAATGTAATTGTCGATTAGAAGTTAATAAATGGAAGTATTTCAAGTCTATTAAACACTCTTAATAGTTTTTAATAACATGAGATAAAGATGCAATGGCCTAATGCGGTTATGGATTCTAAATTGGGTTAGAAAAATATAATTTTATCAACAAAATTTATTTACTGTCTATAATTTTTAATCAATTATTAATTATCATCATCATTCTCCAGCTCTTATCCCAATCTACCATCATTAATACTGCAAAAATGTGAGCAATAGTTTTATGACCGGCCGTCTGTCAGACGCCAACCCTCCTTGGGAAAGTAATTGTTGACTAAACAGCATCAGATGGAGTTGGCCCAGGTCGTTACAAGGTTCTTAGTCGTCTTTTACGACATCCACGAACAAAGTAAGGTTTGGTAGTATTTGTAGCCGCTACCACACAGCAAACTGCCACCACACAATTGTTAATTATTAATAAATCTTTGTACTGTTTGTTTCAGATGGTGTCCTTGATTTAAAAATAAAAAAGGAGCCACAGTGATTCACATAAATATACACACAAAATTTAGTTAAGCATATATACAATTATATACATACCAAAAATATAGTTTTTTATAACGGGAACATTTTATTGTTATATAATAACGCCATCTATGTTGTTTGATGGGTAACTTAGTTGTAAATAAAATCCCGATTGTGAAGTTTTTGGGGCCACAAGTTCTATTGCAATGATACAATAATGATATAAGTTTCTATAAGAAAATTCGATAATTTTTTTGTAACCATGTAAAACTGGTCTTGTATTTTTGATTGAATGTTATTAGTAGTTCAACTAACGCTCACTAGATGAAATTGTACTCATAAATAATTGTGGCAGTTATTGTAATTTGTAAGAGATATTTTAATTGAAATGAAAAATATAAACTTTTGTCCATCCGTCCTAATATAGGACCAAATTTCTTAAGAAATCAGTCATTAAATTTATGTAAATCTTTAAAAAATATCTATTGAATGTTTAATAGTTTTGAATTAATGCACTTTTTAAATTATATAGATTTATTAAAAATATTATTAATAGCTAAAATAAACCTATTTTTTGACTGTACAGATGGCGTAACGGTTACGGTAGCGACCTTCTATGCCAGTGTTATGGGTTCTATTCCCACGCAGGACAATAATATGTGTGAACCACAAATTGCTGTTCTGAGTCTGGGTGTAATTTGTGTCCATTGATTATATGTTTGAAAAGTCCCCCGCAATATAAGGACTATCTCTTTAGTGCTGAGTGACTTTTATATAAAAATAAAATATTTAAATTAATAATTTAAAAAAAACTCCAGGCACAAAAAATTAAGTTCCCTTTAAAAAGTAAAAAATAAACTCGAATCTTAAAGTATCTAAGTATGTACCTACCCATCTTTTTGCTTCGGGGGTTAAAAAAAGTTAGCACAAAAACGTATTGCTCTTTTTACCGATTTAGAAAAAAAAGGTGTAGATTCTTAATACGGTTTTATGGATGTTTATTAAACAATTGTATTTTCGGCAATACTCACGCGTTAGAGTCGATTATGTCGATGCGGGTTTCGAGCATGTCTGATGCTCATCATCAGGGCGAGTGGACGCGCATTGGATGTTCATTTGTAAACTTTGTTTATAAACATATTTGATTTTTAAATATTGTTTATTTAAAACAAATATCATCTCAGTTCATAAAGGTCGCCCAACAGTGGGCTGATGGGCTCCAGCCTCCTCCATATCAAGAGGGGAAATTGACCTACTACACCAAGCTGGTCAGACGTGTTAGTCAAGCTCAAGCTTAACTGTGGATCTATGAGCTGAGATGGAGACCAATATAAGATTTGGCAGTATTCATAGCCTTAATATAACGGGTTGAGAGCCCTCAGCGCTCACCCACAGTCCGGGTAAACGGTAACAAGAATTTCATTTTAAAATTAAATTTATTTGTATATTGTTATTTCTATAAATTAATATATGTACATTCTACTTTTTATTCTTAAAGGTCTGCCATCATCATCATTCTCTAACTCTTATCCCAATTACTTGAGGTCGATACAATATGTACTGATACATAGTACATATTTTAAAAGTTATTGGCAATAGTTTTATGACCGCCACCTGCCAGACATCAACCCTCCTTGGGAATGTAACTGTTGACCAAACGGCATCAGATGGAGTTGGCCCAGGTCGATATAAGGCTCTTAGTCGTCTTATACGACATCCACGATCAAAGTAAGGGTTGGTAGTATTCGTAGCTGATACCACACAGCTATTTTTCTAAAAGGTCTGTATAATTTATAAAAGTGCATAAAATTATTTACATGTAAATAAAACAACTATTGGAAAATATGAATAAAAATTAATTTGTTATATATTTTGCATAAATGCGAGTTTCAGATTTATGAATATTAATTCAAAGATATGGTTTAATTATTAAAGAAGCTATCTTCCGATATATATTAGTTTACTAAAGATTTCAAATGTTAACACGAGTATAGGTCGTAGCTCACTTATACAACACGGCGCCCACACGACAAAATACTGTTCATTAAAATGTGAAAGCGAATAGGTATGAAAGAGAGTATTGGTGTAAAGATGCGAAAGGGGGTGCTCTGATGGTTCGGACATGTGGAAAGAATGCCGAACGAACGTCTGGTTATGAAGATATACAATGCGAAAGTGGAAGGATGTAGGTACCGGGGGAGACCGAGACTCACCTACCTAGACCAGATTGGTCACGTAATGAAGGAAGGTGGAGTCAAGAGTCTCCGAAACCGATGAGCGTGTATGAAGAGAATTATGAATGTTGAGGAAGCGAGTGAAGTATGCAAGGATAGAGTTCTCTAGCACTCTGTTCTCTCTGCCTACTACTATGAAGAGAATTATGAATGTTGAAGAAGCGAGTGACGTATGCAAGGATAGAGTTCTCTGGCACTCTGTTCCCTCTACCTACCCTGCAAGGGATATGGCATGATGATATGTATGTATGTATGTTGAAATGTGAACTTTTGAGCGTCCACTGTAGATACTACATTGACAACACAAATTAGCTGACAGCGTCTCTTACAGCTGTCTGCTAATTTGTGTTGTTAATGTAAAATGTATCTACAGTGGACGCTCGAAAGTTCACATTTCAATTAACAGTATTTCGTCGTGAAGGAGCCGTGTTGTATAAGTCGGCTACGACTTTATTACACATTTTTAATAAAACTATTTTTACGAATTCTATCAGCGTTTGTATTTGATTTTTAATTGAAAGAAGTTCAGACGGTTTATTTGTTGGTCTATAGACATGTTAGTCCTCCCCTAACCGTGAACGCTCTGAAGCGAAAGAATCCGTAAGCATAGTTTTATTTCCAAATATTAGTTCCCTTATGAATGTCGAAACTATTAGGGTTGATTTTCGTAAGGGCACATACCCCTATTACATGAACAGGGTTGATCTTCAGAATTGCTACGCTTGAATAAAATTGGACTTTTTACTTATACTACCAGTGGTCATGAGGTGGTTCCAGTACGTAAACAAAAGGTTAAGAAGAATGGGTAGCTTTCTTCCAGGGTTTATCCAAGTGGGGTATTGGAACTACTTGTTCAAGGGAGTCACGATAAAATTATTTCAGTTGATTGATTAATATTCGTGTATACCAGGCAGGTTAGCAAGTAATATTAAAGCTACATGATTACCCACCAATCTATGTCCATACTCTCCTAAATTGTACCACCTTTTCCCCCACTTTATATCTTGCTGTCAGGTAAAAAAAATAATAGTTCAGTTATATTTAATACCTTTTTTTTTGCGATGGCCACTGAAGTGACCACATCCCGCTGAGCTTTATGGTGAATGAATTTAGCTCGAATTCGTGACGTAAACCAAAGCCTGTGTTAGTAACCAAGCTTAGTATTTTTGAAGACCACCTTGAACAGATCGCGTAGTTTGGGTATGTACCCTTACCTTCGTCAATAAAAAATTGGAATTGATATATTATTGATATCAATCGTTTAAACCTAATTATATGCTTGAAGTTGACATTAGAAATAACTGCGAAACATTCAAGATAAAAACCTCAATTTAGTTAAAAAAAATATATTAAGTAAAAAAAGTTTATGAAAGTATTAAAATACACAAATTTATGATTTTTAAAACATCATGACATTTTCAAATTACTGAAATTTTTAGCATTTAATATGCTTAATTACACAGGCCAACGAAAAAAATGTTTGTAAAAACTTTTTAAACAAATTTGCCTAAATCTTATGTATTTTTGAATGCTGAAACCGGATCTGATAGCAGTTTTTTTTATCACCCACCATTCGCTTACAATACGACATCGATTACATATTTTAAAAAATAGGGAAATTTTTATCTATAATTTAAAAAATTTATAGTTATTTTTATTTCGTTACAATTTTCTTTTACAATAATATTTAATTACTAAAATATGAACATAAGATGTTTATATTTTTCTGTATTTTCTCTCCCTTTTCTCCGTAAAGTTTCTTGAATAGCTTTTTCGCTGATGTGATGCGTTTTGCTGTTCTCTGTGAAGTGACCAACAGTAATCACCCATCATTTTGATATTCCATCGTCCCTGGTATCGTTTCTCCATCTCTTTTAAGTCCTGATGAAACCTTTCCCCTTGCTCTTCACTCACATTACCTAAGTTCTCAGGAAAAAAATCAAGATGGTTGTGCAAGAAGTGGACTTTAAGGCTCATCAGACAACCAAGAGTTTAAACTTTTTTATCATGTTAGCTACGATAAGTTTATAGTTTGGAGCTTTCACATTACCCAAAAACTGAGTTACAACTTCTTTAAATGATATCCAAGCCTCCTTTTCCTTTTTATTCATCGTTGCTTCGAAGTTGGAATCGAACATCAACTTACGAATATCAGGCCCAACAAATATCCCTTCTTTCAGTTTAGCTTCTGATAAATGAGGAAATTTTCCGCACAAATATTGAAAGCAATCACCGTCTTTAGGCAAAGCTTTTACAAATTGTTTTATTAAGCCCAACTTTATGTGTAGTGGTGGTAGAAGAATCTTCTTGGGGTCAACTAAAGTTTTATATAAAATGGTTTTCTAGAAAAAAATTGACACCTGGTCAATTTTTTTCTTATGGGCCATTGTTTCTTAGACCAATGTTGATCCCTTGCTCTGCTATCCCACTCACATATAAAACATGGAAACTTCGTAAATCCTTTTTGTTGACCAAGGAGCATTGAGACAACTTTTAAATCTCCACACAGCATCCAACCATGAGCTGTATATTTAATTTTCTCTAAAATTATATTAAGATTTTCGTAAGTTTCCTTCATGTGAACTGAATGAGCAACAGGTAATGAAGCATAAGTATTTCCATTATGTAATAATACACCTTTTAAACTTGTTTTTGATGAGTCTATAAAAAGTCTCCAACTTTCCTTTTTGTATTCAATGCCAAATTCATTCATTAGACCGTTAATATCATGGCAGTAAACTAAATCCTCGTCTTGCCGGAAAAATTGAGTAAATTGTTCATCTCTTGTTCTATAATGATAAATAGATGTTCCAGATTCCAATAAATATTTTTCTTTTAGTCTAGAACCAAGCAATTCTGCTTTTTCCTTAGTCAAACCCAAATCTCTCACTAAATCATTTAACTCGGCTTGTGTAAATAACTGCGGTTTTATATTTTCTGGAGAGTATTGGAAATCATCATCAGTCGGTGGACTTGGATTAAATTCAGGGCTAGACTGTAAAACGTCATTAATAGACTCAGGTGGCACAGGGACAGGAAATCTCGGACCATGTTCTATCGGCCGATCAGCTGAAGTAACGTTAGGATAGACAATTACTTTTTTATTTTTTAAATTATATCCAGTAACATCTATGCTACAAAAATAACAATCATTTAAATGATTTTTTTGCTCTCTCCATATCATGGGTACAGCAAATTTAAAAGCTATTTTCTCTTTTTTGTACCATTTCCTAAGATCCTCGACACAAACATAACATACTTTATGAGGAACCCAACACTTGTCTTGATTACCGATTTCTACACCAAAATATGCTAAGTAAACTTTTTTTACAAAGTCAGTAATGTTTCTTTGATGTTTTTTAATTACAAAATTACCACATATATAACAAAAAACGTTAGGAGAATTTATACAAACACGTCTAACCATTTTTATTTGTGAATAAAACGTACTTAGGTTAAATACTGCAATGTGAGGTTATATTTACTGAAAGAACTAAAACAGCTTTGTAATTTATCAGAACTACCAACCTAAAAACATCTGATTTTATTGCCAACCTTATAACACTAACATATATTGCCAACTTAAAAATATTTAAATAGTTAAAAATATTTTTTATACATTTTGTTTAGAAAAATTTATTTTCACTAAATAGTGAAATGTGAGAAATTGGTGGGTGATACGACCATTTCATTTTTTTTTTCGAAATCAGTACACCAAATTACATAGAAATTAGCTAAAATTATTGAAAAAGTTTTTTCATCGTTGGCCTGTGTTATTTATAAATACCCGAATACGAAACGAAAAATTATGTCACAAGCGGGGTTCGAACCCGCACCTATTGGGAATCCGGCCCAACCGTGCTGCCACTTACACCATAGTGAACTATTTTAGGACATGCAGATTTCGCTTCATATTATATCTTACGTCTTCAAGGTGACGTATGCCATCTATCGGACAATGTTTACACGTTGTATAGACGTAAGATATAATATGAAGCGAAATCTGCATGTCCTAAAATAGTTCACTATGGTGTAAGTGGCAGCACGGTTGGGCCGGATTCCCAATAGGTGCGGGTTCGAACCCCGCTTGTGACATAAATTTTTCGTTTCGTATTCGGGTATTTATAAATCATGACATTTTTTTTTATTAAAATAAGATCTCTAGCACAATATTTTTAAATATGCCGAAAATGAGGGTCTGTTTTGTATTGACAATCAGTCTAATACGAGCCCATTGTTGCCAGTGTTGGGTTACAATTTTCTACATGTCTTTAATCTTTTCATATTAGTCATTGCCCATTAGTAAAACGCCTTCGATAGTGCTACGGCCACACTTAATAACTCCTAGGCATTTTGGTGGAAAACGAAAACGTTGTACAGCACTTTTATATCATATTCAATACACCTCAGCACATCCTCCGCATCACATTACATAAAATGATTGACAATTTTTTTTAAATATATTTTAAAACATTAAGATGTTGAATATAATACAAGATCACCACATGACGCTTTCACATTCCCGCGAAAATAAAGAGGAAATCTTATGTTATTTTTTTTTTTATAAATTTTGAAAGGAAACTTTATGGGAGGGCTCTGAAATTCTGGTGCGTAGTCTTTTTGTGTAACGAAATGTATTGGGAGTAAACATTGTCAAGTAGAGAGAGAGTCTCTCTCACAGTGTCTTGCTTGTCTTCGGGTATCGGAAAAAAGAAAGACTTACCCTCATTCATCTTTTCATAATTTTATACAAATAAATGTTTGTACAAACCCAACTCTATGCTATACAAAAGTGTTTGATATACATAATTAAAATAACTACCTTGTAATACCAAAGTTTCTCTTCTATCAAATCTCTTTACTACACTCCGTCTAGCTTTTTAACTTGCTTATAGTATTTTGGATTGTATGTAGAATCTTTGAATGTGATTTTCATCCCCTTCTAAGGACCAATGACAATGTAATAACTAAAATAAGTTGTTCGCCATTATCTTTACAGGATTAGCAATTTTTTTTTATATCCGTGTCTGAGATTCTCACTTGACTCGGTAGATGTCGCTAAATCTATTTTCTGCATCGCAACCATTTGAACAAAATCGGTTATCTGAGTTTAAATTGAATTAAAATGTAGAAAATATAATAGTAATATGACAACGTATAAAATTTTGACTTTATATATGCGTATTTGTAATAAATAAAATTAGTTATATCCCTATTTTGTATACATTACACCAATTATTCAACACTTTGAATCTAACGGAAGGCTATTTTCCTATCATGTTACGCGGGCCCGATGACATTTATTTTTAATGTTACCATCTTTTGAACTGTTATTATCTACTAACGTGTCTTAAATATCTCTTATGCTAGGGCCGCACCTGCGTGTATCGTCACGAAGCTTCAATGAGACAATACACGCAGATGTGACCGGTCATTATTGGCTATCGTCGCGAACATTCGGGCTTCGTGTGCGTTATCGCTTGGGTGGCGATAAGTCAAAAGGTTTTAGCGCGCTAATACGCATCGCGCTCTGTGATCACACTAGCGTTGTTCATATCAGCGAAAATTTTCGATGTGTTTAGTCGCGTTCGAGGATCTCCAGTTAATCAATAAATATGGAGTGAAGTGATGAAGTGGTGTTAGAATTTTTACACCATTATGAAGCGGAACCCATGAAGGGATCCAAAAAAATCATTATGTATTTATTAGTATAATATAGCTGTAATAGTAAAGTAATTCGTCATCCATAGTTAAACGCGTGAAAATGATTTCGACCGTGTTTAATTATTGCACGATACTTCGTGTAAAATACCGAAGTCGCTAATGTGACCACAGTTTTATCGCGATAACTTTCTAGTGTACAAAACGTACGAAGCTTCGCCACACATTACTTCGGGATGATACACGCAGGTGGGGCAAGGCCCTAGCTTTAGTAGTAACATAAAAAAAAAATACTTCTCGAGTCCCTTAGTTCATCCACATTGAATATAACGTATATATTATGTTATAAATTATTTAATGTTTACGAAAATATTACACATAAAATATTTAAAGGACTTTAAAACTAGGAGCAGTGGACCTCTGTATTTTTTCTAGGTGATTTTAATGATTCTTAAAATATTGTTTTGAAGTCGGTTATTTTATTGATACAATTTTGTCCATCCATCCATTTTTATATTTTATTTTATTGTACATAAATCTAAATGAATTTACTATGTCGAATCACAAAATATGCCTTCATGGCTAGCACATCTTGTGAAACTAATTTTAACACCAAACAACAGCACATTTTGGCGTGTGTGGTCAGGACAGCTCTAGCGCCATACATGATTTCTCTGTCTAGGGTGCAATTTGTTTCCGGGCGGGCCACCGAAGTCAAAGATCGGGTACCGGTGGTCCGCTCGCACGGCGAAGACAGGTGTTTGCAGGGTGGGTCCATGGGGTTGCGCGCCGCCTCTTTTGTCGCCCCGGATCGATTTGTCGGGGCGCGACCACATCTATGGTCCACCCTGCAGGAGAAAAAAAAAGGGTGCAATTTGTTTCATTTCTATGTATGTAATCCCCGCAATACAAGGATTAGTTCTTTGATAATAACTGCGCGGCATACCTAGCTATGAACTCCAGGATAATCGATCAAGTTAACGTGAAATCTGCTTTACCTATTAAATCTTATAATTTTATTCTATGTGACAATTATAAGTACAGCGATAATATTATAGTAACATATTTTTTAAAACAATATTACCAATTGACACAGTGAAGCAATTTCATAAGTCATTTTACAGATACGGTAAGGGAGTGACTGTTAGTTTAAAATTCAGGAACATTAATGTAACGGAATTATATTGTGGTATATATTTGGACAATGTTTTCTTTGTGGTCGCATCGTTCCGAAACGTTCACTTTTAAATTTATGCAGTTGTAACACCCTCTGGCTTTTAGTTTAGGTATTTTCTTGAGCCTGTTGCACGTAATTTAGAAATTACGTGCTAACAATCCTCCAGATATGACGAATTAGTTGTTTATAAGACATCGATGTTGAAATATTGTGCTAAGAAAAAAATAAAGTTATTTTTAAACGTTTAGTTTTTGTAAGTTTAAGGAGTGTATAATGAATGATATGTTGAGTTTGAATAAAATAATTTTAGTTACCCAAATAGTGTTTTATTGCAAGTTATTGGCATATTGTCAATCGTTGGGGAATTTATAACGAGTTTGCTGTCAGAGACTATGCCTCGGAGTGTTGCCGAAGGAATGGTGTAGCTGCATAGTAAAAAGAAAGGCCAATGGTATAGGCGCCATTTAGTATTTTCTAGTTTCCATTCAAACTAGACGATAAATGACTGAAGGACGAATTTAACTTTAAATCAATGACGAATATACAATAAAAGTAATTTGCTGACATATTCGTTTATATACCTGTAAACATAACTGGTAATATACCTTAATTTTCTGAGTAATGAATTATTAGCTTCATTTCTAAGTACAGTTAGGCATAGATTTCATGATGAGTTGCCTATTTGGCAAAATTATCTGTAACTAAACATGCTTTTTGCACATTAGTGTGTCTTCTTCTTCTTCTTCTTTTTATGTATTGGCAATCAGCTACTTATACGAGCCATTTTTGCCAGTGTCGAGTTATAATTATCTTCACGTTCTTAATCTCTTCAAGTTAGTCATTGTCTGTCAGTCAGTCGAATTGTCGCCATCAACACTGCTATGGTGACACTGTTAATGGTATGTTGTAGGAATTTTGATGGAAAACGAAAACGTTGTAAAGCACTTTTATATGATATTCACTACATCCCAGCTGTTCTGTCACATCATATTACATAAAACACCATAAAAATTATCTAATATAACACGTTAAAACACTAAGATATCGAATATAATACAAGAGCACAACATGACGTTTTAGATTCCCGCCAAAAGTCCCCATATTAGTGTGTCTTCTCGATTTTAGATGTCACTATTTTAAGTAACAAGAAAGCATGTATGATTTTTAATTGGCAATACTTACCTACTACTAACGCCCTCTAACATATAAAACTGTAAATTATTCTTTTGTTTGTCTCGTTCAATCCAATATGGCGGCAAACGGTGTATGAAAGGTGCGGAATGTTTTGATTCGAAACGAACAATAAAAAATTAAAGCAGAAAAAACTTCAACGAAACGCTAAAAAAATACACAATGGCCGGCGAATTAACGTGGTTCTTGTGTTGTTAATGTTAAAATTATCGATCTCGGAACGTGCAGTGCTATGAGTGTGTGTTTATGAATTTTTTTTATGTGAGAAATTGCTAATGTGGTCCTTTAAAGTAATATGTGTTAGATTCCTTCTTAGATATGTCTGTCGAGCCTGATAAGAGTGCGGGATGCCCGATCGAGAGTGATAAATGTTCAGTTGAGTGCGGCGACTGTGGTAAAACTAGTGAAAATGATTGTAAACTTACAAAGGAGAATGAGAAAAAGGTTCGCAGATCAGTTCGCTTCCCTGATGAAGAACAGATAGTGACGCAGTACTTCGAACCTGCCAACCCTTGGCAAGATGGTGAGGATAATTTTTAATATATTATTTTAAATTAATATTATTATTCTTACTGAAAACATAATATTTTATGGTAATAAATTTCACGAGGTCCTTCTCAACCATTCATAGTTTATTCATAATTAGTTTGAAATACTGATTATGTTGAAAGATTAGCTTAGCTGCCATTTATGGAACTATTTACTGCTGCACTTTGGCAAAAAATTGTTATTTTACGCCTTTAAAATAAATACTCTTAGAGATATTAGAATTTACTGGTTTAAAAACCAAATAAAATACTGCTCATTTCGGTTTTTGAATAAACATTATTTTCCATATATACTTCACTTATTAGACCAAAATAGCAGGCCTAACTGTGATTATTCCAAAACTATAAATGAGAACTTTCTTTCATACCTATTATTTTTCATAGTCAAAAATCTTGAAATGCTGGATAATGCAGAAGAAAAGCCACAACAAGACAGACTTTAGATAAACCTTGCCCATGTTCCTATCCCTCATCTTTCTGTTCACCATAGAAGTTATATTACTGATAACTAGCTGTGTGGTAGTGGTTACGAATACTACCAACCCTTATTTGGCTTGTGGATGTTGTAAAAGACGACTAAGAGTCTTACAATGACCAGGGCCAACTCTATCTGATGCCATTTGGTCATCAATTGCATTCCCAAGCAGGCAGCCGGTCATAAAACTATTGCCAATAGCTTTTTCAATATGAACTATGAAAGAAGAGTTCATATTGTATCAACCCCAAGCAATTGGGATAAGAGTAGGAAAATGATTACTGATAACTAACATTGTTATACCTGATTAAATTTGACCCTTTAGGACTATGGTTAAGCAAATTGTATGCCTAAAGAAATTTCTTGCTACTATATGACTCAAGTTCTGGGTTACTAGCACAAGTCTACTCTAATAATAGTTTGGGCTAGTTGACTTCATAATATTAGATATTTTAAATATGTTTTTCATTGAGAAAGATGTATGATAAGTTATATATTTGACTGCAAAGATGGCGTAGTGGTTAAGATGCTGACTTTTCATGCCAGTGCAATAGGTTCGATTTCTATACCACACTTTGTGCAATTCACAAAGTTGACTGTGTTAATTATATGTTTATTAAAAGGCCCTGTAATACAAGGATTATTTCCTTGGTGCAGGGTCAGGTCTTTAAAAAAAAAGTTTAATTAATTTTTAAATGAACTACTGATACCTCTGTTTGTTTTTATTGCCTATGGTGACAAACAAGCAAGCAGCACACCTCGTAGTAAGTGATACCGTTGCACATGGACCTGTCAGCAACACCAGGGTCACAGCTAGGCCACTGCCTACCGTTAAATCTGTACAATATAAGAAATATAGAATTTTATTGAAATTAATTGTAGACCATTTATCAGGTCCTAATGTAATGTTTTTGTGATCTTAAATCATCTTTGCATTATTGCATTTCTAATGAAACCAGTGTGAGGCGTATCAGTTGGATGATTTCAAAGTCTGTAATAGACATATTTAATTATTGTGTTTTATCTATATAGATTTGCTTATTCAAATCCTAATTAAAAATATAAACAGGAAATTGATTAGGAGCCGTTCATAAATTACGTAAGGGATTTTGAAGAATGATTTGGCCCCTTCCCCCTACCGTAAGACATCATAAATTGCAACTACTCCCCCATGCCCTTTAATAAGAGTGTTTGTAAGAACAGGCCCTATTGATCAAATATAAGTCCGTTTATTCTGAATATATCTTTTATTACAATCTTCTTACTACAAGTATCATAAAAACACTGCAATAGCATTAATCTTATTAATCCATTACAGTTTTGACAAAATTAGTAATTTATAAATTAATCTCGGGAATGGTTCCCGGGGACTGGAATAGCGCAGTCATCGTGCCTTTGTTTAAAAACAAAGGTTCACGTTATGACTGCGCAAATTACAGAGCCATTAGCTTGACCAGTTTGGCAGCAAAAGTGTATGGTAAAATTATTGAAAGGAGAATGAGGATTGTGTCCGATGGTTTACTGTGTGAGACACAAGGAGGTTTCAGGAGTGGAAGGGGATGCATGGATCAAGTGTTCTCTCTGCACAACATTGTGGAGAAGCATCTGGCCCTAGTTCAGAGGGTTTTCTGCAGTTTTGTGGATCTGGAGAGAGCATTTGACACGGTTGTACGAAAGGAACTTTGGGACGTTTTACCGGAGTATGGTATTAACGGTAAACTGCTGCAGGCTGTGCAATCCAGTTACATGGGCTGTAGAGCCTGTGTGCGGCTGGATGATGGAATGTCGCCTTGGTTTGACGTCAATATCGGCGTTAAGCAGGGCTGCGTTCTATCAGCCAGGCTGTTTATCATATATCTGGATAAATGTCTTCAATGGTTGAACGATATGAATGTGGGAGTCCAGATGGGTGACTCAGTGGTCTCTGCTCTGCTTTATGCAGATGATGCAGTCCTGCTGGCACAGTCAGCGACTGACCTGCAGACCCTAGTCGACACAATGACAGAAGATTGTAAGGAAAGGGGTCTACGCGTGAATGTGAGCAAAACCAAAATAATGGTCTTTGAAAGAGATGAAGCCAGAACAGATGTAAGAGTAACAATAGGTAATGATGTACTAGAGCAAGTGGATGAATTTGTATATCTTGGATGTGGATTTAGCCGAGATGGAAGGTACACCACTGATATAGAGCGAAGAGTGAATGCGGGAAATAGAGTGAACGGAGCGTTGGGGCAACTTCTCGGCAGCCACCACCTCAGCCAGAAGGCACGTGTAGCAATACATAACGCAGTGCTTGTCCCAACATTACTGTATGGAAGCGAGAGTTGGGTATGCAGAAAAGAGTATGAAAGTAAAATTAATGCGGTCGAAATGCGATCTCTGCGGAATAAGATTACAAATATTGGTGTAAAGATGCGAAAGGGAATGCTCCGATGGTTCGGACATGTGGAAAGAATGCCGAACGAACGTCTGGTTAAGAAGATATACAATACGAAAGTGGAAGGATGTAGGTACCGAGGGAGACCGAGACTAACCTACCTAGACCAGATCGGTCAGGTACTGAAGGAAGGTGGAGTCAAGAGTCTCCGAAACCGGCGAGCGTGTATGAAGAGAATTATGAATGTTGAGGAAGCGAGTGAAGTATGCAGAGATAGAGTTCTCTGGCACTCTGTTCTCTCTGCCTACCCTGCAAGGGATATGGCGTGATGATATGTATGTATAAATTAATATCTTACGTAATGGCAGATTCACTAACCTCTCTGCCTATAGTAAGAAGTTATAATATTCAGCCAACACCCCCTCCCCCTAAATGCCTTATATAATTTATGAATGGCCCCTTATGTGTATGCCATAACTATCCAATTAATAGTTCATAAGTTTCATATACATGTCCTCAGGGACCCAGAATAGGTAATATGTTTATTATCTTTTAGAAAAAAGACCACCCTGCACTAAGGAAATAATCTTTGTACAGCAGGCGACCTTATAGACATAAAATTTATGCAGACAAATTATACCCAAACTAGGAACAAGACAATTTTTGGAACGCACAAAGTATTGTCCTGTGTGGGATTTGAACCCACGACACTGGCACGGAAGGTCGATGGTCAAAATATAACCACTATGTCATCTGTGCAGTCGTACTTTTCATCTAGCATGAAATAATATTCTTTAGATGTAGATCAATAATAAAAACTTTTTCATCATAGGAGCTATTTCCAATGTGTAGTACAATTCTATCCGCAATCCAGAAAAGGTTATGAGACGAGATGAGATATGTTTTAATTTATGTCCGTTAATTGAATGTTAGTTAAAGAAACTTTGTAATAAAAAGATTAATTGCTTGGTATAAAAAATTAAAGAAGATATACAATTCGAAAGTGGAAGGATATAGGTACCAGGGGAGACCGAGACTAACCTACCTAGACCAGATTGGTCACGTACTGAAGGTAGGTGGAGTTAAAAGTCTCCGAAACCGGCGAGCATGTATGAAGAGAATTATGTATGTTGAGGAAGCGAGTGAGGTATACAAGGATAGAGTTCTCTGGCACTCTGTTCTCTCTGCCTATCCTGCAAGGGATATGGCGTGATGATATGATATGTATAAAAATTTAAATCTTAAAAACTTCCGAGTGGCTAGTAATTTAGAAATGAACCTTCTATCTACATATATTTAAGAAGAATCCGATAATGTGAGTTGAATGAAGGGAGAATTATTGTGTTCAAGCATTCGCCACAAACCACCCTAGTCAGAAGTTACCTAGGGTTGTAGGATTTTGTTTGGTATTTATACATCTGATAGGTCATTATTAATTAAATATTTAAGATGACATTGGAATCAATTGCATTGTAAGACGTGAGGTTTACAAAGCTGAGTGTCAAAACTCCATAGTTTTAGTAGCCATGGCTACTGTCAATCTTTAAAAAACAATAATATATTGAAGAATTTTTCTAATATTATTCAGTTTTATATCACAGCAATTTTAAAATGTAATAATGTTTTTATGTCATAGTGATGTCATTGAATGAAGAACCGAGTAACATAAAAAATACATGTATGAATGAGACAAATACATAATTTTATAATAGATTTATTGTTCTTTAATATATTCTCAAGAATGAACAATTTTATCAGACATTTGCTATATAGCTTAGTGTTTTTTTTTTTTTTTATAGAGAAGAACTAACCATTTACTAAGAAATCAATCTTTCAAATTATTGAAATTTTTAGCATTTAATATGCTTAATTATTTATAAATACCCAATTACGAAACGAAAAATGATGTCACAAGCGGGGTTCGAACCCGCACCTATTGGGAATCCGGCCCACCCGAAGACCCGACTGTCACCTTGAAGACGTAAGATATAATATGAAGCGAAATTTGCATGTCCTAAAATAGTTCACGATGGTGTAAGTGGCAGCACGGTTGGGCTGGATTCCCAATAGGTGCGGGTTCGAACCCCGCTTGTGACATCATTTTTCGTTTCGTAATCGGGTATTTATAAATCAATCTTTGTACAACTTAATGCAAAACACAGTTCAATCTCACATAATATTGTTCTGTATAGGAATCAAATCAGTGACATGATCGTAACTACCACGCAATTTATGCAATCAAAATTAGTAATTGTCATAATAAAGTAAGGTTACCTTTGGTCATAATGATTTAAAATGCCACCCCTACTAATATTATAAATGCGAAAGCAACTCTGTCTGTCTGTCGCTCTTTCACGCCAAAACTACTGAACCAATCTAAATGAAATTTGGTGTACAGATAGTCTTAGAGTCTGATAAAGGACATTGGCTACTTTTTAATGCAAAAAAGGGTTTTATTTGTGGATGAAAAGTTGTAAAGAATTATCATCATTTTTAAAACCAGAAGCTTGAAACTTATTTTTAGGCTATTGATTAGATATAAATAAATATAACATGCAAATTTCGTAAAAATTTAACTTTAAGCGGTAAAATAAAAATAGGGGATAAAAAACTTTAGGAAAGTAACCTTTTCCGCAGGCAAAGCCGCGAGCAGAAGCTATAGTAATCACAAAATAAAAGGCCCGTTTTGACAGTTCACGCCCAAGAAGTTCACTATTTTTTACCGATCAAAATGTTCTGAAGGTAATTACATTTTTCATTGATGGGTACCGCCCAATCGGCTAAGTGCCGTGTATAACGATTTTTTCATATTGTCCACAGACTATTAATAATCGGTTAAAGAAAAATAAATCGATCAAAATATTTTCTTTTAAAGTGGACTCGCACTTGTTCGGTTTTATTAATTTTAATACTAGTGTATAGAATTACTGAATTTCACCAGTTGTGTAGTGATCTTTACTGAAAGTTATGAGTTTGGAGCTACAAAGTCACAAATTGGGACAATGTCATATTTGTTGAAGAGATTTGGCTGAACTCGAATCATACCGTGCCGCAGTCGTGGACAAACGATACCAAAGCATCTTGCTCAAAAGTGCCAATGGGAAAAGGTGGACGCTTAATAATCTGCCACGCTGAATCAGCTGGAGGAAGTTTTTTTTAATGATGCCTTGCTCATCACGAAGAAATGGACGCAAATAAATTGACAGAGTGGTTCAGCATGGACACAAAGTGATAAGAACGCCGCCATACCATTGTCAGTACAATGCTTTGATCTGGGCTCAAATGAACGGATACGCAGCACGCCACAATACATAGCCGCCAATCTGCACTAAGAAAATTATGACATTGTGGAATGAAGCTTGTGCCAAAATTACTAAAGGGTACTGGGCAAAAATGGTAGAAAACTTGAAAAATAATTAAGGAAGACTATGACAGAGACGTCAATATTGACAATATAATTGAAAATGAAATAATTATAGATACGGGTGACGATAAGAGCTATCGACTGACAATTTTGGCTCATCATTTGAAGAAATTGAAGATTCACATTTTCTCGATTTTTTATTTTGTGATTGAGTCAATGTTATTTGTAACACAAATATTAAATGATAGAAAATTGACCTTTCATAACATTGTATCATTTCAAAATACCAGTTTTCAAAAGTGAAATGCTAATGCGTGGTGATTATCATATTAATTTCTCTCTTTTTTTTTTAATTGTTGAAGTTGGCAAACGAGCAAGCAGCACTCCTGATGGCAAACGATACTGCCATCCATGCACCTTTGCAATACTAGGAAAATGCCTGCTAGATCGTTGCCTACCGTGAAGTTGACCCCTTTGGAGAGGCTTACGTTTAGATAGTCATCGTCGTTCGGGTAACAAGCTCGATGGCGATGGTGAGAGAACACGGTGGTTTATGGAGCCAAACGCAGCCCTTCCGTCGCTTCGGACGGAATGGTTCATACTCTAGACCCTACCCTACCAGAAAAAAAAAAGGTTATTGTAAAAAGAAAATAAACAAACTCTTAATAGAAACTAGACTTGCTCAAAACTGAAATGAAAAGATACATAAATTATGTGGTTTTTATCACTAGTGTGATATCCATAGTAATGATTGATTAATTATATAAAAAAAAAACAAACATATAAATATGCCTTTATCATTTCCGTAATTAAGAATTAACTTTAAATAAATACGTACATTAATTATTGTTTAAAATCCTTGAAAATTCAATCAATTGAATTTAATGTTAATATAGATATATTCGGTTAAATATGCTGTGTGGTTAGCGGCTATGAATATTATCTACCCTTAATTTGATCGTGGATGTCGTAAAAGTCGACTAAGAGCGCTATATCGATCTGAGCAAACTCCATCTGATGCCGTTTGGTCAACAATAGGGAATATGCATGATTTTTATTATTTTTTTTAAACATTTCTACTAGTTATAACATTACCAAAGATAAATATAACACATCCAAAATATAAACTACTAAGCTAAAGAAAAATTATTAATATCACTATCATTTTTGGGCGATTGTAACTCGGCTATTATGGCGCGCTTCTGTGACGTCAGAATACACACACAAGTTGGATGTCAGCAACGAAATGTTTGGTTCACGAAGTTATTGAAAGTTAAAAAAGTGAGTGTAAAGTCAACTTATTACCACGGAAAAGAACAGAAAACTGTATAATAAATATTGTATCGTTCCTATGTGCCAAAATATTATCAAAAGTGCGCCAAACAAAGTATATTTCCTTATGCCGAGAAATATAATTAATAAAGAAACAACGGTACAAGGCGATGAGAAGAAACAATGTGTATTGTTTGAGCAGTTAATACTGTTGTGAAGATCATTTTAATGTAAGTAAACACATTAGAGAAGTGATATGAAGTACATAAAAATTTTTTTTTCTTAATTAGATGCAGATACTTGTTCTGTTTACAAACTTCGACGTACACGTAACCTAGTTTACGTAAAGTCCTTAAATATATTCTCAATATCTAATAGGTACGTGGATCTTTATACATTAGAGTAAGACAAAAGTTCGAAATTATTTATTATTTATCTTTCTATTGGGTTTCAGTTAGAAAAGGATACAGAAAATTATATGCAATAAGTACAAAATAATGGCATTAGAACAGGGACAAAAAGTGACGTTTGTTAAGTTTTTCATTCACAAGGATTAAAATACTTGAACACAGAAAACTAATAACCTATGAAATAACTGAGTAATGATACAAAATAATCACTATATTAATATAGAAACACTTTTATACCAGAAGACTCGGAGTGTACGATGACGTCACATTTTGAACAACCAATCGCGTCCCGTTTTAGAAATTTGCGAGGGAATTTAAAAAAAGCCACTTTTTGATAATTAAATTTCACTATTAAACACATACATACATATCATCACGCCATATCCCTTGCAGGGTAGGCAGAGAGAACAGAGTGCCAGAGAACTCTATCTCTGCATACTTCACTCGCTTCCTCAACATTCATAATTCTCTTCATACACGCTCGCCGGTTTCGGAGACTCTTGACTCCACCTTCCTTCAGTACATGACCGATCTGGTCTCGGTCTCCATCGGTACCTACATCCTTCCACTTTCGCATTGTATATCTTCTTAACCAGACGTTCGTTCGGCATTCTTTCCACATGTCCGAACCATCGGAGCATTCCCTTTCGCATCTTTACACCAATATTTGTAATCTTATTCCGCAGAGATCGCATTTCGACCGCATTAATTTTACTTTCATACTCTTTTCTGCATACCCAACTCTCGCTTCCATACAGTTCCAATGTTGGGACAAGCACTGCGTTATGTATTGCTACACGTGCCTTCTGGCTGAGGTGGTGGCTGCCGAGAAGTTGCCCCAACGCTCCGTTCACTCTATTTCCCGCATTCACTCTTCGCTCTATATCAGTGGTGTACCTTCCATCTCGGCTAAATCCACATCCAAGATATACAAATTCATCCACTTGCTCTAGTCCATCATTACCTATTGTAAATTAAATAATGATAAATTATCACTATTAAATAATGAGAAATTTCAAAAATAATTGTATAGATATGTTTTTAAGCAATAAAGATTACAAATATTGGTGTAAAGATGCGAAAGGGAATGCTCCGATGGTTCGGACATGTGGATAGAATGCCGAACGAACGTCTGGTTAAGAAGATATACAATGCGAAAGTGGAAGGATGTAGGTACCGGGGGAGACCGAGACTAACCTACCTATACCAGATCGGTCATGTACTGAAGGAAGGTGGAGTCAAGAGTCTCCGAAACCGGCGAGCGTGTATGAAGAGAATTATGAATGTTGAGGAAGCGAGTGAAGTATGCAAAGATTGAGTTCTCTGGCACTCTGTTCTCTCTGCCTACCCTGCAAGGGATATGGCGTGATGATATGTATGTATGTAAGATTACAAATAAAAATATTTTGTTTATTTTGGAGTCACGTGCATAATAATAATTTTATTCGCTGGAATGCAGGTAGTTACAATTAGGTGATATTCCCTATTATATTCACAAGTAGTGTCGTCAGGCATGCGGCCGGTCATAAAATTTTTACGTATAACTTTTGCAATATGTACGATGGAAGAAAAGTAAATATTGGGTCAGCCTCAAGTAATTAGGATAGGGTCAGGATGTTGGTGATGATGATAACGGTGTTAAGCTATGTTTCTATTATGATTCATTCAGACATTCTACACTACTGTACCCCATGTAAGCCAGGATCCACAATGGTAGAAAATGACTACGCTGTAAATGATACCGAGGTTTGATCTTTAGGAAATCTCGTGGAAACAATTTGCGGTGACTCTCTTAATACGAGTTGGTTAGTATGAATTGGGTCGTTAATAAATTATCAGTAAAAATAAAAAGGGAAAAAACTGCATGCACTGCTGTGTTTCTTTTTTATTTTAATCAATATTTTTCAAGTACATAACTAATAATGTTATATTTTTAAAATTTTATACTACCTTACACAGAGAAGCGGTGATTAGTCTTTTGCATACTAAAATAAAAAGCAACATCTGCCACCCTTTAACCCGGTCAAATAAACACTAATTTCCGATTATGAGAAATGAAAAATGCGCCAAATGCGAGTTGTACTCGCGCACGAAGGGTTCCGTACCATAATATATAAAAAAATCAGGTTTGTTGTATGGGAGCCCCTTAAATATTTATTTTATTTTATTTTTTGTTATAACGGCAATAGAGATACATCATCTGTGAAAATTTCATCTGTCTAGCTGTCACCGTTCTTGAGATACAGCCTGGTGATAGACGGACGGATGGACAGCGAAGTTTCAGTAGTAGGGTCCCGTTTTTACCCTTTGGGTACGGAACCCTAAAAACTACTAACTATACTAGCGTTTTATTTTAGGATAATAATTGATCAAAATTCATAAGAACGTAGACGCCGGAAACGGCACGTGTTTCGCTCGTGCCATAATTGATATTGAAATATTAAAAGAGAAACTAGACTACGGCAAAAAAAAACAGACTTCACGGAATCGGTCGGCGAATGATCTCACATTTGTTCATATTTAGTGATTCATTAAATTTAACTAAGTGTGTAAAATAACATGATTAAGTCATTACATGAATACTGACATCATTCGTGTCTAGATAAAAAAGATCACTGTCAAAATGTCTTCCTATGGATATTTTGAAGTGATAACTTCTTATGGGAGGATGAACGCTTCGTTACGTTACGCGTAACGGCGCCCATCTCTGGCTTCCCTGCAGGTCCCTCCTCTCCCGCTCTAACCCACAGCGCTAGCCGTATGATGTAATGTTATAAAATGTTATTAATAAATAATCATTCCTTATATTATTATATTAATATACATAAAAGTTATAGTTATAGTTGTTGGCAGTTCCAGGATGTTGTCTAAGATTGCTTGGTCAGAAATATCGCCAGTTGAATTTGATGGAAATATTATACCAATTAGCAAAAAAGTTAAAGATCTACGCATCTATATTGATAGTACGTTATCTTGGAGTCCACAGATACAAGAAACTAGCCGCAAACTGTACGCGTCAGCTAAAGCCTGGCGGAGGATACGAAACTTTCTACCAATCGCCACCAAGATTATGCTAGCAGAAACTCTCCTACTTCCTATTCTTGACTACGCTGATGTCAGCTACCTTGATCTTACGGAGGCACAACTTGACAAATTAGAACGTCTCCAAAATTTCTGCATACGCTTTATTTATGGATTACGTAAATATGACCATGTCTCTGAGTTTCGGGATAAGCTAATCTAAATTTGAAGCTGAAGATACCAACTCACTGCACAGATTTTTTTGCTAAGTCGTATAGGTACTATAAAGGCCACTGTGTTGGAACGCATTACCCGTTGCTATTCGCCAAGCGAAAACTTTACCTATATTTAGAAAAATGTTGACGGATCACTACTTGTCGTTATAATATACCAACTTATTTCAGGCGTGCAGATTTCTGTAAATATATGTGTATATACGTGTTTATGTATATGTGTATGTATCTGTATATGTGTATGTATGTATCTGTATGTGTATATATGTATGTCTGTGTGTGTATGTATGTATGTATGTGTGTTTATGTATGTGTATATGTAGGTATGTGTATATGTATGTATATGTGTAGGTATATGTATGTGTATATCTTATTTTTTATTTTTTTATATATATATATTTTTTTTTGCCCTTTTATATTTTAAACCAGTAGCAATAAGCTACCTACCACATCTCTTTTCTGTCAGCTTCATCCTGAGGTTGCCTGGAAGAGATCACTGAAAGTGATAAGGCCGCCCTTTGTACATTACATAGTAGACTAGCTCTTAAGTGAAGTTTTTCATTGTAACTGGTGTGCAAATAAAGAATTTTCTATTCTTCTATTCTATTCTATAAAATTTAAGTAATAATCTAAGCTTTTCTCAAGTTAAACAATTTCAATATTAAATAGTTTTACTTCGATTATTTTAAGTTATCACTTCTGTCGGCCGTCCCGAGATGTACACGTTTCTTTTTATTTATTTAAAAACTTTATGCACGTAATATAAATAGCAATACATAACGCATTGCTTGTCCCAACATTACTATATTGAAGCGAGAGTTGGGTATGCAGAAAAGAGCATGAAAGTAAAATTAATGCGGTCGAAATGCGATCTCTACGGAAAATCTGTGGAGTTAGGCTGACCGATCGCATTCGTAACGACTATGTAAGAGAGCGAGTAGATATGAAAGAGAGTATTGGTGTAAAGATGCGAAAGGGAATGCTCCGATAGTTCGGACATGTGGAAAGAATGCCGAACGATCGTCTGGTTAAAAAGATATACAATGCGAAAGTGGAAGGATATAGGTACCGGGGGAGACCGAGACTAACCTACCTAGGCCAGATTGGTCACCTACTGAAGGTAGATGGAGTCAAGAGTCTCCGAAACCGGCGAGCGTGTATAAAGAGAATTATGAATGTTGAGGAAGCGAGTGAAGTATGCAAGGATAGAGTTCTCTGGCACTGTTCTTTCTGCCCACCCTGCAAGGGATATGCATACATACATACATACATAGCCTCACGCCTGTTTCCCAGAGGGGTAGGCAGAGACTACGGATTGCCACAAACCACGATCCTGGCATACTTCCATCGCTTCATTCACACTCATAATAGTCTTCATGCATGCTCTACGATTACGCATACTCTTAATAAGACCTCTCGTCAACACATCTCCAACTTGGTGCAGAAAAGTATGACGTGGTCTTCCCCTTGTATTCGTCCCATTCACGCTTGCTTTATATATTTGCTTCGTCAACCTCTCGTCACTCATTCTTTCTAAATGTCCAAACCACCTCAGCATACTCTTTTTGATCTTTGTCACTACTTCTTCATTCACACCACAGCGATCTCTTATAACACTATTCCTAATCTTATCTTTCATACTTACATCACACATACTACGAAGAGCTCTCATCTCTACAGCATTTATTCTACTTTCATGTCTTCTCTGCCAAATCCAACTTTCACTACCATACATGAGAGTAGGTACTAATACTCCCTTATGTACAGCTAAACGTGCCTTTTTGGACACGTTTCTGCTTTTCATAAAGGTGTATAGTGCCCCATTCACTCTATTACCAGCATTTACTCTTCTTTCAACATTATTATCATTTTTACCATCTCCAGTAAACAAAACACCCAAATATAAAAATTCTTTCACCTGTTCCAGTTCCTCACCATTTATAAAAATGTTACATTCCGTCATACATTTATCCTTTTCAAAAACGTGATGATATGTATGTATGTAAAAACCTTATGTAATAAATTTTTTAGTGGAAGGGCCACTCTGTTGACAGTGTCCTGTCTATATCCGCGGGCCTACGAAGTATAGATACAAGGAGGCCAAACGTAATGTTGAATGGATGGTGTTAATGTAGGGGACAGAATTTTTGCCGGTAAAGCGCGCGCCACTTTTCAATAAATACTCGTTTAATCCTTACACGGGAAGTTTTGTTGCTATTGACAGCTCTGGAATTTTATATTTAAATTAATTAAATTCAACATTTGCGAGCCAACGCGGGTTTACGTGTATTAATAATAATTGCATCGGTATCAATTCCATTCAACAATATATCTTGCTCGTTCAAAAATGTATAATTTTTCTTTGGCTAAAAACTATGAGAATATGAAGACAAAATTGGTAGCCGTCATTAAGAATAGCCATAGCTCAATTGGGAAATCGAGCAGTATCACTGAACCGAAGAACCCTATATTATTATTCTTCTTTTTTTTATGTATATATATTTCTTAATATTTTATCAATTATTTTAATATTATTATGTCTACAAGAAATTGGTTGACTGATGGACAAATTCTTTTTGGTATTAAATCTGTCATCATTATCATTCTGCTCTAATCTTATTTACTTTGGGTCAACACAATACGTTGAGTAAATATTGCAAAATTTTTGCAATAGTCTTATAACCGGCCTGGTTGACGTCAACTCTCCTTGTTATTATGACGCAGTAAACCTACACTGTGTCAATGAGATCCGCAAACCTCTTTACCATTACAAGTAAAAAGGATTCGTAAGTGCATTTACCGCAGCGCAAACAAATAATGGAGTTGGCCCGGATCTTTGCAAACCTTTTACACGTCTTATACCACACCAAAGAGCAATATAATGGTTAATTATCACAATTAAACTCACCATTGTATAAATTTTATTACATTAAACTATTATTTGTTTTTTATTGCTTCTGGTGGCAAACGAGCAAGCAGCACACCTGATGGTAAGTGCCACTGCCGCCCATGGACTTTTGCAATACCAAGCTTAGGCCGCTGCCTGCCAATAAAAACCCCAAACCCACCCTGTTACGCTTCCGGCGCTCTCGCTCACCGAACGAAGCGCAATAGCACATTGCCATTACTCAGACGTCTATCTTCTGCGTGAGTGTGGTACTACCCCGGACGGACCGGCCCGCAGCTGTATACAGAAAACTATCAACAGCGTGGTTCTACTACTATTAAATTAATTAATATAATATTATGTAAATATCTTTAATCTTTTTATCCCAAAGTTCTGCATAGGAAGACTAGGCACAAGCCCAGTCTTCCTTAGAAAGGAGCAAAGTATTATAATCACCACACTTGATGGCGGAAAGAATAATCTCGTTTCTTGTCACCAATTTCCCTAGTAAACTATTAGCTCTCTTTCAATAAAAAAAAAAGAAAACGCATCCTTACTCGAAGGGCATCTCACTGTAGCTAACACATGTTAAACATCATTTGATTAAAATCTATCCCATCATTTTGATTAAAATTCATATATTAATTATGTAATTTAAAAAATGACGATTCCGCTGAGTTTCTTGCCGGGTCTTCTCAGTCTGTTGTCGCTTTCCGATCCGGTGGTAGATTAATTTAAAAATAAAATGCGTGCGTACAAAGTACACATATCAGAAGTGAAACTTTTGGGCAAACTATTTTTTTCAATAAATCTCGTTTACATACATCGACCAATAGCGTGTATTCACTCTCTTTCTTGCTCTCTCTTCCTCCCAACTTCCACTCTCGTGCCGCGTTTCATCTGTAAAAATTTTACCCTCATGCGTGCAAAGAAGTTTCACTTCAAAATAAATATGGCGCGTAACGAAAAAATGTGACTTAGAAATAAAGATGGCGCGTAACAGAAAAATGTTACAATAATATAAAATTTAACCCATCATCATTCTCCTACTCTTATCCCAATTACTTGGGGTCGATACAATATGTACTTTTATTTCATAGTACCTACATATTGTAAAAGTTATTGGCAATAGTTTTATGACCGGCCGCCTGCCAGACGTCAACCCTCCTTGGGAATGTAATTGTTGACCAAACGGTATCAGATGTAGTTGGCCCAGGTCGTTGTAAGGCTCTTAGTCGTCTTTTACGACATCCACGAGCAAAGTACGGGTTGGTAATATTCTTAGCCGCTACCATACAGCTAGCACTTGTAACTACTCAACTATACGCTTCATATATATAATACATTGATTTAAACTCTAAGCTTAGTTTTATCAAGATATATATTGAAAACAATTCCGCAGAAATTCTAGATTGGCCACGTACTGAAGGTAGGTGGAGTCAAGAGTCTCCGAAACCGGCGAGCGTGTATGAAGAGAATTATGAATGTTGAGGAAGCGAGTGAAGTATGCAAGGATAGAGTTCTCTGGCACTCTTGTTCTCTCTGCCTACCCTGCAAGGGATATGGCGTGATGATATGTATGTATGTACAATTCCGCACAATGTATTACTGAAAACATCTATTTATATACGCGTGGCTAATTTATGTATTGTTTATAAAACTAAACTTAGGGGCAGAATACAGTCTGCTCCGTATCGTAAACAAATCGTAAAAATTTGTTTGGTGTATTTATAGTCGATAGCTAATAGCTGTGCCTAAAATACTCTAAGGCTGCTTCCGCATTCAGAACACAACATGCCTTTTTTTATTGCTAATGATGGCAAACGAGCAAGCAGCACACCTGATGGTATGTGTCACTGCCGCCCATGGACCTTTACAATACCAAGGGTAGGCCTTTGCAATTCTAGGCCGCTGCCTACCAATATAAACCCCAGCTTGCGGCTCTCTCGCTCACCGAACGAAGCGCAGTAGCACATTGCCATTACTCAGACGTCGATCTTCTGCGAGAGTGTGATTCTACTCCGGACGGACCGGCCCGTGGCTGCGGACAGAGAACTGTCAACAGCGTGGTCCTACCACTATTAAAAGCCTATGTTCATCACGCTTAATCACAAGATAGAAGTCACCTATTTAGTCGAAGAGAAACAGGCCGTGCTGCGTATTTGATTTCGCTTCGATTTTGTTTTAAATACCTATCTCCCCGTGAGGATACGAGATCGGGTACTGGTGGCTCACTCGCACGGCGTTAATAGGTACTTTTAAGGCGGCTCTATGGGGTGGCACGCCGTTCTTTCTGTCACCCTGGACGGAAATACCGGAGTATGACCACAGCAAAAATAATCTCCTTATTTATTTATTTATTTATTTGGTTTGCTAACTAATGTAACAGTAATACATCCACTTATATCTAGTTTTACAGATTTATAAAAGGTTACATTATATAACAAGCAAACACCACATGCATATATTTATCTATAGTATTTTAAGAGAGAAAGTAAACAAGAGTAATTCTAGACAATTAAAAAAACAAAGCCATATTAATTTACAATAAAATCAACGTTTGTACAATTTTACGAAAGCGACTGAGAGAATCTGAAAATACATCTATAGAGTCACAATACTGATTCAAGAGCTTACTCAAACGAGGAATTGGAGAAGTGGAGCCTAATACGGTTCTTCTTAGTGGTGGATAGAGAGGAGTGATTTGTCCTCGAGGGAATCTATGCGGCACTCTAAAATTAAGCCTTGCCAGCAACTCTGGACAATATATTTTATTACGATCTACTTATCTTCAACATCCTTCTATATTTTTACTCGTGTCATCATCATCACTATCTTGCTCTTATCTTCAATTATTTGTGGTGATATGTATGCTTACATATTGTAAAAGTTATTGGCAATAGTTTTATGACCGACCGCCTGCCAGACGTCAACACTAGTTGTACATAATTGAGGAACTTGCAGCAAAAAGGAGGCAGCTCCAAATTTCAAAATTTTTGGGTATGCAAATAAAACGTGTCTAAAAATCAATTGTCACACTTACGTTTTATAGTTAAATTTTATAATATAAAATATGCATATTTACATATTGTCAATAAAGATTTTAAGGTAAATAAATAAGTTTTATAATAATTATGATTTTTAAAGTATAGATCTGCCTCCGTTATGCACCAAAATTAAAGAAAATATAACCTTATTTTGTATTGTAGGTAATAAAATAAACAAATATAAGTATGTCTTTAGTTCAAGAATACTAATCAATCACAACATGGATGGTTAAACGATAAAAAAAAAACAAAAACGAACGAATGTTTAAAACAAATAACGATTTTATGCCACTTTTTTGCACAAAACAAAATAGGGTGGCAGATAAAAATTTTGATATAGGGCGCTTGTTTATTATCGGATCTATCTCGTTCTTGCACCAAACGACAGCCCTAATTTTTATTCAAAATGTAGGTGAAAAAAAAGAAAAACGGCTAAAATGTGAATCTGCCCCACTTATGCTGCAAGTTCCTCAATTGTTCATCAGACTCCATTAAATGGAGTTTTCCCAAGTCAATCTGAATTTTAATCGTCTTTTACGACACCCACGACCAACGTAAGGCTTGGTAATATTCGTAGACTAACACTACACGGCAATTAGAAATTTCCAAAGTCCAAAAAAAAATACGTTCCAGTTCGTAACAATTTGTTTGGACGGCGTTTTATACCGCTGTGGACTCTGTCATACCGTTATCACCACGCGGCCCCATATTTATCACATTCCTGCGAGATATTTTATTTGATAAAATGTTATAATGTAATATTTATTTTTATATAAAGTATTAGTTATGTATTAATGCAGTGATAATGATGTGTATTATCCGTATCCGGATTAAAAATACATGCATTGAACACACCTACCTTCTTAACACGTGTCGTAAATTACGATTAAGTGCTGTAAATGATTAATATTACTCACCATTCAACGACGACGTAAGAGAGCGGGTAGGTATGAAAGAGAGTATTGGTGTAAAGATGCGAAAAGGGAATGTGGAAAGAATGCCGAACGAACGTCTGGTTAAGAAGATATACAATGCGAAAGTGAAAGGATGTAGGTACCGAGGGAGACCGAGACTAACCTACCTAGACCAGATCGGTCAGGTACTGAAGTGAGGTGGAGTCAAGAGTCTCCGAAACCGGCGAGTGTGTATGAAGAGAATTATGAATGTTGAGGAAGCGAGTGAAGTATGCAAGGATAGAGTTCTCTGACACTCTGTTCTCTCTGCCTACCCTGCAAGGGATATGGCGTGATGTTATGTATGTATGTAGTTAATTATACTTACATATTCTAAGTAGGGGTGTCCACTTTGAAAAAACATCGATGTTTTTTTCGATTCGATAAATCGAAACTGTACATCGATGTCTTTCGATGTATCGGATCATATCGGATACATCGATGTTTTTAAACATCGAGTACTTTTTCTAGTCATATCAAAAGTGTTACTTCTAAAAAAAAAAACAGATCTTTTTTGTGGCATTTACTGGTTATCATCGTTTCGATGTTTTATGAAAAAACATCGATACATCGAGTATTTCGATAGCTCTTCAAAACATCGGATCGATTCGATGTATCGCATTGTAAACATCGATGTTTTCGATGCATCGATGTATATCGAATATCCCTAATTCTAAGTACCTACCGATGGATATGTTATTAAATTTGTACGTGGGTCTGAATGTAATGGTGTATGGATTCATACTTTATTCACTCACATGCGTCGATCAGATGTGCACTCAAACGGGCGCACGGTCCTCCCGTGACCGTGAACCCTATAAAGTGTTCGAAACGTTAGGCAATTAAAAATCAAATAATAACGCTGATAGAATACGTAAAAATTGTTTTATTACAAAACTAGCTTTTACCCGCGGCTTCGCTCGCGTTGAGGTCCTTAAATAAATATCAAAGATCGTACATTCCAATAGAATTGTTGGTCCAAAAATTTGAAAATCTAACAACTTCAACGCCAATAAAGTACAAACCCTTGGTGCTGTATTACTGACGGTCAAATTAATATCTTATTGACTATAGCTTCAACTATCATGCCTACCAAAATATTTTGTTTACCCTCCATAAAAATATTTTTTTTACAATAAGTATCCTATATCCTTTCTAATACCTCGAAGACTATATGCAGAAAGTTTCATGATAATCGGTTAAGTAGTTTTGGCGTGAAAGCGTAACAAACAAACTTGCATTCTAATTTATATTAGTAGGGATGTGTAATATACGCATAAACATAAGAATTCATTCATCATCATCTCAGCTCATAAATTTCCCACTGTTGGGTTCGAGCTACCTCCATAATGGGAAGGAAATTGACCTACTATATTATACCACGCTGATCAGACGTGTTGGTATAAAAGAAGAAAAAAATCATTATGTTAACTTTTTTATATCTGTAATTCTTGTATATTTCTATATTTTTAGGATCTCATAAACGCCTCCAGCGATTTCTATGAAATTTAGTATGCAGAAGGTTTCGCGAGCGATAAATCGATCTAGCTAAGATTTTTATAGATATTGTTATTTTGTCAAGAAGAGGGAGTAATAAATAACGTAAGAGAGCGAGTAGGTATGAAAGAGAGTATTGGTGTAAAGATGCGAAAGGGAATGCTCCGATGGTCCGGACATGTGGAAAGAATGCCGAAAGAACGTCTGGTTAAGAAGATATAGGTACAATGCGAAAGTGGAAGGATGTAGGTACCGGGGGAGACCGAGACTAACCTACCTAGACCAGATTGGTCATGTACTGAAGGAAGGTGGAGTCAAGAGGCTCCGAAACCGGCAAGCGTGTATGAAGAGAATTATGAATGTTGAGGAAGCGAGTGAAGTGTGCAAGGATAGAGTTCTCTGGCACTCTGTTCCCTCTGCCTACCCTGCAAGGGATATGGCGTGATGGTATTTATGTATGTATGTTATTTTGTCAGTGTTTTCATTCGGTGAAGGCACCTATATAATTATTCAATCCAAAGAAGATATTAAAAAAAAATAGAATGGGAAGGTAAATTTAGCCACTGTCATTAAGAATTGAAATAACTCGGTTTGGTAAATCAAGCAGTCGCTTAATCCAGACAGCCGCGGTTCGGTCCTTGGTTCCTTTTTATTATTATTTCGTTTTTAATTTTTTATATATTTTTGTCATTATTTCATCAATTATTTACCAATAATTTAATTCATTTTTAAAAATAATCAATCACACATAAAAAGTATCTGCGACGATTCTTAATCTGTGACTGGACGACATGGAAACGCCGCGCATAGCAAAAGTACCAGATAAATTAATTTCATCAAAATCAAATAAGAAAATCGGAGCCAAATTCGATATTTTGATAATTATGGTGTGGTTGAAGACTTCAACGACAAAAGATTTGATATCTAAATGGGTACAAAGTTCTATGTAAAAACGTATAACATAATAATAACACAATTTCTTTTATCTTCTACAAAATTGTTTATCATCATCATCTCAGCTCATACACGTCACACTGTTGGGCTCGAGCCTCCTCCAAACGAGAGGGGAATTAACCTACTTTTAGTAGTTGGTATAGGGTTTCATTTCAAGTTTGCCTTCTCTTGCATAGATGTTATATGCATATTATATCCCATAGTGTGAATGTGAGTAAAACCAAAGTAATGGTCTTTCAAAGAGATAAAACCAGAACAGATGTAAGAGTAACAATAGGTAATGATGTACTAGAGCAAGTGGATGAATTTGTATATCTTGGATGTGGATTTAGCCGAGATGGAAGGTACACCACTGATATAGAGCGAAGAGTGAATGCGGGAAATAGAGTGAACGGAGCGTTGGGGCAACTTCTCGGCAGCCACCACCTCAGCCAGAAGGCACGTGTAGCAATACATAACGCAGTGCTTGTCCCAACATTACTGTATGGAAGCGAGAGTTGGGTATGCAGAAAAGAGTATGATAGTAAAATTAATGCGGTCGAAATGTGATCTCTGCGGAAAATCTGTGGAGTTAGGCTGACCGACCGCATTCGTAACGACGACGTAAGAGAGCGAGTAGGTATGAAAGAGAGTATTGGTGTAAAGATGCGAAAGGGAATGCTCCGATGGTTCGGACATGTGGAAAGAATGCCGAACGAACGCCTGGTTAAGAAGATATACAATGCGAAAGTGGAAGGATGTAGGTACCGAGGGAGACCGAGACTAACCTACCTAGACCAGATCGGTCATGTACTGAAGGAAGGTGGAGTCAAGAGTCTCCGAAACCGGCGAGCGTGAAGCATGAAGAGAATTATGAATGTTGAGGAAGCGAGTGAAGTATGCAGAGATAAAATTCTCTGGCACTCTGTTCTCTCTGCCTACCCTGCAAGGGATATGGCGTGATGATATGTATGTATGTATATCCCATAGTCGTCTGTTACGATAACCCATGGTTATGATAACCCAGGCCACCGAAGTTAAAATCGAGTACCGGTGGTCCGCTCGCACGGCGAAGAGAGAGGAATTTTACGGTGGGTCAGTGGGGTCACGCGCCGCCTTTCCGTCACCCCGGACCGATTCGGCGGGGCGAGACGCATCCATAGCCCACCAATAAAAAAAATGGTTATGATAACCCATGGTTACGATAACCCATGGTTACGATAACCCATGGTTATGATAACCCGTGGTTACGATAACCCATGGTTACGATAGGGGGTGGTGTATTGTATTCTTACTCCGTCACCACACGTATGATAAAATTGTCTATCATTTGTAAACATAACTTTTTAAATTCCAATAGTCGAATTAACTGGATAAATCAAACAGCTTATGATCAATTGCACCTCAATACTTGACTTCACTAGTTTTCAGTTTAGTTTTATTTTTACCCGCTATTCAATAGCGGGTTATCGTAGAGCGGAAGGGAATAATAAGCCTATATGGAATGTAAGAAAAAAGGTAAGAAAGGTGTCGCGATCACTAGAGGCAAGATTCCAGTTCACTTCAAGAACATTCTTCTAAATATTTGATTTTCAGTTAAATATTAGCCCAATCAATTGATTAAACGTTAGTGATCAAATCTGGTGTGAAAAGAAAGGAGTATTCGATCGTACGATCAGCAGACTTTAGTCAGCCTCCAATTGGGGCGATGCCAATCTTTGACGGTTCAACGTAGCCAAAATGCAAACGTGTTTGATCACTATACGAGGGAGTCCGTTCACCTTGGCTTCAAATTTTTAACCAACTTCTTAGTATATGAATTTGATATGCTCCGATCGTCTTTAGTCGCGGCGTAATCACCTGAAGTTTTGACTTGGAGGTGTAACAATGAATCAATGGATTTGCGATGTGGTGTCAGTATTTCGCATCCGGCCAGCTTCTTCACAGTTTATTGAGGAGTTCTCCTATATTAGATATGGCGTTAAGGTTAAGACAAATGAAACTACTCAAGATATTGTATTTTGAGAGCTCATTAGAATTGATAATCGCTTTTTACAATTACATGAATCAATTGTGTACGAAGTTGATCTGTTTTGTATTTGGGACTAATCTCACCACATATAACCACCACTGTAAAACCTGTAAGCCAGGATCCACAATGGTCTACGTAAAATACACCGCGATTTGACCTTCAGGAAGTCCCGAGAAACGCTTTTAATTGTCTTGGGACCCGCATCAGATTTAATTAAAAAAGAATAACAAGAGGAGTTGGAAAAAGTCCACTTCCCTCCTATGCAAAGCGGCAGACATGAAGCAAAAACTGATTAATAGGCCAATAGAAAAGGGGATGTGCTGATTAGGTGAACCGCTTTTTTTCACACAAAAAAGAATAGAATTTTCCAAAGCCCTCGCATAAAAATGTTCACTTCAAATTTCTAAAACGTAGGATGGAGTTTTGGCGAGAATGTGAAAGCGTCATGTGATGGTTTGAGTATATACCTATTATATTCAATATCTTAGTGTTTTCCGTGCTTGTCTAACACAGTGCCTCTTTGGGGCCATTCATAAATTATGTAAGAAGTTTGGTCCACTGAATATTATAACTTCTTACTATAGGCAGGGGTTAGTGAACCAGACATTACGTAAGATATTAAATTGAAAATTACTAATTTTAGTCAAAAATGTGATAGATTAATAAGATTAATGTTATTGCAGTGAACTCACTGCAATAACAAATATTAGGTGCAATCTTCTTACTATAATTATCATTAACTAATGATATTTGTAGTAAGAAGATTGTAACAAAAGATATATATATATATATATATATATATATATATATATATATATATATATATATATATATATATATATATATATATATATAAACTCATTTGCAAAAAAAACGGGCGGTTTTGATTTTCATTCATATTTAAAAAGATACAATACCAAAAAGGTTTCAATCGTTTGTACACGTTACTGGCCGGTTTTAAAAATGCTGTGGTATTTAAAAAAGTACGTTCTAAATTCAATTTTTCATTTGATGTTCATTTTTACAGAAAACCCCTTTTTATCCTACATTTTTGGCGCGAAGTTCCAGAAGTTAACATCGACTTTCATAACTTTTATTCAATTTTTATCGATTAATTTCATATCCTTGACTGTCAAAGCTTTATACAGCCAAACAGCATTAAGCTGTTTGGCTGTATCAAAAATGGTAGATAAAGTGGTAAAAGCTACCAAAATTATCGCGCTGCTTGAAGAGGGTTGCAGCCAATGTCTCGTGGCTAGGAGGCTAAATGTTAGTCGCTCGACAGTCCAAAGGACCTGGCAGCGATATCAGGAGACTGGTTCCGTCGAGAGAAGGCCTGGTTCTGGAAGAAAACCATGTACCCAACCACGGGATGATCGTTTTCTTGTGAGTCGCGCATTGAGAAATCGCAAATCTTCGTATGTGGATCTTAAGAACAACCTCCAAGAAGTAAGAAATGTGCATATTAGTCTATGGACGGTCAGGAGGAGGCTTCTCGCTGCCAATATACGCAGTCACCGCCCGGCCCGCGGCCCCAAATTACTCCGTGAGCACAGAGTTCACAGGCTTAGGTTCGCTAGAAATTGTGAATCATGGACTCAAGACGATTGGAATAGGGTTTTGTTCTCTGATGAAGCCAGGATATCTCTGTTCGGTGAAGATCGACGTCGGCGAGTGCTAAGAAGACAAGGAGAACGCTTTGCAGAGGCATGTTTCGAAGAAATCACACCTTATGGTGGGGGCTCTGTTATGTTTTGGGCAGGAATAAATTCAATGGATCGTACAGAGTTAGTCTTCATTGAAAACGGCTCACTGACTGGGCATCGATACATAACGGAAGTTCTAATTTCTCATGCACAACCCGCATTGGCCGCTCTAGGTGAAGACTCGATTTTTATGGACGACAATGCTCGCGCCCACCGATCCCGCGATGTTAATACGTATGTGCAAGAGGTCGGCATTCGTCGTTTGGATTGGCCAGCTCGAAGTCCCGACCTCAATCCCATAGAGCATGTCTGGGACGTTCTGAAACGGCGTGTGAGATCAGTACACCCGGCTCCGCAGACCATCAGAGAGCTGAAGAATGTGATTACTGCGGAGTGGGAACGTATTCCGCAAGCAAGTATCCGGGATATACTCGCTAGCATGCCCAGACGAATTCAAGCTGTGATTTTAGCTAGAGGGGGTCACACTCGATACTAAACATTTATCTGCTTTTACTTTATTAAAGAAAAACAAACAAAAAAACTTTTTTATTTTTACTTCATGAGCATATGCACTACTAGCGAATATACACTACTAGCGAGGTTTAGCATTATTTCCCATAAATTGTATCTAAATTTTATGAAATACTGATGAAAACGATTATTTTCTTATTAATTTACCAAATTGTGTGGATAAAACTACCTATAATTATCAAACAAAGAAATATTAACATTTGAAATGGTTCATTGCTTAGGTGCCCGTTTTTTTTGCAAATGAGTGTATATATATATATATATATATATATATATATATATATATATATATATATATATATATATATATATATATATATATATATATATATATATATTTGATCAATAGGGCCTTTTCTTACAAAAAATCTTATTAAGGGGCAGTTGGAAGTAGTTGTAATCTTATGATGTCTTTAGGGTCCAAATCATTCTTCAAAATGCCTTACGTAATTTATGAACGGCCCTCGGAAAGCCGAGGTTCGTTATGCTAATATTTATTGCCGGGTATTGTAAGTGCGAGCCTTAATAGTTTCTTAAGCTCATTTTCTCGCAAATCGGAATTTTAAAACCCCTTTAAGTTTCTTTTTAATAATAATGCAATGATTTATGCATATGCGCATTTGTCGCCGCGCAGTCTGACCGTATACACGTACACATACACAAGTACAATATATTTACACGCACACATTGCAACGCCATTAATTAACGTAACACGCACGCATAGACAAGTAATACTAACGAGCGTTCTATTTTTAAACGATGAATGACTGTTAACACTCGCCGATCTATGGATCTATTTCTTAATGGTTTTGTTTGTTTTTTATAGATTTTATGAGATAGGGTATTGGGATTTTTACAAAAAAATTTTATACGTGGAACGTGTTGCTCAGTTTCATTCAAGGTGATTGAGAGGAATGATGGCCGCTCTAGTAGTTAATTTGTTATCGGAGATTAGCTTGTGGAAACTAGCCTTTTTTATTGTTCAGTCCGGGGCGGTGGAAGGGCAGCGCGTGGCCCAATAACCCACCGTATTCCCTCACCATCCCCATTGGGCCAGCCAGCCGGTGGAATCTAGTCTAGTCATAATCTTGTATTTTATTTGTGAATTATATTATATAATATTCTGGGTATGATTCTTTTGAGTCTGAGTGTTATTTGTCTTCGTTAATTACATGTTTGTCAATCTGCCCGCAACTTTAGTGCGGGACAATACCTATCCCTATCCCTACTAATATATAAATGTGAATGTAAGTTTGTTTGTTACGCTTTCACGCTAAAACTACTCAACCGATCATCATGGAACATTGTACACATATTCTTGGAGGTATTAAAAGTAACATAGGATACTTTTTATTAAAAAAAAAATCAAAATTTTTATATGAGAAATAAAAAAATTGTTTGTCAAAAAATCTCATAATCTAGTTTCTTCAACGCCATCTAGCAGTCCAGTAATGAAGTTCCAACCCTGAGTATTGTAATACCGTTGCACTGTATTACCGACGGTCAAAAATAAAAATAGGGGATCAAAAACTTTAGGAAAGTAACCTTTTACGCGGGCGAAGCCGCGGGCAGAAACTAGTGTCTTATAAAGAAAAAAATCCTGATCGGGCAATTGTAATATCTAAAAATATATTCACTCTTTTGGCAACTAAATATGACTCCTTTTGTGTACGGGTTGAGAGCCCTCAGCGCACGCCCACGGTCCGGGTAAAGTTGTCATAGCCATCTGAGGCTAACAACTAAGACACACACAAAAAAAAATCCTTTTATATGGTGACTGACTTAAGAATACAATACACCACCTCCCTATCCTATCATGAAAGACGGCTAAAGATTATAATATGCGTACAACACCTATGCAAGAAAGAAATTTCGAACTAAAACACCTATACCAACACGTCTGACCAGCGTAGTATATAGTAGGTCAATTTCCCTTATATTCTATAGGAAGCTCAAACTTTGCAGTATAATATATAAGCTGAGAATATTTTTGTTTTATTGCTTATCATGGCACACAAGCAAGCAGCACAACTGATGGTAAGTGTCACTGCTGCCCACGGACCAAGAGTTATACCAAGGGTATAACTAGACCGCTTACTACTATTACAAACCCCAAACCCACCCAGTTGGGCTTCCGGCTCTCTCGCTCACCGAATGAAGCGCCATAGCACGTTACCATTACTCAGACGTCGATCTTCTGCTCAGTGTGGTACTACCCCGGACGGACCGGCCCGCGGCTGTAAACAGGGAACTGTCAACAGCGTGGTCCTACCACTATTAAAATATATGATAATGATTAGGTGCCCATCGTCACAGTTGCCGTGCAGACGAAGTCGCAGGCGAAAATTAGTTAAATACGAACACGTAGAGACGGTATGGCGGCATAAGTACTTTAGTTATCATAGTATTTCTTTTAATTCCCCCTATTATCTTAATAACTTGTATGATCTTATCTTTCTGATGATGATGACGTCTTTTTTTTATGGACAGGATGTTGTTGATGCCACGATTTATGATTGAGAAGACTTTTATTTTTTTGGGACTAATCCCACCACACATTCCCACCACTGTAACTCCTGTAAGCCAGGATCCACAATGGTCTCCATAAAAGACACTGAGGTTTGACCCTCAGGAAGTCCCGGGAAACGCTTTTAATTGTCTTGGGACCCGCAACAAATTTAATTAGAAAAAAAAAACAGGAGGAGTTGAAGAATTACCACTTCCCTCTTATGCAAAGCGGGAGACATGAAGCAAAATTGACTAATAGGCCAATAGATAGAAGGATGTACTGACACGTGAAGCGTAGCAGTACAGCACCACGGATATGACAGAGCTTAAGGGGCCTATATGTGAGCCTTAAGTTTGATTACAATAGTAGGTATGGCAGAAGCGCCTGAACGTACGGAAATTTTCTCGAGTTGCTACAAGGTCCGTATAATATATAACCCCCGACACGACTTGCAGACTGTCTAACATAAGATCGCGCTCGTTTTGCCAGAGACTGCACTCCCAGAGGATGTGATGGGCTGTTTGTTCAAAAGTGCAATTTGGTGTGGAACATCGACAAAATGGTGAATCTACTAGTGTAAAAAAGAATAATTTACTTCTAAAATTACCATGGCCTGTGAGGAATTGTGCTACATAGTGGTCAATTTCTAGCCAAACCTTCTCTAAACGGTCTCGAATAGATGGAAAGAATAGATATAGATGACGGCCCTTCGTTGATGAGTCCCACCTTTCCTGCCATTCGGTCAGGAGCTCCTCGTACACAACGCATTGCGGCGCAAAAAGTCTAGTAATTTTAATACGATCGCGCGGTAAAAGAAAATTGGTGTTCATATTTTCCCTGGTGGAATAATACAATGACGCGTGCCTTTGTATCTCCAAGTCGACCGGAAGTACACCTGCAAGTACTGGTAAGGCTTCGGTACTATTGAGAAGACTTATGAACATGACTGATGGACTTAAGAGCTGGTGGCCTCTTATAGTTGGATTAATTCAACTCGGACGATCCAACGGTAGGCCTACTTGCCCCGCCCTGGTATCATTCTACGTTGGGAGAAAGCGCGCGTAGTGTCGGCGCCGGCTTCCTGGTCGTCGCTTGCGCAGCGTGTCGGCGGCGGCATCTGCCTCACGCTGTCGTTTCGCAGCCTCCTAGCGCGACAAGCTTCATATCGACCTGGGTCGACTCCACCTTATGCCGTTTGGTCAACAATTACAATCCCAAGGAGTGGTAATGCCAGGCAGGCCGCCCGCTGGTCATCAAACTATTTTCAATAACTTTTGCAATATGTACGAGCACATATCACAATGTTCTATCACAATGAAAATAAATTCTTTTGTGTTAATCACCGCGTTTGTTAATGAGGCACGTGCATGTTTGTCGGCAATACATTAATTTGTATCATTGTTGATTGTCTCAGCTCAATTCATCTCGATTAAAGTTGATTATAATGACCTATCCCTGTTTGAGTGACGAATTAATTATATATTGCCATTACACTAGTCCCTTATATCATGTACTAGCGACCCGCCCTCGCTTCGGTTATGTTAGTTCAGTTGTGTAGTTTACTTTCGCGACATAGAATTCCTTTGGGAGAAGGATTTTTTTAAAATCCTACTTCATCTAACCTTCACAGGGCAGAAAAAAGTCCACACCAAATTCTAAGACTGTAGGTACTATATTTAAAATGTGATTTTTACACCCCAGTAACCCCCCCTTACGGCTGAAATTTCGTAAAATCCGTTCTTAGCTGAACTCTACTCATCGAGAGGAATATTCCCACCAAATTTAAAGTCTGTAGGCCTTATGGTTCCAGAGATATCGTGATGAGTCAATACATAGGTGGAAATCTCTTATATATATATAGATTGTAAACTTTAATCTATAGATACTTCGTCTATATCTCGGAAACGGCTTTAACGATTTTCATTAAATTTACCGTGTTAGGTTTATGTTAATCGATCTAGCTAGGTTTCATTTGTAGAAAATCATCATTCTCCTACTCTTATCCCAATTACTTGAGGTCGATACAATATGTACTCATCTTTCATAGTACATATTGTAAAAGTTATTGGCAATAGTTTTATGACTGGCTGCCTGCCAGACGTCAACCCTCCTTGGTAATGTAATTGTTGATCAAACGGCATCATATGGAGTTGGCTCAGGTCGTTATAAGGCTCTTAGTCATCTTTTACGACATCCACGAGCAAAGTAAGGGTTGGTAGTATTTGTAGCCGCTACCACACAGCTCATTTATAGAAAATATTGTTTTGGTAATATTTTCAGGCAATGAAAAAATATAAGTTTTCTTTGGCTGAAAACTATTAAAATATGAAGGAAAAAATTTGACGCTGTCATTAAGAATAGACATAGCTCAATTGACAAATCGAGCAGTCTAACCCAGACAGCACCGGATCGGATATTTAGTTTGAAGACAATGGATAAGGATTCTTATTCTCCCCATACTCTCTTTATCAACGCGTTTAAACCACTTTGATTTTGAATTCTATGAAAGACTTTCTTTGCGACTCTTGTGTCACAAAGAGAAACTACTGTCAGAATTTCATATTTCCAGTAGTTTGAGCTCGACGTTGACGAGTCAGTCAACTAGCCCTCTATATATGTGTCTTCTTATACTAATAAATGGTTAGTCAGTTTTTTGTTCGGTTATACAGCGAAAACTATTGAACCGATAGGAATAATACTTATACTAAAAGATGCAGCGTGTTTCGGTAAAGGTTTTAGTATATGATATGTTGATGATTACTTATCTGGAAAGGAGGAAAGCATCAGCACCAACAGGTAGACACATAAATACATATATATTATAATAATACAAATATATATTTTTTTAAAGTAATATAATTTTCTCGATCGCAATTAGTATTTACCTACGTCCTTTTCAGATCGTTTTTTTTTTCCGTGTGGTGACGGAGTAAGAATACAATTCACCACCCCTTATCTTACCCGTGGGTGATAGTAAGAGACGACTAAGGGATATAAAACGCATATAACATCCGTGCAAGAGAAGGAAGCCTCGAAACAAAACCCTATACCAACACGTCTGACCAGCTTGGTATCAGTAGGTCAATTTCCTTCCTATTGTGGAGGAGGCTCGAGCCCAACAGTGGAACTTATATGAGCTGAGACGACGACGTAAATAATTTTATTGATAATGTTTTGCGGATATTTATTATAATCCAATGTCAAATAATGATTGTTTTAAAACGATAATTTTACTATCCGAAAGCAATATGTGAAGATGTGAAAACTTTTTGTTAGATTTGTAAAAATTGTAAAATTGCCACAATAATAATTATCATAAATTAAATACCTTAATAATAACAAATCATATACAACATAAATTTTATATATAGAATCATTCTCTTTTTGTACTGACAATGAATTTGTATTAATTTTGTATAAAAATGTGGGTCAAAATTTAATATCTTATAGGGTAGATATAAATAAATTTCTGTAATAACAATGACATATTGGACGTAAGACACCTCAGTCCTCCCGTGACCATGATCACTGTAAAGTGTTCGTAACGTCGGGAAATTAAAAATCAAATACAAACGCGATATAATCCGTAAAAGTAGTTTTATTTCAAATGTGTAATACTCGCGTAAACATTAGAAGTCATGATGTGAAAACTACTTTGAAAGTACTATCTGGAAGAGTATTTGATGAATTAGATATTCGGGTGGCATTCGTATATGTAAGGACTTGATATAAAAGTATATAGATTACTTGGGATCAATCCTTGTTATTATACACAAGATCTGAGCATAATGGAGTACAATTTTCCATACGATTTTATTTATAAATACTTTACCAGCCACAAGGCGGCGAAAATTTTCCAACAAAACAAAGTAAAATGTATTAATACTTGTTGTGACTAGATGGGGGGGTATTAGTCACAAGTTAACGAACACATGATATTTCATAGCGCATTATCGTTCACCTGATATGGCGGGCTGCCATCTACCATTGCCAGACTGGCCGGCGTTAGGTAACGTTCACACCCATTTTTTTTTTGAAATACTGTTTCGAACACATGCTCCATATATTTCGACAAGTTTCGATCATATTTCATTTGATAATGATTTTGAATCTGATCATCATTCTCTTACTCTTATCCCAATTACCTTAACCGAATACAGTAATATCCCGTTTTACGCGAGGGATACGTTCTGAAAAAAAACCGCGATTATGATTTAATACAAAAAAAAATACAAATCATTTGAATCAATCACTTTAATTCTAAAAACACTTTATGCAGTAGGTACATATAACATGTTTTTTTTTTTACGAAAAAATACATCTATTGTCTTTTGGATAGCGTTTCATTTACGTTTTTGTATAATACGTTCATAATACCCAACACTGTTTTTATTTGTTTGATACACAGTCATCATCACTCCCTATGCTCTGCAATATGTCTAAACCGGAATAAATTTTGTATTATTTTTGAAGATAAAACTCGTTTTATGACCGGCCGCCTGCCAGACGTCAATTCTACTTGTGAATGTAATTGTTGACCAAACTGCATCAGGTGGAGTTGGCCCAGGTCGTTGTAAGGCTCTTAGTCGTCTTTTACGATATCTACGAGCAAAGTAAGGGTAGGTAGTATTCGTAGCCGTTACCAAATAGCAATGATTTTGAATCTGATGCAATCAAAATTTAAAAATAAATTGAAATATTTTATTTGTTCTCATCTATATTTATTTGAAAATAGCGGCTACAAATACTACCATACCTTTGCTCGTGGATGTCGGAGAAAAGGACGAAGAGCTTTATATCGGGCCATCTCCATCTGATGCCGTTTGTTCAGCAATTACATTCAAAAATTTTACGAATCCTTTGGCTAAAAACATGACATCGGTGTTAACTAAAAAAAAAGAACTGCCCAGGGCGACGAATTGGACGGCTTGTAGCCCAATAAATTGCCTTATGTTATGGCACAACACTGACGCCGATTAGATTTACCAACGCTGCCATTCCATATCTTTGGTGGCATATAAGTCTTCGTAATTTGCCACATCTTTTTGGTGTTATTAGTTTTCCAAGTACTCCTCGCCATTCTCCTGTTGTTTGATCATCTGATTTTTATGCCTCCCATGAGAAAGCAAAAGAACTTACCCTAACTACGTGACATTTATTTAAAAATATTACGCTTGGTCACAAGTGCGGTGGAACGAGCTTAAGTTTTCGTCACGCGATCGCACTAATTTAATTCGTCATCAAGCTCAATTTGAGCATCGTTAGTGCTTTTTAAACGCGCAGGTGGCGACACATGTAGATATATATCCAGACATCAGCTGATTCAAAACTGATTTTATATTATTTTATATACACACTCTTGGGGTCACACGGCAAATAGCTACATTAAGGAAGACAAATTTGAGGAAATAAATATTTAGTTAATTTTTTCGTTTGCAAAAAAAAATGTATTCTTTTTAAAGACAACGCTCAGTGTTTTTTGGCAGGCTATGGTTTGCACGCACCCCACCCATTCCGTCCGGGGCGACGGAAGGGCAGTGTTCGGCCTCATAACCCACGTGTTTCCTCCCTATCGTCATTGGATCGATCACTGACAACACCCAGCCCTAAGGAAATAATCCTAGTATAGCTATGGGAGTTTACTAACATTCAATTTCACGGACCAGACAATTTGTGAATCATAATTTGTGTAAAACCATATGTGAAAACTAGAAGGGGAGAGAGAGGATCTTGGCGTATACAACGGCTGATCATCGTGACTATAGAACCATCATTCTCCTACTCTTATCCCAATTACTTGGGGTCGATACAATATGTACTCTTCTTGTCATAGTACATATTATAAAAGTTATTGGCAATAGTTTTATGACCGGCCGCCTGCCAGACGTTAACCCTCCTTGTGAATGTAATTGTTGACCAAACGGCATCAGATACAGTTCACCCAGGTCGTTATATCGTGAGGATAGAATGCATATAAAAAAAGGAAATAATGGGTCACGTAATATGAGTACGTTCCTTATGATCTAGTGACATATATTTTTAACTGTTGGTACAGTTATTATTTACTATAATCTTTTTACCTCAAGTATAAATTAGATGAGGTCTATTATATGATGTATATTATAATAATAATAGGTAAACAGGAACACGAAAGCCGGCAAATTATACAATATCTTTCCTGATAGGATTTATTAAAAATACGGATGTGTACGTTCTCAAGGTGCTTTTGGTAGATATAAAAAATTGTATCCAAGTAAAAATTATTACGACTGCCTTGTTGATCTAGTGATAGTGATACAAAGGTTTAGCAGCCGATTGTAGTCTTAGAGCTTAGGTATCAAACAAATCGGCCACTGAAGATAATGGCCACCGATGACAAACATCGGGTAGCGGTGGTCCGCTCGCACGGCGAAGAGAGGTGCTCGCAGGGTGGGTCTATGGGGTTTGCGCGCCGCCTCTTCCGTCGCTCCGGACCGAATTGGCGGGGCGCGACAACGTCCATAGACCACGAGCAAAAAAAAAAAATAAGTGTCAAACAAATCTACCTAATCTGGCGGCGGCGAATCGTCGCAGTGTTTGTCGAACCAGGTAGACCGACGACTTGGTGAAGGTTGCTCGGGGTTGTAGTAGTTTGTGGCGAAATGTGAAGGAAGACCCTCCTTCAGTTGATGGAACGTCCAGCAGTTAATGGAAGGCTGAATGATATTGATGTCTATCAAATCCGGTAGACTATAGAAGCGTTACTTTTTAATAAGTGGCAATCATCATCGTCATTCAGATCTCCTATCCCAATTACTTGGGGTCGACACGATTTGTAATCACTCCTCTTTCTTAGTATATCGTCGGTTGAAAAGAAAAGTGCCATTTTTCGAAAATTTTAAAATTTGATTTTATTGTTCAAAACGTTTTGTTATAGTTTGTTTTATGTAAATTAATAAAAAATGATCAATCATCAAATTAAATGTCATAAATTGTGCTATCAGAAGTGTTATTCTAAGCTACGTCGTACATTTGTTCGTTGAAAAAAATCTTTAACTGCGTGTACTGTAAAATTTGGTATTTTTTTATTAATGTCACTTTTGTATTTCAGCGATGAATATTGCAAAAGTTATTGCCAATAATTTTGTGACCTACATGACATCAACTCTCCTTGGTAATGTAATTGTTGACCAAACGGCATCAGATGGTGTTGGCCCAGGTCGATCGTAAAATTATTAGTCGTCTTTTACGACAACCACCACCACAACAAGACAAGTAAGGGTTGGTAGTATTCGTAACAGCTACCATACAGCAGCTGTTTTTTTTAAGACACCGCCCTCCACTAAGGAAATAATTCTTGTATTGCGGGAGACTTTACAAACATGCAATTAACGCAGATAAATTACACCCAGACTTAGAACAACACTTTATGGATCCCACAAAGTGTTGTCGTGCTTAGAAATCGAACCTGCGGCACTGGCACGGAATATCGATATCGTAACCACCACGCCATCTGTGCCATCATTTTATTATAATCAATGCGTTTTCTAAATTCATTGATCGTCTTAGCTCATATAAGTCTCATTCTATATTGATTTAGGTTTTATTTCAATTCTTTCTTCTCTTGCATAGATGTTATTTTCATATTTCTCTCTTACTCGTCTTTTACGACATCCATGGCAAAGAAACAGAGTGGTGAATTGTATTCTTAATCAGCCACCACAAGGAAAATTCCACTTTTTAACTTCATTACGATTTTATTATAGGTTTGCGTAAACCATTTCGGGAGAAATGTGTGTACCGAATGTGAAAAAAAAATGTCTAAAAATATTTACATCCGTCTCGCCACGGTCAAGACACGTCTTGTGTTAATATGCTAAGCGGCCACTAACCCAGCCGTTGGATGTAGTCCAAATATCGCCTTTTACCCTTGCTATTGATGTTGTAATGGCTAACTTAACAAGTAATTACAGCTATGTTATTCACATAGCTTCTTTCTTGGCACGTTGTGTTTCAATTTTAGGAGAAGGTGCACTGAATTTATTTCTACGGCACTTGGTTATATGGCGAGGTTTGAAATTATAACTCTAAAATAATTAGCGATTGTCACCTAATGCTCAAAAGCAAGGGGCACGGCGATTTTTTTTTTATAAATCCGATGATTTTTTAATCGGATTTTTGGGGGTATTAATTCGCCATATATAACGCTAGTTTCAACCCCTTTATCCATGTGATGACTGGTTATCTATATATAGAAGAAGACTGTCGTTGCCAGAGCGTTAGCACCAGAGCTTCCCTCTTACATGTCAAGCCATCGGTCAATTCGATGTGTAGCTACGATGACATAAACCGACACGTTGAACTTCTGGCCGGATCATCTCAGTTTGTGGCCGCTTCTCGATGCAGTAGTAGATTAGTTTATATTGATTAAAAAAAGAAGATATAAAATTGACAATACATATATAAGTACCCTTGTGGCGCCAATATGCATAACGGTTTGATTTGATTGTACAAAGACTCCATAAAGACCTGGCATACCTCCATCGCTAGAGGTATGCCAGGATCGTGGCTTGTGGCAATCCGTAGTCTCTGCCTACCCCTCTGGGAAATAGGCGTGAGACTATGTATCTATAATACAGATACGTCAAAATTGTAATCAACCTCTTTTTACGTCGGGAGTTAAAAAAATAAAATGTTTTGCGTGTACAAAAACTTGATTACGAGCGAAAAATGATTGTGACACATGGGATTCGAACCCATACCTATTGGAAATCCGTTTCAATTACACCAGCGTGAGCTGTCGTATGACATTCGATTCGCGGCTAGTATTATAATGTGTCCCGCGAGGGTAAACCGCCGGGTGGGCCATCAAATACAAAGATCGGGTTCCGGTGGCCTCTTACACGGCGAAGAGGGGCGCATTCCATGGTGGGTATATAGGGACCGCGTCACCTCTTCCATCGCCCCGGACCGATTTGATGGGGTGCGACCACATCATAGCCCACCGCAAAAAAACAAAGTACTATAATGTGTGACAATATTTTTTTTTATTGCTTATGGTGGAAAATGGGCATTCAGCACACCTGATGGTAAGTGTTACTGCCGCCCATGAACCTTTGCAATCCCGAGGGTATAGCTAGGCCGCTGCCTACCAACAGAAACCCCAAACCCATCCAGTTGGACTTCCGGCTCTCTCGCTCACCGAACGATGCGCAATAGCAAGTGGCCATTACTCAGACGTCGAGCTTCTGCGAGTGTGAGCTACTAACCCGGGTGGACCGGCTCGCTTCTGTAGACAGAAAACTGTTAGCAGTGTGATCCTACCACAAATAATCAAGCATGTTAAATACAAAATTTTATTGATATGAATGTTTTGCGTGTTCATTTGAATGGATGATTACACCAATAAACAGGTGATGTGCCATGCATAGAGGTGTTCACAACCTAATTAAGAGGCGGTAAACTTGGATATGTTCCAATTGGTTGGTACAGCTGTGCGTGTTGGTTCGTATAAACTAGAATTGTTTCACATTGACCGTGGCCAGATAATCTTATACTAATAATAATGTCTGGATAACAGAACTTAGCGCTTGGGTATTTTGTTTTTGATGTTTTTGGAGTTTACTCCTTAAGAAACGATTTTCATATAAGGCGCCCCGGGTATGAGCAAAAATTTGAGGAGTAAAATCTAGTGATCGAATGACCTCGTTACGTTTTTGGTGCGCAACCTATTCTGCGCACCTTTCACTTTCTGACGTGAGATAACACTTCACTGAACAGTTTTAATAAATGTAAATAAATATATATATATATATATATATATATATTATTTTTAGTCAAATGAGCTTTTTTTGCGCCTGTTTTGATAATTGTACTTAAGGAGTAAACTCCAGTCGTGCGTCGGAGCTGACACACACACTTTTTTTTTGTATAGTATCATTTTATTCTCCTACTCTTATGCCGAACGAACGTCTGGTTAAGAAGATATACAATGCGAAAGTGGAAGGATGTAGGTACCGGGGGAGACCGAAACTAACCTACCTAGACCAGATCGGTCATGTACTGAAGGAAGGTGGAGTCAAGAGTCTCCGAAACCGGCGAGCGTGTATGAAGAGAATTATGAATGTTGAGGAAGCGAGTGAAGTATGCAAGGATAGAGTTCTCTGGCACTCTGTTCTCTCTGCCTACCCTGCAAAGGACATCACGTGATGGTATGTATGTATGTACTCTTATCCTAACCGCTTGCGGTCGACACAATATGTGCACTTCTTTCATAGCACATATTGTAAAAGTTTATTGGCTATAATTTTATGACCGGCCGCCTTCCAGACGTCAAATGTTGGGAATTTTTTTTCAAAAAGTTGGGAATGTAATTGTTGACCAAATAGCATCAGATGTAGTTGGCCCAGTTCGTTATAAAGCTCTTAGTCGTCTTTTACGACATCCACGAGCAAAGTTAGGGTTGGTAGTATTCGCAAGCGGCTACCACACAGCTATTTTTACCCGACTGCGCGACGCAAAGGAGTGGTATTGTGTTTAACAGTCTATGTATGTATGTTTGTATGTTCCTTTGAAGCCCTATATAGACCAAACGCCTGAGCCGATTTTTATGATTCGCACGTCAATCGATTCCTCTTAATCCGGCGAGTGTCACTAAAGATATGACGTTAATGAAAATTCAATATGGCGACTACTGGACGCCATATTGTGAAAATTAAAAAAAATAAAGTTAACAAACTATGTCGAGTGGGGTATCGTTGAATAGGTATTTAAAAATCATTATTAGTTTTATCTCAATATTTTTCGATTTGACTAGCCGTTTAGGATCTATATCGATTTAAAATTTCGTAACAACCTTTCTCATATATAGGTTTTTTAGACAGTAGAAATTTACGATGAAAAGACGAAAAATTCTTATAACTGGATGTGTATGGACATATACTGAAGTATCTAGTAGGTATATTGTCCAATATACCATAGATCATCCTACCTAAAGTATTTTATGTCTTACGCGGTCGCCCATCTCCAACTTCTAACGAGTACTCAACTTCAGTCGAAAAACTTATATAGTTAGGTACCTACTTATTAATAAATAAAATAACTCTAGCCACCTAGGTGTTCATAACTAAAAAGTATAAAATAAAAAAAAAAATAAAAAAAATCAAATAACCCGACTGCGTAAAAAGCGAACTAAACTACGTACATAGTAAAAAACTGAAAAGAAAAAAACAAGCACTTAGATGTGCGGTGGTCTAGAATTCCATAATATATTATTGAATAAATACTATTGCAGAAAATTAAATATATTTTAATAATAGAACATGACAACTGAACAGTCGGGATCCTTTATTCGACAGCAAATCTAATTTTTCAATGGATATGTTCAAATGGATTTGTTCTTTTCTTTTCAGTTTTTTATTATGTACGTAGTTTAGTTCGCTTTTTACGCAGTCGAGTTTTTTGATTTTTTTAATTTTTTTTTATATTGTATAATATATTTAAATATTAAAAAAATAATGAAATAAAAGGAGAATAAAAAAGGGAAACTAAGGATTGAATCGCGGATGCTTTTTTTAAATTCTATTTTTATTTTTAAAGGCTCTGTAATAAGGAAATAATCCTTGTATTGCGTAAGACTTTACAAACATACAATTAACGCAGAAAAAATACATCCAGACTCAGAAGAACGAAGTATTGTTCCACGTGAGAATCGAACCCATGGCACGGAAGGTCGGTATCATAACCACTATGCCCTAGTCGCATTTATGGCTGACTATGAACTATCCTCGACATCGTCAAGTTGGATATTTATTTAAACCTTAAACCTTACCGCGTGAGGAAGATATCAGCTTTCGCTTGTCCCTCGTCTCGCCTCGGATGGATTGGACACGATATGACCACACTATTCATCATCTCAGCTCATATTCGTCCCACTGTTGGGTTCGAGCCTCCTCAATAATGGGAGGGAAATTGACCTACCACTCTGATCAGAGTGGTATAGGGTTTTGTTTCGAGTTATCCTTCTCTTGCATAGATGTAATATGCATTTCATATCCCCCTCAGTCGTCTCTTACGACCACCCACAGATAAGAGGCGACCACACTATTAGCTTTCCACGAATAAAAAACAACCCTAACTCCTATTGATGTTGATAAATTAACTTCTGTTCATGTAAATAAATAAGTGGGCAATCGTAAAAGCCACCCTATCGGTCTGCGACCTTGACATTGGCGCGCAAGGTCTACCGCGATGAACTCATACACCAATCACTTTGGCGATAACTATTATAACACGACCACTCACTAACGACTTGTAGCTGCGATTTTTAATAGTAAATTTCATCTATCTATCCATTCGATTGGATAGATATAAAGATCATCATTTGATGCCAAATCAACAATTACATTCCCAAGGAGAGTTGATGTATGGCAGGCAGACGGTTATAAAACTATTGCCAATAACTTTTACAATATGTACTATGAATAAATTGGTCACGTACTGAAGGAAGGTGTATGAAGAGAATTATGAATGTTGAGGAAGCGAGTGAAGTATGCAAGGATAGAGTTCTCTGGCACTCTGTTCTCTCTGCCTAACCTGTAAGGGATATGGCGTGATGATATGTATGTATGTGTATGTACTATGAAAGAAGAGTACATATTATTGTATCGACCCCCAAGTAATTGGGATAAGAGTAGGACGATGATGATGATCATCGTCATTCTCCAGCTCTTATCTCCAATTACATGTGGTCGTCGCAATATATATTCCTACATATTGCAGAAGTTATTAGCAATAGTTTTATGACCGGCCGCATGTCTGACGTCAACACTACTTATGAATGTAATTGTTGACCAAACGGCATCAGATGGAGTTGGCCCAGGTCCATATAAGACCTTTAGTCATCTTTTAAGATATACACAAGCTGAGTAAGGATTGGTAGTATTCGTAGCCATTACCACACAGTTAGAAATAAATATGTAGGATGAAAAGGCATTTATTTTGGTTGCCAAAACTTGAGTCATCATTGTTCTGCCTTTATCCCAATTTAGGGTTGGCGGAATATGCTCTCATATTCCATCGTACGTATTGCAAAAGTTATTGACAGTAGTTTTATGACCGGCCGCCTGTCTGGACGCCAAGAAAGCAGTATTTAAATTACTGGAATTTAGCATTTAATATGCTTAATTATTTATAAAACCCGGTTACGAAGTGAAAAACGATTACGTGTTTTATAAATAATTAAGCATATTAAATGCTAAATTTCAGTAATTTAAATAACAAGGTTGTGTCATCGTTTAATACAATTCTAACTGTAAAGTTTTTAGTATTAAGCCTATAACAATGTGTAAACATTGTCGGGTAGATAGCATTCCGTCACCTTAAGACGTAAATATGATGCGAAGTGAAATTTGCATGTCCTACAATTAGTCACGGTGGTGTAGTGGCAGCACGATTGGGCCGGCATCCCAATAGGCGCGGGTTCGAATCCCGCTTGTGACATCATTTTTCACTTCGTAATCGTGTTTTATAAATAACAAGCAGTAGTCAAAAAAGATCATTGCTAACCGCTCCTTCATCATCGATAAGCGCGTGGTCTCTATCTATCCTCCGAAATTGCATCTTTCGTAGAATGACTTCTAGCGCGTCGGTTGGTGCCGAGCCTTCGAGTGCACATTCCGTTAGCGTCAGTCGCAGCGCCCTCGTGCTACCGCCTACACAGGTTTCTGGTAACTTCTGCAAAAGTAAAGTTTCATTTTACTTTATTTTTATCAAGACCTTTTCTTTTAAACATCCACGAGAGATTTAAGGGTTGATAGTATTCGTAGCCGTTACCACACAGCAAACTAGCATCCAAAACTTAGAGTAATCAATTAACGATAACAAAACATTAAAAAGAAAACGAGAAACGACTGTATAACAAAAATTAAGAATATATTGTGCCCCCACATATTAGTTGCACGTTGGTGTCTCAAAAGCCGTTAGTTGAATGGGCAGCAACGCTCCTAGTATACTCATAACCAAAGAGTAAAGTTATTAAACTGAAAAAGAGTGGCAACTCCATGATAAAATATGCATGTATGGAAGGTGCTGCTACCCAGAGTTTACGCGGTGAACTAAAGTTGAAGTGATATATATACATATCTACATGTGTATGTGTAATTATATAGAATTTTCTTTTACTATGAAAGCTACCCTGAAATATAAAAAAAAAACATATCATCTGATAACGAAGCAATAATAATATCAGCTTAACAATGAAAATTGAGATAATTTTCAGAAAGTACATCAATAACCGTAAATAGATTGATGACAATAAGTACCTACGCTAGGAACAAAAAATAATAATTCTCAGTTGTCAAACGTTTGACATACAGGACAAAATGGCAGCCGTTAAGTTTGTACAAACAATCTGTAAGCGGCGCGACGGTCAGTAAAAATAAGTAATGTTTTAAGTGTGACCCCCCAGCTCATAACACTAACAATCGAAGCGATTACGCCGTTATTTTTCCCTTGAGGATATTTACAACATTCAACTTCTATAAGTTAATGGATGGATGGAATAAGTTAATGGTGTACCTTTACAATCATTTCGCATCATAGTCGTCCCCCTATTGGGGCCGGCCCGCGGCTGTACAGAGAGAACTGTCAACAGCGTGGTCCTACCACTATTTTAGTTAAATATCAATGAAAAATACTATCAACTACAATTCTTATTGTAAAGTTGTTATCTAATCAACTACTTATCGATCTAAGAATACCTTTGAAGGAATATTTTTATTTTATTTAATTCTTATATATTTATACTAGCTTCTACCCGCGGTTTCGCCCGCGTATAAGGTTAATTTCCTAAAGTTGCAATCCCCTATTTTTATTTTAACCCTTACGGGTATTTTTTTTACAAAATGTAAGTCATATTTATTTATATCTAATCAATAGCCTAAAAATAAGTTCCAAGCTTCTGGCTTTAAAAATGACGATACTTTCTAACAACTTTTCATCCCCCTTTACAACCCTTTTTTGCATTAAAAAGTAGCCTATGTCCTTTATCAGGCTCTAGACTATCTGTGTACCAAATTTCATTTAGATCGGTTCAGTAGTTTTGGCGTGAAAGAGCGACAGACAGAGTTATTTTCGCATTTATAATATTACTAAGGATGTATTCAGAATCGTGGCAATGCTATCAGCGATTTTCATGAAATTTTGTATGCAGGAGGTTTCGAAGACGAAAAATCGATTTGGTTTGAATCTATTTTCTATTAATAGAGCGAGCGCAACGTGTTCTTTATAATTGAGAAAGCCTCTTATTATTATTCACTGATGAATTGTATTATCAAATTGATATCTGATGTTTTCGCGAGTATTACATACATACACTACCGTCCAAAAGTTTGGAAGCAGCAAGGTAAAATCGAATAAAACCAAACTAAGTCATTTAAATTTAAATGTATTGATAAAAAAATAAAGAACAAACAGAAACTAACTTAAACAAAATAAAAAAATAATATACAATGGTAAATTAGATTAAATTTTAGCTTCATCAAAGTGTCCACCTTTCTCCTTTATAATCTTCTCACATATTCTGGGCATTCTATTAATCAATTTTTTAAAATAATCTTTATCTAATTTGTTCCATTCGTTCTCTAATAGCTGCCACAAATGTTCTGAGCTCGTAGGACAACGACTTTTCACCCTCCTGTCAAGTTCATCCCAAACAAGTTCAATGGGAGAAAGATCAGGGGATTGAGATGGCCATTGCATGATGTTTAAAATGTTTTCAGCTTTTTTCTTGTTTAAAAAGTTCTGGCACAATTTAGACGAATGCTTAGGATCATTATCCTGTTGAAAAATGAATCCAGAACCAATGAGACTTAGTCCACTGGGTATGGCAGAATCTTGGAGAATTTTTAAATAGCCTTCCTTGTTTAATTTTCCGGTTATCCTCACAAGATTGCCGGGTTTACTGTTGCCAAAACACCCCCAAACCATGACATTACCACCACCATGTTTGATGGTAGGCACTGTACATGCCTCTGAAGCCCTCTCTTCTTTTGACCGGCGTACAAAGACACGTCTATTGGATCCGAAAATCTGAAATTTTGATTCGTCACTCCAAAGGACATTTTCCCATTGTTCTATAGTCCAGTTTTTATGCGCTTTTGCCCATTCTAGTCTATTTTTCTTATGTCGATTTGTTAGTTTGGGTTTTTTAGCAGCAACACATCCTCTTAATCCCGCAGACAGTAAGCGTCTTTTAACAGTAGTTGTTAAAATGGGTGTTTCTCGCGTATCATTCAGAGCTGCAGTGATCTGTGGTGCAGTTAAGCGTCGATTCCGTTTAGAAAGAACTCTAATGAAGTTGTCCTCTTGATTTGTTGTGGATTTGGGCCTACCAGATCTCTTTCTATCTTCATTTTTCCCCGTTTCTTGTTTTCTAGCAAGGGTATAGTGGACACCTTTACAAGAAATTCCGAGCCTTTCTGCGATTTGACGTTCACTGTATCCTTCCTCGCGTAGAGTGCAAATAGCGCTTCGCTGTTCAAGCGTGATTTGCTTGCGTTTTGCCATTTTCAGAAGAAAAAATACGGTCAAAGTAGTAGCCGATATCTTTCGAATACAGACAATGTTAATATCACAACTTTCACGTGTCAATGCTCAAGTGCGACTGAATAAGGTCTAAAAAAGTTAAAACCAGCAAACATTATCAATAAAACTACACCATTGCATAGGATAAAGTAGCCGACGGATTAAGTCATAAAACACGTGTTTCGTCAATATTAAGGAATTCCATAAAACTTGATGAATGTAGGATAATAATCCTTTTGTGTTTGTGTAGACAGTCGTAAAAGGTTGTAAAACTTAAGATTATTGCTAATTTTTACCGCTATTAGTCGGCATTTATTTGTTTTGTTTGAAAACAGGTGTGCTTCCAAACTTTTGGACGGTAGTGTACATATCATCATGTCATATCCCTTGCAGGGTAGGCAGAGACAGCAGAGTACCAGAGAACTCTATCCTGGCATACTTCACTCGCTTCCTCAACATTCATAATTCTCTTCATACACGCTCGCCGGTTTCGGAGACTCTTGACTCCACCTTACTTCAGTACGTGACCAATCTGGTCTAGGTTTAATTGTATCTCATTATCATCTCAGCACATATACAGGTTGTAAGTGGACCGCTCCCGAAAACAAAGATAGGTGACCCTACTAGTCCTACTTGTAATGATAGGCTAGAAAAAAAATCGATTCGGATGAAATAAATTTTTTTTCCACCTAGCGAGGTTGTTGAACTCTTGAACATTATGATCGTGAGTTTTGAATAGAGTGCGTCTTTTCTCATCTGAGTATAGTTACGTATTTTTTATCGAGTTATCGTTACATGGCACTGTCCTAATACGATGGAATGTTAAAAAACTTAAAAATATTTGTGTAAAAAAATTTTTTTTTGCATCCTGATCGATTTTTTTACTAGCCTATCATTACAAGTAGGACTAGTAGGGTCACCTGTCTTTGTTTTCGGGAGCGGTCCACTTCCACCCTGTATATCCCAGAGCTGGGCTCGAACCTTCTCCACATTACGAGGGAAATTGTTCTACTACACCACGCTAGTCGGACGTATTGATATAGGGTTTTTATTTCAAGTTTTCCTTCTTTTGCATAGATGTTATATGCATATTATACCCCTTAGTCGTTTTTTACGATAATCACCATAACAGTCTATAAATATGTCACTGTTGGGCTCGGGCCTCTTCCGTAATTAGAGGAAAATTAACCTACTATACTGCTCTGGTCAGATGTGTTGGTATAGGGTTTTGTTTCGGGTTTTCCTTCTCTCGAATAGATGTTATATGCGTTTTATATCCCTTAATCGTCTCTTACGATCACCCACGGGTAAAATAGGTGGCGGTGAGTTGTATTCTTATTCCGTCACCATACGGAAAATATATACTTTAGATTTCTTAAAATAAAAAAAAAACATCTTGCTCCGTGATAAAATGATAATTTTAGCGATATTGATGACCTGAATGGTATGGGTAACAAATAAATGCTAGTACGGCTTAAATACGCAAATCATTTCTTATAAACTTAAAAAAATAATATGTAGGTATACAAATTCACCCACACTTTAAACGCGAACAATACCATTTATTATGATGATTAGGTATATATATTTTTTGTTACAACTGGTGGACAACGGAGTATCGTGTAGTATTCCTGGCGATGACTCAAAGAGCAAGGTTCATAATCCCATTCAAAAGCGGCCTGTTCATTGTTCGAGTGTAGAGGGCGTAAGGTGACGTAACTAGCGTCAGTGTTGCCAGTTTATTAAACGAATTCACCCCTGTATTTATTTTAAGACGCTTATTTTTATTTGATTTTTTTTTGCCGAATGAACGTCTGGTTGAGAAGATATACAATGCGAAAGTGGAAGGATGTAGGCACCGGGGGAGACCGAGACTAACCTACCTAGACCAGATTGGTCACGTACTGAAGGAAGGTGGAGTCAAGAGTCTCCGAAACCGGCGAGCGTGTATGAAGAGAATTATGAATGTTGAGGAAGCGATTGAAGTATGCAAGGATAGAGTTCTTTGGCATTCTGTTCTCTCTGCCTACCCTGCAAGGGATATGGCGTGATGATATGTATATGTATGTATTTTTTTTACATGCTTTTTATTAGCTTGACCTGTATGTTTTTAACCGACTCCTTTGGACTTGATTTTGACCCACTTCGAACGGTCAGATTTCATTTAAATTTCCCGACTAGAAATAAAGTATGGTTCAACCAGATCATGTATTTGGACCCGATCAGGATAGAATGAGGCATGCCGGATCCGGCAAACCCGATCAGGATAGAATGAGGCATGCCGGATCCGGCAAACCCGATCAGGACCAGGTCTGGTCCTGATCAGGATAGCCTGATGTGAAATAACATCAGGTGTGGTAAGGCATACCGGATCAGGGCCAGATCAGGACCAAATAAGGATAGCCTGATGTGAAATATTATTAAGTATGGTAAGGCATACCGGATCAGGACCAGATCAGGACCAAATAAGGATAGCCTGATGTGAAATATCATTAAGTATGGTAAGGCATACCGGATCAAGACCAGATCAGGACCAAATAAGGATAGCCTGATGTGAAATATCATCAAGTATGGTAAGGCATACCGGATCAGGACCAGGTCAGGACCAAATAAGGATAGCCTGATGTGTAATATCATCAAGTATGGTAAGGCATACCGGATCAGGACAGAATGAGGCATGCCGGATCCGGCAAACCCTATCAGGACCAGATCTGGTCCTGATCAGGATAGCCTGATGTGAAATAACATCAAGTATGGTAAGGCATACCGGATCAGGACCAAATAAGGATACCTGATGTGAAATATCATCAAGTATATAGTAAGGCTTGTAGTATATCAGAACCAGAAACAGTTTTCGTAACACAAAAAAAATATCAATCGAAATTCAAAAAAGTGACATGATTGTCATATTAATGCCACAGCGAAATTGTATTTTCATCAGAGAAGATTAATCTGAAATCTTTAATTAATCATATGTATTTAATAATAGATAATAATAATGTTTAATTAATAATATAAAAGTAATTTATATTTAAAGTAAAAAACAAAAATAAATAATATATATAGATATATAAATGTACCTAACATTTGAAAACATAGATAGATAGAAATATTCTATTGTAACAACCATTCTAACATTTAATGTTTTGGGTCATAATAAATAGATGGCGTTAGTAAAATGACGTCATTATTTGAATCGCGGTGTTAAGATTCTCCGAAGCGTAATGAGATGGCCTAATATTAAATTAGTTGTTATCGAATCAGATTAAAACAGATCGATCAGGTCATGAATGAGATATTCAAGCGACAGTTGCAGTCGTTAGCATCTGGTGGTTGGGCCATAATCGGAACGGCTCACTGGGACTCTCTATGATAAGCACTGCATTCGGTGCTAGTCATATATTAATTTATATTTTTACCTATTAAACATGTTCTTTAAGATATTCATGTTTTTTAAAAGGATTGGACTGGGCATACTCGTTTTGGATCAGGCAAGATATATAACGCAGATGATTGATTTGGTTCCGATTAGTAAAATTTCATCCGGACCCGATCAGGAACGCCTGATCTGGACCCGATCAGGAATGCCTGATCTGGACCCGATAAGGTTTTCCTGATCGGGTCCAGTTATATCTTCTGCGTTACATACCTTATCTGGTCCAGATCGGGCATGCCCGGTCCGGTCCTGCTAAGGAAGACGAAAAAATTTCTAGTCGGGTTGGTAGACTTATCGAGGACCGATGACAATGCAATAATCTAATAAGATTACACCATTATCCTAATCAATTATTGGGATAGTCAGGATTAAATTGTTGAATTTAAGTTTCCAATTTCGAATTATGCGCCTAGAGGGCGCTACCGTAAAACAATGTCTCTCTATTTCGTGACATCAAGGTCATCTGTTAAGCCACTGTATGTTTTTATTGTTAGTTTCATATTAAATAGTTAATAAAACTCGAGCTACGTCGTTCAATTCATCAGGTTAAGGGCCCAGAAAAGCTCAGAAATAAAGACAGTGTAATATCTAATGGTAAAATCAGTCATCAAAAACATTGAAGTGAACATTAAAAACAAAACGTAGTTCGTGTAAAAGTTTTCTTGTTAGGTCTTTGCGAAGCATTTAAGTATTTGAATTGAGATATCGATTTGAAAATGGTATTAAATAATACTCTCGCATTTATCGAAAACCTGTTGGTAGTGATTGACAATTTGCAGATATACTTACAAGAGGATTGTGTAAAGATAAATTTCAATATTTAAGATCAAAGCTTGGAATGTTATGATATAACATAGTTTTCAACTGATTTAGTGCTTATTTGTGAAGTTAAAAATTGAAATGGTTTTATATAACTTACTTTTATATTATTATAATATTTAAGATCTAAGCTTGGAATGTTATTATAAAACATATGTAGTTACTAATGCAGTTATAATGTAAAACTATTTTTTTTTAATTGTTCATTTGTGAGTTATTATCTAATTTAAAAGAAGTACTGGTTTCGGCCATCTTAGTACCATTTGTGACTACTTTAAATTTTAATTGATTGTTAAATACAGTCGAAATTATATTTTCATATAATTTCAAAACATTAACATTTATATGAATTTAAATTTATAAATATTTGCACTTATTACATTTTTATGTAGTAGGTAAGTTGGATAGAAAATAGCCAAATATGGAACTGCTGAGAGACGAATGTTGCCATTGACATTCTGAGTTGGGCATCGAGCGTCCACAAGATTCAAGGCTGTACAGTTGATCATGTAGTCATTTATCTAGGCTCTCGACTGTTTGCTGCTGGACAAGCTTATGTAGCACTTAGTCATAGTCTTCGTAATCGAATCATTTCATCTAAAGCTTCTCTGTTACATAGCATTTGATGCAATGCTTCGATTATCAAGTAACAAGACGACAATGTAAAATTATTTGAATGAATTTTAAAAAATATAGATTACATTACATTACATAGATATACATTGATAGAGTCAGTAGCGGGTAAGTAGGCACTGTGGGTATGCTGCGAAATATTTTCAGAAAAGACCCCACGCTTTTTTACATTAAAATAATTTCTTTTATTTCTCACTCTACCTTAACTTGAATGATTAAAAAAGTTATTTTCTACTTTTTAGTTTAGTTTATACATAAAAGCATGTTTTTTTTTAGTTTTTTAAACTATTATTTATTTTCTATTTTTTAGTTCCGCTAAATACAGAAGCGCGATTTTATATATTTTAATCTACTATGATTTCATGACTACTATCGGTAACTGTAATTATTTTCCAAATCATTAAATATGTACAGCTGTATTAATCGTGAAATCTCCATTTTTAAAATTCATTCAAATAATTTTATATTGTCATCTTGTTACTTGATAATCGAAGCATTGCATCAAATGCTATGTAACAGAGAAGCTTTAGATGAAATGATTCGATTACGAAGACTATGACTAAGTGCTACATAAGCTTGTCCAGCAGCAAACAGTCGAGAGCCTAGATAAATGACTACATGATCAACTGTACAGCCTTGAATCTTGTGGACGCTCGATGCCCAACTCAGAATCTCAATGGCAACATTCTTCTCTCAGCAGTTCCATATTTGGCTACTTTTTATACAACTTACCTACTACATAAAAATGTAAAAAGTGCAAATATTTATAAATTTAAATTCATCTAAATGTTAATGTTTTGAAATTATATGAAAATATAATTTTGACTGTATTTAACAATCAATTAAAATTTGAAGTAGTCACAAATGGTACTAAGATGGCCGAAACCAGTACTTCTTTTAAATTAGACAATAACTCACAAATGAAAAATTAAAAAACTAAGTTTTACATTATTCCTGCATTAGTAACTACATATGTTTTATAATAACATTCCAAGCTTAGATCTTAAATATTATAATAATACAAAAGTAAGTTATATAATACCATTTAAATTTTTAACTTCACAAATAAGCACTAAATCAGTTGAAAACTATGTTATATCATAACATTCCAAGCTTTGATCTTAAATATGGCCACCGAAGTTAAAATCGAGTACCGGTGGTCCGCTCGCACGGCGAAGAGAGAAGGTTTTACGGTGGGTCTATGGGGTCACGCGCCGCCTTTCCGTCACCCCGGACCGATTCAGCGGGGCGAGACGCACCCATAGCCCGCCAATAAAAAAAAAAACCGGAGGTGTCAAGGGACACCCGGATGGAACGAAGTTCTATTTTAATTATATAATTTTTTTCTGCCTTAAGCGATTTTTATCGTTATATTTTAGCCAATTTGCAAAATATCTTTATAAATTATAGCCTATGTGTTATTCTGATGTGCAAGCTATATTACTATAAATTTCATCAAAATCCATTCAGTTCAGTAGTTTTTACGTGAAAGAGCAACAAACATGTTCACATCCATACATTATTACAAACTTTCACGTTTATAATATTAATAATAGGATATAGGTACAATTCCACTTGACTACCAAAACTTTTCGGCCCCGAGCTCGAACGCGAGCCGGCCACGCGGCCCGGTCACGGGCGAAAATAATTTCGTTGCGCATTATTTTGATTTTGCTATATCTCTTAAGGTATTGATTTAATTTGCATGGTCGGAAGGAAAAAAAATATCTTCATGAAATGCTCAAGCCAACTAATGTATTTAAAATGATAAGGATTAATACAGTATTTGTGTAAATAGCTTTTCAATTACCGTTTTATAATAGAACATTTTTTAAAGTATTAAAATGGATATAGTATGTTATCCTTAAGAGATAGATATATACCATCGCGGACTTTTTTGTAGGCCTTTTTAAGCTGTATAATACTGTAGTACTTTATTTTGATCTATTTCGTAGGGTTCAGCCAGCGTTTGCAATGTAAGCGCAAAATAATGTGTTTATTTACGACATCACATTAGAAACCTCTAAAATTATCAGTGTTTCTCTAGTACATTATGCATATATTATACATATAAACCTTCCTCTTGAATCACTCTATCTATAAAAAAAATCGTCGCGACACCACACTGTTCAATGCGAAATAGAAATGAAAATATCTGGCTTGCTTTCTATAAGAGAGCCGACGAGCGACGCCGCACAGCTTACAATAGCTTACTATAGCAAAAAGTGTCGTGACAACTTTTCGTAAGAATTTTTTCCGTCTAGCCCCCTTTCACAACGCGCGATAAGGAACTTCGTTCCAAAAAAAAAAAAAAGCTTTGATCTTAAATATTGAAATTTATCTTACATTGTACGTGGATGTCGTAAAAGACGACTAAGAATCTGATATTGTCCTGGGTCAACTCCATCTGATGCCGTTTGGTTAACGAATTGCATTCACAAGGATAATTGACGTCAGACAGTCGGCCGATCATAAAACTATTCCCTATAAGTTTTTCAATATATTATCATTCTCCCACTCTTATCCCAACTACTTGGGGTCGATACAATATGTACTCTTCTTTCATAGTACATATTGTACAAGTTATTGGCAATAGTTTTATGATCGGCCTCCTACCAGATGTCAACACTCCTTGTAAATGTAATTGTTGACTAAACGGCATCAGATGGAGTTAGCCCAGGTCGTTTAAGGCTCTTAGTCGTCTTCTACGTCATATAAGAGTAAAGTAAGGGTTGGTAGTATTCGTAGCCGCTACCACACAGATACATATCTAACTTTTTCAATATATACGAGTCCAAATTGCGTCGATCACAAGTAATTGCGATAAGAGCTGTAGAATGATGTTTAAAAAATATTTCATCAAAATATAGGTTTACCCTCATTCTAGGGTGAATTTTTTCCTACATATCCAGCTGTACTGTGCATATTATAGGTTACTGTGACGTCATCACAATACCTAGATCTCCAGATTAGCGCGACACAGTTTCTAGCTATTTGCGACATTTTATATTTGAAGGGCTTTTCGTTGCGTGTACAATTATAAAAGCTTCTCATGGCTGAGAATTTATTGCCTTGAGTTATAGAGTTGGGTTGAAATACAATGGTTGGAATACCTGTTTTATTACTATAGGACGTAGGTTGACATGTTATAATCGTTACTTTGCGTATCTTAACTTTGAATGAGAGTAAACTTATATATTGATGAGCTCACTTGCGAAATGCGATCTCTATGGAAAATTTGTGGAGTTAGGCTGACCGACCGCATTCGCAACGACGACGTAAGAGAGCGAGTATGTATGAAAGAGAGTATTGGTGTAAAGATGCGAAAGGGAATGATCCGATGGTTCGGACATGTGGAAAGAATGCCGAACGAACGTCTGGTTAAGAAGATATACAATTCGAAAGTGGAAGGATGTAGGTACCGCAACAGACCGAGACTAACCTACCTAGATCAGATTGGTCACGTACTGAAGGAAGGTGGAGTCAAGAGTCTCCGAAACCGGCGAGCGTGTATAAAGAGAATTATGAATGTTGAGGAAGCGAGTGAAGTATGCAGGGATAGAGTTCTCTGGCACTCTGTTCTCTCTGCCTACCCTGCAAGGGATATGGCGTGATGATATGTATGTATGTATGTATATTCAGCGATTCATACTAGCTGAATATAGTGAATAATTTTTTATGGCGTGAAAATATGTAGGTACTCACTTGCGATTTAAAATTCCAATTAATTTATATGTAGATTCTACGTTTCATATAAAGTCGATATAATCTACCGTCTCCTACGATATTCACGAGCGAAGTAAGGGTTGGTAATATTCGTATTCGCTATCACACAGTATATGACCTATATACTGTGTGCAAATATATGTATACTAAAATGATGGTAAAAAAAATAATAATAGTTGATAGTAATAATAATAATAGTCGAGGAAGCGAGTGAAGTATGTAAGGATAGAGTTCTCTGGCACTCTGTTCTCTCTGCCTAACCTGCAAGGAATATGGCGTGATGATATGTTTGTATGTATGTATATATATATACTAGTGCATTAAATATAAATTTTATGTGTATAGTTTAATGTTTTATATGCCATTATGTACGTTCAAAAACTTTATATTATGTACAAACAATACCAGTGTTACTCAAAGTTAAATATATTTTCATAGGGGGGTCTAAAAATTCGATATGCCTGTGTGAAAAAACTTAAGTTGTGTTAATACATTATATTCGTAATTGCTATAACTCGTGTAATACATCCATCAAATATTTTTAAACAAGCAATTTTTGTATATTTATATATTAGATGTCCTCCGTCCGCTTACCTCCTTTCTGTACAAGTGATCATCGACATATCATATACTAAAACCCTCACCGAAACACGCTGCATCTTATGGTATAAGTATTATTCCGATCGGTTCAATAGTTTTCGTAGTATTATAGAACAAAATACTTACTCTCCGTTTGTTAGTATAGATTTCTATATATTCAGAATCTTGGAAACAGCATCAGCGATTAAATTTATTATGCAGGTGGTGTTTTTAGGGGGCGAAAAATCTATCTAACTAGGTTTCATCTGTAGAAAATATCGTTTTGTCGGTGTTTCTAACCGAGGAAAGAATTAGGGGATGAAGGTAAATTTGTGGCCAACTGTCATCAAGAATAGCTCAGTTGGGAAATCGAGCAATCTAATTTAAACATCCCAGGTTCAAACTTAAAACTTAGTTTCCCCTCTTTTGTTATTTTCTCTGTTTAATTTCTGAAAATTTTTCATTGTTACATCAATTCACTGCACATCATTTGACTGCATAGATGGCGTAGTGGATAAGATACCGACCTTCCGTGCCAGTGCCGTGGGTTCGATTCCTACGTAGGATAATACTTTGTGTGATCGACAAAGTATTGTTCTGAGTCTGGGTGTAATTTTTCTGCGTCTTTATAAACATGCAATTAGCATGTTTATAAAGTCCCCCGCAATACAAGGATTCTTTCCTTAGTGCGGGGTGGTGTCTTAAAAAAAAATATTATGTTATAATTACTAATAAGTTATATAATTATTTTTAAAATCTATATTAAAATAACACATTTTATAAAAAAAAGGATTTTTTTTTATTGCCGGTGGTGGCAAACGAGCAAGCAGCACACCTGATGGTAAGTGACACTACCGCTCATTGACCTTTGCAATACCAGAGCACAGCTAGGCCGCTGCCAACCGTGAAAAAAGAGCTCTTCTTAAACCTCGTTTAAAAAAGTACATGTCATAGCGCTCGGGAAACACGGCAGCAGGTAGTTCATTCCAGATCTTGCACGTACGTGGTAGAAATGATCGCTGAAAACGTACAGTAGATGTCCGTATCGTTTCCAGATGAAACGGATGAACCCTGCTGCGGTGTCGAGTGGTACGGTGATAAAATGGTGACGGTGGTACCAAGTCAAATAGTTCCTCAGAGCACTCCTCGTGAAAGAGCCTGTAGAGTACACAGAGAGACCCAGTCTCTCCGGCTCCCCAATGACTCCAGTCTTCCCATGAGATTGGGATCACCGACGATTCGAAGAGCACGTCTTTGCAGGGAGTCAAGTGGGTCTAGCTGATATTTGGGTGCGCCTGCCCAGGGATGTGAGCAGTACTCCACATGAGGGCGGACTTGTGGCTTATAGTGAAGTACCGCCTGGCTCTGTTCAGGACGCCCAGCTTTCTACTTGCCAATTTGGCTTTGTCCTCCAAATGACTCCCAAACTGGACTTTGCTTGATAGTTCGACGCCGAGGATCCCAATACTCTCGGCAATTTGGAGAGTTACTCCTTGGAACTGAGGCGCCATGACAAACGGGTCCTTCTTTGCAGTGAACGCGCAAACTTGTGTCTTAGTGGGATTGAACTGGAATAAGTTCCGTTCACCCCATTTCGAGGCTCGCCCCAGGGAGCGCTCGACTTCAGACACAAGTTGAGTCCTTGTTTCCTGTAATATACTCCGAGGGATATTCTGATGCTCGGTATACCGCTCGTCACTCGTGCTGTCATCCGCATAGCAATGCATATTCTCTATAGAGAGCATGGCATTGATATGCAGGATAAATAGCGTCGGGGAGAGCACCGAGCTCTGTGGTACACCAGCGTTAATGGTCATGGTATCGGAGCAAGAGCCATCGACGACGACTTTTATACTCTGACAATCCAGGAAGCTGGCAATCCATTTACAGAGTCCCTCGGGGATTCCATAAGAAGGTAGCTTCGATAGAAGGGCCACGTGCCAGACCCTATCAAACGCCTTTGCGATATCTAGGCTGAATGCTAGCGCCTCACCCTTGCCCTCCAAAGGCTCTGCCCAACGGTGTGTAAGGTACACAAGAAGATCACCAGCCGATCGACCATGTCGAAAGCCGTATTGGCGATCACTGATCAACTGGTGATCCTCAAGGTACTGCAGAAGCTGGCGGTTTATAATTTTCTCCATTACTTTGGAGAGCAAGGATGTTATCGCAATCGGCCTGTAACTCGATGGGTCCGCCCGGTCTCCCTTTTTAGGGATCGGGTGGACTTGGGCGACCTTCCACGAAGATGGAACCCTATTAGTATCATAGGCAAGTCGCTATAGGCGAGTGAGGACGGGGGTTAACTCAGGGGCGCACGTCTTTAAGACCACTGCAGGGATGCTATCCGGCCCACTCGACTTATGGACGTCTAAAAGCCGCAGTTCCCGCCTGACCGCTCGCCTGGAGAAACGGATTTCAGGTAGAGAGCTGTCACACCGCGGGATGGTAGGTGGTGTGGCAGTTCCCGCGTCCAAAGTCGAGTTACAGGCAAAGAATGGACCTAAAAGATCGGCATTCTCCTTTGCGTTGTGGGCTAGGCTTCCATCGCTTTTCTGTAGTGGTGGTAGATTGGACCGGCAGAAGTTGCCTTGGGCAGCCTTGGCGAGCGACCAGAATGCACGACTCCCAGCAGGATAACTCTCCAATCGCTCGCAAATTCTGGCAACATGGTCTGCCTTGACACTGGCAATAGCCTTCTTACTAGATCTAGAAGCGGCGTTAAATTTTCGCTTCACCACTCTGATGTTCGGGTCTTGAAATACCGTGCTAAGTTTGGATATCCAGATAATATGTTATATCCGTGTGGGCTGATGGCTATTATCATCAGAGCGTTTTATCCTCAATCTAAGATGTTTTTTTATTTCATGTATACAGCTGTGTATATTATTGATTACTATGACGTCATCATAATGCTTAGATTTTCATTTTAACGCGACACAGTTAGCTATTTATGATATTTTATATTGAATTGCCTAAAAATATATTTAAAGGGGCGTAAAACCCCCGTGAAAAACCCCCGTTTCCGTGTGGTGACGGAGTAAGAATACAATTCACCACCCCCTATCATACCTGTGAGTGATCGTAGGAGACGACTAAGGGATATAAAACGCATATAACATCTATGCGAGAGAAGGAAACCGCGAAACAAAACCCTATACCAACACGTTTCACCAGCGTGGTATAGTAGGTCAATTACCCTCCCATTATGGAGGAGGCTAGAGCCCAACAGTAGGACATATAGCTGAGATGATGAAAAACCGCAGTCTTAAAAACTGGATAAGATGACATCTGAACAATAGACAGCAGCAATTCTCTGTGAAACAAGTAATAAAATGTCCCATGTCTACCAGTGGACATCATATAAAATATTAGTAATAATTCGATAGCAGTAAAATAGCTTATTAAAGCTCTCACAAGGTCGTGACCTCGTTTCGTTTGGGTTCTCTAAAGTTTGACAAACGCATGCCACTGTAGTGAGTGCACTCGATGACGTCACGCGCCTGTGTTCGCTAATAACGGTGACGACATCGTTAAAAGTGGATACTCAAATGTCCTGAATTTATCGAGTGCTATGTCTTGTTACGCGACTTGGTACTAAAACTGCTTTATTGTTTTATTACCTTCGTATATAGGATATAATATTTGTGATGTATTTTATAGGCATACAAGGCAAAACTTCTAAAATATCAAGTTATTTCTAGTATTTTTGCACATTTAACATTATCATTCATTCTCCTGCTCTTATCCCAATTACTTGGGGTCGATACAATGTGTACTCTTCTTTCATAGTACATATTGTAAAAGTTATTGGCAATAGTTTTATGACCGGCCGTCTGTCAGACGTCAACCCTCCTTTTTAATTATTTTATACATTGAACGTGTTGTGTTATTTATAAAAACCGATTATGTTAGTCACACGTGGGAATTGAGCATATACTTGTTAGAAATCCGTTCCAATCGCCCTACCACTTCTAGTCGTAATAATGGAAACCATATTAACTTTTCACTTCACTTTATAAGCAGAACAGTTCACGTTAAATTCTTAAAATGCAAGAACGCTTACGTCGGTCGTGCCCCTCTATCGTTTGTACCGCGCTCTCGCTTGTACGCTCTTCTCAGGTCGAACGTGACACATTTTCGTGCGTGCAGCCGACTCTCATTGATTTATAAAACAAAACGTTATCACGTCTAAAACAATATGAGAGTAGCTATCAGATGGCTGAATTAGTCTGTAGAGGATGCTCTACGGTGCTGATCTTGGTGCGATAGTTAGACCCTGTGTTTATATATAATACTAGCTTCTGCCCGCGGCTTCGCCCGCGTAAAAGGTTACTTTCCTAAAGTTTTTCATCCTCTATTTTTATTTTAACCTTAAGGGTAAATTTTTTACAAAATTTTAATGTCATATTTATTTACATCTAATCAATGGACTAAAGATAAGATTCAATCTTCTGGCTTTAAAAATGACGATACTTCCTTACAACTTTTCATCCACTTTTACAACCCTTATTTGCATTAAAAGTAGCCTATGTCCTTTATAAGGTTCTGATCAAACTGTGTACTAAATTTCATTTAGATCGGTTCAGTAGTTTTGGCGTGAAAGAGCGACAGACTGACAGAGTTACTTTCGCATTTATAATATTAGTAAGGATTTACTCCTAAATAATTGTAATTAACAGACTCGAACCTAAGGAGGATTGTGAAGGCACAATAGGAGGCTAATTGACCCACTTTAACCACACAGGCCAGACGGGTAGATAGTTTAGGATGTAAAATAACCCTATTACGAGCGAAAAATGATTGTCACAAGTGGGATTCGAACCCACACCTATTGGAAATCCGTTTCAATCGTGCTGCCACTTACACCACCGTGAGCTATTGTTGGACATTCAATTATCGCATCGTATTATATTTTCGTCTTTAAGGAGACGTGTGCCATCTACCCGATATTGTTTACACATTGTACAGGCTTAATACACAATAGGTGTGGGTTCGAATCCCACTTGTGACAATCATTTTTCGCTCATAATCGGGGTTTTATAAATAATCAAGCATATTAACTGTTAAATTTCAGTAATTTGAGTTTAGGATTTATTTAACGTTTTTCCTTCTCTTGTATAAATGTTATATGCATATTTATATCTCTTAGTTGTCTTTTACGACATCCACGAGCAAAATAAGGGTTGATAGTATTCGTAGTCGCTACCACACAGCAAAACCTTCTAAAAGGTAATATCTACTTGAAATTCAATCTATTAAGTTTAATAAATGGTTTTTTCATTTCATTTCAGTACCGGTAACAACGCGTTCGCAACTCGCCGCAGATTATTTAGAATCGTGTAGGAGACACAATACACAATGCATCGAAAGTGTTCTTCAACAGATACGGGTGAGACAAATTATTATTATTTTATTTCATTTCCGTGCATCATCGCGACTGGCGCGCAATTGATCGATTGCGACTGTCGCGCGAAACCGATGCGACCATAGTTAAAATATGAAAATGTATGGCGCCGTCGAGAGTTGGATATGCAGAAAAGAGAATGAAAGTAAAATTAATGCGGTCAAAATGCGATCTCTACGGAAAATCTGCGGAGTAAGGCTGACCGACCGCATTCGCAACGACGATGTAAGAGAGCGAGTAGGTATCAAAGATCCGGTGGTTCGGACATGTGGAAAGAATGCCGAACGAACGTCTGGTTAAGAAGATATACAATTCGAAAGTGGAAGGATGTAGGTACCGGGGGAGACCGAGACTCACCTACCTAGATCAGATTGGTCACGTACTGAAGGAAGGTGGAGTCAATAGTCTCTGAAACCGGCGAGCGTGTATGAAGAGAATTATGAATGTTGAGGAAGTGAGTGGAGTATGCAAGGATAGAGTTCTCTGGCGCTCTGTTCTCTCTGCCTACCCTGCAAGGTATATGGCGTGATGATATGTATGTATGTATGTATGGCGCCGTTGCCGAGGCCCGCGACAGTCGTAAGCGACGAATGGCGTAAGCTGCGCCATACATCTTCATACATTGGCAATTGTTGCATGAGCCGCGCGCGATAGACGTACGATATACCATACAGTAATTTGTGTCGAACGCAATCTGTCTATATCTATAAAAGAGGATGTTTGTATATCATCATCATCATCATCACAGCCAATATATGTCCCAATGTTGGGCTTGGGCCTCCTCCGTAATGGGAGGGAAATTAAACTACTATACCGCGCTGGTCAGACGTGTTGGTATAGGGTTTTATTTAGAGTTTTCCTTCTCTCGCATAGATGTTATATGCGTTTTATATCCCTCGGTCGTCTCGTACGATCGCCCACGGGTAAGATATAGGGTGGTGAATAGTATCCTTACTCCGTCACCACACGGTTTGTATATATGACATCGTTAAACTCAGAAACAAAACAGTGTCTGAAAATACAGGTCTACGAGGATTGTGTGTTACCAGTGATGACTTACGGCACGAAAACGTGGTCCCTAAATGTAGGCCTCATGACCAGGCTCAAAGTCGCTCAGCCTGTCATGGAGCGGGCTATGCTCGAGATTTCTCTGCGAAATAGAAGCCGAAATATGGAAACCCGCAGAAGAATGGGTGGAACCGACATAGCACGAAGAATTAGCACTCTGAAGTGGCAATGGGCAGGTCACATCGCTCGAAGAACTGACAACCGCTGGCGAAGAAAGCTTCTAAACTACGTACCGGACGACGCAATGTACTAGGTGGACAGACGCCCTGGTGAAGGTTGTTGGGCGTCGTTGGATGAAATCGGCACAGGACCGCACTCTGTGGTGTAACATTAGTGAGGCCTAGGTACGTCCAGCGGTGGACGGCGATAAGTTGAAATGATAAAGCTGATGATGAAACTCAGAAACTATTTGACCGATCATTATGAAGATTGATATGTATATGATTTTTTTTCACGGAGAAGGTTTATATGCTATCACCATTGATGTAACTCTTCACCAGGTGGCGCTGCGATATATCAACTTCTACAAACAAACAGCTGGGTTTGCTAGTATCATATGTAGATTGGATACATTATTCGCCATACTATGTCCCACTGTTGGGATCGAGCCTCCTCCACAATAAGGGGGAAAATGCTTTAATATACCACGCTTATCAAACGGGTTGCTAAAGGATCGAATTTTCATTCTATTACGTAGATGTTTTCATCATCAGCTCAGCTCATACATGACCCACTGTTGGGGTCGAGCCTCCTTTCTAATTTTAGGAAAATTAGTTACTATACCACGCAGATCAGAAGTGCTGGTATAGAGTTTTGATTCGAGTTTGCTCTTTATTGCATATTTTTTTTTTTTTTTTTTTTTTTTATTGCTTATGGCGGCAAACGAGCAGACAGCACACCTGATGGTAAGTGTCACTGCCGCCCATGGACCGTTGCCAATAGTATAGCTAGGCCACTGCCTACCAATACAACCCTGAACCCACCCCAGTTAGGCTTCCGGCTCTCTCGCTCACCGAACGAAGCGCAATAGCACATTGCTATTACTCAGACGTCGATCTTCTGCGAGAGTGTGGTACTACCCCGGACGGACCGGCCCGCGGCTGTAGACAGAGAACTGTCCACAGCGTGGTCCTACCACAATAATATGCATATTATATGCATTTTATATCCTTTAGTCGTCTCGTACGATCACGCACGGGTCAGATATGGGGTAGTGAATTGTACTCTTACTACGTTACCACACGGATATGCATATTATATCCCATATTCCACTTTTACGATACCTATAGATAGGACGGTGAATTGTTTTCTTGCTTCGTCATTCACTGAAAGCTTTATTCTCAGAAGAATGACTCATAACCGATGGCACGTTGCATTACAATGTCCGTTATGGTAGGTCAAATCCTGACCTGCCGTAATGTGTTTAGTCGATGTGATGCTGATGAAAAATTGTCATGTCATCCGAAATAATCTATATACATATCTTTCTTTCTTATATTGCTAAAGAAAAATTGATGTGAAAGGGAATGCGCCGATGGTTCGGACATGTGGAAAGAATGCCTGGTACGAACGTCTGGTTAAGAAGATATACAATGCGAAAGTGGAAGGATGTAAGTACCGGGGGAGTCCGCGACTCACCTATCTAGATCAAATCGGTCATGTACTGAAGGAAGGTGGAGTCAAGAGTCTCCGAAACCGGCGAGCGTGTATGAAGAGAATTATGAATGTTGAGGAAGCGAGTGAAGTATGCCAGGATAGAGTTCTCTGGCACTCTGCTGTCTCTGCCTACCCTGCAAGGGATATGGCGTGATGATATGTATGTATGTATGTATTATATATAAATTACGCGTCACGTTGTTTGTCCGTGATGGACTCCTAAAGTACTTAACCGATTTTAATCAAATTTGCACAGTATGTACAGTTTGATCCTACTTAAAAGATAGGATAGCTTCCATCACATTTTATAGTCGCAATAATATTTTATTGCAAATTATTTGTCTATTATTTGACAGTCACAATTATCTGTTATCTCCAAACGATTCTAACAGATGGCGGTATCTGTTGACTAGATTGAGTAAGTATTTAATAGATGGCGCTATGTTAAACGTACAAACGTTTCACATAAGCAGCAAATTTATTAGCATAACCACCACATATACATTTTCTGTTTAAAGTTATATATTTATTCTTTGTTTCATCTTATTTATATACTAGCTTTCGCCGGTGTGATAACTAGCTATCCCCAAGTTGAACTATTATCCCATGGGCACTTGTTACTGGGATAAAATATAATCCTATGTGGTAATCCAGGAAATGGTCTATCTATTTGCAAATTTTCATCTAAATCTGTTCAACGCTTGATTGAGTAACAAACATACAAAAATCATCACAAACTTTCACATTTAAAATATTTACATACATACATATCATCACGCCATATCCCTTGCAGGGTCGGCAGAGAGAACTCTATCCTTGCATACTTCACTCGCTTCTAAAATATTTTCTTTCTTTAAAATTATCTACAGGAGTTTTAGCATGAAAAGAAAAGTTTCATTTGGTGCTCTTGTCTTATATTCAATATCTTAGTGTTTTAACGTGTTATATTAAGTAACTTTGATTGATGAATTTGAGACACTGCTGGGATGTAGTGTACCTTTATGATATAGCAGTGCTTCACATACGATTTCGTTTTTTACTAAAATTCTTTCAAATAGGTATTTTTACCTTTAACTTGTGTGACTATCTGCACTGTAGACAGCGACGATTTGACTTACAAACAATGACTTTAAATGAAGTTAATTTATAAGCAAAGATTTGGATTAAAAGTCTTAGTTACTAAAGATATAAATTCTAAAAATTTGTTGTTGTTAGTGGTCATTAATACTATTAAAACTAATTTTGCGGGTGTCGTAAAAACCGACTGAAGTCTTGCGGCTTATCATCCCGATGCTGTGCAATCAACAACGTACCAGCAATTCACCAGCCGCATAAACTCTAAATGCGTAAGGACCGATGTCTTAGAACTTTATTGCTCAGACTTGACAGGGTAGCACACCGCGTGGGCCATCGAACTCAAGGCATCGTTTTCGGTGGCCTGCTCAATGAACGAATAAGGAAAATCAGTTCAGGTTGTGCCAGATCACACGCTGTCGAAAAAAAAGGGTTTAGGTCATTATATTATATTGATCATGATAACTTTGCTTTTTCAGGAGTTACCAGAAGCCTGTATAGGCGGTAGCACGAGGGCGCCGCGACTGATGCTAACGGAATGTGCGCTCGAAGGCTCGGCGCCAGCCGATGCGCTGGAAGCCGTTCTACGGAAGGTGCAGTTTCGGAGGATAGAGATAGACCATGCGCTCATCGATGATGAAGGAGCGGTGAGCAATTATTTTTTTTTATTATTGACTAGGTACTTGTTTTACCAAGGTGAATTGACGTCAGGCAGGAGTACGGTCATAAAACTTCACGTGAGTGTCGTAAAAGAGGACTATGGTCTTTATATCGACCTGGACCAACTCGATCTGCCGTCTGGTCAAGACTGCACAGATGGCGTAATGGTTAAGATACCGACTTGCCGTGCTAGATATAAGTGAGTTTTTTTTTTAAAAGCTTTTGGTGGCAAACGAGCAGACAGCACACCTGGTAAGTGTCACTGCCGCCCATGGACCTTTTCAATAGGTAGGCCGCTGCCTACCAATACAAACCCTAAACCCACCCCAGTTGGGCTTCCGACTCCCTCGCTCACCGAACGAAGCGCAATAGGAAACAGCCGTTACTCAGACGTCGATCTTCTGCAAGAGTCCGAACATAAGTGAGGTATTAAAATTTTCCATGTGGTGACGGAATAAGAATACAATTCGCCACCCCCGTTATCTTATCCGTAGGTGATCTTAAGACACGACGGAGGGATATAAAAACGCATAATAACATTTATGCAAGTAAAGAAAAACTCGAAATAAAACCCTATACTAACACGCCTGACTAGCGTGGTATATAGTGGATCATGTTGCTCTCCCATTGTGGAGGAGGCTCGAGCCCAGCACTAGGACATATGAGCTGAAACTCCATAAGGGTACTTACATATTGTCAACATTACATTTTGTTTAAAATCCATTCAAAATAATTTACCCCCGGATCGAAACGCGGCCATAAACTGAAACGATCCATCCAGTAAGAAACTCAGCAGGCTCGTAATAATTATTTAAGTTACTAATTCTAAACAAAATTGTAGACGTATATAGTAAATATTAGCTTAAAGTAAAAAAAAATACAGGTGATATTCGACTCTCAAACTATCCACATTATTCACAGCTTCGAAACTGCAGACCTTAGCCGCGTATCATTTCACCTTTGAACACCATTTAACGTTGGAAATGAAACTACATTTACGGATTCTATTGCGTTTGTATTTGATTTTTAATTTCCCGACGTTTCGAACACTTTACAATGATCATGGTTACGGGATAACTCTCAAGTCCTCCCGTGACCATGATATACATGTGACCATGATACAAACGCGTTAGAATCCGTAAAATTAGTTTTATTTCAAATGCGTAACACTCGCGTAAACATTAGAAATAATTACGTTAACCATTTAACGTGGTATTTTTCTTTGCAGGAAGCGTTATTCGACATGATAGAGTATTACGAAAGCGCGACGGTGGTATGTGTAACGGGTCCGAGGCAATACGGCATCAGAGGATGGCAGGCAACATCTAGAATGATAAAGAAGGTAACGTTTGTACAACTACTAGCTGTTGTTTCGCTTTGGTTTTGTTCGCTCTGAACGCGCATTTTAAATCTCTGATAACTTGGCAGATATTTATTTTAATACATACATACATATCATCACGCCATATCCCTTGCAGGGTAGGCAGAGAGAACAGAGTGTCAGAGAACTCTATCCTTGCATACTTCACTCGCTTCCTCAACATTCATAATTCTCTTCATACACGCTCGCCGGTTTCGGAGACTCTTGACTCCACCTTCCTTTAGTACATGACCGATCTGGTCTAGGTAGGTTAGTCTCGGTCTCCCTCGGTACCTACATCCTTCCACTTTCGCATTGTATATCTTCTTAACCAGACGTTCGTTCGGCATTCTTTCCACATGTCCGAACCATCGGAGCATTCCCTTTCGCATCTTTACACCAATACTCTCTTTCATACCTACTCGCTCTCTTACGTCGTAGAGAGCGAGTACGTATGAAAGATATATATCCTCTCTCTCTTATTTTAATGATATACTGTAAAAGTTAATTTTAATGTACATTAAATGCAGTATATATCTAATGTATTTAATTGGATAAGAAATAATACTGTATTGTTTAAAATGGCTACGTAAATAACACATTATATGGTAGTACCTATCCGTGTGATGACGGAGTAAGAATACTATTCAAGTATACACCACCCCCTATCTTACCCGTGGGTGATCGTACGAGACGACTAAGGGATATAAAATGCATATAACATCTATGCAATAGAAAGAAATCTCGAAATAAAACCCCATACCAACACGTCTGACCAGCGTGGTATAGTAGGTCAATTTCCCTCCCATTACGTTCGTGGTTCGAGCCCAATAGTGGGACATTTATGATCTGAGATGATGATGGTAGTAAGGTGATGGTTACTTAAATTACTGTAATTTAGCATTTAATATGCTTAATTATTTATATAAAACCCGATTACCGTTTTATAAATAATTAAGCATATTAAATGCTAAATTGGAACATTGGATCGAATCCCGCTTGTGACATCATTTTTCGTTTCGTAATCGGGTTTTATAAATAATGAAGCATATTAAATGATAAATTTCAGTAATTTAAATAACAAGGTTGTGTCATCGTTTAATACAATTCTAACTGCAAAGTTTGAAGTATTAAGCCTATAACAATGTGTAAACATTGTCGGGTAGATAGCATACCGTCACCTTAAGACGTAAATATGATACGAAACGAAATTTGCATGTCCTACAATAAGTCACGGTGGTGTAGTGGCAGCACGATTGGGCCGGAATCCCAATAGGCGCGGGTTCGAGTCCCGCTTGTGACATCATTTTTCGCTTCGTAATGATGGTTACTTTTTTTTTGGCAAGCTACGGTCTGGACACACGCCGTCCATTCCGTCCGGGGCGATAGAAGGGTGACGTGTGGTCTCATAACCCACTGTATTCCCTCCCTATAGACTTTGGGCCAGCCACTGAAACCTGATCCTTGACATCTGTGGCCAGCCCGGCGGGTTACTCTTTCGGGTACCAATCCTCGTCGATGCCCTCTCGCACTCAGCCTCTCTGCGGTTGACGGACTATTCCCCGGTCCAGGCACCCGCGAATGTGATTGGTTACTGTGGGTTATTCGTAAGAAATAGACATATACTATTGTGGACTTTTTTATAGATATTTTTAAGATATACAATTTTGTAGTACATTATTTTGATCTATCTCGTAAGGTTTAATAACCGTTTCGCCGAGCGGGCCACCGAAGACAAAGATTGAGTACGGGTGGCCCGCTCGCACGGCGAATAAGGGCGCTTTGGGTCTATTGAGTCGAGCGCCGCCTCTTCTGTCGCCCCGGACCGATTTGGCGGGGCGTGACCACCATCCATAGCCCACCGCAAAAAAAAAAGGTTTAGTCACCGTTTGGAATGTAAGCGCCCAAACATATGTATTTTACGATAACACATTACAAATCTTTTAAATTCTCGGCTTTCCACTAATATAATATGCGTATTTTTTTATTTTTTTTTGGTTCTGTTCGTCCATTCGGACAGGCAAAGGGATCAAAGCCCATACAGCCAAGTCTTATTTAATTATTTTTCATATATGTTCATCATTTCTTCATATTATGTAGCTTTAATAGTCATTGTCTGTCAGTAAGTCAAGTCGTTACCATTAATCGGGTGCTGATAACCTAATCAATGGTTTTCTTTGGGAATTTTGGCAAAATATGAAAATACACGTAAACCACTATTATACCATATTCACTACACTTCAGCACTTTAACTGTACTATATTGCATAAAATACCAGCAAAATTATTCAATATAACACTACAAAACACTAAAAAAATTAATATAATACAAGAGCGTGACATGACATTTCCACATTCGCGCCAAAACTCCATAATATGCGTATATTATACATATAGACCTTCCTCTTGAATCACTCTATCTATGTATGAAAACCGTATTAAAATCCGTTGCGTAGTTTAAAAGAACTTAATGTACAGATGGGGACGCTTAACGTACAAATGGGGGATGTATGTATAGATTATTCACAGGAAAACTGTCCAGTTGCAACTGTTCTGTGCAGCTGAACTACGCCATTTATGCAGCAGTATGTCCATAATCCATATCTTATTTCCAGAGCGCGGAGCTTCTAGAGGTGGAAGTAACAGACGGTCCAATAGAAGCGTCCCATGCACCGGTATTGGCACGCTCGCTGCGACCGCTCACGTGTCGACTGAGAGTGCTTTGCCTGCAACGGGTTGAACTATGCGGAGAACCGTTGCTATGCCTAGGTAAGTCCTGACTCCTCGTGTTTTCAACCCATATGATTAGCTGTGTGATAGCGACTAGGACCACTACAAACCCTTACTTTGCTCGTGGATGTCGTAAAAGACGACTAAGAGACTTATAACCTGGGCCAACTACATCTGATGCTTTTTGGTCAATAATTACATTCCCAAGGAGGGTTGACGTCTGGCAGGCGGCTGATCATATAACTATTGCCAATAACTTTAACAATATGTACTATGAAAGAAGAGTACATATTGTATCGACCCCAAGTAATTGGGATAAGAGTAGGAGAATGATGATGATCATCTTAGAGGACGTCTATTAATCACGTGATTTTTTTTAGCATTTTTTAACCCGCCCCTCCCCTTGGTGATACGTGGTGAGGTTTTAAGACTATGAAGGTTTAGGACTTCGTGATTTTTGTCAAACTCCCTCCCCCTTTCAAACCTCACGTGATTAATGGACGTCCCCTTATACGAATCCCGCCGCAAACCGTTGGAATTATGTTTCGTAAAAACCGACTGAGGTATCACTAGGTGAATGTCCAGCCCTCCCTTAAGAAACTTATAACACTTAGAATGTACCTAATCTACGCCATCTTTTTAGGGGAATAAAAAATTAAACATATTAGGAGTTTACCCTTACTGCAAACGTACATCAACACGCTTATCAAGCTAGCTCATTACGACATTCATTCTCCTACTCTTATCCCAGTTACTTGTGGTCGATACAATATGTACTCTTCTTTCATAGTACATATTGTAAAAGTTATTGGCAATAGTTTTATAACCGGCCGCCTACCAGACGTCAGCACTCCTTGGGAATGTAATTATTGACTAAACGGCATTAGATGGAGTTGGCTCAGGTCGTTATAAAGCTTTTAGTCCTCTTTTACGACATCCACGAGCAAAGTAAGAGTTGATAGTATTCGTAGCCGCTCATTAAGACATTATCATCGTTAAAATGGCCCTAAAAATTATGCTTCATGTTTTTTTTTTTACTTCCGTGTGGTGTCGGAGTAAGAATGCTAAACAGCTATGCTAATGGGTATCGCAAAAAATGACTAAGGAATATAATAAGCTGATAACTTTTATATAGGAGATGGAAATCTCGAATTGTATCCTTATACCAACCCCTATCTGATTAACGTGGTATTACTGATCATGTACCTACCATTTTTTTGTAAAGAAGTCATCAAAGAAATAATAAACACACCCTTTGTGTTTCTTGACGGATATTCTCAGTAGCGGTCAAGATCCGATCCGGTATTAGTTTATTGCATTAATTGTTTTTTTAAAGACATCACCCTGCCCAAAGAGTAAAGTTATTAAACTAAAAAAGAGTGGCAACTGGATGATAAAATATGCATGTATAGAAAGTGCTGCTACCCAGAGTTTAGGCGGTGAACTAAAGTAGAAGTGATATATATACATATTTACATATGTATGTAGAATTTTCTTTTACTATGAGATCTACCCTGAAATATAGAAAAACATATCAGGTGAGAACGAAACAACCATAATATCAGCTTAACAATGAAAGTTGGGATAATTATTAGAAAGTACATCAATAACCGAAAATAGATCGATGACAATAAGTACCTACGCTAGGAACAAAAAATAACAATTCTTAGTTATCAAACATTTGACAGACAGGACAAAATGGCAGCAGCTAAGTTTGTACAACCAATCTGTAGGCGGCGCGACGGTCAGTAAAAATAAGTAATGTTTTAAGTGTGCCCCCCAGCTCTGCCCTTAGTAAATAATCCTTGTATTGTGGTGGAACTTTACAAACATATAATTAACACAGACAAATAACACCCAAAGTAATGTCCAGCGTAGGAAACGAACCTATGGCGCTGGCAAGCAAGGTCGGTATCTTTACTACTACGCCATCTGTGCAATCACTGTTAAAACTAACAATATGTAAGTGCCCTCGCAGGGTTTTTTTGTTATTGCTTATGGTGGCTAACGAGCAGAGAGCATGCCTGATGGTAAGTGTCACTGCCGCCCATGGACTTTTGCAATACCAAGGGTATAGTCCGGCTCTCTCACTCACAGAACGAAGCGCAATAGCACATTGCCATTACTCAGACGTCGATCTTCTGCTCAGTGTGGTACTACCCCGGACGGACCGGCCCGCGGCTGTAGACAGAGAACTGTCCACAGCGTGGTCCTATCACTAATGGTTTATACATAATAAATGAATTTGGATTTTCCTCTTATTACGAAAGAGGCTCCGGTCAGTTGTGGGAGGTATACAAGCTGAAAAGATTCTCATATTTATCAACTTCTTTTTTATTCTTTACAGTGATAGCGTTGAAATTGAATAGTTCGATAAGAGAGCTGAGACTGGGCGACAACAGGCTTTCGGTGACAGATGCCGCACAATTGGCCACTCTACTTAAATACAATAATAGGATACAACTTCTGGATCTGTCCAACAATCAGATACAGGTAATTGCCATCTTTTTCTCTAAACTTTTACTTGCTGGCACCCAACAGACTTACTGTTATGTCCAAATTAAAAATGCTGCGAATATGAAGTGTCGGATCTTGGGTTTATATTTTATTACTTACTGGTTTTTACCTGCGGCTTCGCTCGCGTTGAAGCCCTTAAATAAATATCAAAGATGATAGCTAACATGCCTGATGCCTGATCCGTGTTAAGCCCATATCTGTGGAATTTAGGGTTTGATGACTTTCTTGAGCTACCTCTACCACAAAATTGCTCATTGATCGGTTACGCTGACGACGGGCTCCTACTCCTACAATCTAACACTAGGGACGGACTTGAGAAATTGACGGATATGTGTCCTAATTTAATAGTTAAATGGGGCGCACAAAATCGACTTACATTCGCTCCCCATAAAACCTATCATCTCCTATTAAAAGGTAATTTGCAGTCAATGCCTCGCGTAAGATTTAATAACGCGACAGTTAAATAAAAAGAATCGGTGTGTTACCTTGGCTTGGTATTAGAAAAAAACTTCTCGTTGATTGAACATATTAAGACTGTAGGTGAAAAGGCGAAACGGAATTTTTACGCACTCACTAGAATCTCCACGTCCACGTGGGGCATACGTTTTAATATGCTTAAAATCATATATACAGCCACATATCTGGGGTGTATATGTTATGGCGCGCCAGCCTTTTTTTTTTTCGCCACGATTAGCACTAATATTCGTATGTAAGGCATACAGAACAGTTAGTACCCGAAGCCATGCCAGTGCTTGCAGGTTTACTTCCGGTCGACTTGGAGATACAAAGGCGCGCGTCAATATATTATTCTACCAGGGAAAACATGAGCACAGATTTTCTTCTACCACGCGATCGTATTAAAATTACCAGACTTTTCGCACCGCAATCCGTCGTTTACGAAAAGCTCCTGACCGAATGGCAGGAGAGGTGGGACTCATCAACTAAGGGTCGTTATTTATATCTTTTCTTCCCATCTATTCGAGAGCGTTTAGAGAAAATATGGTTGGCAATTGACTACTTTGTAGCACAATTCGTCACTGGTCATGGGAATTTTAGAGGTAAATTATTTTATTTTAAACTTGTAGCTTCACCATTTTGTCAATGTTCTACATATAATTGCGAGTTTGAGCAAACAGCTCACCACATCCTCTGGGAGTGCAGTCTTTGGCGTAACGAGCGCGATCTCATGTTAGACAGTCTGAAAATCACGTCTGGGGTAGTATATTATACAGACCTTGTATCGACTCGAGAAAATTTCCGAGCGTTCAGGCGCTTCTGCCACACCTACTGTTGCAATCAATGTTAAGGTTCACATATAGGCCCCATAAGCGTTGCCATATCCGTGGTGCTGTACTGCTGCGCTTCACCTATCAGTACATACTCTTATCTATTAGCCTATTAGCCAATTGTTTGTTCATATCTCCCGCTTTGCATAGGAGGAAAGTGGAATTTGTTCAACTCCTCCTGTTTTTCTTTTCTAATTAAATTTGTTGCGGGTTTCAAGACAGTTAAAAGCGTTTCCCGGGACTTCCCGAGGGTCAAACCTCGGTGTTTTATACGGAGACCATTGTGGATCCTGGCTTACAGGAGTTCCAGTGGTGGGAGTGTGTGGTAGGATTAGTCCCAACAATAAAGCTATCATACCTGACTAAATATTCTGTTTTATCCTCCATATATTTTTTTTAAATAATAAGTATCCTATGTCCTTTCTAATACCTTGAAGACTATGTATACAAAGTTTTATGGTAATCGGTTAAGTAGTTTTGGCGTGAGAGCGTAACAAACAAATTTACATTCACATTTATAATATTAGTAGGGATGGTGGCAAACGAGCAAGCAGCACACCTGATGGCAAGTGTTACTGCCGCCCATGGATCTTTGCAATACCAAAGGTACAGCTAGATCGTTGTGCTTCCGGCTCTCTCGTTCACCGAACGAAGCGCAATAGCATATGGCCCTTACACAAACTTTGATTTTCTGCCAGAGTGTAGTACTAACCCGGATGGACCGGCCTATAGCTGTAAATAGAAAATTATCAACAGCACAGTCCTAACACAAATATATATAATTTCATTTAAGAATATAGGATTATTAGAAAATTGTAAAAAGGGAATAATTAGAAAATACAAAGTGTGATGATTGGCGTATGTTTTCCCCCCTGTTTGCTTGCTTTGCTTGTCAATTCGGCTGATTTTATTTATTGCTTATGGTGGCAAACGAACAAGCAGCACATCTTATGGTAAGTGTCACTGCCGCCCATTGGACCTTTGCAATACCAAGGGTATAGCTAGGCCACTGCCTACCAATACAAACCCCAAACCTACCCAGTTGGGCTTTTTATAGATTAAAAGTAAATCAGATAGGCCAGATTAATAGTATATCTGCCGTAACATGTCTTATAGAGATATTGAAAGTTCTATCTATCTGAAATTATTGAAATATTAACCCGTATGGCGACGGGCAAAGAATACAATTGTCGTCAACCCTTATTTGCCTGTGGGAGTCTTAAAACCCAGCTTAGGGTCACTGGGAGAATGGGCAGCGGCTATCTCCCGGGAAACTTCATAACATCTACCGCGATCGCCAACCCGCCTGCCAAGCGTGGCGATTATGGCATTATTTCCCCCAAAAAATTTTGTTCTTAGTTACAATTCTAGAATATGTATATTAGAATTTCAGTAATTTGAATAGCAGGGTTTGTGTCATCGTTTAATACAATTCCAACTGCAAAATTCGAGTATTAAGTCAATGTGTAAACAGTGGCGAATAGATGGCACACGTCTCCTTAAAGAAGAAAATATAATACGATGCGAGAATTGAATGTCCTTCAATAGTTCACGGTGGAGTAAGTGGCAGCACGATTAGCACGGATTTGTGAGTTCGAATCCCACTTGTGACAATCATTTTTCGCTCGTAATCGGATTTTTATGTATATATTTTATATTATTTTTATATTTTTACGAATACTACCAACCCTTACTTTGCTCGTGGATGTCGTAAAAGACGACTAAGAGCCTTATAACGACCTGGCCCAACTCCATCTGATGCCGTTTGGTCAACAATCACATTCCCAAGGAGGGTTGACGTCTGGCAGGCGGCCGGTCATAAAACTATTGCCAATAACTTTTACAATATGTACTATGAAAGAAGAGTACATATTGTATCGACCCCAGGTAATTGGGATAAGAGTAGGCGAATGATGATGAATCGGATTTTTATGTATATTAGAATTCTGTGTATGTACATTATTAATATCATTATTTAATCATATAAAGCGGCCAGACAGACTGACGCCGTTACGCGTTACGTAACGAAGTGGTTTACCGTCCCATAAGAAGTTATCACTTCAAAAAGAAGAAAAAGAATTTATTGCTTTGTGTACAGGATGCTGGCGTGTCTCACCTAGCGGGAGCTCTGAGTGAACAGGCATTACATTCTCCCTCTTCAGCTGCCGCCTCGCCGCTGTCGCCGCATCGATGTCAGGGTACGTTTCAGCCTCTATTAAGTTTTCATCGTATCCCACCCAAAGAGTCCTCCTACTTAAAATCTTAAACTTATTATCTATTCGTCGTATGACATTCAATTTGCAACTCGTATTATTTTGTCGTCCTTGTGGGACAGCTTCATCATCGTCATTACAGCCCATATATGTCCCACTGTTGGGCTCGGGCCTCATCTATAATGGGAGGGAAGTTAACCTACTATACCGCGCTGGTCAGACGTGTTGGTATAGGCTTTTGTTTCGAGTTTTCCTTCTCTTGCATAGATGTTATATGCGTTTTATATCACTTAGTCTTACGATCACCCACGGGTAAGATAGGGGGTGGTGAATTGTATTCTTACTCCGTCACCACACGGGTCGTAGGACGATTGGTACGGCTTTCCAATGGGTTCGAGTCCCATATGTGACATTCATTTTTCGCTCGTAAACAAAATTTATATTAATTTTATATCCATGTCCCAATTTACATCGAAATCCATTCAACGGTTTATTCATAATTGAGTAACAAACGCCTTCAAAGAAATAATGCGGTTGAACAGAATAGGGCCTACCGCATACTAAGAGTGGTCACCGAGGTAGGGCAAATGTTAAATATTGTAAACAATGTATCACGTAGTATGGGTACCTGCCCTAATGTCTCTATCTTTCCATTTTTTTTTTAAATTTATTAATATATATTTTGGAACGAAGTTCCTTATCGCGCGTTGTGAAAGGGGGCTAGACGGAAAAAATTCTTACGAAAAGTTGTCACGACACTTTTTGCTATAGTAAGCTATTGTAAGCTGTGCGGCGTCGCTCGTCGGTTCTCTTATAGAAAGCAAGCCAGATATTTTCATTTCTATTTCGCATTGAACAGTGTGGTGTCGCGACGATTTTTTTTATAGATAGAGTGATTCAAGAGGAAGGTTTATATGTATAATATATGCATAATGTACTAGAGAAACACTGATAATTTTAGAGGTTTCTAATGTGATGTCGTAAATAAACACATTATTTTGCGCTTACATTGCAAACGCTGGCTGAACCCTACGAAATAGATCAAAATAAAGTACTACAGTATTATACAGCTTAAAAAGGCCTACAAAAAAGTCCGCGATGGTATATATCTATCTCTTAAGGATAACATACTATATCCATTTTAATACTTTAAAAAATGTTCTATTATAAAACGGTAATTGAAAAGCTATTTACACAAATACTGTATTAATCCTTATCATTTTAAATACATTAGTTGGCTTGAGCATTTCATGAAGATATTTTTTTTCCTTCAGACCATGCAAATTAAATCAATACCTTAAGAGATATAGCAAAATCAAAATAATGCGCAACGAAATTATTTTCGCCCGTGTCCGGGCCGCGTGGCCGGCTCGCGTTCGAGCTCGGGGCCGAAAAGTTATGGTAGTCTAGTGGAATTGTATATCCTATTATTAATATTATAAACGTGAAAGTTTGTAATAATGTATGGATGTGAACATGTTTGTTGCTCTTTCACGTAAAAACTACTGAATGGATTTTGATGAAATTTATAGTAATATAGCTTGCACATCAGAATAACACATAGGCTATAATTTATAAAGATATTTTTCAAATTGGCTAAAATATAACGATAAAAATCGCTTAAGGCAGAAAAAAATTATATAATTAAAATAGAACTTCGTTCCATCCGGGTGTCCCTTGACACCTCCGGTTTTTTTTTTTTTAATTATACGTTCAAATGTCTTTTCTAGTTGGAGGCTATGAGAACCGAGGGTTGACGTTTCTGGTGCTATGGAACAATCAACTCACTAGGAACTGTGCATCTCATATAAGTAAAGCATTGGTATGTAAAGAATATAATAGTAAATTATTTAATAGTGGCTGGACCACGCTGTTGACAGTTCTCTGTCTACAGCCGCGGGCCGGTCCGTCCGGGGTAGTACCACACTGAGCAGAGGATCGACGTCCGAGTAATGGAAATGTTCTATTGCACTTCGTTCGGTGAGCGAGAGAGCCGGAAGCACAACTGGGTGGGTTTGGGAATTGTAATGGTAGGCAGCAGCTTAAGCTATGCCCTTGGTATATCAAAGGTCCATGGGCGGCAGTAACACTTACCATCAGTTGTGCTGCTTGCTCGTTTGCCACCATATACAAAAAAAAAAATATCTAAGAAATTACCACAGTTATAAAATATGAGGTCAGAGTGACCGAAATCAAAATTAAAACGAGGCGGGTGGTTAGTCATCATTCTCCAGCTCTTATTGGGATAATACTTGTGGTCAACGACGTATTATTTACTCGTACATATTGTAAAAGTTATTGGCAATAGTTTTATGACCGGCCGTCTGACTTACATTAACACTAGTTGTGAATGTAATTGTTGACTGAACGGTATCAGGTGGAGTTGGTCCAGGTTGATATAAAGCTCTTAGTCGTCTTTTACGACATACACGAGCAAAGTAAGGGTTGATAGAATTTATACCCGCTATCACAACACAGGACTGGTCACTAGTATAAAGATATAATTGCAATTTACAGCATGCCTGTGGGTCGTTATGTGTGTTGAACATTGGACGGAATGCGGTAGGCAGTGATGCGGTGAGGGCGGCGGCCGCGGGATCCCTGGTCTCTCTAGGACTTCAAGCTGCTAAGCTCGGCCCCGATGCTGCGCAACCACTAGCCGATCTCATTCGACAATGTCACAATCTGCAGGTATACACCAGATTAGACTATGAAGTCATGATGATTTTATTTATATTAACACCATCTATCGGTCATTGATAATAACATGCCTATCTTTGGTGCCCTAATTTGTACTTCTAGTTATCCCTCGCCGATGTCATCCAGCAATGACACAATCCGAAGTATAGATACAAGGAGACCGAACGGTATAGGTATTTCCATAGTATTCATGGACACAATAATAAACCCAGATCTTAGTTCTCTTTTCTGCCACTGGCTGCGCTAGAGTTTAGGACGTACCGATGCTATTATTATTATTCCACGTAAACACGCGTTGGATCGCGAATGTTGAATTTAATTAATTTAAATATAAAATTCCAGAGTTGTCAATAACAACAAAACTTCCCGAGTAAGGATTTTAACGAGTATTTTTTAAAAAGTGGCGCGCTCTACCGTCAAGAATTCTTTATTATTTCTGAAAATATGGTTTATTTAGTTTATGTCCTTTTGTAATATATATTTTATATATAAATTTATTCTATTTAATAAATATATGTTTTCAGAGGCTGGACTTACGCGAGAATCGGCTCGGCAGTGCTGGTCTTCAGGCGATACTTACCGCCATGAAGGATAACACGACGTTAACACAAATAGACTTGGATGAACCACCGGTAAGGAATTTCTTAAGTGATATTCAAATTCAAATTCTTTATTTGCTTAAAATAGGGTTTACATTGGTCTTACAAGCATTTCGAAAATAAATTCAATTTTATCGCCTATTTGGCCATTACATAATAACATGCAAATTTATAATAATTCTTATGAACTATGCCTCATTCCATACTACTTACTCTTTATACTCTAAATATTGTTCGACTGAGTAGAAGGCCTTTTCTAAAAGCCATATTTTTAATTTTCTCTTAAATATATTTATTGACAGTGCTTTCATGCTTTCTGGGATATTGTTATAGATATTTTTACACATGACTTACGATACCTTCTTATCGGAGAATAAATCGCTTCGTTACGTAACGCGTAACGGCGCCAGTCTGTCTCGCTTCTCTTTCTCTCACGTGTACGGCAGCGGTAGGCATGCTCTTCCTCTCTCACTCTAACCCACAGCGCTAGCTGTATTAAGATGTTATAAAATTTTATTCATAAATAAGCGTTTTGTATTATAGTATATGTTCGGTCCTTGCAAGTTATGTGGAGGGTATTTGCAGAAACTTCACAACTTCGATTCTGCAACCGTCGTTATGACAGTTGAGTAGAAGATTTGAGACAACTCGGTCCGCCAGGCGGTTGTGCCACTCGGTGTATTCGTAATCGCCGCACCTGCTTAATCCTTGGTAGGACATTGTTTAACGGAACTGTTGGAACCACCATAATAGTGTTTTGTGGTGCTGTGAACTGCATAGTTGTATAGAATATAGTGAAGCTGACTGCGCGGTTTGGCGAGCCTACTGCGACGACACTACTGCCCTCGGCGAAAGTGGATGAAAGGTTGGTGGAGTATTTTTTAATTACTTCTTCGCGGCTTGCAGGGATAGGATAATATCAGTTCCTCACCTAGTTCAGTAAACTTACCTCATACAGTCCACTGCAGGCTGTGCATACCGTACAGTCTTTTTTTGGTCACTTCGACCCAGGATACCGCTCCTAAGGTCTCATACCTCACCTAGGAATTCGTAATTCCCAGGTATTTAGACAGTACAGACGTTCTGTACCGTTATTTCTAACCGTGTTAGAATACCTCCCAATAAATATCATATATGTTAAGACGTTCTTAGCATATAATTTATTTATATTGGCCGTGCCAATTACTTCTTATTCCCCATTATTTAATGAAATTATAATTTCATTGTGTAGACGTTCTATACATATCTTATGTACTTACTTTACTTTTCTCCACTATACGAAGTATACAATATAAACAAAACACATAAATTATTATTTGTCGTACAATTATTCAGCTAAGTGTTATATAATTAAATTGTATAGGTAACAAGTATTAGTGAAAGTAATATAATATTAATTTTATAATTTCATTGGGCTACGTGTGTTGTTTCACAAGATGGCGGCACCTAAAGCAAAAATTTCTAGTGATAAGAAACATCCATTACCCAAAGAATTAACCGTGTTAATTCAACGAAAACAACTCTTGTTTTCACAAATGCAAAAGGTATATGATATGTCCCACGATTTATCGAATTCTGATACGAAAGAATTGTTTTTATTGCACGTCTCTGAAATTAGTGACCTACGTAGTTCATTCGAAAAAATAATATTCGATATATTCGAACAAGAACTTTTAGTTGATTCTGAGTCAATACTTAGAAGTCAAGAGTTACAAAGTTTTGATGAACTATATTTTCGAGTGAAATTATGTGCTTCGAAATATAGCTCGGCACGCATCGGCAATAACGGTGAGAATCGCTTGGTTACCATGGAGTCCCGCCCTCGCCTGCCTAAACTTGAATTATTTACATTTAATTCGGATATTGAGAATTTTAATACATTTTATGAAACATTTTGCTCGTTAGTACATGATCAGCCGCACATTCCAAAAATTGATAAATTTCATTATCTATTGTCTTGCACGAAAGGTTCTGCATTAAATATGGTTAAAAGTGTACCGATATCCGCCAATAACTACGATCTCGTCTGGCAGAGTTTAATTGATAAATATCGAGACAATAGATTGTTAGTTGGTAGGTACCTAGATAAAATGTTAAACTTTTCACCGTTACGCAAGGAATCGTCTGCTGATTTGAACATGTTTATTGAGAACTTCGAACATTCGTATAAGGCAATACAGGCACTTAATATTAAAGATTTAAGCAGTTATGTAATGTGTCATATTGCGTTAAGGGCATTAGATCCACAAACTCGAAAATATTTTGAACAAAAATTAGATCAAAATTCCATTCCTACCTTCGATGAATTAGCATTATTTATACATAATCAAATAAAAGTTCTAGATCATTCTGCGTCATATTCTAATGTGTATTCTAATAAATATCAACAAAATGATTCGCGACAAAAGGATACAAAAAAGCATTCGCTATCTTCTACACGCTCTGGATTAAAGGGTTTATGTGTACATTGTGATAGTAATCATATGATTTTCCGTTGTGAACAATTTCGTAAATTGTCTAATGAGCAACGTATTCGCCGTGCGAATGAATTAAAATTATGTCATAATTGTTTAAAATCAAATCATACCGTTAAGGCGTGTAAAAGTAATTTTAAATGTTTAATCTGTAATTTACCGCATCATGTTCTGTTACATCGTGAAGTTAGCGCGATAGATAATAACAAACCGTGTTCGAATCAGCTGATTTCGACTGAGACCGCTCCTGCGCCGTGCAAGGGAGACGAACAATCAATTATAAGTACGGTGTGTCATCTGACGTCTACGCATACTTCTAACTGTACAGTTATCTTGGGAACAGCTGTTGTGAATGTTTTGAACGCGTTTAATAATTATCAGCCCGTGCGCGTATTAATTGACTCTGGGGCGCAAAGTAATTTCATTACGTTAGATTGTTTTCAACGGTTAGGATTATCAGCTAATAAATGTCCATATAATATCTTCGGACTAGGTGGCGAATATGTAAAAAATTATGGAATGGCTTCGTGTGTTATTCAGCCGCGCTACAATAACACGCCGGTGTTTAACATTGATGCTGTAATTTTACCTAAAATTACATCCGATTTGCCAAACGTACTTATTCCCGATAAGTTGATTACTAAGTATAAAGATTTACAATTAGCTGATCCGTATTTTTATACAACGTCCCCGATTGACATTATTTTATCGGGTGAAGTGTTTCCCTATATTTATGACGGGACAAAATTTATAATAAATAAAGATGTACCAGTGGCATTGGGGAGCATATTTGGTTACGTCATAACTGGGAGACTAGGGTTAAAAAATTGCTCTAGCAGTCTCGATGTTGTACCGTGTGCAACGTCATTTGTGTCGTACACAATTGAAAATAATTATTTAAATGATACACTTAAACGGTTTTGGGAGTTGGAATCTTTACCGTGTGAAGTTCCAACGGATCCTATGGAGGAGTTAGCCGAAAAAATGTACACAGAAAAACACTGTCGTGATGAAAATGGTCGTTATGTTTCTCCCATTTTATTAAACCCACACCATGCACCTATTGGTGATTCTTATGATGTGGCTATAACAAGGCTTAAACAGGTCGAGCGCCGCCTGGCGCGATCGCCAGACCTTCATAAGTCTTATGTTGACTTCATGCGAGAGTATGAATCTCTTGGACACATGGAGTTATATCAAGGTCCTGAGCAGTCAGGATATTATATACCGCACCATTGTGTTCTGCGTCCATCGTCCGTAAGTACACCTCTGCGCGTTGTTTACGACGGTTCAGCACAACCTAAGAATGGTATTTCAATTAACGATGCACTCTTGACAGGCAGAAAACTACATCCAGACTTACTAAAGATTATAATTCGCTTTCGGTTATATAAAGTTTGTTTCACTGCTGATGTGTCAAAGATGTATCGGGCTGTTCTGATTGATCCTGCTGATAGGAAGTACCAGCACATTCTTTGGCGAGAATCTCCAACGGAGCCAGTTCGCGTCTTCGAACTTCGAACGAATACCTACGGTCTCCGTAGTGCACCTTACATAGCTGTGCGCACGCTGCATCAGCTAGCTGAGGATGAGCTCACTCATGCTGAACGTCCGCGTACAGAGGCTGCAAAGGTGCTCAAACAAGGCTTCTACGTTGATGACGTATTATGGTCCTGCCCATCATTAGAACAGGCCTGCACGTTGCAGGATGATTTGCTGACACTTCTTAAAAGTGGTGGCTTTGATTTAAGAAAATGGGCTAGCAACTGTCCCGAGTTACTTACTCATATGCAGTCAAATCAAGTTGTAACCATCGATTTTCAAGATGATACGTTATCATCCTCCCTTAAGGTGTTAGGGTTGACATGGTTACCTGCCTGTGACAGTTTTGCGTTTTCCTATAACATGACTGATAATAAACAGACCAAACGATCAGTTTTAAAACTACTGGCGAGCATATTCGATCCTGTAGGTATTATTTCACCATGTACGTTTGTCGCAAAGTGTATCATGCAAGATCTCTGGAAGATGGGAGTCGCATGGGATGAGCAACTACCACCTGAGCCGTGCTCACAGTGGAATCGATTCATCTCCGATCTACCACTTTTGAGTGAATTGCGTTTTGAGCGTCACATCTTAATACCTAATTTTAGTGAAATACAATTAATAGCATTTTGCGATGCGTCATCCCGTGGATACGCAACGTGCTTATATATACGTAGTATAAACAATATAGGTGAAGTGAAGGTTCGACTGCTGACTAGTAAGTCAAAGGTTGCGCCGTTAAACCCACTCTTGTCTATACCTAGACTCGAACTCGTAGCAGCCGTGCTGCTATCGAAGGTTGTAAGTTTTGTCGTACAAAACTTAAGCGATAATAATTTATCTGTTTCTATATTTGCGCTCAGCGATTCGAAAAATGTTTTGGCTTGGATACATACACAACCATACACGTTAAAAACTTTTGTGGCTAACCGTGTTAGTCGCATTATTGCCGCAGTACCACCTAGTTGTTGGTATCACGTGAAGGGCGAAAATAACGCTGCAGACATATGTTCACGTGGAACGTTGCCTGCTCACTTCGTGGAAAGAGCTACAGAGTGGATTCACGGCCCCGATTGGCTATATGATAACCAACAAAAGTGGCCTATAAAACCATATTTATTAAATCATAACTTCAAGATTCCCGAACTTAAATCAAATAGTGCAACATTTAGTTTTAATTCTTCTCTAAAGGTTGAAATTAAAAATGACCTTGAAGAAATATTTAATAAGTGTTCTTCTTTTAATAAATTACAGCGTATTATTTCATGGTGTCATAGATTTATTATAAATCTTCAGTGTAAAATTTCAAATCGGTCTTTAGGCCCTCTAACGACCCTTGAGTTGCGCAAAGGTCATGATTCAATTATTAGAATTATTCAACAAAATCACTTTGAATCTGAAATAGTAGCGTTAGAAAAGGGTAAGTTTGTAGCCTCTTTACGTAAACTATCACCCTTCGTTGAAAATAAAGTCCTCAGGGTGGGGGGTCGTATCTCACAATCTGACCTTCCGTACAATACGAAGCACCCGGTTTTGCTACCAAAATGCCATACAAGTAAATTATTAATCGAATATTTGCACGTAAAATACCTACACGTAGGGCCTCGTACATTACAAGGTCTAATGTGTCAAAACTATTGGCTCGTTGGTGCTCGTAGCATCATTCGATCGGTACTGACAAAGTGTAAGGTGTGTTTTAAATGCCGACCTACTGCATTACAACCTCAAATGGGTACGTTGCCCATGTCCCGACTTAAGGTTGATAAGGTATTCAGCCATGTAGGTACAGATATAGGTGGTCCATTCCTTGTAAAAGAAAGTACACGTCGTAACGCAAAAATATACAAGGCTTATCTATGCCTATTTGTATGTTTTTCAACAAAAGCAGTACACTGCGAGGTGTTAACTGATTTATCAGCTGAATGTTTTCTAGCTGCATATGACCGTTTCGTAGCCCGTCGCGGATTAAGTACTTGTTTATATTCCGATTGCGGGACGAATTATGTATCGGCAGCCAAGCATCTCAAGGAGGTACTTAGATTTTTAAATGGTAATAAGATTCATGACGAGGTACTCGTAGGATTAACCGCGCGGCAAGTAGAGTGGAGGACAAATCCTCCTAACGCAGCTTCCATGGGTGGACTTTGGGAAGCCGGGATAAAAAGTACGAAACACATTTTACAACGTATTGTAGGTGATAGAAGTCTCACTCTGGAAGAGTTGTCAACTGTGTTCTGCAGAATAGAGGCTGTATTAAACTCACGCCCTTTATGTACACTATCTGAAAACCCAAACGAGTTCGATGTATTAACTGCTGGTCATTTCCTGATAGGACAAAGCTTAGTGGCTGTGCCTGAATATAATTATGAGGACGTTCCTCAACATAGATTATCTCGTTGGCAGTCAATTCAAAAAATATCACAGTTATTTTGGAAGCGCTGGTCAAATGACTATCTTCATACTCTGCAACAAAGAGAGAAGTGGTTTGCCTCACCTCCTAACGTAAAGATTGGTGATTTAGTTTTACTGAAATCAAATTTGACGCGCCCATTGCAGTGGCCTCTTGGTAGAATTGAAACAACACACGAGGGCGTTGATGGCATTATTCGTGTAGTTACTTTGAGAACTAAAAATGGTCTAATTAAGAGACCGGTGAATAAAATTTGTCCATTACCGTATGCAAATTAATTACCTTTTATTTTTTTCTTAGGTTAAATTTTATTGTTTATCTAGATTAATTAATTATTATTATTCTTTTTTTTCAAAAATATACCTCACTAAAGGTTTATTTATTCTATGTGTTTTGTTTACATAGGTTAGTGGATTGTATATCCCTTACTTGCTTTTTAATTTAGAATGGGGAATTCATCATGTTGAATTCGGTGAGGGGTATGTTCGGTCCTTGCAAGTTATGTGGAGGGTATTTGCAGAAACTTCACAACTTCGATTCTGCAACCGTCGTTATGACAGTTGAGTAGAAGATTTGAGACAACTCGGTCCGCCAGGCGGTTGTGCCACTCGGTGTATTCGTAATCGCCGCACCTGCTTAATCCTTGGTAGGACATTGTTTAACGGAACTATTGGAACCACCATAATAGTGTTTTGTGGTGCTGTGAACTGCATAGTTGTATAGAATATAGTGAAGCTGACTGCGCGGTTTGGCGAGCCTACTGCGACGACACTACTGCCCTCGGCGAAAGTGGATGAAAGGTTGGTGGAGTATTTTTTAATTACTTCTTCGCGGCTTGCAGGGATAGGATAATATCAGTTCCTCACCTAGTTCAGTAAACTTACCTCATACAGTCCACTGCAGGCTGTGCATACCGTACAGTATACTTTTCCCAAAGTTGTGACGGGTTCAGATTAAATTGTCACACTTATTTCCATTGGGAGTCGGAAAAACCTGGCTGATCCACCAGCAGAATAACTAATAGCTAGAGTTTTGGCCGGAACGCTGAAAATGCCATGTGTTGCTATTTCTTAAAGGCAAACGAGCAAGCAGCACACCTGATGGTAAGCGTCACTGCCGCCCATAGATCTTGGCAATACCAAGTGTATAGTTTAGGCCGCTGCCTACCAAAATATCCCAATACCCCAGTTCGGCTGCTGGCTCTCTCGCTCACTGAACGAAGTGCAATAGCACATGGCCATTACTCAGACGTCGATCTTCTGCTCAGTATGGTACTACCCCTATTTTTTTTTTTTTTTTTTTTTTTTTTCGGTGGGCTATGGACGTCGCACCCCGCCAAATCGGTCCGGGGTGACGGAAGAGGCGGCGCGCAACCCCATTGATCCACCCTGCAAGCACCTCTTGTTCGCCGTGCGAGCGATCACGGAGCCACTGGTACCCGATCTTTGTCTTCGGTGGCCCATGGTACTACCCTTGACGGACCGACCCGTGGCTGTACACAGAAAACTGTCAACAGCGTGGTCCTACCACTACTAAACTAGCTATACAAGGGTTATTTCCTTAGGTGTTTCCTTTTTATTTAAATATTATTTTTAATTTATATTTAGGGAGTTTTGGCGCGAATATGGAAATGTCATGCCACGCTCTTGTATTATATTCATTTCTTTAGAGTTTTGTAGTGTTATATTGAATAATTTTGCTGGTATTTTATGGAATATGATACAGTTAAAGTGCTGAAGTGTAGTGAATATGGTATAATAGTGGTTTTCGTGTATTTTCGTGTTCACCCAAAATTCCCAACGAAACTATGAATTTGGTTATCAGCGCCATATTGATAGTAACGACTTGACTTATTGACGGACAGTGACTATCAAGGACTAATTACAATTTTAAGAAGTGGTAAACAATAATACGGAAGACAAGGCAGGAAGTGTCTAAACTATTAAGACTTGGCTTAAAGGTCTAAGTAACCAAGCCATAAACTCAAAAAAAAAAAAAAAAAAATTAAAAATGTATTATAGAGATAATAATATGATAGAAACAAATTATAGTTGTAGGAATAATAAAGCATAAAAATAATATATTTACAGGAATCAACAAATCTATCAGCGGAGGACAGCGAGACAGCGTTAGTGAGACGTTTGACGCGCGAGATTAGAACACTGTGCCGGCGGAACGAACCACCATCGCGGCCGGACGAACACCATCCCGTACATAGGAAGATCAGCCTCACATGTCATACGGTCTGCTTGCTAAGAGTGAGTTTTATTTCTCAACTCATATATGTCTCACTACATTGACTTAATATACTATGCTGATCAAACGGATTGATATAGGGTACTATTTTGAGTTTGCCTTCTCTTGCATAGATCATCATCATCTCAGCTCATATATGTGCCACTGTTTAGGGATATTCGATATACATCGATGCATCGAAAACATCGATGTTTACAATGCGATACATCGATTCGATCCGATGTTTTGAAGAGCTATCGAAATACTCGATGTGTCGATGTTTTTTCATAAAACATCGAAACGATGATAACCAGTAAATGCCACAAAAAAGACCGTTTTTTTTTTTTTTTTAAAACTATTTTATAAGGGACTATGGAATAGGTATAAATGCCACAAAAAAGACCTTTTTTTTTTTTTAGAAGTAACACTTTTCATATGACTTTAGAAAAGTACTCGATGTTTTCATCCGATACATCGAAAGACATCGATGTACAGTTTCGATTTATCGAATCGAAAAAAACATCGATGTTTTTTCAAAGTGGACACCCCTACCACTGTTGGGCTCAAGCCTTTTCTATAATGGTAGGGATATTGACCTATTATACCATGCTGGTCAAATGGATTGGTATAGAGAACTATTTTGAGTTTTACTTCTCTTACATCGAAGTAATATGTATATTATATCTCTTATACGTATTTTACGACACTTACGGACAATATAGGAAAAAAAATCTGATGATGATCTGAACTGAAATTTCAACTATTTACATATTACAGACAAAAAGATTGTCAGTGTCACCTATTACTATGTCACGCTGATTAGACGTGTTGGTACAGTACCCGGTGATAAATTTCGTACATCGGTCTTTAGAAAGAAACAATTTGACTAATTTCGACTACGTAGAGCGCTGTCTCTGTCGCACACTACCCGTGTGACGTCACAGGAAGCATTGACAGTCTAGTATCTATTAAGAGCTGTTAAAATAATAACTGTTATAGTTCATCTAATCTAAGAAGTGCATTTTGACGTTTCGCATTTTTTAATACACTATAACCTTGGTCATACGTATACACATGATCGCGAACAATAAATCTGAAATTTTAAAGAACTATTAAGTTATTTACATAATTAACGTTGCGGGTGACTTTCTTGTACCATAATCTAATGTTGAAACTCGTAAAACTAATTTAAAATAAAAATAACATTGTAAGTATTAATTGTCATTGGCCATCTTACAATGTCACGTCATCACGTTCTTTACAGTAGTGCTCGACAACTTCCAAATCACGAATATCAAAATAATCAGTAAAAGTATTAGAATAATATTATTAATCGAATAGAGATTTTGACAGAGATGTACATTTCGACAATTAAATTGATATGGAAATAATTATAACTGTTCGCGACAATGATAATTCAAGTAATAGTAGTGATTCTGAATAAATAGCTATTTTCAAATCCAGTTTTTGTTTTTACTTAACCTAATCCTAGTAAATATGATGAATAGATTTTATGTTGAAATAATTATTTTTTTTTAGTATTAGTTTAGCACTTAGTTTATTCCTCTTCTTTTTGAAAAAAATAAAAATATACCGATTATTAATTAAAAAGAATCAATATCGATATCTCACCAAAATCGGATATTTTCGATAGCGATTATTTGGTTCACATACCTAGACAACTTACTCTGACAGCTGTCAAAGTGTACTTCTTAGATTAGATAGACTATAGTAATAATACTTTTTAAAATAAAATGCTCCTGACTGACCGAGACTAACCTACCTAGACCAGATCGGTCATGTACTGAAGGAAGGTGGAGTCAAGAGTCTCCGAAACCGGCGAGCGTGTATGAAGAGAATTATGAATATTGAGGAAGCGAGTGAAGTATGCAGAGATAGAGTTCTCTGGCACTCTGTTCTCTCTGCCTACCCTGCAAGGGATATGGCGTGATGATATGTATGTATGTGTAAAATAAAATGCTCACTTTTACACAAGTAGTGTGTAGGTAGCGGCTAGCTGCGCCCTTGGTATATCAAAGGTCCATGGGCGGCAGTAACACTTACCATCAGGTGTGCTGGTTGCTCGTTTGACACCATAGACAATAAAAAAGAATGTAGTGTCTAGCGGAGGTTTGATAAGTCGGCAACACTAGACAAAAGCGATCTGAAGGACATGATTAAGAGTTTTTTTGGCGGGAATCTAAAACGTCATGTGGTGCTCTTGTATTATATTCGATATCTTAGTGTTTTAACGTGTTATATTAAATAATTTTGATGGCATTTTATGTAATATGATGTGACGTAACTGCTGAGATGTAGTGAATATCATATAAAAGTGCTTTGCAACGTTTTAGTTTTTCATCAAAATTCTCACAAGATACCATTAAGAGTGTGGCCATAGCACTGTTGATGGCGACAATTTGACTTACTGACGGACAATGACTAAACTGAAGGCACTAAAAACTTGAAGATTATAACTCGACACTGGCAACAATGGCTCATTTAAGTAGCTGATTGCCAATACATAAAAATAAGAAGAAGAAGAAGGACATTATGCGAACATACTTTTTCTTATCTTTACGATATATCATTTCAAAGTTCAATTAATATGAAATGTCTCTGCAGCAGGGCTTGGGAGGTGAAGAGGAGAGGCGCGGCAGTACGGGTGGGCGGCTCCGCTCCCCCGCACCATCACCGGCGCCATCACCAGCACCATCCCCAGCTGGAAGCCCAGTGCCGCCACCGCATCCCAACTCTAGATTCTCAGTATGTATGATGGTTGTTCTAGTAATTAACATGTGGGATCTGTTTCAGTCATAATCTTTTTCATTTTGAGAATTATAACTTGCTTCGAAGTGCATATTAGAGCTATTATACGTCACCATCATATCAGCTCTATATATCCCACTGGTGGGCTAGAGCCTACACCATGGTAGGAGGCAAAACTGAACTTGAACATACTATACCATGCTGGTCAGACGGCTTGGTAGATAGATTCTTATGTCTGTCTTTTCTTGTATAGGATGTTATATGCATTTGTATATTTTTTAACGCAGTGCTTGTCCCAACATTACTATGTAGAAGCGAGAGTTGGGTATGCAGAAAAGAGTATGATAGTAAAATTAATGCGGTCGAAATGCGATCTCTGCGGAAAATCTGTGGAGTTAGGCTGACCGATCACATTCGTAACGACGACGTAAGAGAGCGAGTAGCTATGAAAGAGAGTATTGGTGTAAAGATGCGAAAGGGAATGCTCCGATGGTTCGGACATGTGGAAAGAATGCCGAACGATCGTCTGTTTAAGAAGATATACAATGCGAAAGTGAAAGGATATAGGTACCGAGGGAGACCGAGACTAACCTACCTAGACCAGATCGGTCACGTACTGAAGGAAGGTGGAGTCAAGAGTCTCCGAAACCAGCGAGCGTGTATGAAGAGAATTATGAATTCAAATTACTGAAATTTAGCATTTAATATGCTTAATTATTTATAAATGTTGTTGTAGAGTTATGAATGTTGAGGAAGCGAGTGAAGTATATAGAGTTCTCTGGCACTCTGTTCTCTCTGCCTACCCTGCAAGGGATATGGCGTGATGGTATGTATGTATGTATATTTTAGTCTTTTTGCAATAGCTACATGTATTGATTTTTATATATTTTTTTAATAGGGATATAAAAAGTTACATGTTACAGTGTTGCAATATAAATCTTATTAAATAATTATAGTTTATAACAAACCTCCTCTGGGGAAATTGAGCTATTATACCACGCTGGTCAGACGTGTTGGTATAAGGTTTTGTATCGAGCTTTCCTTCTCTTGCTGTTGATGTTGTATTGCGTTTTATATCACATAGTCGTCTCGTACGATCATCCATATGGAAGATAGGTGGTGGTAAATTGTATTCTTTCTCTGTCACCACACGGATAAAGAATCGTATTTATTTTAATTTATTTTATACGATTTAAAAAAATGCCAACAACTATTGTTTTCATTATTGTTTAATGCACTTATGCTTTTTAAGATATATTCAAATCAATAAACTTTTATAACATTTTTTTGTCATTGTTGACTGCACACATGGCGTAGTGTTTAAGTCGACATAACGTACCAGTGCCGTGGACTCGATTCCCATGCGAGACAATGGTCTGTGTGAATCACAGAATGTTGTTCTGAGTCTTGGTGTAATTTGTGTCTGTTAAATTAGAAAAATATATATTTGTAAAGTCCTCCACAATATAAGGATTATTTCCTTAGTCCTGCACTAATCTGTCATCGTCATTCTCTTATCCCAATTACTTGGGGTAGATACAATATGTACACTTCTTTCATAGTACATATTATTGTAAATGTTATTGGCAATAGTTTTATGACCGGCCGCCTGCCAGACGTCAACCCTCCTTAGGAATGCACTTGCTGACCAAACGGCATCAGATGGAGTTGGCCCAGGTCGATATAAAGCTCTTAGTCGTTTTTTACGATATACACGAGTAAAGTAAGGGTTGGTAGTATTTATGGGCGCAAATCGCCCTCTATCGGCAATACTTGTCAATTATTGGTCTGTGTTGCCAATTATAGTTTAAATGATTATTATTTTATTATTTGTAATGACAACACTGCTATTTATTATGCTATGATATTTAAAAGATACTGTTTTCTAGAAATGTTTGATTTATACTAATCACAAAATAAAAGGCCCGTTTTGACAGTTCACACCCAAGAAGTTCTCTATTTTTTACCGATCGAAATGTTCTAAGGTAATTACTTTTCATTGATGGGTACCGCCCACTCGGCTAAGTGCCGTTCATAACGATTTTTTCATATTCTCCACAGACTATTAATAATCGGTTAAAGAAAAAATAAATCGATCAAAATATTTTCTTTTAAGATGGACTCACAGTTGTCCGGTTTTATTAATTTTATTACTAGTGTTTAGAATAGCTGAATTTCACCAGCTGTGTATTGATCTTTACTGAAAGTTATGAGTTTGGAGCTAACAAAGTCACAAATTGGGACAATGTCATATTTGTCGAAGAGATTTGGCTGAACTCGAATCATACCGTGCCGCAGTCGTGGACGGACGATACCAAGGCATCTTGCTCAAAAGTGCCAATGGGAAAAGGTGGACGCTTAATAATCTGCCACGCTGAATCAGCTGGGGGAAGTTTTTTTTTAATGATGCCTTGCTTGCAATGGAGTCTTAAAAGTACAAAAAAATATCACGAAGAAAAGGACGCAAATAAATTCACAGATTGGTTCAGCATGGACACAAAATGATAAGAACGCCGCCATACCATTGTCAGTACAATACTTTGATCTGGGCTCAAATGAAAGGATACGCAGCACGCCACAATACAAAGCCGCCATTCTCCACTAAGAAAATTATGACATTGTTGAATGAAGCTTGTGCCAAAATTACTAAAGAAGACTGGACAAAAGTGGTAGAAAACTCGAAAAATAATTAAGGAAGACTATGATAGAGACATCAATATTGACAATATAATTGAAAATGAAATAATTATAGATGCGGGTGACGATAGCTCAACCGACAATTTTGGCTCATCATTTGAAGAAAATGAAGAAATTAAATGAAGAAATTGAAGATTCACTTTTTCTCGATTTTTTATTTCGTGATTGAGTGAATGTTATTGTAACACAAATATATAATGATAGAAAATTGACCTTTCATAACATTGTGTCATTTCAAAATACAATAGGTAATTTTAATTATTCAATAATCTACATTTGACTACTGTCAGATGAACTGTCAACAGTGTCACAATTTTTAATTAACTATTATAATATTTACAGAAAAATAGAAGAAAATAGAATAAGGAATAAAAAATAAATAAATAAAAGAAGAAACAAAAGGCGCAATCAGGCATCGAAAAATTCCTCCGCATCACTGTCCACTGGCAATGTGCCCAGAAGGCTAGCAGCATTGCCACGTTGAATGGCAATGCTAACCTTTTGTGCAAAATATAGGCCAGCCCTCTGATCACGTGAAGCAGCGATTAATTTTTTTTTTCTTTCGATTTTTTTTTTTTTTTTCAAAATACCCATAATATCAAAATTTTAACGTAAATTTTCAAATCAGAACTTTAATCCAATGCACTTTACAATACATATTCAAATCGATTAAATACTCACGCAAACTTGAATCGATATATCGTGAGTATCGAGTACCGAGTCGTATGGTTATATCACTATATCCATCAATAAGACAAATGTCAAAACGGGCCTTTTATTTTGTGACAACTATAATTGTTTAAATATTAAAATTATTATGTAAATGCTCAAAATAAATCTATAAGTATTAATGTAATTATTTGTAACCATGTTTAGTTGTTTTTACGTAATAAACATCTCAATTTATTTCTACCCACAGCGCCATTTGTTGAACAATATGTAAGAATAATATTTTCTTTAATTACACGAATATAAATTGTGTAAAATAGACTATTTGGAATTGTGTTAAATGTATTAAAATGTTTGTCATTATTATTTAGCTATATTTCGATAATTATTTTAATGAAGATTTATTCGTTTGTTATATAATAAGTAGTTGTAGTTACTAGTTACTAAGACCGTGACCATTTCAATGTAAAGTTGTACGATTGGAATAGAATCCTGTTTACTTCGCTTTACCTCACCGAGTTCTCCGGCAGTAATTCCTAAATAAATACCGTGAATTGCATATACGCTATTTTATTATGGACGCCCAATTTCATAGTTTAAGAACAAATGATAAAATAAACCTATCAGTATTATAATAAAAATAATTAATTATTGTGATATTATTGTTGCAGGTGACCAGAGTGACACCAGATCGCGATTCCTCATCTGACAGCTGCCCTTCAACACCCACTAGACCCACCTACTGCCACACCCCTTCCAGGTTCAAAGTTGTGCAGGTAATAAGCAACAACCATTTAGTTCGAATAAGTTATTAATTCAATTATTTGTAATATTTACGCGAGTATTATTATTATAGATATAGATAGTGGTACCACGCTGTGGACAGTTCTCTGTGTACAGCCGCGGGCCGGTCCGTCAGGGGTAGTACCACACTGAGCAGAAGATCGACGTCTGAGTAATGGAAATGTGCTATTGCGGTTCGTTCGGTGAGCGAGAGAGCCGACAGCCCAACTGGGTGGATTTGGGGATTGTAATGGTAGGCAGCGGCCTAGCTATACCCTTGGTATAGCAAAGGTCCATGAGCGGTAGTGACACTTATCATCAGGTGTGCTGCTTGCTCGTTTGCCACCAACAATAAAAAAAATATCTAAAACTATTTTTCATGTCATGGTCACGGTAAGTATACTGTAATAAACTATTCGGCACGTTGGGAAATAAAAATTCGAATACGCGGTAAAATTATTGAAAATAGTTTTATTTTCAAATAAGTTATTCATTAATGAACATTGATGAGTTCATTATTGTACGACCGTACTAAATGTCGCTTCTTATTCCCTCGCAGGTTAATATTTTTGGAATGGGTAAAAAATGTTAAACTCGCGTCAGTACACGTGACCTGATCGATAATTCGTAAGACGGAGGGAGAGTAGACCGCTGGAGTTTGCGTAGTTTTTTTATCATTACACATACATACATACATATCATCACGCCATATCCCTTGCAGGGTAGGCAGAGAGAACAGAGTGCCAGAGAACTCTATCCTTGCATACTTCACTCGCTTCCTCAACATTCATAATTCTCTTCATACACGCTCGCCGGTTTCGGAGACTCTTGACTCCACCTTCCTTCAGTACATGACCGATCTGGTCTAGGTAAGTTAGTCTCGGTCTCCCCCGATACCTACATCCTTCCACTTTCGCATTGTATATCTTCTTAACCAGACGTTCGTTCGGCATTCTTTCCACATGCCCGAACCATCGGAGCATTCCCTTTCACCAATCTTCTTCTTAGAGAGTATTGGTGCATCTTTACACCAATACTCTCTTTCATACCTACTCGCTCTCTTACGTCGTCGTTACGAATGCGGTCGGTCAGCCTAACTCCACAGATTTTCCGCAGAGATCGGATTTCGACCGCATTAATTTTACTTTCATAGTCTTTTCTTTTTTCTTTTATGTGATTGAATCATGATATTATTTATCTTTGGAGAGGTTTGTGCTTAAGCAGTTCGATTGGTTGATAGAAAACCTATCATAATGTGTCTCATACAGACACCATTACTGCCGTGCTAAAGATAAGAGCGACAAATCCATGACAGCAAGTTCCTCGAAAGTGGCTCCTAAAGTGTTTTAAAACATATGTCGCATCTCCTTGTCATATCATATTTTTATATCTTTTTTTTATCAATTTATTACTTGAAAGTTCTTAAATAGCAATGAATAAATACAAAATACAACCTTTTAACTGCGGTAAAAATACATCAAATTTTTTTTTTTTTGGTAACGCAGTAGCTAAAAATGCATTTTTCGCATGCCCGCCCGGGCGGGGAATGTGGGACTCGCAGGCCCTGAAGGGGTCACTGAATACCCACAAAAAAAAAACCAACTGCGAGCTGTTAGCCGTTGTCGCTTTTACAGCTGAACCGGACTATGGGCGCGCCTTATGGGCTCTCAAACCAAAAATTAAAAAAAAAAAAAAAAAAAAAACTGACTTTTATAGCTTGCTCTCATGCATTTGTCGCTCTTATCTTTAGCACGGCAGATCATCTCAGCTCATATAAGTCCCACTACTGGACTCAAACTACCGCTACATTGGGTGGGAAATTGACCTACTACACCACGCTGGTCAGACATGTTGGCATAAGGTTTTGTTTAGAGTTTTCATTCTCTTGCATAGATGTTATATACGTTTTATATCACTTACTCGAATCTTACGATCAACCATAGATGTTATATGCGTATTTTATCCCTTTATTGTCTTTTATGATCACCCACAGGTTAAGGTAGAGGGTGATTAATTGTATTCTTACTCCGTCACCACACGGAAAAGAGAATACCGATGCTAACCTTATGCGAAAATATTCAAAAAATTTATATCAATTTCGTTTACGTGTTTCGGGCATATTTTCATTTCAGATTATTGATAGTGTTCGTTACGGTTTCCAAGCTCCTTAAAATCTCTAGTCCTCAAAATCCTAACGATACTTATCAATGTGCATTAATAACAAGTAAACATATTTCTTTTACAGGTAATGGAACCACCACAAATTCAAGTGCATCCCGTGGCATCACCAAGGAAATCTCCTTCGCGCTTCTCGGTGACACGCAACTATGATACTATGTATAATCCCTCCCCATCACCACCAGGGAGCCCGGCTAGCACCATAACAGCCGGCTCCACACCGATGAAACCATCAGTTACAACAAATACTTCAATACCTGTATCTGATGTATTAAATTCTAGTATAGAAGTGAAGAAAAATGAAGGAAATCTTCAAAGTATAGAAGAAAATAAACCATTACTTAGTAGAGATAGGCGAACAAATGATAGCAATTCGGCAATTGATAAAATAGTGTCACTTGATAATGAAACCAATGTTAATAAGACTGTATTGCCAAGTAAAGTAGAAACAGAACTCGACAAAGTTCTAACGACAAAGAAATCTATTGATAATAAAATTGACAAATCAATTCTACTTCCTAAAGAAGATATTAAAATTGATGATACAGTATTGTTCATTAAAGAGGAAGGTGAAATTGATGACATAACAATATTAACTGGAATTGGAACTGGAATGGATAAAATAGTAAATAAATTCGAAAGTAATGTTATTGATACATCATTACCAAGTAAATCAGATATTACTATTGATAAAGTAATGCTGTTTAGTGAAAAAGAAAGTAAAGTAGATGGGACAGTGTTGCCAGTCACAATTGATACCAAAGTTGGTAACTCAAGACTACCAAATATATTTGACAAGACAGTGTTGCAATCTGAAATTACTGAGCCAAACTTAGAACACAAATCGGATAAGCAATCTGCACAAGTAATAGTAGAAAAGCCTGTTGCAGTAAGTGAAAAACCGCTCTTACAGAGTGTAGAAGATAAAATTAACGTAGTCAAATTAAAAGAAACGATGAGCCATATTGAAAATATTTCGGAACAGTTGGCTGATTTTAAAAAATCTGGCAACACACATGTACCTAATATACCTAAAGAAGTTACTGTAGGTAGATTTGATACTAAACATCAATTAGAACCTTTAATTGAGTTATCTGAAACCAAAATTGAAACCACAAAGTTAGAAAGCGTTCTTACAAAGTCTAAAAGTGAGATTACAAGTTCCAAAATCGAACCAACGAGTCTTAAAAATAATGAGTGTTATACTCATAAAACTGTACCTGAAACGGAATTTATTACTCAAATTGAAGAAAGTCTGTTAAAAGAAACAACAGTTCAACTTATTGATGTTTCCGTAAAAGAAATATTAGTTAAACAGTCAACACCTTGCCAAAGTGTGCCTGAGATGATTAAAAAAGAATCTGAGCTTAGAAACGAATCTGATACTGTTAAAAATGATTCTAATCTTACTGTTAATGAAGCTACCTCATCTAAACTACCTATAGTCGAATCTGCTAGCCAACTTAGGATAGCTGTACCTGAAAAAAAGGAATCGAACATTTCAGAATCTAATTTATCTAAGACTAATATTCAATCTGATAAAGTGAATGTTTGTTCGATACTTAAATCCAAAGCTGATTTTGATATATTAAGCTCACTAAATAGTAAAATATTGGACAAAACAGAGCTGAATGCTCAAAAGAAATGTGAAGTTGACGATAAAGAACATAAAATCGAAGTAATCAGTGATAGAAAGGACATAAACAAAATAAAAGATAGTGTTAAATGTGTGTCTAGTGATTTAAAGTATAGTGAAGTTGTAAAGAATACTAAACAGGACGATAATAGTACGATGAAGCAAATTGTTGCGATAACTGAAGATTTAGGTAATATTATTAAAGAAATGAGGATATTAGTCAAAGATAATATCGATTCACCTAAAAAAGACATAGTTTTAAAGAAAAATAAAAGCGAATCCAGTCTAGATAGTCCAGATTTAGAAGTTTCTAGACTAACAAAAAAAATGTCCAGCGTTTTCGATAGTAACTCTTCGTTAGAAATTTCTGGAAGCTCAATGGAGAGTTTAAACGAACATAATAAAACTGTACAAGAGTTAGACAGACGGAAATCTGGTGTGATTTTATCTGGTAGCAGTCTAGAATCTGATGTTATGCCTGTCAATAATAATCTACTGAATTTGTCACTAAGTTCTAATGATAGTGTGTCTCCAATTTTTGGGAAAACTAAACAGATTCATGATTCCTTGTCCAGTTTAGAGGCGAGTGTTAGTTCTTTAGACTCGGGGAAACATGAAAGACTCATGGTCACATCAGCCGATTCAGGCATTGAGTACTCCCTACAAAATCCAGCTGAATATAAAGAAGATAATTCCTCGAATGAAGGTACGTTGACTCATAATTCTAGTTTGAAAGAAAATGTGAAGAAATCGGGTGATTTTCTAGAGAATTTAACCATATCCCCTAAAAGGGCTTCCAGTTTATTAGATGTACCAGCTTTAAAAAATAAGGGGCTGGATAGAATGAGAAAGATATCATGGGTACCGCCGTCTTCTTCTTTCCAAATACCAAAGCCAGAAGAGAAAGAGACAAAACCATCTCATTTGGAAAAGCTTTTGAGTTTATTCCAACATCCTAGCAGTATATTTTCAAGAAGCTCAACTTCTGATGATGAGAAGAAATTAACATCTAACACCCCGCCCAGAAAAGATTCTTCTCTTTCCAGCTCATTCTGGGCTTGGGGTTCTACAATAGAGAGAGATAAAGAAGAAGACAGCTCGGAAGCAACAGACTCAACTCTATCTGAAAGAGTTCAAGTCTCATTCGTGGATGAGTCATTTTCAAGAAAACTAGACAGCAAAACTCCGTCGACAGACACTGACAATACTCTCAGTGAGTTCCAGAGTTTTCCACACGAGAGTGAGAGTGAGAAGGAGAAAGTTACCGTAACCACCGAAGATAAAATAGTACAAAAACTAGATATAAGTGTAAATAGTAAAGCAATAGAAGTAGCCAAAAATGGCGCAATAGATCTCGTTAAAGAAAAAGAGAGAGAGAATGTTAATTTAGAACAGAAAGAGGAGATAGCAATAGCAAGACCTAGGTCTTTCGCGGCTGTGCTGAAATCTTCAGGGTCTGAAAACACTTTAGATAAACAAAATAGCCCCGACACTGGTCAATCAGTTGACAAATTACCCAGTAAGGTAATTAGAGGTATAAAGGAAAATATAAGTCCAGAAAATACCTTAACGTCAAGCATGACCAATACAAAAACTCTAGCAGAAGAGTTAGAAAGACAAGTCAAAAATCCAGTTACGTTGCTGGATGTATCATTGCGTAATGAACATAAATTAGAAGATATTAAAATTCCTATGGAATTAGCTCCAATAGCTACAATCGAAGAAACAGATGATTTGATGCAACTCGCTTATATTGATGATGTTAAGGCCGATGATATATGTATAGACAGTGTTGATAAAAAATATAAAGAAATAGACGTTGGTAAAGATGCATTATCTTATTTGATGTTTGAAAACAAGGATTTTGATCGTGATGCTGAGAATTTAGTAAAATCAATTCAACAGGATTCCTTAGCTCAAGAATTAAAAGACGCTGAAAAAAAAGAAATAACAGATTTATCACCGGAATTAGTTATAGATGAAAGTATAGAACCAACTGTATTCACTGCAAAAGAAATTATAGGACTGAGGACATCGCCTATTGTACCAGATAGAGCTAAATTAAAAAAATCCAATTCTTTGGAAGATCTATCACTTGTTGAAGCGGCAAAGAATAGTCCGAAAACAAAGACTATAGCTTTTAAAGTCCCTGAGAGTACAACACCAAGGGACATACCTGAAAGGCGTGCGAAACTACGTTCTAGAAGTGGGTCCAGTCCAAAGTCATTACCAGAGAGCTTGAACAAACCATGTCCTTTAACTAAAATGGAGTCAATTTTGACAAAGAAAAAGAAAAAAGTGTCCTCTTTAGGGAAAATGGCGAAAGACTCTCTTCTCGCTTTGAATATGAGTGAAGACGAAATAGCAGAATTTAGACGTTCCTATAAACTTACATCAGTTGAAAGTTTAAAATCACTTGAATCTGTTTCCGAAGATGCAAATTCGCAAAGCGGTAATTCTGTTGATTCAAGGTGCAGAGCATGTCTTAGGACTTCGCAAGAAAGCTTAATGTCTTTAGATTCGATAACAGAAGATTGTAGATGCACAGAAGACTGCGAAAAACCTGGTCGATCAGCGAGATAGGATAAAAAGTATACAATTATGGGTTTTTAGTACTTTAATTAATGTATTAGTGAAAGAAAAAGAACTTGCCGCGTCTTATTTATGGACGCCATATAATTTAGCGTATGATATAACCACTACGCTTCATTGGACTGTTCTAGTGTTAAAAAAAATATCTAAATGGGAGGTCAAAATATGTTATATAAAAACCCTCCCATGTGTTATACTATAATTAATAACCTTTATAAAATATGGCAACTTAAAAACAAATAATCTTAATAATTAATAATCTTTAAAATCAAAATTCATACTTGTATTACTACCCCCTACCTTCTACGAAAATATTTAATCCCCTCTTTCTAACATCACTCAAATAACTATTGTCAAATAATCGCTGACAAAATAGACAATTTTTAAATGTAAATAAAATTTAAAACCTTAGGAATATATGTAAATAAACCAACAAAAAAAAATTGTCGTCTTTTAGAGAATTATCGTTTTCTAAGTACAAAAATGAACTGAGTATGACAGACGTTAAAAGTTTTTTTTTATGGTACAATCAAATATTTATAATTATATACATGGAATACTTTTGTATAGATATAGAGCTGGGTCTATATATATATATACAATACTAATAAAGCGTAAAAAACGCATGTCTAAGGGTCGTCGTCGCTCACTTATATAACACCGCTTCCACTCAGCAAAACACTGTTCATTGAAATGTGAAAAATTAGCAGCTAATTTTTGTTGCCGAAGTAAAATGTGTCTACAGAGGACGCTCAAAGGATCACATTTCAATTAACAGTATTTTGCCTAGTAGAAGCGGTGTTGTATAAGTGAGCTACGATCCTAACTCTTCTTGGCAAGTGAGTTTCAATATCTATGACTATTCAAAAGTGTTTTATGAATACGTATAAAATACGCGTCGCCTAAACTATTTTTCTCGCTAATTCTTTTTACGTTACGAATCAGAATTTTAAAGCTCCAATAAAAAAATTATCATTTCAATAAATAATCTCGTAACGACGATATCGTTGCATTAATAAAGAACCCGATATTATTTAAATATGATTATTGAACTTAATTTATTGACTCCTTTCAAAAATCAATGATAATAGTTTAATAGGAAATTAATAAAAAAAATCTATAAGTTTTAAAATTTAAAAAAAGATGATGATAGAGATGTGTAAAATTATAAATAAAAGCAATTATATGTTTCCTTTGCCTCAATAAGTGTTGACAGTTTTATGTTGTTCTGTAAAATTAAAAAAAAAATTGAATTCTTTATAGTCGATCGCAGTGCTAACTACCGGCTCCAATATTCCAAATCATTCTTGAATCAATCTGAACATTCAAAAACATTTTTTTCACAACAGTCGTTTATGAAAAATTAAGTCACACATGTACAGAAGAATTATTTATAATAGAATAAGAATATCAAGTACACTTCTCTAGCATGGAAACATTAGGGTATATTCCATAAAATAAACAAAACGCTTTTTTTGACGTGATAACGTCTATAAAAACCCGATTACGAACGAAAAATGATTGTCATAAGTGGGATTCGAACCCACACCTATTGGAAATCCGTTAAAATCGTGCTACCACTTACACCACCGTGAACTATTGCAAACGTGAACTATAGAAAAATGTTTCCAAAACTGGCAAAATTTCATGCTTTTGAGAGCTTTTGTTGTATGCGATTAACTTATAGGCGTAAACGACCCACTTTCATTTATTTAACCCAGACGACATTGCGGGGGTTAGCTCCTATGCCATCAGCCATGCCAAATTTATTTTGCCATGTCGCGATTTTGGATCATTTTGAGTGAAAAAAGCGGATTTCTTTCGTCGAAAACGAGACATAGTAAAAAAAGCGTGTATTATCTAAAGTTTTTTCGCGCTCGATCGAGCAGCGTATCCCCGAAAGCGAGACTAAGCCTGTCCCGCGCGAGGCATTTAAATTTGGTTCAAAATTCGGAACGTCCCGCCAAAATCTGGACCTCTGGCAATGCTGGCACACATATATATAAATATACAATTTCATCCTATTAAAAAGTGTATTTTATATCCTAATCATTCCATAGAAAAGATCATATTTATATTTATACTGCTGTATGAGAGAATGAAACGAAACCACAATTTCACTATAGATTTATGGTTCTGTCACTTTCTCTCATGACTGGACTTTTTCAAGTGATATATTCATACATACATATCATCACGCCATATCCCTTGCAGGGTAGGCAGAGAGAACAGAGTGCCAGAGAACTTTATCCTTGCATACTTCGTTCGCTTCGTCAACATTAATAATTCTCTTCATACACGCTCGCCGGTTTCGGAGACACTTGACTCCACCTTCCTTCAGTACATGACCTATCTGGTCTAGGTAGGTGAGTCTCTGTCTCCACCGCTACCTACATCCTTCCACTTTTGCATTGTATATCTTCTTAACCAGACTTTCGTTCGGCATTCTTTCCACATGTCCGAACCATAGTGATATATTCAAAATTACTTAATTATTTCGATAATAATATATGCATACTTTAGTCATTTCATAAGTACGAAATTGTATGTTAAAACTGAAGTAATTATTCTATTGAGGATGTTAGTAGCCATTGCACAAATTAAGAATGTATTACAGACGCATTTGAGTTATAATTTGGTGTAATATAATAATGAGAATGCACTTCAGGACTAATGAACTTTTACACACTTATACTCGTTCCAACCATTTATTTTACTTTTGACACATGCTTTAGGACGTAACTGTTTCATTATACGCAATTATTAACTTTGAAACGAGTGAACAGAGAAATATATAAACTGCCCAATAATATTTATATATCTTAATTATTACCCACTAAATACATTAATATGCCGTAAATAGCTCTATTCATAAAATTTAAGTGATAATTCATTTCCGTTATAAAAAAAGTTACGTTCTATCGCATCTAGTGACAGTCAGCTATTTACGGCATATTAATGTATTTAGTGGGTAATAATTAAGATATATAAATATTATTGGGCAGTTTATATATTTCTCTGTTCACTCGTTTCAAAGTTAATAATTGCGTATAATGAAACAGTTACGTCCTAAAGCATGTGTCAAAAGTAAAATAAATGGTTGGAACGAGTATAGTTATTTTATATGTAATTTTTTTCCTTGCCATTTTATAAGTTCATTTTTTTTTTCATATTATATGAAACAAATTTCCAAAATAATTGCAGTTACATAAATGCGGAATATGATAGTGTAACAAATAATATGTACGTTTTTATCAATAATACAAGATACAATAGTAATTACTATAGTAATTTTCATAATACAATACAATAGTAATTTTCATAATACGGTTTTTTCAAACATACTTTCAAGCCTATTTTAAAGCAATTTCAAATCTTATGTGCTAGAGTAGTGTACTAGAATTCGTTTCATTTAAAATTATAAACAGTATATCTTTATTAAATGAAGAAATATCTTTGCATTTTCTTTTACAGAATTTGCGTGTTCAAGTTAATTTTATCTCCATTCGTCTCCATTGAATAAATCTTAAATGCAAGAAGTTATAAAAATACTAAGTCCAGGCTAAGTAAATTTAAAATGTTATAAGTATCAAGCACTAGATAGATAGGCTTCAATAACTAAGCTATTAAAACAAGTTCACTTTAACATAAAAAATATCAATAAATAAAAATAATAATTTAAAAAAAAAAGTAGTTCATTTAAAAAAAAAATCTGACGGTACATTCGATTTTAGGTCTGAAAATGCTATTTACGTTGAAAAAAAATACGATGAAAGCGATAAGGAATTGGTTTATTAGAACTCTTTGGTGATTGATTTCAAGATGTCTGCCAAATTCTAAATTAATCTGTCTAATAGTTTTTAAATTCTTAGTAAGTACAGCGTAGAATCTGTAAGGTAGTTTCAAATTAGTAATTATTAAAAAAAAAAATAAGTGAATATTTATTTATTGTTATGATAATCGATTCTTAGAATCCATTTATTAGTAAGAAAGAAAAAAGTTCATTTAACAAAAGAAATAAGAATAACACAGGCGAATTGTGAAAGAAAAAGTAATGTGGTCGACAATCTTTTTGGTCTGGGGTTTAGTAGAGATTTGTGATGCAAATTTATTGGTCAACTAAGTCCACACGGAGACTATGAAACCAAGAAGTAACGTAAGAATGTAAAAGAAAAACGGGCTCCCGTCATTTACAAAATATTTGAAATGCGGCACGTTCAGTGTGGTTGAATGTTGAAAGAAAAAAACTTAAGCGCTTGCAATACTTATATTGTTATGTATAAAAAATATATTATACATATATTTAATTATTCACCAACTGAAAATTATCGAAATTGTATATAAATAAAAAAAATGTATATATATTTGTCATTCGAAATTTTTCTATTTTATAGTATAAGTGAATTTAAAATTTAGGCTTCATTTGTATAAGCGATATTTTGTCGCTATGACTTATCGTTTGCGTGTAAAGGTCGTGAAGGAAATATATTTTCATTTCTCTCTTATATAATATATTGTATAAAAATTTTTTGGCATTGTGAAGTATTTTTTTTCTAATATTATCATGTAATATAAAATATATATATATATATAAAAAAAATATATTTTAAAATTACGATACTTAAATATTTCATCAAAACTGTACAGTCCCCTTTTAATGTACATCTTAAAATATTAATTTTCGTATTTAAATTGCATGGTAGGTATTTGATGAAAACATATTTGGACTTGTATCGTGCTAAGACCAAAATTGTGTAATAAGTATTGTAAATAAATGCAAAAAAAAAAGGAAAATGCTTTTAATGTCATATCGGAAAGATTTTTAAAATCGATAAAAAAGTTTTTGGGATTTGAAACTGTTAGACTATGATGACTTATCACGAAAGATGTTCATTCATTATTATAACTTCTAGTTTTATAAAAGAATACCAATATTAAAAAATAAGAATATTGTCTTAGTACACGAGGAGTAAAATAAAATCTCTTTATATAATACATACACTACCGTCCAAAAGTTTGGAAGCACACCTGTTTTCAAACAAAACAAATAAATGCCGACTAATAGCGGTAAAAATTAGCAATAATCTTAAGTTTTACAACCTTTTACGACTGTCTACACAAACACAAAAGGATTATTATCCTACATTCATCAAGTTTTATGGAATTCCTTAATATTGACGAAACACGTGTTTTATGACTTAATCCGTCGGCTACTTTATCCTATGCAATGGTGTAGTTTTATTGATAATGTTTGCTGGTTTTAACTTTTTTAGACCTTATTCAGTCGCACTTGAGCATTGGCACGTGAAAGTTGTGATATTAACATTGTCTGTATTCGAAAGATATCGGCTACTACTTTGACCGTATTTTTTCTTCTGAAAATGGCAAAACGCAAGCAAATCACGCTTGAACAGCGAAGCGCTATTTGCACTCTACGCGAGGAAGGATACAGTGAACGTCAAATCGCAGAAAGGCTCGGAATTTCTTGTAAAGGTGTCCACTATACCCTTGCTAGAAAACAAGAAACGGGGAAAAATGAAGATAGAAAGAGATCTGGTAGGCCCAAATCCACAACAAATCAAGAGGACAACTTCATTAGAGTTCTTTCTAAACGGAATCGACGCTTAACTGCACCACAGATCACTGCAGCTCTGAATGATACGCGAGAAACACCCATTTCAACAACTACTGTTAAAAGACGCTTACTGTCTGCGGGATTAAGAGGATGTGTTGCTGCTAAAAAACCCAAACTAACAAATCGACATAAGAAAAATAGACTAGAATGGGCAAAAGCGCATAAAAACTGGACTATAGAACAATGGGAAAATGTCCTTTGGAGTGACGAATCAAAATTTCAGATTTTCGGATCCAATAGACGTGTCTTTGTACACCGGTCAAAAGAAGAGAGGGCTTCAGAGGCATGTACAGTGCCTACCATCAAACATGGTGGTGGTAATGTCATGGTTTGGGGGTGTTTTGGCAACAGTAAACCCGGCAATCTTGTGAGGATAACCGGAAAATTAAACAAGGAAGGCTATTTAAAAATTCTCCAAGATTCTGCCATACCCAGTGGACTAAGTCTCATTGGTTCTGGATTCATTTTTCAACAGGATAATGATCCTAAGCATTCGTCTAAATTGTGCCAGAACTTTTTAAACAAGAAAAAAGCTGAAAACATTTTAAACATCATGCAATGGCCATCTCAATCCCCTGATCTTTCTCCCATTGAACTTGTTTGGGATGAACTTGACAGGAGGGTGAAAAGTCGTTGTCCTACGAGCTCAGAACATTTGTGGCAGCTATTAGAGAACGAATGGAACAAATTAGATAAAGATTATTTTAAAAAATTGATTAATAGAATGCCCAGAATATGTGAGAAGATTATAAAGGAGAAAGGTGGACACTTTGATGAAGCTAAAATTTAATCTAATTTACCATTGTATATTATTTTTTTATTTTGTTTAAGTTAGTTTCTGTTTGTTCTTTATTTTTTTATCAATACATTTAAATTCAAATGACTTAGTTTGGTTTTATTCGATTTTACCTTGCTGCTTCCAAACTTTTGGACGGTAGTGTATGTTAAAATTTAAATGAACTTACCAGAGGAAGTTCGTTGATAATCGTGTTAAATTCATTTGGAGCGATCAATTGTTCATTGCGTTAGTATGTTTCAAATAAAACAGCCATCTATAATTAGAAATGCGCAAACTTATCAAGGGAATATCAAAGAGGAAAAAAATCATTCGAAACTATTTAAAATAAAAGTGTAGATTATAATTAAAACAAAATTATGATACTAAACGGGCGATCAGCTTCATTTAAAACTATCATAGCTGGTACATTAATATGAATCGGCTGCTATGCAGCTACCAAACATACTTTTTCAAACGAAATTTATAATTGTTTATATTTATAAATAATACTGGTACAGTTTCATTCGATATAATAAATTCGCTGACTAGTTTGATCTATTGTTAAAAGAAATTAATTACTAGCTATGTAGAGAAAATTTCCTTTAGTGGGATGGTATCTTCCGGCGTGAATTTTACAGTAAGGAATCTAAAACTTCATTTGGCAGATGGAAATTGACCATCTGTAATTTTTGACGTCTAAATATGGACATTATTTGGATGTGCCAAAAAAGGTACATGACGAAATATAAAAAGTCTTGTAGTTCTTCCTAATATAAGTAAATAAATAAGCGATAGGGCTTCCTATTCCGTCATGTAGGTATGAATAATAAAAAAAAATCAAAGGGATCGCTTCAAATGAGTTTCTGAATCAAACGAACTTACTCGAGTAAAAAAATAGAACTCAGTTGAGATAACAAACAGTGTCATTCAAAACTTTTTATGGATAAAGGGATATGAATATTGAAAAGGTTTACGAGATCCACGAGCTGCTGTTGGTTTTAAATCCCGGTACATAAGGATGAATGTACTTGTTACTAGCTCACTTGTGTATATATGTTTGTCTGTAACAATGTAAACGCCAGAATTGATGAGACGATATACGTTTTTGTAATGGAGAGTGACTTTGATAAGTTTTTAATACGAATGCAACAGAGTTCTACTATAAAATTTAATCCCTATTTAATTTTGAATATTAGGTTCATTAAAAGTTATATTTAAAAATAAATGAACTTGTAATGACAGTTCGCTTAAGTTTTCGATTCTGTTGCCGTTAAAATTTACTTTATCCATTTGTTTCCGTTATGATATTTTCGTTGCATCACTTAGTAGACTATTATAGATTAAACACTTTGCAGTCATTTATTTGGATATCTTTGTCGATAAATCGTTTGCTTATGTCTCAGATTGTTCTAAGCTCTATTATTGGCTGTTATTTAAGATTTAATTCCTATATGATTCTGTCATCAAATACAAATAATATTTGTAAACAAATTGAAAATAATATATGTAAACAAATTAAAAACAATACATGGAAACAAATTGCATCAAATAAATTTTGTTACATAAAATTTGATATGTATCAAATTTTATGTAAAGAAATACATTCATAATGATATACAATCATTTTTAAATATATTACATGGAATCAAAGGACCGTATATTTGTCCTAATACTATATTCGTGGATAGGCATGCCCTGCCTAGGGGATAAATTCCTTGATTTTTGTGAATGAAGAAAGAATAGAAGTGTTAATTTATTGCGTTCGTGTATACGTCGTATGATTTTAGCGAGAGAAATGTTACTTAAAAAAAAGAAAAAAAAACTTTTAAGGGACTCGTAATAGGTTATTATTTTATATTATAACTACACCTACTTAATTAATTATCTGTGTTTTTGTAATTGTCGGGTAATGTTTTAACATCGTGATATAATAAAAATGGTAGCAGATTTTTACCGCTTCATAACACTGACAAAAAGAAATTGAATCACTTTTAAAAGGCACGCATTTGACTAACTAGCGGAGCGTGAACGAACTAAATTACGCAATGACGTAACCTGCCTGTAAATACAAGAAAATTATAACTCAAAATATTTCACACTTGATCAATTCTTGTAATGGTTTTTAATTTGTAAAGTGGTTACAATAAACAACGGCGGCTAGCGTGTACGTAATAATACCATTTATTTATTATATTTCGATTGTATGTTTAGTTGAATGTAGCAGCATGATCACAAGGTGTTGTTTAACAGTTGATAACGAATGGTCTGTAAGTCACAATTGTGTTCTTATATTTTTTATAGCTTATAACATGATATGATTCAATGTACGTATGAATGTAATATATACATAGTGTTATTTTTACAATTTATTGCAAGCAGTAGTTTCTTTTTTATTCTCAATATACACAAAAAAGCGGGACAAAAGTTAGGGTAATTTTTTTTTATTTATATTAAAATTTCCGAAAGCGGAACAAAAGTTAAAAAAGTTTTTTTTATTAATAATATTGACTTTTCCTTTATTGCGATGGATTAAAGATATAATTCACCATTTTAACCAGGGGTATTTTTAAAAAAATATTAAGAGATATATACCTATAAAATTTATGCAAGAGAAGCGAAGTCTACTAGGTCAGCTGTCCTATCGTGGAGTAGCCACAAACCCCCAAGCAGTGGGACGTAAAGGAATATGTTACGACTGCACGTAATTAGCATGTTGACTATTTTTTCATGTCATGACTCAAAATCATATGGATTTGTATAAACACATTTGTTTTCTTATTGAGCTAGTTACAGGCATTCCAATTGTAATAATTAGATAGAGAAAGCAATACTGACATTGTGACGTCAACGTTTCTGTTTTCATTTGCCCTATACAAATATCGTTATATGAAAAAGGGATTGAATATTAGAGCTTCGTCTCTAACTTCACTCAACTTTCAACACTTCTAGAAATTTCTCGAGAATTTCCTTACACTAGAATGTCGATGGACAAGTGCGGATTTATTACTGACCTCAAATTAGGTTTTATAAAAAACTCGCCATTGTCCCTGGATCTAGTCGTAAGGTTACTTTTATAATATATTTCTTCATAATCCTCTCCGACCTTGACAAAAAGATAAGACTCCACCCTTGCTCATACCATATATCTCACACAATACATATGAAAAAGTATGGAATATAAACTTTGCCTTCTTATTCTCTCAATATACAGAGGCTAAATTTGAGTTATTTTTATCAGGCTTCAAAAACAGGAGAAGGTTTTTGTGTGTATGACCTCAGAACATTTTTCTAGGTGATTTTATTTTGATAATTCTTTTAATTCCAAAAGTAGTGCTTCCTATGTTCTTCTATTTAAAATTTGATGATTTGATCCGAGTTATCATGAGTAATAATAATATTCAAGGTCAACCAAATACGTATTATTTGATTGACCTTGAATATATTTTTTTAAATTATTTTACAAGTTTTTATTTATTTATAAAACCCGATTACGAAGTGAAAAATGATGTCACAAGCGGGGTTCGAACCCGCGCCTATTGGGATTCCGGCCCAATCGTGCTGCCACTACACCACCGTGACTTATTGTAGGACATGCAAATTTCGCTTCGTATCATATTTACGTCTTAAGGTGACAGTATGCTATCTACCCGACAATGTTTACACATTGTTATAGGCTTAATACTTCAAACTTTGCAGTTAGAATTGTATTAAACGATGACACAACCTTGTTATTTAAATTACTGAAATTTGCGGGGTTCGAACATCGCTTGTGACATCATTTTTCGCTTCGTAATCGGCTTTTATAAATAATTAAGCATATTAAATGCTAAAATTTCAGTAATTTAAATAACAAAGTTGTGTCATCGTTTAATACAATTCTAACTGCAAAGTTTGAAGTATTAAGCCTATAACAATGTGTAAACATTGTCGGGTAGACAGCATACCGTCACCTTAAGACGTAAATATGATACGAAGCGAAATTTGCATGTCCTACAATAAGTCACGGTGGTGTAGTGGCAGCACGATTGGGCCGGAATGCCAATAGGCACGGGTTCGAACCCCGCTTGTGACATCATTTTTCGCTTCAAAATCGGGTTTTATAAATAATTAAGCATATTAAATGCTAAAATTTCAGTAATTTAAAGTTTTTATTTAGTTTCACTCGTCCCGAAGTCTTATCTGTAATCGAATCTTGCGATTTAATTTTGATCAACTTTCCGGTGTCCGATTGAGTTAAATTTTTTTAAAACACTAATATTGCAATCATATGACATTGAATTATAATAAAGTTTAAGCTCTGCCTGACAACAAGATCTCTTTCTAGAGAACGTTGCTTTATCATTTTGTGTGATATAAGTATAGGTAATTTCTAATAAATGTAAATTACATTATATCTTGTAGTTTTATTTTAAACGCATTTGATGTCCAACTGTCCTTGAGAATGCTTTGTTAATAGGTGAAGCGCAGCAGTGCTCTTATCCCATTTATTCGTGGTCGACTCAATATGTACCTACTCCTCTTCCATCATACATATTGCAAAAGTTATTGGCAATCATTTATTGAGTGGCTACCTGGGGGGACACACTTAAAACATTACTTATTTTTACTGACCGTCGCGCCGCCTACAGATTGGTTGTACACACTTAGCTGCCATTTTGTCCTGTCTCTCAAACGTTTGACAACTGATATTTGTTATTTTTTTTTCCTAGCGTAGGTACTTATTGTCCTCGATCTATTTTCGGTTATTGATGTACTTTCTGAAAATGATCTCAATTTTCATTGTTAAGCTTGTATTATTATTGTTTCGTTATTAGCTGATATGGTTTTTAATATTTCAGGGTAGATCTCATAGTAAAAGAAAATTCTATATAATTATACATACACATGTGGATATGTATATATATCACTTCAACTTTAGTTCACCGTCTAAACACTGGGTTGCAGCACTTTCCATACATGCATATTTTATCATCGAGTTGCCACTCTTTTCCAGTTAAAATAACTTTACTCTTTGGTGGCTACCTTGCCTGACGTCAACCCTCCTTGGGAATTTAATAGTTGATGGTATCAGGTGGAATTGGCCCAGGTCGATATAAAAGTCTTAGTCGTCTTCTACGACATCCACGTGCAAAGGAAGTGTTGGTAGTATTCTTAGCTGCTAATAAACAGCAATTGGTGAAAAACGTGTTTCAATAATCGAAATTCTGCGATGAATTTCAAGGTCAAGTTCAGGAAGCTGTTCATTACATAGTACTCCTATGTCCTTATATCCTAATCCACCTTGATCCTATCCTGTATCGATTTTCTTGTGTGCGATACATTAACTATGAAAAATAGTCCTGTCATCCATTTTAAAATAGTTTTATTTTGTTTTAATGTCCTCTACACATTCCCCATGTGATGACAGATTAGGAATAGGTTCTCGGCATCCCTTACTTGCCCGCGGATGTCGTGAAATTTGGCGGAAGGAACGAGAAGATAACGAGCAGCATTGCTCTTCTGTAAATTGTACTTATATCTTGCTACTATGGCCAAACCGCTTCTTGAAGTGTGAATTGGCAAAAACGATTAGGGCAATAAATTCCCTCTTGAATGACTACGCCATGTGGTAATTTTGGAGTTGACCCACGTTTAGCAATTGACTGAGAAATACTGATTATGAATTTCAAAAGGCCTTATTTTTTGACAGGCTATGTTCTAGTCAGATGCCGTCTAAATATTTCGGGACTATGGTAAGTCGTCCTCACGCATCATCCTGCGGCATCCCTTAGGTAGGGGCTAACCGTTGTGCGAGACAGTCGTAATAATAATGCTACCGGGATTGATGTCGAGGCGTGGACGAAGATGCCGGGTTGGCGACCAAGGAATCCGTACCAGCAGCCACTCCAATACCGATGGGAAATGAATACGGTGGGCTATGGGGTGGTATGGCCTTTTGTCGCCCCGAGCGGGACAGGCGAGGTGTGTCCAGGCCTACGGCGGTGGAGGGAGGAATTAGAGTCCCCTGTAGCAGGTCGGGGGACCGTTGAGGCAATTGCGCCCCACCTCCACCGCTGGATGAAGAGAAGGCACGGCAACCTGTCCTTCAGGATGACGCAGGTACTTACCGGACACGGGGTCTTCGGTAAGTACCTACACAGAATCGGACGGGAAGAGGCCCCTGGATGCCATGAGTGTGGCGCGCTAACTGATGATGCGCGTCACACCTTAGAGGTATGTCCCGCCTGGGGGCCTCAGCGCCACGACCTGTCGGCGGTGATAGGAATAGACCTGTCGTTGTTGACCATCATATCTAAGATGCTTGACAGCGATAGGTGCTGGTCGTCGATGGCCTCCTTCTGTGAGGAGGTCATCTCTTCGAAGGAGGCCGCGGAGCGGATACGTGAGGCATTTGCTTCTGCAGACTCGCTCCGTAGGCGGCGGCCAGGAAGGCGGAGGCGCCGTTACGCGCATCTCCTCCCGCCGCCTTGACTGTCGACTGGACGTGGCCAGATGGCCTAGTGTTGGGATGTCGGGGATAGAATGTCAATAGACGATCTCTCCGGCATCCCGTAAAAGCGCGGAAGGGACCGCTGTGGTTTTAGTGGGTATTTCGGTCGAACCAGCTGACCGGCGAGTCCCACACACCCCCTCGTCTGTCACCGGCGAGGGCTAGTGCGCAAATGCATTTCCACAGCGTGAACAAAAAAAAAAAAAAAAAAAAAGGTGTGTCCAGGCCACAGCCTACCATAGGAAAGGAAAACGGACTAATGATCCGAAATGTAGGCCTCTTCAGTGAATGTTGCAATCTGTAGGTGCTTAAAGATGAAGAATGACGAGGCGCTAAGTTTTGAGATAAGGGATGACTATATTCAGCAAGGGGGGCATAGTCCGGAGCGTGCTCGTTCGCGTCCCCTGCCAGTCTAATTAGACTGCTAATCCGGCTCGATATGCGTACCGCAATGCGGGTTAGGGCGTCCCCCGGAGGCGACGCGTACCGACCCGCCCCCGGCGGTACGAACATCGGCAGTTGCGGCGATAGGGGCCGCCACCCATCACGCCTTGCCCAGTTAGGCGAGTCGAGGAGAACGGAGTGCCGGTTGGGCACGTGGAATGTAAGAGGTTGTGTGGAAGGTAAGTTGCACGAGCTGATATCCGTCATGGCGGACAAACAGCTAGACGTGCTCTGTGTAACAGAGACCAAGCGAAGGGGCAGCGATGCCTGCGATCTTCCTGGTGGCGGGATGGCTCTGTGATCTGGTGTACCACAGAGCGATCGAGCCAGCATGGGGGTAGGAGTGCTGTTGTCCTCTCGCTTGGCCTCAGGTGTGAAGGATTAGGGAATGTATGATCCCAGACTTCTCTGGGTCCGTATAAAACTAGGTGTCACCAAGGTATTCATGGTTGTAGCATATGCTCCCGTAGGATCCTCGGTGGCATCAGACCTAGAGAAGTTTTGGGACAATGTTAGGGAAGTTCTGGATATGGCAGAAACCAGTGAACGCGTGATTGTATGCGGAGATTTGAACGGATGGGTGGGGACCAAGCGTCCCGACTATGAGGACGTACTTGGTCCATTTGTATTTTATTTGTATGATGTATGCATGGAGAGAAACCTTATTGTGTCAAACACATTTTTCCAATATAAGGACATCCATATATATACATGGAGAAGGAATGAACAGAAAAGCATAATAGATTTAATTTCGGTAGACAGTCGCCTCCGAAGCAAAATATTGGACGCAAGAGCCTACAGGGGCCCCACAGTCGACACGGACCACTATCTCGTTATTGCGAGATTTAGTGGTCTGTTCAGAAAATGGAGGCACTGGCGAGAGCGTGTCCACTTCGGAGGGCTTGAAAGAATAAAGGTTGAAAGGTTGCAAGAAGAGTGTGTAAGAGAAAAGTATGCAGAGGGTGTCCGAGAACGGCTGACGATGGCAAGCCAGCCGCAATCGGACATTGAAGAATGCTGGAGAGTATTGAAAGAGAGTATGGTAGATACAGCGAAAGAAGTATGTGGAAGTTCAAAGAAGCATAGAAGAACAAATGGTGATGCATGGTGGGATGCGGAAGTGGCAGCTTCCGTAGAGCAAAAGAAGAAAGCGTGGCTGGACTATGTCTCTTCTTTGAATCTGAATGACAGTATGACTGAACAGAAGAAAGAAATATATCGGCAATGTAAGAATGACACCAAGGCCTTAGTGAAAGAGAAACGTGATAGAGCAAGTATGAGTGCAGAAGATAGGCTGACTAAAAACTTCGAGGGTAACACCAAACTCTTTTGGAGGGAGGTGAAGAAGTCTTGGGGTGGTTGGTCAGCCTTCAGAATGAATAAAATAAGGTCTAAAGGTGGAGACATTCTTACACAAACATAAGACGTGTTAAGCCGATGGAGTGAATATTTTGGCGATATGTATGCGGATGCTACGGTTGGCGCCGGTGTTGGATGTGGTTTAGTAGATCAACATTCGACAACGGCGTCATCCGATGGCATCAGTATGGATGAAGTTGAATGGGCGATAAGAAGTTTGAAAAATGGTAAGGCAGCGGGCATTGATATGGTGTCTGTCGAGATGATCAAGCTTGGTGGCTCTTGTGTCTGGGAGGCGTTCCTGTTGCTCCTCAATTTATGTTGGAGCTCGGGAATGGTTCCCAGGGACTGGAATAGCGCGGTCGTCGTGCCTTTGTTTAAAAACAAGGGTTCACGTTATGACTGCACAAATTACAAAGCCATAAGCTTGACCAGTTTGGCAGCAAAAGTGTATGGAAAAATTATTGAAAGGAGAATGAGGATGGTGTCCGATGGTTTACTGTGTGAGACACAAGGAGGTTTCAGGAGTGGAAGGGGATGCATGGATCAAGTGTTCTCTCTGCGCAACATTGTGGAGAAGCATCTGGCTCTAGGTCAGAGGGTTTTCTGCAGTTTTGTGGATCTGGAGAGAGCATTTGACACGGTTGTACGAAAGGAACTTTGGGACATTTTACCGGAGTATGGTATTAGCGGTAAACTGCTACAGGCTGTGCAGTCCAGTTACATGGGCTGTAGAGCCTGTGTGCGGCTGGATGATGGAATGTCGCCTTGGTTTGACGTCAATATCGGCGTTAAGCAGGGGTGCGTTCTGTCAGCCAGGCTGTTTATCATATATCTGGATAAATGTCTCCAAAGGTTGAACGATATGAATGTGGGAGTCCAGATGGGCGACTCAGTGGTCACTGCTCTGCTTTATGCAGATGATGCAGTCCTGCTGGCACAGTCAGCGACTGCATGCGTGCGACCCTAGTCGACACAATGACAGAAGATTGTAAGAAAAGGGGTCTACGCGTGAATGTGAGCAAAACCAAAATAATGGTCTTTGAAAGAGATAAAACCAGAACAGATGTAAGAGTAACAATAGGTAATGATGTACTAGAGCAAGCTAGTGGATGAATTTGTATATCTTGGATGTGGATTTAGCCGAGATGGAAGGTACACCACTGATATAGAGCGAAGAGTGAATGCGGGAAATAGAGTGAACGGAGCGTTGGGGCAACTTCTCGGCAGCCACCACCTCAGCCAGAAGGCACGTATAGCAATACATAACGCAGTGCTTGCCCCAACATTACTGTATGGAAGCGAGAGTTGGGTATAGTAAAATTAATGCGGTCGAAATGCGATCTCTGCGGAAAATCTGTGGAGTTAGGCTGACCGACCGCATTCGTAACGACGACGTAAGAGAGCGAGTAGGTATGAAAGAGAGTATTGGTGTAAAGATGCGAAAGGGAATGCTGCGATGGTTCGGACATGTGGAAAGAATGCCGAACGAACGTCTGGTTAAGAAGATATACAATGCGAAAGTGGAATGATGTACATAGGTACCGGGGGAGACCGAGACTAACCTACCTAGACCAGATCGGTCATGTACTGAAGGAAGGTGGAGTCAAGAGTCTCCGAAACCGGCGAGCGTGTATGAAGAGAATTAGGAATGTTGAGGAAGCGAGTGAAGTATGCAGAGATAGAGTTCTCTGGCACTCTGTTCTCTCTGCCTACCCTGCAAGTGATATGGCGTGATGATATGTACACTACCGTCCAAAAGTTTGGAAGCAGCAAGGTAAAATCGAATAAAACCAAACTAAGTCATTTAAATTTAAATGTATTGATAAAAAAATAAAGAACAAACAGAAACTAACTTAAACAAAATAAAAAAATAATATACAATGGTAAATTAGATTAAATTTTAGCTTCATCAAAGTGTCCACCTTTCTCCTTTATAATCTTCTCACATATTCTGGGCATTCTATTAATCAATTTTTTAAAATAATCTTTATCTAATTTGTTCCATTCGTTCTCTAATAGCTGCCACAAATGTTCTGAGCTCGTAGGACAACGACTTTTCACCCTCCTGTCAAGTTCATCCCAAACAAGTTCAATGGGAGAAAGATCAGGGGATTGAGATGGCCATTGCATGATGTTTAAAATGTTTTCAGCTTTTTTCTTGTTTAAAAAGTTCTGGCACAATTTAGACGAATGCTTAGGATCATTATCCTGTTGAAAAATGAATCCAGAACCAATGAGACTTAGTCCACTGGGTATGGCAGAATCTTGGAGAATTTTTAAATAGCCTTCCTTGTTTAATTTTCCGGTTATCCTCACAAGATTGCCGGGTTTACTGTTGCCAAAACACCCCCAAACCATGACATTACCACCACCATGTTTGATGGTAGGCACTGTACATGCCTCTGAAGCCCTCTCTTCTTTTGACCGGCGTACAAAGACACGTCTATTGGATCCGAAAATCTGAAATTTTGATTCGTCACTCCAAAGGACATTTTCCCATTGTTCTATAGTCCAGTTTTTATGCGCTTTTGCCCATTCTAGTCTATTTTTCTTATGTCGATTTGTTAGTTTGGGTTTTTTAGCAGCAACACATCCTCTTAATCCCGCAGACAGTAAGCGTCTTTTAACAGTAGTTGTTGAAATGGGTGTTTCTCGCGTATCATTCAGAGCTGCAGTGATCTGTGGTGCAGTTAAGCGTCGATTCCGTTTAGAAAGAACTCTAATGAAGTTGTCCTCTTGATTTGTTGTGGATTTGGGCCTACCAGATCTCTTTCTATCTTCATTTTTCCCCGTTTCTTGTTTTCTAGCAAGGGTATAGTGGACACCTTTACAAGAAATTCCGAGCCTTTCTGCGATTTGACGTTCACTGTATCCTTCCTCGCGTAGAGTGCAAATAGCGCTTCGCTGTTCAAGCGTGATTTGCTTGCGTTTTGCCATTTTCAGAAGAAAAAATACGGTCAAAGTAGTAGCCGATATCTTTCGAATACAGACAATGTTAATATCACAACTTTCACGTGCCAATGCTCAAGTGCGACTGAATAAGGTCTAAAAAAGTTAAAACCAGCAAACATTATCAATAAAACTACACCATTGCATAGGATAAAGTAGCCGACGGATTAAGTCATAAAACACGTGTTTCGTCAATATTAAGGAATTCCATAAAACTTGATGAATGTAGGATAATAATCCTTTTGTGTTTGTGTACACAGTCGTAAAAGGTTGTAAAACTTAAGATTATTGCTAATTTTTACCGCTATTAGTCGGCATTTATTTGTTTTGTTTGAAAACAGGTGTGCTTCCAAACTTTTGGACGGTAGTGTATGTATGTATGTATATTCAGCGAGTCATACTAGCTGAATATAGTGAATAATTTTTTAAATTTTTATTTTGGTTAATCTTTACCCATGTTTATTAAGGATATATTTGTTAGTTTCACCAATCGGAAGGCAAAGTTAATCATCATCCTGCACTTAAGAGCAACCCAATTATACTTGATGTCGAAGCAATTTATACTATTTCATCGTACTTGCAAAAGTTATAGGCAATAGTTTTATGACCGACCGCCTGCCAGACGTTAATACTTCTTGGGAATGTAATTGTTGATCAGACATTCAGACAAGAGTTGGCCCAGATCAATGGAAAAACCCTTAGTAGTCTTTTACGACATCCACGTGCAATGTAATGGTAGGTGGTATTCGTAGCTTCCACCAAACAGCATTAAAGCTTATTCATTATCAGACTCCGCACAAGAAATTCCTCCTTCCATTTGGTAAAATAGAAACCAGATTTCTCCCTTTGGGATCTTTGAAATTAGCCAAGGCGTTAATCTTTAGTCACACATCATATTCAAATATTTAGAAATACTTATTAGTGGAAGCAAGACGCAAGTCAAAGGCGATAGTATTGGTACATACATCATCACGCCATATCCCTTGCAGGGTAGGCAGAGAGAACAGAGTGCCAGAGAACTCTATCTCTGCATACTTCACTCGCTTCCTCAACATTCATAATTCTCTTCATACACGCTCGCCGGTTTCGGAGACTTGACTCCACCTTCCTTCACTACATGACCGATCTGGTCTAGGTAGGTTAGTCTCGGTCTCCCCCGGTACCTACATCCTTAGTATTGGTTGATATGAATAATTCAGTATTTTTCAATAATTAGGTAGTTAAATAGGTGGATACTTATTTTAAACTATTTGAGAAATAACTTTGCACATTAATAGTAATCCTCATCTGTGTGGTGACAGAGTAAGAATACGATCCACCATCTTACCCGTGGGTGATCGTAAGAGACGACTAAGGGATATAAAACGCATATAACATCTATGCAAGAAATGGAAAACTCGAACAAAACCTTATACCAACACGTATGACCTGCGCGGTATAGTAAGTCAATTTCACTCCCAAGGAGGAGGCCCAAGCTCAGCAGTGGGACATACAGAGTGGAGACGTCAATACGACAATAAATGAAAACACCGTCAATACTAGTGTATAGGAGTATTTTGAAACTATTAAAAAAGTCCTCGGATGCATATTTAAAAAACAATTTTTTCAAACAAACTTTTTATCATAAATATTGAAACAAAATAGAACACCGTTTGTAAATATTAGTTCACTAACCTGTGGTCGGCAAGCGGCGAGTGACCTTGTGGTATCATATGTTACAACTTCGAAACGTAGGTAAATACATTGGGCGCTATTCATTCTCACTTGATTATTTTATTAAAATAATCACGATAACTTTAATAATTCACTTGGTCGTTAAACTTAAATTTTCGATATGTGCGCCATGGACCCGAACGCACAAATTATATCGTCTTAAAATATTATTTCGAACTCTTGTTCAGGTCGCCATTGACGGCGATGTATTTTAACTTGTCGAAAGATCGTACAATTCCTTTTTTTAAGTTCTCCACATTATCAACCTCTGTCAAATTTGCGAGAAAAATAATTTAAAATTTGTTCATCTAGGGTGACTCTTACACGCGAAGGAGCACTATCCATATGAGGCAGTAAGGATTGATTATCCCGTAACCTCTGGACAGCTTGCACAATAGTCCGGCCATTGGTAGTACAAACACGTGTGTTTCCATATCTCTTTCGGTACGTACGTATGGTTAAAGCTGCATTTCCGTGATATTCTCCATAAATTAAAATCATATCTGTATACCCGAAGCTGTGTAATTATAACGAGGCATTGTAAATGAGAAAGAAATACTATTCTAACACAAAGTAAGCGTCTAATTACGCACATTCACGTCACAGGATCACGATGGCACACTGACCTACAGACCTATTATAATAGTTTTGAACATGAGACCGAGGTCTTCTTTCATTAAGCCGCATTAGGTAGTTTTAAATTTCTCATCTAAGTCTGATGACACGGTTTATATGTATGGATCTTAAGATTTAGGAATAAGGTATAATATGCATTGATTTGTATTACGTTTGGGGAAGACTTGAACTGGTAAACATGGCGATATGTAGGTACTAGTTTCATATTAGTTTATACCGATGCGGCGCGGGAGCTCATTGATAGGCGAATAATTTTAATTTTTATACAGAGTGTGGAAATTGTTAATAATACAAAGTAATGTGCTGCGGCTAAACTATACGACATATTGTATTCAAAGTTTGTATACAGGCTGGGCAAGTCATCAGATACACTAGATTAAAATTATTGTCGTATGGTCGTCTCCACCTTGTATATGGGCTGTGATGATGATTAATAGTAAATTATTTCTAAGTCATTTGGTTTTGGGTGGATATATCGGGAATTAGTCGATCACTCACAGAGAGGCTGATCGCATGAGAGCGAGGCCCCGGCATCACTGTTTTTTATTGCCGGACGTCAATGGTGATGGTACCAACGAAGCTATATCAGTGGTTGGCCCAATGGCAACGAGGAGGGAACATGATAGGGTATGGGGTCGCACGCCGTTTTTCCGTCGCCCCGGACGAAAAGGGCGGGGTGTGTACGAACCATAGCTTGCAAAAAAAAAAAAATTTCATTTCCAACTTAACGATATTTATAACTCAAGTATTTATTAAGATTTATGTGGAATATAAAACAAACGAATCAATTTATGTTATAATAATATGAGCTATTCAAAGAATTTCAAACTCAAATGTAATACCAGCAAGATGTATCCCAAGGCCAAACAGAAGTGCGGCAAAGAATGGAAACCTATGAAGTTCTCGGAGTGGGATCATTTGACATATGGAAAAACATAGAAGGGGAATTTCAGTTGAAAAACTAATGGTGACCTATATTTGACCTTCAACTGCAATTTCAAGGTTATCACTAAGTCACCTTCGTCTTTCAATGGCATTTTATAAACGCGTTGTCTTTCCCTAGAAACCACCAGGGTTGGGGGCTGGTACATATTTGTACGTAAATTCTTCACTCTCGGCTAATGTTAACAAAACAGAGATCTGTGACAGAATCTTGGAAATTAAGCTAAAGGTCAAATCACCTTAGATTTAATATATCTAATTAAAAATCTCTCATGTGTTTTTTATATTTTGAAATCTTTAAGGGTTGCCATACTTCTATCACAGTCTGTATTTGACCTTCAGAGGTCACCTTGACACATTCGTTCTTACATTTTGCTGCTTTTTGATTTCCGGTGTCAAAATAGGTGGTTCCAATTAAAAAAAATAAAGTTATCTGAAAAATTTTTGACAATGAAGTTATAAATTTGAGACCATCATAATTATAATATTTTTAATTATAATCTCTCTTGACCTGTTTTTGTTTTCATACTTTGGATATCTTCATACTCATACTTTGGATATCTTCATACTCATACATCATACTTTGGTTTCCATACTTTTCCTCACCCTCCTATATACGGGGTGGAAGTGGACCGCTCCCGAAAACAAAGACGCTGACCCTACTGGTCCTACTTGTAATGATAGGCTAGAAAAAAAATCGATTTGGAGGAAAAAGATTTTTTATTTTCACAACAAATTTTAAGTTTTTTTTTACATTCCATCGTATTAGGACAGTGCCATGTAACAATAATTCCATAAAAAATACGTAACTATACTCAGATGAAAAAAGATGCAATCTATTCAAAACTCACGATCATATGTTCAAGAGTTCAACGACCCCCCGTGGTAAATAATTTTTTTTTTTCATCCGAATCGATTTTTCTTCTAGCCTATCATTACAAGTAGGACTAGTAGGGTCACCTGTCTTTGTTTTTGGGAGCGGTCCCCTTCCACTCTGTATACGGAGACAAAATATTTACAGTATATTTTAATAACTAGTATTACATATTACTTTTATTAAATATACTTAAAATTAGATACTCATGTATTTGTACAGTGAGATTTTATTACTAGCTAAATAATCATTAATTGTTTTCAGAAATTGAATTAACAATCTACTTCAAGATGGCTACACCTAAAACACTCTAACAAAGTTACTATAAGTTTTTAGTCTGGTTAGATTATTCTTATTAGAATCTTTTTTACCTTGTAAAAATATTCTTCTTAAACAAATATTATTTCTTATATATTCTTGTGTAATATATCAGTAATCAGAATGCTGGCATATTTACTTTAGTCTTAGAATATTGACTAATCATTTTTTAATATAACCACCTGGTATATTAAAATATATATATAGAGAGAGAATGGAACAGCTGGTCAAATGGGTGGTAGGTAATGATGGTAGGAAAACAACAAAAATTTGAAGGGAAAATGTCAAGGGGTTATTGACTCATCAGGTGTTTGTAAAGGCGACGTCGTCTGAAGCAAAGGTAATCATTGATTTATTTAGGTTTTATTGAATATTTAAGAAAGTATCAGTATGTAAAAGATTATTTATCATTTACTTGGTACATTTCATTCAGTTTAAAAAAAAACAATAACAAAATTGAAAATTTTAAATGCTTGTAATTCATTAACGAATCAACATTTTCCCTTCAAATTTTTGTTATGTGTTCCTACCATCATTATCTACCACCCATCTGACCAGCTGTTCCATTCTCTATTACATCCAATATATATTACTCTAATATTTTAAGTTTTAGTTAACACCAATCCAACTCGGAGATTGCATATTATGTGTGTACTTCAAAACCACTAGTTTCATAGGCAAAGCTACAAATAATACATGACCATTTTCTATTTCTACAACATCAATTTTTATTATTGAAAACGTTGTGGGGGCATAGCCAATAGATCTCTTCGCAAAATTAATCTGTTTTATGGGCTGTGAATTGAATATATCAAGTTCACCATTGATATAAGGTTTATTAAATATATATATCACACCATAATGAGTGCCAACGAAAAAAATATCTCCGTATGGTTTTATAACAGAAATACTACACATAGGTTCTTTGGGTATAGGACGTTGTAACACATACAACCAGTGGTAAAAGCTACGCCAGTCTAATTCCTCTAGCAAATTATACTTATGAAGTACATCCAATAAATTCGACTCTACATGAATAGATTGCTTAAAAATTACTTCTTTGTTATCAACTACTGAATAAATGTGACGTTTGCATGTCAATATGTTTAAACTGCCATTACTGTATCCTAGAGATTTAATACTGTAAAAATCTTCATTCTGCTGTATAAAATTAGGTGTTATGATTTCATTACGAACATCGCAAACATATATCTCATCGTTCAATGTAACAAAAAATAGTTCGGTTTCCGTCAGTAGAAAAATTTTAACATTATCAAACGTGGTGTGATAATTTCTAGCCATATCAACTTTTACAATTACAAATAAATGGCAAAAAATTGTTAGTATCACAATAACATGGTCATTTTCTATATATTTCTCGTAGTCACCTTCAATACAACTTTTTGTTATTGATAATCTTAAAGTATCAATATTATAATGCTCAATAGCTGATTTTTTATGAACAAGCAATACACCGCCATTCAGCACTTCTACATTTCGAAATTCATCGTCTACGTGCGAATTGGGCGCTAATTTTTGGCTTTCAACAGCTTCATTTAATTTGGGCCATAAACACAGAGATTTATATAAATTAAACCACTTTATCTCAGGATTAGCTTTTAAACGAGCTTTAGAATAACAATCGCTGAAGTTTTTCCGACAGAAATTTTTCCATGTCAGGTCATTACTAGCAATTTCATCAACAATAGCCTTCCATCTCTTACATATTTGACGAGATTTCATTAAATCATTAGCTGATAAACACTGGAATATCTTGTATAACAATTCGGTCGGCAGTTTCGATACATAGCTTACTTCTTTGCTATTATTGGATATTTCCATCGTATCGTTCATTTTATTATTTTTATTACTAAAGTTTGAAATGTTACCACTTCGAATTTGTAATTAAATAAATTATTAAATAATCATTTTTATATTGTTTTGTATTATTAAGAACTACTATATAGTATATATTTTTCATTTTCGTTGGTACCTATTCTTCTTTTTTTTTTTTTTTTTGGTTCTGTTCGTCCATTCGGACAGGCAAAGGGATCAAAGCCCATACAGCCAAGTCTTATTTAATTATTTTTCATATATGTTCATCATTTCTTCATATTATGTAGCTTTAATAGTCATTGTCTGTCAGTAAGTCAAGTCATTACCATTAATCGGGTGCTGATAACCTAATCAATGGTTTTCTTTAGGAATTTTGGCAAAATATGAAAATACACGTAAACCACTATTATACCATATTCACTACACTTCAGCACTTTAACTGTACCATATTGCATAAAATACCAGCAAAATTATTCAATATAACACTACAAAACACTAAAAAAATGAATATAATACAAGAGCGTGACATGACATTTCCACATTCGCGCCAAAACTCCCTATTCTTCTTTTTCTGTAGGTACTAGGTAGGTGGGTGTTGCATATCGATAGTCTACTATCGATAGACAATCAAATGTCTATCGATAGTTTACGTATAAGCAATAGTATCAATAGTATATCGATTTTATTGTAATACGTAAATACTATCGATAGTATCGATAGCTCTCCACGAGCAATACTATTAATAACAACGATACTATCGATAGTGATTCATTCGATAGTATCAATACTATCGATAGTATGGCTAATACCATTAGTATTAAATTGAAACTATCGATACTATCGACTATTTTGGACTATCGATAGCAAGCAACTATTCGATAGTATTGTTGTCTAAAGTTATGTTATGTAGTAAGCCAAGTACTGACATTATTATTAAAGAAATTTATTTAAATTTGCGTCATCATAGAGTAGAACAAATTTTAGTCAGGTGAATAACATTAAATTTGTGATACTAACAAAGTGAAACAATTATAATAGCAATACTTGCTGCTGTCAATATTTGATATATTGATTTGGAATGTGTAAGTAGGACTTTTGACGGGAATTTGAAAACGTCATGTGGTGCTCTTGTATTATATTCGATATCGTAGTGTTTTAACGTGTTATATTAGATAATTTTGATGGCATTTTATGTAATGTGATGTGCGGCGATACTAAGATGTAGTGAATATCATATAAAAGTGCTTTACAACGTTTGCATTTTCCATCAAAATTCCCACAAGATACCATTAACAGTGTGGCCATTGCACTGTTAATGGTACAGTTTGACTTAGACAACGACTGACTTGAAAGACTAAAAACGTGAAAATATTTATAACTTGACACTGGCACCAATAGCTCGTATATGTAGCTGATTGCCAATACATAAGAAGAAGAAGAAGGAATGTGTAAGTATTATGTCATATTCTTGGATTATTTCATTTTTCTAGTGTGTTTATCACTATCACACAGTGTTATATTACATTCATTGGTATATACTAGGACAGAGAAAAAGTCTTTTCGTAAATAGTCTGTATAAACTTTTAATACAATTTCTTTGGCTGTACTAGTTATATCTGGCTGGTATTGATAACAAATTAAAAGTATCATTTAAATAAAGAAACAATTTATGTAGTCTTTAAAATATAGCTTGATCTCTGTGACAGATAGATACAAAACCGATGAAGTAATTTTGAATACGCGTCATTTTTACAATTTTATTTTGTATTTTTTTTATTGCTTATGATGGCAAACGAGCAAGCAGCACACCTGATGGTAAGTGTTACTACCGCCCATGGACTTTCGCAATACCAAGCGTAGCTTAGGCCGCTGCCTACCAATAAAATCCCCAAACCCACCCAGTTGGGCTACTGGCTCTCTCGCTCACCGAACGAAGCGCAATAGCACATTGCCATTACTCAGCCGTCGATCTTCTGTGAGTTGTGGTACTACCCCGGACGGTCCGGCCCGCGGCTGTAGACAGAAAACTGTCAACTGACCGACTCTGACGATTCGATTACAATCGCTCAAGAAAGAGCCTACACGGCCCGCGCGGCCACAACACATAAATATCCGCGCTTCCGACCTCGCCGCCGAGGTCGTAAGTTGCGACGCGTAAAAGTCATAAACTCAAACGTGGGCACGCCCACTTTGCTATCAGCGACGCCCCGAGCCGAGGTCCGTTCACCACAGGGTGAGCCAAAGAGTAAAATTATATCAACTGAAAAAGAGTGGCAACTCGATGGTAAAATATCAGTGTTTCCACTTTTAGGGATTTCGTCCTATTTCAGGGCGAAACTGCTAATTTAAAATATGGCTTAGGGCCATTTAATATTTTTGGGGATTTAGGGTAATTTGGGGTAAAATTACCTGGTGAAAATCGCTGGGCGGCGATACGCTGAAATGATGATGAATTCAGATTTGACTTTGAAAATGTTTTCTATTTTATAAAATATGTAGATCCACAAATTGTACGACAGTTGGAAAATCGTTCTATAACACATCCTGTGTTCAGCCATTTCAGTTTTTTAAGTAATAAATGTAATATACAAAAAGCGGATAATAAATGGCGTCAACAAGCCCTTAGTGAAGCGAATTATTTCAAGTTAAAAAGTGAAGAAGAGGTCACAAAACTACTAACGGAAGTATATTGGAATAAAGTGTTGACCTTGAAAGATCATTTTGGAACTTACAAATACCAAAACCTTGAAGTTGTGATTTCACTTCTATTAGCACTGCCATCTTCGAATACTGAGGTAGAAAGATTACTCAGTGTACTAAAAAAAATGTAAAACTTATAAAAGAAACAGGCTTCACAATGAAACCCTCAACGATTTGTTGCATACCAAACTAGGTATGACAAGCTTGATTTTAGAACCTAAAAGACAAATATTGAATGCATCTCAAAAACTTAAGGCCAGTGCTTTAGCTTCAGCATCACATTGTTCACCATCTACTTCTTTCACAGATTAAAATTAATTCTAATTATTTACTACCTCTGATTAATAGATGAAAATTAAAATAAATATTCAAACCATCAAGTTTTGCTTTATTTTGAACTCATTTAAACTTTGCGCCCTAAATCAAGGATTTTCAGAGAATAATTAAGGTATTTAGGGCATTTATTAGAAAAATCTGGGGTAAAACTAAAATCGGATAGTGGAAACACTGTAAAATATGCATGTATGGAAAGTGCTGCTACCTAGAGCTTAGGCGATGAACTAAAGTTGAAGTTGTTAACTTAATATGTTGTTGTACTGTGGATGAAAGATTAGTCTGTGACATGTTTAGACTGTGGCTGTGGAAAAATAGGATGATGCAATAATATAATGAACAAGATGGCGTTTAGGCTTAGAAACAATGTTAGTGTTTTACATTAATAAATTAGTTTAAATAATGATATACAGTTTCTCTTCCTTCCACGGACCCCTCATCAGAAGTAATATCATGGAAGTAATAAGTACTCTGTACAGCAGGAATGAGCTGTTGTCGCAAAATTGAAGCCGAGCGAGAGCTCAGAACTGTACCTTTTATCCCTCTCTGGCGATGGTGACCATATTGAAATATGATTTAAGGACAATAATTATAAAAAATATTTGTGATCTGACGTCAGCAGATCATTGCTTCAGATGGATTTTAATCGAAGATGCTAATTATAAACTTGCCCTTTGTGGCAATATACATTTCCTGTTTTTGCTTGCTCTTCACACTCGCGTCATATAGGTAGGTACTTATCAAAGAGTAAAGTTATGAAATTGAAGTACTTATCTACTGGTCTTTGTGGGACACGTACATACAGCTGGACTGAGATAAAATTACGATAAGGTGGTGTGTGGTATATTTAATTAAGAAAAAACAGTTAAGTTTACATTTAAGTTTAATTCTAAATCAGACATTGCTAAATAAGACAGTCTTGTGAAGTTTCTGCCGCAAACCCAGCTTATTCCTTATATGTTTCATTGATTCTAATTTTGCATTGAGTAAACGTAATTTGAGATATGAATTCGCTAACGCCTTCATCAATAGAATATCATGTGGATCTTCAAATATAGATTGAGGAGGAGGTGCTGATTCTAACGATGTATGTAGTTTGCTATAAAATTCTCGGACGACATACCTACATGATAATTTTATTTTTGTTTACGTTTTTTAACGATTGATTTAATAATGTAATAAACAGTGTTCTATGATGTTGTGATTCAATAATACCACACAATTTGAACAAAAAATTTTGTGAATCATCCCAGCAATATAACAAATAATGCTCAGTTTAAAATCTGATACACAATTTTCATAAAAAAATAAAAAATACATAGGTATTTAAGTTATTTGTTCTTGAACTAGGATTGAATAGTCATGCATGGTCACCATAATTCTTCACTGACAAATTATGTTATTATTATTATTTACGATTTCATGTGGGGTTGTCAGGTCAGGTGTCCGTATTTCATACATATAAAAGAAAACCTATACCCCAATCGCAAAATGTTTGCGTTAATAAGTTTTTACACTTAGCAACAAATAATATTGCTTTAATATGTCGGTAATAAATTATTATTTATATTTAAAAGCATTTTAGAAGTTAATGTTTTTACTTCATTACATTACATCAATCGCATATTTTTCTACCAACAAGAAAAGGATTGAAATCAACTTAACTCTGGCAATTCTAAGTCCACTGTTAGAACGGGACACAGGGTACACTGGTTGCCCTCTCACTCGGTTTCATTTTTATTTTGCGCGCAACAAAACTCTTACTACCTTAGCATATGGTTTTATTTTCTTTATTTTTGCTGCAAAATGCACAGATAGAGCTCATTCCTGTTGTACAGAGTACTTATTACTTCCATGAGTAATATACATATATACCTACGTATCTACATGTATGTATGTAATTATATAGGATTCTTTTTTACTATGAGTCCTACCCTGAAATATAAAAAAAAAACCATATCAGCCGTTAACGAAACGACAATAATATAAACTTAACAATGAAAATTGAGATAATTTCCAGAAAGAACATCAATAACCGAAAATAGATTATTGACAATAAGTACATACGCTAGGAACACAAAATGACAATTCTCAGTTGTCAAAATTTTGACAATCAGGACATAATGGCAGCTATGTTTGTACAAACAATCTGTAAGCGGCGCGACGATCAGTAAATATAAGTAATGTTTTAACTGTGCCCCCTCAGGGGTGAGCCCTCGGGCGTTGTCGCTTAAAATTTTACCGGGTTGAGAGCCCTCAGCGCCCACCCATAGTCCGGGTTAAGCTGTGACAGCCATCTGCGGCTAACAGCTAAAAGACAGACAAAAAAAAAATCTAACCCTGAAGACTAGCTAAACTGACTGGCCCGGCTACAAAATGCTATTTTAATTCTGTTATATTCTACCACTTCTTTTCATGATTCCAGGATTAAAAAGTATTTAATATGATTATTCGTGAATTTTGAAACAGGATTCACAGTATTCATCAGAATTTTAAAGTATTAACTGTGAAAGGAACATGAAACAACAGTGACACGACAATGAAATGACAGTTAAACGACGGTGAAACGACCATGAAACGACGGTGAAACAACTTTGGATTCACTCCTATTTTACTGTGTCACAATAGTGCTTTGACTGTCAACTAACTATATATTTATCAACTGTTTACCATGGTTTCACTCTATAGCTGCCATATAAAAGTGTCGTTTTAACCATTTTACCTAGGTCTAATATATACCATATTTTGACAGTTGTGAAATGAAACCAAAGCACGAATGATACACCGTGAAAATACTGTTGTAATACTAAGTTGTCACTGTTGATCATAAAGGGAACTACCGACATTTCATGGCTTTTTCACCGTGACCACAAAACCGCCAGGGCACCTATAAGTAGAAGGATTTTAATTCGTAAATTTTGAAGAGTAAGCTTATTGATTTATCAGTTTCGAGTGATTTAATTTCGTAAACTGTGAATAGTAAGCTTATTGATTTATTAGTTTCCTTTGCCGCTTCCTTTCAAATTTACCTTGGTGCGAATGTGGCGCCACCCTTATTTAATACATTTCGACGGACACTTTTCATATACCCAGAGGATTCTCTTTATACTCTAGTCTCCATTATGCTGGGGCCACACCTGGGGGGGCACACTTAAAACATTACTTATTTTTACTGACCGTCGCGCCGCCTACAGATTGTTTGTACAAACTTAACTGCTGCCATTTTGTCCTTTATGTCAAACGTTTGACAACTGAGAATTATTACTTTTGTTCCTAGCGTAGGTACTTATTGTCATCAATCTATTTACGGTTATTGATGTACTTTCTGAAAATTATCTCAATTTTCATTGTTAAGCTGATATTATTATTGCTTCGTTATCAGCTGATATGTTTTTTTTATATTTCAGGGTAGCTTTCATAGTAAAAGAAAATTCTATATAATTACACATACACATGTAGATATGTATATATATCACTTCAACTTTAGTTCACCGCGTAAACTCTGGGTAGCAGCACCTTCCATACATGCATATTTTATCATGGAGTTGCCACTCTTTTTCAGTTTAATAACTTTACTCTTTGGGCCACACTAACGAGAAATGGCATTAATTATTGCGATAATGGACGTTAACCGTAGGTGTAGCCAAGACTTAACGCGATAATTTGACAACGGCATTAACATTGCCGTTTGGCGTTAAGCAATAGCTCAAGTGGCGGTACATCAAAGATATTAACGCGAGAATTAATGCAATGCAGCGGCCACACTACGTCAGTGACAGTGTGCATTCGTATCATCAACCATCTTCTTTTTAATTGTTTCCTTTTTTCCTTCATTCGGTAATGATTCAATAAATTCAAATAATAAAAAATTATACTCATGAAATAAAGAACTCTGTCAACGTCCATCTTGCTTCAATTCAAGTAAAATTAACGTCGTTTTTATCGCCAATGATGAGCATTCACGTTGACCGTTCAAGTGTAGCCACCCACTTAGGCGCGTTAAAAATTATCGCAATAATTATCGCGCTATTGGACATTGACGTTAGCCGCTACTGTGGCCCACGGAGCAAATACAAAGCTCCGTGCTGTGGCCCCAGCATTATAGTTATAAATTCTTAGTTAAATCATAGAGAAAAAAAAAAATAGTCTGGCGTAATATTGACGGTGAGGTCATAGTTACACATACATATTTTACTTGTCGTGTATTTAGCAGTTATCTGGAGATAGCTTTTACAGTGTTTGATAGGTGCGTGTTCTCAACCTGGAAAAACCTTTAAGCTACATGGTCCAAGGGCTCGCTCTATTGAGAATGGACCTTGACTTGGTCCGTTGCTGATAGCAAAATGGGCATGCCCAAGTTTGAATGATTATCTATTACGCGGTATAGAAGACGGCGGGGGTCGTGCAGTGATTATTTACGTGTAATAACCTCGTGTCTCATGTACGCTCTTTGCTGAGCGAGTGTAATATAATCGTTAGTCTCGTCAGGTAAATGTTGGGGTCGTCGGATGGCGAATACCCTAACCACTACGGAGTTTAGCCGAGTTATGACAGCGTGAAAGTAGCTGTGGGAGCTCCGCTTCATGTATTGCCTTATAGTCGGCATCGTATACTTGAAGGAAATAATAATTTATATCAGACGCACACCCTCTTTTATAGTCTGTGGTTGCTAAGTCACTATAGCGAGCAGTTTTCGTTATTTTAAATTTTATAAAACGATAATAGAATTTAGAGGCAATACGTATTTTAGATATTTGCGCTAAATATTAAACTAAATAAAATTAATTTAAAATGTCTGCTCTTAAACAATTAAAGGATATTAGTAATGAATTTGTAAAGCAACTCAGCAGTGTTTCTAACGAATTGTTTTGTGCCAAAATAGGTGCAACATTCGAAGATGGAATTGTAAATAAAATGCAAGATCTAAGTTTTCTTACATCTAAACTGAGACTTTTGAAAGCAGTTCCTACAGTTCGTAAGTTTATCAGTACAAAGAACAAACTCATTAATACAGAAATCAGAAAATTTTAAGACTATTATAAATACTCTTCTCAGTCTTTTGATACAAATGCTGACTAAATTAGACAGTTTAACATTAATTGTAGTTAAGTTTGCCTGTCATGTTCATTCATTCCTTCGTTTTCCTCTTCCTTCGGAAAAGATAGAGCTAATGAAATATTGTTTTTTTTTAAACTTTCTCTATGAAGGCGAATATATTTTTAAATATTTTTTTTTATAAAACAAGAACTAAATCCTTATATTGTGAGGGATTTGATATATATATAAAGTAATGTACATATGCTGGTAGAATAAGTATTCACTCGCCACTCCTATCTTGCTCATTGGTGCTTGGTGTCTTAAAATACGGGTAAGGTGTAATGATATGCTAATAACATCAATGCAAGAGAAAGAAAACTCGAAATCAAACTTTATCCTTTTCACCTACTGGTCAGGACAATAATTTGTCTCTATTATTTAAGAGTACTTGAACCCAGCAGTACATATATGATTTGAGATGATGATGATAAAGTCATCATCATCATTCTCTTACTCTTATCCAAATTACTTGGGGTTGATACAATATGTACTCTTTTGTCATAGTACATATTGTAAAAGTTATTGGCATTAGTTCTATGACCGGCCGCCTGCCAAACGTTAACACTACTTGGGAATGTAATCGTTGTCCAAACGGCATCAGATGGAGTTGGCCCAGGTCTTCATAGGGTTCTTAGTCGTCTTTTACGACATCCACTAGCAAAGTAATGGTTGGTAGTATTTGTAGCCGCTACGCTATGATGATGTACCCGCTATCATGATGATAAAGTATATTCAATATAAAGGTCAGAACAATAATGAAGCTGTGTGGTAGCAGCTACGAATACTACCAACCCTTACTTCATTTGTGGATGTCATAAAAGACGACTAAGAGCCTTATAACAACCTGGGCCAACTCCATCTGATGATGTTTGGTCAACAATTACATTCCCAAGGAGGGTTGACATCTGGTAGGCCGGTCATAAAACTATTGCCAATAACTTTTACAATATGTACTATGAAAGAAGAGTACATATGTATCGACCCCAAGTAACTGGGATAAGAGTAAGAGAATAATGATGAATAATGATTTGTTTGTTCGCATAAAGAATTGTCTTACATGGGAATTAAAGCCAATTACATTAGGTTTAGGAAGCTAGTGCTTGCACAGTATCATATGAATACAAAAACTTTTGATGAAATTGCTTGTAATTTTTTTAGCATTGCCTCCAAATACTGAGCAGCCGCACTTGGACATCACAATCAAGGAATACGGAGATGTTGCTATGTGGAAAGTTCTTGAGCAAGCTATAGTGAAGTCACTAACCCAAGCACATGCAGTTAAGACACTAATCACTACTGCCGACCAGAATTTGAATCCTGAAATAGTTGAAAGAAAAGAGTAAGTAATTTTTGGTTTTCACCACGGTTAATCAATATATCGTACACCTCAAGAAAGGAAAGAATACGGGATGGGATCAAGGTGGAATAGGATATAAGGAAATCTTACTCCTGTGATGAGCACCGCCTCCAGAACTTCTACTTGCAATTTTCCGCAGAACTGCGAATAAAGATTCGACACGTGTTTCGCCTCTAAACGAGGCATCCTCAGGACGGTTCGGCTTCAAATGCGCTCCGATTGTTTTTTTTTTTTTTTTTGTATGTCTTAGTTGTTAGCCTCAGATGGCTATGACATGACAACTTTACCCGGACTGTGGGTGAGCGCTGAGGGCTCTCAACCCGTAAAAGTTAAGAGGCGCTCCGATTGACTGTAGGCACGCCTTTTATACCCGCTCCACTATCAAAGCACCCACGTTGAGTCATTTTATTGACACGCAAACAACTTTAAGAGTGGGGATGTATTAAAGTTTGTTTGTTCATTCAGCAATGCATGTTTGCTACATTTTAAAATCTCTAATTGTTCCAATATACATAGCCTGAAATCTTTGCTACAAATATGTAAGGCCTCGAAAGTATTATTATTATTTAATAAAACAAAGTGCGCCCGGGTGCCCCCCGAGAGCACTGCAAAGTCTGGAATTAAAGTTGTGAGTTTTTTACTATCTATGGTGACAAACATGCAAACAGCATACCGGGTGGTAAGTGACACTGTTGCACATGGACCCAGCAACACCAGGGGCACAGCCAGGCCGCTGCCTACCGCGATGTCCCAAGGCGAAATTCTTTCCCAGGACTTGGACCACCTGAGGGTAACATTGTGAACACAGGAGACTGTTGTGGATTTTTGTTTATCTTTGCTTTGTAAAGTGGGATTCATTATCATCGTCATCTCAGCTCATATATATATCCCACAGTTGGATTCATGTCTTCCTCCTCAATAAGAGTGAAATTGACCTATGGGATCTGGTCCAGCCATTGGCTATTTTACATTGTATTTAAACTATTAGGTTCGAAGGGCATCACACTGGAGCTATTTCTTTCATGTACAATTCATTTTATATATATAAAAAAATGAAAAGAAATAAAATAAAGAAAATCTGTGGAGTTAGGCTGACCGACCGCATTCGTAACGACGACGTAAGAGAGCGAGTAGGTATGAAAGAGAGTATTGGTGTAAAGATGCGAAAGGGAATGCTCCGATGGTTCGGACATGTGGAAAGAATGCCGAACGAACGCCTGATTAAGAAGATATACAATGCGAAAGTGGAAGGATGTAGGTACCGAGGGAGACCGAGACTAACCTACCTAGACCAGATCGGTCATGTACTGAAGGAAGGTGGAGTTAAGAGTCTCCGAAACCGGCGAGCGTGTATGAAGAGAATTATGAATGTTGAGGAAGCGAGTGAAGTATGCAGAGATAGAGTTCTCTGGCACTCTGTTCTTTCTGCCTACCCTGCAAGGGATATGGCGTGATGATATGTATGTGTGTGTGTGAAAAGAAATAATAATAGACAAACCCGCTAAGTTTCTTGCCGGATCTTCTCAGTAGTGGTCTAGTTCCGATCCGGTGGTAGTTTATTAGATTAAAATTAAAATGTTGATACTGACAATATGTAAGTGCCCTCACAGGGTTTATACATAATAAATGAATTTGAATATTATACCACCCTAATCAAATATGTTGGCATAGTGTTTTATTTCAAGTTTACCTTCTCTTGCATAGATATCGATATCGTATGCATAGTATATCCCTTAATCTTCTTGTAGAACACATACAGTCAAGATAGGGGGTGGTGAATTTTATTTTTACATGGATTATCTGTATGGTGCGAGAATGTGTGGTGGGATTAGTCCCATAGAAAAAGAATAATTTTGATTAGTTAGAAAAGTGAGCTACGGATTTGATATTTTTGTATGGTAGCTATAGGAGTCCCTCTTGATCATGCTTGAATTTTCACTAGTGAATGATAAAATAACAATTTCAGGCATATAATCCAGTCTCTAAAAGAATATAGACATCAGGAGTACTTGCTCCGACATCTTGACACATTACAACAAGAGAAAGAAGAAGAATTAGCAGCCGTAAGACAAGAATGGGATATGGAATTGACAAGACTGAGGCAGATGCAAGAGGATGCCTCACAGTTTGAGAATAGTGAGATTTCCGGGCCTCTTTATACGTGAGTGAGAAATTATTAGCTTAATCTTTCGATATAGTAATCCTTAATCCCCCTATAACACAGTTGATTGGTGCCGAGTTGTAGTAAACGCGTTGTAAGAGTATTCTCGTATAACGCGCTTGTATGATCCCCATATAACGCGTTTTATACAAATGATTCACGCTTAACTTTTCTCGTTAGGGGCCGTCCATTAATCACGTGAGGTTTGAAAGGGGTGGGGGCGAGATGTTTGACAAAAATCACGAATGCCTAAACCTTCATAGTCTTAAAGCTCACCACGTATCACCAAGTTGGTTAAAAAATGCTAAAACAATGATCACGTGATTAATGGACGTCCCCTTAAAGGAGATTTAAATTGAATATTAAGAAAAAAATATGTTATACACGAAATATGTACATAGGTGTGAAATCTCCGCGTAATATGGAGGAATAGCCGTGTTATACGAGGGACTGAAATCGCGTAATATAAAAGAGTACCGTGTTATTCTATGTATTATTGGCGGGTAGGTGACACACGTTTCATTTAAAGACGAAAATATAATTCGGAGCGAAAATTGAATGTTATAAGACAGCTCACGCTGGTGTAAGTAGTAGCACGGTTGGAACGGTTTGACAATAGGTGTGGGTTCGAATCCCATGTGTGACAATCATTCCTCGTAATCAAGTTTTTTTTTCATTATTTTATTAATTAATATTTTTTGTTGTTTTAAATGTATTGTTAAAAAAAAAAAACACTAAAAAGAAAACACTGAGGTAAACGCAATCATCTATATGCAAGTTTTTTTAGATAGGATCAATTGCCAGGCGGGCCACCGAAGACAAGGGATCGGGTACCGATGGCCCGCTCGCACGGCGAAGAGAGGTGCTTGCAGAGTGGGTCTATGGGGCTCCGCGCCGCCTCTTCCGTCGCCCCGGACCGATTTGGCGGAGCGTGGCCACTCCATAGTCCACCGTAAAAAAAAGATAGGATCAATTGTCAGAATGAATAATCAAATTTTTTTCTTTACCACGAATTGGACGGTGCAGCGTAGGAGGACAGCCTTTTTTTTTTTTTTTTTTTTTTTTTTGGTGGGCTATGGGTGCGTCTCGCCCCGCTGAATCGGTCCGGGGTGACGGTAAGGCGGCGCGTGACCCCATAGACCCACCGTAAAACCTTCTCTCTTCGCCGTGCGAGCGGACCACCGGTACTCGATTTTAACTTCGGTGGAACGTAGGACGACCCCCTACTAGGTGAGCTGACGACATTATCAAGGTCGCAGGAAACCGTTGGATGCAGGTGGCGCGGGACCGTGTTGAATGGCATTCTCGTGGGGAGGCCTATGTCCCAACAGTGGACGTTTACGGGCTGATGGATGGATGGAGTTTTTCGAGTTTACTCCTTAAGAATCGATTTTCATATAAAGCGCCCGGTATGAGAAAATTCGAGGAGTATAATCTAGTGATCGAATGACCTCTAGTGCGCAACCTATTCTGCGCACTTTTCCCTTTCTGACGTGAGATAATACTTCACTGAACAGTTTTAATAAATGTAAATAAAAATATTTATATTTATTTTTAGTCAAATGAGCTTTTTTTGCGCCTGTTTTGATAATCGTACTTAAGGAGAAAACTCCAGCCGTGCGTCGGAGCTGACACACACACACTTTTTTTTTTTTTAAATTAATATTTAAAAGCGCGTCCGATTTTTTTTTATCAATTTTTCCTCTGTTTTTAACAAAGATTTATTTATTACCAGCGCTCTACACTGAAATGTGTCTTTAAATGTCGGTATAAAGGAAACGACATCAGATTGTATGTGACCTAGGTCAATATAAAGCTATGGCAGAGCTGAACGCTGTAGTAAATATAAAAGCCATAGGAGAAAAATAGACCAATGTCTACCATGCTGGCAGAAGGACATGCAAATTTCGCTTCGTATCATATTTACGTCTTAAGGTGACGGTATGCCATCTACCCGACAATGTTTACACATTGTTATATATTGTTCGCTTCGTAATCGGGTTTTATAAATATATTAAAAAAAAAAATACTACCAACCCTTACTTTGCTTGTGGATGTCGTAAAAGACGACTAAGAGTTTAATGTAGTATTGACGTCAGACAGGCGGCTGGTCATAAAACTATTGCCAATACATACATACATACATACATACATATCATCACGCCATATCCCTTGCAGGGTAGGCAGAGAGAACAGAGTGCCAGAGAACTCTATCTCTGCATACTTCACTCGCTTCCTCAACATTCATAATTCTCTTCATACACGCTCGCCGGTTTCGGAGACTCTTGACTCCACCTTCCTTCAGTACCTGACCGATCTGGTCTAGGTAGGTTAGTCTCGGTCTCCCTCGGTACCTACATCCTTCCACTTTCGTATTGCCAATAACTTTTGTAATATGCCCGAGTAAATAATGCTTCGACCACAAGTAATTTGGGATAAGAGCTAGCGAATGATGGTCTGAAGATAGGTAATTTTTTTTTGTTTTGTTACAGTAAGCTTCTTACAGTGGTGGATAAATTGGAAATGATGCGTTGGCTTATCTGCAGGCTGGTGACGTCACGAGGTTCTTGTGACTGGCTCGCAGCGCCCTCTCGTACAGCCAGAGCTCTCAGACTTGCACGAACCCTGAACACTGTGGACTCTTTTGTAGATGATGATTAATCTTAAAAACGATACTTTAAAAAAAAATGTTGTTTCTTTTTAACTTCAAAAAAGGAGATTCTCAATTTGTCTGTCTTTTTTCATTTTAATGTGTGTTATTTTTTTTGTATTTGAAGGGGGTAGTAGAAGGGCGTCATGTGGCCACATAACCCACGGTGTTCCCTTCCCATCGCCATGAGGCCGAACGACCAGAAACGATAACGATGTGCATCGCTTTCTTGACGTCCATGGCCGGTCTGGCGAGTGATCCTTTCAGGTATTGTCTTCTTCGCCCCGGCAAACAATATGTTGAATCGCCCTCCCACAGTCGACCTCTCTGCAGGTGGCTGATTAATCCCCCATCCACCCGTGACTGAGTGAATGTGTCAGCGTGGAGAATCTCCTCTTGCGGTCAGGCCGCAAACGAATCTCAGTTGCTGACGCTATCGAGCATCGTCTTAGTGACAGTCGGCAACGACAGTTCGGCACCTATGATTACAACGAGTTTAGGGTACTGTTCTGCCCTGGCCACGCAAACTTCGAGTGTCAGCTGCCGCGTATTCACCTCGCAAGTGCAGTAATGGTATGACGGTGTGCTCCCTCTCCTTGCGACCGTTTTACACATGCCGTGCGGTACATTCTGAAGTAATCATGCCCCTTCAAACACCTGCATCAGTCGAAAGGAGAAATCCCCGTGCCGCTGAACCAACCACTCAATCAGTACCAGCCCAAAGACCTCCACAGTCCAAACACCGAACCGATGCCTCTCCTGAGAGTGCACTCTAGTAATAGCAAATGCTATTTCTTTGCCTGTGGCTGCATATTGTGCGAGGACCTACTTCTTTACATTATTATATAATGTGGCATAGTATATTTCAAGCAGCTTGCAGAGCACTTGATCATCACTGAGACCCTTTAGGAACCCTTTAGGACCACCTATGTGACAGTGATACAGTCTTGTTTTTAATGATATTAGTATATTCTGTAGTCTTTCAAATCCTTGGACATATAATAAAAATGTAAGAGATGTCCATCTGAAGGTATCCTATGCTACTAAAGTGCGACATGGACCAAGAAATCCATTTTTCTGGAAAGACTTATCTGAGCAGAGTAATCTTACCAAATCAGGAGACAGCATAAAATAGTTCTGGCATTGGCTTTATCAGAAACTGTAGCGCCTGCTTCCTGCCGGTAAAACAGCTGGCAGTGTTCAAAATCCGATCGATTTAGAGAACAATAAAACATGGAGATGTTCAATCACACGGAACTGCGACAAATTCAAAGTATATTTTGTTTTATTGTTTACAGTGGTAAACGTGCAAGTAGCTCACTTGATGGTAAGTGTTACTGCCGTTTATGAAACTTTGTAATACCAGGGGTATTACTTGGCCGTTGTCTACCAACCAAGTTGGGCTTTGGGCTCACTCACTCATCAAACGTAGCAAAAATAACATTGACACTGCTCAGACATTGATTTTCTGCGAAATTGGGTACTGCCCCAGTCGGACTAGCCCGTGACTGTAGACAATACTGTGAACAGTGTGGCTCTGTCACCACTAGTGTTTTAGGATTGCTCTCTAATCCTTTGGGATGAATGGACAATGGTGAATAAAAAAGCTGTAGAGGTCATGGATCGAGCACTACCAGATATTCATCATGATGTTTTAATTGTGGTGCTAATGCTTTTCACAGAGCCATAGCAATCAATCACATGCACAAGAATGTGCCAATATTTTAATGCAAATTGAAGACGACATGGAGGACCCTTGATGAAAATGGCCAAGTAGCTGCCTGAAATACTTGGCCGTGTCAGATTTTTTTTAATTTTCAAAACAGGGGTGCCTAGTAAAACTGAATGTCACGCGGATGAAGTCGTGGGCACCAGCTAGTTCCGAATTGTTTTTTTTTCTAGCCTATCATTTCAAGTAGGATTAGTAGGGTTACCTGTCTTTGTTTTCGGGAGCGGTCCACTTCCACCCTGTATATATATAAGAGATTTTCACCTATGTATTGGCTCATCACGATATCTCTGGAACCATAAGGCATACAGACTTTAAATTTGGTAGGAATATTCCTTTCGCCGAGTAAAGGTCAGCTAAGAGCGGATTTTACGAAATTCCATCCGCAAGGGGTTTGCTGAGGTGTAAAATCCCAATTTTTAGATAGATCCTGCAGACTTGAATTTTGGTAGGCATATTTGTGTTACGATCCATAGGTAAACTAAGAACGGCTCTTAAAAAATTCCACCCCTAAAGGTGATTGCGTAGGTGTTAACCCAAAAAATCTACATTTTCCAATACTGCCCCTACAGGCTTGGAGTATAGTGTGGACTTTCTTTCTGCCCTGTAAAGGTTAGATGAAATAGGATTTTACCGAATTTGATGTAACCCAAGCGAAGCGAGGGCGGGTCGCTAGTATATGCATATTATATCAAAGAAAAGTTAAGAATTTAAAAGATTTCTACTGTAAAAAACATATTTTTATGCGCTTACATTGTAAACGTTAGTTAAACCCTTGGCACTTAAAACATTACTTTTTTTTTTTACTGACCGTCGCGCCGCCTACAGACTGGTTGTACAAACTTAGCTGCTGCCATTTTGTCCTGTCTGTCAAACGTTTGACAACTGAGAATTGTTATTTGTTCATAGTGTAGGTAGTTATTGTCATCGATCTGTTTTCGATTATTGATGTACTTTCTGAAAATTATATCAATTTTCATTGTTAAACTTATCTTATTATTGTTTCGATGTCAGCTGATATGGTTTTTTTTTATATTTTAGGGTAGATATCATAGTAAAAGAATATTCTGTATAATTACACATACACATGTAGATATGTATATATATCATTTCAACTTTAGTTCACCGCTTAAACTCTGGGTAGCAGCACTTTCCATACATGCATATTTTATCATCGAGTTGCCACTCTTTCTCAGTTTAATAACTTTCCTCTTTGGTTAAACCTTACGAGATAGAATAAAATAATGTACTATGAACCTTAAAAATGTCTGCAAAAAGTTTATTGGGGGTTTATGTCTATCTCAGCTCATATGTCCCACTGTTGGGCTTGAGCCTTCTCCATGATGGGAAGGGATGGGATGGGAGGGAAATTGACCTGCTATACCACGCTCGTCAAACGTTTTGGTATAGAGTTTTGTTTAAAGTTTTCCTTCTCTCGCATAGATGTTGTATGCGTTTTCCGTTTTATATCCCTTAGTTTTGCAATCCCCCACGAGTAAAATAGGGGGGTATTGTATTCTTACTCCGTCACCACACGGTAAAAAATATGTCTATCTAATAACAATAATCCACAGTAACATTGTTTATCTTTTAAATATTACTAAAAAAATAATAGGTTATTTACGTAGCTATGGGGGCGTTCAAGTATTACGTAACGCAATTTTTGAAGATTTTTGATCCTCCCTCCCCCACATGTAACGCGTCGTAACATATGTCTGTACCTCCCTTCCCTTCCCCTCCCTGAACGTAACGTAACACCCAAGTGACCGTTTTTAAACGTGCTTGAGGCAATAAAAAAGAGATGCCAAACTCGCAATACGCAATAATATAAAAAATAAAATTTTCGCGTTTTTTATTTAATAAAAAAAACAATGCTACGTAACGCATTGTTTGAACCCCGCTCCCGACTATGTAATGCATTGTAACATTTAACAATCCCACCCCTCCCCCCAAATTGCGTTACGTAATACTTGAACGGCCCCTATTTGAAAATACCGACATATCGCCTCAAATGTCGCTGGTTCGATGTCCACTCAAAACAATACTATGTACGATCTCTAAATTGTAAAAGTGGGTGTAATTTGTATCAGTTAATTGTATGTTTTGTAAAGTCCCTCGAAATAAAAGGTGTAAGGAACGTACCCATATTATGCAGATCAATTTCATACAATTTTTAGGGTTCTGTACCTCAAAAGGAAAAAACGGTACCCTTATAGGATCACTTTGTTGTCCATCCGTCTGTCTGTCAAGAGCCTTTTTCTCGGGAACGCTTTGAGGTATCAAGCTGAAATTTATATCAAATACTCAAGTCTCTTCCCTCCCTCCCTTAAAGCTTTTGTCCCTTAAAGCTGTGAAAAAAATCAAATTTCTAAGCCAATACAATCAAAAGAAACAGCAATTTAAGCCGCATATTTTCAAACACGCAACTACTCGCAAGGGAATCAAAACCTAAAGGGTACTTCCAGTCGACCTAGAATTTTGAAATTTCGCATGAAGCAACGATTTATAGCATATATAAAGGAAAAATTCCGAAAACCTTAAATTTTTAGTTACATCACATTTTTTTTTAGTTTTACGGAACCCTTCGTTCGCGAGTACAACTCGCACTTGGCCGATTTTTTTAAATATATAATGGTGCGGAACCCTTCGCGCGCGAGTGCAAGTCGCACTTGGCGGATTTTTAATCACAGAGTAAACACTCGTAGCATGCGGCCGAAACATAATTTTTGGCAACGTAATATTTTTGAAGACACCATTCCCCATCGAACAGTTCACGTAGTTTTCTCACATTGCCTTACTTCCTTGGTTTCTTTGGTCTTGATACTTCTTTGGTCTCTTTTAAAAACCGACTAAGTGCGAGTTGGACTTACACACAAAGGGTTATGTACAATTATCTATAAAAACGACAACAAATCATATTTGTTGTACTGGAGCCCCCTTAAATATTTATTTTATTCTATTTTTTAGTGTTGGTTGTTATAGCGGCAACAGAAATACATCTGTGATAATTTCAATTGTCTAACTATCACGGTTTATGAGATACAGTCTAGTGACAGACCGACAGACGGACGGATAGCGAAGCCTTAGTAATAGGATCCCGTTTTACATTTTGGGAACGGAACCCTAGAAAAGGACAAATAAATAAAAAAAATAAGAAATATAAGAAAACTATTTTATTTTTTAAAAGTTTCTACGGCCGGTCCTACTTCTTTGTCTTCTCTGTGATGATTCAAAGATTGATGATGATTGATCACTTGAGCAAGCTGTACCCGTGATTAGATCGCGTACTGCAGCTCTGAAAACAGAAAATGTATTTGAAATAATAGAATTATAAATTCAATTTTGAAGTCACCGCTAATAACCGCTTCGTTACGTAACGCGTAACGGCGCCAGTCTGGCTTCCCTTTCTCTCTCATGCATACGACAGCGTTAGGTAGGCTCCTCTCTCACTCTAGCCCACAGCGCTAGCCGTATTAAGATGTAATATTATAAGATTTTATTAATAAATAACCTTTCCTTACATTATTATACATACAATTTAAGTAATAACCTAAGCTTGTCTCAAGTTAAACAATATCAATACTTACTAATATTATAATTGCGAAAGTAACTCTGTCTGTCTGTCGCTGTTTCACGCCAAAACTACTGAACCGATCTAAATGAAATCTGGTACACAGATAGTCTAGAGACTGATAAAGGACATAGGCTACTTTTTAATGCAAAAAAGGGTTGATAGGGGGATGAAATGTTGTAAGGAAGTATCGTCATTTTTAAAGCCAGAAGCTTGAAACTTATTTTTAGCCTATTGATTTGATGTAATTAAATATGACATTAAAATTTTGTGAACAAATTACACTTAAGGTGTAAAATAAAAATATGGGATGAAAAACTAGGAAAGTAACCTTTTACGCGGGCAGAAGCTAGTATTAAATAGTTCAACTAACAAACTAATCTATAGTTTAAGTTCTCATTTCTGTCGGCCGTCCCGAGACGGACCGGGTTGAGAGCCCTCAGCGCTCACCCATAGTCCGGTTAAGCTGTCAAAGCCCTCTCGGCTAACAGCGATCGCAGTGGATGTTTCAGTGGGTATTCTAGCCCCGAGGCTAGTGAGTACCACACTCCCCATTCCGGGGGGTGGTGCGTAAAAGCATTTGCAACGCAGTGGGCGTTATCAAAAAAAACCGAAGACGGATTCGTTATTTCTAATCCTACTAATATTATAAACTAGCTTCTTCCCGCGGCTTCGCCCGCGTAAAAGGTTACTTTCCTAAAGTTTTTGATCCCCTATTTTTATTTTTGACCGTCGGTAATACAGTGCAATGGTATTACAATACTCAGGGTTGGAACTTCATTACTGAACTGCTAGATGGCGTTGAAGAAGCTAGATTTTTTGTTTTTTTTTAATAAAAAGTATCCTATGTTACTTTTAATACCTCCAAGAATATGTGTACAATGTTTCATGATGATCGGTTGAGTAGTTTTAGCTTGAAAGCGTAACAAACAAACTTACATTCACATTTATATATTGGTAGGGATGTGAAAAAGTATGAAGATGTTTGCGTGTTTGTTAATCAATCACGGATAAAATGTTGAACCGATTTAATAGACAATTGCCTGGATATAAAGATAGAATAATGGTAGGACCACGCTGTTGACAGTTCTCTGTCTATAGCCGCGGGCAGGTCCGCCCGGGGAAGTAACACACTGAGCAGAATATCGACGTGAGCAATGGCAATGTGCTGTTGGGCTTCGTTCGGTGAGCGAGAGAGCCGGAAGCACAACTGGGTGGGTTTGGGGTTTATATTGGTAGGCAGCGGCCTAGCTACACTCCTAGTATTGCAAAGGTCCATGGTCAGCAGTGACACTTACCATCAGGTGTGCTGCTTGCTCGTGTGTGATCGTAAAAGACGACTAAGCGATATAAAACGCATATAACATCTATGCAAGAGAAGGAAAACTCGAAACCAACCATTCGACCAGCGTGGTATAGTAGGTCAATTTCCCTCTTATTGTAAAGGAGACGAGCCAAGCAGTAGAACTTAGCTGAGATGATAAAAAAAAAGTGTGTGTCAGCTCCGACGCACGACTGGAGTTTACTCCTTAAGTACGATTATCAAAACAGGCGCAAAAAAAACTCATTTGACTAAAAATAATATATATATATTTTTATTTACATTTATTAAAACTGTTCAGTGAAGTATTATCTCACGTCAGAAAGTGAAAAGTGCGCAGAATAGGTTGCGCACCAAAAACGTAACGATGTGATTCGATCACTAGATTTTACTCCTCAAATTTTTCTCATACCGCGGGCGCCTTATATGAAAATCGATTCTTAAGGAGTAAACTCCAAAAACTAACTTTATTTACCTGTAGACAAAGAAATTATATTCATTGATATCAAGTCTCGAGTATATGAAGCGAGGCAACTTGTTCACCATCACCCATACTTCATCACCAGTGACGTGCAGATCTGTAATTATATCAATAAATAATATAAAAAAAATATATTTATAATTGTCGTTATTCATTTTTAACCGACTTAAAAAGAAGGAATTTAAACTTGGCACCGACTTCAAATCGTGTTAGTGGATTTCTAGCATACATTGTAATTATATTTTATAAAAATTAATACATATATACATACATATCATCACGCCATATCCCTTGCAGGGTAGGCAGAGAGAACAGAGTGCCAGAGAACTCTATCTCTGCATACTTCACTTGCTTCCTCAACATTCATAATTCTCTTCATACACGCTCGCCGGTTTCGGAGACTCTTGACTCCACCTTCCTTCAGTAGGTACCTGACCGATCTGGTCTAGGAGGGTTAGTCTCGGTCTCCCCCGGTACCTACATCCTTCCACTTTCGCATTGTATATCTTCTTAACCAGACGTTCGTTCGGCATTCTTTCCACATGTCCGAACCATCGGAGCATTCCCTTTCGCATCTTTACACCAATACTCTCTTTCATACCTACTCGCACTCTTACGTCGTCGTTACGAATGCGGTCGGTCAGCCTAACTCCATAGATTTGCCGCAGAGATCGCATTTCGACCGCATTAATTTTACTTTCATACTCTTTTCTGCATACCCAACTCTCGCTTCCATACAGTAATGTTGGAACAAGCACTGCGTTATGTATTGCTACACGTGCCTTCTGGCTGAGGTGGTGGCTGCCGAGAAGTTGCCCCAACGCTCCAATACATAATTAGAATTATACAAGAATTAAATAGTTCATCTTATTTTTCGGTTTTTAGTGTTTTAAATAAGTATGGTTTTTGGGTGATCTTATTCGTAATAGTAACGTACAAAGGTCACCAAATTTTGTTACGTACAATGAAAAATTTATTGAATGAAATCAAATGCCTTATTGAAAACATAACTTATAAACTGTAAACCGCTTCTTTACGTAACGCGTAACGGCGCCAGTCTGGCTTTCCTTTCTCACATGTACGGCAGTGGTAGGCAAGCTCCTCCTCTCTTACTCTAACCCACAGTGCTAGTCGTATTAAGAAGTGATGTTATAAGATTTTATTATGGAGTGTAAGCAGTAAAGAGTACCATCTTGTATGGGGGATTAGGCCAAAAAGTGTCCACTTGTAAACAGCAAATTATTGTTCGAACACTCACCGAAATAGCGCTAGTGTAGCAAGTGGAAATGATATGAATGTAGCAGTAATAAGCAGAGTGAAGTGTGCTGAGTTACGTAGTCAACTGTGATTTGATAAACCTATGAAATTTGTGGCGCTCTTTTTAAAATTCTTCCACTTGCTACTATAGCGCCACCTTAATTTGCTCCCGTTCAATGGACACTTCTTAATACACTGAGATGGTACTCCTTACTTTTTACACTCCATAGATTTTATGAATAAAAAATAACCTCCAAAACATTATTATATTAATATACACAAAATTTCGTGAATAACCTAAGCTTTTCTCAAGTTAAACAATTTGATTAAATAGTTCAACTTAGATTAGTTTAAGTTATCACTTCTGCAGAGACGCACACGTTTTCCTCAATTCATTGCTAGAGATCTAACTTAAAATATGGCGTCATTGAACACAAGTAATAGCAATAAATTGAAACATAATCTAATTATAGATGTATTATGTCGATAATCAAATGCAAGCAAAGCAGCTCAAATTCAAATTCATTTATCCTTACTAATATTATAAATGCGAAAGTAACTCTGTCTGTCTGTCTCTCTTTTACCCTAAAACTACTGAACAGATCGGTTCAGTCAAACGAAATTTGGTACACAGATAGTCTAGAGCCTGATAAAGGACATAGGCTACTTTTTAATGCAAAAAAAGGGTTGTAAAGGGGGGATGAAAAGTTGTAAAATATATATAATAAAAAATGACGATACTCCCTGTATCGTCATTTTTAAAGCCAGAAGATTAAATCTTATTTTTAGGCTATTGATTAGATGTAAATAAATATGACATTAAAATTTTGTAAAAATTTACCCTTAAGGGGTAAAATAAAAATAGGTAATGAAAAAATATAATTAGGGAAGTAACGTTTTACGCGGGCGCAGCCGCGGGCAGAAGCTAGTTACTTCGCTCGTAATCGGGTTTACTTAATATAACATGCTAAAATACATATTGAATCTAAATAAAAAGAAATTATGCGTGCGTACACACACGTAGTACATGTGTACTACGTGTGTGTACGCACACCATCAGACGTGAAACTTTGGCAAACTATTTTTTAAATCTATTTTACCTACATCAACCAATAGCGTGTACTCTCTCTCTCTCTCGCTCGCTCTCTCTCTCTCTCTCTCGTGTCGCGTAAAAAATTTACCCTCATGCGCGCAATAAGTTTCCCTTCAAAAATAGATGGCGCGTAACAGAAAAATGTGACGGTAAATTTTTTTCCAACGCCGTTAAAGAAGTATCACTTCAAATACGGCCACAAGAAGCTTTTACATTCCCGCCGAAAGCCTTAAATTGTCATTATGACAAATACGAAGTATAGATACAAGGAGTCCGAACTTAATGTTGAACGGATGGTCTTAATTTAGGGGACCGAATGTTTGCCGTTAGAGCGCGCCACTTTGCAAGAAATACTCGTTTAAATCCTTACGCAGGCAGTTTTTGTTGCTATTGACAGCTCTGGAATTTTATATTTAAATTAATTAAATTCAACAATCGCGATCCAATGCGTGTTTACGTGTAATAACAATAATAGCACTGGTACGTCCTAAACTCTAGCGTAGCCAGTGGCAGAAAAGAGAACTAAGATCTGGGTTTATTATTGTGTCCATGAATACAATGGAAAAGCCTAAACCGTTCGGACTCCTTGTATCCATACTTCGTGATGACAAAATTCATTTTTACCTGAAGAATAACTCATTTTATCTTCATCTCTGGCAAGTATTTCTACATTGTTTCTGGTCAGCGGTTTATCTGTATTCCAACAAGAGATGGCGTCTCTACCGATATCGGCGAAAAATATTACGTTACTTGGTTGATGAAGACCATGCATTGTTGATTGGGAGTTTTCGCCACGGTCTCCTAACAACTGAAACAAGTAAAATAATTAAAGGTGTGTTTTAGACTACACGACTGCCCGGGCTGGTCACGGAGGTCAAGGAGTGGGTATCAGTGGCCGGCCCAATGGTGATAGGGAGGGAATACGGATCACATGTTATGACAACATTAAAAGACGTTTGATTTTAGATTGTGTTAGAACAACATGCATTATTGATATATAGGGTGGAAGGGGACCGCTCCCGAAAACAAAGACAGGTAACCCTATTAGTCCTACTTGTAATGATAGGCTAGAGAAAACATCGATTCCGATGAAAAATAATTTATTTTTCACCACGCGAGGTCGTTGAACTCTTGAACATATGATCGTGAGTTTTGAATAGATTGCGTCTTTTCTCATCGGAGTAAAGTTACGTATTTTTTATGGAATTATCGTTACATGCCGCTGTCTTAATACGATGGAATGCGAAAAAAACTTAAATTTCGTTGTGAAAAATATATATTTTTTTTTAATTGAATCGAGTTTTTTTTCTAGCCTATCATTACAAGTAGGACTAGTAGGGTCACCTGTCTTTGTTTTCGGGAGCGGTCCACTTCCACCTGTATTATCTCTAATGACAGCGAATCAGAGCCTAATAAATATTTTAGCAGTACCTGCTTTAATAGAATAAAAAATACTTACTTTAAAAAGAGTTTGATTAGCCACTCTATTTTGTAGCTGACACGAAGGCACCATGAACTCTTGGTTGCTAACCATTGGATGGAAGTAGGCTGGGCGGCAGCCATCAATACCTGGCCTTCCTAATGTCAGACTGAAGACACCATCATTCCATTGGAAACTTTGACCTATAGAACGTTTTTTTTTGGATCAGCATAATATATGTAAATCAACCACCCTTTTTTCCCATTAGTCTTGTAAAAGGTGTTTATTGGTTATGTGATGGTAGCTATGAATACTAAAAACCTTTACATTGCTTGTGCATATTGTGAATGACCGCTAAAGAGCTTCACATTGATCTAGGTCAACTATACAGGGTGGAAGTGGATCGCTCCCGAAAACAAAGACAGGTAACCCTACTAGTCCTACTTGTAATTTTCACCACGCGAGGTCGTTGAGCTTTTAAACATATGATCGTGAGTTTTGAATAGATTGCGTCTTTTCTCATCTGAGTAAAGTTACGTATTTTTTATGGAATTGTCGTTACATGGCACTGTCCTAATACGATGGTATGTGAAAAAAGAACAGCATTTCACCACCCCCTATCTTACCCGTGGGTGATCGTAAGAGATGACTAAGGGATACAAAATACATATAACATCTATGCAAGAGAAGGAAAACTCGAAACAAAACCCTATACGAACTCGTCTGAGCAGCACGGTATAGTAGGTTAACGTCCCTCCCATTGCTGAGGAGGCCCGTGCCCAATAGTGGGACATATATGGGCTGTGATGATGATGAAACATCTAATCATCAGCTTCCGTCGTCTAATTTACTATAGGTCTTCTCAAGGGTGTGAAAATTATTGAAGCTACAAATTTCTTCTTCTTCAAGTTGTGTAGGTTATTTTTGACATCTGTTTCGATTTCTGTTTTAATACGTTTTTTATAAAGAAAATTTGATTGGAACTAAAAGTGTTTGAGTGGCGAACGAACTCCAAACTACGTTACCATTCATTGACGAATTTATCATCATAAATACTAGACTCTTATATTCAGTTTTTTACGTGTAAATATGGCCAAATTTTTTTTTTTTTTAATTGCTTATGGTGGCACAGCAGAACCCTTGGTAAATGTTATTACCCCTCCTGTACCTTTGTAATACCAATACAGCTAGGCTATTGCCTACCAACCCAAACTAAGCTAGAAACTTGAGTTGTCGGCTCTCTCGCTCACCGAACGAAGCGCAACAGCACATAGCCATTACTCAGACGTCGATCTTCTGTTAGAGTGTGGAGTGGAGACAGAAAACTGTCAACAGTGAGTTTCTACTATAATTATACTATAAGTTTTTTACAAATTATAATTTACCATTTAGTAGAAGATCTCTAGAAGATCAAACTGCATCCATATGCTTGCTGGATGAAAATCATATTTTATGAAATAACATAAGTTTCTTTCCGTGTGGTGACGGAGTTAGCATACTATTCACCACCCCATAACTTGCCCGTGGGTGATAGTACGATACGACTAAGGGATATAAAACGCATAATATATAACATCTATGCGAGAGAATGAAAACTCGAAACAAAACCCTATACCAAAACGTCTGACCAGCGCGGTATAGTAGGTTAGTTTCCCTCCCACTATGGAGGAGACCCGAGCGCAACAGTGGGACATATATGGGATGTGATGATGATGATGATAAGTTTCTTATCTCATACCAATAGAGTTATTTAAAAAAATATAGTCATCATGACTGAAAATGTAGGAGTTGACGTAGAAAAATACCGAGTATACCCCTCTCCATAGCACATTGAGCGACTTTGAGCCTTTTTATGAGGCCGACATTTAGAGACTACGTTTCAGTGCCGTAAGTCATCGCTGGTAACACACACTGGTTATAAACCTTTGTTTTCAGACACTGCGGAATATTAGACGAGAAGATCTTCCTAAGTTTCCTGAACGCTGCCCAGCCGAGTTGAATTCGTCTGCTGACCTCGTTCTCGACATTGGATCTACCCAATTGGACTGTTTGAAGCTGCTAGGACCAGAGCGGCCTAACTACAAGAACCATATTTTACAATATGGAGGGAATTAAAATTAAATCAAATTCAATTTAATCGATTTGAACATAAGCAGAAAATATACTTGTACTGCCATCTATTGTTAGGTGCTTGTAAACAATTTTAGGCCGCTGTGGTTTTCTTGATTAACATTTTTAGATTACGAAATTGCAATTAGGTTAAAAGTTGCAAAAATGCAAGTAGGCCACTCTGTTTCTAGCAGCTTCGTTTGTCCTAAGTAAACATAGTGATCGACAAATTCGAGAATTGCATTTCCAACGAGGACCGGTACAGAAACGACATGAGCATTAGATATAAGGACATGACTTTTGTCTTGTCAATGTTCATTTGCAGACATTTAATAAATATTTTGATACATTAATTTTTACGGTCGTAATCGTGCCAGATCCAGAATAAATATCCGGATGTCCTCGAATATTTTTTAATCAACTATTTTCTTAATTTAAACAAAATAATTGCTTTTAAAAATATCAAATACGTTTAAACGAATGTTTTTTCTTGACATATGTATGATAATATTATCCTATACGTGCAATGTGAGAAAAATACAATAATTTTTAGGTTTGAAAAGTTCTTGATTTTCATATATCGAGAGTAGAGCAAGACCTCAACGTTTCGCTTATGAGGCGTGTAATTGGTACATGTGTTTAAAATATTATCCTTCAAAAAGGTGAGTGAAGTTAGATCTTCTAAAAATCTAAGAACAACTAATTAATTTTGAATATTTCATCTCAGCTCATATATGCCCCACTATTGGGCTCGACCCTTCTTCATAATGGAAGGGAAATTGACCTAGTATACCACGCTGGTCAGACGTATAGGTATAGGGTTTTGTTTCAAGTTTTCCTTCTCTTTCATAGATGTTATATGTATTTTATTTACCTTAGTCGTGTCTTACGATCACCCACGGGTAAGATATGGGTTGGTGAATTGTATTCTTACAACACCACACGGATATTGAATATTTATTTCAGTAAAAAAATGCCTTTATTATGTTTTTTTTTCATTGCACCCACACATACGCAATTCTGTTTCCGTTACAAATTAATTTATACAGCTATTTCCATCTATGTTTCCGTTATGATACTTTCCGTTGAATCACTTGGTGTTAAGACGACGGCACTTGGTTTTATCAGCGTCTCAACAAAGTGGTCCTTTTCCTGGTGATATAAAAGGCATATTTTTTAATATTTTTTATCTAACAAAACTAAATTTACCTGCCACTCTCAGGTTGCCAGCAGTAGGAGTGAAGCTGAAATAATTATGAGAGTGTCTCCAGCTGTCGTTTTGTCTCAAAGAGTATACAACGAGCCCGTAGCTGACCACGTCAGGGATGTAAGCATACGCGTCCGAACAGTCACCGTCACGGATTTCTATCGTAATTGATGCTAAACCTGAAAAATAAACAATTATATATATATTTTTTGGAGTTTCATCATCATCATCATCATTACCGCCTATAAATGTCCCACTGTTGGGCTCGGGCCTCCTCCGTAATGGGAGGGAAATTAACCTACTATACCGCGCTGGTCAGACGTGTTGGTATAGGGTTTTGTTTCGAGTTTCCCTTCTCTCGCATAAATGTTATATGCGTTTTATATCCTTTAGTCGTCTCGTACGATCACCCACGGGTAAGATATCGGGTGGTGAATAGCATTCTTACTACGTTACCACACAGAAATTTTGGAGTTTGGATTTTTTGGAGTTTATGGCTTGGTTACTAAGTCCTTTAAGCCAAATTATTTTTTATAAACTGACATCATTTAAAGTTATCGTCCGTCAGTAAGTCAAATCGTCGCCTTCAACAGTGCCATGGCCACACTGTTAAAGGTATCTTTTGGGAATTTTAGTGGAAAACGTATGTAAAGCACTATTATATCATATTCACTACACCTCAGTACTTCCTGCGCGTCACATTACATAAAATGTCATCAAAATTATTTAATATAACACGTTTAAATACTAAGATATTGAATATGAGACCGAGACTAACCTACCTAGACCAGATCGGTCATGTACTGAAGGAAGGTGGAGTCAAGAGTCTCCGAAACCGGCGAGCGTGTATGAAGGGAATTATGAATGTTGAGGAAGCGAGTGAAGTATGCAGAGATAGAGTTCTCTGGCACTCTGTTCTCTCTGCCTACCCTGCAAGGGATATGGCGTGATGATATGTATGTATGTATGATATTGAATATAATACAAGAGCATGACATATCCTTTCCCGCTAAAACTTCAAACAATATATCTTTCTTATGGTGATAGAGTAAGAATACTATGATATCTTTGCTGGGAGAAGCTCAGGTGGGGTGGGGTGAAATATAATGATAAAGTTTTTTGGGAAAGAAAATAATTTTTCTCTTTCTTTCAAATTATGCACACACACATTATTCAGTAAAAATAAATAAAAACGTGTTAGAAAATTTGTCAGTTTTCATCCTCTAAGGGTATAAAATTGGGGAATAAATTTTCTTTTGATAAATTAGAACAAATAAGCATTACCATATGTGCTTTAACCTCTTCACACAGCTGAAACAGAACATAAAAAGATATATAGTTGGTTTTTTGACAGGCTATTGACTGAATACACCCCGCCAATTCTATCCGGGGCGAGGGAGGGTGGCGTATGGCGCCACAACCCACCGCATTCCATCCACTTAGTCATAAGGTCCGACGCTGATATCGATTCCTTGACATCCGTTTTCGGTCATTATTTTTTTCATTCAATTTTGGCGGCTGGCTCTGGTCTGGTCACAGACGTGGAACAACCTGCATAGTGCTCTCTCTCTGCAGCTGTCACATATGATTTCTAAGCCGACGAAATAATAATAGGTAATACAATATATCCCTTTTTTTTCCCTTCCAAGGTGGACCATGGATGTGGTCGCGCCCCGACAAATCGGTCCGGGGCGACAAGAAGAGGCGGCGCGCAACCCCATGGACCCACCCTGCAAGCACCTCTCTTAGCCGTGCGAGCGGGGCACCGGTACCCGATATTTGTCATCGGCGGCCCGCCCGACGGTTTACCCTTACGGGTTCCTCTCGTGTCGACGCCCCGACGGCGAAAGCTATCGCCCTCACGCGGTGGCCTCGCGTCGGGTGACCGGACAATTCCTCCGGTCCGATCACCCGAAGCCTCGGTTAGGGCGGCATCAGGCGCTGATAGTACAATACATCCCTCGGGGCGAATATATTGGATAGTTAACTTACCAGTCGGGGTGTTAGCAGCTGGCAGGTCTGAACTCTTCAATTGATATCTCATCATCATTTTATTTGTATTCAAGTCGTATACTACAATCGCTGGAGTTTGCAGATAAGTTACATTGTCTGAGAAATGTGAAAAGTTTTGTCATATCAATAATTTCGTGGACAAAAAATAAAAAACCCTATACAGAAACTTATTTAAATAAATCATTGCCAGATATTTTTTTATACCTATTTTGTAAATATTTTAATTTGTTATTCCGTAAATACCAACCCTTATATTGCTCTTGGATGTCGTATAAGATGACTAAGAGCTTTCTATCGACGTGCGCCAACATCTGATATCGTTTAGTCAACAATTACATTCACAAGTAGTGTTGATGCGGTCATGAAATTATTTAATTTAAAAAAAAGTTTAGTTTTAATTTTTCTTTTACTCACTAGGTATCTCCAGAGTTCCTGTATCAACGGCCCATAATCTGCCGCATTCGTCTGCCCTCGTTCTGTATACAGATATGACGGAACGTGATTCACGCATGCTTGGATATGGTGACAGTGATGGGGAACGGGTATTTTGATTTAAATCTATGTAATTAATTGTTGCTGGTATTCCTGGAAGAATAGAATATATTAATAACTATAAAATTGTAATTATTGTTGTTGTAATTGTTGAAAAGGGGTCTACGCGTAAATGTGAGCAAAACCAAAATAATGGTCTTTGAAAGAGACGAAGCCAGAACAGATGTAAGAGTAACAATAGGTAATAATATACTAGAGCAAGTGGATGAATTTGTATATCTTGGATGTGGATTTAGCCGAGATGGAAGGTACATCACTGATATAGAGCGAAGAGTGAATGCGGGAAATAGAGTGAACGGAGCGTTGGGGCAACTTCTCGGCAGCCACCACCTCAGCCAGAAGGCACGTGTAGCAATACATAACGCAGTGCTTGTCCCAACATTACTGTATGGAAGCGAGAGTTGGGTATGCAGAAAAGAGTATGAAAGTAAAATTAATGCGGTCGAAATGCGATCTCTGCGGAAAATCTGTGGAGTTAGGCCGACCGACCGCATTCGTAACGACGACGTAAGAGAGCGAGTAGGTATGAAAGAGAGTATTGGTGTAAAGCTGCGAAAGGGAATGCTCCGATGGTTCGGACATGTGGAAAGAATGCCGAACGAACGTCTGGTTAAGAAGATATACAAGGCGAAAGCGGAAGGATGTAGGTACCGAGGGAGACCGAGACTAACCTACCTAGACCAGATCGGTCATGTACTGAAGGAAGGTGGAGTCAAGAGTCTCCGAAAAAGGCGAGCGTGTATGAAGAGAATTATGAATGTTGAGGAAGCAAGTGAAGTATGCAGAGATAGAGTTCTCTGGCACTCTGTTCTCTCTGCCTACCCTGCAAGGGATATGGCTTGATGATATGTATGTACTTGCTTAGTTAGCTCTCAATAGGAGAGTAGGTAGCGGCAACTCTTATTTAAAACGTATAAATACCTCGCAATGATTTCTAAACGTGGTGATTGCGGCACTATTCCCTGCCCCATTTATAGGAGAGGCCTACGTTCAGTAGGGGACGGTGACGGCGAATGAAGATGATAATGATTAATGATATAAACGAAATAATCACTCACCGTATCTTCTTCTAGGTATTGTGATGAAAAGTCTTTCACCCACTCTTTCAACCCCCATTGGCACGTTATTGTATTGGATGAAAAAGCGACCAATTTCATCTGAAAATTATTTATTATTTAATAAACCGGTAGCGGCCACGCATACTACCAACTCTTACTTTGTTCGTGGATGTCGTAAAAGACGACTAAGAGTCTTATAACGACCTAGGCCAACTCCATCTGATGCCGTTTGGTCAACAATTACATTCCCAAGGAGGGTTGACGTCTGACAGGCGGCCGGTCATAAAACTATTGACAATAACTTTTACAATATGTACTACGAAAGAAGAGTACATATTGTATCGACCCCAAGTAATTGGGATAAGAGTAGGAGAATGATGATATTTTATTTAATAAATATAGCTAGCTGAACCAGCAGACATTTTTCTATGTTGGGCTCTCAAGCCTTCTCTGTAATAGAAGGGCAATTGACCTACTATACCACGCTGGTCGGATGTGTTGGTATAGAGTTTTGCTTCGAGTTTTCCTCTTTTTTAGATTGTGTTTATCATTTATTTATATACATAAATTACGCGTCACGTTGTTTGTCCGCGATGAACTCCTAAAGTACTTAACCGATTTCAATCAAATTTGCACAGCATGTGTAGTTTGATCCAACTTAAAAGATATGATAACTTTCATCTCAATTTAGTAGCAATATTATTTTATTGCAAATTATTTGTCTATTATTTGACAGTCACAATTATCTGTTATCTCCTAACGATTCTAACAGATGGCGGTATCTGTTGACTGGATTGAGTAAGTATTTAATAGATGGCGCTATGTTAAACGTACCAACGTTTCATACAAGCTACAATTTATTAGCATAACCACCACGTGTTACTAAGGTTACCTTAGCCACAACAACACGCGGCTGGGTCTGCTAGTTTATTTATATAAAATTCTGAAAGTGAGCTGAGAGAGGTAAGTTACATATTATTCGTCCCACACTTCACTTCAAAATATAATGAATAATCTTTACTATATTATTATTACTATAATATTATAAATGCGAAAGTAGCTCTGTCTGTCTGTCTGTTTATCGCTCTTTCACACCAAAACTACTGAACCGATCTAAATGAAATTTGATACACAGATAGTCCAGAATCTGATAAAGGATATAGGCTACTTTTTAATGCAAAAACCGGTTGTAAAGTGGGATGAAAAGTTGTAAGGAATTATCGTCATTTTTAAAGCCAGAAGCTTCAAACTTATTTTTAGGCTATTGATTAAATATAAATTAATTTGACATTAAACTTTCTTAAAAAATTTACCCTCAAGGGGTAAAATAGGGGATGAAAAAATTTAGGAAAGTAACCTTTTAGGCGGGCGAAGCCGCAGGCAGAAGCTAGTAAATAATAAAAATAATAAAATTGATTTATTTCTCACCATAACACTTTACAGTACATAAATAACAGTTACTCTAAATTTACAAATATGATTATGGATTGCTGGTGCTTGTGGTAGGTAAAAAGACTACCTGTAATACATGTCACCAGGAAATCCACGGGGACCATATAGAATTGAACTGGGTGTCAATAGGAGCATGTGTAAGCGCTTTTGTATGGTGAGTTTTAGAACTAATTGAGTGTATGTGGGAATGTATGCGTGTGTATCTGATATGAATGACTTTTAAAAGTCACTTTATTTCTTTTAATAGTCTTTCCGTGTAGTGACGGAGTAAGAATATAATTCACCACCCCAGTCTAGTCATAGTCTTACCCGTGATCCGCCTTCTGCGAGGCTGTTATCTCGCAGAAGGAGGCGTCGGAGCGAGTCCGGGAGGATTCCCTCCATGCGGACTCGATCCGCCACCGGCGCCTCGGGCGGCACAGGCGCGAATATCTGATGCCGCCCTAACCGAGGCTTCGGATGATCGGACCGGGGAATAGTCCGGTCACCCGACGTGAGGCCACCGCGTGAGTACGACGCCCCGCAGGCGAAAGCTGTCGGGGCGTCGAAATGAGAGGAACCCGCGAGGGTAAACCGCCGGGCGGGCCACCGATGACAAAGATCGGATACCGGTGGCCCGCTCGCACGGCGAAGAGAGGTGTTTGCAGGGTGGGTCTATGGGGTTGCGCGCTGCCTCTTCCGTTGCCCCGGACCGATTTGGCGGGACGCGGCCACGTCCATAGTCCACCGCAAAAAAAAAAAAAGGTCTTACCCGTGAGTTATCGTAAAAGACAACTAAGGGATATAAAACGCATTTGACATCTATGTGAGAGATGGAAATCTTACCTGTGTGGTAGCGGCTACGAATACTACCAATCCTTACTTTGCTCGTGGATGTTGTAAAAGACGACTAAGAGCCTTATAACGACCTGTGCCAACTCCAGCTGCTACCGTTTGGTCAACGATTACATTCCCAAGGAGGGTTGACGTCTGGCAGACGGCCGGTCATAAAACTATTACCAATAACTTTTACAATATGTACCTACTATGAAAGAAGAGTACATATTGTATCAACCCCAAGCAATTGGGATAAGAGTAGGAGAATGATGATGTGAGAGAAGGAAAACTCTAAACAAAACCCTATACCAACACGTCTTACCAGCGCGGTATAGTAGGTCAATTTCCCTCCCAAGTGGAGGCTCGAGCCCAACAGTGGGACATATATGAGCTGAGATGATGATGATGAAGCTCTTTTTATCGCAAGGATTTCTTAACGGCAGCCCTTAGCTTCACACAAAAAAAAAGAATTTACTTTAATTAGAAAACAAGACTCACCAATCGGATTAATGGCTGCCGGTGATTTTGTTGGCTCAATAGGATTCGCCTGCCACACTGGTTCTGAAATAATTCTTGTCTTAATAAATTACGAAATGCCTGAGGAAGCCTCGTTTCAAGGCTAAATATGTGTCGAACAAAAGTACAGAATAATGGAATGCTTTTTAAGATATATTCCAATTTTACTTCTACCAAAAAATTTACAACTATTGAGTTCAAGCACCTCGAGTTTTTTTGTAGTGAAACCTCTAATGCAACTTCCATCAAGGTTGCGTTAAACGTTTAACGCAATGGCACTCGAACGCATGCGCATTGTATACCTGTTACAGGCTAGCGAGCGACGAGTAGCGTTCAATATTCCAACGCAAGAGGGAGAGAGAAAGAAAGCTACACAAAGGTAGAAAGTAGGAGAGAGAAAGAGTGAGTCGGTTGATCCCAAGCACATGCGCGTGGTATTCTTGCTATGCAGCGAAGTAAACAGTGTGAGCGTCGTGAAATTAGCTGAAATACGTACTTGTTGTTCTATTTTAATTTTAAATATTCATTATTTACATAGGTTTAAGTTTTCATTTCTGTCGGCAGTCCTCATGACTGCTTTGTGTTTTTTTTTTACAATAAAAAGCAAATGGTTGTCTGTTAAGTCGGTTTAAGAACGATAATTTTACGTGATAGCGTCATAAGAAAACATTGATGAAAAATTGTGGAAACCATATTAACTTTTCACTTCAATTTATATACAATTGACAAAACAGTTCACGTCAAATTCTTAAAATGCAAGAACGCTTAGGCTTATCGTGCCTCTTTATCGCTTGTTCTGCGCTCTCGCTTGCACGCTTGACTCAGGCGTGACACTTTCGTGCGTGTAGTTACGTCAATAGTATTTTTTGTCAATCAATTTATTCTTAATTCTTACTAATATTATAAATGCGAAAGTTGCTCTGTCTGTCTGTCGCTCTTTCACGCCAAAACTACTGAACCGATCTAAATGAAATTTGGTACACAGATAGTCTAGAGCCTGATAACGGACATAGGCTAATTTTTAATACAAAAAAGGGTTGTAAAAGGGGATGAAAAGTTGTAAGGAATTATCGCCATTTTTAAAGTCAGAAGTTTGAAACTTATTTTTAGGCTATTGATTAGATATAAATAAATATGACATTAAAATTTCGTAAAAATTAATCTTAAGGGGGTAAAAGAAAAATAGAGGATGGAAAACTTTAGGAAAGTAACCTTTTATGCGGGCGAAGTCGCGGGCAGAAACTAGTTTTAAATAAATTGATAATTATTTTCCACTTATTAGTTTCATTATATACAAAAGCGTATTTTTTAGTTTAGACTAATTGAGTGTGGCGTATTCTTTTCCCGTGTGGCGACAGGAAAAGAATACCATTGTCATCACCCCTTGCTTGCCCGTGGGATTCGTAAATATCAGCTAAGGGTCTCACCCGGAAAGTGGGCAGCGGCTATCTCCCGGGAAACTTAATAACGTCCACCGCGATCGCCAATCCGCCTGCCAAGCGTGGCGATTATGGCATTATTCCTCTTCGTGGGGAGGCCTATGTCTAACATTGGACGTTAACGGGCTGATGAATGGAATTAATGGAATGAAATTGAGTACTGGTTCCTTATAGTTTAGAAATACTTACTATGGTTCCAATTATTGCCCCCGCCATCATCATCGTTGAAATACAAATTATCATCAACAGTATCCCTCTTTAATCGGCCACTTTCAATGATACCTTCATCCGCGAAACGATCCTCCAAAACTGAAATAAAATGAAGGAATTATTACTAATCTCCGTTTTTTCTAATTTATTTACGATCGTGGTAGTACCTACTTCTTTACCTATTTCATCACTGTGTCATACTATACCCATAATTTGCCTTTTTTACCCGACTGCAAAGGAGTGGTATTGTGTTTAACAGTCTATGTATGTATGTATGTATGTTTGTATGTTCCTTTGAAGCACTATATATTCCAAACGCCTGGGCCGATTTTTATGATTCGCACGTCAATCGATTCCTCTTAATCCGGCGAGTGTCACTAAAGATATGACGTTATTAAAAATTCAATATGGCGACTACTGGACGCCATATTGTGAAAATTAAAAAAATTAAAGACAACAAACTATATCGAGTGGGGTATCGTTAAATAGGTATTTAAAAATCATTATTAGTTTTCTCTCAACATTTTTCGATTTGACTGGCCGTTTAGGATCTATATCGATTTAAAGTTTCGTAACAACCTTTCTCACATATAGATTTTTTAGACAGTAGAAATTTACGATGAAAAGACGAAAAATTCATATAACTGGATGGACATATACTGAAGTATCTAGTAGGTATATTGTCCAATATACCATAGGTAGTCCTACCTAAAGTATCTAATATCTGACGCGGTCGCCCATCTCCAATTTCTAACGATTTAGTACTCAACTTCAGGCGAAAAACTATATATAGTTAGGTACTTACCTAATTATTAATAAATAAGATAACTATATCTACCTATGTATTTATAACTAAAAAGTATAAAATAAAAAAAATGATTAAAAAAATCAAAAAACCCGACTGCGTAAAAAGTCACCAAAACTACGTACCTACATAATAAATAAAAAAACTGAAAAGAAAAAAACAAGCACTTAGATGTCCGGTGGTCTAGAATTCCATAATATATTATTGAATAAATACTATTGCAGAAAATGAATATATTTTAATAATAGAACATGACAACTGAACAGTGGGGATCCATTGAAAAATTAGATTTACTGTCGAATAAAGGATGATGGGGATCCATTGAAAAATTAGATTTACTGTCGAATAAAGGATCCCGACTGTTCAGTTGTCATGTTCTATTATTAAAATATATTTCATTTTCTGCAATAGTATTTATTCAATAATATATTATGGAATTCTAGACCACCGGACATCTAAGTGCTTGTTTTTTTCTTTTCAGTTTTTTTATTTATTATGTAGGTACGTAGTTTTGGTGACTTTTTACGCAGTCGGGTTTTTTGATTTTTTTAATCATTTTTTTTTAAGCTATTGCATAGCTTTTATCGCGGGCTTTGAGCGCGGCGACCGAATCAAGAAATTCCGTAACGAAAATGAAACCTAAGATTGTATGTTTGAAAAGTAGCAGTTAATTTGGCACTGTCTATACGCACGCAGCGTGACTGAGTGGTCTAAGGCGTTGGTTTTAGACACCGCAGGCGTGGGATCGAATCTTACCGCCGTTACGCTCTTTTTGCAATTTATTTTTGCAAAATTCATTTATAATAATTTAATAATATTATAAATAAAACAGTTTAAAAACGTGTACTTTAAATGTTTTAATAAATTAGTACTTTTAATAACTAGGTGTAACTTGAATTAATATAAAAAAAAAATACTGCATAAATAAAAAATAAATAAATAATTATAATTGCATAAGTTGATAAAAAATGCTATGCAATAGCTTTTTTTTTTTTGTTGGCGGGCTATTGTGTGGTCACGCCTCGCTAATCCGACCGGGGCGACAGAAGAAGAGGCACACGACCCCATAGACCCGCCCTACATGTACCACGCCGTGCGAGCGGGCCACCGGAACCCATAATTTGCCTAAAGTAGTTTTTACTTTTTTGTTTTTTTTTTATGATGGCAAACGAGCAAGCAGCACACCTGATGGTAAGTGTCACTGCTGCCCATAGACCTGTGCTATACCAAGGGTATAACTAGGCCGCTGCCTACCATTACAATCCCCAAACCCATTCATTTGGGCTTCCGACTTAAAAAAATCTTATGTAAAGTCTTATGTAATGTCTAAAAATCTGTGGAGTTAGGCTGACCGACCGCATTCGTGACGACGACGTAAGAGAGCGAGTAGGTATGAAAGAGAGTATTGGTGTAAAGATGCGAAAGGGAATGCTCCGATGGTTCGGACATGTGGAAAGAATGCCGAACGAACGTCTGGTTAAGAAGATATACAATGCGAAAGTGGAAGGATATAGGTACCGAGGGAGACCGAGACTGACCTACCTAGACCAGATCAGTCAGGTACTGAAGGCTGGTGGAGTCAAGAGTCTCCGAAACCGGCGAGTGTGTATGAAGAGAATTATGAATGTTGAGGAAGCGAGTGAAGTATGCAGAGATAGACTTCTCTGGCACTCTGTTCTCTCTGCCTACCCTGCAAGGGATATGGCGTGATGATATGTATGTATGTGTAAAGTCTAGCTATTGGTCAACCTTTTTTTTTATATGGTCTGGCCACACTCCGTTCGTACTTTCCACGGTGAAGGAGAAGCAATGCACGACAACATTTCATTGCTATTGAGAGATAATTCTCCTCATAATCAATTGGGCTAATCACCGGTACCAATCCACCGACATAAGCGACGCGCTTGGCAGTTTGCTCTCCGAAAACAAAGTTCAGGGATGTCTAACTAACCCCTGATCAACCTGAATATTATTTCTAATATTACTAGCGTACCCAACAGAGCTTGTGCTGTAACAAAAGTGTGTGTGTACTTAATTAAGTACACGCCTTAAAAGTTACACTTCTTTGGGGTAACAAGATAAAAATCTTTTTAAAAATTTTATCTTTCGCGTTATTCTACGTTTGTAGAAAAAACGACACTAACAATAGAAAAAAAAAAGGTATTTAATACATTGAAAGTTTTATTATAACGCATTGTCTAGTTAAAAAACTAAAATGTTGACTATCACTAAGTTTAGGGTTTTTCGTGACGGTGTGCGCGCGCGCATCGTAAAAATTTATTCTCATCATTTTTCCCTAAGCGCCAACGAGAAGGGACGAGCCAAGAAGTATAACTCTTCAAAAATAATTTAAAAAAAAATATGCAAAATAAAGGCTTTAATGAAAATAAAACAATAGAAATATGTACAGCGAAAAGTTTTTCAAGAAAACGTGGTCACGACGCCATTCGGATTTAATTGTATTTTCAAAACCTAGAATGGTTTACATATATACATACAGAATAACATCCAAATCTGCTCTGTAGCAGCGGCGACGAATACTACCAACCTTAATTTGCTGGTGGATGTCGTAAAAGACAACTAAGAGCCTTATAACGACTTGGGCCAACTCCAACTGATGCCGTCGGGTCAACGATTGCATTCCCAAGTAGTGTTGACGTCAGGCAGGCGGCCGGTCATAAAACTATTGCCAGTAACTTTTGCAATATGTACCTACTATGGAAGCAGAGTACACATTACGTCGACCCCAATTGGCCACTTGGTACCACCGTCGTCGTTTTACCACCGTACCACTCGACACCGTAGCAGGGTTAATTCATTTTACCTGGAAGCGATACGGTCCTCGACTGTACGTTTTCAGCGATCATTTCTCCCACGCACGTGCAAGATCTGGAATGAACTACCTGCTGCTGTGTTTCCCGAGCGCTATGATATGTCCTTCTTCAAGCGAGGTTTAAGAAGAGCACTTTCTTCAAGGTAGGCTGCGCCCCTAGTGTTGCTAAGATCCATGTGCAGCAGTATCACTTACCATCAGGTATGCTGCTTGCTCGTTTGCCACCATAGGCAATAAAAAAAAGTGTGTGTGTCAGCTCCGACGCACGACTGGAGTTTACTACTTAATCAAAACAGGCGCAAAAAAAGCTTATTTGACTAAAAATAATATATATATATATATATATATATATATATATATATATACACACCGTGGAATCTAATTGGCTGTTTTCCCGAAACGTATATACTCAGTTAATGATATAGAACCATAATATAGCATTTATTCAATAAAATAAAAACATAAATTCTAGTCATTTGTAATCTCGGACGTTTCCTTAAAATATCATTTTTGCATAACTGTAACATGTTTTGTCTAATAATTTTGTTATATCTACGGTCGTTTGAGAGCATCGACCGTAGCTATCAAACCTACGGTCAATGCTCTTACCTTGGTTACCTAATTTCTTTAATTACTTTAAAACCATGCCTCCATTTTCTCAAGAATTTCTTCTTTTAATCGAGCAGAATGTCGGCGACACCTACCTCTAGCCTGAGCACGTGTAAGCACTCAAAACTGCCTGTGGGTTAGTAGGCGTTATGTGGCTGATAAAATTATTGCTGTTGTAGGCACAGGCGGATTTATAATGCCACATCTGCGTAACGAATCCAGGTGTTCTGGCTGAGCGTACAGGCATCTAGCCTTCGCCAAGTTGTCTCCAGCAATCGCATAAAAACGAACCATGTCTAACCACTCTACGTCAGAATACTGGTAATGACTTGTCATTTTTTCGCACTTACTAGCACTCGCGTTCGGGATTTGTTGTAAACATATGATATACGTCTAAGCCGTTTGGAAAAAAATTGCAAACTGACCTATTAAAACATAGACCAAGGTCGCGCGGCTCGGGCGCATCAAAAGCAAGGGTTGCGTGCGGGACGCGGGCGGGCTACGAGCTACAATGCCTAAATATTTTTTTTACCTATTATTGCGATTTAATTCGAATGCTATGTCGTAGGCATGTTGGGAACAATACCGTTGCATATCAGACTTAAACTTAAGAACGTCTATTTATCAGACGTTTTTTTTTCAATTTATTATGTTTTTAGTTATGTGGGGATATTAAGAATGATTAACTGAGTACATACGTTTCAGGAAAACAGCCAATTAGATTCCACGGTGTATATATATATTTACATTTATTAAAACTGTTCAGTGAAGTATTATCTTACGTCAGAAAGTGAAAGGTTGCGCAGAATAGGTTGCGCACCAAAAACGTAACGAGGTCATTCGATCACTAGATTTTACTCCTCAAATTTTTTCTCATAGGTACCGGGCGCCTTATATGAAAATCGATTCTTAAGGAGTAAATGCCAAAAAATAATAATAATTGGGATAAGAGCAGGAGAATGATGAATATCATCCACATCCGACCAGGCGTTTAGGAGTTAGGTGATAAACACGCAAAAAAGAATTATATAACGATTATGAGTTGACGGAAGTATTTAAACAGTTTGTGTAAATCTCTGACTATTTATTTATAGAATTATTATGTTCGTGAACTTTGAGACTTAATCATTAATCGTTGATGTAAGATATCTATATAGGTATCTTCGTAGTATATCGTAAAATAACTTCCTTATATTTCAAATTTTATTTAAATATTGTTTTCTTTTTAAAAGATTTATGTAAAGATGTATTACTTGGGGTCGATACAATATGTATTCTTTCATATTAGGTGTACAACTTTGCTTTCGCCGTTTTTTTTCGAAATTCGAGATTTTATTGTAAAAAACTGGTTATACATTTATGATTGATATGATTGATTGATGAAAGTATTGTCCATCGCTGATCACTACTTCCTCCCATCTTTCGGGCAGCGTACGAATCCTGCGTTGAAAAAACTGGTCATTTTTTGAGCGATCCACGAATCGATTCAATTTTTTACTTCTTCATAATACTGGAAGTGCTGGTCAGCCGGGGCGTGTGCCATTGATCGAAACAAGTGATAGTCCGAGGAAGCAACGTCTGGAGAATACGGCGGGTGGGGTAGGACTTCCTATTTCAACGTCTCCAAGTATGTCTTGACCACTTTCCCAACATGGAGCATTGTCATGCTGTAAAATCACTTTATCATGTATCTCGTTGTATTAGGCCGTTTGTCTTTCAATGATCTGTTAAAATGCATTAATTGCATTCAATAACGATCGCCTGTGATTGTTTCAGTCGGTTTTAACAACTCATAATACACTACGCCGAGCTGGTCCCACCAAATACTGAGCATGACCTTGGAACCGTGAATATATTCGGTTTGGTCGTCGACGTGAAGCATATCCCATGCTTTTCTGCGCTTCAGATTATCGTAATGAAACCATTTTTCGTCCCCAGTCACAATGCGATGCAGAAATCCCTTCCGCCCTTGCCTTATAAGCAGTTGTACACAAGCAAACAAACGCTGTTCAACATCTCTCGGCTTCAACTCGTACGGCACCCAACTCCTGGTTTCTGAATCATTCCCATGACTTTCAGGCGTTTTGAAATGGCTTGTTGCGTCACTCCCAATGATCCTGCCAATTCTTGTTGGGGTTTCTTCATATTAAAGCAGAAAATAAAACCGCACGCAAATGACGAGAATTTGGCTCGTAAAGCTGGCATAATAACTTTATGATGCAGACACAAATCGATTAATACTTCGATGGCGTTATGTTTACAAATAACGAAGCTTATTGTATGACATCTACGATCTATTTATTCCGACTACCACTCACCGCTACAGCCATCTATTGCAAAACGGCGGTAGCAAAGTTGTACACCTAATAGTACATATTGCAAAAGTTATTGGCAATAGTTTTATGACCGGCCGCTTGTCTGACGTCAACACTCCTTGTGAATGTAATCGTTGACCAAACGGCATCAGAAGGAGTTGGCCGAGGTCGTTATAAAGCTCTTAGTCATCTTTTACGATATCCACGAGTAAAGTAAGTGTTGGTAGTATTCGTAGCCGTTACCATACGGCAGATCTACATCAACAACTATTAAAAAAAAAATGGTTTTGTTATTTAATTAAATATATTTTGATGTATAGCAATGCGAAGAGAAGGAAAACTCAAAACTAAACCAACACGTCTGACCAGCGTGGTATAGTAGGGTAATTTCCCTCCCATTATGGAGGAGGCCCTAGCCCAACAGTGGGACGTATATGGGCTGTGATGATGATGATGATGATAATGTATAGCAATAAAATCGTCTCTTTTTAATTAGAATTATAATTATCATAGAATTGGAACAAGTCATGACTAGACCAACCGACTATCTAAGCTTCCCTCCTATCTTGCAAACTGGTTTCGCCCTTGGTGAATTTCCCTCATATTATGAAGGAGGTTCAAGCCAGCCTTGAGACTTATAAGAACGGAAATGAATGAATGAATGACTATGATGATAAAACAGATGGCGAAAGTCATTTTTAGTAGGGCAGTAGGTACTTTTAGTAGGAAGTAGTATAGTGGTAGGACCTCGCTATTGACAGTCTCTGTCTACAGCCGCGGACCGATCCATCCGGGTTAGTACCACACTCTCGAAGAAGATCGACGTCTGAGTAATGACAATGTGCTATTGCACTTCGTTCGGTGAGCGAGAGAGCCGGAAGTGTGGGTTTGGGGTTTATATTGGTAGGCTGCGGCGTAGCTACACTCTTGGTATTGCCAGGGGCGGCTTTACCTATAGTGCAGAGGGTGTGGTGCACCTGGGCGCTGGGTGTTAGGGGGCGCCGATAGCCGCTCAGGAAATATAGAACCTCCACTGTAACGCTTCGCAAGAAGCGTGCACACCGAACACAACGAGTGCCTAACTATCTATAAACGTAGTGGGTGCGTTATTTGACAGGTTTGGGTAGGTTGCTTTGTCGCCATGCTCTCTGTAACTTCAAAATCCGATCGTGTTTACCTGGTTTCGTGTCAAAACAACTAAGCATGCGACATTCCAGCGAGGTTCGGAGTTTAGTCGAACGTGTTGTAAATATTAACCTATTCCATTTTGTTCAAGTATTTTGATACAAGAGGGCGCCAGGTTATTGATTGCACCTGGGCGCTACATGTGCTAGAGCCGCCCCTGGGTATTGCAAAGGTCCATGGGTGGCAATGACACTTAACATCAGGTGTGCTGCTTGTACGTTTGCCACCATAAGCAATAAAAGAAAGAAAAAGGAATGTCCATTATTAATTCATTCGCAAATTGAAAGTTGTGCTAATTACTGTATTCTTCCTATCACATGAAGTAATTCAAGTGTTTGATAATTACATAAATACTAAAAGATTTAGATTAAAATTGTTTTTAAAATTCACAACTAGGTATATATAAAAGTATTCCATTCATCCATCAGCCTGTAGACTTCCACAGCTGGATATATGTCTCCCAAGGAGTATGCCACTCTGAACGGTCCTGTGCCATATGCATCCAACGGTTTCCGGACGATTTCAAGCTTCTCAGAAGAATTACTGCTTATTTCTCTGTCGTTCCTTTTGTCTGTTTTAACTAAGGTTCCGTGAAAGTGAAAAGTAGTAATAAATTGCAATTTTAACCTACATTTAGTATACACCACTGATATAGAGCGAAGAGTGAATGCGGGAAATAGAGTGAACGGAGCGTTGGGGCAACTTCTCGGCAGCCACCACCTCAGCCAGAAGGCACGTGTAGCAATACATAACGCAGTGCTTGTCCCAACATTACTGTATGGAAGTGAGAGTTGTGTATGCAGAAAAGAGTATGAAAGTAAAATTAATGCGGTCAAATGCGATCTCTTCGGAAAATCTGTGGAGTTAGGTTGACCGACCGCATTCGTAATGACGACGTAAGAGAGCGAGTAGGTATGAAAGAGAGTATTGGTGTAAAGAGCGAACGAACGTCTGGTTAAGAAGATATACAATGCGAAAGTGGAAGGATGTAGGTACCGAGGGAGACCGAGACTAACCTACCTAGACCAGATCGGTCAGGTACTGAAGGAAGGTGGAGTCAAGAGTCTCCGAAACCGGCGAGCGTGTATGAAGAGAATTATGAATGTTGAGGAAGCGAGTGAAGTATGCAGAGATAGAGTTCTGGCACTCTGTTCTCTCTGCCTACCCTGCAAGGGATATGGCGTGATGATATGTATGTATGTATGTATTTAGAACACAACTTGTAAGTCAAGTCTGGAGTAGTATACTATATGGCCCTTGTAGCATATCGAGAAAATTTCTGTGCGTTTAGTCGGTTCTGCCCTGGGGGGGCACAGTTAAAACATTACTTATTTTTACTGATCGTCGCGCCGCCTACAGATTGTTTGTACAAACATAGCTGCCATTTTGTTATAATTGTCAAAAGTTTGACAACTGAGAATTGTTATCTTTTTGTTCCTAGCGTATGTACTTATTGTCAATAATCTATTTTCGGTTATTGATGTTCTTTCTGGAAATTATCTCAATTTTCATTATTAAGTTTATACTATTGCCGTTTCGTTAACAGCTGATATGTTATTTTTATATTTCAGGGTAGGTTTCATAGTAAAGAAAAATCCTATATAATTACATACACACAATATATAGATACGTAGGTACATATGTATATTACTTCAACTTTAGTTCACCGCCTTAGCTCTAGGTAGACTGCACTTTCCATACATGCATATTTTACCATCGAGTTGCCACTCTTTTTCAGTTAATATAATTTTACTCTTTGGTTCTGCCATATCAACTGTAGTAACCAGTCTTAAACCTCAGATATAGGCCCTTTTAAGTTATTATACCGCTGCGCTTATCGTATCTGTACACCCCTTTTCTTATTGGCTGACCAGTCAGTTTTGCCTCCTTTCTGATGCCTTCCGTTTCTTCATAGACAATTCTATGAGAAAGTGGAATCGTTTTCCAATTCCTCCTCTATAACTTTTCTAATTTTTGTTACGGATCCTAAGACACTTGGAATCATCTCTCGCGGTTCTCTAAAGGTAAAAATTTGGTATCATAAATAGAGAAATATTCTCTTGGCTTACAAGTGTTTTAAAAGTAAGCATATGGTGTGATAAATCCCAAAAAAAAATTCTTAACCCATAGATAAGTCAAGTTACTGCACAGTAAATGACTGCACAGATAGCGTAATGCTTAAGATACCGACCTTGCATGCCAGTGCCGTAGATTCGATTCCTACGCAGCCAATATTTTGTGCGGTACACAAAGTGTTGTTCTGAGTCTGGATGTAATTTGTCTGCGTTAATTATATGTTTGTAAAGTTCCCCGCAATACAAGGATTATTTCCTTAGTGCTGGGTATGTCTTTTTAAAGAAAAAGAAATAGACTTACCCATAGTCCCTTCAATATCATAAGTGATTTGTTTCCAAGCGTATACCTCGTTGAATTTACCGACTCTGCGTACATTCTGTGATGTTGATGAAGCAATCACCAGGATATATAAATGGCAGAAGAGTAGAATCTTCATATTGGCTGGAATAAAAAAAAAATGTTCATAATCATCGGTAAATAGTTTCTGAGTTTAGCGATGTCATATATACAAATACAGTTTACAGATATCAATAGCTTTAAGAGTTATTATTTCGTGGTTCATAGTGGCATCATACTGGGCTAATACTTACTAAAGACAATAGACAATTTTATAGAAAAGAAATCAATAAAAAAACTTTTCCGTGTGGTGGCGGAGTAAGAATACAATTCACCACCCCATATCTTACCCGTGGGTGATCGTAAGGGACGACTAAGGGATATAAAACGCATATAATATCTATGCAAGAGATGGAAATCTCTAAACAAAACCCTATACCAACACGTCTGAACAGCGAGGTATAGTAGGTCAATTTTCCTTCCATTATGGAGGAGGCATAAGCCCAACAGTAGGACATATATGGGCTGAGATGAAGAGACCGCACAAGGTCAGTTGGGCCTTGTAATGCATAAAATTGTAAAAACTAAAATCCTATTTTTGCATCTACATAAAATAGTTTATAGTAAAAAATAGTTTGTGTGATACGAGGTGAAGGTGACCTTGTATTAACATAAGTATAACTACAGAACTAGTGGTTTATTAAGCACATATTAAGTATATATTCGTTTTTATATGCATCACAGTAAAGTTCACGTTCTTTTTGGCCGCACCGCAGTCAAAATACGGACGAGGTGATTTGGACCTAGTTTCGCATTTACCATGTTAGAGCAATCGTATTAGAGCAGTCACGCTCCCCTAATGCCCAACTGAATTCATATCATCATCATTCTCCTACTCCTATCCCAATTACTTGTGGTCGATACAATATGTACTCTTCTTTCATAATTCATATTGTAAAAGTTATTGGGAATAGTTTTATGACCGGCCGCCTGCGAGACGTCATCTCTTCTTGTGAATGTAATTGTTGACCAAACGGCATCAGATGGTGTTGGCCCAGGTCGTTATAAGGCTCTTAGACGTCTTTTACGACATCCGCGAGCAAAGTAAGGGTTGTTTTTTTTATTGCTTATGGTGATAGACGAGAAAACAGCACACCTGATGGTAAGTGTCACTGCTGCCCATGGACCTTTGCTATACCAAGACTATAGCTAGGCTGCCTACCAATATAAATCACAAATCCACCCAGTTGGGCTTCCGGCTCTCTCGCTCACCGAACGAAGCGCAATACCACTTTGCCATTACTCAGACGTCGATCTTCTGCTCAGTGTGGTACTGCCCCGGACGGACCGGCCCGCGGCTGGAGACAGAGAACTGTCAACAGCGGGGTCTTACCACTATCAGAAGTAGTATTTGAAGCCACTAACTACCACACAGCTCTCAGCCCAACTGAATTCATATATACTTATATTTCTAAATTATCTACGGGAAATGAAGGCATTCTTACTCTGTTTTTAAACGGATTTTAAGAATATTTCATATATTTTATGTAACATACATACATAGCTTCCCCCTGTTCCAATTTCTCACTATTTATACTACTACATATCATCACGCCATATCCCTCACAGGGTAGGCAGAGAGAACAGAGTGCCAGAGAACTCTATCCTTACATATTTCACTCGCTTCCTCAACATTCATAATTCTCTTCATACACGCTCGCCGGTTTCGGAGACTCTTGACTCCACCTTCCTTCGGTACGTAACCAATATGGTCTAGTTAGGTTAGTCTCGGTCTCACCCGGTACCTACATTCCTCCAATTTCGCATTGTATATCTTCTTAACCAGACGTTCGTTCGGCATTCTTTCCACATGTCCGAACCATCGGAGCATTCCCTTTCGCATCTTTACACCAATACTTTCTTTCATACCTACTCGCTCTCTTACGTCGTCGTTACAATTATTTTTGTCTTACATTTACTTTCAAAAGCTTCATGCATAGTAGTTACCATCGCCTGCAAGTCTTCAGCCGACGATGCAAGTAATACCTGATCATCGGCATAAAGAAGACATTTGATAAGTAACTCATTCATTCTTAAACCACAATCATTATTTTTTAAATTATTTCTTATCATTATTTAAACAAAAAGCGTAGTTTTTTATTTTGTTTATATTGTTGTATGAATTCTTAAAACTATTAAATAAGACAAAAAAAAGGCGTATTATGCTTGGAAAATTCCAAAACGTATGAAGGAAGTAAATAATTAATGATAGCAGAGATTAAGTAATGGTTGTAATAAAAAAAACTCCCGCGTTGAATGTCGTAATTTCGATTTTCAGGAAAAAATATTATTTTTTTATAGTGTTAGGACCATGCTGTTGACAGTTCTCTGTCTGCAGACGCGGACCGGTCCGTCCGGGATAGTACCACACTGAGCAGAAGACCGACGTCTGAGTAATGGCAATGTGCTATTGCGCTTCGTTCGGTAAGCGAGTGTGCCGGAAGCCCAACTGGGTGGGTTTGGGGATTTTATTGGTAGGCAGCGGCCTAAGTATTACAAAGGTCCATAGGCGGCAGTGACACTTACCATCGGGTGTGCTGTTTGCTCGTTTGCCACCATTTAATAAGCAGTCGAAAAAAAATATTATATTAAATTTTTCAGCATTTGAAATGTATGTTTAGTTCTGTAAACATATTTCATCATCATCATTTCAGCTCATATATGTATGTCCCAAGGTTGGGCTCGAGCTACCCGCGAGGGTAAACCGCCGGGCGGGCCACCGAAGTTAAAATCGAGTACCGGTGGTCCGCTCGCACGGCGAAGAGAGAAGGTTTTACGGTGGGTCTATGGGGTCACGCGCCGCCTTTCCGTCACCCCGGACCGATTCAGCGGGGCGAGACGCACCCATAGCCCACCAATAAAAAAAAAAAAAAAAAAAAAAAAAAAAGGTTGGGCTCTAGCTTCCTCCATAATGGGCGAAAAAATTACCTACTACAAACGACGGGTTGTTATATATCTTTTTTGACACGTCTGATCAGCGTCTGACTAGGTCAATTGTCCTCCCATTACGGAGGAGGCTGGAACCCAACAGTGGGACATATTTTATTTTATTTATTTGGGGAAAACAAACAGATACACATTCTTATTACTAAATAACAGAGTTGCATAAATAAGATAAATGTGTAGCTCACTACGTAATCCACATATTATTATAAACTACTAGCTTCTGCCCGCGGCTTCGCCCGCGTAAAAGGTTACTTTCCTAAAGTTTTTGATCCCCTATTTTTATTTTTGACCGTCGGTAATACAGTGCAACGGTATTACAATACTCAGGGTTGGCACTTCATGCCACCGAAGACAAAGATCGGGTACCGGTGGTCCGCTCGCACGGCGAAGAGAGAGGATTTTACGGTGGGTCTATGGGGTCACGCGCCGCCTTCTCCGTCACCCCGGACCGATTTGGCGGGGCGAGACGCACCCATAGCCCACCAAAAAAAAAAAAAAAAAAAAAAAGGGTTGGCACTTCATTACTGGACTGCTAGATGGCGTTGAAGAAGCTAGATTTTGAGATTATTTGACAAACAAATTTTTTTTATTTTTCATATAAAAATTTTGATTTTTTTTTAATAAAAAGTATCCTATGTTACTTTTAATACCTCCAAGAATATGTGTACAATGTTTCATGATGATCCGTTGAGTAGTTTTAGCGTGAAAGCGTAACAAATAAACTTACATTCACATTTATATATTAGTAGGGAAGGGATGTTATTGCTGACTTGTCGAGTACAAGTAAAACTGACAATTTCTTTTTTAGTTTGAATTATGTTTAAGTTTTTCTATTACAGCTTTTCTAAAACTAATAACAGACATTGTAAATATATCCAAATCAATAAAATATATGAGCTGTGACAAAGAAGGTTGACCAGCGGCATCAAATCCTTTATGCGGATGGATGAATACTTCTCTAATAAATACAAATAAATACTTACTATTATAATTTTTAAATTAACACTTTTAAATGTAACACAAAAATTAACACTTTTATTTTCTTTTTCTTTTTTCAATAAATTTTTTGGACACTTTTATTAAGACTTTTTATCTTTTATTTTATATATGATATTGTTATAAGAATATATTTTTTTTAACCGTTATAACGAATCATTTATTAAATTTAATGATAGCAGATACGACCAGCTTTTGTAATAAACATTAGCGTTATGTTTTTTTTTAAATCCCGTTAGTAAGGTGACCCCTAGATTTGTGTTATAGTGATGTTCGTAATACTATGTTGAGTTATTGATAGAATGTAATTTTGTTTCATCATCATCAGAGCCCATATATATCCCACTGTTAGGCTCTGGCCTCCTCCGTAATGGGAGGGAAATTAACCTACTATACCACGCTGGTCAGACGTGTTGGTATAGGGTTTTGTTTCAAGTTTTCTTTCTCTTGCCTATGCAAGATAGATGTTATATGCGTTTGTTAGATTAATAATAGAAGAAATGTATAGGTATATAACATTTAAAAAGGTAATAAGATTCTATTTTACGTCGATTTAAAAAATAATGATGAATTACGATATGATTTGTGTTATTAGGGTGAAAAGTGGATTAAAATGAAATAATATTCGCTGATTTGATATCAAAGTTGTGGGTTGTCGGTTGTTTGTGCAGTTTGTGGGTATTTAAGGAGCGATAGCGCGGTAAAACAGTCAGTTGCTGTTGGCTTTCGTACTGTTAACATCTAAGGTTGTATTTTTGTATCATTATGTAGTTGTGCATTTCATGGTAATACTTTTGCTTATTTTCATTGAATAGTATAATGATAAATTGATATGTAAATTAAATGTATTGTAATAAGGTTGTTTGCTTTACTATCTTATTTATCTGTGTATTATGATAAATTGATATGTTAAATTAAATGTATTGTAATAAGGTTGTTTGCTTTACTATCTTATTTATCTGTGTATTATGATAAATTGATATGTTAAATTAAATGTATTGTAATAAGGTTGTTTGCTTACTATCTTATTTATCTGATATGATAATAACCTGATACCTATTACAGATAATATTGAGTATTAATAATACATATATCTAAATATAATACCTATATATATACAAAAAATATAATATATACAAAATTAATTTAACATCAGAAGTGGGATACACTACCTTAATTACTAATACACCTAATATCCGAGTTTCAGAATAGATCCCGCTGTCTTAGAAGTTCTCCAGGCAATCTAAGATGCTGTATCCGGCAATCATCATGCTGATGATGACATAGCAAATGCAGCCTTCGACCTAGCGAAAAGTGATGAGGGCCGTGATGCAGAAGGCTGAGGTCTCAACATCGAGGAACTGTCTTAAAGTATTGGGATGGCGCAGTATCGGTACCGTCGCAGGAGCTGGTAAGGCATTAAAGGGCTTCGCTCTGGTATATTTAGTCATAAAGACCATCTGAATGTCGACTTGGGTCACATTTTTGTACAGAACTCGTTGAGTTATTTTCCAAAAGAAAAAGTACAATAAATGGGACTCGAGTCTGATCGCGAGAGATTATGTTTTACATTAGGTATTTAGTGTCTAGACCTTCGCTATTGATTTTCGATCCTAGCTTACAAACTGAATTATATGACGTTACTAGTGATATTAGATATTTATTTTATTGCTAAAATTTAATAATTTTAGGGTGCCTATTTCAGTAAAAGAACAACACCTTTAAGTTGAAACATAGTTCATACGATCTAGAAACTTTAGCCATTTACAATGCTGTGAAACACATTACAGTTTATTTACTAGGAACTAACTTAAAATTATAACTGAATGTATGTATCAAATCAACCATGAATAAAATAACCCATTTAGCTCGCAGGTGGCTAAATATGCAGTTTGAAATTACTTTTTACATTTTACTAAAGGGACAATATATAAGCTATTTCGATTTCCTCGGTCGAAATCCTATTGAACTGCCTATAGCTATGCTTAATACTGTAAATTTAATAGATGACACCCAATCTCGGTTAGAATTTTCACATAGAGAACAAACGTGAGAATAGACTCAAAGCAATGTGTAGGTAGTTCGTAGTAATTTGCTATATTACAAGATTAATCCAAATAGACATATAAAGTTAAATATTGCAAAGTATATTACGCCTATTTCACGAAAGAAATTGTCATATTGGTTTTGAGAATAACTAGCTAGTTTAAAAAAATATATATATATAGGTATGTAGCTGAATACATTTGTTAGTTTTATAAACTTATATATTGCCACAATATGATAATTATCATAAATTAAATGTTTAATAGTTATAACTCACCATAAACAATATAAAATTTTACACATAGAATCATTTTCTTATATGTGCTGGCAATTAATTTGTATTAAAAATGCGGGCCAAAATTTAATAACTGATCCTGTAGTAGATATATATAAATTTCTGTAATAACGATGACTTATTGGGCGTAAGACACCCTGGTCCTCCCGTGACTATGATCACTGTAAAGTGTTCGAAACGTCAAGGAATTAATTTTAGTAGTAGTCAAATCATGTTATTTTTTTGTTTGATGAACTACGTGTAGAACATTACTTAATTTCCATTGTACCCTCAGAAGTAAGGGGCAAGTAGAATGTTACGTATTTATTGTGACTATTGCTTAATACTATATGCTAGACAGTCAGATTGGCCGAACATTTTATGGAAAATCCAACAATCTATTAACAGGAACATACAGAAGGTTTTACTATTTACGCTTACTTATTGGTGTAATTTGTCGCAAACGAAATACGATACTTAATTAAATTAGACACTGCTTGAGACATAGCTAAACTATATATTATACAAATAGCGGCATATTTAAAAAAAAAAAAAAACGTTTTGACACTGTTCGTCGAATATGAAGTATATGTCTCACAGAATCATAGGTGTAAGGATAACTTAGCATCAAAATTTAAAGGCCCTTATGAAATTTCTTCTAACCTCCCTAATGATTGCTACAAATTGCAAGGAAAATGTAGCTTACGAATTATTATAAGTGTATAGTTGCTAATTTGTTTGTGGGTGGATTGTGATTGTTTAATAAATAAATTGTTTCCGCTGGCCGGTCATTTGCTTGGTGCAAGTCTATCCCACAAGCAGCGGGTGGAGGGGACTTGACACGTCTAGGCATTTGGCAAACAAAAATATATAAATTTTGTTTCCGCTGGTCGGTCTTTTGTTTGGTGCAAGTCTATCCCACAAGCAGCGGGTGGAGGGGGCTTGACATGTCTATGCAATTGGCAAACAAAAATATATAAATTTTGAAAAATCATGATTTGCAATATGTTGTTTCTGCTGGTCGGTCTTTTGCTTGGTGCAAGTTTATCCCACAAGCAGCGGGTGGAGGGGGCTTGACACGTCTAGGCAATTGGCAAACAAACATATGTAAGTTTTGAGCAGTCACTGTTTGCAAATATGTTAGCAATGATACAATAGTGTACTTCGAGAGCGAAGTACTTGTCAGTATGGCCGTGTTAGATTAATAATAGAAGAAATGTATAGGTATATAACATTTAAAAAGGTAATAAGATTCTATTTTACGTCGATTTAAAAAATAATGATGAATTACGATATGATTTGTGTTATTAGGGTGAAAAGTGGATTAAAATGAAATAATATTCGCTGATTTGATATCAAAGTTGTGGGTTGTCGGTTGTTTGTGCAGTTTGTGGGTATTTAAGGAGCGATAGCGCGGTAAAACAGTCAGTTGCTGTTGGCTTTCGTACTGTTAACATCTAAGGTTGTATTTTTGTATCATTATGTAGTTGTGCATTTCATGGTAATACTTTTGCTTATTTTCATTGAATAGTATTATGATAAATTGATATGTAAATTAAATGTATTGTAATAAGGTTGTTTGCTTTACTATCTTATTTATCTGTGTATTATGATAAATTGATATGTTAAATTAAATGTATTGTAATAAGGTTGTTTGCTTACTATCTTATTTATCTGATATGATAATAACCTGATACCTATTACAGATAATATTGAGTATTAATAATACATATATCTAAATATAATACCTATATATATATACAAAAAATATAATATATACAAAATTAATTTAACACGTTTTATATCCGTTAGTCGTCTTTTACGATCACTTACGGGCAAGATAGAGGATGGTGAATTGTATTCTTTCTCCGTCACCACATGGATAAACTTAAACTTGTTTATGAGTGAAAAATGATTGCCATACGGGGGACTTGGACAAAGAATCGTTCCAGTCTTCTTACCAACTAGATTAAGGTAGGCTGATGTCATTATTCTCTTGCTCTTATCCCAATTACTTGTGGTCTCGTACATATTGCTATTATTGTCAATAGTTGTTATGACCGGCCGCCTGTCAGACGTCAACACTACTTGTGAATGTAATTGTTGACCAAACGGCATCAGATGGAGTTGGTACAGGTCGATAACGACATCCACAAACAAAGTAAGTGTCGGTAGTATTCGTAACGGCAGGTAGTGCTGTGGTCTGATGTATGACAAATAAATTGTCATTTGTACGATCGTCTTTGCGCAATCTATCGAAAATAAAGTTTACAAATTGTTTCGATTTAATACTCTTTGTAGTTAGAATTGTATTAAACTATGACACGTCTCTGTTATCCAAATTACTGTACTAATGTTTACAAGCGAGCGAATCTTTTTTTTGCTCGTAAATAAATTTGAATATTAAATGCTAATTCTCAGTAAGTTATATGAATAGATTAGTTAAAATTTGTTATCTTGCTGTGACCTTGTTTGCCTGTGAACTCAAGATCGATTATGATTCATCGAATAAAAATTTAGAGTTTTATTTATATGAATGCTATCATTTTTGATGGGCTAAGAATATAATAAATTATATTCTTAGCCCGTCTAGTATACATCATCCTCATTCTTCTACTCTTATCCCAATTACTTGGGGTCAATACAATATGTACTCTTCTTTCATAGTACGTATTATAAAAGTTATTGGCAATAGTTTTATGACCAGCCGCCTGCCAGACGTTAACCCTTCTTGGGAATGTAATTGTTGACTAAACGGCATCAGATTGAGTAGGCCCAGGTCGTTATAAGGCTCTTAGTCGGCTTTTACGACATCCACGAGCAAAGTAAGGGTTGGTAGTATACGTAGCCGCCTCCTTCAGGCGAATCTGAACCGCTGCGCCGGGGCTCAGGACCTGTTACTGCAGTCCATGGCGGAGTGGGAAACAAACCTGGTGGTGGCCTGCGAACCATATTTTGTTCCTCCCTCATCCAATTGGGTGGGGGATCTGAATAATGATGTTGCTGTCCTGACTAGAGGGAGTATCGGCCCTCCCCTCTCCATTCTTGAGAGGAGTAATGGTTTCGTTGTGGCGGGGTGGCGGGACTTCGTCGTTATTGGTCTCTATTTTTCTCCCAACCGCGGCCTAGCGGAGTTTGAACTTTTCTTGGACTCCGTCGGTGCCGCGGCCCGTCGCCAATCACCGAGGAGAATTGTAGTCCTCGGTGATTTCAACGCGAAGTCTCGCGCTTGGGGGAACCCGGCCACGAACGCGAAGGGAAGGGCTGTTGAAGAGTGGTCCAATCTCTCCGACCTGTCCCTCCTCAATAGAGGGACAGTCCACACTTGCGTGCGACACAACGGAGGGTCCGTGGTGGATCTTTCTTTCGCCACCCCTGGTGTCGCTCGCGAGGCGAGTGGTTAGAGAGTTGAGGAAGAGGTGGAGACCCTCTCAGATCACCGTTATATACGGTTCGAGGTCTCCGCCTCCCCGGGACCACTACGGCCCCGGCGTGGAAGAAGAGGTGGGCTCCCCAAATGGGCCATTGGTCAATTTGATCTAGAAATGGCTCGGGAGTCCACCATAGTGCAACGCTGGGGTTCAGCGGGACAGCACACCACAGGAATAAATGGGCTTGTGGGCCAACTAAGGACCGCACTGCAAGAGGTATGCGATGCGGTGATGCCGAGGGCCCATCGGAGGCCACCGCGACGTCAAGTTTATTGGTGGTCGCCAGAAATTTCGGCTCTTCGGGTGGCCTGCAACCGATCGCGTCGCGTCTACGTCCGTTGCCGACAGCGAGGCGACCGGGATGATGTCCTTGAGGGTCAGCTGCGGATGGAATATAAGAGAAGAAAGAAAACTCTGCAGCTGGCCATCAGCCAGGCGAAGGAGAGGGCCCGCGAGGAGCTTCTTGTGGGCCTCGACAGGGATCCATGGGGGGGCCCATATCAGAGAGCACGAAATAAACTCCGTGGCTGCGGCGCCCCCATCATCGAGACACTGGACTCGAATCTCATGTCGAGGCTAATGGGGGAACTGTTCCCGCGTTCTGTAGGACACGTTCCCCCCAGAATGGCTCCTCGGTCGGCAGTGGAGGCGGAGACACCTATCCTTCCTATCACTGCCGATGAATTAGGAGTGGCCCTCTCCCGACTTCGTGGGAAGAGGAAGGCGCCTGGCCCGGATGGTGTCCCGGGTCTCGTGCTCGGCATCGCCGCAGAATACTGGAAGGAGAAGCTCCGGGAGCTGCACAATGAATGTCTGAGTTCCGGGCAGTTCCCGGAGGAATGGAAGAGTGGCAGACTCTGTTTGCTGCAGAAGGAGGGTCGCCCGGTCGACTCACCCTCTGCGTACAGGCCCCTGGTGCTGCTGGACGAGACGGCGAAATTGCTTGAGAAGGTGCTCGTGGATCGTCTCGTCCAGCATCTCGAGGTTGTTGGGTCGGGACTGTCAGATAAACAGTACGGATTCAGATGCGGCCGGTCAACAATTGGCGCACTGGCCGCCCTAAAGACCCTGGCTACTGAAGCGGTGGCCAGGAAAGGAGTGTTACTGGCAGTCTCGCTCGACATTAAGAATGCCTTCAATAGTCTCCCACACGAGACATTGAAGGAGGCACTTCGATATCATGGAGTGCCTCTGTACCTCCGGAGGCTGTTGGAGGCATACCTTGAGGGAAGGCACGTGCTCTGGGAGGGGGACGACGGGCGCGTACGTTACCACAGGGTGGAATGCGGCGTTCCACAGGGCTCGGTCCTCGGTCCGACCCTGTGGAACGTTGGGTTCGACTGGCTTTTACGGAGCCAGCTCCTTCCCGGGATGGGAGTTATTTGTTATGCAGATGACACTCTTATCACGATGGAGAGGGCTGACTTCCGGGAGGCCGCCCGACTGGCAGAGGTTGGTGTAGCGCTCGTCGTGGACCGGATAGGCAAGTTGGGTCTCAGAGTCTCTCTCGAGAAGACGGAGGCCCTCCTATTCTATGGCCGGTGCCAAGGTCTCCCCCGAGGAGCACAGATCAGGGTGTCTGGAGTTGCCGTGCCGGTGCAGACCCGGATGAAGTACCTGGGTCTGCACCTAGATAGTAAATGGAGCTTCGGGCCGCACTTTGCCCATTTAGTCCCCAGGCTCGTCGGAGCAGCTGCGGCGCTGGGTAGGCTTCTGCCAAATACTGGTGGTCCCGGATCGTCCTGCCGACGTCTATATGCGGGTATTTTGCGGTCCATGGCATTGTACGATGCCCCAATTTGGTCGGAGTCTCTCACCGCCCCTAATAAGGCTTTGCTGCGTAAAGCACAAAGAACCATGGCGGTGAGGACTATAAGGGGCTACCGAACGGTATCCTGGACTGCAGCCACATTGCTGGCAGGTGATCCACCCTGGCTGCTCCAGGCTAGGGCACAGGCGGAGGTCTACCGATTTTGCGCTGCGGCGCGGGAAAGCGGCGAGCATATTACCGTGGGGGAATTGATTAGGGTAAGAGAAGCGGCTCAAGCGGCAATTATACGGCGGTGGAGGGAGGAATTAGAGTCCCCTGTAGCAGGGCGGGGGACCGTTGAGGCAATTGCGCCCCACCTCCACCGCTGGATGAAGAGAAGGCACGGCAACTTGTCCTTCAGGATGACGCAGGTACTTACCGGACACGGGGTCTTCGGTAAGTACCTGCACAGAATCGGACGGGAAGAGGCCCCTGGGTGCCATGAGTGTGGCGCGCTAACTGATGATGCGCGTCACACCTTAGAGGTATGTCCCGCCTGGGGGCCTCAGCGCCACGACCTGTCGGCGGTGATAGAAATAGACCTGTCGTTGTTGACCATCATATCTAAGATGCTTGACAGCGACAGGTGCTGGTCGTCGATGGCCTCCTTCTGTGAGGAGGTCATCTCTTCGAAGGAGGCCGCGGAGCGGATACGTGAGGCATTTGCTTCTGCAGACTCACTCCGTAGGCGGCGGCCAGGAAGGCGGAGGCGCCGTTACGCGCATCTCCTCCCGCCGCCTTGACTGTCGACTGGACGTGGCCAGATGGCCTAGCGTTGGGGTGTCGGGGATAGAATGTCAATAGACGATTTCTCCGGCATCCCGTAAAAGCGCAGAAGGGACCGCTGTGGTTTTAGTGGGTATTTCGGTCGAACCAGCTGACCGGCGAGTCCCACACACCCCCTCGTCTGTCACCGGCGAGGGCTAGTGCGCAAATGCATTTCCACAGCGTGAACAAAAAAAAAAAAAAAGTATACGTAGCCGCTACCATACAGCTATATATACATACTATGAATACAAAAATATAATTTAACAGATACAAGTTATAGAAGTATTATTACCGTATGTTCGAATACCTAATAAATATATTCATACCTATATATAATTAAATAAGTATAAAACTATAAACATACATATACAAATAAAGAGATATAAAACTAAATACACATACTACATACATACACATATATACATATACATACACACACAAACACATACACACACATATACATATATATATATATATATATATATATATATATATATATATATATATATATATATATATATATATATATATAAATACATATACACACACATATACATACATGCATATATATACATGCAAATAAAATATATAAACCAAAGATGAGATAATCACAGGTGAGTTGACTCCGCTAAAAGGTCTGAATATAAACGTTTGACCCTAGCTTTGAAAATGTCACGATTAACGGCCATTTTGATGTCTAGAGGTAGCGTATTTCAGAGAAGTACAGCCTGGACAACAAAGGAGGAATGCACCAGACTGGAGGAATGAGAAGGAGAAAGAGAGAAAAGAAGATTTACTGGCTGTTAAAGAATAATTGGAATATACTCAATATTGTTACGAGACGGTTATTGTTGGCATATTAATTGGTAATAATTTTTGCACGTCACAGATGCCGCACACAGATGACAGATGGCGGCACTTGTTCTTATAGAAGAAAATACGTTTGTACATTGTTTTGAAAGCAGTAACCCGATCACGAGTTAGTTATGAGAGCAGACATCTTATCTCCCAGGTCGGTATATATCTTAGCTAAAACGCGATCTATGTAGACACAAGAAATATAAAATAGCAGTAAAGTCATCATCATTCTCCTACTCTTATCCCACTTACTTGGGGTTGATACAGTATATACTCTTATTTCATAGTACATATTGTAAAAGTTTTTGGCAATAGTTTTGTGACTAGCCGCCTGCCAGACGTCAACCCTCCTTGGGAATGTAATTGTTGACCAATCGGCATCAGATGGAGTTGGCCCAGGTTGTTTTAAGGCTCTTAGTCGTCTTTTACGACATCCATGAGCAAAGTAAAGGCTGGTAGTATTCTTAGGCGCTACCACACAGCATATGGCAGTAAAGTATGAATATTAATTTATCGATATTGATAAAGACAGAATAAATTATGCTTATTAATTAATCGATAAAGAGTTATCGATCTAGTTACATGCTTACCGTCCTAGAGATCGCCTTGCCTAGTAGTATGAATGAGGTTATCATTTATTAATGTTTTCAAAATATTTGTGCTACTATTATATACGCAAAAATTATCATATATCTATACTAGATATAGACGCGGCTGCACTTCCTTATAATAACTTATCATCTCAGCCTATATATGTCCCACCGCTGGGCTTGGGCCTCCTCCGTAATGGGAGGGAAATTAACCTACTATACCGCCCTGGTCAGACGTGTTGGTATAGGGTTTTGTTTCGAGTTTTCTTTCTCTCGCATGGATGTTATATGCGTTTTATATCCCTTAGTCGTCTCGTACAATCACCCACGGGTAATATATGGGGTGGTGAATTGTATTCTTGCTCCATCACCACACGGAAAGAAAGAAAGAAAAAAATTGTTGTTTGTAGAGTTAACCAACAAATCTAAATGGGTGATGAGATCTAAATGAATAACAAATTCTATAGATAATTCTAAAATTTATTTATTTGAAGAACATATAGATAATATTCGTAAGCAGCAAAAAAAAAAAAAATGCAAATTCTAAAACAATTTCCTGCTTATTTTTATGGTTCCGTACACCCAAAGATAATTCTGAAGTTCAAATTACTAATATTTAGCATTTAATATGCTTGATTATTTATAAAAACCCGATTACGAACAAAAAATGATTGTAACAAGTAGGATTCGAACCCGATGTGGGTTCGGATCCGATTGGAAATCCGTTCCAATCGTGCTGCTACACTTACACCACCGTGAACTATTGTAGGACATTCAATTCTGGTATCGTATTATATTTCCGTCTTTAAGGAGACGTGTGCCATCTACCCGACATTGTTTACATATTGCAAAATGTAAATTTAAAGTTTAAAACTATTTCATGCTCATTTTTAGGGTTCCGTAACTAAAGGGACCCTACTAAGACTCCGCTGTTTATCTATCTGTCACCAGGTTGTACCTCATGAACCGTGATAGTTAGACAATTGAAATTTTCACAGATGATGTATTTCTGTTGCCGCTATAATAACAAATACTATAAAACAGAATAACATAAAGCTGTTCACACTTAAGGGGTCAATAAAAAAAAAACACCAATTTAAGAGAATTCCACCCAAAAAATAATTTTTTTTTTGCTCGTTTTTTTTCGATATTGATAACAGCAACAGATAGATGCTTGTAGTATTTACGAAATAATTAGTTATATATTCATATTTTTAAAAATAAATTATTAAATTAAAATAAAACTAATATTGAATGGGGGGGCTCTCATACAACAAATGTGATGTTTTTGTTCCATATTAATTACGGCAACAAGTAGAGTAATAGTAGAATTCGAAGACGCTTGAAATATTCACAGAATTAGTTATTTTTTTTTTTTTTTTTTTATTGGAACTAATCCCACCACACATTCCCACCATTGTAACTCCTGTAAGCCAGGATCCACAATGGTCACTATAAATGACACCAAGGTTTGACCCTCAGGCAGTCCCGGGATATGATTTTAATTGTCTTGGGACCCGCAACAAATTTAATTAGAAAAGGTTAAAGAGGAGGAGTTGGAAAGAGTGATTCCACTTCCCTCCTAGGCAAAGCGGGAGACAGGAAAACAAAATGACTAGTCAGCCAATAATTAAAGAGGTGTACGGCTACGACAAGCGCAGCCGTATGGCACCAAGGATACGGAAGAGCTTAACGGGGCCTATATGTGAGCGTTAAGATTGATTGCTACAGTAGGTATGGCAGAAACGCATGAATGCACGGAAATTTTCTCGAGTTGCCACAAGGTCCGTATAGTATACTACTCCACAGGTGACTTGCAAACTGTTTAACATAAGGTTACGCTCGTTTCGCCAGAGATCGCCCTCCCAGAGAATGTGATGTGCTCATTGTTCATACTCATGGTCAGGTGTGGAACATTGACATAGTGGTGAAGGTACGAGTTTAAAAGAAAATAATTTACTTTTAAAGTTGCCATGTCCAGTTTAAAAATTGGGCCACAAAATGGTCAACCTCTAGCCACACTTTTTCCAGGCGCTGTCGGATGCATGGAAAAAATTGATAAAGATGACGGCCTTGTTGTGTGTGTTTAGTTATATATATATAATGTGACTAGACGTCCCGTTTTGAACGGGACTCTCCCTTTTTATAATAACGTGTCCCAGTGTCCCCGAAATAAACTCATGAATACAAAATTGTCCCGTTTTCGGAAATCGCACAAAAATTTGAGAAGTCAAACCGGCCAAAGAGTCGCAAGCAGTGTACGAGAGCGTCGTCGGTCGACGCGAAGATAGGTGAGAGTACTCGAGACTTCGCCCGCGCTTTGTTGACTATTTGTTTGACAGATTTTTCGTTCTCTCATTTCTCGCTATTTGTTTTGTTAAGAGTATTTTCTATGAGGAACAAGTTGTGGACATACGAGAAAATCCAATTACAAATTTCAGTTCTCAAGGCCATATTGATAATTAAGGTGAATATAAAAACAACCTGTCAAGTTTCATTCTTATTTAAAATCTTCACTAGCAATTTTAAAGCTAATTTGTTCAAATATAAGTACAATTAAACATTTTGGGTATATTTTTAAAATGTCCCGTTTTGAGTCAAAGAATAAATGGTCATGTTACTAATATATTCACTTTATAAATGAATGTGCTGTATGGTAGCGGCTAAGAATGCTACCAACCCTTACTTTGCTCGGGGATTTCATAAAAGACAATTAAGAGCCTTATAACGACCTGGGCCAACTTCATCTGATGCCGTATGGTCAACAATTACATTCCCAAGGAGGATTGACGACTGGCAGGCGGCCGGTCATAAAACTATTGCCAATAACTTTTACAATATGTACTATGAAAGAAGAGTACATATTGTATCGATCCCAAGTAATTGGGATAAGAGTAGGAGAATGATGATGACCATGATTCACTTTAAAAATAAAAAATAAATTAAAATAAAACAAATATCATCATCATTTCAGCTCATATATGTCCCACTGTTGGGCTCGAGCCTCCTCTATAATGGTAGGGAAATTGACCCACACTGGTCAGACGTGTTGGTATAGGGTTTTGTTTCGAGTTTTTCTTCTCTTGCATAGATGTTATATGCATTTTTTGTCCCTCAGTCGTCTCTTATGATCACCCACGGGTAAGATAGGGTGGTGAATTGTATACTTACTCCGTCACCACATGGAAGACAAATATATAAATAAATGGTGCTACCATACAACAAAAAATATTTTTTGCGGGTTTTATAGATAATGGTACGGAACCTTTCGTCCACGAGTCCAACTCGTACTTGGCCGGTTTTTACATAATATATATAATATTTGCTATTTAAATATATGACTTTATATTCGCTTAGTTCAATTATTTACAATAACCAATTTAGGATCTATTGAACATCGCCATTTGAATTTGCTAGTTTTTATCAACAAATCAATTAGGTTTTTACAAGAATAGAACTGTTGTGGGTAGAGAAATATACATGTAAAATATATAATATAATCTAGGCCCAAGAGTTTCGAATATAAATTGCGCGGACAGGTATTTTACTTGCACATTTCGCAACCCACAATAGTTCTCTTCTTGTAAAAAAAAACCCCAAGAGTTTCACTTCGAAAGAAATTCAAAGAAGTAAATATTCTGACTGATGTCATTATCACCAACTTGCTCTTATCCTAATTTATTTTGGGGTCGACACAATATGTCTTCTCCTTCCATACAACTCTATCAGACGTGATCTCTGTAGTCACTCCTTGTCTATCCATGTCATGTTTCACGCAGTCTATCCATCTTTTATTTGGTCTTCCCTTACCTCTAAAGCCTTCAACATATTCATGCTTAAAACTTTCCTCACAACATTACTTTCATCCCGTCTCATCACATGTCCATACCATGGTATTGGCATTGTGGTATCTACAAGAGTAGACGAAGGTTATATGATCTTTATGATCAAAAATCTTATAACCATAATCCAGTGTTTTTGGAATATGTAAAAAAATATACAAAAATATTCAAACGTGCCTGTTCCTCTGCTAAAGCAATTCATCTGAAAAATAAAATTAAACAATCTATAGTTCATCTAATCTAAGAAGTGCATTTTGAGGTTTTGCATTTTTTAATACACAATAAATAACCTAGGTCAAACGTATACACATAATTGTAAACACTAAATCTGAAATTTTAAACAACTATTAAGTTATTTACATAATTAACATTGCGGGTGACTTTCTTGTACAATAATCTAATGTTGAAACTCGTAAAACTAATTTAAAATAAAAATTACATGGTAAATAGTAATTGTTAATGACGACCTAACAATGTCACGTCATCACGTTCTATACAGTAGTGCTTGACAACTTCCAATTCACGAATATCCAAACAATCGGTAAAAATATTAGAATAATACAATTAATCGAATAGAGATTTTGACAGAGATGTACATTTCGACACTGTGATTGATGAGGAAATAATTATTAATGTTCGCGACGCTGATAATTCAAGTAATAGTAGTAATTCTTAGTAAATAGCCATTTTCAAATCCAGTTTTTGTTTTTAATTAACCTAATGCTACTAAATATGATGAATAGATTCTATGCTGAAATAATTAAATTTGTTTAGTACTAATTTAGCAGTTAATTTATTCATCACCTTTTTGAAAAATAAAAAATAAACCGATTATTAATTATAAAGAATCAATATCGATTTCTCAGTAAAATCGGATATTTTCGATAGCGATTATTTGGTTCACATACCTAGACAACTTACTCAGACAGCTGTCAAAGTGCACTTCTTAGATTAGACAGACTATAGTGACGTAATTAAAATGACTTGGAATTTGATAAACAGTGAAACTGGTAGGCATGCTGTACGGAAGAAGGACTTCAATTTAATAATAGGTGATAAAAATATATGTGGAAACAGTGAAGTAGCAAGCGAATTTGAAAATTATTTCACTAATGTACCTTTATTAACAACTACATCGCTGATGTCGTCTCCTATTTTAGCTGAATCACTCCTGAAACAGTATATTTCAAAATGCGACATATCCTTTAAATTTTCAGATGTCAGTAAGAATGATATCACAAACTCTTTTAAAAATCTTAATGTTAAGTAGACGGCAGATCTGTGGGGCTTGTCTGTAAAGACAGTTAGTTCTATAATTGATATTATTGCCCCCCTATGATGAATTTGTATATCTTGGATGTGGATTTAGCCGAGATGGACGGTACACCACTGATATAGAGCGAAGAGTGAATGCGGGAAATAGAGTGAACGGAGCGTTGGGGCAACTTCTCGGCAGCCACCATCTCAGCCAGAAGGCACGCGTAGCAATACATAACGCAGTGCTTGTCCCAACATTACTGTATGGAAGCGAGAGTTGGGTATGCAGAAAAGAGTATGAAAGTAAAATTAATGCGGTCGAAATGCGATCTCTTCGGAAAATCTGTGGAGTTAGGCTGACCGACTGCATTCGTAACGACGACGTAAGAGAGCGAGTAGGTATGAAAGAGAGTATTGGTGTAAAGATGCGAAAGGGAATGCTCCGATGGTTCGGACATGTGGAAAGAATGCCGAACGAACGTCTGGTTAAGAAGATATACAATGCGAAAGTGGAAGGATGTAGGTACCGAGGGAGACCGAGACTAACCTACCTAGACCAGATCGGTCAGGTACTGAAAGAAGGTGGAGTCAAGAGTCTCCGAAACCGGCGAGCGTGTATGAAGAGAATTATGAATGTTGAGGAAGCGAGTGAAGTATGCAGAGATAGAGTTCTCTGGCACTCTGTTCTCTCTGCCTACCCTGCAAGGGATATGGCGTGATGATATGTATGTATGTATGTATTGCCCCCCTATCTGGCATCTGTATTTAATGGTTGTGTTGCTTGGGGCGTATTTCCTGATCTCATGAAAATTAGTAGAGTGATTCCTTTATTTAAAGCGGGTAGTATGTCAGATCTCAATAATTATCGACCGATTTCCATACTGCCTACACTTAGTAAAGTTTTTGAAAAACTGATGCTTAATCAAATGTCAAATCATTTTAAGAGATATAATATATTTCACAAAAATAAATTTGGTTTCACTAAGAATTGCTCTACTACTGATACGGGTGTGGAATTATTAAAAAATATCTTTAGAGCTCGGGAGGAATCGCATGATGCTTTGGATATATTTTGCGATTTATCCAAAGCGTTTGATTGCGTACACCACGAAACTCTCATCAAGAAATTATATTGGGATCAGAAATAAGGCTCTCGAACTTTTAACATCATATTTAGGCAACAGAATTCAGAGGGTCGATGTTAATGGTGTACGATCACCTGGTTCTGTTGCAAGAATGGGCGTTCCACAAGGATCCATTCTGGGGCCATTTCTATTCCTTGTATATATTAATGACTTACCTAATAAGGTATATAATAATATAGGAGATAACCAAAACATAGTGTTGTTCGCAGATGATACCTCTTTATTGTTCAAAATTAAAAGACAAATGCTTAATTATGACGATGTGAACAATGCTCTGCCAAATGTTGTTCATTGGTTCAGTACAAATAACTTGGTTCTTAATGAAAAGAAAACCAAATGTATTCAATTTACCACACCTAATGTGAGACTAGTGGAAACCAATGTTCAAATGAATGGTGTGGCCCTAGAAATTGTGGAGTCCACTACATTCTTAGGTATTTCTATTGATGCTAAACTCCATTGGGGCCCTCATATTGAGAAATTATCAAGTAGGCTAAGCTCAGCGGCGTAGGCGGTAAAAAGAATTCGAATGTTAACCGATATTGAAACGGCTAGAATTGTTTATTTCGCTTACTTCCACAGTCTTATGTCTTATGGCATACTACTTTGGGGATGCTCTGCAGATTTGAATAATATCTTTGTTCTCCAAAAACGGGCTGTCCGCGCGATTTATAATTTAGGCCCAAGAGCGTCACTGCGTGAAAAATTTAGAGAAATAAACATTCTAACTGTTGTATCAGAATTTATATTTGAAAACATATTATATGTAAAAAAAAATATTGATAAATTTGATAAATATAGTGACATTCATCACGTGAATACTAGGAATAAGGATAATCTAGTTATACATCATAAAATATAAAAAAATAGTAGGTCTTTCATGGGGCAATGTATAACGCTTTTACAATAAATTACCTAAAGATATCCGAGATATGCCCATAAATAAGTTTAAAAAGGCTATCAAAAATAGACTTTGCAAAAAAGGATATTACAACATTTCGGATTATCTGAATGATAATACGGAATGGTTATGAGTAGCTCCTCTCTCAGCAATTACTTTATATAATTTTAACTTCTACATTGCTTTGGTGCTGATCCTCACTGTCGTCTGAACTCTGTATATTTTTCATTGTCACAAATTGTACAGTGTAGCGTGTTTTGCCTAACGAGTTATTTATTTATTGATTTGATTGAGCTCTCTGATTATAATTTATAGATCTTGGTGTGGTCATGCTCACTAAAAAGGTCTCTGTCTGCGGTAGCTACGTGAGCGGGTCTCTCCCCTCCCTCGAATGTGGTTGAGGGGCGTGATGGCTGCTTTAGTAGTTAACTCGTGATCGGGTGCCGCTTGTGGAATCTGGTCCAACCATTTCTGTTCTTTTTTGTTATTTTTTTGTTAATTTTGTATTTAACTTTTAAAAAATAAATATTTACTCGAAGGGCATCTCACTGGAGCTAATAGGGACAAACATGTATCCAATAATATTTAAGAAAATATGTAATTTCAAAAAAAAAATGACGAGCCCGCTGAGTTTCTTGCCGGATCTTCTCAGTTTGTGGCGGCTTTCCGATCCGGTGGTAGATTAATTTAAAAAATATGTAATATTGACAATATGTAAGTGCCCTTTTAGGGCTTATGCATAATAAATGATTTGATTTGATTTGATTTGACATGTCAATCATTCACTCCTTAACTTTTTCGTCACTGGCGCAACTTTCAAACTTGCTCTTAAATGTTCATTTCTTATTTTATTCATTTATAATATTCTGACTGTTGTATCACAATATAAATACGAAAATTTAATATATATGTAATAATAATGGATGTCGAGGAAGCAAGTGAAGTATGCAAGGATACAGTTCTCTGGCACTCTGTTCTCTCTGCCTACCCTGCAAGGGATATGGCGTGATGATATGTATGTTACATCTTCTCCGCGGTACGTCCAATCTAAATTATCAACTCAAAATCGTCTCAATCGTCAACTTCGTCTCAATCGATATCCAGGCCCAAATGAAGTATTTGAGCCTGGTACTCGACGGGCACTGGTGCTTATGGTAGCATTACTGCAGACTTGCTCCCCGGCTGCGCGGCACAGCGTGCGCCCTCTTGGGGCTTATGCCCAATGTGGGCGAACCCTGTATTGTAAGTCAACGGCTATGCGCGGGGATGATCTACTTAATGGCGTTGTACGGCGCACCCGTGTGATTGAGGTCTCCGACCGTCCCTCTCAGACCGTCCACGTCGGGGCTCCCTTGTGGCGACCACAGATAGTTACGGTGGTCAGGGCAATTCGCGGTTACCGCACGGCGGCGACCGAAGCGGCGTGTGCATTAACCGGAACACTCCCGTGGGACCTGGAGGTGGAGATGCTCGCTGATCTATATCGGTGGGTATCAGCAATACGTGACGAAGGAGGCGTCGTTTAGCCTAGCGAAACAGCTGCCTGGCGTGAGGACGTCCGCCGGGACCTCATTGCCTGCAGTGTGGTTGCAGCGAGGACAATGCCCAGCTTACGCTCGAAGTCGTCTTGCAGAAGGAGGCGGTGGGGCAGGTCTGTGAGGAACTCTTCTATGACGACACGCTCTGCTGTCGGTGCATCGGGCGGCGCAGGCGCGAGTACTTCCGCCTGACGTCGCCCTAGCCAAGGCATCGGGTGACTGGACCTGGGATTAATCTGGTCGCCCGGAGTGAAGCCACCGCGTGAGGCCGACTGCTGAAAGCTGTCGGGGCGTCGACGTGAGAGGATACCCACGAGAATAAATCGTTGGGTGGGCCACCGAAGAAAAAGACCGGGTTCCGGTGGTCCACTCGCATGGCGTCGATAGGCACGTTGTTTGGCGAATCTACGGGTTCGCGCGCCGCTTCTTCCGTCGCCCCGGATGGATTAGCGGGTTGTAACCACACCGTAGCCTACCGCCTAAAAAAAAAAGAAGCAGAAAAAAAGTTAATTGATATCTATAGTTACAGATAGTTTAAAATAATTCTGTTGTGTCGTATTTAGATATTAGTATCTACATCAAAAATTCTACTAATAATCACATTCATTCATCTCAGCTTATAATATGTCCCACTGTTGGGCTTGAGTCTAGACATGTGTAAGTAATGCGAGTGATGCATCACACGTAATATTACCCAACCGCGTACTGTCATATTACACATTGAGCGACTAAACATGACATGACATTAAACATCACACATCACATTAAACATGACGCCGAACACTCGTGTACTGTTCTGTATTTCTGCAATGTTCGGTAATTTGGTAATGGTTATCTATCTCTCAAACGCACCGTGTGTCTTTTCGGGAGAGTGAGAGGGATAGAACGACTGGACCGCGCTGCGCCTGCGGTCGATAAATATTTATTTTGAGCTCTATTTGCAGAACATTAAGGCTTATATTAAATGAAATGTCATGTGTGATGTTTGAAGTGATGGTAAAATGTAATATTACTCGGCACGAAATGTAATGTCATATAACATCACTTCGCGAAGTACTGTTTCGCGCATGTCTACTTGAGTCTCCGCCGTAATGAGAGGGAAATTGACCTACTATACCACGCTGGTCAGACGTGTTGGTATAGGGTTTTGTTTCGTGTGTTCCTTCACTTGTATAGATGTTATATACGTTTTATATCCGTTAGTCGTCTCATACGATCACCCACGGTTAAGATATGGGGTAGTGATTTGTATTCTTACTCGGTCACCACACGGATAAATAATTGCAGTAGTATTGTTCACTATATTTTTAATTTATTAAAATCTATAGCTACCGCTTCGCTTACTCGTAAAGTTTAATAATTTTAAAATGTTTTTAAACTAAATTTTAATGCGGTTTAATTTGAAATATATTACATGGTGTTCTAATAAATAATTGACAATGAATTTGGTTTATAAAAAAACCTATTAATACAAAATTTTTATACATATTTTTTCAACGCGTACGTTTTGTACGAGGTTACTCATTTGACTGTATTGGTCTGTGACGTTACCGAATTAATTTGCGATGTGCAATATTATCCATAGATTACGTATTAGGGGGCGTCCATTAATTACGTGAGGTATTCAGTGGGGGGGGGGGGGGGGGGTTCTGAGTTGGTCCAGCAGAATCTTACTAAATCTTAATTGGGGGAGACGGGGGTCTTGGCAAATATCACGTAATTTATTTTAGCAGAAACTGGTGTAAAATTGCGTGAACGATTAGTTAAATGAAATTAAAAACCCTTTATACCCAAGTACTAGGTTTGAAAAATCTCACGTGGGATTTGGGAAGAGGGGAGGGAATCGAGAAAAATCTTATGACATCTCACCATATTTTTTTTTTTTTGGAACGAAGTTCCTTATCGCGCGTTGTGAAAGGGGGCTAGACGGAAAAAATTCTTACGAAAAGTTGTCACGACACTTTTTGCTATAGTAAGCTATTGTAAGCTGTGCGGCGTCGCTCGTCGGCTCTCTTATAGAAAGCAAGCCAGATATTTTCATTTCTATTTCGCATTGAACAGTGTGGTGTCGCGACGATTTTTTTTATAGATAGAGTGATTCAAGAGGAAGGTTTATATGTATAATATATGCATAATGTACTAGAGAAACACTGATAATTTTAGAGGTTTCTAATGGATGTCGTAAATAAACACATTATTTTGCGCTTACATTGCAAACGCTGGCTGAACCCTACGAAATAGATCAAAATAAAGTACTACAGTATTATACAGCTTAAAAAGGCCTACAAAAAAGTCCGCGATGGTATATATCTATCTCTTAAGGATAACATACTATATCCATTTTAATACTTTAAAAAATGTTCTATTATAAAACGGTAATTGAAAAGCTATTTACACAAATACTGTATTAATCCTTATCATTTTAAATACATTAGTTGGCTTGAGCATTTCATGAAGATATTTTTTTTCCTTCAGACCATGCAAATTAAATCAATACCTTAAGAGATATAGCAAAATCAAAATAATGCGCAACGAAATTATTTTCGCCCGTGACCGGGCCGCGTGGCCGGCTCGCGTTCGAGCTCGGGGCCGAAAAGTTTTGGTAGTCTAGTGGAATTGTATATCCTATTATTAATGTTATAAACGTGAAAGTTTGTAATAATGTATGGATGTGAACATGTTTGTTGCTCTTTCACGTAAAAACTACTGAATGGATTTTGATGAAATTTATAGTAATATAGCTTGCACATCAGAATAACACATAGGCTATAATTTATAAAGATATTTTGCAAATTGGCTAAAATATAACTATAAAAATCGCTTAAGGCAGAAAAAAATTATATAATTAAAATAGAACTTCGATCCATCCGGGTGTCCCTTGACACCTCCGGTTGTGTATCATATCTATTATAAATTTTAATATATATAGTTAAAATTTGCAAAAATTTCTATAGCGCGATTTAGACTCTAATACATGTCTTCTTAGAATCCATTAACTTTGTTACAGCGCCATCTAGTAATAGATTATGATCCTATTTAAAAAAAATCTGAGTTACTCCCTAGTCGCGCCTGAAGAAGTTTTAAGTACTTCAAAAATATTATTATAACTTAAAAAAAGGACTTTTGGCGGGAAACTAAACCGTCATGTGGTGCTCTTGTATTATATTCGATATCTTAGTGTTTTAACGTGTTATATTAGATAATTTTTATGGTGTTTTATGTAATATGATGTGACAGAACAGCTGGGATGTAGTGAATATCATATAAAAGTGCTTTACAACGTTTTCGTTTTCCATCAAAATTCCTACAACATACCATTAACAGTGTCACCATAGCACTGTTGATGGCGACAATTCGACTGACTGACAGACAATGACTAACCTGAAGAGATTAAGAACGTGAAGATAATTATAACTCGACACTGGTAAAAATGGCTCGTATAAGTAGCTGATTGCCAATACATAAAAAGAAGAAGAAGAAGAAGCTGCAACTTAACTTTGACATTGGCTTAAGTATAAACAGAGCCACAACAACAAAAAAAAAAAATACTTAAAAAAAATTAAATTTTATTACAATTCCTTCACTAATTAATCGAAAGGAACTTCGTTCCATCCGGGTGTCCCTTGACACCTCTCGTTTTTTTTTTTTTGCGTCGGGCTATGGACGTCGCTCCCCGTCAAATCGGTCGGGGGTGACGGAAAAGGCGGCGCGCAACCCCATTGATCCACCCTGCAAGCACCTCTTCTTCGCCGTGCGAGCGGGCCACCGGTACCCGATCTTTGTCTTCGGTGGCCCGCTCGGCGGTATCCCCTCTCGGGCTCCTCTCCTGTCGACGCCCCGACAGCTTTCGCCGTCGAGGCGTCGTCCTCACGCGGTGGCCTCACGTCGGGTGACCGGACAATTCCCCGGTCCGTACGACATCTAACCATGGGGAGAGGAGGGGTCAAAAAAAACCTCAAAAAACGCCTCACGTAATTAATGGACGCCCCTTTAAGGATGTTTTAAAACACAAAGCAGTCATGAGGACTGCCGACAGAAATGAAAAACTTAAATCTATGAAAATAATGAATATTATAAATTAAAATAGAACAACAAGTACGTATTTCAGCTAATTTCACGACGCTCACACTGTTTATTTCGCTGCATAGCAAGAATACCATGCGCATGTGCTTGGGATCTACCGACTCTTTCTCTCTCCTACTTTCTTCCTATATCTTTCTTTCTCTCTCCCTCTTGCGTTGGCATATTGGACGCTACTCGTTGCTAACGCTCGCGCTGGTCTGTAACAGGGTGTACTATGCACATGCGTTCGAGTGCCACACATTCACTCTCGCTCTTAGCTTTAAACGTTTAACACAACCTTCTTAGAAGTCACATTAGAAGTTTCACTTCAAAAATTTAAAAAAAAGCATGCATTATGCCAAAAAAATGTAATTTAAAAACTAGGCACAAACATACCAAGAGTCTCCGAAACCGGCGAGCGTGTATGAAAAGAATTATGAATGTTGAGGAAGCGAGTGAAGTATGCAAGGATAGAGTTCTCTAGCACTCCGTTCTCTCTGCCTACCCTGCAAGGGATATGTCGTGATAATATGTATGTACGTATCTAAAAACTGGGAAAACTCCAAAAACAAAAATCATTTTCATCATCATTCTTCTGCTCTTATCCCAATTACTTGGGGTCGATGCAATATGTACTCGTCTTCCTACATATTGGAAAAGTTATTGGCAATAGTTTTATGATCGGACGCCTTTTTTTTTTTTTTTTTATTTTTTTATTGGTGGGCTATGGGTGCGTCTCGCCCCGCCGAATCGGTCCGGGGTGACGGAAAAGGCAGCGCGTGACCTCATAGACCCACCGTAAAACCTTCTCTCTTCGCCGTGCGAGCGGACCACCGGTACTCGATTTTAACTTCGGTGGCCCGCCCAGCGGTTTACCCTCGCGGGTTCCTCTCGTCGACGCCCCGACAGATTTCGCCGTCGGGGCGTCGTCCTCACGCGGTGGCCTCACGTCGGGTGACCGGACAATTCCCCGGTCCGATCACCCGAGGCCCCGGTTAGGGCGGCATCAGGCGCAGGTATTCGCGCCTGCGCCGCCCCGGCCGCTGACGGCGGCCCGGGTCGCGGGAATCCTCCCGGACTCGTGCCGCCGCCTCCTTCTGCGAGATGACAGCCTCGCAGAAGGCGGCGACCGCGTCCCAGTTCCTGACGCTGTCGACCATCGCTCTCGCGACAGCCGGCAGCGTCAGGTCAGCACCGATAACAGCGACGAGGTCACTGCGATGCCGGTCAAAGCCCGGACACACCTCCAGCGTGTGTTGCGCCGTGTCCTCGTCACTGCTGCAATGGTGGCAGAACGAAGTCCACTCCCTATACGCGACCGTGTGCAGGTGCAAGCCGAAGCATCCGTGCCCCGACAACACCTGCACCAGTCGAAAGGAGAGGACTCCGTGCCGCCGCTCCATCCACTCCATCAGTACGGGCCGGAGAGCCTCGACGGTGACGACACCGTGTCTAGGCCTCTCCAGCCGCGTAGCCCAACGGGCGATGACGTCTCGGCGGGCGTCCTCGCGCCAGGTGGCTATCTCGCTCAGCGATGGGGAGCCACCTTCGTCGCGCAGTGAGGTCACCCGCCGGTAGAGGTCGGAGAGCATCTCCGCCTCTAGGTCCCACGGGGGTGTCCCGGCCAGTAGGCATGCCGCCTCGGTCGATACCGTGCGGTACCCGCGAATGGCTCTGACCGCCATGACTCTCTGGGGTCTCCACAGAACAGCCCTGAGCTGGGCGTTCAGAGCCCTCGCCCACACGGGTGCGCCGTACATGGCCATAGAACGGATCACCCCCGCATACAGCCGTCGGCCCTCGAAACTGGGTCCGCCCACGTTCGGTATGAGCTGCGAAAGGGCGGACGCCGCGCCGACCAGCCGGGGAGCAATTCGGCGAAAATGCTCCCGGAACCACCATCGCCCGTCGAGCACCAGACCCAAGTACTTCATATGGGCCTGGATGCTGATGTGGACGGAGTTGACGACTAGCGAGGCGCCGATTGGCGGCCTTACGCGTGGCCCATGGAACAATAGGGCCTCCGTCTTATTTAGGGCCACCCTGAGCCCCAGCGCCTCGATTCGCCCGACCATCTCCTCGGTGCCGAGAGTGGCCAGGCTCGCCGCCTCTTCGAGTGTCCTGCCCCGGGCTGTGACGAGCGTATCGTCGGCGTAGCATATCACGCTCAGCCCGGGGGGGAGACTCCCTCTCAACGCCCAGTCGTACCCGATGTCCCACAGAGTCGGCCCCAGAACCGACCCCTGTGGAACGCCGCACGACATGGACGTCCGCACAATGTCCCCTGCGGGACTCGCGCAGAGGACACTGCGCCCCTCCAAATAGTCCGCCACCAGCCGCCTCAGGTACAAGGGCACCCCATGAAATCGGAGCGCCTCCCTGATGCAGCTGAATGGCAGACTATTGAATGCGTTGGCGATGTCCAGCGACACCGCCAACAGCACTCCCCCGCCGGTGACAGCCTCCGCGGCCGTCTGCCTCAGTCGTAGCAGGGCCCCGATTGTCGAACGCCCCCTTCTAAAACCGAATTGAGCGTCCGACAGATCGGGCCCCACCTCCTCCAGGTGCTGGACGATGCGGGCAGCGAGGATGCGCTCCAGCAGCTTACCCACATCGTCGAGGAGCACGATGGGCCTGTAGGCCGACGGCGAATCCGGGGGCCGTTCCGGCTTTGGCAGGAGAACCAACCTCCCCTCCTTCCAGCACTCAGGGAACCGTCCAGACGCCAAACAGGCGTTGTACAGCTGCCTGAGGCGAGGCTCGAGGTGCTCGAGGAGCGACGTCAGCACCCGGACTGGTATTCCGTCCGGGCCGGGGGCCGTGGTCGCGGAACGAATCCGCGCCACAGCTGCTCCCACTTCCGTCTCCGTCACGGGCGGAACACTCTCGTCGTCAGCCTCCCGGTCTTGTTCTGGCGAGGCCATGACCGGGGGCGTGTGTTCCGACTGCCGTGGAAACAGCTCCTCGACCACCCTACAGAGGAAGTCGGGCTGGAGGGTCTCGGTGAGGGGGCGGGGCCCTGCGCGCGAAGCTTGTTCAGCGACGCGCGATACGGGCGACCCCAGAGGTCACGGTCGAGACCGTCCAGCATCACCTGCCAACTCGCATCCTTGGCGGCTCGGATGGCCAGCCGAAAGGCCGTCCGCGCATCGCGGTACGCCTCGTACAGCTGGCCCTCCCGCTCAGCGTCGCGGTGACGCCGCCGGCTGCGGGTGTAGGACCTTCGGGCTCTGATACATGCCGCACGAAGGTCCGCCAATCTTGGGGACCACCAGTAGACCCCCTGCCTCGGAGGTAGACGCCGCCGCACTCTGGGCATGGCCGCATCGCAGATCTGCGTTAACGCACTGCGGATGCGGACAGCCTCGGCGTCCACCCCGTCCGCTGGGGGCGGTGAGGACAGCCACGTGTGAACGATGGCCGCCTCCGCCAGTAGGTCCCTGTCAAGACAACCCACAGCCCACCGTGGAAACGCGGGAGCTCCGTCCGCCCTGTGACCCCTACTGGGGTCACAGAGAGGGGAGACCTCCATCCGAACGTACCGGTGGTCCGATAGGGTCTCCGCCTCCTCCAGGACACTCCAGTTCCTCACCCGTGGCGCGACAGCGGGGCTAGCGAACGACAAGTCCACTATCGACCCGCCCTGCTGCCGCACACACGTGTTCACTGAGCCCCTGTTAAGAACACAGAGGCCCAGTGAAGCCGCCCACTCGATGACCGCCCGCCCGCGGTCGTCCGTCATAGGGGACCCCCACGCCGTGGATTTGGCGTTGAAGTCCCTCAGAACCAGGACGAGGCCCGGTGCTAGTCGCCGTATCGAGGCCTCCAGGTTGGTGAGGGAGGCCCCGAAATCGTCCATTCTCCTGGTAGGGGAGAGGTATACGCTGTAGAGCGTGACCCCTCCCCACTCCGCCGCGACAAATTCCTCGCCCCTATCCAAAAGAGACAAGGACGGGAAGTGCCGCTGCGTTGAGACGACGATTGCCGCAGTTCCGTTTCGGCTGACCACCCAATTGGGGCGATCAGGCACGCAGTACGGTTCCGCGACTACGGCTGCACCAATCGACCACTCCGCCATGGATTGCAGGAGTAAATCCTGCGCACCGGCGGAGTGGTTGGTGTTGGTTTGCAAGAGGTGGTGCATGGATGGTGTAGCCATTAACGGGCTGTATCCATGACCTCCCCCTCGCCGGCGGGCGATCGGACCACGCTAGGAGCGGGAGCGGCCGTGGTCGGAGGGCCGCCCCGCCCCTTTGGGGCCGAAGCTGGAGGTTTGCACGCCCCAGAGCCCATGCGGTGCTTGGCGGGCTTATTGCCCGCCGCACACGCGGGGCAGTGGGGCGGGGCGGCGCAAGATGCCGCCACGTGCCCGGTCTGACCGCAGCGGAAACACAGTCCGCCGCAGTAGAAGCAATTAGTGCACGTCGGTCGAGTATGTCCGACCGCCATGCACTTATAGCACCTCGCAGGCCGGTGCTCAAGCACGGTCACCCGCGCCGAGCTCCAGCCCACGAGGAGCCTGCCTGAGCCGGCCAGTTGCCTGACCGACTCCACCGGGCACTGCGCCCAGGCGGCACCTACGCCGCCCGGACCGGGGCGGATGACACCAACCCGGAGGGTGTCTATGGGACACCCGGTTCTCGAGGCAATAGCCTCCCGGATGTCTTCCACCGTCACGGAGTCGTCCAGACCCGCGATGCGCATTTCGGCGCACTTGACGGGCCTGGCGATCCTGATGCCACCCTCCCCGGCAAACAAACCTCGCAGCTTGTCCGCTACGCTGTCGGCCGTCTTGGAGCCCTCGGCCCCGGGGAACTCGAGGATTCGAGCCCCTGTCCGGCCCTTGCGGGTCCTGGCTTCGACGCCTCCAATATCGGAGACATCTAGCTCCCGCCGGGCCTTCCTCAAGACGGCCTCGTAGCTGAGGCCCTTCTCAGCCGCTTCAGGCAGCACAGTGATCACCACTGCGGCTGTCTTCGGCGACTTGAGCCCCTTGCGCGGCCTCTTCTTTTTACCGGCTCCTGCCTGTAGAGCGGGAGCGGGGACCTCAGCGGCGCGCTTGGCCTCCGCTCTGCACTTCTGACCGCGACTCTTCCGGTCGCGCTCGGCCACCTGCCAACCCTCGGGCAAGGCAGCGGGGTGAGGGCTATGATCGGACGCCTACCTGACGTTAACCTTCCTTAGTAATGCAATTGTTGACCAAACGGTATCAGGTGACGTTGGTCCAGGTTGATATAAAGCTCTTAGTCGTCTTTTACGACATCCATGAGCAAAGTGTTGGTAGTATTCGTAGCCGCTACCATAGCTACGGTATATTTTATATAAATAAAAAAAAAAAAATTAAAAATATATTTCTTTTATTGCTTATGGTGGCAAACGAGCAAGCAGTGCACCTGATGGATCTTTGCAATACCAAGGGTATAGCTAGGCCGTTGCCTACCAATATAAACCTCAAACCCACCCCAGTTGGGCTTCCGGCTTTCTCGCACAGCGAACGAAGCACAGCAACACATTTTCTGCTCAGTGTGGTACTACCCCGGACGGACCGGCCCGCGGCTGTAGACAGAGAACTGTCAACAGCGTGGTTCTACCACTAATAATAACATTTATTTGCTTAAAAAGATTAAAAAAAAAAAAAAAAAAAAAGCCTTTTCAAAAATTTTACATTTCGCCTTATTCTACGTTTGTAGAAAAAAAACGTTTGATTATTTATAAAAACCCGATTACGGGCGAAAAATGATTGTCACAAGTGGGATTCGAACCCACATCTATTGGATATCCGTTCTAATCGTGCTGCCACTTACACCACAGTGAACTTTTGTAGGACATTCAATTCTCGCATCGTATTATATTTTCGTCTTTTAAAGAGACGAGTTCCATCTATCCGACATTGTTTACACATTGTGCAGGCTTAATACTCAAACTTTACAGTTAGAATTATATATAACTTTGCAGTACAGTGAAAATATAATACGATGCGAGAATTGAATGTCCTACAAATAGTTCACGGTGGTGTAAGTGGCAGCACGATTGGAACGGATATCCAATAGGTGTGGGTTCGAATCCCACTTGTGACACTAATTTTTTCGCTCGTAATCAAGTTTTTATAAATAATCAAGCATTTTAAAAGCTAATTTTCAGTAATTTGAATAAAAAAGCATGATGAATCCGCTGAATTTCTTGCCAGATTTTCTCAGTTTGTGACCGCTTTCCTATCCGGTGGTAGATTAATTTAAAAAAAATATTTAAAATTGACCATTTGTAAGTGCCCTTAGGGGCTTATGCATAATAAATGACTTGATTTGATATCCTTTTGAAGCTGTGATATTTTGAATGAAATAGAAAATATTAATACCCTTTAATATGAATGTTTTGTTGTAAAAATAAGTCTACATTATGATTTATCATCATCATCATCATTATCACAGCCCATAAACATCCCACTGGGCTCGGGCCTCCTCCGTAATGGGAGGGAAATTAACCTACTATACCGCGCTGGTCAAACGTGTTGGGTTTTGTTTCGAGTTTTTCTTCTCTTGCATAGATGTTATAAGCGTTTTATATCCCTTAGTCGTCTCTGACGATCACCCACGGGCAAGATATGGGGTAGTGAATAGTATTCTTACTCCGTCACTACACGGAAAAAAAAAAACATTATGAGTAAACATATTTAATTTATACATACATATCATCACGCCATATCCATTGCAGAGTAGGCAGAGAGAACAATTTATTAATAATTACATTTTATTAATTTACAATTTTATATAAATTGTTCTGTAAATATTTTCTGATAGAGGCTTGCTAAAAGCGACGAATGTGATCGACAATTTATTTTACTTTGGTAACTTTTTTGCAGGCCTCATAAGCGAAGCGTTGAGGGTAGAGGCCCTCGATATATGAAAATCCACAACTTTTCCAAACTAGTCAAGTCAAATCGCCACCATCAACAGTGCTATGGCCACACTTTTAATGGTATCTTTTGAGAATTTTGGTAAATAAGGAAAACGTTGTAAAGCACTTTTATATCACATTCACTACATCCCAGCAGTTCATTTGCACATCACATAAAATGGAATCAAAATTATTTAATACTATCTTCTGCCCGCGGCTTCGCCCACGTAAAAGGTTACTAAAGATTTTCATCTCCTATTTTTATTTTACCCCTTAAGGATAATATGTTTTTCAACGAAATTTTAATGTTATATTTATTTATATCTAATTCCTTACGTTTCATCCCCCTTTACAACCCTTTTTTGCATTAAAAAGTAGCCTATGTCCTTTGCCAGGTTCTAGACTATCTGTGTACCAAATTTCGTTTAAATCGGTTCAATAGTTTTGGCGTGAAAGAGTGACAGACAGACAGAATTACTTTCGCATTTATAATATTAATAAGGATAACACGTGAAAACACTAAAATATCGAATTATATTCGATACAAGTACAAGACCACCACTTCACGTTTTCAATTCCCGCCAAAAAAAGTTTTGTTATATTTTTGATGTTTGTTTCAAAGAGCTGTTACATTCTTTCATAGATTAATGATGAGCGCAGATATCTCTCAACGTAAAACGTTTAAGAAATGAGACTAGTCGCTCTGGATGAATTAACCGATTTTGAATGAAGTTGTGAGGGTATCGTAGCCTGCCACCAAAAAAAAAATGTGTATGAATGTGCATCCCGGAGTAATGCTTCATATTTCGTATGTGGTGCATCACCATACGTGTGGAAATTATTATCTTAATTAGTTTTTACAACTTCCAATGGAAAGTAAGGATTACTTCAAAATTCTTCTTCTTCTTCTTCTTATGTATTGGCAATCAGCTACTTATACGAGCTATTGTTGCCAGTGTCAAGTTATAAATATTTTCACGTTTTTAGTCTTTCAAGTCAGTCGTTGTCTAAGTCAAATTGTCACCATTAACAGTGCAATGGCCACACTCTTAATGGTATCTTGTGGGAATTTTGATGGAAAACGAAAACGTTGTAAAGCACTTTTATATGATATTCACTACATCCCAGTAGTTCCGCCGCATCACATTACATAAAATGCCATCAAAGTTATCTAATATAACACGTTAAAACACTAAGATATCGAATATAATACAAGAGCACCAAGTGACGTTTTCAAATTCCCGTCAAACGTTTTCAAAATTGTTTTGCGTAAATAAATAAAAAACACATATTTTTGATATATACTCTTTTAATTGACAAACATGACAGTCTTTTTTTAAAATTGTTGAATCATGAACAGGGAGACAAAGTTCTACCATTATGAACAATTTAAGTAAAGTCTTTTACAATTTTCTTCTTAACTTATAAGCATTATATTTCACTTCTTCTTATTGTGTAGCGTATTTATAACAACAATTCGCCAATTTAAGTCAAGTCGTTACCATAAAACTCGATTACGAAGTGAAAAATGATGTCACAAGCGGGATTCGAACCCGCGCCTATTGGGATTCGGGCCCAATCGTGCTGCCACTACACCACCGTGACTAATTGTAGGACATGCAAATTTCACTTCGTATCATATTTACGTCTTAAGGTGACGGTATGCTATCTACCCGACAATGTTTACACATTGTTATAGGCTTAATACTTAAAACTTTACAGTTAGAATTGTATTAAACGATACAACAACCTTGTTATTTAAATTACTGAAATTTTTGGGCGATTGGGCCGGAATCCCAATACGCGCCGCGGTTTGAATCCCGCTTGTGACATCATTTTTCACTTCGTAATCGAGTTTTATAAATAATTAAGCATATTAAATGCTAACATTTCGTTACCACAAATTGGGCGCTGACATTCAAATTTAAGATTTTTGATAGAGTATGAAGGTGAGGTACACCACTGATATAGAGCGAAGAGTGAATGCGGGAAATAGAGTGAACGGAGCGTTGGGGCAACTTCTCGGCAGCCACCACCTCAGCCAGAAGGCACGTGTAGCAATACATAACGCAGTGCTTGTCCCAACATTATTGTATGGAAGCGAGAGTTGGGTATGCAGAAAAGAGTATGAAAGTAAAATTAATGCGGTCGAAATGCGATCTCTACGGAAAATCTGTCTGAGTTAGGCTGACCGACCGCATCCGTAACGACGACGTAAGAGAGCGAGTAGGTATGAAAGAGAGTATTGGTGTAAAGATGCGAAAGGGAATGCTCCGATGGTTCGGACATGTGGAAAGAATGCCGAACGAACGTCTGGTTAAGAAGATATACAATGCGAAAGTGGAAGGATGTAGGTACCGAGGGAGACCGAGACTAACCTACCTAGACTAGATCGGTCATATACTGAAGGAAGGTGGAGTCAAGAGTCTCCGAAACCGGCGAGCGTGTATGAAGAGAATTATGAATTTTGAGGAAGCGAGTGAAGTATGCAGAGATAGAGTTCTCTGGCACTCTGTTCTCTCTGTATTTACATTACATAAAATACTTGCAAATTTATCATTTTTACACTGTTAAATGCTAAAGTATTAAATATAATTCAGTGGTACTAGGTACATGACATTTTCATGTTCCCGCCAAAAATTCATATATGCTAATCGGTGTTGCCAGCGCATACTGTACCTGCTATAAGTTTACTCACATTGCCCCTGTAAAAATAGAGATTAAATTTAGTATAAAAATTACTTTGGTCATAGATTGTTATATTTTTTTTTTAATAAAAACCTGTGACCACCATAGTATACGCAATCTCTCTTCCCGCCTTTAGTTTACACTTAGTAAATCATTATATCTTTATCAATCATTTCTTATAAACAAATAGTTACAAAAAGGCTGCTTGAGTTTGATAATGAAAGCATGATTTCTTACAAACAGAAAGTTAAAAAAGCTGCTTGAGTTTAATGAAAAATTTGGCTTGACTACGTGACGAATATCTACGTGTGGTAGCGGCTACCAATACTACCAACCCTTACTTTACTCGTGGATGTCGTAAATTATTATTAAGAGCATTATATTGATCTGGATCAACATCATTTGAAGTCATCTTGTCAACAATTACTTTATATTGCTTGTAGTGGGCAAACGAGGGAGCTGTAACTCTGATATACCTTTGCTATATCAGAGTTACAGCTCAGCCACTATCTTTTGAAAAAAAAACCCTAAACCCACACAGAAAGTTAGGTTACTCGCTCTCTCGCTCATTGAACGAAGCGCACATTGCACTGCTCAGACGTTGATTTTCTGCTCAGTGCGATACTACCCCGGACGGACCGGCCCGCGGCTGTAGACAGAGAACTGTCAACAGCGTGGTCCTAACACTATATTCTCAAGGATGGTTGACGTCTGACAAGCGTCACATAAGAGTAGGAGAATGATGATTACATACTTACCAAAACAAATTGAAATTATATTCTATTGGTTCTAGTTTAGAATATATGAAGTTTGGCATTGCGTTTGCTAAAAGCCATACATTCCCTTTGATTATTTTTAAATCTGAAAAAAAAAAGAAATGTATTTATTAGCAGTTTCATTTAATAATATTATTTTTTTTAGTGATTTCTTGCCCGTGGGTGATCGTAAGAGACGACTAAGGGAAAAAAATGCATATAACATTTATGCAAGAGAAGGAAACCTCGATACAAAACCCTTTACCAATAGGTTTGATCAGCGTGGTATAGTAGGTCAATTTCCCTCCCGTTATGGAGGAGGCTCGAGCCCAACAGTGGGACAAATATGAGCTGAGATGAGATGATAGTGCTTCTTAACATCCCTAGTTCTTGCCATTTATTTTTCGTTGATAAAACCAGTTTTGAAGTCATAAAACTCTATTCAGTAAATAAAACATACGACCAATTATTTTTAGATATTTTTTTTTATTTAGTAAACATTGGTTTAGTACTTTTATTAATTCACGTGACGTGATGTATTTCAGTATGGAGTTTAGTTCTGTTGCAGTGATGTTAACTCTTTGGTTTTCTAACAGATGGCGTTAGTAGTACAATAACATTCTATACAATGAATACAAAATTGTTAAAGTTTATTTTTTTAATAGTTGTAAAATTGTTTTTTTTTTGACAGATAACACATCTAGATATGAAGTTAAATTACTATCTTAAAGCACAAATCTATAGGTGGGATAGATTTTCAGTAAAGTGTACCACAAAATTATATTTTTTTTGACAGATAACAACATCAAGTTATGAAATTAAGTTGCTATGTTAAAGCACAAATCTATAGGCGTGATAGCTTTTCAGTAAAGTGTACGACAAAAATGTTCAAGCTGTGGGATAGTGATAACACGCTAGTAAGTTTTTAGAATTTTTCTTTTATAAAGAATTTATCTGCAAATGCCTAATTCGTCTTTTAAGATACTCACAGGTAAGAATTAATATGAATCGTATTCTAATTCAGTAAGCACGTTGATAATTTAGTAATTAAATCACCAATTACTATTATTTTTTTTGATTTATTATTATATTTATATTATATATATAATTATTTTAAATATAAATATTTTTTTTAATATTATTATTTTTTTTTATATTTTTTTTATTTTTTTTAAATATAAATATTTTTTTTTTGAATTTTATCGCGTTTGTATATGATTTCTAATTTCGTGACGTTTTGAACATTTTTCAGCGTTCATAGTGGAGGGAGAACTTAGAAGTTCTTTAAATTTTATTCTAATTTATACTTAAACTATTATAAAAAAATAATTATTAATATTATATATTCCAGATACCTATATTTTAATGAATTAATACAAACAAATATTATATTAAATACTTTAGATTTTTTACGCTGTTTTATTAAATAGTTTCGATAACATTTTATGTATTGTAATGAAGAGAAAGTGAACAGGATTTGACAGTACTTTACGTGGGTTTCCATGTTATATCAAAATTAAAAAAAAACCCTTAATAGTTTGGACAACCCGCAATTAAAGGCAACAACTTCACTAACTGGTAATTATGGATTTAAAATAAAATGATTTAATAAAATAAAGATTTGGCGTAAACGTCTTTGTAATCATGCCTTAAAAAGACTATAGAAGACTTTCAAAATATATAGTTTAAGCTTTAATTCTTACCTGAAATATATAAGAGCCATCTATGATCTTGAGCGAACAAAGCAGTGTTCTTTGGAGTGAGTGGTTTATCAATATTCCAACATAAGAGACCGTCTTGAGCTACGTTCGCGAATATTAAAGTTCTAGTTGCTCTGTCGTAAGCGTGTGACCCGCTTTGAGAGAACGCGCCTCGAACGCCCTCTAGCTAAAACAATATAATTATTAGCGCCATCTATTGATGAATAGTAAGACGATGAAATAATAAAATAGATATGAATGTCGCATAGATGGTGTGGTTTTCAAGTATTTTTACTTGAAATTTTTCAGAACGTGTATTTTTATAAGCGCTGTAAATATAAATACACAATAGAAATATCATAAATTTAATACAATTAGTGTGGAATTCTACGCGTGGTTATTGAATAAGCCGCTTAATTGAGTGTAGGTATAATTTGAGTACGTTAAATTGAATTTTTGTAAATTTCCACCGCAATACAAGGCTAATTTCATTAGTGCCATGTGTTCTCTTTTAAAAAGGGAAAAACCTTGCAATTTGTCAATTTTTGAAGACAGATATGGTCATATAATAAAATAACTTTGAAATACAACTAATTATGCATACAGTATATATTTTTTTTCTCTTCCCTAACTTTTAAAGTCCGTAATAATATATATGTAAATGTACCCATTACTTATTCATTACAAAATGATGGTAGGTATAGTAATAAAATAATAATAACGGAATAAAAAATAATAAATAAAGAAAATAATAATAATACAATGAAAATGATTCATGGGTTAGCGGAGTAAGAATATAATTTACGAGCCTCTCTCTTGCCCATGGATGTCATAAGAGTAGACTAAAAGATATAATATTCAGATCACAAACATCTATGCAAAAGAAGAAAAACTATATACCAACACGTCTGACCAGCGTGGTTTAGTAGGTCAATTCCCCTCCTATTGTAGAGAAGGCTCGTGCTCAACAGTGGACAATATATGACCCGAGATTATTAACCACCACCTTATTTACTACAACCAACCCGCATTTAATTCCTTAAAATGCGTTATAAAATTTGGTAAAGTAAAAAAAAGCGTGAGTGATTTTGAACATAGCAAAAGCATAGTTTTCCGTGTAGGTAAGTAAGAATACAATTCACCACCCCCTATCTTACCCATGGGTGATCGTAAGAGACGACTAAAGGATATAAAACTGACTGCACAGATGGCGTAGTGGTTAAGATACCGACCTTCCGTGCCAGTGCCGTGGGTTCGATTCCCACGCAGGACATTACTTTATGTGATCCACAAAGTGTTGTTCTGAGTCTGGGTGTAATTTGTCTGCGTTAATTGCATGTGTGTAAAGTCCCCCGCAATACAAGGTTTATTTCCTTAGTTCATGGAGGTGTGTAAAAAAAAAAACGCATATAGCATCGATGCAAGAAAGGGAAACTCGAAACCTTATACCAACAGGTCTGACCAGCGTGGCGTAGTAGCTCAATTTCCCTCCCATTATGGAGGAGGCTCTAGCCCAACGGTGGGACATATATAAGCTGGAAAGAAAATAAGTAAGTATTTCTAGAAATGCAAGCAGTTCGATACGCCAGCTTGCATTTATATCACCAACAGTTTTGATTAGACTAAATAAAATCCACATTTGAACGGAAGCCAATTACCCACTAATTGTACGTTAAAACGCTGATGAAGAATGAAAAAATAGAAGACCTTAAAATTTTTGGCGAAATCTCCATTTTTGTTTTTCAACACATCGGTAGTAATTGAAAACTCTTGTGTAGCTATGAACGGATGGTAGTAAGCTGTTCGTATTCCTTTACTGTTAGGGTCTGATAGTGCTATACTGAAGAGACCATCTTTCCAGTCAATAGTGTGATCTGAAATTATACATACATATGTTACATACATATCATCACGCCATATCCCTTGCAGGGTAGGCAGAGAGAACAGAGTGCCAGAGAACTCTATCCTCGCATACTTCACTCGCTTCCTCAACATTCATAATTCTCTTCATACACGCTCGCCGGTTTCGGAGACTCTTGACTCCACCTTCCTTCAGTACATGACCGATCTGGTCTAGGTAGGTTAGTCTCGGTCTCCCTCGGTACCTACATCCTTCCACTTTCGCATTGTATATCTTCTTAACCAGACGTTCGTTCGGCATTCTTTCCACATGTCCGAACCATCGGAGCATTCCCTTTCGCATCTTTACACCAATACTCTCTTGCATACCTACTCGCTCTCTTACGTCGTCGTTACGATTATGGAATATTTATTTATGACATTAAAAAGCTATGAAACAGATAATTGAAGGAAACTATCATCATTTCACCATCTCAGTTCATATATGTCCGTCTGTTATGCTTAAGCCTCCTCGGTTCGGTGACCGAGAGAGCTAAAAGCCCAACTTTCTGAGTATTTTATAGACAGCGGTCTTCATGTACCCTTTGTATTGCAAATGTCCATGGGCGGCAGTAAAACTTACCATCAGGTGTGCTGCTTGCTCCTTTGCCACCATAAGCGATAGAAAATATATTTAAAAAGCCTCACGCATTACAAGGCATATTTCTTTAGTGCAGGGTGTTGTTTTCAGGCCACCGAAGACAAAGATCGGGTACCGGAGGCCCGCTCGCACGGCGAAGAAGAGGTGCTTGCAGGGTGGGTCAATGGGGTTGCGCGCCGCCTCTTCCGTCACCCCGGACCGATTTGGCGGGGTGCGACGTCCATAGCCCAACGCAAAAAAATAAAAATAATAATAAGGGTGTTGTTTTCAAAAAAATATCTTTACAAATATGCTGACCAGAATATAATATAAGGATAATATATTTTCTTCGTATCTACGTCCCAGAAAAGAAGAACGCTAATTTACTTTTCACTCTCAAGAATAAACTCATTGCTATAAGAAAAATTGAAGATCTTACCACCAACTTTAAAATTACTAGCGCCAGGATCGTAACCAAATGTAGGGTGATCGAATCTCCAACTGTCTTTCTGTTTCAATGAGAAGACTATTAAACCGTTCATTGCTAAATCATTTATATATGCATACGCATCATTGCAAGTTGTCTCTGTAACATCCACTGTGATGGAAGTTAAGCCTGTGAATATTGAAATAAACAAATTAATATATATCAATTACGCGTCACGTTGTTTGTTCGCGATGGACTCCTAAAGTCCTTAACCGATTTTAAACAAATTTGTACAGCATGTGTATTTTGATCCAACTTAAAAGATAGGACAGCTTTCATCTCAATGTATAGTTATTATTTTATTGCAAATTATTTGTCTATTATTTGACATTCACAATTATCTGTTATTTCCAAACGATTCTAACAGATGGCGGTATCTGTTGACTGGATTGAGTAAGTATTTAATAGATGGCGCTATGTTAAACGTACAAACGTTTCATATAAGCTACAATTTATTAGCATAACCACCACATGTTACTGAGGCTACCTTAGCCACAGCAACGCGTGGCCGGATCTGGTAGTAGTTTAATAAATTATTATATTCTGTGACCAATTTTAAAGTAGAATTGCTGCGGATATTAAGTATCTTTGAAAATAAATTGCATTTGAACAATTGGAAATTGAAAATGGGCAATAGTGTTAAAGTTAAATAAAAATTTTGGCCTAATATGTTGAGTTTTACAGGCGTAATCGTGTTCTACCATGATTTATCCTTCCACGGATATCAAGGAAGCGGCACCAGTAGCCGGCTTGATGGTGATGGAGAGAGAACATGGTGGGTTTTATAGGGCCACACGACGGAATCGCCCCGGACAGAATCCATACATAAAAGTATCCGGACGTTACAATAAACTAATTGAAAAGAAAGTCTTTTTGATTGATTGACAGGAATAGATTAAATTTGACATTAAAATACCTGATGTAGTTCCGTTAACTAAGACGTCTGGTTTTAATTGATATCTCATAATTTCCTTATTAGTTTTTAAATCAATTATAATGATTTCTGGCTGTTTCAATTGTACGCGATTGCCTGTAATGTGAAAAAAAAAAAAATAGTAGCGCCATCTTTGGATGAGTAGTTGAACTTTTACAATCATAATAGCATTTTTTAAATTTTATTTTATAACATCGCGATGTATGATGTACGATGCATTGTAAAGTTCCTTAGAATTTCTTGTGAAAGTTAAAATCACAATATTTTAGTGACTATAGTAAATAATTTAGGTAAATTTAGGTCCGCTGTATGGTAGCGGCTACGAATACTACCAACCCTTACTTTGCTTGTGGATGTAAAAGACGACTAAGAGCCTTATAACGACCTGGTCCAACTCGATCTGATGCTGTTTGGTCAACAATTACATTCACAAGTAGTGTTGACGTCTGACAGGCGGCCGGTCATAAAACTATAGCCAATAACTTTTACAATATGTACTATGAAAGGCGATTACATATTATATCGACCACAAGTAATTGGGATAAGAGTAGGAGAATGATGGTGATCTTCTTTTGGAGATGTCTATTTTTAATTATCATTGTCTTTTTAACTTATATACGTCCCACTAATGGGCTCGAGCCTTCTTAATGGGAGGGAAATTGAGCTACTATAGCACGCTGGTCAGATGTGTTGGTATAGGGTTTTGTTTCGAGATTTCTTTACTTTTTTTCCCTTAGTAGTCTTTTGCAACATCTACAGGCAAGATAGGGAGTGGAATTGTATTCTTACTCCGTCACCACACGGGAAAAAATCTAATATTGGACCTCAATAAGCTAATGGAGGGATGGATGAAATTACCCCTCAGTTATTTAGATAGTGTTGTCAACAGAAACATCGTGATAGTTGCATAAAAGTCTTACCAGGCACTTCAAGAAGACCAGTATCTACCATCCACAGTCTATTACACACGTCTATCCTTGGACGGTATACTGAGACGAATTTGGAAATGCTGTCGACGTTAGGATAAGGTTTAAGCTGGGGACTGTCGTCTTCATTTTCAGCGTCTATATAGTTCAAAGTTGATGGTATACCTGTTAGATAAAATTGTTGAACAATTTAACAAATAATAAGTAAGCTTCGCCTTTTTTTTTTGGGCGGCGGACAATGTGGTGGTCACATCGCGCTAAATCCGTCCGGGGCGTCAGAAGAGGCGGTGCGCGATCCCATAAATCCGCCCTACATATACCTCTCTTCGCCGAGCGAGCAAGTAAGCTTCGGTTTAGAAACAAAAAAAAACATAATTTTACGTGATAGCGTCATTGTCATAAGAAATCATCATCAGCTCATCATCTCAGCTTATATATGTCCCACTGTTGGGCTCGAGCCTCCTCCGTAATGGGAGGGAAATTGACCTACTATACCACGCTGATCAAACTGGTTGATATAGGATTTTGTTTCTCCTTGCATAAATGTTATATGTGTTCTATATTCCTTCATTACGAACTCCCACGAGTAAGATGGTGGTGAATTGTATTTTAATACCACAACACTGAAAATACACCACACGGAAAATACACAATAAGAAAACATTAATGAAAGATTGCATACTTTTATGTATTGAACGAATATAAACAATGGAAACCACATTCAATTTTCACTTCACTTAATAAACAGATAACCAAACAGTTCACATGGAATTCTTAAAATGCAAGAATGCTTAGGCCGATTGTGTCTTTCTATCGCTCGTTCTGCGCTCTAGCTTGCACGTGTGTGTGTGCTTTAAATTGTGGTAGGACCACGCTGTGGACAGTTCTCTGTCTACAGCCGCGGGCCGGTCCGTCCGGGGTAGTACCACACTCTCGCAGAAGATCGACGTCTGAGTAATAGCAATGTGCTATTGCGCTTCGTTCGGTGAGCGAGAGAGCCGGAAGCCTAACTGGGGTGGGTTCAGGGTTGTATTGGTAGGCAGCGGCCTAGCTATACCATTGGCAAAGGTCCATGGGCGGCAGTGACACTTGCCATCAGGTGTGCTGTCTGCTCGTTTGCCGCCATAAGCAATAAAAAAAAAAAAAAAAAAAAAAACGCTCGACTCAGGCAGAACGTGACACTTATTTGTGCGTGCAACCTGTGTTCATTAATTTATAAGATGTACATACACATACATACATACATATCATCACGCCATATCCCTTGCAGGGTAGGCAGAGAGAACAGAGTGCCAGAGAACTCTATCTCTGCATACTTCACTCGCTTCCTCAACATTCATAATTCTCTTCATACACGCTCGCCGGTTTCGGAGACTCTTGACTCCACCTTCCTTCAGTACATGACCGATCTGGTCTAGGTAGGTTAGTCTCGGTCTCCCTCGGTACCTACATCCTTCCACTTTCGCATTGTATATCTTCTTAACCAGGCGTTCGTTCGGCATTCTTTCCACATGTCCGAACCATCGGAGCATGCCCTTTCGCATCTTTACACCAATACTCTCTTTCATACCTACTCGCTCTCTTACGTCGTCGTTACGAATGCGGTCGGTCAGCCTAACTCCACAGATTTTCCGCAGAGATCGCATTTCGACCGCATTAATTTTACTTTCATACTCTTTTCTGCATACCCAACTCTCGCTTCCATACAGTAATGTTGGGACAAGCACTGCGTTATGTATTGCTACACGTGCCTTCTGGCTGAGGTGGTGGCTGCCGAGAAGTTGCCCCAACGCTCCGTTCACTCTATTTCCCGCATTCACTCTTCGCTCTATATCAGTGGTGTACCTTCCATCTCGGCTAAATCCACATCCAAGATATACAAATTCGTCCACTTGCTCTAGTATATCATTACCTATTGTTACTCTTACATCTGTTCTGGCTTCGTCTCTTTCAAAGACCATTATTTTGGTTTTGCTCACATTCACGCGTAGGCCCCTTTTCTTACAATCTTCTGTCATTGTGTCGACTAGGGTCTGCAGGTCAGCCGCTGACTGTGCCAGCAGGACTGCATCATCTGCATAAAGCAGAGCAGTGACCACTGAGTCGCCCATCTGGACTCCCACATTCATATCGTTCAACCTTTGGAGACATTTATCCAGATATATGATAAACAGCCTGGCTGACAGAACGCACCCCTGCTTAACGCCGATATTGACGTCAAACCAAGGCGACATTCCATCATCCAGCCGCACACAGGCTCTACAGCCCATGTAACTGGACTGCACATCCTGTAGCAGTTTACCGTTAATACCATACTCCGGTAAAATGTCCCAAAGTTCCTTTCGTACAACCGTGTCAAATGCTCTCTCCAGATCCACAAAACTGCAGAAAACCCTCTGACCTAGAGCCAGATGCTTCTCCATAATGTTGCGCAGAGAGAACACTTGACCCATGCATACCCTTCCACTCCTGAAACCTCCTTGTATCTCACACAGTAAACCATCGGACACCATCCTCATTCTCCTTTCAATAATTTTACCATACACTTTTGCTGCCAAACTGGTCAAGCTTATAGCTCTGTAATTTGCGCAGTCATAACGTGAACCCTTGTTTTTAAACAAAGGCACGATGACTGCGCTATTCCAGTCCCCGGGAACCATTCCCGAGCTCCAACATAAATTGAGGAGCAACAGGAACGCCTCCCAGACACAGCAGCCACCAAGCTTGATCATCTCGGCAGACACCATATCAATGCCCGCTGCCTTACCATTTTTCAAACTTCTTATCGCCCATTCAACTTCATCCATACTGATGCCATCGGAGGACGCCGCTGTTGAATGTTGTTCTATTAAACCACATGCGACACCGGCGTCAGCCGTAGCATCCGCATACATATCGCCAAAATATTCACTCCATCGGCGTAACACGTCTTGTGTTTGTGTAAGAATGTCTCCACCTTTAGACCTTATTTTATTCATTCTGAAGACTGACCAACCACCCCGAGACTTCTTCACCTCCCTCCAAAAGAGTTTGGTGTTACTCTTGAAGTTTTTAGTCAGCCTATCTTCTGCACTCATACTTGCTCTATCACGTTTCTCTTTCACTAAGGCCTTGGTGTCATTCTTACATTGCCGATATATTTCTTTCTTCTGTTCAGTCATATTGTCATTCAGATTCAAAGAAGAGACATAGTCCAGTCACACTTTCTTCTTTTGCTCTACGGAAGCTGCCACATCCGCATCCCACCATGCATCACCATTTGTTTTTCTATGCTTCTTTGAACTTCCTATAAGATGTAATCACGTCAAAACTCTAATGACTAGTTAAGAAGCCCAAATTTGATGGGTTTTACTAATAGGTAATACAGAATATCGTTTACTATCCTCGAGTTGCCATCAGAGTAGCTCACTACCCACCTGCACGGCGTCAAGAGGTATGTTGTAGGGTGCGTCTACGGAGTCTTGCGCCGCTTCTACCGTTACCCCGGACGGATTAGTGGGGCGTGATCGAACAGTAGCCTGCCGCCAAAAAAAAAAGAGTAGCTCACTAGTACCACATGTGATTATTTTTAATTTTATAATTGAAAGTAAAGTATATACCTTTGTGCATTTAAGATTTCTTGAGGTGATGACTTTACAATGCCTGAATACAATTTGCAAATTGTAGAAAAGAACGTATCACAATCGCATCAGCGAACAAAACGCATCGTAATCAGTCTATTCGTTTGGGAATTATGATGCCACAAATAAATGCAAGAAATATGATGTCATAAATAAATGCAAGAAATATGATGCCACAAATAAATGCAAGAAATATGATGTCATAAATAAATGCAAGAAATATGATGTCATAAATAAATGTAAGAAATATGATGGCACAAATAAAGGCAAGAAATATGATGTCATAAATAATTGCATGAAATATGATACCACAAATAAATGCAAGAAATATGATTCCACAAATAAATGCAAGAAATATTATGTCATAAATAAATACAAGAAATATGATACCACAAATAAATGTAAGAAATATGATGCCACAAATAAATGCAAGAAATACGATGCTATAATTTAATGCAAGAAATATGATGCCGTAAATAAATGCATGTAATATGATGCCACAAATAAATGCCAGAAATATGATGCCGTAAATAAATGTATGTAACATGATGCCACAAATAAATGCCAGAAATATGAAGCCGTAATTAAATGCAAGTAATATGATGCCACAAATATATGCAAGTAATATGATGCCTTAAATAAAAGCAAGAAATATGATACCATAAATAAATATGATGTCATAAATAAATGCAAGAAATATGATACCACAAATAAATGCAAGAAATATGATGCCACAAATATATGTAAGTAATATGATGCCATAAATAAAAGCAAGAAATATGATGCCACAAATAAATACAAGAAATATGTTACCACAAATAAATGTAAGAAATATAATGCCACAAATAAATGCAAGAAATATGATGCCAATATACAAATAAATAAAACTCAATTTTTTGCGTGGTGGTTTATAATTGAAAATGATGCAGTGAGAAACATGACTCTGGCTTACCATATCTTCTTTTAGGTACCGTAATGAAGACAGTATCTCCGTACACTTCGAAGCCTATAGGTACATTGTTATACTGCTTGAAAAATATCTCACTTTCTTCTACATCTTCCTCAAAGTATATACCTTCAGGAGTCCATCTTTTTGTAGTATCATTCACATCTAAAAGTATAATAAAAATTGTAAGTAAATGACCCAAGGTATCGTTGGTTTATCGTTGGTTAGGAGCATAGAAATGGGCCTTTCACCTTACCTTATTATATTTTGCCCATGAGTGTTGTAAGAGACGAACTAAGAAATGCATAAAGCGTCTATGCAATAGAAGGAATACTGGATATTAAACCCGATACCAATACGTTTGACCAGCGTGGTATAATAGGACAATTACCATCTCATTGTGGAAGGTTTGAAGCCAACAGTGGGAAATATATCAAATCAATCAAATCATTTATTAAACATAGACCCTATAAGAGCATTTACATATTGTCAATTGTACATATTTTTTTTAATTAATCTACCACCGGATCGGAAAGCGGTCACAAACTGAGAAGATTCGGCAAGAAACTCAGCGAGCTCATAATTTTTTTTAAATTACATGTTTTCATCAAAATTATTGGATACATCATCATCTGAAATAAAACTACTTTTACGGATTCTATCGCGTTTGTATTTGATTTATAATTTCCCGACGTTTCGAACACTTTACAGTGATCATGGTCACGGGAGGACTGAGGTGTCTTACGTCCAATATGTCATTGTTATTACAGAAATTTATTTATATCTACCCTATAAGATATTAAATTTTAAATTTTGACCCACATTTTTATACAAAATTAATACAATTCATTGCCAGTACAAAAAGAGAATGATTCTATATATAAAATTTTATGTTGTTTATGATTTTTTATTATTAAGGTATTTATTAAAATCATAAACAACATAAAATTAAGGTATTTATTAAAATCATAAACAACATAAAATTTTATATATAGAATCATTCTCTTTTTGTACTGGCAATGAATTGTATTAATTTTGTATAAAAATGTGGGTCAAAATTTAAAATTTAATATCTTATAGGGTAGATATAAATAAATTTCTGTAATAACAATGACATATTGGACGTAAGACACCTCAGTCCTCCCGTGACCATGATCACTGTAAAGTGTTCGAAACGTCGGGAAATTATAAATCAAATACAAACACGATAGAATCCGTAAAAGTAGTTTTATTTCAAATGTGTAATACTCGCGTAAACATTAGAAGTCATTACATCATCATCATCATCACAGCCCATATATGTCCTACTCTTAGGCTCGGGCCTTCTCCATAATGGAAGGGAAATTAACCTACTATTCCACGCTGGTCAGACGTGTTCGACCAACACCAACCAACTTCGAGGTATACCCTTTCCAATAAAAAAAGAATTATCAAAATCGGACTACTCTATAAAAACTTGTGCGTGGTCAGACATAAAAAAATATACGCGTAGACTTGAGAACCTCCTCCGTTTTTTTTTCGCTGGTTAATGCCTATTTAAGTCATCGCAGCTTTCGGTACAGGGTGGAAGGGACGTTGTCGACCCCCCATTCTATCAAGGCCGGCGTCGCTCAGGGGTCGGCGCTCTCCCCTTTACTATTCACGCTATACACTAGCGATATGTTCAATTTTAATAAAGTCTACAACGCGCTTTAGGTCGACGACACCGCTCTCTTTTCTGCAGGTGGCAGAATGACATCGACAGTATCAAAGACAATCGACAGTATCGAACAATAGCAAAGACTCTCCAAACAATGGTTACAGCCCTAGCCGATTCGCTTAGGAAATGGAGAATAGATTTGAATCCCGAGAATAGTCAGGCGGTCATATTCACTCGACGAATGCCCGTACCTACTCTATCGATAGCAATCTCTCTCTTGAAATTTTCAACAAGCTTCTCGCTTCGAGCAGGCAAGGCATATACAAGGCCTAACCACACATAAGGCTTGTCCGCGAGCGTGTGGCCTTTGTGATGAGATGCCTTCATAGTCTATTAACTTTACGACGCATAACTAGTGTTTCTTTGTTACTTATCTACATTTTCCTTTACAGTTTCGCTTTTAAAGCATAATCATTTTAAAATGTTTTTGAACTATCTCAGTAAATACGGAACTAGGTATTTCACAAAGTTTTATTTTCAAATTAAACTGGTTCTTCCTGAGATTAACATACAGTACAATTAATTATATTACTACTTTAATTAACACAGGAAAACGTAAATAAATACAAAAAAAAAAAATAAACAAACAATAAGCACTCACATTTGACGCCATCGAAGTCGTATTCCAAATGATTCCACAATTTAGTATAATTCATTTTATCAAAACTATTAGTGCCAGAAAAGAATTGACAACGAATTCGATATAGAAAAAGCCATATTAATAAAATATTTTTATACATATTTTTAAAAGCGTCCGGTACGAACGAGGTTAATTATTTGACTGTATTGGTCTGTGACGTTATCGAATTACTCTGTGGTGTGTAATATTCACATCCACAGATTATTTATTAAGGCTGTTTTATAATAGCTACAAAAACATGATTGTATTATGCTAAAAAAATTGTTAATTTTACAAACATGCTTCCCTCGTAGAGTAAAGCTCGAAACAAAACCCTTACTATCACGTCATTCTATGTGTTATCCCTCCTATATATAAAAAAAACAAACCAGTCATGAGGACTGTCGACAGGAAGGAGAACTTAAAACAATGAAAAAAATAACTTTTTTTTTCCATTTCGCTGGGCGAGACAGTGTTGCCTCCTGCCCTTATCGCCGACACTCGCTGGTAAAGTCCGGTGAGCATCTCCGCCTCCAGGTTCCACGGGGGAGTTCCAGCCAACAGGCTGCTTCTGTCACCACCATGCGGTATCCGTGTATGGCCCTGACCGCCATGCGTTATGGCCCTCTGTGGTCGCCATAGGAGAGTCCTAAGTTGGACGGTAAGGGACCCCGCCCATACAGGTGCGCCGCAAAGGGCTATCAGCTAGGTTACTTCCGTGTATAGCCGTCGGCACGTAGCACTGAGTCCACCCACGTTCGAAATAAGCTAGGAGAGAGTGGACGCCGCGCCGACAAGCCCGGAGCAACTCGACGGAAATGCTCCCGGAACTACCAATTCCTGTCGAGCACCAGGCCCAAGTATTTCATGGCCCGGATACTGACGAGAACCGAATTAACGGTGATCGAGGCGCCGGTAGGTGGATTGATGCGAGGCCCATGGAACAATAGGATTTCCGTCTTATCCAGGGCCACCCTTATCCCCAGGATCTCGATCCGCCTGATAAGCTTCTCGATGTCGAAAGTTGCCAGGCATGTCGCCTCCTTTAGCGTCCTACTTCCTCTGGCGTCCCACCTTGTTCTGTGACGAGTGTATCGTCGGCGTAACAGATTTCACCCAGCCCGGGGAGAAGGCTATCTCTCAAGGGCCCAGTCGTATCCTGGGAATATAAGTGGTGGAAACATTTTATATAATAATTGCTCCATAACATAGGATGCCTTTAAGCAGTAATGATACCTTATTTTAGTCGCAAATTAAATTTCCACTTAACTTTTTTATTGTTTTTTTTAATAAGTAATAATAAATTTAATTTCGATAGCTATGTGGTAGCGGCTATGAATACTGCCAACACTTACTTTGCTCGTGGATGTCGTAAAAGACGACTAAGAGCCTTATAACGACCTGGGCCAACTCCATCTGATGCCGTTTGGTCATCAATTGCATTCCCAAGGAGGGTTGACGACTGGCAGGCGGCCGGTCATAAAACTATTGCCTATAACTTTTACAATATGTACTATGAAAGAAGAGTACATATTGTATCGACCCCAAGTAATTGGGATAAGAATAGGAGAATGATGATAATGAAATTGCGACTAAAATATAGTATCACTTTCATCGCTCGCATGTATTCTAACCTTTACAAAAACTAGTTTATCAAGTTGTTTCAATGCTAAAATATAATTTATTTTAATTACGAATACAGGAAAATATATTTAATTTCATTTTGTTGTTTTTGTTTTATATTATTTCATTGATAGTTGTGTGGGTGTTTTTTATTTTGTATATAATGGCAAACGATGAAGCAAGCACAACTGAGTAAGTGATGATGGTAAGTGTTACTGCCGCTTATAGCCCTTTACTATACCATTGCGTACCAACACAGAAAGTTAGCCTTCCCACTCTCTCGCTTACGAAGCGAAGCATACATCGCTGTTAGAATAACACAATCACTTGTTTTGATAGAAATGAAAAATCCACATAGTAATGAAAAATCCAACTAAATTAATGAAATTCTATTCATCTAATAGCACTAACTGTACAGCTAACAATGTTTAGGTACATACCACTTAACGGGAGTGGTGCTATAATCACACCTATCTATCATGAGACTGTTTAAAATAACATTAAATTATTTCCCCGTGTACTGGTATTAAGAATACATAACGTTGACAATCCTTTCTTTGCCAAAGGAATAGTAAAATGCTGTCTAAGTGAGTACTGCGAGACTCTTGCAGCGAGTCTTGGTCTTGCATTTGGGTAACACTAGTCCACACAAAATTATTATTTTTCCTTCGTACATTTTGTTAAAGCTTTTGGCTTTTATTTTATTACCGGCTGATTATCTAACGTGAATACTACTCGGGTATATAATTGCTGATCAAACGCCATTAGATGGTGTTGGCCCAGTTCAATATAAAACTCTTAGACGTCTTTCTTCTTCGACGACGAAAGTTGGTAGTATTTTTAGCCGCTATCACACAGCAAGCGACGAACCTAGTTCACGATACGAGGGAAGTTGATCTTCTGGAAGTGGATTACATACAGCGTCGACCAAAAGTACCTAATTAGGATCATCATCATCACAGCCCACAATGTCCCACTGTTGAACTCGGGCCTTCTCCGTAATGGGAAGGAAATTAACCTACTATACCACGCTGGTCAGACGTGTTGGTATAGAGTTTTGTTTATAGTTTTCCCTCTTTTGCATAGATGTTATATGCGTTTTATATCTCTTAATCGTCCTGTATAATCACCCACGGGTAAGATATGAGATGATGCATAGTATTCTTACTCCGTCACCACACGTAAAATTGGAATATTGGGATAAGAGCAAGAGAATGATGACGATGTGAAGACTCGTCTTTTTTTTTCTTTTTTTTTTTTGCAGTGGACTATGGATGTGTCTCGCCCCGCCAAATCGGTCCGGGGTCACAGAAGAGGCGGCGCGTGACCCCATAGACCTACTGTACAACTCCTCTCTTCGCCGTGCGAGCGCGCCACCGGTACCCGATCTTTACAAACCTAGTAGTGGAATTTATATGAGTCAAGATGAAATGATTTCTAGGCATAATGTATACTGTAATTTGCGTTGCATTCTTTCTTGCCTTTTTTTAAAAGATCTCGCCGGAAACGGATGATGTGATTGTTTTAAGTAATGAGCACCTTGACGAGTGTCTTCGTCAAAGTTTTCTACGCAAGATTTAGGTTTTTGTGTAATTCACAATTATTCTAAATCTGGGTGTAATTTGTGTACGTTAATTATATGTTTGTAATATCCCACCTTTCTTTTATTCTTTCCGTGTGGTGACGAAGTAAGAATACAATTCACAACCCCCTATCTTCGCCGTGGGTGACCGTAAGAGACGACTAAGAGATATAAAACGCATATAACATCTATGCAAGAGAAGGAAAAACTCGAATCTAAACCATATACTAAAACATTTGACCAGCGTGGAATAGTAGTTCAAGTTCCCTCCCGTTATGAGGGAGGCTCGATCCCAACAGTGGGACATATATGAGCTGAAATGATGAAAGTCCCGCCACAATACAAGGATTATATTTATAATTATATCTTTATTGTAAAATCTTTTGGTAGGAGTGGGTATCCGAAAAGGTACCCTTTGGCTATATGTATTGTTGGTTCTGTTAAAGGGCGGCAGAGAGGTACAATAAAATACCTGTACAGTTGCCTTCGCCCCTTTCGCCGACCTCGACGAATTAGTTCAGGTGTAATGGGATCATATATTAATAAAAAGGCGATAAATTTTGTACATTTTTTCATTCATCTCAGCTCATATATGTCCCACTGTTGGGCTCGAATCTCCTCCATAATGTGAGGAAAATTGATCTACTATACTAAGCTAGTCAGACGTGTTGGTATAGAGCTTTGTTTCAAGTTTTTATTTCTCTTGGATAGATATTATATGCGTTTTATATCCCTTAGTCGTCTCTTACGTACACCCACGGGTAAGATAGGGGGTGGTGAATTGTCTTCTTACTCTTAACACACGGATATCGCCTGGATATCTTTTATTACATACACAGACAATAGAGGGAGTGGTGAATTATTCTTTTCACTCTGTTTAACATGAGAGGATGTGAAAAGAAGTTTTCTCTTTTTATTACTTCACACTTCAATAATGTTTTTTAAATTGCTTTTGGTGGCAAACGAGCAAGCAGTACAGCTGATTATGTTTACCTTGGACAAACAGTCCAGTTATGTAGACTCAAATTCGAAAAAGAGGTCATCTGACGAAGCTAATTCGGCTGAGCAGCGTTCGGAAAACTTAAGAGGATCTTCTTATCCAATATACTTCAGTGTCTGAAAACACGGGTCTATGGCCACTATGACCAGTGTGTGTTTCCAGTGATGACCTACGGCACGGAAACGTGGTCCTAAATGTAGGCATCATAACTAAGCTAAAAGTCACTCAGCGTGCTATGGAGGGGACTATACTCCACATTACTCTGCGTGATAGAATTCGTAATATGTAAATCCGCAGAAGAATGGGTAGAATCGATATAGCACGAAGAATTAGTACGCTGAAGTGGCAATGAGCAGGCCATATCGCTCGACGAACCAACAGCCGATGGGAGGAAAGGTTCTCGAGTGGCGATCGCGTATCAGACGTCGCAATGTTGATCGTCCCTTCCCACCAGGTGGACTGACGACTTAGTAAAGGTTGCTGGAAATCGTTGTATGCTAGCAGCACAGGACCGCACTTTGGGCGAAATATGAAGGAGGCCCACGCTCAGCAGTGGATGACAAAAAGCTGAATGATGCATATGTAAGTGGCCTTTAGGACTTTTACATAATAAATAATAAGATTCGATTCTCTGTTTACAATTTTTTATAATTTTAAGTGGTTATACAATTTTATAAAATTGATTAATTCATTATTTATGCGAAAATATTATTATGACAACACCCAATCTTTCTTGAAAATCTCATATGGTTCTGTAAGAAGAAGAAAAATGAATAGAATTAGTTTCATTAAAATATATGGCTATACTAAAAAAAAAAATACTTGTATTTTCAAAAACTTATGAGCAAAAAAAATTATCATCACAAACGGGATTCGAACCCATACCTATTGAAAATCCGTTCCCTTCTTCCTATCAGTTAGACAAGTGTGAGTTGTGATGCGACATTTATAAAAACTTGATTACGAGCGAAAAATTATTGTCACACATGGGACAATTAATGTTCGCTCGTAATCAAGTTTTTATAAATAATCAAGCATGTTAAATTTTTTTTTTGGTCTAACCCCACCACACATTCCCGCCATTGTAACTCCTACAAGCCAGGATCCACAATGGTCACTATAAATGATACCGAGGTTTGACCCTCAGGCAGTCCCGGGAAATGATTTTAATTGCCGTGTAACCCGCGACAAATTTATTTTAATTATTTTAATTTAAGCATGTTAAATGCTAAATTTCAGTAATTTGTGATGTGACAATCAATTTCTAGCTCTTATTACTTCGGTGGCTCTATGGCAGACGAGCGCCATCTACCGGATGATGATTACATATTGTACCGATTTTATTCACTAACAATTCCAACCTATTTTGCACTTACTTTTTTATATAACTAACAATATTTGTAGGTATATTTTTAAACAATTCTGCTGTGTGACATTCCTGCGTCTCTCCAAGTCGTGAAGTATTGCTTGAACACCGCTGGCTCAGTGCCCTGAGGTATTTTAGTGACTTGCACCTAAAATATTAAAAGGTAATTAGACGGTAAAGAATTAATAAAATTTTACCTAATATTTTAAAGCGCCATTTAGTAGTGAGTGTGGGAATCACAATTTATGAAACTTATTTTAACTAATATTTAACAGTGCCATCTAGTAGTGCATGTAGAACTACAATAAAAAAATATCTAAAATTTTACAACGCCATCTAGCAGCGAGTACAAGAATTGTAATTAATAAAACTTATTTTACAGCGTCATCTAGCAGCGATCGAAAATTATTTACAATTTTTGTCTTGCTATTAATATTAGAAACGCAATAGTGTAGCGTAAGGTTTGTAGGTATTTGGAATATTTTTAAGAACACGCCATAGCCCAGCAGTGGGACATTCACGAGTTTATATGACACCTATACAGGCATTTCTTTTTTTGTTTTTGCGGTGTACTATGGAGTTGGTCACGCTCCGCCAAATCGGTCCAGGGCGACGGAACAGGTGGCGCGCGACCCCATAGACCCACCCTGCAAAGCTCTTCGCCGTGCGAGCGGGTCACCGGTACCCGATCTTCACCTTCAGTGGCCCGCTCGGCGGTTTACCCTCACGGGTTCCTCTCGAGTCAATGCCCCGACGGCGAAATGCCTCGGCTAGGGCGGCATTAGGCGCAGGTTCCTATACAGGCATAGGATACATTAGAAAATCTTTCAAATAAATTAATAATAATCAGTTATAATATAATATTTTCCGTGTGGTGACGGAGTAAGAATACTATTCACCACCCCCTATTTTACCCGTGGGTGATCGTACGAGACGACTAAGGGATATAAAACGCATATAACATCTATGCGAGAGAAGGGAAACTCGAAACAAAACCCTATACCAACACGTCTGACCTGCGCGGTATAGTAGGTTAATTTCCCTCCCATTACGGAGGAGGCCCAAGCCCAACAGTGGGACGTTTATGGGCTGTGATGATGATGACGATAATATAATAATATTTTGTTATAGATTTTATCGTATTGTATTCATATAGAAATAAAATGATAGCTCACCCATGAAGGATAGTTCTTGGCACTTAAATATCCTTGTGCCTTCGTCATAGCCTCGGTCTTCTCCTGTAATAATATACGAAAGCTTGAGAACCAATCTAATGTAAACCTGGTCTTTTAAGGGGGTATGAATTTAAACTTTAAATATGCTTTTCAATCAAATATCAAAGGTATTTTGATGATAATTACATTTGAAACTGTGTTCTTTAAAAGAGAATATATTCAGATATTTTAGAGCTAAAAATATGAGTTGACATTTGGGTGTGGCTTTTAAGTTTATTAACGTGTTTAAAGATATTTTAGGGTATATCAAGTAGAAGAAACATCAGAATCAGTATAATTATATTGAACTCAACAGTGGTATTGCGTAATAATCTTTAGTAAGAGACAATCGGTTAATTTCGGCTTTCTTCTTCTTATGTATTGGCAATCAGCTACTTATACGAGCTATTGGTGCCAGTGTCGAGTTATAAATATCTTCACGTTTTTAGTCTCTTCAAGTTAGTCGTTGTCTAAGTCAAATCGTCGCCATCAACAGTGCAATGACCACACTATTAATGGTATCTTGTGGGAATTTTGATGGAAAACGAAAACGTTGTAAAGCACTTTTATATGATATTCACTACATCCCAGTAGTTCCGCCGCATCACATTACATAAAATGCCATCAAAATTATCTAATATAACACGTTAAAACACTAAGATATCGAATATAATACAAGAGCACCACGTGACGTTTTCAAATTTCCGTCTTTCAAAAGTCCAATTTCGGCTTTGTAGTCCGTTGTCTCTATTCTCTATTGTACACTACCTATGTTTATCAGTCGTTGTACAAACACGAGTGATTTCCGTCCAGTCAACACATCCAACCAGCTTGGTATAGTGTACGTCAATTTCATTCCTACTATGAATGGAGTAGTAATAGGTATATTTTATTTAATAACATAAAGTCATAATTTTAATAGCTCCAAATGCTGTCAGTGCTTCGTGTGACGTCATACAGGTAGTGTGCGACAGAGACAACGCTATACAAAAGCAAAATATCTTTATGTGCAATATACAGGTTGGAAGGGGACCGCTCCCGAAAACAAAGACAGGTGACTCTCCTAGTTCTACTTGTAATGATAGACTAAAAAAAAAATTCGATTCGGATGAAAAAACTAAAATTGTTTTCACAACGAAATTTAAGTTTTTTTCACATTCCATCGTATTAGGACAGTGCCATGTAACGGTAATTCCATAAAAAATACGTCACTTTACTCAGATGAGAAAAGACGCAATCTATTCAAAACTCACGATCATATGTTCAAGAGTTCAACGACCTCGCGTGGTGTAAAAAAGTTTTTCATCCGAATCGATTTTTTTTCTAGCCTATCATTACAAGTAGGACTAGTAGGGTTACCTGTCTTTGTTTTCGGGAACGGTCCACTTCCATCCTGTATATCACCGGGTACTGAATATAATTAGAAATGATGATATTACCCTCTCTGTTGCCTGCTTGCCGACCCACACGTAGATACTACCACTCACAGTATCCAATATATAACATTCCTGTCAAGAAAAAAAATATATATTAACTTGATTTGCTGTGCTATTGTAGCTATGGATACGAGCTTTACATAGATTTAGATCAACTCCATCTGTTGGCGCCTGGTTAACAACTACATTCACAAGGAGTGTTGATGTTAAACAGGCGGTTGGTTATAAAACTATTGCTTTTCTTTTTTTTGTGTTTGTCTTTTAGCTGTTAGCCGCAGATGGCTATCACAGCTTAACCCGGACTATGGGTGAGCGCTGACGGCTCTCAACCCGGTAAAAATTTTAAGCGACAACCCCCGAGGGCTCCCCCTGTGGGGAATGAACCTCGGCTCGAGGCGTCGCCGATTGCAAACTGGGCATGCCCACGTTTGAGTTATTGACTATTACGCGTCGCGTCTTACGTCCCCGGCGGCGGGGTCGGAAGAGCGGGCCGTGTATGCTTTTTCTTGAACGATTGTTATCGAATCGTCAGAGTCAGTCAGTACATGTCGAGGACCTCGGATCGCATAAGCACTATTGCTATAACTTTTTGCAATATGTATGATGTAATATGAGTACATATAAATAATTAAACTAAGCATACTATACACAATTTTATAGGAAAAAAAGGTGAAATGTTAAAATTTCACAATATGTAAGTACCGCCGCAGTATCGAGTTAGCAGTTAGCAGTTTTGACTAATAGGGGTGGAGCAGCAATCACAAATGTTGCAAAGATGGTGGAAATTTATCTATTTTGGGAGCTTCGGTTGTAAGTGCTGCATTTTGTAGATGCTTAAAACCCACTCTCTTTCTTTTATGTGACATAGATGAAGTTGCACGGGTCAGCTAGTCATAATAAATGATTTTTGAATTTATAACTGACCAGATAATGCCCACGATTTCATACGCGTAATATTCTTGCCTCTTCTAGTGACATAAAAGGTGAGCTATGATTTTAAAATATAAATGACCATAACTATTTTTACTGACATCAGATTTTAATGAAACATAGACTAAATGCTGCTCTGATCTGCGCTTAATCTATTTGTGCTAAACTGTGGAACAATCTGTTCAGTAATTTTAAACATTAGCATGTACATACATACAGATAGACGAAAATTCCAATATTTTTTTGTTCTATTGGGTTTTTTTTAGTGTCTATACTCATTTTTTAATAAATTTAAGAAATATCCGTGTGGTGATGGAGTAAGAGTATAATTCAGTACCCCCTATCTTACCCGTGGGTGATCGTAAAAGACGACTAAGTGATATAAACGCATATAACATCTATGCAAGAGATAAAAAACTTGAAACAAAACCCTATACCAACATGTATGACCAGCGTGGTATAGTAGGTCAATTTCCCTCCTAATATGGAAGAGACTCGAGCCCAACAGTGGGACATATATGACCTGAGATGATGAAGAAATGCACAGATATATTGCTTGTACCTACTCATTTATTTTATGTATATAGATTACCTGAGGTCTGAGCTGCTCTTGTCTGTATGGCTTGGTTAAAGGTGTGACCGCCAGCTTGCCACTGCTGTCTGACACTTCAGACAGTGTGACGGATTGCTCTTCGCTGCGTTCAAATGCCTATAAATAAATGGACGATCACTATTAAAAGATTTTTGAAGTAAATAATTTATGAGAGCGCATTTAAACTAGCTGTGTGGTAGCGGCTACGAATACCAACTCTTACTTTGCTCATGGATGTCGTAAAAGACGACTAAGAGCCTTATAACGACCTGTGCCAACTCTATCTGATGCCGTTTGGTCAACAATTACATTCACAAGGGGGTGTGATATCTGACAGACGGTCGTAAAACTATTGCCTATAACTTTTACAATATGTACTATGAAAGAAGAGTATATATTGTATCTACTCCAAGTAATTGGGATAAGAGTAGGAGAATGATGATGAATGATGATTGAAATAGTATTAGAGGAATATGTAGCTAATATCACACACACGAAAGAGGTAATCACACATATATTTTTTCATTATTAACTCAGATATTTAATTAGTTAAATTCGGTAATTGCTTTTCGTATGCTGGAGGTGTAAGGAATAAAAAGTGCATATCACGAAGTATATATGACTAAGAGTTTTATATTAATCTGAACTAACTGCATTTAATACCGTTTGGTCAACACTTGTAATTCCCAATGAGGATTAATGTCAGACAGACGCCGGTCATAATACTATTGCTAATAGTTTTTGCAAAATGTACGATGAAAGAGGAGTAGATAAATATTGCTTCGACCACAAATAATTATAAGAGATAAGAACAGAGTAATGATAATCGCGAATATAAGTGATTTAAGTAGGAAAATTCTGTAATTTAGTTAATTTCCATTCTACATGGTATAACGCGCTGATGTTTAGATAGATGTATGAGTTAGAAAATCTTGTTGTGCGGTTACAAATATTCAATTATTATTATATACCTGATCATCACCACCAGCACTTTCCTCAGGCACGATATCCCTACTACCAGATCCTAAAGCTGTGAAGAACCTTTGAACGTCCACTTCGCTGGAGTATTGGTCTGAAATAAAACAAAACCTATTTGTTAAAATATGCTTTAACTTTATCAGCGCTATTTAGTAAGCAGTAGTAGAACTAGCTGCTATAAATAGAATACATAGACGAAGCCAACCAGATATGTATTCTATTATTTTGAATTACAAAATTTTAGTGATTTATGAAGTAAATTTTAGCGGAAACACAATTGGAATCAGTTGGTGGAAATGGAAGTGTTACAATACCTTTTAATTTTTTTTTTTTTAAGTGAAAATTTCTTTAGACGCTTTGAGCACTTTTTGGGTGAACGAAAATTATGGAACTTGTGTCATCATCACCGAACGCTTCCCATGAGCTATATGTACTTATACTGTATGCTATGTGCATACTGTGTATTTGTAATTTTTGGGTGAACAAAAAGTGTGAAACTCACGCCTTCTTCACTCAACTTTTTATCGACATTTTGAAAAAAGATTTTGTTCAAAATGAATTTGGTCACGCGTTGTGACATTTGCGACAGACTGTTGTTTAAAATTGATTTGAAATATTTAATCCTTACTAATATTATAAATACCAAAGTAACTCTGTCTGTCTGTCGCTCTTTCACACCAAAACTATTGAACCGATCTAAATGAAATTTGGTACACAGATAGTCTGGAGCCTGATAAAGGACAAAGGCTACGTTTTAATGCAAAAAAAAGTGTTGTAAAGGGCGATGAAAAGATGTAAGGAATTATCGTCATTTTTAAAGCCAGAAGCTTGAAACTTATTTTTAGGCTATTGATCAAATATAAATAAATATGACATTAAAATTTCGTAAAAAATTTACCCTTCAGGGGTAAAATAAAAATTTGAAAAACTTTAGAAAAGTAACCTTTTACGCGGGCAGAAGATAGCAATATATAACATAATAAATAATAATTAATTTGAATTTAATATGTGAATTGTATTCTCCAGCTATTAGACTAATTTTTTTTTCATATTTAAGTTTTCACTTCTATCAGCTAAAAAAAAAAAAAAAATAGTGTGTGTATCAGCTCTGACGCACGACTGGAGTTTACTCCTTAAGTACGATTATCAAAACAGGGGCAAAAAAAGCTCATTTGACTAAAAATAATATACAGGGTGGAAGTGGACCGCTCCCGAAAACAAAGACAGGTGACTCTACTAGTCCTACTTGTAATGATAGGTTAGGAAAAAAATCGATTCGGATGAAAAATATTTTTTTTTCACAAATATTTTTAAGTTTTTTTTCACATTCCATCGTATTAGGACAGTGCCATGTAACGATAACTCGATAAAAAATACGTAACTATACTCAGATGAGAAAAGATGCAATCTATTCAAAACTCACGATCATATGTTCAAGAGTTCAACGACCTCGCGTGTAGAAAAATTTTTTTTTTTTTATCCGAATCGATTTTTTTTTTCTAGCCTATCATTACAAGTAGGACTAGTAGGGTTATCTATCTGTCTTTGTTTTCGGGAACGGTCCACTTACATCCTGTATATATTTTTATTTACATTTATTAAAACTGTGTCAGTGAAGTATTATCTCACGTCAGAAAGTGAAAGGTCACGCAGAATAGGTTGCGCACCAAAAACGTAACGAGGTCATTCGATCACTAGAATTTACTCCTCAAATTTTTCTCATTACGGGCGCCTTATATGAAAATCGATTATTGAGGAGTAACTCAAAAAAAAAAAATGCAATTTGAATGAAATTAATATTTGAAAATTAAGTAATGGTAGACCATATTTATGAAGAGATTAATTTGGCTATATAACAATCTGGATAATAGATACTAATATAATGACGATTTAAATATTCATGATGACAAAATCTTACCAATAATATCGACTCTGCCTCTGCCATTATGATCCTGGTCTCTAATCTGATTTGCCATGGATATTGCTTTTAGTTTCTCTACATTCTTCGCTCTCTCACCAACGTATACGTAGATGCTCTGATCTATATCCAGGATAAAGCAGTCACCTTTGTTCATTGATGATATTAGGGGATCTACCTAAAAAGAAAATTTGGTTGTTATACTTAATTTTTAGCAAGACATTTTTCTCTGACTCATCATCACATCATCATCATCAGCCAATATATGCCCCATTGTTGGGCTCGGGCCTCCTCCGTAATGGGAGGGAAATTAACCTACTATACCGCGCTGGTCAGATCTGTTAGTATAGGGTTTTGTTTCGAGTTTACCATCTCTTGCATAGATGTTATATGCATTTTATATCCCTTAGTTGTCTCTTACGATCACCCACGGGTAAGATGGTGGTGAATTGTATTCCTACTCTGTCACCATATGGATTATTTTCCTCTGACTCATTAAAGTTAATATATATGGTTTATCAGTAAGAAAAGGTTAATAAATTAGCATAGTGAAGGTTTAAATTGTTTTCTCTATTGTAAAGTAAATTCATCATCATCATCATCATTCTCCTACTCTTATCCCAATTACTTGGGGTCGATACAATATGTACTCTTTTTTCATAGTACATATTGTAAAAGTTATTGGCAATAGTTTTATAACCGGCCGCCTGCCAGAAGTCAAAAAAAATTCATCATCATCATCTTAGGTAATTAACATCCCATTGTTGGACTCAATCCTCATTACAGTAAGAGGGCAATTGGTCAGACGTTTTGTTGTAGAGTTTTGTTACGATTTTCTCTTTTCTTGCACAAAGGGTATATACATTTTGTATTCCTTAGTCATCTTTACGACTACCGTTTAGAACGAAGGAGAAAGGACTACCATTTTTTGAAGTGAAAACTTCTTTAGGCGCGTTGAGCGTTTTTGGAGGAGAAAATCTTATAGGTTCGCGTCACCGACATGCTAATGCTAATAGTATATCTATAGCTATATGAAAACTTCTTTAGGCGCGTTGAGCGTTTTTGGAGGGGAAAAACTTATAGGTTCGCGTCACCGACATGCTAAAGCTAATAGTATATCTATAGCTATATGAAAACTTCTTTAGGCGCGTTGAGCGTTTTTGGAGGGGAAAAACTTATAGGTTTTTATTTTTATATAAAAATTAGAAAATGATTATTATTTCAATTAGTCTTAAGTTAATAGTTTTCACTTCTATAGGCGGTCGCCATGACTGCCTGTTGTTTTTTTTTTATATTTAATAATGATTACGACAAGATTTCAGTTATAGGGAGCCACTATTAGCAAAAAAAAACACAAAGCGGTCATAAGGCCTGCCGACAGAAGTGAAAACTTAAACCTATGAAATAAACAAATACAAAAAATGAAAGCGTGCAAGGGAATATGTATATGTGTGTCCATACTATAGTCAGCCGTCAAAATAATAACTATTAAAAACTATTGAATAATTAATAATAATTATTAATAACAATTATTACACATAATGATGATCGATCGCATTCGTAACGACGACGTAAGAGAGCGAGTAGGTATGAAAGAGAGTATCGGTGTAAAGATGCGAAAGGGAATGCTCCGATGGTTCGGACATGTGGAAAGAACGAACCGTCTGAACGAACGAACGTCTGGTTAAGAATGAGGATGTAGGTACCGGGGGAGACCGAGACTAACCTACCTAGACCAGATCGGTCATGTACTGAAAGAAGGTGGAGTCAAGAGTCTCCGAAACCGGCGAGCGTGTATGAAGAGAATTATGAATGTTGAGGAAGCGAGTGAAGTATGTAAGGATAGAGTTCTCTGGCACTCTGTTTTCTCTGCCTACCCTGCAAGGGATATGGCGTGATGATATGTATGTATGTATTGTATATAAACTGAATATAGTGAACACAGCGACACAGCGGTGAAGAGCAGCTGAATGTATCTTTCTCGCTCGGGTACACTCGGTGGTCCCGAGCTCACCCCATTAAGCCTTTCACCTCAGAGCGTGACGGATCAGCTTCACTTACAGCCCACAAAAAAATCTGTATGCAGTGCACCAAAAGAAGTTTTCACTTCAAAAAAAATATCCGCGAATAGTTGGAATATACTGTATTGTATGGTAGCAGCTACGAATACTACCAACCCTTATAACGACCTGGGCCCACTCCATCTGCTGGTCAACAATTACATTCCCAAGGAGGGTTGACGTCTGGCAGGCGGCCGGTCATAAAACTATTGCCAATAACTTTACAATATGTACTATGAAAGAAGAGTACATATTGTATCGAACCAAAGCAATTGGGATAAGAGTAGGAGAATGATGAATGATGAGTTGGAATATATTAATAATCAGTTTCCCTGGTAATAAGTAGGAGTCCGGCATCAAGAATTACCATTGAATTTTGCCACAAACCTGTCTCACTCTAACGTTTCTCTTGCCTTTGACTTGGAATAAGCGTTTTGCTGCACCAGCATTAGTGACGACATGGTTGAAGCCCGATGCATGTCCACCATTCAAGTATTGGATGGCTGTTAATAGAAATAATACATTTTATTTCAACTGCACAGATGTCTGCACAGATGGCGTAGTGGTTAAGATACCGACCTTCCGTGCCAGTGCCGTGGGTTCGATTCCCACGCAGGACATTACTTTGTGTGATCCACAAAGTGTTGTTCTGAGTCTGGGTGTAATTTGTCTGCGTTAATTGCATGTTTGTAAAGTCCCCCGCAATACAAGGTTTATTTCCTTAGTGCAGGGTGGTGTTTAAAAAAAAAAAAAAAAAAAAAAAATACAGGATTATACAGGGTGCCGATTTTATTACTAGAATAACTGAAACTAGGTGTAGTAATGACGTCGTAAAAAACATTAAAGTTAATTGCAGACTCTTAGCTCTGCCCAATACCGAGATAAAGTGATTCGTTTCATATCAAAACAGTAGGTTTGCCAGCGTATATTGATCTGTAGTTACATTTCGACCCAGCTGTGCGGCGGCGAGCGCAGCGAGAGCGGGACTATTTGCCTACTAGTTTAATGTCACACGCATGAATATATGCCTACATCGAACTTTTATAGTACAAGTGTATTGACCGATTATCAGTAGGACAATTTAATCAAAAGTTAGGTACTATTTTTTTTACTGATTTGCATAGTGTATCATGGTCTGATCCCTTCAAGGATTCTACTAATTAAAACGGCAACCTGTATATGTATACCATTCTTAAAGTAAAATGATTTGCAACAGTTTTTAATTCACTAATAGGGACACAATTGGTTAGATCCTTCAAGATCAAAAAAATAAACGGTTTATTATAGAAGAAAATTATTACTACATTTGTATATAAAAATAGTTATAACAACGAAAATTTGATTACGTACATACATACATACATATCATCACGCCATATCCCTTGCAGGGTAGGCAGAGAGAACAGAGTGCCAGAGAACTCTATCTCTGCATACTTCACTCGCTTCCTCAACATTCATAATTCTCTTCATACACGCTCGCCGGTTTCGGAGACTCTTGACTCAACCTTCCTTCAGTACATGACCGATCTGGTCTAGGTAGGTTAGTCTCGGTCTCCCTCGGTACCTACATCCTTCCACTTTCGCATTGTATATCTTCTTAACCAGACGTTCGTTCGGCATTCTTTCCACATGTCCGAACCATCGGAGCATTCCCTTTCGCATCTTTACACCAATACTCTCTTTCATACCTACTCGTTCTCTTACATCGTCGTTACGTTTGATTACGTAATTATCATAAATTGATTATCAAAGGGATATAATGTTATACATATTTTTTTAAATTTAAAACTCTATCGCCATCTATCGATAAGTAGCAACACACTAGTTTGTTAAGCTCGTTAAGATGCAACAGATGGCAGTACAAACCTGAAGGGAAAAGGCGCGTGAATTGTTGACTCTCGTATCCTAAAGTTTCTCTGTGTTGAATTGCATTGCCATTAAATTTATCATCAAGACCCACAGTCAATATAGCAGCTGCACCAGATTCATCTTGAGTTGATTCACTACCGATCCAATAATATATGTCCCAGGATAAGTTGTTACGTTTGTCTGCGGTTGTCTGTAATAAAATATGATCATCACTACAAAAAAACACTAGGTGCAAGATACAAGTCCTGTCACGGTCGCCACAATGTCTAGGCTTAGACGCTTATTTACATATATATATCATTCAAATTACTGAAATTTAGCATTTAATATGCTTAATTATTTATAAAAACCCAATTACAAAGCGAAAAATGATGTCACAAGTCGGATTCGAACCCACACCTATTGGAAATCCGTCCCAATCGTGCTGCCAATTACAATAATTAAGCATAATTAAGCATATTAAATGCTAAATTTCAGTAATTTGAATAACAAAGTTGTGTCATCGTTTAATACAATACTAACTGCAAAGTTTGAAGTATTAAGCCTGTACAATGTGTAAACATTATCGGGTAGATGGCACACGTCTTCTTAAATATGTAAATATAACACGAAGCGAGATTTGAATGTCCTACAATAGTTCACGGTGTTGTAAGTGACAGCACGATTGGGACGGATTTCTAAGATGCACGATTAGGTGTGGGTTCGAATCCCACTTATGACATCATTTTTCGCTAGTAATCAAGTTTATATATATATATATATATATATATATATATATATATATATATATATATATATATATATATATATATATATATATATATATATATATATATATATATATAAATATATAATACTGAAAATTAAAATACTCTTCCACTTTTTATTATACGTTTATTTCATGTTATACAATATGATAGATTATAATTAGGACTTTTGAATTATGAGTTTTAGAGTAAAGACAGAAACGGCCGAGAAGGTACTAAGGGATGGGGGTTAACATTCCTAAAGATATTTTTTTTTTTAAAGTCATGGACTCTCCTTTTATGTTTGGCTTACGATTTGACCGCATACGACCAATTTTGAGATAGCTACCATATGCCGCTATACAACCTCTTGCTGTATTTGGATCGAACCATTAGAGTGATCGTGATATTTTTGTGGCTTGGTTGGAGTAACCTTCCGGATACACTGCGCTGGGAGACATCACAGTGCACAATGCCAAGGCGCATAAACTTTAATCTCTTATAATTCAATACAAAATTAAAGCTTTGAAGTAAATAATTAATTGCATTTGGTATATCAATCCAAAATAATATTGCTAGGCTTTTAAAACGGTTAAATATTTTTATTTCTCTAAAAGAATACAATTCACTTACAAGAGAAATACAAAATGAAGTTAATACTTTTTTTTTTTAACGCAAGGTGGACCATGGATGTGGTCGCGCCCCGACGAGAACGTCCGGGGCGACAGAAGAAACGGCACGCAACCCCATGGACCCACCCTGCAAACTCCTCCCTTCGCCGTGCGAGCGGGCCACCGGTACCCGATCTTTGACTTCGTTGGCTTTAAATAAATTTAATACTAACTAGGAAGTGCACGGATTTTTTTTTTTTTTTTTTTTTTTTTTTTTTTTTATACATCACCCTGCACTAAGGAAATAAACCTTGTATTGCAGGAGACTTCACAAACATGCAATTAACTCAGACAAATTACACCCAGACTCAGAACAACACTTTGTGGATCACACAAAGTAATGTCCTGCGTGGGAATCGAACCCACGGCACTGGCACGGAAGGTCGGTATCTTAACCACTACGCCATCGGTGCAGTCTATTAATAACAAACTAAACTTATTGTAATAAATGAATTCAAAAGTGGGTATTTACATGTGGGTAAATAACAAAATATGACTTAGAAATATAATATAAAATGACTATAAAGACCTTATTACATATTTCTTGCTATTCTTATGCAAGTTGCGGTTAATAGACATTTTAATTGCTATGAGGATTAAAATTGTGAAAAGTCGCCCAAAAACATGTTGTTTTAATTTATTTTTAAATAACAGAAATGTTTTCATATTTTTGATGTCGTTTGGTAATTTATTATACAACTGAGCTCCTTCGTACAATAATTTTTTCTTGCCGTAGTTTGTTCGTGGAGATACATACATACATACATATCATCACGCCATATCCCTTGCAGGGTAGGCAGAGAGAACAGAGTGCCAGAGAACTCTATCTCTGCATACTTCACTCGCTTCCTCAATATTCATAATTCTCTTCATACACGCTCGCCGGTTTCGGAGACTCTTGACTCCACCTTCCTTCCTTCGTGGAGATAATAACTGTATATTGCTACAACGCCTCATAGAACGTTTTCGAGAATGTGATTTTAGTGTAAATATAATTTTCGTGTGAATATTTTTATTAAGTATTTTACGCACATATATATATTATATTTGTATAATTGTGATAATGACATCAATTGGGTTTCTTTATAAACTGTTGCCGTTGGAGTTAAGCAATCAAAATTGAATAATAACTTTATAATTTTGTTTCGTGCTATTTGCAAATATTTTATGTTAGATTTGGCAGCGCAACCCCATGACTCTATTAAGTAATCTAAATTAGGCTATACTAAAGAATTGTATATCATATAGCGAACTGATTTTGAGTAACAGCGTATATTGCCGCGTAGAACAAACATTAAGTTTGATATTTTTTTTTACATATTTTTTCGATATGAGATTTCCAGTTTAAACGGCTATCCAAAACAAGACCAAGATATTTTTCCGTATTGAGTTTAACTAGTGGGACATTATTAACTGTAAGAGATTCAAAATGAGGTATATTTTTATTTTTTTTGCACTAAAAATAACGTGATTGGTATTTGCAGTGTTCAATGTTAATAAATTAGAGTTGAAAAATAACACGAGACGACGAGACTTTTGGCGGGAATCTAAAACGTCATGTTGTGCTCTTGTATTATATACGATATCTTAGTGTTTTAACGTGTTATATTAGATAATTTTTATGGTGTTTTATGTAATATGATGTGACAGAACAGCTGGGATGTAGTGAATATCATATAAAAGTGCTTTACAACGTTTTCGTTTTCCATCAAAATTCCTACAACATACCATTAACAGTGTCACCATAGCAGTGTTGATGGCGACAATTCGACTGACTGACAGACAATGACTAACTTGAAGAGATTAAGAACGTGAAGATAATTATAACTCGACACTGGCAAAAATGGCTCTTATAAGTAGCTGATTGCCAATACATAAAAAGAAGAAGAAGAAGAAGCTGCAACTTAACTTTGACATTGGCTTAAGTATAAACAGAGCCACAACAAAAAAAAAAAAAAAAAAAAACACGAGACGATTAAGATCATTTTGGGCCTCTTCTATTGTGGTTGTAATTTTATCAACATAATAAAACAAACACGACACGTCAGCGTACAATGATATTTCGCCTTTTAAGCCTAAGTAACTTATATCATCACAATAATACTGAATACAATTTTTTTTTAAGTGTAGAAAATTACGCACAAGAGGATACACGAATACATGCTTGTAATACAGTACCATTATTTCGTTACTAAATAGTTTATAAAAATTAATTTAATTAATTAACTTTAATAGTTTATAAAAAATAATTATATTAATTACCTTGAGTACAATATAGGAGTCTCCTTTATAGAATTTGCCAAAATCATTTGCGGCAACTGGTACGGGCTCGAAGTTCTGAAAGTAAATTAAATAAAATTAAAAGCAAAGACACATATATAGACACGAAAGGACAATCATCTCAGCTCATACGGCCCAGGTTGGTCTCTAGCCTCTTCCACAACAGAAGGGCAACTTGACCTATTATATTTTGTTGTTCAGACTTGTTAATATAAGATTTTATTTCAAGTTTTCCTTCCCTTATACAGGTTGCCGATTTAATTAGTAGAATCCTTGAAGGGGGTGTATCAGACCATGATACACTATCCAAATCAGTAAAAAAAAATAGTACCTAATTTTTGATTAAATTGCCATACTGATAAGCGGTCAATACACTTTGTACTATAGAAGTTCGATGTAGGCATATACTCGAGCGTGTGACATTGAACTAGTAGGCAAATAGTCCCGCTCGCGCTACGCTTACCGCCGCGCAGCTGGGTCGAAATCTGGGGGGGCACACTTAAAACATTACTTATTTTTACTGACCGTCGCGCCGCCTACAGATTGGTTGTACAAACTTAACTGCTGCCATTTTGTCCTGTCTGTCAAACGTATGACAACTGAGAATTGTTATTTTTTGTTCCTAGCGTAGGTACTTATTGTCATCGATCTATTTTCGGTTATTGATATTTTTCTGAAAATTATCTCACGTTTCAATGTTAGGCTGATATTATTATTATTTAATTATCAGCTGATATGTTTTTTTATATTTCAGGGTAGCTTTCATAGTAAAAAAAAATTCTATGTAATTACACATACACGTGTAGATATGTATATATATTACTTCAACTTTAGTTCACCGCCTAAACTCTGGGTGGCAGCACTTTCCATACATGCATATTTTATCATCGAGTTGCCACTCTTTTTCAATTTAATAACTTTACTCTTTGGTCGAAATGTACCTACAGGTCAATGTACGCTGGCAAACCTATTGTTTTGATAAGAAACAAATCACTTTATCTCGGGATTGGGCAGAGCTAGGAGTCTGCAACTAACTTTATTGTTTTTTATGACGTCATTCCTACACCCAGTTTAAGTTATTCTAGTAATAAAATCGGCACTCTGTATAGATGTTAATTGCATAATCTTTTAGTTGTTTTCTATGACATTCATGGGCAAGAAAGTGGGTGATGGTTTGTATATTTGCTACGTTACGAAATTCGTTAAGAAATTCTAGTGGAGCCACTGTTGACAGTTTTTTGTCTACAGTCGCGGGCTGGTCCATTAGGGTTAGAACTATAGATTCCTAGAAAATCGACGTCTGAGTAGTGGCAATGTGGTGTTGCGCTTCGTTTAGTGAGCGAATGAACCGGAAGCCCAAATTGGGTGTTTTTTGGTTGGTAAGCAGCGGTCTTGCAGTACTGGCATTATAAAGATCCATGGGCGACGGTAACACTTACCCTCAGGTTGCTTGCTCGTTTGTTACCGCAATAAAAAAAAAGTTTAAGTTTTTTATTAAAGCATGTAATTAAAACTTGGGATTAAATAAACATATTTTACACATATTTAACCCATTTTCTTGTTATATATTCTCCACTCGACAATAGATGTCGCTTACCTGTATTCTCCAAATCTCAAGGCCGGCTTGGCGTCCTGCATTGGCAAAAGCTGGATGAACCCTAGCTTTACTTCTATTATCCTGAAAACAAAAAATATATACAATTGCTTAAATAGATTGAAAAGTTATATATATATATATATATATATATATATATACATATATATATATATATATATATATATATATATATATATATATATATATATATATATATATATATATATACACTCAGTTGCAAAAAAAACGGGCACCTAAGCAATGAACCATTTCAAATGTTAATATTTCTTTGTTTGATAATTATAGGTAGTTTTATCCACACAATTTGGTAAATTAATAAGAAAATAATCGTTTTCATCAGTATTTCATAAAATTTAGATACAATTTATGGGAAATAATGCTAAACCTCGCTAGTAGTGTATATTCGCTAGTAGTGCATATGCTCATGAAGTAAAAGTAAAAAAGTTTTTTTGTTTGTTTTTCTTTAATAAAGTAAAAGCAGATAAATGTTTAGTATCGAGTGTGACCCCCTCTAGCTAAAATCACAGCTTGAATTCGTCTGGGCATGCTAGCGAGTATATCCCGGATACTTGCTTGCGGAATACGTTCCCACTCCGCAGTAATCACATTCTTCAGCTCTCTGATGGTCTGCGGAGCCGGGTGTACTGATCTCACACGCCGTTTCAGAACGTCCCAGACATGCTCTATGGGATTGAGGTCGGGACTTCGAGCTGGCCAATCCAAACGACGAATGCCGACCTCTTGCACATACGCATTAACATCGCGGGATCGGTGGGCGCGAGCATTGTCGTCCATAAAAATCGAGTCTTCACCTAGAGCGGCCAATGCGGGTTGTGCATGAGAAATTAGAACTTCCGTTATGTATCGATGCCCAGTCAGTGAGCCGTTTTCAATGAAGACTAACTCTGTACGATCCATTGAATTTATTCCTGCCCAAAACATAACAGAGCCCCCACCATAAGGTGTGATTTCTTCGAAACATGCCTCTGCAAAGCGTTCTCCTTGTCTTCTTAGCACTCGCCGACGTCGATCTTCACCGAACAGAGATATCCTGGCTTCATCAGAGAACAAAACCCTATTCCAATCGTCTTGAGTCCATGATTCACAATTTCTAGCGAACCTAAGCCTGTGAACTCTGTGCTCACGGAGTAATTTGGGGCCGCGGGCCGGGCGGTGACTGCGTATATTGGCAGCGAGAAGCCTCCTCCTGACCGTCCATAGACTAATATGCACATTTCTTACTTCTTGGAGGTTGTTCTTAAGATCCACATACGAAGATTTGCGATTTCTCAATGCGCGACTCACAAGAAAACGATCATCCCGTGGTTGGGTACATGGTTTTCTTCCAGAACCAGGCCTTCTCTCGACGGAACCAGTCTCCTGATATCGCTGCCAGGTCCTTTGGACTGTCGAGCGACTAACATTTAGCCTCCTAGCCACGAAACATTGGCTGCAACCCTCTTCAAGCAGCGCGATAATTTTGGTAGCTTTTACCACTTTATCTACCATTTTTGATACAGCCAAACAGCATTAAATAAAGCTTTGACAGTCAAGGATATGAAATTAATCGATATAAATTGAATAAAAGTTATGAAAGTCGATGTTAACTTCTGGAACTTCGCGCCAAAAATGTAGGATAAAAAGGGGTTTTCTGTAAAAATGAACATCAAATGAAAAATTGAATTTAGAACGTACTTTTTTAAATACCACAGCATTTTTAAAACCGGCCAGTAACGTGTACAAACGATTGAAACCTTTTTGGTATTGTATCTTTTTAAATATGAATGAAAATCAAAACCGCCCGTTTTTTTTGCAAATGAGTTTATATATATATATATATAAAGTTTAAAAACTAATAAATTTAAACGTCAGATATTAATATGTTTTTTTATTTATTTAAATATGATAGAACATCAATCGTTATCTTTTAAATCCCACATCATAAGCTCTGTCATTAAATTTCACACAATGTTTAAAAATAAAATCGACAGATTTCGCGGTGCCACTAAATTTAAGATCAAACAGTTTAAAAATAGTATTTCCTAGCGATCGTGTTTGTGGCAAAATAGAGCAGATGATATAGTGGTTAACATACATACATACATATCATCACGCCATATCCCTTGCAGGGTAGGCAGAGAGAACATAGTGCCAGAGAACTCTATCCTTGCATACTTCACTCGCTTCTTCAACATTTATAATTCTTTTCATACACGCTCGCCGGTTTCGGAGACTCTTGACTCCACCTTCCTTCAGTACGTGACCAATCTGGTCTAGGTAGGTTAGTCTCGGTCTCCCTCGGTACCTACATCCGTCCACTTTCGCATTGTATATCTTCTTAACCAGACGTTCGTTCGGCATATTTTCCACATGTCCGAACCATCGAAGCATAGTATATATAGTGTTTAATATTTAGATATTTTAGTGGTAGGACCACGCTGTTGACAGTTCTCTGTCTACAGCCGCGGGCCGGTCCGTCCGGGGTAGTACCACACTGAGCAGAAGATCGACGTCTGAGTAATGGCAATGTGCTATTGCTCTTCGTTAAGTGAGCGAGAGAGCCCGAAGCCTAACTCGGTGTGTTTGGAGTTTATTTCGGTAGGCAGCGGCTGCACCCTTGGTATTTCAAACGTCCATTGGCGGCAGTAGCACTTAATTTACGTTGTAGATGGTATTTCATTATAAGAAAATATTATATGCGATCCAAAAATTGTTAAAAGGCATATACCTCTGGTATTTCAAACTTCAGTGTTCCAGTTAGTTTAAAAACTGACTGGAACACTCACGTGCCAACATTTTCTGGGAAAATTATTATTCTTATCTCAGCTCGCATATAATCCACTGCTGGGTTCTAGCCTACTCCACAATAGGCAGGCAATTGACCTACTTATACCAAGTTGATCAAACGTGCTGGTATCTGGTTTTATATCGAGTTTTCCTTCCCTTGTATAAATATTATCTCTATATACCCCTTAGAAGTCTCTTCTACAGTCGCGACAGATAAGATAGGGTGATGAATCATATTCTTACTCCGTCATTATATGGACAGGAAAACTTATCACCAGTGGGTTTTGATAGTATCAAGTAAGTATGGATTGATAACTAACCTTATCAGTTAAAGATGTGATTTGTGGTGAGATGGTTTGTGGTTTTGTAGCTGTCCTAGCCGTCACGCAGACGACAGCTGCCACCAGGAACAATATATGAATCAGCCTCATGCTGTAACGTAAAAGAATAAACAGCTTTTTTAATGATATTTTTGACGTGATAATGTTTTATAGATTGATGAACGCGGGCTGCAGGTACAAAAGTGTCACGTTTCGCCTGAGTTGAGCGTGCAAGCGAGATCGCGGAACAAGCGATAAAGAGGCTAGTGCTCTTGGATTTTAAATATTTGTCTGTTTATAAAATGAAGTGAAAATTTAATGTTAACCACATTAAATTTTTGGCTTTTAAGAATTTCTGTTTATAAAATGAAGTGAAAAGTTAATGTGGTTGTTCTTGGATTTTAAGAATTTGTCTGTTTATAAAATGAAGTGAAAAGTTAAAGTTGTGGTTTCCATTATTTACGTTTGTTCAATTCATAATTGTATATTGTGTTCATCAATGTTTTCTTATGACGTTATCACGTAAAATTATCATCCGTACACTGACTTTACAGACCATCTTTTTTTTTTACATACCTTTATATAACGGACTGGCTTCTGCCCGTGGCTTTGTCTGCGTAAAAGGTTACTTTCCTAAAGTTTTTCATCCCCTATTTTTATTTTACCTCTTAATGGTAAATTTTTTTACAAAATTTTAATGTCATATTTATTTATATCTAATCAATAGCCTAAAAATAAGTTTCAACCTTTTGGCTTTAAAAATGACAATACTTCCTTACAACTTTTCTCCCGTTTACAACCCTTTTTTGCATTAAAAAGTAGCCTATGTCCTTTGTCAGGCTCTAGACCATCTGTGTACCAAATTTCATTTAGATTGGTACAATAGCTTTGGTGTGAAAGAGCGACAGACAGACAGAGTTACTTTCGCATTTGTAATATTAGTAAGGATTTTCAATCATTACGAAGTATAAATACGACAAACTACGTCGATTTAACAAATTTTATCAAGCTAAGTAACATAATGATTTCTCATATTTATGCTGTGTAGTAGCGGCTACGAATACTACCAACCCTTTCTTTGCTTGTTGATGTCGTAAAAGACGACTAAAATCCTTATAACGACCTAGGCCAACTCCATCTGATGCCGTTTGGTCAACAATTACATTTCTAATGAGGGTTGACGTCTGACAGACGGCCGGTCATAAAACTATTGCCAATAACTTTTACAATATGTACTATGAAACAAGAGTACATATTGTATCGACCCCGAGTAATTGGAATAAGAGTAGAAGAATAATGAATGACGCGAGTATTACACATTTGAAATAAAACTATTTTTATGCATTCTATCAGCGTTTGTATATGATATTTAATTTACCGAAGGTTCGAAGCCCTTCACGGCGTCATAGTTACGGGAGTAAAGTATGAAAAAGAGAAGTAAACATTTATGTGCCGAAAGCACATGAGTAAATAAACGTACAGAGACAAACATTCAAACAACCGCGCCACGGTAGGTACATCACTACAAGTAGTATGTGCGTGGGCACTGGCGGCTTGTCACATACGTAACGAAACCTGTTTAGGCTGGTTCGGCCAGTGCTCTAACAAAGGGCTCACTCACCGCTCGCTGTGCATCGGGTCGTGCGTGTTTGTTTAAATTTGATATTTGAATTAATTAGAAAGAGTGTAAATGTGGTTTATTGTACTGTGTGCATAAAAAACAATCGAAAAAATAAAAACATATCGTTTTTTTGTATTTCCTTCAATAAAATGTTTATTACTGATATCAAAAATTACAAAAAAAAAAACGATTTAGAGTAAGCAATTTGTAAAAAAATATCCATACATAAAAAAGCTGACAAACGTTTTGTGTATTTATTTCCATCCTCATGTGGCACATGAGGATGGAAATAAATACACAACACACCCTATCAGAATAGGTAACAATTTTGCTCGCTCCTTAGAAGCTTGGTCTCTGTACGTTTATTTACTCATGTGCCGAAAGATTCATTCCTTCTCTCGCATAGATGTTTTGTGCGTTTTTATCCCTTATTCGTCTCTTACGATTACCCACGGGTAAGATATATATACCTATAAAAGGTGGTGAATTGTGTTCTTACTTCGTCACCATACGGAAAATAAAAAAATAATAATGTACCATATATTTATAACATTTTTTTTATTGCTGTGTGGTAGTGGCTACGAATACTACCAACCCTTACTTTGTACGTGGATGTCGTAAAAGACGACCAAGAGCCTTATATCGATCTGCGCCAACTCCACTTGATGCTGTTTGGTCAAAAATTACGTACAAAAATAGTTTTATTTCAAGAGATATATATCTATCTAAACAAGGATAAATCCATTTATATTTTGATGAATAGTTTCCTAGTTCACTCGACAAAGACATACACACGTATTATTCAGTCATAACAGTGAGTAATACTGACTCACCTTGAGTAAGATTGAGGAAATCCTAGGGTTGATACACAGAGACTGTGCCTTTAGAGGCTTGTATAGTAGCTTAATTGTGAGTTTTAGATAAATTTTCTTTTTTAGTTTTTTTTTATATACTCCACACAGTGGCAATAGACAGACGAATGGATGGCTAAGTTTTAGTAATAGGGTCCCGTTTTTACCCTTTGGGTATGGAAAACTAAAAATTATTAAAATTCGTTTTAGTATGTAAACTTATTTTTATTAAGTTAAAGTAATTCAAATTACTGAAATTTAGCATTTAATATGCTTAATTATTTATAAAAACCTGATTACCAGCGAAAAATTATTGTCCCACTTGTGACAATCATTTTTTGCTTGTAATCGGGTTTTTATAAGTTAATAAAATAAACGTTGTTAAATTCAATTAAATAGATAGATAATAAATATGATTATAAATAGTATAAAATATGATTGAATATATTTTACAATATGTCACGCGAAACCAGCAAAATCAACTAGTTGTGTGTAAATTAAAAAAGTCATAAAAGTCACACATGTTTCTCCACATAGCTCATGTTGGCAGAATTGTCGACACCGGCAACACTTGGCATTAAGAAAAATAGAAGTTTTGGCGCGAATGTGGAAATGTCATGTCACGCTCTTGTATTATATTCATTTTTTTAGTGTTTTGTAGTGTTATATTGAATAATTTTGCTGGTATTTTATGCAATATGGTACAGTTAAAGTGCTGAAGTGTAGTGAATATGGTATAATAGTGGTTTACGTGTATTTTCATATTTTGCCAAAATTCCCAAAGAAAACCATTGATTAGGTTATCAGCACCCGATTAATGGTAACGACTTAACTTACTGACAGACAATGACTATTAAGGCTACATAATATGAAGAAATGATGAACATATATGAAAAATAATTAAATAAGACTTGGCTGTATGGGCTTTGATTCCTTTGCCTGTCCGAATGGACGAACAGAACCAAAAAAAAAAAAAAAAAAAAAATAGAATAGAATAGAAATGAGAAGTGTGTGTGTGTACTTATGTACACGCGTTAGAAGTTATACATACTTCTTTGGCGTAACAAGATAAAAATCATTTCAAAAATTTTATCTTTCTCCTTATTCTACGTTTGTAGAAAAAACGACATAAACAATAGAAACAAGGTATTTAATACATTGAAAGTTTTATTATAATAAAACTTGTTTTAATTATAATAAAAAAATAAAGTTTTATTATAATAAAACTAGATAATGTGTTATAACACATTTATATGTTATATTACACATATCTAGTAGTATAGTAGTAGGACGCTGCAGAATAACAGCGTTGTGGTAACACTTTTGTAGTTGATACCATAACATTAAGCTGAGCAGCCATCCTTTTCCTCATTTGCGGAGGGGACGCCTTTGTCATAATATATATGTATTTTTCTTTTTTAATGTTTATAATTGAGTGCTTTTATTTTTTATATATATTTATTTTTTGATTTGTTAAACAGTTGCTGATATTTACCACCGTACGTCCTTTCCGTGAAGGAGTAATAAATAAGTTTTCTTTCTTTATCTTTCTCATCTAGTCAAAAACCTAAAATGTTGACTATAGCTAACTTCAGGGCGACGGTGTGCGCGCGCATCGTAAAAATTTACACTCATCATTTTCCCCTAACACGCTAAAAAAATTATAACTTAAAAAAAAAATAGTAATTCGAGTTGCCAGCCCTAATATAATTATAGAAAAAAAAAACTTGTTTCGTAGTTATGTAATAATTGGAGCATTTACAATGTATGAAATGTAGTAATTATAGAAAACATTTGTGATCTCATTTGTATGATGAAATCTGCTTAATTATCGTCTTATCAACTGTACATAGAACAACGACGTAGTTTGTCTTAGAGGAGCCCTGTATCATGATGTTTTCAGGGCAAAGGGTAAGTCTTTCATTTAAAAGATACAAAAAAAAATAGTATTAATTTTATAATAATTACATGTTTTTCTTTAGGTACATAGTAATTAAATCTTTGATTGTCTTCAAATTTTACACAAAAATACGCTTAGAAAAATAAAAATAAACAAGTGTTCCAGCATTTATCAATTTTCATCCTCAAAGGGTGTAAATAGGTATAAAAAATGTTGGTTGACTGACTCAAACGTCAAGTAGAAATTACTGAAACTAGAAAGACATTTATTTTTAATTTATTCGCCCTTATAGTCAGTCGACCATACTGCCTTGTCTTATGAATTATTTTTCGATAAAAATAAATAAAACACATAAATGTAAACATTATAATTCATCATCATTCTCCTACTCTTATCCCAACCATTTGGGGTCGATACAATATGTACTCTTCTTTCATAGTACATATTGTAAAAGTTATTGGCAACAGTTTTATGACCGGCCGCCTGCCAGACGTCAACCCTCCTTGGGAATGTAATTGTTGACCAAACGGCATCAGATGAAGTTGGCCCAGGTCATTATAAGGCTCTTAGTCGTCTTTTACGACATCCACGAGCAAAGTAAGGGTTGGTAGTATTCGTAGCCGCTATCACACAGCGGAAAGTAAACATTATAATTCATTGAATCAATATAAGGAAAAAAGATTATACAGCATTTCGGATTATTTATAATAATCACTATATTTCTTGCTAAATTTATCATATTATCATATTAACAAGTTCACAGGTTAATAAATAAAGATATATATATAGATAAATTAAGACAAACAACAGATAAACATTTCTTATAATGAAATTATTTACTTATAATTATTTATCCGTGTAGTGACGAATTAAGAATACGATCAAGTTATACAAATAAAATCATCATTCTCCAGCTCTTATTCCAATTACTTGTGGTCGATACAATATGTAATCTTCTTTCATAGTACAATTATTGTAAAAGTTATTAGTAATATTTATTTTCTCAAACATGCTTGGAAATTTGAGCATTATTTTGACAACCTTCTTCGAGATAAAATTGCTGTACTGATCAAATACATGCGAGCAGCGGCCGGCAAAAAATGTATGAAAATCCTTATGTGTCGTGTTTTAGCGGCCAAATAAATATATATGTAAATTCATATCTATCGTGTATTTTAAAAATGGAACGATTTGTTACTTCAAAACATGGCAACCAAATAGGCAACTTAACAGAGTTTTATTTAAATTTCGAACTGGCTTGAAAAAGAAACCTGTTTGATAATGAAAAAAAAAGCAAATGAACCCTTTAGCACGTGAAAAATGTTGTTCTTTGTTCGTCATGTATACAGTTCTACTTAGTACTACTTAGTATTAATTTTCGCTCACTATTTGAGAAAAGTACTATACAAGCCTTGGCCACAACTAAGAATTGATGGACTTACGTATGTGTGCCTCGGCTTCGGCTCGGCGCTTTCGTCCATCAATGCCTCTTTTGCTGGCCGCTGCAGTAATGTATTATAACGGCCGTCTGACCAACGTAAAATCTCTTTGTAAATGTAATTGTTGACCAGACAGCATCAGATGGAGTTGGTTCAGGTGTATGTAAAGCTTTTAGTCGTATTATACCCATTAGCGATGTAAGAATTGATGGTAAGGATGGCGTTTAATAGGAGAATCGATCTTTGAGACCAATAAAATTGTTATTTTGAATCTAATTTACATATGTATTTCGTGCCGAATCGATTCTATAAATGGATATTTCATTCTGCAAATTGAAATTTATATCTTTCCCGTTTTTATTTGAACCATAAAGTTATTTACAATTAGTTTAATGTTTATTTTAAGATTTATTTATTAACTGAAACTCATTCGCCGTATATTACTCAAAGGCATGCGAATTTTTTTGCCTTGTGGTGACGGAGTACCCCAAATCTTATCCATGGGTGATTGTACGAGACGACTAAGGGATATAAAATGCATATAACATCTATGCAAATGAAGGCAAACTCGAAACAAAACCCTATACCAACACGTCTGACCAGCGCGGTATAGTAGGTTAATTTCCCTCCCATTACGGAGGAGGCCCGAACCCAACAGTGGGACATTTATGGGCTGTGATGATGATGCAAAAAATATCCCTTTCCCAAAATTTAAAGAAAATCTATAAAGAAATAAATTTTTCGGTAATCAAACTTTCAGATGTCGATTTTTTATGTATCGATTCTTTGAATGATGATTCGACACCTACTTGTTAGGATTCTTAGCCGTCATGATATAGCGATTATAAAGAACGTTGATGTTAATTAAATTGTAATGTCGTTTGCCTTCTTAGCTCATATATGTCCCATTGTTGGGCTCGAGCTGGGGGGGCACACTTAAAACATTACTTATTTTTACTGACCGTCGCGCCGCCTACAGATTGGTTGTACAAACTTAACTGCTGCCATTTTGTCCTGCCTGTCAAACGTTTGACAACTGAGAATTGTTATTTTTTGTTCCTAGCGTAGGTACTTATTGTCATCGATCTATTTTCGGTTATTGATATTTTTCTGAAAATTATCTCAAGTTTCAATGTTAGGCTGATATTATTATTGTTTAATTATCAGCTGATATGTTTTTTTTTTATATTTCCGGGTAGCTTTCATAGTAAAAAAAAATTCTATGTAATTACACATACACATGTAGATATGTATATATATTACTTCAACTTTAGTTCACCGCCTAAGCTCTGGGTGGCAGCACTTTCCATACATGCATATTTTATCATCGAGTTGCCACTCTTTTTCAATTTAATAACTATACTCTTTGGGCTCGAGCCTCCTTCATAATGGGAGGGAAATTGACCTACTATACCATGCTGGTCAGATATGTTGGTATAGCATTTTGTTTAGGAATTTATTTATACTTATTAAGGATAGGGGGTGGAGAATTGTATTCTTACTCCGTCACCACATGGACAAAAAAATATTATATTTGTCATATGAATCAAATAAGAACGCTATCATATCCGTAAATAATTTAATTTCAAATCTAATTTATCATCTCATCTTCTCAACTCATATATGTCCCACTATTGGGCTCAGGCCTCCTCCATAATGGGAGAGAAATTGATCTACTATACCACGCCCACGTCAGACGTGTTGGTATTGTTGGGTTTTGTTACGAGTTGTACTTCTCTTGCATAGATGTTATATGCGTTTTATATCCCTTAGTCGTCTCGTACGATCACGCATGGGTAAGATAGGGGGTGGTAAATTGTATTCTTACTCCGTCACCACACGGATATCAAATCTAATTACTGTTAAATAAATGTAAAGATCATCATTATTCTCCTACTCTTATCCCAATTACTTGAGGTCGATACAATATGTACTCTTCTTTCATAGTACATATTGTTAAAGTTATTGGCAATAGTTTTATGACCGGCCGCCTGCCAGATGTCAACCCTCATTAAGAATGTAATTGTTGACCAAACGGCATCAGATGGTGTTGGCCCAGGTCGTTATAAAGTCTCTTAGTCGTCTTTTACGACATCCACGAGCAAAGTAAGTGTTGATAGTATTCGTAGCCGCTACCACACAGCAAAAACTAAAGATATAGATATATTAGTTATATTTAAAGTCAAATTTATAAAAAAACGTTTAAAAATTTTAAACGGAAATTGTAAATTTTAAATATTACTACTGTTATTTGGGGCAATAAACTTTTAGACCGGTTCAAGTTTGTATTTTTAGAGACTCGCTTATATTAACGACATTCGTTTTTATTTTTCGTAGAATCTATATTTTCGATAAAACTATCTAATTATGTTTTAAAAGGATAATATTGTGATGTTTGTGTTTTCAGCTAATTAATTAGACTAGACTTAGACTGCACAGATGGCGTAGTGTTTAAGATACCAACCTTCCATGCTAGTGCCGTGGGTTCGATTCTCACGCAGGAAAATACTTTGTGCGACCGACAAAGTGTTGTTCTGAGTCTGGGTGTAATTTGTCTGCGTTAATTGGATGTTTGTAAGTCCCCCGCAATACAAGGATTATTTCCTTAGTGCAGGGAGGTGTCTCCTTAAAAAAAAATATATATAAAGGTTTAAATATACTGCTGTGTGGTAGCGGCTACGAATACTACCAACCCTTACTTTGCTCGTGGATGTCGTAAAAGACGACTAAGAGTCTTATAACGACCTGGACCAACTCCATCTCATGCCGTTTGGTCAACAATTATAATATGGAATAATACGATAGTCATCATACTTAGAGTTACAATTTTAACATACATACATATCATCACGCCATATCCCTTGCAGGGTAGGCAGAGAGAACAGAGTGCCTGAGAACTCTATCCTTGCATACTTCACTCGCTTCCTCAACATTCATAATTCTCTTCATACACGCTCGCCGGTTTCGGAGACTCTTGACTCCAATTCTTTCAGTACGTGACCAATATGGTCTAGGTAGGTGAGTTTCGGTCTCCCCCGGTACCTACATCCTTTCACTTTCGCATTGTATATCTTCTTAATCAGACGTTCGTTTGGCATTCTTTCTACATGTCCGAACCGTCGGAGCATTCCCTTTCGCATCTTTACACCAATACTCTCTTTCATACCTACTCGCTCTCTTACGTCGTCGTTACGAATGCGATCGGTCAGCTTAACTCCACAGATTTTCCGTAGAGATCGCATTTCGACCGCATTAATTTTACTTTTATGCTCTTTTCTGCATACCCAACTCTCGCTTCCATATAGTAATATTGGGACAAGCACTGCGTTATGTATTGCTACACGTGCCTTCTGGCTGAGGTGGTGGCTACCGAGAAGTTGTCCCAACGCTCCGTTCACTCTATTTCCCGCATTTACTCTTCGCTCTATATCAGTGGTGTACCTTTCCGCTCGGCTAAATCCACATCCAAGATATACAAATTAAAAAGATTACAATTTATAATTTACTAAAAACGTAATTAAAACTGTCCGAAACAGTTGGATAATAAAAAATATTTTGATATCCATCCATATCCAAATACGAAATTTCATTTACGCAACATCCCTAATAAAGAACAATAAATGTAGGTTTTAATGAGATAGTCGCCTAGATTAAAAAAAACTAGTCAACTAAACCTACGTTTCGTTTTTGCAAAGAATATATTTCTCCGTAAATGATATACTTTCATATGTTTCATCATACAATAAAAATAATAAAATAAAAACGTATTTAATAGTATGGCGAATAATTTTTACGCAAATAATTTAAAATATATTAATATATATAACAATAATATTTATAAATAAAAGATGATTTAAAAAGAAACTCACACTATTGTTGTTTTAAATTAATAAAATGGTCACAGAACGCGCATGCGCAGTTACAATGCGCGTACCCGACTGACTTTAGCTTTGACAGATGACCTAATATGGCGGACAACTCGTTTTTATAGATGAATTAGATAGTTACATAATGACGTCGCTTGCTATCAATTATTATTCAATTGTACTTCTAAGTATTATAAATTAGTAATATCGTACGACAATAACAATCTTTAGTCCACGTCTCTAATAAGTATCTGATTAGTTTTAATGAGTATGTTCTTTAACCCTCAATTCGTAAAAGCATAATTTTCCTCTGTAAATATGTTTTTGGCGAGAACTCGTATTATATTCAAAATCTTAGTGTTTTAACGTGTAAACTAAATAATTATGATGACATTTTATGTAATGTGATGCAGAGGAAATGCTGGAAATGTAGTGAATGTGATATAAAAGTGCTTTACAAAGGTTCTTCATAAATATTCGCAGAAGATTTTAACAGTTTGGCCATAGCTTTGTTAAAGGCGAGGATTTAGCTTGCTGAGGGACACTCAGCTGATATATGTCTCACTTCTGGACTCGAGCTTCCTCCATTATGGGAGAGAAATTGATCTACTATACCACGCTTGTCAGATGTGTCGGTATAGGGCTTAATGTTGAGTTTTGTAGATAATATCCATATTTATTTGCTTATTATATTCCTTAGTCTTCTTGTACGACAGCCACGGGCGAGATAGGAATTGTTTTCCCAGTCCATTACCACACAAATTAAATGTTAGTAAATTGGACCTTTGGTGATAATGGAACTTCGTGGATTAATCGTTCTATGTATTCGCTTATCATAGAAACTGTAGAGATATTGTTGTATTGTGAATATTATTAGTACCACGAAACAATGAGACAGTTCAAAACATAAATCGTCATCATCATCATATTTTTATCCCCAATTATCTAATTATGGTCGATGGAATATGTTATCTTCTTTCATAGTAGATATTGTAAAAGTTATTGGCAATAGTTTTACGACTGGCCGCCTGCCAGACGTCAATACTACTTATGAATGTAATTGTTGATCAAACGGCATCAGATGGAGTTGGTTCAGGTCGATATAAAGCTCTTAGAAGTGTTTCACAACATCCACGAGCAAATTAAGGGTTGGTAGTATTCGTAGGTGGGAAGTCCACATTTTTTTAATTAATAATATTAAATAACTAGTTATTTAATTGACGCAAACGTAGTTGCTGGCATAACCAGTTTATTAATAAATTTCTTTGTTCATAATTGCCATCAATTAATTCTTACTAATTCTTTGGTCATAAGTTATCTGTGGTTAATGATTAATAACTAATAGGTTACCATCTGTTTTGAATTTGTATTACTCATATTGACAGATGGCGTAGAAGTTGAGAAATCGAAATACGTGTGCCATTGTCGTATGTGCCATGTAAGAGTATGAAAGTAAAATTAATGCGGTCGAAATGCGATCTCTGCGGAAAATCTGTGGAGTTAGGCTGACCGACCGCATTCGTATCGACGACGTAAGAGAGCGAGTAGGTATGAAAGAGAGTAATGGTGTAAAGATGCGAAAGGGAATGCTCCGATGGTTCGGACATGTGGAAAGAATGCCGAACGAACGTCTGGTTAAGAAGATATACAATGCGAAAGTGGAGGTGAAGAACAAATAGAAAGTAAATCGACCTATTATATCACGCTGATCAGACGTGTTGGTGCAGCGAACCTTCTCACTAATACGAGGAAAATCCTACTACACGCTGATCGTAGCGTAGCTACCGCTGTATCAGCCGTTTCACTGATACGAGGCCTTCGGGCTACAGAGGCCCCTACACAAGTATAAGCAAAAAATAGTAAAACGTTACCCACAATGTCACTGAATCTTGTGCTTCCCGGGATAAAAAAAAACATATAAAAAAACTGTCGTGCATACCTATAGACTTTTCACTTCAGAATTGTTTGGCTAACTCAATTTCTAGGAGGAACTGATAACTTATAATCAATAATTTTTCGTGTGGTGTCCCTGTAAGAACACAATTCACCGCCTCCTATTTTATCCGTGGGTGATCGTAAAATACGACTAAGGGATATAAAACGCATATAACATCTATGCAAGAGAAGGAAAATCGAAATGGGTATACCAACGATTCTGACCAGCGTGGTATAGTAGGTCAATCTCCCTACCATTATTGAACACGCTCGAGCCCAACAGTGGGACATATATGAGCTGAGATGATGATGATGATGAAAGTAATTAAATATTTATATCTATTAGGTATTTTAATGCAAGCGATTTTGTTTCTTTTGTGAGAAATCTATACCCTTCATTTGGGTCCCTCAACTAACTTTGATATAGGGCCCCTCCGAACACGCTATTGGGCTTGATACATGATTTAATTGTTTCATTTCAAACTTTCCTTCTCTTAAACACATATTATATGCTTATTATATCTCTTAGCCTTGTTCTACTAAACCTATGGCCAAGTTAGTCGATGGTGATTTGTATTACAAGTCTTAGCGTTTTTAAAATAGAATAATTTGTAATCGTTGCTCATTAGCTAATTGATGGTAATCGCTGTCAATTGTCTACTTCTAATTGACTGTTTGTAAAGTTCATTCATGATGCAATTATTAATTAGTTAGTGCTCTTTCAATTGCATTGTATGCAATTGTCATAATTATTACATACATACATATCATCACGCCATATCCCTTGCAGGGTAGGCAGAGAGAACAGAGTGCCAGAGAACTCTATCTTTGCATACTTCACTCGCTTCCTCAACATTCATAATTCTTTTCATACACGCTCGCCGGTTTCGGAGACTCTTGACTCCACTTTCCTTCAGTACATGACCGATCTGGTCTAGGTAGGTTAGTCTCCGTCTCCCTCGGTACCTACGTCCTTCCACTTTCGCATTGTATATCTTCTTAACCAGACGTTCGTTCGGACGTGTTTCCACATGTCCGAACCATCGGAGCATTCCCTTTCGCATCTTTACACCAATACTCTCTTTCATACCTACTCGCTCTCTTACGTCGTCGTTACGAATGCGGTCGGTCATAATTTTTAACGGGCTAAAAAGGACTAGGTTCTCAATTAGATTGTATATTATTTTTCTTCTTCTTTTTATTTATTGGCAATCAGCTACTTATATGAGCTATTGTTGTCAGTGTCGAGTAATAATTATCTTCACGTCTTTAGTCTCTTCATGTTAGTCATTGTCCGTCAGTAAGTCAAATAGTCGCCATCAACAATGCTATGGTCACCCGTTTAATAGTATCTTCTGGGAATTTCAGGAAAAAAACGAAAACGTTGTAAAGCATTTTTATATTATATTCACTACAACCCAGCACTTCTGTCGCATCACATTACATAAAATGCCATAAATATTATCTAATGTAACACGTTAAAACATTAAGATCATCATCATTCTCCTACTCTTATCCCAATTACTTGGGGTCTATACATAAGTTATTGGTAATAGTTGTTATGACCGGCCGCCTGGATGACGTCAACACTACTTGTGAATGTAATTGTTGATCAAACGGCATCAGATGGAGTTGGCCTAGGTCGTCGTCGGTCGAAGAGGTGATTGCAGGGTGGGTCAATGGGGTTGCGCGCCGCCTCTTCCGTCACCCTGGACCGATTTGGCGGGGTGCGACGTCCATTGCCCAACACAAAAAAAAGAAAAAAAAATAGGTCGTTATAAGACTCTTAGTCGTGTTTTACGACATCCAAGAGCAAAGTCAGTGTTGGTAGTATTCGTAGCCGCTACCACACAGCAACCATCAAAATTATTTAATATAACACTTTAAAACATAAAGATATTGAATATAATACAAGACCACCACATGACGTCTTTAGATTCCCGCCAAAAGTCCATTGTTGTCTTAATCGTTATTACAAGAAAAAACAAACGTTTTATTACTGAATCCATACAGCCAAAAATGTATAAACAAATATTCTAAAATATATTTCGCCTTGTTTTTTTTTTAATAAATTGGGTCAAAGTACGTCATTACATTTTGTTACACGTTATAACCTTGGTACCTTAGCTAGGTTAGATTAAAAGTTTATGAGGTATTAATTTCATAAATTGTATTATATTATTTATACCTACATTATAGTTCCTTGGTGATTTTAAAAGCGTTTTTATTATAATTAAAAATAATATTACGTTCATTTCTTTGGTCTATTTAGCTCAAAACTCTATCCACTGAATAGGAATGGCTTTATTAATATGAGAAATTTGTCCGTTTTACCGTACACTAAATTTTAGGTGACACTTCAGTAATTAGTAATTTGGCTATGGATGTCAAGGAAGCCGTATCAGTGGCCTGCCCGATGGTAATGGGAAAGGAATACGGTGGGTTATAGCCACGTGCTGCTCTTCCGTCGCCCCAAATGGAACGAAAGTAACATATATTTTAATTAAGTTTTTTTGGAGTTTACTCCTTAAGAATCGATTTTCATATAAGGCGCCCGTTATGAGAAAAATTTGAGGAGTAAAATCTAGTGATCGAATGACGTTTTTGGTGCGCAACCTATTCTGCGCACCTTTCACTTTCTGACGTGAGATAATACTTCACTGAACAGTTTTAATAAATGTAAATAAATATTATATATACATTATTTTTAGTCAAATGAGCTTTTTTTTTGCGCCTGTTTTGATAATCGTACTTAAGGAGTAAACTCCAGTCGTGCGTCGGAGCTGACACACACACTTTTTTTTTATATTAATTGTAGTTTAATCAAATTTAAGTTTTAGGTGTCACCTAAGAAGAAACAAAAAGATAAAGTAGCACGAAATACAATAATAATACAAAAGTTACAAAAGATTCAAATTTTATCGTCTACCTTTAGGCTATAATCTTTCTAGTTTATTTTCTTTAATAACACAATACATATATATATGTTTTGTGATCCCGTCATAAGATAACAAAACAATTCCATTATGGGATCGATATAAGATGGCCATGGCGTGACCTTCAAAGGGCGCGGCGTCCCATGGCGACGAATGACATCAACTAACGGCCAAACGTCTATAAATAAGCGCCTAGTATGAAAATTGATACGAGAATAATTCGACATTATTTGCGAAACCATTTTTTTCTGTCATTAAGCGAGCAATTTCTTATTCGTGTAGTGACAGAGTAAAAATACAATTCACCACCGCCTATTATACATGTGAATGATCGTAAAAGACGACTACTGGATATAAAACGCATATATCTATGCAAGAGAAGTTAAACTCGAAACAAAACTTTATACCAACACGTCTGAGCAACGTGGTGTAGTAGGTCAATGTCTCTCCCATTACGTAGGAGGCTCGAGCCCAACAGTGGGACATATACGAGTTGAGATGTTGATTAACAATTCCTGTATATTTATATATAGTAATTATTCAAAATCTCAATAAAAAAAATGATTAAAAAAATCAAAAAACCCGACTGCGTAATAAGTCACCAAAACTACGTACATAATAAAAAAAACTGAAAAGAAAAAAACAAGCACTTAGATGTCCGGTGGTCTAGAATTCCATAATATATTATTGAATAAATACTATCGCAGAAAATGAAATATATTTTAATAATAGAACATAACAACTGAACAGTCGGGGTCCATTGAAAAATTAGATTAATTTTTTTTATTATGTACGTAGTTTTGGTGACTTTACGCAGTCGGGTTTTTTGATTTTTTTAATCATTTTTTTATTTTATACTTTTTAGTTATAAATACCTAGGTAGCTATAGTTATCTTATTTATTAATAAGTAGGTAAGTACCTAACTATATATAGTTTTTCGACTGAAGTAAAGTAGGTACTATATCGTTAGAAATTGGAGATGGGCGACCGCGTCAGACATTAGATACTTTAGGTAGGACTACCTATGGTATATTGGACAATATACCTACTAGATACTTCAGTATATGTCCATCCACATCCAGTTATATGAATTTTTCGTCTTTTCATCGTAAATTTCTACTGTCTAAAAAACCTATGCTAGAAAAATGTTGAAAGAAAACTAAAAACGATTTTTAAATACCTATTTAACGATACCCCACTCGATATAGTTTGTTGACTTTAATTTTTTTAATTTTCTCAATATGGCGTCCAGTAGTCGCCATATTGAATTTTCAATAACGTCATATCTTTAGTGACACTCGCCGGATTAAGAGGAATCGATTGACGTGCGAATCATACAAATCGGCTCAGGCGTTTGGTATATATAGTGCTTCAAAGGAACATACAAACATACATACATACATACATATATACATAGACTATTAAACACAATACCACTCCTTTGCAGTCGGGTAAAACGAGCTTCAACGATTTTAATGAAATATACCTAGTATTCTTTTTCTTTTTTTTTATTGCTTATGGTGGCCAACGAGCAAGCAGCACACCTGATGATAAGTGTCACTGCCGCCCATGGACCTTTGCAATACCAAGGGTATAGCTTAAGCCGCTGCCTACCAATAAAATCTCCAAACCCACCCTCCGGCTTCCGGCTCTCTCGCTTACCAATCGAAGCGCAATAGCATATTGTCATTACTCAGACGTCGATCTTCTGCTCAGTGTGGTACTACCCCGGACGGACCAGCCCGCGGCTGTAGACAGAGAACTGTCCACAGCGTGGTCCTACCACTATTTAAGTAAGTATGCGGTAAGTTTCAAGAGACGATAAAGAGAGCAATTCTCGTAATACGATTTTTTTGTCTATCGACAGTAAGTAGTAATTCTTCTTTTTCTTTTTTTATGTATTGATAATCAGCTACTTATACGAGCTATTGTTGCCAGTGTCGAGTTATAATTATCTTCACGTCTTTAGTCTTTTCATGTTAGTCATTGTCCGTCAGTATGTCAAATTACCACTTTCAACAATGATATGGCAAATTTTGTTGGAAAACGTTGTAAAGCACTGTTATATCATATTCACTACATCCCATCACTTACTCCGCCTCACATAAAATGCCATTAAAATTATTTAATATAAGACGTTAAAACACTAAGATATCGAATATAATACAAGACCAGCACATGACGCTTTCATATTCCCTCTAAAAGACCATATAGTAATTTATATTTTTCTCATGCGGCATTGTTTCTTTCGAGAAGATTAATCGCGAATTATTTCGTTCTAGAAGACGCATTAACGACAAACCAATTAGTCTTGTACAAATTGGAATTTTTATCACGATTTCGTGATCTATTTGTATGACGAGAATTGTAGCCAATGTTTTGTTTATAGAAAAATCTCCTTTTTTTGTCACTGTATTCAGCTAATAAAAGAAATATAACTAGAGTATGAAGATAATTTTGGACACTGTCATTAAGAATAGAAATAGCTTAGTTGGGATAAAAAGCAGTCGCTCAATCTAAACAGCCCCGGTTCGATCCTTTGTTTCACGTTTTTCTAAGGAAATAATACTTTTATTGCGTTGGGAATTTACAAACATTTAATTAACGCAGACATACATCCAGACTCAGAATAACATTTTGTAGATCGCACGAAGTATTGTACATACATACATATCATAACGCCATATCCCTTGCAGGGTAGGCAGAGAGAACAGAGCGCCAGACAACTCTATCCTTGCATACTTCACTCGCTTCCTCAACATTCATAATTCTCTTCATACACGCTCGCCCGTTTCGGAGACTCTTGACTCCTCCACGAAGTATTTTCCTGTAAACAAATCGAACCAACAGGACTGATATGGCAGGTTAGTATCTTAATCACTACAGCATCTGTGCAGTCATATATATAGAAGATTTATCTCAATATTATTACGTAGAGTTACCTAGTCCATTACTCGATTAATTTTAAAACCACTTGATCTCAATACAAGCGTTCAAACATTTGGCATATGTTTATTATCATAAGAATACATTCATCTATTTTAAATGATATATGTGTGTTTTTAAACGTAATATTTTCTTTATCTCTTTATTATGTGCTAACTGTATTTGAAATAGCTATTATTTAAAATTGCCAGTCTTGTGTAGGTTAATAAAATGATTTATAATGGTTATTTCTAGTATTAAATATCTATACATATAAATAAAATTGAAATAGCTGTTTGTAATTCCAAATAAACAACTTTTCATTATATGAATATGAAAGTAATATTATATACTTTGTGTCATCATCATCTCAGCTCATATATGTCCCACTGTTGGGCTCGAGCCTCCTCCATAATGGGAGGGAAATGGACCTACTATACCACGCTGGTCAGACGTGTTCGTATAGGGTTTTGTTTTAAGATTTCTTTCTCTTATATAGATGTTATATGCGTTTTTTATCCCATAGCCGTGTTTTACGATCACCTAGGAGTACAATAGAAGGTGGTGAATTGTTTTCTTACTCCGTCGCCACACGGAAAATGTATCAACATAATTTATAATTATATTAGCATAAAAATAAATTTTAAAGCATTTCTAGTTCGTTCTTATCAACAAACCATGCGGGTGAAGCCACGAGCGAAAGATTTTTTTTGTATAAATATATAATTTAAAAAAGAAATGACGAGCCTCTGGTCGGATTTTCTCAGTATGTGGCTGCTTTCCGATCCGGTGGTAGATTAATTTAAAAAAAGTAATGTAAAATTAACAATATGTAAGTGCCCCTATGGGGCTTATGCATAATAAATGATTTGATTTGTACAAATGGAATAATAGAATCCGTTAAAATAATTTTATTTTTTATATGTAAAAAAAAAAAATCTGCTATTAGCTTTCCCTTTGGATTGTATAGATTAGATTACAGAAGCACTATGGCTGATATTCTGCAGAAATTAGATAGATTAGACCCCAAATAAGAGTGAGCAAGATACTTTTATCTTGGCCTTCCCCAAATGTATTTTTTTTTTATATTCAACGCCTATGGAAATTATCATAAATTACTTATTGCTCTGTATTTTTGCATATATTGATTTTGTATGGACCTGTTGTTATATATGAATCAGAATATTGGACATTGAAAAAGATGGATGAGAGACGATTGCATGCTAATGAGATGCGGATGTTTAGACGGATGTGTTAAGTGACAAGATTAGATAAGATTCGAAATGAGTATATTAGGGGAAGTTTGAAAGTAGCACCAGTGATAGAGAAGCTTAGGAACGCGAGATTGTCTTGATGTGGACATATAATGAAGAGGGATGAAAGATATGTGATAAGGAGGGTTATCAATATGCTTGTGGATGGGCGTAAGAATCGTGGGAGACCCAAAAAGAGATGAATGGATTGTGTAAACGAGGATATGTGTATGAAAGTTGTGAATGCAGATATGACGGCTGATAGAAGATTGTGGAGGGCAAGAACGTGTTGTGCCGACTCTACTTAGCGGGGGATGAGGGCAGGTAAATAATAATAATTGATTTTGTAAGGAACTATTATATTTTTAGGGTTCTGTACCTCAAAAGGCAAAAATGGAACCCTTATAGGATCACTTTGTTGTCCGTCCGTCCGTCTGTCTGGCAAGACCCTTTTCCTCAGGAACGCGTGGAGGTATCGAGCTGAAATTTATATCAAATACTCAAGTCTATTGTCCCTTAAAGCTGTAAAAAATAAAACTTTTAAGCCAATGCAGTTAAAAAATACAGGCGTATATGCCGCAAATTTCCGCAAATTTTCGACACTCGCAAGGGAATCAAAACCTACAGGGTACTTCCCGTGGACTCAGAATCTTGAAATTTGGTACGAATTAAAGTCTTATAGCACAGATAAAGGAAAAATTGCGAAAACCGTATATTTTTAATTACATCATATAACAAAAATATTTTTAATAATTTTAAACTTACTACCACTTTTTTCATGAACGCGTAGAGGTATTAAATTGAAATTCAAATCAAATACTCAGATCTATAAGACCTTTAAGCTGTAACAAAATCAAACTTCTATGTCAACGCAATCAAAAGAAACAGCAATTTAAGCCGCATATTTTCAAACACGCAACTACTCGCAAGGGAATCAAAACCTAAACGGTACTTCCAGTCTACCTAGAATCTTGAAATATCGCATGAAGCAACAATTTATATTTTTGTTAGATACCTCTATGGAGACAAACGAGCAAAGCTGTGTAGTAGTATTTGCAGGCGCTATTCACAAGTAGCGTCTGCGAATACTACCAACACCTACTTTGCTCGTGGATGTCGTAAAAGACGACTAAGACACAAAAGTCTTCCACCGTATATATTGCAAAAGCTAATGGCAATAGTTTTATGGCCGCCTGTTTGACATCAATACTGCGAATGTAATTATTGACAAAACGGCATCAGATGGAGTTGGCCCAGTTCGTTATAAAGCTCTTAGTCATCTTTTACGACATCCACGAGCAAAGTAAGGATTGGTAGTATTCGTAGCCGCTACCACACCACTTTGAGTCGACCACAAGTAATTGAGTTAAGAGCAGGTAAATGATATTACCAATTTTTAATTGCGTTTAGGAATCATAAAAAATTGTCTCAGTGATCAATGTCGGTATTAAAAATATGAAAAAGTTTTAGTTTTGATTCATTTATTAATAATAAATAATTTGTAATTAACAATTTTAATAACTGAATTTAGCATATGAATATTCGTCGTATGAAAGGGTATTAATCTTACGAAGATTTCCCGTGACCACTGATACTATTTCAGGAGGTCAAAGGAGATCCCAAAAGTAAGGAAATAGGCTAATTTTTATCCAGAATAAGTAGTATTTTTTTTAAAGACCCTGCTAATAGTTTTAAAAAAGAAAGGGTGTGTGTACTATGTACACGCATTAGAAGTTATATTTCTTTGGCGTAACAAGATAAAAATCTTTTCAAAAATATTATCTTTCGCCTTATTCTATGTTTGTAGAAAAAACGACACTAACAATAGAAAAAAAGGTATTTAATACATTGAAAGTTTTATTATAACGCATTATCTAGTTAAAAAACTAAAATGTTGACTATAGCTAACTTCAGGGTCGCCTCGTCCTTGTCCTGGGGGACTTCAACGCACATTCCACTGCGTGGGGGTCCCCTACGACGGACCATCGCGGGCAGGCGGTTGTTGACTGGGCAACTTCACTGGGCATTCTCAACAGGGGCTCAGTGAACACGTGTGTGCGGCCGCAGGGCAGGTCGATAGTGGACTTATCGTTCGCTAGCCCTGCGCTCGCACAACGAGTGAGGAACTGGCATGTCCTCGAGGAGGCTGAGACCGTGTCCGACCATCTTTACATTCGGATGGAGATCTCACACCTGGGCGCCGGTAGGGGTCACAGGGCGAACGGAGCTCCCGCATTTCCGCGGTGGGCTGTGGGACGCCTGGATGGGGACCTGTTGGCGGAGGCGGCCATTGTGCATTCATGGCTGTCCTCACCGCCCCCAGCGGACGGAGGAGTGGACGCCGAGGCTGTCCGCATTTGCAGTGCGAGGACGCAGATTTGCGATGAGGCCATGCCCCGAGCACGGCGTCTACCTCCGAGGCAGGGGGTTTACTGGTGGTCCCCGAGGCTGGCGGATCTTCGTGCGGCCTGTAACAGTGCCCGAAGAGCCTACACCCGCAGTCGGCGGCGTCGCCGCGATGTTGAGCGGGAGAGCCAACTGTATGAGGCTTATCGCAGTGCGCGGTCTGCCTTCAGAGTGGCCATCCGTATCGCCAAGGACGAGAGTTGGCGGGAGTTGTTGAACGGTCTCGACTGTGATCCCTGGGGTCGCCTGTATCGTGCGGCGCTAAGTAAGCTCCGCGCGCAGGCCCTCCCCCCTCACCGAGACCCTTCAACCCGACTTCCTCCGCAGGGTGGTCGAGGGACTCTTTCCGCAACAGCCGGAACACACGCCCCCGGTTATGGCTTCATGGCCAGATGATGACCGGGAGGCCGATGAACATAGTGTTCCGCCTGTGACGGAATCAGAGGTGGGGGCGGTAGTGGCGAAGATTCGTTCCCGTCACCGTCCCCGGCCCGGACGGAGTACCCGTCCGGGTGTTGACGATGTTCCTCGAACACCTGGAGCCACGCCTTAGGCAACTGTACAACGCCTGTCTAGCGGCTGGACAGTTCCCTTCTCCAGGGGAGGTTGGTGCTCCTGCCAAAGCCGGGGCGGTCCTCGGATTCGCCGTCGGCCTACAGGCCTATCGTACTGCTGGACGATGTGGGCAAGCTGCTGGAGCGTATCCTCGCTGCCCGCATCGTCCAGCACCTAGACGAGGTGGAGCCCAATTTGTCGGACGCTCAATTCGGTTTTCGAAGGGGGCGTTCGACTATTGCGGCTATACTGCGCCTGAGGCAGACGGCGAGGGAGGCCGTCACTGGCGGAGGAGTGCTGTTGGCGGTGTCTTTGGACATAGCCAACGCATTCAATAGTCTGCCATTCAGCTGCATCAGGGAGGCGCTCCGGTATCACGGAGTGCCCTTATACCTGAGGCGGCTAGTGGCAGACTATTTGCAGGGGCGCAGTGTCCTCTGCGCGAATAACACGGGGGACATTGTGCGCACGCCCATGCCGTGCGGTGTCCCGCAGGGGTCGGTCTTGGGGCCGACTTTGTGGGACATCGGTTACGACTGGGCGTTGCGAGGGAGTCTCCCCCCCGGGCTGGGGCTTATATGCTACGCTGACGACACGCTTGTCACAGCCCGGGGCAGGACACTGGAAGAGGCGATGAGCCTGGCCACTCTCGGTACCGAAGAGATGGTCAGGCGAATCGAGGCGCTGGGGCTTAAGGTGGCCCTTAATAAAACGGAGGCCCTGTTATTTCATGGGCCCCGTAACGGTCCACCTGCTGGCGCCTCCATAGTCGTCAACTCCATCCCGATCAGCATTCAGGCTCAAATGAGGTATCTGGGCCTGGTGCTCGACGGGCGGTGGTTCTTCCGGGAGCATTTCCGCAGACATGCTACTCGGCTCGTCGGCGCAGCGTCCGCCCTCTCACGGCTTATGCCGAACGTGGGCGGACCCAGTGTGGAATGTCGACGGCTGTACGCCGGGGTGATCCGCTCAATGGCGTTGTACGGTGCACCCGTGTGGGCGAGGTCTCTGACCGTCCGACTCAGGGCTCTCTTGTGGCGTCCACAGAGGGCCATGGCGGTCAGAGCTATTCGCGGATACCGCACGGTGGCGACCGAAGCAGCATGCGCGTTGGCCGGAACACCCCTGTGGGACCTGGAGACGGAGATGCTCGCCGAGGTTTACCGGCGGGTGTCTAGCATACGCGAGGAGGGCGGCATTGTGTCGCCCAGCGAGTTGGCCGCCTGGCGCGAAGACGCCCGCCGAGGGGCCATCGCCCGTTGGGCAGCACGGCTGGAGAGGCCTCGATTCGGTGTACGTACCGTGGAGGCCCTCCGGCCGGTGCTGATCGAGTGGATGGAGCGGCGGCACGGAGCCCTCTCGTTCCGAGTGGTGCAGGTTTTGTCGGGGCATGGATGCTTCGGCAAATACCTGTACACGGTCGCAAGGTGCGAGCCGGCTCCGTGCTGCCACCAGTGCGGGTGCAGCGAGGACACGGCGCAGCATACGCTCGAGGTTTGCGTGACATGGGCACAGCAGCGTCGTGAACTCGTTGCAACCATCGGTGCCGACCTGACGCTGCCGGCCGTCGTGAAAGCAATGGTCGACAGCGTCAGGAACTGGGACGCAGTCGCAGCTTTCTGCGAGACGGTCATCTCGCAGAAGGAAGCGGCGGGGCGTGTCCGTGAGGAACTCCTCTACGGCGACACGCACCGCCGCCAGCGCCTTGGGCGGCGCAGGCGCGAGTACCTCCGCCTGATGCCGCCCTAGCCGAGGCAGCGGGTGACTGGACCGGGGATTAGTCTGGTCGCCCCGAAGCGAGGCCACCGCGTGAGGACGACGGCCCGACGGCGAAAGCTGCCGGGGCGTCGACTCGAGAGGATACCCGCGAGGGTAAACCGCCGGGCGGGCCACCGAAGACAAAGACCGGGTTCCGGTGGCCCGCTCGCACGGCGTGGAGAGGTACTTGTAGGGCGGGTCTATGGGGTTGTGCGCCGCTTCTTCTGTCACCCCGGATGGATTAGCGGGGCGTGACCACTACATAGCCCGCCGCCAAAAAAAAAAAAATATAGCTAACTTCAGGGTGTCGGTTTTTCGTGACGGTGTGCGCGCGCATCGTAGAAATTTACTTTCATCATTTTTCCCTAACGCGCCAAAAGAAGTATAATTTCAAAAATACTACTTTTTTGGATAAAAGTCGCCACTAAGGCACTATTTCTAAAAATATGATATTTTATGCGTACATTATCAGCGGTACAAGAATAATATATAGAAAAAATTCTAACGAATAAAAAATACTTTTTCAGAATAAAAAAATAAAGTTTTAGTGTTTATTTATTATAATAACTACTTCTGCGTGTTGAGGTAATTCAAAATCCGTTGTATATTGTGCTGAAATATAAAAAAAGGAAAAGTCTATGGTAACCTTTTTTTTTTGCGTTGGGCTATGGACGTGGTCGCGCCCTGCCAAATTGGTCCGGGGCGACGGAAGAGGCGGCGCCTTAGAGTATACATAAGCTATAGCTTATGTATACTCTAAGGGCGGCGCGCAACTCCATAGACCCACCCTGCAAACACCTCTCCTCGCCGTGCGAGCGAGCCACCGGTACCCGATCTTTGTCTTCGGTGGCCCGCCCGGCGATTTACCTTCGCGGATTCCTCTCGAGTCTATGGTAACCTGGCAAATTGGATATTTCTTAAAAAAAAAGCAATTTGAATCAAAATTTGATGTCAATAACGCCTAAAGTTTTTTTTTATTTCTAACCTAATATGATTTGTATTGCCTTGGGTTTTACCTTTTAGTAGTTATTGGTTAAAATGGGTATTAGAGTTGTAAATAAAAGAAAGAATGAACTAACTCTCATTCTAAGACGAGTTCTTAACTACAGAGCACGATAATAAATCACGTTCAAATCGAATGTTATACCATTCTCTGTGAATTTACTAAAGAAATAATAAGTATTATGTAATATTCATTATATTTACGTATTAATTGCTAGTTGTATTAGGGACGTCCATTAATCACGTGATCTTTTTTAGCAGTTTTAATCCTCCCTCCCCCCTTGGTGATACGTGGTGAGATTTTAGACTATGACCCCTCCCCCACCACGTGAATTTTTAGTACCTACAAAAAAGTAGCTCACAGCTAATTATAATCTCGGTTTTTTGCTTTTTTATATTTTGTATAAGGGTCTTTATACAGATCACCTATGGCAACGGCAAGTCCAAAGTTACATTACACGCCACTTTTCAGTTTAGAAATCTCAGCGTTTGACGAAAAAATAAATACAAACATATTCACCTCCCCTCCCTCTTGTGATATTTAGTGATTTTTGTCAAACAACTCCTCCCTCCCCTTTCAAACCTCACGTGATTAACGGACGGCCCCTTAGACACTTTGGTATTTAAAGAGAAATATTAAAATAATAATACAATAAAAACATAATAATTGTGTATTTTTGGCAATTAAAACAATTATATTCTTAATAAAAAAATACATTAATACTTCGTAAAGCAAAAAACAGTCATGAGGACTGCCAATAGAAGTGATAACTGACATATAAAAAGAAATAAAATAACAATTGTACGTATATACGGACGAGGGAAGCCATCCCTAACATTATTCCAAAATCTGAACATTTTTGTGGTACACTTTACTGAAAAACTATTACTCCTATAGATTTGTGCTATAACATAGTAACTTAACTCCATATCTAGATGTGTTATATATTAAAAAATAACTTATAACCATTAAAAAAAATGAATATTTAAAAAATTGTATTCATTGTTTAGGTAAAATATTATTTAATTGGTTGTCTGTACTCTCACTAAAGGATCAGCAATTATCTAAAAATACAAATACTGTCGCACTGAAAAAAATATTGCACAACCTTAGAAAGAGGCAAAGCAAAATTATTAATACGAATAACTTAAATACAATTAAGTTGCCGCCATTTTCTTTTTGAGTCATCATCATCTCAGTATATGTCTCTCTCGCATGGGATGTTATATGGGTTTGATGTTCCTTAGTCGTCTCGTACGATCATCCAGGGGTAAGATATGGGGTGGTGAATTGTGTTCTTACTCCGTCTTCACACGGAATAGAAGAATCTTACTGAGTAGTGTTCGTATATTTATTCAATGCTAGCTGATGACTTCGTCCGCGTAATATTCTTCAATTGACTTCTCCAGTGACATAAAAGGCGAGCGATAATTACTAAAAATTAAATGACCATAACTTTTTTTACTGATGTCTGATTTTAATGAAACAAAGACTAAATGTTGCTATGATCCAAGCTTAATCTATTTGTGAAAATTACGCAACAACCCGTTCAGTAATTTTAGAGATTAGCGTGTACATACATACAGAGATACAGACAGACAAAAAAAGAAACAAAGTTTTATTCCATAATAATCTCTTAGCGTTAAATTAAGTTAAGACTTTATTCTAATTCTTGTGCATGTATAAAAAAGAAGTAAATTTGAAAAATATATAAAGAATATTTAAAAAGAAATAAAATCTCAGATAGTAAGTGCGATTATTATAATACTGTTATTTCTCAATTCCAATCTTGGAAATGTTGCTTGAAGGCAGTGGGTTCGACTCCCTCTGGTACTTTGGTAACATGTACCTGAAAAAAAAAACAATCATATGTAATCATATTTTTAGAATTAAACAGAATAATATCATCACCTCAGCTCCTAACTCACTCTCTCAAACAATAAGAGAACACATTATAATTAATTTATTATTTTAAACGAATATAATTTATTAGACTAAACCCAGTTTTAAAAAAAAAATCCCCAAGTTACTTTAGTCTGAATTCAATTAATTAGTCTAAACCAAGTTAATTTATTAATCTAAACCAATTTAATCTAGTAGTCTAAACCAAGTTAATTAATTAGTCTAAACCAATTTAATTTATTAGTCTCAAACAAGTAAATTTATTAGTCTAAACCAAGTTAATCTAGTAGTCTAAACTATGTCAATTCATTAGTCTAAAACAAGTTAATTTATTAGTCTAAACTAAGTTAATCTAGTAGTCTAAACCAAACCAATTGATTAGTCTAAACCAAGTTAATTTATTACTCTAAACCAATTTAATCTAGTAGTCTAAACCACGTTATTTAATTAATCTAAACCTAATTAATTAGTCTCAAACAAATAATTTTATGAGTTTATACCAATTTAATTTATTAGTCTAAACCAAGTTAATAGTCTAAACCAATTTAATTTATTAGTCTCAAACAAATAAATTTATAAGTTTATACAAATTTAATTTATGAGTCTAAACCAAGTTAATTTAATAGTTTAAACCAATTTAATTTATTAGTCTAAACCAAGTTAATATACGAGTCTAAACCAATTTATTTAATTACTCTAAACTAAGTTATTTTTTTAGTCTAAGCTAGTTTAATTTAGTAATTTAAACCACGCTGGTCAAACGGGTTGGCATATATGGTTTTATTTCTATTATTTCTTGTGTAGATGTTGTATGCATATTATATTTCCTTAATCGTCTTTTACGATCATCCACGGGTAAGATAAAGATGTGGTGGATTGCTTACTCCGTCACCACACGGCACTGGTAAGTTTTCTTTTGGTAAATATGTATTTAACATATAATTTTATAGTATTGGTTTTGTATGAAGACGTCACAATGGTTAACCTTGTACTAGTTGACGGTTGAGTGATTATGGGTCGAGTTCTTTGGGCATATGTAAATGGACTTGATTGTAGCTTTTGTTGTAAAATAAGAATACAATTTACGAACCATATCGTTACTGTGGCTTTGTAAAATAAAATCTATCAGTCAGTCAAAAAATATATATGTATAGAGTTGTTAAAACTGAAAGAACTAAGAGAAATTAGGTAGAATATGTATATTTTAAATAATAATAAATATTACTAGTTTTAACAGCTTTTAATAAATACCAGACTGTTAGTGCTCTATGAGATGTCACACAGGCAATGTGCAACAGGGACAACGCTCTACAAAGCCAAAATTAGTCGTTTATTTTTTTATAAATACCCGATTACGAAACGAAAAATGATGTCACAAGCGGGGTTCGAACCCGCACCTATTGGGAATCCTGCCCAAATGCTAATTTCGCTTCATATTATATCTTACGTCTTCAAGGTGACGTATGCCATCTATCGGACAATGTTTACACATTGTATAGGCTTAATACTTCAAATTTTACAGTTAGAATTGTATTAAACGATGACACAACCTTGTTATTCAAATTACTGAAATTTTTAGCATTTAATATGCTTAATTATTTATAAATACCCGATTACGAAACGAAAAATGATGTCATAAGCGGGGTTCGAACCCGCACCTATTGGGAATCTGGCCCAATCGTGCTGCCACTTACACCATCGTGAACTATTTTAGGACATGCAAATTTCGCTTCATATTATATCTTACGTCTTCAAGGTGACGTATGCCATCTAACGGACAATGTTTTATCTCTTTTCAAAAATCGATGTGCATATACTGTAATAGTTTTGAGAACTCACCCAATCCGGATAATCGTGAATTTTGAAGTAATATTCAGCTTTCTTCATCGCTTCAGCCTTTTCCTGAACAAAAAAACATAAAAATAATAAGTACATTTGTAAACTAAATTACTATATTAAAGGATAGAATATATAATAAGTATGTGATTGAATTTCAAACAGAATAATTGTAATTGGCAACTTCTCGGTAGCCACCACCTCAGCCAGAAGGCACGTGTAGCAATACATAACGCAGTGCTTGTCCCAACATTACTGTATGGAAGCGAGAGTTGGGTATGCAGAAAAGAGCATGAAAGTAAAATTAATGCGGCCGAAATGCGATCTCTACGGAAAATCTGTGGAGTTAGGCTGACCGATCACATTCGCAACGACGACGTAAGAGAGCGAGTAGGTATGAAAGAGAGTATTGGTGTAAAGATGCGAAAGGGAATACTCCGATGGTTCGGACATGTGGAAAGAATGCCAAACGAACGTCTGGTTAAGAAGATATACAATGAAGAAAACAATACGAATGTGGAAGGATGTAGGTACCGAGGGAGACTGAGACTAACCTACCTAGACCAGATCGGTCAGGTACTGAAAGAAGGTGGAGTCAAGAGTCTCCGAAACCGGCGAGCGTGTATGAAGAGAATTATGAATGTTGAGGAAGCGAGTGAAGTATGCAGAGATAGAGTTCTCTGGCACTCTGTTCTCTCTGCCTACCCTGCAAGGGATATGGCGTGATGATATGTATGTATGTTAAAGTCGCATTGAGAGAGCCGGAAGCCCAACTGGGTGGGTTTGGGGATTTTATTGGTAGCCAGCGGCCTAAGCTATACCCTTAGTATTGCAAAGGTCCACGGACAGCAGTGACACTTACCATCAGGTGTGCTGCTTGCTCGTTTGCGATTATAAGCAATAAAAAAATTGATGAAGTTTTGAGGTGATAAAACGGGACCCTATTACTAAGACTCCGCTGTTTGTCCGACTGTCTGCCAACAGGCTGTATCTCATGAAATGTGATAGACAGTTGAAATTTTCACAGGTGATGTAATAACAACAAATACTAAAAAACAGAATAAAATAATTATTTAAGGGGGGCTCCCATACAACACACGTGATTTTTTTATTGATAATGGTACGGAACAGTACGTGCACGAGTCCGACTCGCACTTGGCCGGTTTTTAATTTTGTCTTGTAGTTTTTTGCGCACATTTTCTTTTATAATTTAAGTTTTAAGTTATTGTTTAATTTTTAATTTCAGATTATTATTTAAGCATGATAATTTGTGAAGAAAATTCTAATTTGACACTGACAACAACAGGCTCGCATTACTAATTGTTTGCCATTACAAAAACAAAAGTATTTTTTTTTTGTTTTTAAATGTAATATTTACCTTATCATTTGATTCTCTGCCGACCCATACGTAAATACCACTGTAGCTTCCCGTATCCAAGATGTAGCATTCCTGAGGAAAATAGATAAATCAATATATTTTTCAAGGTGGTAGGACCACGCTGTTGACAGTTTTCTGTCTACAGCCGCGGGCCGGTCCATCCGGGGTAGTACCACACTGAGCAGAAGATCGACGTCTGAATAATGGCAGTGTGCTATTGCGCTTCGTTCGGTGAGCGAGAGAGCCGGAAGTCCAACTGGGGTGAGTTTGGGGTTTGTATTGGTAGGCAACGGCCTAGCTATACTCTTGGCATTGCAGAGGATCATGGGCGGCAGTTACACTTACCATCAGGAATATAATCTAGCCCAAACTGTGTAAATCTATATGGAGGTAACAAGGTCGAGGTGAGGCTTCACAACCCACTGAATTATCACTTAAAGCATTTTTTGTAGTTTTAAATATCCCTTTGTTTGAAGTGATAATCTTAATATATATAAATTACGTGTCACGTTGTTTGTCCGCGATGGACTCCTAAAGTATGTAATTGATTTTATTCAAATTTGCACAGCTTGTGTACTTTGATCCAACTTAAAAGATAGGATAGCTTTCTTCTCAATTTATAGTAATATTATTTTAATGCAAATTATTTGTATATTATTTGACATTCACAATTATCTGTTATCTCCGAACGATCCTAACAGATGGCGGTATCTGTTGACTGGATTAAGTATTTAATAGATGGCGCTATGTTAAACGTACAAACATTTCATATAAGCTACAATTTATTAGCATAACCACCACGTGTTACTGAGGCTACCTTAGCCACAGCAACGCGTGGTTGGGTCTGCTAGTATATATATATATAAGAATAATTCCTGTATTCACCGACGCCTTCTAAATTTAACGTGATACCTAATATAACTTGATGGAGATTAAGAAGGTCTGAAAAATAGTTTAAAGATAACCTTTGTGTTGAGTAGTTCCTGAGTGAATGGAGCCGGTAGCTTGTTTATCTTGAGGGATCCAGTACTGTCAGATATTTCACTTAGAGACACTTCTGATGTAGCACCACGTTCGAACTCCTGGATTATTATATAAACATTTATATTAATCCTTTATACAAATAAAATAAAAGTTTGAAAGTAAAATTAATGCGGTCGAAATGCGATCTCTGCGGCAAATCTGTGGAGTTAGGCTGACCGACCGCATTCGTAACGACGACGTAAGAGAGCGAGTAGGTATGAAAGAGAGTATTGGTGTAAAGATGCGAAAGGGAACGCTCCGATGGTTCGGACATGTGGAAAGAATGCCGAACGAACGTCTGGTTAAGAAGATATACAATGCGAAAGTGGAAGGATGTAGGTACCGAGGGAGACCGAGACTAACCTACCTAGACCAGATCGGTCATGTACTGAAGGAAGGTGGAGTCAAGAGTCTCCGAAACCGGCGAGCGTGTATGAAGAGAATTATGAATGTTGAGGCAGCGAGTGAAGTATGCAGAGATAGAGTTCTCTGGCACTCTGTTCTCTCTGCCTACCCTGCAAGGGATATGGCGTGATGATATTTATGTATGTATGTGTATACAAATAGATTTTTCCGTGTGGTGACGGAGTAAGAATACTATTCACCACTCCATATCGTGCCCGTGCGTGATCGTACGAGACGACTAAGGGATATAAAACGCATATAATACCTATGCAAAGAGAAGGAAAACTCGAAATAAAACCCTATATCAACACGTCTGACCAGCGTGGTAAAGTAGGTTAATTTCCCTCACATTACGGAGCAGGCCCGAGCCCAACAGTGGGATATTATGGGCTGTGATGATGATGATACAAATAGATAGGTAGGTAGCTTTGGAGCATCGGGGATTGGATGTCATTTGACGATCTTTATGGTACCCTGTAAAAACGCGGAAGGGGCTGTGGTTTTAGTGGATATTAGTCGAGAAATCGGCCGGCGAGTCCCACACAACCCTTTTATGTTTATTAATGGCTGGTGACAGTATAAATGCATTCCCACAGCGTGAACAAAAAAAAGTGTGTGTGTCAGCTCCGACGCACGACTGGAGTTTACTCCTTAAGTACGATTATCAAAACAGCCGCAAAAAAAGCTTATTTGACTAAAAATAATATATATATATATATATATTTATTTACATTTAATAAAACTGTTCAGTGAAGTATTATCTCACGTCAGAAAGTGAAAGGTGCGCAGAATAGGTTGCGCACCAAAAACGTAACGAGGTATTCCATCACTAGATTTTACTCTTCAAATTTTTCTCATACCGGGCGCCTTATATGAAAATCGATTCTTAAGTAGTAAACTCCAAAAAAAGGTAGGTAGATAGTTATATACATAAAAAGATAGATAAATAATTCTTTATTTGTACACGCGTTACAATGAAAAACTTCTTTCTTTTAAGAGAAATAAAATTATTCTTCTTTAAATTGCCAATTAAACAAAATCAGTAGTGGTAGTAGACAACGCTGTTGACAGTTCTCTGTCTACAGCCGCGGGCCGGTCCGTCCGGGGTAGTACCACACTGAGCAGAAGATCGACGTCTGAGTAATAGCAATGTGCTACTACGCTTCGTTCGGTGAGCGAGAGAGCCGGAAGCCTAACTGGGGTGGGTTTGGAGTTTGTATTGGTTGGCAGCAGCTTAGCTATACCCTTGGTATTGCAAAGGTTTATGGGCGGCAGTGACACTTACCATCAGGTGTGCTGCTTGCTCGTTTGTCAACATAAGCAATTTAAAAAAAAATGCCTTTTTGGTTTATAGTCGATTTCCAACCGATATCCTTGAACTGGCAAAATGGTTGAGTTATTGGATTTTAATAACAAGAAATTAGGAAATCTGTCCAAAATTGACCAGTAAGCGGCAATTACTTGATAACCTATTATTTGGGGATAGAACATAGATGGTTTTTTTTGAGAGAGCCAGAAGCCCAACTGGGGTGCGTTGGCGTTTGTATTGGTAGCCAGCGGCCTAGCTATACCCTTGGTATTGCAAAGGTCCATAGGCAGCAGTGACACTTACCATCAGGAGTGCTATCTGCACGTTTGCTATCATAAGCAATAAAAAAAAAATCCATATAATTCACAATTATACTCCACCTCATCATCTCCACCTTCAGCTGCATCAGCCACGGAATCTTTATCACCAGAGCCGAGAGCTTCAAAGAACTTCTCAAAGTCACTCTCCCTTGAATCTTGTTCTAAATTAAACACACATTAATAATACTTTTTCAAATACAATAGACTTTTTAAAGTGAAAACTTCTTTTGGCGCACAGCACATAGATTTTTTTGTAGACTGTAAGTAAGGCTGATCCGTCACGCTCTGAGGTGAAAGGCTCGATCGGGTGAACTCGGGACCGCCGAGTGTACCCGACCGAGAAAGATACAGTCAGCTGCTCTTTACTGCTGTGTCGCTGTGTTTACTACATATACCTATTCAATTTATATGTAACAATTGTTGCTGGTGTGGTAGCGGCTAAGAATACTACCAACACTTTGCTCGTGGCTGTCGTAAAAGACGACTAAGAGCCTTATAACGACCTGGGCCACATTCATCTGATGCCGTTTGGTCAACAATTACATTTACAAGGAGGGTTGACGTCTGGCAGGCGGCCGGTCACAAAACTATTGCCAATAACTTTTACAATATGTACTATGAAAGAAGAGTGCATATTATATCGACCCCAAGTAATTGGGATAAGAGGAGGAGAATGATGATGATGTATAGCTATTCTATCTCACGAAGTCCGTTTAACTATGAATGTTGTTAAGCGTGCACATGCACATTGTTTTAGTGTGCGTAACTCTATGAGCGCTCAGTCTCGATCGCGACGCGGTCCAAGCAGCTAGTGTTCTTAGTTCTGGCTAAACTGTTTCACGGAGTAACGTCAGCATTGCAACTAAACGTAGAAGAGTTGTCCCTAGTGAGGTATTTTAATTTAGAAATAACATCTACATTCATAATACGATATTAATAATTATATCAATGTTTAAAATACATTTTTCATTACATAAAATACATTAATACAAAAGCCTTATTAATTGAAATTATTTATTATTATATTATTGTTTTTGTATTATGCTGCATTTGTTGCTTATTGTTTCTTTTTTTTAGGGCCATTAGGGCATTTCCTGCGAAAAGAGTATGATTTTACAAAATCATTTATGGAGCCTAACTGTGATTTGTCTCATTTACGCGATATTACACGGCGTACAGCTGAGGCTACAGGTGTGTGTACAAAAACTGTCCAACGAATATTAAAAAAAGAGAAGGAATTACCATCCACATCATCAAAATTCACTTGAAGAAAAGAAGAAAGCGAGAAAATAAGATTGAAATATCGGACAACATATCGGAATCAGACTTAGAATATTTATCAAATAGTGAATAAAAATGCTAAAATGTAATGTATTTTGATTCCACTCTGTCCTAATTAAACATAATGCTATGCTCTAAAATTAATCCGCAATTTTTTTATTTTATATTTTCCCTTTATATTTTAATGCAAAGTGCATAATCTTGGATTTAAATATGCAAGAAAAAAATGTGTATTTCTTTGATAACGCTCCTCACGTTCACACACACAAGCTTATCGGTACACGTCACTACTACATTCAGAGCCTTTTTTTTTTTTTTTTTTTTTATTGGTGGGCTATGGGTGCGTCTCGCCCCGCTGAATCGGTCCGGGGTGACGGAAAGGCGGCGCGTGACCCCATAGACCCACCGTAAAACCTTCTCTCTTCGCCGTGCGAGCGGACCACCGGTACTCGATCTACATTCAGAGCCTAGCGGACTTCGTGGGATAGAATATCTATAATAATTGTTATTATTAATCATTATCAATTATTCAATAGCTTTAAGTACCTAGTTATTTTTTGACGGCTAGATAAGGTATAGTCACGCCCAAACATACCTTTTTTTTTTTTATTAGTTTTTTTTTTTTATCATAGGTTTAAGTTTTCACTTCTGTCGGCAGTCCTCATGACTGCTTTGTGTTTTTTTTTCACCGGGTGTTGATGAAGTAAGATAGCAATTGACCACTCTCTTTCTTGTCCGTGAGTGTCATAAAGGGCGACTAAGGGGTATATGCAAAACTGTGCAACAGAAGGAAGACCCGAAAAAAAAATGGCCCTATAGTAATTGGTCTGATCAGCGTAACTTATTCAACACAAGAATTATTTCAAGACCGGTATGGCACACCTATTCTATCAAGTATTTTCCGTGTGGTGACGGAGTAAGAATACAATTCACCACCCCCTATCTTGCCCGTGGGTGATACGATTACCCACGGGCAAAGACGACTAAGGGATAAAATATTTATATAACATCTATATAAGAGAAGGTAAACTCGAAACAAAACCCCAAAACCAACACGTCTGACCAGCGTGATATAGTAGGTTAATTTCCCTCACATTACGGTGGAGGCCCGAGCCCAACAGTAGGACATATATGGGCTGTGATGATGATGATGACTATGATTTTCCATTTTTATATACGACATACCACATCTAGTTTTTATCTTGTCTTATTTTATTTTATCTTAAACAAATTATTTAAACTGTGACGGTATAAGTGAATGGTCTTACCGATGATTTCAATCTCCGCGCGTCCGTTATGGTCCTGGTCTCTAATCTGGTTGGCAACCGTGATTGCCTTCAAGCGCTCCACGGTCTTTGCTTTCTCACCCACGTACAGGAAGATGTCGTGATTGATATCCAGGATGAAACAGTCTCCCTTGTTAAGAGAATCAGCCGTTGCGTCCACCTAAACCAGATTTTTATTTATTTATATGCATTCGAAATTCTTTTTCACCTGGCGGTTTTATGATGTTTAGGATGAAATGGACTTATTATTTCTTAATTAACAATGTGTGTCTTTTGAAAATGAAATCTATTTTTTATAACACCAACTAGCTGCGCCAAGAGAAGCTGTTTTGCACAAATCTAAAAAAAGATTACAATAAAATTCTTTCGAATCAGTTGCAGTGTAAAAAATGTCCACGTATTGAGAGAGATCAATTTTAAATCTACATCATTCTTGAATCCACATGAACATATATGAAAAAAGCGTTAAAATTTGAAATAAAACTACTTTTACGGATTCTATCGCGTTGGTATTTGATTTTTAATTTGCAACACTTTACAGTGATCATGGTTACGGGCAGACTAAGGTGTCTTACGTCCAATAACTCATCGTTATTACAGAAATTTATATCTATCCGCTACAGTATCAGTTACTAAAAGTTTGACCCACATTTTAATACAAATTCATTGTCAGTATTGATATATTGAATGGAACACGGGAAGTAACAGCGTTCAATTAAAAAAAAAATATGCGTGCGTACAAAAAAACATATCAGAAGTGAAACTTTGGCAAACTATTTTTTAAATTTCTTTTATATACATCAAACAACTCTCTTTCTCTCTCTCTCTCTCGCGCGTTCCTCGTGTCGCGTTTCATCTGTAAAAAATTTACCTTCATGCGCGCAAAAAGATTCCCTTTTAAAAAATGATCGCGCGTAACGGAAAAATGTGACGGTAAATTTTTTTCCAACGCCAATAAGGAAGGTTCACTTCAAAAAGCATCAAAATCGGGGTCACTCAATCGAAAGTTCTGAGGTAATAAACATTAAAATAAAATACAGTTGAAGGTTCTCAGGCTTCTCCTTTTTTTACAAGTTTTTTGTAAATAATTGAAAAAAATTACAGTATAATGACTTCTAATGTTTACGCGAGTATTACACATTTGAAATAAAACTACTTTTACGGATTCTATCGCGTTTGTATTTGATTTATAATTTCCCGACGTTTCGAACACTTTACAGTGATCATGGTCACGGGAGGACTGAGGTGTCTTACGTCCAATATGTCATTGTTATTACAGAAATTTATTTTATATCTACCCTATAAGATATTAAATTTTGACCCACATTTTTATACAAAATTAATACAATTCATTGCCAGTACAAAAAGAGAATGATTCTATATATTTTTTTGTACTGGCAATGAATTGTATTAATTTTGTATAAAAATGTGGGTCAAAATTTAATATCTTATAGGGTAGATATAAATAAATTTCTGTAATAACAATGACATATTGGACGTAAGACACCTCAGTCCTCCCGTGACCATGATCACTGTAAAGTGTTCGAAACGTCGGGAAATTATAAATCAAATACAAACGCGATAGAATCCGTAAAAGTAGTTTTATTTCAAATTACAGTATACTAGCGAACAGCTATTGTTTCGATTAAATTTCGACAGTTCTGACATCGCGTTTTAAATCTCTGATTTCTAAAATTTTTATTTTAATAATATGCTGTAGGAACTAAGAGCCTTATAATGACCTGGGCCAACTCCATCTGATGCCGTTAGTTCAACAATTACATTCCCAAGGAGGGTTGACGTCTGGCAGGCGGCCGGTCATAAAACTATTGCCAATAATTTCTACAATATGTAATATGAAAGAGTACATATTGTATCGATCCCAAGTAATTGGGATAAGAGTAGGAGAATGATGATGATGATGATGCTGTGTGAATGAATCTTAATCTATATTAAATGCACTACGCATCTAATATATAAGAAGGATAAGAAATAATACTATCATTATCATCATCACAGCCCATATATGCCCCATTGTTGGGCTCGGGCCTCCTCCGTAATGGGAGGGAAATTAACCTACTATACCGCGTTGGTCAGTCGTGTTGGTATAGGGTTTTGTTACGAGTTTTCCTTCTCTCGCATAGATGTTATATGCGTTTTATATCCCTTAGTCGTCTGTTACGATCACCCACGGGTAAGATAGGAGGTGGTGAATTGTATTCTTACTCCGTCACCACACGGATAAAAAAAAGATGATTACCATGGGTTATTTTAAGAACATAAAAATATACTGTCGCAGATTTTCGTGTAGATATTTTTAAGATATATATATACATACATATCATCACGCCATATCCATTGCAGGGTAGGCAGAGAGAACAGAGTGCCAGAGAACTCTATATTTGCATACTTCACTCGCTTCCTCAACATTCATAATTCTCTTCGTACACGCTCGCCGGTTTCGGAGACTTCTTGACTCCAATGTAAACATATAAAAAAACGATTTTTACGACATTAATAATAAAAATCTTTTAAGTTCTTGACTTTTCTCTACTATAGTTATAGTATACATGTATTTACATTAAAACGCTATGTCTATTGACGAATTAAAAATTCATTGCATAGTTGAAAAGATCTAAGCATACAGCAGCGACTTTGTTTTTTTTAGAGATTAGATCAAAAATCTAATGACTAAAGCTAAAAATATACCAGTCTTTGTAAGAAAACGTTGGCATAAAGTTTATTTCGTATTTTCCTTCTCTTGTAGCAATCATATTTGCTAAATACTTACTATTTTATATGACATATATATTTGTTGCCGAACGAACGTCTGGTTAAGAAGATATACAATGCGAAAGTGGAAGGATGTAGGTACCGGGGGAGACCGAGACTAACCTACCTAGACCAGATTAGTCACGTACTGAAGGAAGGTGGAGTCAAGAGTCTCCGAAACCGACGAGCGTGTATGAAGCGAATTATGAATGTTGTGGAAGCGAGTGAAGTATGCAAGGATAGAGTACTCTGGCACTCTGTTCTCTTTTCCTACCCTGCAAGGGATATGACGTGTTGGTATGTATGTATGTACATATTTGTTTCATTTCAACGCTCTTTTAACGGACTTTAAAAAATGCTTATGTGGATGTGATCTTGTTGTAATTATCTCTTTATGGTGTTTGTAAAGGGTGGTGATCCATGTATTTTTATTGCGTTATCACATGAATGTTTGTTTCATTTCAACGCTCTTTTAACGGACTTTAAAAAATGTTCATGTGGATGTGTTGTCTTGTTGTACTTATGTTTTTATAGTGTTTCCAAGGAGTGTTGATTTGTGTATTCTTGTTGCGTTAATGCATGAATGTTTGTTTCATTTCAACGCTTTTTTAACGGATTTTAAAAAACACATATGGGTGTGGTCTTGTAATTATCTGCTTATGGTATTTCCAAAGGGGTGGTGATTTATTTATTCTTGTTGCGTTAACTTCAACGTTTCATTTCTACGCTCTTTTAACAAATTTTAAATAAACGTTCATGTGGCTCTTGTTCTAATTATCCTGAACATATTGAATGAAGAGTTGGTACTTACTTGTTTAACCCTAACGTTTCTCTTGCCCTTAATCTGGAATAGCCTCTTTTCAGCACCCTCGTTGGTAGTGACATGGTGGAAACCTGATGCGTGGCCACCATCCAAGTATCTGATAGCTAGGATAAGAGATATAAATTGAATATGTATTTAGGTATGCTAAATTGAATTAGATTAAAACTATTATTTCTTTTGAAGTGAATTTTTTATCTTATAGCAAACGAGCAAGCAGCACAACTGATCGTACTCGTATGTGATACTACGCTCATGGACCTTTGAACCACAGCTGTAACACTTACCCCATCAGGTGAGCTGCTTGCTCGTTTGCCACCAAGAGCAATTTAAAAAAAAAAGGTTACTATTTTACGTAGGTATGAAAGAGAGTATTGGTGTAAAGATGCGAAAGGGAATGCTCCAATGGTTTGGACATGTGGAAAGAATGCCGAACGAACGTCTGGTTAAGAAGATATACAATGCGAAAGTGGAAGGATGTAAGTACCGGGGGCGACCGAGACAAACCTACCTAGACCAGATTGATCACGTACTGAAGGAAGATGGAGTCAAGAGTCTCCGAAACCGGCGAGCGTGTATGAAGAGAATTATGAATGTTGAAGAAGCGAGTGAAGAATGCAAGGATAGAGTTCTCTGGCACTCTGTCCTCTCTTCCTACCCTATAAGGGATATATGATATATGATATCATGATATGTATGTATGTATGTTTATTTTAAAGCTTTCGTACTCAATTCACGTTTACCGTGTGGTGACGGAGTAAGAATACTATTCACCATCCCGTATCTTACCCATGGGTGATCGTACGAGACGACTAAGGGATATAAAACGCATATAACATCTATGCGAGAGAAGGAAAACTTTAAACAAAACCCTATACCAACAAGTCTGACCAGCGCGGTATAGTAGGTCAATTTCCTTTCGTTTATGGAGGAGGTTCGAGTCCAACAGTGGAATACATATAAGCTAAGATGATGACTGTATTTATACAGAATAAACGTTTATACAGTATTGGAATTAAACGTTAATTGCTTGATTACCTGGTTGGAAATGATCAAGGAATTGCCTGGATTCGTATCCTTGAACTTCACGATGCTGGATAGCACGGCCTTGGAATTGATAATCATCCATATTCACCGTCAGCATTGCTGCGGAACCAGCCTCGTCCTGTGAAGTCTTCGCACCAAGCCAGAAGTGAATATCCCATGCAAGATGATCATCGTCACCGGTTGTCTGTGAGCATAGGACTAGTTTTAGACATTTTTATTTTTAATTAATTTCTAAATATATCTATTAAAAGAAGGGCGTTCCAACACTGTGAGGATCGAAATAGACGAAAAAAATATATATTATATCTGAACCAGAAAAGTGATTGTAATTAAAATACGCGGAATTTTTAAATTATCTATCTGTTACGTGTCAAATTGTCACTCTCATTTACGGCTTTACGGGAGATTTATTACAACGCCATCTATTAGATAATTTCTGCGTCTTATTAGGCTGAATAGCCATTCAATAGTTTTGTGTTAAATATTTTGAGTACTCTAGTTTTTTTCTTAATTAATATTTCTAGAAAGTAAACGCTGTATGTATAAACAAAAATCTAATTTATAAATAAATCATGTCAACTTACGCTAAGAACGATGTAGGAATCACCAGAATAGAATTTTCCATGATTAGATGATGGCACTGGAACCGGTTCGAAGTTCTGGAAATAAAATGATAATTATTCATCTGCAACATTGTCTGGCCTTGTCTAGTCTCATATACATCTGCTTAGTGGTAGAAGCTATGTGGTAGCGGCTACGAATACTACCAACCCTTACTTTGCTCGTGGATGTCGTAAAACACGACTAAAAGCCTTATAACGACCTGGGCCAACTCCATCTGACACCGTTTGGTCCACCATTACATCCCCAAAGAGGGTTGACGTCTGGCAGGCATATATATATATATATATATATATATACATATATATATACATATATATATATATACATATATATATATATATATACATATATATATATATATATATATATATATATATATATATATATATATATATATATATATATATATATATATACATATATATATATATATTTATTGGATACATCTGTAGGTATATATTCCTTAAGCAAATTATTAAAATTGCATTTAACATGCTTGATTATTTATAAAAACTTGATTGTTCTTGTCAGTAAATTGGTCGTCTGCCAAACGTTAGCACCCCTTATAATTATAATTATGGACCAAACGGCATCAAGTTGAGTTGGCCCAAGTAGTTATAAAGCTTTCAGTCCTCATTCACGACATCCATGAACATTGCACTTGTCAGTGGTAGGTATACGTAGACTCCAACCACATAGCATACGGAAAAAAATATTATGCAGTATAATATAATCAGTATAACAAAATAATACGCGATAAGGAAAACAAATAATGATAAATTTTAATTAAAATCAGCTATTTTTAATATAATTAAAAATATTTTTTTCCTCGTTGTAAAATTTGTAATAATTAATTATTTGTATAATTTATTATATGGACTGCAATATAATATTCTGTGTGGTAGCGGCTACGAATACTACCAACACTTACTTTGCTCGTGGATGTCGTAAAAGATGACTAAGAGCTTTATAACGACCTGGACCAACTCCATCTGATGCCGTTTGGTCAACAATTACATTCCCAAGGATGGTTGACGTCTGACAGGCGGCCGGTCATAAAACTATTGCCAATAACTTTTACAATATGTGCTGTGAAAGAAGAGTACATATTGTGTCGACCCCAAATCAATTGGGATAAAAGTAAGAGAATGATGGTAGCGGCTACGAATACTACCAACAATTACTTTGGATGTCGTAAAAGACAACTCCGAAGACTAATTCGTGTGTTGACGGAGTAAGAATACTATTCACCACCCTATATCTTACCCGTGGGTGATCGTAAGAGACGACTAAGGGATATAAAACGCATATAACATCTATGCAAGAGAAGGAAAACTCGAAACAAAACCCTATACCAACACGTCTGACCAGCGCGATATAGTAGGTTAATTTCTCTCCCATTACAGAGGAGGTCCGAGCCCAACAGTGGGATATATATGGAGTGTGATGATGATGATGATGATGAAAACACAACTAAGAACTTTATATCGACCTGGGTCAACTCTATCTTTTGAGGTGCCGGGGATCGTATGTCAGTAGACGATCTCTCCGGCGCCCTGTAAAAGCGCGGAAGGGGCCGCTGAGGTTTTTGTGGGTATTCTGGTCGGGCTTCAGCTAGCCGGTGAGTCCCACATTCCCCTCTGTCTATCACCGAAGGGAGGTAGCGCGTGAATGCGTTTCTACAGCGATAAAAAAAAACACTCCATCTGATGCCGTTTGGTCAACAATTACATTCACAAGGATGGTTGATATCAAGTAGACGCCTAGTCATTAAACTACGGCCGCTCGACCTTTAAAAGCGCTATAAAATCACCATCATTTAGTCAATGCCCGCAAATAATGGTTTGATCCAAAGTCCATATATTCATGACTTCCACTTGGGCGACATCAAGCGCAGGCAACCGTATCTGTAGCCTCCCACGCACATTTTTAAATGTACTATCCAATTTCTTAGGCAACCTTTTAAAATAGATCAGACCAAGAATATTAATGAAAAAACGTGTGTGTGTACTTACGAGTATGTACACGCGTTAGAAATTATACTACTTTGGCGTAACAAGATAAAAATCTTTTCAAAAATTTTATCTTTCGTTAAGTGTCGTTTTTTCATTTTTGTAGAAAAACACTAACAATAGAAAAAGGTTTTTTTCGCTTCGTAATCGGGTTTTATAAATAATTAAGCATATTAAATGCTAAATTTCAGTAATTTAAATAACAAGGTTGTGTCATCGTTTAATACAATTCTAACTGAAAAAGTATGAAGTATTAAGCCTATAACAATGTGTAAACATTGTCGGGTAGATAGCATACCGTTACTTTAAGACGTAAAATATGATACGAAGCGAAATTTGCATGTCCTACAATAAGTCACGGTGGTGTAGTGGCAGCACGATTGGGCCGGAATCCCAATAGGCGCGGGTTCGAATCCCGCTTGTGACATCATTTTTCGCTTCGTAATCGGGTTTTATAAATAATTAAGCATATTTAATGTTAATTTTCAGTAACTGAAATAGAAAAAGGTATTTAATACATTGAAAGTTTTACTATAACGCCTTATATAGTTAAAAAAACTAAAATGTTGACTATAGCTAACTTCAGGATGTCGGTTTTTCGTGACGGTGTGCGCGCGCATCGTAAAAATTTACTCTCATCATTTTTCCCCTAACGCGCCGAAAGAAATATGACTTCAAAAATTTAAGAGTATAAATCCTTGTTCATTGATTCATCTCAATTCATATATGTACCACTGTTGGATTTGCGCCTCCTTCCTATTGGGAGGAAAATTGACCTACTATACCACGCTGGTCAGACGTGTTGGTATAGGGTTTTGTATCGAGTGTTTCTTCTCTCGCATAGATGTTATATGTGTTTTATATCCTATAGTCGTCCCTTACATAAATTCTAAATCCTTGTACTAACTATGAAAATATAATTAAAATTATATCCAGGCTCAGAACAAACATTTTTAAGCGCCTCAAAGTACTTATACTCTATGACAATAGAACACAAAAACTTGTAATAAATACTTAGATTTTTACACCTTTCTGTGCATCCAAATATATCCAAGGACAAAAATAAACTAGAATGACGTATGTTATTTCAAAAATGGCAGCTAATAAAAAAGATATTTTACTTTTTCACATACTCCGATTAATGATGGCGATAAAAACTGTTTTCGTACGAGCTTTATAGTTATTTTTGGGTGTTAAGAGTTAGTTATAAACTTATTATATCTATGCATGCTTTTAGCTCGTATGGTGACAGATTAAAAAAAAAACATGGCGTTATGGCGGCAATTTGTAAATGTTGTTTTGTTTATACAATATATTTAGCGTTTTAATGCTTTATGATATTATAGTAAGTAGTTTTGAGCGTATTTTATGTAAAGTAAAAACATGGAAAGTATAGTCAATATGAAAATAAGTACTTTACGTGTATTTTCATGTTGCGTCAAAATTTACCATAGAAAATATATAGTGGCCATTGTGTGTAATTAATTTAAATTAAGGGTGTAGATTGTTGGCCTGAGATCTCGATTTCGAGCGACCGCAGCGCCAAAGTTTAATGTAACATCCGACGGGGCGGATGAATGACCTAGAGAGCGTGATTTTCAAAATGTTTTGCAACAAACGTTCCACGTTGAGAAATTGTTATTGAACTTGAATATTTACAGCATAACAATAACGTTGAATTTTTGGAAACTAGCTGTTGATTCTTTTTAATAGATTAATAAGAGTAGTTGAGACACAATTTTTATGTTTTTCTATCATTACATTACATAGTATAAAACAAAGTCGCTGTCCGCCGTCTGTCTGTCCCTATGTATGCTTAGTCTTTAAAACTACGCAACGGATTTTGATGCAGTTTTTTTTAATAAATAGAATGATTCTTAAGGAAGGTTTATATGTATAATACATGCATAATATAGTAGAGAAACGCTGATTAATTTAGAGGTTTCTAATGTGATGTCGTAAATAAGCACGTTTTTTTGCGCTTATATTGCAAACGTTGGCTGAACCCTACGAGATAGACCAAAATAATGTACTACAGTATTATCCATCTTAAAAAGTTCAACAAAAAAGTCCACGATGGCATATGTCTATCTCTTAGGGATAACCCACCATAACCATTTTTTATCCTCTACTAAAAAATGATTATTTACTAAGTGATTTTATACAATACAGCATTAATCCTTATCCAATTAAGTACCTTAAATAAATTGTGCATTTATTATAGATCAATATGCTTTTTATAGTATGTAATTTAAGTGAATATTGCCGAAGATAGCGAAGATAGCGAGGGCGGGTTACTAGTTTATAATATAATATACAATCAAGAGCAGGTCCGGACTGACATTTTTGTATTCTACTTACCTAAAATTCCAACTATGTATTTATTTGTAATTTCACTACCAAAATTTATTCTAATTCGTAAAATATTCATTCAATAAAATAATTGCAAATTCAGTAGGAAGTGTGTTTATCTCTACGCAAGGAAATGTGCCTATTGCGTAAACTCAAATACTTACTTTTTGTTTACGATCACCTCGTCGATATCTAAAAAAAATCCTAGGGTTTTAAAAAAAATGTCATTAAATGAAACACAAGTATAAAAATGATTTATTTACTACACAATAACAAATATGAGTCGCCATTACTCGCTATCTCAAAAGCGTGCTAGGGTTGTACAAAAATTAGTAAATAATTCATTCATTTACTAATTTTAACAGAAGTTTGTAAATTATTAATATACTAATTAAAAGTATGTAATTAAACAATAACGAAATATGAGTTCAAAATTCTAATGTTTTTTCATTCGATTACGGATCAAGTTCTGATTTCTGCTAATTTGATGATAAAATCAATGGCTATCACAAAACCTATCAGAATGAAAACGTTACCAGCTGCCCGATTCACGTAAGTAATAAAAACCGTAGCGCAGTGACGTCACTTCGTTTTTTGCAAATTTAGCCCTTTTAACCGACTTAAAAAAAAGGAGAATTCTCAATTCGCTGTATTTTTGAACCAATTTTTATGATTCTTTACACCAGGTAACTCAGAAATTGTATAGTAATTGAGCTATTGGAAGATTTATGACAATCCAAGACTAGATAAGTAAGTGCGTTTAAAACAGAAAACCAAAAGGCGATTTCTAAGTTCCTAAGTTAAAACGACTTTTGGACTGGCGTGTTTACGTGAAACGACTGGCTGGGTAGTTAAGTTACCTGTATCTTTCAAAATCATTAGGCGTTCTTCTCTTTCAAAACACGTAAAGCTCTTTCTTTCCTCTCTTTCATAGCCTCTATGATACTGGGCGCGTCACGAATGGGCATGCTTCGTGACTGCCGAGGATCAACTAATTCTGGAAGTAGGCAATCGTAATAAAACCTAACTAATTTCATTTCCATTTTCTCCTCCCAAAATTTGTCGTCCTTTTCTATAATATAAACTTTCATAGGTACAGTAGCACCAAACCAGATGCCAAGCATGCAAACGTTTCTTTTAGTAATATGTACCTGTCCCTGAATTTGGAAATACCAGTTATGATTTTTATTTATGACATAACCCTTAGAAGCCTTTCCTTAACCCAAAAGGTATGTTTGGCCATTGCTTCATCAAGAGTCATGCCAGCTAAAGAATGTGGGCACTTAATTTCAATTAAACCGTTTGCATAAATGCCATCTGGTGTAGTACCAAGAAATTCATATTGATCGTCGACGAACAAACCGCAACCTTGTATACTAATATTCTCTTGAATTTCTAACTGTTTAATTGCGGTTTCTTCGTTTTCGATACCGTACCGTACAGCAGGCAAACTGGAGATATTACTACCATAAACGATTTTACGAACAAGAACAGCACAACTTGTGCTCTCTCGTTTTTTACAAACTTCCCCGAACGATGATGAGGTTAGTAATTTTCTCCTTGTACTCATCCACTCAGAACTACTTCTTTGCAAATGGGTCGACCTTTCAAGCTCCTCTCTTTCAGCACAAGACAACTTTAAATCGGCTAAAAAAGATGACTTGGCTTTCTCATATAATTCTGGACTCAGATCAGGTTTTTCGCAGTTTGGTCCATAGTGAGCATCTTTCGATACAGCGCTGTGGCTCTTTTTCAATCTTAATTTAGGTTTAGCAATTAAACGGATTCTACGATTACAATTTTCCACTTTCGCGATCAAAGGATTAGGACTAGATTTAAATATTACTTCATGAGTTTTACTATGAATCGATCCTGTATTAAAAGACACAACAGCAGCTGCGCATCGGCCCGCATAAGAACCACGGGAAGAATAATTTACACGCTTACCCCCTACTAATTTGGCAATCACTGCGTTAAAACTTTCAACTATATTACTTGTACAATTATGAATTAAACTTCTAGAATGATATGACAGTCTTTTACTTAAAATGTGTACCGCGTCCATTAATCCGCATCCAACAATTGCTGGAAGCAACCCAACAGGTTCTATTCGACGAGTATCAGGTCTACAGAAATACTCCTTGCAATATTGGTGATTACCAAATACGTGTTGTGGACCATTTAGGATATCTTCACTAAGATTTTTTATTTTTCTTCGAGTGACTGATTTTGATCGCCCCAATATTTAATAGCGCATTTTACACCCGTTCTTAAACGCAAATACCTTTCTTTTAGGAATTGCCGCAATTCGCAAGGATACTTAGTGTCTTTCGACAGTTTCTCCAAGCTATTGCAGTAGTTTCGTAAAAGATGATTTTTGCATTCAATTTTCTCTACTGTTAAATTACCGTACGGTCGCGAATCTAATATTTTTTTATAAGTACTGGAATCGCCGTCTGCTACAAATTTATTATAAATTACACCGTGATCAACAATGGAACGTTTAAACCCCTCAACTATTATGGTCGATTCCATACCGGTAGATGATCCCGAATAATTCTTGAAACAACGGTGTTCCGAGGGCTGACTGTCGTTCTTTGCGGCTCGTGCACAAACTACGCAGTATTTATTTTTAACTCCAAAAAACAATACTTTATTAGTTTTAATGCCAATTATCGCAGCTGCGCCGGACAAGGCGGAAAAATTCTTACCATAAGATCTCTTGCTCCAACAACCGTCAACAGCAACAGATATTAATGGTGTACCATTTTTATCAACACTACCTATAGACACTGCGTACTCCGCTTCTTCCTTGACAGCTTCTGCCATGGAATGTGCTGCTGTCTTTTCCCACCAATCGCAAACCGTATTATTAATTTCATTGTATAATGAAGGTGACATGATTGGTAGGGCTACTGCGGCAGTTAATGTTTTTAACTGATAGTAGCTCCCACCAGATGATATGATACCAGATACAATTTGATGATTCACTTCCATTCTATCTTCTTTCTTTTCAATCAAACACACAGTAAATTTCATACTACACATACTACATTTCATGATGAGTTTTGAGTCCAGACCAACTTTTACTTCACCTATTATACTGAGGTAACTTAACTTACAATCCATTGGACCGTGGTCCCCTATGGCCTGAAGAGCTTTAAAAAAAAAAGAAACGTCTACAACTCTACGCCCAACTTCCATTTCATCCACCTTTCCTTCTTGGTCGTTTTCAATAACTAGTTCCTGTAAAGAAAGATAATGGCTTGATTTTTTTTATAAAAAATAATTAAAAATTTAAAAAAATGCAAAAGAATTAATACAATATTAGGTTCCTGATGAATAGAAATTATAATTTCTTTACGCATTAGGTATTGTTTTTTTATGACGTCACCTATTTGAAAATAAATTTTCTTTTGAGAAAGTAATTGAGAAGTATTTCGGTACTAAGGTGTTTGTCTCTCGATGAAAATATAAATATTGCAAGAAAAATCTATAGGTACGTATTGAGATTTTGTCTTCGCCCATCACTAACTAAGTAGTTTGTTTATTTATGTAACAAGTCTACAAGAATTACATATAACAACTTACCTCTATACAGTGCGTAGCATTGTTGCTCAGAGTCTCGGCCCCAAGGTTTTCTTTATTTTCAATACTGGAAATATTATTCATCAATATTATCCACTTTTTATTTATTTTGTACAACCCTAAGCCAGACGCTAGGCGCCTCGCGTCTGTTTGGCGGTATAGGTATGTCGACAAAGTTGCACTGTCGCCTACCTACTTCCACAATTTGATATTTAGACAATACTAGCCGACCCGGCGAACTCCGTATCGCCTTTTTTTTTTTAAAAAATCCTATTATTTTGATATTACATACAGATACTTCAATTTTATTTATCAGTATAGATATAGATAATACAAACCAATATTTACATGTTATTGTAGGTATATGTCTGAATCGGGCGATCTAAATCATATGACATATTGTATTAGCTTTGTAATGTACCCTGTTCAAATGCGATAATAAATAAGTAGGGAGGAACTTACATTTTATTCCGAGATCCTTTGGCTTTCATATTTTTATAATGCGTACAAAACTTTCTTTTCCCTGGCATGACACTCAAATTCAATCAGTCCTGCGAAAAAAATAGCCTATGTTACTCAGTGATAATGTAGCTTTCGAATGATAAAAGAATTATCGGTCCAGTACTTTTTGAGTTTATTCGTTTCATACAAAAATCCAAATCTTTCCTCTTTATAATACCTATTAGTGTAGATATTGTATTTTTTACGATTTATATCTAGTTCCATCATGGTTTTCTTTCAGACATTCATTATATCGATACTTTCTACTAACTGAAAATAAATTAATTATAAAAATGTTATACTTACAGTTTTTTACAAAAAACACAAATTCACAATACGTAATTCTGCTGTCTGCAGCCGACAAGCGTGGTGTCGCGTTCACTTACAGAAAGGAACTGCCGTTAGTGACCACCGAGATTGCACGAATGAAACGAACGCTTTATCCCATACATTTGTGTATGAAAAATTTACCTTAAAATATATCTAGATTTTAGGGCTTTAAAAGAGGAAGTCTTTGTTTGTAAAGGTATAAAAAGAAGTATACAGCTATACTTATTGGTTTCTTCAGTGTTCAAAAAGTGTTTCTTTTTATCAATTTGTGTTGATTTATGGGCTTAAATCTTTAAAATACGAAGTCATGTTTTTGCATTTTTACTCAATTTTGTGCGTTTGTTGACGTTTATTATATAACAACCATTAGGTTTAAGAGTTTAATATAAGCATGAACATACTTATTGGTCTTTGATTGTAATATATACAAATTATCATTGATATCAATCATATGTAAATAGGTTAAATATGAAAAATCGTAACACTCTTTTCGGTGATTTTCACGATCTACACCCTTAACAGTGTGGTAGCCGCTACGAATACTACCAACCCTTACTTTGCACGTGGATGTCGTAAAAGACAACTAAGCGCCTTATAACGACCTGGACCAACTCGATCTGATTCCGTTTGGTCAATAATTACATTCCCAAGGAGGGTTGACGTCTGGCAGGCGGCCGATCATAAAACTATTGCTAATAAAATTTACAATATGTACCAACTGTGAAGGATGAGTACATATTGTATCAACCCCAGGGGGTTGGGATAGGGGTACGACGCCAGAAACCTCCGCGTGGTGTACCCTGGGTGCGGGCGACAGTCCCCCAGATCCCTCTGTCGAATTGTCGCCCGTAGCGAATCTCTGGCGCGAGGGGGGGTTCCCCAGCGATGGGTTGAGCCCCAATTCGCTCCTGACCCTCTATTTGTAGAGGGTACAGGAGGCGAAATTTCGGACGGGCCCGGTCACTCATTCATTTGAGGGCTGGGCAGGCTTATGCCACCGCCGACATATCGTAAACCTGATATCTTACTTCAAGACAAGTTGTCGTGAGGCGTAGTATCAGGAGCGAGGGTCTTGGCTTAACCGCCCGGACCGCGAGGAAGACAACCTCTATAAAGAGTTCGAATCAACATTCGAATTCGGAAATCACCCAGAATCTTAAGTTCTGGCGTGCGGCGAGAAGATGCATGGCAGATGGGTTGTTCTGTCGTTAGCACGCTCCAGCCAGGGTACCGGCCGACCCCCTGGTTGGTAAATGTAGGCTTGCCCGGGTACAGGGATCTCTGCCCGGGTCGACGGTTTTTCTCCCATGCTCGTGGGAATTGATATGGATTTGCCTATTTTACTCACAAAAGACGGGGATCCTACGGATTCCCACTCTACGGCCTTGCTAAGCCAACAGAAAACTGGCACAAACGACGCCTCGTCCTCAGGACTCGAGGCGTCCGCCGAGGGCCCGGCACCATCACAGGAGGCCCCAAAGACGAAGAGGCGTGGGAGACCCCCGAATAGGGGGAAGGCTGCCGGCGCCAAAAAGCGACAGGCGGAGCGGGAGGAGCGGCGGGCTCTCAGGGAGGCTGCCACCGCTGGACCCCAAGATGATGGCGGCGGATCTGCTGCAGGGCCATCAATGGACGAGGGCGACAGTAGTGTCGCAGAGCCGTCCAAAGATGAGGGCAGTGGATCTGCCGATAAAATGGACGAGTGCGGTAATTCCGCGGAGCCGTCCACGGAGGTCGGTGAGATACTGACGGCAGGGGAGGAGGCCCTCCCCTCGAAGGTGCGAAAGCGCCCCCTGAACAGGGATGGCAGCTCGGGCGCCGATTCCGAGGGGAGTGTTGTCATCATGCCTCCTCCCAAGGTTCCGGCCTCTCGCAGAGGGCGAGGGGCCGTGGCGTCGGGTCGGGCGACCCACTCCCCAGCCGGCAGAGCAAGTGGAGGGGCGGAGGCTCGTAAGCGGGCCGACGACGAGGCGGCCGCCGCGAGGGTGCTGGAGGTGTTGTCCGGCATCCCTCCCACAGAAGTGGCGATCGCTGGTGCCCGCGCGAGCGGTGACGCCCTGGACATGGAGGCCCTGCAGGCCGAAAACGCCCGCCTAGGTGGCGAGGTGTCAGGCCTGCGGGCCCAGAACCGCCGCCTAGAATCGGAGCTTGGCGCGGTGAGGAGGGAAAACCGGATCCTCACCAAGGACGTGGCCGAACTAAAGGCGCAAATGGCGCGGCTCATGCCGCCTGCGCCACCTGCGTCACCGGCCAATGCCGGCTGCCGAGACGTCGCTGCAGCCAAGCCGCCCCGAGGAGCTGGCAGGACAGTGGTTCCCACCGCGCCGAAGAAGCCTCCGACCGCGGAGCGTGCGCCGCCGACCAACACCAGTGCCAGCACGCCAAATGTCGCCGTCGTGGAGCAGGCCCCGGCAGAGGTCCAGCCGGCAACACCGATCGCACTGCCTGCGGTAGGGGGCGTGTCGGACGAGGCCTTGCGCGCCATTATCGACACCGTCGGTAATATGGTCAATGCGCGCTTGGCCGTTCTGGAGGCAAGGCTGCCTCCGGAACCACGTGTTCGGCCGCCTCTCGCCGCGGACAAGCGGCCATATGCGGCACCAACCCCCGCCCCGCTACCCTGTCAGGGTGGCCGCGTGGGGGGGAGCTACGCCGCAGCCGCGGCTGGGCCCAAGCCCAAGGGGCCCGCTCCAAAGAGGAAGACGGCACCGGCTCCTGCCGGACCGCAGTCGTCGCCCGCACCGACACCGCCGGCGACGACCCGCGCACCCGCGACTGCGCCTTCCGCGCCTGGCACGCCCGCTGCGCCCGAACAGGGTTGGCAGGTGGCCGAGCGCGGCAGAAAGAGTCGCGGGCAGAGGAGGAGAGCGGCGGCCAAGCGCACCGCTGAGGTCGTCGCCCCCCAGGCAGGAGCCGGAGGAGGCAGCAGCAGCTCGAAGAGGAAGAGGCCGCGCAAGGGGCTCCGGCCGCCGAAGACAGCCGCAGTGGTGATCACTGTGCTGCCTGAGGCGGCAGAAAGGGGCCTCAGCTATGAGGCCGTTCTGAGGAAAGCCCGGCAGGAGCTCGACGTCTCCGACATAGGAGGCGTCGAAGCCCGGACCCGCAAGGCCCGGACAGGGGCTCGGATTTTGGAGTTCCCTGGGGCCGAGGGCACCAGAACGGCCGATAGCGTGGCGTCGAAGCTGCAAGGTCTGTTCGCCGAGGAGGGTGGCGTCAAAATCGCCAGACCCGTAAAGTGCGCCGAAATGCGCATCGCGGGTTTGGATGACTCCGTGACGGTGGAAGACATCCGGGAGTGCCTCGAAAACCGGGTGTCCCATGGACACCGTCCGGGTTGGCGCCATCCGGCCCGGTCCGGGCGGCGTAGGTGCCGCCTGGGTGCAGTGCCCAGTGGAGTCGGTCAGGCAACTGGCCGACTCAGGCAGGCTCCTCGTGGGCTGGAGCTCAGCGCGAGTCACCGTGCTGGAGCACCGGCCTGCGAGGTGTTTCAAGTGCATGGCGGTCGGGCACACCCGGCCAACATGCACTAATTGCTTTGACTGCGGCGGACTCTGTTTCCGCTGCGGTCAGACTGGGCATATGGCGGCATCTTGCGCCGCCCCGCCCCACTGCCCCGCGTGTGCGGCGGGCAATAAGCCTGCCAAGCACCGCATGGGCTCTGGGGCGTGCAGACCTCCGGCTTCGGCTCCAAAGGGGCGGAGCGGCCCTTCGACTCCGGCCGCTCCCGCTCCTAGCGCGGCCCGATCGCCCGCCGCAAGCCAGGAGGTGATAATGGACACGGCCCATTAATGGCTGCCCAGTCCACTCACCTCCTGCAGGCCAACACCAACCACTCCGCCGGTGCGCAGGATCTCCTCCTGCAATCCATGGCGGAGTGGTCGATCGGTGCAGCCGTAGTCGCGGAACCGTACGTCGTGCCTGATCGCCCCAATTGGGTAGTCAGCCGGAACGGAACCGCGGCAATCGTCACCTCCACGCAGCGGCACTTCCCGTCCTTATCCCTCTTGGATAGGGGCGAGGAATTTGTCGCGGCGGATTGGGGAGGGGTCACACTGTACAGCGTTTACCTCTCCCCTAACAGGAGAATGGACGATTTCGGGGCCTCCCTCACCACCTTGGAGGCTTCGATACGGCGACTGGCACCGGGCCTCGTCCTGGTCCTGGGGGACTTCAACGCCAAATCCACGGCGTGGGGGTCCCCGATGACGGACGATCGCGGGCGGGTGATCGTGGAGTGGGCGGCGTCACTGGGCCTCTGTGTCCTAAACAGAGGCTCAGTGAACACGTGTGTGCGACAGCAGGGTGGGTCGATAGTGGACTTGTCGTTCGCTAGCCCCGCTGTCGCACCACGAGTGAGGAACTGGCGTGTCCTGGAGGAGGCGGAGACCCTGTCGGATCACCGTTACATCCGGATGGAGGTCTCCCCTCTCCGGGACCCCAGCAGGGGTCACAGGGCGGACCGAGCTCCCGTATTTCCGCGGTGGGCTGTGGGGCGGCTGGATAGGGACCTACTGGCGGAGGCGGCCATCGTGAACACGTGGCTGTCCTCACCACCCCCAGCGGACGGAGTGGACGTTGAGGCTGTCCGCATCCGCAGTGCGTTAACGCAGGTCTGCGATGCGGCCATGCCCAGGGTGCGGCGTCTACCTCCGAGGCAGGGGGTCTACTGGTGGTCCCCAAGACTGGCGGACCTTCGTGCGGCGTGCATTAGTGCCCGAAGGTCCTACACCCGCAGTCGGCGGCGTCGCCGCGATGTTGAGCGGGAGGGCCAGCTGTACGAGGCGTACCGCAGTGCGCGTACCGCCTTTCGGCTGGCCATCCGGTCCGCCAAGGACGCGAGTTGGCAGGAGATGCTGGACGGTCTTGACCGTGACCCCTGGGGTCGCCCGTATCGCGCGTCGCTGAATAAGCTTCGCGCGCAGGGCCCCCCCCTCACCGAGACCCTCCAGCCCGACCTCTTTCGTAGAGTGGTCGAGGAGCTGTTCCCGCGGCAGTCGGAGCACACGTCCCCGGTCATGGCTTCGCCAGATCACGACCGGGAGGCCGTCGAGAGTGTTCCGCCCGTGACGGAGTCGGAAGTGGGGGCAGCCGTGGCGAAGATTCGTTCCGCCACCACGGCCCCCGGCCCGGACGGAATCCCAGTCCGGGTGTTGACGTTGCTCCTCGAGCATCTCGAACCTCGCCTCAGGCGACTGTTCAACGCCTGTCTGACGTCTGGACAGTTCCCTGAGTGCTGGAAGGAAGGGAGGTTGGTTCTCCTGCCAAAGCCGGGACGGCCCCCGGATTCGCCGTCGGCCTACAGGCCCATTGTGCTTCTGGACGATGTGGGTAAGCTGCTGGAGCGTGTCCTCGCTGCCCGCATCGTCCAGCACCTGGAAGAGGTGGGGCCCGATCTGTCGGACGCTCAATTTGGGTTTCGAAGGGGGCGTTCGACCATCGGGGCCCTGCTACGCCTGAGGCAGACGGCCGCGGAGGCTGTCGCCGGCAAAGGAGTGCTGTTGGCGGTGTCGTTGGACATCGCCAACGCCTTCAATAGTCTGCCATTCAGCTGCATCAGGGAGGCGCTCCGGTTCCACGGAGTGCCCCTGTACCTCAGGCGGCTGGTGGCAGACTATTTGGAGGGGCGCAGTGTTCTCTAAGCGAGCCCCGCAGGGGACATTGTGCGGACGCCCATGTCGTGCGGTGTTCCGCAGGGGTCGGTTCTGGGGCCGACTCTGTGGGACATCGGTTACGACTGGGCGTTGAGAGGGAGTCTCCCCCCCGGGCTGAGCGTTATTTGCTATGCTGACGACACGCTCGTCACAGCCCGGGGCAGGACACTCGAAGAGGCGGCGAGCCTGGCCACTCTCGGCACCGAGGAGATGGTCAGGCGAATCGAGGCGCTGGGGCTCAGGGTGGTCCTAAACAAGACGGAGGCCCTTTTATTCCATGGGCCCTTTGTGAGGCTGCCCATCGGCGCCTCGTTAGTCGTCAACTCCATCCACATCAGTATCCAGGCCCATATGAGGTACTTGGGTCTGGTGCTCGACGGGCGATGGTGGTTCCGGGAGCACTTTCGTCAAATTGCTCCCCGGCTGGTCGGCGCGGCGTCCGCCCTTTCTCGGCTCATGCCGAACGTGGGCGGACCCAGCTTTCAGGGCCGACGGCTGTATGCGGGGGTGATCCGCTCAATGGCCATGTACGGCGCACCCGTGTGGGCGAGGGCTCTGAACGCCCAACTCAGGGCGGTTCTGTGGAGGCCACAGAGAGTCATGGCGGTCAGAGCCATTCGCGGGTACCGCACGGTGTCGACAGAGGCGGCGTGCCTATTGGCCGGGACACCCCCGTGGGACCTAGAGGCGGAGATGCTCTCCGACCTCTACCGGCGGGTTACCTCAATGCGCGAAGAGGGTGGCTCCCCATCGTTCAACGAGATAGCCACCTGGCGCGAGGACGCTCGCCGAGAAGTCATCGCCCGTTGGGCTACGCGGCTGGAGAGGCCTAGGTACGGTGTTATTACCGTTGAGGCCCTCCGGCCCGTACTGATGGAGTGGATGGAGCGGCGGCACGGAGTCCTCTCTTTCCGGTTGGTGCAGGTCTTGTCGGGGCATGGTTGCTTCGGCAAGTACCTGCACACGGTCGTGCGGAGGGAGTGGACTCCGTCCTGCCACCATTGCAGTAGCGACGAGGACACGGCGCAACATACGCTCGAGGTATGTTCGGGCTGGGACGGGCAGCGCCGTGACCTCGTCGCTGTCATCGGTGCCGACCTGACGCTGCCGGCTGTTGCGCGAGCGATGGTCGGCAGCGTCAGGAATTGGGACGCGGTCGCCGCCTTCTGCGAGACTGTCATCTCGCAGAAGGAGGCGGCGGAACGGGCCCGGGAGGATTCCCGTGACCCGGGCCGCCGTCCGCGGCCGGGGCGGCGCAGGCGCGAGTACCTGCGCCTGATGCCGCCCTAACCGAGGCTTCGGGTGATCGGACCGGGGAATTGTCCGGTTACCCGACGTGAGGCCACCGCGTGAGGACGACGCCTCGACGGCGAAAGCTGTCGGGGCGTCGACAGGAAAGGAGCCCAAGAGGGCATACCGCCGAGCGGGCCACCGAAGACAAAGATCGGGTACCGATGGCCCGCTCGTACGGCGAGGAAGAGGTGCTTGCAGGGTGGGTCAATGGGGTCGCGCGCCGCCTCTTCCGTCACCCCGGACCGATTTGGCGGGGTGCGACGTCCATAGCCCACCGCAAAAAAAAAGAAAAAAAAAAAAAAAAGGGGGTTGGGATAAGGTAGGAGAATGATGAATGTGTAATTAAATGAAAGTTTAATTGAATAAATTAATTTATATTGCCTAAAATGCCTAGTACCAGTTACTGCCAGTAGACATTGTAGCTAGATACGACGAGCTCGCCAAAAAATAATAAGAAAAAAATATTATTCATTCGTATAATGTCATATTAAATAATTTTGTTACGAACCTATATAAAGTATTGCTGATAAAGTGTTAGGGCGTAATTAATACGATTCAATAGTGCTATATGTATGATTTCATGTCTAATAATACTATTACATTTGTAGCCATCACTCTATTAAGCGTAACATCTTGATTTTGATGAACAATGACTGAGTAAACAACATGGAGAAACTAAAATTATTAACGAAAAAATTAGCGAAGAATATATCTTAATAACGAATGGATTATACGCTTCATTACCTTTGCCTGTCCGAACGAAAAGACTAAATCAAAAATAATATACTAAAACAATAAAAAAAGATAATAAATCATGAAGAAATAAAACGTGAATATTCATTTATTATTTTTCATATATATATATGTGTAGTGTTTTTTTACAACATTTTTTTTAACAAAAATAATGGTTTAAATCTCGACGGGCGCGTTTAAAATCTCGCATTTAAATTTTAATATATTTTAATGATAAATATATATTTATGTAATTAACGTCATAATAATTTAAAACTTATATAAAATACACTCGTTTTTTTTTAATATATGACCGTATATTAAGTACTTTCCACACTTACGTAATACAAGCATTTTTGCCTGAAATTTCGTCCGCGTATAAAACGTGTATTATGTCCCTGTTACATATAATTTTCGTTATGAATATCATTAAATTAAAATTCACCCCCTATTTCATACTCTCACATTATCCCTGAAGGTTTAAATTTCAGAAACATTATTTTTTTTATAAACTTCTACATCGCAAATTAAGAAACTGTATTATTTGTGTTTTATTATTTTTCCGAACAAACGTCTGGTTAAGAAGATATACAATGCGAAAGTGGAAGAATGTAAGTACCGGGGGAAACCGAGACTAACCTACCTAGACCAGATTGGTCATGTACTGAAGGAAGGTGGAGTCAAGAGTCTCCGAAACCGGCGAAGGTGTTTGTAGAGAATTATGAATGTTGAGGAAGCGAGTGAAGTATGCAAGGATAGAGGTCTCTGGCACTCTGTTCTCTCTGCCTACCCTGCAAGGGGTATGGCGTGATGATATGTATGTATGTTATTACTTTTCAATAAAATATTAAGTAAAAGTATCTCCGCAGAGTTTAATACCCTATTTTAGACTCTTTTTTTTTAGCAGGCTATGGTTTGGACACTCCAACTATTCCGTCTGGAGCGACGAAAAGGTGGAGTGCGGCTCCATAACCCACCGTGTTCCCTTCTCATCTCCATTGCTGGTACCTATCCTTGATATTAGTGGCCGGCTCATTGGTTACTCTTTCGGGTATCATCACCATCGCCACAGCATTAAACATCAGTATCGCAGGCGCGTGGCCTTCACGCGATCGACTGCGAGTGAGAGACAAATTACCTATTTTAAACCCTTAGAGGATGAGCATTGATGAATCACGTTTTTATTTATTTTTACTGACGAATGTTTCGTTTTTAATTTCAATTTGTTTTTTTTTACATACAAACTTTGTTACTGAGATTCATACCCTTTATGTTTGAAATTCCAAAAATTCTTTCGTAATTCTTAATTTATAAAAATATACAAATATAGAGACACAAGTATTATTAAAGATATTAGATAGATAGATATTATCTTAGCTCATATATGTCTCACTGTTGGGCTCGAGCCTCCTCCATAACGGGAGGGAAATTGACCTAATATACCACGCTGGTCAAACTTTTTTTTTGTTTTGCATATGGTGGCAAATGAGCAAGCAGCACACTTGATGGTAAGTGTCACTGCTGCCCATGGACCTTTGCCATACTAAGGGTACAGCTAGACCGTAATGGTATTACAAACACCAAACCCACCCAGTTGGGCTGCCGACTCTCTCGCTCACCGAACGAAGCGCAATAGCACATTGCCATTACTCAGAGGTCTTCTGCGAGAGTGTGGTACTACCCCGGACGGACCGGTCCGTGGCTGTAGACAAAGAACTGCCAACAGCGTGGTCCTACCACTATTTATATACGTGTTGGTATAGAGTTTTGTTTCGAGATTTTTTTTTCTCATGCATAGATGTTGTATGCGTTTTATATCCCTTAGCCGTATCTTATGATCATCCACGAGTAAAATAGGGGGTAGTGAATTGTATTCTTACTTCGTCACTACGCGGAATAGATTTATAACGTGTAAAATAGCCCTAACGCGTGGGTTACGCTACCTCTGACGTAAGATGTTATCTTTGGAGTGAATTATGTTGTTTGAAGGTGTATATCATTCGTTAAAGACCAGAATAATCCTCATCAATGTGAATATTTGTAAACCAAATATCCCACACACATTCGAACTTTAAATAATTTATGTACTGGTACATAGTCCCGCTCTAGATTCACTATGGTTTACTGACATTTATAGACTGAAAGCTTGACTTTTGGCGGGAATATAAAAACGTCATATGTTTGTCTTGTTTTATATTTAATATCTTAGTGTTTTAATGTGTTATATTAAATAGTTTTGATGGCATTTTATATCCTTAGTGTAAGGCATTGCATATTAAAAATTAAAATTACTCTTTATTGTTTATTCAAAACTAAAATACTATAATAAAAATTAAAAAAAAAAAGAAATTGACTCAACGTTTACTCATCATTCATCATTCTCCTACTCTTATTCCAATTACTTGGGATCGATACAATATGTACTCTTCTTTCATAGTACATATTGTTAAAGTTATTGGCTATAGTTTTATGATCGGCCGCCTGCCAGACGTTAACCCTCCTTGGGAATATAATTGTTGACCAAACGGCATCAGATGGAGTTAGCCCAGGTCGATATAAGCCCAACGTTGTTGTAAAAAAAAAATTAAAAACATTAAACTGTACTAATTTACTAGGACTTTTGGCGGGAATATGAAAGTAGCATGTTGTTGTCTTGTATTATCATCAATATCTTAGTGTTTTAACGTGTTATATTAAATAAATTTTATGGTATTTTATGTAATGTGATGCGAAGGAACTGCTGGAATTTAGTAAGTATGATATAAAAGTGCTTTAAATATGTTTTCGTTTATCATCAAAATTCAAAGAAAATAACATTAACAATGTGGAAATAGCACTGTTGATGGCGATATTTTGTCATATTGATAGACAATGACTAAGAAACTTATTATTTTTAAAGAAAATGTAACTTGATACTGACAATAATGGTTTACTAGCTTATACTACGTTTAATAGCTGATTGTCAATACAAAATAAACAAGAATAATAAAATTAAAAGCTTTTTACCCGACTGCAAAGGAGTGGTATTGTGTTTAACAGTCTATGTATGTATGTATGTATGTATGTTTGTATGTTCCTTTGAAGCACTATATATACCAAACGCCTGGGCCGATTTTTATGATTCGCACGTCAATCGATTCCTCTTAATCCGGCGAGTGTCACTAAAGATATGACGTTATTGAAAATTCAATATGGCGACTACTGGACGCCATATTGTGAAAATAAAAAAAAATAAAGTCAACAAACTATATCGAGTGGGGTATCGTTAAATAGGTATTTAAAAATCATTTTTAGTTTTCTCTCAACATTTTTCGATTTGACTGGCCGTTTAGGATCTATATTGATTTAAAGTTTCGTAACAACCTTTCTCACATATACGTTTTTTAGACAGTAGAAATTTACGATGAAAAGACGAAAAATTCATATAACTGGATGTGGATGGACATATACTGAATTATCTAGTAGGTATATTGTCCAATATACCATAGGTAGTCCTACCTAAAGTATCTAATGGCTGACGCGGTCGCCCATCTCCAATTTCTAACGATTTAGTACTCAACTTCAGTCGAAAAACTATTATATATATAGTTAGGTACTTACCTACTTATTAATAACTAAGATAACTATAGCTACCTAGGTATTTATAACTAAAAAGTATAAAATAAAAAAAATAATTAAAAAAATTAAAAAACCCGACTGCGTAAAAAGTCACCAAAACTACGTACATAATAAAAAAACTGAAAAGAAAAAAACAAGCACTTAGATGTCCGGTGGTCTAGAATTCCATAATATATTATTGAATAAATACTATTGCAGAAAATGAAATATATTTTAATAATAGAACATGACAACTGAACAGTCGGGATCCTTTATTCGACAGCAAATCTAATTTTTCAATGGATCCCCACTGTTCAGTTGTCATGTTCTATTATTAAAATATATTTCATTTTCTGCAATAGTATTTATTCAATAATATATTATGGAATTCTAGACCACCAGACAACTAAGTGCTTGTTTTTTTCTTTTCAGTTTTTTTATTATGTACGTAGTTTTGGTGACTTTTTACGCAGTCGGGTTTTTTAATTTTTTTAATTATTTTAGATTGGTATAGGATTTTTATATTTCGAGTTTTTTTTTTAATTGCTTATGATGGCAAACGTGGAAACAGCACACCGGATAGTAAGTGTCACTCCCGCCCATGGAGCTTTGTAATATAACTAGGCCGCTGCCTACCAATACAAACCCCAAACCCACCCAGTTGGGCTTCCGGCTCTCTCGCTCACCGAACGAAACGCAATAGCACATTGCCATTACTCAGACGTCGATCTTCTGCTAGAGTGTGTGTACTACCCCAGACGGACCGGCCCGCGGCTGTAGATAGAGAAATGTCCACAGCGTGGTCCTACCACTAAAAAGTTTTCCGTCTCTAGCATATTTGGATAGTGGTATGACCACGCTGTGGACAGTTCTCTGTCTACAGCCACGGGCCGGTCCGTCCGGGGTAGTACTACACTGAGCAGAAGATCGACGTCTGAGTAATAGCAATGTGCTACTGAGTCGTTTTACAATAAAAACAAAAATACACTTAAGATTTAAAGAGTAAAACACTGTTGAAACTAATTACAGGCATTATGGATACGATCCTATCAGACGTCATCTCTGCAGTCACTCCCAAACTATCCATGTCATGCCTCATGCAGTCCATCCATCTTCTTGGATAAAGGGTTCCTAAATCCTTCAACATTCATACCTAAAACTTTTCTCACAACATTACTTTCATTCTGCCTCATCACATGTCCCATACCATGTCAGTCGTTCACTCCTCAACTTTTCCGTCACTGGCGCAACTTTCAAACTTCCTCTAATGTGCTCATTTGTTACTCTATCCATTTGTATCACACCACACATCCATCTCAACATTCGCATCGTCGCTACATGCAGTTGTCGCTTTTGTCGCCCAACCTGCTGGTTCATACCTTACCATTATAACGACCTGGGCCAACTCCATCTGATGCCGTTCGGTCAACAATTACATTCCCAAGGAGGGTTGACGTCTGGCAGGCGTCCCGTCATAAAACTATTGCTAATAACTTTTACAATATGTACTATGAAAGAAGAGTACATATTGTATCGACCCCAAGTAATTGGGATAAGAGTAAGAGAATGATGATTATGGTGAAGTTTATAAATTAGGCAGTCAGAAATTACACCTAAATTCAGTACCTACAACGATTTACAGTTTGTACAAAGTATTGTTTCGGAATTGAACTCTAAAAATACGTTAAAACAGTAGCATAGTAGTTAAGGAATCTGCGCAGTAATTATTTTAAAGCTTTTATTTAGTTTCACCTGTCAGTCTGTAATCAAATCTGGCATGTTAAATTTGACACACTTCTCGGTGTCCCAATGGGTTAAAATAGAGCATACGCTTTATTTAGAGCTGATGGTAATACTATAATTATTTATGAACTTTTAGTTCTTTGTTTTTTTAACAAATTAAAAGCTTATTCGTATGGTAGTTTTGGCGCGAATATGGAAATGTCATGTCACACACAAAATACAAGAGTATTTTATTCATTTCTTTAATGTTTTGTAGTGTTATATTGAATAATTTTGCTGGTATTTTATGGAATATGATACAGTTAAAGTGCTGAAGTGTAGTGAATATGGTATAATAGTGGCTTACGTGTATTTTCGTGTTTTTTTTTTTTCAAAATTCCCAATTAAACTATTAATTTGATTATCAGCGTCCAATTAATGGTAACGACTTGATTTACTGACGGATAGTGACTAGCAAGGACTAATTACAATTTGAATAAGTGATAAATAATATATGAAGAAAATTAATAGATACGAAAGACAAGGCAGTAAGGTCGACTGACTATATCCTGACCAAAAATGCGATAAATTAAAAAAAAATATTCGTATGGTGACTTAAGAATAAAATTACGCTATCTGTGCAGTTATTAGATTGTAAATAAACCAAAAAAACCAAATAATAAGTAGTATTCATCCCACTCGTTGAACTCAACCCTACTCTAAACGGAATGGAATATAACCTACTATACCACGCTGGTCAGACGTGTTGGTATAGGGTTTAATTCGAGTTTATCCTCTTGCATAGATGTTATATGCATTTTATATCCCTTAGTCGTTTCTTACGATCACCCACGAGTAATAATAAGTAGTAGGTATAATTAATTATTCATAATATATATTAAGTATCATCATTCTCCTACTCTTATCCCAATTACTTGGGGTCGATACAATATGTACTCTTCTTTCATAGTACATATTGTAAAAGTTATTGGCAATAGTTTTATGACCGGCCGCCTGCCAGACGTCAGCACTACTTAGGAATGTAATTGTTGACCAAACGGCATCAGGCAGAGTTGGTTCAGCTCGTTATAAGGCTCTTAGTCGTCTTTTACGACATCCACGAGCAAAGTAAGGGTTGGTAGTATTCGTAGCCGCTACCACATAATATATGTCAAGAATCTTATCATTAAGACTAATCCAGTAAATATATTTTATTAGTTTATAAGCAACATCTTGCAATAAATAAATTCCATGATACTGCTATCGTTATTCACAACTGCGGACTATTTCGTCCAGAAATAATACTAGTACACTAAATAGCAGAAGTAATAAAACAAATGGCCAGATGGAAGTTTTACTAGCGTACGTTAAAACGGCCGCGGGTGACTGGATCGGGGAATTAGTCCGTCACCCGCCGAGAGGCCGACCGCGTGAGGAAAGACCGACATCCTACCCGAGGGGGGGATGTCGGTCGAGGAGAGGGTACTGCTCAGGGGTATTCCGTCGGGCCGACCACTGACGTCAAGTCACTCTGTTCCGGTGGTCGGCCCAACGACGAAGGCGACGTCACGGGTGGGTTACGAGTATGCGGCCACCCTCAAAAAAAAAAAAGCGTACGTTAAAATCACGCCAATTAATAAACAAAACACAGAAATAATTCATTAAATTTTAATGTAAACAAGAACATTTGAAATGAAACAACATATTTTCAACGGATTTTATCAGCGTTTGAAATTAAACTTTTAATTACCCGACGTTTCGAAGACTTTATAGCGTTCATGGTCACGGGAGGACCATGGTATTTCACGTCCAACAAGTCATTTTTATTACAGAGATTTATATTTAAACGCTACAGTATTAGTTATTACATTTTAACCCAAAAACAAAAATCATAACTGATAGTATAGGGGGTTTATCCGTGTGGTGACGGATTAAGAATACAATTCACAACTTTAAAGTCTGTAGGCCTTATGGTTCCAGAGATATCGTGATGAGTCAATACATAGGTGGAAATCTCTTATATATATTTCAAATATGTAATACTCGAGTAAACATTAGAAATCGTTAAGTAAATAGCAGTAAGAATATACTTAGCCATTCCTTATCTTGCGTGTGGGTGGGGTAAAAGATGACTACGCTATATGTATGCATCTATACTAGTGTTGCCCAAATGCAAGACTCTTGCAACTCTCGCTGTTAGAATAACACAGAGTCACTTGTTTTGATAAAAATGAAAAATCCAACAAAATTAATGAAATTCCATTCATCTTGTGGCACTAACTGTACAACTATCAATAATTAGGTACATACCACTTAACGGGAGTGGGGCTATAATCACACCTATCTATCATGAGACTGTTTAAAATAACATCAAATTATTTCCCCGTGTACTGGTATTAAGAATACAAAATGTTGACAATACTTTCTTTGTCAAAGGAATCGTAAAATGCTGTCTAACTGCGAGACTGTTTCAGCGAATCTTGGTTCTTGCATTTGGGCACCACTAATTTATACAAAAGAAGGTAAACCTGAAACAAAATCCTATACCAACACGTATGAATAGCATGGCATAGTATTTCGAATTTCCTTCCCATTAAAGAGGGAATTCGAGCTGAGCATAAGCTCGTATATAAGCTGAAAAAATAATGATCGGACTCATGCTCCCTTCATTATGGAAGAGAAATTGACCAAATAAACCAAATTAGTCCGACATGTTGGATTTTTTTTTGGCGGCGGACAGACTTTCCGGTATAGAGTTTTATTTCAAGATTTTCTACTCTTGCATAAATTTTATATGCATATTTTATCCCTTAGTCTCTTACGATCACCCACGGGTAAGATAGGTGGTGAATTGTATTCTTACTCCGGCAATACATGAAAAATAGATATTTTAAATATGTTTTGATATTTTGTATCCAAATTAATGAAGTATAGAAATCCAAATTACTGAAATTTTTAGCATTTAATATGGTTGATTATTTATAAAAACCCGATTACGAACGAAAAATGATGTCACAAGTGGGATTCGAACCCATACCTATTGAAAATCCGTCCCAATCGTGCTGCCACTTACACCACCGTGAACTATTGTTGGACATTCAATTCTCGCATCGTATCTTATTTACATCTTTAAGGAGGCGTGTGCCATCTACCCGATAATGTTTACACATTGTACAGGCTTAATACTTCAAACTTTGCAGTTAGAATTGTATTAAACGATACCACAAACCTGTTATTCAAATTACTGAAATTTTTAGCATTTAATATGCTTGATTATTTATAAAAACCCGATTACGAGCGAAAGAGTAAATGGCAGCACGATTGGGATGGATTTCCAATAGGCGTGGGTTCGAATCCCACTTGTGACATCATTTTTCGCTCGTAATCGGGTTTTTATAAGTTTAGAAATCTCCAGGTATTGTGGGTATAATTCGTACGTAGGATAATTCTTTGTGCACTCTACAAAAAATAATGCTGAGCCACGATTTGATTGTCATACGACAAGCTCATACCTGTCTAAGTAGTAAGATGATTGGAACTGATTTTCATAGGTGTGGGTTCGAGTCTCACAAGTGACAATCATTTTAGCCAAATTTTTGTAAATAGCCTAGCATATTAAATGTTAAATCTCATTAATTTCAGCGCAATGTGTGCGCATTTGCTAATAGATGGCGTGGAAACGTCTCCCGTAAGAACGACAATGCGAGCAATAATTTGGTTGTCATACTTAAAGTTCACCCTCGTCAAATTGATGATACAATTGAAACTGAACTGAATCCCTGTAGATAGGAGTTCAAATCTCAGGTGCAAGATTCATCCGCCGGGCGGGAAACCGAAGACAAAGATCGGGTCGGCGCATCGCACGGCGAAGAGACGTTCTTGCAGGGTGGGTATTTGGGGTTGCACGCCGCTTGCGCCCCAGACCGATTTGGCGGAGCGCGACCACATCAATAGCAAGAAAAAAAAAATTACTATCATTTTTTGCTCGCTCAATAAGTTTTTATAAATAATAAAAATAAATATTAAATTTTGGTGTAGAATAAAATATATGTTAACAGACTGTCGTAACCACACTTTTCCGGAACTGATAACAGGACTGCAGTGACGGAAGAATCAGTGGATAAGCTCAAAAACACCAAATACAGTTATTACACAGCGTATTTTAGCCTTGTGGGTTTTTAAATTACAAGGCTGAAATACACATTTTTAATGCAGAGACCTTGAGGGATTGGCATATAAGAATTTCAAAAATTTAAGTAAGCTCTTTTTTTGGCTTTTATGTCTTGGTTACTAAGACCTTTAAGCCAAATTATGGTTTATAAATTAACTTCATTTAAAGTCATTGTGCTTCAGTAAGTCAAATTGTCGCCTTCATCAGAGCCATGGCCACACTGTTAAAGGTATCTTTTGGGAATTTTGGTGGAAAACAAAAACGTATGTAAGGCACTATTATATCATATTCACTACATCTCAATACTTCCTGCGCATCACATTACATAAAATGCCATCAAAATTATTTAATATAACACGTTAAAACACTAAGATATTGAATATAATACAAGAGCACCACATGACACTTTTTCTTTACCGGTAAAACTCCTAAGTAAGCGTTTCATTCGTGTGGAAACAGTAAGAATACAATCCACTACCCCCTATCTTACCCGTAGGTGATCGTAAAAGACGAATAAGGGTTTATAATATGCATATAACATCTATCCAAGAGAAGGAAAATTCAAATGAAAACACTCTATCAACACGAGTGATCGGTATTTTTGGAGTTTACTCCTTAAGAATCGATTTTCATATAAGGCGCTCAGTATGAGAAAAATTTGAGGAGTAAAATCTAGTGATCGAATGACCTCGTTACGTTTTTGGTGCGCAACCTATTCTGCGCACCTTTCACTTTCTGACGTGAGATAATACTTCACTGAACAGTTTTAATAAATGTAAATAAAAATATATATATTATTTTTAGTCAAATGAGCTTTTTTTTGCGGCTGTTTTGATAATCGTACTTATGAGTGCGTCGGAGCTGACACACGCACTTTTTTTTTTTTTTGGCTAGCTATGGTCTGGACACACCTTCCATTAAGTCCTGGGCGACGGAAGGGCGGCGTGTGGTTCCCTAACCCACCGTATTCTCTCCCTATCGCCTTTGGGCTGGCCACTGGTGCCGCTTCCTTGATATCCGTGGCCAGCCCGTTGGGAACAACTGATCGGTATCTATGTAAGTAAGTATGACTGTACAAATGGGATAGTGGTTAAGATAACGATCTACACTACTAGTATTGTGGGTTTGATTCCGATATAGAACAATACTATGTACTATCCACGATGTTTTAAATCTGGTTGTCATCATCTCCTACTCTTATCCCTTTGCTAATTACTTGAGGTCGATACAATATATACTCTTCTTTCATAACACATATTGTAAAAGTTATTGCCAATAGTTTTATGACCGGCCGCCTGTCAGACATCAACAGTACTTGTGAATGTAATTGTTGACCAAACGGCATCAGATAGAGTTGGCCCAGGTTATAAGACTCTTAGTCGTCTTTTACGACATCCATGAGCAAAGTAAGGGTTGGTAGTATTCGTAGCTGCTACCACACAGCTTAAGTTAACACAGTAGTTTTAAAACTGATTGTAATTTAATTAAATTGAATATTTGTAAATTCCTCTTGTAATATAGAAATTATTATCTTAATGCCGGGATTTTAATGTTTTAAATTAAATAAGAAAATAGGAAATAAACTAGAAAGTCGCTTCTATTGTGAAGAAGGATCAAACCTAGCAGTGGGACGTAGAAGGTGGAAGTGGACCGCTCCCGAAAAAAAAAGAACAGGGGACCCTACTTGTAATGACAGGCTAGAAAAAAATCAATTTGGATGAGAAATATTTTTTTTCACTACGCGAGGTCGTTTAACTCTGGAACATATGATCGTGAGTTTTGAATATATTGCGTATTTTCTCATCTGAGTAAAGTTACGTATTTTTTTTATGGAATTATCGTTACATGGCACTGTCCTAATACGATGGAATGTGAAAAAAGAATTAAAATTCGTTGTGAAAGAAAATAATTCATCCGTATCAATTTTTTTTCTAGCCTATCATCACAAGTAGGATTAGTAGGATCTCCTGTCTTTTTTTTTGGGAGCGGTCCACTTCCAACCCGTATATGAACTGGAAATGAATGAATAAGAAAGAATAAGCGTCTTGTTGAAACAACATTTAACTGGAAATTTGACATTTAATTGGCAGAAAAGCCATTATTTTAAGCATTGCCATTCATGACAAAGTTGCCAACATTCTAGGCACATTGCCCAATGATACTAGTTTATTTAATTTTAGACAAAATTATCATCTATTTTGTTTCATTTCAATTATTATGTAGGAGCGATCCATCCACGCTTCGCATCGATATTCAGCAGTTCGGTCACCGTATTTTTTTTTTTTTATAACTTTTAGGATGGTTCCAAAATACTGATATGAATAAGAATTTTACTGATACGGTGCTTCGACTCAGAGCTGGAAAAAAAAATATACAAGTATAAAAAAATTAACATACCTCAATCCGCCATATCTCTAAGCCAGCTTTCCTTCCGGAGCTGGCGAAAGCTGGATGTACTTCAGCCATTATCTGAAAACAAAAATCATTGTTAATATTCAATAGAAAATAAGTCTAAATTCTTTTACAACCAAGGTTAATATAGCAAGGTATATAAAATGAAAATATCACACAATGATGACGAACAGACGGACGGACAGCGGAGTTTTAGTAATGGGTTCCCGTTTTACCCTTTGGGTCCATCATCATCATCAAATCATCATCACAGCCCATAAATGTCCCACTGCTGGGCTCGGGCCTCCTCCGTAATGGGAGGGAAATTAACCTACTATACCGCGATGGTCAGACGTGTTGGTATAGGGTTTTGTTTCGAGTTTTCTTTCTCTTGCATAGATGTTATATGCGTTTTATATCCCTTAGTCGTCTCGTACGATCACCCATGAGTAAGATATGGGGTGGTGAGTAGTATTCTTACTCCGTCACCATACGGAAAGTACCCTCTGGGTACGGAACCCTAAAATTTATATGAGATAAGAGTATTTCTCACTCTTCTCCGATAGCTCCGAAAGCAAGCGAGACACTGGTGCCACCTGTCACGCAAAATAATATATATTGTGTTTTTGACGTGATAACTAAGTAGTAGCGGTTACCAACCCTTACTTTGCTCGTGGATGTCGTAAAAGACGACTAAGAGCCTTATAAAGAACTGGGCCAACTCCATATGATGCCGTTTGGTCAACAATTACATTCCCAAATAGGGTTGACGTCTGGCAGACGGCCGGTCATAAAACTATTGCCAATAACTTTTACAATATGTACTATGAAAAAAGAGTACATATTGTATCGACCCCAAGTAATTGGGATAAGAGTAGGAGAATGATGATAATGTGACAGCGTCTTACAAATCTATGAACGTTGGTTCCACGCGCGAAAAAGTGTCAAGTTCCTTCTGAGCCAAGCGTGCAAGCGAGAACGCTGACCAAGCGATAGATAAGCAGGATCGGCCTAAATGTTTTGCATTTAAAAATTTGACATGAACTGTTTTGTCAACTGTTTGTGAAATGAAGTGAAATGTTAATATGTTTTCAAATGTTTGTTTGTTCAATTCATAATAGTATTCATTCTTCATCAACGTTTTCTTATGACGTCATCACGTAAAATTATCATCCGTAAACCGACTTTACAGACAACCATCTGTTTTTTTTGGAGTTTACTCCTTAAGAATCAATTTTCATATAAGGCGCCCGGTGTGAGATAAATTTGAGGAATAAAATCTTGTGATCGAATGACCTCGTTACGTTTTTGGTGCGCAACCTATTCTGAGCACCTTTCACTTTCCGACGTGAGATAATACTTCACTGAACAGTTTTAATAAATTTAAATAAAAATATATATATATTATTTTTAGTCAAATGAGTTTCTTTTTTTTTGCGCCTGTTTTTTTTTTAATTTTTAAACTATGTTAAAAGCTAGAAATATCGGACTTGTATTTCATCCATCCACAAATCGTTGTTCCGAGTCTGGATGTACTCTTATGTTTGTAAAGTCCCCCTAAATACCAGGTTACTTGTATGATGTTATCTTTAAAACAATAAAGATTAAATTCAATTATAAATGTTTAATAGTGGTAGGACCACGCTGTTGACAGTTTTCTCTCTACAGTCGCGGGCCGGTCCGTCCGGGGTAGTACCACACTCTCGCAGAAGATCGACGTCTGAGTAATGGCAATGTGCTATTGCACTTCGTTCGGTGAGCGAGAGAGCCGGAAGCCCAACTGAGTTTGGGGATTGTAATGGTAGGCAGCGGCCTAGCTATAGCCTTGGTTATAGCAAAGGTCCATGGGCGGCAGTGACACTTACCATCAGTTTTGCTGCTTGCTCGTTTGCCACCATAATCAATTAAAATAAAAAGAAAAAAAAAATCAATATTTACATTATATTATGTATATCCCTTGCAGGGTAGGCAGAGAGAACAGAGTGCCAGAGAACTCTATCTCTGCATACTTCACTCGCTTCCTCAACATTCATAATTCTCTTCATACACGCTCGCCGGTTTCGGAGACTCTTGACTCCACCTTCCTTCAGTACCTGACCGATCTGGTCTTTTAATTAATAAAACTACTATAAATTTTATCCGTGTGGTAACGGAGTAAGAATACAATTCGCTACCCCCTATCTTACTCATGGGTGATCGTAAAAGACGACTAAGGGATATAAAATGCATATAATATCTTTGTAAGAGAAGGAAAATTCGAAATAGAACCCTATACCAACACGCCTGACCAGCATGTTATAGTAGGTCAATTTCCCTCCCATTACGGAGGAGGCTCGAGCCTAATATTGGGACATATATGAGCTGAAATGATGGCTATAAGTTTTATTTCTTTGTTACTTTTGAACTACTTTAAATGTTGACTGTTAAATAGTCTAGCCAGTATTCGAAGCAGCACTCTTTTATGTTATTCTATAAATACGTAGTTCAATTATTTGCAAAACACGTTCACGTTCTTAAAACATAAGTATTTTTCGAAGTGAAACTTCTAATGCGACTTTCAGCAAGGTTGCGTTAAACGTTTAACGCAATGGCACTCGAACGCATGTGCGAGTGACGTTCCATATTCCAACGCAAGAGGGAGAGAGAATAAAAGATACACAAAGGTAGAAAGTAGGAGAGAGAAAAAGAGTGAGTACCGGTAGATACCAAGCACATGTGCGTGATATTCTTGCTATGCAGCGAAGTAAACAGTGTGAGCGTCGTGCAATTAGCTGAAATACGTACTTGTTGTTCTATTTTAATTTATAATATTCATTATTTTCATAGGTTTAAGTTTTCACTTCTGTCGGCAGTCCTCATGACTGCTTTTTTATTTTTAACCGACTTCAAAAAGGAGGAGGTTCTATGTTTCATTGTATGTATTTTGTAATTATAAGTTTTTAAATAAAATAAGAAATTAAGAATCGTAAATTATTGCGCGCCGCCGTCGAGAGGAGTTTCTGTGAGACATTTTTTGAGTTTCTGAGTTTCACTTTCGTGCAATGATTTTATGTGTATTCCGGTATTTTTTATATACATGTTTTGCCAGAGCAGAAAACGAAAACGTAATAATATTGCCGGTATTTCTATTATTCATGTTTTACAAGCGGAAAAGGAAGGAGTAATACAATATGTTATCACAAATTAAATATATCGGCAATGTAAGAATGACACCAAGGCCTTAGCGAAAGAGAAACGTGATAGAGCAAGTATGAGTGCAGAAGATAGGCTGACTAAAAACTTCGAGGGTAACACCAAACTCTTTTGGAGGGAGGTGAAGAAGTCTCGGGGTGGTTGGTCAGCCTTCAGAATTAATAAAATAAGGTTTAAAGGTGGAGACATTCTTACACAAACACAAGACGTGTTAAGCCGATGGAGTGAATATTTTGGCGATATGTATGCGGATGCTACGGTTGGCGCCAGTGCTGCATGTGGTTTAGTAGATCAACATTCGACAACGGCGTCCTCCGATGGCATCAGTCTGGATGAAGTTGAATGGGCGATAAGAAGTTTGAAAAATGGTAAAGCAGCGGGCATTGATATGGTTTCTGCCGAGATGATCAAGCTTGGTGGCTCCTGTGACCAGGAGGCGTTCCTGTTGCTCCTCAATTTATGTTGGAGCTCGGGAATGGTTCCCGGGGACTGGAATAGCGCAGTCATTGTGCCTTTGTTTAAAAACAAGGGTTGACGTTATGACTGCGCAAATTACAGAGCCATAAGCTTGACCAGTTTGGCAGCAAAAGTGTATGGTAAAATTATTGAAAGGAGAATGAGGAAGGTGTCCGATGGTTTACTGTGTGAGACACAAGGAGGTTTCAGGAGTGGAAGGGGATGCATGGATCAAGTGTTCTCTCTGCGCAACATTGTGGAGAAGCATCTGGCTCTAGGTCAGAGGGTTTTCTGCAGTTTTGTGGATCTGGGGAGAGCATTTTTGACACGGTTGTACGAAAGGAACTTTGGGACATTTTACCGGAGTATGGTATTAACGGTAAACTGCTACAGGCTGTGCAGTCCAGTTACATGGGCTGTAGAGCCTGTGTGCGGCTGGATGATGGAATGTCGCCTTGGTTTGACGTCAATATCGGCGTTAAGCAGGGGTGCGTTCTGTCAGCCAGGCTGTTAATATATATCTGGATAAATGTCTCCAAAGGTTGAACGATATGAATGTGGGAGTCCAGATGGGCGACTCAGTGGTCACTGCTCTGCTTTATGCAGATGATGTCCTGCTGACACAGTCAGCGACTGACCTGCAGACCCTAGTCGACACAATGACAGAAAATTGTAAGAAAAGGGGTCTACGCGTGAATGTGAGCAAAACCAAAATGATGGTCTTTGAAAGAGATGAAGCCAGAACAGATGTAAGAGTAACAATATGTAATGATGTACTAGAGCAAGTGGATGAATTTGTATATCTAGGACGTGGATTTAGCCGAGATGGAAGGTACACCACTGATATAGAGCGAATAGTGAATGCGGGAAATAGAGTGAACGGAGCGTTGGGGCAACTTCTCGGCAGCCACCACCTCAGCCAGAAGGCACGTGTAGCAATACATAATGCAGTGCTTGTCCCAACATTACTGTATGGAAGCGAGAGTTGGGTATGCAGAAAAGAGTATGAAAATAAAATTAATGCGGTCGAAATGCGATGTCTGCGGAAAATCTGTGGAGTTAGGCTGACCGACCGCATTCGTAACGACGACGTAAGAGAGCGAGTAGGTATGAAAGAGAGTATTGGTGTAAAGATGCGAAAGGGAATGCTCCGATGGTTCGGACATGTGGAAAGAATGCCGAACGAACGTCTGGTTAAGAAAATATATAATGCGAAAGTGGAAGGATGTAGGTACCGGGGGAGACCGAGACTAACCTACCTAGACCAGATCGGTCATGTACTGAAGGAAGGTGGAGTCAAGAGTCGCCGAAACCGGCGAGCGTGTATGAAGAGAATTACGAATGTTGAGGAAGCGAGTGAAGTATGCAAAGATAGAGTTCTCTGGCACTCTGTTCCCTCTGCCTACCCTGCAATGGATATGGCGTATGTATGTATGTAAATTAAATATATGCAAAATAAAAAAAAAGCAATAAATATAAACAAAATAATTCAACTAATACTAAATTTATTATTAAATTTTAGAAAGTAAATTACAGACGTTTCAGAGCAAGGTTACCGAGATAACAATCGCTGATGTTATCTCGCTCACTATTCAAGATTTATATATAGCTATCTCTTGCCGAATTCGATTATTATTATAAGTTTAGGAACGCTTAAAGGAAACGTAATGTTTCGTTTTAAATAGTCCAAAAAAAGCTTCCAAAAGAAGTTAAAAATCGGGTCCCGGTGACCCGCTCGCACGGCGAGGAGAGAGGAGTTCCGCCGCCTTCTTCCGCCGCCTTCTCCGTCACCCCGGACCGATTTGGCGGGGCGAGACTAACCCATAGCCCACCAAAAAAAAAAAAAAAAAAAAAAAAAAAAAAAGTCTTCCAACTCTCGCTGTTAGCATAACACAGAGTCACTTGTTTTGGAGCATATGGAATAATGTCGTTGTACCCTTCTAAACCGTCCAAAATGATAGCAGGATGGGATACAGCTCCATAAATTACCGTTTCACACTTCAACACTAATGGTGCCCAAATGCAAAACTCTTGTGAATCTCGCAAGTCTTGAAACTCTCGCTGTCAGAATAACACAGACAAGTGAGTCTGTGTTATTCTGATAGAAATGAAAAATCCAACTAAAGTAATAATATTCCATTCATATAGTGGCACTAACTGTACAACTATCAATAATTAGGTATATACCACTTAACGGGAGTGGGGCTATAATCACACCTATCTATCATGAGACTGTTTAAAATAACATCAAATTATTTCCCCGTGTACTGGTATTAGGAATACAAAATGTTGACAATACTTTCTTTCACAAAGTAATCGTAAAATGCTGTCTAAGGGAGCACTGCGAGACTATTGCAGCGAGTCTTGGTCTTGCATTTGGGCAACACTATTCATCACTAATTGAGCGGGCTTTTAAAAATCATTCCTTAAGTTCGTTGTCCCGTGTGGTTGGTAATTATTTAATTTTTCATTAAAAAATTTCATTATGTATGTTATTAATTATTATATGGTTGAATAATAACATTTCCGTGTGGTGACGGAGACGGAGAATACAATTCACTATCCCATGTCTTATCCGTGGGTGATCGTACGAGACGACTAAGGGTATAAAACGCATATAAAATCTATGCAAAAGAAGGAAAACTCGAAACAAAACCCTATACCAACACGTGTGACCGGCGTGGTATATTAGGTTAATTTATTTATTATGGAAGTGCCTCGAGCCCAGCAATGGGATATATATGAGCTGAAATGATGAATAATAACAAACACTTAGTTTTTGAAGTGATAACTGCATATGAGAGGGTAAACCGCTTCGTTACGTAACGCGTTACGGCGCCAGTCTGACTTCCCTTTCATTCACGCATACGGCAGCGGTAGGCGGGCTCCTCTTCTCACACTCTAAACCACAGCCGCATTTGATAATACAATGTAAAAAATTCATCGCTTATTATAAGCTGCCATAAGCCAATCATTACTTTTATAGAATAAAATACATACATACATACATATCATCACGCCATATCCCTTGCAGGGTAGGCAGAGAGAACAGAGTGCCAGAGAACTCTATCCTTGCATACTTCACTCGCTTCCTCAACATTCATAATTCTCTTCATACACGCTCGCCGGTTTCGGAGACTCTTGACTCTACCTTCTTTCAGCATGTGACCAATCTGGTCTAGGTAGGTGAGTCTCGGTCTCCCCCGGTACCTACATCCTTCCACTGTCGCATTGTATATCTTCTTAACCAGATAAAATAATGATATATATGATATTCTTAGGATAAAATAATGATACTAAAAAATATTCACAAAATTCTATAGTACATATTTAAGAATTGTAACTAAGAAAAAAAATATGATTTTATAATCAATAGAAGATTTTATTAATAAATAACCTTTCCTTACATTATCATATTAATATACATAAAATTTAAGTGATAACCTAAGCTTGTCTCAAGTTAAACAATTTCAATATTAAATAGTTCAACTTAGATTTGTTTAAGTTATTTACTTCTGTCGGGCGCACCGAGACAACCAATTTATTGTTCATACTCGTACTTAAATAGGACGCTGTTTCTTATTAAAAACACATTGACACGCCTCGACTTCATAACTAATAAACATCTGTACAATTTACAAGCTACTGTAAAAATAGCTTTACATAAATGAAATATCATCCTTCAAGCACTATAATGAAACCAATAAGCGCAACTAAATCGACGCCAACGTCATCTAGTGAAAAAATTATAATAATTCTGCTAAATTAAAAGTCAATTAAAATAGCATTAAAATTGGACTATTATATCAGAAGAACTCATTACCGATGTTATAGAGCAGCTGCAATGCAAATATACTTGATACTGAAACATACATACATACATATCATCACGCCATATCCCTTGCAGAGTAGGCAGAGAGAACAGAGTGCCTGAGAACTCTATCCCTGCATACTGCACTCGCTTCCTCAACATTCATAATTCTCTTCATACACGCTCGCCGGTTTCGGAGACTCTTGACTCCACATTCCTTCAGTACGTGACCAATCTGGTCTAGGTAGGTTAGTCTCAGTCTCCCCCGGTACCTACATCCTTCCACTTTCACATTGTATATCTTCTTAACTACACGTTCGTTCGGCATTCTTTCCACATGTCCGAACCATCGGAGCATTCCCTTTCTCATCTTTACACCAATACTCTCTTTCATAACTACTCGCTCTCTTACGTCGTCGTTACGAATGTGAAAATACTTAATACTGAAACAGAATTTCGGATAGATTCGGTATCTGCATTTAGATATCTTAGAATATTTTTTTTTAGTAAGTCAAATAGACAGCCTAAATAAAAGCGAAAGGTGAATGCTAAACACCACATTTAGTAATTACCTTTTACGATTCCTTAAAATTTCAATATACTTAACCGAAAGTATTTCCGTGTGGTGACGGAGTAAGAATACAAATCGCCACCCCGTATCTTACCCGTGGGTGATCGTACGAGACGACTAAAGGATATAAAACGCATATAACATCTATGCAAGAGAAGGGAAACTCGAAACAAAACCCTATACCAACACGTCTGACCAGCGTGGTATAGTAGATCAATTTCCCACCCACTATGGAGGAGGCTCGAGCCCAACAGTGGTACATATGTAGGCTGAGATGAACCGAAAGTATCCGAAACTGTCAAATAATCCGAAATAATTCTATAATCGTATCTGAAATCGCTATAAAGTTATTCAAATACCGGTATTTTATATATACTTAATACTTTAATTGTAGTAGGATCACGCTGTGGCCAGTTCTCTGTCTACAGCCGCGGGCTGGTCCGTCCGGGGTAGTACCACACTCTCGCAGAAAATGTGTTGTGCTTCGTTCGCTGTGCGAGAGAGCCGGAAGCCTAATTTTTGGATAAGTTTGGAGTTTGGTAAGCAACGGCCTAGCTACACATCTGGTATTGTAAAGGTCCTTAAGCGGCAGTAACACTTACCATCTTGCGTTGCTTGCTCGTTTGCCACCAAGAGCAATATATGACAATAATTTATCCGAAACTTAAAATAAAACTTAATATCCTTAAAAATAGTACTCATTTCTATTTCATTCTTCTAATATTTACCGTTTAAAGAAGTGTCTCTAAATTCGTAGTATCATTCAGGTTTCCTTCTTCCATGGCATATTATGATATGGCATATTAACCACCAATTTTATATTTACGAATAATTAAGACACAAAGTTGGAAAATTATTCGCATCGTGTAAGCTGGCTGCTATTTCCAGGGATGTACACGAATGGTTGGAAAACATGGCCATTACTAATATATCTTTTAAATTGGACTGTAATATCGGTTAACGACAGTTTCTTGGTTATCATCATCATCATCCTCCTCTTATGGCAATTATCATCAAACACCTTTCATCGTACATATTGCAAAAGTTATTGGCAATAGTTTCATGACCGGCCGCCTACCTGACATCAAATTTTTGCTTGATAATAAATCTGACAGATGGAGTTGAAGCTGGTCGCAGTCAAGTTCTTCTTTCTTTTTATTGCTTATGGTGGCAAACAAGCAAGCAGCACACCTACACCCACACCAGTGACCTTTGCAATACCATGGGTATAGCTAGGCCACTGCCTATCAATACAAACTCCAAGCCCACCCAGTTGGACTCTCGGCTCTCTCGCTCACCGAACGAAGCGCAATAGCACATTGCCATTACTCAGAAGTCGATCTTCTGCGAGAGTGTGGTACTAACCCGGACGGATCGGCCGGTGGCTGTAGACAGAGATTGTCAACAGCTTGGTCCTGCCATTAAATGATCGTATGTAACGATATTTACGAGTTCATTCGTAAAGGTTGGTAGTATTCGTAGCGGTTACCAAACAGAACGATACAATCTTAGCTAATGGTCCTGGTTTTGTCTTCCCACGCCTCAAAATATTACGGTATCCAGGGATGATAGATTTTCAGGATATTATGCTATCGTGGCAATATTGAATTGAAGGAAGGTGGAGTCAGGAGTCTCCGAAACCGGCGAGCGTGTATGAAGAGAATTATGAATGTTGAGGAAGCGAGTGAATTATCCAAGGATAGAGTTCTCTGGCACTCTGTTCTCTCTGCCTACCCTGCAAGGGATATGGCGTAATGATATGTATGTATGTATGCATGCTATCGTGTTCTAGCAACATTATGACTCCTGGACGTCACGGTTGAGCGGCCTAGTCGCATAGAAAGTATATAAATGGCTGATTCGAACGTGTAAATAACATTCGTGGATCTCATTTGAAGTAAATAATAAATTTACTCAGTTATATGTAATTTTATTATTACAGAGATTTGCATGTAACGAATTATAAAACAATATTGCACTGGTTTGACATTTTTAACAATATAATTATTATATTATTTTCTGTTTTAAAATCTGTGGCTGTTTACTTCTTAATTATTTTTTTTTTTGTTTGTAAATTTTCGTGCTACGTTTTTGTGTTTGTGTAGAAGACTCTGTAGCTTTGGTTTAATAAATAAACACTGTGTAATAGACTGTGTGCATCATTCCGTATTTCACAACCCCCTTTTAACCCAAATAAGTATGTATATTATTATATGTTAGCTGATACCAACAATTTTGTCCGTGTAATACCTTTGGGAGTAAATTTTCTAGTGACATAAAAGGCGAGCGACAATTTTTCAAATTAAAATGACCATATGGTGGACAGACGACCTGGTGAAGGTTGCTAGGCGTCGTTGGATGTAAGCGACATAGGACCGCACTCTGTGGCGTAATATGAGGGAGGCCTATGTCCATTAGTGGACGGCAATAGGCTGAAATGGTGATGATGAAATGTCTATAACTTTTTCTTTTGACATCAAATTTTAATGAAACAAAGACAGATCTGAGCTTAATCTATTTGTGTAAACTGCGGTACAATCCGTTCAGTCATTTTAGAGATTAGCGTGTACATACAGACACATAGATAGACAAAAAATCCAAAATAAAGGTTTTTTTTTGTGTTCTTTCGGGCGTTTCTTACTGTCTCATCATCATCATCATTCTCCTACTCTTATTCCAATTACTTGTGGTCGATACAATATGTACTCTTCTTTCATAGCACATTTGTAATAGTTATTGGCAATTGCTTTAAGACTGCTGCCTGCCAGACGTCAACCCTCCTTGGGAATGTAATTATCGACCAAACACCATCAGATAAAGTTGGCCCAGGTCGTTATAAAGCTCTAAGTCGTCTTTTACGACATCCACAAGCTAAGTAAGGGTTGGTAGTATTCGTAGCCGCTACCACACAGCACTGTTCTTACTGTCTAAACTCATTTTTTAATATTAAAAGTACCGCAATTTCTATACATTTATTATATGTATAGATTTCTTTTTGTATTAGAATTAATTTTTCACACATTGCCTCCATTGTAACTCCGATAAGCCAGGATTCACTATGGTCTTCATAGACAAACTAAGATTTGTACTTCACGTAGTCTCAGGAAATGACTTTAATTTGAGATTTTGCGGATATGACGTTTCGGCTACAGATACCGATTTATGAATAACATTATTATGTTTTCAGATATTATTTCGAATTGCGCGACATTTTCGGATATTTACAATAACCTGTTTACGAGTGAAAAACGAATTCTAAGGAATCGAACCCACGCCTATTGGAAATACGTTTCTATCGTCCTACCACTTAGACAAGTGTGAGCTGTCATCTGACATTCAATTTGAGGCTCGTATTTTATTCTTTATAGGAGACGTGTGCCATCAGGTGTAAAAAATATCAATTTCGGATAAAAAAGGCGCAATCAGGCAAAAAAAAATCCTCCGCATCACTGTCCACCGGTAATGTCTCCAAAAGGCTGGCAGCATTGCCACGTTGAATGGCAATGCTAACCTTTTATGCAAAATATAGGCCAGCCCTCTGATCACGTGAAGCAGCGATTAGTCTTTCTGCAATCTTTTTATACAAAATGTGAGCATTCGGACCCTACGGTCCAAGCGTTTTGACTCCAAACGCCTCGAAACTATAATTTTCAATAAGGTTATTGTACTTTCGCCGTTTGAGATTCTCTGCAAATGCGACAGCAGCGCCGGCACAGCCTGACGTGCTCGGAAGATGTGAAAACGTTTTAAGATGTGAACACTTTATTAAATTTAAAAAAAAATAATTCCCCATTTCGAATAGTTTCAGTTATATATTTGTTTTTCAGGTAATTCGAAGCGGAATTTCATGCTAAACACGGTGTTTATAGTATTATCCCCTTTTTTAGAGCCTTAAGTTTCAATTGTCAGCTTGATTAGTTAAAAGGAAACCTGTCGTAATATATTTTAAATCATTCATCATTCTCCTACTTTTATTCCAATTACTTGGGGTCGATACAATATGTACTCTTCTTTCATAGTACATATTGTAAAACTTATTGGCAATAGTTTTATGACCGGCCGCCTGTCAGACGTCAATCTTCCTTGTGAATGTAATTGTTGAATAAACGGCATCAGATGGAGTTGGCCCAGGTCGTTATAAAGCTGTTAGTCGTCTTTTACGACATCCACGAGCAAAGTAAGCGTTGGTAGTATTCGTAGCCGCTACCACACAGCTATATAGTTATAGGTGTATATTTAATGACTTTACTAATAAATACTGAAATTACATCAACCAGCTTCCAATTCCAACATTTCACGTTTTCATCATCAGCAAAAAATGGACATAATTATTTGAAACAAAATGTCATAACTATGTTCTCCAGTGACCATGATCACTGTTAAAGTATTCGAAACGTTGGACAATTAAAAATCAAATACAAACGCGATAGAATCTGTAAAAGTAGTTTTATTTCAAATGTGTAATACTCGTGTAAACATTAGATATCATTATGAACTAGTTGAAACGAATCAAACTTGATAAGTTTATTAATAGTGGTAGGATTACGCTGTTGACAGTTCTCTGTCTACAGCCGCGGGCCGGTCCGTCAGGGGTAGTACCACACTGAGCAGAAGATCGACGTCTGAGTAATGGCAATGTGCTATTGCGCTTCGTTCGGTGAGCGAGAGAGCCGGCAGCCTAAATTTCTGGGTGGGTTTGGGATTTTTATTGGTAGGCAGCGGTAACTGTACCCCTGGTATTGCAAAGGTCTATGGGCGGCTGTAAGACTTACCATTAGGTGTTCTGTTTGCTCGTTTGACACCAAGAGCAATAAAAAAACAATTACATCATCATCACAGCCCATAAATGTCCCACTGTTGGGCTCAGGCCTCCTCCGTAATGGGAGGGAAATTAATCTACTATACCGCGCTGGTCAGACGTGTTGGTATAGGATTTTGTTTCGAGTTTTCCTTCTCTCGCATAGATGTGATATGCGTTTTATATCCCTTAGTCGTCTCTTACGATCACCCACGGGTAAGATATGGTGTGGTGAATAGTATTCTTACTCCGTCACCATACGGACAAAATTACATCAAAATCAGCCTATTCGTTTACGAATTACAATGCCACAGACAGATTCATAGAAACGTGAAACTTACAACGACCTTTTTTTTTGCTTTGGAGTTTAAGAAACTAAATCTGCGTTGCTTTAAGTAGCTACTATTCAGTAACGCTATACAATTCTTTGTTGATTGAACAACATCTAATGATGGTTATAGAGGTCCCCAAAGGAGGATAATAAGGTAATTATCACGCTTGGTAATCGTTTTGACGGTCACAAATAATGCAACAATTTTCCTCAGAGATATCCGTTCTAAAGATCACTTAGCCGGATTTTACTCCTATAATTCGTCATTACACTGGCAAGTAATGATATTAATAAAAAGCAATTTGAACTAATTCCAAATCTGTCATATTATTTCATAAAATAATAATAATAAACACGTTTCATTCAGAAATACAACTATAATAAAACAATGAATGACAAACTTCATTAGCATTAATTAACATTCTAAAACACAATTTCTCGCGCTAATAAAAGATATAACAACGTATGATTATAAAATCAAATAAAATTCAAAAAATTATAACTTCAGCTAAAAAGACAAGTATCACTTTAGATACTTCGGAAATGTCATTGATATTTTTTTATTTCAAATTAAAAACGTTCCATTTGTAATTTCGTTTAAAAAGTTGATTATAAATGAAAAATATCTATATTATTAATATAAAAAATCATAATATATCTGTCTAATTAATTAGACTTATGAATAATTATAATTAAATACAATACAAAATTTAGAAAACTTACGATTTAAGCTGACGTACACTTCCCTTAGAGTCTAATATTGTACTAAAAGCAAATGTTTGCGAACGACGGAACGAATGACAGATGCTACGACTGCTGTAGATAAGAACGCGCTAACTGAATGATATCAATGTATAAATATTGCTTTATTTTATACACGACACCAGGTGATGAATCACAGATTGAGAAGATTTTCTTGAAATCTAAATCGAAAAGCATAGTCATTTAAAAAAATCTATATTACTAAGTAGACAATTTGCGTCATCAGTAATTCTTTTCCTTACCTGTCAGTATGTTATGCCAAATAAATCAGGTAATATCGATAAAATAATAAAGAGAATGAGGAAAATATTCATGAGACTTATTAAAAATATGAAATGTACAATATAAAAGTTACACAGCGTAATAAGATGCTTTTTATGTTTGTTTTTAATTTTCAGTATTTATTTATTAAGCGCTAACTCATCATGTTTGCAATCCTATGTATCCTGGTCTATATAACAAAAAAATCTTATTGTCTTTCTATTAGTTATAAACTTATAGTACCTATATAAAATTAAAATAACTTGAAAGCTTATCTAATGAATATTATTGTTGAGCATTACTAAAATTGATTAATTTAATAAATTGAATTATTTTTAAAGGTGATTTTAAAAGCTATAAAAAGAATTATCGTATAGACAATAAATTAAAATTAAAATAATATTAGAAGAGTACAAAATGTTGTTTGATGAGTGTATAACATTTCAGTAAAACAGATTTATATTTTTTGAAGGTGAAACTTGTTTATCGACGTATATGAGAAAAAAAAAATTGTAACGTTTTTCTGTTACGTGCCATCTTTATTTCTAAGTCACATTTTTCCGTTACGCGCCATATTTATTTTGAATTGAAATTTCTTTGCGCGCATGAGGGTAATTTTTTTACAGATGAAACGTTACACTAGAAACGCGGCACACGAGAGAGAGAGAGAGAGAGAGAGAGAGAGAGAGAGAATACAGGCTATTGGTTGATGTATGTAAACGAGATTTAAAAATTAGTTTCTCAAAGTTTCACTCCTGATATGTGTACATTGTACGCACGCATAATGACAACAGTCTGAATTGGTGCCTTAGAACTAATTTTTGCAAAGGGCTTTACAACTTGTGGATTGCACAAAATATTATCCTACGTCGAAATCAACCCTACGACACTTGGTATCTCGGTATCTTAACCACTACGCCATTTGTGCAGCCAAAGTCTTTACACAGATGTTAATTAAAAGTAAATATAAATGAAGCACATTTATACAAATATAATTTCTGTAATCATAAGTATTTATTGATCAAACAAATATACCATTTATCATTATCAGACATACATACATATATTTTATATAGATATATTTAACAAATAGTAACCTTATGTAGAAATATAATTAATCATAAATTCTACTTTAACTGAACATTACTTAGTAAGTAATAAAAATTCTTTTGACAAGAGAGAGAGAGAGAGAGAGAGAGAGAGATAAATACACCGTAATACACACCAAACACCAAATACACCACAAATGTTTATAAAACGACTATCCAAAGGATTGCAATAGGATAGTGAACAGTATTTCTTTTCTGGTAATCATACAAACTTCAGTGTGATTGCCAAACTCAACTTTCCAATCAAGGTCATTATGACACAATTACGGGATTATTCCTAATTTATTATAGGTTCAACAGACGATGAAAGGCTGAATGATGGTGATGATGATCAAATATAAATTCCTTTTGCCTTCTAGTTTTAATTATCTTTTATTATAATTACATTTATTTCAGTTTAATTTTGAAAAAGCAATAAATTATTTCATTGATATTATTTTTATCTCCTTTTTATTCACGGGATCTTCCATAAAGAAGATGTCCGGTCCTTTGGGAGGCTTGCATGGGGATATGGATCCGAGATGCAGAGGCCTTTGGAGAAATTTAATGTAAATATTGAGATGGGACATTAATATTATATTTATTAACACTTGTAACTACTAAATACATTTCTAAATATAATATTAATATTATATATTTACAGTTAATAGGTTTTGAAATAGAACAGTCGATTGCCTATATTTCTCTTTAAGAACTTTTCACATCAACTGTGGTTTGGCGGGAAATATAAGATTTTTATCGGTGAGTAATAAAATACGGATCACAAGATAGATTACACTTTAATGTTGCCAGTGACCTTGTGGTCGTGTGACCTTATAAAATTACTAAACGAATACGTATGTACATATAAGTTTTGGTATCAGTGGTAGATACAAGAACGATAGGGAAGGACAGTGTGACAGTTATTTGGCTGTATGCTATCTTTCTGTCGCCCTAGATAGAATGGGCGGGTGTGTTCAGACTATAACCTGCCAAAAAGACACATAAGTAATTAGTGCTAATATCAATATGTAAGAATATTAAAGTAATGAATGTTATGTATTTTATAATCTTCTTTTTTACCGCTGATACAAAAACAGGCCTGTGAGTCTGTATGTCTTTTTTTGGTAGGCTACTTTCTGGACACACGCCATCCATTCCATCCGGGGCGACAGAAGGGCGATGCGTCCCATAACCCATAGTATTACCTCCCAATCACCATTCGGCCGGCCACTGTTACCGAATCCTTGACATTCATTACCCTCCTTCGTCGACGCCCCGGCATACGGGGGCCTCGCCCTTACGCGGGAATGTGTATCTATTCTTTTTTTAAATTATTTATTACACTTTATTTTTGAGAAAGTGTTTTGCGACTAAGTCCCTTCTACACTTATTAAACTCGCATATCATTTTAAGTTAAATAATAAAGCGATAACTTAATGGGTACACAAATTAACTTTATTAATCACTCACAGTTGATTTTCTTATTTATTTTAAATAATATTTATAACTATTAATCATGAGTTAATTTTCTCCTTGTTTAATGGCAGCGGAAAGTTTTATGAAGAAATCTAAGCATATATGAGCTTTTCCTTTTTATAATAAAACATACTAGAATATTTGTTATACATATGCTACTCCAAGCTAATATTTAATTATTTAATAATAGGAGAACATCGACATTAAATAACACAGCCCCCACAGACAAAAATGCTTGATGAAAGTGGTAGAACCACGCTATTGACAATTCTCTGTCTACTGCCTCGGGCCCGTCCGCCTGGAGTAGTACCACACTCTCGCAGAAGATCGTCGTCTGAGTAATGGCAATGTGCTATTGCGCTTTGTTCGGTAGGCGAGAGAGCCGGAAGTGGGTGGCGTTGTGGTTTGTTTTGATAGGCAGCGGCTTAGCTATTATATAGCCCTTGGTATTGCGAAGGTCCATGGGTGACAGTAACATTTATCATCAGGTGTGCTGTTTGCTTGTTTGCCGCCATAAGCAATAACAAAAATGCTTGTGCAACGAATCAAAGTACTTGTGCGACGTATTTTGAGCTCCTGAGTCGATATTCGAATACAGAATTAAGATTCTGTATTTAGATAATTTCCGAACTTTATTATTCTCGTTTAGCATTAACTAAATAGTTATAAGAGTATACTAGTCTTATTATAATTAGTTGTTCACATATTGAGACAATTATATTGGTAAAATGGCTTTATTATATTTAAATATACGCATATTAACAAGGTGAGAAGTATTAAAGTCGTATAAACAAAAAAAAAATCTGGTGAAACCAGAATATTTTTTATAAATACCCGATACGAAACGAAAAATGATGTCACAAGCGGGGTCACCCCGCTTGTGACATCATTTTTCGTTTCGTATCGGGTATTTATAAATAATTAAGCATATTAAATGCTAAAAATTTCAGTAACCAGAATATTTTGTGAAATCTACGCAAAAAAACATACTCTGCCTTCATTGTCAGATAGACCGACGGGCGATAGCGCGAAAATGCATTTCCACAGCGACAACAAAAAATAAACAGGTAACTGTATGTTTTATTTTAGACTAGCAAACCTAACCCCTTCATTTGTTTGTAGAGATATAAGCAGCACCTGGTGCAGCAACAATGGGCTTGTAAACATACCAATTTTCATAATGATCGGTCCAATAGTTTCTGAGTTTAGCGATGCGATGCCAGCATCTTCAAATACAGGTTGCCGATTTAATTAGTAGAATCCTTGAAGGGAGTGTATCAGACCAAGATACACTATCCAAATCAGTTAAAAAATAGTACCTAATTTTTGATTAAATTGCCATACTGATAAGCGGTCAATACACTTGTACTATAAAAAATCGATAGAGGCATATACTCATACGTGTGAATCTGAACTAGTAAGCAAATAGTCGCGCTCTCGCCGCGCTCACCGCCGCACAGCTGGTTGAAATATACCTACAGGTCAATGTACGTTGACAAACGTACTGTTTTAAGAATCAATCACTTTATCTCGGGATTCGGCAGAGCTAGGAGTCTGCAACTAACTTTATTGTTTTTTATGACATCATTCCTACACCTAGTTTAAGTTATTCTAGTAATAAAATCGGTACCTGTATAGATCTATAAAAAGAAAATCTATAATGTCATTTATCTAGTTCTGAATAACATGTATACATCGTCCGGCATTTTATAATCTTAATTTCCTTCACGGTTACCGCTCAGTAACAAAGCATGTAGTAAATAAAACTGATACAAGCATATTGTATAACGTCAACATCACGCTTTAATGTAGTTTGGTGCAAAACAGAATGTGTGCGCATAAATTTTAAATGTTTAGTTGCCAAGAAACAATTTTATTCTTTTACATACATACATATATACCATCACGCCATGTCCCTTGCAGGGTAGGCAGAGAGAACAGAGTGCCAGAGAACTCTATCCTTGCATACTTCACTCGCTTCCTCAACATTCATAATTTTATTCTTTTAATAATAAAATATCTGGATGACCGATATATTTAAATATAATAAAAATAATAATAGAAAAATTTAAAAAGTCAAAAAGTAATAAAAAAGAGAAACAGGATCTTAACCGGCCTCGATTAGATTGCTCGATTATACAATTGAGGTGTTTTAATGACAGCGTTAAAATTTGCCTTCATATTGTCAGCCAACGCAAAATTATATTTTTTCATTGCCTGAAAATATTGACAAAACAATATTTTCTACAAATGAAGCTTAGCTAGATCGATTAGTCGTCCCCGGAATTCCCTGTATGCTAAATTTCAAGAAAATTGTTGGTGCCGTTTCTGAGATTCAGAAATAATATATATATACAAGAATTGCTCGTTTAAAGATATTAGATAGATAGATTAGATAGATAACGGTTAATAAAAAAACTGTGCATCGAAATTATTTGAAAATAAATGCTAGTTTATAGCCGATGTTAGAATTATGAATGGAATTCGCGAACCGTCATCGCTTGGTTTCGATTTCAGCCGCGCTGTTCCCACCTATTAAAACTCTGATAATTTCTAAAATATTTATTATAATAATATACTGTAAATAGCAATTTTAATCTACATTAATAGTACCACGTATATAATGTATTTAATTGGATAAAAAATAATATTGTATTGTTTAAAATGGTTTTATGACCGCCCTTTAATCAAACGCTTTCTTGGGAATGTAATTGTTGACCAAACGGCATCAGATGGAGTTGGCTTAGGTCGTTAGGCTCTTAGTCGTCTTTTACGACATCCACGAGCCAAGTGTGGGTTGGTAGTATTCGTAACCGCTACCACACAGCTATTTTTTAGTAATATATAAAAGATAACCGGAAGAGAGAGCCGGAAGCCTAACTGGGGTGGGTTCAGGGTTATATTGGTAGGCAGCGGCCTAGCTATACCATTGGCAAAGGACCATGGGCGGCAGTGACACTTACCATCAGGTGTGCTGTCTGCTCGTTTGCCGCCATAAGCAATAAAAAAAAAAAAAAAAAAAAAAAAAAAGATAAATATGCTTATTACGGATAATTCTTAGGAGATAAATATATACCAACGCGAATCTTTCGTAGATATTTCTAATATATACAATTTCGCAGTAGATTATATTGATCTATCTCGTAAGATTTGGCCAGCGTTTGCAATGTAAGCGCACAAACAATATGTTTTTTATTATATCACCTTAGAAATCTTTTAAATTCTCGACTTTTCTGTACTATAATATGCATGTATTATACATATAAACGTTCCTTTTGAATCACTCTATCTATTGATGAAAACTGCATTAAAATCCGTTGCGTAGTTTAAAAGATTTAAGCGTAAAAGCAGCGGACTGCGACTTTGTTTTTTTGCTATATAATAAAGATGTCAATAATAACTTACCTGTTACTCAATAGATGGCGTTGTTTAACACGCTAATAGTTATTGAGATATGAGTTTCACCAAAGGTGTTCTTTTTTGTGTGTCTTAGTTGTTAGCCTCAGATGGTTATGACAACTTTAACCGGACTGTGGGCAAGCGCTGAGGGCTCTCAAGCCGATTCACCAAAGGCTACCTATACATGTATTTAATGGGAGACAGCGCATCAAGGCTTTTACTCAACCGCGGTTGTCATAACAATTGCTATGATAATAAAGACGGTAATGTGTTATGAGTGTCGGAGAGAAATCGGCCAAGTGCGAGTTGTACTCGCGCACGAATACGATACACAAATACGATACATACTCAAATACAAACGCAATAGAACCCGATATAAATACCATACATACTCAAATACAAACGCAATAGAACCCGATACAAATACGATACATACTCAAATACAAACGCAATAGAACCCAATATAAATACCATACATACTCAAATACAAACGCAATAGAACCCGATATAAATACGATACATATTCAAATAAAAAAACCGGAGGTGTCAAGGGACACCCGGATGGAACGAAGTTCTATTTTAATTATATAATTTTTTTCTGCCTTAAGCGATTTTTATCGTTATATTTTAGCCAATTTGCATAATATCTTTATAAATTATAGCCTATGTGTTATTCTGATGTGCAAGCTATATTACTATAAATTTCATCAAAATTCATTCAGTAGTTTTTACGTGAAAGAGCAACAAACATGTTCACATCCATACATTATTACAAACTTTCACGTTTATAATATTAATAATAGGATATACAATTCCACTAGACTACCAAAACTTTTCGGCCCCGAGCTCGAACGCGAGCCGGCCACGCGGCCCGGTCACGGGCGAAAATAATTTCGTTGCGCATTATTTTGATTTTGCTATATCTCTTAAGGTATTGATTTAATTTGCATGGTCTGAAGGAAAAAAAATATCTTCATGAAATGCTCAAGCCAACTAATGTATTTAAAATGATAAGGATTAATACAGTATTTGTGTAAATAGCTTTTCAATTACCGTTTTATAATAGAACATTTTTTAAAGTATTAAAATGGATATAGTATGTTATCCTTAAGAGATAGATATATACCATCGCGGACTTTTTTGTAGGCCTTTTTAAGCTGTATAATACTGTAGTACTTTATTTTGATCTATTTCGTAGGGTTCAGCCAGCGTTTGCAATGTAAGCGCAAAATAATGTGTTTATTTACGACATCACATTAGAAACCTCTAAAATTATCAGTGTTTCTCTAGTACATTATGCATATATTATACATATAAACCTTCCTCTTGAATCACTCTATCTATAAAAAAAATCGTCGCGACACCACACTGTTCAATGCGAAATAGAAATGAAAATATCTGGCTTGCTTTCTATAAGAGAACCGACGAGCGACGCCGCACAGCTTACAATAGCTTACTATAGCAAAAAGTGTCGTGACAACTTTTCGTAAGAATTTTTTCCGTCTAGCCCCCTTCACAACGCGCGATAAGGAACTTCGTTCCAAAACGCAATAGAACCCGATATAAATACCATGCATACTCAAATACAAACGCAATGGAACCCGATATATATATCATACATACTCAAATACAAAAGCTATAGAATCCGACACAAATACGATACATACTCAAATACAAACGCAATAGAACCCGATATAAATACCATACACACTCAAATACAAACGCTATAGAATCCGATACAAATACGATACATACTCAAATACAAACGCTATAGAACCCGATATAAATACCATACACACTCAATTACAAAAGCTATAGAATCCGACACAAATACGATACATACTCAAATACAAACGCAATAGAACTCGATATAAATACCATACACACTCAAATACAAACGCTATAGAATCCGATATAAATACCATACACACTCAAATACAAACGCAATAGAACCCGATATAAGTACCATACATACTCAAATACAAACGCAATAGAACCCGATACAAATACGATACATACTCAAATACAAACGCAATAGAACCCGATATAAATACCATACATACTCAAATACAAACGCAATAGAACCCGATATAAATACCATACATACTCAAATACAAGCGCAATAGAATACGTAAATAAGTTATTTCAAACTTTCGTTATATTCTGCCCACTGTTGGGCTCGAGCCTCCTCCACAATGGGAGGGAAACTGGCCTACTATACCACGCTGTACAGATGTTTTGATAAATCGTTAACTTATCTAATATTCCTTCTCTTTCAAATACATATTTCCATCGTCATCTTTCAAGTAATCCACAGACAAGATATGGACTTGTGAATTATACTCTTACTTCGTCATTACAAGGAAAACCATTATTATACACTTAAATGTGTTGGTAATACGAAATTTTCGCAAAATATAAACAAGAATTAGTGATGAATCGTATGACATATAAATTTCGTCAGAACATTTTGGAACTACGCCAGTATTTACACTGAATCAACAGCGTTTAGTTTCGAAAATAATGTGAAATTGTATGATTCAGATATATTAATGATGTAATGATAGTATTTTTTGTTAAGGATAAAACGGATGTGACGTTTCGGATCTGGATAAGGATATAAAAATATCATTATATCAGTTTCGGTTATTATTATGAAATTGTTGGTAAGCTATGAAATTATTTGTGTCGTGTTATAGTAAGAATAATGTTGACCACCCCTATCTTACCCGTGGGTGATCGTACGAGACGACCAAGGGATATAAAACATCTATGTAAGAGATGGAAAACTCCGAACAGAACCCTATACCAACACGTATGAAAAGCGTGGTATAGTAGGTCAATTTCCCTCCCATTACGGAGGTGGCTCGAGCTGAAATATATGAGCTGAAATTTTGATGATGATGACTGAAATATTTCAGAGAGTTTCAATTAATCATACTGAGTTTTTAGGCCATTTTAAAAGAAATGCTGTGGGTTATCGTAGCGCTGTTATATTTATGCTAGTGCCACACCTGCGTGTATCGTCACGAAGCTTCGTGCAATGAGACGATACACGCAGATGTGATCAGTCATTATTGACTATCATCGCGAACATTCGGGCTTCATGTGCGTTATCGCTTGGGTGGCGATAAGTCAAATGGTTTTAGCGCGCTAATATATCGCGCTCTGTGGTCAGACTAGCGTTTTTCATTTCGGTGAAAATTTTCAGTGTGTTTAGACGCGTTCGAGGATCTCCAGTTAATCAATAAATATAGAGTGGAGCGATGTAATAGTGTTAGAATTTTTTCACCATTATGAAGCTGAACCCATCCATCATTTTTTCACCATTATGAAGGCATCCAAAAAATATCATTATGTAATTATTAGCATAATATAGTTGTAAAAGTAAAGCAACATGTCATCCATAGTTAAACGCATGAAAATTATTTCGGCCATCTATAATTATTGCACGATACTTCGTGTAAAATACCGAAGTCGCTAATATGACCACAGTATTATCGCGATAACTTTCTAGTGTACAAAACGTACGAAGCTTCACCACATCTTACTTCGGGACGATACACGCAGTTGCGGTGCTAGCATTACAAACATAATTATTGGAGAAAAATTACAGCTAGATTACGTCGTTAGTTACGTCTGCCAACCTAAGAGCATTATTACCTGGGTTAAATCTATTTGATATCGTTTGGTCAACAATTACATTCACAAGTAGTGTTGACGTCTGACAGGCGGTTGGTCATAAAACTATTGCCAATAACTTTTACAATATGTATTTCGTTTACCTCAAGTAATTGGCATAAGAGTAGGAGATTAATGTTGATGATGAGTTTTTGAAGTGATATCTTCTTATGGGAGGGTAAACCGCTGAGTTACGTAACGTGTAACGGCGCCAGTCTGTCTGGCTTCCCTTTCTCTCACGCATACGGCAGCGGTAGGCAGGCTTCCTCCTCTTCCACTCTAACCCACAGCGCTAGCCGTATTAGCTTGTGATGTTACAAGATTTTATTAATAAACAACCTTTCCTGACATTATCATATTCATCATCATCATCACAGCCTATATATGTCCCACTGTTAGGCTCGGGCCTCCTGCGTAATGGGAGGGAAATTATACCTACTATACCGCGCTGGTCAGACGTGTTGGTATAGGGTTGTTTTTCGAGTTTTGCTTCTCTTGCATAGATGTTATATGCGTTTTATATCCCTTAGTCGTCTTACGATCACCCACGGGTAAGATAGGGGGTGGTGAATTGTATTCTTACTCCGTCACCACATGGATATTATTATATTAATATACATAAAATTTAAGTAATAATCTAAGTTTTATCAATTACAATATTAAATAGTTAAACGACGACGTAAGAGAGCGAGTAGGTATGAAAGAGAGTATTGGTGTAAAGATGCGAAAGGGAATGCTCCGATGGTTCGGACATGTGGAAAGAATGCCGAACGAACGTCTGGTTAAGAAGATATACAATGCGAAAGTGGAAGGATGTAGGTACCGAGGGAGACCGAGACTAACCTACCTAGACCAGATCGGTCATATACTGAAGGAAGGTGGAGTCAAGAGTCTCCGAAACCGGCGAGCGTGTATGAAGAGAATTATGAATGTTGAGGAAGCGAGTGAAGTATGCAGAGATAGAGTTCTCTGGCACTCTCTTCTCTCTGCCTACCCTGCAAGGGATATGGCGTGATGATATGTATGTATGTATGTAAACTTAGATTAGTTTAAATTATCACTTCTGTCTGGCGTACCGGGAGTACACGTTTTATTTATAACAGCTTTTTCTTTGAAAATATTCATTACCTGCCCTATTACCAAGTATTCATTGAACTCAGAAATTATTTTAATTTTATGTTTAATAATACTGGTCACTAGATGGCGCTAATAACATAATATAGCAAACGCAATATAGAAAATAATGTATTACGATCACAAGACTGGTAAGATAAATAAAAACAAGTATTTTATAAATGCTTGCAATAAATAAAAAATGAAATTGTAATAACTGGTAATATAACCTTACAATGTCAAAGCTTCCAGCAATTCTAAATTGTCTAAGTAAAATCGTTTCTGTTCAGTATTTATTTAAGCAGTTCTCAACCGATGTATTTATTTAGTTCTTATTAAATATATTTAGTATTTCACATAATAAACATTAAAATAACCATAAAAACTATATTATGGATATATAATAAGTATTTAATCTAAAATAATATAATTTTATTTTAGTTATTTCTTGTATTTTTATAAAGTTTTGATCATATACTTTTAGAACATAAGTAATGATATTTTATATATTGTTTTGCAAAATGTTTTATGAAAGAAAATCGTCTGGCGCATCTAATATGTGCATTTATTTACTACCTACTTACTAACCTATCACAACACGTAAAAACAACGGGAAGGACAGGAAGACATCTTGTATTATTCATGAAAAGGACGATAGCTGACGTTCATTGCATTGAATAATACATTTATATATTGCATTTTGATGATGTCCTGTTTGTTTTTAAATTGACTTTTTTATTATTATACATTTTTTAATATTAATGATGTAATAATGATGTTTTTCTTTAGAGTGCTCTATATTCGAATGAGTATAGTGCCACCTGTTAGAAAATTTTAGAAACTTGAATAAATTATTCATAGTTTTGCTATTAAACGATAGATGTCAGAGATTTAAATATTCTTCATTTGTTTGGAGAAAGTTTAAGATTCCCGTCTTTGTTTTACTTATACTCATTTTCATCAGCGATCCCTAAAGTTAAACTAACGCATATGGTGATATAAATAAAATATTATATTGATATTTTATATTATTTAATCAAACTATTATAAGTGTTATATAAAATATTTCTTTAAACATTTAAAAAAAAACACAAAGCAGTCATGAGGACTGCCGACAGAAATGAAAAACTTAAATCTATGAAAATAATGAATATTATAAATTAAAATAGAACAACAAGTACGTATTTCAGCTAATTTCACGACGCTCACACTGTTTACTTCGTTGCATAGCAAGAATACGCGCATGTGCTTGGGATCTACCGACTCACTCTCTTTCTCTCTCCTACTTTCTACCTTTGAGTATCTTTCTTTCTCTCTTCCTCTTGCGTTGGAATATTGGACGCTACTCGTTGCTAACGCTCGCGCTGGCTTGTAACAGGTATACTCCGCGCATGCGGACGAGTTCCATTGCGTTAAACGTTTAACGCAACCTTATTGGAAGTTGCATTAGAAGTTTCACTCCAAAATATTATTAACCTCCAGGGCAGGGCGCCGGCGACGGCCCGAGTCGAGAGAATCCTCCCAGACTCGTTCCGTCGCCTCCTTCTGCGAGATGACTGCCTCACAGAAGGCGGCGACCGCGTCCCAGTTCCTGACGCTGTCGACCATCGCTTTTACGACAGACGGCAGCGTCAAGTCGGCACCGACGACAGCGATGGGGTCACGGCGCTGCCGGTCCCAGCTCGTACAGACCTCGAGCGTATGCTGTGCCGTATCCTCATCACTGCCGCACTGTTGGCAGGACGGAGTCAACTCCCTCCTTGCGACCGTGTAGCCAAAGGTATTTGCGAGGTACTTGCCAAAGCAACCGTGCCCCGACAAGACCTGCGCCAGCCCGAAAGAGAGGACTCCGTGTCGCCACTCCATCCATTCCATCAGTACGGGCTAGAGCCGGAGGGCCTCAACGGTAACAACACCGTGTCTTAGGCCTCTCCAGCCACGTAACCCAACGGACAATGACGTCCCGGCGGGCACCCTCTTGCCTGGTGGCTATCTCGCTGAGTGATAGGGAGCCACCCTTGTCGCATACAAAAGAAACCCGCCGGTAGAGATCGGAGAGCATCTCCGCCTCCAGGTCCCACGGGGGTGTTCCGGCCAATGCACATGCTGCCTGGGGCGACACCGTGCGGTACTCGAGAATGGCTCTGACCGCTATGGCTCTCTGTGGGCACCACAGAAAAGCCCTGAGCTGGACGGTCAGAGACCTCGCACACGCGGGTGCGCCGTAGATGGCCATAGAGCGGATCATCCCCGCATACAGCGGCCAGCTTTCAAAGCTGGGTCCGCCCACGTTCGGCATGAACCGTGATAGAACGGAAGCCGCGCCGACCAGCCGGGGAGCAAGTCTTCGGAAATGCTCCCGGAACCACCAACGCCCGTCGAGCACCTTCTACCTTCCAACATAGCCATTAGCCATCCACCAACCAAGTTGGCATTTAAGAATTGTATATGCCACCTTCCATCCTACTTTAGGTTGGTTGTGGAATTATTTATAACCTAACCTAACCTAACTGAATTATTATAGTTCGAAAGAAAGACAGAAGAAGTAGGGATCCGCAAAAAGTACCCATACCTGAGTAGTCGATCGATACTTTCATTTCGATACTATACATAGTTCATCTAATCTAAGAAGAGCATTTTGACGTTTTGCATTTTTTAATAAACAATAACCTTGGTCAAACTTATACACATGATTGCAAAAAATAAAACGGAAATTTTAAAAAACTTTTAAGTTATTTACATCATTAACATTGCGGGTGACTTTTTTGTACAATAATCTAATGTTGAAACTCATAAAAGTAATTTAAAATAAAAATAACATGGTAAATAGTAATTGTTATTGACGATCTTACAATGTCACGTTCTATACAATAGTGCTTGACAAATTCCAATTCACGAATATCCAAATAATCGGTAAAAATATTAGAATAATATAATTAATCGAATAGATATTTTGACAGAGATGTACATTTCGACAATTTGATTGATGAGGAAATAATTATTAATGTTCGCGACGATGATAATTCAAGTCATAATAGTGATTCTTAATAAATAGCTATTTTCAAATCCAATTTTTGATTTTACTTAATCTAATCCTACTAAATATGATAAATAGATTCTATGCTGAAATAATTAAATTTGTTTAGTATTAATTTAGCACTTAAATTATTCAACACCTTATTGAAAAATAAAAAATAAACCGATTATTAATTAAAATGAATCAATTACGATTTCTCAGTAAATTTGGATATTTTCGATAGCGATTATTTGGTTCACATACCTAGACAACTTACTCCGACAGCTGTCAAAGTGCACTCGATACTTTTAACAAAATTTAAGTCACATCATTAGATTTGGGTCGTAGGGATTACCCTGGGGGGGCACAGTTAAAACATTACTTATCTTTATTGATCGCCGCGCCGCCTACTAATTGTTTGTACAAACATAGCTGCCATTTTGTCCTGATTGTCAAAAGTTTGACAACTGAGAATTGTTATTTTTTGTTCCTAGCGTATGTACTTATTGTCAATAGTCTATTTTCGGTTATTGATGTTCTTTCCAAAAATTATCTCAATTTTCATTCTTAAGTTTATACTATTGCTGTTTAGTTAACGGCTGATATGATTTTTTTTATATTTCAGGGTAGGTTTCATAGTAAAAACAAATCCTATATAATTACATACACACATGTAGATACGTAGGTGTAGGTATATGTATATTACTTCAACTTTAGTTCATCGCCTAAGCTCCAGATAGCAGCACTTTCCATACATGCATATTTTACCATCGAGTTGCCACTCTTTTTCAGTTAATGTAATTTTACTCTTTGGGATTACCCTTCTATAGACAATAGCTTATTTTTAGAGCGTGTGCTGCCAGTTTCTCGTGATTGGTGTCTATTTAGTAGATTTATTTTTATCAATTAAGTAAGTAATTATTTAATACAGTTTAATCTTGATGTACTTTTTACTGTTGCTCTAATTTATTTCTGTACCGACAATTTAATACGTCGAAATTTAAATTTAGTTAGTTTGATACCATTATTGTTTCATTGGTGATAAGTTTCAAATTCTAAGTTCCAAAATTTCTCAGATAATATTTGATATTATGGATATTACTCAATCGGAAGTTTTAAAAAATAAGTTGAAAAGTACTCTATACCTTTTATTTATTTATTTTTTGTTTTTCTTCTTGCGGTGGACTATGGATATGGTCGCGCCTCACCAAATCGGTTCGGGGTGACAGAAGAGGCGGCACGCAACCCCATAGACGCACCCTGCAAACACCTCTCTTTGCCGTGCGAGCGGGCCACCGGTACCCGATCTTTGTGTTCTATGACCAAAGTACTCGAGATACTTTTTTTTTTTTTTTCCGCAGGGTGGACCAGGTGGACGGAGCGTGGTGATCATGCCTCCCCCTAAAGTGCCGGCGTCTCGCAGAGGGCGAGGAGCCGCGACGACGGGCAGGACGACCCACTCCCCGGCCGGCGGAATGCATGGAGGGGCAGAGGCTGGTAGGCGGGCCGACAACGAGGCGGCTGCCGCGAGGGTGCTGGGGGTGTTGTCCGGCATCCCCCCCACCGAAGTGGCGGCCGTTGGTACCCGCACGAGTGCCCCAGCCGCGAACATGGAGGCCCTGCAGGCCGAAAACGCCCGCCTTGGTGGCGAGGTGTCAGGCCTGCGGGCCCAGAACCGCCGTTTGGAGTCAGAGTTGGCCGCGGTACGGAGGACCAACCGCCTCCTTACCAAGGACGTGGCCGACCTAAAGGCCCAAATTTCACAATTCATATTCGAAAACATACTATATGTAAAAAAAAATATTAATGAATTTGATAAATATAGTGATATACACCGTGTGAACACTAGAAATAAGGATAATCTAGTTATCTATCATACTCGCCTACAAAAAATTAGTAGGTCTTTCATGGGGCAATGTATACGCTTTTACAATAAACTGCCTAAAGATATCCGAGATATGCCAATGAATAAGTTCAAAAAGGCTATCAAAAACAGACTGTGCAGAAAAGGATATTACAGCATTTCGGATTATCTAAATGATAATACGGAATGGTTATGAGCAGCTCCTCTCTCAGCAATTGCCCTTTTAATGTTTATCACTTACTCTTGTATTATTTGTATTATCTTAATTGTACAGTGTAGCGTGTTTTGCCTAACGAGTTATGTATTTAATTATCCAAGCTATCTGTTTCAAATTTATAGATTATGGTGTGGTCATGCTCACTGAAAAGGTCTCTGCTTGCGGTAGCTACGTGGAGCGGTTCTCTCCCTTCCCTCCAATGTGGTTGAGGGGCGTCCGGCTCGTACTTATGGAATGGATGGAGCGGCGGCACGGGGTCCTCACCTTCCGACTGGAGCAGGTGTTGACGGGGCACGGGTGCTTCGGGAAATACCTGCACACGGTCGTGTACAGGGAATGGACTCCGGGCTGCCATCATTGCAGTAGTGACGAGGACACGGCGCAACATACGCTCGAGGAATGTTGGGGCTGGGACGGGCAGCGCCGCGACCTCGTCGCTATTATCGGTGCCGACCTGACGCTGCCGGCTATCGCGAGGGCGATGGCCGGGGCGGCGCAGGCGCGAATACCTGTGCCTGATGCCGCCCTAACCGAGGCTTCGGGTGATCGGACCGAGGAATTGTCCGGTCACCCGACGCGAGGCCACCGCGTGAGGACGACACCTCGACCGGCGAAAGCTGTCGGGGCGTCGACAGGAGAGGAGCCCGAGAGGGCATACCGCCGAGCGGGCCACCGAAGACAAAGATCGGGTAACGGTGGCCCGCTCGCGGTTTACCCTGCCGGAGGCGGAGACAGCCTGGAGGGTGGCTCACGCGGTGGCCTCACGTCGGGTGTCCGGACAATTCCCCGGTCTGATCACCCGAAGCCTCGGTTAGGGCGGCATCAGGCGAAGATATTCACGCCTGCGCCGCCCCGGCCGCTGATGGTGGCCCGGGTCGCGGGAATTTTCCCGAATTCGTTCCGCCACCTCCTTCTGCGAGATGACAGCCTCGCAGAAGGCGGCGACCGCGTCCCAGTTCCTGACGCTGTCGACCATCGCTTTCGCGACAGCCGGCAGCGTCAGGTCGGCACCGATAACAGCGACGAGGTCACGGCGCTGCCCGTCCCAGCTCGGACATACCTCGAGCGTATGTTGCGCCGTGTCCTCGTCACTACTGCAATGGTGGCAGGACGGAGTCCACTCCCTATACGCGACCGTATGCAGGTACAAGCCGAAGCAACCTTGCCCCGACAATACCTGCACCAGCCGAAAGGAGAGGACTCCATGCCGCCGCTCCATCCACTCCATCAGTACGGGCCGGAGAGCCTCAACGGTAACAACACCATGTTTAGACCTCTCCAGCCGCGTAACCCAACGGGCGATGACGTCTCGGCGGGCGTCCTCGCGCCAGGTGGCTATTTCGTTTGACGATGGGGAGCCACCCTCGTCGCGCACTGAGGTTACCCGCCGGTAGAGGTCGGAGAGCATCTCCGCCTCTAGGTCCCAGGGGGGTGTCCCGGCCAATAGGCATGCCGCCTCTGACGACACCGTGCGGTACCCGCGAATGGCTCTGAACGCCATGGCTCTCTGTGGCCTCCACAGAACAGCCCTGAGCTGGGCGTTCAGAGCCCTCGCTCACATGGGTGTGCCGTACATGGCCATTGAGCGGATCACCTCCCGCATACAGCCGTCGGCCCTCAAAACTGTGTCCGCCCACGTTCGGCATGAGCCGCGATAGGGCGGACGCTGCGCCGACCAGCCAGGGTGCAATCCTGCGGAAATGCTCCCGGAACCACCGACGCCCGTCGAGCACCAGACCCAAATACTTCATATGGGCCTGGATACTGATGTGGATGGAGTTGCCCGCGGCAGTAAGCAATTCGGCTTCACTCGCGGTAAATCAACTATCGACGCAGCCATTGCGGTGAGAAAAGTTATTAATACATCCGCTTTTAAATACGTGCTAGGCGTTTGCCTGGATATCTCAGGTGCCTTCGACAACGCCTGGTGGCCAATGCTACTTCTTAAATTAAAGACTCGTGGGTGCTATAGGAACATCTACCTAATTATACAGTCATACTTTTCACAAAGCTCGACTAAACTGAAACTTGGTCACCATGCTGTGTCGAAGCCACTGACGATGGGCTGCCCCCAAGGTTCGGTGCTAAGTCCATATCTATGGAATTTAGGTTTTGACGATTTCCTCGAATTACCTCTGCCGAAACACTGTCAATTGATCGGCTATGCCGACGACGGTCTTCTACTCGTAGAATCCAACACTAGAGACGGTTTAGAGAAATTAGCAGAAATTTGTCTCAATAATATATTCGAATGGGGCACACGAAATCGGCTTACATTTGCCCCACAAAAAACGTACCACCTTTTATTAAAAGGAAATTTACAATCGTTGCCGCGTATAAAATTCAATAATATGACAGTCAAAAAGAAAGATTCAGTTTGCTATCTTGGTCTACTCTTAGAAAAAAATTTTTCATTTGTCGAGCATATTAAAACTGTAGGTGAAAAAGCGAAACGAAATTTCTATGCGCTTACTAGAATATCAACGTCTACCTGGGGCCTTCGTTTTAATACACTGAAAACTATATATATGGCCACATATTTGAGGTGTATTTGTTACGCTGCACCCGTTTGGGCTGACAGGGCTACCATAGGGGCAGCTCGCCTTAAATTATTACAAAGCCAACGATTGGCCTTAATATTCTTGTGTAAAGCCTACAGGACGGTCAGTACCGAGGCTTTGCCGGTACTCGCGGGTGTACTTCCGGTTGACTTGGAGATTCAGAGACGGGCATCAATGTATTACACGACAAGGGAAAATATGAACACAGATTTCCTTCTACGCGCGACCGTAATAAAATCGCTCGATTGTTTGCACCGCAGTCCGTTGTCTATGAAAAACTTTTAATTGAATGGCAAGAAAGATGGGATTCATCATCGAAGGGCCGTCACCTCTATCTATTTTTCCCATGCGTCCGCGAGCGCCTAGAGAGAGTGTGGCTGGAGGTTGACCATTTTGTAGCTCAATTTCTAACTGGACATGGCAACTTTAAAAGTAAATTATTTTCTTTTAAACTCGTACCTTCACCACTATGTCAATGTTCTACAAATAACCGCGAGTATGAACAATCAGCACATCACATTCTCTGGGAGTGCGATCTCTGGCGTAACGAGCGCGACCTTATGTTAGACAGTTTGCAAGTAACATCTGGAGTAGTATACTACACGGATCTTGTAGCAACTCGAGAAAATTTCCGTGCGTTTAGGCGTTTCTGCCATACCTACTACTGCAACCAATCTTAAGGCTCACATATAGGCCCCGTTAAGTTATCCCGTATCCGTGGTGCCGTACTGCTGCGCTTATCGTAGCTGTACAACCCTTTACTTATTGGCTGACTAGTCAATATTGCTTTCTGTCTCCCGCTTTGCCTGGGAGGGAAGTGGAATCACTCTTTTCCAACTCCTCCTCTTTAACTTTTCTAATTAAATTTGTTGCGGGTTCCAAGACAATTAAAATCATTTCCCGGGACTGCCTGAGGGTCAAACCTCGGTGTCATTTATAGTGACCATTGTATATCCTGGCTTACAGGAGTTACAATGGTGGGAATGTGTGGTGGGATTAGTCCCAATAAAAAAAAAAAAGCCGCGGGCCGGTCCGTCCGGGGTAGTACCACACTGAGCAGAAGATCGACGTCTCAGCAGTAGCAATGTGCTGTTGAGTTTCGTTCTGTGAGCTAGAGACTGCACATATGACGTATTGGTTAAGATACCGACCTTCCATGCCAGTGCCGTGGGTTCGATTCCTACATAGGCAATACTTTAGCCGATCCAAAAAGTATTGTTCTAAGTTTGGGTGTAATTTGTTTACTTTAATTGCATGTTCGTAAAGTCCCCCGCAATAAATGGATTATATCTTTAGTGCAGTCTTGAAAAAAAAACGTGAGGCAGCAGCCTAACTTCTTGGGTGGGTTTTGGTCGATAGTCACAGACCTAGCTGTGCCTTTGGTATTGCAAAGGTCTCTGAGTGGCTAAAATACTTACCATTAGGTGTGTTGCTTGCCCGCCCTGACGGCGAAAGCTGTCGGAGTGTCGACTCGTGAGGAACCCGCGAGGGTAAACTGTGGGTAGGCTACCACAGACAAAGACCGGGTAGTGGTGGCCCGCTCGCACGGCGAAGAGAGGTGCTTGCAGTGTGGATTTATGGTTGCGCGCTGCCTCCTCCGTCGCCCCGGGCCGATTTCCGGCGCAACCATCTCCATAGTCGATCGCAAAAAAGGTGTGTTGCTTGCTCGTTTGCCACCATAAGCTATAAATTTTTTTTTCCATCATTATACACACAAATACACATTTCCATATCAGTTTCTTTACTAATAGAGATGGAATAAGAATACAATTCACCACTCTCTATCTTATCTGTGGGTGATTGTAAGAGAGAATTCTCTGGCACTCAGTTCTCTCTGCCTACCCTGCAAGGGATATGGCGTGATGATATGTATGTATGTATGTATGTATGATTGTAAAAGGCGACTAAAGGATATAAAACGCAAATAACATCTATGCAAGAGAAGGAAAACTCTAAACAAAACCCTATACCAACACGTCTGACCAGCGTGGTATAGTAGGTCAGTTTTCCTCCTAATACGAAGGAGGCTTGAGCCCAACAGTGGGACATGTATAGACTGATATGATAAGATAATTTTTGTTTTAAATATAAATTATACCAGATATTGATGATATAAGCGCCATTTCATTTAAAATACATACATATATACATACATATCATCACGCCATATCCCTTGCAGGGTAGGCAGAGAGAACAGAGTGTCAGAGAACTCTATCCTTGCATACTTCACTCGCTTCCTCAACATACATAATTCTCTTTATACACGCTCACCGGTTTCGGAGACTCTTGACTCCACCTTCCTTCAATACATGATCAATCTGGTCTAGGTGAGTCTCGGTCTCCCCCGGTACCTACATCCTTCCACTTTCGCATTGTATATCTTCTTAACCAGATGTTTCGTTCGACGTTTTGGCAATAGTTTTATGAATAGCCGCCTACCTAACGTTAAACTTTATTAAGAATGTAATTATTGACCAATCAACAACAGATATAGTTGGTCTAGATTAATATAAAGCTATTAGTTATCTTTTACAACATCCATGAGTATTTTGGTAGTATTCGGTAGCCGCCATCACGCAACCACTCTTCTTTTTATTGTATTGGCAATCAGCTACTTATACGAGCCATTGTTGCTGGTGTGGAGTTATAATTTCCTTCACGTATTTAGTCTCTTTTCCGTGTGGTGACGGAGTAAGAATACTACTCACCACCCTATATCTTACCCATGGGTGATCGTACGAGATGACTAAGGGCTATAAAACGCATATAACATCTATGCGAGAGAAGCAAAACTCGAAACAAAACCCTATACCAACACGTCTGACCAGCGCGGTATAGTAGGTTAATTTCCCTCCCATTATGGAGGAGACCCGAGCCCAACAGTGAGATATTTATGGGCTGTGATGATGATGATAATGATATATAAATAACATTATGAGTATTTAAAATAAAACAAACTTAAATTCATTTGCAAATATAATCTATAATTTCAATTTCTACTTTCTACCAATCACAAAGTTTTTTTTACTAAATCTAAATCAATTCAACCGTTGTCAGCCATTTTGTTTTGTTAATATCATTTTTATAAGAAAAAGAAATAGATACATTCACTCACAAAAATTCAGTCACTACGCTTATTATATTGTCAGATAATTATAAATATAAATGCTTTTTTAATAAAATCTAACCTATGGAGTTTATATACCGGGTGTAACAGAGAATGGAGCAGCTGATCAGAAGGGTGGTAGGTAATAATGGTAGGAACACATAACAAAAATTTGAAGGGAAAATGTCGATTCGTTAATGAATTAGAAGCATTTAAAATTTTCAATTTTGTCATCGATTTTTCTTTGAAACTGAATGAAATGTATCAAGTAAATGATAAATAATCTGTTACATACTCATACTTTCTTAAATATTCATTGGAACCTAATTAAATCAATGATTATGTTTGCTACAGTATGACAAACGTCGCCTTTACAAACAGCTGACGAGTCAATGACGTTGAAATTTTCCCTTCAAATTTTTGTTATGGGTTCCTACCATCATTACCTACCACCCTTCTTCCTTCTGACCAGCTGCTCCATTCTCTGATACACTCTGTATATCTAAAACAGTAAAATTTTGAATATGTATTTAATTATATATTATAAATATTTTTCTTTGGAAATCCGCCATAGTTATTAATAATTATTACAACAAATAACAATTCTTTTTCAATGAAATTTCTAGAATTTTTTTCCTACTATTTTTTTTTTACTCAATCTATAAGAGTTTTATAGTTTTTCCCCTTTTTTTATTTCATTCTATAACTACTACTAATGTTATAATTTCATTCACACTTCATACATACATCAAAAAAAATAATTATTATAACCGAAGAAATGCTACAATTATTTAATTTTTCTTATTATCAAAAAGCCACTACTCGCCAACAGATAGCGCTACACACTATTTTTTTTAATAACACAAAAATTTAAAAACACATTTCTTCGATCAAAATATAGTTAAAACAGCCGATTTTGACGAGACCTAATTAAAAAATAAAGGAAATTTAGATGTTCTAAAATGATAAAATTTTATCTAAAACTAATTTAACAAGATTATCTCTACTTTATTGTCAATTTTTCTTTTCATTATTCCTTTTAAGCCATTCGAGCTGAGCGCGCGAAAAATATAAACACAGGATAATCTTTACCGAGAGAATAGGTTAGCGTTTTACATTCATTTCCATAGACAATATATGTTCATTCTCAACAGTGTCTAAGATTTTTTTTTTCAAAAAGACTGAATTTCAACATTCTCAACAAAAATAAATTACAAATATGTATTATTATTTACTCCAAGAAATAAATTATTTATTTTGAGCTTATCTATCTCAGCTATAATGTGTTTTGGTGTAATTTTGACAGTTTATTTTCACTCTTAGACCAATTATTAAGATATCAGAGCTTTAGTAAATTCTTCTATCAGAGCTTTAATAAATTTTTGACATTGACAAATAACTAAGAATAATTTTATGCCTATTGTTTTAAATAGATTTTAAAAACATTAAATGGCAGTATATTTTTAAATTGTTAACTCATATATATATTTATATATATATATATATATATATATATATATATATATATATATATATATATATATATATATATATATATATATATATATATATATATAAAGTTTTGCTAGGAATAATAACAATTATATAAAGTATATATTAGATGTATATTTATAACTATACGTAAAGAAATAGATTAAGTTTATAAGTCCTAACGAGTGTATTTCAATTGAAATGTAATATGACAAAACTATTTCAATTATAGCTCAAATTTCATCACCCTCATTCATTATATCACTGTCCGCTGTCGGATTTAGGCTTCTCCCGTAAATGACAGTGCCGTAAGTTCTCGTAGTGTGGTTTTATACGTTTTTCAGGAGAAAGCTGTTGCCCAACTATGTAATGAGACTTGTAGATTAAATGACGCTCACGGGCAAGCAACTTGTGGCAATTGTTTTATTATTCCGTGACTACACAGAAAACATAGCTGAATAGTCAGTTAATAAATTAGAATTTAATTTAGAGGTACTTATTTTACCTATACTCAGTTAATATTATGGAAAATATTTAAAAAATATAATATATTAATATGATAAATATAGTACTAATTGATTATTTTCAAAAAAAAAGTTGTTGAGTAGTTAAAAAATTCAAAAAATATTTCTATAAACTATCTGAGTAATAGATTTGACTAAATATATATCTGTTATGTATTAGTATATTTTTAATTATTAAATAGGTATATATGCTTTCATTTACTTTACTAACTCTATATTTTAATGGCAAAGGAATATGTTATAATATATACAAAATATAGGGAGTTTTGGCGAGCGTTTTAAATTTAAATTCAATTTAAAAAATATTCTAATTAATTTGCGTTTATATACTACATATATGAGATATTTATGGTTATTTTTATGTAATAATACTTCAGAGAAACTATTCAAAGGTAAATTATTTATAATTTAACCATTCTTTAAGCGTATTTTATACCAAAACTCCAATAGCAAATCATAAGTTTTTAGTAAGTTTTAGTAACCACATTGGCTATCACTCCAAATAAGAAAAAAAATACTTTGAAACGCTAATTCATATGACAATAATGCCTTATACTAGTACCTGATAGCTAAAATACCTATGTCTGATTAAAAAAAAATAATAGTTAAAAATCAAACTGTCAAAATGACATTTCTAATTTAAAAAAAAGAATAGAAATGTCTACACCAAATATACACGCTAGCTGTGTTATAATTTATTTTAAATTTCAATGTTTTCTGGGCACCAAATATAAGTTATAAGTATCCTTCGGCAAAGCAACGCACGCTGGCTTCTGTCTCAAATCTTCCGTATGTTCGGCAGCAATTTCAAATTCTTGCATTATACTCGCAAACATAACAAAACTCATGGTTGTTACTAAAGTCTGGCCAATGCATGTCCTTTTGCCGATACTGAATGGAAGAAAATGTGGTATATTTTTCATAACACTCCACACTTCCTTTTCAGATTCTTTCTGAGCTTTTGACGGTTTTTCAGAATCTGATTCCATACCTGAATCACAGAAAGAATTTCTACGTACATGAACTTTGCTCTTCTCTAAAAATCTCATTGGATCAAATTTTTCCGGTTCTTTCCAATATTCATCTGACATATTGAGTTCATAGTTATTGATAAAAACAACCGTGCCTTTTTCCACTCCAAATCCTGCTACTTCTGCATTTTCTGTTGCCACATGTGGTACTATAGGTGAAGACGCATACCGAAGACATTCCAAAACAGTAGCTTCTGTGTACGGTAAGCTATTTCTATCCAAAAGGGTTACAGGTCTTTTTCCTTTAGTTAAAGAGTCTAATTCTGCTCTTACATGTTTCCCAACTTCTGGATCTCTTGCTACAGCTGTGAGGCACAACATAACTAAATTACCAACAGAAGAATGGCCTCCCAAGAAGTCTTCCAGCATAAATATAATTGTGTTCCTATCAACAGTTGGGTCTTCTTGTAAAACGCGTAGTAATCCATCCAAAAAGTCCTTTTCCGGACCATCAGTGTCGAAATTCATTTCTCTTTGTTCAATTATTCTTGATAAAATGAATGATCTTATATCTTGCGACCAACCCGAGAGTTTGTCTAAATGTTTTTTATAGAACGGGGATAACCATGGCAAAAAATCTACAGCGTAACCTTGATTGATTTCCCAAAAGATTTCGTCGAAATGCTCGACGATTTTTCTAAATTCTTTGTCGTTTTCCGTGTCGAATCTAACATTGCACATGTAATGGCTGAACATGTTCATGGCTGTGGTCATAAGGATTGGCTTTAGATTAATTGCTGTGTCGGTATTTCTAGTGATGCTTTTCAGCGTTTGTACTAGTTCTACGGATTCAAATGTAGCGACGTCTCCTATTCTCGCATAACTATCTGTGTATTGCTTAGGTCCACAGTGCCGTCTGGCCAAGTTTCTTCTTTTCAATTGTAAGTTAGACCAGTCACAAAGCGCCAATGCTGCAACAAAAAAAAACAATTATTAATAACGCCATCTGTTGTTGAATAGATCTAAAATTATTAAACATATTTCTAAATTGCATTTTTATTTTATTTAAGGTTTAATATAATTATTTTTATGATTTAACCCAATTATTTTTAGATTATTGCCAAGTAGGGGCGACGTCAAACAGACGATTGGTCATCAAATTGGCATAAAAACAGGATAAGGATGATTTAGAAAAAAGCAGTCATGAAAATAATGAATATTATAAATTAAAATAGAACAACAAGTACGTATTTCAGGTAATTTCACGACGCTCACACTGTTTACTTCGCTGGATAGCAAGCCACCACGCGCATGTGCTTGGGATCTACCGATTCACTCTCTTTCTCTCCTACTTTCTACCTTTGCGTATCTTTCTTTCTCTCTATCTCTTTTTTTCTAACATTGGACGCTACTCATTGTTAACGCTCGCGCTGGCCTGTAACAGGTATACTACGAGTCTGAAGTCTCGTAAATGCTTTTAATTGTTTTAGAAACCGCAAGAAATTTAATTATAAAGGTATATCATCTCAGCTCATATATTTCCCACTGTTGGGCTCGAGCCTCCTCCCTAATGGGAGAGAAATTGACTTACTATACCACGCTGGTCAGACGTGTTGGTATATGGTTTTATTTCGAGCTTTCCTTCTCTCGCATAGATGTTATATGCGTTTTATATCCCTTAGTCGTTTCGTACGATCACCCACGGGTAAGACGGGGTGGTGCATTGTATTCTTACTCCATCATCACACGGAAAGTTAGTCATGGTCCTTCAGTAAGTCAAATCGTCACCATCAACAGTGCTATGGCTACAAAGTTCTGAGAATTTTATTAGAAAACGAAAACGTTGAAAAGCACTTTCAAATCATATTCACTATATCTTAGCAATCTTTTTCCATCGCATTACATAAAATGATAATAAAATTATTTAATATAATACGTTAAAACATTAAGATATTGAATATAATACAAAACCATCATATGACGTCTTTAAATTCCCGCCAAAAGTCCATGCTGTTTGCTCGTTTGCTAGCATAAGCAATAAAAAATGTAACCAGGTGCCATTCTGCCCTACATTTATGTTTTCAAGTTGAAAACATTATTAATACCTATCTACGTAGATATAATAAAATAATAAACCCGAATAACAAAAGCAATGATTCAACATAAATAAATAACAAACGAAGCATTTTCTTCAAAAGTATGTCATATTTTTTTTTATTATAAATCGATGCAACAGATATCAAATTACGAACGAGGAAATTAGACATAAACAATCGTACAAGCGTAGAATTACATTTTTTTGGCACCAATAATTATTTCATACAGCCTACTTTATATAAATTGTAATTGATGATTACGCATTTTTATTTTAAAACTATATGTGTAAATATTTGTATAAAAATTTAGCTGTGTGGCTACGAATACTACCAACTCTTACTTTGTTCGTAGATGTCGTAAAAGACGACTAAGAGCCTTATAACGACCTGGGCCAACTCAATCTGATGTCGTTTGGTCAACAATTACATTCCCAAGGCGGCCGGTCATAAAACTATTAATAACTTTTACAATATATATTATGAAAGAAGAGTACATATTGTATCGACCCCAAGTAATTGGGATAAGAGTAGGAGAATGATGATGATTATGATCTCAGTTCATATATGTCCCCACTACTGGAAAAAGTTAAAAATTAGAGAGAAATTGACCGATTATACCACGCCAAGACCAATTTTGGTAAATTTTATTTTATTTAAATTTGGTGGACCAATTTTACTGCGTGGTTACAGCTTAACAGTACAATACATCACATCCTTTCTTATAAGTTGGTGTCGTAAAAGACGAGTAAGGGATATCATACGTATATAACATCTATGCAAGGAAAGAAGACCTCGTAATAAAAACCTATATTAACCCATAATCGATAAGAATAATATGGTATATTAAGTCAATTTCCCTTCCATTATGAAGGTGTGTCGAGCTCAGCAGAGTGATGTTAATAGGCTCAGATGATGAATAGTTTCATTGAAAAATACTGTTTACTCTCTCGCTTATAAGAATTCTATGTTTAACAAAAAGGAACTGATAGTTTTGTACTATATAATAACAAAAATAAACAAAACAAATCGTCTTTAAAATCAACAGTCAACTAAATAAATATTATAGAGGATATCTCAAAAACTGTTCGCCAAATCTTGTTCAAATTAAAAAAAAAAAAAAATAAAGATAATGTTCAAATTTAAATGAGACTAAAGGGCGTATCATCATATTAATAAACAACCTTTCCGACATTATCATATTCATCATCATCATCACAGCCCATATACGTCCCACTGTTGAGTTCGGGCCTCCTCCGTAATGGGAGGGAAATTAACCTACTATACCGTGCTGGTCAGACGTATATGGTGTTGTTTGGAGTTTTCCTTGCCTTGTATAGATGTTATATGCGTTTTATATCCCTTAGTAGTCTCTTACGATCACCTACGGGTAAGATAGAGGGTAGTGAATTGTATTCTTACTCTGTCACCACACGGATAAGGGCGTATAACATCTTTCAAATAAAAAAAAGAATTATCAAAATCGTTTCATATAGAAAAAAAAGTTATGAGGTAATAAATATAAAATAATAGTGATAGGACTACGCTGTTGACAGTTCTCTGTCTACAGCCGCGGGCCGGTCCGTCCGGGGTAGTACCACACTGAGCAGAAGATCGACGTCTGAGCAATGGCAATGTGCTATTGTGCTTCGTTCTGTGAGCGAGAGAGCCGGCTGCCCAATTTTCGGAGGTTTTCATTGATAAACAGCGGTTTAGCTATACCCTTGGTATTGCAAAGGTCCATGGGCGGCAGTGACACTTACCATCAGGTGTGCTGCTTGCTCGTTTGCCACCACAAGCAATAAAAAAAAAGTAAATACAGATGAATTGAGTCTTTTTTAAAGTCGTTTAAAATTGAATTTTTATCAGCTGACAGATGCTAAATAAATAGATTTTAATGTCACCCAACTCCTATTCAGATATCAAGCAATGTGAGCGTTTTTAATTAAACTATTTTGTAATTAGAGTAGGACGACCCAAGGACGCGTGAATAAGGCATAAGTTGTAGCGATTGTAGAAAACAGCGTTTAACCCACATTTTTGTTAAAGAATATTGTTATCGTCGGTTAGTTTTGAAGCGTTGTCTGATTTTGGCTACAGAATAATAAGCAAGTAGGTAAATAAAATGAGATTTATACTATTTTTTGTGTTTAGAAGGGCAGTCCTTTTAAATGTCTAGTTATTAAGCTTGGCTTGAGCTGAAAATCAACAGTTGGGGTGTTCCTGCATTCCCAGCTACAAGTCAGCCCAATACCATTTTGTTTTTATATTTAGTTTTTTTTTATTACTAAAAAGTATATTTTTTTTTGTAAAAACAATTAAAGATCTTTTCTTTCTTTCTTCTTGTATTTAAAACTTCTTTAAAATAAAGAGGTTTCGTTTGAGAAATCAATAATACGAATTTAGTATTTAATTTTATAGATATAACTCGTAAGTTTTAAATATGATGATGATGTCCCCTTTTATTTATTCCTAAATACTAGCGATTTTTAAAAAAGAAACCTGCTGTGGTCGTATCTCTTTCTTTTGAACTATTGCTACTGTTGAAGTGACCACTATTTCTTTTATATCTTTTATAATTGTGTATTTTTTTCGTTTCTATTAAATATAAATTTGTTCTTGTTCATCATCATCGTCATCTCAGCTCATATAGATCCCACTGTTGGGCTCAAGCCTCCTCCATAATAGAAGCAAAATTGACCTACTATACCACGCTGGTCAGACGTGTTGGTATAGGGTTTTGTTTCAAGTTTTTATTCTCTTGCATAGATGTTATATGCGTTTTATATATTTTAGTCATCTCTTACGATCATCCACGTGTAAGATAGGGGGTGATGAATTGTATTCTTATACCGTTACCACACGGAAAATAATGTTTTTGTTCATTATATGCTAACTATCATTAGCATGTCTTCTGCGTAATAAGTAATAAACGTATTTTCTTTCATCCCTTTTTCAAAAATAAAAAGTATATAAAAGTTCATTACTTGAACCACAAACGTTTTAAATGACAGCAAATGGGCCTTAGAAATTTGATGAAGGCTTTCAAATGAGCTATAGAGCAAATGATATGGCATATGAATTCCCGTATACTAACGGAATAAGAATCCAATCCTCATCATCATCATCATCATAGCTTATATAACCCCACTGCTGGGTTCGAGTCACCTCCAAAAAAAAAAAAACATTTTTTTACGGATTCTATAGCGTTTATATTTAGTTTATAATTCCCAACGTTTTGAATACTTTATAGCTTTAATAGCTTATAGCTTTCCAGAGTCCATCTGTGAGCATGAACGCTGTAAAAATGTCAGTGTAGGTGTAGAATCCGTAAAATAATTTTATTTCAAATGGAGGATGAAAATTGACTTACTATACCACGCTAGTGAAACGTATTGGTTTTGTTTCGAATTTACATTCTCTTGCATAGATTTTGTATGCATTTTGTATCACTTAGCCGTCTTTTACGATACCCATGACTTAAAAAGAACAAAAAGTGTATTAATATTGGACGTACGTTGCCAAAAAAAAACTGACTAAGTGCTCAATCAATCTGTAATAACTCAACTTTAAAATTAAAATACATTAAGATGGTATTGTGGTCTAAGAATCGACATCTCATGGTAAATATCATAAATTATTTTATTTCCATGCAGGAAAATACTATAGTGGGGTACTAAATTGCTAAGTCTGAATTGTAATATTTTTTCGTTAAATATATATTTGCAAAATCCCTAGCATATGTAATGATTATTTCCTTAGTTCCGGATGTAGTTCTTTAAAAAAAAAAAGAAAAAAATAAACTGTAGAACGATTATTTCGACTTTTGGCGGGAATCTAAAACGTCATGTGGTGCTCTTGTATTATATTCGATATCTTAGTGTTTTAACGTGTTATATTAGATAATTTTTATGGTATTTTATGTAATATGATGTGACAGAACAGCTGGGATGTAGTGAATATCATATAAAAGTGCTTTACAACGTTTTCGTTTTCCATCAAAATTCCTACAACATACCATTAACAGTGTCACCATAGCAGTGTTGATGGCGACAATTCGACTGACTGACAGACAATGACTAACCTGAAGAGATTAAGAACGTGAAGATAATTATAACTCGACACTGGCAAAAATGGCTCGTATAAGTAGCTGATTGCCAATACATAAAAAGAAGAAAGAAAGAACGATTATTTCCTTAGTTCCGGATGTAGTTCTTTAAAAAAAAAAGAAAAAATAAACTGTAGAACGATTATTTCCTTAGTTCCGGATATAGTTCTTAAAAAAGTAAAATAAAAAAAGTGTGTGTGTACTTATGTACACGCGTTAGAAATTATACTTCTTTGGCGTAACAAGATAAAAAATCTTTTCAAAAATTTTTATGTTTCGCCTTATTCTACGTTTGTAGAAAAAACGACACTAACAATAGGAAAAAGGTATTTAATACATTGAAAGTTTTATTATAACGCATTATCTAGTTAAAAAACTAAAATGTTGACTATAGCTAACTTCAGGGTGTCGGATTTTCGTGACGGTGTGCGTGCGCATCGTAAAAATTTACTCTCCACATTTTTCCCTATCGCGCCAAAAGAAGTATAACTTTAAAATATATTTTGGCAGGCATGATAGCTGAAGCTATATTCAATAAGATATTATTTTGACCGTCGGTAATACAACACTTAGGTTTTGCACTTTATTAGCGTTGAAGTTGGTAGATTTTCAAATTTTTTGACAAACAATTCTATTGGAATGTAGCTTTCATATTTATTTAAAGGCTTCAACGCGAGCGAAGCCGCTGGTAAATGCGTTAGATATATTCCTTAGTAGTTTTTTTTATGGATAAGTCCTATAAACTCGTAGTACATTATTTTATTCTATCAATAAGCGATTCTGTGTGGTGATGGAGTAAGAATACAATTCACCACCCCGTATCTTTCCCATGGGTGATCGTATGAGACGACTAAGGGATATAAAACGCATATAACGCCTATGTAAAAGAAGGAAAACTCGAGACAAAACCCTATATCAACACGTCTGACCAGCGTGATAGGTTAATTTCCCTCTTATTGTGGAGGGGGCTCGAACCCAACAGTGGGACATATATGAGCTGAGATGATGAAGCGTATATGTGTATAGGCTATAAAGATATTCGTTTTTATACCTTTGGTATAAAAATTTGATTTGGTTTAAAAAAATAAGAGATCATTAAGAAAATTGCATTATTATATAATACATTTTTTTTAATTATCTCTATTTTTTTTAAGGTAACTATAGCCTATGTTACTTCTCGATATATTAGCTTTTTATTGGTAAAAAAAAAATGTTTAAGATCGGTTCAGTAGCTTCAGAGCCTATTCATTACAAACAAACATACAAACAAAAAAACTTGTCATCTTTATGATTCTACTATAGATAATTTTGTACGAGTTTTTTTTTGTACTCGTACAATCAATCTGACAGAACTCCTAAACCGCTGGATCGATTTTGGTGAATTTTTAAATGGATTTAAGAATAGTTTTTTATTTAACAAAAAGACTCGGTTGATGGCGCTGTAATTAAGTATTTATTTTTTCTTTAGATTTAAACAGAATCTATTAGTTCAGCTATTTTTATATAAAATTGGCTACAAATTTAAATAAAATATATTTTATGTTTCAATTTACAATTTTCTCATAATTTATTTGATCATTATTTAGTTTTCGTACATGTAATGGGAGTAACTCACAGGCTCTTAAATCTCTATAAAAAATTAAAAGCAGTATATTACAGCACTTTAAGCCTTTTGGATACGATTTAGTGCTGGTTTTAAACGGTCTGAATCTATTCATCTTTCATTCCTAGCCATGATATTGTAAAAAAAAAACAAAAAAAACCATAGCGTGATTTTAATTCTCTTACAAATAATTCCGTACAGTTGTATGTTGTATGTTGCAACAATCTGTATTTTGTAAATCATTTCCAATAAATAACGCAAAAAAACTACGTATTTTTCTGTATAAGAACGTTTTAAGAGCGTAATAATGATGGTAAAGAAAGACAATTAAAATATCACATAGGAACAAGAGAATCCCAAAATATATCTTGTAAAATATAAAACAAAATAATAATTATGATTAATCGATTTCAGTTAAATATTATTATTATTAAAATGAATTATAAATATGAATATAGTTGTTCACAAGATTAAAAAAAAATGTAATTATTTGATTAATTTATAAAAATAAAACTGGCGCTATGTTTTTTTTTTATTTTTTATAAGCGAAGGGTGTCATTTTATTGCCAGACAGACAACAGAGACAGACTTTTTAAATTATTTCCATCATTTATTGTTATAACGACAATTTAAATAAATATTCTGTAAAAAAATTCAATTACGTTTTATCAGATATAGAAAAAGACAGGCAGACAAATGGACGATGGTATTAGCTTTCTTTCCTTGTGCCTGAAACGCCAATTCCACAGGTTAACTAAGAGTTAAACAAAAAAATAAATATTTTAAATCTACGTCAACATTGATACGAATATTTTTTCATACTGCCAATAAAAAATAACATTAGAGAAACCAATAAAAAATATATACTCACAATTATTCCTATCTCCCGCGAACAGTTGATGGAATCGCAGAAAATCTGGACGTCCACCGAAAAACTTGCCGTTTTGATTCAATACTTCCCGGATCAGTTTCAAATTGTTGACAACTAGACACTTAGTAGTTCCCAGCTTGATGCTGAATATATCTCCGTACTCCTTTGCTAACTCCGTGAATGATTGGAAAGGAGATTCGCACTTCCCCAAAAGGTGTAAGCTACCTATAATAGGGAATGGAGTCGGTCCCGGTGCCTCTTTCAAAACAACCGTCTTGCTATCGCCATATTTATTAGATTTGTTATATATAACGGTGTTTTTATAATAAAATTTATACACCGCTATCAAAAAGACGGCTATTAAAAATAGTGCACTCATATTTTTTTCTTTTAAAAAAAGATTTTTATATTTTCGAGTGACTACACCGGCGGCGGCGGGAACTACGGGTCCGGCAGCACTGATTATTGAACTGAAGCGCGGCCATATTTATACTCAGCGCGCCAAATTTGCATTAGATTTAAATTTACAAAGTTTGTTATACGTTCGCACTGCGTATATCTTCGTGAATTTATTTCATTTAAAGTTTTTATACAGTTATATTTTTCAGTATTAACATAACAAAAATACAATACTTTTTTGTATAATAATCATTCATTAAAGACGGCCAAAGGACCTTTTGAAATAACAGAACATTAAAAGAGAGAAAACTCGAAATAAAAGTTGGTTAGTAGTGTGTTCATCTCAGCTGATATATGTCCCACTGCTGAGCTCGAGCTTTGTCCACTAAAAGAGAGAAATTAATCAATTATACATCGCTTTTATATTCATACAAATTTTTAATGAATATGGTATTCCTTACACGCCTTTTACAATAGTTACAGACAAGAAAGAAGGCCATATTGCATTTTTATTCCATCACCAGATAGATAGCAGCGTAAAATAGGTTAATTTTCTTTCTAATGTAGACTAAGCTGGACTCCAGCAGTTCCTATCATCATCCTCCTCTTATATTAAATATTTGGGGACGTAATATGTCCTCTCCTTCCATACAATCTTAGACGTCATTTTTGTAATCATTGCCTGTCTAATCATATCATACATCACGCAGTCCATCCATCTTTTCTTTGGCCTTCTTTTAACTCTAAAGTTTTCAACATATTTAAAACTTTCCTCGCAACATTACTGCGGCAGTTCCTAAGAGTTAATCATTATCATCATCATCATCACAGCCCATATATGTCTCACTGTTGGGCTCGGGCCTACTCCGTAACGGGAGGGAAATTAACCCACTTTACCGCGCTGGTCAGACGTGCCGGTATAGGGCTTTTGAGTCTTCCTTCTCTCGCACAGATGCCACATGCGGTCAACATCCCTCAGTCCTCTCGTACGATCACCCACGAGTAAGATATGTGGTGGTAAATAGTACTCTTACTCCGTCACCACACGGATAATGAATATGAGTTGAAATATCAATATTTTACAATATACATACATACATATCATCACGCCATATCCCTTGTAGGCAGAGAGAACAGAGTGCCAGAGAAATCTATCCTTGCATACTTCACTCGCTTCCTCAACATTCATAATTCTCTTCATACACGCTCGCCGGTTTCGGAGACTCTTGACTCCACCTTCCTTCAGTACGTGACCAATCTGGTCTAGGTAAGTTAGTCTCTGTCTCCCCCGGTACCTACATCCTTCCACTTTCGCATTGTATATCTTCTTAACCAGACGTTCGTTCGGCATTCTTTCTACATGTCCAAACCATCGGAGCATTCAGCAGCAATTTACAGTATAATTTCTTTAATTCACCTATCAGCCGATCTACGTTCATTATTTGACCTAATTTTTTCTTATAAGTTGAGAATATTCTTTCTAATCAAATTAATAAATGCAGAGAATTGTGTTCCTTACTGGCTGGGCAACTGTGAGAGGGACATTGGTTTACTATCCCGCGCTAATCAGATGTGTTAGTATAAGTTTTTATTTCGAATGTTCCTTCTCTTGTAGAAATTTAATATGCGTATTACGCCCCTTAGTTATCTTTTGCGACGTGCTGCGTAGTAGCGGCGACGAATATTATCTTATATTGCTCTGTGTGGTGACGGAGTAAGAATACAATTCACCACCCCCCTATCTTACCTGTGGGTGATCATAAGCGATGACTAAAGGATATAAAACGCATATAACATCTATGCAAGAGAAGAAAAACTCGAAACAAAACTCTATACCAACACGTCTGACCAGCATGGTATAGTAGATCTATTTCCCTCTCATTACGGAGGAGGCTCGAGCCCAACAGTGGGACATATATGAGCTGAAATGATGAGTGATTGCTCTTGTATGTCATAACATACGACTAAGAGCCTTATAACGACCTAGGCCAACTCCATCTGATGACGTTTGATCAACAATTACATTCACAAGGAGGGTTGACGTCTGATATGCGACCGGTCATAAAACTATTGCCAATAACTTTTACAAGTCCCAGGTGCTCAGCCATGACACCACCGAAGACAAAGATCGGGTACCGGTGGTCCGCTCGCACGGCGAAGAGAGAGGATTTTACGGTGGGTCTATGGGATCACGCGCCGCCTTCTCCGTCACCCCGGACCGATTTGGCGGGGCGAGACGCACCCATAGCCCACCAATAAAAAAAAAAAAAAAAAAGGTGCTCAGCCATGAAAAAAATAAAAAAAAAGTGTGTGTGTCAGCTCCGACGCACGACTGGAGTTTACTCCTTAAGTACGATTATCAAAACAGGCGCAAAAAAAGTTCATTTGACTAAAAATAATATAAGTATATATTTTTATTTACATTTATTAAAACTGTTAAGTGAAGTATTATCTCACGTCAGAAAGTGAAAGGTGCGCAGAATAGGTTGCGCACCAAAAACGTAACGGGGTCATTCGATCACTAGATTTTTCTCCTCAAATTTTTCTCATACCGGGCGCCTTATATGAAAATCGATTCTTAAGGAGTAAACTCCAAAAAAAATCTTAATTATTGTTGCACACTTTATTCTGCGTATATCATCCCTATCCCTACTAATATATAAATGTGAATGTAAGTTTGTTTGTTACGCTTTCACGCTAAAACTACTCAACCGATCATCATGAAACATTGTACACATATTCTTGGAGGTATTAAAAGTAACATAGGATACTTTTTATTTAAAAAAATCAAAATTTTTATATGAAAAATAAAAAAAATTGTTTGTCAAAAAATCTCAAAATCTAGCCTCTTCAACGCCATCTAGCAGTCCAGTAATGAAGTTCCAACCCTGAGTATTGTAATACCGTTGCACTGTATTGCCGACGGTCAAAAATAAAAATAGGTGATCAAAAACTTTAGGATAGTAACCTTTTACGCGGGCGAAGCCGCGGGCAGAAGCTAGTAGAATATATTAGTATTAATAGTAATATTTAGGTAATTTTTATATTCCTCATCATTATCATCTCAGCTCATACACGTCCCACTGTTGGGCTTAAGCCTCGTTCATAATGAGTGGGCTATTGACCTACTATACCACGCTGGTCAGACGTTAGTATAGGGTTTTGTTTCGAATTTTCCTTCTCTTGCATAGATGTCATATGAGTTTTTTTTTTTTTTTTTTTTTTTTTTTTTTTTTGCTTATGGCGGCAAACGAGCAGACAGCACACCTGATAGTAAGTGTCACTGCCGCCCATGGACCTTTGCCAATGGTATAGCTAGGCCGCTGCCTACCAATACAACCCTGAACCCACCCCAGTTAGGCTTCCGGCTCTCTCGCTCACCGAACGAAGCGCAATAGCACATTGCTATTACTCAGACGTCGATTTTCTGCGAGAGTGTGGTACTACCCCGGACGGACCGGCCCGCGGCTGTAGACAGAGAACTGTCCACAGCGTGGTCCTACCACAATAAAAATATATCCCTCAGTCGTCTATTACGATCACCCACGGGTAAGATAGGGGGTTGTGAATTGTATTCTTACTCCGTCACCACACGGACAATTTTATATTCCTTTTTCAAGCTATTGCATAGCTTTTATCGCGGGCTTTGAGCGCGGCGACCGAATCAAGAAATTCCGTAACGAAAATAAAACCTAAGATTGTATGGTTGAAAAGCAGCAGTTAATTTTGCAACGCAGGCAGCGTGACCGAGTGGTCTAAGGCGCTGGTTTTAGGCACCCACGCCGGGTTCGAATCTCACCGCCGTCAAACTGTTTTTGCAATTTATTTTTGCAAAATTTATTTATAATAATTTAATAATATTATAAATAAAACAGTATAAAAACGTGTACTTTAAATGTTTTAATAAATTAGTAGTTTTAATAAATAGGTGTAACTTGAATTAATATCAAAGAAAAAAACTTGAATTAATATAAAAAAAAAATACTGCATAAATAAAAAATAAATATATAATTATAATTGTATAAGTTGATAAAAATGCTATGCAATAACTTTATTTTTATATTTTTCAAATTTTATATTCCTGTCAGGACAGAATAATATCTATAAAAGAAATTCTCTAATGTAGGGTTCTTAAAATTTGAGCTAGGGTGACGCCCCGGCGCTCGAATCCTCGAGTTCCCCGGGGCCGAGGGCTCCAAGACGGCCGACAGCGTAGCTGACAAGCTGCGAGGTTTGTTTGCCGAGGAGGGTGGCATCAGGATCGCCAGGCCCGTCAAGTGCGCCGAAATGCGCATCGCGGGTCTGGACGACTCCGTGACGGTGGAAGACATCCGGGAGGCTATTGCCTCGAGAACCAGGTGTCCCATAGACACCGTCCGGGTTGGTGTCATCCGCCCCGGTCCGGGCGGCGTAGGTGCCGCCTGGGCGCAGTGCCCGGTGGAGTCGGTCAGGCAACTGGCTGGCTCAGGCAGGCTCCTCGTGGGCTGGAGCTCGGCGCGGGTGACCGTGCTTGAGCACCGGCCTGCGAGGTGCTATAAGTGCATGGCGGTCGGACATACTCGACCGACGTGCACTAATTGCTTCGACTGCGGCGGACTGTGTTTCCGCTGCGGTCAAACCGGGCACGTGGCGGCATCTTGCGCCGCCCCGCCCCACTGCCCCGCGTGTGCGGCGGGCAATAAGCCCGCCAAGCACCGCATGGGCTCTGGGGCGTGCAAACCTCCAGCTTCGGCCCCAAAGGGGCGGGGCGGCCCTCCGACCACGGCCGCTCCCGCTCCTAGCGCGGTCCGATCGCCCGCCGGCGAGGGGGAGGTCATGGATACAGCCCGTTAATGGCTACACCATCCATGCACCACCTCTTGCAAGCCAACACAAACCACTCCGCCGGTGCGCAGGATTTACTCCTGCAATCCATGGCGGAGTGGTCGATTGGTGCAGCCGTAGTCGCAGAACCGTACTGCGTGCCTGATCGCCCCAATTGGGTGGTCAGCCGAAACGGAACTGCGGCAATCGTCGTCTCAACGCAGCGGCACTTCCCGTCCTTGTCTCTTTTGGATAGGGGCGAGGAATTTGTCGCGGCGGAGTGGGGAGGGGTCACGCTCTACAGCGTATACCTCTCCCCTACCAGGAGAATGGATGATTTCGGGGCCTCCCTCACCAACCTTTTTTTTTTTTTTTTTTTTTTTTTTTTTTTTTTTTTTTTTTTTTTTTTTTTTTTTGCGGTGGGTTATGGACGTCACACCCCGCCAAATCGGTCCGGGGTGACGGAAGAGGCGGCGCACAACCCCATTGACCCACCCTGCAAGCACCTCTTCTTCGCCATGCGAGCGGGCCACCGGTACCCGATCTTTGTCTTCGGTGGCCCGCTCGGCGGTATGCCCTCTCGGGCTCCTCTCTTGTCGACGCCCCGACAGCTTTCGCTGTCGAGGCGTCGTCCTCACGCGGCGGCCTCACGTCGGGTGACCGGACAATTCCCCGGTCCGATCACCCGAAGCCTCGGTTAGGGCGGCATCAGGCGCAGGTACTCGCGCCTGCGCCGCCCCGGTCGCGGGCGGCGGCCCGGGTCACGGGCATCCTCCCGGGCCCGTTCCGCCGCCTCCTTCTGCGAGATGACAGCCTCGCAGAAGGCGGCGACCGCGTCCCAATTCCTGACGCTGTCGACCATCGCTCGCGCAACAGTTGGCAGCGTCAGGTCGGCACCGATGACAGCGACGAGGTCACGGCGCTGCCCGTCCCAGCCCGAACATACCTCGAGCGTATGTTGCGCCGTGTCCTCGTCGCTACTGCAATGGTGGCAGGACGGAGTCCACTCCCTCCGCACGACCGTGTGCAGGTACTTGCCGAAGCAACCATGCCCCGACAAGACCTGCACCAACCGGAAAGAGAGGACTCCGTGCCGCCGCTCCATCCACTCCATCAGTACGGGCCGGAGGGCCTCAACGGTAAAAACACCGTGTCTAGGCCTCTCCAGCCGCGTAGCCCAACGGGCGATGACTTCTCGGCGGGCGTCCTCGCGCCAGGTGGCTATCTCGTTGAACGATGGGGAGCCACCCTCTTCGCGCATTGAGGTAACCCGCCGGTCTCCCTCACCAACCTGGAGGCCTCGATACGGCGACTAGCACCGGGCCTCGTCCTGGTTCTGGGGGACTTCAACGCCAAATCCACGGCGTGGGGGTCCCCTATGACGGACGACCGCGGGCGGGCGGTCATCGAGTGGGCGGCTTCACTGGGCCTCTGTGTTCTTAACAGGGGCTCAGTGAACACGTGTGTGCGGCAGCAGGGCGGGTCGATAGTGGACTTGTCGTTCGCTAGCCCCGCTGTCGCACCACGGGTGAGGAACTGGAGTGTCCTGGAGGAGGCGGAGACCCTATCGGACCACCGGTACATCCGGATGGAGGTCTCCCCTCTCCGGGACCCCGGTAGGGGTCACAGGGCGGACGGAGCTCCCGCGTTTCCGCGGTGGGCTGTGGGTCGTCTTGACAGGGACCTACTGGCGGAGGCGGCCATCGTTCACACGTGGCTGTCCTCACCGCCCCCAGCGGACGGGGTGGACGCCGAGGCTGTCCGCATCCGCAGTGCGTTAACGCAGATCTGCGATGCGGCCATGCCCAGAGTGCGGCGGCGTCTACCTCCGAGGCAGGGGGTCTACTGGTGGTCCCCAAGATTGGCGGACCTTCGTGCGGCATGTATCAGAGCCCGAAGGTCCTACACCCGTAGCCGGCGGCGTCACCGCGACGCTGAGCGGGAGGGCCAGCTGTACGAGGCGTACCGCGATGCGCGGACGGCCTTTCGGCTGGCCATCCGAGCCGCCAAGGGTGCGAGTTGGCAGGAGATGCTGGACGGTCTCGACCGTGACCTCTGGGGTCACCCGTATCGCGCGTCGCTGAACAAGCTTCGCGCGCAGGCCCCCCCCCCTCACCGAGACCCTCCAGCCCGACTTCCTCTGTAGGGTGGTAGAGGAGCTGTTTCCACGGCAGTCGGAACACACGCCCCCGGTCATGGCCTCGCCAGAACAAGACCGGGAGGCTGACGACGAGAGTGTTCCGCCCGTGACGGAGACGGAAGTGGGAGCAGCTGTGGCGCGGATTCGTTCCGCGACCACGGCCCCCGGCCCGGACGGAATACCAGTCCGGGTGCTGACGTCGCTCCTCGAGCACCTCGAGCCTCGCCTCAGGCAGCTGTACAATGCCTGTTTGGCGTCTGGGCGGTTCCCTGAGTGCTGGAAGAAGGGGAGGTTGGTTCTCCTGCCAAAGCCGGGACGGCCCCCGGATTCGCCGTCGGCCTACAGGCCCATCGTGCTCCTCGACGATGTGGGTAAGCTGCTGGAGCGCATCCTCGCTGCCCGCATCGTCCAATACCTGGAGGAGGTGGGGCCCGATCTGTCGGACGCTCAATTCGGTTTTAGAAGGGGGCGTTCGACCATCGGGGCCCTGCTACGACTGAGGCAGACGGCCGCGGAGGCTGTCACCGGCGGGGGAGTGCTGTTGGCGGTGTCGCTGGACATCGCCAACGCATTCAATAGTCTGCCATTCAGCTGCATCAGGGAGGCGCTCCGATTTCATGGGGTGCCCTTGTACCTGAGGCGGCTGGTGGCGGACTATTTGGAGGGGCGCAGTGTCCTCTGCGCGAGTCCCGCAGGGGACATTGTGCGGACGTCCATGTCGTGCGGCGTTCCACAGGGGTCGGTTCTGGGGCCGACTCTGTGGGACATCGGGTACGACTGGGCGTTGAGAGGGAGTCTGCCCCCCGGGCTGAGCGTGATATGCTACGCTGACGATACGCTCGTCACAGCCCGGGGCAGGACACTCGAAGAGGCGGCGAGCCTGGCCACTCTCGGCACCGAGGAGATGGTCGGGCGAATCGAGGCGCTGGGGCTCAGGGTGGCCCTAAATAAGACGGAGGCCCTATTCTTCCATGGGCCACGCGTAAGGCCGCCAATCGGCGTCTCGCTAGTCGTGAACTCCGTCCACATCAGCATCCAGGCCCATATGAAGTACTTGGGTCTGGTGCTCGACGGGCGATGGTGGTTCCGGGAGCATTTTCGCCGAATTGCTCCCCGGCTGGTCGGCGCGGCGTCCGCCCTTTCGCGGCTCATGCCGAACGTGGGCGGACCCAGCTTCGAGGGCCGACGGCTGTATGCGGGGGTGATCCGTTCTATGGCCATGTACGGCGCACCCGTGTGGGCGAGGGCTCTGAACGCCCAGCTCAGGGCTGTTCTGTGGAGACCCCAGAGAGTCATGGCGGTCAGAGCCATTCGCGGGTACCGCACGGTATCGACCGAGGCGGCATGCCTACTGGCCGGGACACCCCCGTGGGACCTAGAGGCGGAGATGCTCTCCGACCTCTACCGGCGGGTGACCTCACTGCGCGACGAAGGTGGCTCCCCACCGCTGAGCGAGATAGCCACCTGGCGCGAGGACGCCCGCCGAGACGTCATCGCCCGTTGGGCTACGCGGCTGGAGAGGCCTAGACACGGTGTCGTCACCGTCGAGGCTCTCCGGCCCGTATTGATGGAGTGGATGGAGCGGCGGCACGGAGTCCTCTCCTTTCGACTGGTGCAGGTGTTGTCGGGGCACGGATGCTTCGGCTTTTACCTGCACACGGTCGCGCAAAGGGAGTGGACTTCGTTCTGCCACCATTGCAGCAGTGACGAGGACACGGCGCAACACACGCTGGAGGCGTGTCCGGGCTTTGACCGGCAGCGCCGTGACCTCGTCGCTGTTATCGGTGCCGACCTGGCGCTGCCGGCTGTCGGCTGTCGCGAGAGCGATGGTCAACAGCGTCAGGAACTGGGACGCGGTCGCCGCCTTCTGCGAGGCTGTCATCTCGCAGAAGGAGGCGGCGGAACGAGTCCGGGAGGAGTCCCGCGACCCGGGCCGCCGTCAGCGGCCGGGGCGGCGCAGGCGCGAATACCTGCGCCTGATGCCGCCCTAACCGAGGCCTCGGGTGATCGGACCGGGGAATTGTCCGGTCACCCGACGTGAGGCCACCGCGTGAGGGCGACGCCCCGACGGCGAAATCTGTCGGGGCGTCGACGAGAGGAACCCGCGAGGGTAAACCGCCGGGCGGGCCACCGAAGTTAAAATCGAGTACCGGTGGTCCGCTCGCACGGCGAAGAGAGAAGGTTTTACGGTGGGTCTATGGGGTCACGCGCCGCCTTTCCGTCACCCCGGACCGATTCAGCGGGGCGAGACGCACCCATAGCCCACCAATAAAAAAAAAAAAAAGGGTGACGCCCCGGCAACACTGTTGTTGTCAGAGCGTCGTCGCCGACGGGGTTATTACCCGAAAGGGTAACCCGACGTGTTGGTCACTGAGGTCAAGAAATCGATATTAATTACCAAAGGCGATGGAGAGGCCATATTTTGGGTTATAGCTCTTCTGTCGCCCCGGATGGGACGGACGGGGTGTGTCTAAACCATAGCTTACACAAAAAAAGAGTCTTGGCATATTTTTTTTTGGTTCTGTTTGTCTGGCATGCCTACTGGCCGGGACACCCCCGTGGGACCTAGAGGCGGAGATGCTCTCCGACCTCTACCGGCGGGTGACCTCACTGCGCGACGAAGGTGGCTCCCCATCGCTGAGCGAGATAGCCACCTGGCGCGAGGACGCCCGCCGAGACGTCATCGCCCGTTGGGCTACGCGGCTGGAGAGGCCTAGACACGGTGTCGTCACCGTCGAGGCTCTCCGGCCCGTATTGATGGAGTGGATGGAGCGGCGGCACGGAGTCCTCTCCTTTCGACTGGTGCAGGTGTTGTCGGGGCACGGATGCTTCGGCTTTTACCTGCACACGGTCGCGCAAAGGGAGTGGACTTCGTTCTGCCACCATTGCAGCAGTGACGAGGACACGGCGCAACACACGCTGGAGGCGTGTCCGGGCTTTGACCGGCAGCGCCGTGACCTCGTCGCTGTTATCGGTGCCGACCTGGCGCTGCCGGCTGTCGCGAGAGCGATGGTCGACAGCGTCAGGAACTGGGATGCGGTCGCCGCCTTCTGCGAGGCTGTCATCTCGCAGAAGGAGGCGGCGGAACGAGTCCGGGAGGAGTCCCGCGACCCGGGCCGCCGTCAGCGGCCGGGGCGGCGCAGGCGCGAATACCTGCGCCTGATGCCGCCCTAACCGAGGCCTCGGGTGATCGGACCGGGGAATTGTCCGGTCACCCGACGTGAGGCCACCGCGTGAGGGCGACGCCCCGACGGCGAAATCTGTCGGGGCGTCGACGAGAGGAACCCGCGAGGGTAAACCGCCGGGCGGGCCACCGAAGTTAAAATCGAGTACCGGTGGTCCACTCGCACGGCGAAGAGAGAAGGTTTTACGGTGGGTCTATGGGGTCACGCGCCGCCTTTCCGTCACCCCGGACCGATTCAGCGGGGCGAGACGCACCCATAGCCCACCAATAAAAAAAAAAAAAAAGGGTGACGCCCCGGCAACACTGTTGTTGTCAGAGCGTCGTCGCCGACGGGGTTATTACCCGAAAGGGTAACCCGACGTGTTGGTCACTGAGGTCAAGAAATCGATATTAATTACCAAAGGCGATGGCGAGGCCATATTTTGGGTTATAGCTCTTCTGTCGCCCCGGATGGGACGGACGGGGTGTGTCTAAACCATAGCTTACACAAAAAAAAGAGTCTTGGCATATTTTTTTTTGGTTCTGTTTGTCCGTTCGGATAGGCAAAGGGATCAAAACCCATACAGCCAAGTCTTATTTTTTTTTTACATATTATTTATTACTTCTTCAATTTGTGTAAACTTGATAGTCGTTGTCTGTCAGTAAATCAAATCGTTACCATTAATCGGGCGCTGATAACCAAATCAATGATTTTATTGGGAATTTTGGCAAAATATCAAATTGCACGTAAACCACTGTTATACCATATTCACTACACTTCAGCACTTTAACTGTATCATATTCCACAAAATACCAGCAAAATTATTCAATATAACACTCAAAACACAAAAGAAATGATTATAATACAGGAGCGTGACATGACATTTCCATATTCGCGCCAAAACGCCGTTGGCATATAAATAATAAAGATTTTAGATGTTATTAAGATCAGTAATATTATGGTTCTAATATCCTATGAAATACAAGGAGTTCTTTCTTAGTGAGTTACCTCATTTAAAAAAAAACGATACGAAGAAAAGCACACATTTTAAAACAAATCAATTTTCTATAATTCTAATTGTATTATCTAAAAGGATTTTGTTAAAAATTAAATTGTCAAATATTATTTTGCTTATTTAACATCAGCAAAAGGCAAATGAACTAATTAAATTAGAATTAAAGTAATCTGTATTTATATATATATATTTAAAATAAGGTATATAATTATTCTCTTTAATTCTTACTGCGATTTTGTTAACACTCTTAAAACGGAAGCCCGAAAAGTGTATACAAATAACAAAACAATACTATCTACCGAAACAATTCAATTACTGAAGGAAAGAAAGCTGCTTATACGAGGCATTAAAAATAAAGAAACACGCAAGAAAATCGCAGAAATAAGTAAAATATCAACAAAAACATAAGACAAGACAGAAAGCAGAAAAGAGCAAACACTTTTCAATACCATATTAATAAAACAGGCGGAGTAAAGAAAGTATTCAAAGAAAGAACTGAAGAAAAATTGGATGCCAAATATGAAGAATAAGCAAGGAAGGTCTATTACAATGAAAAGCTGGATATATTAAACATCGCTACGGAATTTTATAAGAAGCTTTATAAAACCAAAAATAATGAATTTACTATGACTGCGAAAGAGGACACGCAAGATATTGAACCTGTACCACCTATTTTAAGAGTAGAAACTGAAAGAGCTATTACTACGTAGAAGTTAGGGAAAGCTCCCGGTCCCGATCAAATCACCAATGAACTTCTTAAAGTATCCATGCCAGTGATTGTCCCTAAATTAACCGATTTGTTTAATGAAATAATAAAAACTGAAATTATACCAGAAGATTGGACGAAATCAATAATAATTTTGCTACACAAAAAAGGAGATTAAGGAAACATTAACAATTATAGACCAATAAGTTTAATGTCCAATATATATAAGATCTTTTCAAAAATACTACTGTTTAGACTAACTAATATTTTGGATGAAAATCAACCAAAGGAGCAGGCTGGATTTAGAAGCAACTTTTCCACCATTGACCATATACACGTACTACGCCAGATACTCCAGAAATTCAGAGAATATAACAAAATATATTATTTGGGATTCGTAGATTTCAACAAAGCGTTTGATTCCTTGGAACATCACTATATATGGGAATCATTAGAACAACAAGGAATCCATAAAAAATATATACGCATACTAAAGAGCATTTACAGTAAAAGCACAGCTCAAATAAAGCTAGAAAGGACAGGCGAAGTGTTCCCGATTGAAAGAGGCGTCCGGCAAGGTGACCCTATTTCGCCAAAGATGTTCTCAGCTGTGTTGGTGACGATCTTTAGGAGACTAGATTGGGAGAGCTTTGGACTTAATGTGAATGGCGAGAAATTAAGCCATTTGAGATTCGCTGATGACTTAATACTTTTCTCTGATTGCCCGAAAACCTTGGAAAACATGCTACAGCAATTATCAGATGAAAGTTCAAAGGCAGGTCTCACAATGAATCTAGCAAAGTCTAAATTAATGAGCAACTCCCCACATAAAGATGCTATTACAATTAATAGCCAGCACTTAGAATACGTAAGTGAGTACATTTGTTTAGGACAACTAGTGTCACCGACAGAGAACATGCAGAAGGAAATTGACAGAAGAACACTTGGAAGAAATTCTGGTCGTTGAGTGAAATAATGAAAAATAAAGAAATGCCTATGTCAGAGAAACGGAAAGTTTTTAATGCTTGCATACTGCCATGCTTTACCTACGGATATCAAACTTGGGCCTTAACTGAACAACAGCAAAATAAAATAAATATATGTCAGAACGGAATAGAGAGAAGCGTATTGGGAGTAAAAAGAAGGGACAAAATTCAACTTAAAAAGATCAAAGAAAAAACTAAATTCAGAAAAGTCTAATCAGCAAGCAAAAAATTGAAATGGCGTTGGACGGGACATATGTTAAGAGAAAAAAGAGAAAAGTGGACAAGAATAGTCACTGAATGGTACCCTAGAGACTGCACAAGAAGTAGAGGAAGACAACCAAAACGATGGGAAGACGATTTGAAGAAAGTAGCCGGTCCGGAGTGGTTACGCAAGGCAAAGGACAGAAATAATTAGAAATCCTTAGAGGAGGCCTTTGTCGAGAGACAAGCTGTTAAGAGAGGAGATAAGTCGAGTGCCGAGAATATGATTTAGTTTATATAGAGTTTAGTGAATGTAGATTTCTTATCTTTGCTAATATTTTGTCATAGAAGTGAACAAAACTATAACAGTAATAAAGGCTTATTTTATTTTATTTTTTATATAATTATTCAATTTATAAACTTTGTATTAATTTTTTTATACATTTTTATGTGCTAATAATATGTATAGATAGATATATTTTAGTTAATTAAATTTCAAAAGCTAAAGAAGTTTATAGATCTTTCTTCTTTTTATTGTATTGGCAATCAGCTACTTACTTACCCCCCTTACTTACTTACCCCCCGTGTGGCGACGGGAATACAATACAAAGGTCGTCACCCCTTACTTGCCCGTGGGAGTCGTAAAAATCGGTTAAGTGTCTCACCGGGAGATTGGGCAGCGGCTATCTCCCGGGAAACATAGTAACATCTACCGCGATCGCCAATCCGCTCGCCAAGCCTGGCGATTATGGCATTATTACCCCCAAATCAAAATGAATGCAACAAAAGTCACGGCTCCCAGTCACGGCAGTTCCGCCGTTCCACGGGCTCATTTTGGTAGCGGGCCTGTTGGTGGCGGGGCAGGCATGAAGTCTACACTCCAACCTACACCTGTCCAATACCAGAACCCTGATAGTTTTCAACTCGAATTACATAATCGCTTCCAATGCCTGGAAGAGTGCGAATCTTCGAACGATATGAACAACAGGTTCGTGGAAACTGTCCACGTGGTCGGGTCAAAATTCTTTAAGGCCCGTCGCGCTACTTAAACAAAAAAAACCGGAGGTGTCAAGGGACACCCGGATGGAACGAAGTTCTATTTTAATTATATAATTTTTTTCTGCCTTAAGCGATTTTTATCGTTATATTTTAGCCAATTTGCAAAATATCTTTATAAATTATAGCCTATGTGTTATTCTGATGTGCAAGCTATATTACTATAAATTTCATCAAAATCCATTCAGTAGTTTTTACGTGAAAGAGCAACAAACATGTTCACATCCATACATTATTACAAACTTTCACGTTTATAATATTAATAATAGGATATACAATTCCACTAGACTACCAAAACTTTTCGGCCCCGAGCTCGAACGCGAGCCGGCCACGCGGCCCGGTCACGGGCGAAAATAATTTCGTTGCGCATTATTTTGATTTTGCTATATCTCTTAAGGTATTGATTTAATTTGCATGGTCTGAAGGAAAAAAAATATCTTCATGAAATGCTCAAGCCAACTAATGTATTTAAAATGATAAGGATTAATACAGTATTTGTGTAAATAGCTTTTCAATTACCGTTTTATAATAGAACATTTTTTAAAGTATTAAAATGGATATAGTATGTTATCCTTAAGAGATAGATATATACCATCGCGGACTTTTTTGTAGGCCTTTTTAAGCTGTATAATACTGTAGTACTTTATTTTGATCTATTTCGTAGGGTTCAGCCAGCGTTTGCAATGTAAGCGCAAAATAATGTGTTTATTTACGACATCACATTAGAAACCTCTAAAATTATCAGTGTTTCTCTAGTACATTATGCATATATTATACATATAAACCTTCCTCTTGAATCACTCTATCTATAAAAAAAATCGTCGCGACACCACACTGTTCAATGCGAAATAGAAATGAAAATATCTGGCTTGCTTTCTATAAGAGAGCCGACGAGCGACGCCGCACAGCTTACAATAGCTTACTATAGCAAAAAGTGTCGTGACAACTTTTCGTAAGAATTTTTTCCGTCTAGCCCCCTTTCACAACGCGCGATAAGGAACTTCGTTCCAAAAGCTTTCTGACCAGACTCTTCCACTCATGGAGAGGAGAAAGGAAATGACGGTACAGTATTTAGCCGATTGGTCCGAACTCAGGCAGCTTAATAGACAAATCTCTAAATCTATGCGACGCGATATTCGCCGATTCAATACACTGCGTATTGAAGAGGCGATAGAGCGAAATCGAGGCTCCAACGTGTTCGCACGAGATTCGTCTATTGGGCAGAGCCGAATGACTAAGCTGAAGACCTCGGCTAACTTCTTAACCTCGTAACTCGGCACTATACCGAAGAAATCCCGGACGTCAGCTTGTCAGTCAGATCAGAATGGCTCTAAAGCAATTAAAGAACGGAAAGGCACCGGGTGATGACGGAATTACCACAGAGCTCCTGAGGGCAGGCGGCAAGCCGGTTTTAAAAGCCCTACAGAAGCTGTTTAATTCTGTCATTCTCGGGGGCGACGTTCCAGAGTCGTGGACCAGGAGTGTGGTGGTGCTGTTTTTCAAGAAGGGCGATAAAACGCTCTTAAAGAATTACAGACCCATCTCACTCCTGAGCCACGTGTACAAATTGTTTTCAAGAGTCATTACGAACCGACTCGCGCGCAAGCTAGACGACTTCCATCCGCCCGAACAAGCCGGTTTCCGAAAAGGTTGTAGTACCATAGACCACATCCACACGCTACGCCAGATTATACAGAAGACCGAGGAGTATAATCGGCCTCTGTGTCTAGCGTTTGTGGACTATGAGAAAGCCTTTGATTCTGTCGAAACTTGGGCAGTGCTGCAAACCCTTCAGAGGTGCCAAATTGACTACCGATATATCGAAGTGCTGAAGTGTTTGTATAAAAACACTACTATGTCGGTCCGCATCCAGGATAAGAGTACGAAACCGATCCAGTTGCAAAAAGGCGTGAGACAAGGAGACGTTATCTCTCCGAAACTGTTCACCACTGCACTGGAAGATGTCTTCAAGCTCTTAGACTGGACCGGACTCGTTATCAACATCAATGGCGAATACATCACTCACCTTCGATTCGCAGATGATATCGTAGTCATGGCAGAATCCCTGGAGGACCTTGGCACCATGCTCAATGACCTCAGCAAGGTTTTCCAACTAGTAGGGCTGCAAATGAACATGGACAAGACGAAAATCATGTCTAATGCCCATGTCATTTCTGTACCGGTCCTGGTTAGGAATGCGATTCTCGAAGTTGTCGATCACTATGTTTACCTAGGACAAACAGTCCAATTAGGTAAATCCAATTTCGAGAAAGAGGTCAGCCAACGTATCCAACTCGGCTGGGCAGCGTTCGGGAAACTTAGGAGGATCTTCTCGTCTAATATTCCGCAGTGTTTGAAAACAAAGGTTTATAACCAGTGTGTGTTACCAGCGATGACTTACGGCACTGAAACGTGGTCTCTGAATGTCGGCCTCATAAAAAGGCTCAAAGTCGCTCAGCGTGCTATGGAGAGGGCTATGCTCGGTATTTCTCTACGTGATAAAATCCGGAATACGAAAATCCGGAGAAGAATGGGTGTAACCGACATAGCCCGAAGAATTAGCACGTTGAAGTGGCAATGGGCAGGCCACATCGCTCGACGAACCGACAACCGTTGGAGTAGAAAGGTTCTCTAGTGGCGACCACGAATCGGACGACGCAGCGTAGGACAACCCCCCACTTGGTGGACTGATGACCTCATCAAAGTCGCAGGAAACCGTTGGATGCAGATGGCCGTAGGGAAGACCGTTGCAAATGGCATTCACGTGGGGAGGCCTATGTCCAACAGTGGACGTTTACGGGCTGATGGATGGATGGATGGAATCAGCTACTTATACAAAACATTGTGGTCAGTGTCGAGTAATAATTTTCTTCACGTCTTTTGAATTTTCATATGGACGGACAATGACTACATTGTCCGTCAGTAAGTCAAATCGTCGCCATCAACAATGCTATGGCCACACTGTTAATGGAATCTTCTGGAAATTTTGGTGGAAAACGAAAACATTGTAAAGCACTTTTATGTCATATTCATTACATCCCAGCAGTTTTTTCACATCACATTACATAAAATGATAATACAAAATTATTTAATATAACACGTTAAAACACTAAGATATCGAATATAATACAAGAGCACCACATGACGTTTTCAAATTCCCGCCAAAAGTCTATCTTCTTAATATATATAAATTACGCGTCACGTTGTTTGTCCGTGATGGACTCCTAAAGTACTTAACCGATTTTAATCAAATTTGCACAGCATGTGTAGTTTGATCCAACTTAAAAGATAGTATAGCTTCCATCACAAATTATAGTCGCAATATTATTTTCTTGCAAATTATCTGCTATCACCAAACGATTCCAATAGATGGCGGTATCTGTTGACTGGATAGAGTAAGTATTTAATAGATGGCGCTATGTTAAACTTACAAACGTTTCATATAAGCTATAATTTATTAGCATAACCACCGCGTGTTACTGAGGCTACCTCAGCCACAGCAACGCGTGGCCGGGTCTGCTAGTTGTTTATAGATTGTCAACATAATACGTAGGTAACGCTATCTTGCGGGTGAAACTTTAAAGGGTGCAGTAAAAGACCTTAAGAATATTAGGCGCAGATTTATCAACAATCTTCAATAACACAGATCCACAAAAAAGTGGTTTGTGCTGGGTGTTTAACAAAGATTTTTCGACGTATTTTTTATCGCTGACCACTTTTTATTTTGTGGACCTGTGTTATCATGCAAAACAACCGATTAGATCGTAAAATTTCATCGGATTTTTTTTAGCTTTCTCCGTTTTTTGCAGTTTAATCCCCAATTTTAATTTTAAATTAGTTATTAGCGGTAAAAAATTAAAAATCTTTGTCAAACATCCAGTACAGACCACTTTTTTTGTGGACCTGTATAATTTATAAATCAAACAAGTTTTCAGAATTGTTGATAGACATAATAAGACTAAGAAACTATGCGACGGTCGTAAGAGATCTTTGGAATATGTATTTAGGTCTAATATTACGTAAAATTAGGTATATAGGTAGTCTAAATTTAGATATATAGGTTATAAGGCCGAAAAAAATGTCAACATTGTCATTTCAAAAAGAATTAATTTCATATTGTTTCTTGAATTATATGATAACTTTACGGCATAATAACTATATTTTTAACCGACTTCAAAAAAGGAAGGTTCTCAATTCGTCAGTATTTTTTTTTTACATTTGTTACTTCATAACTTTCGACTGGGCGAAGCGATTTTAATGATTATTTTTTTATTTGAAAGCTGGTGCTTCTCGTGTGGTCCCATTTCAATTTGGTCCAATTCTGACAATGGCGTCTATGAGAAAACCATATAAGTCTAAAATTAGCATTAAGTATGTGTGCGACAAATGAACGAGTAACTCAAGACCCGCTACTAATAGAACAACCTATGTGTGTCTGTAACACTAGAAAGTAAAAATAAAAAAAACTACGTTTAAAAAAACCGACTTCAAAAATTGAAAAGTACAAATTAACTTAAAATACTATCACTTTTATGTGCTATCTGTTGATAAGTTTGAAGTCGGTGCCAGTATCCGTATCTTTAGTGTAGGAATTTCATTACAGTAAGTAAGCTGTTTATAACGTTTGTTTAAGGCTTGGCACCGATTTCAAATCTATCAATAGATAGCACATACAAATGATAGTATTTTAAGTCATTTTGTACTTTCAGTTTTTGAAGTCGGTTTTTTTAAACGTAGTTTTTTTTATTCACCATTTTGTTCTCCATCAGCCTATCAGGTACTGATGACTAAATAGATCTATCATCATTCTCCAGCTCTTATCCCAACTACTTGTGGCCGAAACAATATGTACTCCTTCTTCATTGTAATAGTTTTATGACCGGCCGCTTGCTTGACGCTAATACTCTTTGGGAATGTAATTGTGGATTAGACAGCATCAGATAAAGTTGAATCAGGTCGATATAAGGCTCTTAGTCGTTTTTTTGTAAAGATGCGAAAGGGAATGCTCCGATGGTTCGGACATGTGGAAAGAATGCCGAACGAACGCCTGGTTAAGAAGATATACAATGCGAAAGTGGAAGGATGTAGGTACCGAGGGAGACCGAGACTAACCTACCTAGACCAGATCGGTCATGTACTGAAGGAAGGTGGAGTCAAGAGTCTCCGAAACCGGCGAGCGTGTATGAAGAGAATTATGAATGTTGAGGAAGCGAGTGAAGTATGCAGAGATAGAGTTCTCTGGCACTCTGTTCTCTCTGCCTACCCTGCAAGGGATATGGCGTGATGATATGTATGTATGTATGTAGTCGTTTTTTACAACGTCTACAAGCAAAATAATAAGAGTTAGTGATATTCTTGGCCGCTTATATACAGCAAAACCAGATGGCTATGTGCAAGAAATAAAGACAGTTAAAACTGCTATTGTAATTAATTTTTAAGGCTCACATATAGGCGAAAGAACGAAGTGCGAAAGTGAAAGGAAAGGACGGATTGGATGGATTGATTGATTGCGAAAGTGGAAGGATGTAGGTACCGGGGGAGACCGAGACTCACCTACCTAGACCAGATTGGTCACGTACTGAAAGAAGGTGGAGTCAAGAGTCCCCGAAACCGGCGAGCGTGTATGAAGAGAATTATGAATGTTGAGGAAGCGAGTGAAGTATGCAAGGATAGAGTTCTCTAGCACACTTCTCTCTGCCTACTCTGCAAAGGATATGGTGTGATGGTATGTATGTATGTACATTTAGGCCAAATAAGCTCTGTGCTGCTACGTTTCACGTATCAGCAAATTCTCTTATTTATTGGCCTATTAAACAATGTTTGCTTCAGCTTTGCGAGAGACATCTCGCATTATATAGGAGTGAAGTGCATTTTTTTCAAAATATTGCGGGTTCCAAGATAATTAATAATGTTTCCCGAGACTGCGTTAGGGTTTACATGTCTTTTACGGAGCTTTTAGTGGATTCTGGGTTACAGGAATTACAATGATAAGATTATGTGGTGGGATAAGATAAGAAAAAAATGCGACGGAAATAAAAAAACAACAGTTAAAATTAATAAAAACAAAGTGATGGCGTAACCTTTAAATTTTTCTTTTTCTTTAAGACAAATATCTTGCATCAAATTAAATATCGTTGAATTAGAACTTTAAAAACATCATCATCATTCTCCTACTCTTATCCCAATTACTTGAGGTCGATACAATATGTACTCTTCTTTCATAATACATATTGTAAAAGTTATTGGCAATAGTTTTGAGTGGTAAGTCAATCTGTAGCACTGACTTTCTGCGTGTGTGCGTATGTGTATGTGTGAATGTAGATGTAAGGGACTGTATGTATGTATTATTTTTAGACACCACCCTCCACTAAGGAAATAATCCTTGTATTGCGGGGGAGTTTACAAACATGCAATTAACGCAGACAAATTACACCCAGACTCAGAACAACAATTTTTGGATCCCACAAAGTATTGTACTGCGTGTGAATCGAAACCATGACACTGGCAGAGAATGTCGGTATTTTAATCACTACGCCATCTTTGCAGTTAAATTGATGAAATTTAAAAGAAAATAATGGAAAATCGATAATGGAATTTTTTTTTTTTTTTAAATAGAAAACCAAGGATAGCACTGGAGCTGTCTAGATTAAGTGACTGATGCTCAGCTGAGTTATTTTTGAAGTGATAATTTCTTATGGGAGGGTAAACTGCTTCGTTACGTAACGCGTAACGGTCAGCCAGCGGTAGGCAGGCTCCTCCTTTCTCACTGTAACCCACAGCGCTAGCCGTATTAAGATGTGATGCTATAAGATTTTATTAAATAAATAACCTTTCCTTACATTATTATATTAATAAACTTAAAATTTAAGTAATAACCTAAGCTTGTCTCAAGTTAAACAATTTCAATATTAAATAATTCAACTTAGATTAGTTTAAGTTATCACTTCTATAGGGCGTCCAGAGACAGGCACACGTGGTGTCTTCAAAAAAAATATAAGATTTATCGCCCGCGAAACCTTTTGCTTATTAAATTTCATCAAAATCTTTGGAGCAGTTATTGCCGTTATTTATGGTAAGACCACGCTGTAGTCAGTTTCCTGTCTATAGCTGCGGGCCGATCCGTCCTGGATAGTACCACACTCTCGCAGAAGATCGACGTCTAAGCAATAGCAAAGTGCTGTTGCGCTTCGTTCGGTGAGCGAGAGAGCCGGAAGCCCAACTAGGTGGGATTGGGGTTTATATTGGTAAACAGCGGCCTAGCTATACTCCTAGTATAGCAAAGGTCCATGGGCGGCAGTCACACTTACGATCAGGTGTGCTGCTTGATCGTTTACTACCAAAAGCAATAAAAAAAAAAAAAAGCCGTTTTCGAGATTCTAAATATATAGAAATATAAGAATTTATATTTTCAATATATTATGGTCATCATCTTAGCTCATTATGTCCCATTGTTGGGCTCGAGCGTACAACTAGGAGGGAAATTGACCTAATATAGCACGGTGTTCAGACGTGTTGGTATAGAGGGTTTTATTTCGAATTTTCCTTCTCTTGTATAGATGTCATATGCAAATTTCATCCCTTACTCGCCTTTTGCGATCACCCACAGGTAAGATAGGGTGTGTTGAATTGTATTCTTACTCCGTCACCACACGGAAAAGATATTAAATCAAAGATATTATATGGATAGTTTCTTGAATTGTTCTTTGTGATGAATTTAGTTCAACCTATAACATATACAACGACCTCGTTCTAATGGTATAAAGAAATAGGGCAGCATATGATACCTAGACTTAAAGAGGCACCTATACAAAAATAAATCACGCGATTATTCAATTCACGTGAATAAACGTTTTTATTTTTTTAGCAAAAGTGGCGATCAGGTGGAATTTATAATGCCTATAATCAAATATAAGTCTTTATCATCATCCATATAGGATGTAAGGAGCGGGGGAGACCGAGACTAACCTACCTAGACCAGATTGGTCACGTACTGAAGGAAGGTGGAGTCAAGAGTCTCCGAAACCGGCGTACGTGTATGAAGAGAATTATCAATGTTGAGGAAGTGAGTGAAGTATGCAAGGATAGAGTTCTCTGGCACTCTGTTTGCTCTGCCTACCCTGCAAGGGATATGGCGTGATGATATGTATGTATGCATGTATCATCATACAATATGTACTCTGTTTCCATCATACTTATTGCAAAAAGTTATTGGCTATAGTTTTATGATCGGCCGCCTGTCAGACGTCAACACTACTTGTGAATGTAATTGTTGACCAAACGGCATCAGATGGAGTTGGCCCAGGTCATTATAAGGCTCTTAGTCGTCTTTTACGACATCCACGAGCAGAGTAAGGGTTGGTAGTATTCGTAGCCGCTACCATATAGCTAAAAATAAATTAATATCATATTTTATATTTACAATCGAATATTATAAATTCCTACCCGACTAGAAAAAAAGTATGGTTCAACCAGATCATGTATCTGGACCCGATCAGGATAGAATGAGGCATGCCGGATCCGGCAAACCCGATCAGGACCAGGTCTGGTCCTGATCAGGATAGCCTGATGTGAAATAACATCAAGTATGGTAAGGCATACCGGATCAGTACCAGATCAGGACCAAATAAGGATAGCCTGATGTGAATTATCATCAAGTATGGTAAGGCATACCGGATCAGGACCAGGTCAGGACCAAATAAGGATAGCCTGATGTGTAATATCATCAAGTATGGTAAGGCATACCGGATCAGGACCCGATCAGGACAAAATGAGGCATGCCGGATCCGGCAAACCCTATTAGGACCAGGTCTGGTCCTGATCAGGATAGCCTGATGTGAAATAACATCAAGTATGGTAAGGTATACCGGATCAGGACCAGATCAGGACCAAATAAGGATAGCCTGATGTGAAATATCATCAAGTACATAGTAAGGCTTGTAGTATATCAGAACCAGAAACAGTTTTCGTAACACAAAAAAAATATCAATCAAAATTCAAAGAAGTGACATGATTGTCATATTTATACCACGGTGAAATTGTATTTGCATCAGAGGAGATTAATCTGAAATATTTAATTAATCATATGTATTTAATAATAACAATTATGTTTAATTAATAATATAAAAATAATTTATATTTAAAGTAAAAAACAAAAATAAATTATATATATATATATATATATATATATATATATATATATATATATATATATATATATATATATATATATATGTACCTAACATTTGAAAACATAGATAGATAGAAATATTATATTGTAACAACCATTCTAACATTTAATGTTTCGGGTCATAATAAATAGATGGCGTTAGTAAAATGACGTCATTATTTGAATCGTGGTGTTAAGATTCTCCGAAGCGTAATGACATGGCCTAATATTAAATTTGCAGTCGTTAGCATTTGGTGGTTGCGCCATAATCGGAACGGCTCACTGGGACTCTCTATGATAAGAATATAGCATTGCATTCAGTGTCTACGTCATATATTAATTTATATTTTTACCTATTAAACATGTTCTTTAAGATATTCATGTTTTTTAAAAGGACCGGACTGGGCATACTCGTTTTGGATCAGGCAAGATATATAACGCAGATGATTGATTTGGTTCCGATCAGGAACGCCTGATCTGGACCCGATCAGGAATGCCTGATCTGGACCCGATCAGTAATGCCTGATCTGGACCCGATGAGGTTTTCCTGATCGGGTCCAGATATATGTTCTGCGTTACATACCTTATCTGGTCCAGATCGGGCATGACCGGTCCGGTCCTGCTAAGGTAGACGATAAAATTTCTAGTCGGGTAGGTGGTAACTAATGGCAAACTAATTTTTAAATCTCGTTTACATAAAACATATATATGATAGCGTGTATTCTCTCTCTCGTGCCGCGTTTAATCTATAAAAAATTTACCCTCATTTACGCAAAGAAGTTTTATTTCAAAATAAATATGGCGCGTAACGGGAAAATGTGACTTAAAAATAAAGATGGCGCCGTAACAGAAAAACGTTACAATATAAAATTTCTCCCACATGTCGATAAAAAAGGTTTCACTTCAAAAATGTTTAAATACATTTGATTCAATAACAGTTCAATATTATGGATAAATGACCTATTCTTCTATTTTACTTACGTTCTAAAAACAATAATTCAATGACAGAATTGCGTCATGCCCATTCAGTATCTAATATCCGACGTCCTATTCGCACATAAAGATCTTCTATACACCTCCCATTCGCACGTTTCGTTTGGAAACTGGACCAATATTAGAAATTCGACTTTCTGAATGCATAATTAATTATTTTTCTTTTTAAATTGACGTAAGCAGTTACGGGAAAACTTACTGGGGAAAATTGTTTTTTTAGGGATTGTAATATAATTTTTTATTTATCAAACAATTCGAAGAATACGGGAAAGTCGAGGAATCAGTTCCAATTATCAGGTAAAATGATTTAAAGAGGAAACATGGCGGTTTATCAGCGGTTTACATGACTTTGGGTCATTGGCCGAATGTCAACAGACTATATGGATGGTGGATTAAAAAAAACGATACCGACTAACCTACCTAGACCAGATCGGTCATGTACTGAAGGAAGGTGGAGTCAAGAGTCTCCGAAACCGGCGAGCGTGTATGAAGAGAATTATGAATGTTGAGGAAGCGAGTGAAGTATGCAGAGATAGAGTTCTCTGGCACTCTGTTCTCTCTGCCTACCCTGCAAGGGATATGGCGTGATGATATGTATATATGTATGTGTAAAAAAAACGAGTGTCGAAAATTTGCAGAAATTTGCAACATAAATAGCTGTATCTTTTGATTGCGTTAGCTTAAAAGTTTGATTTTTTCACAGCTCTAAGGGACAGTAGACCTGAGTATTTGATATAAATTTCAGCTTCATAACTCCACGCATTCCTGAGAAAAAGAGTCTTGACAGACAGACAGACGGACAGACGGACGGACGGACAACAAAGTGATTCTATAAGGGTTCCGTTATTTCCTTTCGAGGTACGGAACCCTAAAAAGTATTCTTTATGGTCGAACCACTGAAGTTCCATCATCACTTTTATTTGTCCAAATTCTGGACTCAAACTTTTTCCACAATAGAAAGGAAATTGACCTACTATATCAAACTGATCAGACTTCTTGGTATAAGGTTTTGTTTCGAGTCTTTCTTCTCTTGCATAGATGTTATATGCGTTATAAATCCCTAAGTCGTCTCGTACGATCACCCACGGGTAAGATAGAGGGTGGTGAATTGTATTCTTACTCCATCACCTCACGGATTTCACAAAGTTTATAAAATTAGCATTTATAGATATACAATTTTCCTGTGTAGTAGCAGCTACGAATACTACCAAACCTTACTTAGCTCGTGGATGTCGTAAAAGACGACTAAGAGCCTTATAACGACGTGGGCCAACTCCATCTGATGCCGTTTGGTCAACATTTTTTTTTTTTTAATTTCACGACGTTTGAAAACTTTATAGTGTTCTTGGGTTTTTTTGGAGTTTACTCCTTAAGAATCGATTTTCATATAAGGCGCCCGGTATGAGAAAAATTTGAGGAGTAAAATCTAGTGATCGAATGGCCTCGTTACGTTTTTGGTGCGCAACCTATTCTGCGCACCTTTCACTTTCTGACGTGAGATAATACTTCACTGAACAGTTTTAATAAATGTAAATAAATAAATATATATATATATATATATATATATATATATATATATATATATATATATATATATATATATATATATATATATTATTTTTAGTCAAATGAGCTTTTTTTTGCGCCTGTTTTGATAATCGTACTTAAGGAGTAAACACCAGTCGTGCGTCGGAGCTGACACACACACTTTTTTTTTGGCAGGCTATGAGTTGGATACCCGCCATCCGTTCTGTCTGGGGTGACGGAAGAGCGGCGCAGCCCCACAACCCATCGTATTCTCTCTCTATCTCTACTGAGCTGGCCACTGGTACCGCTTACTTGATATCCGTGGACGGTAATTCGGTCTAAGCTAAAACTGGGGTTACCCTTTCGGATCCCAACCCCCAAGCGTTTATCGTATCGGAAATCATTACACAAATGTCATAAAATTTTAATAAAATCTTTTAAAAAAATCATTGCCAAAGAAAAATTACCATAAAACGGAAGGATTTGAACCCTAGATTTAGCATTCGACATGCTGGGCCAATTGCATAAAAAAATATTTGCAAATAAAAAATTATTACCATAACGAGTGGCATGTGAAGTCACGTCTATTGAAAATCTGTTTAAATCGTCTCAACAATTAGACCAGTGTGGGTACCTACCCACCTATATATGATACCAAATTGTAAAACCGCATTGTTGTCTTTGCGGGTGATTCTCTTCGCAGTTTTTATGCTCGCAACTGATTATTATATATCGCTTAATAAACCAAATGTTTTTCAGCAAGCAGTTTTCCTGAGACTGACATGTCGACGGCGAAGCTCGTTATAGAAGAAACTAGCTGTTTCCCACGGCTTCGCCCGTGTAGATATATTAAAATATAGTTAGTTGTTTGAATGGTCAAAAATTAATTAGTATGATATTTTAATTTAATAAATAAGTAATAGGTAAAAAATAATACAACAGTTATTTACTAATTATTCTTAATTTTATGTTTTTTTTTATCTAAATATAAGTTTTTTTTTTTTTTTATATTATATAATTTTTCCGTTTGGTGACGGAGTAAGAATACTATTCACCAACCCATATCTTACCCATGGGTGATCGTACGAGATGACTAAGGGCTATAAAACGCATATAACATCTATGCGAGAGAAGGAAAACTCGAAACAAAACCCTATACCAACACGTCTGACCAGCGCGGTATACTAAGTTAATTTCCCTTTCATTACGGAGGAGGCCCGAGCCCAACAGTGGGACATTTATGAGCTGTGATGATGATGATGATGATGATATAATTTACCAATTATTCGGGGTGGACACAATATATATTCCTCTTCCTACATATTTCAAAAGTTATTAGCAATAGCTTTATGACCAGCCTGCCTAACGTCAACCATCCTTATGAATTTTATATTTAAGCATCGATGTACTGAGTTCTATAGATCTAATTCCAAAAGTGACAATTTTCATACAACTATAACCCCTAGTTTAGTCCCCGTAGGGGTTTGTTTTTTAAAAACATTGAAACATACTTTTACTTATTTTTTACTAGCTGACCCGGCGAACTTCGTACCGCCTAACAGTCAATGAATGTCGTGTTACCTTTTAGCTGAACTATTTTAGGCTTTGATGAACGTAATATAATGATACAAAATAATATTAATATAGATAGAAACATAAAAGTATTTTATTATGATGAATGATGATGAAAACATACAGAATGAGAATAAAAATTAAAAAAATAATAATAATTAAGTAATTCAAACTCATGTCAGAAAAAAATGATTGAAAACTATGTTGTGCAGATTGGAATACACTCGGATTAATTCATTAATGGGATTTTCATTCAAGCACCTTGTGGTAAACGACATTCTTTGTTTTTTGGTCAGGCGCAAGAACAAATAAAGCGGATGGTTTGCCGACACGCGAGCATGCCACGTACAATTGACCATGAGAAAAACATGCATTTTCTAGATTGAGGCCACAAATAGTCAAGGATTGGCCCTGTGATTTGTTGATCGTCACGGCGAAGGCAAGACGAATCGGGAATTGACTTCGTTTAAACTCAAAGGGCATATCCGTTGGGATCATCGGAATCCTTGGAATAAGAACTTCCTCATCTTTAAATTTTCCTTTAAGTATCGACGCGTGAATCACATTGCTCATCAGTTTTTTTTATCACCAAACGCGTTCCATTGCACAGTTTTGGTTGGTTTAAATTTCTAAGCATGATGACTACCGAGCCAACCTTAAGTTTTAAATTGTGCGGTGGTAAACCAGGCACATCCAAGGAGTTTAAAAATTCACTTGGATAATTAGTGGCTTCTTCTTCGTTTGTTACACAGTCGATAGATTTGAATGAATACAGAATACCTACGATTTGATTTTGAATTATAAAATTGAGGTCATCTACATCTTTATTTTTAGCGGACAAAATTGCTCGCTCACTTAACCATTTAGTATTTTTGTGGTTAGCAATGATATCCGGGAATACTTTGTTGATAAGCTCGTCTTTTGATGATACAAAATTGCAAACATTTGGAGGAAATGAAATCAAACCGCTCGATTTGTCAACAGGAATACGGCCATTACCGATAGTCAGCAATTGCTTCGAGAAATCATCAGCAGATAGATCGTTCAACAATGCAAGTCTCATATTTACAGACAGTTGAAGTTTCTTTACATATCGCCATAGATTTGATGCTTTGAGGCAAGCGTTTATTTCGTCGGCAGCAGTAGATCTTGGAATGACTGACGTAGTGTTTGTCGGAAATCGCCAGATAATAAAATCATTGCACCACCAAAACATCTCGAGTCATTGCGCAGATCTTTTAATGTTCGGTCTAGTGCTTCCAATGCGCGTTTGTGCGCCACGATGATTTTTGATGCTACTAAAACTTTGGCCATTGCGGAGTGTTTCGAAATGTTACATGTCGGTTGTTCAGTAGTTTAAAGGTTTAATGGCAATTTTATCGCTGAGTGAGCCGTACGGCATCCGTCTAACAATGTGGCCGCTATTCCAGAAGAAGCAATTGCTACCGCAATTTCGGATCTCGCACGTACAGTGGCCAAGATCAATGACATGAGGAATGTCTTCCCAGTTCCACCGGGGACATCCAAAAAAAATAAGCCGCCATTTCCATCATCAATTGCATTAATCAGTGTATCATAGACTTCCCTCTGCTTAGGATTCAACAGAGGTGCATTCGTTTGGACTGATTGGATTAGTTCATGTGGATCATATTCACGTTCACGTTCCAATTCTCTATTAAATGCGTCATTCATTCCGCGATCTGGCGCTGGCATTCCTAACAAACTACCGCACATGAGGTAACACATATCTTCGATCAAGAGCAGAGTCTGGTTATGCATCTCCTCATTCACCTTAAGATCGGAATTTCTTGAGCTGACGCGAATTCGATGTAAAATATCTTCAGACATGTTATCTTTGTATTTGTTCCATAGGTCACGTGGGTTCGATGGGAAGCATGTCGAAATGATGATAGCAAATAATGTGCGTATCTGACTTGGAGATGCAGAAATAATTGTTTCAGCGATTGTCGTGTCCCAATGAGTATCGTTTTCAAGCAAATTCAGCTCTTGACATGCTGCACGAAATGTGGGGCACACTATACCATTAACAGTTCGTAGTGATTCAAATGATGTTGGCCCTCGAATATGTACCAGCAACATCAGCAAATAGAAATATTCATCATTCTTCGGATGAACTGTGTAAATACGACCAAGAGCATCAGTAGCATATCTGGATAACCAGGAACTGCATTGCCTTGCTTCCGACGTTGAAATTTCTTCGATGTAGCGTTCCAAGTGTAATAACGTGGCATTTCTGAGTAAAGCAAAGTTCGTGCGAACGGATCACTTTGACAAATCGCAAAGAAACTGGTCAGTGTTGTCGCTGGAGGTGTTTCGGCACGTTGAGCAGCATTCGACGCTGTGAAATATACTCTCTGACCGTTCTCTAGATGCACCCCCAAATGTACAACAGTGGGATGACGTTCGTGAATAGGGAATGAAAATATACGCCAAATTGCTTCATTGCAGTTCACATATCTACCGACTTGATAGCGCGTGATTTCATCGTTGATATTGGATGTTTGGATACCAAAAACCGCCATGTCGCTCCCTTTCGTGACATATTTGCAAATGTATTTAATTAACTTGACCGAATTGCAATACTCAACATTACAATGTGCCTTGAATGTTTTGGAAAGAAGTGGCGAATATGGAACAATCCAACTGTTGTCAACTACGAAATCGTTTCCTTTCACTTTAGTTGTGATAGTTCTACCATTATCATCGGGCGATCGACGCCGATACAATGGATAACCATCGTTGCCTGTAATGGTCTCTGCCGTCAATTTTCGTGGATACCGTTTGGAACACTTGCCGTCGACCATGCACGGTGATTGGCGGTTGATAGTGCCACACGGTCTATGAATTATATTCGTGATTACAACATCATGTAGGTCTGGAACGGTTTCAGGAGCAGGAATCGCCGCACATATGATGTCATCTATTTGATCTGGCCGAATTCTTTCGACTAACCAAATTAAAATGGGAGCATGCGGTAGGCCTCGTTTTTGCCATTCGATTGAATACATCCAGCATCGATTATTCCCAAAGACGTGTTGCTTAACAATGTAATTCATTAGTGACCGAATTTTTTGCCTGAAAATACGTGCGGTGATGTCGTGTCGATCACTTGATGTTTGTCCGGGAAGCAGCAATTGAATAATTTCTATCCATTTCGGATTACATGTAAATGTAATGAATAGATCTGGCCGACCATAATGACGAACATATGTCATTGCATCTTGCGCATATTCATGCAAATGACGCGGGCTACCTGTGTATGTCGCCGGTAAAATAGTCAATCGACCAACATTTTCTGAATCTCCTTCTGTGCTAATTGCATCGCGTAAATGAATATACTCTTCCGAACGCAATTTACCTTGATTCAACCGAATGAAAGTCAGGCGCTCCGTTTCGATTTTAACGTACATGTCAACGCAATATTGTTGAAGCAGTCGACGAAATCGCAACAAATAATTGTCAGAATTTTCACGAATCATCAAACGATATGCGTAATAATTCATCGAACTAACCTTATTGGTAGTTTCCTCACCTGAAACAAATGCAGTAAAAATTGTATTTTAGAACCCCTAATAGGTTAACGACTCTTACAGCTACTCTCTACTAAATTAGAAATTACAACTTTTTTTGGGTACTAAAAGCAAACAGAATAAAATGTAGGGGAGACCGGGGCTGGTTGTGACATTTTATTTATGAAGTGTCATATCTTTTTATTTATTTAATCGTTTTATCTGAGTAAAGGTTTTTTCGGTTGAGTAACTATTCAGTATTAAATATTGAATGTTGCTTTATGTACCAAATAATTTCAATAGACATAAATGACCGAATTCTGAGAAAGGAGACCTGTCACTTTTAACCCCGAGTCAGGGGCTGGTTGTTACAGTACATGGGGTAAAATGTTACAAACAAAGACAAATGTTATTAAACACTTTTTATTAGGAACAATCATCACACATAGTTGGTTTTCTTTATTAATTATAATATCACAATGTCTAGAATGCAGTCCTATGCCTTATTAAATTAAAACTTAGAATAAAACAAATCCTTAACATTATTTACCGCTACGCAAAGAGTCACAAGAATGCACTCTCGGCTGTTGTAATTGAACCAACTTGCTTAGAAGCTTTTTCAGCTAAATTTTTTCTGGTTTTCACCAGCGCTGTGACACCTGTCTCGTCTACATTCCATATATGTGATGCAGAAAATGTATCTCTTTCTAATCGTCAGCCAACTGAGAAAAGAAATTGTCAACATTCGTTTTATTGAATGATGTGGCGCTGCTCAAGCTTGTAGCTTCTGGCGACCATATAGATAAATACGGGTTGCGTTTTAAAAACGCTGTTAGTCATTGTATACTTCTACATCTTTCCTTTTCTCCGTATATCTTTTAACGACATATGACACAAGCCGAAACCTTTTGCGATGACACGATTTTTTTTTATGTTTCATCCTTCTCCAATATAACCGCGGCTTGTTCGTAAACATCTTTTGATATTTTGCCACGCTCCATTTTCTTTTATGTGTCATCATCCTACAAAAAAAAACAATAAGTTATATGGTTTACATTATATCAGTTGGAACGAGAAATCAAGGGGCAGATTGTGACATGTAACAACCTACCCCGAGCAAATGTAACTTTTAGCCCCGAAACCAAAATTTATACTTTGAGATTAAGTAATAAAAATACAAATTAATATAACAATATAAACGTAATTCCAATGCAAAAAGGAAGCATTAAGACGCAAAAATTACACTACAAACTTCTCAGATTAGTTGAAATACAGGTTATAGACCATAATTACTATAAATCGAAAATGTTACAAACCTGTGGTTTTTTTGGTGACACACAAGTACTCCTGTCACAATAACTCTGGCGCCACTAGCTCTCGCATTGAGTGAGCCAGTAGTAGAAACGTCATTTTTCTCTTTTTAGCATTACTTTAGCGTTCCCTGTTTCGCCACCAGTGCCACTGTAACTACTTACCCGTGTCACAACCAGCCCCGGTCTCCCCTATATCAAGTTTAAATGAAAACAACAATATTGATCTTACCATTCTATGGATTAATCATTTTGATATTAAAGTGATATCCATCGTCTCCTTGCCAAAACATCAGCGGGTATTGTAACGCGTCATATGAACGGTGTGTTTCATATATTCTTTGTCCCCAGCCCAGTATTGCGTCGTGTAAGTACAATATCACGTTTTGCCAAGTTTTCACCAACAATCAGGATTGCCACTTCATCGATTGTTGGAGCATTAAATGTGCGTTCATGTGTTCCAGCTGGTCTTTTATCTGCTCTGATCACAACTTTATAGTCATCACTTGGCATGCGCTCTAAAGCAGTCTTGAACAGCCTGACCAATGCATGATGTTCATGAAGCATTTGCTGCAGATCTTGGAGAATTGCTCTTTTCGTAGCTGTGTTGATCCCTTGACGCCGGTCAAGTTGTTCTTTCATATTGCTCATGAAGTATATTTGCAAGAATTTATGCTGTGCATCTTCTATAGGTTGCAATGATCCAATGCGATGGCAAATCTGGCCTTGAATCTGTAAAGTCAAAGCCATTGTTATAGTTAGATTTATAAACACTTTTTTTATAAACACTTTTTTTTTTCAAATAATAACATGCCATTTTTATTTCAGAGACAAATACAGAAATCTAACAAACTACATTCCAGATTTTTTTACAATCATAGAAAATATAGTTTTTAACGTAAATTACCTTAAATGTCGGATTATATCCGTGTTCTTCGATCATTTCCGACCCAAATGAAGTCATTTGGAAACAGACATTGTATTTTTGAGTGTTCGCTAGAAAATGTCGTGATTCTAGTGTTTCGCCATAAAGCAGGGAGCACAATGGCTCTGGTGGCGGGACCAATAATGGCAATTTCACTTTACCACTAAGGCAGCACAAACCAGGCGTTTCACCAGCAAACTTCAATGCTCCACAATGCTGGCAAACAACGTCCATTGGACCAATGCAAACTAAACGATGCAAGCTGTAGTCGATGGTGCAATCATATAGAAACGCTGTTCGATTCAAATCAATACTTGAACCATTTCTTCTTGCACTTCGAAGATTATTCCTCTGTTCATCTGTATGATAAGCTCGACGATTTCTCGTTTCTAACCTAGCTGTTTCACGGGCTACCTCTCTTTGCTCTTGTGTTTGAGAAGCACGAATTAAGGCCCTTCTTTGCTCCATACTAACGCGGCGCTCTTCTCGTGCAATTTCTCGTTCTTCATCAGATAATTGACTCGCGATATTCCGTTGTCTAATTGCATTACGGCTCCGCTGGGAATGATTAGATCTTCTAGGACGCGGCATTGTTATTAATATTAATACTGAATGTGCACTCGCATAAAACCACAAAAAACTACTTTCGAGACATAGACAATAGCTCAAAGAGTATATAACCACTACATATGAATAGCTTAGCTTAGCTTAGCAGAGGGTGTCCGAGAACGGCTGACAATGGCAAGCCAGCCGCAATCGGACATTGAAGAATGCTGGAGAGTATTGAAAGAGAGTATGGTAGACACAGCGGAAGAAGTATGTGGAAGTTCAAAGAAGCATAGAAACACAAATGGTGATGCATGGTGGGATGCGGAAGTGGCAGCTTCCGTAGAGCAAAAGAAGAAAGCGTGGCTGGACTATGTCTCTTCTTTGAATCTGAATGACAGTATGACTGAACAGAAGAAAGAAATATATCGGCAATGTAAGAATGACACCAAGGCCTTAGTGAAAGAGAAACATGATAGAGCAAGTATGAGTGCAGAAGATAGGCTGACTAAAAACTTCGAGGGCAACACCAAACTCTTTTGGAGGGAGGTGAAGAAGTCTCGGGGTGGTTGGTCAGCCTTCAGAATGAATAAAATAAGGTCTAAAGGTGGAGACATTCTTACACAAACACAAGACGTGTTAAGCCGATGGAGTGAATATTTTGGCGATATGTATGCGGATGCTACGGTTGGCGCCGGTGTCGCATGTGGTCTAGTAGATCAACATTCGGCGACGGCGTCCTCCGATGGCATCAGTATGGATGAAGTTAAATGGGCAATAAGAAGCTTGAAAAATGGTAAGGCAGCGGGCATTGATATGGTGTCTGCCGAGATGATCAAGCTTGGTGGCTCCTGTGTCCGGCAGGCGTTCCTGTTGCTCCTCAATTTATGTTGGAGCTCGGGAATTGTTCCCGGGGACTGGAATAGCGCAGTCATCATGCCTTTGTTTAAAAACAAGGGTTCACGTTATGACTGCGCAAATTACAGAGCCATAAGCTTGACCAGTTTGGCAGCAAAAGTGTATGGTAAAATTATTGAAAGGAGAATGAGAATGGTGTCCGATGGTTTACTGTGTGAGACACAAGGAGGTTTCAGGAGTGGAAGGGGATGCATGGATCAAGTGTTCTCTCTGCGCAACATTGTGGAGAAGCATCTGGCCCTAGGTCAGAGGGTTTTCTGCAGTTTTGTGGATCTAGAGAGAGCATTTGACACGGTTGTACGAAAGGAACTTTGGGACATTTTACCGGCGTATGGTATTAACGGTAAACTGCTGCAGGCTGTGCAATCCAGTTACATGGGCTGTAGAGCCTGTGTGCGGCTGGATGATGGAATGTCGCCTTGGTTTGACGTCAATATCGGCGTTAAGCAGGGCTGCGTTCTATCAGCCAGGCTGTTTATCATATATCTGGATAAATGTCTCCAAAGGTTGAACGATATGAATGTGGGAGTCCAGATGGGTGACTCAGTGGTCTCTGCTCTGCTTTATGCAGATGATGCAGTCCTGCTGGCACAGTCAGCGACTGACCTGCAGACCCTAGTCCACACAATGACAGAAGATTGTAAGAAAAGGGGTCTACGCGTGAATGTGAGCAAAACCAAAATAATGGTCTTTGAAAGAGATGAAGCCAGAACAGATGTAAGAGTAACAATAGGTAATGATGTACTAGAGCAAGTGGATGAATTTGTATATCTTGAATGTGGATTTAGCCGAGATGGAAGGTACACCACTGATATAGAGCGAAGAGTGAATGCGGGAAATAGAGTGAACGGAGCGTTGGGGCAACTTCTCGGCAGCCACCACCTCAGCCAGAAGGCACGTGTAGCAATACATAACGCAGTGCTTGTCCCAACATTACTGTATGGAAGCGAGAGTTGGGTATGTAGAAAAGAGTACGAAAGTAAAATTAATGCGGTCGAAATGCGATCTCTTCGGAAAATCTGTGGAGTTAGGCTGACCGACCGCATTCGTAACGACGACATAAGAGAGCGAGTAGGTATGAAAGAGAGTATTGGTGTAAAGATGCGAAAGGGAATGCTCCGATGGTTCGGACATGTGGAAAGAATGCCGAACGAACGTCTGGTTAAGAAGATATACAATGCGAAAGTGGAAGGATGTAGGTACCAAGGGAGACCGAGACTAACCTACCAAGACCAGATCGGTCAGGTACTGAAGGAAGGTGGAGTCAAGAGTCTCCGAAACCGGCGAGCGTGTATGAAGAGAATTATGAATGTTGAGGAAGCGAGTGAAGTATGCAGAGATAGAGCTCTCTGGCACTCTGTTCTCTCTGCCTACCCTGCAAGGGATATGGCGTGATGATATGTATGTATGAATAGCTTATCAAGAAAAATCATAGACAACCTATAAAAAGACATTTACACTTTTGTTAACCTGTACAATAAATCTTAGGTATTATTTTCGGCAATTAAAAATTAAATAATTAATAAATAATTTACACAAATTAATGTCTAAAACAAAAAATATAACAGTACCTGAACTTTCGAGACATTTTACAAAAAATAAATTTCTGAACGCACACATAGTTGTTACAGTATTTGACAGGATTGGACAACAAATGTTTGACATGAAATAAACAAATCAGCATTTATTGAAATGATTAAGTATTCATTACACATATCGAGTTTTCATTGTTTTTAAGATGTATTATGCTATTCGGGGCGGGGACAAATCCAACGAATCAATAACCATGAATATTGGTTCAGCAGATCTCGAGTTATAAGTGTTGTAATAAACCCGTCTTTGTTTTATATATATAAGATATCACATTTTTTTTTGGATTTGTTAAGAATCTCTCTTTAAAATTGACGCATTTTCGTGCAAACTTTAATATTATATTTTACTTTCTTTAGGGATTATTTTAAAAAAAACTTTAGTACGTGTTTTTCATCTTTAATTAAATATTTGTTTTATTTGGTTAAATTACAATCGCTGTGTGGTAGTGGCTACGAATACTACCAACCCTTACTTTGCCCGTAGATGTCGTAATAGACTACTAAGAAATTTATATCGGCCAGGGCCAACACCACCTGATGCCGTTTGGTTAATAATTATATTCCCAAGGAGGGATGACGTCAGGCGGGCGGCAGTTCATAAAACTATTGTCAATAACTTTTGCAATATGTTGGAAGAGGAGTACATTTTGCGTCGACCACAAGTAAATGATGAGTTGTGGTTAAATTACAGATTTCAGTATTTAAAAAAAAAAGCAAAACAAAGTTCCGTACTTGTTTATAAGTTAATTTGCGTACAAATTTCCAACATCCATTTCTCTCTTTAGGGAATGATTTTCAAAAATGATGAAATACGTATTTTTTATTTAATATTGAGTAGCCAAATACATATTTTCATATCAATGTGCAACCCCTGTTTTACATATTTAGTGGGCATTTTTCCAAAAATGCCGAAATTATATATTTATTCATTTAATATCAAATAGCCAAATAACTATTTTAAAGGTACTACCTTTAAAACTGATGAAGTTTCTAATAAACTTGCAACCATCTGATTTACATTCTTATGAGAAAATATCCAAAAATAATGAAACTTAGTTTTTCATTATTATATATATACAGCCAAATAAAAATCTTCACAAATGTAACTTAAAAATTGTTAAAATTTCATAAAAAACTTGCACCCCATATTTTACATCCTTCTCGTAGCAATTTCCAAAAATGGTGACACGCGTATTTTTATCATTTAATACTAAATAGCCAAATACAAATAATCACTGATCGAACTTCAAATCTGACAAAGTTTCATAAAAACTTGCGATCCCTATTTTTGGGCAGAAATTTCTAAAAATGGTGAAACACGTACTTTTTTATTTAGTACTAAATACCCAAATACTTTAATAATACTGAGAAAGTTTCATAAATAACTTCTAAGCCCTATTTTACAACCATAGATGAGAAATTTCCAAAAATGCTTAAACTCGTATTTTTTTTTTAATTTATTTAATATTAAATAGCTAAATGCAAATTTTTACTGATCTAACTTCAAAGTCGACGACGCGGCTACGTTTAATACAAAATTGTTATCCCCATTTTACATTCTTAGCGGATCTTATCGGACAAGATGGGCTTGAGGTACAGAGCATGCTGGAAAAATGGTGCTGTAGATTGGAGAACGTTGGCTTGAAAATCAGCAGACACAAACAGAGTGCATGTTCTGCGATTTCGGCGGTCTCTCCAATTTTACACACATATCTCTAGATGGAGTACCTATCTGGTATAGGCCAACTTTCGATACCTCGGTTCGCTTATCCAAAGCAATGGCGACTTGGATCGTGCGGTGAAGCACAGAATTGACGCGGGATGGATGAAATGGTGGCAGGTCACAGCTACCATATGTGACTAGTAGTGTCAAGTACCCTTAAAATTGAAAAGTAAAATATACAAAACCTTAATAAGGCCTGCCGTATTGTATGGGTCAGCATGTTGGGCTACAAAAGTGACGGATGAGAGACGGCTGCATGTAGCAGAGATGCGAATGTTAAGATGGATGTGTGGCCTGACGAGAATGGATAAGAAATGAGTGTATAAGAGGAAGTTCGAAAGTGGCGTCAGTGACGGAAAAGTTGAAAAGTGAACGCTTGACTTGGTATGGACATGTGATGAGACGGGATGAATGTAATATTGGGAGAAGAGTTTTAAGTATGAATGTTGAAGGCTTTAGGGGTAAGGGAAGACCGAAGAAAAGATGGATGGATTGCGTGAAGCATGATATGAATAGAAAGGGATTTGAATATATTTTAATATGAATAGAAAGGGATTCCAATTATCAGGTAAAATGATTTAAAGAGACATGGCGGTTTATTAGCGGTTTACATGACTTTGGGTCATTGGCCGAATGTCAACAGACTATAGGTGAATTAAAAAAAACGAGACCGACTAACCTACCTAGACCAGATCGGTCATGTACTGAAGGAAGGTGGAGTCAAGAGTCTCCGAAACCGGCGAGCGTGTATGAAAAGAATTATGAATGTTGAGGAAGCGAGTGAAGTATGCAGAGATAGAGTTCTCTGGCACTCTGTTCTCTCTGCCTACCCTGCAAGGGATATGGCGTGATGATATGTATATATGTATGTGTAAAAAAAACGAGTGTCGAAAATTTGCAGAAATTTGCAACATAAATAGCTGTATCTTTTGATTGCGTTAGCTTAAAAGTTTGATTTTTTCACAGCTCTAAGGGACAGTAGACCTGAGTATTTGATATAAATTTCAGCTTGATACCTCCACGCGTTCCTGAGAAAAAGAGTCTTGACAGACAGACAGACGGACAGACGGACGGACGGACAACAAAAGTGATCCTGTAAGGGTTCCGTTTTTTCCTTTCGAGGTACGGAACCCTAAAAAGTATTCTTTATGGTCGGACCACTGAAGTTCCATCATCACTTTTATTTATCCAAATTCTGGACTCAAACTTTTTCCACAACATACATACATACATACACATCATCACGCCATATCCCTTGCAGGGTAGGCAGAGAAATCAGAGTGCCAGAGAACTCTATCTCTGCATACTTCACTCGCTTCCTCAACATTCATAATTCTCTTCATACACGCTCGCCGGTTTCGGAGACTCTTGACTCCACCTTCCTTCAGTACATGACCGATCTGGTCTAGGTAGGTTAGTCTCGGTCTCCCTCGGTACCTACATCCTTCCACTTTCGCATTGTATATCTTCTTAACCAGACGTTCGTTCGGCATTCTTTCCACATGTCCGAACCATCGGAGCATGCCCTTTCGCATCTTTACACCAATACTCTCTTTCATACCTACTCGCTCTCTTACGTCGTCGTTACGAATGCGGTCGGTCAGCCTAACTCCACAGATTTGCCGCAGAGATCGCATTTCGACCGCATTCATTTTACTTTCATACTCTTTTCTGCATACCCAACTCTCACTTCCATACAGTAATGTTGGGACAAGCACTGCGTTATGTATTGCTACACGTGCCTTGTGGCTGAGGTGGTGGCTGCCGAGAAGTTGCCCCAACGCTCCGTTCACTCTATTTCCCGCATTCACTCTTCTTCCACAATAGAAAGGAAATTGACCTACTATACCACACTGATCAGACTTGATGGTATAATGTTTTGTTTCGAGTCTTTCTTCTCTTGCATAGATGTTATATGCGTTATAAATCCCTAAGCCGTCTCGTACGATCACCCACGGGTAAGATAGAGGGTGGTGAATTGTATTCTTACTCCATCACCTCACGGATTTCACAAACTTTATAAAATTAGCATATAAAGATATATAATTTTCCTGTGTAGTAGCAGTTACGAATACTACCAACCCTTACTTAGCTCGTGGATGTCGTAAAAGACGACTAATAGCCTTATAACGACCTGGTCCAACTCCATCTGATGTCGTTTGGTCAACATTTTTTTTTTTTTAATTTCACGACATTTGAAAACTTTATAGTGTTCTTGGGTTTTTTTGGAGTTTACTCCTTAAGAATCGATTTTCATATAAGGCGCCCGGTATGAGAAAAAATTGAGGAGTAAAATCTAGTGATCGAATGACTTCGTTACGTTTTTGGTGCGCAATCTATTCTGCGCACCTTTCACTTTCTGACGTGAGATAATACTTCACTGAACAGTTTTAATAAATGTAAATAAATATATATATGTATATATATTATTTTTAGTCAAATGAGCTTTTTTTGCGCCTGTTTTGATAATCGTACTTAAGGAGTAAACTCCAGTCGTGCGTCGGAGCTGACACACACACTTTTTTTTTTGGCAGGCTATGAGTTGGATACCCGCCATCCGTTCTGTCCGGGGCGACGGAAGAGCGGCGCAGCCCCACAACCCACCGTATTCTCTCTCTATATCTACTGAGCTGGCCACTGGTACCGCTTACTTGATATCCGTGGACGGTAATTCAGTCTAAACCAAAACTGGGGTTACCCTTTCTGATCCCAACCCCCAAGCGTTTATCGTATCGGAAATCATTACACAAGTGTCATAAAATTTTAATAAAATCTTTTAAAAAAATCATTGCCAAAGAAAAATTACCATAAAACGGAAGGATTTGAACCCTAGATTTAGCATTCGACATGCTGGGCCAATTGCATAAAAAATATTTGCAAACAAAAAATTATTACCATAACAAGTGGCATGTGAAGTCACGTCTATTGAAAATCTGTTTAAATCGTCTCAACAATTAGACCAGTGTGGGTAACTACCCACCTATATATGATACCAAATTGTAAAACCGCATTGTTGTCTTTGCTGGTGATTCTCTTCGCAGTTTTTATGCTCGCAACTGATTATTATATATCGCTTAATAATATAATTTTTCCGTTTGGTGACGGAGTAAGAATACTATTCACCACCCCATATCTTACCCATGGGTGATCCTACGAGACGACTAATGGATATAAAACGCATATAACATCTATGCGAGAGAAGGAAAACTCGAAACAAAACCCTATACCAACACGTCTGACCAGCGCGGTATAGTAAGTTAATTTCCCTTCCATTACGGAGGAGGCCCGAGCCCAACAGTGGGACATTTATGAGCTGTGATGATGATGATGATATAATTTACCAATTATTCGGGGTGGACACAATATATATTCCTCTTCCTACATATTTCAAAAGTTATTAGCAATATCTTTATGACCAGCCTGCCTAACGCCAACCATCCTTATGAATTTTATACTTAAGCATCGATGTACTGAGTTCTATAGATCTAATTCCAAAAGTGACAATTTTCATATAACTATAACCCCTAGTTTAGTCCCCGTAGGGGTTTATTTTATAAAAACATTGAAACATACTTTTACTTATTTTTTACTAGCTGACCCGGCGAACTTCGTACCGCCTAACAGTCAATGAATGTCGTGTTACCTATTAGCTAGTTCAGCTAATAGGTTTTAATGAACAAAAAAATTTAGGCTTTGATGAACGTAATATAATGATACAAAATAATATTAATATAGATAGAAACATAAAAGTATTTTATTATGATGAATGATGATGAAAACATACAGAATGAGAATAAAAATTAAAAAAAAAAAAATAATTAAGTAATTCAAACTCATGTCAGAAAAAAATGATTGAAAACTATGTTGTGCAGATTGGAATACACTCGGATTAATTCATTAATGGGATTTTCATTCAAGCACCTTGTGGTAAACGACATTCTCTGTTTTTTGGTCAGGCGCAAGAATAAATAAAGCGGATGGTTTGCCGACACGTGAGCATGCCACGTACAATTGACCATGAGAAAAACATGCATTTTCTAGATTGAGGCCACAAATAGTCAAGGATTGGCCCTGTGATTTGTTGATCGTCACGGCGAAGGCAAGACGAATCGGGAATTGACTTCGTTTAAACTCAAAGGGCATATCCGTTGGGATCATCGGAATCCTTGGAATAAGAACTTCCTCATCTTTAAATTTTCCTTTAAGTATCGACGCGTGAATCACATTGCTCATCAGTTTTTTTTATCACCAAACGCGTTCCATTGCACAGTTTTGGTTGGTTTAAATTTCTAAGCATGATGACTACCGAGCCAACCTTAAGTTTTAAATTGTGCGGTGGTAAACCAGGCACATCCAAGGAGTTTAAAAATTCACTTGGATAATTAGTGGCTTCTTCTTCGTTTGTTACACAGTCGATAGATTTGAATGAATACAGAATACCTACGATTTGATTTTGAATTATAAAATTGAGGTCATCTACATCTTTATTTTTAGATCGTTCAACAATGCAACTCTCATATTTACAGACAGTTGAAGTTTCTTTACATATCGCCATAGATTTGATGCTTTGAGGCAAGCGTTTATTTCGTCGGCAGCAGTAGATCTTGGAATGACTGACGTAGTGTTTGTCGGAAATCGCCAGATAATAAAATCATTGCACCACCAAAACATCTCGAGTCATTGCGCAGATCTTTTAATGTTCGGTCTAGTGCTTCCAATGCGCGTTTGTGCGCCATTGTGCATTCGTCCCATATGATGATTTTTGATGCTACTAAAACTTTGGCCATTGCGGAGTGTTTCGAAATGTTACATGTCGGTTGTTCAGTAGTTTAAAGGTTTAATGGCAATTTTATCGCTGAGTGAGCCGTACGGCATCCGTCTAACAATGTGGCCGCTATTCCAGAAGAAGCAATTGCTACCGCAATTTCAGATCTCGCACGTACAGTGGCCAAAATCAATGACATGAGGAATGTCTTCCCAGTTCCACCGGGGGCATCAAAAAAAAATAAGCCGCCATTTCCATCATCAATTGCATTAATCAGTGTATCATAGACTTCCCTCTGCTTAGGATTCAACAGAGGTACATTCGTTTGGACTGATAGGATTAGTTCATGTGGATCATATTCACGTTCACGTTCCAATTCTCTATTAAATGCGTCATTCATTCCGCGATCTGGCGCTGGCATTCCTAACCTAACTAACAAACTACCGCACATGAGGTAACACATATCTTCGATCAAGAGCAGAGTCTGGTTATGCATCTCCTCATTCACCTTAAGATCGGAATTTCTTGATCTGACGCGAATTCGATGTAAAATATCTTCAGACATGTTATCTTTGTATTTGTTCCATAGGTCACGTGGGTTCGATGGGAAGCATGTCGAAATGATGATAGCAAATAATGTGCGTATCTGACTTGGAGATGCAGAAATAATTGTTTCAGCGATTGTCGTGTCCCAATGAGTATCGTTTTCAAGCAAATTCAGCTCTTGACATGCTGCACGAAATGTGGGGCACACTATACCATTAACAGTTCGTAGTGATTCAAATGATGTTGGCCCTCGAATATGTACCAGCAACATCAGCAAATAGAAATATTCATCATTCTTCGGATGAACTGTGTAAATACGACCAAGAGCATCAGTAGCATATCTGGATAACCAGGAACTGCATCGCCTTGCTTCCGACGTTGAAATTTCTTCGATGTAGCGTTCCAAGTGTAATAACGTGGCATTTCTGAGTAAAGCAAAGTTCGTGCGAACGGATCACTTTGACAAATCGCAAAGAAACTGGTCAGTGTTGTCGCTGGAGGTGTTTCGGCACGTTGAGCAGCATTCGACGCTGTGAAATATACTCTCTGACCGTTCTCTAGATGCACCCCCAAATGTACAACAGTGGGATGACGTTCGTGAATAGGGAATGAAAATATACGCCAAATTGCTTCATTGCAGTTCACATATCTACCGACTTGATAGCGCGTGATTTCATCGTTGATATTGGATGTTTGGATACCAAAAACCGCCATGTCGCTCCCTTTCGTGACATATTTGCAAATGTATTTAATTAACTTGACCGAATTGCAATACTCAACATTACAATGTGCCTTGAATGTTTTGGAAAGAAGTGGCGAATATGGAACAATCCAACTGTTGTCAACTACGAAATCGTTTCCTTTCACTTTAGTTGTGATAGTTCTACCATTATCATCGGGCGATCGACGCCGATACAATGGATAACCATCGTTGCCTGTAATGGTCTCTGCCGTCAATTTTCGTGGATACCGTTTGGAACACTTGCCGTCCCCCATGCACGGTGATTGGCGGTTGATAGTGCCACACGGTCTATGAATTATATTCGTAATTACAACATCATGTAGGTCTGGAACGGTTTCAGGAGCAGGAATCTCCGCACATATGATGTCATCTATTTGATCTGGCCGAATTCTTTCGACTAACCAAATTAGACGGGCAGCATGCGGTAGGCCTCGTTTTTGCCATTCGATTGAATACATCCAGCATCGATTATTCCCAAAGACGTGTTGCTTAACAATGTAATTTATTAGTGACCGAATTTTTTGCCTGAAAATACGTGCGGTGATGTCGTGTCGATCACTTGATGTTTGTCCGGGAAGCAGCAATTGAATAATTTCTATCCATTTCGGATTACATGTAAATGTAATGAATAGATCTGGCCGACCATAATGACGAACATATGTCATTGCATCTTGCGCATATTCATGCAAATGACGCGGGCTACCTGTGTATGTCGCCGGTAAAATAGTCAATCGACCAACATTTTCTGAATCTCCTTCTGTGCTAATTGCATCGCGTAAATGAATATACTCTTCCGAACGCAATTTACCTTGATTCAACCGAATGAAAGTCAGGCGCTCCGTTTCGATTTTAACGTACATGTCAACGCAATATTGTTGAAGCAGTCGACGAAATCGCAACAAATAATTGTCAGAATTTTCACGAATCATCAAACGATATGCGTAATAATTCATCGAACTAACCTTCTTGGTAGTTTCCTCACCTGAAACAAATGCAGTAAAAATTGTATTTTAGAACCCCTAATAGGTTAACGACTCTTACAGCTACTCTCTACTAAATTAGAAATTACAACTTTTTTTGGGTACTAAAAGCAAACAGAATAAAATGTAGGGGAGACCGGGGCTGGTTGTGACATTTTATTTATGAAGTGTCATATCTTTTTATTTAATCGTTTTATCTGAGTAAAGGTTTTTTCGGTTGAGTAACTATTCAGTATTAAATATTGAATGTTGCTTTATGTACCAAATAATTTCAATAGACATAAATGACCGAATTCTGAGAAAGGAGACCTGTCACTTTTAACCCCGAGTCAGGGGCTGGTTGTTACAGTACATGGGGTAAAATGTTACAAACAAAGACAAATGTTATTAAACACTTTTTATTAGGAACAATCATCACACATAGTTGGTTTTCTTTATTAATTATAATATCACAATGTCTAGAATGCAGTTCTATGCCTTATTAAATTAAAACTTAGAATAAAACAAATCCTTAACATTATTTACCGCTGCGCAAAGAGTCACAAGAATCCCTCTCTCGGCTGTTGTAATTGAACCAACTTGCTTAGAAGCTTTTTCAGCTAAATTTTTTCTGGGTTTCACCATCGCTGTGACACCTGTCTCGTCTACATTCCATATATGTGATGCAGAAAATGTATCTATTTCTAATCGTCAGCCAACTGAGAAAAGAAATTGTCAACATTCGTTTTATTGAATGATGTGGCGCTGCTCAAGCTTGTAGCTTCTGGCGACCATATAGATAAATACGGGTTGCGTTTTAAAAACGCTGTTAGTCATTCTATACTTCTACATCTTTCCTTTTCTTCGTATATCTTTTAACGACATATGACACAAGCCGAAACCTTTTGCGATGACACGATTTTTTTTTATGTTTCATCCTTCTCCAATATAACCGCGGCTTGTTCGTAAACATCTTTTGATATTTTGCCACGCTCCATTTTCTTTTATGTGTCATCATCCTACAAAAAAAAAACAATAAGTTATATGGTTTACATTATATCAGTTGGAACGAGAAATCAAGGGGCAGATTGTGACATGTAACAACCTACCCCGAGCAAATGTAACTTTTAGCCCCGAAACCAAAATTTATACTTTGAGATTAAGTAATAAAAATACAAATTAATATAACAATATAAACGTAATTCCAATGCAAAAAGGAAGCATTAAGACGCAAAAATTACACTACAAACTTCTCAGATTAGTTGAAATACAGGTTATAGACCATAATTACTATAAATCGAAAATGTTACAAACCTGTGGTTTTTTTGGTGACACACACGTACTCCTGTCACAATAACTCTCGCGCCACTAGCTCTCGCATTGAGTGAGCCAGTAGTAGAAACGTCATTTTTCTCTTTTTAGCATTACTTTAGCGTTCCCTGTTTCGCCACCAGTGCCACTGTAACTACTTACCCGTGTCACAACCAGCCCCGGTCTCCCCTATATCAAGTTTAAATGAAAACAACAATATTGATCTTACCATTCAATGGATTAATCATTTTGATATTAAAGTGATATCCATCGTCTCCTTGCCAAAACATCAGCGGGTATTGTAACGCGTCATATGAACGGTGTGTTTCATATATTCTTTGCAGTTGCCCAGTATTGCGTCGTGTAAGTACAATATCACGTTTTTCCAAGTTTTCACCAACAATCAGGATTGCCACTTCATCGATTGTTGGAGCATTAAATGTGCGTTCATGTGTTCCAGCTGGTCTTTTATCTGCTCTGATCACAACTTTATAGTCATCACTTGGCATGCGCTCTAAAGCAGTCTTGAACAGCCTGACCAATGCATGATGTTCATGAAGCATTTGCTGCAGATCTTGGAGAATTGCTCTTTTCGTAGCTGTGTTGATCCCTTGACGCCGGTCAAGTTGTTCTTTCATATTGCCCATGAAGTATATTTGCAAGAATTTATGCTGTGCATCTTCTATAGGTTGCAATGATCCAATGCGATGGCAAATCTGGCCTTGAATCTGTAAAGTCAAAGCCATTGTTATAGTTAGATTTATAAACACTTTTTTTACAAACACTTTTTTTTTTCAAATAATAACATGCCATTTTTATTTCAGAGACAAATACAGAAATCTAACAAACTACATTCCAGATTTTTTTACAATCATAGAAAATATAGTTTTTAACGTAAATTACCTTAAATGTCGGATTATATCCGTGTTCTTCGATCATTTCCGACCCAAATGAAGTCATTTGGAAACAGACATTGTATTTTTGAGTGTTCGCTAGAAAATGTCGTGATTCTAGTGTTTCGCCATAAAGCAGGGAGCACAATGGCTCTGGTGGCGGGACCAATAATGGCAATTTCACTTTACCACTAAGGCAGCACAAACCAGGCGTTTCACCAGCAAACTTCAATGCTCCACAATGCTGGCAAACAACGTCCATTGGACCAATGCAAACTAAACGATGCAAGCTGTAGTCGATGGTGCAATCATATAGAAACGCTGTTCGATTCAAATCAATACTTGAACCATTTCTTCTTGCACTTCGAAGATTATTCCTCTGTTCATCTGTATGATAAGCTCGACGATTTCTCGTTTCTAACCTAGCTGTTTCACGGGCTACCTCTCTTTGCTCTTGTGTTTGAGAAGCACGAATTAAGGCCCTTCTTTGCTCCATACTAACGCGGCGCTCTTCTCGTGCAATTTCTCGTTCTTCATCAGATAATTGACTCGCGATATTCCGTTGTCTAATTGCATTACGGCTCCGCTGGGAATGATTAGATCTTCTAGGACGCGGCATTGTTATTAATATTAATACTGAATGTGCACTCGCATAAAACCACAAAAAATTACTTTCGAGACATAGACAATAGCTCAAAGAGTATATAACCACTACATATGAATAGCTTAGCTTAGCTTGGCAGAGGGTGTCCGAGAACGGCTGACGATGGCAAGCCAGCCGCAATCGGACATTGAAGAATGCTGGAGAGTATTGAAAGAGAGTATGGTAGACACAGCGAAAGAAGTATGTGGAAGTTCAAAGAAGCATAGAAACACAAATGGTGATGCATGGTGGGATGCGGAAGTAGCAGCTTCCGTAGAGCAAAAGAAGAAAGCGTGGCTGGACTATGTCTCTTCTTTGAATCTGAATGACAGTATGACTGAACAGAAGAAAGAAATATATCGGCAATGTAAGAATGACACCAAGGCCTTAGTGAAAGAGAAACATGATAGAGCAAGTATGAGTGCAGAAGATAGGCTGACTAAAAACTTCGAGGGCAACACCAAACTCTTTTGGAGGGAGGTGAAGAAGTCTCGGGGTGGTTGGTCAGCCTTCAGAATGAATAAAATAAGGTCTAAAGGTGGAGACATTCTTACACAAACACAAGACGTGTTAAGCCGATGGAGTGAATATTTTGGCGATATGTATGCGGATGCTACGGTTGGCGCCGGTGTCGCATGTGGTCTAGTAGATCAACATTCGGCGACGGCGTCCTCCGATGGCATCAGTATGGATGAAGTTGAATGGGCAATAAGAAGCTTGAAAAATGGTAAGGCAGCGGGCATTGATATGGTGTCTGCCGAGATGATCAAGCTTGGTGGCTCCTGTGTCCGGGAGGCGTTCCTGTTGCTCCTCAATTTATGTTGGAGCTCGGGAATTGTTCCCGGGGACTGGAATAGCGCAGTCATCGTGCCTTTGTTTAAAAACAAGGGTTCACGTTATGACTGCGCAAATTACAGAGCCATAAGCTTGACCAGTTTGGCAACAAAAGTGTACGGTAAAATTATTGAAAGGAGAATGAGGATGGTGTCCGATGGTTTACTGTGTGAGACAAGGAGGTTTCAGGAGTGGATGCATGGATCAAGTGTTCTCTCTGCGCAACATTGTGGAGAAGCATCTGGCTCTAGGTCAGAGGGTTTTCTGCAGTTTTGTGGATCTGGAGAGAGCATTTGACACGGTTGTACGAAAGGAACTTTGGGACATTTTACCGGAGTATGGTATTAACGGTAAACTGCTGCAGGCTGTGCAATCCAGTTACATGGGCTGTAGAGCCTGTGTGCGGCTGGATGATGGAATGTCGCCTTGGTTTGACGTCAATATCGGCGTTAAGCAGGGCTGCGTTCTATCAGCCAGGCTGTTTATCATATATCTGGATAAATGTCTCCAAAGGTTGAACGATATGAATGTGGGAGTCCAGATGGGTGACTCAGTGGTCTCTGCTCTGCTTTATGCAGATGATGCAGTCCTGCTGGCACAGTCAGCGACTGACCTGCAGACCCTAGTCCACACAATGACAGAAGATTGTAAGAAAAGGGGTCTACGCGTGAATGTGAGCAAAACCAAAATAATGGTCTTTGAAAGAGATGAAGCCATAACAGATGTAAGAGTAACAATAGGTAATGATGTACTAGAGCAAGTGGATGAATTTGTATATCTTGGATGTGGATTTAGCCGAGATGGAAGGTACACCACTGATATAGAGCGAAGAGTGAATGCGGGAAATAGAGTGAACGGAGCGTTGGGGCAACTTCTCGGCAGCCACCACCTCAGCCAGAAGGCACGTGTAGCAATACATAACGCAGTGCTTGTCCCAACATTACTGTATGGAAGCGAGAGTTGGGTATGTAGAAAAGAGTACGAAAGTAAAATTAATGCGGTCGAAATGCGATCTCTGCGGAAAATCTGTGGAGTTAGGCTGACCGACCGCATTCGTAGCGACGACGTAAGAGAGCGAGTAGGTATGAAGAGAGTATTGGTGTAAAGATGCGAAAGGGAATGCTCCGATGGTTCGGACATGTGGAAAGAATGCCGAACGAACGTCTGGTTAAGAAGATATACAATGCGAAAGTGGAAGGATGTAGGTACCAAGGGAGACCGAGACTAACCTACCAAGACTAGATCGGTCAGGCACTGAAGGAAGGTGGAGTCAAGAGTCTCCGAAACCGGCGAGCGTGTATGAAGAGAATTATGAATGTTGAGGAAGCGAGTGAAGTATGCAGAGATAGAGCTCTCTGGCACTCTGTTCTCTCTGCCTACCCTGCAAGGGATATGGCGTGATGATATGTATGTATGTATGTATGTATGAATAGCTTATCAAGAAAAATCATAGACAACCTATAAAAAGACATTTACACTTTTGTTAACCTGTACAATAAATCTTAGGTATTATTTTCGGAAATTAAAAATTAAATAATTAATAAATAATTTACACAAATTAATGTCTAAAACAAACAAATATAACAGTACCTGAACTTTCGAGACATTTTACAAGAAATAAATTTCTGAACGCACACATAGTTGTTACAGTATTTGACAGGATTGGACAACAAATGCTTGACATGAAAGAAACAAATCAGCATTTATTGAAATGATTAAGTATTCATTACACATATCGAGTTTTCATTGTTTTTAAGACGTATCTATTCGGGGCGGGGACAAATCCAACGAATCAATAACCATGAATATTGGTTCAGCAGATCTCGAGTTATAAGTGTTGTAATAAACCCATCTTTGTTTTATATATATAAGATATCACATTTTTTTTGGATTTGTTAAGAATCTCTCTTTAAAATTGACGCATTTTCGTGCAAATTTTAATATTATATTTTACTTTCTTTAGGGATTATTTAAAAAAAAACTTTAGTACGTATTTTTCATCTTTAATTAAATATTTGTTTTATTTGGTTAAATTACAATCGCTGTGTGGTAGTGGCTACGAATACTACCAATCCTTACTTTGCCCGTAGATGTCGTAAAAGACTACTAAGAAATTTATATCGGCCAGGGCCAACACCACCTGATGCCGTTTGGTTAATAATTATATACCCAAGGAGGGATGACGTCAGGCGGGCGGCAGTTCATAAAACTATTGTCAATAACTTTTGCAATATGTTGGAAGAGGAGTACATTTTGCGTCGACCACAAGTAAATGATGAGTTGTGGTTAAATTACAGATTTCAGTATTTAAAAAAAAAAGCAAAACAAAGTTCCGTACTTGTTTATAAGTTAATTTGCGTACAAATTTCCAACATCCATTTCTCTCTTTAGGGAATGATTTTCAAAAATGGTGAAATACGTATTTTTTATTTAATATTGAGTAGCCAAATACATATTTTCATATCAATGTGCAACCCCTGTTTTACATATTTAGTGGGCATTTTTCCAAAAATGCCGAAATTATATATTTATTCATTTAATATCAAATAGCCAAATAACTATTTTAAAGGTACTACCTTTAAAACTGATGAAGTTTCTAATAAACTTGCAACCATCTGATTTACATTCTTATGAGAAAATATCAGATAGAGATAATATATATATACAGCCAAATAAAAATCTTCACAAATGTAACTTAAAAATTGTTAAAATTTCATAAACAACTTGCAACCCATATTTTACATCCTTCTCGTAGCAATTTCCAAAAATGGTGACATTTACGTATTTTTATCATTTAATACTAAATAGCCAAATACAAATAATCACTGATCGAACTTCAAATCTGACAAAGTTTCATATAAACTTGCGATCCCTATTTTTGGGCAGAGATTTCTAAAAATGGTGAAACACGTACTTTTTTATTTAGTACTAAATACCCAAATACTTTAATAATACTGAGAAAGTTTCATAAATAACTTCTAAGCCCTATTTTACAACCATAGATGAGACACATACATACATACATATCATCACGCCATATCCCTTGCAGGGTAGGCAGAGAGAACAGAGTGCCAGAGAACTCTATCTCTGCATACTTCACTCGCTTCCTCGACATTCATAATTCTCTTCATACACGCTCGCCGGTTTCGGAGACTCTTGACTCCACCTTCCTTCAGTACATGGCCGATCTGGTCTAGGTAGGTTAGTCTCGGTCTCCCTCGGTACGTACATCCTTCCACTTTCGCATTGTATATCTTCTTAACCAGGCGTTCGTTCGGCATTCTTTCCACATGTCCGAACCATCGGAGCATTCCCTTTCGCATCTTTACACCAATACTCTCTTTCATACCTACTCGCTCTCTTACGTCGTCGTTACGAATGCGGTCGGTCAGCCTAACTCCACAGATTTTCCGCAGAGATCGCATTTCGACCGCATTAATTTTACTATCATACTCTTTTCTGCATACCCAACTCTCGCTTCCATACAGTAATGTTGGGACAAGCACTGCGTTATGTATTGCTACACGTGCCTTCTGGCTGAGGTGGTGGCTGCCGAAAAGTTGCCCCAACGCTCCGTTCACTCTATTTCCCGCATTCACTCTTCGCTCTATATCAGTGGTGTACCTTCCATCTCGGCTAAATCCACATCCAAGATATACAAATTCATCCACTTGCTCTAGTACATCATTACCTATTGTTACTCTTACATCTGTTCTGGTTTTATCTCTTTCAAAGACCATTATTTTGGTTTTGCTCACATTCACGCGTAGACACCTTTTCTTACAATCTTCTGTCATTGTGTCGACTAGGGTCTGCAGGTCAGTCGCTGACTGTGCCAGCAGGACTGCATCATCTGCATAAAGTAGAGCAGTGACCACTGAGTCGCCCATCTGGACTCCCACATTCATATCGTTCAACCTTTGGAGACATTTATCCAGATATATGATAAACAGCCTGGCTGACAGAACGCACCCCTGCTTAACGCCGATATTGACGTCAAACCAAGGCGACATTCCATCATCCAGCCGCACACAGGCTCTACAGCCCATGTAACTGGACTGCACAGCCTGTAGCAGTTTACCGTTAATACCATACTCCGGTAAAATGTCCCAAAGTTCCTTTCGTACAACCGTGTCAAATGCTCTCTCCAGATCCACAAAACTGCAGAAAACCCTCTGACCTAGAGCCAGATGCTTCTCCACAATGTTGCGCAGAGAGAACACTTGATCCATGCATCCCCTTCCACTTCTGAAACCTCCTTGTGTCTCACACAGTAAACCATCGGACACCATCCTCATTCTCCTTTCAATAATTTTTCCATACACTTTTGCTGCCAAACTGGTCAAGCTTATGGCTCTGTAATTTGCGCAGTCATAACGTGAACCCTTGTTTTTAAACAAAGGCACGATGACTGCGCTATTCCAGTCCCTGGGAACCATTCCCGAGCTCCAACATAAATTGAGGAGCAACAGGAACGCCTCCCAGACACAAGAGCCACCGAGCTTGATCATCTCGGCAGACACCATATCAATGCCCGCTGCCTTACCATTTTTCAAACTTCTTATCGCCCATTCAACTTCATCCATACTGATGCCATCGGAGGACGCCGTTGTCGAATGTTGATCTACTAAACCACATCCAACACCGGCGCCAACCGTAGCATCCGCATACATATCGCCAAAATATTCACTCCATCGGCTTAACACGTCTTGTGTTTGTGTAAGAATGTTTCCACCTTTAGACCTTATTTTATTCATTCTGAAGGCTGACCAACCACCCCGAGACTTCTTCACCTCCCTCCAAAAGAGTTTGGTGTTACCCTCGAAGTTTTTAGTCAGCCTATCTTCTGCACTCATACTTGCTCTATCACGTTTCTCTTTCACTAAGGCCTTGGTGTCATTCTTACATTGCCGATATATTTCTATCTTCTGTTCAGTCATACTGTCATTCAGATTCAAAGAAGAGACATAGTCCAGCCACGCTTTCTTCTTTTGCTCTACGGAAGCTGCCACTTCCGCATCCCACCATGCATCACCATTTGTTTTTCTATGCTTCTTTGAACTTCCACATACTTCTTTCGCTGTATCTACCATACTCTCTTTCAATACTCTCCAGCATTCTTCAATGTCCGATTGCGGCTGGCTTGCCATCGTCAGCCGTTCTCGGACACCCTCTGCATACTTTTCTCTTACACACTCTTCTTGCAACCTTTCAACCTTTATTCTTTCAAGCCCTCCGAAGTGGACACGCTCTCGCCAGTGCCTCCACTTTCTGAACAGACCACTAAATCTCGCAATAACGAGATAGTGGTCCGTGTCGACTGTGGGGCCCCTGTAGGCTCTTGCGTCCAATATTTTGCTTCGGAGGCGACTGTCTACCAAAATTAAATCTATTATGCTTTTCTGTTCATTCCTTCTCCATGTATACATATGGATGTCCTTATGTTGGAAAAATGTGTTTGACACAATAAGGTTTCTCTCCATGCATACATCCGCTATGAGCCTACCTGCGTCGTTCACTCTCTTATCACCAAATGGACCAAGTACGTCCTCATAGTCGGGACGCTTGGTCCCCACCCATCCGTTCAAATCTCCGCATACAATCACGCGTTCACTGATTTCTGCCATATCCAGAACTTCCCTAACATTATCCCAAAACTTCTCTAGGTCTGATGCCACCGAGGATCCTACGGGAGCATATGCTACAACCATGAATACCTTGGTGACACCTAGTTTTATACGGACCCAGAGAAGTCTGGGATCATACATTCCGTAATCCTTCACACCTGAGGCCAAGCGAGAGGACAACAGCACTCCTACCCCCATGCTGGCTCGATCGCTCTGTGGTACACCAGACCACAGAGCCATCCCGCCACCAGGAAGATCGCAGGCGTCGCTGCCCCTTCGCTTGGTCTCTGTTACACAGAGCACGTCTAGCTGTTTGTCCGCCATGACGGATATCAGCTCGTGCAACTTACCTTCCACACAACCTCTTACATTCCACGTGCCCACCCGGCACTCCGCTCTCCTCGACTCGCCTAACTGGGCAAGGCGTGATGGGTGGCGGCCCCCATCGCCGCAACTGCCGATGTTCGTACCGACGGGGGCGGGTCGGTATGCGTCGCCTCCGGGGGACGCCCTAACCCGCATTGCGGTACGCATTTCGAGCCGGATTAGCAGTCTAATTAGACTGGCAGGGGACGCGAACGAGCACGCTCCGGACTATGCCCCCATAGATGAGAAATTTCCAAAAATGCTTAAACTCGTATTTTTTTTTAATTTATTTAATATTAAATATCTAAATACAAATTTTTACTGATCTAACTTCAAAGTCGACGACGCGGCGACGTTTAATACAAAATTGTTATCCCCATTTTACATTCTTAGCGGATCTTATCGGAGAAGATGGGCTTGAGGTACAGAGCATGCTGGAAAAATGGTGCTGTAGATTGGAGAACGTTGGCTTGAAAATCAGCAGACACAAACAGAGTGCATGTTCTGCGATTTCGGCGGTCTCTCCAATTTTACACACATATCTCTAGATGGAGTACCTATACCAGTATGCTCCAACTTTCGATACCTCGGTTCGCTTATCCAAAGCAATGGCGACTTGGATCGTGCGGTGAAGCACAGAATTGACGCGGGATGGATGAAATGGTGGCAGGTCACAGGCCATATGTGACTCTCAAGTACCCTTAAAATTGAAAAGTAAAATATACAAAACCTTAATAAGGCCTGCCGTATTGTATGGGTCAGCATGTTGGGCTACAAAAGCGACGGATGAGAGACGGCTGCATGTAGCAGAGATGCGAATGTTAAGATGGATGTGTGGCCTGACGAGAATGGATAAGAAATGAGTATATAAGAGGAAGTTTGAAAGTGGCGCCAGTGACGGAAAAGTTGAAAAGTGAACGCCAGACTTGGTATGGACATGTGATGAGACGGGATGAATGTAATATTGGGAGAAGAGTTTTAAGTATGAATGTTGAAGGCTTTAGGGGTAAGGGAAGACCGAAGAAAAGATGGATGGATTGCGTGAAGCATGATATGAATAGAAAGGGAGTGAACGCAGAGATGACATCGGATAGGATTGAGTGGAAGAAAAGGATATATTGCGTCGACCCCAAGTAATTGGAATAAGAGCAGGGTAATGATGATGACATCCTTAGCTGAGAAATTTCTAAAAATGCTGAAATCGTATTTCTTTTAGTACTAAAGAGCTATATAAACAATTTTACGAATAATGTAACTTCAAAACTAGATAAATAAAAAGTTGCAACCCCTATTTTAGACCCATAGAGAAGAAAAACTGCATGGTAGCCTTATAACGACCTGGGCCAACTCCATCTGATGCCGTTTGGTCAACAATTACATTCCCAACGAGGGTTGGCGTCTGGCTGGCGGCCGGTCATAAAACGATTGCCAATAACTTTTACAATATGTACTATGAAAGAAGAGTACATATTGTATCGACCCCAAGTAATTGGGATAAGAGTAGGAGAATAAAGATGATGATGAGGGAAGAAAAACTGAAATAGGGGTATGACCACGCTGTGGACAATTCTCTGTCTACAGCCGCGAGCCGCTCCGTCCGGAGTAGTAACACACTCTCGCAGAAAATCGACGTCTGAGTAATGGTAATGTGCTATTGCGCTTCGTTCGGTGAGTGAGAGAGCCGGGAGCCCAACTGGGGTGGGTTTGGAGTTTGTATTGGTAGGCAGCTGCCTAGCTATAACCTAGGTATTGCAAAGGTCCATTGGGCGGCAGTGACAGGTTCTAACTTTGAAACTGACAAAATTTCATAAAAAAACTTGGAACACCTCTTCCACTTCATTAAGGGAGAATTTCCCAAAATGTTGAGACAGGTAAATTTTTATTTAACATTATATAGCTAATAACAAATTTTCAGTGATCTAACTTCAAAACTGATGAAGTTTCATACAAATTTGCAACCCCTTATTTTCCACCCTTAGGAGAGAAATTTCCATTAATGCTCACACACGTATTTATTTATTTAATATTAAATAGCTAAAAACATATTTTCAGGGATCTAACTTCAAAACAGTTTCATACAAACTTGTATCTCCTATTCTCACCCTTAGGGGAGAAATTTCCAAAAATGCTGAAATAGGTGTTTATTTATTTAATATTAAATAAAGAAATACAAATTTTAACGGTTCTAACTTCAAAAATGACAAAGTTTGATAAGAAAAACTTGCAACCCCTACTCTACTCCATTAGGGAAGAATTTCTAAAAATGCTGAGACAGTTAACTTTTCATTTAACATTATATAGCTAATAACAAATTTTCAGGCATCTAACTTCAAAACTGACGAAGTTTCATACAAACTTGCAACCCCTTATTTTTCACCCTTCGAGGATAAATTTCCAAAAATGCTGAAACACATTATTATTTATTTAATATTAAATAGACGAATACAAATTTTCACGAGTCTATCTTCAAAATTGACGAAGTTAGATACACACTTGCAACCCCTATTTTCCACCCTTAGAGGAGAAATTTCCAAAAATCCTTTCTTAGTGAGCACCTACAATATAAAAGGCAGCAACTGTCAAAATTTCATGTAATTACCCCTAGCGGTTTAGGCTGTGCGATGATGAATCAGTCAATCAGGACAAGCTTTTTATATATATATAGATTGGTCAGCATATCCACATATCGGTTTGCATTGACAGTCGTTGTTCGCCCGGCGCCGCTCTTTCCGAGAGCGCCTGGAATCGTGCATCGCGGCACAAGGGCATTCCATGAATGACGTCGTCTTCAAAACTTAAACATTTTTTTCATGATTCAAACTTCCCATGTTTGTGCACATTTTGAGATATTAAACGTTTTTCAATCGCAATTACTTTGGGCGTACCTACCGTTATTTTAAAATTCATCCTTCCTTTCTGATGGACCCTGTATTTGTATTGACTAATATGAAATTTAGTTAAAAAATAATTGCTAAATTTTGAGACGGTAATTCAGTCTATTTTTTGGCTATGTTCTGGACATTCGCCATCCACTCCATCCGGGGCGACAGAAGGGCCGCGCGTGGCCTCATAATCCACCGTATTCCCTTTCCATTACCATTAGGCCGGCCACTAGTACCGCTTCCTTGACATACGTGGACGGTAAATTCTAAGCAAAATCTGGGTTCGTAATATAGTTGACGCTATTTTTTTACATTTAAATTACATAAAGATGGAATTGCAAATTATATTTTAAAAACCAAACAAGCTATTGCATTATTTAAGTTTATTTAAATTGGGGAGTATAGCAACACACATTGATTTTCAAAAAATACGACGAATGTCGATAAAAAAAAAAGTTATGCAAAAAAAAAAAACTTATTTGGCAATTCATATACTTCCTCAAAATAATCGTGGAATATTTTACATGAGGTGTTTTTTGAGTGATTTTTTTTTTGCGTTCTCCCAAAACTAAAAGGAAGGTCGGCTAATTTTATCATATTTATGCAATTTTATTTCCGTGTCAGTCTGGAATTTTGGGGATCCTTTGATAAAAGGAAACTGCTAGAAAATATAATTGTAACCTAATGTTTAGAGTATTAAAATAATAATAATAAGTTTAAAATTTCATAGATTTAAGATGAACCAGTCCACTAAGTATCCACTTCCATGTTCAGATATTAGATACAATCATCACACAATAGTTTTACACTTACTGCTGGCATTCCACGAATGTTATGTGCAGACGTGGAATGTCATCGGTAGGTGTCCCATCTCAATATTGAGATTAAATTTCTCCAAAGGCCTCTGCGTGTTGGATCCATATCCCCATGTAAACCTCCCAAAGGACCGGGCATATTCCATACGGAAGATCCCGTGAATTAAAAGGAGATGCATAATAATAATAATAATTTTTATTGGATCGAAAAAGTAGGGTTACAATAATCTCATTATATTAGACATTTGAAAAACACAGGAGTACTTTGGCATTTGTACTAGGATACCCTGTGTCACGAATGCCGTCACTTCCCTCGTAATCCAAGTAAACATACCTTAGACATTTTAATTATATCTACATTTAATATTTGCATAGACATATAAAATAAATAATAGTAGTGTGTGGTGTGTGTGCGTGCCTGTGTGTGTGTGCGTGCGTGTGTGTGTGTGTGTGTGTGTGTGTGTGAGTGAATCAGTGTACGTGTGCGCGTGCAAGCGTGCGCTGCGGCCAGACAGTTTTCTATCTAGCTGCGTGTTGCTCGATCTGAAGTAGAACCACACACTCGCAGAAAGAGGCAATGTTAATGCCTACAACAGATTTCAAGAGTAGCACATGATCAAGAATTAACTACTAGAGCAGCCATCTCTTAATTCAACCACCTTGAAGGGTGGGGTCACACTGTTGACAGCTTTCTATCTAAAGCCGTAGACTGGAGTAGCAGAGTCTGGGGGTAGTACTACATTCACGCAGAAAATCGATGTTTGAATAGTGGCAATGTGTTGTTGCGCTTCGTTTGGTGACCGATAGAACCAGCAGCCCAACATTCTAAGTGGGTTTGAAATTTTCAAGGTAGCAGCTTAGCTGTACTTGGTATTGCAAAGGTCCATGGGCGGCAGTAACTCTTATCATTAGGTGTGATAATTAACGGAGACAAATCACACCCAAACTCAGAACAGCACTTTGTGGATCATACAGTGTTGTCCTGCGTAAGAATTTAACCCACAGTGCTGGCACGAAAGGTATCTTAACCACTACGCTCATCTGTGCAGTCAAAATAATATAATAAAATTGATAATATTTAAAGACGACTGCATGTAGCGGAGATGCGAATGTTGAGATGGATGTGTGGTGTGACAAGAATGGATAAAATAAGGAATGAACATATAAGAGGAAGTTTGAAAGTTGCGCCACTGACGGAAAAATTAAGGAGTGAAAGACTGACATGGTATGGATATGTGATGAGACGGGATGAAAGTAATGTTGTGAGGAAAGCTTTAAGTATGAATGTTGAAGGCTTAAGGGGTAAGGGAAGACCGAAGAAAAGATGGATGAACTGCGTGAAACATGACATGGATAGACAAGGAGTGACCACAGAGATGACGTCTGATAGAGTTGTATGGAAGAAGAAGACATATTGCGTCGACCCTAAATAAATTGGGATAAAAGCAGGTAGATGATGATGATGATAATGATAATATTTAATTAATGACGAGGGAATAATTGATATTAATCTGTACTTCTATACTAATATTCCAAAGTTGTAGACTTATTTATTTGTATGTAATAATCTCAGAAACTGCTGATTCGAATTGAAAATTTATTTTAGTGTTGGATAGCCCATTTATTTTGGAAGGCTATAAGCAAATAACATTACACTTTAACCAATAGAAGCGATAAATCAATGAAAAATATTACAAAAATGGGGAAAATTTTATTTATTTGAAAATTTACGCTGTAACTTTTCGCACGCTACAGGTGTAAAAAGTGGCTCGTAGGCAACGAGCCACTTTTTTTATGCTATACGAACGAACGAAGTTAGTACATAGTATTTGAATGAAGATGGAGCTTGGTAACTTCTTAATTCCTCAATCTTAATAGTCTATTGCTAAGATTTTATATGAGAACCATCCAGCACTAAAGAAATAATCGTTATATTGCGAGAGATTTTACAAACATATAATTAACTCAGACAAATTGCACCCAAATTTAAAACAGTACTTTGTGGATCGCACAATTCGTTGTCCTGGATAGGAATCGAAACCATGTCACAAAAGGTCGGTATCTGTAAGTATAGGTAAGTTAATAAAGGTATAAATATATTTAATATTATAAGTGTTCAGTAGGTAGTTTTAAGATAATTATATCAGTCTCGTCATTCGCAATATATGTGTGCTCTGCAACGCTGTGTTTTATTTACGAATATTACAATATCTTAACCACTACGCCATGTGTGCAGTCAATCTTATGGTGGATAACGAGCAAGCAGTTCACCTGATAGTACTGCCTCAAGGACACTGCAATACCAGGGGTACAGTTAGACAACCTAACAATGAAAATTTTAAACTTACCTACCGAGAATTGGGCTGTCGGCTCTCTCGCTCGCCGAACGAAATGCAACAGCAAATTGCTATTAATCAGACGTTGATTTTCTGCGAGAGTGTGGTATTATTCCTGACGGACCAACCCGTGTCTGTAGACAGAGAACTGTCAACAGACTGGCTCTAGTACTATAGTTATCATATCCACCATATTTATATTAGGGATCTTATGGAGCTTCGTATCCTGAAACTATGGGATATCATCATTCTCCTGCTCATATCCCAATTATTTGGGGTCGACTCAATATGTACATTGCTTCGTACATATTGCAAAAGTTATTAGCAAGAGTTTTATGACCAGTCGCCTGCCAGACGTCAACACTACTTGTGAATGTAATTGTTGACCAAACGGCAACAGATGGAGTTGGCCCAGGTCGTTATAAGGCTCTTAGTTGTCTATTACGACATTTACGAACAATATCAAATGTAATTGAAACTTACGGATATTTGAAATGAAAATATATTTGAAACGGAGACTGAAATGATTATTTTAGATAATATTGGATAGATCTGTATGATATCCCGCTGGGTGGGCCACTGAAGCAAAAGACCGCGTTCCAGTGACCCACTCGTACGGCGTTGAGACGTGCATTGTAGGGCGGGTCTACGAGGCCGGGCGCCGCTTCTCTGTCACCCCGGACGAAGCGTGACGTACTGCCTGCTGTCAAAAAAAAAAAAAGATCTGTATGATATAAGCTGAGACAGGTTTTCTATCAACCAGCCGAGCTGATACGTAAACCTCGAAAAACTATACCTGTACAAAAACGAAATAAAACAATAATTAAGCAAACTTAGCATTTCTCTTTTACAATAAAAAACCAATATCCTTAACAGAAACTATCTAAAACTGTTAGATAATTAGAAATAATTTCATATCTGTAACTGTAGATCAGCTCATAGATGTTCCACTGTTGGATTCGAGTCTCCTCTTCATCATCATTCTCCTACTCTTATCCCAATTACTCGGGGTCGATACAATATGTACTCTTCTTGCATAGTACATGTATTGTAAAAGTTATTGGCAATAGTTTTATGACCGGCCAGACGTCAACCCTCCTTGGGAATGTAATTATTGACCAAACGGCATCAGATGGAGTTGGCCCAAGTCGTTGTAAGGCTCTTAGTCATTTTTTACGACGAAGAGAATTATGAATGTTGAGGAAGCGAGTGAAGTATGCAAAGATAGAGTTCTCTGGCACTCTGTTCTCTCTGCCTACCCTGCAAGGGATATAGCATGATGATATATATGTATGTATGTACAAGTACCTCTCTTTCGCCGTGCGAGCGAGCCACCGAAACCCAGTCTTGGTCTTCGGTACCAACCCGGCGGTTTACCCTCACAGGTATCCTCTCGAAACGGCGAAAGCTGCCGGGGCATCGTCCTCACGAAGTAACCTCGCTCCGTACGATCAAACTAATTCCCGGTCTTCGTGGGCCTAAGCCTAAATCCGTCATTAACATTACTGATCAGATGGGTTAATAAGTTTTTATTTCGAGTTTCCCATCTCATGCATAGGTATTATATGAATATAACGCTTAATTGAAAAAAAAAAAACAGATGGTTGTATGTAATATCGGTTTACGGACTATAATTTTACGTGATAATGTCATAAGGATACATCGATGAAAAATTGGATACTTTTATAAATTGAACAAACATAAATAATGGAAATTATATTAACTTTTCACTCATTTTATAAGCATTTCTAACAACCGCATTAACTTTTCACTTCACTTTATAAATAGTTCTAACGAACAGTCAAATTCTTGAAATGCAAGAACGGTTAGGCCTTGTCTCTCTATCGCTTGTTCCGCGCTCTCGCTTGCACGCTCGGCTCAGGCGGAATGGGACACTTTTTCTTGCATGCAGGCCGGCCTCATCGATTTTTAAAACATTATCATATCACGTCAAAAAACTATTAATACGGAACCCATACAGCCAAAAATTTTGTTATTGTTCTAGAATATATTTCGCGTCGTTTTTTTTTTCTTTTTTTATTTTGAATAAATTGGGTCAAAGTGCGTCATTACATTTTGTTACTGCGTATTCAGTTTACCGGGACAACATGTTATAATAGTTTTTTTTTTTAATAATACCTTGACAACGGAAAAATGTTCATACAGTGGGGTCTTTTTTTGGCAATTTGATATAGTCTAATAGTAATTTTGTTAAACTCAGTAACTATTTAATTAATCATTATGAAAATTGATATGTATTTGTATTTATTCACGGAAAAGATTTATATGCTATCCTCATTGATGTAACTCGCCACCAGAGGCGGCGCTGCGTTTAAAACTTCTACAAACAAACCAACGGGTTGGGTTTTGCTAATTTATTATATAATTTAATAAAACCCGATTACGAAGCGAAAAATTATGTCACAAGCGGGATTCGAACCCACGCCTATTGGGATTCCGGCCCAATCGTGCTGCCACTACACCACCGTGACTTATTGTATGACATGCAAATTTCGCTTCGTATCATATTTACGTCTTAAGGTGACGGTATGTCATCTACCCGACAATGTTTACACATTGTTATAGGTTTAATACTTCAAACTTTGCAGTTTGAATTGTATTAAACGATGACACAACCTTGTTATTTAAATTACTGAAATTTAGCATTTAATATGCTTAATTATTTATAAAACCCGATTACGAAGCGAAAAATGATGTCACAAGCGGGATTCGAACCCGCGCCTATTGGGATGTCCTACAATAAGTCACGGTGGTGTAGTGGCAGCACGATTGGGCCGGCATCCCAACAGGCGCGGGTTCGAATCCCGCTTGTGACATCATTTTTCGCTTCGTAATCGGGTTTTATAAATAATTAAGCATATTAAATGCTAAATTTCAGTAATTTATATAATTTAATGTTCAAAATACACATTTTTATATTCTATTATTAGTTATTATTAATTTTTTTAGATGTTTACCAAAAAATTGTAAAAAATAACAACTCCGAAAAGAGTTCATCCAAAGAGATCCAGTTCATTCTAGATTATCTAATATTTTCAAGATGGCGTCTTACACGTATTCTACTACGTTGTGCTGCGTGTTAGTTTTTTTTTTCGAATAAAAAGGCAATGTTTTGATTAGTTGAATAGTTAGATGTATTTACTATATTTTTTTTATTGCTTACCATAAGCAAGGCAAACGAGCAAGCAGCATACGTAATGATAACTGTTACTGACGCCCCCCCCCCCCCCTGCAATTCTAAACAAAATTTCAAAGGTAAAATTCCTTTGTTAAAATGATTAATTAAATGTAGTAAAATTTAAAATATCTATAAAATCCGATTACGAAATGAAATATTTAAGAAGAAATAATTAAGCATATTAAATGCTAAATTTCAGTAATTTAAAATATCTAACAAATTTATATAATACTAAAAATGTTTTCGTGAAAGTATTATCCTTACTAATATTATAAATGCGAATGTAACTGTCTGTCTGTCTGTCGCTCTTTCACGCCAAAACTATTGAACCGATCTGAATGAAATTTGGTACACAGATAATCTAGAGCCTGATAAAGGACATAGGCACTTTTTAATGCAAAAAAAGGGTTGTAAAGGGGGATGAAAAGTTGTAAAGGAATTATCGTCATTTTTAAAGCCAGAAGCTTGAAACTTATATTTAGGCTATTGATTAGATATAAATAAATATGATATTAATATGTTGTAAAAATGTACCCTCAAGGGGTAAAATAAAAATAGGGGATGAATAACTTTAGGAAAGTAACCTTTTACGCGGGCGAAGCCGCTGGCAGAAGCTAGTTACTTATAAAAACGTTATATTAACTTAAGTATTTCGGGAAACATGGGAGGATGTTCTCATTTAATATTCTGCAATGTCTGAAAACAAAGGTTTATAACCAGTGTGTGTTACCAGCGATGACTTACGGCACTGAAACGTGGTCTCTAAATGTCGGCCTCATAAAAAGGCTCAAAGTCGCTCAGCGTGCTATGGAGAGGGCTATGCTCGGTATTTCTCTGCGTGATAAAATCCGTAATACGGAAATCCGTAGAAGAACGGGTGTAACCGACATAGCCTGAAGAATTACCACGTTGAAGTGGCGATTGGCTGGCCACATCGCTCGACAAACCGATAACCGTGGAGGAAAAAAAGGTTCTAGCGTGGCGACCACGAATCGGATGACGCAGCGTAGGACGCCCCCCAACTAGGTGGACAGACGACCTGGTGAAGGTTGCTGGGCGTCGTTGGATGCAAGCGGCAACGGAACGCACTCTGTGGCGTAACATGAGGGAGGCCTACGTTCACCAGTGTACGGCAATAGTCTGAAATGATGATGATGATGAATGATGAAGGCGCAATCTAACCTAAATCACTGCTGACTTTATTAAATCCAAAAAAAGACAATATTCTGTTAGAATTTGAAGTAAAACAACAAAATATTAACCATATTCTTTGTATTGACGAGGTCAAACAGCGGATAATACCGTTGAAAAACGATTATTATTCTATAGAATCTAATTACACTTGAAAGTCGACCCAAATACAATTGAAATAATAAAGTGTAATGTTAAATAAACAAGTTACTGTATTGTTCTATTTCGTTGCAAGAATTTTGTCTTGTATTCTCTCCCCACTAATATTCTAAATGTGATTTTTTGGAGTTTACTCCTTAAGAATCGATTTTCATATAAGGCGCCCTGTATGAGAAAAATTTGAGGAGTAAAATCTAGTGATCGAATGACCTTGTTACGTTTTTGCTGCGAAACCTATTCTGCGCACCTTTCACTTTCTAACGTGAGATAATACTTCACTGAACAGTTTTAATAAATGTAAATAAAAATATATAAATATATTACTTTTAGTCAAATGAGCTTTTTTTGCGCCTGTTTTGATAATCGTACTTAAGGAGTAAACACCAGTCGTGCGTCGGAGCTGACACACACACTTTTTTTTATGGGACTAATCCCACCACACGTTCCCACTATTGTAAATGTACCTGTATGGATCAGCATGTTGGGCGACAAAAACGACGGATGAGAGACGATTGCATGTAGCGGAGATGCGAATGTCGAGATGGATGTGTGGTGTGACAAGAATGGATAAAATAAGAAATGAACATATAAGAGGAAGTTTGAAAGTTGCGCCAGTGACGGAAAACTTAAGTAGTGAAAGATTGACATGTGATGAGACGGGATGAAAGTAATGTTGTGAGGAAAGTTTTAAGTATAAATTTTGAAGGCTTAAAGGGTAAGGGAGACCAAAGAAAAGATGGATGGACTGCGTGAAACATGACATGGATAGACAAGGAGTGAACACAGAGATGACGTCTGATAGAGTTGTATGGAAGGAGAAGACATATTGCATCGACCCCAAATAAACTGGAATAAGAGCAAGTTGATGATGATTCCCACCAGGGCCGGCTTTACCTACAGTGCAGAGGGTGCGGTGCACCCGGGCGCCGGGTGTTAGGGAGCGCCGAGAGCCGCTTGTAACCATCAACCTATTCCATTTTGTTCACCTACTTTGGTACAAGAGGGCGCCAGGTTATTGATTGCACCCGGGCGTTACATGTGCTTGAGCCGCGCCTGATTCCCACCATTATAACTTCTGTAAGCCAGAATCCACAATGGTCACCATAAATGACACCGAGGTTTGACTCTCAGGCAGTCTCGGGAAATGATTTTAATTGTCTTGGAAACCGCAATAAATTTAATTAGAAAAATTAAAGTGAACGAGTTGGAAAAGAGTGATTCCACTTCCCTCCCAGGCAAAGCGGGAGACAGAAAGCAATATTGACTAGTCAGCCAATAAGTAAAGGGTTGTATAGCTACGATAAGCTCAGCACTTCAGCACCACGGATACGGGATAACTTAACGGATTGGATAGCTTTATTAAAAATGAATGTGAATTTTGAGAACAGTTTTAGGATGCTAAAATACCAGTTTTTATGTGGAAATATACTGGGTATGTAGATTTTCCGAGGTCAACCCCTCTATAAGGACTGGACTAAATATGGGGATAACACGTTATTGAAGCAAAGAGGCGATATATTCCAATAGAATTGAAACAATGTGATTCATCATCTCAGCTCATATATGTTCCATTGTTTTTTTTTTTTCTTTTTGGTAGGCTATGGCCTGGTCACACGTCGCCCGCACCGTCTGGGGCGACGGAAGGGGAGCGCGTGGCCCCATAACCCACCTTATTCCCTCCCCATCGCCATTGGGCCGGCCACTGGTACCGCTTCCTTGCCTTCCGTGGCCAGCCCGGCGGGTTACCCTTTCGGGTACCATCCCCCGTCAACGCCCCAGCTAACTGCCGGAGCGTCGCCCTCACGCGGTCGGCCTCTCTGCGGGTGAAGGACTATTCCCCGGTCCAGTCACCCGCGGCCTCGGCTAGGGCGGCATTAGGCGCAGATACTCGCGCCTACGCCGCCCCAGGTGCCGGCGGCGGAGCGTCTCACCGAAGAGGATTTCCTCTTGGAGTCGCCCCGCCGCCTCCTTCCGCTAGACAACTGTCTCGCAGAAGGCGGCGACCGCGTCCCAGTTCCTGACGCTGTCGAGCATCGCCTTAGCGATGGTCGGCAGCGCCAGGTCAGCACCGATGATCGCGACGAGTTCACGGCGCTGCTCTGCCCAGGCCACACAGACCTCGAGCGTGTGCTGCGCCGTGTCCTCGTCGCAATCGCAGTGGTGGCAGGACGGTGTCCTCTCCCTCCTCACGACCGTGTGCAGGTACTTGCCGAAGCAACCATGCCCCGTCAAGACCTGCACCAGTCGGAAGGAAAGGACCCCGTGCTGTCGACCCAACCACTCCATCAGCACCGGCCGGAAGGCCTCGATGGTCCGAACACCGAACCGAGGCCTATCCAGCCGGATTGTCCAACGGGCAATAACGTCACGGCGGGCGTCGCCCCACCAGGTGGCCATCTCACTAAGCGAGACGGTGCCGCCCCCTGCCCGCGTCACTGACACCCGCCGGTACAGTCCGGCGAGCATCTCCGCCTCCAAGTCCCACGGGGTGTTCCGGCCAACAGGCATGCTGCCTCCGTCGCCACCGTGCGGTACCCGCGTATGGCCCTGACCGCCATGGCCCGCTGTGGCCGCCACAGCAGAGCCCTAAGTCGGACGGTCAGAGACCCCGCCCACACGGGTGCGCCGTACAGGGCCATCGACCGGACCACCCCCGCGTACAGCAGCCCACATTCGGCATAAGCCAGGATAGGGCGGACGCCGCGCCGGCAAGCCGTGGAGCAAGCCGACGGAAATGCTCCCGGAACCACCATCGCCCGTCGAGCACCAGGCCCAGGTACCTCATATGGGCCCGGATGCTGATGGGAACCGAATTGACGGTGATCGAGGCATCGGTGGGTGGACTGGTGTGGGGCCCATGAAATAATAAGGCCTCCGTCTTATCCAGGGCCACCCTTAGCCCCAGCGCCTCGATCCGCCTGACAATCTCCTCGGTGCCAAGAGTTGCCAGGCGTGCCGCCTCCTCCAGCGTCCCACCCCGGGCTGTGACGAGTGTATCGTCGGCGTAACAGATTACGCCCAGCCCGGGCGGGAGGCTCCCTCTCAACGCCCAGTCGTAGCCGATGCTCTACAAAGTCGGCCCCAAGACCGACCCCTGCGGAACACCGCACGACATGGGCGTTCGCACAACATCCCCTACTCGGTTCTTATAGAGGACGCTGCGCCCCTCCAAATAGTCTGCCACCAGCCGCCTCAGGTATACAGGCACCCCGTGATACCGGAGTGCCTCCCTGATGCAGCTGAATGGCAGACTATTGAATGCGTTGGCGATGTCTAGAGACACCGCCAACAGCACCCCACCACCAGTGACAGCCTCCGCGACTACGGCCCTCAGGCGCAGTAAGGCCGCGATCGTCGAACGCCCCTTCCGGAAACTGAATTGGGCGTCCGACAGATCGGGGCCAACCTCGCTAAGGTGCTGGCCGATACGGGCAGCCAGGATCCTCTCCAACAGCTTACCCGTATCGTCCAGCAGCACGATCGGCCTATAGGCCGAGGCCGAGTCCGGAGACCGTCCCGGCTTCGGCAGGAGTACCAGCCTCCCCTCCTTCCAACACCCAGGGAACTGCCCAGACGAAAAATACGCGTTGTACAGCTCCCCGAGGCGTGGACCCAGATGCTCGAGGACCAGGGCCAGCACCCGGTCGGGTACCCCGTCTGGCCCAGGAGCGGTGGTCTTGGCACGCATTCGCACCACCGCCGCCCCCATTTCCGTCTCCGTGACGGGCGGAACACTTTCGTAGTCGGCCTCCCGTTCACTATCCTGCAGTGTCATGACCGGGGGCGTGTGTTCCGTCCGCCGTGGGAATAGTTCCTCGACAACTCTGGTGAGGAGGCTGGGCTGGAGAGTCTCAGTGAGGGGTGGGGCCCGCGCGCGGAGCTTACTCAGCGCCACACGATAGGGGCGACCCCAGGGGTCACGCTCGAGACTGTCCAGCATCTCCTGCCGACTAACGTCCTTGGCCTGACGGATGGCCAGCCTGAAGGCAGACCGCACACTGCGGTAAGCCTCGTATAGCTGGCCCTCTCGCTCAGCGTCGCGGTGACGCCGCCGACTGCGGGTATACGATCTCCGAGCACGTATGCACGCAGCTCGAAGCTCTGCCAACTCCCGGGACCACCAGGGAACCGCCCTCTTCGAAGGAAGACACCGTACACGGGGCATGGCCGCATCGCAAATCTGCGTTAACGCACAGCGAATGCGGCCAGCCTCGGCGTCCACTCCGTCCACCGAGGGTGGTGACGGCAGCCAAGAATGCACAATGGCTGCCTCCACCAGTAGGTCCCGATCAAGTCGACCCACAGCCCACCGCGGAAAAGCGAGAGCTCCGTCTGCCGTGTGACCCCTGCTGGGCTGGCGGAGGTTCCGGGAGACCTCTATCCGAATATATCTATGGTCGGATAGGGTCTCAACCTCCTCCTGAACGTACCAGCTCCTCACACGTGGTGCGACATTGGGGCTAGCGAACGACAAGTCCACTATCGACCCACCCCGCTGCCGCACGCACGTATGCACTGAGCCCCTGTTCAGCAAACAGAGGCCCAGTGACGCCGCCCACTCTTCAACCGCCCGCCCGCGATCGTTCGTCCTGGGGGACCCCCACGCCATAGACTTGGCGTTGAAGTCCCCCATTACGAAAACTTGGCGCGGTGCCAGTCGCCGTATCGAGGCCTCCAAGTTGGTGAGGGACGCCCCGAAATCTGCCACACTCCTGTTAGGGGAGAAGTACATGCCGTAGAGCGTTACCTCTCCGCAGTCCGCCGCAACGTATCCATCACCCCTGTCCTTTAGAGACAGAGGCGGGGAAGGCCACGACGTGGAGGCGACGATTGCCACAGAGCCGTCACTGCTACCCAACCAATTAGATCGGTCGGGCACGTAATACGGCTCCGCGGCTACGGCTACACCTATCAACCACTCCGCCATAGCTTACAGGAAAAGGTCCTGCGCACAGGCGGAGCGGTTGAGGTTAGCTTGCAAGAGGTGGATGGACTCGGTAGCCATTAGTGGGCCGTGTCCATCACCTCCTCCGCGCCGGCGGGCGATTGAGTCGCGCTAGGAGCGGAAGCGGCCGGGGTCGCCAGGCCGCTCCGCCCCTTTGGAGCCGAAGCCGGGGGTCTGCACTCTCCACCCCCCATGCGATGTTTGGCGGGCTTATTGCCCGCCGCACACGCGGGACAGTGGGGTGCGGCAGCACACGATGCCGCCATGTGCCCGGTTTGACCGCAACGGAAGCATAGTCCACTGCAGTCAAAGCAGTTGGTGCACGTTGGCCGGGTATGCCCGACCGCCATGCACCTAAAACACCTCGCAGTCCGGGACTCCAGCAGGGTTACCCGCGCCGAGCTCCAGCCTACGAGGATCCTGCCTGAGTCAGCCAATTTCTTGACCGACTCTACCGGACACTGCACCCAGGCAGCACCGACGCCGCCCGGTCCAGGGCGAATGGCGCCAATCCGGACAGTGTCGCATCCAGTTTTCGAGACAATAGCCTCCCTGATGTCCTCCACCGTCACGGAATCGTCCAGACCCGCAATGCGCATCTCTGCGCACTTGACGGGTCTGACAATTCGAACGCCGCCCTCCTGGCTAAACAGCCCCCACAGCTTCGTGGCCACGCTATCGGCCGCCTTGGCGCCCTCGGCCCCAGGGAACTCGAGGATTCGAGCCCCTGTCCGGGCTTTGCGGGTCCTAGCTTCGACGCCCCCGATGTCGGAGACGTCTAGCTCCCGCCGGGCGCGACGTAAGACGGCCTCATAGTTGAGGCCCTTCTCAGCCGCCTCAGGCAGCACAGTGATAACCACTGCTGCTGACTTTGGCGACCAGAGCTTCCTGCGCGACCCCTTTCCCCTCTTTCCGGCTCCTGTTTGGGGAGCGGTGGCCTCAGCGGCGCTTTTGACCGCCGCCCTCCGTCTTTGGCCGGGACTTTGCCTGCTTCGCTCAGCCACCTGTCAGCCCTGTTCAAGCATGGCAGCTGCACTGAGCGCAGCAGGCGCAGTCGTGGGCGCGCTAGCCGGTACCAGCGACACAGGTGCGGGCACCGGTTGCGGCGTGGCCTTAACAGGAGCCGGCGCCGATCTCTGCTTCTTAGCCGAAGCGAGCCCCTTGGACCCAGCCTTGGGCCCAGTCACAGCTGCGGCGAAGCTCACGCGGCCACCCTGGCAGGGTAGCGGGGTGGGTCTCGACGCTATAGTCGGCCGCGTGGTCTTGCCTCCGTCCGTAGCGAGTGGCGGCCGGAGACGTGGCTCCGGAGACAATCTTGCCTCGAGAACCTCCATGCGCGCATTGACCATGACGCCAACAGACTCCATGATGGTGCGCATGGTTGCCTCCGGCACGCCGTCCGCTACAGGCAGCGCGGGCAGCGGTACTGCCGCTACTGGCTGAGCGTGTTCCACTGTTGGGCTCGAGCCTCCTCCACAATGGGAGGGAAATTGACCTACTATACCACGCTGGTCAGACGTGTTGGTACAGGGTTTTATTTCGAGTTTTCTTTCTCTCGCACGATCACCCACGGGTAAGATAGGGGGTAGTGAATTGTATTCTTACTCCGTCACCACACGGTAAAATGTGATTCAATATTTAATTTTTTTCCGTGTGGTGACGGAGTAAGAATACTATTCACCACCCCATATCTTGCCCGTGGTTGATCGTACGAGCCGACTAAGGGATATAAAACGAATATAACATCTATGCGAGAGAAGGAAAACTCAAAACAAAACCCTATACTAACACGTCTGACCAGCGTGGTATAGTAGGTTAACTTCCCTCCCATTACGGAGAAGGCCCGAGCCCAACAGTGGGACATATATGAGCTGTGATGATGATAATGATTTTTAAAATTACTACATACAATTAAGTTGCCCTCCTTAAAAAATATTTTTTTTTTAATAATAGATAAGTATCCTATGTCTTTTCTAATACTTCAAAGACTATATGTAAAAAGTTACATGACAATCGGTTAAGTAGTTCTGGCGTGAAAGCGTAACAAACAAATTTACATTCAGTGTTACAACATTAGCGAAATTATCGAGAATATGTTGTGCCCTGATACACAGGTGATAATGAATGGAATAGTCCCATTTTAAAATGACAAAAATAGGATAGCAGAGGCCCCATTTATGTCAAGTTGGTATTCTATTGATATTTTTTTATGTATTCTAAACGATATTTTGTATTTCTATTTAGGGCAACGAGATCTCACAATGGAGTCCTTTAGAATAAATTTGAAAACAAAAAGAATATTCCAATTGAATCGTTTATTCTCATGTTACAATTACTTACAAATGTTCTTGACTGCACAGATGACGTACTTACTGGTTTAGTTATCGACCTTCCATACCAGTGCCGTGGGTTTATTTTCTACGCAGGAGAAAACTTTGTGCGATTTACGAAGCGTTGTTCTATAGTCTGTGTGTAATTTGTCTGCGTTAATTATATGCTTGTAAAGTCCCTCGCAATACAAGGATTATTTCCTTAGTGCTGGGTGGTTGTCTATAAAAAAAAATAAAAAAAAAATAATAAAAAATAAAATTCTTCTTTAAATTGAAGATAAAATATAATTTATTACCAAAATATTTTTAATAAATAAAAATGTTTATTTATTTATCTCGTCTCAGCTCATATATGTCCCACTGTTGGGCTCGAGCCTCCTCCATAATGGGAGGGAAATTGACCTACTATACCACGCTGGTCAGACGTGTGGGTATAGGGTTTTGTTTAGAGTTTTTCTTCTCTTGCATAAATGTTACATACATACATACATATCATCACGCCATATCCCTTGCAGGGTAGGCAGAGAGAACAGAGTGCTAGAGAACTCTATCTTTGCATACTTCACTCGCTGCCTCAACATTCATAATTCTCTTCATACACGCTCGCCGGTTTCGGAGACTCTTGACTCCACCTTCCTTCAGTACATGACCGATCTGGTCTTGGTAGGTTCGTCTCAGTCTCCCCCGGTACCTACATCCTTCCACTTTCGCATTGTATATCTTCTTAACCAGACGTTCGTTCGGCACTCTTTCCACATGTCCGAACCATCGGAGCATTCCCTTTCGCATCTTTACACCAATACTCTCTTTCATACCTACTCGCTCTCTTACGTCGTCGTTACGAATGCGGTCTGTCAGCCTTACTCCACAGATTTTCCGCAGAGATCGCATTTCGACTGCATTAATTTTACTTTTTATAAATGTTATATGCGTTTTATATCCCTTAGCCGTCTTTTACGATCACCCACGGGTAAGATAGGGGGTGGTGAATTGTATTCTTACTCCGTCACAGCACAGCACTCATATTTGCGAGTACGAGTTGCGAGTGCTACGAGTAACAATGCTTTGACCAAAAGATATAAATCTTTCCAGACAAAGCTTTAATGCAATTAGGATTAGAAACATTGCGAATAAAAGAAGAACGAGATATTGCACTTGAAGAACGCCGCGATACTATGCCCTGACTTCGTGCTTCTTAATAACAAAAACAAAGTGAGGCAGACCCTGACACGGCTCGGTTGACAATGTCAACAGTCCATTAAAATGATATTTTTTGACCTAACCTTGCGTTTTTTAAAGTACGCAATATTATTGTTGGGATGTGTGGGCGGAGTCAGTAAAAGCTTAATCTCAAGTTTGTGGAGTAGCAACTCTTGCCCTGCGGCCGCAAGAAGAATATTTCTATTTTACTTTTACTAATAAGTAAATTTTGACAATATTATTTGCATCGACACTACGAATATAAATACTTGCGGCGTAACCGATATATAGACCTTTTCTATACCAAGGGTATAGGCCGCTGACTACCATTATAATCTCCAAATCCACCCCAGTTGGGCTTCCGGCTCTCTCGCTCACCGAACGAAGCGCAATAGCACATTGCCATTACTCAGACGTCGATCTTCTGCTCAGTGTGGTACTACCCCGAACGGACCGGCCCGCGGCTGTAGACAGAAAACTGTCCACACCGTGGTCCTATCACTATTGACTTTAGTCATCTTTTACGACATTCACAGACAAGAAAGACGGGTCCACTGAAGTCAAAAGTCGAGTACCGGTGGCCCGCTCACACGGCGAAGAGAGATGTTTGCAGGGTGGGTCCATGGGGTTGCGTGCCGCCTCTGCCGTCGCCCCGGGCTGATTTGCCGGGGCGCGACCACGTCCATGGTCCCACCTTACGAAAAAAAAAAAAAAAAACGCAAGACAGACGGGTGGTAAATTATATTCTTAATCCATCACCAAATTAATTATTTTTTAAAGCGTACTAAAAAGATGACTGCTTAGTGCTGTCATAATGGTTAAGATACCTTCTGCTCCAGTAGACCAGTATCATGGGTACTACTTGGTACTACTTTCTACTACGTAGTTACTACGCATTAAAAACTTGATTACGAGTGGAAAATGATTGTCACAGACAATAATTTTTCTCTCATAATCAAGTTTTTCTAAATAATCAAGCATGTTAACATTGATTGACATATTTCAAAAAGGCTAAAAAAATAAATTTAATTTTCTTTCCTTTGTTAAAAATCGGCTTTTGGTTAAAGAACCATGATCGTATGTTTTTTTTTATATTTTAGACTCCTAAAAATAAGAAAAAATATCACCATTGATTAATTCCGAATTTTACTAAAAAAATAAAATTAAATCGAAAAAACAGGTTTTTTTGAAAATCTCGAAAGCCGTTTGAGTTGAAGGGTTAAAAATTGAGGTGAATTATTTTTATTCGATACCAAATCGATCCCCTGAGTGTGAGTCAAAAAAGCCATGGGGGCAGATTTCCCATATTTATCCGGCTATGCTATTTCAGACTTTTGTTGCTGCCATGATGAGAATCCGCTCTGGTCACATTCCGTCTAATTTGTTTAAATACCTAATGGGCAAGAAGGATTCACCGATTTGTGAGTATTGTAATTCGGTTGAAGACGTACAGCATCTGTTGATGGAATATGCCCGGGGCGATGCCCTACGTAATAATAATCTTCTACAGGATAGAAATATTGGCATGAATGTGGGTCAGTGTAATAGCATTCTGGCTTCACCTGCATCAGATGAAGCCAGGATCCTGGATATTTATTTAGATATCTTAGGTTAAGTTAGTATAATAAGATAATTTTACTACGGGAGTGGCATGGTCGGTTACCGACAAAACTCCTAATTAAAAAAAAAAAAATTAAAAAAAAAAATAAGGCTTTTGTTGCCACAAATTGTTGCTCTGAGTCTGGATAAATAAAGTTGTTGCTCTGAGTCTGGATAAATAAAATAAATAATTTATCTGCGTTAATTACATGTTTGTAAAGACCGCAATACAAGGTTTATTCACTTAGTACATACATACATACATATCATCACGCCATATCCCTTGCAGGGTAGGCAGAGAGAACAGAGTGCCAGAGAACTCTATCCTTGCATACTTCACTCGCTTCCTCAACAATCATCTTCATACACGCTCGCCGGTTTTGGAGACTCTTGACTCCACCTTCCTTCAGTACGTGACCAATCTGGTCTAGGTAGGTGAGTCTCGGTCTTCCCCGGTACCTACATCCTTCCACTTTCGCATTGTATATCTTCTTAACCAGACGTTCGTTCGGCATTCTTTCCACATGTCCGAACCATCGGAGCATTCCCTTTTGCATCTTTACACCAATACTCTCTTTCATACCTACTCGCTCTCTTACGTCGTCGTTACGAATGCGATCGATCAGCCTAACTCCACAGATTTTCCGTAGAGATTGCATTTCGACCGCATTAATTTTACTTTCATACTCTTTTCGGCATACGCAACTCTCGCTTCCATACAGTAATGTTGGGACAAGCACTGCTTTATGTATTGCTACACGTGCCTCCTGACTGAGGTGGTGGCTACCGAGAAAATGCCCCAACGCTCCGTTCACTCTATTTCCCGCATTCACTCTTCGCTCTATATCATTGGTGTACCTTCCATCTCGGCTAAATCCACATCCAAGATATACAAATTCATCCACTTGCTCTAGTACATCATTACCTATTGTTACTCTTACATCTGTTCTGGCTTCATCTCTTTCAAAGACCATTATTTTGGTTTTGCTCACATTCATGCCCTGTAGACCCCTTAGTAAATAATATTACCTAGTAGTAAATAATAAATAATATTATATAATAAAACCTCCGGGCCAGTCGTTACTTCACCATGAGGCTAACGCAAAACTCGGAGGAACATTATTTGGCTCTCTAAGTTCTTTTGATATAAAAAAAAAATGTATCACAAGATTTACAGGAAAGCCAATAAACCGCAGGGCAGCTTGTGGCGAGCTGAATGTGAGTGGCGACACTGCGGTCCTGAATACTCCAGAGAGTCGACCAGGGACTCGTCTCCAGCTGGCCTTCATTGGCTGGCTAGAGTGGAAACCGAAGAGTGCCCGAAGGATTCTCAGCTCTGGCTTGCCTTAAACAACTGATCAGAGAGGGGTCGCCAGAGCTATATGCTCGGTGGTGGAAGTGTCATTTTCAAGGGCATAATTACGGGGAAACCATGAGTTTGTTTATCGCAGACTCAATGGTGAAACCGGCGCCGCACCGCTCGACACCCCTAGCCACTTACATCAATGTTGCCCTCTGTTGCCCGTATGACTAGTGTGTCTGTGGCGACTATTTAGGGGGCCCATTCAGTGAGTTGGCGAGTCACCGTCTGCCACCGTTCAGCTCTTAACATGTGTTTGAAGGCAGACGACAGTTATAAATTCATAGATTTAAGATGAACCAGTCCATTAAACACCCACTCCCATATTTCATATATTAGATACCATCATCATACAATAGTTTTACACTTACTGCTGGCATTCCACGTATGTTAAGTGCAGACGTGGAATGTCATCGGTAGGTGTCCCATCCCAATATTTAGATTAAATTTCTCCAAAGGCCTCTGCGTGTTGGATCCATATCCCCATGTAAGCCTCCCAAAGGACCGGGCATCTTCCCTATGGAAGATCCCGTGAATTAAAAGGAGATACAATATTAATCGAAATATTCAATTTGAATCACTACTGAATATAATTTATTAGCACATATATAATTCGCACTTGTATGAAACTAAACACGTGTTGTGAATGTAGCACAGTATTTGTGTCCAACCTGTTACTTTTGTGTTACAATTTTGCGGCTTAAAAATTCAATATCATAATCTTTTCATAACCCGCCTAAAGAAGTTTAACTTTAAAAAGAAAAACATACCCCATTGTATTATTCGGACGACTAACGTAAAAAAAATCAGCTTTAATAAATTTTAAATTAAATCCGTTTAAATCCACATGGCTTGTCAACGAATTGAATTATTTACAATAATATTTATTTTAAAATGTAACAACACTCTTAAATAAAACATGTAACCAATACATAAACGTGATATAAAAAAATTAAAAATTTGCTCTGAATATAATTTGCAAATGAAAAAAGAAATATCAATTTAAAATGGCGGCTTGTTTACGAGCCGTTTTTTTTCTTTACATTTATACTATTATAAATGATTTACCTATTGCACGCCTCATAAGCGAAGCGTTAAGGTCTTGCTCTACTCTCGATTTATGAAAATCAAGAACTTTTCAAACCTAAAAAATATTGTATTTTTCTCACATTGCACTTATAGGATAATATTATAATACATATGTCAAGAAAAACATTCAGATATTTTTAAAAAGCAATTATTTTGTTTAAAGTTAGAAAATAGTTGATTAAAAAAAATACTCGAAGACATCTGGATGTTTGTCCGTAAGGATCTGGCACTCTCACGACCGTAAAAATTAATGTATCGAAGATATTCTTTTATTAAAAGCTTCATAATCGCAATGCGCTGTTTCCTTTCGAAAATGGCTTGGTAATTCATTGTCGTTTAATTGCAATTAATAAGAAACTAAAATGTATTTAGTTTATGTATACCTTATGAAAATTGGGTTCGTTTACATTTTTTTGTTCGTCTATTCGGACAGGCAAAGGAATATTTAGCACTACGTCGAGAATGGCACTAAATTTCAAAACCCTAAAAACGAATGAAATGAAAGAGAAAAAGTACTTTGAAATTTCGTGCCATTCTCGACGTAGTGCTAAACACAGTTGTTCTATGTTGCAATGCTGCAAGCATTGTAACTGAACCCAGGGCTGTATGGTATTTGTTTCCTTTGCCTGTCCGAATAGACGAATAAAAAATGTATATGAACCTAATTTTCATAAGGTATACATACACTAAAGACTAAGCAGTTTATTTTTTATTCATTACAATTAAACGACAATGAATTAGCAAGCCATTTTCGTAGGGAAACAGTGCGTTGCGATTATGAAGCTTTTACATACACATACATACATACATATCATCACGCCATATCCCTTGCAGGGTAGGCAGAGAGAACAGAGTGCCAGAGAACTCTATCTCTGCATACTTCACTCGCTTCCTCAACATTCATAATTCTCTTCATACATGCTCGCCGGTTTCGGAGACTCTTGAATCCACCTTCCTTCAGTACCTGATCGATCTGGTCTAGGTAGGTTAGTCTCGGTCTCCCTCGGTACATACATCCTTCCACTTTCGCATTGTATATCTTCTTAACCAGACGTTCGTTCGGCATTCTTTCCACATGTCCGAACCATCGGAGCATTCCCTTTCGCATCTTTACACCAATACTCTCTTTCATACCTACTCGCTCTCTTACGTCGTCGTTACGAATGCGGTCGGTCAGCCTAACTCCACAGATTTTCCGAAGAGATCGCATTTCGACCGCATTAATTTTACTTTCATACTCTTTTCTGCATACCCAACTCTCGCTTCCATACAGTAATGTTGGGACAAGCACTGCGTTATGTATTGCTACACGTGCCTTCTGGCTGAGGTGGTGGCTGCCGAGAAGTTGCCCCAACGCTCCGTTCACTCTATTTCCCGCATTCACTCTTCGCTCTATATCAGTAGTGTACCGTCCATCTCGGCTAAATCCACATCCAAGATATACAAATTCATCCACTTGCTCTAGTACATCATTACCTATTGTTACTCTTACATCTGTTCTGGCTTCATCTCTTTCAAAGACCATTATTTTGGTTTTGCTCATATTCATGCGTAGACCCCTTTTCTTACAATATTCTGTCATTGTGTCGACTAGGGTCTGCAGGTCAGTCGCTGACTGTGCCAGCAGGACTGCATCATCTGCATAAAGCAGAGCAGAGACCACTGAGTCACCCATCTGGACTCCCACATTCATATCGTTCAACCTTTGGAGACATTTATCCAGATATATGATAAACAGCCTGGCTGATAGAACGCAGCCCTGCTTAACGCCGATATTGACGTCGAACCAAGGCGACATTCCATCACCCAGCCGCACACAGGCTCTACAGCCCATGCAACTGGATTGCACAGCCTGCAGCAGTTTACCGTTAATACCATACTCCGGTAAAATGTCCCAAAGTTCCTTTCGTACAACCGTGTCAAATGCTCTCTCCAGATCCACAAAACTGCAGAAAACCCTCTGACCTAGGGCCAGATGCTTCTCCACAATGTTGCGCAGAGAGAACACTTGATCCATGCATCCCCTTCCACTCCTGAAACCTCCTTGTGTCTCACACAGTAAACCATCGGACACCATCCTCATCATGAAGCTTTTAATAAAAGAAAAACTTCGATACATCAATTTTTACGGTCGTGAGAGTGTCAGATCCTTCCAGAAACATCCGGACGTCTTCGAATATTTTTTTTAATCAACTTGTTTCTTACTTTAAACAAAACAATCGCTTTTTAAAAATATCAAATACGTTTAAACGAATGTTTTTTCTTGACATATGTATGATAATATTATCCTATAAATGCAATGTGAGAAAAATACAGTCATTTTTAGTTTTGAAAGTCCTTGATTTTCATATATTGAGAGTAGAGCATCACCTCAGCGCTTCGCTTATGAGGCGTGCAATACAACCTTAATATATTATAGAAATTATGTTTTAAATGTGATAGAGTATTACAATTATAAGAAAAATTTCAATAAACATTTATTTCAGATAAAAGAAAAATAGGTAGGACGTAAGATCGGTTACACACTACATCCGATCCGAACCCGTGAAAATATGGATCTAGAAAACTCGGACCGAATTCGGATATTATTATCGCACTTGTCCGATCCGAACCCATGAAAATATGGGTCTAGAAAACTCGGACCGAATTACGTTATTTTACGCCACATTTACATTTTACGCCACAGCAGAGGGTTCACGTCGTTGATCATGAGTCCTTTAAATCGACGTCAACTTCTGGAAATACTATTGTACGTACGAAGAACGTAGAGGTAGGTTCATACAAATAATTCTATGGCTACATCGGTCCGTCAAAAATCTTCGCCGGCATAGAGATTCTAGAATGACGGAAAGAAATCGGATGACGGAGATCGAATGTAGTGCGTCAATTACCATAGAAATAGTTCTACGGCTACGACGGACCGTATTTTCACGGATTCGGATCGGATGTAATGCGGAACCGCTCTTAGTAAACTAAATACGTGCTTTTTGCACACCTATAAAAAAAAATTAAAAAGTAATAGTAATCAAATAGAATGTACATAGGACTTTTGGCGGGCATCTGAAAACGTCAAGTGGTGCTCTTGTACTATATTTAATATCTTAGTGTTTTAACATGTTATATTAGATAATTTTGATGGCATTTTATGTAATGTGATGTGACGGAACTGCTGGGATGTAGTGAATATCATATGAAAGTGCTTTAAAACGCTTTCGTTACCAGCAGCAGAAGATACCATTAACAGTGCGGCCATAGCACTGTTGATAGCGACTGTGGTGAACAGCCTCCAGAACTGCTGGAGATACATTGATTAACCGTTAGAAAATGGTGGGTCTCCCTTCGTAACTTTCATTTTGAAGTAATAATGAATTTCTGCGATGTGTCGCCTAATTTAATCAAACTATCAAATAGTTAAGATGAATCCAATGAATTCAAACTTTATTTGACGACGTAAGAAAGCGAGTAGGTATGAAAGAGAGTATTGGTGTAAAGATGCGAAAGGGAATGCTCCGATGGTTCGGACATGTGGAAAGAATGCCGAACGAACGTCTGGTTAAGAAGATATACAATGCGAAAGTGGAAGGATGTAGGTTCCGGAGGAGACCCAGACTCACCTACCTAGACCAGATTGGTCACGTACTGAAGGAAGGTGGCATCAAGAGTCTCCGAAACCGGCGAGCGTGTATGAAGAGAATTATGAATGTTGAGGAAGCGAGTGAAGTATGCAAGGATAGAGTTCTCTGGCACTCTGTTTGCTCTGCCTACCCTGCAAGGGATATGGCGTGATGATATGTATGTGTAATTCAAGATTTCGTCGTCTTTTACGCTCCTTCATCATATTAACTCTGTGGTACAATCGCATGTGTTTCAAATTTAGGTCTCATCAACATCATTCTTGTGCTCTTATCCCAACTACTTGGGGTCGACGTAATATGTCCTCATTTTCCATACAGCCCTATCAGACGTCATCTCTGTAGTCAGTTCCTGTCTATCCATATCATGCTTCACGCAGTCCACCCATATTTTCTTTGATCTTTCTTTACCCTTAAAGCCTTCAATATTATTCATACTTAAAACCTTCTTCGCAACATTACTTTCAAACTTAGGTTGCATTATGCGTCTAAGAGCAGCAGCAGTAACAAAAAGAGCTGATGACTTTAAAAAGCATGATGTTTTTTATTTACAATCATGTCAACTTTTAATCAAAGTTATAATTAAGCCACATCATGCCAGAGTAAGAATACTATTCACCACCCCATATCTTATCCGTGGGTGATCGTATGAGACGACTAAGGGATACAAAACGCATATAACATCTATGCGAGAGAAGGAAAACTCAAAACAAAACCCTATACGAACACGTCCGACCAGCGCGGTATAGTAGGTTAATTTCACTCACATTACGGAGGAGGCCCGAGCCCAACAGTGGGACATATATGGGCTGTGATGATGATGCCATAGACAAATATAAACGTGTCTAAATAACATCCCTTTAGTGAATCGGGATTTGAAATGATAATTCCTAAAAAAAATACCCTTACAAGAAAGTAAACTAATAAAAAAAGACATAATAAACAAACATTGCAAAAACGTATTAATAAAAATAGAAGCTACTAGCAAACCCATATCTAAACGCGCTCAATATTCGCTATAAAAGATACATACACAAGTTTATTTATATTATTCAATATGTTTTAAATAAAAAAATCATTTATTTAGACCTTGATTTAAACTTTAACATATTAAATTTTAAATCTAGATATTTAGTAGGTTTTTCTTTTTGTTTCTTTTAACATTAAAACAAAATTCAAATAATTAAAAAAATATGAAATTCACGGTCAAAATATCGTTCGCATATAGTTCGTTCTGAAATTCAAAACCACAGATTATATTATTCATGAACTTCGTTGACGCACGGACGCCATCCATATTGTATTGAGGCGAGCCCGTTTGGATATATACAGTGGGTTGATTTCATTTTATTTATCCTAACAATCAATAGTTTATTTCTCTAATAATATGCTATAATTTTATAAATTAAAATAAACAAAAGTTTTATTTGTTTTAGTATATTTTTAAAATCAATTTTGGTAATGTCATTTGAAATAGTTTGTTCCTTAAAAAAACGCGGCAAAGCTATTAATTAATGAGATGTTAAATTATTGCTGTCTTCAAATTACTGAAATTTTTAGCATTTAATATGCTTAATTATTTATAAATACCCGATACGAAACGAAAAATGATGCCACAAGCGGGGTTCGAACCCGCACCTATTGGGAATCCGGCCCAACCGTGCTGCCACTTACACCATCGTGAACTATTTTAGGACATGCAAATTTCGATTCATATTATATCTTACGTCTTCAAGGTGACGTATGCCATCTATCGGACAATGTTTACACATTGTATAGACTTAATACTTCAAACTTTACAGTTAGAATTGTATTAAACGATGACACAACCTTGTTATTCAAATTACTGAAATTTTTAGCATTTAATATGCTTAATTATTTATAAATACCCGATACGAAACGAAAAATGATGTCACAAGCGGGGTTCGAACCCGCACCTATTGGGAATCCGGCCCAACCGTGCTGCCACTTACACCATCGTGAACTATTTTAGGACATGCAAATTTCGAATCATATTATATCTTACGTCTTCAAGGTGACGTATGCCATCTATCGGACAATGTTTACACATTGTATAGACTTAATACTTCAAACTTTACAGTTAGAATTGTATTAAACGATGACACAACCTTGTTATTCAAATTACTGAAATTTTTAGCATTTAATATGCTTAATTATTTATAAATACCCGATACGAAACGAAAAATGATGTCACAAGCGGGGTTCGAACCCGCACCTATTGGGAATCCGGCCCAACCGTGCTGCCACTTACACCATCGTGAACTATTTTAGGACATGCAAATTTCGATTCATATTATATCTTACGTCTTCAAGGTGACGTATGCCATCTATCGGACAATGTTTACACATTGTATAGACTTAATACTTCAAACTTTACAGTTAGAATTGTATTAAACGATGACACAACCTTGTTATTCAAATTACTGAAATTTTTAGCATTTAATATGCTTAATTATTTATAAATACCCGATACGAAACGAAAAATGATGTCACAAGCGGGGTTCGAACCCGCACCTATTGGGAATCCGGCCCAACCGTGCTGCCACTTACACCATCGTGAACTATTTTAGGACATGCAAATTTCGATTCATATTATATCTTACGTCTTCAAGGTGACGTATGCCATCTATCGGACAATGTTTACACATTGTATAGACTTAATACTTCAAACTTTACAGTTAGAATTGTATTAAACGATGACACAACCTTGTTATTCAAATTACTGAAATTTTTAGCATTTAATATGCTTAATTATTTATAAATACCCGATACGAAACGAAAAATGATGTCACAAGCGGGGTTCGAACCCGCACCTATTGGGAATCCGGCCCAACCGTGCTGCCACTTACACCATCGTGAACTATTTTAGGACATGCAAATTTCGATTCATATTATATCTTACGTCTTCAAGGTGACTATATGTAACAATGTGTAAACATTGTCCGATAGATGGCATACGTCACCTTGAAGACGTAAGATATAATATGAATCGAAATTTGCATGTCCTAAAATAGTTCACGATGGTGTAAGTGGCAGCACGGTTGGGCCGGATTCCCAATAGGTGCGGGTTCGAACCCCGCTTGTGACATCATTTTTCGTTTCGTATCGGGTATTTATAAATAATTAAGCATATTAAATGCTAAAAATTTCAGTAATTTGAATAACAAGGTTGTGTCATCGTTTAATACAATTCTAACTGTAAAGTTTGAAGTATTAAGTCTATACAATGTGTAAACATTGTCCGATAGATGGCATACGTCACCTTGAAGACGTAAGATATAATATGAATCGAAATTTGCATGTCCTAAAATAGTTCACGATGGTGTAAGTGGCAGCACGGTTGGGCCGGATTCCCAATAGGTGCGGGTTCGAACCCCGCTTGTGACATCATTTTTCGTTTCGTATCGGGTATTTATAAATAATTAAGCATATTAAATGCTAAAAATTTCAGTAATTTGAATAACAAGGTTGTGTCATCGTTTAATACAATTCTAACTGTAAAGTTTGAAGTATTAAGTCTATACAATGTGTAAACATTGTCCGATAGATGGCATACGTCACCTTGAAGACGTAAGATATAATATGAATCGAAATTTGCATGTCCTAAAATAGTTCACGATGGTGTAAGTGGCAGCACGGTTGGGCCGGATTCCCAATAGGTGCGGGTTCGAACCCCGCTTGTGACATCATTTTTCGTTTCGTATCGGGTATTTATAAATAATTAAGCATATTAAATGCTAAAAATTTCAGTAATTTGAATAACAAGGTTGTGTCATCGTTTAATACAATTCTAACTGTAAAGTTTGAAGTATTAAGTCTATACAATGTGTAAACATTGTCCGATAGATGGCATACGTCACCTTGAAGACGTAAGATATAATATGAATCGAAATTTGCATGTCCTAAAATAGTTCACGATGGTGTAAGTGGCAGCACGGTTGGGCCGGATTCCCAATAGGTGCGGGTTCGAACCCCGCTTGTGACATCATTTTTCGTTTCGTATCGGGTATTTATAAATAATTAAGCATATTAAATGCTAAAAATTTCAGTAATTTGAATAACAAGGTTGTGTCATCGTTTAATACAATTCTAACTGTAAAGTTTGAAGTATTAAGTCTATACAATGTGTAAACATTGTCCGATAGATGGCATACGTCACCTTGAAGACGTAAGATATAATATGAATCGAAATTTGCATGTCCTAAAATAGTTCACGATGGTGTAAGTGGCAGCACGGTTGGGCCGGATTCCCAATAGGTGCGGGTTCGAACCCCGCTTGTGACATCATTTTTCGTTTCGTATCGGGTATTTATAAATAATTAAGCATATTAAATGCTAAAAATTTCAGTAATTTGAATAACAAGGTTGTGTCATCGTTTAATACAATTCTAACTGTAAAGTTTGAAGTATTAAGTCTATACAATGTGTAAACATTGTCCGATAGATGGCATACGTCACCTTGAAGACGTAAGATATAATATGAATCGAAATTTGCATGTCCTAAAATAGTTCACGATGGTGTAAGTGGCAGCACGGTTGGGCCGGATTCCCAATAGGTGCGGGTTCGAACCCCGCTTGTGACATCATTTTTCGTTTCGTATCGGGTATTTATAAATAATTAAGCATATTAAATGCTAAAAATTTCAGTAATTTGAATAACAAGGTTGTGTCATCGTTTAATACAATTCTAACTGTAAAGTTTGAAGTATTAAGTCTATACAATGTGTAAACATTGTCCGATAGATGGCATACGTCACCTTGAAGACGTAAGATATAATATGAATCGAAATTTGCATGTCCTAAAATAGTTCACGATGGTGTAAGTGGCAGCACGGTTGGGCCGGATTCCCAATAGGTGCGGGTTCGAACCCCGCTTGTGACATCATTTTTCGTTTCGTATCGGGTATTTATAAATAATTAAGCATATTAAATGCTAAAAATTTCAGTAATTTGAATAACAAGGTTGTGTCATCGTTTAATACAATTCTAACTGTAAAGTTTGAAGTATTAAGTCTATACAATGTGTAAACATTGTCCGATAGATGGCATACGTCACCTTGAAGACGTAAGATATAATATGAATCGAAATTTGCATGTCCTAAAATAGTTCACGATGGTGTAAGTGGCAGCACGGTTGGGCCGGATTCCCAATAGGTGCGGGTTCGAACCCCGCTTGTGACATCATTTTTCGTTTCGTATCGGGTATTTATAAATAATTAAGCATATTAAATGCTAAAAATTTCAGTAATTTGAATAACAAGGTTGTGTCATCGTTTAATACAATTCTAACTGTAAAGTTTGAAGTATTAAGTCTATACAATGTGTAAACATTGTCCGATAGATGGCATACGTCACCTTGAAGACGTAAGATATAATATGAATCGAAATTTGCATGTCCTAAAATAGTTCACGATGGTGTAAGTGGCAGCACGGTTGGGCCGGATTCCCAATAGGTGCGGGTTCGAACCCCGCTTGTGACATCATTTTTCGTTTCGTATCGGGTATTTATAAATAATTAAGCATATTAAATGCTAAAAATTTCAGTAATTTGAATAACAAGGTTGTGTCATCGTTTAATACAATTCTAACTGTAAAGTTTGAAGTATTAAGTCTATACAATGTGTAAACATTGTCCGATAGATGGCATACGTCACCTTGAAGACGTAAGATATAATATGAATCGAAATTTGCATGTCCTAAAATAGTTCACGATGGTGTAAGTGGCAGCACGGTTGGGCCGGATTCCCAATAGGTGCGGGTTCGAACCCCGCTTGTGACATCATTTTTCGTTTCGTATATTGCTGTCTTGTTCTTTCATATTCAAATTCAAATTCATTTATTATGCATAAACCCTGCGAGGGCACTTACATATTGTCATTTTTTTTACATTTAAAGTTAATCTAATAAACTACCACCGGATCGGAATGAGACCGCTACTGAGAAGATCCGGCAAGAAACTCAGAGGGTTTGTCTAACTATATTTTATCTATGTTATTATAATTTTTTATATATAAAAAAAATAGTAGGTACATGTTTATTATTTAATTAGCTTCAGTGCGATGCCCTTCGAACGCAATAGTTAAAATACAATAAAAAAAGATCATGGCTGGACCGGATCCCACAAGCGGCACTCGATCACGAATTAACTACTAGAGCAGCCATCACTCCCCTCAACCACCTTTTTTTTTTTTTTTTTTTTTTTTTTTTTTTTTTTTTATTGGTAGGCTATAGGTGCGTCTCGCCCCGCTGAATCGGTCCGGGGTGACGGAGAAGGCGGCGCGTGACCCCATAGACCCACCGTAAAATCCTCTCTCTTCGCCGTGCGAGCGGACCACCGGTACCCGATCTTTGTCTTCGGTGGTCCGCTCGGCTCCCCTCAACCACCTTGGAGGGAAGGGAGAGACCCGCTCCACGCAGCTACCACAAGCGGACCTTTCAGTGAGCATGACCAATACCATGTACTATAAATGCAATAAAGTTAATATTCGTCAGGCAACACACGCTGCGCTTTACAAGTATGTATAATTATTAAAAAGAAACAGTAACTAAACGGTTCAAAAAAAATAATGTAATTGCTGAAAGAGGAGCTGCTCATAGCCAGTCTGAACTATCGCTTAGATAATCCGAGATTTTATAATAACCTTTTTTACAGAGTCTGTTCTTGACAGCCCTTTTAAACTTGTTCACAGTCATATCTCAGATATATTTTGGTAATTTATTATAGAAGCGTATACATTGCCCCATGAATGACCTATTAATTCTTTCAAGACGCGTACTGTGTACAACTAATTTGTCCTTATTCCGAGTATTCACACAATGAATGTCACAATATCTTTCAAAGTTACTGAAATTTCTTTTTACATACAAAACATTCTCGTATATATATTGTAATACAACAGTCAGAATATTCACCTCTTTGAATTTCTCTCGAAGTGAAACTCTTGGGCCTAGATTATAAATTACGCGGACAGCCCTTTTTTGCAGAACAAATATACTATTCAAACCCGCGGAGCATCCCCACAGCAATATGCCGTAAGACATAAGACTATGAAAATAAGAGAAGTAAACTATTCTAGCAGTTTCAATATCAGTCAATACTCGAATTTTTTTGACCGCATAAGCCGCTGAGCTAAGCCTGCTTGACAATTTTTCAATATGAGGGCACCATTGGAGTCTAGCATCTATAGTGATGCCTAGAAAAACGGTTGATTCCACAAGGTCTAGAGCCACACCATTCATTTGAACATTGGTTCCCACTTGTCTTACATTAGGTGTGGTAAATGTAATACATTTTCTTTTGTTCACATTAAGAACTAGATTATTTGTGTTGAACCAATGAACAACGTTAGACAGTGCGTTGTTCACATCGTCAAAATTAAGCTTTTGTCTTTTACATACATACATACATATCATCACGCCATATCCCTTGCAGGGTAGGCAGAGAGAACAGAGTGCCAGAGAACTCTATCTCTGCATACTTCACTCGCTTCCTCAACATTCATAATTCTCTTCATACACGCTCGCTGGTTTCGGAGACTCTTGACTCCACCTTCCTTCAGTACATGATCGATCTGGTCTAGGTAGGTTAGTCTCGGTCTCTCTCGGTACCTACATCCTTCCACTTTCGCATTGTATATCTTCTTAACCAGACGTTCGTTCGGCATTCTTTCCACATGTCCGAACCATCGGAGCATTCCCTTTCGCATCTTTACACCAATACTCTCTTTCATACCTACTCGCTCTCTTACGTCGTCGTTACGAATGCGGTCGGTCAGTCTAACTCCACAGATTTTCCGCAGAGATCGCATTTCGATTTCATTTCATTTCATTTTGTCTTTTAATTTTAAATATCAAAAATATGTCATCTGCGAACAACACAATGTTTTGATTGTCTGCTATATAGTAGGGTAAGTCATTAATGTATGTAAGGAACAGAAATGGCCCCAGAATGGACCCTTGCGGAACGCCCATTTCAATAACAGAACCAGATGATCGTGCACCATTAATATCGACCCTCTGAATTCTGTTGCTTGATAAGAAATTAAACGCTCAAGAGCCTTATTCCTGATCACATAGTGATATAATTTTCTGACAAGGATTTCGTGGTGCACACAATCAAATGCCTTAGATAAACCGCAAAATATACCCAAGGCATCATGCGATTCCTCCCAGGCTGCAAAGATATTCTTTAACAATTCAACACCCGCATCAGTAGTAGAGGAATTCTTAGTGAAACCAAATTGATTTTTATGGAAAATAATATGTTCGTTAAAATGACTCAACATCTGACTAAGCAAAAATTAAATTCTCAAATACTTTACTAAGTGTTGGTAGTATGGAAATAGGGCGAAAATTGTTAACATCTAACATACTACCAGATTTGTGCAAAGGAATTACTCTACTAAATTTCATGAGTTCAGGAAATATATAATTCATATACAATTCATTCTCGCTTTGTCCCGTTCTTTCTTACAAGTAGGTATAGCAATATTTATTCTCCATATATAATTCCATTAAAAATAATATCATGCCAATACATTGCCAAGATGAGACCATATTGCTCATACAGTCAAAAAGTTATCAGATCTCGTGTAGAACCAAACTCGAAACTCTACAAGCCCTAACTTCACAAACTCTAGTTAAAATATTTGTCTTGGCTGTTTCATTACTACAAGAACTAATTTATAATAAAAAAGTAAAACTTTTGGCGGGAATATGTAACCGCCATCTAGTGGTTTCGTATTATGTTAAATATCTCAGTGTTTTAGCGTATTATATAAAATAATTTTGATTGCATTATATGGAATGTGATGCAAAAGAACTGCTAGAATGTAATGAATATGATATGGAAGTGCTTTACAATGTTTTCGTTTTCCACCAAAATTTTTGGAATATTCAATTTAAGAGTGTAACCATAGCACTGTTTAAAGCAACGTTTTGACTTACTTTATATCATAATCATCATTCTCCTACTCTTATCCCAATTACTTAGAGTCGATACAATATGTACTCTTCTTTCATAGCACATATTGTAAAAGTTATTGGCAATATTGTAAAAGTTTTATGACCGGCCGCCTGCCAGACGTCAACCCTTCTTGGGAATGTAATTGTTGACCAAACGGCCTCAGATAGAGTTGCCCAGGTCGATATAAGGCTCTTAGTCGTCTTTTACGACATCCACGAGCAAAGTAAGGGTTGGTAGTATTTGTAACCGCTACCACACAGCTATCGATACTGGCAACAATGGCTCGTGTAAGTAGCTGATTGCCAATTTAAAAAAAAAGAAGAAAAAGAACAGAAAAGTAATATACGAAAGATTAAGTTAATTAAGAAATTATGTAAGATGAAATAACACGCTAATATGAAATATGGCAGAAAGCTGTTGAAAGCAAGACCGATATGGCATTCTCACGGTTAGGACTTTGTTAAAGAATGTAGACCTGTCTAATGTATGGATAAAATACAAGTCATATTTACATAAGCCACAATAACAATCTTACTTAAATATCCAATAGTGGTAGGACCACGCTGTTGACAGTTCTCTGTCTATAACCGCGGGCCGGTCCGTCCGGGGTAGTACCACACCCTCACAGAAAATCGACGTCTGAGTAATGGTCATGTGTTGTTGCGCTTCGTTGAGCGAGAGAACTAGCAACCCAACTTAGGTGAGTTTTGATGGGTAACCAGCAGTCTAGTTATACACCTGGTATTGCAAAGTTCCATAGGTAAACTTACCATCAGGTAAACTGCTGACTCATTTGCAATCATATCTATACATAAACAATAAAAAGAACTTAATACCGAGCCCTAACTCAATATTTATTCGTAAAATCTATATATATATATAAAAGAGCTTGTCCTGATTGACTGATTCATCATCGCACAGCCTAAACCGCTGGGGGTAATTACATGAAATTTTGACAGTTGCTGCCTTTTATATTGTAGGTGTTCACTAAGAAAGGATTTTTGGAAATTTCTCCTCTAAGGGTGGAAAATAGGGGTTGCAAGTTTGTATCTAACTTCGTCAATTTTGAAGATAGACTCGTGAAAATTTGTATTCGTCTATTTAATATTAAATAAATAACAATGTGTTTCATCATTTTTGGAAATTTATCCTCTAAGGGTGAAAAATAAGGGGTTGTAAGTTTGTATGAAACTTCGTCAGTTTTGAAGTTAGATTCCTGAAAATTTGTTATTAGCTATAGAATGTTAAATAAAAATTTACCTGTCTCAACATTTTGGGAAATTCACCCCTAAGGGAGTAGAATAGGGGTTGCAAGTTTTTCTTATCAAACTTTGTCATTTTTGAAGTTAGAAACGTTAAAATTTGTATTTCTTTATTTAATATTAAATAAATAAACACCTATTTCAGCATTTTTGGAAATTTCTCCCCTAAGGGTGAGAATAGGAGATACCAGTTTGTACGAAACTGTTTTGAAGTTAGATCCCTGAAAATATGTTTTTAGCTATTTAATATTAAATAAATAAATACGTGTGTGAGCATTAATGGAAATTTCTCTCCTAAGGGTGGAAAATAAGGGGTTGCAAATTTGTATGAAACTTCGTCAGTTTTGAAGTTAGATCACTGAAAATTTGTTATTAGCTATATAATGTTAAATAAAAATTTACCTGTCTCAACATTTTGGGCAATTCTCCCTTAAGGAAGTGGAAGAGGGGTTACAAGTTTTTTTATGAAATTTTGTCAGTTTCAAAGTTAGAACCTCTCACTGCCGCCCAATGGACCTTTGCAATACCTAGGGTATAGCTAGGCAGCTGCCTACCAATACAAACCCCAAACCCACCCTTCCCTTACCCCTAAAGCCTTCAACATTCATACTTAAAACTCTTCTCCCAACATTACATTCATCCCGTCTCATCACATGTCCATACCAAGTCAGGCGTTCACTTTTCAACTTTTCCGTCACTGGCGCCACTTTCAAACTTCCTCTTATATACTCATTTCTTATCCATTCTCGTCAGGCCACACATCCATCTTAACATTCGCATCTCTGCTACATGCAGCCGTCTCTCATCCGTCGCTTTTGTAGCCCAACATGCTGACCCATACAATACGGCAGGCCTTATTAAGGTTTTGTATATTTTACTTTTCAATTTTAAGGGTACTTGAGAGTCACATATGGTATCTGTGACCTGCCGCTCTGCGACCTGCTGCTATTTCACATACATACATACATATCATCACGCCATATCCCTTGCAGGGTAGGCAGAGAGAACAGAGTGCCAGAGAACTCTATCTCTGCATACTTCACTCGCTTCCTCAACATTCATAATTCTCTTCATACACGCTCGCCGGTTTCGGAGACTCTTGACTCCACCTTCCTTCAGTACCTGACCGATCTGGTCTAGGTAGGTTAGTCTCGGTCTCCCTCGGTACCTACATCCTTCCACTTTCGCATTGTATATCTTCTTAACCAGACGTTCGTTCGGCGTTCTTTCCACATGTCCGAACCATCGCAGCATTCCCTTTCGCATCTTTACACCAATACTCTCTTTCATACCTACTCGCTCTCTTACGTCGTCGTTACGAATGCGGTCGGTCAGCCTAACTCCACAGATTTTCCGAAGAGATCGCATTTCGACCGCATTAATTTTACTTTCATACTCTTTTCTGCATACCCAACTCTCGCTTCCATACAGTAATGTTGGGACAAGCACTGCGTTATGTATTGCTACACGTGCCTTCTGGCTGAGGTGGTGGCTGCCGAGAAGTGGCACCAACGCTCCGTTCACTCTATTTCCCGCATTCACTCTTCGCTCTATATCAGTGATGTACCGTCCATCTCGGCTAAATCCACATCCAAGATATACAAATTCATCCACTTGCTCTAGTACATCATTACCTATTGTTACTCTTACATCTGTTCTGACTTCATCTCTGCTATTTCACCATTTTTGAAAATCATTCCCTAAAGAGAGAAATGGATGTTGGAAATTTGTACGGAAATTAACTTATAAACAAGTACGGAACTTTGTTTTGCTTTTTTTTTTAATTCTGAAATCTGTAATTTAACCACAACTCATCATTTACTTGTGGTCGACGCAAAATGTACTCCGCTGCCTACATATTGCAAAAGTTATTGACAATAGTTTTATGAACTGCCGCCCGCCTGACGTCATCCCTCCTTGGGAATATAATTATTAACCAAACGGCATCAGGTGGTGTTGGCCCTGGCCGATATAATGTTCTTAGTAGTCTTTTACGACATCTACGGGCAAAGTAAGGGTTGGTAGTATTCGTAGCCACTACCACACAGCGATTGTAATTTAACCAAATAAAACAAATATTTAATTAAAGATGAAAAACACGTACTAAAGTTTTTTTTAAAAATAATCCCTAAAGAAAGTAAAATATAATATTAAAGTTTGTACGAAAATGCGTCAATTTTAAAGAGAGATTCTTTTCAAATCCAAAAAAAATGTGATATAAAAAATAAGTAAAAGTATGTTTCAATGTTTTTAAAAAATAAACCCCTACGGGGACTAAACTAGGGGTTATAGTTGTATGAAAATTGTCACTTTTGGAATTAGATCTATAGAACTCAGTACATCGATGCTTAAGTATAAAATTCATAAGGATGGTTGACGTTAGGCAGGCTGGTCATAAAGCTATTGCTACTAACTTTTGAAATATGTAGGAAGAGGAATATATATTGTGTCCACCCCGAATAATTGGTAAATTATATCATCATCATCATCATCATCACAGCTCATAAATGTCCCACTGTTGGGCTCGGGCCTCCTCCGTAATGGAAGGGAAATTAACCTACTATACCGCGCTGGTCAGACGTGTTGGTATAGGGTTTTGTTTCGAGTTTTCCTTCTCTCGCATAGATGTTATATGCGTTTTATATCCATTAGTCGTCTCGTAGGATCACCCATGGGTAAGATATGGGGTGGTGAATAGTATTCTTACTCCGTCACCAAACGGAAAAATTATATAATATAAAAAAAAAAAAAACTTATATTTAGATAAAAAAAAACATAAAATTAAGAATAATTAGTAAATAACTGTTGTATTATTTTTTACCTATTACTTATTTATTAAATTAAAATATCATACTAATTAATTTTTGACCATTCAAACAACTAGCTATATTTTAATATATCTACACGGGCGAAGCCGTGGGAAACAGCTAGTATATTTATATATTATTAAAGGATTCTGACGGATTTTCGGTATATATTTTAATAAAAATTATATACAGATAAAATATGAATATTTTTATACTCTATCGATATAAAAATAATATGAAATGGTTATTTAAATAAAGCATTATTGATGAAATAAAAAGAAAGAAAAGAAAACATTTACTTTTCACTTGTTAAAAAATAATAAAAAATAAACACAACTAAAGAAAATAACTTATGATTTTAAAAGAATATTAGTAACGAGAAACAAAATAAGCCATTGACTCAACATTTGCTATTTGTGATAAAAAAAATCTAAATAGAAAAGGTATAATGTACGAAATCGTCGTTTCCTCAACTAAGCTATTATTATCGTTGATATCAATTGATAAATTTAAATTCATATACATAATAATTATTTTCCGTATGGTGACGGAGTAAAAATACAATATACCACCCCCTATTTTACCCGTAGGTGATCGTAAGATACGACTAAGGAATATAAAACTATTCATGAGAAGAAAAACTCCAAACAAAACTCTATATCAACACGTCTGACCAGCGTGGTATATAAGATCAATTTCCCTTCCATTATGTAGGAGGCTCGAGCCCAACAGTGGGACATATATAAGCTGATCATGACTAATTATTGTTATCGCCCATCGAAAGGTGGCGATTCCAATAGTGTGCTCTGCCAAGATTAGCATTACGGTTGAGTGGTTTCGTGGCGAAAACGTGTATAAATAGCGGTTACAGACGCGTAGACGGGATTCTGCTGTGATATCTAATCTGTGGTAGAAAGTCTGTTAATAAGTTATCATCATCATTTCAGCCTATCGCTGACCACTGCTGGACGTAGGCCTCCCTCATGGTACGCCACAGAGTGCGGTCCTGTGCCGTTTGCATCCATCGACGCCCAGCAACTTAGACTAGATCGTCTGTCCACCTAGTGGGGGGGCGTCCTACACTGCGCCGTCCGGTACGTGGTCGCCACTCTAGAACCTTTTGTCCCCCAGCGGTGGTCGGTTCTTCGAGTGATGTGGCCAGCCCATTGCCATGTTACTTATAAGTTATATGTAATTATAAATATTTAAGTGTATATCTATGTCATTTGTTTGTTGTACTATTGCATTATATATTTTCATTCGTTGAAAACACTGAGAAAATGGTCATCATCGTCTTCCTGTTATTCCCAATTACTTGTGGTGGACGCCAATATGTACTCGTACATATTGCAAAAGTTATTGGCAATAGTTTTATGACCGGCCGCCTGTCAGACATCAACACTACATGTGAATGTAATTGTTGATCAAACGGCATCAGATGGAGTTGGCTCAGGTCGATACAAAGTTGGTACTCGTGGTATTCGTAGCCGCTACCACACAGCTACACTTACAAAATGATATTTTCTATAAATAAAACCTCAGATTGATTTATCGCCCCCAAAACCTTCTGCATACAAAATTTTATGAATATCGCTGGTGCCGTTATAGAGATTCTGAATACATAAATCTTTATATATATAAATTACGTGTCACGTTGTTTGTCCGCGATGGACTCCTATAGTACTTAACCGATTTTAATCAAATTTGCACAACATATATTATACTTGTAGTTTGATCCAACTTATAAGTTAAATTAAAAAATCAAAAAATCCGACTGCGTAAAAAGTGAACCAAACTACGTACATAATAAAAAAAACTGAAAAGAAAAAAACAAGCACTTAGATGTCCGGTGGTCTAGAATTCTATAATATATTATTGAATGAATACTATTGCAGAAAATAAAATATATTTTAACTAGCAGACCCCGCCACGCGTTGCTGTGGTAATACGTACACACAACCTCAGTAACACATGGTGGTTATGCTAATAAATTGTAGCTTATATGAAACGTTTAACATAACGCCATCTATTAAGTACTTACTCAATCCAGTCAACAGATATCGCCGTCTGTTAGAATCGTTTGGAGATAACAGATAATTGTGACTGTCAAATAATAGAGAAATAATAATTTGCAATAAAACAATATTGCAACTATAAATTGAGATGGAAGCTATTTACCCGACTGCGCGACGCAAAGGAGTGGTATTGTGTTTAACAGTCTATGTATGTATGTATGTTTGTTCCTTTGAAGCACTATATAAACCATACGCCTGGGCCGATTTTTATGATTCACACGTCAATCGATTCCTCTTAGTCCGGCGAGTGTCACTAAAGACGTTAGTGAATGGTGAATATGGTAAATACACGAGGTCAGAAAAATAAAAGTACTTATAGAGAGAATTTCTAAGATAATTTGGACAATATACGCTGAAGGTACGTCCTTGTAGGATACGAACCTTTGTTTATCGATCAATCAATCGAGGTGCTTTATTCAACATAGATCTCCAGAAAGAATAATGACATAATCGAAAGAAGAAAGAGAGAAATTAAAGAAAGGGAACATATATGTTAAATATTAAATGTATTAAATTACTAAAACTACTAATAAAGATAATTATTGGAACCATTTACAATAACAGTACTGTAATAGACCAAAAAAGTTCTGCCTCAGCATAAGCAACACTAAGCTTGTTATTCGGATTGGTAAGATTACGTCAAAAGTAAATCGATAGATTTGAAGAAAAGTTTGAAGAACACTTACTAGTTGTTCTCGCATTAAGTACCCAAACGGTCATATTATCCGTGAAGGTATAAAATAAGAACCTTATCCTATTATCTCGAATATATGTGTCGTAATTTTGTCAAAATTTAAACCATTTTACAGTTAGCCGAAAGAGATAATTAATCACTGACAAAATATAAGGTAATTTTTTTTTTTTATTGCTTATGGCGGCAAACGAGCAGACAGCACACCTGATGGTAAGTGTCACTGCCGCCCATGGACCTTTGCCAATGGTATAGCTAGGCCGCTGCCTACCAATACAACCCTGAACCCACCCCAGTTAGGCTTCCGGCTCGCGGCTCCGGCGGCAAATGGCTAGTAACATGTACCTGAAAAAATTATAAGCTAATATATTGATTTTTAATGTTTACGCAAGTATTACACATTTGAAATAAAACTACTTTTACGGATTCTATCGCGTTTGTATTTGATTTATAATTTACCGACGTTTCGAACACTTTACAGTGATCATGGTCACGGGAGGACTGAGTTGTCTTACGTCCAATATGTCATTGTTATTACAGAAATTTTTATCTACCCTATAAGATATTAAATTTAAATTTCTTAAATATATAAAACTGAGGAGGCTCTTCCGAGTTTTCTTGCCGGATCTTTCTCAGTGTGACCGCCTTCCGATCCGTTCGTAACTGAATAGTTTTGTTAGTTTTTCTAAAATTACCGCAATAATAATTAATCATTAATTAAATGTTTTAATCAAATCATCAAACAAATCATAAATAATGTATAATTTTTATATATAGAATCATTTTCTTTCTTTTTGTACTGGCAATTAATTTTGTATTAAAAATGTGGGTCAAAATTTAAATTTAATATCTTATAGGGTAGATAAAAATTTCTGTAATAACAATGACATATTGGACGTAAGACACCTTAGTCCTCTCGTGACCATGATCACTGTAAAGTGTTCGAAACGTCTGGAAATTAAAAATCAAATACAAACGCGATAGAATCTGTAAAAGTAGTTTTATTATAAGCTAATTATAAGCCCTAACTTATCTATTAAGCATTGTATTCCTAGGTAAAGATATCCAAAAGTACAATTGAGGTCGTCTATAGCCTTTTTTTGCGGTACAATAGGTCACATTCCGTGAAATCCGTCCGTGGTAAAAGAAGAAACGACGCGCGACCTCATAGACTTGCCCTAAATATACCTATTTACTCCGTCCGAGAAAAGTCGATAGTCTAATGGTCAGTTAAATAACTAGTCTAATTTCGTATTTTATACATACATACATAACATCACGTCATGTCCCTTGCAGGGTAGGCAGAGAGAACAGAGTGCCAGAACTCTATCCTTGCATACTTCACTCGCTTCCTCAACATTCATAATTTTCATCATACACGCTCGCCGGTTTCGGAGACCCTTGACTCCACCTTCCTTCAGTATATGACCGATCTGGTCTAGGTAGGTTAGTCTCGGTCTCCCCCGGTTCCTACATCCTTCCACTTTCGCATTGTATATCTTCTTAACCAGACGTTCGTTCGGCATTTCGTATTTTATAGATTATATTAAAAAAAACAATTTGTAATAGGTACTTTGAGAAACAAAGATGTGTGTATAATGGTGACAACAAGTCGCCCATATTCTATAGGATCAACGATTACGAATACTCTTGCCTACAATGAATATGATTTAAAAAAATATTTATACGAATATAACAGCTATCGTGAAGGTATCCCGTACTAATCAAAAATCAAAATGGCGTCCTAACGGTCCAGAAACAGTGTCAAATGATTTTATTTTACAAAATAACAGCCACATTATGTATTTATACAACGGTTATGGCAATTGAATCTTACAGTTAAAATATTTAACATATTTTGTTTATAAATGCAATCTCTCGTCTTTTACCTGAATTTAAAATTTGAACAAAATGGCGGTAAATGCTAAACTAACCTAGAGATAAACGGTGTCCCTTTTTTTTAAATATTATGACCACAGATCGAAAGAATAACAGTCAGAATGCAACATACTATCGGTCGCTGAGAAAAAAAATCTATATGTACATAAAATATAAAAAATAAATAAACTTTGAAACCATCAAATCGATATGCCCCAAAAGTTTCATTAGAAAAGTAATAATGTGAAGGTTCTATCTTCTGACTGAAATAACGCATAAGTGTCATAAGTAAGATATCTAAGCGCTTATAAATTAATGCATTTGAAAATGTCACAAGTAGATATGCGCGAAATTTGAGTCTAAGGTCTCATCATCATCTATGCGTGTTTATTTAAAGCCACGTAGCATTTCTAATTCTATTTTATTTTAAAGAAGAGTTCTTTCTTTTTTTTGGGATGCGCTACGGTTGGCACACTCCTCGCACCACTCCGTCCGGGGCGACAGAGGGGCGTAAGCACGCACACCCGTAACCCACCCGTGACACGTCGCTTTCGTCGTTGGGCCGACCACCGGAGCAGAGTGACTTGACGTCAGTGGGCGACCTCTATACTACAGATAAGGAATAAATCCTTTAAAAAACATGTTTTTTTTAAAGTTGTGTAGTGTTGGCTGTCTAGCTGACTAGCCGATTAGTCGGCAGTAAAGAGACCGACGAATTAGCCGCCTATGTTAATAAAAAAAGTGTGTGTGTCAGCTCCGACGCACGACTGGAGTTTACTCCTTAAGTACGATTATCAAAACAGGCGCAAAAAAGCTCTTTTGACTAAAAATAATATATATATATATATATTTATTTACATTTATAAAAACTGTTCAGTGAAATATTATCTCACGTCAGAAAGTAAAAGGTGTACAGAATAGGTTGCGCACCAAAAACGTAACGAGGTCATTTGATCACTAGATTTGACTCCTCAAATTTTTCTCATACCGGGCGCCTTATATGAAAATCGATTCTTAAGGAGTAAACTCCAAAATACTTACTCTTTTATTTTATTAAGAAGTAATTTATAAATTAATGTTTATTGTACTTACCTATATATTTATTATTTTAAAAATATTATTGTTTTGTTTGATAATTAAGATACTAATTAATTTTGTATGATAAACATCGTAAAAATTACTTGCTTGTAAACAAGTAATTTTAAAAAAAAGTGGACATAACGTTTACTTTGCTTTTCATTACAAAATCAATTAGACTTATTATAAAATGAAAATATTAAACAATCAATGATTTTATTAATTGTAATCATACATTTTATTATACCCCTATATATATTTTATTAAAAATATATACAAAATAAGAAACCGATAGTCGGGGCGCTCTTTATTGAATAATCAGCAACTATTATTGACTACGATAGTCGCCATATACCCGACTAGAAATTTTTTCGTCTTCCTTAGCAGGACCGGACCGGGCATGCCCGATCTGGACCAGATAAGGCATGTAACGCAGAAGATATATCTGGACCCGATCAGGAAAACCTTATCGGGTCCAGATCAGGCATTCCTGATCGGGTCCAGATCAGGCGTTCCTGATCGGGTCCGGATGAAATTTTACTGATCGGAACCAAATCAATCATCTGCGTTTTATATCTTGCCTGATCCAAAACGAGTATGCCCAGTCCGGTCCTTTTAAAAACATGAACATCTTAAAGAACATGTTTAATAGGTAAAAATATAAATTAATATATGACATAGGCACCAAATGCAGTGCTATATTCTTATCATAGAGAGTCCCAGTGAGCCGTTCCAATTATGGAGCAACCACCAGATGCTAACGACTGCAACTGTCGCCTGAATTTCTCATTCATGACTTGATCGATCTGTTTTAATCTGATCCGATAACAATTAATTTAATATTAGGCCATGTCATTACGCTTCGGAGAATCTTAACATCGCGATTCAAATAATGACGTCATTTTACTAACGCCATCTATTTATTATGACCCAAAACATTAAATGTTAGAATGGCTGTTACAATATAATATTTCTATCTATCTATGTTTTCAAATGTTAGGTACATTTTTATATATATATTATTTATTTTTGTTTTTTACTTCAAATATAAATTATTTTTATATTATTAATTAAACATTATTATTATTATTATTAAATACATATGATTAATTAAAGATTTCATATTAATCTCCTATGATGCAAATACAATTTCGCCGTGGCATAATGCATAAATATGACAATCATGTCACTTTTTGGAATTTTGATTGATATTTTTTTGTGTTACGAAAACTGTTTCTGGTTCTGATATACTACAAGCCTTACTATATACTTGATAATATTTCACATCAGGCTATCCTTATTTGGTCCTGATCTGGTCCTGATCCGGTATGCCTTACCATACTTGATGTTATTTCACATCAGGCTATCCTGATCAGGACCAGACCTGGTCCTGATAGGGTTTGCCGGATCCGGCATGCCTCATTCTGTCCTGATCAGGTCCTGATCCGGTATGCCTTACCATACTTGATGATATTACACATCAGGCTATCCTTATTTGGTCCTGACCTGGTCCTGATCCGGTATGCCTTACCATACTTAATGATATTTCACATCAGGCTATCCTTATTTGGTCCTGATCTGGTCCTGATCCGGTATGCCTTACCATACTTAATGATATTTCACATCAGGCTATCCTTATTTGGTCCTGATCTGGTCCTGATCCGGTATGCCTTACCATACTTAATGATATTTCACATCAGGCTATCCTTATTTGGTCCTGATCTGGTCCTGATCCGGTATGCCTTACCATACTTAATGATATTTCACATCAGGCTATCCTTATTTGGTCCTGATCTGGTCCTGATCCGGTATGCCTTACCATACTTAATGATATTTCACATCAGGCTATCCTTATTTGGTCCTGATCTGGTCCTGATCCGGTATGCCTTACCATACTTGATGTTATTTCACATCAGGCTATCCTGATCAGGACCAGACCTGGTCCTGATCGGGTTTGCCGGATCCGGCATGCCTCATTCTATCCTGATCGGGTCCAGATACATGATCTGGTTGAACCATACTTGTTTTCTAGTCGGGTAGTCGGCTTTACCGACTAGTAGCTGACTAATCGGCACATCACTAATATTTTGCCCTCATTTTACAACGCTAACAAACAAACAATTCATCATTCTCCTATACTCTTATCCCAATTACTTGGGGTCGATACAATATGTACTCTTCTTTCATAGTGCATACTGTAAAAGTTATTGGCAATAGTTTTATGACCGGCAGCCTGCCAGACGTCAACCCTCCTTGGGAATGTAATTGTTGACCAAACGGCATCAGATGGAGTTGGCCCAGGTCGTTATAAGGCTCTTAGTCGTCTTTTACGACATCCACGAACAAAGTAAGGGTTGGTAGTATTCATAGCCGCTACAACACAGCAAAGTTTCAAACAATTCTGAAACCTATATATTTGTAAAAAGAATGTTACACAGTATCTTAATTTTGACTTCAATTATCGATTCAAGTAAAAAAGCATAGTCGGATTCGTCGCACAACCACCTATTTTTTTTATGTGGCTGTGTTATCTTCTTAATGTATATAAATTACGCGTCACGTTGTTTGTCCACGATGGACTCATAAAGTACGTAACCGATTTTAATCAAATTTGTACAGCATATGTGGTTTGATCCAATTTTAAAGATAAGATAGGATAGCTTCCATCTCACTTTATAGCCGCAATATTATTTTATTGCAAATTATTTGTCTATTATTTGACAGTCATAATTATCTGTTATCTCCAAACGATTCTAACAGATGGCGGTATTTGTTGACTGGATTGAGTAAGTATTTAATAGATGGCGCTATGTTAAACGTACAAATGTTTCATATAACCTACAATTTATTAGCATAACCATCACGTGTTACTGAAGCTACTTTAGCCACAGCAACGCGTGGCTAGGTTTGCTAGTTGTTATATAAAATTCTGTATAAAAATGTTTATAAAATTACTTACTGGGAAAAGCACTTCAGTATGTTTCTTCTTTTGGGAGACTAGTTACAAACTTCATATAAAAAGAGAAAGCCAGCAGCCCAACTGGGTGGGTTTGGAATGTAGTGGTAGGCAGCGGACTAGCTATACCCTTGGTATAGCAAAGGTCCATGGGTAGCAATGACCACCATAAGCAATCATCATCACAGCCTATAAATGTCCCACTGTTGGGCTCGGGCCTCCACCGTAATGGGAGGAAAATTAATCTACTATACCGCGCTGATCAGACTTGTTGGTATAGGGTTTTTTTTTCCAATTTTCCTTCTTTCGTATAGATTTTATATGCGTTTTATATCCCTTAGTCGTCTCGTACGATCACCCACAGGTAAGATAGGGGGTGGTGAATAGTATTCTTACTCCGTCACCACACAGCAAATGCTATAATTAATAAAAAAAAACGACAATCGTAGCATCATTTCAGCTCATATACTTCAGGCCATCGAAGACAAAGATTGGGTACCGGTGGCCCGCTCGCACGGCGAAGAGAGGTGTTTCCAGGGTAGGTCCATGGGGTTGCGCGCCGCCTCTTCTGTCGCCCCGGGTGGTCACATCCATAGTCCACCTTGCAAAGATAAAAAAAATGCTCATATACTTTTCACTGTGGGCTAATATCTACCCCACAAGGAAAGGATAATTGACCTACGATACCAAACTAGTCAGGCGTGTTGGGATAGGCATTCACTTCGTGATTTCCTTCTCTTGTATAATTGCTATATGCATATCCTTAAGTCGTATTTTCTACCTATAGCGGTGTTTCCTGAATGCTTTCCTGAATAATACATACATACATACATATCATCACGCCATATCCCTTGCAGGGTAGGCAGAGAGAACAGAGTGCCAGAGAACTCTATCCTTGCATACTTCACTTGCTTCCTCAACATACATAATTCTCTTTATACACGCTCGCCGGTTTCGGAGACTCTTGACTCTACCTTCCTGCAGTACGTGACCAATCTGGTCTAGGTAGATTAGTCTCGGTCTCCCCCGGTACCTACATCCTTTCACTTTCGCATTGTATATCTTCTTAACCAGACGTTCGACATTCTTTCCACATGTCCGAACCATCGGAGCATTCCCTTTCGCATCTTTACACCAATACTCTCTTTCATACCTACTCACTCTCTTACGTCGTCGTTACGAATGCGATCGGTCAGCCTAACTCCACAGATTTTCCGTAGAGATAGATCTTCAATGATAAGTTCTTTTTTATATGAGGTTTAAGAAGAGCTCTTTTTTCATGGTAAATAATGACTTGGCTGTACGCCTGGTTTTGCTGCGGTCCATGAGCCTTGTCTACCATCAAAGAGTAATAAAATAATAAAACTCGAAATTATAACTCTATGTGCTAACCCATTTGGATAGGATGGTATACTAGATCAATATTCTTTGCCGCCCGATAGCTCTATACTTTTTAATCGTATTTTCATTCTGTAACTCTATTGCTTTGCCAAACCACCTGGCGCGAGGCCGCTCGCCGAGACGTCATCGCCCGTTGGGCTACGCGGCTGGAGAGGCCTAGACACGGTGTCGTTACCGTCGAGGCCCTCCGGCCCGTACTGATGGAGTGGATGGAGCGGCGGCACGGAGTCCTCTCCTTTCGACTGGTGCAGGTGTTGTCGAGGCACGGATGCTTCGGCTTGTACCTGCATACGGTCGCGTATAGGGAGTAGACTCCGGCCTGCCACCATTGCAGCAGTGACGAGGACACGGCGCAACACACGCTGGAGGTGTGTCCGGGCTTTGACCGGCATCGCCGTGACCTCGTCGCTGTTATCGGTGCCGACGCTGACGCTGCCGGCTGTCGCGAGGGCGATGGTCGACAGCGTCAGGAACTGGGACGCGGTCGCCGCCTTCTGCGAGGCTGTCATCTCGCGGAAGGAGGCGGCGGAACGAGTCCGAGAGGATTCCCGCGACCCGGGCCGCCGTCAGCGGCCGGGGCGGCGCAGGCGCGAATATCTGCGCCTGATGCCGCCCTAACCGAGGCCTCAGGTGATCGGACCGGGGAATTGTCCGGTCACCCAACGTGAGGCCACCGCGTGAGGGCGACGCCCCGACGGCGAAATCTGTCGGGGCGTCGACGAGAGGAACCCGCGAGGGTAAACCGCCGGGCGGGATACCGAAGTCAAAAATCGGGTACCGGTGGTCCGCTCGCACGGCGAAGAGAGACGAGTTTTACGGTGGGTCTATGGGGTCACGCGTAAGTTATTTTGTACTTTTCAGTTTTTGTTTGTTCCATTCAAGTCAAGCAATTTTCACTAATGTCTTCTTACGACGTTATCACGTAAAAATATCGTCCGCAAGCCGACTTTACAAACGAGAGAGAAAAACAGATGCTTCTCTGTTTTTTTTTTTCTATTTACTAAGCTGCATGTAATTTTAGAAATTCTAAAGTATTATGTTCAGAATGAGTTTATGTATTCTAATAATTATTAAATTGAAATTAATTATTTCTAGCTCTAAATTAGATACAGAGTATCTAATTTTAGAGAAATTGTTATTTTAAGATTCCTAATTAGAATTAATGTCAATATTTTGATCTTATCCTAATTATTTGTCCCTAGCCGAGGCAGCGGGTGACCGGACCGGGGATTAGTCTGGTCGCCCCGAAGCGTGGCCACCGCGTGAGGACGACGTCCCGACGGCGAAAGCTGCCGAGGCATCGACTCGAGAGGATACCCGCGAGGGTAAACCGCCGGGCGCTCGCACAGTATGGAGAGGTACTTGTAAGGCGGGTCTATGGGTCGTGCGCCGCTTCTTCTGTCGCCCCAGACAGGTTTAGCGGGGCGTGACCACTCCATAGACCACCGCCAAAAAAAAAACAACAAAAAAATCCTAATTATTTGTGGCCGACGCAATATATACTTCTTTTCCATCGAACAAATCGCAAAAGATTATTATTATTGTCAATTTTACGACCGGCCGCCTGTTTGACGTCAACACTTTTTGAAATTGTTGACCAGACGTCATTAGATGGAGTTGGTGCAGGTCATTGTAAAACTCATAGTCTTTTACGACAGAAGCATAATCTTATAACCTAAATAACTTTTAGATGATCTAGAAAGTTCAAATTTAGCATTCAACTATGTAGGTAAATAACTAACTATATGAAGGAAACAAATCAGAAAATGTTTTTTTTTTAAGACAACATCCTTTTTTTTATTAGCTATGGTCTGGGAGGAGTTTCGGCGCGAATATGGAAATGTCATGTCACGCTCTTGTATTATATTCATTTCTTTTGTGTTTTATAGTGTTATATTGAATAATTTTGCTGGTATTTTATGGTATATGATACAATTAAAGTGCTGAAGTGTAGTGAATATGGTATAATAGTGTTTTACGTGTATTTATATATTTTTTCAAAATTCCCATTAAACCATTGATTTGGTTAGCAGCGCCCGATTAATGGTAACAACTTGACTTACTGATGGACAATGACTATTAAGACTATACAATATGAACAAGTATTGTTATATATGAAAGAAAAAATAAGACTTGGCTGTATGGGCTTTAATCCCTTTGGCTGTCCAAACGGACGAACGAAACAAAAAAAAATAGCTATGGTCTGGACATATCTGGTGATCTGGTCTTTTCCGTACGGGGCTACGGGAAGGCGGTGTACGACTTCATTACCCTTCGTATTTCCTCACCATGGAAATAATCCCTGCATTGTGGGGGGCTTTACAAACATATAAATTACAGAATTTACAGATATAGTGAATCGTATAATGTATTATCCTGCATTGTAAAATTTAATGTACAATAACTGGCACGATATATAACCACTAGGCCATTTATGCAGTCAAAGGCGAAACGCCAGCAGTGAATTTATAAATTACAATTTATTCCATATACTTATTCTATGAAATAATATAAACCCAAAGACGTTTTTAAATTTAAAAATTCATAATACAGCCCTAGTTTTTTTTCTTTGAAATAATTTTATGGTATGGTGACCAATTAAATCATCGCCCTCCATAATGCAATGGCACAATAAAAATGGTATCTACTTGGAATTATGGTGTTATATGAAAAAATATATAAAGTACTATTATACTATATTAATTATACTGTAGCCCCTGCTCTGAATAATATTATACGAAATTCTATTAAAATTATTTATATATAGCATTTTGAATGTAGTAAAAAGCACACATGACTCTAACATGCCCGCGAAATCTCTACCTAAAACTCAGCGCTGGTAGTGCAATTAATAATTACAACGCACAAAAACAATAAAATATATCATATTCATTCATTCACATTAAATAATAAAAACTTTATATCATAGATATGGCTTAAATACCCGCTCACTTACAATTTTAAAATACTAACCTATTCTAAATTGCAAACCATAAAAAAAATATATTTCAATTTGAAAGTCGATTGAAAAAATACAAGAAAAAAAAAAAGAAGAAATCTATTTACTGGCGCATTTTGTTAACGTGAGTAATTGTTACACATAAGATAAATATTTATGCTCGTCAATGGCGTCAATGGCGGGATTATGGATGCTGAAACAACAACGTATTATACATAATATGCTAAATATTGGTCTCGGTACGTATCACATTTTAAATTTGCATCCCCCTTCAACAATAAAATAACATGCAGAATCATTTTTAAATTATTAATATTTGGCTGTATATAAAACTATACGTTGCTATTTGCGTCGTTGATATATTTAAGAATATTATTTGAATTTTGGCGGCCACGTGCAAATCTCATCACATTTAAATATTGTAATGTTGTTTGGATAAATTTTATATAATTTTATGTAACGCAGAATTAGTGTTAAAATTTGAAGAACAGATGGAATAGTGTAGTGATACTGAACTTGACATAAACTTTGCTCACGGATGTCAAGGAATCGGTATCATTGGTCAGCCTATTGGCGATGGGAAAGGAATACGGTTATATGGCCACAAGCCGCCCTTCTGCTGCTCACACCCGACGATCCCGCCCCGCCAGTAACAACTGACGAGGTGGGCACGATTGTCAAGGCCCTCCTCCCTAGGAAATCCCCAGGTTCTTATATGATAAGGCGCCCGTCATGAGAAAAATTTGAGGAGTAAAATCTAGTGATCGAATGACCCCGTTACGTTTTTGATGCGCAACCTATTCTGCGCACCTTTCACTTTCTGACGTGAGATAATACTTCACTGAACAGTTTTAATAAATGTAAATAAAAATATATATATATTATTTTTAGTCAAAAGAGCTTTTTTTTGCGCCAGTTTTGATAATCGTACTTAAGGAGTAAACTCCAGTCGTGCGTCGGAGCTGACACACACACTTTTTTTTTTCTATTGCTTTTGGTGGCAAACGAGCAAGCAGCACATCTAATAATAAGTGTCACTGCCGCCCATGGACCTTTGCAATACCAGAGGCATAACAAGGCCGTTGCCTACCAATACAAACCCCAAACCCACCCAGTTGGACTTCCAGCTCTCTCGCTCACCGAACGAAGAACAACAGCACGTTGCCATTACTCAGACGTCCATCTTCTGCTCAGTGTGATATGATACAAATACTGCTAGACGAGTCTGATAGAGATCTACAAATGATTTTATGGCGCAATGCTGAAAATAAACCAATGCAAACACTCAGACTTAATACGGTTACATATGGGTACTCTAGCGCTAGCTTTCTTGCTACCAGATGTCTATGGCAAACAGGTGAAGAATGTGATGACCAGTTCATCAAAACTATCATACAAAATGATATTTATGTCGACGATATATTAACGTCCTATGATGATTCTAATCAGCTTCGTTTTATTTAGCGGTCTATTGCCAAAGCTCTTAGTGAAGCTGGATTTCATCTACGGAAATACCGATCTAACCTGCCTACATTGTTATCTTCAGATATAAATCAATTACAATTAGAAAATTTAACAATAAGTCATTCTACTAACACTCTAGGTTTAGATTGGGATCCTTGTTCTGATACTCTTCGTTTCCCTATCACATTATATGGTAATCGTCCAATTACTAAGCGAAGTATCTTATCTTCGACCTTCAAAATCTTCGATCCCTTGGGCCTCCTATTTTTGTGCACTATCGTTCCCAAAATATTAATTCAAACCTTATGGTCACTTAAACTCGACTGGGATGATCCTGCATCAAAAGAGGTAGTAAAAACATGGAATACCTTCATTGAAGGCCTTAAGTCTATCCATTCTCTATCTATACCTAGATGGGTATCAATTGAAAATCCCATCGATGTAGAGATACATTGTTTTGCCGACGCATCTCTACGTGCATTTGGTGCGTGTCTCTATCTTCGTTCTATAGACAAAGACGGAAAGATACACGTCCAATTATTATATGCAAAATCTCGAGTTGCTCCTGCTTCAAACCCCATTACAATTCCATGGCTCGAACTCTGCGGTGCTCTACTGGCTGCAGAAATGAGCTCTAGCGTGTCAAAGGCCCTACGACGCAAAATAACAATGCGTCTATTGGACCGACTCTAGCATCGTACTTAGTTGGTTAAACATAAGTTCAACTAATCTTAAGACATTTGTTGCCAATAGGGTTGCTGCAATTAGGGAGTTGACTGATGTTGATTCGTGGCGCCACGTATCCACAGAACAAAACCCAGCCGATCTATTATCTCGTGGTGTTAATCCACAACAAGCTGTAACCTGTGATTTGTGGTGGCATGGACCAACACTTTTATTTTTGGACGAGTCGCTCGAAGAACGGACAACCACTGGGGAAGAAAGGTTCTAGAATGGCGTCCACGTACCGGACGACGCAGTGTGGGACGCCCCCCCCCCCCCCCCCCACTAGGTGGACAGACGACCTAGTGAAGGTTGCTGGGCGTCGTTGGATACAGGCGGCACAGTTGCTGGGCGTCGTTGGATACAGGCGGCACAGGACCGCACTCTGTGGCGTAAAATGAGAGAGGCCTACGTTCAGCAGTGGACGGCAATAGGCTGAAATGATGATGATGATGATGAGTCCAATTGGCCTTGTGTAAAAACAAACACTAGTACAGAATATCATAACATACCAGAAATAAAGGCACATCCAGTTGCCATTGATAACATAAATTTATTTACAATAAAGATTGAGAATTATTCTAATTTACAACAATTAAAACGATTATTTGCTTATATACATAGATTTATATACAATTTTAAAAATATTAAAAATAAAATTACAGGTTCGTTAACCACTAACGAGCTTAATAGGGTTCTTCATTCTCTAACTTATATTTCACAATTAGAGTCGTTTTCTAAAGAATATGATTTATTAACTAAAGATAAATTTCTAAATTCTAAGTCTCATGTCGCAACACTTAATCCTTTTCTATATGAGGGACTCATTGGCCGTATACAAGCTTCAGAATACAGTTTTGATATGAAGCACCCCATTCTGCTAAGCTCTAGTCATCATTTTACGCAGCTTTTATTCCATCAAGAACATTTACGTCTTTTACACATAGGGCCCCAAGCTTTGTTAACTTCTATTAGAACCAGTTACTGGCCTATTGGTGGACGAAATTTGGCTAGGCGTACCGTGCGTAATTGCAACACTTGTAGACATTTTAAAGGTCAAACCATGCAAAACATAATGGGTAACCTACCTGCAGCGTGACTCACTCCAGATTTTTCTTTTATCACTGTGGGAACGGTTTTCACTGGACTTTTCATTATCACTGATCGCAAGGGTCGTGGCTGCAAGATTACCAAGTGTTACTTGTGTATTTTTATATGTTTTAGATATAAGTGCGTACATTTAGAGGCAGTAAGCGAGCTTTCAAAGGATGCCTTTATTCTAACTCTTAAACGCTTTATCTCTCGTAGAGGTCTGCCAAAACAAATATATTGCGATAACCGTGGAAATTTTGTTGCCGCTTCAAAGGAGCTTAAGGAATTCTTCAAGGCTAACTCTAATTCTATTTTTGACTATGCTGCTAGAGAGGGCGTGGAATTTTGCTTCTCTCCAGTATACGCTCCCCACTTTAATAGCCTAATGCAGGCTGGAGTAAAATCAGCCAAATTTCACTTAGCTAGGGTTTTAGGGTCCACCCATTTAACATTTGAAGAGTTGTGTTCCTTGTTCACACAGATTGAATGCATTCTTAATAGCCGTCCCCTTTGTCCATTAAGCTCCTTCCGATTACTTTCCACTAACTCTGGGCCACTTTCTTATAGGTAGAGCGCTTATCTCTGCCACCTCCATGCTTGGAATCGCTTAATATTACGCAATTAGACAGATTCCAACGTATTAAAAGGACAAAACAACATTTCTGGCGACGGTGGAGCCACGAATAGGTACATTACAGAGTTGCAGTGCCATACGAAATGGCAAACAAGGTCCAAGGACCATCTGCAGCTAAATGACATGGTTGTCATCAAGGAAGAAAGCTCTCCTCCACTTTGTTGGCGTCTAGGACGAATAGAACAATTATTCCCAGGACCTGACGGTATCGTACGCGTCGCTGACATCAGAACAGCCAAAGGAATTATCCGACGCGCACTCAACAGTATCTGTTCACTACCAAAACCTGATAAGGTTGATGAACAGAAAAGCAATTAAGCTTTCCAGGGCCGGGAGTATGTTAGCGCCACCTACAGCTAATAGGGGAAGTGAAGTGGCGGAACGCCGCACTTAACCGAACCAGCACGAACCCCCACTTGCTAACAACTCACGTTCCATACGATACGCCATTTTTATCGCATGTAAATTATTCAATAATAAATTCAATTCAATTATATCAAGACACCAATTTTATTTATGTTCCTGCATGAACACTTACCTAAATCAAAGTAAAAAACTCTCTCTCTCTAGTAGTGGTGGGAGTAAGTCCGAATCTGGGGGGGCACACTTAAAACATTTCTTATTTTTACTGACCGTCGCGCCGCCTACAGATTGGTTGTACAAACTTAACTGCTGCCATTTTGTCCTGTCTTTTTTTTTTTTTTTTTTTTTTTTTTTTTTTTTTTTTTTTGTTCCTAGCATAGGTACTTATTGTCATCGATCTATTTTCGGTTATTGATATTTTTTCTGAAAATTATCTCAAGTTTCATTGTTAGGTTAGGTTAGGTTAGATATTATTGCGGGTGACTGGATCGGGGAATTAGTCCGTCACCCGCCGAGAGGCCGACCGCGTGAGGAAAGACCGACATCCTACCCGAGGGGGGGATGTCGGTCGAGGAGAGGGTACTCCTCAGGGGTATTCCGTCGGGCCGACCACTGACGTCAAGTCACTCTGCTCCGGTGGTCGGCCCAACGACGAAGGCGACGTCACGGGTGGGTTACGGGTGTGCGCGCTTACGCCCCTCTGTCACCCCGGACGGAGTGGTGCGAGGAGTGCGCCGACCGTAGCCCACCCCTCAAAAAAAAAAAAAAAAAGGTTAGATATTATTATTGTTTAGTTATCAGCTGATATGTTATTTTTTATATTTCAGGGTAACTTTCATAGTAAAAGAAAATTCTATGTAATAACATACACATGTAGATATGTATATATATTACTTCAACTTTAGTTCACCGCCTAAACTCTGGGTGGCAGCACTTTCCATACATGCATATTTTATCATCGAGTTGCCACTCTTTTTCAGTTTAATAACTTTACTCTTTGGTCCGAATCGACCGTGGTAGGGGCAAGAAAAAGATGGCGCGTAACCGAAAAATGTGACAGTAAATTTTTTTCCAACGCCGATAATGAAGTTTCATTTCAATAATCAATAATAATTTAAAGAATTTGCGAAGTGTGAAGTGCAGAAAGGTTGTTATATAATTTGTCATTTTATTTACAATTGTATTTAATAAACACTAAAGCATAGGTACTAAATTATAATATAAATTAAATATTTTATTGTCTTATATTTGAAGAAAAACTTTTTGTCGAGAAGATTCAACCGATTATCGAGAGATTTATATGGGAAAAAAATTATATTATTGTAAGGTTTTTCTGTAGTGCGGCATCTTTATTTCTAAGTCACATTTTTTCGTTACGCATCATATTTATTTTGAAAAGAAACTTCTTTGTATGTATGAGGGTAATATGTTTACAGATGAAACGCGACACTAGATACGTGGTACAAGAGAGAGAAAGAGAATACACGCTATTGGTTGATGTATGTGAGATTTAAATATTAGTTTTAGCCTAGGGCCCCCTAAGCTCACGGTTCGGTTCTAACTTAAATACTAAAAAAAAAACACTTTATTAATTCGAAAACCTTTATCGGAACAATTTTTAGGCTATAATACTGTGACAATTAGAAGCGAATCATTTTAATATGTTAGTAAATCAGGTATAATTTGATAACAATGGGACATCACACACCAAACGTTCTGAACATAGGCTGTTGTCATAACAACCGCTAAAATAACCAAAATATTAATTAATTATTTATAGATGATACTAACGTTTATTTTATTATTAACTAGCTTCTGCCCGCGGCTTCGCCCGCGCAAAAGGTTACTTTCCTAAAGTTTTACATCCCCTATTTTTATTTTACCCCTTAAGAGTAAATTTTAACAACATGTTAATGTTATATTTATTTATATCTAATCAATAGCCTAAAAATAAGTTTCAAGTTTCTGGCTTTAAAAATGACGATACTGCCTTACAACTTTTCATCCCCTTTACAACCCTTTTTTGCATAAAAAATTAGCCTATGTCCTTTGTCAGGCTCTAGACTATCTGTGTACTAAATTTCATTTAGATCGGTTCAGTAGTTTTGGCGTGAAAGAGCGACAAACAAACATACAGACAGAGTTACTTTCGCATTTATAATATTAGTAAGGATAGTAAGGATATCACGAAATACCGGTATTTACGCAAGCAAATTTATTAAAAGAGTTAATTTATGATAAAACTAGCTTCTGCCCGCGGCTTCGCCCGCGTAAAAGGTTACTTTCCTAAAGTTTTTGATCCCCTATTTTTATTTTTGACCGTCGGTAATACAGTGCAACGGTATTACAATACTCAGGGTTGGAACTTCATTACTGGACTGCTAGATGGCGTTGAAGAAGCTATATTTTGAGATTTTTTGACAAACAATTTATTTTATTTTTCATATAAAAATTTTGTTTTTTTTTTTGTAATAAAAAGTATCCTATATTACTTTTAATACCTCCAAGAATATGTGTACAATATTTCATGATGATCGGTTGAGTAGTTTTAGCGTGAAAGCGTAACAAACAAACTTACATTCACATATTAGTAGGGCTAATCGTAAACAAAATGATTAACTAAAATAATTACAAGGGTCAGATAGAGAGAATACTCGCTGTGTGGTAGCGGCTACGAATACTAACAACCCTTACTTTGCTCGTGGATGTCGTAACGTCTGGCTAGCGGCCGGTTATAAAACTATTGCCAATAAATAACTTTTGCAAATGTACGAGTACATATTACGTCGACCAGTAATTGGGATAAGAACAGAAGAATGAATGATGATGAGTTAGAAAGAGTATAACCTGGGAGGGCACACTTAAAACATTTCTTATTTTTACTGACTGTCGCGCCGCCTACAGATTGTTTGTACAAACTCAACTGCTGCCATTTTGTCCTGCCTGTCAAACGTTTGACAACTGAGAATTGTCATTTTTTGTTCCTAGCATAGGTACTTATTGTCATCGATCTATTTTCGCTTATTGATATTCTTTCTGAAAATTATCTCAAGTTTCATTGTTAGGCTGATATTATTATTGTTTAGTTATCAGCTGATATGTTATTTTTTATATTTCTGGGTAGCTTTCATAGTAAAAGAAAATTATATGTAATTACACATACACATGTAGATATGTATATATATTACTTCAACTTTAGTTCACCGCCTAAACTCTGGGTGGCAGCACTTTCCATACATGCATATTTTATCATCGAGTTGCCACTCTTTTTCAGTTTAATAACTTTACTCTTTGAGTATAACGTATCAAACACTATTTTCTAATCTAAAAATCCAATCATTATTACTTATCTGCATTCCAAATTGAAGTATCATTTTTTTTTTTTTTTTAAATATAGGCATTATAATTTTAGGTAACACGACTAAAAATTCATTCCGATAATCATTTCAACAATTAAATACTTTTATTAACGCCATCTATTGAACCGTATCGACATCGGGTGATATATTTTTTTTATTAAATCATTCAAAAAACGCAATAAATTCAACTGTTGGACTTTTGGCGGGAATCTAAAACGTCATGTGGTGCTCTTGTATTATATTCGATATCTTAGTGTTTTAACGTGTTATATTAGATAATTTTTATGGTATTTTATGTAATATGATGTGACAGAACAGCTGGGATGTAGTGAATATCATATAAAAGTTCTTTACAACGTTTTCGTTTTCCATCAAAATTCCTACAAGATACCATTAACAGTGTCACCATAGCACTGTTGATGGCGACAATTCGGCTGACTGACAGACAATGACTGACCTGAAGAGATTAAGAACGTGAAGATAATTATAACTCGACACTGGCAAAAATGGCTTGTATAAGTAGCTGATTGCCAATACATAAAAAGAAGAATTCAACTGTTTAAACCTAATTACAATATTCATTCGTCTTATACATTCATTACACTTTTTAATATTGAATAGCTTAGTCATTGGTTGCTTTCCATTTAGTTAACACAGAGGGACTCTGCGGCACACTGCGAAACACTGCCAAACACTGTGTAAAAGTTTAAATGAAACAGCTACCTGTTTCTTTTACACAGTGTTTAGCAGTGCCTCACAATGCACCGCAGAGTCCCTCTGTGTCGTAAATGGAAAGCAACCATTGTTGCTACTATTAATTGGGCGCTAACGGCCAAATTGATTCCACTGGAAATTTAGATATGAAAAAGTTGTTATAAAATTTCAAGGCGTGTTTAGATGTATATTGCACGCCTCATAAGCGAAGCGTTGAGGTCTTGCTCTACTCTCGATATATGAAAATTAAGCACTTTTCAAACCTAACAATGATTGTATCTTTCTCAAACTGCACTTATAGGATAATATTATCATACATATGTCAAGAAAAAACATTCGTTTAAACGTATTTGATATTTTTAAAAAGCAATTATTTTATTTAAATTAAGAAAATAGTTGATTAAAAACAATATTCGAGGACGTCGGATAAAATATTTTTATATGCTATAGACATATTAAGAATATGAAACGGTTATTTCAATAAAAAGTAATTGATGGAATAATAATAAAAAATAGTAAAAAAATGGCGTCTAGGGACACTCTCCAGAAGTGACAACTTTAAACTAATCTAAGTTGAACTATTTAATATTAAAATTGTTTAACTTGAGACAAGCTTAGGTTATTACTTAAATGTTATGTACATATATGTAAGGAATAGGAATATACATATATGATAATGTAAGGAAAGGTTATTTATTAATAAAATCATATATTGATTATAAAATATATTCTTAGTTACAATTCTTGTATATGTACATTAGAATTTTGTGTATATACATTATTAGTGTTATTATTTAATCCTATAAAGCGGTCAGACAAACTGCTACGTTACGCGTTACGTAACGAAGCGGTTTACCTTCCCACAAGAAGCTATCATTTCAAAAAAATCCAAAACCTAAAATCGCATTGGGGCACTCTGGATTAAGTGACTGCTCGATTTTCCAAATAAGCTATTGCACGCCTCATAAACGAAGCGTTGAGGCCTTGCTCTACTCTCAATATATAAAAATCAGGCACTTTTCAAACCTAAAAATGATTGTATTTTTCTCACATTGCACTTATAGGATACTTTTTATAATTAATAGCAATAGTTAAATTTACATTCAAATTCTAATATTATTTTCACCATTTTTAACGTATTCAAATAACTCACAGACTTAGAACAATCAATGTAGTTCGCAGTAAGAACTTCAGAGATCGAGCCCACGGCACTTGACGTGGCCTGTCGCTATTTAAAAGACTAAGCTACCCGAGCAGTCAAGATTTCGAAACATTGCTTTGTAAGCAAATTATAATATGAAGCTTGCCTAATATATTCGAATTCTAGTTCTATGCTCGTGATTTTTCTACGAGACATAATATAAAATATGAAAATCCGTAGGACAGATGAAATTGGACGCATAAAGAACTAGCACGTTGAAATGATAATGAACAGGTCACATCACTTGAAGCGGCAAAGTGGGTTTTTTTATTGCTTATGGTGGCAAACGAGCAGACAGCACACCTGATGGTAAGTGTCACTGCCGCCCATGGACCTTTGCAATACTAAGGGTATAGCTAGGCCGCTGTCTACCAATACAAACCCCTAACCCACCCCAGTTGGGCTTCCGGCTCTCTCGCTCACCGAACGAAGCGCAATAGCACATTGCCATTACTCAGACGTCGATTTATGAAAATTACTCTTACAGATTTTATAAAGTTTGTATTTGTTTTTAATTACTCTCATTTTTTTTTCAAGGCAACATACATTATAACATCTGAGCTAAGGAAATAATTCTTGTATTCCCGTGGACTTTACAAACATATTATAATTATCGAATACAAATTACAGACAAATTCTGTTGCAACAATTTATATATTGCATTGTATTTTCAGTGTGTGGTAGCGGCTAAGAATACTACCAACCCTTACTTTGCTCATGGATGTCGTAAAAGACAACTAAGAGCCTTATAACGACCTGGGGCAACTCCATCTGATGCCGTTTGGTTAAGAATTACATTCCCAAGGAGTCTTGACGTCTGGTCATGCAACTATTTCCAATAACTTTTACAATATGTACTATGAAAGAAGAGTACATATTGTATCGACCACAAGTAATTGGGATAAGAGTAGGAGAATGATGATGATTGTATTTTCCATGTGGTGACGGAGTAGGAATACAATTCACCCTTTCTTACCAGTGGGTGTTCGTAAGAGTCGACTAAGGTATATAAAACGCATATAACATCTATGCAAGAGAAGAAAAACTCGAAACAAAATCCTATACCAACACGTCTGACCAGCGCGGTATAAGTAGGTCAACTTCTCTCCCATTACGGAAGAGGCTCGAGCCCAACAGTGGCACATATATGGGCTGAAATGATGAACGATGATGATAATAAAGTATTGTATAAAGTATTTTTAATTAAATTAAAATATACAAAATTAAATAGTAAGAAATATTATTTTATAAAAAGTAGTAGCCATATTTCCACGTAACAATATAGTTGATCGATTCTATTATTTAAAATAATGAATTTGTCATGAATAATGACTTAGTTTGGACTTCATTCTCCCGCCAAATGTCGTAAAGTTCCGTTCAATACGCCGTTATAGAAAAAAACAGAAATATCTGTCAAACAAAACTTCTAGAACTTCCAAAATTGCTAATTTAGAAGCAGAAATCTCTCATTATTATTAACTATGTTGGTTGAAACTTAAGCTTACACTCATATTACTATAATTCAGTATTCCAACATGTCTCCCTATAAAATATTAAAGATAAAGTTACTAATTGCATTCGAGAATGATATCTTAGACATTCTTATAGAAATATAAACAAATATAAATAGGGCGTATTTTGAAGGACATTCAGTCCCGCGCGAGCTTTGGCTGAATGTACACGTTGTCTGTGCATTTTTTTATTTCTCAAATACTAGGCTGCGCTTTCGCGCGTCTTTTCCGCTGCCTATAGAGATTTGACAGGTGAGATTTTATTTTATTACAAAAATTATTTAGTTAATAATTATTTATTTGTAAATTATTTTCTATTATACTTTCTTTTATTATATTAAATGAGATTGGGACAGCATGTTCACGCTATTTCTGAGCATATGAAAGGTCTTAAAATATTTTATCTACGGTTCCAAATATAAAAAAAATATACTGAAATTTTTGGTGATTATTATTAATAGTTTTTTTTATCCGCGGCAGCTGTTCTCGCGAATAATTATTTGTATAATTTCGCCTAAAAATATAATATATATCTAAAAATATAATATATATATATAATATATATATATCCGACTCACAGTAGAAATGCACATAAATCATTTTATATGTAGAAAAAAAAATGGTAGCTAATATTTTCATTAAAATATAGAATAACAACGGGGCATTACATTATTGTGGACTACAAATACTACAATGCATTTTAATATCCAAATTCATAATTTTAAAAATTTAAAATTAGTTATTATTAAAGTTAAAACTTGCAATAGACAATTATTAATTTTTTGTATGTATGTATGTATGTATTTTTGATTTTCGGTTTTTAAGACAGCGTAATGATGCCGATTTTTTTTTTTATTTTTCCATCATCTCATTTCTTATATGTCCCACTGTGGGGCTCAAGCCTCTTCTACAATAGTAGGTAAATTGACCTACTATACCACGCTGGTCAGACGTGTTGGTATAGGGTTTGTAATTCGAGTTTTCCTTTTTTATTGATGATGTTATATGTATATTACATCCCTTAGCCACCCACGGACAAGAAAGAAGGTGGTAAATTGTATTCTTATATTCTCATACGGAAAAACTGCTAACTTTTAATGTGTTAAAAATCTTAGCGCTACGTTAGGCTGCTAGTTAAGTCCACCGATTTCAAGGAATCGGTAGTGGTCAGCCAAAATGAGGATATAGAGGGAATACGGTAGGTTATGGGGCCGCACGCCACCCTTCCTTCGCCCCGGACAATAAGAGCGGTGCATGTCCAGACCATAGCTTGTTAAAAATAAAGCGTTAGTTTAGGAACAATAATGAAGGATGGATCACCGAACTTACCTCTATATTTTTTTTTTTTTTTTTTTTTTTAGTGTTTTTGTTTCGAGATTTTACTTCTCTCGCATAGATGTTAGGTATATAAGTTTTGACCGACATCCTACCCGAGGGGGTGACGTCGGTCGAGGAGAGGGTACTCCTCAGGGGTATTCCGTCGGGCCAACCACTGACGTCAAGTCACTCTGCTCCGGTGGTTGGCCCAACGACGAAGGCGACGTCACGGGTGGGTTACGGGTGTGCATGCTTACGCCCCTCTGTCACCCCGGACGGAGTGGTGCGAGGAGTGTGCCGACCGTAGCCCACCCCTCAAAAAAAAAAAAAAAAGGTTAGATATTATTATTGTTTAGTTATCAGCTGATATGTTATTTTTTATATTTCAGGGTAACTTTCATAGTAAAAGAAAATTCTATGTAATAACATACACATGTAGATATGTATATATATTACTTCAACTTTAGTTCACCGCCTAAACTCTGGGTGGCAGCACTTTCCATACATGCATATTTTATCATCGAGTTGCCACTCTTTTTCAGTTTAATAACTTTACTCTTTGGTCCGAATCGACCGTGGTAGGGGCAAGAAAAAGATGGCGCGTAACCGAAAAATGTGACAGTAAATTTTTTTCCAACGCCGATAATGAAGTTTCATTTCAATAATCAATAATAATTTAAAGAATTTGCGAAGTGTGAAGTGCAGAAAGGTTGTTATATAATTTGTCATTTTATTTACAATTGTATTTAATAAACACTAAAGCATAGGTACTAAATTATAATATAAATTAAATATTTTATTGTCTTATATTTGAAGAAAAACTTTTTGTCGAGAAGATTCAACCGATTATCGAGAGATTTATATGGGAAAAAAATTATATTATTGTAAGGTTTTTCTGTAGTGCGGCATCTTTATTTCTAAGTCACATTTTTTCGTTACGCATCATATTTATTTTGAAAAGAAACTTCTTTGTATGTATGAGGGTAATATGTTTACAGATGAAACGCGACACTAGATACGTGGTACAAGAGAGAGAAAGAGAATACACGCTATTGGTTGATGTATGTGAGATTTAAAAATTAGTTTTAGCCTAGGGCCCCCTAAGCTCATGGTTCGGTTCTAACTTAAATACTAAAAAAAACACTTTATTAATTCGAAAACCTTTATCGGAACACTTTTTAGGCTATAATACTGTGACAATTAGAAGCGAATCATTTTAATATGTTAGTAAATCAGGTATAATTTGATAACAATGGGACATCACACACCAAACGTTCTGAACATAGGCTGTTGTCATAACAACCGCTAAAATAACCAAAATATTAATTAATTATTTATAGATGATACTAACGTTTATTTTATTATTAACTAGCTTCTGCCCGCGGCTTCGCCCGCGTAAAAGGTTACTTTCCTAAAGTTTTACATCCCCTATTTTTATTTTACCCCTTAAGAGTAAATTTTAACAACATGTTAATGTTATATTTATTTATATCAAATCAATAGCCTAAAAATAAGTTTCAAGCTTCTGGCTTTAAAATGACGATACTTCCTTACAACTTTTCATCCCCTTTACAACCCTTTTTTGCATAAAAAAATAGCCTATGTCCTTTGTCAGGCTCTAGACTATCTGTGTACTAAATTTCATTTAGATCGGTTCAGTAGTTTTGGCGTGAAAGAGCGACAAACAAACAGACAGACAGAGTTACTTTCGCATTTATAATATTAGTAAGGATAGTAAGGATATCACGAAATACCGGTATTTACGCAAGCAAATTTATTAAAAGAGTTAATTTATGATAAAATAATCGTAAACAAAATGATTAACTAAAATAATTACAAGGATCAGATAGAGAGAATACTCGCTGTGTGGTAGCGGCTACGAATACGATCAACCCTTACTTTGCTCGTGGATGTCGTAACGTCTGGCTAGCGGCCGGTTATAAAACTATTGCCAATAAATAACTTTTACAAATGTACGAGTACATATTACGTCGACCAGTAATTGGGATAAGAACAGAAGAATGAATGATGGTGAGTTAGAAAGAGTATAAACTTTTTTTTTTTTTTTTTTTTTTTTTTTGTGGTGGGCCATGGGAGGGCACACTTAAAACATTTCTTATTTTTACTGACCGTCGCGCCGCCTACAGATTGTTTGTACAAACTTAGCTGCTGCCATTTTGTCCTGCCTGTCAAACGTTTGACAACTGAGAATTGTCATTTTTTGTTCCTAGCATAGGTACTTATTGTCATCGATCTATTTTCGCTTATTGATATTCTTTCTGAAAATTATCTCAAGTTTCATTGTTAGGCTGATATTATTATTGTTTAGTTATCAGCTGATATGTTATTTTTTATATTTCTGGGTAGCTTTCATAGTAAAAGAAAATTCTATGTAATTACACATACACATGTAGATATGTATATATATTACTTCAACTTTAGTTCACCGCCTAAACTCTGGGTGGCAGCACTTTCCATACATGCATATTTTATCATCCAGTTGCCACTCTTTTTCAGTTTAATAACTTTACTCTCTGAGTATAACGTATCAAACACTATTTTCTAATCTAAAAATCCAATCATTATTACTTATCTGCATTCCAAATTGAAGTATCATTTTTTTTTTTTTTTAAATATAGGTATTATAATTTTAGGTAACACGACTAAAAATTCATTCCGATAATCATTTCAACAATTAAATACTTTTATTAACGCCATCTATTGAACCGTATCGACATCGGGTGATATATTTTTTTTATTAAATCATTCAAAGAACGCAATAAATTCAACTGTTGGACTTTTGGCGGGAATCTAAAACGTCATGTGGTGCTCTTGTATTATATTCGATATCTTAGTGTTTTAACGTGTTATATTAAATAATTTTTATGGTATTTTATGTAATATGATGTGACAGAACAGCTGGGATGTAGTGAATATCATATAAAAGTTCTTTACAACGTTTTCGTTTTCCATCAAAATTCCTACAAGATACCATTAACAGTGTCACCATAGCACTGTTGATGGCGACAATTCGACTGACTGACAGACAATGACTAACCTGAAGAGATTAAGAACGTGAAGATAATTATAACTCGACACTGGCAAAAATGGCTCGTATAAGTAGCTGATTGCCAATACATAAAAAGAAAAAGAAGAATTCAACTGTTTAAACTTAATTACAATATTCATTTTTTTTTTTTTTTTTGTTGTGGCTCTGTTTATACTTAAGCCAATGTCAAAGTTAAGTTGCAGCTTCTTCTTCTTTTTCTTTTTATGTATTGGCAATCAGCTACTTATACGAGCCATTTTTGCCAGTGTCGAGTTATAATTATCTTCACGTTCTTAATCTCTTCAGGTTAGTCATTGTCTGTCAGTCAGTCGAATTGTCGCCATCAACAGTGCTATGGTGACACTGTTAATGGTATCTTGTAGGAATTTTGATGGAAAACGAAAACGTTGTAAAGCACTTTTATATGATATTCACTACATCCCAGCTGTTCTGTCTCATCATATTACATAAAACACCATAAAAATTATCTAATATAACACGTTAAAACACTAAGATATCGAATATAATACAAGAGCACCACATGACGTTTTAGATTCCCGCCAAAAGTCTACAATATTCATTCGTCTTATACATTCATTACACTTTTTAATATTGAATAGCTTAGTCGTAGTCATTGGTTGCTTTCCATTTAGTTAACACAGAGGGACTCTGCGGCACACTGCGAAACACTGCGAAACACTGTGTAAAAGTTTAAATGAAACAGCTACCTGTTTCTTTTACACAGTGTTTGGCAGTGCCTCACAATGCACCGCAGAGTCCCTCTGTGTTGTAAATCGAAAGCAACCATTGTTGCTACTATTAATTGGGCGCTAACGGCCAAATTGATTCCACTAAAAATTTAGATATGAAAAAGTTGTTATAAAGTTTCAAGGCGTGTTTAGATGTATATTGCACGTCTCATAAGCGAAGCGTTGAGGTCTTGCTCTACTCTCGATATATGAAAATCAAGCACTTTTCAAACCTAACAATGACTGTATCTTTCTCAAACTGCACTTATAGGATAATATTATCATACATATGTCAAGAAAAAACATTCGTTTAAACGTAGGTATTTGATATTTTTAAAAAGCAATGAATTTATTTAAATTAAGAAAATAGTTGATTAAAAACAATATTCGAGGACGTCGGATAAAATATTTTTATATGCTATAGACATATTAAGGATATGAAACGGTTATTTCATTAAAAAGTAATTGATGGAATAATAATAAAAAATAGTAAAAAAATGGCGTCTAGGGACACTCTCCAGAAGTGATAACTTTAAACTAATCTAAGTTGAACTATTTAATATTAAAATTGTTTAACTTGAGACAAGCTTAGGTTATTACTTAAATGTTATGTATATGTAAGGAATAGGAATATACATATATGATAATGTAAGGAAAGGTTATTTATTAATAAAATCTTATATTGATTATAAAATATATTCTTAGTTACAATTCTTGTATATGTACATTAGAATTTTGTGTATATACATTATTAGTGTTATTATTTAATCCTATAAAGCGGTCAGACAAACTGCTACGTTACGCGTTACGTAACGAAGCGGTTTACCTTCCCACAAGAAGCTATCATTTCAAAAAAATCCAAAACCTAAAATCGCATTGGGGCACTCTGGATTAAGTGACTGCTCGATTTTCCAAATAAGCTATTGCACGCCTCATAAACGAAGCGTTGAGGCCTTGCTCTACTCTCAATATATAAAAATCAGGCACTTTTCAAACCTAAAAATGATTGTATTTTTCTCACATTGCACTTATAGGATACTTTTTATAATTAATAGCAATAGTTAAATTTACATTCAAATTCTAATATTATTTTCACCATTTTTAACGTATTCAAATAACTCACAGACTTAGAACAATCAATGTAGTTCGCAGTAAGAACTTCAGAGATCGAGCCCACGGCACTTGACGTGGCCTGTCGCTATTTAAAAGACTAAGCTACCCGAGCAGTCAAGATTTCGAAACATTGCTTTGTAAGCAAATTATAATATGAAGCTTGCCTAATATATTCGAATTCTAGTTCTATGCTCGTGATTTTTCTACGAGATATAATCTAAAATATGAAAATCCGTAGGACAGATGAAATTGGACGCATAAAGAACTAGCACGTTGAAGTGATAATGAACAGGTCACATCACTTGAAGCGGCAAAGTGGGTTTTTTTTTTGCTTATGGTGGCAAACGAGCAGACAGCACACCTGATGGTAAGTGTCACTGCCGCCCATGGACCTTTGCAATACTAAGTGTATAGCTAGGCCGCTGCCTACCAATACAGACCCCAAATCCACCCCAGTTGGGCTTCCGGCTCTCTCGTTCACCGAACGAAGCGCAATAGCACATTGCCATTACTCAGACGTCGATTTATGAATATTAGTCTTACAGATTTTATCAAGTTTGTTTTTAATTATTCTCATTTTTTTTTTCAAGGCAACATACATTGTAACATCTGAGCTAAGGAAATAATTCTTGTATTCCCGTGGACTTTACAAACATATAAGAACACAAATTACAGACAAACTCTGCTGCAACAATTTACATGTTGTATAAAGTATTGTAATTGCAGTGTGTGGTAGCGGCTAAGAATACTACCAACCCTTACTTTGCTCGTGGATGTCGTAAAAGACAACTAAGAGCCTTATAACGACCTGGGGCAACTCCATCTGATGTCGTTTGGTTAACAATTACATTCCCAAGGAGTCTTGACGTCTGGTCATGCAACTATTTCCAATAACTTTTACAATATGTACTATGAAAGAAGAGTACATATTGTATCGACCACAAGTAATTGGGATAAGAGTAGGAGAATGATGATGATTGTATTTTCCATGTGGTGACGGAGTAGGAATACAATTCACCCTTTCTTACCAGTGGGTGTTCGTAAGAGTCGTACTAAGGTATATAAAACGCATATAACATCTATGCAAGAGAAGAAAAACTCGAAACAAAATCCTATACCAACACGTCTGACCAGCGCGGTATAAGTAGGTCAACTTCTCTCCCATTACGGAAGAGGCTCGAGCCCAACAGTGGCACATATATGGGCTGAAATGATGAACGATGATGATAATAAAGTATTGTATAAAGTATTTTTAATTAAATTAAAATATACAAAATTAAATAGTAAGAAATATTATTTTATAAAAAGTAGTAGCCATATTTCCACGTAACAATATAGTTGATCGATTCTATTATTTAAAATAATGAATTTGTCATGAATAATGACTTAGTTTGGACTTCATTCTCCCGCCAAATGTCGTAAAGTTCCGTTCAATATGCCGTTAGAGAAGAAAACAGAAATATCTGTCAAAATAAAACTTCTAGAACTTCCAAAATTGCTAATTTAGAAGCAGAAATCTCTCATTATTATTAACTGTTGGTTGAAACTTAAGCTTACACTCATATTACTATAATTCAGTATTCCAACATGTCTCCCTATAAAATATTAAAGATAAAGTTACTAATTGCATTCGAGAATGATATCTTAGACATTCTTATAGAAATATAAACAAATATAAATAGGGCGTATTTTGAAGGACATTCAGTCCCGCGCGAGCTTTGGCTGAATGTACACGTTGTCTGTGCATTTTTTTATTTCTCAAATACTAGGCTGCGCTTTCGCGCGTTTTTTACGCTACCAATAGAGATTTGACAGGTGAGATTTTATTTTATTTCAAAAATTATTTAGTTAATAATTATTTATTTGTAAATTATTTTCTATTATACTTTCTTTTATTATATTAAATGAGATTGGGACAGCATGTTCACGCTATTTCTGAGCATATGAAAGGTCTTAAAATATTTTATCTACGGTTCCAAATATAAAAAAAATATACTGAAATTTTTGGTGATTATTATTAATAGTTTTTTTTATCCGCGGCAGCTGTTCTCGCGAATAATTATTTGCATAATTTCGCCTAAAAATATAATATATATCTAAAAATATAATATATATATATAATATATATCCGACTCACAGTAGAAATGCACATAAATCATTTTATATGTAGAAAAAAAAAATGGTAGTTAATATTTTCATTAAAATATAGAATAACAACGGGGCATTACATTATTGTGGACTACAAATACTACAATGCATTTTAATATCCAAATTGATAATTTTAAAAATTTAAAATTAGTTATTATTAAAGTTAAAACTTGCAATAGACAATTATTAATTTTTTTCCTCATCACGTGTACGTAACCTATTAAGGATCATTTTTGTTTTTTTTTTTCAAATCGGCAATAGGCTACCAAATAATTTAAGTCACATTTCTATGAATATAAAATATGGAAATTTATTTTTGATTTTCGGTTTTTAAGACAGCGTAATGATTCCGATTTTTTTTTTTTATTTTTCCGTCATCTCATGTCTTATATGTCCCACTGTGGGGCTCAAGCCTCTTCTACAATAGTAGGGAAATTGACCTACTATACCACGCTGGTCAGACGTGTTGGTATATGGTTTGTAATTCAAGTTTTCCTCTTTAACTGATGATGTTATATGCATATTACATCCCTTAGCTACCCACGGGCAAGAAAGGGGGTGGTAAATAAAATTTTATTCTTATATTCTCATACGGAAAAACTGCTAATTTTTAATGTGTCAAGAATCTTAGCGCTACGTTAGGCTGCTAGTTAAGTCCATCGACCATCGATTTCAAGGAATCGGTAGTGGTCAGCCAAAATGAGGATATAGAGGGCATACGGTAGGTTATGGGGCCGCACGCCACCCTTCCTTCGCCCCGGACAATAAGAGCGGTGCATGTCCAAACTATAACTTGTTAAAAATAAAGCGTTAGTTCAGGAACAATATGAAGGATGGATCACCGAACTTACCTCTGTATTTTTTTTTTTTTTTTTTTTTTAGTGTTTTTGTTTCGAGATTTTACTTCTCTCGCATAGATGTTAGGTATATAAGTTTTGACCGACATCCTACCCGAGGGGGGGACGTCGGTCGAGGAGAGGGTACTCCTCAGGGGATTCCGTCGGGCCAACCACTGACGTCAAGTCACTCTGCTCCGGTGGTTGGCCCAACGACGAAGGCGACGTCACGGGTGGGTTACGGATGTGCATGCTTACGCCCCTATGTCACCCCGGACGGAGTGGTGCGAGGAGTGTGCCGACCGTAACCCGCACCCAAAAAAAAAAAAAAAAAAGGTATATAAGTTTTATATCCCTTAGTCGTTTCTTACGATCACCCACGGGTAATATACGGAAATGAATTGTATTCTTACTCCATCACCACACGAAAAGCTACCAACTTGGTCCTATTTAAATTTGATTAATCAAATCAACTAATATTTTTTGAGATATTTCCAATAATACGTATTTGGTTACTCTCGACCACATTGCTACGAAGTCCCTTTTTGTTTCTTACAATTTTTTTTTCTTATATTTATTTGTTCTTGATTTCTTTTTTTCTCACTAACTCTCTTCTCTGTATGTTGTACTTCATTCATATTGTTATAGACTAATGGAGTAAGAATACAATTCACCACCCTCTATCTTACTGTGGATGTTGTAAAAAGCGATCAAAAGATATAATATGCATGTTAATATAATACTTATCTCTTTTAATTACTTATCACTTAATTAATATTAGAAACTTCATTGGTGACAGTGTTAATTTTTTTTTTATCTTACTGTAATTAATTATAACACTATATTTTTTTTTGATGCAATAAATAAATAAATATTACAATTAGGCACGAGGAGGAAAACTCGAAATAAAATACTATATTAACACCTTTAATAATGGTAGGACCACGCTGTTGATAGTTCTGTCTACAGCCGCAGGCCGGTCCGTCCGCCGGTGGCCCGCTCGCACGGCGAAGAAGAGGTGCTTGCAGGGTGGGTCAATGGGGTTGCGCGCCGCCTCTTCCGTCACCCCGGACCGACTTGGCCGGGTGCGACGTCCATGGCCCAATGCAAAAAAAAAAAAAAAAAAAGGCCGGTCCGTCCGGGGTAATACCATACTGAGTAGAAGATCGACGTCTGAGTAATGGCCATATGCTATTGCGCTTCGTTCGGTGAGCGAGAATGCGTGAAGCCCAACTAGGTAGGTTGGGGATCTTATTGGTAGGCAGCGGCTAAAGCTATATTCTTGGTATTGCAAAGGTCCATGGGTGGCAGTGACACTTACCATCAGGTGTACTGCTTGCTCGTTTGCCACCATAAGCAATAAAATAAAAAAAAAATAACGAACCAGCGTGGTGATGATCTACTATAAATCAATTTCTCTGCTAATGACTCATTTTATATTCTTGCAAGTGAAAAATGTGATTGCGCAAATGGCACAGTGGTTAGGTTAGATTTCCCTACCCAGAACACTCTTTACTTTGTGCGAATTGCAAATAGTATTGAGTCTGGGTGTAATTTGTGTCTGGTAATTATATGTTAATAAAGTTCCACCGCAATACAAGAATTATTTTGTGTGGGGTATAAAAAAAAATAAAAACAGAACTCGAATTATTAGAGACTCGCCATCACTACGCTTCGGTTTGGTTTCGACTAGTGTTGCCCAAATGCAAGACTCTTGCGAGTCTCGCAAGTATTGCAACTCTTACTGTTAGAATAACACAGAGTTAATTCTTTTAATAGAAATGAAATCATCATCATCATTCTTCTACTCTTATCCCAATAACATGAGGTCGATACAATATGCACTCTTCCTTCATAGTACATATTGTAAAAGTTATTGGCAATAGTTTTATGACCGGCCGTCCGGGCCTGCCAGACGTTAACCCTCCATGGGAATGTATTTGTTGACCAAACGGCATCAGATAGAGTTGGCCCAGGTCGATATAAAGCTCTTAGTCGTCTTTTACGACATCCACGAGCAAAGTATGGGTTGGTAGTATTCATATCCGCTACCACACAGCTAACTTTAATAGAAATGAAATATCCACCTGAAAATGATAAATTCAACTAAATTCCATTCATTTAGTGGCACTAACTGTACAACTATCAATAATTAGGTACATACCACTTAACGGGAGTGGGGCTATAATCACACCTATCTATCATGAGACTGTTTAAAATAACATCAAATTATTGCCCCGTGTACTGGTATTAAGAATACAAAATGTTGACAATACTTTCTTTGTCAAAGTAATCGTAAAATGCTGTCTAAGGGAGCACTGCGAGACTCTTGCAGTGAGTTTTGGTCTTGCATTTGGGCAGCACTAGTTTCGCCGGCTTTGCTGCCGCGTTTTAAACCTCTAATACGACTAAGATAACGCGAGATTGTCTTGGTATAACTTGGATTCGATGTTTTTTCATAAAACATCGAATCGATGATAACCAGTTAATGTCACAAAAACTCAAGTTTATGTTTAAATAAATTATTCAATAATATTTCAAAGTAATATAAATATTTTTTTTAATAATAAATTACAGTTTTATAAGGGATTGGAATATGTATAAATGCCACAAAAAAGACCTTTTTTTTTTTTAGAAGTATCACTTTTGATATGACTTTAGCTTTGTAATATATTTTAGAAAAAGTACTCGATGTTTACAAAACATCGATGCTTTCATCCGATACATCGAAATGCATCGATGTACAGTTTCGATTTATCGAATCGATAAAAACATCGATGTTTTTTCAAAGTGGACACCCCTAATACAGGACATTTTTATAGATATTTTTAAGATATACAATTTCGTAGTACATTATCTTGATCTATCTCGTAAGGTTTAGCCAGCGTTTACAATGTAAGCGTATAAAAATATATTTTTACCACATCGTATTAGATATCTTTTAAAATTCTCGTATTTTCTCTGCTATAGTGTGCATGTATTATACATATAAACCTTCCTCATGAATCATTCTGTCTATTGACGTAAATCGCATTTAAATCAGTTGAGTAGTTTAGAAGATCTAATCGTACATATAACTATGGCAATTTTGTTTTAAACTATGTATAGATATATTATGATGATATTAATGATGTTTAAATGTTAATTGTGATGTTTTTTTATATATACAGGGTGTATCAGAGAATGGAGCAGCTGGTCAGAAGGGTGGTAGGTAATGATGGTAGGAACCCATAACAAAAATTTGAAGGGAAAATTTCAAGGTCATTGACTCGTCAGCTGTTTGTAAAGGTGACGTTTGTTATACTGTAGCAAACGTAATCATCGATTTATTTAGGTACTAATGAATATTTAAGAAAGTATGAGTATGTAGCAGACTATTTATCATTTACTTGGTACATTTCATTCAGTTTTAAAGAAAAAGCGATGACAAAATTGAAAACTTTAAATGCTTTTAATTTATTAACGAATCGACATTTTCCCTTCAAATTTTTGTTATGGGTTCCTAGCATCATTACCCACCATCCTTCTGATCAGCTGCTCCATTCTCTGATACATCCTGTATATGAAATGAATAAAAATAATAAAAGATTTTCAAATAATTAATGAAACAGTTCGTCAAAATGTGTTTTTTTAAACATTTTATATCGTTTATAAAAACCGAATACGAGGGAAAAATGTCACAAGCGGGAATCGAACCCACACCTATAGGAAATCCGTCCCAATTGTGCTGCCACTTACATTACCGTGGACATATTGTAGGACATTCAATTCTCGTATCGTATTATATTTACTTCTTTTAAGGAGACGTGTGCCATCTACCTGATAATGTTTACACATTGTACAGGCTTAAGATAAGATAAGATAACATAAGATAAGATAACTTTATTTGTCTCAACATGTGTACAAAATGGTGTTACAGCACTTTATGGAGCCAACATGTTCTGTCTATCATAAGACATACAAATTTATTATAATCCATACACTATATCGACCCAATACAACAAATACTATCAATATATTCATACATAGCAAGAATTAAATAAAATATAACAATGAGTCAAGATCTATTAAATAATTATTATTAGTACATGTCAATAGTTGAATGCATTGATATTGAATTAAATACAACAATTAATATAATTACTTTACAATTTATAAGAAACAATCGTCATTCAAGAAATCTTTGATATTATAAAAACATTTATTCGTCAATAATTCTTTTAATGTCTTTTTAAATCGTGTGATATTTAGATCCTTTAAAATATTTGGTATCTTATTATAAATTATGGGGGCCATACAAATAATGCTATTCCCTATAGGAGGGATGTTTTAGCCGTGTGCATGCATAGTCTATAATTGTCACGGCGACTACGAATAATAACGTCTGACATTTTAGGAAATAGATGTAAATTAGATTTCACAAATACAGTTGTCTCATAGATATATAGTGAGGGGAAAGTCAAAATTTTATGTTTTTCAAAATATGGTTTGCAACTATCTACTACTTGTAAGCCAAACATAGCACGAACGCATCGTTTTTGACGTTTGAATATAATCTCTTTATCAACAGAGTTACCCCAGAATATAACACCATATCTAAGTATCGATTCAACAAGGGCATGATATGCAGTAAGTAATGTAGATATATTTACTTCAGGGGCGAGTTTATAAAGCGCATAGGAGCGACTGCTTAATTTCTGAGCTAGGTGTGTAACATGTGCTTTCCAGTTGTGTTTAGCATCAATAATGACGCCCAAGAACTTTGCACTGTCGACTCTATTTATACTGTGATCTCCATATTTAATAGAGAGTTGATCAACACGTGCGCCTACAGCTCTTTGACTAAAATGCATTATGTGTGTTTTTTCTAAATTAATTGCTAAATTATTATTATGTGTCCAAGATATTATTTGAGATAATGATTTATTTATGTAATTTTCGTATACATCTAAAGATTTACATTTTATAGTTAGTGTACTGTCGTCGGCAAAAAGAGTCATGGGTTGATCAACCGATCTAGGCAAGTCATTAATGTATATTATAAACAACAGAGGTCCCAAGACACTGCCCTGTGGCACACCATATCTTACTATGCGCTCATTTGACAATTTTGTTACTTCTTGTTTTGTTTTATAATCTATAACTGTAATTGCTGTATATTGTTTTCTGAGGGTTAAATAAGATAATAGTAAATCTAGGACATTTCCTCTAACGCCGTAACACTCTAATTTATTTTTTAAAATACCATGATGAACATGATCAAAAGCCTGCGTCAAATCACAAAATATTGAGCAGACTGGATTTCTTTTATCTATATTCGCCATTGTTCTATGCAAAAATTCATGTATAGCCATAGCTTAATACTCAAACTTTGCAGTTAGAATTGTATTAAACGATGACACAACCCTGTTATTCAAATTACTGAAATATAACATTTACTATGCTTGATTATTTATAAAAACCGAATAGGAACGAAAAATGTTACAAGTGGGATTCGAACCCACACCATGCCCAATCCGTCCCAATTGTGCAATTTTATATCGTGTTTTTTTTATTATTTATGGTGACAAACCTTTGCAATACCTACGTTATAGCTAGGCCGCTGCCTACCAATACAATCCCCAAACCCAACCAGTTGGGCTTCCGACTCTCTCGCTCACCGAACGAAGCGCAATAGTATATTGCCATTACTCAGACGTTGATCTTCTGCGAGAGTGTGGTACTACACCGGACGGACCGGCCCGCGGCTGTAGACAGAAAATTGTCAACAGCGTGGTCCTACCATTATGAACTACCTAATTTAATAATGTTCAGATTTATAATTGATAATAAGTTGCAGGGTTTATAAATAATAAATATATTTTTATTTGAATTTGTCATAATATAGTAATTATAGGCAGTGATTGGCCAGATGCTGCCGAAACTATCCAGGGCAATGAAATCACGTCGCGCTGCCCTATAATCTACCGAATTACCCTTCACAAGCAATTGATAGACACAGAATCGCTTTTCTTCAGTTCAGATTTATAATTTTGTATAATAAAATATAAAACACGAACTTAAATAAAAATAGATATATTTATTTTTCTTTCAGGTGCACCAAAAACTTCATGTAATCCAAAATGACGTCTCTAAATGAACATTTTTCAAATTCGAAAACCGAATGTCAAACAATAAATACCAAAAACAATAGAATCGATTTCTTATATTATTTCAGTTTTTTAAGAACATTCTTTGAATTTGCATACGATAAGAGTCTATGGATAATATTGGCTATGATATTGTTTTTAATTTTTTATATAATTTATAAAAGTTACTGGAGTCCTGTTTTATATAGAAAAGTAAGTATAATCTGTGGATTTATTTCTTCGTAAAGATTTTCAAGGGAATTTTAGCGGGAAAGGAAAAGTGTCGTGTGGTGCTCCTGTATTATATTCTATATCATAGTGTTTTAACGTCTTATAGGTATTAATAATTTTATGTAATATGATGCGTAGGAAGTACTGAGATGTAGTGAATATGATATAACAGTGCCTTAAATACGTTTTCGTTTTCCACTAAAATTCCCAAAAGATACCTTTAACAGTGTGACCATAGCACTGTTGAAGGCGACGATCTGACTTACTAACAGACGATAACTTTAAATGAAATTAATTTAAAAACAAAGATTTGGCCTAAAGGTCTTAGTAACCAAGCCATAAAGTCCAACAAAAAAAAAATATTTTAAGAAATTTTCGCAGTTATAATAATCTTAGTATTTAAACGTGTTATATTAAATAATTGTTAGCGTTTGAAATAAAACTACTTTTACGGATTCTATCGCGTTTGTATTTGATTTATAATTTCCTGACGTTTCGAACACTTTACAGTGATCACTTTACAGTGATCACGTCCGTAAAAGTAGTTTTATTTCAAATGTGTAATACTCGCGTAAAAATTAGAAGTCATTATAATTGTTAGCGTTTTATGAAATTTGATGGTGAAAAATTGCTAAATAGTAGTGTATATGATATAACAGTGCTTCACGTATTTTTTTTGTGTTTCTTTGAATTTACTAGAAGAAATCATTAATAATCAAGACATCGCATTAATTAATACGACGATTTAATTCACTAACTGATAATTACATTAAAATAAACTAATATAAATAGACCTCTATAAAAAAAACTTTGCCAAAATATATTTTTCCATAAAATTCCTTACAAAATACTTTCATAATAATTTTCTAATGTTTAGGCGAATATTGCATATTTGAAATAAAAATATTTTAAGCTATTGCATAGCTTTTATCGCGGGCTTTGAGCGCGGCGACCGAATCAAGAAAATCCGTAACGAAAATAAAACCTAAGATTGTATGGTTGAAAAGCAGCAATTAATCTTGCACTATGCAGGCAGCGTGATCGAGTGGTCTAAGGCGCTGGTTTTAGGAACCGTAGGCGTTGGTTCGAATCTCATCGGCGTCAAACTGTTTTTGCAATTTATTTTTGCAAAATTTATTTATAGTAATTTAATAATATTATAAATAAAACAGTTTAAAAACGTGTACTTTAAATGTTTTAATAAATTAGTAGTTTTAATAACTTGAATTAATATCAAAACAAAAATACTGCATAAATAAATAATTATAATTGCATAAGTTGATAAAAAATGCTATGCAATAACTTTACCGCGACAGTCCCCGAGTGCCATTTATATTTTTTTCGGATTTTCTCGCATTTGTATTTGATTTTCAATTTCTTATGACAATCGTTTGAAAATTTGGTAAAAATCATCATTAAACTTCTATTTTCCAATGACTTGAGGTCGAAACAATATATAGGTAGGTACTTCTCACTTATCGTAAATACATAATGCAAAAGTTATTGACCATAGTTTCATGGCCAACCGCCTAACTGATATCAAACCTCCTTGGGAATTACAATTTACATTACGTAAATAAAAAACGGCAACAGCCAACTCCATGGCTTAGGTTGATATAAAGCTCTTAGTGGTCTTTTACGACATCCATGGGCAAAATAGGGGCTGGTAGTATTCGTAGCCGCTACAAAATAGAAGGTTAATTTACCTATTATACAAGGTGGAGACGACCATACGACAATAATTTTAATCTAGTGTATCTGATGACTTGCCCAGCCTGTATACAAACTTTGATTACAATATGTCGTATAGTTTAGCTACAGCACATTACTTTGTATTATTAACATTTACCCCACTCTGTATAAAAAATTAAAATTATATGCCTATCACTACGAGATCAATGACCTCCCGGGCTGCATTGGTATCAATTAATATGAAGGTAGTACCTACATATCGCCATGTTACCACTTCAAGTCTTCGCCAAACGCAATACAAATCAATGCATATTATACCTTATTCCTGAGTCTCAAGATCCATATAAACCGTGTCATCAGACTTAAATAAGAAATTTGAAACTAACTAATGCGGCATAATGAAAGAAGATCCCGGTTTCATCAAGGTCAACTAAATGTGCGAAAGGGACAATTTTTTTTTGTTTCGCTTTATTGTTCAAAAGTATTATACCTAATAGGTCTGTAGGTCAGTGTGGCATCGTGATCCTGTGACGTGAACGTCGCGTCGCATGCGGTATTGATGATTTGCAAATTGTGACTACTGCCTATCTTGAGTATATTGTTCTGTGGCTACAGTCAACTACTTTTGTTTATGACGTTTAAAAGTGTGTTGTGCGACATAGGAAGTTTTTTTTCTAGTGAACATGTACTATCTGAGTAGGTAACTGTAATTTTTTAAGTGAATTGTGCTAAATTAGACGCTTACTTTGTGTTAGAATAGTAATTTTTCTCATTTACAATGCCTCGTTATAATTACACAGCTTCGGAGTATACAGATATGATTTTAATTTATGGAGAATGTCACGGAAATGCAGCTTTAACCATACGTACGTACCGAGAGAGGTATGGAAACACACGTGTTTGTCCTACCAATGGCCGGACTATTGTACAAGCTGTCCAGAGGTTACGGGATAATCAATCCTTACTCACTCATATGCATAGTGCTCCTTCGCGTGTAAGAGCCACCCTAGATGAACAAATTTTGAATTATTTTGCTCGCCACCCAACATCTAGTCTGCGTAGAGCGGCTCGTCATTTTCGTGTAAACCATAAAACTATTTACAAAGTTTTAAAACGCGATAAACAGAGGCCTTTTAAATACAAGAAAGTACAGGCGTTGTTACCAAGAGACATGCCGGCCAGAGAAGCCTTCTGCCATTGGATGTTACGAAAAAATTTCGAAAACCCCGATTTCTTATACAATGTAATGTGGAGTGATGAAAGTACATTTACAAGGAACGGATTATGGAACCGCCAAAATCTCCGGTACTGGAGTCACCAAAATCCACATCTAACACGAGAGAGTTCGCACCAATACAGGTTTGCCGTCAATGTGTGGGCTGGTATACACAGGGATACTATAATTGGACCAATTTTTATTGATGGAAATTTAAATGCGGCAAAGTTTCTAGAATTAATTAACGGGCCTGTTACTGAGTATATGGACGACCTTTTTCTAGACGTGCGTAGACAGATGTGGTACCAACTAGACGGTGCGCCTGCACATTCCGTGGTTGCTGCCAGAGAGTGTTTGTCTGGAATTTTCGGACATCAGTGGATTGGTCGGTATGGGCCAACACGGTGGCCAGCGCGGTCACCAGATCTCACACCATTGGACTTTTTCTTGTGGGGTTATGTGAAAGATGATGTTTATTTAACAGACGTTGATAATGTGGAGGACTTAAAAAATAGAATTGTACGATCTTTCGACAAGTTAAAATACATCGCCGTCAATGGCGACCTGTTAACAAGAGTTCGGAATAATATTTTAAGACGATATAATTTGTGCGATCGGGTCCATGGCGCACATATCGAAAATTTAAAAGTTTAAGGACCAAGTGAATTATTAAAGTTATCGTGATTATAAATTTAATAAAATAATCAAGTGATAATGAATACCGCCCAAAACCTTAGGTGTAGGTATTTTATTTAACTACGTTCCGAAGTCGTAAAATATGACACGACGTCGCTCGCCGCTTGCACGTTGTCTACAGGTTAGTGAACTAATATTTACAAACGTGTTCTATTTTGTTTCAATATTTATGATAAAAAGTTTGTTTGAAAAAAATGTTTTTTAAATTTCCATGTGAGCACTTTTTTAATAGTTTCAAAATACTCCTATACACTAGTATTGACGGTGTTTTCATTTATTGTCGTATTGACGTCTCCACTCTGTATAGGTACACTACTTGTGAAATAGGATATTATAAGATTTTGAATTAAGGTTCGTTTATAGTATAACTAGCTTCTGCCCACGGCTTCGCCAGCGTAAAAGGTTACTTTCCTAAAGTTTTTCATCGCCTATTTTTATTTTATACCTTATGGATAATTTTTTTGCAAAATTTTAATGTCATATTTAAAATGACGATACTTCCTTACAACTTTTCATCCCTGTTTACAACCCTTTTTTGCATTAAAAACTAGCCTATATCCTTTATCAGGCCCTGGGGGGGCACACTTAAAACATTACTTATTTTTACTGACCGTCGCGCCGCCTACAGATTGGTTGTACAAACTTAGCTGCTGCCATTTTGTCCTGTCTGTCAAACGTTTGACAACTAAGAATTGTTATTTTTTGTTCCTAGCGTAGGTACTTATTGTCATCGATATATTTTCGGTTATTGATGTACTTTCTGAAAATTATCCCAACTTTCATTGTTAAGCTGATATTATGATTGTTTCGTTCTCAGGTGATATGTTTTTTTATATTTCAGGGTAGGTCTCATAGTAAAAGAAAATTCTATATAATTACACATACACATGTAAATATGTATATATATCACTTCAACTTTAGTTCACCGCCTAAACTCTGGGTAGCAGCACTTTCTATACATGCATATTTTATCATCGAGTTGCCACTCTTTTTCAGTTTAATAACTTTACTCTTTGATCAGGCCCTAGACTATCTGTGTACCAAATTTCATTTAGATCGGTTCAGTAGTTTTGGCGTGAAAGAGCGACAGACCGAGTGACTTTCGCATTTATAATAATAGTAAGGATTATTTACTAAGCCTTTGTTTTGACATGTTTTAGAACAACGCCATCTATTAATAAATTATTCAATTACAATTACAGGCATTCACCGAAATAGGTTTTAACCATATTCCACCGGGTCCTGATAGGGACAGGCAAATAACTAGAGCACAAACAGCCAGACAGTTGGGTAATAAAGTGCCTCCTCCGTACCCTAATGGATGGTTCGCAGTGGCAGAAAGTAGAGAATTGAATATCGGTGATGTGCAAGCGGTTGATGTATTAGGTGAGTTGCGACATCTAGTGACAAGAGGCATAAAATTAATATAGGTAATTGTGACGTAGAAACTATGAGGTGTGGACATTTGTAATTGAGCCACATTCATGATAGTTTCTCTCTGCAGCCATATAATAGTCAACTTGTCGTGGTGCTACCATTATCTCTGAAAAAATCTTCAATTTACTACAGTTCTTTTATCGGTAAGCTAGACCTGGAGTAGACCTTTCCGGTAGGCAATGTACTGGTTGTGACTATGTAATATTGCAATGGTTCATAAGCGACAGATGACAAGTTGTATCTTCAGGTGAACTACTTAGATGCCAACCATTAAATTTAATAAAAAATCTGTGATATTTAGATTCTATGGCGCCCTAAGACCAAATGAATATAACGTCCTTACCTGGGGGGGCACACTTAAAACATTACTTATTTTTACTGACCGTCGCGCCGCCTACAGATTGGTTGTACAAACTTAACTGCTGCCATTTTGTCCTGCCTGTCAAACGTTTGACAACTGAGAATTGTTATTTTTTGTTCCTAGCGTAGGTACTTATTATCATCGATCTATTTTCGGTTATTGATATTTTTCTGAAAATTATCTCAAGTTTCAATGTTAGGCTGATATTATTATTGTTTAATCATCAGCTGATATGTTTTTTTTATATTTCAAGGTAGCTTTCATAGTAAAAGAAAATTCCATGTAATTACACATACACATGTAGATATGTATATATATTACTTCAACTTTAGTTCACCGGCTAAACTTTGGGTGGCAGCACTTTCCATACATGCATATTTTATCATCGAGTTGCCACTCTTTTTCAATTTAATAACTTTACTCTTTGGTCCTTACCTACATATTATATTATAATAACCTTAACGCAAACCTTTTTCGGTAACAATTTGATATTTTAAATTTTATTACCTACTAATAAAAGATTTTGACCTTTTAATTTTTGTTATTTTAAGATTTGAAAAAAGAAAAAAGAAGCATAACTATTTGGTTAATAACAAAAATCGATTTTAAATTTCTGCCACTTCCAAAATTGTGTCGTATCCCTTAATCGCCTTTTTAGAGCAGCCATGTATAAGATAGAGAGTGATAAAATGTGTTTCTACATTAGTAAGTACTAAGTAGATATAAACTTTATTGAATATCTAAGTTTATTACTAAATAACAATGTTTAATTATCGCGCCATCTATGACCAAATAGTAAAAGCTCATGTAGGGTAAAACTCCCAATAAGCGTTTATAATTTTTTTTTTTCAGGTCAGAATCTCTGTGTTTATAGAGGTGAGGATGGGGCACCACGATGCGTAGATGCGTATTGCCCTCATTTGGGTGCCAATCTTGGAATAGGTGGAACCGTGTGTGGCAATTGTATTGAGTGTCCATTTCATCAATGGCGTTTTGGGGAAGACGGATCCTGCATTAGCGTACCGGGCACTGAACATGGTATTTCTTTTTTGTATACATTATGGTATAATTTCTGATATTTCGATCGCGTTTTTATTTTATTCTAAACTAGATTTTCGGACACTTTCCAAAGTCCATGGTGACGGGCAGACATGGCCACCGAAGACAAAGATCGGGTACCGGTGGCCCGCTCGCACGGCGAAGAGAGGCGCTTTGCAGGTTGGGTCTGTGGGGATGCGCACCGCCTCTTCCGTCGCCCCGGACCGATTTGGCCGGGCGTGACCACTTCCATAGACCAAAAAAAAATATATTAAAAAAAATGGTGACGGGCAGATATTATGTTTTACACTATTTATGTTACACATAGGATATATCAAAATCGTAATAGATGTCATATAAGCCCTGATTTTATTCATGCATTAACATATAATCTAACAACAAATAAAACATTTCTGATTTTGGTATTGTACGTAACTCCATATGTGATATTACAAACATGGAATTAACGCAGAAAAATTACACCCAGATTCAGAATTTGTGTATTGCACTAATAATAATCCTGCTTGAGAATCGAATCTATCACTGGAATGGAAGATTATCTATCTAATCCAATACGCCATCTGTACTATTGGATGCAATAACATTCTTTCTGTAAATTATTAACTAATATTGTTTAATTTGTGATATTTTCCCTTTGGTGGAGGAATTAGTATACAGTTCACCCTCCATCTTAACTATGGGTGTAGTAAATAACAAAAAAGGTCATCATCATCATTCTCCTAATCTTATCCTAATTACTTGGGGTCGATACAATATGTACTCTTCTTTCATAGTACATATTGTAAAAGTTATTGACAATAGTTTTATGACTTCTTGGGAATGTAATTGTTGACCAAACGGCATTAGTTAGAGTTGGCCCATGTCGATATAAATTTCTTAGTCATCTTTTACGACATCCACGAGCAAAGTAAGAGTTGGTAGTATTCGTAGCCGCTACCACACAGCTCACCACATATTTTGAAAGAAAATCATGACTCACTTCTTTTTCCAGCACCTAAAGGTGTCTCTATCAAGCACTGGATCACAAGAGAAGTTGACGGCGCTGTTTGGATCTGGCATGACGCTGAAAATAGAGAACCGCTGTGGGACATTTGTGATGCATCTGAATTGAAGCATTGGGGATATAGAGGCAGGAATGAGTTCGTTGTAAACGCTCATATACAGGTACAAACATAAATACTTTTAGATTTAGACTTACTCTTCGTTTTAGATACCTTACACAGATGATGTGCTGTATGGTAGCGGCTACGAATACTATCAACCCTTACTTTGCTCGTGGATGTCGTAAAAGACGACTAAGAGCTTCATATCGACCAGCGACAGCTCTACCTGATGCCGTTTGGTCAACAATTATATTCAGAAGCAAGGTTAAGGTCAGAAAAGCAGCCAATTATAAAACTATTGCCAATAACTTTTGCAATATGTACAATGGAAGTGGAGTATATAATGCCTTCACCAGGGCCGTCTTAAGTCTATTCTGCGCCGGGGTGCGGGACTCAGGCCGCGCCCTCGTTTTTTTTTATACTGCAGCGTGGCACGCGACCGACGACACACTGCAGTATGAAAGGGGTCCTAGTCAACCAAGAAAACACAATACACGTTATTTTGATAATTAATTTATTTATTACTCTAAAAAACAAAATTAAACTTAAAACTTCGATTACTAAATATCTATTTATTACATGTAAATACACATACATCAAACAAACTCAATTTTTCTTGCTTTTGAGTTGGCAAAGATTTTAATTAAATCATTTATTTTTATATCAATTTTGGATTCTATACTTATAATGGCTAAGTTTGTCAGTCTGTCTTGGGTCATGGTTAAACGAAGATAATTTTTAATTATATATTTTAATTTTGAAAAGGATCTTTCACCTTCTGCTACTGTAACAGGCAGTGTTAAATTTATACGCAGAGCTGTTGAGATATTGGGAAATGAAGAAATTAAATTATTAGAATATATATAGCTTAAAATATCAGTGGGAGTACTTGTTGATGCATTGGGAAAAAATATTGGCAACAATTCTAATTCATTATATAACTCCTCCCCGTCAATATCAAATCTATTTTTAAATGTTAGTTTTTCTTGGAGCCGATAACACTGAGATTGTTTTTCATGCATCTCTAATTTATTCCAGCATTCAATGTTTTGGAAGAGTGAAAAAACTGAATTGTGTTCCGTTAGCAAATCGAATCTCTCATTTAATTTCGAGACAGCAGTGTCCAGTAGAAAAAAATAAAAACACACTTTAAATTTGTTGGTTGGATCTAAAATGGTCTCATCTACAGCTTCGTAATCAAAATGTCTTTTTCGGGGACGTGGACGAGCAGTTTCTTTAAATTCTGTTTCGCATTCTATTTCTTCAGCAATTAATTTTGCATCAGATAACAACTGTTTAAACGCGCTATCGGTGCGGTATTTCTCCAAATCTTTTTTAACCAGCTTAATCATTTCGGTAGCTTCTGAAACAATTACGTCCAATTTTTGCAAATTTTTGCTTACAATATTAATTTTTAGTAAAATATTGTACCTACCATATAACTACTGAACATATAAATCTATAAGATTTTAATTTGGCTATTAATGAACTCGCTATGTTATTTGTGTCGCTGTCATACTTGTTATTTGTAAAAATATAGTATAATGCATCGTAAATTTTATCCATGTTAAAACGGAGTGCTCTAAGAGCATCAAATCTACTTTCCCAACGCGTATTTGAAAGAGGTTTTAATGTCACAGTAGGTATCTGTTTCATAATTACATCCCAGCGTGATGTGAATGCTGAAAAAAATGCATAGATTTCTTGGACAATACAGAAAAAGTTTGTAATTTCCAATGAGCTTTTAGCGCCGTCATTTACTACTAAATTAAGGGAGTGAGCAGCACACGGTACGTAAAAAGCACGAGGATTCATGTCCAATATTTTTTTTTGAAGGCCTATATTTTTCCCCCTCATATTGGCCCCATTATCATATCCTTGGCCTCGCAAATCATCTAATTCAATATCGCATGATTTTAAGAAATCTAACAAATATGTCGCCAACTCTTGTCCGGTACTATCAGTTACAGGTAAAAAACCTAAAAAATGTTCTCGTACCTCAGCGCGTTTTGTCGATGGATTTAAATAAATAAACCTCACAATAACAGTAAGTTGTTCTTGGTGTGAAATATCAGGTGTGCAATCTAAAATTACAGAGTAGTATTTGCATTGCTTCAGAAGACTAATTATAATCGTTTTCATTTTTTCAGCAATTATACTAATCAGTTCATTTTGATTGTTATGACCAAGATAATGTGGCATGCGATGCTGAGCTCTTTGAATACGAGCAATGTGTTCTGATAGTGTACTATCAAAATTAGATATACTCTCCACCAACTTTAAACAATTACCATTATTTGGGTCATACAACTTCTCGGTTGTGCCCCTAAATGCTATATTTTGACCTGCCAAAAATTTTATAATTTCGATTATCCTTTCCAAAATTGCCATCCACCTCTTTCTTTCGCGGTCTATTTCAGTTTGATTTACCGAGTCTACTGTTTGCCCTTTCAATACGTCATTTTTTAGATCCAAATATTTTTTTAATGAACATGTATGCCCTGAACTTTTTTCATGTCGTTCTATATTTCTCGACAAATACCCCCAGTCTTTGTAACCAGTGGGGGCATTAAATGCAGTGCATTAAATGCATTATTATTAAAAAGCTTACAGTGAAAACAAAATACAGAATCAGTAGATGTGGAATATACAAGCCAAACTCAATGAATAATTTCGTTGTTTTGTAACTTTTTACTGTAATATGTATCTGAAAACAACCTCATGTTACTATCTGAAGGATAGTTGGTTTTTTTATCTGAATCGGTCCACGTTCTGTTAAAAATAATCTTAAATTATCGGGTATTACTTGCGGCCAGAGAGCAGGATCATTCGCGACATTTTCACAAAATCGTACATATGGTTCTGTTGCTGGTTGGTTAACAGTTGGAATTGGTTCACTTGGAGTAAGCGAGCCAGGCGATTTACTGGTACTAGTATGAGCTGGAACTTGTGAAATACTCGTAGAAGTTTTCTCTTCCAAGTTGACTGTCTCTTCTAACTGTCGGGTGGATGTTGACGAAGATGTACCTAAAAAAACATAAGATAGTCAACAATTTGTGTAACCAAGTGTGGTAATAGAGCCACGCAATAATATTTTAGGACATTAAAAACAGCGCCTTAAAGTTAAGGCGGGCAATCGGGCATAGTCTAATTCGTTAGTCCGGGCGAGCGCGCTCAGTGTGTAATTGCCGAGGCGCTTACGCACGCTCTATGCGCAAACAGTAAGAAATTAAAATACTTTAGTTGCGATTGGCGGATCTCGCCTGCGGCTATTTCATGAAAAAACATAATGCATAATCCCCTAAAACAAATCACAAACACACAAGCCATATAAGTACAGATATAAGTACAGACAGTCCAGTCCACTGTTAGACATGAGCCTCCAAAACTATAGTGTTATTTATTGTCATAATCTCCACGATTGGAACGCGTGTTGGACATATCACACAATACAAAAATTTAACACAAGGTCTGAGAAGGTATATATTTAAATAAATATTGCACCGGCCGGGATTCGAACCCGAGACCTTTGGCACAAGAGTGAGTGTTAGTTACTAACCATTGTGCCTTCCGGTACGCAATCCGCAAAAAAAACAATTAATTAGATATATTGTCATAATCATAAAAACCTACTTTATTTAAGACTCATTAGATATACAGTTACAGGTAACTTATACAAAAAATAAGAAGTGTAATAATAATAAGTAGGTAGGAACCCAGGCAGGATACACTAGCGACTTCTGTCACTGTTTATACCACTTCAGATGTTTTATTTATGGTACCAACTGACTGAACTTACCAGGTCGAAAGAAAGAGTCAATCGGAGAAGTTAGCTTTTTAATTTTTTCTTCTTTCTCCAGTTTCCTTTTTCTATTTTGAGCACCCGATGGTTTCTTTTTATCCCCTAATTCGGCCATCTACAATAAAATCAAATTTCAATTTAGTATTTATTTTTTCTTTATCTATACTAAATAAAGTAAGTAGTTGTTTATCAATCACTAACACTAAGAATTTGTATTTTTGCAATTATAAACAAAAAAACAATACAGTCATGACTCTCTCTCATAAACAAATGATGTGATGATGATGATGTGATGATAATGATTGTAATATACCTAACACTAAAACTTAAAAAATAAAATTCACCCTATATACCCTATTTACCTTTATATTTTTTCTCTAAGAACTTCCGTGCTAATTCGCCGGTTGTCGCAAATGAAATGAGCTAACGAATTCAATTACTTAAAAGAAGAAATCAGATCAATCACTGACCGACACTTACATAGCCGCCGCGCGCCGCGCTGTAAATTCAAATGAACTTACACCTAATTTTAGTGATTTAGAGATCATTTCTCTTTAAGTGCGAGCGCCCGGACGGCTGTATCAAAGGACGCAACAGACGTACAGGTGCCGCGCCACGCGCCCATTTCAAATGAATCTTAAGAACTTACACTTTATTGACTTAGACTTAGAGATCATTTTGCTTCAAGTGCGGGCGACCGGGCGGCAATGTCAAAGGGCGCAATTACTCGCCTATGACAGACGCACAGGTGCCGCGCCGCGCGTCCTTTTCAAATGAACTTACACTCTATTGATTTAGAGATCATTTTGCTACCGGGCGGCAACGTGTCAAACGTACATACATACACTGTCTTTGGATTAGAGATTTTGCCGCGCGCGTGCTGTATTAAATAAAATTGTTATTTGTGTAGTGTAGTAATGCGGCAAACAAGCGCCGAAAGCGTAATAAAAGTTAAAAAAAAATTATTGTTGACTATTTTTTTTTGCTTACGCATACATATTTGTCGTAAGTAACAAGTATATAAAACAGTGCAATGGCGTTAAGTTCAATGAAATATCCAAAAATTCAGCATCCTTGCACCCCAGGGGGTGTGTAAAGACGGCCCTGGCCTTGACCATAAGTAATTGGGATAAGAACAGAAGAATGATAATGATACAGATGGTGAAGACCTAAAAAAGCAAATTGCCAATCCTAATTATGTCTTGGATTCTCAAACTGAACAATGATAGAAGCAATCCATAAATGAGATTTGATCTGTTCGGTAACGGAGTAAGAATACAATTCGTACACTTCTCTTATCCGAGGGTGTTGTAAAAGACCACTAAATATACAGATAATATCATGTAAAAGAAGGAAAACTTGATATAAAACCCTACACCAACACGTCTCAATAACGTGGTCATCATGTTACTACTCTTATCCCAATTACTTGGGGTCGATACAATAAGTACTCTTCATTCATAATACATATTGTAAAAGTTATTGGCAATAGTTTTATGACTGGCCGCCTGCCAGACATCAATCCTTCTTGTGAATGTAATTGTTGATCAAACGGCATTAGATGGAATTGGCCCAGGTCGTTATAAGGCTCTTGGTAAATAATAAAAAATATTAATAATAAATTCTCAATAACGTAGATAAATGTTTCCTCTCATTTTGATAAAGGCTCCAGCCCAACAGTGGGACGTATGTGATTTGATATGATGCAATAAGATTTTGAAGCTTATATTTACATAGGTCATCACAAAGAAAGCACTTTCTTTGTACATTTGTAACATCTCCTGCTATATGTGAACATATTCCTTCATCATCATCATCATCATCATTACAACTCATAAATGTCCCACTGTTGGGCTCGAGCCTTCTCCATAATAGAAGGGAAATTGACCTACTATATACCACGCTGGTCAGACGTGTTGGTATAGGGTTTTGTTTCGAGTTTTCTTTCTCTAGCACATATGTTATATGATTACGATCACCCACAGGTAAGATAGGGGGTGGTTCTTACTTCGTCACCACACGGATATAATAAAAAGATATATAACAAAAATCACACAAAATTATTTTATTTTATTTATTTGTATTTTTACTTTAGGAAATACCAGAAAATGGGGCTGACGTCGCTCATCTGAATGCAGTACACTCGCCGTCATTATTAACAAGCCTCGGTGAAAAGTATCCATTCTTGAATGATCTAATAGGTATGAATATTTCATTGTCTTATAATCGCTATCTTTAAAATATGATAAGAAACAATCGGTTTTTTAGCTTTACCTTCCTTTTTGCTTTTCTATTTTTTTGACCGACATTCATCATCTCAGGTCATATATGTATGTCCCGCTGTTGAGCTCGAGCCTCCTCCTCTTTTTTTAATAGGTATAGCATTAGTTTTCCTTCTTTTGTAGTCATAGTAACACCTCCATTATATATTGCTGTGCGGTAGCGGCTAATAATACTACCAACTCTTATAATTACTCATAGGTATTCATCATCATCTCATTTCAGCTCATACACGTCCCACTGTTGGGCTCGAGCCTCCTCCATAATGGCCGGGCAATTGACCTACTATACCACGCTGGTCAAACTTATTGATATAGGGTTTTGTTTCGACCGTTCCTTCTCTTGCATAGATATAACATCTATTGCGTTTATATATGCGTGTTATATCCCTTAGTCGTTTTAATCGGTCGAGTGGTGAATTTTATTTTTACTCCGTCACCAAAATATATTGTTTTTCAACATTTATATTGACAAATTAATTATTATAGGACGCCATGTTTGGTCAGCTAATTGGACGAAAGGTGAAGATCATACAGCACATATAACTCTAACCCACGATTATAAAATATTAAAATATGATTTAGGTCATATAGATGTCAATATTACACAGGTTTGTTTTTATTTAAATTCATTTTCTTTTTATTATTTTATAGATTTTATTTTATTTATTCCTTTTTGTTTTAAAGAAATTATTAACTCTCATCATTCTCCTGCTTTTACCACATAGCGGTTGCGGCTACGAATACTATCAACTCTTACTTTGCTCGTGGATGTTGTAAAAGACGACTAACAGCTTTATAACGATCTGGGCCAACTCCATCTGATGCCGTTTGATCAACAATTACATTCACAAGAAGGGTTGACGTCTGGCTGGCGGCCGGTCATAAAAATATTGCCAATAACTTCTACAATATGTACTATGAAAGAAGAGTGCATATTGTATCGATGCCAAGTTATTGGGATAAGAGTAGGAGAATAATGATTCTCCTGCTTTTATCCAACTATGCTAATATACCTGCTTTTAACCAATCTTTTATAAACGATATCAGGTGGAGTTGGCTCCGGCCAATGTAGGTTTTAAAGATGACCTAAACTAATTTCTAAACAGTCAACTGTGTTATTTTTTCATACTATGATAAGGAAAAACGAAAGTAAAATTATAATAAAACAGCAGTCTACAATGTTGGAAAATTTCATATTATAATATATATTAAATATTGTATCTTAAAGCTGTATGATAGCGACTACAAATCCTACCTTGCCTATATTATTACCCTTTGCTCGTGGTTGTCATAAACGATGACTAAGAGCTTTATATCGACCTGGGGCAACTTCATCTGATGCCGTTTAGTTAACTATTACATTCCCAAACAGAGTCGACGTCAAGCATTGCAATATGCACGATGGAAGATGCAATATGTACTATTGCATCGACCACAAGAAAATGGCGTAAAATCAGGATGCTATTGACTAAATTAAAGCAAACATACTTATGTTTATATGTACCAATCTCTTTTATGGAAAAGAAGAGAAAAGTATATTTTTATTTATCTAAATACATCCCACATAAGCTGCCTCTATATTAAAAATGAATTTGCTTACTATACTACACTCAACAGATGATTTATTGTGAGTTACTTATTCAAGTTTTTCACGAATCTCATTTCTATTCTCGTGATCATAACTGTTTTCATCTTTTACTATACCTCCAGTCAAAGGACAAGTGGTGAATTGTATTCTTACATCATCACTACTAAGAAAATCATCATCATCGTTTAGTCATTTATAGGGGTGTGCGAATATCGTTCGAATCGAATCGAATCGAATATTAATATTCGATTCGAAATTCGAATCGAATAATTCGAATTTTCGAATTATTCGAAATTCGACGAATAATTCGAAAAAATGGAATAATTCGAAAAATTTCGAATAATTCGAAAAATTTCGAATAATTCGAAAAAAATAAATATCCCCGATTGTCACTTATGGCGAGAAAATATTTAGGAATACCTTGTACTTCTGCTGAAAGTGAAAGATTATTTTCCACTGCTGGTGATATTGTATCTGATAAACGAACTTCATTATCACCAGATTCAGTATCGTATTTATTATTTTTAAACAAAAATTTGTAGCAAATGTTCATACTCATTGTTCTATTCATGTAGTTATATTTCATGGTTTAAATAAAATATTTATTAATTATTAATGTCATATTTGAATATCGAACATAACAAACTCCGAATTTAAAATACAATAAAAATTTGCGAATAATATTATAATTCGGAAAAATTCGAAATTATTCGAATAATTCGAAATTTTTCGAATAATTCGAAATTATTCGAATAATTCGAAATTTTTCGAATTATTCGAAATTTTTCGAATTATTCGGGAACTTTCGAATAATTCGAAATTTCCAATTATTCGATTCGAGTTTCGAATCGAATATTAATATTCGATTCGGAACGAATAATTCGTAAGTTCGAATTATTCGCACACCCCTAGTCATTTACCCTCCACTGCTGCACTTAGGTCTGTCCCATAGAACGCAATACCTCATTCGCAAAAACAGTGTCGTGATATATAAATTAGCGATCATTATAGATGTTATACGTTGCCATTAAAATAGCAGCTCTTCGTTCTCTTGGTGATATCTTTAGATTTTAATGCCCAATTTTCACTACTATAGGCAAACAAGTGGTAGCGCTAATTTTATTATTACCCAATAGCTAAAGGGGAAAAGAGAACAAAGTAGATTTTTTGGTTCTAGAGAACAAAAGACGTTTACAGCATTGTAACTCTTTTTAATATAAACCAAAATCTAGAATGGTTTGGTTTACGAGTTTTAATTTTCATGCAATCCCGGCCATCTTTATCATTATTTCAGCTCATATATGTCCCACTGTTGGGCCCGAGCCTCCTCCATAATGGGAGAGAAATTGATTTACCATACCACGCTAGTCGGACGTGTTGGTATAGGGTTTTATTTCGAGTTTTCCTTCTCTTGCATAGATGCTATATGCGTTTTATATCCCTTAGCCTTCTATTAAGTTCACCCACGGATAAGATAAAAGTTTGGTGAATTGTATTCTCACTCTGTCACCACACGGAAAAAACGAATCATATTACATTAATATTATTTATTCTCGTTAAGCTATGTGGTAGCGGCTAAGAATACTAACCATCCCTTGCTTGGCTCTTGGATATCGTAAAAGACGAATAAGAGCCTTATAACGACCTGGATCAACTCCATCTGATGCCGTTTGGTCAACAATTACATTTCCAAGGAGGGTTGACGTCTGACAAGCGGCCGGTCATAAAACTATTGCCAATAACTTTTACAATATGTACTATGAAAGAAGAGTACATATTGTATCAACCATAAGTAATTGGGATAAGAGTAGGAGAATGATGATTATTTATTCTCGTTAACAGATAGGTCCAGGCCATGTCCGTCTTTTACTGCAGTCACCAGTCGGGCCTATACTGATATCGCAATCAGTTACGCCCCTAACAGCTAATCTACAGAGAGTCATTCATAGAATGTATTCGCCCAATTATAATGCACCAGTGGCAGCTATGTTGGTCAGATCTGAAGGAGCTATGGTGAGTAATCTAAAAATGTTTAAAGTCATCATCATCATAAGAATATTAAGGACATATCTATTACGTGTTTTAAATCAGGCGAGATTAATAGAAGTTTGTTTTACAATGATATTTATTTATAAACTAGATACTAGACCTACCTAGACCAGATCGGTCAGGTACTGAAGGAAGGTGGAGTCAAGAGTCTCCGAAATCGACGAGTGTGTATGAAGAGAATTATGAATGTTGAGGAAGCGAGTGAAGTATGCAGAGATAGAGTTCTCTGGCACTCTGTTCTCTCTGCCTACCCTGCAAGGGATATGGCGTGATGATATGTATATATGTATGTATAAACTAGATTTATTTTGAGAGTTGGTTAGACGCTCCGTTAGAAAAATTAACTCTCTCTTCTTGGTTTTTTTAGAAATTTCAATGAGCCGATTATGCAAAAGGAACAAAATCATCGTATCTGTTTATCCCTCCCTATTTAATTTATTTAAAAATCACCTATGCAACTTCGCGTACCCTGCCAGTCTAATTAGACTGCTAATCCGGCTCGATATGCGTACCGCAATGCGGGTTAGGGCGTCCCCCGGAGGCGACGCGTACCGACCAGCCCCCGTCGGTACGAACTTCGGCAGTTGCGGCGATGGGGGCCGCCACCTATCACGCCTTGCCCAGTCAGGCGAGTCGAGGAGAACAGAGTGCCGGGTGGGCCGTGGAATGTAAGAGATTGTGTGGAAGGTAAGTTGCACGAGCTGATATCCGTCATGGCGGACAAACAGCTAGACGTGCTCTGTGTAACAGAGACCAAGCGAAGGGGCAGCGACGCCTGCGATCTTCCTGGTGGCGGGATGGCTCTGTGGTCTGGTGTACCACAGAGCGATCGAGCCAGCATGGGGGTAGGAGTGCTGTTGTCCTCTCGATTGGCCTCAGGTGTGAAGGATTACGGAATGTATGATCCCAGACTTCTTTGGGTCCGTATAAAACTAGTTGTCACCAAGGTATTCATGGTTGTAGCATATGCTCCCGTAGGATCCTCGGTGGCATCAGACCTAGAGAAGTTTTGGGATAATGTTAGGGAAGTTCTGGATATGGCAGAAACCAGTGAACGCGTGATTGTATGCGGAGATTTGAACGGATGGGTGGGGACCAAGCGTCCCGACTATGAGGACGTACGTGGTCCATTTGGTGATAAGAGAGTGAACGACGCAGGTAAGCTCATAGCGGATGTATGCATGGAGAGAAACCTTATTGTGTCAAACACATTTTTCCAACATAAGGACATCCATATGTATACATAGAGAAGGAATGAACAGAAAAGTATAATAAATTTAATTTTGGTAGACAGTCGCCTCCGAAGCAAAATATTGGACGCAAGAGCCTACAGGTGCCCCACAGTCGATACGGACCACTATCTCGTTATTGCGAGATTTAGTGGTCTGTTCAGAAAGTGGAGGCACTGGCGAGAGCGTGTCCACTTCGGAGGGCTTGAAAGAATAAAGGTTGAAAGGTTCCAAGAAGAGTGTGTAAGAGAAAAGTATGCAGAGGGTGTCCGAGAACGGCTGACGATGGCAAGCCAGCCGCAATCGGACATTGAAGAATGCTGGAGAGTATTGAAAAAGAGTATGGTAGATACAGCGAAAGAAGTATGTGGAAGTTTAAAGAAGCATAGAAAAACAAATGGTGATGCATGGTGGGATGCGGAAGTGGCAGCTTCCGTAGAGCAAAAGAAGAAAGCGTGGCTGGACTATGTCTCTTCTTTGAATCTGAATGACAGTATAACTGAACAGAAGAAAGAAATATATCGACAATGTAAGAATGACACCAAGGCCTTAGTGAAAGAGAAACGTGATAGAGCAAGTATGAGTGCAGAAGATAGGCTGACTAAAACCTTCGAGGGTAACACCAAACTCTTTTGGAGGGAGGTGAAGAAGTCTCGGGGTGGTTGGTCAGCCTTCAGAATGAATAAAATAAGGTCTAAAGGTGAAGACATTCTTACACAAACACAAGACGTGTTAAGCCGATGGAGTAAATATTTTGGCGATATGTATGCGGATGCTACGGTTGGCGCCGGTGTTGCATGTGGTTTAGTAGATCAACATTCGACAACGGCGTCCTCCGATGGCATCAGTATGGATGAAGTTGAATGGGCGATAAGAAGTTTGAAAAATGGTAAGGCAGCGGGCATTGATATGGTGTCTGCCGAGATGATCAAGCTTGGTGGCTCCTGTGTCTGGGAGGCGTTCCTGTTGCTCCTCAATTTATGTTGGAGCTCGGGAATGGTTCCCGGGGACTGGAATAGCGCAGTCATCGTGCCTTTGTTTAAAAACAAGGGTTCACGTTATGACTGCGCAAATTACAGAGCCGTAAGCTTGACCAGTTTGGCAGCAAAAGTGTATGGTAAAATTATTGAAAGGAGAATAAGGATGGTGTCCGATGGTTTACTGTGTGAGACACAAGGAGGTTTCAGGAGTGGAAGGGGATGCATAGATCAAGTGTTCTCTCTGCGCAACATTGCGGAGAAGCATCTGGCTCTAGGTCAGAGGGTTTTCTGCAGTTTTGTGGATCTGGAGAGAGCATTTGACACGGTTGTACGAAAGGAACTTTGGGACATTTTACCGGAATATGGTATTAACGGTAAACTGCTACAGGCTGTGCAGTCCAGTTAGCTGTAGAGCCTATGTGCGGCTGGATGATGGAATGTCACCTTGGTTTGACGTCAATATCGGCGTTAAGCAGGGGTGCGTTCTGTCAGCCAGGCTGTTTATCATATATCTGGATAAATGTCTCCAAAGGTTGAACGATATGAATGTGGGAGTCCAGATGGGCGACTCAGTGGTCACTGCTCTGCTTTATGCAGATGATGCAGTCCTGCTAGCACAGTCAGCGACTGACCTGCAGACCCTAGTCGACACAATGACAGAAGATTGTAAGAAAAATGGGTCTACGCGTGAATGTGAGCAAAACCAAAATAATGGTCTTTGAAAGAGATGAAGCCAGTACAGATGTAAGAGTAACAATAGGTAATGATGTACAAGTGGATGAATTTGTATATCTTGGATGTGGATTTAGCCGAGATGGAAGGTACACCACTGATATAGAGCGAAGAGTGAATGTGGGAAATAGAGTGAACGGAGCGTTGGGGCAACTTCTCGGCAGCCACCACCTCAGCCAGAAGGCACGTGTAGCAATACATAACGCAGTGCTTGTCCCTACATTACTGTATGGAAGCGAGAGTTGGGTATGCAGAAAAGAGTATGAAAGTAAAATTAATGCGGTCGAAATGCGATCTCTGCGAAAAATCTGTGGAGTTAGGCTGACCGACCGTATTCGTAACGACGACGTAAGAGAGCGAGTAGGTATGAAAGAGAGTATTGGTGTAAAGATGCGAAAGGGAATGCTCCGATGGTTCGGACATGTGGAAAGAATGCCGAACGAACGTCTGGTTAAGAAGATATACAATGCGAAAGTGGAAGAATGTAGGTACCGAGGGAGACCGAGACTAACCTACCTAGACCAGATCGGTCATATACTGAAGGAAGGTGGAGTCAAGAGTCTCCGAAACCGGCGAGCGTGTATGAAAAGAATTATGAATGTTGAGGAAGCGAGTGAAGTATGCAGAGATAGAGTTCTCTGGCACTCTGTTCTCTCTGCAAGGGATATGGCGTGATGATATGTATATATGTATTAATTATGATCGAAACGTCAAAAGTCGTGTTAGAAATATATGGCGTGAGTCAGGTTATATTTATATTTTATGGATAGAATCAATTTTTGTTGTGTGGTAGCGGCTCCAAATACTACCAATCCTTACTTTTCTTGTGGATGTCGTAAAAGACGACTAAGAGCCTTATAACGACTTGGGCCAACTCCATCTGATGCCGTTTGGTCAACAATTACATTCACAAGTAGTGTTGACGTCTGGCAGGCGGCCGGTCATAAAACTATTGCCAATAACTTTTACAATATGTACTACGAAAGAAGAGTACATATTGTATCGACCTCAAGTAATTGGGATAAGAGTAGGAGTGATGATGATGAGGATAGAATCTATTTGAAAACCACTTTGAAATTACACAGATTCAGCTTTGAATTGTAGTTTCTAAAAATCAAATTTACATAAAATATTGAAACGTTTGGGTTAAATTATGGCCATAATACAAGAACACATATACGATAATATTGATAGCATTTTAAGCAATAGAACGCAGAGAAAGTGCCAAAATGAATATTATATAGTGCTACTCAAACATCATTATGATCAAGGACTCTTCAATGCTATAATCGATTCACAGACATGTTGGCAAATGCAATTTTATAAATTTCGTAGAAAAATGCTGCCTATTTTTAAGTCATCCCTAAGGTGACACAATAACTCCCAAAGGAAAGTAACGAGTGACGATACATTGTATTCTGAATCCCCGCATGAGGATATACATTGATATATTTACATACATACATACATATCATCACGCTATATCCCTAGCAGGATAGGCAGAGAGAACAGAGTGCCAGAGAACTCTATCCTTGCATACTTCACTCGGTTCCTCAACATTCATAATTCTCTTCATACACACTCGTCGGTTTCGGAGACTCTTGACTCCACCTTCCTTCAGTACATGACCGATCTGGTCTAGGTAGGTGAGTCTCGGTCTCCCCCGGTACCTACATCCTTCCACTTTCGCATTGTATATCTTCTTAACCAGACGTTCGTTCGGCATTCTTTCCACATGTCCGAACCATCGGAGCATTCCCTTTCGTATATCCTATAAATAAAATACATATCATATAATGTTTTTAGATGTTTATTATAGCAAAAGGACAAAAATTTAAAAAAAAAGTGTGTGTGTGTACTTATCTACACGCGTTAGAAATTATACTTCTTGGGCGTAACAAGATAAAAATCTTTTCAAAAGTATTATCTTTCGTCTTATTCTACGTTTGTAGAAAAAACCGACACTAACAAATAGAAAAAAGGTATTTAATACATTGCAAGTTTTATTATAACGCATTATCTAGTTAAAAAAATAAAATGTTGACTATAGCTAACTTCAGGGTGTCGGTTTTACCGACTTAAGAAGGAAAGGGAGGCGCTGAAGGTCGCGGCACGCCGCGAGACCAGCGTTCCCAGCGACGAGGGCGGCACAGATGCCGCAGAGCCGTCGCAATCGGATGGTGGTAGCGCCGCAGGCAGGTGTGTGTCCCAGGACGAGGGCGACGATGTCGCAGAGCCGTCCAAGGAGGGGACGAGGAGTGGCAGCTCATCGGAGCTGTCGAGCGACGAGGGCGGATCCACCGCAGAGCCGTCGCAGAGGGAGGGCGGCAGTAAAGCCGCAGGACCGTCGTTGGAGAGCCGCAGAAGCTCCGATGCCGATACGGCCCTGGAGAAGCTGTCGGACGAGGGCGGGCAAGCCGCAGAGCCGTCCGACGAGGAGGTTGACCGAAGCCGGGATGAGGGCGGCAATGCCACAGAGCCGTCCAGTATGGAGGAGGGCAGCTCGGCTGCCGAGGCCGCCGAGGAGTCTGAGCCGCACCCTGCGGCGAAGGCTCTGACGGTGGCCCTGAATGTCAGGGAGAGGGAGGAGACCCTTCCCCCGAGTGCCCGGAAGCGCCCCCTGTACAAGGGCGGCAGCTCCGACTCGGAGGGGAGTGTCGTCATGCCTCCTCCCAAGGTCCCGACCGCGCGCCGTGGGCGCAGGGGTCGTGGGTCAGCGGTGGCGGCGAGATCGGTCCCGGGTCCGGGCGATCAAGGCGGTGAGGTGGCGGCCCTGCAGGCCGCAAACGCCCGCCTCAGTAGGGAGGTCTCCGGCCTGCGAGAGCGAAACCGGCGACTCGAGTCGGAGCTGTCGGCGGTGCGGAAGGAGAACCGCGGGTTGGCCAAGGACGTGGCCGACCTGCGGTCTCAATTCGCACTTTTAGTGCCAGCCATGCCGCCGACACTGGCCTCGCCGCAAAAGCGGGCTGCGCTGGAGAGGGCGGGCCCGTCCTCTGCGCCCGTGGCGCCGCCTGCGCCTGTGACGCCGCCTCCGCCCGTGGTGCCTGCTGCGCCGCTTGTGCCCGCGGCGCTGGCCGTGAGCACCGTCAGGAAGCGTGGCAGGCCCAAGAAAGGGGAGGAGCCGCTCCCTGCGGTGCACGGTGTGCCGGAGGAGGCGATGCGCGTCATCTTCGCCAGGCTGGAGTTGATGATGGATGCGCGCATCCAGGCCGTGGCGGATCGTCTTCCACCCGAGCCACCCCTCCGGCTGCCGCCCGCCACAGACAGGACGAAGCGGCCGCAAGCGTCAGCTCCCACCCAGCTGCCCTGTCAGGGTGGCCGCGTGGTGAGCTATGCTGCGGCCGTAGGTGGGCCTAAGGGGGCCAAGAAGAAGGCCGGCACGGTGCCGGCTCCCGCCAAGGCCGGGCAGCGGCGGGCGCCAGCGGCTGCACCGCAGGCTCCGGCCAGCGCACCCGCGACTGCGCCTGCTGTGCCCAGCGCTGCTGCCAGGCTCGAACAGGGCTGGCAGGTGGCTGGGCGGAGCAGGAAGGAACGCGGTCAGAAACGGAGAGCGGCAGCCAAGAGTGCCGCTGTGGCTGCTGCTCCACAGGCGGGAGCCGACAAAGGGGGAAAGAGGTCGCGCAGGGGCCTCAAGTCGCCGAAGACAGCTGCGGTCATTATCACCGTGCTGCCTGAGGCGGCCGAGAGGGGCCTCAACTATGAGGCTGTCCTAAGACGCGCCCGGCGGGAGCTGGACGTCTCCGACATCGGGGGCGTCGAGGCGAGGACCCGCAAGGCCCGGACAGGGGCTCGAATTCTCGAGTTCCCTGGGGCCGAGGGCGCCAAGGCGGCTGATAGTGTGGCCTCGAAGCTGAGGGGGCTGTTCGGGCCGGAGGATGGAGTCCGAATCGCCAGGCCCGTCAAGTGCGCAGAGATGCGCCTCACGGGTCTGGACGATTCCGTGACGGTGGAGGACGTCCGGGAGGCCATTATGGTGCGTACCGGATGTGCCTCGGACACCGTCCGGATTGGCACCATCCGTCCTGGTCCGGGCGGCGTCGGTGCTGTCTGGGTGCAGTGCCCGGTGGAGTCGGTCAAGAAATTGGCCGACTCAGGCAGGCTCCTCGTGGGCTGGAGTTCGGCGCGGGTAACTGTGCTGGAGCCCCGGCCCGCGAGGTGTTACAAATGCATGGCGGTCGGGCATACCCGACCGACGTGTCGCAACTGCTTTGACTGCAGCGGGCTATGCTTCCGCTGCGGTCAGGCTGGGCACCAGGCAGCATCGTGCTCTGCGGTGCCCCACTGCCCCGCGTGTGCGGCGGGCAATAGGCCTGCCAAGCACCGCATGGGCTCTGGGGACTGCAGACCCCCGGCATCGGCCCCAAAGGGGCGGGGCGGCTCATCGACCGGGCCCGCTCCCGCTCCGATCGCGACCCGATCGCCCGTTAGCGCGGAGGAGGAGACGATGGATACGGCCCGTTAATGGACCACGAAGCCATCCGTCTCCTCCAAGCCAATCTCAACCACTCCGCCGGTGCGCAGGACGTTTTCCTGCAAGCCATGGCGGAGTGGTTGATAGCAGTAGCCGTAGCCGCAGAGCCGTACGTGGTGCCCGACCGACCTAACTGGCTGGGTAGCACCGACGGCACTGTGGCAATCGTCGCCTCCACGTCGTGGCCTTCGTCGTCCCTGACCCTTAGGGATAGGGGCGTCGGATACGTCGCGGCGGACTGGGGAGAGATTACGCTTTTCGGAGTCTATCTCTCCCCTAACAGGAGCGTGACTGATTTTGGGGTCTCCCTCACCATCTTAGGGGCCTCGTTACGGCGACTGGCACCGCGCCAAGTCTTCGTTCTGGGGGACTTCAACGCCAAGTCCATGGCGTGGGGGTCCCCCAGGACGGACGACCGAGGACAGGCGGTCGAGGAGTGGGCGGCGGCACTGGGCCTCTGTTTGTTGAACAGGGGCTCGGTGCATACGTGCGTGCGGCAGCGGGGCGGGTCGATAGTGGACTTGTCGTTCGCTAGCCCCATTGTCGCCGCACGCGTGAGGAGCTGGTGCGTCGCGGAGGAGGTTGAGACCCTATCGGACCACCGGTACATCCGGATGGAGGTCTCCCGGACCCTCCCGACGCCCGGCAGGGGTCATCAGGCGGACGGACGTCCCGCGTTCCCGCGATGGGCTGTGGGTCGTTTGGACCGGGACCTGCTGGCGGAGGCAGCCATCGTCCACTCATGGCTGTCCTCTGCCCACCAGTTGGACGGGGTGGACGCCGAGGCTGGCCGCATCCGCAATGCGTTGACGCAGATCTGCGATGCGGCCATGCCCCGTGTACGGTGTCTGCCCCCGAAAAGGGCTGTCCACTGGTGGTCCCGGGAGCTGGCGGATCTTCGGGCCGCATGTATATGCGCCCGGAGGGCTTACACCCGCAGCCGGCGGCACCATCGTGATGAGGAGCGGGAGGGCCGGCTTTATGAGGGCTACCGCAATGCGCGGTCGGCCTTCAGGCTGGCCGTCCGTACCGCCAAGGACGTCAGTCGGCAGGAGATGCTGGACGGTCTCGATCGAGACCCCTGGGGTCGCCCCTATCGCGCGGCGCTGAGTAAGCTCCGCGCGCGGGGCCCCCCCCTCACCGAGACCCTCCAGCCCGGCCTCCTCACCAGGGTCGTCGAGGACCTGTTCCCGCGACGGGCGGAGCACACGCCCCCGGTCATGGCTTCGCCAGACACTGACCGGGAGGCCGACGATGACAGTGTTCCGCCCATCACGGCAACCGAGATGGGGGTGGCGGTGGCGCGCATGCGCGGCAAATCCACTGCCCCCGGGCCCGACGGTGTTCCCAACCGCGTGCTGGCCCTGGTCCTCGACCACCTGTGTCCCCGCCTCAGGGGGCTGTTCGACGCGTGTTTAGCGTCCGGGCGGTTCCCTGGGTGCTGGAAGGAGGGGAGGCTGGTGCTCCTGCCGAAGCCGGGACGGTCCCCAGAGTTGGCCTCGGCCTACAGGCCTATCGTGCTGCTCGACGATGCGGGCAAGCTATTGGAGAGGGTCCTGGCTGCCCGCATCGAGCGGCACCTCGTTGGCACGGGGCCCGATCTGTCGGACGCCCAGTTTGGGTTCAGGAGGGGTCGTTCGACGATCGCGGCTCTGCTGCGCCTGAGGGCCGTGGCGACTGAGGCCGTCGCCGGCGGAGGAGTGCTGTTGGTGGTGTCCCTGGACATCGCCAACGCATTCAATAGTCTGCCATTTAGCTGCATCAGGGAGGCGCTCCGATACCACGGAGTGCCAGTTTACCTGAGGCGGCTAGTGGCAGACTATTTGGAGGGGCGCAGCGTCCTCTACACCAACCGAGTAGGGGACGTTGTGCGAACGCCCATGACGTGCGGTGTCCCACAGGGGTCGGTCCTTGGACCCACCCTGTGGAACATCGGCTACGACTGGGCGTTGAGAGGGAGCCTCCTACCCGGGCTGGGCGTGATCTGTTACGCCGACGACACGCTCGTCACAGCCCGCGGTAGGACGCTGGAAGAGGCGGCAGGCCTGGCGACTCTCGGCACCGAAGAGATCGTCAGGCGGATCGAGGCGCTGGGGTTGAGGGTGGCCCTGGACAAGACGGAGGCCCTCTTGTTCCATGGGCCCCGCATGGGCCCTCCCATCGGCGTTTCGATCACCGTCAATTCGGTTGACATCAGCATCCGGGCCCATATGAGGTATTTGGGCCTGGTGCTCGACGGGCATTGGTGGTTTCGGGAGCATTTCCGCAGGCTCGCTCCGCGGCTCGTCGGCGCGGCGTCCGCCCTTTCATGGCTAATGCCGAATGTGGGCGGACCGAGCGCTACGTGCCGACAGCTGTACACGGGGGTCGTCCGGTCGATGGCCCTGTACGGCGCACCGGTGTGGGCGGGGTCCCTGACCGTCCGACTCAGGGCTCTTCTGTGGCGACCACAGAGGGCCATGGCGGTCAGGGCTGTACGCGGGTACCGCACGGTGGCGACGGAGGCAGCGTGCCTGTTGGCCGGGAGTCCCCCGTGGGACCTGGAGGCGGAAATGCTCGCCGATTTGTATCGGCGGGTGTCGGGGGTGCGCGCGGAGGGCGGTGTGGCCTCTTTGAGGGAACTCACCGCCTGGCGCGTTGACGCCCGCCTAGATGTCATTGCCCGTTGGGCAGTCCGGCTGGAGAGGCCTCGGTTCGGTGTGCGGACCGTAGAGGCCTTCCGGCCGGTGCTGATGCAGTGGTTGGAACGGCGGCACGGGGTGCTCTCCTTCCGACTGGTGCAGGTTTTGACGGGGCATGGATGCTTCGCCAAATACCTGCACAAGGTCGTCAGGAGGGAGAGTACACCGTCCTGCCACCACTGCGATTGCGACGAAGACACGGCGCAACATACGCTCCAGGTTTGTGCCGCTTGGGCAGAGCAGCGTCCTGAACTCGTCGCAATCATCGGTGCCGACCTGACGCTGCCGACCATCGCCAGGGCGATGCTCGACAGCGTCAGGAACTGGGACGCGGTCGCAACCTTCTGCGAGGCAGTAGTCTCGCGGAAGGAGGCGGCGGAGCGCGTGCGCGAGGAGCGTCTCCTCGACGGCGCGAGCCGCCGCCGGCGACTGGGGCGGCGCAGGCGCGATTACCTGCGCCTGATGCCGCCCTAGCCAAGGCCGCGGGTGACTGGATCGGGGAATTAGTCCGTCACCCGCCGAGAGGCCGACCGCGTGAGGAAAGACCGACATCCTACCCGAGGGGGGGATGTCGGTCGAGGAGAGGGTACTCCTCAGGGGTATTCCGTCGGGCCGACCACTGACGTCAAGTCACTCTGCTCCGGTGGTCGGCCCAACGACGAAGGCGACGTCACGGGTGGGTTACGGGTGTGCGCGCTTACGCCCCTCTGTCACCCCGGGCGGAGTGGTGCGAGGAGTGCGCCGACCGTAGCCCATCCCCCAAAAAAAAAAAAAAAAAACAGGGTGTCGGTTTTTCGTGACGGTGTGCGTGCGCATCGTAAACATTTACTCTCGTCATTTTTCCCTAACGCGACAAAACAAGTATAACTTCAAAAACACAGCTCCAGAAGTAATTATTAAAATAATTTGAGAATATTCTAAAGTCTACTTTTCTTTCCAGTTTGAACGTGATATAATGATTTGGAACAACAAACGCTTTGTTTCGGCCCCAACGTACGTGCGTGCCGACAAAACTATTCGGATGTTCAGAAACTGGTTCTTACAATTCTACAGTGAACATAGTGTCACATTCAAAGATGCTATACAAAATAAATTGGAATGGTAGCTACTAAATTGGTCAAGTCACCCTTTATAAACCAGTGCCAATATTTAATCAAGCGCCATCTATGGAGGAAGGGATGAAACGGTTTTTTGTTTTGTTTTTTACATAAATAAATTGTGTTATATGATACTAGATGTCACTATTTAAAAGACTTGCTTTATTTAGAAATAATAAAATTGTATAGGTTTTTCAATAAGAATATAATTGTCGGCACCCACTTGCCCGTAGAAGTCATAAAACATGGCTGAGGGCCAACAAGAGAGTAGGCGTAACTTATATAACCTCAATGCGATCGCCAACTACCTGCTAAGCATGACGATGACGGCCCTCTTTCCATCCAACAATGGACGGCAGTAGGCTGAAATAATTATGTAGAAAAATTATATGAATAATTTTCCTTATGTCCGTGTGGCAATGGGATAAAAATACAATTGCCGCCACCCCCTTACTAGCCCGTAAGAGTCATAAAGATCGGCTAAGAGTCCACCAGCAGAGTATAAATCTCTCCCGGTAAATCTGTAACGCTTCAATATAATCGTCAACCCATTTGCCCAGGGTGGCAATTACACCAGCATATATGAGTAACAAAGATATCCAAACGATTCCCAATCACGGCAACTCTGCTATCCTACGGTCTTATTTTGATAAAGGGCCTAGTGGAGCAGTGAGATAAGAAGAATGTCCAACAGCAATCTGGCTACCACTAAAAAAGATCTTTTGCCCTGGTGACGCAACATTCGGACACTCAATAATGATGAGAAGGTCATCGATTTGGATGAGGAATTGACCAAAATATGATGGGACATTGTAGGGTTATTAGAAGTGTGAAGAGTGGGTAAGAGCACGATAATTCGCCAATCCGGCAACTTGCTCTTCTACTGGTTGGGAGATGGGCGTTCCAAGGTGGTATAGACTTTAAGGTTTCTAAATCCCTCATAGACAAAGTGGGCAGAATTGATAGTGGACAAGGATAGCGCATCTAATACGTAGAATTACCAAGCTATATTCGTTGAAAGTCATACAGATTTGCACATCAACTTGAATACTGCGAAGAGGAGGTGAAAACCATCCAAAACCCACTTCAAGGTGATTTACGGAAACTTTAACACTAAGTTGAGCAAATGGAGCGACGACTGATAGAAGACGGGAGGGGGCAATTGGATGTGGATAGAAAAACCAGATGAGCAGAAACAAGCTGATTTTCTGTAGATTGAAAGCCTTTTTATGATGATTATCTTCTTCAGGAAGCAGCCACAAAGGAAATAGAACTGGATTAGCCTCGATGGTTCAATAAAAAAAACGAGATTGACTTCATCTTGCATGACAAACGACATATATTCAATATTGTTTCAGTAATCAGCAGGATTAAAACTGAGAATGAACACCACATAACTTGAAGCATATTGAATATCCACACAAAAATTATGCAGTCACTCTTCACCCTCCGTTCAACCTTTATTTTTGTTAACGCTGTCGAAATGCTTTTACGCGCTATCCCCCGCCAGTGACAGACGGGGTGTGTGTGGGACTCGTTGACCATTGAGATGTTGGCGGTCGGAATACCGACTAAAACCAACAGGGGACTGACCTGCAGACCCTAGTCGACACAATGACAGAAGATTGTAAGAAAAGGGGTCTACGCGTGAATGTGAACAAAACCAAAATAATGGTCTTTGAAAAAGATGAAGCCAGAACAGATGTAAGAGTAACAATAGGTAATGATGTACTAGAGCAAGTGGATGAATTTGTATATCTTGGATGTGGATTTAGCCGAGCTGGAAGGTACACCACTGATATAGAGCGAAGAGTGAATGCGGGAAATAGAGTGAACGGAGCGTTGGGGCTGCTTCTCGGTAGCCACCACCTCAGCCAGAAGGCACGTGTAGCAATACATAACGCAGTGTTTGTCCCAACATTACTGTATGGAAGCGAGAGATGGGTATGCAGAAAAGAGTATGAAAGTAAAATTAATGCGGTCGAAATGCGATCTCTGCGGAAAATCTGTGGAGTAAGGCTGACCGACCGCATTCGTAACGACGACGTAAGAGAGCGAGTAGATATGAAAGAGAGTATTGGTGTAAAGATGCGAAAGGAAATACTCCGATGGTTCGGACATGTGGAAAGAATGCCGAACGAACGTCTGGTTAAGAAGATATACAATGCGAAAGTGGAAGGATGTAGGTACCGGGAGAGAGCGAGACTAACTTACCTAGACCAGATCGGTCATGTACTGAAGGAAGGTGGAGTCAAGAGTCTCCGAAACCGGCGAGCGTGTATGAAGAGAATTATGAATGTTGAGGAAGCGAGTGAAGTATGCAAGAATAGAGTTCTCTGGCACTCTGTTCTCTCTGCCTACCCTGCAAGGGATATGGCGTGATGATATGTATGTATGTACTATAGAAGAAAAGTACTATAGACCACATCCACATGCTTCAGTCGAATATCCAGAATATCGAGAAATATAATCGGCATCTATGAATTTGTGGACTCTGAGAGAAGCCTCTAATTTAGTCGAAATTTGGGCTGTGTTGCAGTTCCTTCAGCGGTGCCAAATAAACTATCGTTATTTCTAAGTGCTGAAGTGTTTGTATAGGAACGTTAAAATATCTGCCCGCATTTGGAATAAGAGTACAAAACCTATCTAACTGTGGCAAGGTATGAAATAATGGGACGTCATCTTTCCGGAACTGTTTACCACTGCCTTAGTTTATTGGGTCTTCAAATTTTTAGACCGGCCCGGACTCGGCTTCAACTTTAACAACGAATACATCAGACACCTTCCATTTGCATACAATAATTGTCATTATGCCAGAATTCATGGAGGTGGCTCAATGATCTCAGTAGGATATTCCAACTAGTGGTTTCAGGATCCAACATAGAAAAGACGAAATTCATATCATATTCTTCACTCCAGCACCGATTCTAATTGACAATGCAATTTTGGAAGACATCAATCATTATGTTTACCTAAAACAAAGAATCAAGCTACGTAGATCCGATTTTGACTAAAAGGTCACTCGACGAATTCAACTCGGCTGGTCAACATTCAAAAATGTTAAGAGGATCTTCTCATCTAATATACTTCAATGTCTAAAAGCAGAGGCCTATGACCAAGTGTATATAACCAGTAATGACTTATGGCACGGGAACGTGGTCCCTAAACGCAGATCTCATTCGAACCTACGCTCAAAATCACTCAGCGAGTTATGTTCAAGATTTCCCTATGAGATAGGAACGAAAATATGGTAAACCATGAAGAAACTGGTGTAACGAATATAATACGAAATATTAGCACGCTCAAGTGACAATGACCAAGTCACATTGCTCGGGCCACCGAAGACAAAGATCGGGTACCAGTGGCTTCCGTTTGCACGGTGAAGAGAGGTGTTCCTGCAAGGTGGGTCCCTATAGTCCACCGCAAGAAAAAAAAAGAAAAGGTCACATTGTTCCACTAACTGATAATCGCTTGGGGAGAAAAGTGAACCGACAACCCAATGAAAATGGCTAGGAGTACATTAGATAGGGGTGGCAAAGGAGCGCACTTTCCAATGCAATATAAGGGAGTCTTACGTCCAGCAGTAAACGGCAAAGGGTTGAATGGTGATAGTAATATAGGTAATTGATATTTTAATCGTATTTAATATTGAAACATGTTATTACATGTTTATTTTTGCAGTTATTATGTGATATGTTTTGGTCAGTGTATTCTGCAGTTATCTTGTGACGCTATCTTTTAAGGTTGTTGATTGGTCAAAAGTGTGTTTACAAAAGTATAAATTGATGAAGTTTGCCTTCGGACGCGAATACACTGACAACTTAATATAAGTAATTATAATATACTGTGTGCGTTATTAACATTATTTATCACATAGTATTTCATATATTTTAATTTTATTAATTAAATATACTTGCTTAGTTAGTTTTTAAGCTATTAAACGTCGACACTTATACTGTAAGTGCTGCCCTCTATATTTTCAGGCAAATTCTAATTTACATATTTATTTGATTGCAGTATTGTTAGAATAATATCTTCTTCGTTTGGTGACGGAGTAAGGGGGCGTTCAAGTATTACGTAACGCAATTTTTGAAGATTTTTGATACTCCCTCCCCCCCATGTAACGCGCCGTAACGTTTCTCTGTACCCCCTTCCTAAACGTTACGTAACACCCTAGTGACCGTTTTTAAACGTATTTGCGGCAATAATAAATAAATAAAGAGATTCCAAACTCGCAATACATGTGTATATTGATTATTCATCATCTAAAAAATAAAATTTGCTTGGCAATTTGGGAAATTTTAATTGCCTAGTTTTTTATTTAATAAAATAACAATGTTACGTGACGTGTTGTTTGAACCCCCCTCCCGGCTATGTAACGCATTGTAACATTTTACAATACCCCCCTTCCCCCCAAATTGCGTTACTTAATACTTGAACGCCCCCTAAGAATACAATTCACCACCCCCTTTCTCGCGTGGGTGATCGTAAGAGATGACTGTGGGATTTAATATGCGTATGACATCTATGCAAGATAAGGAAAACTCGTAATAAAACCATATCAACCCGTATGACCAGCGTAGAATAGTAGGTCAATTTCCCTCCTCTTGTGGACGAGGTTCGCGCCCAACAGTGGGACATATATAAGCTGAGATGCAAAAAATAAGATATTACTTATTTATTGAGTTATAACAGTATTGCTATTAATATCAAAAAGGAATTGAAAAAGATTTTCAAGTAGAAGTAGAATTCAAGTTTCAGCTAAATCAAACGGAAAGTAATCAATATTTTTTAAAAGACTCGCATTTCTGTTGGAAATGCCTGATTATTGATATTTTTTCCGCTTAGGGAGGCCTTCGTTCCAACGTTGGACTAAGATGAAATATTATTAGAATACAGTAAACAGGCAGTTCATATTTATTTACTAGAAAATCTGGGTTAACAGTGTAATAAAATTACTATGTAAGTTTTTGTGAATATTATAAAGTTTAGCAAGATTTGCCAATAGATGGCGACTTTTCAATGTTTCCTACTTAATCTTACGGATACAGTTAAAGCTGGATGACTTATTAATGCATAAGTTTAAAACTGCATTTTTTTAATGAAAATATTTTAATATGTTTACTTATCTGATAATATATATATACATATATTAAGATTAATCAATTTCGAAGTAACTTAACCATGTCGATGATTAATGATAGAAATTTATTTTCATTTTACATAAATATTACCTAATTAAGTTGGTAATATTAATTTTAAAATATCCGGTGATAAATATTGCAACATCCGATCTTTGAAACGAAGCAATCGTTTAATTTCGGCTTCGCGGAGCGTTTATCTCTATTCTATTTTTCTTAATGGCAAGTGTTGCGTCGACAATTCTGCCAATTTCAGCTATGTGGAGAAACGTGTGTGATTTTTATAAATATCTCTTTTGAACATAAAACATGTGACATTTGTCAGCCATTGTAGAATTACGTGTGATTTTAGCTTCCGCACATGGTCTATAATCCGGTATAAGATATATATACCCTGATCTGTATTTAATATTTATTAGTGATAAGAAATAAATGATAAATAATATTCACAATAGAGAAGGAAAACTCGAAATAAAACCTTATACCAACACGTATGACCAGCGTGGTCTAGTACGTCAATTGCCCTCCCATTACGTAGGAGGCCCGAGCCCAACAGTGGGACATATATGGGTTGTGATGAGATGATAAATATTCACAAAGAAACATTGCAAATAGGAGGCCCAGTTAAATTGCACCCGGTTAATATTAAATAATAATTTTTTTAATTATATTAATTTAATATACTTCAAATTACTGAAATTTTTAGCATTTAATATGCTTAATTATTTATAAATACCCGATTACGAAACGAAAAATGATAACACAAGCGGGGTTCGAACCCGCACCTATTGGGAATCCGGCCCAATCGTGCTGCCTGTTTCGTATTCGGATATTTATAAATAATTAAACATATTAAATGCTAAAAATTTCAGTAATTTGAATAACAAGGTTGTGTCATCGTTTAATACAATTCTAACTGTAAAGTTTGAAGTATTAAGTCTATACAATGTGTAAACATTGTCCGATAGATGGCATACGTCACCTTGAAGACGTAAGATATAATATGAAGCGAAATTTGCATGTCCTAAAATAGTTCACGATGGTGTAAGTGGCAGCACGGTTGGGCCGGATTCCCAATAGGTGCGGGTTCGAACCCCGCTTGTGACATAATTTTTCGTTTCATATTCGGGTATTAATATACCTACTTCCTTTATGGATTATTTAAAAAAAAATGTACACTAGTTAAAAGGATATACCCAACAAAATTGAAAACGTAAAGGTAGGCAACCTTTCATCACTGCACAACTATGGCGTTGCCAGGTAGAAACATATGAGTAAATGGTATTCAAGAGTTTCTGTAGTGGTAGGACCACGCTGTTGACAGTTTTCTGTCAACAGCCGCGGGCCGGTCCGTCCGGGGTAGTACCACGCTCTCGCAGAAGATCGACGTCTGAGTAATGGCAATGTACTATTGCGCTTCGTTCGGTGAGCGAGAGAGCCGGAAGCCCAACTAGCTGGGTTTGTATTGGTAGATAGCGGCCTAGCTATACCCTTGGTATTGCAAAGCTCCATGGGCGGCAGTGACGCAGATCGATTAATGACCCCCGGAACCCCTTGTATTCTAAATTTCAAGAGAATCGTTGGAGCCGTTTCCGAGATTCAGATTACATATATATATATATATATTTATATTCAAGAATTGCTCGTTTAAAGATATAGTGAGATTTTTACAATTTCGGTAACGGTACCAGTGATTTTCGTAAAATTTAGTGTGAATGAGGTTTTGGTGGTGATAAATCGATTTGACTAGGTTTCATCTAAAGAAAATATCGTTTTGTCAGTTTTTTCTGCAAATTAAATCTCGTGTTTTTGATAATTAGAATATGAAGATAGATTTGGTTACTATCAATTAGAACAGAAATAAATCATTTGAGAAATTGAGCAGTCTAATCCAGACGGCCCCGATTTGATCCTTAGTTATTCCGTTTTATTTTTATCCCTTTTGAAGGGAAACTTCTAATGCAACTTTCAACAATTTTGCGTTAAACGTTAAACGCAATGGCACTCGAACGCATGCGCGTAGTATGCCTGTTACAGGCCAGCGCGAGCGTAGCAACGAGTAGCGTCCAATATTCCAACGCAAGAGGAAGAGAGAAAGAAAGATACACAAAGGTAGAAAGTAGGAGAGAGAAAGAGAGTGGTATTCTTGCTATACAGCGAAGTAAACAGTGTGAGCGTCGTGAAATTAGCTGAAATACGTACTTGTTGTTCTATTTTAATTTATAATATTCATTATTTTCATAGGTTTAAGTTTTCACTTCTGTCGGCAGTCCTCATGACTGCTTTGTGTTATTTTTTTAACACAATAAAATATATTTTCCAAAAAAATATAAAAAGAAAATACCTAACTAAGCTTATTTATTCATATTTTATAGCTACGATAGCTAACTCTCCAACTCCAATAATTTTGAAATAAAACAGTTCATAAAATACACACAACGAATTTTAAGTATTTTTCACATTCCATCGTATTAGGACAGTGCCATGTAACGATAATTCCATAAAAATACGCAACTTTTCTCAGATGAGAAAATACGCAATTTATTCAAAACTTACGATCATATTATGTTCAAGAGTTTAAACGACCTCGCGTGGTGAAAAGATTTTTTTTTTTTCCGAATCTATTTTTTTTCTAGCCTATCATTACAAGTAGGACTAGTAGGGTTATCTGTCTTTGTTTCCGGGAGCGGTCCACTTCCACTCTATATATTATTTAATATCAAGAAATTACCAGGCTGTTAGTAATTCATACGATGTCACATAGGTAGATAAGTAGTGTGCAACAAGGAGAATGCTCTATGAAATCGAAATTAGTCGATTGTCTCTTTCCAAGGGCCGATGTACAATATTTACCACCTGGTACTATAGAATTAATATGTATTCTACCTTAAAAGTGTTTTTTTTTAGTTTTTATGTAATTTTATTGTGTTGTTATAAATCAGGTCGTAATTATAGTAATAATTTCCTTAGAATTACCTATACATTAGCAGAATCTTTCAAAATTATTGCTTATCAATTACTTTTATAAAAGAACAAGAATATAATTAAATTAGGTTGTTTGCTTTTACGGTTGTGCGCCATCTAGTATTCAATAGATGCAAATGTATCATTGAAAAAAGTGTTTTCTAGTATTTTATTTGTGTGTGTTTTTATAGTTGAAAAGTCTTTTCTAGTTTTATGTTATAAATTAGATCGTAATTATAAGAATAATTCATCATCATTCACCTTATTCTTTTCCAAATTACTTGTGGTCGATACAATATGTAGTCTTGTTTCATAGTACATATTATTAAAGTTATTGGCAACAGTTTTATGACCAGCCGCCTGTCGTCAACCCTTCTTGGGAATGTAATTGTTAACCAAACGGCATCAGATGGAGTTGACCCAGGTCGTTATAAGGCTCTTAGTCGTCTTTTACGATGTCCACGAGCAAAGTAAGGGTTGGTAATATTCGTAGCCGCTACCACACAGCATGAAACCTTTTTTACTTTATATATCTATATAAATGTAAAATTATATAATTACTATAATCAGGGTTGGAAAAAAACAATATATTTAAAAAAAAAAAATCATCATGTTTTATTTGCAAAATAAAAAAAAACATGTTTTTTATGAATGCTTCACTGCTCTTTTAATTGCCTTGTTTTAAACATGTTTTAATCACGTTTTAAATATGTTTTAAACACGTACATATGTAAAAAATTAAAAAATGTTAATAATCAAAAAGTAATTTATTTATTGTAATGATAAGTTATTATTTGTTTAAAACAACAGTTTCCAAGTTAAGATGCATTTAAGTTCAATCAACTTTCCTTCTCTTATCTTCAACTCAACCCTCAACTTCCATGATCTGAAGTTACTCAAGCGAACTGTGTTGATTAAGAACCCTCATAATTGTAACCAATTTAGCAGCTTTCTCTGTCCCGAGCTTGTTTCTTAATTTTGAATGCACCAGTCCGAATGTTGAGACTAACCTTTCAATTCCTGCGGAAGAAGCAGTTGCAGTAAATAACTGACACGTAATGTCGAGCATCCCTGGATCCACTTTATTAATCAGTGATTTCCACCACACAGACACATGCGTTTTCATTAAAAGGTCTTTTTTAAACATGTATTCCAAAAAGCATAACTCCCCTCACGATACGTCAAGACATCTTTCATAGCATGCGGACAGCTTGAATCTAAAAACTGCATGCCTATTGTGTCTTCCTCCACTGATTGACTTTCTCCGTTATAGTTGGGGTCTAATATATAAACAGCGAAATGTGCAGGTGTCATTGCGGCTTTAAATCTTGCTTTAAGTTTGTCTGCTTCTTCTGGCAACTAGTCCGATGAGATTAAATCTTTCCATATACGTGTACATTCACTTAGTATAAACAATACACTTATTTTCTTTGAACTCAACATCTTGGACGTTCCTTACGATTGTTGAATCTAATACAGTCCTGTGCTCGCTGTATACTTTTACAAGACAGTGCCAGTTGTTGACGTAGGATTCGAGACAATCTGCTAATATATACCAGCGTACATCTTGAGGTAGTACAAGTGCTTTAGTGATTTAGTTCGGCTTTCATTCTATCAAGCAAGCCCGGAAATCCCCGCGTTTTATGAACATTTACCGCATTTCCAATTGTCAGTCAGGGGAATCCCAGCTGTTTATATCGAAATTGCTTACTCTTTGGTAAAAAAAACATACCATAAAATGAGTTTCTTAATTTTTCTAACTAAAAGTATAACATGTCTTTTTTTATGTGTTTTAAACATGTTTAAAACAAATTGTTTTTAATTATGTTTTAAACGTGCTATGTATTTTAGTATTGTTTTAATCAGTGTTTTAAACGTATGTTTAAAACAAATGTTTTAAACATTCCCAACCTTGACTATAATCAATTTCTTATTTTTATATGTGTGTTTATGTTTTTTGTTTTTAGAGGTATCTCCTTAGGGGCCGTTCATAAATTACGTAAGGGATTTTGAAAAAAGATTTGGCTCCCTCCCTCTCTACTGTAAGATATCTGGATAGATTGCAACTACTGCCCCCTGCCCCTTAATAAGAATAAAAGACCCTATTGATCAAATATTTGTTTATTCTGAAAATATATTTTATTACAATCTTCTTACTACAAGTAGGTATCATTAACTCACTGCAACAATATTAATCTTATTAATCTATCACAGTTTTGACCAAAATTACTAATTTTCAATTTAATAACACACATAATATCAAGCTCACTACCCTCCCTCCCTGCCTATTGTAAGAAGTTATAATATTCAGTCAACAAAAACGCCTTACATAATTTATGAACGGCCCCCTTAGCTTATGTACTTTTAAAAAATATTTTAGGTTTAAAAACATTTTAGCTTAATGTTAAATAATTGTAGATATATTTGAGTAAACAACAAGACATGGTTCGTTGTTTTTGTTGTACTAAATAGTATGTGTATACATAGTTTGTGATACAGCAATAAATATTAAAATAACATTTTGTTTAATTTTCTAGTTATTTCCCACGTTATAAAGTTTTTAAGCTATTGCATAGCTTTTATCGTGGGCTTTGAGCGCGGCGACCGATTCAAGGAATTCCGTAACGAGAATAAAACCTAAGATTGTATGGTTGAAAAGCAGCAGATAATTTTGCACTAACAATACGCAGGCAGCGTGACCGAGTGGTTTAAGGCACTGTAGGCGTGGGTGCGTATCTCACCACTGTCAAACTGTTTTTGCAATTTATTTTCGCAAAAGTTTATTTATAATAATTTAATAATATTATAAATAAAACAGTTTAAAAACGTGTACTTTAAATGTTTTAATAAATAGGTGTAACTTGAATTAATATAAAAAAAAATACTGCATAAATAAAAAATAAATAAATAATTATAATTGCATAAGTTGTTAAAAAATGCCATGCAATAGCTTTACCGCGGCGGTCCCCGAGTGCCACACGTATTTTTAATATTTTAATGAATTTCGCAGTAAATTAACACGTTGAAGTGTCAATGGGCAGGCCACATCGCTCGGTGAACCGACGACCGTTGGGGAAGAAAGGTTCTCGAGTGGCCACCACGAATCGGACGACGCATCGTAGGACGACCCCTCATTCGGCCATTCGGGGACTGACGACATTACCAAGGTCGCAGGAAACCACTGGATGCAAGTGGCGCGGCACCGTGTTGAATGGCATTCTCGTAGGGAGGCCTATGTCCAACAGTGGACGCTTACGGGCTAATGGATGGATGGATAGATTGTAGTAAATTACTACAAAACTAATTAAAATATTAAAAAATTAGTCCCTTCCATCATCATTTCAGCTGATAAATGTCCCAGTATTGGGATCGAGATTGCTCCATAATGGGAATGAAATTGACCTACTACACTACGATGGTCAGACCAGTTGGATTTTAAGTTATCTCTTGCATAGATGTTATATGCATTTTATATCCCTTAGTCTTCATCTTTTACGATCACATACGGGTAAGATAGGGGGTGGTGAATTGTATTTTTACTCCGTCACCACACGTAAAATAAATATTTAAATGGAAATAAATAAGAAAACTATTTGTTTCAATTAGTTTATTTTAAAAAAATGTACAAACGCTGTGTTGACTAGAAATATACAAAGTGTATCACGTAAATTAATATTAAATTATATTATAAAGGCAACAATTTTTAATACATTAAGCTTCACAGAAAGAAAAACAATGTAGGTACCTAATATGTATAAATTTTACTGACAAATAATTTAGTAGTGACATCTATTGTGCAATAGAACAATTAAATTTCTGTTATCGCCCAATTACATGAGAGGTCACTTTAATAAAACACTTCATAATTGTACTTTATCGTGTTGACAAAGTGGCTTTACAAAAATGCCGTTATGTGTTAGAGTAATATTAATATACCTATATATTTTTAGTTATAAAATGAGCTCTGCCATGTCGTAACTTTGTTTAAAGGCCTGCATTTAAAGTCTAAAGAATTAAAAACTCGAATTCAAACTTATCTAGATTAGCGAAATAAAAAAATATAAAATCATCCTCACTATTCTCAATTTTATACATCTAGATAAAGGATATTTAATAAGGTCACAGAACAACACGTGAATGCACGAAGTATAGATACAGGTATAGAAGTGTATAGGGTTTTCCATAGTATTCATGTACACAATAATAAACCCCGATCTTAGTTCTCTTTTCTGCCACTGGCTGCGCTAGGGTTTAGGACGTACCGATGCTATTATTATTATTACATGTAAACACCCGTTGGCTCGCGAATGTTGAATTTAATTAACTTAAATATAAAATTCCAGAGCTGTCAATAGCAACAAAACGTTCCAGAGCCGTCAATAGCAATAAAACGTCCCGGGTAAGGATTTAAACGAGTACTTCTGGAGGATTGGCGCGCTCTACCGGCAAAAATTTTTTCCCCTAAATTAAGATCATTCGTTCAACATTACGTTTGGACTCCTTGTATCTATACTTCGTGCGTGTATGGTTCGAATAAATATAATGGCAGCATAAGGAGGTTGCCAGGTATAAATTACTATGGTCTTTGATGCCATACAATTTTATGGGGTACATTCATTGATATAGAGTTGAAATTTGTAAAAAATAGGCCACGTAGCCATAGATATTTGCTTTATTCTTCTATATTTGTGTATATAAAATACTCTTAGACGCAAATTAATGTTTTTTTTTTATGTAACAGGTGAATTCGACAATAGTTTAGATTGACGCCGGTAGATGGCTTTGTAATCAATTATAAAGAATTCTACTTTTATTCTTCATTTGTACAGAACAGAGTCTTTTGGGTCAGTTAATTATAACCTAACTCATTTAACTAAATTTAAAAAGTTTTAATCACAATCATTTCATTGAAGTGCCAGCTCTAAACTCGTGGTATTCAATGAAACCGTCTTTATTCTCGTCGGTCTGTTTCAGAGCACCTTCAACCATTTCTTCCAGGTCTTCTTCCTTATAAACGTGGCCAGCTCCATCACCTATGCAATTAACAAGGTACATTTTAGGTATTACTCATCGTTACCTCGAACCTTCGTTCCGAAACCGATGAGCGTGTATGAAGAGAATTATGAATGTTGAGGAAGCGAGTGAAGTATGCAAGGATAGAGTTCTCTGGCACTCTGTTCTCTCTGTCTACCCTGCAAGGAACATGGCGTGATGGTATGTATGTATGTATGTTATATGTACCTCGAAACCAGAATTCCTCGGTTTTTGTCCCTGCATATACCTAAGCAATTGGCAAAAGTTTAATATAAAAAAATATTGAGTATTTGTATTTTAAGTACCTACTGCATGATAGGGCTTATAATCTTGATATTTATTGCACATAATTCGAGACATCAACATTCCACTTTAATATCAAAACAAGGACACTACGTTCAGAGACTCTACTACGAAATTCGAACGAAGACCAATTCGATGATAGCTCATTTTGGTTCCCTAGCCTCATAACCGTTAATATTCAACTTTGACGTTTATGGCGCCTATTTAAAATATTATACGTTTAAAATGCAAGACATTAAAATGATTGGATGTTGGTCCTGGCAAACACATCTTAAGTCATATCAGGAGCTTTAGAGTACACGAGAATTTGAGCCCAACTAAGAATATAATTGAAAGAAAAGGCTTTCCGTTTTTAATACATACATACATACATATCATCACGCCATATCCCTTGCAGGGTAGGCAGAGAGAACAGAGTGCCAGAGAACTCTATCTCTGCATACTTCACTCGCTTCCTCAACATTCATAATTCTCTTCATACACGCTCGCCGGTTTCGGAGACTCTTGACTCCACCTTCCTTCAGTACATGACCGATCTGGTCTAGGTAGGTTAGTCTCGGTCTCCCTCGGTACCTACATCCTTCCACTTTCGCATTGTATATCTTCTTAACCAGGCGTTCGTTCGGCATTCTTTCCACATGTCCGAACCATCGGAGCATTCCCTTTCGCATCTTTACACCAATACTCTCTTTCATACCTACTCGCTCTCTTACGTCGTCGTTACGAATGCGGTCGGTCAGCCTAACTCCACAGATTTTCCGCAGAGATCGCATTTCGACCGCATTAATTTTACTATCATACTCTTTTCTGCATACCCAACTCTCGCTTCCATACAGTAATGTTGGGACAAGCACTGCGTTATGTATTGCTACACGTGCCTTCTGGCTGAGGTGGTGGCTGCCGAGAAGTTGCCCCAACGCTCCGTTCACTCTATTTCCCGCATTCACTCTTCGCTCTATATCAGTGGTGTACCTTCCATCTCGGCTAAATCCACATCCAAGATATACAAATTCATCCACTTGCTCTAGTACATCATTACCTATTGTTACTCTTACATCTGTTCTGGTTTTATCTCTTTCAAAGACCATTATTTTGGTTTTGCTCACATTCACGCGTAGACCCCTTTTTAATGTTTTGTTTTATTTATTTTATTTGAGAAAACAAACAGCTACATATTAAATATTACAAAGTATGCAGTGAATTGCTATTATAGAAAAATGTAGCCAATAACATTTACCATATGTACTATGGAAGTGGAGTAGGTACATATTGTATCGACCCCAAGTAATTGGGATAAGAGTAAGAGAATGATGATTCAGACGCTTAGTCCTTTTATATTCCTTATAATTGATTCGGACAAACCAAAAAGATATACCTAGCTAAAATTCTTTCAATTTCCATATAATAACATTTTCATTATAGTGTAAGGGAACCATCGTCGACTTACGAGAACTTTATCAAATTGGTGGCCTTGTATATCCTAATCAAAATGTCATTGAATGGTTAATTTTAAAAAGGTAATTATAGTATTTATTTTGAGATTAAACATTCGAATTTTGTAGTAGGTACTGGGCCTTTTTATCCAATACACCAACATTTAAAAGTAAATTACTTACCAAAGACTTACCCTCTCAGCGAAATATTCCAAGTTATGAAATATTGATCCAAATCATGATAATACAAGCGAAAAATAAGCAAATAAGTATCTTTAATATCACAAAATAATTTCTTGTTAAATCAATTATATATTTGTTTAAATAAATATTACTCTTTTTTTTTTATAAGCGTGGCTTTGGACACATCCAGCAGCCAGTTTCGTCCGGGGCGACGGAAGACCAGCGTGCGACCTCATAACCACTGATTCCTCCCCATCGCCGATTCTTTAACATCTGTGTTCGACCCGGGAATTAGGGCCGTTCATAAATTACGTAAGGGATTTTGAAGGATGATTTGGCTCCCTCCCCCCTACCTTAAGACATCATAAGATTGCAACTACTCCCCCCTTCCCTTTAATAAGAATTTTTGTAAGAAAAGGCCCTATTGATCAAATATAACTCTGTTTATTCTGAAAATATCTTTTATTACAATCTTCTTACTACAAGTAGATATCATAAATTCACTGCAATAACATTAATCTTATTAATCTATCACAGTTTTGACTAAAATTAGTAATTTTAAATTTAATATCTTAATGTTCACTAGAAACCAAAAACCCCTCCCCCTTCCCCCTACCACTATAGTAGGAAGTTATAATATTCAGTCAACACCACTAAAACGACTTACATAATTTATGAATGGCTCCTAAATATGACTCTGCGCTAAGGAATTAATATTTACGGGGGCCTTACAAACCTACAATTAAGAGATAATGTATCAGGTATATTATTAATGCAGATATATTAAACGAAGTTTATTTAATACATTTTTTATAGTTATACATCTTTTGGCGAGTTAAGGAAAAAATTATGAGAGTAAATTTTTACGATACGCGCGCACACCGTCACGAAAAACCGACACCCTGAAGTTAGCTATGTGGGACGTTTTTGTCCAAGAAGAGGGAGAGAGCGATTGAGACCGATTGAGAGAGAGTGAGAAAGGCGAACGTAGCATGAAGCACATAGCTATGGAGCGAGAGTAGGGAGCAAGCAAGTGAGAAAGATCGAGAGAGGGAGTGAGATAAAGCCAACGTCGCATCACGCACAGTGCCATGGAGCGAAAGGTGGGAGAGAGCTAGCGAGAAAGATTAAGAAAGAGAGAGAGAGAGAGTAAGATAGGGCAAACCTCGCATAATGCACATAGCCATAGAGCGAGAGGAGGGAGAGAGCGAAAGAGAAAGGTAGATCGAGAAAATACACGCTCCTGGTCGATGTATTTAAACGAGATTTAAAAATTAGTTTACCAAAGAAGTTTCACTTCTGAACGTGTACTTTGTACCCACGCACTTTTAATTTCCTTTAAATTTCGCTTCTTTGGGTTGTTTCTAGACGGTGCTGTTTTTTTTTATATTCAACACCCTGCACTAAGGAAATAATCCTCGTATTGTAAGGGATTTTATAATCATATAATTAACGAATTCCACCCAAACTCGGAATAACGATGTGTGCATCATAGATTTTTTTATCTTATATATATACACCTGGCACGTAAATACAACATCATCTGTGCTTTCAAGAAAAAAAAATAAAAAAAAAAAACGCTACTGGGGAGGCGCAGGCGCGATTATCTGCGCCTGTTGCCGCCCTAGCCGAGGCCGCGGGTGACTGGATCGGGGAATTAGTCCGTCACCCGCCGAGAGGCCGACCGCGTGAGGAAAGACCGACATACTACCCGAGGGGGGGACGTCGGTCGAGGAGAGGGTATTCCTCAGGGGTATTCCGTCGGGCCGACCACTGACGTCAAGTCACTCTGCTCCGGTGGTCGGCCCAACGACGAAGGCGACGTCACGGGTGGTTTACGGGTGTGCGTGCTTACGCCCCTCTGTCACCCCGGATAGAGTTGTGCGAGGAGTGCGCCGACAGTAACCCAGCCTCAAAAAAAAAAATCTGTGCTTCCATGATGATATAAAATTGATAAAAAAAATCAGTGGAATATAATTAGGGAGTTGTCATAATAATCTTTAGCAAAGGCGCTGAAAAATTTATTTATGGTAAGTAAAACAACGAAACAATGAAAAAAAAATTATCAACTGTTTAATAAAAATAATATAAAATATATTTTCCCTTTTAGTGTATTACCAAAGACCACATAATCACTAGGTTTTATTTTTAATTCTATTACAATCTAGTAGTTCTCTATTCCTTTTGCTTTTCTTTTTCGACAACCTTCGCTTTATAATTACTAATTCTGTATTCCAAATAATCAACAAATCCGTCTTGATTGAGGTCCGTGTGACCGAGAGCCTGTTCCAACAGTTCTTCTAATTGTTGATCCGTGTAAGACGCATGATTCTTATCAACTTTGCCTGAAATATTAATAATAATATCATATTTCAAGGAATCTATCATTTTTTTATAAAAATTAACGCACTGTTTTGCAACATAATTATTTTATTACCGAATCTATCATAAACAATTTATCATATCATATATTTAGTATGGACTATTTAGCTCTACATTTTACTTTTTATTACTCTGTAATTATATATAAATTTGAACTGACTGCCTCGTTTGTACAACGTCATGAATATGCGATTGGAATTTTTGACGGGAATTTGAAAACGTCATGTGGTGCTCTTGTATTATATTCGATATCTTAGTGTTTTAACGTGTTATATTGGATAATTTTGATGGCATTTTATGTAATATGAAGCGGCGGAACTACTGAGATGTAGTGAATATCATATAAAAGTGCTTTACAACGTTTTCGTTTTCCATCAAAATTCCCATAAGATACCATTAACAGTGTGGCCATTGCACTGTTAATGGCGACAATTTGACTTAGACAACGACTAACTTGAAAGACTAAAAACGTGAAAATATTTATAACTTGACACTGGCACCAATAGCTCGTATAAGTAGCTGATTGCCAATACATAAGAAGAAGAAGAATATGCGATTGTCAATCACGAAGTATAGATAGTAGGAGTCCGAATTTAATGTTGAACGAATGGTTTCAATTTAGGCGACAGAATTTTTGCCAGCAGAGCGCGGCACTTTTCAAGAAATACTCGTTTAAATCCTTACGCGAGAAGTTTTGTTGCTATTGACAGCTCTGGAATTTTATATTTAAATTAAATTCAGCATTCGCGAGCCAAGGCGTGTTTACGTGGAATAATAATAATAGCATCGGTACGTTCTAAGCTCTAGCGCAGCCAGTGGCAGAAAAGAGAACTAAGATCTGGGTTTATTATTGTGTCCATGAATATTATGGAAAAGCCTATACCGTTCGGACTCCTTGTATCTATATAATATATATTCTAAGATATAGATTGCATACCACGTACCAACACTGAATAATAAAATCAAATCCAATGAAATGCCAACATTATTCAAATTTAAACACGACTAAAATAATAATACGGCAATAATACGTCAAACTTTTTTTTAGAAAATTAAAAAAATTAAATCCTTTTATTTATGTTTTAGATTAATTTAAAATAATAATGAATGGCATCATTCGCCTGCTCTTATCCTAATTACTTGTGGTCGAATCAATATGTACTTGTATATATTGCAAAAGTTATTGGCAATAGTTTTATGATCGGCCGCCTCACCGCGTCTGACGTCAACACCCCTTGGGAATGTGATTGTTGACCAAACGGCATCAAGTGGAATTGGCCTAGGTCATAAAGCTCTTAGTAGTCTTTTACGACATCCACGAGCAAAGTAACGGTTGGTAGTATTCGTACCACATATCACTAAATAATAATGAATGTATGTTAATAAAAACTATATTATCAATTCAATATTCGAAACTAGAGCTTCACGATTAGCTTGTATTAGCCATATACAGGGTGGAAGTGGACCGCTCCCGAAAACAAAGACAGGTAACCCTACTAGTCCTACTTGTAATGATAGGCTAGAAAAAAAATCGATTCGGATATTTTTTTTTATAATGAATTTTAAGTTTTTTTCACATTCCATCGTATTAGGACAGTGCCATGTAACGATAATTCCATAAAAAATACGTAACTTTACTCAGATGAGAAAAGACGCAATCTATTCAAAACTCACGATGAACGACGAACATATGGTTCAAGAGTTCAACGAACTCACGAGGTGAAAAAAAGGTTTTTTTTCATCCGAATCGATTTTTTTCTAGCCTATCATTACAAGTAGAACTAGTATGGTCACCTGTATTTGTTTTCGGGAGCGGTCCACTTCCGCTCTGTAATGGACAAACGAGAGAGTCATATCTTCATTTCTAATAATTGCAAATTGCGTTACTGTATAAGACGTCAATTGTCTCAATGAATCAAAGTAATGCATAAAATAAAATATAATGCTTTATTTTTAGAGCTAAATAATTTATTAGTTAACAATTGATTAGTCGTTAACAATTAACTAATTATACTTAATTATTTCATAAATAATTAATTAATTAATAACACAGGTCCAGAAAAAATTGGTCTGTGATGGGTGTTTGACAAAGATTTTCCAATATATTTTTTTGCCGCTGAATACGAATCTAAGTCAAAATTGGGGGTCAAACTACAAAAAACGGAGAAAAGTAAAAAAAAACGATAAAATCTGCGATCTAATCAGTTTTTCTGCATCATAACACAGGTCCACAAAGAACAATACGTCTTTAATCAATACGTCTGTCATCTTTGTCGAACACTCAGCACAGACCACTTTTTTGTGGACCTGTCCAATTGATTAGCAAATAATTAATTATTTTATTCTATCTATCTCAATTCACACAAGTCCCACTGCTGGGTTCAAGCTTCCCCTACAATAGGAAGCAACTTTACCTACTGTACCACATTGGTTAGACGTATAAATATAAAATCTTATTTATTTCAAGTTTTCCTTCTCTTGCATAGATATTATCTGCATATTATATCCTTTAGTAGTTTTTTACTACACCCACTTGCATAAGAAGTGGTGTATGGTATCCCTACTCTATAATCACATGAAAAATTTTCAAGATTTTTTTTATATATTTTAGAATCATCCTGCCTACAGTTCTTCACTTCAGAAACTATAATAATTAAAAAAGAAAACAATACATACTTACCCTAGTATTATGTAGGGTTTTGTCTTCTAAAACGTCATATCAGTTTTCTATATACCAAAACACATTCTGTCTCATGTTATAACCATGGTTTGACAGATAACATACACACATATAAACTTAAAAACGAAATTGATATAAATTTAAATTAATGATATTAAAATTAATATTTTTTTATAAAATAAAATAAAATATAAAAAATACTTTTCAAAAAACTTATTCAAATAATCCGCTGCCAGTGGGCAGAGTGTCCGGAATGTTGGCAGCATTGTTATGTTGATAGGCGTTGCTGAGCATCTGTGCTGAGCATTGGCCGGCATTCTGATCATATGTCGATCATTTTCGAATGCACCGAGTAAATAAATATTATTTAAAATGGAACTATATTTGAATAGTTGAATTATTTAGAACAGATTTTTTTTTGTTTTTGAAATAAAACAAAATATCATCCAGAAATTTTATGGCGTTTAATTTTGTTTCCAAACAAAAGCGTTTTGGATGCCTTATAATATCCTAGGTAAAAAAAAAACATCAATTATTTGACATGGTGAGTCATCGCTATTACAGTAGCTTTATATGCCCAGTTTTAACGCAATTTTTTGGGTACTTTGAAAGTAAGTAATGTTAAATTAATACCAGTATTATTGTCTCACGACGGGTAGTAGGACAAAAATTTAAACAGAATAAATTTTAATAATTTTTGTGACATCCATTCCCTCAGAATAAGAATGGAAACACAATTTTTTACATAAGAAAAATATTTCTAACAAAAAAAATCTTATAATTAAATAAGCACACAAACTCTTTAAATGTTAATAATAAATACACATAAATATATTAATAAAACACAAATTAATGAATATAGATTTATTTGACTATATTACAAGTTTACTTACACAACCGATGATAAAAAATAAAAACAGAAAAAAAAATAGATAACATTTGAATCTCGAAATAAATTAATAGTAATAGAGCTTTGAATCTGTAAATATAGTTATTAATAGGCTATGGTGGGAGAAAACTAAAGCTCCACTGGATGGTGAGTTGGTTAAATTGAAATAAGTCGCAGTATACCATAAATACCAACCATAAATTAGGTATTATTCATTTGATTTCTTTATAGTATTTTTAATTGTTTTTGATGGTAAAGTTGAGTCGAGCAGTTTGCCTAAGTGCAAATAGTGAGCGTTATCCAATTACAGCACTAAAGCGCATTATGCGGCATAATGCTCAACGTGCAATCTATACCAACTCAGTGACGTATTGTTGACAACTGTTTTTTCTTTAAGTTGACATTGATTTATAGTTGTATAGGTAACAGCAGATCAGGTTAAATGGAAATTGAATCGCTTATATAACAAAATATTATATTTTGTTATAAAAGAATCAGATCAGAATCAGAACTTTGTATAATCAGGTTAAATTTCTATTTAACCTGATCTGCTGTTACCTGTCCAACCGTAAATTAATGCCAACTTAAAGAAAAAAATACTTGTCAATTTTCTGTCACTGAGTTGGTATCGATTGCACGTTAAGCATTATGCCGCATAATACGCTCTAGTGCTGTAATTGGAAAACGCTCAGTAACTTCCCACAGACACAACCTACTGTTTTTATTATGTACAAAAAAATTAATAAGTACTAAACCTTATTATCAATAAATACATATTCTGTAGCTACGTATTACATTAAAGAATATTCATATCGTAAGACTAAAGAAAATAAAGATTAGAATAAATATTCGAGATAGAAAATTGTTTATAAAGATTCAATATATATTAGATTCAATATTAATTTACATTTACAAAAGTAACTTACAATTCACAAAAAAAGAATTTTTTTTTTATTGTGGCAACAAGAATAGACTATGGTGAAAAGTAGGTAGCAGAATATTTTTATTGCTAAACTTTTGCAAGGTCCATTTACACGTATTAAGACCTTACGATACGCGGTGGTCACGAACTACGTATCTCATGAAAATGGTTTTCGAAACTAAAAATTACTATAAAATTTTAATTAAAACTGACAAAAAATTTGTCTTTAATGTGTCTAAAAAATATTTTTGTGCCAAAGTAAGCAACTGTTTAATATTTTACATTAAAATTTACACACGTGTAAACGATTATTTGCTTCAAGTTAATGTTTAATACTTCGTCATTTAATACGTGTAAACAAGTTATTACACAACGCTGCATATTATAATTAAATGTTGTGCTTTAAATGTTAATAGATTTAATAAAAGTTTAATATAAATAGGTTTTTCTTTAATTTTAAAGTACAAAAAATTTTAATCTACTGAGCAGTCAAATACAATATTTTGTATATTAAATTTTGTGACCTTTTTGACACATTAAATACGTTTTATTTTTAAATATATTTTTTTAAATAATTAAACATAGTTGTAGTGGAGTAGAAGAGATTAAAATAAAAAATATAAACAAACAATATTATATCTAACCTATTTAATAAACAATGATAAAAAAATAAGTAGTTTTCTAACGAAGAAAGCTTCTAGTGATAAGACAATTATTTATTTTTTCGTATGGCAGTTACATGAAAGAAAGATCCAAGTTGCTAGTTAAATAAAAATCTATGTATTACGAGTAAAAATATTCAGTCAGTTAAAAGAAAATGGCAAAGTAATTGCGATGAGAATAGAAGCAAGAATTTCATAATATTTAGCTCTAAATAATATGCGTTTAAGAATTATATATTCCTGTTTTAAAAAATGTCATTCAACCTTACTTTATTAAGGCATAATAAAACTTTGTGTTAGAGAGTTCAAATGATAGATATTCATGAAATATTGATAATATGACGAAAATTGATAATATGGTTAGACTAGAGAAACAGTTTAATAAAAGTAATGGCCAAGTAGATGATAAAATATATAAAAAAGTTTCAATTAAAAATAAAAAGCATAGAAAAATAATTAAGAAGGTTGTTTAGTATTTCTTTTTTTTATAATAATGCTAATTTATGGCCTAACCTTGTTATTTTTGTTTGAATCGTAACCGAGGCCTATTATTTTTATCTTGAAGATAAGATAGTAATCAAGCGTAACGATTTCTTTTCCAATTTTAATTTCCAAAAATTTGAAAGGCCGCATAAAAATATTTTAAACAAAATATACAGATAACATTATGAAATAAAATTAAGCATATTTATTTTCTTCTTTTTTATACATAGACTCAATATTGGCCCAAGTATTTTAATTATAACAAAATACTAAAACCAAAATGATATTATTAAATAATTTAAATTTTTAGTCTTGATGTTTTGAGACAAAGTAGTTTTTCTTTTTAAGTTTATCTAATCGGACAGGTAAAGGTGCTCCCTTTGCCGGTCAAGCCAGCCAATACAGACATTTTTCCTCCAGAAACCACAGACAATCAAATTTTACCGCGTTTTAGACATTTTCGTTAATGAATCGTCATAACAAATAATGACAGGTATTGAAATATGGCGCGAAAATATTTCTCGAAATATTTGCTCATGTTTTTAAGGATACATATATTTTAAGCTTTTCCCCCTTCATTTTAGTAATAAGAGTATTATTCACTGTCATCTTTAATGACATTTGAACACAACTTTGTAAGTGATGCTTTGTGTATGACGAAAAGTCCGGGAGAAAAGAGATAAAACGCCATATCCTATACTTAGGCATACTCGTTACACATTTTAAAAAAGAGATTTTAACATTAATCTATGTTATTCAATAGTAACGGATGGGTTATTAAAATATTACACTGTGCTAGAAAACTTTCACTGCTAAAGCTTAGCCTTCATGATGCAGCCTGTTTTTTTTTAACGGTCTACGTATGAGTCTTACGGGACATTGGCGAAGTTGCGGTCAACCGAAACCATTCACCAAGAAGTTAAAAAGACACAGTCTGTTGTGTTTTTACCCAAAATCAGTATTTACAAAAAATTAAACCAATATTGATATAATTAAAAATAATATCAATTATTTCAAATGAAATATTTATTCGTCCATTTTTTTACAATATACGACGAATCAGTTGAAGAGTTTTGGATGACGTCCAAAAGGGATGGGTGGCTTCAATTATTATTATTCGTATATGTATTTCAAATTCATCCAAATAATCCTTTATGCGTACAAAAAAATAAAAATATTTATAATATCAACTGAACGGTGATTAGTAAAAGCGACCAACATAAGTTGATCCCTCCTAGATATCGACCAAAATAAGTTGACCCCTTCACTAAACCAGGGTTCAAGTTATAATACTAGCATGAAACTAATTGGTTCCAATCGCCATTGAGCTGTGATAACGTGAAAATCATACTAAAAAGGATTTTTAAAAAACAATTCGATTAGTTTATTACCATTAAAAAAAAAAACATTGTGCAGATATTTCGAGAATACTCTAATATATTATTTGAAACTAGTCTTGGCCGCGGCTTCGATCGCATTAATTTTCTACTGAATATCCCATAAGAAGTACTTATATTATATTAGGGTCGCTGATATCTAAAGGATATTCGTTGAAAGTTTTTGACGTCCCTGCTTCTATAGTTCACAGCGTCACATTATAGTTTTATAACTCTTAATAGTATAGTTATAAGGCTGATTTTAGAGTAACATTTATAAGTAGTGAATTAAAATCCTTTAGGTACCGTTAACCGGAA